>OX375823.1:591745-5391745 GCA_947359405.1 Antitype chi
CGACCTACGCAACTCGTAAGTCGCTCTTGTTACCACTGGGCCACCACTGCTAGGATAGAACGTCTCTAAGTAGGGTAGAATTGGGGGTTCTGGATCACTGCATCCTCGCTCCGCTCGGACTGTGATCCAGAACCCCCAATTCTCCACACATACGATACAGTCGGTCTGCGATACAGTTTGCAGATTGAATATTGTATTTAATTCTACAGCGCAACGTTGAACTGATACAGTGGTAAAAAAATATTGCATGCGGTTAATGATAATATAAACAGTAATATCAAGTTCGATCGCCCACGTTACATCGAAACGATGCGGTGCAAATCTCGTGTCCTATATCCATTGGTGATACAAAAGCCCCAATCTTTTTTTGCCGTCGGGACTGCGTTACAGTTGACAGCAGATCGAAACTGTGTGATACAAACCCCCAATTATTTTTGTCGTCGTCGATACAGATTGAATACTTTTGTTTCATTATACGATGACAACGTTTTTCTAAATTAGCTTGTTCATGTTTATAGACGATAGACGGTTCTGGTTTTTTGTTTTATAAAGGTTTACTGTGTGATCTATGGGTACACATCTCTACTTAACCCATTGAGGTATGCAGGTTGATGTTGGAAAGTGGTCCAAAAATTTTATTGAGTCTTTGTCGACATGTTTGGCGCATTGGCTCAACTCGCTACATCACAGGTTAACTTATAGGCAGAGTTTAATATAGTCAATGTGTTCGGGTTCGATCCCCGCGCATCTGATATTTTTTTCTTTTTTACAAATGCATATTAATGTATACAATGATTAGCCTATATTGTTCCCACTGCTGGGACGCAGGCCTTCTCTCTATTAGAGGGAGTGAGTTGTAATCCACCACGCCGGCCCAGTGCGGGTTGGTGGATGTCACATGTCTTCGAATTTTTTTGGTTCTATGACATGCCGGTTTCCTCACGATGTTTTCCTTCACCGTTTTAAGAGCAGTGGTGTTGAAATAAATTACACAAAGTAAAGCGTCTGGCTGGGTTCGAAACCACGACCTGCAACTCATAAGTCGCGGGCGTTACCACTGGGCCACCACTGCTCTAACTAATGCAATTAAATTAATGTACCTATGTACGTAAGCAAGTCTCAAATGGTTTATAAACGTGCTACTATTGAATGCGCCAACTGTCACGGGTTCGATTCCCCGCACCGATCGGAGCAAATACTTTTTTATTCCGATCTGGATTTTGTTTTCATGTTCTATTTTTGTCATTATTTAATTTAATATAAATAATACATACAGTTCTATCATTAATTCCATTATCGCAATAAAATAATACCGCGTCAGCAATTTGCCACTTATTGTTCTGAGACGATTTTCTAAAAAGGTAGTGGTATGTACTCACATACCACTACCTTTTTAGAAAATCGTCTCAGGTATACGCGACAGAGCGGCGCCGTCGACATATAAGGAAAGTAAGGATGCGATTACATTGAGTAAGTAACAATCAATTCATTTCAGACCCTATTTGCTGATACCATAGAACATTTTTTTTTAGCACACATATCAAAATCGCTTTCTCACTTGTGCGCGATTTGTTACTGTTACCACCGCTTTAAAAATGTAATCTATAAATATGACTGCATTAAATCATTCATTTCATTTAATTAGTGCGCATCCCGGGTACTTGCTGCTTTTCTTTTTCAATATTATTGTGAACAATAGAACAACAAGTATGTGCGTATAACTCTACAATTATTATTTATATCGAATAATAATTATTTGAACTTATGAGTGAAATTTATTGGTGTTCTTAATTTTAGGTCGACCAATCCTTTCGATTCTGACTATGAAATACCAGCATCTCAGCCAGCACCACCGGTAGAGAAAAAGAAGTCGAGGAAAAAGGCTGCTGGCAAAACAAATAAACCTGCAATAAAGAAAATTACCAGCGCTCCGGTGGTAAAATCTAACGTTTTTGGGTCTGACACGGAGTCGGACGTTGATTTGCCGGCGCCATCGACATCAGTAAAAAAAAGGAAGCACTCGGGTTCGGAGGTATGTTGAAGTTTTTTTATTTGCAATTGTTTTTTAATTTTTATTTTCCATTATTGTTGATTTGTAAATGCGGGTAATTTAAATTTAAATTTTCCATTATTTTTAGGGTTCTGTATCTCAAAAGGAAACGGAGCCCTTATAGGATCACTCGGGTGTTTGTCTGTCTGTTCATCTGTCACAGCCAATTTGCTACGAATCTAATGGTCAGTCCATTAGATTTGGAGCAAATTGACTGTGACTGTGTGAAATTTGGTGCACGTATGTATTTCTGTGACCTAAACGTGGATGTGTAACGTATAAATGAATTTTGAATTTCACTTTTTACATATTAGTTCACATACCTAATGACTAAGAGATTCTAAATTTGATTCCCGGGTCAGTTCAAATTTATGGATCAGTATATTTTTGAAGGTTATTTCATGCTTTTCCATATATTTTTTTATTGTTCTAATGATAACCATTGATCATTTCAGAACGAACAAGAACTTGGTAGTGAACCCATCCGAGCGGCTGCACTGCGGAGCTTCTTGTCAAGACGTATCGGTTCCGGTTATACACTCCAGCGGGATCCCACCCGGCAGGGCAACTACTACGTGGAACTGCGTGTTTACAACGCTCAGGAAGCGGAGGTGCTCAGCACCGACCGTTGGAAACGGGCACTTGTTACCTTCAAATCGGCTGTTGATGACAGCAGTCCGGTATGGAAAGCAGTCACAAAACTTGTGACCGCTGCTAAAGAAGATTATCAGAAGATACAGCCCATACTCTATCAGTCTAACGTATTTTAGATTGTTGTCTCTACTTTGTATAATCATTACTTATTTGTATGTTTTCTTTCAGTAAACCAAAAAACCAAAAACTAAAAACGAAAAACTAAAAACGAAAAACTAAAAACTAAAAGCCAATAAACTCGAATTAATGAATCTCAGCGCTTAAAATTATGGACTAGAATGATGACCTTGAATCTTATGCATTAAGTACTTAAAAATAAATTCAGATCAGTAATTGTGACCTTGAACCTTAATATTGAAGTTGTTAAATATTATAGATAGATTTTGATGTTGAAGTACTTAAATCAAAACTTTGAAATTGAATTGTGATTGTTATCTTGCATAGGTACTTACTTATTTATTTTTTTAATCACTACTTATTTGTATGTTTTCTTTCAGTAAACCAAAAAACCAAAAACTAAAAACGAAAAACTAAAAACTAAAAGCCAATAAACTCGAATTAATGAATCTCAGCGCTTAAAATTTTGGACTAGAATGATGACCTTGAATCTTATGCATTAAGTACTTAAAAATAAATTCAGATCAGTAATTGTGACCTTGAACCTTAATATTGAAGTTGTTAAATATTACTTATAGATAGATTTTGATGTTGAAGTACTTAAATCAAAACTTTGAAATTGAATTGTGATTGTTATCTTGCATAGGTACTTACTTATTTATTTTTTTAATCACTACTTATTTGTATGTTTTCTTTCAGTAAACCAAAAAACCAAAAACTAAAAACGAAAAACTAAAAACTAAAAGCCAATAAACTCGAATTAATGAATCTCAGCGCTTAAAATTTTGGACTAGAATGATGACCTTGAATCTTATGCATTAAGTACTTAAAAATAAATTCAGATCAGTAATTGTGACCTTGAACCTTAATATTGAAGTTGTTAAATATTATAGATAGATTTTGATGTTTAAGTACTTAAATCAAAACTTTGAAATTGAATTGTGATTGTTATCTTGCATAGGTACTTAATTATTTTTTTTTAAATCACTACTTATTTGTATGTTTTCTTTCAGTAAACCAAAAACCAAAAACTAAAAACTAAAAGCCAATAAACTCGAATTAATGAATCTCAGCGCTTAAAATGTTGGACTAGTAATGATGACCTTGAATCTTGTGCATTAAGTACTTAAAAATCACAATAATATTGAAAAAAGAAAAAGCAGCAAGTACCCGGGATGCGCACTAATTAAATGAAATGATTAAATGCAGTCATATTTATAGATTACATTTTTAAAGCGGTAACAGTAACAAATCGCGCACAAGTGAGAAAGCGACTTTCGAACTTTCGGTCGAAATAAATATAAGTATAAAATATTATTCTGGTGAATATAGTTAAGGTGAACATGAAATTTTGTCCAGATTGTAAGGTTTATGTCCAAAAATATTCATCACATAAGAAAAGTAATTTACATAAATCAAACTGTTTGTTGAGTAGTGAATTTGATAATGTGCAATTAATAGCTACTGCTTTCAAAAATAGAATTGCTAGTTACAGATTTAATCCAATAAGTTTAAATAACATATCACCAGAGATATTTTTATCAGATATTTCAAGCACGATTTACAAGATTATTGAGACATTGCGTTTAAAACATCGAGCAATTAAGATACAATTTGAGCTTTTTGTATTGTACAAGTTACCTAAAAATGAAGAATTGTCTTTGAAATCTTTCAATACAAAGTATTATGTGATCATTCAGAATACTAACATAAAATCATTTTTTGAAGAATGCGTACAAAAAATGCTGTATAAGTGCACAGAATTTGAGTTATCAGAATCTGGTTGGGCTATAGAGTCGATTAATCATTTGGAAATGAATATAGTTAAGTATAATCCCTTAAAAGCTGGCAGTTACTTAACTTTACCGACAAAAATTCTTAGAACAAAGTCATGTCTTAACATTTGCAATAAAGATAGGCATTGTTTTCTCTGGTGTATTGTAGCGCATATGTATCCAGCACGACATAACCGTAATAGAGTTTCATCATATCCACATTACTCTAAATTATTAAATACAAATGGTATATCGTTCCCACCAACATTTGATGATATAAAAGAATTCGAAAAAAAAAATCCCTACATAAGTGTAAATGTTTATGGTTTAGAGAAAAAAAACACTATTACTGGACCATTATACAAAACTTTACAACGGAAACTGACCCATGTAAATTTATTATTAATTGAAAGAGGAGACAAAAATCATTTCTGTTTAATAAAAAAATTTTCACGATTAGTTCATGATCAACTAACAAAACACAAATCTAAAATTCACTTATGTGATGAATGTTTTATATACTTTGATTCAGAAGCGAAATTAGATGATCATAATTGTGCACGAATCCAAACAGTGCTCCCAGAAGAGAATAGCAAGCTTCGCTTTTCTAATTACATAAGGACTCAAAGAATTCCTATTGTTATTTATGGAGACTTTGAAAGCTTACTTCGAGAATATTCAGATAAAAATAGAAGTCAGCATGTCGAAAACATACAAATTCATGAAGCAACTTGTTTTGCCTATTATATATGCTGTGAGACTAATCCAGAACTTAATAATTTAGTATCTTATCGAGGACCAAATTGTTCGAAAAAATTCGTAGAATCTATTGCTAAGGATTTAGAAAGCTTATATGACGTTTTATCTTTGCCTAGAGACATGTCTCCGTTGAATGATGAAGAGCTTCTTTTATTTAACAGTGCTACAGTATGTCATATTTGTAAAGAAACATTTTCTAATAATGACCGTATCGTTCATGACCACGATCATTTCACAGGTAAATATCGCGGTCCAGCTCATAATTCATGCAACTTAAATAATAAGTCTGTAAAATATATTCCCATAATATTTCATAATCTTTCGGGATATGACTGTCATTTATTTATAAAAGAACTTTCAAGTGTTTGGGGTCGAATCAATTTAATTGCAAGAACCAAGGAAAAATATATTTCTTTTACTAAATTTTTCCCATTTAATTCTCAGAAAGTAGCCCAATTAAAATTCATAGATTCTTTTAATTTCTTAAGTTCAAGTTTAGACAACTTAGTAAAGACACTGGACTCCAATGATTTAAAGCATTTACAATCATTTTTCACTGATGTAAATTTATTTCGACTATGCCTTAGGAAAGGTGTGTATTGCTATGATTATATAGACTCCTGGGAACGATATGCGGAAACTCGGTTACCAGATCGCTCAAATTTTTATAATAAACTGACATCCGATACAGTGTCTACTGACGATTACAATCACGCTTTAAATGTGTGGGCTAAATTTGATATTAAGAATTTAGGTGAATATACTGATTTATATTTGAAATGTGATGTCTTACTATTGTGTGACATATTTGAGAAATTCCGATCTATGAGTTTATGTCATTATGAGCTTGACCCTTGTCATTATGTTTCATCACCATCATTAAGCTGGGACGCCATGCTCTTGCTAACAAAAGTAGAATTAGATTTAATATCTGATATAGAAATATATCAAATGCTAGAAAAAGGTATCAGAGGAGGTCTTGCTCAATGTTCGCTTCGATATGCAAAGGCTAATAATAAATATTTGTCAGACTATGACGAAAAAGAACCCAGCACATTTTTAGTTTACTTAGATTGTGTCAATTTATATGGTCATGCTATGACACAAAGACTCCCCACTGGAAATTTTAGATTTTTAACTAAATCTGAAATTGCTTTATTTGAAATTGCATCCGTTTCTGCTGATAGTGATGAAGGGTACATACTTGAAGTTGATATTCATTATCCTCCTGATATACATGACGAGCATTCTGATTTACCATTTGCGCCAGAAAAAATATCCGCTCCTATTCCATGTGCTAGCAAAACCACAAAACTAATTGCTAGTCTGTATGATAAATATAGGTATGTCATTCACTATGTTCACTTACAAGAATGTTTAAAGAATGGTCTTATATTATTAAATATCCACAAAATTCTAGCATTTACACAAAAAAATATCTTAGAACCATACATAAATCTTAATACAGTACTCAGACAAAAAGCCAACTCAGATTTCGAAAGAGATTTTTTCAAGAAGCAAAATAATTCAATATTTGGTAAAACGATTGAAAACAAAAGGAAACAAGTGAATGTTAAATTAGTTAACGTGTGGAAAGATGGCTTTAATAAGACCAATAAAATGAAGGGGGCAGAAAAATATGTGAGCGCCCCTAATTTTAAAAATATGACTATTATTTCAGAGAACCTTGTTGCTATTCAATTAGAGCTTGCTAAAATTGTTTTAGATCGACCAATATACATTGGTTTTACAATACTGGAATTAGCAAAGCGTCATTTATATCAATTTCACTATTCTGTTATGAAGAAAATATATAAAGATGGCATAAACCTTTGTTATACTGATACTGATAGTCTCTTGTATATAATACATACTGATGATTTTTATAAAGACATGAAACAAAATATAAATTATTTTGATACTAGCAACTTTGAAGAAAATAATATTTATGGTATTCCGAAAGCGAATAAACAAATACCGGGCTATTTTAAGGATGAGATGGGTGGAGATGTCATTACAGAGTTTATTGGTTTGCGAGCTAAATTATACTGTATAAATAGTTTAAACAAGACAATTAAAAAAGCTAAAGGAGTTAAAAAACCGGTTTCCAATAAACTCACAATTGAAAAATATAAAAATACTTTGATTAATGATATAAATCTCAGAGATACTATGTATGTCATTCGATCTAGAAATCATAAGTTGTATACACAGAAAATTAATAAATTAGTACTTAACGGAAATGATGACAAACGTCAAATAAAAAATAAAATTTATACTGTACCTTGGGGTCATCATCGTACTATGTTTTAAGCTGTTATTTTGACTATAGTACCTACCTAATTTTTATTATCTACTATTTACTTTCTTTTATGTTTATAAAGTTACATTAATATATTATTGCCTAACCAATATAATCTTTTTATTTTTCATAAGATAATATTTGTGTAAAATCTAGAAATTAAGCCATTATTGTATTTTTTGTGATAAAATAAATAGCTATCTTGTATTCAAATAAATGTGTTTTATTATGTTATTTTACTACTCATGCAGTCTAACACAAATGAAACTAGTCAAGTTGAAAATTTTAATATTTATTAAACTTTCACATTCATACTTAGCTACATGAAATACTTAAATATTACAAAAACAAAAAAAAAACACAATTAAAGATAGTCAAAAAATTCTTAAGTATTATAATTATGTATAAAACGTAAAATTCATTAAATATTTGTTTAACTAATAAACACACAATTGCATGT
Source organism: Antitype chi (assembly GCA_947359405.1). Taxonomy (NCBI): domain Eukaryota; kingdom Metazoa; phylum Arthropoda; class Insecta; order Lepidoptera; family Noctuidae; genus Antitype; species Antitype chi. Next base: position 599,863 of record OX375823.1, read on the forward strand.
TTACAATCACAAAATAAACTTTTCATCTCACACGCATTTACTACTAATTACAAATTTTTACTAATTTTACTAATTACTAATTTTTCTTCACTATGAAACTAGACAAGTTGATAATTATAATATTTATTAAACTTTCACATTCATACTTACAAGAAAATATTTAAATATTACAAAAACATAATTAAAGATAATCAAAAAATTCTAAAGTATTATAATTATACTTATAGTAAAACGTAAAATTCATTAAATATTTATTTAACTAATAAACACACAATTACATGCTCACAATCACAAAATAAACTTTTCATATTACACACATTTAATTTTACTGCTTATTACTAATTTTTTTCACTATTTTGCCGACTAGATGCTCAGTTTCATCCAAAATATCATCATAATGATCTTTTACAAGGTACTGGATGCTTACGTCAGCACTATCACCAACATCATTGTCAATATCACTATTTTGATTATTGTCTTTATCACATCTGGTAAGATCATAGATAAGTATTTTAATCAAATGATGAGGTTTTCCTGTCTCCTTCCGAATAATGTAAGATGAAGACTGTGTAGGAGACTTTTTTATAACCTTCTTATTAATATTAGACTTCTTTCTTTTAGCATCTTTAGTTTCCCCAGATTTCTCTTCTTCCTTTTTTTCATTTAAATACTCCTGATGCGCTCGTTCTGCTTCTGCGGTATAAAAAGTTTCCCTGTCTTGTGCAAAAAGAAATGGATTTCCAAGAGCGTAGGCGTCGTCTGGACAAAGATTATTCGTTTCCTGTAATAAAATAAAATAACTATAGCTTATGTAAATTTAAAATGCTTCAATTAACGTTAAATTAAATACGCACCGCTAAAAACAAATTGTCCACAGGACTATACGATGGGGAGGCAGACATAATTCTGTAAAAAGAAAAAAGGAAAAAAAGTTAAGACATAAATTCTAATTAGTATAAAATCGTAAGTATTGATACATCATACTTAATTATAGAAATACTTACCTTGAAGATTTAATTCAATTGTAATTCAGTTGTATAGGTCCAACTTATTGGAGCAATAGTAGTAAAATGAACTATGCACTTGCTTTACTATATTGAAACTGTTTTTGTTTGATATGATAGGAATTAAGTTACACTTACCTATATTTTACGATGCAAATACTAACTCAATAATACAAGTCTAAACTTGTTGCGGGATGTTTATAATACGTTCATAATATAGGGATAAAGTAACTTACTATATAAGTCTTGTATATTATAGAAGGTGTAACAGAATAGACGCAAGACCTGAAAGTAGTTTGTTCCTATTTGACTACTGAATCGATTTCAGCAACTTTTAATATTCGTTTTAAATTATGTATTTTGCCACACCTACCACTGATTGAGCCAAAGAAAAATTCAATCTTATTCCGGAAGAAATAAGAATCAATTTTAAATGCATAAAGTAATGCTTGGGTCAACACGTTTATCTTAATAATATCAGTTAGCTTAAAATAAAAAAATCGTTTTGGTCATCGTTTTATGCTTTATACTCTAATTGGTGTGTATGAGGTCTTGCGTTAATTATGTTACTCGTTGTGTATATATATATATATATATATATATATATATGAAGGTCAGTAAAGAAATTAAGTAATAAGCAAGATGAAGTTGATCAAACAACCCGTATCTCTGAACGTTAATAATCTAAATTTTAGTGACTCTCCTCACCAAATCAAACACAGCATTTTACTGCCTAACACAATTCGTTGTGTAATATGCGGTCCTTCGAACTGTGGTAAAACAAACGTGATGATCAGTTTACTTCTGCATGAAAATGGACTGAAATTTCAGAATCTTTATCTTTACTCAAAAACAAGTTTTCAGCCAAAATATCGTTTCTTAAGCGAAGTATTAAAAAAAGTACCTCAAATAAAGTTCTACGAGTTTAAAGATGATAAAGATGTAATATCTCCGAGTGAAGCTTTAACTAACTCTGTATTTATTTTTGACGATGTGGCATGTGAAAATCAATTAAATATCCGTAATTATTTCTCTATGGGTAGACATAAACAAATTGATTGCTTTTACTTATCGCAAACCTACTCAAAAATACCGAAACAGTTGTTACGTGATAACGTCAATTTTCTTATAATATTTAAACAAGATGATGTAAACTTAAAGCATATCTATGAAGAACATGTTAACTCCGATCTACCATGGATTCAGTTCAAAGATATTTGTAAAACAGTTTGGAAAACCCCTCATAATTTTTTAATTATTAACAAAGAGTCTCCTATAAATAATGGGAGGTATAGACAAAATTTTGATGTTTTTTTGAAATTTGACTGAAGGTATAAAAGTAAATAACACGCAAAACTAAATTAGTATTATTTATTCTTCAGTTGTGTTCAACAGTTGTTTCAACATGGAGAAAAATATTAAAATAGAATTAATGAAGTCTGTAGACTCTATAAAGAATAAAATTAAACAAATGAAGAACCAGGAACACTCAATGAACTTGTCACTCAATAAAATGCTAAAACCTGTCACAGATCCCCTTAAAACCCTAGTTGATTCTAATATACCTATGGGAAAAATTAAACATTTAGAAAATACAATGCTCACTGATTCTGAAAACGATGAATTGGATGATATCAATACTAGCGCATCTACAAAGTTTGAAGACTGCTACGATCCGAAACTAAATTCTGCCCAATCACTTAAAAAGTTTAATAAAATGGAATTAGAAGATGATTTAGAAATTTCATTAGCGGGTCGTGATGTCCACGGTATTTATGACGGTGTAAATATACCGTTTGGAATAAGAAGTGTAAACAAAACTTTACTGTTAGGTAATTCTGTGGTAACATTTTCTAAAGTTGATAGTTTAAATGATAATGACAGCATTTTAATTAAAGTCGATGGCAAACCCTATAATTTAACCCCTGGCCTGAAGGAACTTTTACTTCGAAGAAAACCTGATTTAGAATTAATTTCGAGTGAAGACAAACTCATCTATAAGGATATGTTGCATTCTACGAATGCTCATAAGAGAGATTTTAATCCTAATGGACAAATAAGAGGTGATAAAGGAATAAAATATCGTGAAATAATCAAACCACTGTTTTCCGAATCGTCAAACGAAGACAAACTTAATCACACTAAACTTGGAGGAAACTTACCAACTCTAAAAAAATACAAAAACAATACTGACTTTGTATATTGGGATGATCCTAACGAATTAGTTGAGAGATTGAAACTATTAGTTGCTTCAAGAGATGCTGGCAATACAAACCATGACAACGAAATTTTATCGATAGTTGAAGAATTAAAAGAAGCTGACATAATTAAAGAATAAAATAGTTGAAATAATACGCTTTTCATTCAGTATTATAGATGTGTTCAAGACAAATATACAGAATTCTGAGCATGAGCAAAGCTGACGTGGTAAACGAAATTCATAAAAATGCGAGGGTGAACTTTCCGCGAAGACATGTTATTATGAAAGATATAGATGACCTGTGGCAAGCAGACTTAATTGATATGCAATCAATTTCAAAAGAAAATAAAAATTACAGATTTATTCTTACCATTATCGATACATTTTCAAAATATGCTTGGGCCTTTCCTCTGAAAAGTAAAACCAAAGATGACGTATGTAACTCGTTCAAAATTTTGTTGGCTACAGGGCGTGTTTCTAAAAATCTTCAAACGGATAATGGAACAGAATTTTATAACAATAAATTTCAAAAGCTTATGAAATCTAATCATATTAACCACTATTCAACCTTCTCAACAAAAAAGGCCTCAATAGTTGAACGATTTATCAGAACATTGAAATCTAAACTGTACAAGGAATTTAGTTTAAAAGGCAACTATAATTGGGTAGATAGCACCCTCAATGATGTCATTTATAAATACAATCACACTTACCATAGGACAATTAATGAAATTCCTGCTAATGTGGATAGCATTAATAAAAAACATATATTAGAAAGGTATTTATTAAGGTTGGTAAAACATGAAAGAATAAAAAGCAAGTATAAAGTGGGTGATTATGTACGTATCAGTAAGTACAAAGGAACATTTGAAAAAGGATATACCCCCAACTGGTCGACGGAAATATTTAAAATTCGGAAAATACAAAATACAACTCCTATTACCTACTTAATTGAAGATACAATCAGAGGTCAACCTATTTTAGGAGCATTTTACTTACAAGAGCTTCAAAAAACAAATCATCCTAATTTATATCTAGTTGAGAAAGTTCTTAAAAGTAAAGGAGACAGAGTTTTAGTAAAATGGTTAGGTTTGCCTTATTCTGAAAACAGTTGGATTGATAAATCGAATACTTATTAATTGTTCACGCCAAAATGTATCAGTCTTATGATGTGTATTGAAGAGAGTAGTCTTCTCAATTGGATTATAAATCATTTACCTTTTGAATTACATTTACCAGGATACAATTATTGTGGGCCTGGCACTAAATTAATTAAAAGGCTTACACGTGGAGATAAAGGTGTTAATAAATTAGACGAATATTGCAAACAACACGACATTGCCTATCACAAGGCTTCAAACTTAGAGGATCGCCACAAGGCAGATTTCGTTTTGTTAAATATGGCTAAAGAACGAACACTGGCCTCAGATGCAAGTGTAGGGGAAAAACTAGCAGCGCGCTTAGTAAGCAGCGCTATGTCAGCAAAAATTAAAACTGGTTTTGGTATAAAAAAAGATAGGAAGAAGTGTTCTCCTAAAATTAAAGCTGGAAAAGGATTAAAAAATAAATTAAAAAATGTTATTAGGAAAACGAAGAAACATATCAAAAAATTAAAACCAAAATCCAAGAAAGTAGTAATAGAATTAGCTATGGCTGCTGCCAGAGAATTAGCTGATGGTTCATCCATTAAACTTCCTCGTGTTATTCCTATACCAAAAACTGGTGGAGTATTGCCTTTGATCCCGATTTTTGCGGGATTATCTGCGGCGGGAGCTTTAGCAGGTGGTGCAGCTGGTATTGCTAAAACCATAAATGAATTCAAGATGGCTAAGAAGTTATTGACTGAATCGAAGAGACACAATGAAAAGATGGAAGCTCTTTGCATTGGAAAAGGACTACACCTTAAACCACATAAAAATGGGCTTGGAATTTTTGTATCGAAAGAAAAAAACTAAGATTTCGGCTACCCAAACGAGCCTTGAGTAATTTAGATATTTTGAAGTATGGAAATGGTATTCCCTATTTCAGAGGTGTCTTTATGAGAGATAAACTCCCTAAACACCCTTTTAAAAAAGAATGTGGAGTTATAAATTTAGATAGCTCTAAAAATCCTGGTTCTCATTGGGTAGCCTATGCAAAATACAACGATTATATTGAGTATTTTGATAGTTATGGAAACCTTAAGCCTCCAAAGGAATTTATAAAATACTTGGGATCCAAAATTCGCTATAATTATGATAATATTCAACGTGATCACCCTTTTAATTGTGGACATCTTTGTTTAAACTTTTTGAAGAATTTTTGGTGTAGTGAAGGAATAAAATAAACGGAACCTTCTGAGAGAAGCTAGTATAGAAGCATGTCTACTACGGTTACCATCTCAGGAAATAAATCGGAATTGATTTCATACTTTCAACCACCACTGTATTTGTCAGATCAATATGAGTGTGGTTTGATATACTTTTCAGTATTAAAATCAAGACCAAATATTCCCATTATTAACAGAGGTCTGTCTGTAATCAGAATCGAATGTGATCTTGTTCACGGTTCATACTGCAACGGATTACCATCTCATTTTATTCATGAATTTGTGTCTGATACTACTCCAGGTCATCAGTGCATGGAAATACCACAAAATGTTATTTACTTTCCAGTAAACAAAAATATAATTTCATCGGTATCTGTTAAGATTGTAGATCAATTTGGTCACTGTATTAACTTTGGAGAGGAACAAGTTCAATTACGTCTTCATTTAAGAAAAGCAAAATGATAGTATACTATAAAAATACTTCAGTGAAAACAAAACGTCTTAGTTCTTCTACGATTGCTAAGGTGCAAAGACGTAAGAAAAAAGTTAAGAAATTGACTAAAGCAAATAAAGATTTTCTTAAAGCCCTAGGGTTTCAAGTATGAATATACTCCAGATAAGCGAATTACCACACTTCGACACTACGATCGAAAGTTATGAAGTCCATTCATACAATCCCTACAATAACAGCTTTAGAGAAAACGATGAAATCAGAATTCCCATCCACCAACAAGACATATACGTGCTACCATCAGCCAGTTCAATTTACGTCGAAGGACAGGCGAAGCTCATCGGTAAAGATGGGAATCCGATCAAGAAAACTGTTACGTTCACTAATAACCCTGTTATGTTTTTGTTTCAAGACATCAGATATGAAATAAATGGTATTGAAATAGACCGCATAAAAAATTCTGGAATAACATCAACAATAAAATCATACATCTCATTAAATGAAGCAGAAAATAAAGTTGCTGCCCTATGGGGTTGGAGTTTAGAGGGATTTCAAAATGATGGGCATTTTAGTGCTGTGATACCATTAAATAAGATTTTAGGTTTTGCAGAGGATTACAATAAAATAGTTATAAATTGCAAACATGAACTTATATTGAACAGAAGTAACACTAACTTAAATAGCGTTGTTCTTACTAACGATATTGCTCATTTTGAAATAGACATACAAAGAGTTCAGTGGAGGGTGCCACACATAAAAGTATCAGACCGAGAACGATTGACACTTTTAAAACATTTAGAAAGAGATAAACCTATTCAGATGGCGTTTAGAAATTGGGATTTATATGAGTATCCGTTACTACCTAAAACCACAAAGCATTCTTGGTCAATTAAAACTGCTTCACAATTGGAAAAACCCAGATATGTAATTTTTTGTTTACAAACTAATCGAAAAAATAATAAAACTGAAGACAGTTCAGTATTCGATCATTGTGAAGTAACAAACGTAACGCTCTTTTTGAATTCACAATATTATCCATATGAACCTTTAGGTTTAAAGTTTTCTGAGAACAAATATAGCATATTATACGAAATGTTTGTGAAATTTCGTCAGTCGTATTACAACTATCCAGTAGACTCGTTGCTTGACCTAAAGGAATTCAAAGAAAAAGCCCCTATCTTTATCTTAGACTGCTCAAGACAAAACGATAGCCTAAAAACAGGTCCAGTGGATGTGAGGTTGGAAATTGAATGTTCTACAGCAATACCAGATAAAACGACTGCATATTGTTTGATTATAAACGATCGACTTGTGGAATATAAACCCCTCAGCAACATTGTGCGCAGGTTATCATGATTGCTATTGTGGATATTCAAGGCTTTAAAACAGAAACAAATGAATTTATAATAAAAGAAATCGCCATATTGTATAATAAAACACTACAAGTGTTTTTAATTAAGCCACCATTCCCATTTGAAAAATTAACTAAACAAGAAAAAAAACAAGTAAGTTGGATTGAACGTAACAGAAAGATACACTGGCGCGAAGGATTTGTACCCTATTCTAATTATCAGAAATTAGTTATAGATATTTTAAAAGATAAATGTATTTACGTAAAAGGTCCAGAAAAAGTGTTGTGGTTAAAGCATATTTTAGAAAATAGTAATTGTAATATATTCAATTTAGAAGATAAAGGTTGTTCTAGTTTGATAAGTTTATACGATCAATATAAATATTCTCAAGATTTATATAACTGTATTTATCATGACTCTGTATGTGCTTTAAAAAATGTGTTGTGTTTAAATAAGTGGTGCTATGATAATAAATTCTAATATGTATATTTTCTTGTTTTATTTCTATGCTTAGGTAAATCAGATCTTAGAGTTTTCTATCCCCACCAAAAGTCCCGTGTTTATAAGTGGTTGGCAAAAGCTGAACAACATCATTATACGTTTATAATTGAATTAAAAAGTAAATAGAACATGTTTCAAAATGAATACAAACCTCGATATGACATGTATAACACGTTTAAAATGCGTCAATTTTCATTTAACTATTACTGGGTAACGATGGATTCAAAGAAAAGATTAGTGATGGAAATGGCTGACGCTGGATTTTTTTACTGTGGAAATAGTATAAATGATAAAGCAGCTTGTTTTTCATGTGGAGGTGTTATAGAAGACTGGGAAATTTATGACGATCCTTGGATGCAACATGCTATACATTTTCCTCAATGTTTTTATTTGAACGCTGTGAAAGGAAAAGACTATATATTTAATACACATATTATATCCATCACAGCATTAAACACGTAGCATTGTAGTGATGATTCGATCTTAATCAACGTTTGCTTCATCAATAGAGAGAATAAATTAATATTATTCACATTATGCTTCATTCATCGAGATTTGATTTGGATTCGAGTTGACCACGTACATTCTGATCCTGACAATCGGCTGTAAAGTCATCAAATGCTCCACCTGACATTAAACAATCTGCAACAGTATTGACCGACTGTATCGTATGTGTGGAGAATTGGGGGTTCTGGATCACATTCCGAGCGGAGCGAGGAAGCAGTGATCCAGAACCCCCAATTCTATCCATGTGATCCAGAACCCCCAATTCTATCCTACTTTGGTGCTTCGCTTCAGATCTCAAATGTTGATCAGAAATACGGAACCGAGCCATTTATCATCATGGCTCAGTAAACCTTTGTACCTACTTTACATCGTCTAATGAACTCGCCAAAGATTTTCTACAAGTTTTCCGCAATTACCTATGAAAATTAAACATGGTACCGTAAAGTTTAGCTGCATACAGAGTCGTATACTAGTACTTATAATATAATCGATTAGTTGACCTACATACTCGTTATGTAGGTAAAGAATCGAATCTTGGCAAGAGTGCAAAAACCACTGGGCAGGGCCGCAGGGCACCCCTGGGAAATGGTTCTAACTCGAGCCTACTAGCGCCCTCTATGATCGTATCTTAGGAATTAATCCGTGTGTTGTAAGGCAAGCATCCGCTACCCTTGTTTCCAAGAGCTTCAATGGATCAAAGCAAGGTGGCCGTACCTCGCATTGAGTAACCATTGAAATATTTTCTTTCCCCCGTTATGAAATACAAGGATTGTTATATAAAGGATGAAAGGCACCTATTTAGCCATGCAGCGAGGAAGCCAATAGTTAGAGTGCCTAAATAGGTCTTTCACCCGCGGTAAACACTGCTTTTCAGCGCCACTATTAATATCTTATATCAACATAACCTGAAAAGTTAATGTAAATCTAAAATGTGTAGTTCTCTTGTATAAAACCTATCTATAGATACCTAATTATTACAGACATATTTCTTAGATGCGATGATAGGTACTATTATTTCCTTACCATTATTAAAAACAATATAAGTATCATCTGGCGCTTGATTCAAAAAGGTTTGGAATACTTGTGCAATGAAAACTTTCGATTTTTTAATCCATTCGACGGTTTTCAGATAACATGATAATTTGGCTAAGTCTTTCAAAGTACCTACCTATATCGTGTACCGTAATTAAAGTCGTCTTTAACATTGAATAGGTACCTACATGCTCCATAGAGTTGAAGATTTATAATGATTTATGATTCATAGATCATTCATTGAAATATGTTAGTAAACGGGATAAGGAGGAGCAGGCGCGCCGCCAGGAAGAGCAGATGCTCCTCATGAAGGACCTTCACGCAACCTTCGGGAAATACATGGAGGTGACGGAGATGGTTGCCCATCATGACAACCGCCTGTCAGAAGCTGAAACTCAGATTAGCAAGTTTAGTGACGTCATTGCTGATGTGAAGCAGGAGTTGGGTAGCATTAAACTTGGGGATGGAATCGCAGCTCCCGTAGCTACAACACCTTCGCTACGTGGATTCAAAGTGCCGCCGTACGACGGGACTTCCTCCTGGTCGGCCTACAAAATTCAGTTCGCGCCTGCATGAAGGCGAACGGGTGGAATAACAGTCAGGCCATGACTGCCCTCACCCTAGGCCTGCGCGACCAGGCTTTAACTGTTCTGGAAGCTCTCGGTAAGGAAGTGACTTACGAGCAGCTCCTTGAGGCATTGGAGGCTAGATATGGCGACGCTCACCTGGAACACGTGTTTCGTGCGCAGCTCAAGGATCGTGTGCAACGCAGTAACGAAAACGCAGGCTTTCGTTACTGCGTTGCACACGATCCTTGAGCCTTGGCCCACTGCTGCAGAGCAGTGGGCCCTTGAAGTGGAGCAGCTGGTTCGTAAAGCATACCAGCCCGTACCTGCGCTTATTGATGCGAACCTGGTGCAGGCATTCATCGACGGCATCCGCGACCTTGAAGTTAGAGCTTCTGTGAGGCTCGGTCTCCACGGGACGCTTAAGGACGCCTTGGCCCATCCACTGGAGGTGGAAGCTGTGCGGCAGGATCATCGTTCCCATCGCGTCAGGGAGGTTGTAGTACAGTTCGCGATCGTAATAAAGGATACAGCCCTGGCTGCTACGACTGTGGGGAAAGGGGCCACCTTCGATCCAGTTGCCTTAAGCGAACTGCAGAAAGGGAAGATGGCTGGTCTCCAGAGGGTAGTGCGGCTAACAGCACCGCCCAGCAGCAGCAGGGAAAACAAGTAATAGCCAGGACTGCAGGGTGGATGCTGGCTGATGTTCAAAGATCCCCAAGGAATCAAAAAAAAAAAAAAAACTTCGTTCTTCTAACAATCGCCTTCTTCAATGTCCCACTCACTGTACAGACTTTATTCACTCTTCCTTCTTCGTTCAGTCTATATCTCTGTGGAATGCGCTCCCCTTGGAAATCAGGATGGCAAGCAACCGGTTGTCCTTTAAAGTGAAAGTTCGCGAGCACATTCAAAAGAAGCTGGCAGTATCTTCACAACGATAATGTTTTCCCATTGTTTGTCTTATTTGTTTTATTAAATTTATGTGTATATAAGTATGTTTATTTTTGGTTATATTTAATTAAGTATGTATATCATATGTATGAGTATAATAATATTAGTACCTATATTTACTTATATTTGAATAAATATTCAAAACACGAGTAATTGCACCTACCACTGTTTGTCTCTGCATCACCCAAAGGTCGACTGGTAGAAAATGCCTTTGGCATTAAGTCCGCCTCTGTACATTTCTGTGCGTGAAGTATTAAATAAATAAATAAATGAATTCGATCACACAAACCCATGACGGGAACAGCTTAATCATCACGGGCGAGGTCAACGGAACGCCTTGTAAGCTAACCATAGATACTGGAGCCTCTCGTTCGGTCTTCAGTTCCCAAGTTATAAGTCGGTTCCTTGGGGACTCCGCATACAACCGAGATCGCATTAATTTGGTGACAGCCACCGGTCAGCGCATACCCGTCCGTGGGGAGAACGAGATGGAGTTGAAGCTAGGCAACAGGATCTACCTGCATAATGACATCGTGGCTGATATTAAGGACGATTGCATCCTGGGCCTTGACTTTATGAGGAAGAATTGTTGCGAGATTGACGTCAAGCAACGAGTTATGAAATGTGGACAAGAGGAACTTTTTATGGAAGGGGCATTACCAGGGAATGTGTACAGCCTTAACAAGATTGTTCTTCCTCCGAGACCAGAAACGATTGTGCCGGTTAGTCTTCCTCGGAATCCTGGGCAAACTCATCGTTGTGTACTCGTGGAAAGGGTAGACAATGAACTTCCATGGAAAGTGGCACGAACCAATGACATCTCAGGGGTACGTGTGCTGAAACTTTGTGATCAGGAACAGATTATTGAAAAAGGCACACTGATTGGTATTTGCGAGGAAGTGGATTGGCTGCGTCGATGCCAATGTGTATCGACTGGGGCCCCAAGCAAGGACACACAAATGAGAGTGACCACACTTTTAGAAGACTGTCGCAGCGCTCTGTCTCAAAATGAAATGGCCAAGGTGAAGAAGATGTTACTCAAGTACGCCGAAGTTTTCTCTTCAAGCGATGCTGACATTGGTAAGACTGGCTTAGTCCAACACAAAATAAACACAGGAGAAGAGTTGCCTATCCGTCAGCGATCAGGGAGATTGCCGGTAGCGCGTGAAAAGGAAGTGGAAACCATGATTGAGGGAATTGTGAAGAATGGTGTTATTGAACCTTCATCTAGTCCATGGTGTTCACCTGTAGTGCTGGTAAGGAAGAAGGACGGCGGCATCCGGTTTTGTGTTGACTATAGTCGTCTGAATGACGTTACGAAGAAAGACAGCTACCCTTTGCCAAGAATTGATGACACGCTGGACATGCTTACTGGAGTAAAGTGGTTTAGCACGCTGGACCTGAAAAGTGGCTACTGGCAAGTTGAAATTGACCCTAAGGACAAGGAGAAAACAGCTTTCTCGACAGGAAAGGGTCTGTGGCAATTTAAAGTTATGCCGTTTGGATTGTGCAACGCTCCGGCAACGTTTGAAAGGCTGATGGAACTTGTACTAGCCAAGTTAATTGGCGATGCTTGTTTGGTCTACTTAGATGACATCATCATCGTAGGCAGTACGTTTGCAGAACATCTTCAAAACCTGGAACGCGTGCTCAAGAAGATCCAGAGAGCCAACCTCAAGTTAAGTCCGATGAAATGTTCACTATTTAAACGGCAAGTTAGTTTTTTGGGGTATGTAGTGTCGCCGTTGTCAAGGATTGGCCAGTTCCAAAAGACAAGATGCAGGTCAGAACATTTTTGGGGTTGTGCTCTTATTATCGGCGATTTGTTAAGAACTTTGCGGATATAGCCAAACTCCTGCATAAGCTAACCGAGGAGAAGCGACATTTCTGCGGGGATGAAAGTTGCGACATCGCATTCCAGGAGTTAAAGGACTGACTGTGCAAAACACCTATTTTGGGGTACCCTGATGAAGGCAAAGAATTTATAGTTGACACAGACGCAACTGACATAGCGACTAGGCGGTGTGTTGTCTCAACGGAATGGTGAGCAAGAGGATATGTATGATGTATGGTAGCGTACTTCAGCAAGTCGTTGTCAAAGCCGGAAAGGAACTATTGTGCCACGAGACGGGAATTGCTTGCTGTGGTAAAGTCGATGACTTGCGGAACCAGATGAACGACATTTATGAGCACGTCAGACAATCAGGCCAGCAAATGTCTGAAAAGATGAAAACCCGTTATGACCGCAAAATTAACAATAAAGGGTTTGACGAAGGTTCACTAGTGTGGTTGTACAATCCAGTCCGCAGCAAAGGGAAATCTCCTAAGCTTCAAGCTAAATGGGATGGACCGTACCGGATTGTGACAAAGATCAATGACGTAACCTACCGGATACAGAAAGGTGCAAGAGGTACTCCTAAGATCGTCCATGTGGATCGACTGGCGCGTTACTATGGGGCCGATAATGCTCCGGACGAGCATGTTTTAGGAGAGGGCAGTGTTACGCCCTAAAGCTTAAGTAATTAGTTACCACTAGCGCCATCTAGTATCGAGTAGCAGAATTAATTGAGTCATGATCTTTCTAGAAATTTCGATACCAGAATCTTCTAGAACTATCAACATCTGTTCAGTCGGGGCCGGTATGTACTCGAACATTCTAGATGCTTCTACAGTAGAAGTTTCTCGAATGTTCCTAGGGCCCTATAAAGGGCCGGAACGGATCAAGACCCGGCAATATTGAACAAGCGATACAGGCGAGAACATTTGAAGTGATCTTCAAGTGCGATTTAGAGTGATCAGTAGTGAAATTATGTTCTGTAGTTAGTGTGTTTAATTAAAGTGTAATTTTTGGTCATTTATATTGGCAGTTTTTAATTGTCACGAACCCCAAGCTCGTAACATTATTATATTGGCACTCGACAACTGAAGATCGAATTGCCGCTTTCCTGCCTTTTTAAGTTTCTTTTTCTGTGTCATTGTACAAGCCAGTATTTATCTTTGATGACCGTAAAATATTTAGCTCAAATGTATGTAGCTAATTAATAGTAACAATTTAGTGAAAAATAAATTATAAGCATATTACGAAATTGGTGATTTTTTTTTAATTAGAATTTTACGGCTCGTTTTAACAGGGGCTTTGACATTGTTTTTAATTTTCTGACACGTAAATTGTTACCCAGGGTCAAAGAGTACCTACTGTTTTCATCCCTCTCAGCTCACTTCAGCTATCATCGGCTAACTTCCAGCGTACTATACAAGTAGGTATGAGAAATGAAAAATTATTTTTCAATAATCAGTTGCCTACCTATCAATAAAGATTTCATTAGGTAGATACTACGAACGAACTGCAACATTTTTGCTGTTCTTTTATTCAGGAATTTCTAACTACTTTTTAAATTGACTATTTGGGAGAACATAATACAGGAAAAACCTCGTTACGATAATTTATCTTAGGTCTCTTGTGTTTTCTTACCCATTGCCAATTGAGGAGTGACGAAACAATAGCCGTTATTGACCAGGATATGTTTTTATTTTTTTCACTTTTCAATCATCCCAATACTAACAAACCGCTTCAAAAACCAGTAATTCCCTACTGAAAAAATAATTAAAAGTCGCTGGTTTGATCAAAATCCTACAAATACATCACGTTGAAACAAAAACCATCACGCCCGTGACACTGGTCGCTTCAAACCCTTTTAATCTGCAGATATAATAATAATAATAATAAAATTCTCGAAAATGGACATGTCACACTGAACTGGGATCGATCCATCATCACTGACAGGACTATTGTCGCCAATAAACCTGATATAGTGGTGGTGGATCGACTAGAGCGGCGTGCAATGATCGTTGATATAACGGTCCCGCATGACGGGAACCTCGTGAAAGCCGAGAAAGATAAACAAATCAAGTATCTTGACTTGGCTCACGAGGTTGTCGACATGTGGGATGTGGACTCAGCGATCATTGTACCGATAGTTGTTACAGCCAATGGCTTGATAGCCAAGAGCCTCGACCAACATCTGAGGAGGCTCTCGTTGGGCAGCTGGGTCAAGGGCTTGATTCAGAAAGCGGTACTCCTGGACACGGCTCGCATTGTTAGGAGGTTCCTCTCTCTGTAGCCCTGACCGCCGGTAGCTTAGACCTTGTTCCCGATACCGGTGGGCTACTATTTTTTTATATTTTTAAATGTTTTTTATATTTGTATACTAATATTTAAAAATATAATTTATATGTATATTTAATTGAATAAAGGAAATAATAATAATATAATATTTATTTCAGACCATACAAAATCCATATTCAAAAACAAAATCAAAATAAAAATCACTTAAATTCTACATACACAAAACAAAAGGCGACGCACAAAAAGATACACACATACACAATAACACTTATTTTATATACGCAAATGACGTACGATGAGTGGTCATCCAGTGCCACATCATTGGACTGTCTGCTTTGCTGGCAAAGATAGCCACAAGGCTGTTGGAGCTATCGCGCACTCGCCGCATCAGGGATGCTATTCGTGTTCGCATAAGGGCATAAAAATCCGGCACGCCATACTCCGCGAACATACCCGATGCGCTGCAAAAGCGCGGTAGCCCCAACATAACTCTGAAGGCGTTATTATATTGGACTCGCAGAGCATTGTACGAGCTTTTTGTATAGCCGACCCATAGGGCGCACGTGTACATAGATTGGCAATAAGCTCTAAAGAGTGTAATTTTTACCTCACTTGTACAACGTGCAAACCTACGGGCCAGCATGTTACATCGAACTGCCAATGCTCTGCGTTCCCTCTCCACGTCCACATCGTCGGACAGACCATCGGTGATCCAATGCCCCAGGTACTTGAACTTCGTCACTCTGGAAAGCTGAACGCTCCCCAGGGTGACTGGTGGGACAGTGTCGTAACATTTGTTACCCGCTTTAAAAACCAAAAGTTCACTCTTCGTCGCGTTGTACCTGAGGCCGTGAGCCACCGCGTAATCCTCACAGATACAGAGAAGCCTCCTAAGTGCACTGATCGATGGGCTCAGCAATACCATATCATCCGCGTAGCTGATGTTATTGATGCATTGTCCATCAATGGAGCACCCGATATTGGCATTGCTGAGCCCACAGATCAGCTCGTTTACATACAGGTTGAAAAGCTTGGGCGAGCTGAGTCCCCCCTGCCTCACCCCGCATTCCAACCTATATGCATCCGATAGGACACCCGCCCACTTCACATAGTTGTATTGGTTGTTATACCAATACTTTAGCATGGTAATGAGATCGCTTGGAAAGTTCTTAACACTTGATAGCTTCTCCCATAGGCAGTCGTAAGACACAAGGTCGAATGCCCTGGAGAGGTCCAGAAAACATGCATACACAGGTGTTTTCCTACTTACATAATACTGAACAGTCTGTTTGAGACAGAGGATGGCAGTTTCCGTGGATAAATGCGGCTTAAACCCAAATTGGGCATCATGAAGTGTTAAGTGCTTATCTAGCTGCCGATCAATCAGACCGTCCAGCACTTTTGCAATGGTGGTTGCCAAGGAAATAGGCCTGTAGTTGCTTTTGTCACTCGCATCTCCAGTTTTGTTCTTGACTATAGGCACAACAATAGTTTTAAGTAGGTCAGTGGGAAGATACGAGTGACTCAGGCACAAACTAAAAAACATTGCCAGCACTCGCGGTAAGTGCTTACCTGCATATCGCAGATGCTCAATACTTAGGCCGTCATGACCAGGCGACTTGCCTCTCTTTAAGTTTTGTATGACAGTAGCCACTTCCCTGGCCCCAAACGTAATAGGCATGTCACCGGACCCCCCCACCACCTCCGACCCACCAGACGACGGACCTAGGGGAGACGCAACTATAAAAGCTCTGCTGAATAGGTTGGCGATCTCATTAGGGTCACTAAGACCGTCGACACTCACGGGCAGACTCAACCTGGGATTCAGGCTGTTCGTGGCTTTCCAAAAACTACCAAAATTCTTTGCGTCATGATGACTCGCAATGATGTCCATTTTAATTTGGTTCTTATTATTTTGGCACCATTTTAATTTGTTTTTAAATACCCTTCTGCTTTCTACCATTTTTTCGTACAAAGTACCACTTTTAGGCCTACCAAATAGCGTCCAGGTTTGAAAATCAAGCCGAGCCTGTCCGTGTACGTCCTTCACATGCTTATTCCAACCCGTTATGTATCGCTTTTTGCGCTGTGTACCCTTATTAGAACTCGTGATCGCACCCTCACAGAGAATACGCACTATTTCCGCATACATATTATCTAAAATTGTTTCGTGTTCCTTAATTCTACATCTATTATGACTACATTCTGTAAATTCTATGGGAAAGTCTAGACTTTTCAAGAGATCATTACAATAATTGCTATATAATTCAGTCTCCCGTAAGTCTCTGTCCCCCCATGTTACTTTGTTACTTTTAGGTAGTACAGGTGTAACTTTCTGCCTTACTAAATTGAGATCACATTTTATAATTAGAGGCAAATGATCCGACCACGACACGTCGTACAGCACACTAACGTCTCTAATAGTGTTCCACGCCGCGTCCGTCACTACGCAGTGGTCTAACCAACTAGTAGAACCATGTGCATCACTTACGTAAGTATACGTGTTAGATTCTCCGCCAAGCAAGCACACGTCAGCGCACCGCCACTGCACTTCAGATGAAAAACTCAGTAGTTCTTTGCCGAATAAACCATTCGGTTGGGCATTAAAATCCCCCAGAATATAGACCGCGTCCACACCACTATTTTCTATGATTGCATGAATCTCACTTAGACACTCAACAAATTCACTAAGATTGTCCGTCGACTCTGTCGGCATATAAACAGAGAACACTAAAAGGGATTTACCGCCAACTGTTACTTTAATAGCCACAAGACGCACACTTTTACACTGCACGGGCGACACACTTTCGCAGGCGCTCTTTCGCCATAGCACAGCTACCCCACCATAAGGTCGCCCTCGTAGGATGCCCGTCGACGTATCTACCGCTGATTTCCCCACGAAGTCAAACTGAGGGTCTATGCTGCTCAGAAAAGGAATGTCGTGAGGCAGTAACCAGGTTTCCTGCAATGCGATTATATCAGATGTCTGACATAACGATCTGACATAATCCACCGACCTAGTAATAGATTTACAATTAAAACTCACAAAAATACTTGTTTTTGAGTTAATATCATTATTGTCGCAAGCCATTGTTTGTATTTTTGTGTGATTCTTCGGCTCGTTTATTAAAATCTATGTATCTACGAAAAGCAATTCCTTCCGGCCATAAATTGTCGTCTAAAAATAAATGCAATTTATGCCTTGGTACAAAAATTTTGTAAGCATCGTAGTATCTCTGTTTTCTCATGTTTATCTTTTCAATTCGCACACTGGTTTTGGTTTTTTCCATTATGTACGTATGTATGTCGTTAACGGACGCATTCTGATCAACGTTGTTGATAAACAACGGCACTTTGATGTCAGCTGCTTTAAATTTTGCAATACTATCTATGTTCGCACGACCCTGACTTCCTATAAACCTATCCCTCAGCCTCTTTTTCTTTTGTGCTAAAATCCACCCTTCATTTTGTTCTTCATCCTTTTTTGTTTCCAAAACCGTTAATGTTTTTATTTTATCCGGTGTTGACATTGCCAGCCGCGCAGCCGTGGCGTAAGTGAAATAGTATATAGGAAATACTATTTCATTTATGTTATTTTTCAAATCCAAGTAGTAATTTCAAACACGATCCAAATTAGTTGGAGCAAATGTCAATAAATCCAGAGTGACTTGATCTAACCCCCATAAATCCAAAATGGCTTGAACAAAAACCGTTATCTCCATATTTCTTTGCCATATACCTCCTTAAACAATCGTCATTTTCTAAAACATTTCACTACCCTAACTATAAGTAATTTTACAATAAGTTTGTCATAAAAAATAATAGTTTAAAAAACTAAAAAACACGCTTTAAAAACCAAACTAAAAAAGGAGAAAATAATTTAATTCAATTAAAAAGCGTGGGGTGCTTTTTGAGGTATTTTTATAATCAATTAATGTCAAGCACCCCACGCTTTTTTAATTGAATTAAATTATTTTCTCCTTTTTTAGTTTGGTTTTTAAAGCGTGTTTTTTAGTTTTTTAAACTATTATTTATTTTCTATTTTTTAGTTTTGCTAACTACAAAAACGTGTTTTTTTCTATTTTTTTTTTTAATTATTGAATTGTCATCGACCTCGACCATCCTCGACAAGTTTACAAAGTTTCAATGAAATCTGACCGTTTATAGTGGGTCAAAATCGCGCTCAAAGGAGTCGGTTACATACAAACAAACAAACAAACCAACAAACAAACATACAAGTGAAGCTAATATAAAGCGTGTAAAAAAAATTGTTTCTGTAAATTACACTGGTATAATAAGGTTTTTATCATTTTCTGAAAAAAATATACAATATGGATTGGTTTTTGATTAGTAACTCCTCAATTTAAAACATTCAACCAAACCCACAAACTTGGAAAAAAAATGATAATATTTCGTCATAAAGTGTGTGGGGATTATTTTAATGAAACAAAAATTTGCTTTTCACTTTATTCGATTTATAACAACGCATAACAATCACCTAACTATGTGTAGTAACGAAATCACATAATACACGGCAAATTCCTACACGGAATGTGACCAAATAACTTCATTTATTGCACAATGGTGAACGACGGGGCACGATGGTGGCGACGAGAATTATTTCAAAACAATCACCACAAACCATTGTTAGTTCGCTAAGTATTTTCGTTCATAAGAAGCAAAAGTTACACATAATTTAAGCAGCAAAAATACTTTTAAAATGTTACAAACAACAGTTGTTGTTGTTGTTGTTGTTGTATGTTGTATACAATAGTTTTAAATAATTAAATAACGAAAAGCAAGAATAAAATTAGGCTTTAAAAAAATATAACTATCAAACATAACAATAAAATGCATTATTTGTTTCCATGATTAGATTCTGATCAGCTGTTGTCTGCGAGACAAATAATTTAATTTTTAATTCGGCTGAACAGGGTTGAAGTAATTACTTACTTACATTTTGTACACGAAGCGGCGCGGGATTTTCGGATAAAATAGCAAAGTTTAAATGCCTTAATTTTTCAAAAAATACTTTGAACAACATGACATAATAACATTACTATGTTGTCAAACTAGGAGTTTCACCGGATTATTCTCCTAGCATCTCCTACCCATACACAGATGTTTATAAGATATACAGATCTGAAGAATTACTGATATCCATAGCCCGCGCTGCGAAATTAAATGAAGTAGACAAACTTAGTAGAATAATAAAGTTACAAAAAGAATTCAATAGTGAGTATAATACAAAATTAAATACAAAAATATAACTGTACCGCCAGGATAGTAATGTAATTGGGACGAAAGCAAAAACATTACTATGAAGTGAGACTAGCCCCGAAATGGCACATGAGATACATTGTAACAGTGCTGACAAGGGAGCAACTAATATGACTACCTGGTCAGGTGGCGCGGGAAGTGTGAACAACGCCTTAGCTACAAATTCGTGCAATTGACGGTAGCGACTAAAATGGGTCTCGTATTAATCTGATATTCAGTACATTTAAGAAAGCGCGGAAACTTAAAAAAACATGCGCGTTTATCTGCGCTACAGATAATCTCAAAGGTAGCTTGCATAATAAATTGCAAGCCATGGGCATTATAATTGGCTAGTCTACATACAGCTCACAAGTACTAACTACATATAAAAATGCGGCACAATATATACACTAGTGACTTGGTACATCGCGCGGAATTTGTACAATTTAATTATAGTACGAGGAACAATATCCTACATACACATACTGACAGTTTTTTTATGAGTTTGAAGCTGCGAAATAAGACTGAAATACTTTCAGAAATCATACTCAAGTCTTACATATTTTACATCATCTGATTACATAATACAGTTGGTAGATAAATATTTATTTTGAACAAATATGTAAGACAAGATTTTGATAAGATTGCGTTATACATAGAATTTGGAGGAAGCCATTTTGTTGGATTTGTCTTTTACCTATGTCTTTTCTAGAATACATTATGATATTATTTATTGTGAATAACAATGAAACGAACGACTGTAAAGATAGCCAAAGAAAACCGCCCTTATGGGTACGAAATAGAGGTGACAATGTCAAACTGTTAGTCAACATGGAAGTGCGATTCCTTCCCATGCACTTTTGAACCCTTCATCGCAGCTACAAACTCCTCACAAAACACAATACAAGTCGTAGTTGTTAATATCGCCTTCTCAGTTTTAGTAGTGGTGTGTGAGCGAGACAGAGGTATGTCTACGAGTATTCCCGAGTGAACTTCTGATGGAAGGCCTTGAAGACGTCCAGCATCTCCTGCAGCAGCTTGGGTTGCGGCAGGATGGTGGTGCGGAAGTGGAACGTGCCGGGGCGCTGGCCGAACCCGGAGCCCGGGACTATGCAGATACCTGGCGAAGAAAGGGTATTTCATCGAATATTGTTTGTCTCGTGAGCTAGTGGCAGTTTTAAATCAGGCACGCATATAAAGATATACGCAGATAAGATACATACGATCACCACAAATAAGTCATTTCAATATTTTTTTTACGATCAAAAAGGGAGTGGTATTCTTTACAAGAGAGTAAGCAGTGGTAAGGTCCTCCATTAAACTGTCACTGTTAACTTGACTTTGACCTGCTATTACAGTATTTGGCAAGGCCCTCAGTTCTCCTACAACAGTTTGGCATATGGCATAGGCACGACGTGGCGACGTGTGATCTCTGAAAATGATAAAAAATTATATCAAACTGAATTTGGTGTATAATAATCAGCTCACCAGTCTCCTCGAGTAGCTTGAAGGCGTAGAATACATCGGGTTGCTTGTTGTCAGCCTTCGCCGCTTCTATTGCCTTGGGAGGCATATCGATGCTAGGGAATGCGTACATCGCGCCCTGAAATCAACCAAAATTCCATTAAAATATTATTTTATGCAAATGGCGCTGACAATCCGCACTTTTTGGGCGTCAAATATTACGAAACGTAGTCCTTCAAGAAATCTCGTGCTCGCTAGCGCAAGTGTTGAGTCTCTAGTTTTGATTCTCACATTCTTACGATATGATACACTTTTTATTTTCCAAAATATGTTGTGCCTTTGCCTATATGGGATTTAAAGATCACTAACAAAATGAGAATGTAAGTACTAATACTTCTGCCAACTCTTCGGAGAATACACAAGCGTGATGTTTATTTATGTCAACTGCAGGCATTTTTGAACATTCAAGGTTTTTTGATCAGTCAAAAAGAAGCTTGTTGCCCATTCCAAACCGTAGTAGATTGCTATGGGTAAAAATGGGCAAGAGACTTCATGACTCTCTTGTGTGAGTGTTGGCACAAGAGAGCAATACGAGTGTGTGGTTCCCACCTGTACGACGTTGCACGTGAAGCCCTCCATGCCGTTGAAGGTGTCGACGATGATGCGCGCGCGCTGCGCCAGCGAGTCCAGCACGGCGCCCTTCTCGCTGCGCCACAGCTCGTGCGACGGCTCGCCGGGCAGGGGCGGGCGCGCCTGCGCAGTTATACGACAAACTAAACGGGACATCATTTGCCAACTATGTTTCGGTGTAACCGGATGCAACTGAATACCAGTATTTTACTGCCTAGTTGACCTCTACAACCTAGTTACCGACTTCCAGGCTTCTGACCACCCGTAAGCATTGCAACAGTACCCGATGAACATTAATTTTGTGGGTCACGGCCAGAGTGACCCGGCAAACATACCACCGGAATGTTCTATGAAAACATTTAGAATGTAGTTTCTTAAAACATAAGGTACAGTTTAAACAAAAATACACGTAGCAAGTTGTAATACACGTAGCAAATTGTAATACACGTAGCAAGTTGTAATACACGTAGCAAGTTGTAATACACGTAGCAAGTTGTAATACACGTAGCAAGTTGTAATACACGTAGCAAGTTGTAATACACGTAGCAAGTTGTAATACACGTAGCAAGTTGTAATACACGTAGCAAGTTGTAATACACGTAGCAAGTTGTAATACACGTAGCAAGTTGTAATACACGTAGCAAGTTGTAATACACGTAGCAAGTTGTAATACACGTAGCAAGTTGTAATACACGTAGCAAGTTGTAATACACGTAGCAAGTTGTAATACACGTAGCAAGTTGTAATACACGTAGCAAGTTGTAATACACGTAGCAAGTTGTAATACACGTAGCAAGTTGTAATACGGACCAAGGAGAAGACGGCGGAACGACTTGGGTGGCTTCCTCATGAATTGGCAAGGAGAAGCACAATATCAAGGTAAGTGAAAGGAATGGCGGGGGAAGTTTGCGAAGAAGTGGGACACAAAGCTATTTATAAAACGTAACGTTTTACTCACAACACAGTCCACCGCCGTCTGGCCGACCGTGGTGGGGCACAGCATGGCGGAGATGGCCTTGTACAGATGAGCCTGCACGGCAGGCTGCAGCCCCACCAGCTCCATCCACCCGCCGCGCAGGCCGCACTCGCCCATGTAGCCCTTGCTGATGGACATGAAGGACGCCAGCTCGATCTGGTCGTACGGGGCACCCATTTCTGTCATCACCTGAGAATGTTAAACACATCTTTGTATAACACTACAAGGTTGATCTTAAAAAGAGAACTACGTTAGGCACAGGTAGGTCATAACGGTGCCTCGGAGATAGAGGATTTGATCCTGGGTCTCGAATCCTGGAATACAAGCCCTATTCCAGTCCTGAAAGGACCGTGTTAAAAATTTCACAAAATTTGAATTTTCGGCATCGCCATTTTCAAGTTGAATTTGTTCACTTTTTATGTTTATTATCTATCTATCTCTATCGGAGACGAAGCTTGGTGAGACAGCGTGATTTTTAGCCAGGCCCACCAGTGCTAGGTTCCCCTTAATAACATGATTATTGAAACGCAAATGAAAATATTGATTACAAATAAACAAATTGCAGACCCTTTTGAATTATCGAGGGAAAAAGTTTCACTTATTTTTTTGTATGATTCCATGTATCGAAACTAAAGTTTTTTTTTTAAAGATAACACTTGTCCAATTAAAAACAAAACAAAAGCGACTATTTTTACACACTTTTTTTTTCTTACCAATACCTAGGAGTTTTCCCGGGATAATCTATTTATTACCCTAAATCCCGGGATAGGACATAAGGGCTCTGATCGAATTCTCTTCTCTCCGAGTAGCGGATATATTTTCATAGCGACTAGTTGTTCAGAGCTCAATTAGGTCTACGCCAAGCAACGCGACACCAATTTACGAGTTCCAGATTTACGTCGGATGATTTAGGTTTACGGCTTACGCCAAGAGCCCAAGATCTATACAGGATGACAATGACTCACGTGTTGATTATTAATATCAAAAACGTATGAAACAAAACAAAAATCAATAAAAAAACATTATTCGTTGGGCGAAGATCGGTCAGCTGTTTTTGTAACTTTTCGTAGAACTTAGATATTTTTTACGAAAATTCAAAAACCATAACATAACAGTCGTTTAGTTGCCTAATGCACACGTCAGTGTCGTTTAAAGTTATGAACAAAGTTGGAATGATCAAAAACAATAATTTGATTATTTTTTTTGTTTCATTCGTTTTCGATATAAAGACGCAACATGTGGGTTTATATTGCAAGTTAATTTAATTTAACCCTGTCATTTAATCATGTCTAATCCAAATCCTTCTTTGGATTAGACATTATTCCGTTTCTATCTTGCACTTGTAGTTTGACAGTTGTGCATCAGGAATAACGCTTAGCCAACGTGCTAAGTAACGTTTATAGATCTCTGCTTAAGACATCGGACGACTTTTTTTGTGATTATTTTTTATTTGATTGGATTTTCACCAACACTGATGTTCTGATAAGATAACATAAATGAAATATTAAAGGTATTATAGTTTTTATAATCGTTTATACGACGCTAGTATACGTCATCTACTTGTGTATTGATTAGTTTCAACACTGGTTTTAATATAATCTTCACTGTCAACGGTTATGGAGATTAAATAAGTAATGTACAATAAACCGCGGAACGATGTGACAATGGGTTTCATGACATTGTATCATAATGCGGTGTTGATAAACGCGCAGATTTATTACAGGTTGATACTCTAGTCCTAATCTATAACTGCCACGAGTTTGAATACAGTAAATACCAAGTTGGCAGTAACTATTGAAACGTGCCCGCAAACGTCTACGATTGACTTGTACTGATGGGCAGTCTGTACCTCTAAGGGCACATATATAACACCAGCCGCGACCCGACGCATGTCTACTAGTCAATTGAAGAACCACGGCTTCTTGTCATAACAATGGCCAATGAGCCACTTTATTGACGCCACGTAACCTGGCGTAGTTTCCAACCGCATGTGTTTAGTACGTTTCACGAAAAAAAAATCTTCGCCGTAATATTGGCTCCCCAGTCTGTACAGTGAGATAGATACCTGTTAAAACACTGAATTTCCGTTCTACCAACATTATGGCAAAGGGATTTTTTTTGTGAAACGCACTTTTGGAGAGTGCAGCGAAATTGCAATACGAACGTCAAAAACGACCATTAGTCGGCTGATTTCGTGCCAGTGTACAAGTGGTATGATTAGCCAGTTATGCTCACCTTCTTGAAGGAGAAGAACTTGCTGTCCTTATCGTACACATTGTCCTGGTACACCTCGTCGGCGAACAAGAACAGACTGTGCTTCTGCGCGAACTTGATGACGTCCTCGATGTTCTCTCGCGTCAGCACCTGTCGAATAAGATACAATTTTATAACTACTCAATAAAACGAACATAACAAACGACAAAAGCTAGTCAGGAATAAGGGACACTCCCAATAAAACCTACATATTAAACATTGCCAAAAGATTTGTCAAGCTTATGTGGCAGTTTGCCCACATTGCTGGCTGACCAGATGGCCGATGGAGTCAAAAGGATCTGGAGTGAAAGGAAAAGAGGAAGGAGCTGTGTGGATAGGCTTCCGGGATAATTTGATGGAAGAGAGATACGGGAGTGACCGGTGTAGCAATGTGCGTTATGCCCACGTCCAGCAGTTGTCATCTTTCGGATGATGATAGAGTTCCTGTGTAATGTGTACAGACAGTTGTGTTCCTGGAAAGCTTGTTGCGCCACTTCTTCTTCCCAGCTAAAGCAATAGGAAGTGGTGTAGGGTGGGCGTTATGGGAGAATGTTTTATGTAATTTTGACGTAAAAAAGCGGATTCTTAGCCTCAAAATCAAAATCGAAATCAAAATATTTGGTTTCTCATAAACCTGCATGGGCACTTATGAAATGTCAGAAGCTAGGTGCACGGTTCCAATTTGTCGCTTCTTATGGAGAAGAGCCGGCAAGAAACTCCACGGTTACTCTTTTAAAAATAATTGGCTGTTACAATGCTTTTAAATTACAGTGATAATAGGTATGTGAGGACAGTGCAGGCCTGTCAATAAGTACCAGGTACTTAGAGGAATGAAAATACAGAATCACCTACCGATATAAAATGAACCTACTTATTTGAACCAAGTGACATGATTTCCATGACAATCACGAATAAATAGTCGAAATTAAAATTGATGTATAATGTCAAATAATGACGAGAATATGTCAGACATTGTAAAAAATAAAAAGAATAAAAATTAACGTTGTAATTTTGAGCAGTTAATAGACTTTCACATAGTTATGCTGTCTTAAAGCCGTCAGAAGGAATTAATGCCAAACGTCTCTGTCTTCAACGTAGTCTTTTATCTTATAATATGCTTTTATGTTTTTTTTTTTTGGGTGGGAAATCATCAAATAACTTCTCCCGCTCTGGGTGGAGCGGGAGGGCGTGTCAGATTTTTACTGACTAAAACCCACCCGTGTTCCCTCCCTCAGTTGCCTGTGTGCCAGGGGTTGCGGTATCTCTTTCGAACAACCCGCACCCCTGGCAGGCATCGGCCCTTGCGGACCCCCCCCCCATTTGGTGCTGACATCTCTTTGAGGCGCGCGTGGAACACAACGCGCCGTCGACCCGGGCTTGGTCCTTACCGGACAGCGAGCTACCCATTACTCGCCGTCCGCAAGCCCGCGCCTACGGTGGCCGGGAATCAGCCTGGGATTCCCGACGCCCAGGGCGTCTCCCGCGGCGACTACGGCCGTGAGGGCGCATATACTGCCTCTCCCTCACGTGCGCCGCCTCCCTCTTCGCGAGCATTACTGCTTCGCAGAAGGAGGTGACGGCTAACCATTCACTCTCGCTCCGTACCATGGCCTGCACCAGGGCCGGACGCGAGAGATCGCCGCCGCCGATCGCCTCCACGAGGACACGGCGGTGCTCCGCCCAAGCTGGGCAGACCGCCACCGTATGCTCCACCGTGTCCTCAGGGCGATCTTCGCAATGGAAACACCCGGGCGTTTCCTCCCGCCTTATGCGAAACAGGAACCTCCCGAAACAACCGTGTCCGGTGAGGACCTGCGTCAGGCGGAAGGTGAGGACGCCATGCCGCCTCTCAAGCCACTCCTCAAAGAGGGGACTTACCGCCGCTATCGTGGCGTGCCCAATGCTTTTTTGATAAGGACACGTTTGATGTGAGTTTTAAACTTTCGATCGCTAAGTTCTGTTCTTTGTTTGTTCTGCCTAATTTAAATACATGACTTTTGATTTTGTTTAGCGTATATACGCCGCTCACCTGTCCCGTAGGGTTTCCAGGGTTGATGACAACGAGCGCGCGCACGGCGTGGTGTTTGCTTCCCTCGTGGAAGGCTCGCTCGAGCTCGGCCGGGTCCAGGCCCCAGTTCTTGTCTTCGTCCAGGTAGTAGCCGATCTGACCCAGTCCGTACTCCGCCAGGGTAGCTGAGTACAGCGGGTACTGCGGGATCGGGATCAACACACCTAGACATATAGAATTCTGCTATTAATATTTGCATTTTATACAGATTATTTTACTCAGAATAGAATAGAATTTATTTTATCAGATATTAACCGTCTTATTTATAAAGTTTGTTTAAAGTTAAGAGCTGTTTAAACGTCAGAATTGGATGGTTAACTTTAAGCAACGTTTATTAATAAGGGGGTAAATGTATACATTTTACATTGAGTGACACAATTGGCGTCCTTATCGCTAAACAGGATCTTATAAACAACCTTTAAATAGATTAAAGGGAGAGACGAATGAATGTAGAATGTTTTGTTTCGATAAAACTTTATTTGAATACCTAGCGTCGGCACGACGACCCCCAGGAAATATGACGTATGTATACGCGTTTTGAGGAAAGCGGAAAGGCTTACTGAGTGCATACTACGGAAAAATGTGTGTTGAGGAGACCTGATAGAAGATCAACCTGGCGAGCTATTCTAGCTACAGCAAAATTAAATGCAGCCCCATTGGACATGAGGTTACCATTATCATTGATATTTTTTTTCTGAAATACTACCCATACGGGGCGATAACTGCCATATGGTCTGTAAGTTCATTTATTTTATTTTTTATATTTAAATATGGGTAACTAGTGTAACTTGTAAGTAACAAAAGGTATTCTACTTTCATCATCGAATCGTACATTTTTTTGCACCTGCCCAATGAGCATATACAATCTCAAATTATCAAATCCAATCTACATTATCAGGTCTACTATAGACAACTTACTAATCGCATAACACAAATATTATGCAGAACATTCATTACGGTCGCTAGCTGCTCAAGGTCGCGTGTGAATGGTTCCTAATGACGGCAAGTGTGTGTGAATGTTCGAGCGCTCGCTGCCCGGCGGCGGCGTCATGCGGGCGTTGTGGCTTGTGAGCGTGCCAACTGACGTGTCACTGGTGGACAAATTGACGAGCACACGTGGATTGGTCGTAACTAGTTCCTTCTGGAGTTAAGTATAACTAGCTTTTACCCGCGCCGGGGAAGTCGGAAATTATCCCAAGCGTACTACCAGGATATGTCTCCTAAACCCAGGTCATGGTATATCCGTGTGCCAAATTTTAATTGCAATTCTGTTTAGCCGTTAAGACGAGACGAGTTACTTTCGCATTTACAATATTAGTTGGATTTCGTTTATTTTGTGGACTTTACCTGCAAATATGAACGGTGTTTACAAAGCTGTGTCTGCCACAGAATACATAATAGTACAAATGTCTCGCAATGAAAGAGCGTCCGCTTCCTTTCGTACTACACGTTACGTCGCTACTACAGTGATAATACTAGACAGTAGGCCCCGCTTCGAACTCTGCAGGGTGGCAAACATTTTCTTTACGATGTAACCTTGTCTCCTAAAGCATGTTTATTCTCGTTTGCGAAGGAAACTGACTGGCTAACGTTATTTAGAACATAATTATGACTGTTTCTATAGACCATAAAATAAACACATACTTACTCAATTACTTGTGCTAAATGTCTCGGTGCATAATAATTAAATGAAAAACAACATGAGGGACAGAGGAAATTAATATGAGTGATTACTTCAACCTTGAATATTATTAGCAAACGGTTCCGATGTGGACTTCAGTCGCATACGGTATGCATAGAACAAATACATAAGTACCAGTATTAAAGTAAATGGCACGGAACGAAATTGCATACAGTCGCAAAATGATAGTAGCCATAACGTATGGTATGACATAAAATACATAATGCATATCCAATAGGTACCGGTACATGGGCTTCCGTTCCACGAATAGTGTTATGTGGCATACCAAGAGTGACTACGGGGCATAAACCAGTCTGTCGCCGGTTTATACTAAAGTGCGCCACTAGGCCACTAGTGGCCATCACCCATCGCAGCTATGGTCTATGCCAAAAGTATCTAGCGAAAATCTAAACAAGGGTGCTAATTGTAGCGCCACTTACAAATTGACTGCTTTGATTTGATTATTTGATTACTTAAACCCGGCATTACTATTATTATAATTGCTACAGGTTTTGACATCAGGACTAGCTGCTTCTCACACGGACAACTGTTCGTCAATTGCTCCCGCGAAACCAATCCTGTTCTCTTTGTATATTTAGGCTGTTGAGACCAAAACTACAAATGTGACGTTGATGTGTACAGGGAAGTTTTATACAGGATAAGTTTTTAACCAGTGCGCAAACTGTAAATCAGCTGTTTCATAGAAAAGTGCAATAGGTACCTACGCGGTCGAAATGTATGGAACAGCTGATTCTTTTTGTATAACCGACGAAGGATTTTTGTGCTGGGAGTCTAGAATGATATGCTGAATTCATGGTTACAGTTTGCGCAGTGGTTAAAAACGTATCCTGTATAAAGTGGCTGTCGTACAATATACTTTAGTATATTGTGGTGTCTTACGACTTTCACGCGAACGAAGTCGCGCGCAGAAAATAGTTACAGATACATATGGTTTTGCGGTTGTAAGGTGAAAATTAAAAATTGTAATAGTTTCATTTGGAAATCATACTTCCAGACCTTTCAACCAAAGACTTTCCAGACAAGTGTTAGTTGTCAGTGAATTTAAGAATTTGAATTTGAACTGAAGGAACACGGGTGGGTTTTAGTCAGTAAAAGTCTGACGCCCTCCCGCTTCGCCCAGAGCGGGAAAAGTCATTTGATGATTTCTCATCCAAAACAAAAAAAAACCCTTGTGCAATTTGTTCTTTGAAAAAAGAAATCTCTTTAAATCGAAATCATTCTTCGAGACCACGGAACAGAACAAACAGTGGATGTGCAATGCAACAAAATTACTATAGGAACCGTTGTCGCCAAACTCACACAAATAAACCGATAATCATATAATGCACTACAAATAAACAATTCATTTGATTTGTCGTTTACTTTTAGTCAAAACTAGCATAAGCCACAGATCCTACGTCTGGAAATAAACCTTCATGGTCTATAAATAGGATTTAATAATATAATAATAATAAAAACTTTATTCCATTCAAGCCTTAGGTGCTAGATTGCTAGGTGCTAGATGGTAGATGCCTTAGGTGCTAGATTTATTTTGCTTTAGCTCAGAAAGTATTTACAACGTTTTGTAATCTAAAGTCAAACTAGATTCGATTGCCGAGTAAATTCCGCTACTCGGCCATAGATGGTAATATTCTCAGTGATCGCAATTTTAAATTTAATTGTGATAACCATAAGGTTGACATTCGCGTCATAGGTCGATATCTAGTGCTACTCGACCAAGGTCACACCAGTGCAGAATAAGTACATTGAATTTTTAATTACATTACCAATATCGATAGACACTTTTTTCGAATTAAGCAAGTAATCGGGTAAGTCTTGTTGGGAGTTCAGTAATAAAACTGTGGGTAGAATGACGTAGTATTATTTGATAATAAAGTATAATAATACCGTTATTATGTAAAAGTTTGATTACATTTATGCTATAAAGCGTCTATGCAACCTAATGTGTATTATGTATTCTGTATTCTTAAAATAAATGTCGTGTATGATTGTTAAGCAACCTATATTTGTATTGTAATGTTATTTTGTAGTAAATGTTAAATGTCAAATTTTCTATTATAGATTTCCATCGATAAAACCAACATCCGACCCGACTACATCACTAATTGAGTAGCGAAGTACTTTCCAGAACGCAATAGTGAATACAATCAATCCAAAATAAACTTTATTTACCGATAACCGTACTTACCGATGGTACGAAACACCTCCATTTTTAAGATTTATTCTCCTACTATCATTTTTGCGCTCCAAAATGGCACGGCATACGGCATAGCTACGGAAAAATAAATTTGTCGCGAGACTAGCAACTCGACGCGATGTTAGAACACGACTGGAACCAAGTAAGCGTAACAACGCTTATCGGTGGCACGGGTGCCACGCCTACTTTGCACTTCCACTGTTTTTTTCTGTTTTGTGTTCCAGACCCAGAGGTTATGGCTAAGCGTAAGTTGTCAATGAATTTAAGAATATTATTAAGTAGACAAGCCGTGTGCCCGACGGTATTTCTCTTGGTCAAAATGGTAGATTCCCATACAAATTTTCATCCACTATTTTATTTACGTCCTGCACTTCTGATTTTTATTAAGTAGAATGCGCTAAAAATTATCGTACTGTTTCGCTTACACAGTAACCATATTCTTTTGTTTTTGGTATTTGCCACCGCTCAGAAAGAACCGTAAATTTTGTAATCTACATATGAAGGAACGATTGCCGTACTATACTGTCTAGTGACACACTTACTGCTCCAGCTATAATTTATCGAAACTATTATTTTAGGACATCAAAATTAATTTAGTGTATATTTTTTATCCGTCCCAGGTCTTGTCGGATTACCGACGCATTGTACTATTTACCAAAACAAAAGTTTCATAGATGCAGGTGTACTGCCTTAATGTAGAACAGTATTTTTCATATGGCACCAGTCGTTTATAATAAATTGCCAAAGGAACTAAAAACAAAATTAATGTCAATTTGTTTAAGCAAAAATTAAAAACTATGTTGTGTCAAAAATGTTATTATGGTGTCTCAAATTTCAGACAAATGACTTAAACAATTGAAATATACTTATGAATTTGATATAAATAATACTATTTTGACTTCATGACATAAGTTTACTTTAATGTTATGTAGGTAATTACTTTCTGACTGAAACACAGGCACTTACCTCTATTTTTTGTTATTGACTTTTTTTATGAATGATTTTTTTATTTACCGTTGACATTTTAAATTTAATATTATTTGTTGGATTCATTTTAAATAATTTAGATTGAAATTAATTGTTATCAATCAGAACTATTCATATTTGCACGCCATTGTATGTGACAAACATGTCTGAACTAGTAAAATCATCTTTATGTTATCCTGCATGCACGTTTATATTCTTGTATGTGTACATATGTCTTAGCAAATAAATATTATCTTATCTTATAGATACGAACTTGATTGGGAACATGAGCACCGAGATATACTGCGGTGCTATTCTGTAAAAACTCACCGCTCATGACAGCTCCCTTTAAGCTCACTTTACCCAAGTAATCATTGGGTAAAGTGAGCTTAAAGAGAGCTGTCATTAGCATCAATTCCTAGTGTCCGATGGAATGACAACTCACTTCACCTAATTTCTCACGGATAGATCGGCTGCTGGCGTATAAACTGACTGCATTCGCACGGCGCTATTTTTCAAGGACCCTAAAATATTTTATCCTATACAATAGTGACTGACTTTTTGTATTCAAAATTGAAAGCCAATATGTTAAAATCACGGATTCGTGAAAAAAACTTGTATTGCTAGCTCCGCTATTCGAGAAATATCATTCCAGTTTTTATCGTGTTCCGTACATTTGGTCGTGTTAGTACCTATAGCACTTTTATTTGAGCACATTTTTTCTAATTAACTCTGTTAGTATCGGGGTGAAAGTTGTTTATATTATTAGTATAGAACCGACAACCAGACACATTGTATTCATGATAGTAGCGAAGACAGTTCGGTGGAGAGGAAATATCATAGTTGATATGGATGAATCTGATTTAAAAAATCTTAGAAATCTGTGATTTGTACAAACTTCTTCATAAACGACGATAAAACTATATACGACTCTCACTTGACTATTATTTTATCGATAGTAATTTGTAATGTGTCAACACTATTTTATGGTGACAATTAAACGTCATCGTATTGCCTAGAAATAATCAAATTTTCGAAAACAATTTTATGAATTAAAACTATAATATAATCACAAGATATTTTTTCTGAGCTATCGCAATTTTTTAATTTATTTTGTCATTATTTTATTAGACTTTTTTGTACAGGCGTAGATGAGCGAGTTGTTGATAATTTTGACACAGGTCCACCCTCGATGACGCAGGACTCTGAGCGCGAGCCGATTTAGCCCGAATCAGCCCGATTTAGATATTTTTGAGTGTTTTAAATAAAACTACTAAACTAAA
This sequence comes from Antitype chi, assembly GCA_947359405.1. Taxonomy (NCBI): domain Eukaryota; kingdom Metazoa; phylum Arthropoda; class Insecta; order Lepidoptera; family Noctuidae; genus Antitype; species Antitype chi. The sequence goes on from OX375823.1 coordinate 633,659, forward strand.
ACTTCAACTATTTAATTCTCTGCTAAATACGATTCCCTCATCGTACAAGCCATTTCCACATTATTTTGCGCTTTTATTAGGAAATGAGACGGAAAATGGTTTTGAAATCGACCCTGTTTCGGATTTTTTTTTTCATCGAGCAAATTACAATTTATCGTGTTTCGAACCGTTAATTTCCCTCAATCAAGGATGTATCTATGACATAATATGTTTTTCAGGGCCTAAATACACTAATTTGACGATTTAATGTTGATTCTGAAACAGGCAAATTCGGATAACCCCCGTTAATAAAGGCTTGCTAACACTTTCATCAGATATTTTTGGAACAAATATTACTTATTGTAGTAGTGCCTCAAAAGTCGCCACTTTTTCTACATTTCCCAATAGTAAAAAGTGTCGGTCCCCTGGCAACAGTATGCGGGCAGCATGTAGGAAACGGCGAAGGAAAATATTGAAAGGAAACCGGCATGACCTACAGGCTACAACCAAAAATTCGAAGACATGTGACATCTACCAACCCGGGCAGGGCCCGCGTGGTGGATTACGGCTCACTACCTCTCATAGAGGAAGCCTGTGTCCCAGCAGTGGGAATGTTACAGGCTGATTATGCTGTATGTAGGAAACATTATTGTGTACCCGTGTGTTCAGTCGACGAGATGTTGCCTGTCAGTGATGACACTAACTATTTTGTTTATGCTCACCTTTTTGCGTAATCGTATGCGTTATTAGGAAGAACATAGCATACAATATCTTCGATTTCTTATTAAAATTAGCAATAGGAAACACAGATCGCATAATACAAGCATATTATACTCACGTAAAACGTTTTTGATGTTTTGTTTAATCCCAGCGAGTTAACCTTGACTGTGAAGGAGAGTTGCCATAGCCCGCCTATGAACACAATGGCTATTTCACTGTTATTGCTTTGGGTATTCCTTTTTACTTTTATAGTACACATCAAGCATTTTTTAATACACTCCTACTGTTAAGTAGGACAAAATCATGAAGAATATTTTTAAATACTCCAACAGTTTTGTGGCAGGGACGTTTGCATATGAATAGACATCAGCGGCGAGGTGTCAATTTTTCTAAGAGAGAAGCCGAAGCGAAGTCGGCGTTAAGATACTGACTTATCCTTAACTAGCTTTTGCCAGCGGCTTCGCTCGCGTGCAGGTCGGTGTATTATACATTTAAACTTTCCCCTTGAATCACTCTGTCTATTGATGAAAACTGCATTCCAATCCGTTGCGAAGTTTAAAAGATCAGCGTAAAACACGAAAAGCAACTTTGTTTTTATACTATGTAAGGAAGAATATTTACTGTGAATCCAAAATTAATATAGGGATGTAAAGAATTAAATACAATCAAATTGATTAGCTGAAAACCAAATAAAATGTGCAATATTCCTTCATCTCGTTCTCGCTGACGCATTTTTCTGTATCTGTCTCTGTCATAACCCGTTTTACAGCGGCTTGCTCTCGTCCACATCAAGCAGGGCCACATAACTTAATGTGACCATGATGGGATCGCTGTTGTATGAATTTTTAGTTCCCGATTATGACGTTTTGGCGCTGGGTTCATTTCGTTTTTTTTGTTGTTGTATTACAAAGCCAAAAATAACTGTTTTGTTGTTTGAATGTTATGGTGAATTAAATACCCGTAGTGTAACTATATTTTTTGACAATAGCAGCCACTATTGACGTGCTATTTTTTTATAGCTATAAAGTTGCCGATGCGAATCCCTGAAGAGAAGCCGGGAGGAATCGTGTTATATGGTGCTTTCGCCACTGAGACATTATTTAACTATCCAGGTACACAACTGCTCATTGTTCTGAGCTAGTTGCTACTGATTAAATAGAATAGTTTAATAACATAGAAACAAGCTCTTGAAGTTATTATTATTATTTATAATAAAGGTGTTACGCTATTGAAGTTATTATCTTAAGTGTAACTACTGGCTAAATTAGACTATTACCTTCATTTTCCCTCAAATCGTGACAATATGATATGCCATAACAGAAGCATTCTTTGAAGTCTGTATATTACGGATAATAAAACCAAAATGAAAATAAACTAACATACAAGACAGAGGTTATAATTATGATGAAGCCACGGTCCCGGTCATTCTGGATGAATTTTTATAAATTTTTCTTATGTATTTGCAAATACTGTAATTAAATAGTATATTGACTTATCCAAATTAGTATTATAAAGAGGTAAAATTGGTTGTAAGAGGTACCTTCTGGAGATACTGATCCATTTACAAAAAATATTTCACTGATAGATAGCTACACTTTTGCCGAGTGCTTTAAAAACGTAACTATGTTTCACGGTAGGTATAGGTATAGCTGACTTCCAAGAGGACAGCAGTCGCGGGTAGATGCTAGGACAAGTCACGGCCATGATGAGATGAACGGAGGATATTAGTAAAAATCAAACAAAGTAATACCTAATTTTCACATCATTACGCCTAATTTTGATAATAAATGGCCATTATAGGGATAGTATAGAATAGCCTCTCTGATAAAGCGATTACTTTCTCTCCCTAGCTACTTACCCACTCATCGAACGCAAACGATTTTAAAGCCGATAGCCTTTAAGATTAGACGATTGCGTCACAGCAATGTTAATAAACTCATGTTCATAGGCAATAGTTTATACATATCTAATTATCTAATAGGAAAGTGAAGGTAGGTACTTTAGTGCCTATGGTAGGTACCTACTTCACGTCACTTTGAACATTTACAAGTTGTTTAGTTTGTTTAGTACAGCGGTAGGTATTGTAAACAACCTGTAAATATTTAGTTTCGAGAGTTGGACACGTAACTAATTTCATGTGAAATGGACGCCGATATAGTGCACTTGCGGTTTCCTCAAAATAGGTATTAAGTAACAAAATCTCATTAATCCTTTTTTTTTTTTTGGGTGGGAAATCATCAAATAACTTCACCCGCTCTGGGTGGAGCGGGAGGGCGTGTCAGACTTTTACTGACTAAAACCCACCCGTGTTCCCTCAGTTGCCTGTGTGCCAGGGGCCGCGGTATCTCTTTCGAACAACCCGCACCCCTTTGTGTCCGGTTGGATGGCAATAGGCTCACCCCCTATACATGGGACTTAAACATACCTAACTGACGAAATGTGGATGTACTATAGGTACACCTCTCTAACCCTTTGGGGCCAACAGACGATGTTGATATGTTATCTCGCTAAACGTTCCGGCACACAGTACCTACGCATTGTGGTCAGTCCGGCAGCCGTCAGATAAGACGAATCCGAAGGTAACTGGCCATATTATGATAGACTTCAGTTGGGCCTAGTTATGCCACAACGAACCAATGAGTACTGCAAAATTCTAAACGGTTAATAATTAAATTTTAAATCTATTCTAAGCATAAGTTTTGCAGTCATGGGACCGCTTTTGCTGGATAGTACAATATAACCCATTTGATAATATCACATTAGTTTGACGTAATTAACGGAATTATTGAAACATTGTAGGTAGGTTCGTTTCAGTACATCTGCAAACAGTTTTGTAATGTACTCACCGGAGTTCTTCCCGTCGACTGTGTTGCACAGCAGCTGCAGACAGTTCTTGATACCATTGGAGGCTCCTCCCGTGAGGCAGATGTTCTGCCAGTCCGCCTTGTGGCCGTCGCGGCGCTCAATGTACTCGGCCACGTGGCGCCGGATCAGCTCGATGCCGTGCGACATCGTGTATGAGCCCACAGACTGGCCGCTGTAACAGTATACCTTACAGTTCATAAATTTGTAAGGAATATAGCACAGCCAAAGTGTGGAACTCTCTGCCTGCGTCTGTGTTCCCTTCCACATTTAACCACCACCACATTTGATTAAATTTACTTTCAAAACAAGAGTGAACAGGCATTTTCTGGGCACTCTCGATCCATCATAGACCTTATCAATCGCTTTCCATCAGGCGTGATCGATATCAAGAGCTGGCCCATTTAGTAATCAAAAAATAAAATAAAAGTGTAAACCAAAATTCGCGATGCATGTGGCAATTTTTTTTTGCTCCGGCTTACCTCTCATAAAATGACCCTTCGCCAATGATGCGTGTTATAGCAATACCAAGATCGACTACACACAAACGTGCCAGTGTTTAGTGACACCTCCAAAGAGGCTTTAGTTTCGCATAATTTGACTATTGCAAGATCAGTGCGCATCACGGTGTGTTCTGCCTGATTTTCGAATGAATGCGTGCTTTTCAAAATAAACAAAAACGAGATTCTATGTGTAAAGCCTTTGAGAGCTGAACCAACTTTTAATTCTTTCAGGATATCTCACCACTTCAATTTTAAAACGATGTATAAACTTACCCACAACCGCCCAATATCGCACGAGCCCTCTCCTGCACGTCGGATGGGTATTTGCCTGTTTCAATAAGTTCAGGGTTAACGACGCATGCCAAAACCTGCGCAAAAAAAACATAGTAAGTACATACCTGTGACCATCTACTACACCGTATTATTTTTCCAAAAACAGCACCCTAATTGCGTAACACGCGATTAATCATAATCAGTTTCATTTTGACAGTTCAACAATATTCATTGCGTTATTTACGTTGTTGAGCAGACACATTTTTCGAACTTATGAAGCAATGGTTTAGCCATCTGTTTAAAAACGAAACAAATTATGATTAATCGTGAGTTACGCAATTAGGGTGCTGATCGGTTTGCGGAGCATCCATAGCGGACAGCCATCAAACGTAGCGGACAGCCGTCAAACGTAGCGGACAGCCGTCAAACGCAGCGAATGGCCGTCAAACGCAGCGAATGGCCGTCAAACACAGCGAATGGCCGTCAAACACAGCTGACGACCCATTTCATTGATGACGTACTTATTTATTCAGTTACCGTAACTAACTACGCAAGTCATATTACAGGATTAGCTAACAGTTCGGTCGTGGTCTCAATTAATTGAATGAATGTCAAAATCAAAATATTTTATTTCACATAAACCTGCATGGGCACATGAAACGTCAGAAGCTAGGTGCACGGTTCCAATTTGTTGCTTCCTATGGAAAAGAGCCGGCAAGAAACTCCACGGTTACTCTTTTAAAAATAATTAGATTTTACAATGTTTTCAAATTACAGTGATAATAGGTATGGGAGGACAGTGCAGGCCTGTCAATAAGTACCAGGTACTTAGAGAGACTTAGAGGAATGAAAATAAAGAATATAAAATCGTCTACAAATCTACAGTCTGCAAGGCCTACAACGTTCTCTCATTCACAATATATGTAAAAGAATCAACATAAATAAAAGTAACCTATTTAAAACCAAGTGACATGATTTCCATGACAATCACTAATAAATAGTCGATATTAGAATTGATGTATAATGCCAAATAATGAGGAGAATATATCAGACATTGTAAAAAACAAAAATAATAAAAATTTACATTGTAATTTGGGAACAGTTAATAGACTTTCGCATAGTTATGCTGTAGGTAGGTAGGCACCAGGGAAGCTACATGTGCAGAAGGAATTAATGCCAAACTTCCCTGTCTTCAACGTAGTCTTTTATCTTATAATATGCTTTTTTATAAGGATTCGTTTGATGTGAGTTTTGCGAAAAATGCAAAAAAGAAACAACATAGGTACAGTATGTTTACTATTCTCTGGACATTCTACGCACCAAGACACGCTTATCTTTATCTATGGCCAGCCACAGGCACACAATAAAGAGCAATAATACTAGAGATAGTGACTGGACCTTATTCATTGGCCCTAGTCACAGACATAGACCGATCGCCGATGACCTCGCCATCCTATTAGGCATGAGTGACTCCGTTTTTATAGCGGGCGATCTCAACGCCAAACACCCCGCGTGGAACAGTTCCAGGACCTCGACCAAAGGGATACAATTGTTCAACCTCTGCTCGAGCCTGAACTTTGACGTCATCGCCCCGATGACCCCTACCCACTTCCCTCACGATGTGTCTCATAGACCTGATGTACTCGATATTGCCATTCTCCAGAGGATCAACCTACGGTTGAATTCCATAGAAGCAATAAACGAGCTCACCTCCGGCCATCGCGTATCTGGCCCCCCGGACGGGTCTCCCAGATCCTGACCAAACCCCCCCTCACCAAAGTGGTAACGGACTGAAGGAAAGTAAGCGATTCGCTGAACTCAAACATCAGTTCGACTCTCTCGCCGACACAACGGCCGCGATCGACTCATTCAGTGTTGACGTACAATCAGTCCTGAACGACTGTTCAAGGCAAGTTCCAGCGGTGGAAGACCACCGTGGATGTTGCCTGACGATGTACGTGAACTGCTGAATGAGAAGAACGCGGCTGTTCGTGCCTACAGCAACTTTCCCTGCGACGCGAACAAAACTCACATGGGCTATATACAGCGAGCTGTAAAGACACGCATGTCGGAGCTACGTGACGCCGGTTGGGATAAGATGCTGAGCGAGCTTGAGCCCACTCATCTGGATTTCTGGCAGCTTCAAAGGAAACTCAAGTCCCGAGAAGTCGCTTCCATGCCTCCCCTGACCTGCCCCGACGGCACCGTCGCTTTCGACGACATTGACAAGGCCGAATGCCTAGCCGACAGTCTAGAGGCTCAATGCTCGCCCAGTTCTCAACCAGTAGACCAAGCACATCTCTCTGTGGTGGACGCTGAAATCGAACGTAGAACCTCTCTCCCGCCCGTCGAAGACCCTGATAATCCATTACCTCTCGTCACCCCGGACGATATTCACGAGATCATCAAAGGTCTGAAACCCCGCAAGGCCCCCGGCTCTGGTGGAATCACCAATAAGGTGTTCCAAATGCTGCCCACCATCTTCAATGGTGCCTTGAGCAATAACATCTTCCCGCAGGCATGGAAGCAAGCCACGGTCATCGGCATCCCCAAGCTCGGCAAGTCCAAGTCTGAGCCCACGAGCTGCCGCCCCATCAGTTTACTGAGCTCTCTCGGTAAAATCTAGGAGAGGCTTATTTATAAGCGACTCAGAGACTACGCCGAGACGAAAAGCCTCATACCCAACGAGCAGTTCGGGTTCAGTACCCAACACTCTTGCGTGCAACAGGTCCACGGCATCGTATATAATCTGTACAAACTCGGTGTGCTTATACTATAAGCAATCTCATGCAGTCGGAGGCAATAAAGGTGGTTATTGTTAAATTTAAGAAGATGCCTCCGACTGCATGCGATTGCTTAAAGTATTCAGTATAATAGTCAGCCTTTTAAAACAAGTTTCTTGTTTCCATCTTTTTTTAATTAAAATTCACTTTTCACGCAGTCTGGTTTTTGATTTTGTAACTTTTTTTATTTTATTTCAGTTTTTAGTTAATATAATTATTTTTGGCGATAATGAGACCTATTTATGAAACCCTTTATTTTGACCCTGAATAGGTATTGAGAAATAAAAATTAATACACAATAATGACGCCAAAAATAGGCCATTTTTTTTTTCAATTTTGATATACTTACCCAATGTCACTCTCACAATTAAGACGAATCTAACGGCACCTCTCAAGCTGAAATCGAGCAAGCCGTTTAGGCTACAGAGCGTTCCAAATAAATCCACATACACTCGAAAAACCTAACCCTCCTGGCGCAGGGGTAAAAATGGCATGCTTGGTTTTCATACAGATCGTGATACTTGCGTTATCTAGGTATATCTGTGGCTCTAGTGTTGGCGATTGCCGCGCTCTCTTTACAAAGTAAAGAGTGACATCAGCGGAGCGGCCTGGTGGCCTCCAGCAGACGAGGTGCTTGCGCTGCAGTATCCCGAGCCGGACGTAAACATCCATAAGATAGGGTCAAAATTCAGCATGGGAACATAAACAAGAGCAGCGTTCCCACCTAGTGTTTTATAGAGACATGGGAATGGGACTTTTTTGGAGACCGCTGTAAGAGGCAGTCGTTTCATGTGTTAAATATTTCCCTTGTCATCCTGTATGTTTATTATACATATAGTTCGAAGTTATTATATTGTTAAAAGTACAAAGTGGTTTCAATTAATAGTTGGTGATCTAAATACTTATAAAGCCATCACTAGTCTATATAATTATTTGGGAGTTTGTATGTAGGGGTATTTTTGGAACTGCTGATCCGATTCCGAAAATTCTGTCACTTAAGGGAAGCTACAGTATTGCTGTGGAGTATCTAGTGATGTTAAATCAAGAAATTTCTCGCTGACGAATTCGCGGGTAAAAGCTAGTCAGAAATAAACTATTACTTGTTTACGGGATTCATTACTGCATCATTTAATGTTGTGTAAACTACACGATATAAATTTAATAACATTGTAATTACTATTATTTACATAAGCGGAAAATGAGATCAAGTACCTATACATATTATGCGATACATTTCCTTTCGTATTACGTTGTTATACATACAATGGAAAAACCTTTTCGGGTGATTACATTTCTTATCAAAAGATTTCATTCAAATACCACTCGGTTTATTTACCATAAAATATTTATTCTCAGTGCAGATGTAAATTTAACAATTATTTGTAAGGGCATTGTTTAATACACTACACTACTATTTTACTATTCCCTCATTTGGTAGCTTCACCAAGTCCTTGAACAGTACCTAAAGCTGTTTCTTATAAGTTATAACATTCGTTTTGTATTGGTTGTTTAAAACAACAAGATCCAATCTCAGGACTTCTATGAGATTTAACAACGATTTAATTCAACAGTCTTACTGGCTATTATTAAACTCAAAGTTTGATGATCATACCTGCCTGATGAAGGTGATGGGCTGCTGCCCCATAGCGTGCGCATCTCCGATGTTTGCTTTGATCACCCTCTTGAAAGGCTTCTGGGCTCCCTGACGACAAACAACAAGAAATATAGAACAATCCTACAACTTTGAACAGTCGACGTTACAGCTGTTGTAACAGTTGATGAAAGAAGGGATTAAGTATTCTTTCCTTCAATCCTTTGGAAAAAAATATTATAGCAATAAAATAGGTAGGTAGCCTAGTTGTCTCCACTCTGTAAGTAAATCTTCTTTCCCTATATGCCAGTCGGGAAGATCCACACAAATCATCATGAACCGGTCTAACCGCCGGCACAGACTATTCGCGACTGCAGTGCCGCACGGTCGGCACGGTGTCCTGTGGGCATTCCCCGCTGTGTCGCATGAGCACCGCAATCAATGCCCTTATTTTTGACCTACCCGATTGTAACGTGTTGACTGACAGATTCAACCAAATCATGTTATTGTGTGCTCGAGATTTTGTGAAAGACATTGTATATGAATAATTGCATGTCCTAATAATTTGTAACCTAATGAAATGTATTTTTTTTAATTACATTAATCCTGTACCTACCTATCCAGAGGAAATTGTAGTTTATATAATAGTTATGAAATTAATTAATTACTGTTACTGGTGTTTAACCGTCGTAATAATAATAAACAAATCAATAAATGATTATCATGTAGCGACACAATGTGACAATGATGACCTTCACATCTTTCGTTAGCGTAGTTACATGTTTGCGGTACAAATGAAGCTGGATTAGAAACGGCCTCTACTTCTGCCGTCTCCACTCAATTCAACAATACATAACGTAACCTACATTATATTACCTACTGCTATAAATTAATGTAGGACACCATGACCCATATTCAAGAACGATGTACCTACAAGCATCTACCTAACTACATTTATATTCAAACTACAGAAAACTTATCTTATCAGTTGACCTAACAAAAACAGGTAGGACAAGAGGCTGAACTGGTTTTTCTTGTGGTAGCTTTATCGACCCACTGAAAGTTACGTAAGACGAGTGTGACCTTTCATCGCATTTTTACAAAGCTTTACGACACTGACAGTGCAGCGGTATGAAGTGAAATATTGTTTTTATGTAGGTACTACCATTTTACTACGTGACGTGGCAGGTAAGTGGGTCCGTCCGGGCTAAATCAATATTTGCTAAGAATTAACTTGCGTCTGTGGTTTAGTGCTGTAGACTGTACTTAAAAATAAGAATGCTAAGTGCAAAATTCTAAGTATTAAAAATCCTCATTTAAAATCAACAGGATTAAAATAATAAAGCCAGTAGGTAAGCAATCGGCAGTCATCCACCGAGTTGCGATTACGGCCAAAAAAAATGCTTGAATCGGCACATAACCAGCGGCCGCCGCATATTCCTGCCGGTGATCTTGAAGTGAACTGACATCATTCCATCTGATTCTAGGGATAGGCACTATTGGGATTGGGATCTCAGTTCACCTAAGTTTTCACTCCACGGTGAGATTTTTCAAAATAGATCGGTTGCCCTAGGTCCCAGCCTAAATCGCAAGTTAGTACACCTTATCGCTTCTATATTATCGAACTAATATTAAACTAATCTTCTTAGTGTATCGATGGCGAAAACTTCAAACATCTTTGGCCCAAAATACAGCTGTGCGAAAACGGAGTGGGCTCAATCTGCTCACTTGAGCACGAGTTTTATTTTGAGGTGTCGTAGGTATCTCTGGTAATACACTCAAGGGGGACACAGTTATTTAACTTTATCAGTCAAACACAAATTATAATATCAAAGCTTGCTTGTTATTCAATGTTGTTAGCCAGAACCTTTTTTTTTGGCTAAGAAGTACCTACGCGGAAACAGAATTTCACCCGAAATCACTCATTGTAGTAGACAAAGTTGTCGACAGCGCTCTAAAATAACACGTAGTCTCGTAAAAACCTAGGCAGTAGGTAGCCTATGTGAACGTTCATTGTCAAGAACTAACTGCCAAGAGCGATTCCTAAAATATACGATTGATTCATACACTGAAAGGAAAATTACCGCCAAAATCATTTTATTTTAACCTGAATGGACTTAACCATAAAAACCACAATATTCTAATTACTTGACATTATTTTCCCTAAGGATTGCTTTATTTACTTTTTAACCAGCTTCAAAAAAGGTGGAGGTTCTCAATTCGATTTATTTTTTTAATGTTTGTTAGCTCAGAACTTTCGACTGGGTGAACAGATTTTAATGATTCTTGAAAGCTGGTGCTTCCCGTGTGATCCCATTTAAATTTCATATACTTAGATCTGATGATGCAGTTCGGAGACAGGCAACGGAACTCTTCAAAAAATGACAGCAAATCAACCGCGATTGCTGCTATCGCATAAATATGCATCGTTTTTACCCCAAGGATGATGACATTTCGAACTGGTGTGGGGTAGGTAGGTACTATAACTAAAAAGTGAAAATAAAACTTTTTCCAAAAACATACAGCCGACTTCCAAAAAAACACTACAAAGTGAAAAAGAACTTTAATTTCGGAAGTCGGTGACTGGTGACATGAAAATTAAAATACATATCCAAACTCACCGACTTCCGAAATTATAGTTATTTTTCACTTTGTACATGTAGTTTTTATGGAAGTCGATTGTTTTTCTTTTTGGAAAACTCTTTTAGTATTTCCACTCCTTAAAAATACCTTTTCACTTTTAATAGGTACCTATCCGTTAATATATTTATGGTTAGTTTACTTAGTCCTTATTGCAAGGAGTTATGGTTTGCTTTTTCAGTTTAGTTTGCCATTGCAAGTGCACATAATATTGTACCAACTTGTAATATTAATGTGCCTATTCTATTTACAATGGCGTGCGGGCCATGAGTGTCACAATTACAATTAACAAGTTTGCACAGTACCTACATAATCTAGTAACTATTTACTAAGCAACCAGAACTACATTATGAACAATGGGTTAGGTACCTATGAAAAAAACTATTCTTAAGTTCTAAGTGTATTCGGAGGTTGTGTAAATGACCTACTTGTATTTTACTGATAATGGTTTATGATGACATGACAGCAATAACAGACACTAAATAATCGAACGATATTAAACTACAACGTGAGTTTCTTATCATACGTCGTACTTTGTACTTATAAATACATAATTATGTACAAAAAACATCTAAGCTCATCTCTGAACAGAGTAAAAAAAATTAATAAATTAATAACACATCATTGGGAGCCTACTATAAACATCATTGAAGTTTTTCATCGTATCCTCTTCTCTTAAGAGGTGACGTAGCCTGCGAGTAATTTGAAAAATAGGTAGGTACCTATACCTATTTGAAGAAACTATTGGCGTCGCGCTGTCAGTAAGTCTGTCCCAGTAGTGTGTGTGTTGTAAGCAATAGACAGACATGAGATTTCAGCAATCCCATCCATTTGCTATAATTTATTGAGGAGTTCCGTTGCCTATCTCCAAAGTTCTTCATCAGATCTTCACCAAATTGAAATGAGACCACTCCAAGAAAGTAGGTACTCTTCCAAAAAATACCTAAATCTCTTCGTGCGCCTATAAAATTTGAAGAGTTCTCTTTATTTCTCCAGGATCCCATCATCAGATCCTGACTTGATGATCATGGGACCACCTGGGAAGTATACCCTTTCAAACAAAAAAAAAACAAATCGGTCCAGCCATCTTCGAGTAATCGGGGAACATACATAAAAAAAAGGTTCCGACGAATTGAGAACCTCCTCCTTTTTGAAGTCGGTTAATAAAAGAACACCGTTAGCAGCACCGATTGCAAATTCCTGCATACTCTGAATAGCTCTGACGGGATCGACTCCTGGACTCCTGCGCACATGACCTATTTTAAGGACATTCGCCAACAACGCAGGATCATTTACAACGCACTTCCGGCACTTAGAGCTCATGTTTGTATTCTCGACCATCATTTCGCAACGCGGAGCCATAATAGTACCCAATTCTTGTACTTATAGGACTATCCTGCCTGTCCAACAAAGTATTTAGGCCTGTTCTTGTAACATCATTTGGGCTGGAAAGTTCAGGATCGGCGTTTTTTGACACATAGGTTATTTCTACTTCTCAAATATGCTTAACGTTTAGTATTGCTGGTGATTTAGATAGCTGCCAATGATAAATAATCTTAACCAGTGTCCCAAATCGACGCATAAGATTTAGAATCACCTTCCAGTCCAGTCGTAACCACAACCTTGACAGACCTTGACCGATTGCTCTCAGCTACCCAGTCGGTGTCAGTGTTACAACAAGGTGTTACGTATGTGCAACATTTGATATCACTGCTACCAGGTGACCACACAATTTTCACACTCGGATGGTGAGAGAAACCGTATTGCGGAAGGTCGCGAAGAATGGCCTTGATCATGATTGGATTGAATGGAAACCTTAACTGTTTATGCATAAGTACGAGAAAGAATACCTACAAGACTTTCATATTGGGAAGTCAGCTCAATCTGGATACTGGTAATTGATACGGATACGTCAATCGCGATAATTATGTACTTACTTAATAAGCTCATATGCAAATAAAATGTTACAATTTATTTACGACATACGACGTGAAACCACGAAATAAAAGAACTCTGATGATATTGGATATTGCATCGTCCAGCTGAATCATCAAGGCATTCATTTCACTGTTATCATATGCCTAGGTACAGCTACCTAGGCGTTCGGAATGTTTCCTAAACGAAACTGAAAACAGTGGAAACCTTGCAATGGCGTAAAATCGATATGAATACCTATGCATTATTAAGTGGCGTAGTGTGTACCTATGTGGAACGACCGGCGGGCATGCAATCATAGGAAATAGCTCATTACACTACGGTATTGTCAATATCATGCACGTGCAGTGTGCAGTTATTTCGCTTGTAGGACATCAAATCAAATGGCCCAATACATGAATTTCCAGACTCGTTGGCTCGAACAAATTGATTATATCATTAATGCTTTAAGGCTTTTGGGTAATTTTTATTTTTTATTACTAAATGGGCCTGCTCTTGACCTCAATCAAGCCTGATGGAAGCCGATTGATGAAGTCTATGATGGATCGAGCGTACCTGCCCACGCCTGCGCATGCCTGTTCACTTTTTTTTTTTAAGGTAGACGCTAGACTAGTAACTTTACTAAAAAGCTTTCAACCACTGATCATACCCCGGAGCTCCGAAAACTGTTCGAACATATGGTTTCCTTTGAACATTGGACATAAAGACGCAGTCATCATCATCATCAATTCAGCCGAAAGACGTCCACTGCTGGACATAGGCCTCCCCAAGCGACGGTCGCCACATCGCCCGGTCCTGTGCGTCTCGCATCCAGTGTATTCCTGCGGCCTTCACAAGGTCATCAGTCCAAAAACGCAGTGGTGTTACGTAAATCTCGTAACGTTTGCAGTTCATTTGGCCAAACTTCTACCTGGTAATTTCCGCAGTCTACGCCCGTTGCGAATTAGTCACAACTTGTTACTAATGTGGCCAGACAGGAGACTTTTTCATTTCGTTACGTCGTCCTGTCAGTGAAGCAGCTAATAATTTATGTTTAATTAGCTTCCGCCCGCGGCTTTTCCCACCTGGAAGTCGGAAATTATCCCGCGGGAACGTACTACCGGGATAAAAAGTATCCTATGTGTTAATCTAGGTTTTAATCTATCTGTGTGCCAAATTTCATCCAAATCCATTCAGTAGTTTTTGCGTACAAACATCCATACATACAAACTTTCGCTTTTATAATATTAAAGTAAGGATATATATGTATATATAACATAAGCTCTATCAATGCCGTGAAACTCGGTTATTGGCTTAAGAGATAAATTGTTTTTCATAACTCATGTAAATGAATTTTATGCTGTTGAGTTTCTAAATAAATAAATAAGGAAGTAAGGATTTACCATCTTCTAGGTTGTTCATTGATTATATTATTTTATTACATAACAATCTACCATTGTTTGACGATAAATTACCCAAATGAACACCTAACTCTGAATCATTACGTGGTGGTAAACTATTCACTAGGGCTAGACTAATTTAGTACAGTTTAAAAACATGACCCTTCTTTTGGGATTGGCCACAGTCAGTGGTATGAAATTACTTTTGTAGTTTGAGCTGGACTCCTATAATAAAGATTGTTCCTTGGCAGCTCTGGACAGAGAGAGGTGGAGAGAGAGTAGCGTGGCCTTCGCCCAGCAGTGGGACTTTAATGGCTAATAATAAATAATCATTTGTTGTTTAATCATTACATTGATGGAATAGAATTCTCGGAGGAGCTTGTGGCTAAGTAAAAACCACCACAGGGGACGATCAAAGGTTAAGCTATACTTGCCGAGATCATCCATTACATACCGATACTCCTCCGAGCTACGGGAAGCACATTAAGTTGTTGGTCCTGACTGTTGCTCATCTGATCTTTGACAGTCGTTGAGGGAATGTCTGACAACCATGTATGGATTAGAATTACTTTGATGGGACATTATTGTGCATTTTAAATACCACTCTAGATTACATCCCACTAGATAGCAGATAACGTACAAACAAAATGACACGTATTAGTAACAGTTCACTCTCATAGTCATTATGTAAAAGTGTTTGCATTAGCTAGTATCTCAACAACTTGCATTTAGATAATTATTTGTTTGTTGTAGATAAGCCACGGTTTCATTATAACATAGAATCTTTCACAAGATAAGAGGAAATTTCTTAATGCTTAATTTTAGTTTAAAGATAAATCTAAGACGTCTAGCATAATTAGAGGATTACAGTAATTACTTTCTTAATTAAAGAGTAGTCACAATTTCAAAACCTAGCAGGAAAAAAAACAAAAAATCAAGAAGTAGGATACCTAATTATTCCTCATTACATGATTATGCCCATTGTGCCTTAACGTTTAGTTTGAAACAGTTTGAAATGATACTCAAGCAAGACATGAGGGCAATAAACTAAACATAAAGAAATTAATCTTCCCATGGATTCCAGACTAACATAATTATGTCTGATTTTTTCTTTGATCTTTCAAATAAACCAGTTTGGATTCATTTATTAATGAATGGCTTATGGGGCATGGGGCTGATCGGAAGGTTCTATTGAAAGGCTATCCAACATTCCTCTTAAGTGCTATGTTGGAATAAATCAGCCTCTACATCGGTATAGGAAATTTTATTTAATTTTGCACAATATGTGCAGCTGTTTCTACATTAAAACTTATTATATGAAAAAATACCTAATTATTTCAAGTCACCGTGGAAAATAATTATTAGGTATATATACTGAAGATAAAAAGATTAAATAAAAATTCAAATGCCAATTTCACATTTCTTAGTTTATTTTTACCACAGTAGTGACCTTGGCATCACCATATCACATGTGTATAACTATATATGAGTACCCACACATTTTTTTTCTGCTAATTTGTACTAAATACTTGACAATATTACCACTTATCTGGCTATTGCGTTGTGTCATGACAATGAGATACACCCTATATAATTAGCTATTGATGATAACCTCTTGTTCAACACATACTTTTATTGTGAACATTTAAACTAGTACTCATAACTTCAATTTAATTTTGTTTTAGAGGCCTATTTGACTAAATAAAGTCAAACCTTTGCTCTTTACAAACATTCATTAAGTCTAGTCAATGCACTTTTCACATTCTGCAGACAAAAGCACAAAATGTAACAGTTTGAACTCAACAAAAGCTATTTTTACCTATTAGCAATTTGCTTGGTGATAACTCAGATTTAAAAATTATTGCTGGTACCTAACACTGAAGTTAAGATTTTTTATAAAAATCAATACAAAGATGCTGATACTGAAAACTGCAAACAATTTTGTGGTGTGAGTAACATAACATAGTCATAAATTTATTGTAGCATTACCAGGATATTATCAGGATATTATCCCCCACAATATTATGACCATAGAGTTCTACTCTTATCGCACACATGTATGAATACTTTAGCATCATTAGCAACAACCCGTAGTTGGTAATTAGTTACTTAGATGAGTAGCTGTATGACTTCACTCTCTGTCATGGGCAGTCAGTGTAGTGTCAAGTGTTCTCATAGAATACAAAGCATGATTTCACCAGAATTTTTGAATTGTACAAACAAGGTAACATAACTAGCAGTAGGCATGGTACAATGCTCATGCTAGTGACCTTGATAATTAAAATTCAATTTGTTAAAAACATGACAGAACTTTCACTGCATGTGATTGCTAAAATCAATATTTTTATTTAGGTACGTCAAAACAATTGACAGCAGCTTTTGGGATAGAAAGATTAATTGAGTGGGCTATGATTAATCAAACAAACCTGTAGTAAAACCGGTTGGAAGACCGTTTTAAGCATAACAAAATGAAAATTGTGAATAAAATAATAATTATTACGGAATAAATACATACCTTTTCAAGCTCCTTTTCGATTTCAGCGGCGCGGATGACAAGAGGACCACGGACCGCATATTCCAATGTTTTAATGTTGGGATTTAAAGTTTCTAATGTAAGGGTTTTTCTCTGTGACGCCATGGTTCGGACGCTCGTGTGGTTTGTGCGCGGTTGTGCCGAAACTGCCTCGCCTAACGTTAATTCCGACCGCACTGCTGCGCCGGACAAAACGCGACTAGCGCGGCTTATCAACTTTATCTGCGACATGGTCGGTAATCAATCGAACTACTTTAAACACGTCACCCCGTGGTTGCGCACCGCACACAAATCGCAAAACACCCTGATTAATGTCTCAGGATTAAAATAAGAATACTTAACAGAAAATTAGAGAACACATCACAACTCACAAACGTTGCAGGAAAACTGGTTAGCGAGAAGTTCGTCGCTCTTATTTATCGAATGGTTCGATCAATACTGCGTGAGCTCGACGACAGTTTATAAACAAAGATGTGAATTCCACTGAAAAGCGAATCCAATACTGATTGTGATTATCTACTATAAAATTATGCGGCGTGTATGATACTGACTGACGACTTGAGTCCATAGACTTGCTTCGATGACCCCCACGTAGGTTATCCTAATTATCAACCCGTTATCTGTTATCATAAAACAACAAGTAAATAACTAATAATGCGATAACGTTTTAATTTTTATTAGGTACCTACTTCTAAAATTTAAATAAAGCTGAAAATGTTCACAACCGAAAACTACAAAGTAAACTACATAGACTATACTCACTAAACCTATAATAAAAGTATTAGATAATCAACATTACGTAAAGAATTTGAAACGTATCTACTACCTTTAGATATGAGTAGGTATGTTATCTAGTGTAAGTAAAGTAGGTAAATAATGGATGGAATCGCAACGTGTAACAGTGTGTGTGCTGAGTTAGTGTTGCCAGCCCCAGTGTTAAATATTGTTGTGAGAGAGAGTACTGGGAGTCGCCCACCCACAGCCACAGCACAGAATAGACATTATGTAGTATTTTGTAGCCGCCTTCAGCAGTTAAAGCCACACAAACCCGCGCCACAATACATACATATGTATTGTGGTGCGGGTTTGTGTATAAAAAATCAAGATTCAAAAACACAGGTGTACTAGATTCCGCCCGCGGCTTCGCACACTGGTTCAATATTGGAGAATTTTGGACATAGAGTCGAAGGTCAATGGATCGGCGTATAATTTTTTTTACTGGTAGCTGACACTAATACAAATCACTGTTACTGATGAAAGTTTTGTGAAATAATGATTATTTTCTGAGAAAAAAATTGTTCTTTTAATTTTTGTATGGAGAAAAACGTATTTTTATTTTTTACTTGCGGGATTCAAATGGATTCAAACTAAAACTTGCTGTTAATTATCAAGGGTGTTATTACCTAAATTTCGGGTATAGTCACTTGCCGCGGAGCACTGCGGAAGTTTGTTAAAAAAATGTTTTTTTTTATACTTTGTCAACAAAGCTAATAACATTCAACTAGTGATAATCAAATATTAAATAGAGAGGCCATTAGTATAATCTGATAAAGATATGACGTCCTAATTTGCTAATTTTGTATCATTAGTAGATTTTAACCAAAAAACTAATTTTAGCTGAGAATTTCCTAGAAATTGTTTATTAATGACTGCTAATGAACTATTTAATTTAAATATGGATAATGACAATACGTACATATACCTAATTGCTTGTTCTCAATAAAAAGCAGAATGTGTGACGCAGATATTTGGTAAGTAATTATTGGAAAAAGCGTTTTGCTAAGTACCCTCAACAACTATATTAAGCGATTTTTAAATCAAAATGATCACTCAACTTCTTGAGCTCTTAACTACAACATACTCTTCTAACAAGTGAATAGTTAAAATGACTGCTTTTTTTTCTAATTTGGACATATATGTCTTTCTTAAAAACAGTGGTGATATAAAAGATGGCGATAAATTTTATAATACCCTTCTTGAACAATTTTCACGTGAAATTCCACCAGAAGATCTCAGTGCTATTAAAAAGTTTTGCGCTAACTACACATCAAATTTGTACAGAAGATGGCAAAGTTCTGGTAGAAACGAAGCTTCGTTTAGAAACAAAAACACGATGTGGCATGTGTGTGGTGTGTGGTGTGGATGTGGTGTGGTGTGTGTGTGGGAATCTGAAGTTTCATGGCCAGTGTGTAAAACTGTTGATTTTTCTTCGCTTTTTAACCGGGAGAGAATGGATGTCCAAGAATTTCATACTCCATCTCAAGTCCAAAAAGCGGGAACATCGTCAAAAGAATCATCGACCAACACTCCGCACATAAGAAAAATTTTTGAAGATTTATCAAACAGACATAAGAAAAGACGATCTGGGTCACTGCTTTTAGAACATGATGAAGATGAATTATTTTATTGAAGAAGAATGTGAGGAAGAAGAGGTTTATGTCGACATCGAAAATAATCCCCCTTCAGATCCGTTAGCTTTAAGCCAAACTTTTGGAAATTCATTTGTTGTGTGTACTTTGAATATAATTTTAATGTAGTTTTTATTTTGTTTGTCTTATTGTACCTACCTAATATCTTCGCCCTTCAGATCCATTAGCTTAAGCCAACCTTTTGCAAATACATTTGTTGTATTTTATATTTTTAATGTAGTTTTTATTTAGTTTTCTTAATGTAACATCGTAGTTTTAAGAATTTAATGTTTCCGAAATATTTTTGTGTCTAGTTTTACAATTTTTTTATATTTTTATGACGTGATTTTGTTGTAATTTAATAAATACGTAAACTTTCATTTAATGCTTTTTTAATTTGGTTGATGTATCTACCTATACATAAGTAATAAATCAACAAATTTAAATAAGAAATTAATTAAAATATGTATATATAAATTAGACAAGCTTAGCACCCATTGATTATCTATTTCTAGGAAATTCTCAACTAAAATTAGTTTTTTTGGTTAAAATCTACTAATGATACAAAATTAGCAAATTAGGACGTCACATCTTTATCAGATTATACTAATGGCCTCTCTATTTAATATTTGATTATCACTAGTTGAATGTTATTAGCTTTGTTGACAAAGTAAAAAAAAATCATTTTTTTAACAAACTTCCGCAGTGCTCCGCGGCAAGTGACTATACCCGAAATTTAGGTAATAACACCCTTGATAATTAACAGCAAGTTTTAGTTTGAATACATTTGAATCCCGCAAGTAAAAAATAAAAATACGTTTTTCTCCATACAAAAATTAAAAGAACAATTTTTTTCTCAGAAAATAAGCATTATTTCACAAAAATTTCATCAGTAACAGTGATTTGTATTAGTGTCAGCTACCAGTAAAAAAAAATATACGCCGATCCATTGACCTTCGACAGCCTTCGACTCTATGTCCAAAATTCTCCAATATTGAACCAGTGTGCTTCGCCCGCGTGGAGGTCAGAAATTATCCCGCGGGATCGTACTACCGGGATAAAAAGTATTCTATGTGTTAATCCAGGTTATAATCTATCTGTGTGCCAAATTTCATCCAAATCCGTTCAGCCGTTTTTGCGTGAAAGAGTAACAAACATCCATCCATCCATCCATACTTACGAACTTTCACGTTTGTAATATTAGTACCTAAGGATATTGTTTTGATTCCGTGATGTCTCAGTAGTTAAGGCCTCATAAGGGGAAACTAGTTGCGGGCACGAACTCACTGGTGGCCCTGGCTAAAAATCTCGCTAATTCATCAGGCTTCGTGTCCGACAGAGATAGTATCAGGGATGAGCAGTTAGACGCTAGTCTACACGCACAACGTTATTGAGTGAGATGCAGGATCATTTTATAGTAAAAAAAAATAGAAAAGTCCTTCGGAAGATCGGATTTTATGAAAAAGCCAATGCATAAATCAATGACCAATAAAGTTTATTGAACTTTTCGATAATTGAACTTTATTGGTACCGATTTAGTTTTGGAGATTTTACACTTCTTTTATTAAACACGCCCAAAGTTAAGTAAAATTAGAAAACAAAACGAATCTTTGTTGGCTCCTAACTTATTAATGGGTTTTTTTTAGTATTCTATTTCCGTACAGACAATATTAATAATGAGACAAAACGATATCATAGTTTACTTTGGATGTGCCATGTCAGACAATGGAGTAAAACACTCCCGAAGTTTGTATGCCAAAAAATGTGGACTAGGTTCACCAGAACGAGGTTGTGGGTTTGAAACCATTGAAGCACCAATGTGACTTTTTTAATAAATAGTGTACAGACGCCAGCACATCAAGCTATCCCAAACTGTCAAATTTTCCCAATTGAACATGAACCTTATGGTTTTCCCCCCCAGTGGGTTCCCGCATTGTCGTTGCGGGGGGGCTCAGTAGCCGTGGTCCGCTCCCACGGTGAAGCGAAGAGGAACCCCCAGGTGGGGCCGCTCATCAGGGCTTTTGTCTCTAAGCCGACAACGTAGCGGCCAATGGGTAGGTTGCGGTGGGGTGCACCGCAACTGAGGCGGGTCGCGATGTCGAATGGAAGGCATCGCGGCTGAGGGTTACAGGCTGCGGCAGAGGAGGAGTGCCGGTACTTCTGAGTAGCGCTCTTCCCTTCCGTGGCCTGGACGGGGCTGCCACCGTTTGATGGCGGATGCGGTGGGGCCGCAGGGGAAGAGGAGTGTCGGTATAGCTTTGGCCGCTCTCCCTATCCCCTGCGGCCGAAAAGTGGTAGGCGGCGGGGCCACTGCGCTGACCCGTCGCAGGGGGACCAAGGGTTCCAGACACGGGTTCGTCTGAAACCCTTATATTACTTGGTTCCTGGGGTAGTCACGGCGTGCCATGTGTCCTGGTGCGCCAAACTGGTGGGGTCCGCAAGGGCCGATGCCTGCCAGGGGTGCAGGTTGTTCGAAAGAGATACCGTCGCCCCTGGCACACAGGCAGCTGAGGGAACACGGGTGGGTTTTAGTCAGTAAAAGTCTGACACGCCCTCCTGCTCCACCCAGAGCGGGAGAAGTTATCTGATGATTTCCCATCCTCAAAAAAAAAACCTTATGGTTTTGCTATAAACTTGAAACTATCAGAGAAATTTGACAGATTGGGGCAGCTTGATGTGCTGGCATCTGTACTATCCGAGTTTATTTTGAACATTGCTGATATCGGTGAAGGACAACATCGTGACGCTCAGGACACTCAAAAACCTGGACTTAAGTGCCATCAACAAGTCTGAAATCGACAACTTTCGCGTCTTGAGCAAGCGTTAGTAAGCTAACGCTTCCACGCTCAGGCGTTTTTTCGGTCCTTGCGGACCCCACCAGTTGGTGCTGACATCTCTTTGAGGCGCGCGTGGACCACAACGCACCGTCTACCCGGACTTGGTCCTTACCGTACAGCGAGCTACCCATTACTCGCCTTCCGAAGGCCCACGCCTGCGGTGGCCGGGAATCAGCCTGGGATTCCCGACACTCAGGGCGTCTCCCGCGGTGACTAAGGCCGTGAGGGCGCATATACTGCCTCTCCCTCACGTGCGCCGCCTCCCTCTTCGCGAGCATTACTGCTTCGCAGATGGAAGTGACGGCTACCCATGCACTCTCGCTTCGTACCATGGCCTGGACCAGGGCCGGACGCGAAAGATCGCCCCCGCCGATCGCCTCCACGAGGACACGGCAGTGCTCCACTCAAGCCAGGCAGACCTCCACAGTATTCTCCATCGTATCCTCAGGGCGATCTTCGCAGTGGAGACACCCGGGCGTTTCCTCCCGCCTTATGCGAAACAGGAACCTCCTGAAACAGCCGTGTCCAGTGAGAACCTCGTCAGGCGGAAGGTGAGAACGCCGTGCTGCCTCTCAAGCCACTCCTCAAAGAGGGGACTTAACCACCGCAATCGTGGCGTGCCCAGCACTGGGTTGCGACAATCGCACACGCTAAGGCGTGGATCAATACTCGTGCCTTCTCTGTATGAGAAGTGGCCTTTTTTGCCCTACATTGCGAGAGTAATAGGCTGTTTTTTTTTACAAGCTTTTAATTAGCTTGCAATATATGTATGTAACTATGTCTGTTCGGGTGTAATCTTGCAACTCAATTTTGAAGCAGATATCTTTAACCAATTGAGCTGAAATTTTGTTTGCATATGTATATCTTTGACAATGCAATATTATGATAACATGGAGCTGATTTGATGCTGGAGCTGGAAGGTTGCTATAGGAACTCCGCAATAAAACGACACAACCCCATCGAGTTTGGGCTCGCTTGATTCGTATTGACGAGTACTTTGCTTCTATATGATAACCAGGGTGTGATGCTGGAGCTGGAAGGTGGCCATAGGAACTCTGCAATAAATCGACACAACCCCATCTAGTTTGGGCTCGTTTGTTTCGTATTGCCGATTACTTTGATCCTATATGGTAACCAGGGTCTGATGCTGGAGCTGGAAGGTGCAGATACATAACACTTTAAGTGCTCAAAATAACACAAATGTGTGGGTTCTACGTATTATTATGAACAATATAACTGTAAAACGCTGCTACAAACTACGCCGTAGTAAATCCCGCAGTACAGTTTTTTTCCTTTTTTTTTTTTTTTTTTTATTATTTAATTGTCATCGGTCCTCGATAAGTTTACAAAGTTTAAATGAAATCTGACCGTTTAAAGTGGGTCAAAATCGCGCCCTAAGGAGTCGGTTACAAACATACAAGTGAAGCTAATATAAAGCGTGTAATATAGTATATTTTATAACAAGGGGCTAAACGAAGCCATAATATACCAGAGGTGGTTTGACTCCCGAGCGTGCGAGGGAGTCAATGAAACCGAGGGTATATTAAGTTGGCGTTTAGTCTCGAGGTGTAAACTGTACTTTTCACTTTGAGTGCGAGAAAAATAGTCAATTTAGTACAAAGACATGTACTTACCTAATAAATATTACATAACAAAAAAACACTACAAAGTGAAAAATAACTTTAATTTCGGAAGTATGGAGCTTTGGAGCTGTATTTGAATTTTTTGTCACCGCCTTCCGAAATTTAAGTCATTTTTCACCTTGTAGTGTTTTTTTGGAAGTCGGTTGTTTTTTTTTTGGAAAAAGTTTTTTTTTCAGTTTTTAGTGGTTCACATGTGCTTACCCCTTCACAGCGTACCGGCGTGATGTTATGTTATGAATTGGTGTAAGCAATAGACAAACATGAGATTTCAGCAATCCCAGTCCATTTGCTATCATTTATTGAGGAGTTCCGTTGCCTATCTCCAAAGTTCTTCATCAGATCTTCACCAAATTGAAATGAGATCACTCCGAGAAAGTACTCTTCCAAGAAATACCTAAATCGCTTCGCATGCCTATAAAATTTGAAGAGTTCTCTCTATTTCTCCAGGATCCCATCATCAGATCCTGACTTGATGATTATGGGACCACCTGGGAAGTATATCCTTTCAAACAAAAAAAAAATCCAAATCGGTCCAGCCATCTTCGAGTAATCAGGGAACATACATAAAAAAAAAGGTTCCGACGAATTGGGAACCTCCTTCTTTTTGAAGTCGGTTATAAAATAAAAATCACAATATCTATTAGGTACGTCTTTTGCTCTTTGCTCGACGTCAAACTCTTCACCAAGGAACATAATATACCACAACTGTCACTGGACATTCTTAATAAATTTATTTAAAGCCGAACAAATTTACACTCGACAAAAATTCTGAAATTTTCGCGGTCAGTTTTTTCTTCTAAACCAGTAACAGATTAACAATATAAAACACATGGCGCCACCTTGGCAAAAACCATGGAACTAAAACTCTCAACATTTTCGCAATGAAGCTCCACAGATAATGGTATATTTACTGGCTGTTTGAGTTTATCTATGTCACATGAAGGAAATTAAAAAACGAATTACTTTTTACTCCCTAGGGACTAAAGTGGTCACTTTAGTCCCGCTTCGTAGGGATATAATTGGCTTCTTTTTAGAGCATGAGAAGTGAAAAAATATAAATAGGACCACCACTCCTGAAACATAACCTATCAAATGAAAAAAGATTTTTTGAAATCGATTCCCGGATCGATCATGACTGCCGGAGAGTCGCGGAACTTAAATACAAAAAAATACAGTCGAATTGAAAACCTCTTCCTTTTTGAAGTCGGTTAAAATTAATTTTATTTTGTAAGAAATTAATGGTTGGACAAAATAAATACCTTCTCAAGCTCCTTTTCGATTTCAGCTGCGCGGGTAACAAGAGGGCCACGGATTGCATATTCCAATGTTTTAATGTTGGGATTCAAAGTTTCTAATGAAATGGCTTTTTTCTGTGACGCCGTGGCGCATGGCGTATTAGTCACCATTTCAGTATTTTTTTCCAGGCAAGTAGGTGAGTCCATTGATTTTCTTGCGGTAGTGCCGAAACTGCCTCGCCAAACGCTATTAATTCTGACTACAACGCTGCAAGGAAGGAAAAATAAAAATAGTAGGTATAATATATTTATCTCAGACCAGCCAACCTCCAGGCTATTACTGACACGTTTCTGATAAATCAGCCCAATTATTTCTTTGGCCCACCCATCCCAGGATTTAAACCCCAGGATCTCATTATCCGCAGCACAACCGTATCCGTTATCCTCGTCATTTAGGTGGCAACACTGTATTCTGACATTTTGTTTGCGGTAGGGATGACGAAAATGACAAAGAGTACCTCTCAGAATACAGGAGTACCTACCTATCGATATTTTAAAATATTGATTTGGAAGAATATTCGCGTTTCATCGACTTCTATAAATATTATAGTCGTCTCAACTGTCTAAAGCAAGTTGAAAATCCAACAATGTGTGTTTTGCGAGGCGCTGAGATGCACTCTGTTGGATTCTCAATTCTCAGTTCAACATCGAAAGTTGAAAATCCAGTGCACGATAAAATCCCGCTACAATATTTGTCGTTCATGCGAACCTGCACCCTAATTGCGTAACACACGATCAATCATAATTCATTGACTATGATTGATCGTGCGTTACGCAATTAGGGTGCGGGTCTAAAGTCTGGGCTCACTGTTTAAACAGTTGATCTGCTGTTTTTTCAATGGCATCCCTGTTTTCTGTTTTAGTCACGGAAGAGAAAAACAGTGGAAGTGCAATGCAACAAAATTATTATAGGAACCGTTGTCACCAAACTCACATTAATAAAACGATAATCATTTAATGCACTACAAATAAACAATTCGTTTGATTTGTCGTTTTACTTTTAGTCAAAACTAGCATAAGCCACAGATCCTACTCTGAAAATAAACCTTCATGCTCTATAGATAGGATTTATTTTCCTTTAGCTCAGAAAGTATTTACAATGTTTTGTAATCTAAAGTCAAATAGATACGATTGCCGAGTAAATTCCACTACTTGACTACAGATGGTAGTATTCTCAGTGGTCGGTTGACATTCGGGTCATAGGTCGAGATCTAGTGCTACTTGACCAAGGTCACACCAGTGAAAAATACATTGGATTTTGAATTACATTATCGATATCGATTGATACTTTTTTGAATTAAACAAGAAATCGGGTAAGTCTTGTTGGGAGTTCAGTAATAAAACTGTACGAAGAATGACGTAGTATTATTTGAAAATATAATAATTACGTGGTTATGTAAAAGTTTGATTACATTTTTGCTATAAAGCATCTATGCAACCTAATACACTTCTTAAAATAAATTTCGTGTATGAATGTTAAGCAACCTATATTTGTATTGTAATGTTATTTTGTAAGAAATATTAAATGACTAATTTTCATTTATCGACTTCTATCGATAAACCCAACATTCAACCCGACTAAATCACTAATTGAGTTGCGAAGTACTTTCCAGAACGAAATAGTGAATACAATCAATACGAACAAAACAAAATTGACATTATAGCAATATTCATGGACATTAACATTTCACATTAAATCTGACATTTTATAACAATCGTATTGGTAAATTATGTAATGTTATGACATTTTAAAATTGTGGTATGAATTGTGAGAATAAATATTTACAGTTAATTTAGTTAATCAGACATTTTGTAACGTTTGTTGTGATAACTGAAGGAATATTATGATATGTTTAATCATTTAATGTATTATGAAATTCAATATTTGCACACCACATGTAATGGTAGAATACATGGGCCACCTTTATAATAACATCATACTACTTTGTATACCTACATTTTGGCTAAAAATTACTTATTATTAATGTAACTTATAAATCAAAATCGATTCATCCGTTCGGGAGCTACGATGCCTCAGACAGAGACACACACAAAGACACGTCAAACTTATAACACCCCATCGTTTTGGGTGTTAATAAACTTTATTTTAATTGTTTAAGGTTAATTTAAACTAGACGTTATATTAAATTATTAGTAAATCGAAATTAACTAAGATTTTATTAGAAAACAAATAAAATCATACTTATCTATGGTACGAATCACCTCCATTTTTAAGATTTATTCTCTTACTATCATTTATGCGCTCCAAAATGGAAAGTAGGTACGGCATAGCTACGGAAAAATAAAATCGCGAGACTAGCAACTAGACGCGATGTTTGAACACGACTGGGACCAAGTAAGCATAACAACGCTTATTTGTGGCACGTGTGCCATGCCTACTTTGCACTTCCACTATTTTTTCTGTTCTGTGGTTTTAGTCTTAAAATTTTACTGTTTTTGTGTTTATACGCTCACATCAAGCCTCCCCAAACTGTCAAATTTTCCCAAGTGGAATCGAACTTTAAGCTTATTTAATAAAGATGAAAATTTATCAAAGAAATTTGACAGATTGGAGTAGCTTGATGTGCTGGCGTCTGTACTTTAGGCTCCACGAAGCAAAAAGTCCTCGTGCCGTACTTCGTTTTTACCAAAACTAGGTGTACCGTCAGTCCACTGATTCTGGTGTTTGTGTAGGTATGCGTTTTTGTATTCCATATTTTTTCATTTTAGGCTACATAGTAGAATATTATTGTTCTGAAATTATTATTAACCATTGTTTATTTTTTGCAGTTCGCAGTTTTTTTAGTTTCGTAGGGTTGGCAACACTGCATTGACGTTTCTTTCATTTTACTACTTGACGTGTAATAACGTATTGTATTATTGCGAGATCCCTGAGCTATAACTCGTAACATATTTTCACAAAGATGAAGCCCTATGTTCTGAGTAGTGGCCTCATGTACTTTTAATACCTGCGTGTTTGTGGAGTTCGCTCAGTACTCCTGGGCAGGCGCCAGGTAAGAAAGGTAACTAAAAACAAGAGTTACATAACTTAAATTTACACGGGTGATTTTTACCTTTATGTATGTTTTAGAATATTACTCTGATGTAATATCAAAAGTATCAGACGTTTTCCATGGACCAGAACTTTTGTCAGACGCCTTAAAGCTCTACATAAAATAAATGAACGTAACTTAACTTATTTTTACTTGTCTGTTCTATAAATATGTTATTAAAGATAACTACCTATTACAAAGTTATATTAATTTAATCAATCAGGCAAATTGTAATGACCAAACATCCCCTAAATACAAAAATTATTCAATCATGAGGATGAGCGCGAAAGCCTTATGCATGCATTTCAGAGCAAGTGAGACATCCGCGGTTACTCGGTTCCGCTTCTTAAACTCACAATCAGTTTCAATCTATTGTGTATGTATATGCGCCATGTATAAATATTTATTTATAAGTAGTTATTACATTGTTTTTAGATAAAACAGGATAAGTTTTTAACCAGTGTGCAAACTGTAACCATGAATTCAGCATATCATTCTAGAACCCCCAGCGCAGAAATTTTTCTTCGGTTATACAAAAAGAAAACAGCAGTTCCGATACATTTTGACTGCGTAGGTATTGCACTTTACTATGAAACAGTTTTTTTTTGTACAACTGTTTTTGTGTTACAATTTGTGCACTGGTTAAAAACTTATCCTATATTTGCATCAAATAGCTTTTTTTTAGAACAAAACATGTTACGTAAACAAATTGTTGTTGTTATGATGAATTTTGATTGTTTGAGTGTTTAACAGTGAATTGAGTGTATCTTTAAGGTTTGTAAAGCTCAAACCTATGTATTTGTTAACCGAGGTATATTTCATACAGTATTTTTTTCCTATTATCACTGTAATTTGAAAACATTGTAAAAGCCAATTATTTTTAAAAGAGTAACCGTGGAGTTTCTTGCCGGCTCTTCTCCATAGGAAACGACAAATTGGAACCGTGCACCTAGCTTCTGACGTTTCATAAGTGCCCATGCAGGCTTATGTGAAATAAAATATTTAGTTTACCGTAATTCAGAGAAAGATATCTTAGTTTTTTTTCTTTGAAAATAGTAATCGGAAAATACAGTTCGTTTTTATGTAGTTCTGACTATTATTCAAATTTTACTTAAAATACCATGTGATAAAAAATTGCCCATTCGTTCCTTCTTTGAGAAATTTTGATACCTAATTAGGTTTAAAGAATCTTTATTCTCATAAGAACATATCATACAGTTCACTTAAATGAGACTTAAATTTTATCATAAATAGGTAATCGTCGTCTAAAGACGAAGCATGCAGATGTAGAATAAACAAAGTAATAATAACAACGTATGAGATCAGCAGCAAAACAAATAAAAAATTATAATAACAAAAGTGTGGGTAGTTGTATATAAATTAAGTTAACAGCTAGCCAATTTGACACCAAGGTACCCTCATAAGTACTGATTAACTGACTAATTTAACAATTATAGTGGCATATTTTTACAAAATATATATAGGTCTCTATCATTTAATAAAATTTTATGTAGTAGCCTAGTATATTTTTTTTTTTACTGAAACTACTTACTCAATATAACTAGGATTAGCGTTTACAAAGTTGGAATTCGCAAATTTCCCAAAAACGGCACCGTGCGGTATGAAGTTTGAGTTTCAATATTACCCATCAAAAACATAAATGTGAAATGAGAACTAAGTTCAATATTATGATTATGCATTAGTTGTTGACTTCAACGACAAAATAATTACATTTTAAGTTGTTATAAAATATTTTATTTTATTTATTCAGGGACAATAAACAGCTACAATATGTGTTGAATCAAAGAAAAATTTGTACAAAATATTAACAATATTGCAGCCCACTACATTATCCACAACATCCCACTACATCCCACTACATTATTCCCAATTCATAATGACAATGAGTGCCACTAGATAGGTAATAAATAATTTAAAACTATTTCGATCTCACTTCTTTTGTCGTTGAAGTCAACAACCAAGGCATTGTCATATAATATTGAACTTAGCTCTCATTTCACATTTATGTTTTTTTTTTGCCGGGCATCTCGTAGTTGACCTTGAGAGGCCGTGACTACTTAACCGGGCTTTCCTGGGGCTGCCAAAAAGAATAAACTTAAGGCCTCCAGCCAGGGCTTAAAAACTACACTTAAATACTTGGCGACTGCACGCCGAGGGCACCCCCTGTGGGTACGGGCCTAGGGTCAGGGCGTCACTGATAGGGGGACAGCGAGTGGGGACATGCTGGATCAAAATATTGGCATTATTATTATTAGAAGGGGAATTTAACTCTACTGGCTCAGCTGCGGCGCGGGCTGGCGCTTCAACGAGCAAGGGTCGGTCGTGTATGTATTAGATGGGATATCATTACTTTTTGTACAGAAATTATTAGTACTTGACAGTTTTTATCGCACCGTTCCCCACCCCACTCCTCCACGGCCGCCGCACCGTGCGTCGTGGTCCTAAATAGGTACCTATATTATTTAATTATTTATTATTTGAGTAGTTCATTTAATTTTAATATAATATTAGAATTATGAACAAGTATATAAAGTAAAAAGGGAAAAACTCACTGGGCATCAAAGACTTCGTCCGCATCGCTGTCAGTGGGAAAAGTGCCCAAAAGGCTGGCAGCGTTGCCACGTTGGATGGCAATGCTGATTCTTTGAGCTAAGAATTGCCCAGCCCTTTGGTCACGTGAAGATTCGACCAACCGCTTGGCGATGTCTCGAAATACTCGATGAGCACTCGGACCCCACGGCCCTAGTGTTTCAACCCCAAACGGCTCAAACATATAGCTCCCAATAATGTTGTTATATTTGCGCCGTTTGAGGCTTTCTGCACCTGCAGCAGCCGCACCAGCACAGCCCGCCGTGCTCAGAAGATGGGATGGCGCGAGGGTGTCGACACAGGTAGCATCCCACACCAAAGGTCTACCCAACTTCCAAGGCATTATGGTCATTCCGTCTGGCCTCTTCCCATCGTCGGGTGCCAAGCTATTGGGTTCTAAGACAGCTAGCACCCTGGCGGTGACAAGAGCCCGACGGATGATGTCATTAATGCTGGCGTGCCGTGCCAGCCGACCAGCGCTCTTACTGCAAGCAAGGGCATGGTGTCCGAGGCAATCTACTGCTTTACCGCACTGACAGCGATGCGGAGCCACGCATGGAGCACCCAGACGCAGACTTGTAGCGAGCCGGAAGGTAGAGTCACCCAGCATAGTAGGTACTATGCTGGGTGGCTACCGTCACCTAACGTAGGTACGTTAGGTGACGGTAGCGCCTGAAGCCATAGGCCCGACTCCCATTCTCCCACAGCTAGTAGGCGGGCGCGTTCAGCAGTATTGGTGGACGTATTAATGAGATTATTCCGTACCAACCTGCAGAGCGGCTCATCCCACTGTCTCTGGGAAGATGCGTTCACGGGCTGAACCGTATTCGGACAAGCCATCTTCCAGGCGTTCATGGCATCGGTCAAACACGGCACTTCAGAGTCAACCTGAGAAGGGGCTAAGATTTTTTTGGTTAACTTTTCGGTGCTGTGGACCTCGGTCCACAGCACCGAAAAGTTCAAGTTTAAATTTCTAGAAATTTTGCGGACGCCAAGCCCACCAAAATGGATGGGTAGTGTGGCTTGCAGCCACGAGCGTTCGTCCAATGCCACATTTAAAAATTATTTATAAGTAATCATCTTACACTATTGATGTGCGCTAAATATTGAAATAATAATTAATACAAAATCCCAGTTAATAACGTAATTAATACGAAAGTCGACTATACTCTTAATTATAAGTTGTTATAAGTACAAAAAAAATTCAGTCGAATGCTATCGAAAAAATCTAACCTCAACAACGCGCGGAGCAAAATTAAAAACTATTTATAATTCAAAATAATAAACATTATTGTTAAAGATTTAAAACTATCTGCCCTACCTACCTCATTTATAAGTTGTAAGTGTCACGTGTTATTTACTAACAACTTTGTACTCATTTGTTACTTACTTGAATACAAAAAATAAAAATATTTCTTTTGTATTGATTTTTGCTCAATATCAACGGTAGTAGAAAATCAATCATGGAGGTCGCCATATTTTTTTACAAATGATATCTATGTTAATAAAAAGCATGGTGGTCCCCATGACTGGTGTTCTCCTACCGTTTCCCTTGAATAGTTTACTACTATGTAAAAAAAAAAAACCTTAGCCACAGCAACGCGTAGCCGGGTCTGCTAGTGTTAGTATATATGTATATAAAAATCACCCGTGTACATTAAGTTATGTAACTCTTATTTTTATTTACCTTTCTTACCTGGTACCTGCCCAGGAGTCACTGAGCGAGCTCCACAAACACGCAGGTATTAAAAGTACATGAGGCCACTACTCAGAACCTAAGTCTTCATCTTTGTGAAAATAAGTTATAAAGCTTTGGGATCGTGGACTATATCCACCGAATCTCCCCATCATTGCGATTTCACGATTGATTTTCCATTTTCCTCTAAAAGTCCATGGAAAGTTTGAAAAAAGGATGATAACAAATCTGGACGATCTCGCAACCAAAGGGTCAGGGCCCGAAACCAAAACAGGAGAGAAGAAATACAATTTATTATGAAGGAATTTATTAATGGTGCTTCGCTTCGAAGTACCCAAAGTAAAGTTGTGTCGACTCTGAATTCGGATGTAAAAAAGCGAAACGGACGTTTTATTAAATTATAATTTACACGATGATATGAATATTTTATCAAAGTTAAAGTTATTTATTTGCAGTAAAGGCGATACAAAAGATGGTACATAAATTGTACATAGATTGTTAACTTAGTGCAATGACACATTTCGCCATAAATTGGCATGCAAATAATAAAGT
The DNA here is from genome assembly GCA_947359405.1 of Antitype chi. Classification (NCBI taxonomy): domain Eukaryota; kingdom Metazoa; phylum Arthropoda; class Insecta; order Lepidoptera; family Noctuidae; genus Antitype; species Antitype chi. The sequence goes on from OX375823.1 coordinate 666,951, forward strand.
AAGATGTTAATGCTAGCATGATAGCTACACAAATGTACCTACACAATATTATTCATTAATTAAATTAAATAAAGTCAATTTTAAGCTTCTTAAACTCAGCAGTTAAATAAAATAGGTAATTGCTATTAAAAATACAAACAAAAATTGCTACTAAATAAAATAAAACCCTTATTATTAGGTAATATTATTTACAATGCGTTTCTGTAATGATGAGACAGACAAGGAGTTTTTTTTAGGTATTCAGATACTTATAGAAAAAAAACTATGTCCAATGAGCCATTTTTTTAGAACTATGCAAAATTTTCTGTAGTGAAGTTCAGATAAAAAAAAAACTGGAATTGAATCATAAATAAGTGGCGCGATATATGCAACTGCGTCGGAATAGTTCGATCCTTGGGAGAGGCATTTTTAATAAAAATTGCGTTGCTCTTCGTTTATTGGAGATAGGGAAGTTGAAACAACTGAATAAAAGTATCTGCAGTAGGCATACCTATTATCAAACTTTATGAGCAATCATAATATCTCAACTAAGAGCTATAAAGTTTGATTGTCGAGAACCTGCACCCTAATTGCGTAACTCACGATTAATCATAATTAGTTTCGTTTTGAAACAGATAGCTAAACCATTGCTTTATATGTTCGAAAAATGTGTCTGCTCAACATCGTAAATAACGTAATGAATATTGTTGAACTGTCAAAATGAAACCGATTATGATTAATCGCGTGTTACGCAATTAGGGTGCTGGCATATAAATACCAGTCAAAATCAACATTAGATATGTTTAAATTCATGACTATGGAACAAACAAATTATTCTAAATGGAAAATGGTTACAGTTGATGATGAACAACTTTGGTATTGTTGAAAAATGAATTGTATCAAAGTGGTAGTGTTTTATTGCAACAATGTAACATTTAAACCAGTGCTAACAGGAACACAAAAAGGAATATAATGCTGTGCCTTGAAGATCTAGGGTAATCGTCATCATCAGATGAAATGATTGATCCTGCATATGAAAGCTGGTGAAGGCGTGAAATGGAAGCATGAATTGGAAGTTGTAGTTCAATGAGACTAGCAAGTTGAGAGTGGGTTGATTTTGCTAATAATTAGGTATATTGTTAGTTGGTGTGGAGCCGGTAGTTGTTGGTAAATGTAATACTTACCTATTAATGTTGGTAAATGTTACAAGTACCTACATTTAAAAAGACCTATGGCCAATTAAAGTATAACAAGCTGATGAGACATAATACACGAGTAGGTAGGTAGGTACAGTAAATCTATCTGCATCTCCTAAATTTTTAATTATCCTTTTCAACGCCTTCGACTTTCGACTTTCGACTTCAATAGAAGTTCCAGATTTTCTCATCATTTTAAATATCTTATAAACATAAATTTACTGTATTTTAAAGCTTTGTTTGATTTTATTAATTTATATAGCACTGTATAATATCCTGTTTTATATTTTTCCACACAAAATAAGCCCACCGAATATGAAAATAGTTAACTATTTTAAAACAAAAGGAAAATAGACGAATTTCTACCTTCAAATGGATGCCGATCCGGAATTAAATAGTTGTTAGCAATCCTTGTCGATAATTATATTCCCATCTCTACAAAACAATATTGGTTGTCTATGCCCCGGGCGCCACGGCCTAGTATAGAAGTCGTTCTGTGACGTCATAAGCGAACGGCTGTCATGTCAAGGTCAGTTTGGCATAGTGCAGCACTAATCGGGTGAACGCGCACGTATATTATTTATTTTGCTTGTAACCGCTCGGATGTCGCGAATTGTCCTAAAGATCGGTCTAACAATAGAAAAAGTAATTGTGCCTCATTAGTGAAAGTTGTCTTGAGCTAGTAAACTAAGAATTCTATTTTACTAATAGGTAGGGCCCACGACCCGTCTTCTCACAGGCCACATCGCTTCAGGCCAGGCCGACAGGCCGTGGGAACAGCCGAATCCAGTGGCGGATTAACCAGCAGGCTGAGTAGGCTGGAGCCTAGGGCGGCAAAGTTTAGGGCGTCGGCAAATTTGGCTCAAATACTTTTTTTTGCCTCACAGATATTATAAAAAATATATACACGGAGAAAAAAAGTCTCGAAAATTTAACAAAGTAGTAATAGATACTATACCGAATACTCCAACGTCGATATATGAAAAACCTGCTTTTGCCCGCGGCTCCGCCCATGTGGATGTCGGTTATCGCGTAAAAATGTAGCCTATGTCCTCCATATCCCAGGCTATATCTTTGCCAAATTTCATGACGATGGGTTTAGCGGTTTAGGTGTGAAAGCGTGACAGACAGACAGGAAAAGTTTACTTTCGCTTTTATAACATTAGTAGGGATTACTAAACGCTGAGTGAAGAAAATGATTGGGAATATGATTTTTTGAAATGTTTCAATAGCGTTTCAATATTACAATTTAAATTTATTAATTTTGACCCATTTTTTAAATTAATTATTACAAATATTATATATTTTTTCTGTGTACAGTCAAACAAGCTATTTGCCTATATGGCAAATAACTTTATGTTGAAGCAACTTTTAAACAATGCTTTATTCACAGCATTGCCGTGCTCATGTTGAATAGTCAGTTCTTTGCTTTTTTAAAGTAAATTAAATTAAATTTTTATTTCATGCCTATAATACAATAAGGAGAGAAAAAAGTAGGATTGTAAACATGAATACTGTCAGTGCATTGGAAAGACAGAAGACCTGGCAATTCTCGCCTGTACATCAATTAGCTTGTTTGACTGTACATAAATGTTATAAGGTCCAGGGTCCAGTAACACAATCCGCTAACGTTAACATTAGGTATATATCGTAATTAACAGATGAAATATAGCTACGTATAAATAAAACAAAAATCATCTTATCATCGGCAAACCGAAGGTGAGTGATGTACTCGCCATTGATGTTGGTGCCAGCCCCTTTCTAGTCCAGAACCTTGAAGACATCCTCCAGTGCAGCAGTGAAGAGTTTCGGAGAGATAACGTCTCCCTGTCTAACACCTCGCTGCAGAAGGATAGGTTTCGAGGTCTGGTCCTGGAGTCGGACTGACAAAGTGGCGTTTTCGTACAGACACTTGAACACCTCGATGTACCGATAGTCGATCTGGCACCGTTGGAGGGACTGCAGTACAGCCCATGTCTCGATCGAATCGAAGGCTTTTTCGTAGTCCACAAACGCTAAACATAGAGTCAGGTTATACTCTTCGGTCTTCTGTATAACCTGCCGCAGCGTATGTATGTGGTTTACTGTGCTAAAGCCTTTACGGAACCCGGCCTGTTCGGGAGGCTGGAAGTCGTCAGACCTGCGCGCTAGACGGTTCGTGATGACTCTGGAGAACAGCTTGACGGCTAGGGGTACGAGGGCGCAATTCTTGCCTCTCCCTCACGCTCTGCGTCTCGCCCTTCGAGAGCATTACTGCTTCGCGGAAGGAGGTGATGGCTTCCCATCTACTATCGCTCCGTACCATGGCCTGGACCAGGACGTGGACGAGAAATTACCGCCGCCGATCGCCTCCACGAGGACACGGCGGTGCTTCGCCCAGACAGGGCAGACCTCCACCGTATGCTCCACCGTGTTCTCCAGGTGATTTCACACAATCGTGACATCTGGGCGTTTCCTCCTGCCTTATCTGGAACAGGAACCTCCCGAAACAGACGTGTCCGGTGACGAACTGCATAAGGCGGAAGAGAGGAAGGTGAGGACACTGTGGTGCCTCTGCAGCCACTCCTCAAAGAGGGAACTTATCGCCGCAATAGGGTATTTTACTCTATATGAGAAAAAATCTAAAAATATATTATTGAGATAGCTTAGGCAAAATGCAGTCGGAGGAAAATGTTAGATTTAGTTCATGAATTAACAAAATTTTAAAATTAAATTCAAAGATTTCAGTTTTTTTTATCTGTTTTCGAACACCATGAAATGAAATAGTAGCCATCAAGGTACTACGTCATACGGCGAGTCAATTGAACAAATTTGAACCTTTATTATTTTCGTAACCAAAGTTATTTTTATTTGTTAAAGTCAAAGTCAAAGCATTTATTTCAAATAGGCACTTAAAAGGCACTTTTGAACGTCAACATTTACATTAAAATAGAATTGATTCTAGTCGCCCCTTCCAAAATCTAGTTTCGTATGGAGAAGAAATGGGCAAGAAACTCCACCGTTACTCTTTTAAAATGTTTTATGTACAATATTATTCACATAGTACATTCATTATATGATTATGTGGAAAACGATGCACCCAGAATAAAATTACTATAACAAAATAGGTAAAAAGAATCAAATTGAAGCAATACAGATAAATTAATTCTATGATAGATCATACATGGTGCTCAAACATTTAACTACAAACATTGTAAAAGTAAGTATACGATTTTTCTAGAATATTAACAAGTTATGAGTCAGTGTGTGAGTTAAAGTAGTGATTACTTTAACTCACACATTGACTGCACTGAGTGTAAATCAATGTCATAAATATAATTAATTATACAATTCAATTAGCAACCAGTTTGATTTTGTTTATACTCTAGATCGTCCTATGGAGCAGATGTGTTATTTGCAGATGACACATCATTGATATTTAAAATAGACCGACGTTCAAAAAATCTTGACGATGTTAATAACTCTATTCTTCAGGTCCAAGATTGGTTTACGGTAAATAATTTGGTACTAAATGGCACAAAAACCAAATGCATTAGATTTAAATTACCAAATCTTAGAAGTAGCGATTGTGACATCATATTGAATGGAGAAAAACTGGAATTTGTTAATCAAACGGTGTTCCTAGGAATCACGGTAGACGAGAAATTACAATGGGGACCTCATATAACATCTCTTGCGGGGCGGCTAATCTCGGCCGCTTATGCTGTTAGAAAGATCAGACAGTTAACAGATGTAGAAACCGCGCGATTGGTCTATTTTAGCTACTTCCACAGCATTATGTCGTATGGCATTTTACTGTGGGGTCGGGCCGCTGACATTGAATCCATCTTTATTTTGCAAAAGAGAGCTGCCAGAACCATTTTTTTATTTTTTTGTTTTTTCCATTTGTTTCCAAGCATTCTTATCTTGGATATAATCCTCTAATTTATAATACGCTTCTTTACAAAGTTTACTTTTAATAAGCGTTTTAAATTTCCTTTCATTTAATTGCAATATATCACAAGGTATTTTGTTACAATATTTAATACAGTACCCCATAAAAGACGTATGTACTTTAGCTAATCTGAAAAATGGTTGATCTATTTTGTCTGTTTTTCTAGTATTCAAATTATGTCTATCACTTATTTTACTAAAAAAAATCTAATTTTTTCTTACATACATGATATTTTCATAAATGAATTGGCAAGGTACCGTCATAATATCAATCCTTTTAAACAGTTCCCTGGGGATTCGCGGCGACGTAGATTGTAAATGGCTCTGACAGCTCTCTTTTGCAAAAAAAGATGGATTCAATGTCAGCAGCCCTACCCCACAGTAAAATGCCATACGACATAATGCTGTGGAAGTAGCTAAAATAGACCAAACGCGCGGTTTCTACATCTGTTAACTGTCTGATCTTTTTAACAGCATAACCGGCCGAGCTTAGCCGCCCCGTAAGAGATGTTATATGAGGTCCCCATTGTAATTTCTCGTCTAGCGTGATTCCTAGAAACACCGTTTGATTAACAAATTCCAGTTTTCCTCCATTCAATAAGATGTCACATTCGCTACTTCTAACATTTGGTCATTTAAATCGAATGCATTTGGTCATTTAAATCGAATGCATTTGGTTTTTGTGCCATTTAGTACCAAATTATTTACCGTAAACCAATCTTGGACCTGAAGAATAGAGTTATTCACGTCGTCAAGATTTTGTGAACGTCGGTCTATTTTAAATATGAATGATGTGTCATCTGCAAATAACACCATCTTCGGTTGATTTAGAAGTAAATAGGGTAAATCATGAATGTAAACTAAAAAGAGGAATGGACCCAATATTGAACCTTGAGGAACGCCCATTGCCATTTCAGACCCTAATGAGTTTATGCCGTTTACTTGAACTTTAACTTTTCTGTCTTTCAGATAGGATCTTAGTCAATCAAGAGCTGTATTTCTAACCCCATAGTGCTCCAGTTTCAGCAGCAATGTCTCATGGTTTACGCAATCGTACGCCTTGGAGAGGTCGCAAAAGATTCCAATGGCATCTTTTGCTTCTTCCCAGGCGTTAAAAACGTTCTTTATTAGGGTGACACCAGCGTCAGTGGTACAACGCCCTTTGGTGAAATCGTACTGCTGTTCATGAAAGATGGCTTTTTTATTAAAGTGACGTAACATTTGATTGAGAATAAACTTTTCAAAAACTTTACTGAGAACTGGCAGAATTGACACAGGTCTATAATTGTTAAATTCTTTACTATCACCGGATTTGAATAACGGAACTACTTTACTATGTTTCATGAGATCCAGGAAGACTCCTTGGTCTACACTGGTGTTAATTATGAAAGCTAAATAGGGCACAATGGTTTCGATAATAGCACAACAGACTTTTACAGACATTCCCCAAAGATCTTCCGTGGATTTAATTTTAAGATCTTTGAAAGCTTTTATAACAGCTTGGGGGTTGGTATGCTGAAACCTGAACTCCAAGAGCATGCCCTTACATTCTTTCTGAGTAAGTCAGCAGAACGCGCGGGTGAGGAATTTAACGCTTCAGTAGTTTTAACAGGAATATTTGAATAATAATTTGCATTCAGGAATAGCAAACCAACGATAAATAGAATAATAACTATTTTTTTTTATTTTAACACTACAAACATTACACAAGTCTGTTTCTTTTTTTTCAAGTTAGAATTTAAATGGTTATATAATATTCATTACAATCGGTGTTATAATATTATTTGTTCAATGTCATCATCCCAACAAGCTCAACACTTTTTCGCCAGCAGATGAAAAGATTTTTGACTGATAAAACGTACGCAAAACCAGATTTTTCGATCCAAAACATCAGCTGCAGGAATGGTTGTAGAGACTTAGTGCCGTAGTAAAAAAACACTGGCACTCCGGGACTGCCGACAGAAGTGAAAACTTGAACAATATGTTTGCATTTTTTTTATCGTCAATACAGGATTTCACATTGAGTCCTTGGGTCCTAATTGCTTTCGGTAAAAAATGATAAACGAGCGATCGACTTCAGCCATTAAAGGTAGTAGCACATATTTTTTCGTTAAAATACAAAGGGAAAGAAAGGAATAAAAGAATTAGAATTTCCTAATGTAAGGAAGGGACTTTTCCAAAAGACATCAACGTGCGATTCATCCGTGTGCTCGTTCATCCAACCACCATTTTAAATAGACCCCTGCGGTGGCTCATAATCCGTGTTTTTTTTTTAAACTAAGTAACTTGTTAATTGTATCGTCGAGCTATTAGATTGTTATTTTTGACGCTTTGACACTCCCTATATCTATGTACATATACACAGTATACATATTATACATAAATTATAACTCATGGGAAGCGTGCGGTGACGATGACGCGAGTTTCATACTTTTTGTTCACCCAAAAAGTGCTCAACGCGCTTATAGAAGTTTTCACATCAAAAAACTCGGATTGACTTCCCCAATAGCGGTGACACCTTAGTTTTCGTTGGCACTTTGACTTTTGGGCTGAAAGTAAATGATCTCAAAATTAAAATATTTTATTTCACATAAACCTGCATGGGCACTTATGAAACGTCAGAAGCTAGGTGCACGGTTCCAATTTTTCGCTTCCTATGGAGAAGTACCAGGTACTTAGAGGAATGAAAATACAGAATAGCAAATCGTCTACAAATCTAGTCTGTAAGGGCTACAAAATTCTCTCATTTACAATAAAGTAAAAGAATCTACATAAATAAAATGAACCTATTTGAACCAAGTGACATGATTTTCATGATGATCACTAATAAATAGTCGATATTAAAATTGATGTATAATGTCAAATAATGACGAGAATATGTCGACATTGTAAAAAATAAAAAGAATAAAAAATAACATTGTAATTTGGGAGCAGTTAATAGACTTTCACATAGTTATGCTGTTAATGAGGTACCAGGGAAGTCACATATGCAGAAGGAATTAATGCCAAACTTCCCTGTCATCAACGTAGTCTTTTATCTTATATTAGGTCCTTACTTAATGAAATTGATGTTTTATAGAGCTGGCCACTTTGATCTCAAAAAGCCGGCGTTGGGTTAAGAATTCGAAATTTAAATTCATTTCAATTTTAAGCTTGTCTATTTGTGTTTCGAATTTAATAATTCATTTGTTTTCGCGCCATTTAATTTTGCTTTGACATCGTTCTGTGCTCAATATGGAAAACATAAAATATCGCATTATTTTCGAATACGAATTCCATCGTGGCACTAGCGCTGCAGAAACAGCTCGTAGGATTAATAATGTGTACGGAGAAGCCATTGTAAAAGAAAACACAGTACGTTTTTGATTCCAGAACGAAAGCGAACCTCGTGGACGGCCGGAGACTCTAGTTGTCAATGAGGAATTAAAAGTGATCGTGGAAGCGATCCATCTCAAACCACGTCAGAGTTAGCTGTGAGCAGCCTCGGTGTGAGTGATAAAACCATTTTGGACCATTTGAAACAAATTGGAAAAGTGAAAAAGCTTGAAAAATGGGTACCGCATGAACTAAGTTAAGCAAACCAACAAACACGCGTCGACTGCTGCGTCACGTTTCTCAACCGTCACAATAACGAGGGGATTTTGAATCGTATCATTACTTGTGATGAAAAATGGATCCTATACGATAATCGGAACCACTCATCAAAGTGGTTAAATCCAGGAGAACCGGCTAAATCCTGCCCCAAGCGAAAGTTGTCTCATAAAAAGATATCTACTGGTTAGTGTCTGGTGGACCAGCGTTGGTGTCATCCACTACAGCTTCCTAAGATCTGGTCAGACGATTACGGCAGATCTGTTGCTGACAATTGGAAACCGTGATGGAAAAGCTAGCCGTTAATCAGCCGAGATTGGTCCACCGCTCTAGCCCACTGCTGTTTCAGGACAACGCTAGACCACACACTGGACAACAGACGGTGGCGAAACTAGAGGAGCTAGGATTGGAATGTCTCCGTCACCCACCATACTCCCCGGACTTTGCTCCAACTGATTACCACTTTATTCGGAATTTGGATAATTTCTTAATTGGAAAAAAAAAACAATTCAGATGAGGCAGTCCAAAACACCTTAAAAGATTTTGTTGATTCTCGCTCCCGCAATTTTTTCAACAAAGGAATCGATGAACTCCCTATAAAATGGCAAAAGTGCATATATCACAATGATACCTACTTTGATTGATTAAATAAAAAAAATAAAAAAAAATTGTTTTGCTTTTTCCATATAAAACATCAATTTCAGTAAGGACGAAGCTAATAATATGCTTTTTTGATAAGGGCACGTTTGATGTGAGTTTTAAACTTTCCATCGCTAAGTTCTGTAACCGACTTTGGCAACTTGTTAAAGAAGCGGATACTGTGTATTCAATACTCAATACTCAAACTTTATTTGCATTTTTTTTTAAAATGACTTGCTAGTATTAGTTGATCTAAATTTTGGAATCACAATTTCATCTTTACTATGTGTATTTAGATTATGGAAATCGCATCTTTTTTTGAAAAGACCTAAGTTTTAGCGAACATACAAGATATTTTCTAGGATATATAGAGAAGGCAGAGTTAGTATAACGATTTCGTTGAATTTGTTTCTAAGAGGCTCGCGAGGCTCCATTTTATAGATGGCGCGGAATGCCCTCTTTTGTAAAATAAAAATTGAATCTTGGTCCGCTGCTGATCCTCACAGCATAAGGCCATAAAATATAATAGGGTGAAAATAAGCAAAGTAAACTAACCTGGCTGTGGCTACATCAATCAACTGCCTTATTTTTTTTACTGCGTTGATAAGCAGCTGAGCTTAATCTAGTTGAAAGAGCTCTAATGTGGGCACCCCATTGCAAAATTGAATCTAAAGTAATTCCTAAAAATACAAGCAAGCGCAAGTGACTACACAACAATAAATTTGTATGTACTCGGCGAATACGCGCTGCGTCGTCTATGCGCCTGCGGTCATATGACGTCATTATTCTTGCAAGCGCAACTTATAACCATAACTTTTTCATTTCTAGAGATATTTTAATGATTCTTTCACGTTTTTGTTTTATTTTACTTAATTTTTTATAATTAATCCATAAAAAAAATGGAAACTTCTTCATTATTAATAAAAATACTTTGTTCATGTGTTACGTGTATAGCACAGTACTTACTGTTACTATTATTCAATGAATATTATGAACTATCAAAATGCAAGCCATTCCGACTGTTACGCAATTACCCCGCCGGTCATTGACTACCCTTACTTATGCCAAATTTCATCCAAATCCGTTCAGCCGTTTTAGCGTGAAAGCGTAATAAAGAAACAAACTCACTTTCGCATTATAATATTAGTTAGGATGCTCACCCACGCCCAGTCAGGTTTATCAAGTATGTAACATTCACCTCACAGTTCCTCTCTGGCACCGGCGCCCGCACTGACACCACATGAACCTCGCCCCTTCCTATTTTATCAAGTATGTAACATTCACCTCGCAGTTCCTCTCTGGCACCGGCGCCCGCACTGACACCACATGAACCTCGCCCCTTCCTATTTTATCAAGTATGTAACATTCACCTCGCAGTTCCTCTCTGGCACCGGCGCCCGCACTGACACCACATGAACCTCGCCCCTTCCTATTTTATCAAGTATGTAACATTCACCTCACAGTTCCTCTCTGGCACCGGCGCCCGCACTGACACCACATGAACCTCGCCCCTTCCTATTTTATCAAGTATGTAACATTCACCTCGCAGTTCCTCTCTGGCACCGGCGCCCGCACTGACACCACATGAACCTCGCCCCTTCCTATTTTATCAAGTATGTAACATTCACCTCGCAGTTCCTCTCTGGCACCGGCGCCCGCACTGACACCACATGAACCTCGCCCCTTCCTATTTTATCAAGTATGTAACATTCACCTCGCAGTTCCTCTCTGGCACCGGCGCCCGCACTGACACCACATGAACCTCGCCCCTTCCTATTTTATCAAGTATGTAACATTCACCTCACAGTTCCTCTCTGGCACCGGCGCCCGCACTGACACCACATGAACCTCGCCCCTTCCTATTTTATCAAGTATGTAACATTCACCTCGCAGTTCCTCTCTGGCACCGGCGCCCGCACTGACACCACATGAACCTCGCCCCTTCCTATTTTATCAAGTATGTAACATTCACCTCGCAGTTCCTCTCTGGCACCGGCGCCCGCACTGACACCACATGAACCTCGCCCCTTCCTATTTTATCAAGTATGTAACATTCACCTCGCAGTTCCTCTCTGGCACCGGCGCCCGCACTGACACCACATGAACCTCGCCCCTTCCTATTTTATCAAGTATGTAACATTCACCTCGCAGTTCCTCTCTGGCACCGGCGCCCGCACTGACACCACATGAACCTCGCCCCTTCCTATTTTATCAAGTATGTAACATTCACCTCACAGTTCCTCTCTGGCACCGGCGCCCGCACTGACACCACATTCACCTCACAGTTCCTCTCTGGCACCGGCGCCCGCACTGACACCACATGAACCTCGCCCCTTCCTATTTTATCAAGTATGTAACATTCACCTCGCAGTTCCTCTCTGGCACCGGCGCCCGCACTGACACCACATGAACCTCGCCCCTTCCTATTTTATCAAGTATGTAACATTCACCTCACAGTTCCTCTCTGGCACCGGCGCCCGCACTGACACCACATTCACCTCACAGTTCCTCTCTGGCACCGGCGCCCGCACTGACACCACATGAACCTCGCCCCTTCCTATTTTATCAAGTATGTAACATTCACCTCGCAGTTCCTCTCTGGCACCGGCGCCCGCACTGACACCACATGAACCTCGCCCCTTCCTATTTTATCAAGTATGTAACATTCACCTCGCAGTTCCTCTCTGGCACCGGCGCCCGCACTGACACCACATGAACCTCGCCCCTTCCTATTTTATCAAGTATGTAACATTCACCTCGCAGTTCCTCTCTGGCACCGGCGCCCGCACTGACACCACATGAACCTCGCCCCTTCCTATTTTATCAAGTATGTAACATTCACCTCACAGTTCCTCTCTGGCACCGGCGCCCGCACTGACACCACATGAACCTCGCCCCTTCCTATTTTATCAAGTATGTAACATTCACCTCGCAGTTCCTCTCTGGCACCGGCGCCCGCACTGACACCACATGAACCTCGCCCCTTCCTATTTTATCAAGTATGTAACATTCACCTCGCAGTTCCTCTCTGGCACCGGCGCCCGCACTGACACCACATGAACCTCGCCCCTTCCTATTTTATCAAGTATGTAACATTCACCTCGCAGTTCCTCTCTGGCACCGGCGCCCGCACTGACACCACATGAACCTCGCCCCTTCCTATTTTATCAAGTATGTAACATTCACCTCACAGTTCCTCTCTGGCACCGGCGCCCGCACTGACACCACATGAACCTCACAGTTTCTCTCTGGCACCGGCGCCCGCACTGACACCACATTCACCTCACAGTTCCTCTCTGGCACCGGCGCCCGCACTGACACCACATTCACCTCACAGTTCCTCTCTGGCACCGGCGCCCGCACTGACACCACATGAACCTCGCCCCTTCCTATTTTATCAAGTATGTAACATTCACCTCGCAGTTCCTCTCTGGCACCGGCGCCCGCACTGACACCACATGAACCTCGCCCCTTCCTATTTTATCAAGTATGTAACATTCACCTCGCAGTTCCTCTCTGGCACCGGCGCCCGCACTGACACCACATGAACCTCGCCCCTTCCTATTTTATCAAGTATGTAACATTCACCTCACAGTTCCTCTCTGGCACCGGCGCCCGCACTGACACCACATGAACCTCACAGTTTCTCTCTGGCACCGGCGCCCGCACTGACACCACATTCACCTCACAGTTCCTCTCTGGCACCGGCGCCCGCACTGACACCACATTCACCTCACAGTTCCTCTCTGGCACCGGCGCCCGCACTGACACCACATGAACCTCGCCCCTTCCTATTTTATCAAGTATGTAACATTCACCTCACAGTTTCTCTCTGGCACCGGCGCCCGCACTGACACCACATGAACCTCACAGTTTCTCTCTGGCACCGGCGCCCGCACTGACACCACATGAACCTCGCCCCTTCCTATTTTATCAAGTATGTAACATTCACCTCACAGTTCCTCTCTGGCACCGGCGCCCGCACTGACACCACATGAACCTCACAGTTCCTCTCTGGCACCGGCGCCCGCACTGACACCACATTCACCTCACAGTTCCTCTCTGGCACCGGCGCCCGCACTGACACCACATTCACCTCACAGTTCCTCTCTGGCACCGGCGCCCGCACTGACACCACATTCACCTCACAGTTCCTCTCTGGCACCGGCGCCCGCACTGACACCACATTCACCTCACAGTTCCTCTCTGGCACCGGCGCCCGCACTGACACCACATTCACCTCACAGTTCCTCTCTGGCACCGGCGCCCGCACTGACACCACATTCACCTCACAGTTCCTCTCTGGCACCGGCGCCCGCACTGACACCACATTCACCTCACAGTTCCTCTCTGGCACCGGCGCCCGCACTGACACCACATTCACCTCACAGTTCCTCTCTGGCACCGGCGCCCGCACTGACACCACATTCACCTCACAGTTCCTCTCTGGCACCGGCGCCCGCACTGACACCACATTCACCTCACAGTTCCTCTCTGGCACCGGCGCCCGCACTGACACCACATGAACCTCGCCCCTTCCTATTTTCTTATGTGTATTTTACCCGTTTTCACGAATACTAAACGACACCTAAAATGTTAAACGTAAACATAGCACAAGCACAGCAAAAAAACAAAATCAGCAACCACTAGCCGATGACTAGAGAGTAAAGACTAGGAACTTGACTTTAAAATCATAGGCAAGCAGGCATTTGTGTCGTAGTGCCAGTACCTAAACGCTTGGTTTCTATGAAAACTGTTGACAGCGCCTCCGTGCTCTGAGCGGATCTACCTATATTTACGCTAGGCATTACCTAATGTATGTTACCTAGACGTTACTGAATACGGACATAAAGTGTGACAACAAAAAGAAAACGATTTATAGGTAAAATGATAAAAGATAATTAACGTATGTCTGGGTTCGACTCCCAGATCGGGTAAAGTATTATTGGGTTTTCCTATAGCCAGTCTAGAGACGTCTTATGTTATGATCATTTTTGCAGGCATTCCTCATGTGGGTAGATACGTACCTACGTGTCATGCGTTCAATACTCCGGTCTACAGATAGTCTGGTGGTTTACTGATGCCACTCAGAAGCGGACGTCCCTGGCTTGTGACGTTCATATATAAAGTCAGTATAACAGGGTGGTCGGGATATCTACGCGCAGCCTGTTTACATGGGATCAGTACATGATTCTTTCGTCTAAATGCTGGGGTCGTGGAAGAGCGACGAGACAAAAAATTTCTACGCCTTGATAGAGGTTCTAGCAAAGAGAATTTCTAGAATCATGTTCTGAATTCATGGTTACAGTTTGCGCGTCGATGTCCTTGCCACCCTGTATTGTATGTTCAACTTGTACCTTCTTCAACTCTTGATAAGTGCTGATAGTTTTCTGATGATTGGCTGCATTACTATTGGAATGAACGTTAGAAACTGTCCAAATCAGTCCGTTACAAATTACGCTTTGGCAGTCTAAAATTGTCCAAATAGCCCAAAGAATACAATTTCACATTTGACACTGCTGTCAGTTGAGCTCAGAGCAAAGAGAATTGGAAACTCGAGAGGTTGAACGTTGTATAGAATATCACAGAAAACCTACGGGCCCTACCCTACGGTCTATTTAAAAACTATCTGATCAACCTGACGAGCGTTTTGCGTATTTCACAAAATAAATAAAATTCGGATATACTAATCGGACGACACACAACGCACAAAACGACCGGATGATTTAAGGTGAATCAAATATTTAAATGTGTAATTAAATAAACATTAAGCAGTAAAATGGCTTAACGGGCAGTTACATGTGGGTAGTTAATAAATTGGAGTTAGTCGTTAAGCAAAGTGGTAGAGCGCGAAATTCAAATTTTGTTACGTTTTTTGCAATTTTCAGGTGAGTGTCAGCTTGTTACTTGTTCAAAATATGATTTGCGACTATAACATGTAGGTACGTATTTACAGATTTATAATCATTAGAATCAATAATACATCTTTCTAAGTTAGATTTGTTCCATAAGAACAAATTTCTTATGGAAAAGTGTTTGTGGAAGAAATCTAACTTATAAGAGTTAAATTAGACATTCTAATGACTATAATTCTGTAAACACGTACCTGTTATATTCGCAAATCACATTTTGATCAGGATACAACCTTATACTGACCTGAAAATTGCAAAAACGTAAGAAAATTTGAATTTTGCGGTCTACCACTGCGCATTCACCTTAAGCTTGTTTTTTTTACATAATAAATATGTATTATTTTGTATTTATACAGGATGGAATTTTCGAAGCGTACCTGGAGGAAAAGTACTCTAAATACTGAAGACAGCACATTTTACGCAAAGGAAATATTATTTTATTTTTAAAAAGAAACAAAACTACATTTAAAGATTTTTGAAAATACGCTTGCCACACCCGGAAATCGAACCAACTAAAATCCGAAAAAATTTCATCCTGTACTTTTATGGCACCAATCGATAGGGTCAACCATAAGGATCAAATCTCTCTAGCAAACATGGTAAATTAAATTAAACGAAAACCAGGAAATCTAAACTTATTTTATTCGAACAAAAAAAGGAATAAATTAATTAACAAGAAATTTCATGAGGACCACGACCACTCTGACAAGAGTGTTACGAAGAAGAAGAAAAAGAAGAGTGACAGCTCCAAAGGCTTCTTCAAACTTGTAGAACAATTTCAATTACGTTTTCATAGAAATTGTTCTACAAGAGTCGCGTCGCGCCTCATCTTAGTGTTTGTAAAATTTTAAAGTGTGAGCCTTAACGCTCCGATGGAGCCTATCATAACAAATAGCCCTAGTGTCCATACTGTCCTTATTTATAATGTGGTTGTGTTTATCTACTATTGTGTTTACGAATTTTGAAACGGAGCCGATAATCATTTTTTGACTTCAATCTATTATTTTATAGGTATGTTCTGAGAATGGACCAAAAATGGACTGTGTGCGAGGGTCGATGGAATGAAAAGAAAGAGAGAGCGAATGATTACCTACGCGATAGCTAACAAGGGAAATAGAAAAGGTAAACATTTAGCGAGCCCAAGTAACAAGAGGCGACGGCTCACAGTGGATCGTCCCCATACAAGAGGTCGGACATTGAATTAAAAATTGAAAAAGTATTTAATTGAAAAAAATGAAATATACAGTTGCATTACTCTATTATGGAAATACAAAAAATGTTACTACAATTTTTTTATTTGACCAGTACTTTATGAGCAATTCGATGAAAACTGTTATTTTTCTATGGAAATGGTCACAAAAATGTCTGTATCTCATGATTCCCTCCTTGTTTCGATTTGCGGTTTTCACTACTGTTATTTACCCATTTTATGCCACATTTTCTTCAAGGACACATGGTGCCCCCAGCGACCCCCTTCCGAGATATTTTGCTTTTAGTAACTATACTTTTTATTGTATAACTGATGAAATGGAGGTACATTAAGTATATTCATTACTGAGAATAAGTCATCCCTAAGTAGTTCCTTAAATAACAGGTGCATTTGCGATTACTTTAATGACTTATGAACGCTTCTGTTGCCATACAACAAAAGCGTTAATGAGTCCTTAAGTAAAGATTACCAGTACTTGCTTAATCTAATTAGTTATTGTAATTACTATGTTAACAGCCCTTAATCTCTGCATTGTGATTGTCTAATGTCATCATTAGCTTATCAAATTCATTGCTAGTTGCCTACTTGCTGCCCTATATATTTGAGTGTGTTTAGCAAATGTAATTCAGTTGTAATTATAACTTCTATCAAGTGTTGTCATTCTGGCTTTCCGTGGGTTTTCTACTTATCTAGATCTTTACGTTGCTCTTCGTAATCATAAAGATCTTCGTGACTATGACAATTTATTTAACACATTGAAGTCGAGTACTAACGTCCAGTTAAGTGAAAGTGATGTGACGGATCTCAAGAACTGGTGTCGACGATTTTGCTATAGGGTTTACACCAAATGGGTGCAATCAAGAAGGACAGTCGACAGGTTCATTAACAAGAACGGAGAGTGGTTAAATTCCGATATCGTTTGGCCAGATTGCTTTAAAGAAAATGTTGTTGACACTGAAGAAGCAAATGAAAATGAGGCAGAAGAGGTAGTCAGTCCATCAAAATCAGATGCATCAACTTCAACATATACATCTCCTCGCAAACGCTTTGAAGATTTAACGACTAGACACAAAAGAAGACGTGTTAATGAAAATGTTGCTAGTTGCAGTCGTCCGGATGAGCTTTTGCATACTGTTGAAAGTATACTTAAGTCTGCCGGAAAAAATGATATGGCCAGAATAATGAAAAATTTGCTGGAAAATCCTGAACACGTCTCAACAGTTTTAAATGTCCTGGAAACTAAGCAGAATCCTTCGCTTCGTGAAGTTCCTACTCACAAAGCACTTGCTCTTTACGTTTACTTGCAGTTATCCAAGTGGCGATACATCACACTTCGGGACTTTAGTTTAAAAGAAGGTCATGCGAAATACCCAAGCTACTACTTGTTAGTTAAAGAAAAGCTTAAATGCTACCCGGCAAAAGAAGACATAACTGTGACTGAAACTTCCGCAAAGATACGGATCCAAGCCCTCCTTGATCTCACAGTTAGGAGGCTGATCGATTCACTTGAATCAAATTTTGATGCTGGTGAACCACTTGTGCTTCACAGTAAATGGGGTTTTGATGGAGCTTCAAGTCAAAGCATTTACCATCAAACGACAACAACAAGTGAACAAGACTTATCCAGTGTATTTATGGCAAGTCTTGTACCGCTTAAGTTAGTGACTTCTAGTGGAAGTATAGTGTGGCAGAATGATCGGCCATCGTCAACCACATATTGTCGCCCGATTTCATTTACATTTATGAAAGAAACGGAAGCGAATGTTAAGGCTGAAATGGAAATATTTGAGACCGAGATTCGTGAACTGAACCCAACTGATTGCGGCAATGCTACTGTTACTCACAATCTATGGCTAACCATGATTGATGCTAAGGTACATTCAATCATATCTGGTACATCGGCAGCAGTGTGTGATTTGTGCAAAGCTCGCCCAAGCGAAATGAATAACTTGGAAGAAGTGAGAGCTAAACCCGTGAATACAGATTTATACAAGGATGGATTTAGTTCATTGCATGCTTGGATTCGGTCTATGGAGTGTTTATTACACATTGCTTACAGAATGGACATAAAATCATGGCAAGCAAAAGGTGACTCTTCTCACCAGCTTACGACTGAAGATGACAAATAAAGCCAAAAAGTCTTCATTTAGTGAACTAGACGATTTACTCATAGTTGATCAGAGTGAATTGGAGTTCATTGACGTTTCAACTGATACACTTGCTGCATGTAGTGACGTTGAAGAAGATGATGACGATAATAATGATCATGATGTCGTTATTGATGAAGATGAAGAAAATATAGTTTAAGCCTTATAGTACCTAATATTATTATTAACAAGCAGTTTCTTTGTTAATTTCTTGTTTTTGTCTATTATTTTTTTATTCTGTTCTTTTTTTGTTTTGTGTTATGCCACCCATCGGCCAATAAATGTTTTTTTTTTCTTTCTTTTCTATTGTTGTTAGTAACTAAATGGTCGTGTTAATTAATTAATTTCCTATTATAATTTAGTTCTTAGTAGTTGTTTAATTTTTTAGTTTGTTTTAGGGTACATAGTTGTTTTATTTTTAAATTATTTTTACAGTGTTATATTATTTAAATAAAAAATATTTTTATACCTACATATTTTCTTATTGATCATAAAACTCTATTTCTTTTCGATGTGATATTGTAAATTCGACTCAGTCATTACTAAGCTAATGATGACATTATCCAATCACAATGCAGAGATTAAGGGCTGTTAACATAGTAATTACAATAACTAATTAGATTAAGCAAGTACTGGTAATCTTTACTTAAGGACTCATTAACGCTTTTGTTGTATGGCAACAGAAGCGTTCATAAGTCATTAAAGTAATCGCAAATGCACCTGTTATTTAAGGAACTACTTAGGGATGACTTATTCTCAGTAATGAATATACTTAATGTACCTCCATTTCATCAGTTATACAATAAAAAGTATAGTTACTAAAAGCAAAATATCTCGGAAGGGGGTCGCTGGGGGCACCATGTGTCCTTGAAGAAAATGTGGCATAAAATGGGTAAATAACAGTAGTGAAAACCGCAAATCGAAACAAGGAGGGAATCATGAGATACAGACATTTTTGTGACCATTTCCATAGAAAAATAACAGTTTTCATCGAATTGCTCATAAAGTACTGGTCAAATAAAAAAATTGTAGTAACATTTTTTGTAGTTCCATAATAGAGTAATGCAACTGTATATTTCATTTTTTTCAATTAAATACTTTTTCAATTTTTAATTCAATGTCCGACCTCTTGTATGGGGACGATCCACTGTGCGGCTGGTAGAACGAGATAAGTGTGCTGGGGGCCGATTCTACTAATTTGCAACGTTACACGTTAAACTGTGTTTCCACAACAGTTCGATTTCGATCGCCGTTCGATAGTTACATAAAAAGTCATTCTACTATTTTATAAGCAAAATGGAAACTAAACTTAAAACGAATTGCAACTGAACTGTAGCGGGAACACAGCGGGTAACCCGCGTTACCAACATGCCAAAATAATATGTTTTATTAATACCAAAAAGAAAAAAGTTGAATCTAAAAATGTTACTAAACACGAATATGTGGCACTAAAAGTATTTTCTATAATTAAAAGACATAATAATCATAATTTTATCATTAACTTTGTCCTATAGTAAACGTCACGCTCATGTTCGATTTTGTTAGTAGAATAGGATTTGACATTGTTTCAATCGATCGTTGGCGTAACTAAAACGTAACCGCAGCTGTGTCGCAGCTGGACCGTTGTTCATTTTAGTAGAATGCGAAAACGCTTAAAAGTGGTGATTCGGTTGCGGTTCTATTGCGTTTTTTTAACAAATTTGTTAGTAGAATCGGCCCCCTGATCATTCACACAGCTCTTGGGCTATTTTACAGTGCCACCGTACGCCTGTTCTCTTGAGACCCGGTACCCAGTACCTACCTACACCTACCACAACGCCACACACGAATGTGGTGACGAATCAATGAACAAAATGTCAAGCATATAATACCTTCCAAATAAATAGTTACTTCTTAGTGGAAATCCTTTTTGTCTTTAACCGTCAGTCTGTCACGGTCCGTCAGCATAGACTACTATATTATATACTAGGGATTTGTCCGTCACTGTCAAAGAGTACATTTTATGGAGTCGTAAGTACATTTTATCACAGAGTACATTTTATTTAGTATTTTATATTGGCCAGTGTCATGAGCACAGAGGACATTTTATAAAGTACATTTTGGTCATGAGCTCCGCTAGGAGTGTGTATTTGATTTTTCTTTGTTAGCTTTGTTTTTTCTGCAATTTCAAGAAAACTATGTTGTTTCAAGTACTCTTCGTTTTGTAGATATTGTATACTCACAATGATGCTGAGCCGCACTGGCCGGGTTCTGTTTGGTACGGCACCCTCGATGCTGTCTGTAAACATGACAGCGACGGCACAAATATGCACCACAAGCACCAATAAAAAAACGCTTTGTTTAGCAACCTTAAACCCTCAAATTATTAAAATGCAATACGCCGTACTTGGTGCGCTTGCCATACGTGCCGTGGAAGTCAAAAAGGAGCTTGATAAGGTACAATACTCCTTTGAATGATTTTAATTTATTGTAGTATTATTCATACACACAGTACAATAAACAACCATTATTAATAATAAAATACCACGTTTTTACATTCAAATATTCAAACTTGCAACTATCAAAACAAACAACGTGCGTCGCACTGACCTTGAGATTGTCCACAGGCTGTGCCAGCGTAAGCCGGTTTTTTTCAGTCTCGCCGCGTACGCGACAAGCGGCCAGGGGCCTTAGTCTGCTATTTTTATAAATTCGTCATTCCAACACGATCCCATTGTCATTCATTTGTCATTTTGCTAAAAGTTCGTAATCTGCTAAATTCGTAATGGTCGATCATTGGTCGGTCAATGGTCTCGTAATAGAATTGTGTCATAATGGCATTTTCGTATTGCCATTATTTTAAAACTCGTTAGTAGAAATGTTTTTCGAAAAAATACTACTAAATTTGAACATTTATTAATGCCAGATTTCATTTATATATATTTTTACATATTATTTATTAGTGTTTTATGCAATCTAAAGTAGTAGGAAGTTCGTAAATTAAGTCAGTCATTCATTGGTCATGATGTACGAGATTACCAATAAATGCCATTTCTTTCAATGGAGTGTCAGTGGCTGACCATTGGAAAGTCATAATGACGCCATTTTATTAGTAGATTACCAAACTTGTCAAAATCAACAATTATGAAATCAATGATAGACCATTCTGACACTATTGTAATAGCAGACTTGAGGCCCAGTGGTCACGCACACAGGCCACGCGTGCTGGTAGTGTTGCAACCGATTCGCGCGGTTGTATGAAGCTTTGTCCCTGTTTCGTTTGTCTATTCATGTGGTATTCGTTTTCCGTTGCCATGCGTTAGAGTACCTATACTCTAACACATGACAACGGAAAACGGGGTAGTACCTACAAACAAGCTTAATTTTTGTTTACTAGGTAAAAAAGGTCTAAACCTGAAAAAAGTTTGTAGGTATAGCTCGTACGTAGGTAGGCATAGGTAGCAGTGATGTAACGAATGTCAATTTTTAAGCATTCTCGATAGCAAATCCGAATGCGAATATCTACTGCCGATTTTCGCGAATGCGAATGCAAATAATCACTTTTTAAACCTGGCGCCAATTCGTTACGGCTCCAATTTGACAGCTTGATGTTTAGCTGTGCGTTCAATGCCAATTAGATAACAAGTACCTATTGACATCCCAATAATATTTCTTAGAAATCGAAAATTATCTCTAGGCAGAGCCTTCGTAAAAATATCAGCATACTGATTATTAGTGTGTTCAAAATCAAAATATTTTATTTCACATAAGCCTGCATGGGCACTTATGAAACGTCAGAAGCTAGGTGCACGGTTCCAATTTGTCGTTTCCTATGGAGAAGAGCCGGCAAGAATCTCCACGGTTACTTTTTTTTAAATAATTGGCTTTTACAATGTTTTCAAATTACAGTGATAATAGGTATGGGAGGACAGTGCAGGCCTGTCAATAAGTACCAGGTACTTAGAGGAATAAAAATACAGAATAGAAAAACGTCTACAAATCTAGTCTCTAAGGCCTACAACGTTCTCTCATTCACAATATGTATAAGAATCTACCTATATAAAATGAATCTATTTGAACCAAGAGACATGATTTCGATGACAATCACTAATAATAAATAGTCGAAAGTAAAATTGATGTATAATGTCAAATAATGACGAGAATATCTCAGACATTGTAAAAAAAAAGAATATATATTAACATTGCAATTTGGGAGCAGTTAATAGACTTTCACACAGTTTTGCTGTTAATGAGGTACCAGGGAAGCCACATGTGCAGAAGGAATTAATGCCAAACTTCCCTGTCTTCAACGTAGTCTTTTATCTTATAATATGCTTTTATGATAAGGACACGTTTGATGAGAGTTTTAAACTTTCCATCGCTAAGTTCTGTAACCGGCTTTGGCAACTTGTTATAGAAGCGGAGCGGATACTGTTTATTAGAAATGACTTGCTAGTTTTAGTTAATCTAAATTTTGGAATCACAATTTCATCTTTACTACGTGTATTTAGATTATGGAAATCGCATCTTTTTTTGAAAAGACTAAGTTTTTGCGAACATACAAGATATTTTCTAGAATATATAGAGAAAGCAGAGTAAGTATATCGATTTAGTTGAATTTGTTTCTAAGAGACTCGCGAGGCCCCATTTTATAGATTGCGCAGATTGCCCTCTTTTGTAAAATAAAAATTGAATCTACGTCCGCTGCCGATCCCCACAGCAGAACGCCATAAGACATAATACTGTGAAAATAAGCAAAGTATATTAACCTAGCTATGGCTACATCAGTCAACTGCCTTATTTTTCTTACTGCGTAAGCAGCTGAGCTTAATCTGCTTGAAAGAGCTCTAATGTGGGCACCCCATTACAATTTTGAATCTAAAGTAATTCCCAAAAATACAGTTTCAGAAATAGCATCTAGTTTCTTGCCATCAAGTTTTAAATTTAGACCTACTTGAGGTACATTTGGTAGCGAGAACTTAAGACATTTAGTTTTGTTCGCATTGAGTAAAAGATTATTAGCAGTAACCCATTTCGATAGAACAGCTAGGCTTTCGTTGACATGTAAGACATCCGTATCTTTTCTATCTATTCTAAAAATAAGAGAAGTGTCATCAGCGAATAAAATTATATCCGAGAAGTTAGCCATCAGATCTTAGGTCATTAATATAAACTAGAAATAAAAAAGGGCCAAGAATTGAACCTTGAGGCACGCCCATCCTAACTAGTGACCCCTAGGATGTCGCCCCATTAACGTTTACTTTTTGCTGCCTGTTTAATAAATAGGAAAGTACAAGATCAGCAGTTTGTCCACGAATTCCGTAGTGGTGTAATTTACAGATCAGTGTATTGTGGTCAACGCAGTCAAACGCTTTTGAGAGGTCACAGAAAATGCCAATCGCATCCTGGGATCTCTCCCAGGATTCCAAAATGTGACTGATGAGTTTTACTCCCGCGTCAGTCGTCGACCTACCTTTCGTGAAACCAAACTGTCGACTATGTAAAATCCCATTTGAGTTAAAATGTGACAACATCTGGTCTAGCATGATTTTTTCATAAATTTTGCTCAATGCTAGAAGCACAGATATTCACCTTATTTGTTAAAAACATTCGTCCAGAACAGAGTAGTGTAAATCAATGAGTTGATTGGTGAGTTACCGTGGTTACATGTTGCTGGTAAAACCGACCCGGCTGATCTTTTATCTCGCGGGCTCACGCTCGACGCGCTTCAAAATTCAGATATTTTGTGGCACGGGCCAGCATTTTTAACCGAAATTAGCACTAATTTTAAACAAAATAATCACGATGAAATAATTTAATTGCATGATTTACCAGAAATTAAATCAAATATCAATTCTTTATTTACTACACAGTCAACTTTGACTAGTATTTTCACCTTTGAACGCTTTTCAAATTTTAATCGCATGAGACGTGCAGCCGCTTACTCGTTACGATTCACTCATAAAGTCATAATCATAATGTACGTATCAAGATCAAAACAGAACGTAGCATTGGCCCGCTTACGTCTGATGAAATAAATAAATCAACTTTACTTTTAGTACGCTTAGCACAACAAACGTCATTTCCAGTAATTTTTAATGCATTAGTAAAAAACTTACCTATTAAATCGATGAGAAATATATCTAGTCTTGATGTGTTCCTAGATTGTGATTGCCTTATTAGAGTGGGAGGCAGATTAGTAAATTCACATAACGATACCTTAATTGGCAAACCAGCTAACTCCTTATGAGCAAATTTTTCAGGAGACACTTAAAACTCTATAATAATTTTTGTAGACTACTTATAAAGAAATCTAAAATCCCGTTGGTAGATATTAACCTAAATTCTTATTTTTTATACTGTCAGATCTTTTAAAAAATTTCTTTACAAAACTACAGCGTTTTTAGGAGTTATCTGTTTTTCCTTTCCTGTAAAACTATGAGATACTGGAGTTGGCTGCATAGCTCTATAAAGGTTTATAAAAAAAAAAGATAGTTTTTTGTTTAAATTTTAATCAGAAAAGGTAATTACTTAATGTTATAATTATCAAATATTTAATGATATAATCAAAGAATGTCAAAGATAGGTAGGTATAATATTTTAGGCTTCATGAGGAAGGTTGAAAAAAAAAACCTTTTTTTAGGTGTTAAATAAAAGTATTGACTCTTTTAGATTTTTGAGGGTCTTTCCTATCTCTTTGCCTATTAGTATGTACAATTTTTACTAAAATATCAACATAAACTCGTTTTTCAGCCCAAGTCATATTCCAAAATTTATTAAATAACATTTTTCTGTCATCTTCAGATATAATATGACACCGAATAACACTACTCCTCTTTTCCTTGCAACTACAGCGGGGCTTCAACTCCTTTTTTGGTTTCTTTATATTTCTTTGCCACTCTCCATCTACTTTTTTCTTACCGCAGTAGGTATTGTTAACCATTTTCTCTATTCTTTTTATTAACTTCAATTGCCCATTCTTCCTTCTTTACTTGACACCTTTTCTTTCTTTTTACAATGGGCTCATCTGATTCAGATTCCAAATCACTGTAATCGACTAATTTATTAATTAATTCAGGATAGACAGTTGGGATTTGAGGTGTAGTTTCATGAGTTGGTAGTTCTTCCTGTGTCAAAGATACGACCAAATCGTACTTGAAAAGTATCGTATCATTACTTGAAAAGGGATACGCATAAGTGGGTTCAAAACTATTAGGTGCATTTTCAGAATCGTAGTTATGTGATTGTGTTCGGTGAGGAGATAGCAAACTTGGACTGAAATGTTCTATTTCAAGCGGAAATATGTCTTCAATAACCACATTTTCGACTATTTCATACGTCTGCGTATTAGAACATCTTTGGTTACTAAAACTCTTATTGACAATCAATTCAGGGCTAAATGCGTCATCCACACCAGGCTGTTCATTTTCAATACAATCAATGGCTACATTATCAAAGAAAGTCGAAGAAGCAGAATTAGAAGCTGTGCTATCATGCCCAACCAAAGCATCGTAGGGTTTTGGAAATTGGTTATTAATAAACAAAACAGAGTCAGGGTTATTGGTTTGATCAAGATCATGCTGTTCATTTTGTATGCTTATTTGCAATATTTTTTTAGCGCGTGAGTTGGACATCTGCATGCAAAACAAAAGAAACCATCACCATAAGCACAAAAAATAGCCAAAAATGAAAAAAATAAACTTTTTACTTGAAAATTGTATAAAAAATCATTAATTTAATACTCAAAATAAAATTCATGACAAAATAATTTAACTTTAAATAAAAAATAATTTCCACAGACAAAAATGGATAACTCCCAAAACTAGTGTAAAAAAGTAAAAAGCAAACCGGCTAACTCCAAACCAAAATTAAAACTAAAAAATATCAAATCAATTATCGTTTTGTGAAAAAGTAAATACATTTATCCATACCTTGTATTAATGTGCAACTGTTTTTGAACTCTCCTTCTTGTTTTAACCGGTCTAAACAATTTTGTTTTAATAAAACGCGGAGCGGCAACCACACACGACTCGAACGCCATACAAATTGGCCGACTTAGTGGAGTTAGCTTTCAAAATCGTAAAGTTTCTTTCTACGTGGAGTTGGCTGATTTTCGAATAGCGATTTATGGAAAGAATTATGATAATATCGGAGTTGTCGTTTTTGTAAATAAAGCCGTATTTTTGTTGCATACTATCTAAACAAAAAAAAAATTTTTGACGAAATGTGGAGTTGGCTGGTTTGCCAATTAAGGTATCGATAAGTACCTTCTGCTATAGTAAAAAACATCCCATATTGTTGTGTTCCAAACATACTTTCACGCGACTTCTTTTCCAATTTGAACATAAACGTGTACTCCATGCTGATCCACAGTTGCTCTTGGCTACTATTACACAAAGTTGGTGGCCACTCAAGGGTCATGATTTAGCCAAGCAGACAGTGCAAAAACCGGTGCTCACTTTGAGGTTATGCAAAAACCGGCATGTACTTAATGTTTTTACTTTTTGCACTTTTTTTTTCACTATGTCCACATTTATAAAGGCTACTGGGCCCATAACCTATTACACGAATGCAATGAAAAGCGGATTGCTTCAAGATTACTTTTTAACCGACTTCAAAAAGGAGGAG
The DNA here is from genome assembly GCA_947359405.1 of Antitype chi. NCBI lineage: Eukaryota > Metazoa > Arthropoda > Insecta > Lepidoptera > Noctuidae > Antitype > Antitype chi. The sequence goes on from OX375823.1 coordinate 694,165, forward strand.
GTTCTCAATTCGTCGGAACCTTTTTTTATTTTTTTATGGTTCCCCGATGACTCGAAGATGGGTGGACCGATTTGGATTATAATTTTTTTGTTTGAAAGGGTACACTTCCCAGGTGGTCCCATGATATTCAAGTCAGGATCTGATGATGGGATCCTGGAGAAATAGAGAGAACTCTTCAAATTTTATAGGCACACTTGAAGCGATTTGGGTATTTTTTGGAAAAGTACTTTCTAGGAGTGGTCCCATTTCAATTTGGTGAAGATCTGATGAAGAACTCCTCAATAAATGGTAGCAAATGGAGTGGGATTGCTGAAAGCTGATGTCTGTCTATTGTTTACACCAGTTCATAACATAACATCACGCCGGTAAGCTGTGAAGGGGTAAGCACATGTGAACCACTAAAAAGTTAAAAATAAAAACTTTTTAAAATAAAAAAACAACCGACTTCCAAAAAAACACTACAAAGTGAAAAATAACTTAAATTTCGGAAGGCAGTGACAAAAAATTTAAATACTTACAGCTCCAAAGACACCGACTTCCGAAATTAAAATTATTTTTCACTTTGTAGTGTTTTTAATAAAACAATTTATACGGAGTACCTACAACAAAATCAGTGACGTTCACAGAGAGAAGGCAATAGACAATAATATATAAAAAAGGCGCGAAGTTTACTGCTAGACTATCAACAATATTTTAACACATACCTACGTCATCGTTTGCGTTTACGTATTGGTTACGTACGTAGACAGAGAATGCTATAGACAAATTGATGTCTTTTGTCGCATTCACACAAGAAAAAGAGCAACTTACGCTGATGTCGTGTACAGGAATGACACAGAACGATGAGATTTTTTGTTTCACGGCGCGTGCCACTTTTTTGAAGGATTAGCAAAGTACTTTGCTAAACAAAGTTTGACAGTTATCGTGCAGATAGCTAGCGTATTCTTGTAAAATTCAGTTTTTATGTGCTTTCTGTTTAGTAATTTATGTTATTTTATTTTGTGAACATAATAGACTTAATATTTCAACTATTAAGAAAAACATGGTGTGGTGTAGCGTTTTAAGGTGTAAAAGTGATAGTTGAGTTGAACGAAAATGCCAGACTTGTCCTTTCATTCGTAAGTATAGCACTTTTTATCTGTAACTAGGCTATCAATAACATTTTATTGTGTTCATACATTGTGTATAATGTGCCCTAGACGTAAATTCATCGATAAAAAGCACTAAATTAACAATTATTAAATTCTAACCTAACAATTTTGGTGTTGCCAACTTTTCCATAAATTATTACCCACTATTACGGGAAATATGTATTCTACAGTGTATTTGCTAATCCTAATTCCATGATTCCAGATCTATCCTGCTGTTGCCCTACTGCCGTCGACTAGTGATCAAAAACCAGTTGAAGAAGTCTACCTTCCAGATTCGAAACAACCGTCAATAGTAAGTATCATAACCAATAAAAATTGTGTATGTAACAAAGTTAAGATTATTAAGCAACATTTTTTATATATTTTAGGACAGGACTCCAGAGTACACTCCTCGTACGTTGCGAAAGAAATGGAAAAAGTCGGAAAAATTATCATCCAAGCTACTGAAACAATTAAAGGCTCTTCGAGAAAAAGTAGGCTTAACGAAAACTGTCGCTAAACCAGAAAATGTGAATGCGGAACTTAAAACAAAGTCTTTTATAAGTGAAGAAGATGGAGATTTATTGGAATCTATTGACCCTGGCAATAGAGACTTCTTGAAAAGAATGTTGAACACCGCTTCCAGTGGTAGAAAATATTCACGAGCTTTACGCAAATTCGCTTCGATTTGAAAAAAAGGTTTAGTACCCAAGCAAAAAATTAAAATATTCATACGAAGCTTGTTTTATTTAAAGGACAATAACGTGTAAAATCAATAAAAGCCAATTAAATATAAACTTTTTGTATTATTTACTCACAAAGCCAGATACTACTATGACATAAGAAATGGTACTTATTTAGAATCACATCCTCATCATCCATCGTCACTCTCCCTGCTCTCCCTGTTCTTTGAGAAATAAATGTCTTTAAACCGAATTTAATTGAGTTCAGGAGCATGTGTCCATCCATACATCACATGCCTATATCGATGATAATCGATTAATCAGTGTCACTTTCAGGCTTTCTCTTGTTTTCCACTTTCCCAAATTGTGGGGTAAATTTTTCCTCGCACGGTAACCCTAAATATGTGACGTATTTTTTTTTGTCTCTTTCTGCGACACGCTTTGCAGGCGTCTATAGTATTCTCCGTCTACGGTTACGTATGTTTCCTGACGTTCATATTCGCAGAATGTTCGCATGAATTCTACGAATTGGAATGTCAAGAAACATGCGAATATTTGCGAATGCGTCACTAATAGGTACCTAGTTACAAAAACCTATCTATTTAACTAACAGGTTCGCATTCCCACATTGTTTTTGTTCGCCAGGGAGTCAAGAAGCCTTTCACGAAGATGATCTTTGCTAACATCGGGGATGCGCAAGCCATGGGAGAGAAGCCTATCACCTTCATAAGACAAGTATGTCTCTCGCAGATATCTAAGATTCCCAGATTTAGTTGTTTTTTTCATGAGCCGTTTCATGATTTCAAATAACCGTATTTTAAATCGTAGTGTAACACGTCCAGCGTACTAGAGTTGCTCACTGACTGTGTCCCTTGCGTTGTAACTGTACTTTACAAATCCAACAAATTGAATCATGGGAGGGCATAATTTTTAAAACCCTACGATTTTTTGAATGTAGTAGTAATGGTATATCCTCTACTTTAAAATGATATCCACAAACCCGCACCCTAATTGCGTAACACGCGTTTAATCATAATCGGTTTTATTTTGACAGTTCAACAAAATTCATTGCGTTATTTACGTTGCTGAGCAGACACATTTTTCGAACATATGAAGCAATGGTTTAGCCATAAGATAAGATAACATAAGATAACATTTGTTTAATTGTCTAAACATTGTATACCTACAAGAGCATGCAAGATATTAGATACATCGTTTGAGTCCATTCAAGTTTAGCCGTAAGTATCAGCGTACAAATATTTCCATAACATTAAAAAGAATTACCAATAAGAAAAATAAAAAATACCTAGAATAGGCACTTACATAGTTTATAATTTAGAAACTTAACAATTAGAAATTATTTTATGTTATTATGTCAAAATTCCATATGTCACATAAAAATCTTAGTGTCAGGAAAAGATAAAATTATTCAATCAAAAAAAACTTTTTCGTCTATAAATTAGGAGACACTATAATATGCCTTCTGCGAAAGATTTTTTTTTAATTATCGCTTGAATGCTTTACTATTTGTGGCTCCTTCAATCCTCCAATTAGGGTGCCGGTAGCTTGTGGTGTAAGATTTGCTACTAAATCATCTCAGCACATCAGCCAAAGCCATTCGGATAGTCTGAATCTTAATTACTGTATACTAGTGTTCGCCCAGTGGTCTAAATTAGACCATAATTCATTTAAATTAAAATCAACAGTAATCAAAAATATTAGCTTTCTGCTGGACTCCTATTCCATAGAAACTTTAACTATGCTAAATTTCATACTCCTCCGTCCGCGTATCATTCGATGGGCGAAGGTCAAGGTCAATGCCCATAATCGATCAGCTGTTTTTGTAGTTTTTCATAGATATTACCAAAATATAACAATCGTTTACTTCGCACATTCGTACTGCACGTAACTACTTATGCTACTGACGTTCCATGTCGGTTACTTCGCACATTCGTGCTGCACGTAACTACTTATGCTACTGACGTTCCATGTCGGTTACTTCGCACATTCGTGCTGCACGTAACTACTTATGCTATTGACGTTCCATGTCGGTTACTTCGCACATTCGTACTGCACGTAACTACTTATGCTACTGACGTTCCATGTCGGTTACTTCGCACATTCATGCTGCACGTAACTACTTATGCTACTGACGTTCCATGTCGGTTACTTCGCACATTCGTGCTGCAGGTATCTATGCTACAGTACTGCAAATGCGTTACGAACTATAGTTGTTATTAACAGCTGATAATTTTATATTTCTGCACAGGTGCTGTCCTGTGTCCTCAACACTGAACTGCTTAAATCAGGAAATTTCCCAGCCGATGTCAAGGACAGAGCCACCGAGATGCTAAAACATTGCAGTGGGTAGGTTTTTATAGTCGGATAACTCATGATATTAAAATATAATGTATGTAAGGATACCTTTGAAGACAAAAATGATATTATTTTACTGGTGCATTTCGGAAATCTTCAATTTGGTAGCTAGGTAGGTACTGAGCTGATGTCAGTTTATGAAAGTCCTTAAATTACCACATGACGGATGTTAAGTGGTATTTTAATAATTCGTAGGTACTTAGTTATATTTAAGGGATCGTCCCTAGATTACGTCACACGAATTTCATGATTTTTGGAGCCGCCGCGCCGCCCCCGGCTTTCTCACAGATGGCCACATTAATGTGACCCGACCGGTGTGACGTCACTTAATTTGCATTTTTTTATTAAACCTAATAATAACGACAGAGTTAGTAGTATTTAAGAGTCGAAGTTTAGAATTTTAAAGCTTTAGACTTAAGGCTCCCGGAGACAGACGCGACGCGACAGCTTGACACGATTTTATTAGATTTCCATGAAGTTTTCATAGAAATTGTTCAATTAGAGTGCCTTCGCGTCTGGTGGAGCCTTTGTACATGTCATGAAGTTGTTGCACATGTCACGAACCAACATGATCATGCTTCAGTGGCTCAGTGGGCTCGTACACGGTTGGACACGGATTTGAGTTCGTCCGCAAGCACGTGGCGGACTACATTGAGTGCCGCGACGGACACAAGGCCAACTGGAGAAACATCGCTCTGACCGCCGGCGCCTCCACCGCCATCAAGCACTGCCTGCAGTTGCTCATCAGCAAAATCGATGGCAAGGACTCAGGTCAGTAAACCAAGAATGTTAAATTAGGTGCAAAGATAAAAGACATACAATACAACAACAGACAGCACAACAATCGCGTTGTAAACTAGCCAAATAAGTCGACATTCACACGGATGTAATAAAATCGCGGCAACCGAGACTTGAAAATCGAACAGTAAACCACACTGTTCGACTTTAGACGCGCTGAGATGAATACATCGGAATACCGTTGGGTTCTCAGGGCTCGGGTCAGCACCGAGATTGAACAATATAGTGCGCGAAAATATTTTAGACGCGCTGAGATGAATACATCGGAATACCGTTGGGTTCTCAGAGCTCGGGTCAGCACCGAGATTAAACAATATAGTGCGCGAAAATATTTTAGACGCGCTGAGATGAATACATCGGAATACCGTTGGGTTCTCAGACCTAGGGTCAGCACCGAGATTGAACAATATAGTGCGCGAAAAAATCCCGCCGCAATATTATTACGTCCGTGTGAATGTCGACTAAAATATTTTAAAACGACGCATCAGATATTAGTAGCACAGCACAGTCACAACCAAATTGGTATAATCAGTTTCAGCCGGCTGAAAGCATTGCCGCGACGACAAATTTGTTGGCCTAATGCCCGGTTTCTGAGGTCCTCTTATCGGTAGTTTATCTATTCATTAGCGCTATTGGTTCGATAACTTGTGAAAGTGCGTTTCCGAACACCGCAATCATGCTATGGCAACTAGGAGTAAAATCAGAATTCCGTTTTTTTATTGAAAACAGCGCCATCTATCATAACGTTAAGGGAAAAAAATATTCAATGATTGCGGTGTTGCTATGGCTAAATATATCTTTCCTATGCTGGGAGTTTCCTTTCCAATGAAACAATATAAATCAAGAAATAAAATTGTGATCACATGTTATTCTTGTAGTTAATCTTGAGAAATACCAGAATATATAAATTCGACCCTAAAGAGGTTTTTATTAGCAGCACAATAATACAGAAGTTATGTTTTGGTATATAAAACGTGTAAAATTTTGTTTTTGTATGGGCACACTTAAATTGCAAATGGCTGGCTGCGTGTGAGTGTTTAATTGCTCGTGCGCATTTATTTTCCTTTTGCAAATGCAATAAAGTTCTTGTTGTTTTGCAACTTATACATCTGCTATCCACGTTAAGGTCAGCTACCGTTCGTCCGTGTTGCTGTGCCACGTTACAAATCGTTCGTTCGCTCGTGTTGTGAACACCGTATTGTAAACAATATCCAGAATTTGTGAAGTTACTGTGGACTCTACGCGTATGCACTCTTTAGAGTTTGGACTTGTAATTATTGCGAATAGTGAACAGTGAACTTCAACCATATCACAAAATTCTTGCTGTGTACCCAAAGACTAGAATAGTGTGTGTACCTGAATGTGCTGTGGTTAGGAGAGACAGTTAATCGACACTACCTAAAGCATAAAGGGAGAAAAAGGAGAACACAAAATCGTGTACTAAATGTGTATTTTTTGTAATAATAAATATAATTTTATACAACTATGTATTGTGTTTTAGAATTCCTTTAAAATTCTTCCCATAAGCGCCACATGACATATAAGTACGTACGTACCTAATATGCAACGTACAGTACAGTAGCTATATTACACAGCGACTTACCTATCTATACATACATATTTATATTCATTAGTTCCGTTAACGAAAAACTAGATGGCGCTACGTTTGACACTTCCTAATATTAAAAAAAGTTGCGAGCTGCCTGTCTATTGCCAGTATACTATTGTAGTCTTTGACCGCAATGTAAGATAAACTCCGTTTAAACTTAGGTTACCTTAACTGACCAATGTTGGCCGTTTATCGGTTCCATAACTTTATTTGACGTTTCACTTCGTACATCAAATTTAAGGTTATACTTATTTATCGTGTATTTTAAGTTCGTTTACTGTGAATTCATTGCCAGTGAAAGCGAATTATTACCTAAAATTATTCAAAGGAGAAAACAATGAGTGTTAGCATAATGAACACGAGCAGCTCATCAGAATCTGATTTGGAAGTACTGGAGTTTATTTTTAATATATCAGTACCCAGAAACATAAGACGTAGGAGAAATCCTTTAGAAATGTTTACGGATGAAGAATTTAAAATGAGATATCGTTTTGATAAGAACACTGTGGTACACCTGAGTGACATCATCAGCCCTGCTCTAGCTCCTGTTACGCTTCGCAAATATCCATTGTCTGTTTTGGAACAAATTTTTATCGCATTACGATTTTACGCTACAGGTACTTTCCAAGTAGTAATTGGTGATGACATTAACGTTCACAAAACCACTGTGTCAAGAATTGTTTATAAAGTAAGCAAGGAAATAGCAAAGCTGGCTACAAGTTATATAGGTATGCCAAATAATGAAGACTTGAGAGAAATCAAAGCAACAACAATTTTTTAACATAGCTGGATTTCCAAATGTCATTGGTTGTGTAGATGGATCGCACATACCAATTCAATCTCCTGGAGGTGACCAAGCAGAACTATTTCGAAATAGAAAAGGTTTCTTTTCTATTAATGTACAAGTTGTGTGTGATGCAAAGTTATACATCCGTGATATAGATGCCCGCTGGCATGGTTCAACACATGACAGTACCGTGTATCATAACTCATTCCTGCGAGCGCGCCTGGATAACAATGAGATAGATGGCCACCTCCTGGGAGACAGTGCTTATCCTTGTGGAAAGTTCATGATGACGCCATTCTTAAATCCAGCTACAAATGCAGAAAAACTTTATAATGAAGCACAAATCAAGACCAGAAATACAGTTGAAAGGACATTTGGTGTGTGGAAAAGAAGATTTCCATGCCTCTCTCAAAAATTAAGGTTAAAATTAGATCACACATTAGCTGTAATTGTTGCAACAGCTGTGTTACAAAATATAGCTCTACAGCAAAATGATTCAGTGATAATTGATTCTGTTCCTGAACAAGATATTGTCACAGAATCTGTTGAACAACCCGTTTCCTCTGAAGGAAACCATTTTCGTCGGCTATTGTTGGAGCAATATTTTAGGTTGGTAAACTACCTAATTCTTTTATAAATATCTCATTCTGGAAAATTTCATGTTGTACATACAATGGGGACACAAATAAAAAAAACATGAACTTTGGTCTATTATGTATATTTTGTTTGTAATTCAAGTTGAAAAATGAAGAGTAATAACAACTAAAAGAATAGGTACAATAAATTATGAGACAATGTTAGAATCTTGAACAATAAACGTGTACCCACTATAAATTAAAATTCCTTTTTTTAAATTCTAGGTCCAATGTCGCGTTTTCTAGAAGAATTTTCTTCAATTCAATGTCCATGTCTAGTAAAATTTTCGTTTTCTCTAATTTCGTCACTTCTTGTTGCCGTTGAATCTCCAATATTTCTAACCTTTTAGTTGTTATAGCATCTTCATTTATTTGCTTATGATTTTTTCTTTTTATTACTGAAGCAGTGATATTATTTATATTTTTTTTCTTTATTTCAGTTAAACACATTTTCTTCCTAAGCGGCGAAAATGGTCTTTTGGAGCATCCAACTTGCTTTGAAGTTGGTTGGGTTTCAGACACCAAATCTTCTTTTTCATCCAATACAATTAGGCTGTCTTGAGAAGTTCCAGGATGTGCATCTTCACTTAGCTGTTGTGTTTCAACAATATCTGAAATTAGTAAATTGTTACTACTGTGGAACTGATGATTATACTCACATGTATAACACCAATATGTCTTTGACTGATATGATGCGGTTGTACTACTATAGTATAAATTATACCAAAGCCTGCTATTTGAATATGTTGTATGTGAATTTGTTATTGTTTTATTATAATTATTAAAGTTCAGCACTAGATTTCTATGTATTCCCCCCATCCACAAACTTCTATAATAATATTAGCCCACATTAAAATAAGTTATTCTTTAATTTTGATTTTATTTCATTATACCTCATCCAGTTTAGTTGAAATTTCATAGGAGAGTTTGATTCAATTTTATCAATTGTTTGTCTACCATGCATGCATAATGAAATATGTACATAATTATAGCAGTTTTGAACTTGTAAGTTTTAAAATGTATATTTTAGGGAAGAGCGCTGTTGTCTGAGATACAGATATTAATTTATCTAGTTCAGACACAGATGTCTTATCGAATTTATGTTAATAAATGCTCATTTAAAATATGTTTTTATATTGTACATACGGCTACACATCAAGCTATACATTTCCAGTATACGCTGATCTTGCATTGTATAGGATTTCCGTACAGAGTGAGATCAGAGACAACTGGAAATGTATCGCTCGATGTGTAGCCGTGTGTACTATTTACTTGAATTTGAAATAAAATTGCTCATGTAAAGTATATAGCCTGTGCTAGAACATTGCAAATGAGAAGAATCTAACCAAACTTATGTGAAAACAATTTTAGTAATTAAATTATTACTAGCTAAAGAAATGCTGAATTCTAGTATTCTATGATATTAGGAGATACTCTGGACTTACCTAAGTTGTAATATGGTGCAGATGAGTCAAATTCATTAACTAATGGTTTGAATTGAGGAGTTAATAACGCCACCACTTTCTCATCAATTGCGGTTGTCTTAGGACAAAACGTTCCCCCTCCAGTCTTGTACATCTCGGACTGAAATTAAAATTGAATATAAATAAATTGCATTCATTTCTGGAACTATTGTGTAATTATGTATGTTATTGTATTGGGTAGCATGATGATAGTCAGTAAATATAATAGTCTGTTGCTTTACTGCTCAAGAACTATATAATTATTATATTATTGGTAAATACCATGTGTTATTATAATAACACATGGTATTTACCAAGCTGGTGCTTAAGCCTTTAGTTAGGGGTCGCTTTGCACTTGGTACACATTAAGGACTTCAGTAAATAATCAAATCGATAAATAAAAACTTTAAAAGTAGGTACATTTTTCAGGGATGCGACTTACCTTATCATCGCTCATATTTTTTCTTAATGTTATCGTATAGGGCATGTAACTGCTTTTCAGTCCTTAATCCAGTTTCCGAGACAGCATTGTATTTATTCGTCAGCGCCATCCAAGCTCGTTTTTTAGCCTCTACAGTAGTCCCATCCGTTCTTTTGTTGTCGATTATACAGACAAATTCTTTAGCCACTTCGATAAGAAGCATCTTCTCTCTTTCACTAAAATTTTTACTACGTTTTCCAGATTCCATGATATTTTAAAATACAAAAGAATGAATGAATAAAGTACAAACGATTGGAAAGATATGCAAACTTCTATTAACTTCAAATCTAACGACAGAGTAAAATAACACGAAACAAAAACAATGAAGTGAAACTAAAGTTATGGATGGTGACGTATTTTTTTTTATAATTTGGCACTGATGTCGTTCATACATCCAACCGTAAATAACCGTAAATAATATTTTTTTAGCTAAAATAGTATTAAGCCACATAATAACCGTCGAAAAAATATAATTATTAATATAACTATTATTAAAGACGGATTCAAATAATGAAAACGAAAATTTAGACGCGATCACCTAAACAGACCCATCTATCGGCAACTAAGAAACTAGTTATCGGTTTCATAGTTATTGAATGGTTTGTTGTGTGTTCAGAAACGCAGTAACAGTTAACTGAAGTTTATCCTATGCATAACTTTATTGAATCAATAGTTAATGACAGTTTAACTGGGAACTTCAGAAACCGGGCATTAGTGGCCTAAAACCGTTAGTCGGTTTTATTAAAAAGCATCACTCACAATTTCAAATAAATTTAGGTAACTCTTTTATCATTGTAATAAATTAGAAAGATTGCCGAGTTTTCGTTTATAAAACTCACGGTGCATATTACATTTGGCGCGTGTACGGTCAAGTTTTTTATATCTTCGTCATGGGCGTATTTAGGGGGGGGGGGGGGTAAGGGTGGGCAGCTCCCACCTTAGAAACTTCTTTGCCCACCCCAGAAAATATGTTTCTCCGCGGTAAAAAGTACCAGAATACTATTATATCTTCTTACCAAACTTTATCGAAATCTGCTTATACGTGAAAGGTACCTACCAGTCGGACACCATCATTTCAGCCGTAAGACGTGCACTGCTGTACATAGACCTGCCCCAAGTTCCGCCACTTCGACCGGTTCTTGCTTCTCCCATCCAACGGATTCCTGCGGCCTTCACTATGACTTCGGCCCATCTTGTGGAGCCCTTCCAAATCTACGTCTTCCGACGCTAGAAATCAGCTTGTAGACAGGGCTTAGAAGTGAGATGGATCTATAATAATGCTAAGAAGGGCATTCTCATCCTTCTTAAAAAAAACCACCACCTCTGTTCCATGCGTTGTGGCGTTTTGCCTTCTAGAATTATGGAGTCAAACAGCTTCTGGAGGTGTTTTTCTGCCGGCTTTTAGGAGTTCGGCCTTAATTCCGTCATCACCCGGCACCTTGTTGTTTTTGAGCTGCTTTAGAGCCATCCTAATCTCGTACAAACTGACGTTCGGGATGTCTTCAGTAAAGTGTCAGGTCAATGTAACTCGTTGGTCGTTTGCAAGATTCGTGACAGGGTTACTTGTTGACGTGTATAACTGCCCATAAAACTTCTCGATCTCTCTCAACAGCTCAGGTTTTGCGGATACGATCCTGCCATTATCGATCTTCCACGGTCGTCTACGGAGCTCCCTAGGCACTCCAAATGATTCTGAAGTTCGAGTTAAAAGCTTTTGGGGTTTCGACTGTGGATTGGTGCTGGGCGGAGGGTAGATTTCACAGTCACAGGAGGCGAGATTTCCAGCTTTATATTTAAGTTCAAAGTGCCTCTTACCATGCGGTTATCACTTCAGTTTTCACAGCGTTGATCACAGAGATATCACATCGACATAATGTTTTCACAGCGTTGATCACAGAGATATCACATCGACATAATGAAGTCAATTTAATTTTTTTTGTGCACCATCAGGGATCTGCCAGGTCCACTTCCTGTGCTCATGTTTTTTGAAGAAGGAGTTCATTTGAAAGAGGCCTTCCTTCTCTATAAACTAGCCAGTAGGTGACTCCGGTGGTTCCAACATCCAACGCCAAATTGCCCCACTCGCAACTCATCATCGCCTCGGTTGCCTAGTTTCGCGAAGTCCCCCATGACAATGGGGAAGTGAGTTTTAAAATCAGGCATGGCTCGAGAAATATGCTCAAACATGTCTCCACCTCATTGTCCGGGTATGACAAGGTGGGGGCGTAAACCTGTACGACCTTCAGCGAATACTTTGCGGATATTTTGCGTATAAGGAAAGCCCTCCTGGTCGACACACTCTCGATCTTCACCACGTTGTTCACAAGGGACTTATGAACGATAAACCTGACACCACCTTGGGACTGCTGGTCGCCCCCCCGGAAATAGACCAAGTTTCCAGATTTGAGGATTATCGAGCCCTCTTGACTGACTTTGGATAACCCTACTATACCCCATACCCCATCGTAACTATAGTGTGGCCATTAGTGCTGTGCACTCCCTGAGGTATGCGCGGCGAGGTGGGAGGCGAAGAAAAAAGTGCATGAGTTCACATGAGATCGATACATGTCGGACAGATCTTGCGATATCAGTTTGCATTTCTAAGGCAAGACTTGTGGCGGGACGATGGTCGGAGGCTATCTATCTGTAATATATTATACTTACTTAGTTGATTAAAATGTAACCTAAATATACTCATATTTTATTAAAAATATGCAGGTGATAAATAAGAACTAAACTTATAATTCAAAGCAGGACTTGTTTTATTGATCATTTTTTATATTTACAAACAATTATATATTCTAACGAAAGTTATTCTGACATAGATTCTGTTTCAACTTCATCTTCAATTTCGTCATCATCTTCATCTTCCACTTCGCCACCGGAACTTGAATCAGAGTCTTGCAAATTTATTATGAATGAATCGATAATATTATCGAACCTACCATCGCGACTCCAGTAATCATTTTCATTTTTCTGGACATGATCGTCGCATCTGTAATGATTTTCTTAAAATAATATTTAAGTATAGACTTATTTTCACAAGCGACAGATGGCGCTAGTGGTCCCAGGAACTTTATACATCCGTTTTAAGCATTAATGTTTAGAATATCGGTAATAATGTATATTTATTTTGTATAATTATTAAATCATATTGTTTAAATTTAACAGGTTAAAGTATTCACATTTAATCATAAGCCCTAATGTATTTTAGTTAGTCAAATGATTGTATGTAATGTCTACTCTGCTCTGATTGGTCGAATAGCCGGCCGAGAATTGACTTCCGTTTAAAGTGGGGAAACATTTAGTGGGGTGACCGATTTGCTAAACGAGTCAGTCGATTGGGAGGCATGAAGCCGTAAGCATATCTGACGAATCTGTGCTACTTTTGTTATGTTTATAAAATACTAATTAAATGGTAAGTGATTGTTATTTACCTGATCACTGTAGAAAAGTGAATAAACATGATTCATATTGGATTGAGGTATATGATTCATAATATCTCAGAAGCGGGATCAAGATCCGTAAGTACGCCTACACAGTATGTTTGACCAACCTAAAATTATTATTTACTCCGTTAATGTAAAAATCCGTTATTCGTACAAGTGGTTTTGTTTACTTTTTAATTTCAAGGAAATTATATAATCAAGTTGTACTACCTAGGTACTTATAAAAGAAAAGCATAATTTGATTCTCTAACTTCTAGTCTTCCATCATAATTTTAAATTGCACGGTAGGACCGTTGACATTTATTCGAAGTATCATTGACTGGTTTAATTTTCCATTTTACCACAATGGGAAAAGTAATATGCATCATACGATTTTAAATCTTAACGGCTGTTGAAATTTTCAACTTAACTGAAATTGTACCGGTTTGTACAACGAGGTTGCAAACACTGGGTAATTGAACTCGTTTTGCTTGACTTTTTAGTTGTATATAGACGATACAATGATGGATCATGGATGGGTACCAGGACTATGGAATCCAATGAAATTTAAGGTCAGTGGGTCGTCTTAGGGGTAATGGTGTATTGGTTTCTCTGGTATGCCACACGATGAGTGTGCGGTTTTTAAAAGGGGGTGAAATTTATCAGTAATTTTGCTCTAGGATGCACCGTTTTCGAGATAATTAGCTAATGCCTTTTTTTTCTGGTGGCGAGTTTCAGTTTATGGATGGAGAAAATGAAACCCATCGGAGCAGGGATACAGGAGTATCCCGCAGGAGTATCCGCAGAGGACTGCGTGATCGCTCACGCTTGAAGTTATAGCCATGTGTGCTAAGGATAAAGCACAAGTGTGCTTTAAGAAGTTTTTATTTGGCCAAGTGAGCTAATGATAATGATGATGATAATGATGATGATAATGATAATGATAATGATGATGATAATGATAATGATGATGATAATGATAATGACCAGGGCCATGTGTGCCAAAGGCTATGTGTGCCCAGGGCCAGGTGTGCCCAGGGCCAAGTGTGCCCGACACGAACAAAGCTATCCTCAAGAACGTAAGTAAAGTATGAATTTATCGATGAAGTATTATCTATTTATTAATGAGTTATTTTGAATTGGAAATTGGAAATGTACAAAAATTCATGAAGACATTATAAAATGAGTTTAAAGCATATAGTATGCTCTGAATTGGATTATTATTACTAAAATTACTCATGTGACAGGTTACTAAGTTTTATAAATATTCTAATCAATGTTTTATTATTATCGTGAGGATCCATGGAACCTCATGGTGCAAAAACACCAGAAGTGCGCTAGTCGCGATGGGCGATCGATGAAAATGCAAACGGGCAGTCCCTGTGTCAAACAAGGCAGACACAAAGACAGGACGTGCAAGAAAGCGATCTAGAAGGAAGCAAGCGCACGAGGTCTACATCGACCTCTTCTTCTTCCAGCAGGACAACTGATACTACAAGTACACCACCGCGATGCAAGAAATATGAAATAACTCCATGTTGGTCAAGGCGAAAGGAGTATACCTAATGCGATAGCGCGGTCTTAAAGTTAATTTACTTACAATTGTATGAAAAACGAAGAAGAAAAATGGAATGAATAATTGATTGAATTGATTGGAATTGAGGAAGATCATGGTCAGTTTCTGGAAGAAATGTTAGCCTGTACAAGTCGCAGTAATGAAAAGTTATCTAAATATTATATTTTTGTTTTTACGACAATTTATGCTTATACATAGGTGAATAGAATAACATAGAATAATTCTTTATTTCCAAAGAAAGTAGGAACATGTTACATATTTTCAGTTTAAAATGGTCCTTATACCAACTACCTTAACTAGGGCATGCAAACAGTTAAATTTAATGGATTTTGTATAGGTAAGTCGAGAGTACAGAAACCTCAATATTGATTTATTGGTTGATTCACCAGGAAAATGTAAGCGTATCTCATTGTGCAAATAATTAAATTTAAAATCAATATTAAATGAAGCGACTAGAATAACTGGAACCACAGCCTCATTCATAGACAATGTATTTACCTAGATTGCAAAATAAAAGACTCGTCCTTAATTAGTGACATCAGGTCTGACCATACTGGTCAGCTTGTATCGTTTGACTTAGATAAAAGTTACACGTAGATAAAACCATTAAATCTCTGAATAAAAATGTTTAATAATAGTGTTCTTAGCAATCTTTCAACGACAAGTTTTGATTCACAATAGATTTTTTTTCTACAGTATGCAATAAGTATGTCCAAAAAAAAAAAAGAAGTTACAATGAACACTAAACCAAAATTTAGCGAATGGGCTACTGGTATTATAAAAAACAGAAATATCTTATATTATATGTATTTTGTGTCGTTGACTTCTGATCAAGCTTTTCATAATTATGTAAGCAACTATGTTAATATATTCCAAAGGTTCGGGCTTAAGCTAAATCGAAATTAATAAGTAACAAAATTAGTATTCTAAAAATAAAATAAAGCCTATGTGGCAGGTAATTAACAAATAAACTGGAAGCATAAAACAGCGAGGTCAGAATGAGTTCTCCCTAAAAATTGATAATGAAACCATTTCAGATAGGTTAAAAGTTGACGGGACTCTAAAAAGTTTGTTTACCAATGTCCCATTAGAGGTTGCGAAATCTCTCCCCTTTTAAAAGCGTTTGACTGCGTTGGCAGCAATGCACTGATCTGTAAATTACAACGCAAGAGAAATCGTGGACTAGCTGCTGATCTTGTACTCTATCTATCAAACAGGCAGCCAAAAAGTGGAAGTTAACGAGGCGAACTCCTCGGGGTGTTTGGTTAGGATGGACGAGCCTTATGGTTCAATTCTTGATCCTTTCTTATTTCTAGTTTACATTAATGACCTTCCATACTTTGACCATTTTAAGTTTCAGCTGTCTTATTTGGCTACTTGAACTTTAATCATTACTTTCAAGGAATAAAATTATGAACAAGTATATAAAGTAAAAAGGGAAAAACTCACTGGGCATCAAAGAACTCGTCCGCATCGCTGTCAGTGGGAAAAGTGCCCAAAAGGCTGGCAGCGTTGTCACGTTGGATGGCAATGCTGATTCTTTGAGCTATACTTGATTACTAACTTCTCAGATATAATTTTATTCGCAAATGACACTTCTCTTAAAAAAATAAAAGATTGAAAGATACGGATGTCGTTCATGTCAACGATAGTCGATGTTCTTTTGAAATGGGTTGCAGCTAATAATCTTGTACTTAATGCGAATAAAACTAGTTGACTTAAGTTCTCATTACCAAATGTGCCGAAGCGGTTCTAAATTTAAAACTTGATGGCAAGAAACTAGATGCTATTTCGGAAGCTGTATTTCTGGGAATAACTTAGGATTCAATACTGCAATGGGGTGCTCACATTAGAGTTCTTTCAAATAGATTAAATTCAGCTGCTTTTGCAGTGAGCAAAATAGGGCAGTTGTCTAAAGTGGCCACAGCTAGGATCCGAAGTCGGTAACAGAGCTTGGCGATGGATGGTTCGAAACTCACATCATACGTGCCTTGTCAAAGGGGCATATCTATATATATAAAAATGAATCCCTATTTCCCTTGGTTACGGCATCACACGTGAACGGCTGGACCAATTTTGCTAATTCTTTTATTGCTGTTTGTTATTGTCAGGAGAAGGTTTTTATGAAAGAAAAAAAATAAAGAAAATTGCGAATTCGATATTCATAAATAAAAAAGATGCGCGTAACATTAGAAAATTTAACAAAACATATTCATAGTTAAGACAGGACAACGTCTGTCGGGTCAACTAGTTATAATATAAAATGCGGCATTGGAGACGGGGAAGTTTGGCATTGATTCCTTGTACACATGTCGCTTCCCTGGTAACTCATTGACAGCATTTATATGTGAATGTTTATTACGAGTAAGTGCTCCCAAATTGCAGTGTTGATTTTTAAACTTTTTATTTCTTTACAATGTGAGACATATTTCGTCATTAATTAAGATTTTGCACCTACAATTCTCATTTATACGCTTTATTAGTGGTTTTCATGGAGATCGTGTTAATTGGTTTAATTAGGTTTTTATACTTTAATTGTTTAGATTCTTTTAAATATTGTGAATGCGAGAACGTTGTAGGCCTTGCAGACTGTACATTTTGTAGAACATTTTCTATTCTTAATTTTCATTTCTCTTAATGAGTACCTGGTGCTGTTGGCGGGCCTGCACTGTTCTCCAATGCCTATCATCGCTGTAATTTGAAAGCATGGTAACAGCCAAATAATTTTAAAAAGAGAAATCCAATATTTTGATTTGTTTTGGTCATATTAGTGGTAAAAGAGCCAAAGATTGTATACCCACGGTATTTATGATAAATGAAATGGACCCCAAGCCTTAAATTATACTGAACCGGAAGACTTGTCACGTTTTGTCTGTAAAACTTTTTGTACACTTAGAAAGCGCCATGAGCTTGCCTGAACATCAAATTATTAGTAGCTCATTGTCTTGTGATAAATGACGAAAACCATGCTCTGGAATCGAATCAGATATCAATGATTAGCCGAATGTAATGATGTGTCGTATGTAAGGCTCATTTTAATTTAACTATTATTAGATTTGTAAAATCGTGCGTCAGGAGACATTGCACGATGTCGGATGGCCGAATGTAATGATTTTCTTAAAATAATATTTAAGTATAGACTTATTTTCACAAGCGACAGATGGCGCTAGTGGTCCCAGGAACTTTATACATCCGTTTTAAGCATTAATGTTTAGAATATCGGTAATAATGTATATTTATTTTGTATAATTATTAAATCATATTGTTTAAATTTAACAGGTTAAAGTATTCACATTTAATCATAAGCCCTAATGTATTTTAGTTAGTCAAATGATTGTATGTAATGTCTACTCTGCTCTGATTGGTCGAATAGCCGGCCGAGAATTGACTTCCGTTTAAAGTGGGGAAACATTTAGTGGGGTGACCGATTTGCTAAACGAGTCAGTCGATTGGGAGGCATGAAGCCGTAAGCATATCTGACGAATCTGTGCTACTTTTGTTATGTTTATAAAATACTAATTAAATGGTAAGTGATTGTTATTTACCTGATCACTGTAGAAAAGTGAATAAACATGATTCATATTGGATTGAGGTGTATGATTCATAATACATCTCTGCCATTTTTCCGCCGTGAATTCCGAAAACAATTTATCCAATAAGATTATCTTTTCGTCTAGAGATGAATTAATATAGTTTTGGGCTATGTTGTTTTTAATATCAGCCCAGACCAACTCTATTGGATTTAAATCTGGATGGTACGGAGGTAAACGCAGAACAGTGTGTCCACTGGCTTTCAGGAGTTCGTCAATTCTATACACGGGTTCTTTTTGTGTATTTTTGATAAGAAGTAGCAGTTGAGCCTTTGTCATGGTTCCTGAAAATTCTACATTATGGCGTAGCAACCAGTTCTGCATTTCACTTTTGAGGCTTGATATGGTTGGTTTCTTCTCAACCTGAACGCTGTGGTAAGACGCGTTGTCCATTACAACCACAGAATTCGGCAGCAACTTATCTTTTAATTTTTCATCTACCCACTTATAAAAAGTAGGTCCGCTCATATCTCCATGATAGTCACCGGTTCTAGCATCTGATTTGAATGCAAAATGATGATGATGATGATGATGTTTGATGATTTTTTTTCTGGTTTTTTGCTTTTTTTGATTTGTTCTGATGTCAATGCATCATCCACTAAGCCATTTCGACACCCAGCGTGGCGAATTACCAATCGCCGTCCTTTCCCAATATCAGCATGAATTCCGGGTTCTGACGATGATTGCCAACATTTGCTGGCATGGTGACTGGCGTTGATGTATGTTTCATCAAGAAAATATATGTTGCGGTTTTGCGTTCTGTAATTTCTGATTTGTGTAAGATATTTTTTCCGCCACACTGTAATATTAGGCTGCTCTATAAGGAGATGTCTCTTTGATTTGCATTTTTTGAAACGGTAGCCCATTTTGTGTAAAAGCTGTCTTAAATATTCCCGTCCACAATTCAATATGCCATCCTTTCTCAAACTTGATAGTAACTTACGGACACTTGGTATTTTTTTTTCAACTTCGTAAAACTGATGAATTTTTCTTCTGATTACTCCAAGGTCAAAATCATCCACAACGTGTTTTTGCTTTAGAACTTTTGGTTTTTTTGGCGATTGAAATTTTAATTGGCTTGAATTTTCAATTGATAAATAACCCGCAGAAATAACATTATGCACGGTTCTTTTGCTGTACCCCGTAGCTTCCGCAACGATTTTGGCAATATTCACATCATTTTTAAATTCAAAGCTTTCTTTGTCTGCTTTTCTTTTCTTAAAATATTCAGCCACCTTAAAAATGACAGTCTTCATATCACGAGATAACGCACGACCCATCTTTGAATATTTATCCCATGTGCGTCTGACATAGACAGTCCGATACAGATAACACTACCTGCCGCCACGAGCGTTGACGGCGCACTGACAGAGCGCAGCAGCCGATTCTCCCCGCCGTCTCGCCGCGCGCATACCTCAGGGAGTGCACAGCACTAATGGTCACACTATAACTCCTGCCTCGAGTTCGGCCATTTTCTCGAGTGTACGCGTGTTGTACGTTGCCAGGTCCAGTTTTCGGTGATTGTGGTAGCCGGATCTTTGCCGGGGATTTTTAGCACATTTAATTTTGGGGGGGGGGGGCTTGCCATAATCGCCATGTTTGTCAGGTGGGTTGGCGATTGCATATGGTTTAAAAATGTGTAGAGAACGCAACTGCCCATACTCTAATAACTCCCTTAGTCGCCTTTTACGACATGCTCGGAGAGAATGGTGCTAATCTTTTAGTCCAGCACCATACGGACATAGCACCACCAGTTATGTAGGTATTTTACTAGAACTTCTTTTGTATTTATAATATTATTAGATTTATCAATGAGACTTTCAACTTTAAAAGGAACTCAGAAAGTCGACACATGGTGAAAAGGAGAGTAAATGGGGCACGGTAGTAGTAGACATGGGCGAAGTAGCTCACTGAAAAGAAAAAGAGCGATTAGCTCTTTCACTCTAAAGAGCTATATCACTCTTCTAGCTCACTAGCTCTTCTATAGCTCAGTGACACAGACGCCGAGACGCCGACTGTTAGCTCAATTGGCTCACGCCGCACGCGCGTTGAAGGCGACACGGGTCGGCTCGCTCAGTAGTGAGTAGCTCTTTAGAAGTTTGGACTCTTTATTACTCACTAGCTCTTCTATAGCTCAGTGATTCAGACGCCGACTGTTAGCTCAATTGACTCACGCTTCACGCGTGTCGAAGGAAACGGCTCGGCCCGCTCAATAGTCATTGTCAATAGCTCTTTGGCAGATTGGAGTTAAAGTTAAATAAGTTTTTCTGTTTTTTTATAATAGGTCTTTACCTATGAAATTGCCGTTTTGTATGAAAAAATTTAAACGAATTTTTTTCATGTATTTTTTATTTGTATTAATCGAAGTAATCACCCATGCAATCAATGCATCTTTGCCATCGCAGTGGCAGTTTATTGATGCCCTTCTTAAAGAAATCAGCTGGACGAGAGGGAACAAATTCTTCAAAGGCATTTTGTACTGCCTCTCGGGTATTGAATTTTTTTCCCGCCAAGAAGTTATCCAAATTCTGGAAAAAGTAGTAGTCTGTAGGCGCAAGGTCTGGTGAGTAGGGCGGATGACGGAGAGCTTCCAACCCCAGTTCTTGCAACTTGGAGACCGTCTGCTGTGCAGTATGAGGTCGCGCGTTGTCGTGCAGGAGCAGCGGAGACGAGCGATTGACCAATGCTGGTTGGAGATGTGCCAGCTTCTCCATCATTGTGTTCAGTTCTTCACATTACACATCTGCAGTAATGCTCACCCCGTTTGGTAAGAAGCTGTGATGAATCACACCGGCGCTAGACCACCAAACAGTGACCATCACTTTTCTAGGGGTAAGTTTTCGTTTAGGGCATTGTTTAGGTGCTGAACCAGGATCCAACCAACTTGCTGAGCGCTTGCGGTTATCAAACAGAATCCATTTTTCATCGCAGGTAACAATGCGGTTCAAAATTCCTTCATTTGTGTGTCTGTTGATCAGTGCAAGGCACGTCTCGACGCGTACTTCGCGCTGACGATCATTGAGTTCGTGGGGCACCCATTTGTCAAGCTTTTTTACCTTGCCAATTTGACGCAAATGGACCAATATTGTTTTGACGCTAACGTCAAAAGCTGCTGCTAATTCAGCCGTAGATTGTGTATCATCAGCTTCCACAATCGCCTTTAATTCGTCATTGTCGACCAAAGTCTTCGGACGACCGCGAGGTTCATTTTTCAGGTCGAAATTTCCAGAACGGAAGCGAGCAAACCAATAACAGGTGGTGCGTTGGTTTGTAGTGTTAGCTCCGTAAACGTCGTTGATGTTGCGTGCCGCTTGTGCCGCGTTGCTGCCACGACGGTACTCATATTCCATAATTACTCGAATTTTTAACGTATCCATGATGACGAAAAAGATTGAAATGCGATGAAAATGTAACACTTATCAATAAACAAATGACTACTTTTGGAAAAAAAAAATCCATGTTTTTAAAATAAAATTAATTTGAAATTAGAATTCTTACCCAAACAAAAATTATTTTGATTTGAAATGGCCAGTACTGCAAAACGGCAATTTCATAGGTAAAGACCTAATATAATGTTATGACTTTACGTAAATAACACGCAAAAAAATAAACAATGCAGAAAATACTTTGGCACATTATAAAAGGTTCCTTTAAAATTATGGTCATAAAGATAGATTTACAGTGATTTATGTCGTATGATAGTCTACAATGACGTATTGTATCGAAGAGCTATTGTTGGAAGAACGATCGGCCGCTGACTTCGGTCGGTCATCGGCATTGAGTATGGTTATTGGTGTCTCTGAAGTACTGAGAATCTGAGAGCTAACTGAGCTAGTGAGCCGCTTAGCGAACGAGTGAGTGAGCGAGAGCGACGTCCATCAAAAAGAGCTAGCTCTTTTCTATCACTCGCTCACGAGCTACCCATGTCTAGGTAGTAGTAGCCCCCGCCAAGACGAGCCAAAATTGATTTTGTCACTGAGTGACTACACTCATTCATCAAAACCTCTGGAGGTTCAAATTTCAACTTTCTGGATCAGAAAACTGTTATGTACGTACGAGTAAGCTAGGATTAGCAATTTGCATACAAATACAAAAGGCACAGAGCAGGGTCTGGATCAGTTACAGATCTAATGTAAATCCAAGCCCCTAACTGTACAAGTCTTACATCTTCATCAAAACGCATGGCATGGTTGTTCCATTGAACTATTGTACGGCAAAACATTAAAGACCAGTGAATTAATTTCTTACCTTATGGTAAGACACTACACACACACACTCACACACACACACACACACTCACACTTTTTTGGGCTTATGCCCAAAAAAGTGTCTCTGCGATAGTCGAGAAACGGCCAAGCCGTACATTTTGACTAAGGAAGTGTTAGGTTTGTAGAGTTACCGTTCACCTCTTTTGCTGAAAAGATTTAGATTTTTCCTGACGTACATGATGTTCTCATAAATATATTGACAAGGTACCGTCATGTTATTAATAACTTTGAACAGTTCCCTTAGAGAATCCCACCTACGGAGGCCATATATTGCTCTAATGGCTCTTTTCTGCAGAATAAAAATAGACTCGATATCTGCAGCCCGTCCCCATAGTAAAACACCATAAGATATGATACCATAAAAGTAAATGAAATAGACGAGCCTCGCGGTTTCTACATTTGTGAATTGGCGGATTTTTCTTACAGCATATGCTGCTGAACTTAGCCGTCCTGCAAGAGCTGTTAATGATTATATTGTCTGTTTTTGTTACTTACATTGTATCTGATGACTATTATTTTTATTTACTTTAAGAGCGTAGAAATCAAAACTAAAACTGAGAGGGAAAAATTGAATAATCCAAAATGAAAAGCGGGATTTCCGGATATTTTTTATATTAGGGTTCAGTTTCCCCTTTTTTTTTTGGTGGGAAATCAAATAACTTCTCCCGCTCTGGATGGAGCAGGAGGGCGTGTCAGACTTTTACTGACTAAAACCCACCCGTGTTCCCTCAGTTGCCTGTGTGCCAGGGGCCGCAGTATCTCTTTCGAACAACCCGCACCCCTGGCAGGCATCGGCTCTTGCGGACCCTACCGGTTGGGGCTGACATCTCTTTGAAGCGCACGCAGTTTGTATGAAGTGCTCTGTAATACAATTAACATCTATAGTTGTTCCTTTGTCAGACAATTCCACCAGCTTTACAGTCAGACTGTCTGCTTTATTCATCAGCCCGGCTATGTTCTGATGTAGAATGGTAAGATATCTAAAGAAAAAACTGAGAATTTAGTTGTTGCGAATCTGTAGATAAACTATTTTTATTTTGCGGGTGACAGCTGACTTTTAAGTACGTAGTAGTGTGGTTGCTTAGGCCAAATACATATAAGGTCTCGCAAATCTGATACAACAGTCTTTAAACCAGAGTTATTTAAAGTTCCATATTTTTTATTATATGTTTCGTATTCATAAGGTAGATTAAGGTTTGAGTCTAGTAAGAATGCATAATTACATGTATTTATATCTAAATAAAGAAGGTTATTAAACGTTTCTATACGGCTGTTAAACATTATGTTGGAATCTGTCATTTATACGAGTATTTTAAGGGTGGGTAAACAAATTATAAAGTTTGTGTGATTCAATGGTAACAATTTTTCCCTCACAAACATGACAAGTTCTAAATAGTTATTCGTTTTACGAAAGTCTTCCTCGCCAATATAGATAACACAATAGTCAGAGTGCGTAAAGTGTTGTACTTTTCTCTCAATTTTGTCAAGAATTTGCCATAATCCACATGTAGGTTTGCGATAGTGACAGATTTCAAAGTTACACAGATTAGTTCTTTCGGCAATTGTATACAGTCTGTTCGACGTTTCGCTGCTTATTGGGCATATTTTGTGTTTCGTAGAAGGATGTTCATGTTCTACAGCTATTCTGGTTTGTATGTTTTTATTTTTGTTAGGTGGGCTTGCGCTGCTATTACTAACGTTTTTAGTTGTATTTAGTTATATTTCGTTTATTTGTATTATTTCGACGAAGCTCGTCCAATGTCGCAATGTGTTTTGAGTAGATCCTGTCTTTAAGGCAACCCCAATAGAAGAAGTCCAAGGGGTTGAAATCGGGTGAACGGGGTGGCCATAAGATGGGACCAAGTCGCCCGATCCAACGCCCGGATACTCTTGATTTAAATATTCTCGCACAGGACGGGCACAGTGAGCTGGGCTACCATCATTTAGGAGCCACATGTTTTGGAGTTCACTCAAAGGCAAGTCATCTAACAATTCTGGCAAATCATTTTGTATAACGATTGCCATCTAAGTTTCCTTGTAACTCAAAAGGCCCAATTACTTTTCCATTTAAGGCCCATAGTATCCTCATCTCCCGTTTGTATGCTAGCACGACTGCCGCCCGCGCCCGCGCAGGGCACCTCTGAGCCTTTATCTCAAAATGGGGATATTCCTTTGATTAATTTACAATTGTGCTTCGGCGATTCTGTGGTACCTCTAATTATCTATTTTTCAGTGTATTTTTTTTTCAAATAACGAAGCCGCTTAGTAGGAGTATGGAATAGAAGCCAAAATATTGCGTGTTGGAAAATATTTTTTACAGCAAAAGTATTAACCATACAAAAAAAGTACTTCGGGCAAAATGATCTATATGAATCTATTGCAAAATCATATATTTTTCAAATCTTCAAGACAAGCCGTTAATGAGCAGTAGGGTTCATAAAGTGACCGTGTTACGCTACCAAATGGGACGTAGGCCCTTAATAAGCTGGTCCATAGATTAACCTTGAATTGATATTGGGATCTGTCTTGTCTCATCAAGTGCGGATTTTCATTGCTCCAACTATGTAGGTTGTGAAGATTTAAATAGCCATCTTTCTTGCATGTTATTTCATCCGACCATAGAATTTTGTCTAGGAATTGGGGATCTTCCCTGTGCCTTTGCAGCATCACACGGCAAAATGTGACTCGTAGTGGATAGTCCCGCGGTAATAACGTCTGCACACTCCTGTAGTGATATGGGTGAAGCCTGTGATGTTTTAAAATTCGATGTGCAGAACTTTTCGGGATTCCTGTAGCTTCTTCTATGGCACGTACCGAAGTAGTCGAATCATTTTCTATGTCATTGAGAACTTCTTCATCACGATTCAATCTAGGTCTTCCAGCGTTTCTCCTACTTGATGGCATACGACCCTCCAAAAACTAAATAAACACTCGATAATCAGGATATCTTTGAGCATTTGGGTACCTTTCTCGATACAGTCTACTAACAGCGTTAGCATTGCATGGGCATTCTCCATAGATGAGGTGCATGCGTATTCCTGTGGTGTATATGGTTGCGGTATGTTAAACGCTAAACAGTCCAAAATGCGCCAGAACTCTAAATCACAAAACACACAATCGTAGTCCAAAATAATGCCAGGTCAGTTCAGTTTGCAGATCACTTCCAGCCAAAATAATGCCAGACCTGGCTGACCAGTTAAGTTTGCAGATCGATTCCAGTCCAAAAAGCCAAGCCAAATGTTGTTAGTACGTACGAGAGCCACGTCAGTTGAATACTGAACGGTGCGCAGTAAACAAAGGAGCAGAGCGTACTCAATAGTAAAAAGTACTCTGTGAGCGTACTGAGCTGAAGTGACTTGCTGAGAATAATAATACACTACCTGCCCCGTCGTTGTCTCTTTTTAACGTAAATTTCTCTCTAAGGAATGTATGCCCCATTCAAATTCCTTGAAATTGTAACAAGAACCCATTTTGGGCATGTAATAAAAGTGATTACTGTCAACTACACTTTAAGGAATTTGGTTCTTGTTTGGAACTAGTGTGCATATTATTTTGTTTTGGCTGATTTTGATAGAGTATTATACCATTTTGGAATGTTGGTTAGTTACATAAATAAAAATAAAAAAACTTGCCATAACAGTTTTCGTACTTTTTATTTACACCACGATAAGTTAAAGTTGGTTAAAAATAAAAACCTTCAAAAAATTTTGGGAATAAAATAAATTTCATTAGTTTTTGTGAAAAAACTAGAGGTATTCTGGATTTTTTAAGCATTGTGGTAGATAGCAGTGCTATATAGGTTGCCTATTTAAAAAAATCAGACATATTTAAAAAATTGTGGTTATGGTAGTGAAAAATGTCTAAAAGGTCTAAAGAATTTCATATTTTTTTATAACTTAAAAAAAAGCGATGCATTTTTTTTTTCTCAAGTAGTCATGGGCAGGTCTATCCTCCGGTGTTGGCTTATCGTTGAATTTTGGGACACGTTGTATATACACTCATAAATTTAAATAGCCTATTATTCTGACATACGCAAAAGTACGTTTGGTTTACGATAGAACATAGAACACTAAGTCAAACCGTCTTTGTAGTATTTTATCTAGAATACGGATATTAAAAAAACAAACTAACAGTAATCTATTAGAATACAATATTAATAATTTGTGGATACGATTGGTACTTAGTCCGAAAATACCGGTCGGCGCAGCGCGTCAGGTGGGCGAGTGGGAGAGTGGCTGGAGTTACGTGGCTGCAGTGCCTACGTCTGGTCTTCAGGCGCGTCAGCTTTTCAGGCGTCTCAGGACTTCAGGCAAGACCGCGCCGACGTAGGTCAAGGCGAACCACGCCGTTATTAACCCCGTGGGGAAAAGTGCAATTCGGCTTGTAACTTGACGTCCAATTAAGGTCGAAGAAAACACTTATTCGCACAACGGAAACAGCTTTTTATAGTTGCTGTATTTTTATCTCAAATAATCATAAATACTCCTTAAAATTTGTGGTGTATTGGTTCAAACAAGTACATAATTCGTACCACCATGGATGGCTTCTAAATCTGCAGTGCGTGTCAGAAAAAAACAAGCCGCGATATGTTTTTCAGATTTGAAGTTTAAAATGTGTTCAAAAAATATGAGGACAATTTGCATAAAAATGTTGGAATGGAAATCAAAAAAGATGTTAACCGTAGCGGATTTACGCTAGGTACAACACCCATCCACGGACCGACCGCGGATGGCGACAAAACCTAAATACATGATTTTTAACAATAATATCGTTTATTAACCAAATAGTGTTCTTTCATTTCCGTATAGGTAAAGTACAGATGCCAGCACATGACGCTATCCCAAACTGTAAAATTTTCCCAATTGAACATGAACCTTAACCATTTCTAATAAAGTTGAAAATCTATCAAATAAATTTGACAGATTGTGGTAGCTTGATGTGCTGGCTTCTGTACAAATAAACTACTCCAAAATGTATTGCCACGAAGGAAGAATGATTTTAATATTTTAATTGTTTACGCTTTTTATTCTATTTTTGGTACTATGCGTATTTTGCCTGTACACATAACACAATAAGTATTAAATATATAATTTGTGTTTTCTGTATTTAATTTGTGTATTATTTATTTTATAAAACACTATAATAAATTACTCGATGACAATATCAACATTATTTCTGTTTTGCACAGCCATCATTTTGCAAACATAACGTCACGCCTGTATTGGCGTGATTACGATACGTTCTTGAATAATTAGGTAATGTGGTAATTAGTGTAGGCCCACGTGTCGCGCAGGTGTGATGATCCCGATCCCGCAGTACCCGCTGTTCTCGGCGGCGCTCGCGGAGTACGGACTGGGGCAGATCAGCTACTTCCTGGACGAGGAGAAGAACTGGGCCATTGATATGGCCGATTTGGACCGTACGTTCATTGAGGGCAGCAAGACGCACGCCATCCGCGCGATCGTCGTCATCAACCCGGGGAACCCCACAGGACAGGTGATGCTAACCTCACAGAAAATAAATACGTATTTAATGCGACACACAAGTATGGGAGATGGGGCGAATCAGCGAACTTGACTAAATCAATCAACATGTTTATAATGTTCATATCTCTGGCCAGCTGATGCAATAATTCGTGTATCTTTTTGATTGGTAAACTTAAGTCCTCTTATCCAGACAGCTTCATGGCCGCTGCACACCGAAACAAAGTTAAAAATTGTTTTTGAGAGAGAAAAATAAAGAATTTATTTCTTAGGTGCTGACTGAAGAGAACATGGAGGAAATCATCAAGTTCGCACAGAAGCGCAATCTGATGGTGTTTGCTGACGAGGTGTACCAGGACAACGTGTACGCGGCCGGCAGCAAGTTCAGCTCCTTCAAGAAGGTGAGCAAAGCACAAAGCATTTGAGTAGGCACACAGAATGTAGCCGCAACCTAAAACAAGTAACTTACTTCTTTTTACCCTACTGCGCCGGAAGGAGGGTTATGTTTCTCGAGTGTATGTATGTACCGTAAAATGCTGTAACTTTGCCTGGATTTTGACGTTTTTTGTTCGTATTTCTGAACCTATTTATTATTATAACTCCAAGTATGTTTAAGATGGAAAATAGACCTTATATCTTGCCTGGTAGAACCCAAATCTTTTTATTTCATGCTGTTTTTCTGAATTACAAGTACTCAAAGACGTAGGCAAAGTTGTATGTTAAAGACGCAACTTTGCCTAGAAGATTAACTCAATACTTATTATGCTTATCGTTCCAGTATTTTTTTCCCGTGTGCATGAGACACTGTGCTTGTGCCCGTCAGTTAAATTAGTGCAATGTAGGTTTTATTTTTTTTACTACAGCTAATAGGCAAACTTGTAGCAGGTACCACAAACTTTCCATACAAAAATGTCGTTGACTGTAGGGTTGAACAAAAAAAAAAACTTCTTTTTTTTAATAAAGTGTTATAACATGGTTTTACCGGAATATATTTGAGTATTGTTTTATTAGATATAATTTAAAATGAAACACTTAAACAATTCTTAAATAAAATTTTAAACTATGTATGTACAATGCGCAAATCTAAAAGAGTAAGAGGACAGCCAAATTGAGCTGAAAGCTTCACTAAGTATGCGATGTGTGCTTCTTCCTCAGTGGATAACTCTGTGGGTCGACCAACTGGTTTGTTATAAAGGTTATTGGATTTGTTGACGGTCCGACGACGGATTGCAAACTGCTTTTCGGCTTCATAAAATGAAATAACTTTGTTTAGATCTGCTGCTATGTCTAACATTTCCTCTGAGTAATCAGCATAATGACAAGCTCCTGGTTTTCTCCTGCTCCGTTTTTTATTGTTTCCCATTTTTTCATATAACTGCAATAGAAATAAGACTTACTTGAATAACTACGACACAAAAAACTCTCGAAGGGTTTTGCAGATGTGCCGCCTTTAACAGAGCGGTCGTAGTCGTAAGTTGGTACACTAAGTACCTACCTACCGTATTGTCATGTATTCTATGTAACTAAAATCGCTTTATCAAAGTCAACAACTTCACCCTCGAAACTACAATTAAATTGTATTCTGTTTAAACGTCGGAGAAGTCTTTGCACATCAGTGGGAACATATAATAAAGACTGAATTAAATCATATTCAAATATACAGGGTGGAAACTTTCAGCGGGGCAGTAAGGGGAAGTACCTTATCCGTTGCAGCTACGCGAAAATGGTCTTAAGAGACTATCCATATTTTTTTATGGAATTTTGATACCCATTCACAGATTTTCAAAAAAAATTACAGTTAGCAAGAAAATAGCCATTTTACACAAAAACATTTTTTGATGCCAATCGACCCTGTTTCTAATACAGATCAAAAACTTTTAAAGGACCTACCATCGTTGGAGTACTCAAAAAGTCACAAATTGCAAAAAACTTTTCCCGTAGGTACATTTTGTATGAAAATTTTACGCAAAAGCTTTTTTAGTGACGGTTGAGATCTTTTTGTTGAATGAATAAAAAGATAAAGTTTAAAAACAATTCAAATTTCGAACTCGTTATTATCAAATAAAAAGCTCTTGATATCGTAGGGCAAGAAACAGCAAGATTTTAAATAAGAATAATATCATCAAGTTATGTTAGTTAATAAAAAAAGAAACTTAATACGCCATCTTTTTGATATGTGTAAAATTCTACGTGATCATTTGTCTTTTGTTTTATTTTTTGTATTTCAGTTACACAAATTCTTTACAAAATGTAAGGGAAAAGTTTTTTGCAATTTGTGACTTTTTGAGTACTCCAACGATGGTTGGTCCTATAAAAGTTTTTGATCAGTATTAGAAACAGGATCGATTGGCATCAAAAAATGTTTTTGTGTAAAATGGCTATTTTCTTGCTAACTGTATTTTTTTTTGAAAATCTGTGAATGGGGATCAAAATTCCATAAAAAAATATGGATAGTCTCTTAAGACCATTTTCGCGTAGCTGCAACGGATAAGGTACTTCTCCTTACTGCCCCGCTGAAAGTTTCCACCCTGTATAATTGATTGAATCTGACTTGTGCCAACCCTAGACCCAGGCAAAGTTGTGTCACTCAAGTTTCCAAAACAGTGCGCAACATTGCCTACTGAGTTATTTTGATGAATTCTATTACTTTTCATTAAAATATCAAATAATACGGAAAAAAGACAGTATTTTCTTACCTTGGGATGTTATTCCCTCGCGAAAACACCGTTACTGTAGCTAGAATAGCAAAAGTTACAGAAGGCCAAAAAAATCCACCCACTCGCACCGGTATTCTTCACGCAACTGACAGAGTATCAATGGAGTTAGCATTATAAAAAATGAAAAATATGTTGCCCTAATAACAAATACCTAGTTCCTACAAAATGGTAGAAAACGAGAAAAAAGTAAGCAAACGGGAGTTATTGTTAATGTTAGGACAAACACATTGGTTATCTGTAGGAATCACGCAATAATGAGCATGTAATGTCGAGGTAGTGCCAGTTGATGTTTGCTTGCGCATCGAAAACTTAATGTAATTTGTCTTGTCTGCATTTAGTGTTAGTGAATTATTTTGAAGCCATTTATTAACAACATTGAATCCGAGTTGTGAGTGACTGAGTGTTCCAGATGATAATTACTATGAAAAATCCAACATCAACCTATTAACTAGATGGCAACTAGTACAGCGAATGACTCAAGACTTCTGGCGTAGATGGCATTCAGAATATCTGAACACTCTGCAACAACGAACGAAGTTGCAATCTGCTATCCAGTGATGATATGTGTGAGATATTGTGGTCATCAAAGAGGAATACCTGCTCATGGGAAAAATAAAAACGCTGCATCCTGGAACAGAAAATTTCGTAACAATGGTTACAGTGCAGTGTAAAGGGCTTATTACTACTGAGATATAATGTACAACACCTAGCTACATACTTACCATTCAATTATTCAAGTTCCTAAACTAGTTTACGATTTATAACTTCCCACCTCCATGCTTTGCTTATAACTATGTACATCTACTAACTAATGATATTGTTATTTAAATGAATAGGTACTTACCTTAATGATCTATTTACTATTGGAAAATCAGTTATTCATTTTTGTTACATACAGTCCACTTGTAAGATTTGTTATATTGTTTTGATGAGTTTTAAAATGTTGAAAATAATAAGTTAGTTATTAAGCCCAATTTATTGTAAATAGAAGTAGCAATAGTAGTATTTGTAAAAGGACATAGGGTCCTTTTGGTGGGCGGTATGTCCGATCGTTTTGCATGTTTTAGTTGCCTCAATACAGAGCTAGCAAACAGTCGCATCATTTTATTTATAAAAATCCCTAAAAGTATCTACAACGTAGGTATAAACAACCTAACGTCGTCATCACCAGTCACTCAGGTACAAACAAAACCTTTTTTCAAATCTAGGTATATGCTTTTCAATATTCTCCCACCACGCATTTATATTTTTTCTCTATCATGAGTAGGTATGTCGTGTCAAAGCATGTTTGGTAAGATAACAATAGAACGATACATTGGGCATTTGGTAAAAATAGTAAAATGCACCAAGTGTCCTCGCTCGACCAGTGCTCAAGTAACGTATCATTTACAGGTAGTGTCGGAGATGGGTCCGCCATGCAACCAGATCGAGCTGGTGTCGTTCATGTCGATCAGCAAGGGGTACATGGGCGAGTGCGGGTTGCGCGGCGGCTGGATGGAACTCGTGAACATCGACCCCGACGTGCAGACCAACCTTTACAAAGCCATGTCTGCCATGCTCTGTCCCAGCACTGTGGGACAGATGGCAATCGATATGGTCGTTAGTACTACCCTTTTAATAAAAACCTCTTTATTCTTGGCTTTTTGGTTTCTGAAGTTTGGCCATCAACTCGTACAGGGTGTAAGAAGACCATCACGAAGTCGAAATTAATTCATTCTGTACGTATCTCACTTAATATTTAACACTGAACAATAAAATTGCTGAGAACCAACTTTTATTTTTGGTGTGCCGCTATTAAACGTAGTGCTCAAACTAAGGGGTGTACCCTACTAAACTTTAACGTCCATCATCAGTCTATTCTCAGTTATAGTTCAGTACGAGTAATAACGGCTAAGACGAGAAGAAGTGATTGTTTGCTTGGTGGTGCGTCTGTTCATGGTAGTTGTGTTGTCGCCAGGCGCGGCCGCCGTGCCCCGACCAGCCGTCGTACACGCAATGGCTCACCGAGAAGACAACCATCCTGGACGCGCTCAAAGTGCGCGCCCAGTTAGTCGAGGAGACCTTCAACAAGATGGAGGGGTTCAAGTGCAACGTCGTGCAGGTGAGTAAGCTGCACTATAATAATCACTACATATTTTAAAACTAAGTCCCCACCACCGTGTCTGTTTATCTGAATGCTATAAAATCAAAAACTACCGAACGGATTTTCATATTAATTCATGAGGAAGACTTAGGTGTATATTTCATTAAAGGTTTTGTGTAAATTAGCGATGATTGTTAAAGATGTCGAAAAAAAGATCATATCGACTGGGAGCTTTACTGGCGTGGGCGGCGAATTCCAATAGGGTATTACACCCATTTTTTAAA
This sequence comes from Antitype chi, assembly GCA_947359405.1. NCBI lineage: Eukaryota > Metazoa > Arthropoda > Insecta > Lepidoptera > Noctuidae > Antitype > Antitype chi. The sequence goes on from OX375823.1 coordinate 727,556, forward strand.
AGTGTCTTAATTAGATTCTAAAATGCTAATAAACCACAAAAAAACTAAAAAAATATGTTTAATCGATTAATGCTATAAAAATGCATTTAAATTGTACATTTTCATATTTCGCTTGTAATTCGACGAAAACGCTGGACGCAGTGGACGACATAATGTTCTGTGGGTGTGACATCAGTTTGGTGTGTAAGTAAACAAATGCGCTGATATTTCGTGTGATAATAGTTTATCATTTAAAAAAATGTTATTATTTTACTTATCGTGGGTTTGTTGTTCCTGAATTTATGATATTATTTCAATAAAAATTACTTTGGTTGCGAAAATAATAAAAGTACAAAGTTGTTCAGTTGATTAGTTTATACAGCGGTATGACGTAATAGCATGGCGGCTACTATTTCATGGTGTTCAAAAAAAGATTTAAAAAACTGAAATCTTTGAATTGAGTTTTAAAATTTATTTTGTTATTTCATGAACTAACATTTTCCGACGGCTTTTTGCCTAAGCTATCTCAATAATATATTTTTAGAATTTTTCTCATAAAGAGTGAAATACCCTATAGGTAGAGCTATATGAAAACAATATCTTACGGAATTAATACATTGATTATTTGGATTAACACGTAGGGTACATTTAATCCCGGTAGTACGTTCCCGTGGGATATTTTCAGAATGTGCGGTCGAATGTCTGTGCGGTCGAAACCGCGGGAAAAGCTAGTGTAAACTATAAAAGTGATTATGATGAGTGATTACAGTGCAATTATAGGCTGTAAATATGACGAGTGATTACACTGCAGTTGTAGGCTGTAAATATGACGAGTGATTACAGTGCAGTTGTAGGCTGTAAATATGACGAGTGATTACAGTGCAGTTGAAGGGTGTAAATATGACGAGTGATTACAGTGCAGTTGTAGGGTGTAAATATGACGAGTGATTACAGTGCAGTTGTAGGGTGTAAATATGACGAGTGATTACACTGCAGTTGTAGGCTGTAAATATGACGAGTGCTTACAGTGCAGTTGTAGGGTGTAAATATAACGAGTGATTACAGTGCAGTTGTAGGGTGTAAATATGACGAGTGATTACACTGCAGTTGTAGGGTGTAAATATGATGAGTGATTACAGTGCAGTTGTAGGGTGTAAATATGACGAGTGATTACAGTGCAGTATAAGGGTGTAAATATAACGAGTGATTACAGTGCAGTTGTAGGGTGTAAATATGATGAGTGATTACACTGCAGTTGTAGGGTGTAAATATGATGAGTGATTACAGTGCAGTTGTAGGGTGTAAATATGACGAGTGATTACAGTGCAGTTGTAGGGTGTAAATATAACGAGTGATTACAGTGCAGTTGTAGGCTGTAAATATGACGAGTGATTACACTGCAGTTGTAGGCTGTAAATATGACGAGTGATTACAGTGCAGTTGTAGGGTGTAAATATAACGAGTGATTACAGTGCAGTTGTAGGGTGTAAGTATGATGAGTGATTACAGTGCAGTTGTAGGGTGTAAATATGACGAGTGATTACAGTGCAGTTGTAGGGTGTAAATATAACGAGTGATTACAGTGCAGTTGTAGGGTGTAAATATGATGAGTGATTACAGTGCAGTTGTAGGGTGTAAATATGATGAGTGATTACAGTGCAGTTGTAGGGTGTAAATACCTTTTCACAGAGGACCTAGAAAGTTTTTCTAGAAACGTTTTTCATCAGAGAACAGCTAATGTCTATCATAACAGCACAAATCCACACTCTGGGCAAGGCAACATCGTACGTCTTTTAGTTTGCTGGTTTTTTAAGAAGTTTTACTAAGAAGCCGCATAAAATGTCCGTCAGGGCTCGATGTTCGCGTTCCCGCGCATCGACCTGCCTCCCAAGGCGGTGGAGGCCGCGAAGGCTGACAAGAAATCGGCGGACACCTTCTACGCCTTCAAACTGCTTGAGTCGACCGGTGAGACATTTTGTTATATATACCGTTTTTAATATTCAGGGTCAAATTAAATTAGTTAGCCAAACTGCAGACGTAAATACGATTTCGATGTACATAATGATTTCCCTACTGACACCGTGACGCGAGACATTTATTCTTCCCTTAATCAATGTATGTGTTCCGTTCCTGCAGGTATCTGCATAGTCCCGGGCAGCGGGTTCGGGCAGCGCCCGGGCACGTACCACTGCCGCACTACCATCCTACCTCAAACGCATGTGCTAAAGGAGATGCTCCAAATCTTTCAGGACTTCCACCAGAAGTTCACCAAGGAGTACTCGTAAATACGTTTTCTCCTTCTCACTCACGTAATACTACTACTTCTATTGCTGAGTAGGCGACAGTGACAACTATATACTATCACGCCTGTATTCTTCGTACCTAAGTGTAAAATGAAAACCATTAATTTCGCACGTTTGTTAAGCAGTTAAGTTTTTGTTGTAATAAATTATATTATGTTATAATGACAAACGATTTTATTTCTGTAAGTGGTTTTCAAAAATGCACCATAGACATTAAATACACTATGGCACCAGGATCTTTCATAACCGTAAAATATACTGCATAAATGAAAAATAAACGTGTGAACTCTGCGCTAGCGGCCACGCAACTGAATGCCCGGGCGCAAGTCTGCTATTTTTATAAATTCGTCGTTCCAACACGATCCCATTATCATTTTGCTAAAAGTTCGTAATCTGCTAAATTCATAATGGTCGATCATTGGTCGGTCAATGGTGTCGTAATAGAATTGTGTTATAATGGCATTGTCGTATTGCCATTATTATAAAACTCGTTAGTAGAAATGATTTTCGAAAAACTACTACTTTTGCATATTTATTCATGCCAGATTTCATTTATAGAGCATGTAACAAAAACCCTGTCCGATCCTTAAGAGTATTATTCGACATCGTACTGCGTACACATATACATAATCATTTAATGGATTTGAGAATTTATTTTTCCCCAGTGAAAATAATTAAATTTTAATAAAAATACAAACTGATTAAAGGCAACACTGATCGCTCGACAAAGTTCACGAGTTCACTACCTACGTTTTGTGTCAAAGAAGCCGCCTGAGCGAGACACTTTTTAGGATCCTTTGTCGCGTGCCGCCAAACAAACGTATAACGAAAGAAACCTATGGCTACGTCATACCCGTAGTTATCAGCTGATATTGTTGGTAGGCATAGTGATCCGGATTTCAGACCTAAATCTGTTTATCAAGAAACAATTAATTAAATTAAACGTAGCCCTGATAAGGGTTTTTTATGTGATGTACTTTTGGTAATGTACTTACCGACTGTAGGTACTTATCAGTTCATTAAAACATTCACTTGTTATTGTTGGATACTTCGGCGATCGTGCTGCACATTTCTACCTCCAACACTAATACACATTCGACACCTTTTCACACACGTGGGGTCCAAGGCAAACATAATCCCCCACTTGTTCCTTGATTTCCACGTTGCGCTCTCGTGGTCTTCCAGCGCGGTATGTACCTACCTATATACTATAAAAGTACTCTGTGGCTGTTTCCTAAAACCGGATTGTAGATCAGGTAATACTTCGTTCTCTTCCAAAAACCGAGTTAATTGACGGCACACTACTCTCTCCATTACTTTTGAGAGACAGGGCAGAATACTAATCGGCCGCAGGTCTTTAACTTCTATAGGGTTTGGACTCTTAGGTAGTGGTCTAACTGTGGCAATTTTCCATTGGTAAGGAAACTTTGATGTCCGAATGGAATAATTAATTATGTAGGTTATAGTTGCTAAAGTGTGCGGTAAAGTTAGATTAGATTAAGCATACTTAAGGTTATGTTGTCGTGGCCTTGAGCATTGGACTTTAGCTCAGAAATAATGCGGGAGATATCGTTTTGGTCCACAGGAGCAATTGTGAATATTGCGTTACTATAATTATCTGTGGCCCTCAAAGAATGATATAAGTGACTTGCTAGCCACCGGGTTGCCAGGGACCTTCAAAAAAGTGTTATTTATCAGGTCTGGGTTTCTAAAATGTGACGGAAGGTCCTGTCCTTACTTTGAGAGTGCAAATGTAGATTTAATGTTCTTCCATAGTAATTTAGGATTGTTTATTTTATAATTTGTGTACAGTGTGTGTAAAGTGCACAATTTTTTCATGTGGCACAAATTCACAGCAGATTACGCACTAATTATATGTTCCACTCATATCACTCTAGGAGTCACTTTTCTTCTGGAGTAACGTACACACCACTCTGTGGCCCTGTTTAGTGTGACCCTCTAACGTAAGGACTGGTACTGTACTAAGAAACAAGGGGCAGGACTCGAGAAATCTTGTAACGTAATAGGCCCAGAGCGGTAGAAGTCATTTGATTTGAATTCGACCCAAAAAAAAGGTACCTACCTCAATGATATGCAGGATATAAATAAAAGAACGCCGTATTTCATTATTAATTTATTTTTACACAATATCTTCAACTAACCTCAGACGACTGTCTAACTATAATAGTCCCGATATAAAAATATTTCCTCTCCTTATCCGTAACATTGTAATATATTTATAATATTTAAACCTTTACTTTTTACACTTTATCAATTCGAATTATTTAGTCATAATAACGTGATGTTTATATTCACAGAATCGTTTTACATAATATAGTACACATTTATAATGCTTCCAATAATACAATATATAGAACATTACAATTTGGCCTATCAAAATGTACATCACAATCAGAACGCTTGTATTTACAATGATTAGAAATTTTTAAAATTTAACAAAGTGATGACAAAATATATTTCATAATTAAAACAACAGAAACATTATCTCACACATTTATGGCAAATCGTCAGAGTTCCACAAAATTCTAATATTTTATATGTTTAATAGACAATTATAAAACACAACATAGTTATTTTACATAGTCTTAAACCGAAATAAATAAATTATTCTCTAATACAGTGTATTGCTTATTGTCAAATCAATTTAAAAGCCTATAAAATGGCGCTCTGGGCCGTTACCAACAACAATTCCTAGTTCCTTATTTATGTACTAATTATTCATTTATTACTAAGTCAACATCATTTATACAGATATTAGGAATATAGTGACAGTTCGGGCCTGAAACGCTTCGCGCAACCAAATATTACTTAGATCCAAATACAGCTAGGATGAAACTTTAGTCTTTGTCTCAAACGAATGGAATGTACAAGTCCTACGATATTATACACTTTAGAAATCTCTTCATAATAATAACATACGTATCACGCTATGATATGGTTTATTTAGATTTAAAATAATATATTTTAGCACAAAATATATAGAAAAGTAACAGATAACTTAAATGGAAAATACTGACATATAAGTACAACCAGAACTAGCTGGGATAACATTAATCTTTGTATAGAAGAAAAACAGAAAATATAACGTTAAAGTAAGCATAAATATTTATCGGAATGTTTCACAGTAGAAAATACGAAAATAAATTATTAGCTAAAACTAGAAGGACGGATAGAATCGGGGAAGAATAAAATACGCTTAAAAGAGGTCGCGCGTCCACAGCGCACGCGCGAGCATTACAGACAGATGATCACTCGCGACTACTCGCGCGTCTATTACACGTGAAACCAACGCGCGACGCGCACTCACCTCGACGTGCCAAAAACAAATACAAAACACTTAGTATTACGTCATTTACAGTTTTTTACTTTTTACTTTTAGATGAATGATTTAGTTAAAAATATCTGGGAAATTAGTGTTAGTTTTTTTTTAACGAGGCGCATAGTATAACACGACCGTTAAATTGTCCGCGTCGCGGGCGACGATCATCACCCAAAAGTCAAGACTTATTTCACTAAAGATTCGGAAAGATTGGAGTAGAGATTGCCGGGGAGCAGCAACAAGCCCGCGCGCGAGTAGTGCGGGCGGGCGGCGCGCTAGCACGCCGCGTCCTCGCGCACCAGCGCCGCCGTGTCGCGCCCCGTGTCCGCCGCCGGGTCCAGTGCGCGCGCGCCGCCCGCGCCCGCGCGCGCGCCCGCGCCGCGCGTCTCCGTCGACGACGGCGAGATCACAGCCGAGACGACCTTCTCTTTCAACTCGTCCGGTACTTCGTAGATGCCGGCTGTGGAAATAAATGTTACACTCTCAAACTTTGTCCAGATCACAAAACGCCCTAATGAAAGGCTTCAGATGAAGATGTACGGGTCGCACGACGGCGGTCATTGACCGATACTCACGTATAGGCGGCTCGGGCTCGCCCGCGGCCACAGCCCTGGTGACGGCGTCGTACATGGGGTTGCTGAAGTCCCTCCCCTTGCGCGGTGCCTCCTCCAGCGTGTAGGCAGGCTCGCCGCCCGCACCGCCCACTCCGCCGAATTCCACGTTGGAGCCCTGGCGGAAGGACACGCTCTGCGACGATGCTAGACTGCTCAGACCGCCGCCCTTACCGCTACAATACGAAAGAAAAAGATAAATTCACAAACAATATAATAAAACTCGATGTCACTAATACAGTCAAAATCTGTTATAACGACATCGAAGGGACTACTCATATTGAGTCGTAAAAACCGATAGTTGTAACAACCGGTGACAGGTATTGCCAGGTCTTTGTTTGGAATTCCTTTCTCTAGCTTTGAAATAATATGCGATTTTTCTTCGATACTGATTTGTTTTCTTTTTTGCGACATGTTACAATTTTCACAGTTAACTCAACAATAATGTTTTGGTGCGTCTTGTGTAAAGATAAGTAACAAACTGACTTAAGAGATATGACGAAGCGGGCCTTGAGGCTACGGCATGCATGTGCTTTGTTTCTAAGAATTACAAAAGACCCTAAACTTGGTTTACTTTTACGATAATAGCCATTGACTATTATACTGTGCCAGATGTGGATACAGTTACCTATTCAAATTGTTTACAATACAGCTGAGAGCAGCTTGAGTTTGAGTTTTGAGTTCAAATGTGGTCGCTTAATGCGGTATGTCGTAGTAAACAATGTCGTAAAAACCAATGTTTTAGATAAGGCGGTCATATAACATTCAGCCAGGACCTTTGATTTTGGTAAATTTAACCGGTATGTGGTTCTAAACGATGTCGCCATAAACGGTTTTGACTGTAGTAATAATACGATGCGGAACTAAATTATATGACGTGTCACTAAAGTACAGTCACTATGATGCCACGTCACCGCCAAGCGAAGTGTGTACTCACAACGGCCTCTTCCTGATGACGAACCACGCGGCCACGCCGGCCAGCGCCAGCAGCAGCAGCAGCAGCAGCGGCACCAGCACGGCGGCGGCCGTGGCGGCGCGGGCGGCCGCCAGCGCCGCCGGCGCCGCGCACACGGGCGGCGCCAGCGGCGCGCGGCAGGCGCAGCGCAGGCCGCCCGCGCCGTCGCTCACGCACGTGCCGCCGTTCTCGCACGGGCACGCGCGCGGCAGCGGGCGCGGCGCTTCCACCGCTGGGGACGAGGGTGAGTTCTCGTTAGTCAGTGCTCATTAGGAGTCGATACGGTACGAACCAAACATACGGGTATGGTACACGTTCTTAAGCGACTAAATATATTTTTTTTTATTGAGGGGAGTTAAAAAGGTATATCTGCCATCACATTTTGTTTTTGTAACTGGCCATTTAAGTATTTGAAAATAAATTGACCCAAATATGTACACACACACACGGCTACACATCAAGCTATACATTTCCAGTTTACGCTGATCTCGCACTGTACGGAAATCCTATACAATGCGAGAACAGCTTATACTGGAAATGTATAGCTTGTTGTGTAGCCGTGTGTACAATTTAAAACAGATTCCGGAAAAAGCCGATCTTGCCAAACTCTGTGGTGATCTCCAATTGAAATTAACTGTAGACTAGAAGTCAGATATAGATGGTTGGCTGGAAATGTATAGCTTGATGTGTAGCCGTGCGTACAAATATACACTACACTACACAATATATACAATACACTATCCAAAACATGTGTTTTTTTTTTTATTGACCAGATATAACAAAATAATCTGATGCTGCACTATGTATTATTGTAATGAAATGTTTATTTCACGCAGACAAAACATTTTTGTTAAAAAATCTCATCACCATTCATGCAGATTGAAATTGGGAAAACCGCCGGTAGATATACGAACGAGTGAAGTTCTTGTACTTCACCCCGCGCTTGGTGCTTAAGATGCTCACCCGACTTCGACCAACGAACGTTGAACAAGATGAACCCGTGCAACTTTTATTTTGGAAATTGTATCAACAGGAGATATTAAGTTTTGTAAGCTTTTTTTTTCATTACCATTCACGCTTTTAAGAGAAAATTACTTACTGTGTTGGTGTATTTTTGATGCCAACATAATCATAATCGAGTTCAATTAGTTAAAAAATATTAAATACCTTGGTATTGTAGTTATTATGGGAGTAAATCTAAAGAAAGTGCAAAAATATCATTACCGTTCCTGTCATTACCACAATTTACCAGCCACTTTTTATAGAAATGATAATGATCATACAATTATGGTAATGATGTTACACTTACAGAAATGATCTTTAAATATGGCAATGATTATAAAAAATATGGTAATAAATTTAGATAAGTAAGAGGTAAGTTTGTAAATTTTCATTGTGTATCGATATAATTTATTTACTATTAGCTACATTTATACTAGTCTAATCTGATCATGAATGTAGAATGTTGTTTTTTTGTTAAATGGCTAGTTAGAGGCTAACTACTAGTTTAAACTGTCGCCAACTTCAACTTTTATTTAATAACAATCAAAATGTTTTATATGTATAATGGTGCCCAAGATACAGGCGATAAACGATTAAATGTTTGTCTACCTACTTAGGTAGACAAACATTTAATCGTTTATCGCCTGTATCTACTAATCTGTAATCTATCTATCTCTATCTATATCTATCTATCTTGTAATCTGTATCATAATTAGCAATGTTACCTAATTAACTTAATTTAATATTCGAGTAGAAAAATTGCTTTTTTTAATAAAACCTCTATCTGAAACAATTGTTTTATTTATATCTTCATTACCAGCTTGAATTTTTCATTACCATTAACCTACTAATATTATAAACGCGAAAGTTTGTAAGGATGGATGGATGGATGGATGTTTGTTACTCTTTCACGCAAAAATGGCTGAACGGATTTGGATGAAATTTGGCACACAGATAGATTATAACCTAGATTAACACATAGTATACTTATTATCCCGGTAGTACGTTCCCGCGGGATAATTCCCAACTTCCATGCGGGCGAAGCCGCGGGCGGAAGCTAGTAACAAATAATTACCAGATTTCATTAATCATTACCATACCCAGGAAAACTTTTAGGTCCGTATCTCCAGCAGTTTTGCGTATAAAGTATAAGTATATCTTAAATCAGGATGTTTATTTTTCATGTAGCTTTTCATCAAAAATAAGAAAAAATAGACAAAAAATATCTCGCAATTTCTTTGAAAATGCACGAAATGCGAGAAACACTATAATAGACATGACAACACACAGTTCATTAGACACCTACCTGCGTCGCATGCCAGCTCCTGCGTGATGCGCTTGGGCGGCTGCTGCTGGTCGGGACACACGCAGCGCCGGCCGGCCGGCACGCCCAGGCACAGGTGCGAGCACGGCGCGCGCGCGCACTCCGCGCGGGACGTCACGTTGTAGCGCCGCGGGTGGTACACTGGAGGAAGAGTTAATACCTCAGCATCAAATAAACACGGTTTTTTCTTTTTAGCTTTAACGAATGTAAGTTACTAAGACCAGACACACAAAGTAAAGTAAACACAAGCCGTCTCATTATAAAATTAGGTCTAAGTTTAATCCAAGCTAACCTTCGAGCCAGTGTTTGTATCGAGCTTGATGGCCAACTAAAAGTTCTTTAAGTTTTTTTTACAACTTTAAGTCGGGTTTAAAGACAGTTTTTGTGATTAGAACTTTAATATCCACTGTAAGAATAAAGTAAATAGCTCAAGGGTTAAACTTTAAACCTGCGCCTAAAAATAAAGCGTGCTTTGTTATAAGTCCAAAGATCTTTTAATACGTAAACTTAATAACATGTGAGTCAACTCACCTTTCACAGCCGATGGATTGACTAGATCCTTGGATATAACAAATGGCACTCCTCTGCCGAACTTGTCTTGTCTCACAAGTTCTCCCGTATCCCTGGTAACCCAGTATAGAGAGGACTCGAAGACGTCTAGTGACAGCGGGTGTTTCAGCAGATCACCCTTCAGGATGACCTTCCTGTTCGAACCGTCGTGCCTCATCATTTCAATGGTATTCAGCTTAGTGTCAGCCCAGTATATGGAATGGTCCATCAAATAGTCAATAGCCAAACCAGTAGGATGTCTTATATTCTCTGTTACAATCGGTCTCCTCTTTGAGCCATCCATCCAGGCTATTTCAATCTTAGGAGCGGAGCCAGAGTCAGCCCAGAACATTCTTCCCATCTGTGGATCGAGTACCAGCGATGTGGGGCTCTCGATGCCGGCTGAGACAAGTGCCCTTCGGTATCTTCCGTCGGTTCTCGCTACCATAACACGTCCACGGGGTTTAGAGCCTGTCCTGTCAGTTTCTGTCCAGTATAAATTATCACCTATGTAGTCAACAGCTAAGGCGGTTGGTTTTGAGTTGCCCTTCATGTTGAGGTCTTGAGCGAATCCACTCTTGACTTGACCGTTGAGTGCGTTGATCATGTACGACCGCTTGATGGTCTTGTCGTAGCTATCTGCCCAGAAGATCATCTCGTGCTTCGGATCGTAGTCGATAGCTTCTATTCTCTTTTCTGCTGTGATGACATCGAACTCTTCGTTCTTGTCTTGCGCAAAGGCGTGTATTTCTGGTCCATTAGCGAATAGTAGAATAACTTCATCTTCAATAACTTTGCATACGCCTGATAGGTTGTCTGCCAGTCTGTAATGAAGACGAAGATTATAAACACGTATAAAGTTATCTATTATAGACAATTGTAATCTTATCCTTCTCATAAACAGTTGAGGATTTAAAGACAAATAATATTTGCTACTAACTTGAATCCCTCTCTGCAGTCGCAACTGTAGCTTCCGTTAAGGTTGTTACAGATCTGCGAGCAGTGGTGCGTGCCCGCAGCACACTCGTCCACGTCCACACACTTCTTCTTGTCTACCGGCGAGATGATCCATCCTTGGAAGCACGTGCAGATGTACCCGCCCGCGCCGCCGACCGCCGTCAAATTTGTGCAGAAGTGCTCGCAACCACCTGAGAGACGAACTATTGGTTAAGTAAAACAAAGTAACTATTATGAAAGTTTAATTCAAATACACAATGGGGATTGTCTAAAAAAATTATCCATTCCATTTTATTTTAGTTTTTGAAAATTTAGAGCATGTTGAGAAACTAATTTGAATATTTTGATGATGAGCTCAATAGTTATTTCTTAATTTAATATTTAATCATTTTTTTTTTGAGATAGATGACGTCATCAGTGGCACAAAAGATCGTTGCCGTTGCTTCACCAGTACATAATTAAAAAAAAAAATCTGTCAACACAACGTCATCCGTCTCATCTGTTAAAGTGTCAGTGGACGTCATAAATAATCGGGTTGTTCCCATTGGTTCACGAGTCTATTGTTCTCGAAAAAATTAAAATTAATACTTTACTTCCCAACGGGTCCACGATCTTTAGTATAAAATATTTTATATCCCTACTGGTCCATGAGAATGTTTGGTACAGTCAACAATAAATGCTTGGCTAAGGCATGATTTGTTGGAATTCCCTCCGCCCCGAATAGCTAAATAATTTTAAACATAGAAAAAAATCAGTGTGTGTTAGCTTTTTAAACGCTTTAAGCCTCCGAAGTACCAGGTTGTCATAACTCGGTAGGAGCATACCTAACATAGTGGTATCAGCTGAAAAACGCTTTACGCCGTCGAAGTACTAGGTGATCATACCACAGAAGAAGCACACCTAACGTAGATGTGTCAGCTAGAAAGCGCTTTATGCCTTCGAAGTACCAGGTTGTTATAAATCGCTAGGAGAACATAGTGGTGTCAACTAGTATTTATTTATTTAAACCTCTCGCATACAAAACAAAGGTACAAAGGCGGACTTAATGCCTTAGGCATTCTGGGCAGGCCACGATAGCGGCGGTAAGTCCCCTCTTTGAGGAATGGCTTGAGAGGCGGCATGGCATCCTCACCTTCCGCCTGATGCAGCTTCTCACCGGACACGATTGTTTCGGGAGGTTCCTGTTTCGCATAAGGCGGGAGGAAACGCCCGGGTGTTTCCATTGCGAAGATTGCCCTGAGGACATGGTGGAGCATACGGTGGAGGTCTGCCTGGCTTGGACGGAGCACCACCGTGTCCTCGTGGAGGCGATCGGCGGCAGCGATCTCTCGCGTCCGGCCCTGGTCCAGGCCATGGTACGGAGTGAGAGTGCATGGTTAGCCGTCACCTCCTTCTGCGAAGCAGTAATGCTCGCGAAGAGGGAGGCGGCGCACGTAAGGGAAAGACAGTATATGCGCCCTCACGGCCGTAACCGCCGCGGGAGACGCCCTGGGCGTCGGGAATCCCAGGCTGATTCCCGGCCACCGTAGGCGTGGGCTTACGGACGGCGAGTAATGGGTAGCTCGCTGTCTGGTAAGGACCAAGCCCGGGTCGACGGCGCGTTGTGTTCCACGCGCGTCTCAAAGAGATGTCAGCACCAACTGGTGGGGTCCACAAGGGCCAGTGTTTTTACTGACTGTACTTTGGATACATCTGGTGGACCCGTTGGGAATTCATTGAGAAGCATTTGAAACATTATAATTTTTGCATGGACCCAGTGGGAAAATAAGAACAATAAAATCCTGAACCAGTGGGAACAACCCGAAATAAGGGGACCAAAAATTCTATGTGCATACGCATACAGCATAAAATAATGATAGAGTAATGAGATTTATACGAGATCATGAGGCAAGTCGCAGGAATAATAATTTTATTGTAAAAACTTTATGAATAATGTAAATGTCATATTATGTTTATATTTTTGACATTTATATTAATTTGACACTTGGCAGATCATAGAAAATACTTGTCACATATTTTTATTTTCTGCGGCAACGATACAAAACTGTATGGCCAAAGCTGACGTAATTTGAAGGACAAATAAGGTCAATCGTATTTTATCAAATATATCAATAAAATATGAATATTTATCATGATTCATTAGTCCGTAATGATCAGTAACACTATTCCTCGAAATGGTTTTTCAATCACAACATATTAAAAAATATGAACAATACACATTGTTGTTCAACAAACCTTGATGTTTTTCTGTCTCATTTAAGTTTTTTTTTATTATTTCAGGTTAACTCTCGATCGTAATTCCTCCATTGATTTGCCTTTATAATGTTCTGAATGTACTTTGTCTTTCATGATAATAGTTTTGATGTCATATCTAATCGGTTAACATGGTATTTGATGCGGGGGAATGAGGAGTATGTCATAAATGAACGCGGATTAATATAAATTATATGACTACCGAAGAAACGATAGCTGGATTGTGTGAATGATATGGCTGAATGAGGTTAGTACCGAGATGCCAAAATAAGTATAACATGAGTAGCAACAGAGACTTGCATCAAATAAATTGGAATAACGGCAGAAGTATAAAGATAATTTTAAGTGTGACATTCAAGTTTATGAACCTTTGTCGAGATGCGAGCACGTATGCGTGTGATGGCAGCCGAGCTCGTCGGAAGCATCACCACAGTCGTCGGCGAAGTCACACAGTTGCGTGCGCTCCACGCAGTGTCTGTTGGCGCATTGGAACTGCGTGTAAGGGTCGCAGGGCTTTACGCGCGCTGCGCATAAAGTCATGTTGTTCTCATCCGAGCCGTCGCCACAGTTGTCCACGCCGTCACAGACTTGGTATCTAGGAGGGGAAGAAAGATGTTGAAGTAATTTTTTTTTCCAAAGCAAATACTCATATTTGTTTTTTATACAGCTGTTTTAGTTCCTACTTATACACCTATTTCAGTTTCTTCTGAACTCGAGCATTCTGTTAATATTTTGTGTGTGATAGCTTTTCTCACCTAGGGACACATCTGTGGTTATCACAGTGGAATCGTCTTAGCGTATCGCAGTTGAAGTTGGTGCAGATAGAGGATGCCTCGTCGGAACCATCTCCACAGTCATCAGTACCGTCGCACAGGTCCGACTGGGAAACGCACAGGTTGTTTGCGCACTGGAATCTGTAACAACATCGTATAAATATAATTAAGATAGTTTACACGTGTATTACACGTGAAATAAGAATAGAGTGATATTTACCTGCTCTCGGGACAGTATCTGCCGCCGGGATACCGCGGTGGACATCCAATCTCATCCGACAAGTCTCTACAATCTCTATCGCCATCACATCTGAAGTATGCAGCGATACAGTGCCCAGATTTACACTGGAAGGTTCCGTTCTTGCACTTGAAGCCGCCGCAGTCAGCCTCATCCGTGTTGTCTCCGCAGTCATCTTCATGGTCACAACGCCATCTCGATGAGATACACTTTCCATTACCACACTTAAATTCTGATTCAGAGCATTCTCTGTACTTATGCTGGCAGACAGTTTCCGATTCGTCGCTTCCGTCTCCACAGTCGTCGGTAAAGTCACAAAGCCATTGCTTTGGAATACAACGTTTGTTGTCGCATGTGAAGTCAGTTTCCGCACTACATGAAGGACAGTTTTCTGGTAACTCATCCGATCCGTCTCTACAGTCGTCCTTGCCGTCGCAGAACAACCATTTTGGAATACACCTATAGTTCGCTTGTCCTGGACATCTTCTCCACCCTGTAGTACAGTTCTTCTGTCTGCACATGTATGCAGGCTCATCAGAATCATCTCCGCAGTCGTTATCGAAGTCGCACATCCACAGTTTCGGGATGCATCTCCCATTCTTGCATGCAAATTCAGTGTCGGGGTTACAAGGTCTATTGTGGCACATTACAGGGTCTTCGTCGCTGTTGTCCTTACAGTCTGTGTCGCCGTCACACTTCCAGCTGTCGAGGATGCACCTGCCACTAGACTTGCACTTGAATTCGAGGAGTGGACACTCGTGAGCGCACTCTGCCTCGTCACTTCCGTCTCCACAGTCATCAGTGCCGTCACAGATGGTGGCAGCCGGCGTACAGTTGGTGTTCTTGCACTGGAATGAGCCAGCTCTGCAGTGACGCACTGGACAAGTTTCAGGTTCATCAGAACCATCCATACAGTCTTTCTCACCGTCACACTTCCAGAACCATGGTATGCACTTCTCGTCACGACCATTACATCTATGTTGTCCATCAGTACAGTTGGCGATGCAAGTCTTCATGTCACGTGCTAAGTAGAACTGGTTCGGACAACCACATTTGTAAGTTGTAGCTCCTTCTTCTCCGTAACCCTCGATGTTCAAATAGCTGGATGCATGGGGTGGCGCTATCAGACAGAGATGTGAGCATCCTCCGTTATTATCGCCACATGGGTTGGGATAGGACAGCTGCCTCAACGGATGTACTACGTGAATATCATAAGGCCTATGTGTTGTATTTCTAAGGATCATCAAATTTTCTCCAGAATGCTTGTTTGCTTTGCTTATTGCTTTGAGATTCCAGTCAGTCCAGAAGATCTCATCGTCGAATAGACTGAGAGCGAAAACGTGAGGCACCTTTGTGCCAGATAATACAACATGTCTATGTCGGCCCTCCAAGTCGGCTGAACCAATGTAGTCTAAATGTGCATCAGCCCAGTAGATTCTATCAGTAAAGTAGTCTATCGTCAGAGCATTTGGCCAGGCGATGTCATCTTCCCAGTTAAGAATAGAAGTGAAATTGGAACCATCCATTCCCAATTTGCCAATGTAAGCTTGTAGGTGCCAAGAAGTGAAGTACAGGTAACCTATTCCAGGGTGCACTACGATTGCTCGAGGATCTGTTACGCCAGTCTTTAAGGTCTTTCTTCTGGTACCATCCAATTCTGATACATCCAAGTTCTTGGAATGTCTGTCAAGCCAGTACAGCTTCCTGCCAATCCAATCAATTGCTATACCTTCAAGACCGTGAGAGTCGTGTCTGATGACCACTTCTTTAGTGGGATTGGGATCGGTGTAGTTTGATCTGTAGATGGTCTTAGCGGAAACATCAGCGAAATACATCCTCTGTTCTTTGAAGTCAAAGTCGATGGCAACGACGTTCATAAGGTCTTGGTGCATCAGGTTGTACAAACTGGCGTCAGTTGACATGTTCCTCACGTAGTACTTGTTTGTAAATATGATCCAGGCAGAAGTATTATCCTTTCGTTTACAAGTATGCTCATCAGGTTCTCTTTCATAATATTGGTCATTGCATTTACAGTAGTAAGATCCAGGGGTGTTGGAGCAGTATTGCGAGCAAACTCCCGGCGTTTCTATACATTCGTCTATATCTGCACAAGCTTTACCATCTGCAAGGAGCTTGTAACCCTGATTACAGTCGCAGTAATAGCCAGTTAGAGTGTCAATGCATTTGTGGCCACATTGATTTATTTCCAATTTAGCACATTCATCAATATTACAATGAGGAGGTTCATCAGAGTCGTCAGTACAGTCTGATACCTTATTGCAAACCAGTCTGTTGTCAATGCACTGATCGTTATTACACTTGAACTGTCCAGCAGGACACGTCTTGTTCTCTTTAATACACCCGACCTCGTCAGAATGATCACCGCAATCATCTTCGCCGTCGCATCTAAAGTGATTTCTAATACATTTGAAATTCTGACACTTGAACTCCTGGTCGGTACATTGTTTATATTGAGTGTTACAACGTTTTCCTTCATCGGAGCCATCACCGCAGTCGTTGTCGTGGTCGCACACCCAACCCTCGTTGATACAGCGACCATTGTTACATTGGAACTGGTCGTCAGAGCATGGTGTGGGAGTCGCGCAGTGGTGGATGGTAGAGTTCTCATCAGCTCCATCAATACAGTCGGGATCACCGTCGCAGATCCATTTCTTAGGAATACATTGTGCTCGTTGCCAGAATTTGTTTTCTTCGCAAGTGTATTCTGTTTCAGCATCACACTTGCGCTCATTGCATTGATGACGATCATCTTCGTCGCTATTGTCTAAACAGTCGTTGTCTCCGTCGCAAATATAGATCCTTGGTATGCAGTTGCCGTTGTCACATGTGAAGAGGTCTCCAAAGCAGGTGCGACCTTCAGAGCGGCAATATTCTGGAGGTTCATCGGCGCCATCACCGCAATCATCATCACCATCGCAGTACCAGGTGGCAGGGATACATCGGTGGTTTGGACAACGGAAGCTGTTTTGCGGACACGTTCTCTGCGCGCAATGTAAAGGATCTTCATCAGAATTGTCGCCACAGTCGTTATCACCGTCGCACAGCCAGTAGGGTTCAACACAAATGTTTGTCTTCTCGCATTTGAGATGGTTTGTTGGGCAAGTTGTGTTCATCGGGCAACGTTCGTGTGTTTCGTCCGATGTGATGTTGTCTTTACAATCGTTAATACCGTTACAAACTTGCGTCATAGGTATGCAGCGAGAGTTAAGGCAAGTGAACTCTCCTTCAGCGCATGGTGGGTATACGCACCCTTCTTCGTCAGATCCGTCTTTGCAATCATTTTCGTGGTCACACTTCCAAGACTGGAAGATGCACCTGCCATTATTACACCGGAACTCACTGGGCGAGCACGAATGGTACGTGCAGTAGTTCTTGTCTTCATCAGAACTGTCGCCGCAGTCATCATCACCGTCACATGACCACATCTTGCTGATGCATTTCCCGTTAGCGCAGAAAAACTTGCTAGCGTCACAGGTAATGTTCTTAGCTACACACATCCTTCCTTCGTTCACCAGTTTGGTGCTATCGTCGCACTTGCACTCGACCGTGTTGTTGGGCGCGGGGTGACAGCTCTGCGCGCAGCCTCCGTTGCTGATCTTGCACGGATTCAATTGACACTTCTGTCTGCTCGGACTGTATATGTGGATGTCACGAGGTGAGTCTTCCAATCGCTTCACCATCTCAATCATGTTAGCGCCGGTATGTTTCTCTGCTCTGTACACGCCACGGAGCTGAAGATCTGTCCAGTAAATGTAGTTACCGAAAACAGTGATAGCAAATGGATATATAGTAGCGCTGATGAGGACTTCCCTGTCAGAACCGTCAAGCTTAGATCGTTCAATTTTCTCTCTGACTGCATCAGTCCAATACAACATGTTCTCATCAAAGTCAATGGTCAAGCCACTGGGCTGCGATAAGTCTTTATCAATGATAGCTTTCTTCAATGATCCCGCCATGGTTGTTCTGTAGATCTTACCTGAAGTTCCGAATCGTCCCCAATCTGTGTAGTACAAGGTTCCGTTGCAAGGATCGACAACAATAGCTCTTGGTCGTTCAACTCTAGCGATCATGACAAGTTCTGAGCCATCAAGGTTCATGGCATAGATGGAGTTATTTGAGCTGTCCGTCCAGTAAACCTTCTTCTGCGTCCAGTCGTACGATATACCTTCAGGGTTGATGCCCTTACTGATGATGTTCTGAATGGTGGTAGGATCTGGCTTGTTAGCGGACATCCAGCCTATCCTAGCCCACGGCCTAATCTGTGTAAAGAACAGTTTATTATCAGCGTAGTCGAACTCTACTCCGACGACATTTGTAAGGTTGACGACAGGTTTGAACGGAACTCCTGTAGATTTCGGGTCTAAGTTAATAGCCCGGATTTCAGTTCTTGTGGTAAATACCAGGTATTCGTCAACCACATCGCATTTCTTGGGATTGCTGGCAGAGATTTGTCCAGTAGCGCACTCGCACCTATGTGTGTAGCCTTTGTTAGCTTCCGGTGGGTAGCTGAAGCAAAGTTGGTCACATCCGCCATTTCCCAGTTTTCTGCAGGGGTTGTTTTCGTCTGTAGGCTGATTGTTTACATCGAATATAACGATATCTCTCAGCTTTGGAAGGTTTATCCTAACTTTTTCTGGCATTGACATATTGCCGGGCAACTTGGACGCTTTGTAGATAGTTTGCAAGTTTCTGTCAACCCAGTAGACGCTACCTGTGTGTATCGCGATGCCCATGGGGTTTGGTAAGTTCGATCTGATAAGTTGCCTGTTACCTCCGTTGAAGGAAATCTTCTGAATCTGGTCAAGTTTGGAATCAACCCAGTAGACGTCATGTGTCAACATATCGATGGTCAGGTCTCTTGGGTTCGATATACCGGAGCTCACAACTGTTTGCCAGTTACTACCATCCAAGAACGCCTTTCCAATTCTTGGGTACTGGCCATAATCAATCCAGTACAAGAGTCTCTTTATCGGGTTCACAGCTAGCTCTCGTGGAGCATCCATTGTTGTTTTAACTAAGACCTTTCTGTTTGACCCATCCAGCCAGCACATTTCTACGTAATTTTCATGAGGGAAAACGTTGGTAAAGTAAAGGTTTCCAGCTACCCAGTCCACGGCTAAGCCTCGGATGCCATTGCTGCCGATACCGTCTTTAACTATGTGTTGGAGTTCGGTACCGTTTGGTCTGATGCGGAAAATACCGTTCCATTGACCGCGGTTGAATTCTACCCAGTAGATATAGTTTTCAGCAAAGTGTACGTCTACGTGAAGGATGTGGTGTCCCACGCCGGTGACCGGAACCATAGCCTCAGCACTCGAGTCGATGCTGTATCCTCGGATCAGGTCCAGCTGAGACACGACTGCGAATGTCTTGTAGGGCACGCAGGTGACTTCATTTTCCTTTCTGTAGCCGACCGAGCACGCGCAGCTACGAGTCTCGCCGTCCCCAGGAATACAGATCTGTTCGCAGCCCCCATTGTTCAAAAAACAAGGATGGAGGACCATCTTTCTCTTCTGGAATACAGTGAACGACTTTAAGTCACTCTCATTGTCTAGTATAGTTTTGATGTTATCTCCGTTGGGTAGATCGGCCTTGATGATCTTTTCATGCTGTGGGTCTAAGACGTATAGCCTTGAGTCGAGTACTGCGATAACTTTGGGGTAGGAGATGGCATTGTTCTCAGAAAGTATCGTTTTCCTGTCATTGCCTTCAGTGTTGACGCTGTTGATGCTAGGCGGGAACTGGGTACTGAAGTAGACGATCTTCTTCTCCACGTCGATGGTGACGGCCTCTGGTCTTTCGATGATGTCCACCAGAATGATGGGGTTAGTGCCATCCATGTTAGCTTTACCGATTTTTGCCGGAACTCCGAAACCTCCTTCATCAGACCAGTACATTTTTCTGAAAATATAGAAAGTGAATATTAATATATGGCTATTTGATCCTTTTGAGTACTATCTAGCTATATATCTATAATATAAAAATGAATCTCTATTTCCCTTGGTCACGGCATCACACGTGAACGGCTGGATCAATTTTGCTAATTCTTTTTTTGTTGTGTTTGTTATTGCCAGGGGAAGGTTTTTATGAAAAAAAAAAGTTGCGCGTAGTATTATATTCATATTTAAGACAGGACAACGTCTGTCGGGACAGCTAGTCTTATATATAAAAATGAATCCTTAATTCCCTTGGTCACGGTATCACACGTGAACGGCTGGACCAATTTTGCTAATTCTTTTTTTGTTGTATTTGTTACTGTCAGAAGAAGGTTCTTATGGAAGAAAAAATAAAGAAAGTTGCGAATTCAATATCTTATATATAAAAATGAATCCCTTTTTCCTTTGGTCACGGCATCACACGTAAACGGCTGGTGCGTACACTCCAAACAGTTACCATGAGGTAGACCTATACAACTTATTATTTCTTCCAAATTTAAGATTATTTTTATATCTCTAGCTCTCAGCCATTCTACCGTACAAAACTTATAAGGTATTTTTCTTACTTTCAAGTAGCCTATGAAGGTATTTTATTTATCAAGAAACGAGATATAGGTGGCAATTTGCCAGATGCTACAGATCCAGTGTCATTATTCTTAAATTCAAATAATTGAACTTTTACAGGGAGATCATATGGTGACAAAAAAGAGCAACTTACCCTTCAGTGGGATCCAAACAAATTCCTTTAGGTTTAGCAACAGAAGTCTTGCTGCCATCATTAGCCATCACAATGGTTCGGTATTTCACTTTCCCCCCCACCGTGACCAGCTCGATGTTACTGGCGACCCTGTTAGCCATGTACAAGTTCCTGCCCAACCAGTCAAACGCGATGGATGAGGGCGCGCCAACGATACCGGTGTCAGATCCAAAGAATTCAACCTTATTGCCACCGCCATAAGGCATACTGTAGATTGTACAGTTTTCGTCATCATCACTGTCGCCTGTTATGGATTGGAGCCAGTACAACATATGACCGTGACGATCGTAGTCTAGTTGTACTCCACCTGAAACAAAATACGCAAGTTTTATGATAAGAAAATCAAAATCATTTTGAAAATTCTAAAATATTAGTTATCTTACCTTGAATGCCAACAATAGGAGCGAGTTGTCCGGCTCGGCCTGAGCCATCCAATGATAAGTCAATGACTTGGCTTCCCTTCAGCACCATAAGATACGCA
Organism: Antitype chi; assembly: GCA_947359405.1. Taxonomy (NCBI): domain Eukaryota; kingdom Metazoa; phylum Arthropoda; class Insecta; order Lepidoptera; family Noctuidae; genus Antitype; species Antitype chi. The sequence goes on from OX375823.1 coordinate 749,035, forward strand.
TTTTCCTCTGTAAATATAAATATCACGTTAGACACGAAGTTTCATAATTATACAGCACTTATATAATCGTATTTGAAAATTAGTGGTAAAATTACCTTCCACACATTTGCCATCCGGTAACAGCTTGAACCCAGGCTTGCACATACAAGTATATCCCACAGTCTTGTTTGGACTAAGTAAACAGAGATGCTGGCATGAATCTTTCTTGCACGGAGACGTGTACAGCGGCTGGAGAGACGGATGGTGTACATGTATGGACAGAGGCTGCGATATCAAGTGAGACACCACCGTCTGGTTGGTACCCTTGAACTTGTGAGCTGATAACACCCTGTTCAGCTGACGATCTGTCCAGTACAACGTGTCTTCGAATAAAGTCAGCGAATGAGGGTGCAGGAGGTAGTGACTACCAGCCAACACCTGCTGCCTGCCCGTACCGTTGTAATAACAGAAGTCTATGAAATCCAACTTAGAATCTGCGAAGTATACTCTTTGTGTTGCTGTGTCTAATGTCAGACCGTTAGGCCAGTAGATTTTGGTAGTAATGATAGCTGATCTCTGTGTACCGTCCATGCCCACTCTCTCGATGCGGGGGTTCTCTCCCCAGTCGGTCCAGAACAGCCACCTTGCGTTCGGAGCCGGGTCTAGACACATGCCTCTTGGCTGTGTTATGTTACCGCTCAACAAAGCTGTTCTAGCTGTACCATCTTCTTTGGCCACCTCGATAGTGTTCAGTTTGCTGTCTAACCAGTAAATGTTTCCTCCCACCCAGTCATACGCTAGCCCCTCAACGAGGTCCAGTCCAGTAGATATGATGATCTGTGGCTCACTGCCGCGGTCTAGCCGAGAGATCTTCTTGAGTTTCATGTCAGACCAGAATATTGTTCCCGTGTGCATGTTGGAGGCGGTTGCGACAACATTTTCGACGTTGATTGGAACCCTTTCAAGACCTTGTTCGTTAAGGTCTGCTACCAAGATGGAGTGCCTGTTGGATATGATAAGGAAGGCGCTGGAATGGTTGTTTGCTTTGCATGTGTGGTTGTTGATGGTCAGTAGGTAGCCGTCCATGCAGGAACAAGCGTAGGAACCCTTGGTGTTGGTGCAGGTTTGAGAGCATAGGCCGGGAGGGTCGCATTCATTGATATCTTTGCAGTTGGAGCCATCAACGTCCAACTCCTCGCCAGGTGGACACAGACACAATGGTCCGTTCGGAGTCTGCTTGCACCCGTTAGAGCAAAGACCGTCTTGATGTTCACATTCAGCAAAATCACAACTTGCACCTGTGAAGCATTATTTAGCTAATCAGTATTGAACTTTGTACAACTGAGAGTTAGGTGGTATATGCTGGGCTGTACGTTACCTTCGTCGGCGCCATTCGGACAGTCGAACTTGGTGTCACAAACTTGCGTAATATTGACACACCTGCCGGTGACTCCAGGACATTGCCACTGGTCAGCGGGACACCTGAAATACAACAATAATAACGCATTACTTTTAACGCATTTTTCTGATTACACATACTTATGCGCTGTCCAAAAAACGGTATCTGATGAAAAAGTATTTACCGCTGGTCTGTGGATATGCAAATCATGCAAAGAAGAAAAGGATAAAAGGGAGTTTTATTTAGACATAATATTAAGTATAAAATAATTGCTTGTTAAACTGTTAGTCTTTCCAACGTGGAAATTGTATAGGTACAGACCTGAAAGCAGGCGGCTTGCAGGCATGTTCGAGTCCCTCATCAGAGCCATCGCCGCAGTCGTCATGGCCGTCACACACGTACGCCTTGAACACGCAGCGGCCGTTGTGGCAGCGGTAGTAGTTGTTGGCGCACGAGATGGTGCCGCACGTCGCCGGCTCGTCTGACAGGTCCTCACAGTCCGGCGTGCCTGGAAACATGCTCAGGTATAACTTTTTATGATAAAAGAAAGACCTGTACCTAAAGTACGCGGACGTGAGATCTAATTAAATAAATAAACAATACCAGTCTATCTTTGTCTCATATTGTGACACACCTCACATTGGTCACCACGCTTGTCCAAGGCAGGTTGGCGATTTCAGACTTGTATCTATACGACGACGGAACGAAGACGTAAAACCTAGTTCTGGAGCGTTTTCTCACTCTCTGTTCTTCATAATCGTGTGGTTGTGTGTGTCTTTCTTTATTTTATTTATTGTTGCATTTTCCTTGTTATTTACATCCGTCTTCAGGTGCTTACCGTCACAATACCAGGTGGTAGGTATGCAGATCCCAGACGATGCGCACTGGAACTGCTTGTCGGGCTGGCACTGGTGCGGCGCGAGGGACGGGCAGCCCGCCTCGTCGCTGCCGTCGTTACAGTCTGGGATGCCGTCACACTTGTAGGCTTCCTGAGGACATGGAGATAGGAGATCATAGACAAGTAAATAATTCATTAGGTTTTCTCGTTTTTGCATTTATATTTTTACGTTCTCATGTTTTGTCAATTCTAATAATTTATCATATTTAAATCTGTTAAATAAATAAAAACTTATGAAGAACTTAAATGCTCGCCTCTATGCAATGTGTGACGACGGTTAAAAGGTTGGAGACAATCTTTAACCAGCCGTGTAGAACAACCTTCAGATTTGACAGCAGATTTTCTGATCTAGGTTTTATGTCCTATGTCAAGCTGTTTCATTGCAAAAAAGGAGTGGTGGTTTTCCTACATTTCTCCGTCTCTCTCTCACACTGCAGAAGGAGTCAAATATTACCGTTGTAAGGGGTGGTGAAAGGGTCCGAGACTTAAGACATTGTAAAACCTATACTATCCCAAATTATAATGGCTGTGGAATACAGCTGAAAATTCGCGTCAGATGGCATAATATTGCCATTTGACATCATGTTGAGCTGAGGTCCTTTTGGCGTTAGCAATTTTTTTAATTGATTATTTTAGTTGAAATCGTTGTGCTCTTATAATGGCTTATGCCAGAGGTACCTGTACACACTGCTTGAGGTCGGCGCATTTGAACTGGCTGGCGAGGCAGGACACGGGCGGGCAGTCGGCCTCGTCCTGCTTGTCGAAGCAGTCGTCGTCGCCGTCGCACACCCACGACGCCGGGATGCAGTGGCCCGTGCGGGGGCACGTGAACTGGGGAAATAATGTCATTTTAAATACGTAAGTAAGCTTTAGTTTAGATTAATTTTTCTAAAAATCTCATCTTTTCTAAAAAAAAATGGCAAATTTATATGCAAAATCGCGTTTCTAAGATAGTATTACCCCGCGTTTACACCTACATATACAATTTATGATACTTGTTTTCCACAAGTCTTCTAACATACTTGTAATATAATAACAATGTCGTGTTCAAAACATGTAGGTAACGTTCAGGTCGTGTGGTGACGTCGTTTCAGGTCAAGTATCGTTTACTATTTTGTTTACCATTTTGACAAGGTTTCTACAAGTTTTGAATAAAGGTGCCGATTTTGGTTTGCCGAGATTTTTTATAAGAAAACAACGTGTAGTTATTATGAAGGTTTATTCGCTACTAAACTAGATCATAGTGGACTGTAAAAATACATGTATAGATAGCTACTAATAGACGTATCTATAGGCTCACGACACAACTCGCTAATCTATTTGGACATTCCTCCCGCCAAAGAATATAGTTCTCTATACTTTAACAAAAAAAAACTTAAACTAAAGCAATGAAAAATTAGAAATACTGCATAAACTTAACACATAACAAGTATAAATACAAACTCAAGAAACATTCCTCTCAAAATCTTTATCATAAAACAATTTAAACAACCTGTATCGTTGTTATTTGCAGTAAACACATTCAAGCAAAGCATAACACGTGCGGCTCAGCCGGGATGTTCAATTAGGTACCTATAGCTCAACTGAAATACTTAACGAAGCAGGTAAAGAGTAGGCTTGGGAGAACTTATCATAGTACTTATATAACATAAATAAATTGGCTTTTTTAAACTTCATTTGGACATAAAAGGTATGTAAATAAATTCTGAACTTTAAACAATGTATGTAACAAATTTCATTTGGTTAAAATACAAATTTTGCTTACTGGACGCTTACATTCTCCGGTTTTACACTTTACTGATACGACTCGACTTACATTATCAGATCCAGGATATTTTTTGATAATTTTACCAAGTAACCATTTAGCTGGCGGTATATTATCTTCTTTTAGAACAACAATATCGCCTATTTCTGGTTCCTCACGTTTAGTATTCCATTTATACCTTTGATTTAAATTAACTAGGTATTCTTTATACCACTTATTCCAAAAATCTGTTACAATTTTTGGCGTTAATCGCCATCTATCCAAACCAACAACGTTACAATGTGTAATCCTCATCTGTAATATTTATCAATGGTTCGCCTACCAAGAAATGACCTGGTGTCAAGGGTAGAGGGTCGTTTGGGTCATCGTTCAACAAGGAAATTGGTCTCGAGTTTAAACACGCCTCCACTTGCGCCAGGACCGTCGACATTTCTTCGTACGTAAGTGTAATATTTCCTACTACTTTTTTTAAATGTGTCTTAGTTCCGCGCACCGAGGATTCCCACAACCCGCCAAAGTTTGGCGAGTGGGGAGGAATATAATGCCAGGTGGTTCTTTCTAAGGAAAGTAGCTCTGCTAATTCTCCAGGAAGAGAAGATTTTGACCTATTAAACATGTCTCGCATTTGCTAATCGGCACCAAAAAAATTAGTGCCATTGTCACTGTATAAATCCTGACAATGGCCTCTACGAGCAGTAAATCGCCTAAACGCAGCAATAAAAGCCTTGGCAGTCATGTCGGTTACTGCTTCTAAATGGACTGCTCGTGTAACCATACACACGAATATGCAAATTTAACTTTTGTAAGACTTAGATCCTCGGCCTGGCGAAAATCTGATAAAAACTGGACCACATAATCCACACCAGTAGATTTAAATGGCTTACTGGGTTTCAACCTTGCCTCTGGAAGCAGGCCCATTAGAGGAATAGTCTTCCTCGTGGAGTATCTCAAACAAATAGTGCATTCTCTAAAATATTTTTTAACACGTTCCTTAGCACGTAAGATCCAGTACTTGGTTCTAAGTAAATTTAACATAGCCTGAGGGCCACCGTGCAATGTTTTTGTATGAGCATCCGCAATTAAAACCTTGGTAAAATGATGGTTACCAGGCATAATTATCGGGTGCTTTGTGTCATAACACGCGTCCGATTGTGCTATGCGTCCACTTACTCTTAATGTCCCCTTTTGGTCCAAAAAGGGACAAAGTGATCGTAATTTACTCTTTTTGGCACACACCCTCCAGCCTTTAATCGTTTTATTTCTAATGAAAACTCGCGCTCTTGTACTTATTTAATGCATGATATTAAATTCTCGTTCATTTCACTTGGTGTTGTAAATTTAGGTAGTTTAGGTCCATTATATTTCTTTAATTTATAATTCAAAACTCGTCTACAATAGGATACAATCTTTAATAGCTTATTTAAAGATGAATATTTTGACCAAACAAATTCTTCGTCGACGTCAGATATGACGGTTAAAGACTGGATTCGTTTCTCTTCGTGTGTGTCTTCAATCAGTTTACTCTCTGTGTGTACTGTAGTTTCTGACAACCAATGCGGTCCTCTCCACCACAATATATCCGCACTCAAGTCCTTGGGCTGCAGACCACGTGAAGCACAATCCGCAGGGTTTGTCTCTGAGGAGACATGACTCCACTGGTGGTAATCCATAATATTTAATATAGTGGACACTCTGTTGCTAACAAATGTTGTCCATCGACTTGAGCCTCCTCTGAGCCATGCTAACACTATGGTGGAGTCGGTCCATCCATAGAGATGTTCCTTTGGTATCTCCAGAACTTGTGATACTTCACATATAAGCTTGGCTGCTAAAGTGGCGCCACACAATTCAAGTCTGGGTATAGAAATGTCCTTTACGATTGGGGCAACTCTAGTCTTTGCGGACAGTAAATGTACATACACACTATTTGAACTATCAATCACTCGTATGTAAACTGCTGCTGCAAAGGCTGATTTTGAAGAATCTGAAAATACGTGTAGCTCTCTCTTGCACTCTTGTGTAAAATTTACCCACCTAGGTACCTTTAGATTTTGTAAATCTATTAGCTCTTGTCTGTATTTTAGCCACTCACCATGCAATTCATCCGTCAAACTGTCATCCCACTCAAGACCAGATTTCCATAGTTTCTGAATGAAAATCTTAGCATTAACTGTCACTGGGGCAATCCAGCCTAAAGGGTCATACAATCTCGCTACTTCAGATAATACTTGTCTTTTAGTGATTAAATCTTTAGGTTCAGGTAAGTATACAACGTATTCAAAATTATCATTCTTCCTATTCCAACTCAAACCTTTATTAGATCATTCAGTTTAATAGGCTGCCTATCACTCAACTCAGCTTTCCCAATCTGCTCTAAAAATTTCTCATCATTACTATTCCATTTTTGTAACTGAAAACCACCACTCTTCAATAACTCATTCATCTCCTCATAAATTTGTATTGCCTCACTAACCGTGTCAGAACCAGTCATTAAATCTTCCATATAATAGCATTGTTTTGTTATTCTCGCCGCTAATGGATACTTCTGCTTTTCTAACTCAGCAAGTCTATGCAATACCTTGACAGCTAGCTATGTCGCGCATGCTGTACCGAACGTTAAACGTAACAATTTATAACGTTGTATTGGCTCCGATGGATCAAATCTCCAGACAACTCTCTGAAAATCTGTGTCCTTGTCTGCCACTCTCACCATCCGATACATTTTGACAATATCGGCTACGATACAGATTTTATGATGACGCCATCTCATCAAGATGTGCCTTAAATCTTGTTGTAACCTTGGTCCAACAAGAAGCTCATCATTTAAAGATACATTGTTGTCACCTTTGCTGGATGCGTCAAAGACGACTCTCACTTTAGTAGTGTCTTTGTCTTCTCTCACCACAGCATGGTGAGGAAGATAGACAGCTTTAGATTTCTGTAGCTCACTCTCAGAAACCAGTCTCATGTGGTTCATACTCAAGTACTCACTCATAACTTTATTATATTCTTCTCTTAACTTTGACTCTTTCGATAGCTTTCTCTCTAAATATTCTAACCTCTTTACTGCTCTCTTTTCTGTATTACCATATTGACACTTAGGCTTGTCCGTTGCAAAAGGTAATCTCACTATAAATCTCCCTTCATTATCTCTCACCGTAGTTAAGTCAAAAAACTCCTCCCATACTTTCTCACTATTAGACATCTCTTTCCTTACAAAATTAGGCTCATCTTCCATCTCCCAAAACCTTTTAAGTAACTCATCCTCTTTCACCTGAATGTGCATGCTAATGAGATTATCCTTTGCTAACGTTCGAGATCCCTTTGACATTCTTCCGGACAAAATCCATCCAAACACTGTATTCTGTGCTATTAAATTACAATCAGGATGCTTCATAACGCCATCAAGTAACATTTCGCTATAAACCTCTGCACCTAGCAAAATATAAATCTTACCTGGCGTCGCGTATGTAGGATCAGCTAAAGGAAGATCGTCAATTTCTACCCATTTAGAAGTGTTCACGTTGGTTGACGGAAGTAGTGACGATAAGGAATGTAACACATATGCGTTAACTAGGATGTAATTAGCTGGATTATGAGGTGATTCCAGGCGAAGTGAAACCGTGTTTTTTATCCTTATACGGCCATCTCCCAGCCCTGACACCCAGCCACTTACTGGTTTGCGTACAAGACGTAATAATTGCACAGTAGACTCAGAAACAAAAGATGCCTGTGATCCTTGGTCAATTAAAGCACGAACTATTTGGTTAAAACCGTTAGAGCGGAATACCTTAACCATAGCTGTCGCAAGTAGCACGCTGTCGGGTTGTAGCTCTCCTCTAGAAAATGTAGCAGTTATGTTTGTGTCACCTCGTGTTGCCGTGTGTCACTCGCTCTCTCCTGTTGTGGTTCACTCGGTGATACTGTAGCAGCCTGCTCCAGGCTACTGGCTGGCTCCTTGTTCTCTCTCTCAAAGTGTAACATCGTATGATGTCTCCTCCCACATTTCTTACAGCTGAAAGACTGTCGACACTTAACTACCGTATGATTTGGCGCCAGGCAATTAAAACATAATTTACTCGTTTGAACGAAGTCCTGTCTTTCCTTAGGTGGCATAAGACTAAAACGTTTGCACTGGTTGAGATAATGAATTTCATGACACATCGGACACTCTTGTTTAGCCTTAGGCTTGTTCTGTTTCTCCTTCTCTACTGATGTATGAAAAGATTTCGATTTAGCAGCATGCTTAACTTGTTCCGCAGCACGGTTCCCGTTAGTATTGATCATTTCTAGCGTCCTGAAACGGTACTCTAAATAATCTCTCAATTATATCCAAGTGGGCAACTCATCACACATCATACTTATCTGCTGTTCCCATTGTTTAACAGATTCCGTGTCCAATTTTGAAACGACTAAGTGAACGACAGACGCGTTAGCGTAGCTGGATTCAGTACTAATGTCCAAGTTTTCCAAAGATTTTAGACAAGTAGACGTCGTATCCAACAAACTCCTAATTGCATTGGCTGACTCGGTTTGAATTTTCTTTGTGCCAAATAAAGTCCTCATAATTGCATTGCAGTTATAACGCTTGTTATTGTATCGGCGAACTAACTGCTTCCATGCTTCCTCATAATTTTCATCAGTCGTCGAAAAATTACTCAATAGATTTAATGCTTCTCCACTCAAATTAGATTTGAGATAATGTAATTTCTGTACCAATGTAATATTCTTATTATTGTGTATTAATGAGGAAAACATGTCGTAAAAGGTTGCCCACTCTTTATATTTACCCGCATAAGTAGGCGATTGTATGCGGGGCAGTTTCACATCACTGCAATTATTGTTCGCGCTAATGGCAACTGCTGGGTTAGATAACTCGGTAACTGGCGGCAAAAACTGTTGCAAAGCTTCTCGCAAACTTGATTTATGTTGAACACTAGCTTTTGCCCGCGACTTCATACGCGTGGACTTTAGAATCAAGTAGATAATCATTTTTTTTGATAATATATAGCCTATTTTTTAAGTTAGACCTCTCGGAATACATCATTGAAAACTGCATTCGATTCCATGCAGTGGTTTTTGCGTGATGCGGTAACAAACATATAGACAGACAAAAATTCTAAAAACCGTTGTTTTGGCTTCTGTTGCTCTAATAAAGACCCCCCATACTATTTTTTCTTCAATATCTTTAATGTACAGACATCGGCCTGTTACAATTTTATTATATATGTATAGATATAGCTCTTCAAAAATCTCAAATTTTCCTTCAGTAAAATATGCTTCCTTCTTAGTTTTCGTTTTTGCAACTACTTCCTTGTGTCCGTCTTTAAAATCTTTAAATAATTGTTCTAACAACTCCAATCTCGTTTCTAAGTCCTGACGTTTAATTCTTTCTTTCGGAGTTTTCTTAAAATTTCTCTCAGCTTTCATCAAATTGTCGATCAACTCATCTTGTAACGAAAAAAGTGCTTCCATTGTAGTAACAAATAAACTCGCACACCAATCCCAGCAAACAACACTCCGATCTATTACTTGTTTTAGGTAAGAAGTTCTCGCAAAGTAACAGTTTATTTGACTTTAATCTCTTTAAACACTCACTCAAAGTACTGTTATTTCGTTTTTCACTAATAGTCACATACACATTGTAAACAAGAAACAGTTTATAGTCAATCAAGTTCACTGTAATAACTCGTTTTTTAAAAATGTTTTATAACTTGCACATTAGTAATTAGTAAAACGTGTCACCCGATGACTCCTTATCGCACTCAGGTATCACACTCCGTATCGCAATCTTTTGTTCGCGCGGGTCGGCCGAGCCCGATTCTCATTAACACAATCCGGCTCGAAGGACCAAATGTTCAGTACATAAGGTTGATTTTGGTTTGCCGAGATTTTTTATAAGAAAACAACATGTAGTTATTATGAAGGTTTATTCGCTACTAAACTAGATCATAGTGGACTGTAAAAATACATGTATAGATAGCTACTAATAGACGTATCTATAGGCTCACAACACAACTCGCGAATCTATTTGGGCAGGGTCTATACCCCTTTATTTATAACCGTTGCTTAAAGTTAAATAATGATTAGCGACTGTTTAATACACTTTTGACGTTTAAACATATGTAACTTAATTTCAATCATCTATACAGGATAAGTTTTTAACCAGTGCGCAAACTGTAACTATGAATTCAGCATATCATTCTAGACCCCCTAGCGCAGAAATTTTTCGTCGGTTATACAAAAAAAAAAATCAGCTGCTCCTTACATGTTTACCGCGTAGGTATTGCACTTTTCCATGAAACAGCTGATTTGTTTTTGTATAACGGACGAAAAAGTTCTGCTCTGGGGGGTCTAGAATGAAATGCTGAATTCATGGTTAGTTTGCGCACTGATTAAAAACTTATCCTGTATATATAAAAATGAATCCCTATTTCCCTTGGTCACGGCATCACACGTGAACGACGGGACCAATTTTGCTAATATTTTTTTTGTTGTATTTGTTATTGTCAGGAGAAAGTTCTTATGGAAGAGAAAATCAGAAAGTTGTGCATTAATTATAGAAATGCGAATTCAATATTCATAGTTAAGACAGGACAACGTCTGTCGGGTCAGCTAGTCGTTTATAAATAAACCCCCTAGTCTTAACAACTTGCTTCAGATGTAATCGATACAGGAAACTAGTGCACACAACATGCCATAAAGGAAGTGGTAGTAGCAAACAGGTAGCAATACCTAGTCTATCAACAAACCTGGAAGTAAGCACAAGTCTTTTCAGCACAATGGGAGCCCTCATCAGATCCATCTCCGCAGTCATTCTCGGAGTCGCACTTCCAGGTATTGGGCACACAGCGTCCGTTGTCGCACTGGAACTGAGACGAGGAACACGTCACGTTGACGCAACCGGTCTCGTCGGAGAAGTCGCCGCAGTCGTTCTCCGAGTCGCATTTGAAAGTCGCCGGGATACAGCGACCAGACTTGCACATGAATTCCGATCCGCTGCATGTGGTTTCTGGAAGGTATAGGAAGTGTTTTATCGACATGTGATTTAAGTAAGTAGCGTTTTGTGTATGAAATTAATATCACATGATTTACACGGTACATTTAAGAAGTGTTTCAATCTGTAATAACAATTGTGGGCATGAATTTCTTGAACTCATGATTCGAAAATTCTCGTTTTCTAGTTGATATAAAATTAAATATTTTCTAGGGTTAACACAAAAACTCTAGGTAAGAGAACCTTGTCCTCGCCCACGAGGAGAGTTTTATAATAACGAGAGAGTATCAATTAAAAAAGATCTACTCACTGGTACAATTTTGTTCCTCATCACTGTTATCCAAGCAATCATCATCACCGTCGCACACCCAGCTCTTAGGAATGCACCTCTGGTTGTTACAGGTGAAGTCCCAGGAGTGAGGGCAGGCCTGCACGGGCGGCTCCGAGCTGGGGTCGGCCACGCACTTGGTGCCGTCTGCTGCCAGCTTCTCCCCATACGGACACCCACACTTCACCGTTAGCAACTCCGTGTTGTTCCTGGGCACAGCGAAGCACAGTTTCTGGCAGTTTCCATTGTCCCTCGAGCACGGTTGCATAGGATCTATTCTCTGAATCTCCTCACTGTAAACTTTGACACCGTAGAGTCTATTCGTTTGAGGTTCCCGAACCATGATATCTTCTTGTTCTCCTGTCAGCTTGTGTAGTCTTACAATGGCGTCTAGTCTCCAGTCCGTGATATACATAAACTCTTTGTGTATAACGATGGAGAACGGATGTCTGATGAGCCTTGAGTTGACAGTTTTAACGTCAGTACCATCGAGTTTAGAGTGTTGGACATGATCGAGTAAGGCGTCGCACCAGTACAGTCTGTCCGCATCGAAGTCTATGGACAAGCCGTTCGGCCAACCCAGGGTCACGTTCTCGAAGACCAGCAAGTTTGTACCGTCGGCGTACGCTCGGCTGATGTTGGCAGGGCGGTCCCACTCGGAGAAGAAGATGAAACCTTTGTTAGGATGTACTACAATAGCTCGCGGTCTCTTCAGATCCTTCAGTAAAGTTCTCCTATAAGCTACATTTCTCGTCGATAGCACGTTCAATGTTCCCTTCCGGGAGTCGATATAGTAAAGGTTCTTGGACGCCCAGTCTGCTGCTAAACCCTCAACTCCTTCGTTCTGTGACGCCAAAACGATTTCCTTTGTCGTTCCGTTTCTATGAACCCTGTATATAACATCTTGTAATACATCTGAGTAGTAGATGTGCTCGTCTCGAGCATCAAAGTCTAAGCCAACGAATCTAGCCCGTTTTGAAACGACCGGTAGTATGGCGTCACTGAAGCCTTCTATGACCGGGTTTAATACTTTTCCTTTGATAAACCTCTGCTGGGAATACATAAGGAATTCCTTGACAAGATCGCAGTTTCTCAAGTCAGTTTCTAGTCTGTATCCGATGTTGCAGGCGCAGCGGTACCCGAGCCCTCCGTTCTGCAGCGCCGTGACGATGCACATCTGTGCGCAGCCACCGTTGTTGGTGCCGCACGGGTTGTTCACGGAGGTCTGCTTGAGCGAATGTATCACCGTAATAGCCTTTGGTTCTCTGATGTCCTTCATTTTGTAGATGGCCTGTATGCTGGAAGGTCCCTCGTATTTGTTGACGGAGCTGATGCCCTGTTTGGTGTTGTCCGACCAATAAACGCGGTCCTCAATGAGCGCCAGTCTCGATGGGCTGGGAACCTGCTGACCTCTGAGGACCAGGAACCGATGGTTTCCGTCGTAGTCCACAGTCTCTATGTAGTCCAGGAGCGAGTCGCACCAGAATACCCTCCTAGCGATGATGTCCACTGCGATACCGGATGCTTTGTAAGTTGCTTCTGAAACGATTGACTTGGCGTGTGTTCCATCCATGTTCGCTCTGATGATCTGCAAGTAACAAGTAACAATTAAGTAAGTGGAACAAGCCGTTCATCCCAAATGAAAAAGATATTTTTGTTAATGTTGTAGTATTTGTTTCTATTAATATATTTAAAAGTACAAATGGCAAATAGTATTCTGAAATTCTTCAGTAGACGTCATTTCAAACTGATATAGAATCCGTGAAATGCTCACCTGACTGCTATCAGCTACAAACATCAATCCCAGCGTCGGATCTAGGGCCAGGTCAGCAGGGTTGGTCAGGTTGGAGCCGAGTACGACAGCATGCCAGCGACCATCTAGCTCGAATACGTCAATCTTCTGCCCGATGGCGTCGGCCACGTACAGCTTGTCTCCCACCCAGTCTACCGCCAGCGCCACGGGCGCCCACGAGCCCGCCACAGTGATGTCGGTGCCAGTGTAGCTGGTCACGCCGGCTGGCACGCTCAGCTGCTGCGAGTGGATCTGGAATGTAAGGTTGTTTGATTATGAACGAGAAACAAAATAATATTGATCAGCTTACAGCCGCTCATGTTTAAATTCTACTGGGATATTTAGATAACATACATATTATTAGAGAAAATAGACGCAGAGTGTTAAAAGGATCTTTTGACGCCTGACCGACATTGAAGCGTTCAAATTATGATTTTCAGTTATTACGGCACCTTAACCTTTCGAAAAAGTTAGTCTACGTAAGGCGTATTATTTGATAAAGACTCTTTCTAATGAAGCATGTCCTAAAGAATTTGCTTATTGTACTCACTTTCCTCGTCTTAAGATCAGACCAGAACAGCAGGTTCTTCCGGTAGTGGAAGTCGAGGCCGGCCGCCTGCGTGGCGTTGGCGACGTGCACGGGCGCGCGGCCGTGCAGGTCCATGCGCAGCACGGCGCCCGCGTGCGCCAGCAGTAGCGCCGGCGCCGCCGCCGCCGCGCCCGCGCAGCGCCCGCCGCCCGCCGCCGTGTAGCCCGGCGCGCACGCGCACTGGTAGGCTGCGGGCAGGGACACTAGTTACGACTGCGATTGCAAAGGTTCTAACATTCTTGGTCTGGATATCTTAAGCCAATGGTAAACTTTGCTTCAAATTGTCATCAGTGTTAGAAATGTTTTATTGTTTGTAAAACCAGTGATTACCGACCCTATCACCCATTGGAGTGACTATTAATAGTTACTTTTTTTTCTTGCTGGCCTAGTCGCCGCAAGTGTGACTTCAGGGTATGATCAGTCGGGAAACTTGCAATAGGGTGTTTCCGTCAGGAATTTATTATTAGCGCCTGGATTTGTGCCCGGTTGATGGCAACAGGCTTAGACATACTGGCGATATGTGAGTGAACTATACACCTCTGCCTTTGGGATATACAGGCGTCCTGTAATATTAAGTTCCTTACACCCAGGCGTGTTGATGCAAAGCTGATGGCAGTAGCCCCACTCCTTGCATTCGTCGCGGTCCACGCACGTGCGGTTGTCGGGTGCGAGCGTGAGCCCGGCGGCGCACGCGCACGCTCCTCCCGATGGGGACGCGACGCACTTGTACTCGCACTCCAGAACAGGGCACGACGCCGTCGCTGTGGACCAGGAGAAAATCTTGTTTAACACTCAAATACATAGGGAGAATAAACTAAAAAAAAAACATAAGTAGAGTTTAACTAATTTCATGTTTCTTTTTTCAAATGTTATTTTGAGTCATTTATGGCATTTGAAAAGAGGGACCTGAATGAGGGATTCGTTAGTAGACATGCTGCAATAAGAAGTTTATTTACTTTTAGTCCTGTTTCTGAAAACATTATTTCTTCTAATCTGTAGCTAACTCTTATTAATGATTGTTGTTATTTTAATGAGCCAATTATAATGCTCAACATACGATTTGAAGAGCTATAAAAATCATTTTATCATCGTTATATACAGTGGCAACTTAGGTACATGTGTTGTCACATTATCATCTACGAGTAGTATTAAATTAAATCCACTACGAGTAGATATCGCTCAAAAGACATTCTAATCTTTTCGCACTTAAAGGTGGAGGCAATAAAGAAAATTACATTCGTACCAGTTTTGGTTATAAACAGTTATTTCTCAGTGGATTAGTCTAAAATGAGCTCGTATGTAGTCACGACACAGGTTATGTAAGACTGTCACGTGCAAGCGTTATATTCATTGCATATTTCGAGGTGTCGAGTGGAGTATGGCGGATATATTGAGTTACACATCTTTATAATTTATGGATATTCTTTTTTGGATTACCCTTTTCTGCAGAGTAATTTCTCTACAGATTTTAGTAGTAACGACATCCAAAGTATGTACGATGAATTGAGAGCTGACTTACAGATCTGGATGAATGCCTTTGGTAATGTTTTTGTTTTTTTTTTTGAGTATGGGCAATCATCAAATAACTTCTCCCGCTCTGGGCGGGGCGGAAGGGCGTGTCAGACTTTCACTGACTGAAACCCACCCGTGTACCTTCAGTTGCCTGTGTGCCAGGGGCTACGGTATCTCTGCAAAATTGTCATTGGTTCTAATTCTTATTAACTTATTGAACAAAAATACAGTGGAAAAGAACTTTTTTTGTTATTGTGTCTAATAGACAAAAAGTTATTTTAGGTATATCTGTATAACCTTTATTGGGGATTCCTAGTACTTTATATCTAAAACCATGCCAGAATACTCACAGCAAGCCGTCTCCTCATCAGCATTATCTTCACAGTCCTTCTTTCCATCGCAAAGCTGTGACCTGGCGATACATTTGTGCGTGCCTCCTGGGCCTCCCCTGGGACAGAGGTACTTGTTGTCTGGGCAGGCTATAGCCGTGCAGTTGGCCTCGTCCGAGCCATCCGAGCAGTCCTTGTAGCCGTCGCAGTGGTACGTCGCGGGGATGCAGAGGGCGTTGCTGCAGCGGAACTGACCGATGTGGCACGGTGGAAAACCTGAAATTTATAAATAGTTTGTATTGTTTTAATGAGGAGCTTTTTTGAAGTCCCTAAGATTGAAAAAAAAGTAATGTTGATAGCTTTTTGGAATCTCGAATCACAAATTGAGACCATTTCGGGCCTTGAAGAGGTCAAGCTGTCAGTTTGCCAGATGGCTTATCTGACTTCACAATCCTTGTTCAGTTTCTTCTACCTCTGATTTTGTATCACAGTGATCTTCTGGTGAAGGCTGAACTATGCACTCAAGTATTCTCTAGTTCTACTCACTGCAATGTTCTTCATCCGAGTTGTCCCCGCAGTCGTCCTTGTGGTCGCACTTGACGGCCGAGTCCACGCACTTGTTGCCGGCCGCGCATCTGAACTGGTCCAGTCGACAGGATAGCGGGTGTCCAGGACAATCCTGCTCGTCGCGTCCTGTTCTACAGTCTAAGTATCTGAAAGAATAGAGAAAACTCGATTTAATTTGTTGCAAGATAAGGCAGGATTATAATCATGTCTATTCTAGGATGCCACTGCAGCTGATTCTTAAAGTAAACTGAACTGGTAAACGTAGTTTAGAATGCTCTAGCTACATGACGACTTGAAGGCAACAGCGGCAGATGGGATGCGTAAGGCGGAAAATACAAAAGCTAGATGAAAAATAAAAGTGTAATAATGATAAATATTGTGAAGGTTACTTCTGGCTAAATAATAACAGCCTAATGAATCAATCGATGAGGTTAAGCTACGATTGCCGCGGTTGGTCCGTGGATGGGTGACCATCTTTAGATATCAAGACCCCTCCGTGCCTCGGAAATCACGGTAAGCAGTAGGTCCCTGCTGTCATTCGTAGGTATTTGAAAGACGGGTCGTCAGAAGCCGGATAATCTGACAACCATTCTTCCAAGCCTTACCAAGGGGTACCTGTCGTATTCCCTAATAATTTGGTTGTGGAGGTCAGATAGGCATTAGCTCCATGTAAAATACAGCTGCATTCGGTTACGACTGGAAGCCGACCCCAACATAGCATTGAAACGCTGGACAGATGATGATCATTGTGTGCGTCATAAATGTACAACAATCATTATAGTTTCTCTCACCCGTCACATTTCTTTTCCTTAGGTATACATGGTCCCTGTAATGAGATCTTGGCCGGTCCGGCGCCCTCCATGCCGCACTGGAAGTCGTCTGGCTGACATTTGCGATATGCTGCAATAAACAGAAAGAGCCACATTAGAAATTGACGTGAAAAAAATATATATATTTTACCTTCTCATGCCGAAAGGTAAAATATGGGGATACCAAGACTGTATTAAACAATAATTAATGGAATGTAAGTAAATAGCATAGCATATTGAGCCTATACCTAATGTCTCCACTGTTGGGACACAGTAGGCCTCATCTCCGTGAGAGGGAGAATGTATAACGTCTGCATATTGTTTATTTGCAAATAAATTATTTCGAATAACAAGTATCTATTATATTACGGCGAATATTACTTTAGATCTGTCCTTCTGTTCAAAACACCCTATCAACCACGGATCTTTATAATCCTGGTCATAAAACCCCGTTCCGTAATTCCGTTGTTTGTCTCCGCAACGTGTTGCTTACGCAATGTTTGTTCAGCTCAGACAGGCTGTAGGCTGCTAGGCTACGAGGCTTGTCGACAGCTAATCTAATCCGCTCTGTATTGGTAATGAGATGCAAAAACGCCTGTGTGCGGCTTTTTACGACAAAACCGTTCCGACACGATATATGGAAATACAACAGAAGTACAAGTCTTTAAACAATGAACGAACTAACCAGACGTGCCTGAAACTTCAGTACTTTAGTAGTAGGTACCTATAGAATTCAGAGTATTATTTTATTTTTCGGTGTTCATCATCATCAGCTATATAATCAGTAAGATATATTTCAACAGAGAATGAACGGGCTTCATTTAGAGTTGGAAAATTGCCAAAATTAAAACATCGTTTAATTCGCTCGCTTTTGGTTGATGTCATTGATGTGTCATTCAAAAATCCGTCTAGCCACCTGTAGACGAGAGATTTGGTAGTGGCTTAATTTTTCTATATTGGTACATAAACAACATCACACATTATGTATTATCACCGTGTGTCACCTACCTATTCTATGAAATTGTAAGACATGGAACTTCTTTTGTTGTTTGATGTTTTCTTAGCCCGCCCTTGTCGAGATAATGCGATTTTCATATAAAGTTATGTAAAAATCCAGTGGTAGAGGGCGCTCGCAGCGAAGTGCCACGACCACGTCAAAGCCGATACAGTTTATAAGTCTCGTAGTAAGCCTTTTTAAACAGTTTCTTATAGTAAAATGTGTCTGGATATTGTAGGTGTTTGTGCCTTATTTGTTTTTGTAGCGGAAAAATAGTACCTATGCTTAAGCTGGGGTAACTTTGATCAGTATACTCAATACCCAATACTCAATATCTTTATTGCTTTACCATAATGTGTACTTAGGTGGTAACTATATAATTGAGATCATTATGGACCCTGTAGGGCACAGCAAATGGGTAGGAGAGAGGAAGCCCTGTTTTAAGAGAATAATAATAATAATTGTTATTTTTAATATTCTGTTTAAAATAATACTGTTTAGGTAAGGACAACGGCTTCAGCTACTCATTAATGTTTGACAGTGTAAATACCTTCTTCATATTTGGCCTCAAAGGAAACAAATGTTGGTGGGAACGACCATAGCCTAATCCAATTGCTAGTCTCATTGTACGACAGCCTGTGAAGACCAACCGCGATACATAACCACGCTTTCACCACATCGTTCATACAAATTACCATGCATTAACAGGGGCATGCAAACATCCCATTCAGAGCCCGACAGGTCTATTCACTGTACGTTGATTCCCACGTACACGTTAACGATATCTTTTGGGACTGACCGCAATAAATATTAAGTGTCATGGCCGACAATGGACATGTGTCCGGCATTGTACGACATTTTCCGACGCTGTACGACGTTGTCCGGTGTCCGGGGGCGTTAGTGCATCGGAGAACGGTTCTTTAATATGTAGAAAGGTTCAGATTGAGCTTCATTTGTTGGTTAACTATTGCTTTTTTTTGTTGAGCATTGTATCCTGTTTTTTGTTACTGTTTTGAACCTAGAACTTCAGTGTATACTTACTACAGTACTTCCTAGTAATCAGCCCCTAATGTTCCCAATGCCATCTCTCTGTAATCAGCCCCTAATGTTCCCAATGCCATCTCTCTGTAATCAGCCCCTAATGTTCCCAATGCCATCTCTCTGTAATCAGCCCCTAATGTTCCCAATGCCATCTCTCTGTAATCAGCCCCTAATGTTCCCAATGCCATCTCTCTGTAATCAGCCCCTAATGTTCCCAATGCCATCTCTCTGTAATCAGCCCCTAATGTTCCCAATGCCATCTCTCTGTAATCAGCCCCTAATGTTCCCAATGCCATCTCTCTGTAATCAGCCCCTAATGTTCCCAATGCCATCTCTCTGTAATCAGCCCCTAATGTTCCCAATGCCATCTCTCTGTAATCCTCCTCGCGGGCCCAGTCTGGGTTGGTAGATGTCCCATTTCTTCGATTTTTTGTTTCTAGGCCATGGGATTTCCTCGCGATATTTCCTCTTCACCGTTTTGAGAGCCACTGCTCTGAAACCACTGCCACTGTGATGAAATAGTTTACACAAAGCAACGTGTTTGCCTGGGTTCGACTATGACTTACTTACAACTCATAATTCGCAATCAGTTCCACTGCGCCAGCACTGCTCGCACCATTTGAACGGGCTGAAGTAATGCAACAAGATTTCTCTAGAATACAAATTGAACAAAAAGTATCTATCCTACAAAATACTTCAGGTATGTTTAGTTGTGCATCCAACAATCCTACACTCAATTTATTCTTGTCTATTTTTGTAAAAGCCTTCAAGACTAGGAGATTTCCAATATTCTTATAAATTAAATGCAATTTGAACCGAGCGACTTGAAGGAGGGATACAGAAACTACGTAAGAAGATTTTCTTTTTCATTTCTTTTCATACAGACTTCATGGAGAAAACACATCGACTGTGAATATCGATTTCACCTAGATAACGACTTGACCGAATTCTATTTTACATTTAACTTTTCACTTTCCTTCGAATTTCCTTCAAGTTTAAATTTTACTTAATATTCCCTTGCTCTTAAATTCGTCACAATAAGCTTTCCAACATGTAATTTGACTGTTACAAAGACCTAACTAGTCTGCGCCGTTGGCCGTATGAGGTTCTAGGTTCAATTCCCAGGTCGGGCTAAGTGTTATTGGGTATTCCATTTCCAATTTCTCAGTAGCAGCCCCGTGTCCAGATTTGTGACCGGTTGATGGCATGAGGCTCGTCCCCTATCACATGGGACTTAAACATAAGTAACGAAATGCGGGTCTTCTATAGGTACACCTCTGCCTAACCCTTCGTGTAATGTAGGCGTGATGTTATGTATGTTACAAAGACTAACTTCAATCCCTCAAAATGTACTAAGACCAGGTAGAAACTACGGCAATACGGGGCAATCGTCTTTTTCGTCTCCAATTTAGTGTTAGCCGGCTAAGTGGAGCCCCGTCATGCCACGGAAAGCCCCGGCGAACCCCGCGAGCCCGGCAGGGCACGGTTGCATGTCAAAGGCTCACATATCTACTTACGACATATATCGCCTACCTGGTCGGAAAGACTCCAGAAAAGACCCGAACAGACCTATTATTATCCAGTTGTCTCACCTTTATGTGAAAACCACACTTTTGAACGCCGTGAAAGACCTGAACAAGTCCAACCAGCATAATAAACTTAATATGAGTCATGCAGGTTCAGAAGGGAACTCAAATCCGATTTATCTCACGGAACATCTTACCGTAAACGCGAGAAAACTTTTCTACCTTGCGCGCCAGCTGAAGAAAGAAAAGAAAATTAAGTACTGCTGGATTACTGATGGTAAAGTGCTTGTAAGGAAGGTTGATGGTGATCAATCAATTCTTATCAAATCAGAATCTCAGATTGAAGCCCTATCAAAAGAAGCCTGACTATTTATTATTTCCACGTGCATCCTAATTTTGTTTGTACTCTATCTTGTTTATTTTTCCAATTTTTATGTAGATTCGGCAACATTTTACCCACTAAAAATGGCAACCTATTTAAACTGTAAGTTGCTACGATGTCAAAATGCCAAACCCTTACAAACAACACTTTACAACCACACCAACAATCACACATCACTTACACTACATCCAAACTCACCTGTACATACTCTCACATCTGACATTCACTACCTCAATTGCTCTCCCTCGGTCAATATTTTTTCCACCGCCATTATCCTAAGGAAAGATGCTTACTACAACACAGTTAACTTTGCTGTCAAATTGGTTAGTTACACATATCATTTACTAAAGCCTATAATTATACGTATTTTACACACTTTTAATAATGTTGGATAATATAATCGAATTAAACGATAACATTGATCAAATTTCAGTCTCAAGTT
This sequence comes from Antitype chi, assembly GCA_947359405.1. Taxonomy (NCBI): domain Eukaryota; kingdom Metazoa; phylum Arthropoda; class Insecta; order Lepidoptera; family Noctuidae; genus Antitype; species Antitype chi. Next base: position 770,387 of record OX375823.1, read on the forward strand.
CAATATGTTGTAAACCGGAGGAATGTGCTTTGCATATAAGTGACCCTCGTAAACACTTAAAATTAGTTACCCAGAACATCAGGTCCATCAGCGCTAATTCTGATTCCTTTTTGACTCTCTTATCCAGGGTCAATTTTGAAATCGACATTATCGTGCTGACTGAGTGCTGGCTAAAGCATAGTAACTGTGTTATTCCACCGATCGCGAGCTATTCCCAATATCAAACAATGCTTGTCTCAAACCAGAATGACGGAGTCGTTATTTATGTTAAAAACCTCGAAAACTACACTGTGTTTGAACCTAAACTTATGGACGCAAGCTGTCTTGTGCTTAAAGTTGGCACCGAAAGGGCATTCATATGTATCTATAGGTCCCCCTCTTGTAGCGACCCTACTAACTTTTTGAATTCCCTTAACTCACTTCTAGTTGATCTCTCGTCATATCCAAATATAGTAGTTGTAGGTGATATAAATCTGGATATCAGTTGTACACCCTGCCCCAACCACATAGCTGAATATCTAAATCTTATGGCTTTTCATGGTCTACTTCCGGCACACTCCTCCCCTACTCGTGGAACAGCCAGTCTAGACCATGTCATGCTAAAGACCAATATGTCAGCGATAACAATCGTAATGGATTCCTCAGTTACTGACCATAATTGCGTGTTGTTATGCCTTCAGTCAAATAAATCTTATAAACAGCAAAGAAGGACAATTTCCAAAATTGACTACGTCACTCTCGATAAAAACGTACATTCTCTAGATTTTCAACCCCTTTATGAATGCAATGACCCTAACGAAGCATCCAACTTATTACTCAATACTATTGCTACCATCATAAACTCATATTCAACTATTATTAGAGTTTCTAATCACAATCGCTTGCTCAAGCCTTGGATGACCTTGGGAATGCTCCGTTGTATGCGTAATCGTGACGAAATGCATAAAAAGCTTAAGCTAACCCCGAATAACACTGTGCTACTGACTACCTACAAAAGATACAGAAACTTCTGTACTAAAATCCTCAAAAAGCTCAAAAGAGAGTATGACAGGTCTGAAATTAGGGCGGCTTCTAACGACAATAATAATAAAAAGATCTGGCAGGTCATCAAAAGAGTCACCTGTACTGCAAAGCAAAAATCTTCCTCTACTGATTTGCTTACATGTGCATCTTCCCCCGAAGAGTCTATTAACCAAATAAATGATTTCTTTGTTAACATCGGCCCTAACCTTGCTGCCAAATTTCAAAACAATCCTGACAGTCATTTGTTGCGAGATTCCGCAGATTCGGTACTTCATTCTTTTGCCATGTTGGATACTGATGAAAGTGAGGTTGATACACTCATTACGTCTCTAAAATTGAACTCAGCCGTTGGCTGGGACAACATACCGTCTAAGTTTCTTAAGCGCTACAAACAGCTTCTCGTCCCACCTCTTACGTACTTATTTAACCTCTGTCTACGCAATGGTACCTTTCCTCGGTCTCTCAAAAAAGCGATTATACACCCTATACACAAGAGTGGGAATAGGAACTGTGTCGATAACTACCGGCCTATAGCAGTGTTACCATCCATATCTAAAATTTTAGAACGTATTATTAATAACCGACTTATTAATTACCTTGAGGACAAAGGGTTGTTGTCTCCTAATCAGTTTGGTTTTAGGCATAAGACTTCAACTAGTGCTGCTGTTATGGAGCTAACTTCTCAGATAGTTGACAAAATTGATTCCAAGAAAAAAGTCTTGTCTATTTTCCTAGACCTTAAAAAAGCATTTGACACGGTTTCTGTTCCCATCCTTATTTCGAAGCTTGAGGGGCTGGGCGTGCGTGGTGTTGCGCTTGACATTTTTAAAGACTACCTACGAAACAGGACACAATGTGTTAAAATCCTTAATCACCTAAGCAATGACCTTCCCGTGACTTTCGGTGTGCCCCAGGGAAGTGTAGTTGGCCCCTCCCTCTTCTTAGTTTATATCAACCAACTATGCAACCTAGCCCTGCCAAATGGGAAAATAACTGTGTTTGCCGACGACACTGTCCTTACCTTCTCAGGTGCTTCCTGGCACGAAGCTTTTGAGGCTGCGCAATCAGGGATCAACATTGTAGTCGATTGGCTTAATAAACACCTCCTTACTCTAAACACGGATAAAACAAAAATACTGACCTTTGCTTTACACCAATCCACACAACCCCCAGATTCCTTTGCACTTGTGGCACACTCTTGCCATTCACCGGAGTCCGTTGCGTGCAGTTGTCCTGAGCTTCAACGTGTACGGTCTATAAGATATCTTGGGGTAACACTCGATAACGGTCTTACCTTTTCCTTGCACATAGACCTATTGACCTCAAGAATCAGGAAACTCATTTTTGTTTTTAAAGCGCTACGCCATGTCGCTGAGGGAGAGATTGTCAAGAGAGTCTACCTTGCTCTTTGCCAATCTCTCTTAACGTATTGTGTTTCTACGTGGGGTGGGGCGCCTAAAACCATACTCCTAAAGTTGGAGAGAGCACAGAGAGCCGTATTAAAGGTAAGCACCTTCCGTCCCCTTCTTTTCCCAACAGTTGAGCTTTATAAATGCTGCAGAGTTCTCACTGTGAGACAGCTCTTTATACTCCATACCGTATTGCTACAGCATCTAGACACCCCTTACGCCATAGTTACCAAAAGACGTAGAGACACAGTCTGTAAACCTCATAGATGTAAATTCGCATTCACTAAGAGATTCTTCTGCTTTCAAGGCCCACATTTGTACAACAGACTCAATAAAGATCTGAAATTCTATTCATATCCAAGTAACACCTTAAAAAAAACGGTTACAAACTGGCTACTTGGACACAATTATATTGACACCGAGCGGCTTCTTCTTTCTGGAGAAAAGTCCTACTAATTAAATGCAACTATCCCTCACTTACTCAACACACACACTCCACACACTTCACCACCACCACCACCACTCACCATTTGTTTTTTTGGCTTTTGTTTAACTCCTCGTTGATTTTATTTTACTAATTTTTTTCATGTATTATTTGTGACCATTTTTTGGTTTTATGTATATTTGCAATGCCTTAAATATATGAATCAAGGGTTGGGACTTGTGCCCTTAATACAAGTTATTCTGATAACTTAGCAAGGGTGCAAGTTACGATAGCTTCTAGTTCTATGCTTACAATTAAGTCATATGTATGTAACTTTAAGTAGCTGTATTGGTTGATACGAATAAATACTATTATTATCGGGAGTGTACTTTTTCTCAGCTCTTAGACTGGTTTCAGCTACATTTACGGGCCAAAGCCAAGTAAATGCAGCGTGTGGTGTGTATTTAAGATGAGGGTGTATTTTCTTCCTCTAACTGCATGAACTTCCTAACTATTCTGCAGGTGTTTAAGATGGCAGCTTTCTGTAGGTTAATATAAACGGATTCTTCTAAATCTATTAATTTCAGACTACGGAGAAGATGATTGGGGATAACGCCTGTTGTGGAGAGAACTATAGGGATAACGTACACTTTTTCTTGTCTCCATATTCTTGTGACTTCTTCTTTAAGGTCAGCATATTTACTTATTTTTTCAGAAATGGTTTTTTGTACGTTATGGGTATTAGGAACTGCGATGTCTATGAGGTAGGTGGTTTTTCTTATTTTATCCTGTAGGATTATATCTGGCCTATTATAGTGGATAGTCCTATCTGTAAGTATGGCGCGATCATAGTACATTTTGTGTGTGTCATTTTCGAGGATAGTTTGTGGTGCGTACTTATAATATGGAGTGTTAGTGTTTTGTATGAGACTATGTTTGAGTGCCAATTTTTGATGGATAATGTTGCAAACCTGATTGTGCCTGTGAGTGTAGTCTGTCTGTGTGAGGGTTATACATGCTCCTGTTATATGTTGTATGGTTTCTGATTGAATGTGACATCTGCGGCATTTGTCGTTTGTGATGGTAGGGTCTTTAATGATGAATTTTCTATAGTTCTTGGTGTTAATGATTTGATCTTGTATAGCAATGATAAAGCCTTCTGTTTCAGGGAAAAGGCTACCTATTTTAAGCCACTTATTTGATGCCAATTTGTTTATGTGGGACTGTTCCAGGTCATGAGGATGTCTACCGTGAAGGACTTTCTTCTTCCAATTATCAATTTTTTGGTTTTGCGGGTCACTGATGCTTATGTCTTGTATATTTTGTTCCTTTAAGTTCAGCGGGGTGTAATTAAAATCGTTTAAGGTAATAGCTTTGTGTATGTTACTTGTGCGGGATTTTGTGTGGAAAAATGTTTTGAGCCTAGTGATTTGTTTCTGCCAAAGGTGATGTATGTCGATTAGGCCTCTCCCTCCATTTTGTCTTCTGATGGTGAGTCGTTCAATCGCAGATTTAGGATGTAAGTTGTTGTGTTTTGTAAGTGTTGTGCGTGTGGTTCTTTCTAAATGTTCGATGTCAGTTTTTGACCATTTTATTACTCCGAATGAGTAGGTCAATATGGGTATGGCAAAGGTATTCAAAGCTTTTATAAGATGCTTTCCAGATAACTGTGTTTTGCAAATTCTATTATTATTATTATTATTATTATTATTATATCCGTCTGTTACACAAACTGCACCTAAATACGAATGAATTGAAATGTAGGTATTCGGAGGATTCTGGAACATTACGTAGGCATGCAAGGGATTGGTTTTTTTAATGTACAGTGGTTTTATTCCTTCTGTAGTTTTTTATAATATTTGGGTAAGTATATTATTTATGTAATTTATTTATATAATTCTTAATTAAGTATCAAATTTATATTGACACTATCTCGTAATACTACTTAAACAATAAGCGATTCGATCATTTCCATGTTGTTTATAATATTTGTCAAATTTTAAATCATATCCACAAGTGTGTGTTTATATTTGTGAAAAATACGAATACGCACGAATCAAAAAACTGATGACGAGGTGTAGCTTCGGTGTCTGAAATTCTCAATTTTTATAATATTTAACTTCGACCGCCACTAGCCATCAAAATGGCGATCATCACATTTACAGACAAACATGGATTTTATAAAGTGAAATAATTTAACTTTGGAGTATTGATCAACTCTATTAACTAACACACACGCATAAAGTTGTTTGATAGTATAATAAACATTAACCAAATAAATTTAGGGTGTCGTATGATATCGTGATTCTAGGGTCCAATACGACCCACTACTGACCCGGCGGAGATTCTCCTATGTTCGGATCCAATCGGGGCTCTTTCGAAATATACGGCTAATGTTTGACAATATTTATTCTTCACGTCCTAATTTTCCCTACTTAAAAATCGTGGGAATCATTCCATTTTTTTTTAATCTTGTTTAATCTTATTGGGACAGGATATTCTTATTTCCAAAGGAAATTAAAGCATCAACCAGCAGCCATACAACCCAATAATACGCTCAGAGGATTTCCGATCAAACCAGTTGTTAGTTGTGGCTACCTACACTTAGTGAAGACGTGGTTCCGGTAAGTATGAAAGGTAGGTAGGATTTTTTTTCTTTTATTTTATCAAATTTAATTGTAATTTAATTGTATGTAATTTTGATTAATGTTAATGTGACCGTACGTGTTCTTGTCCTATTATTATGAGTCTGTTACTTGAAATAAATGATTTTTTTTCAAACTCAACTCAAAGCATTTATTTCAAATAAACCATCTACAGGCACTTTTGAATTGTCAAAAAGTCGACCAGTTGGAAAGTTGAAGCTAGTTGCCCATTCCAAAACGTAGATCTCTAAACGTAGATTTATTTATTTATAATCAGCTGATCTGCTGATTATGTGCTAAAACTAAAGTAAACTAGACTAGAAACTAATAGAACTCTTAAGATGTTGAAAGGAAAACCAACTAATTTAAGTGCAAGCTTTGATGTTGAAACTGTAGACGATGATGATTAAAGATTGATTTGAAGGACCATTTACATGCTTCACATAACTGAAGTTAATCTCCTTGAAAATCAGAAAACGATATTTGAAAACGAACGTAGTGTGGCTGTACAAACTTAGAGAAGACACTGCAAAAACCCAAACAAAACGTGAAAGCGAGGCACAGACCCTTTGACATCCTGCCCACTTAAATAATCTGAGATGCTGGGAAATACCTATCTACTTATTTTTATTCACGCCATACACTACGCCGATATCACAATTACCTAAACACATCAAAAGATAACAATAAAACTGAAGACGTCCATAACAAAGTACAAAAAATATATTTATAAAGATACAACATAAGCCTCGTAATTGATATCCAATAAAAGTCTTTATCAATCCATAAACCAACCTTAACTTCGTTCCATAAATCTCCATCAGTATGAAATGTTTACGTTGTACAAAGCACCGTGCCATTGGAAAACTCCAAGAGTATAAAAAAAGGAAATCTGTAATAATCGCGGTCTATTAAAACTTTTACATTGGGACTTGATGCTGACAACACTTTTTACTGTGTTGGCAACTTGCGCAATGTCTCAACGTAGATCTGAGACTTAAAAATTGCGATGTAAGCTTATTATAAGAAGTTTAGTCTCTCTACAGGTGTAATAATACTTTTTGAAGATGTTGCGACGCGTTTTTGTAGCCATGAAACTTTTGGAATTTGTTATGAAGATAATGCTACAACTTGGTGGAATTTATAAAATAATCCGGCTTCTCTACACCATTTCTGTTAGATCTGATAATTTCAAAAATTAAAGGGTCTAAATTAACGGTTGTATTTTAAATCTGAAGGTAAGTATTTCTATCTGTTTTGTTAGGTACGTGAAGAATAAACTATCAAACCGATTTTGTCAATAGACTCTGGAATGTAACTTAACCTTACGACGCTTTATTATAAATTAGATTTATAAGATAAAGTAAAGAAACAGACACACTTAACATCAGCTATCTATACGCTCATACGCTCATCTCATAATGTCTTATCAGAACTTCAACAACTTCTAGGTGTTGATCATGGTCTACCAGGAAATAGAAGAGGGGGGGGGGAGCGGTTAATTACCATGGCAACGAGGAAGTTGCTGCTGAGAGTAAGTCGAGCGGAATTACCGCCATGGAGCACTTTGCTTTTAAAACTTTATTCAAATGCACTGCCTTAATAGACGCTATTATGTTAACTGAAGAAATACTGGACGTCGAGTTTTATATTTTTGCCTTGAAATGTTGAAACTGGTCGAATGAAATTTATAAGAGTGTGAAGAATGGAGGCAAGAATATGAAGAACTAGCTTTTGCCAGCGGCTTCGCCCGCGCGGTACTTACATTCCCTATTTAACTCCCTTAGGGGTTGAATTTCGAAAAATCCTTCCTTATTCCTTGTCTACATTATAAAAGGAACCTAGAGCAAAATTTCAGCTTTCTAGGTCCAAGGGTTTGGGCTGGGCGTTGAACAGTCAGTCTGGACTTTTCTTTTTATTTATATGGATTGAATGTCTTTTTTGTAGTCTAGCAATAACTTGATTGATGTTGTGGATGATAAACCTTTTTTAAAACACAGACAGATTCATTGACATTATAAAGTCAACAAATCCCAAATATTAATTGCAAGAAAATCCATCGAGCCTTTTCCCGGATATCGCGTCTTCATCTAAAAACTTGAGAGACAACAGATTTACATGAAAACAGGCACATCACAGATACGAACACCAAACAAAAACGCAATTTCCACACCATTAAAACTTGCCCACTTGTTGGGACTTTCCTCACTTGCGACCAATTAACTAAGACCCCTGGAATCTCAGGCAGTTACCCCTCTTCCACCCCCGACACTCCCGCGACACAGGGTGAAGGAGTTCTAAACAAATTGGCCGTGGTACTTCGTTTACAAGAGTTCTCTTTAAAAGAAATAGGACAGTGTATTTCAGTGCCATGTTTATTTAAGTATTGCTCGGTAATAGGTGGTACGTAGACGTGGAATGCGAATGAAAATATTTTTCTTGCAACCTTCAAAGCGGGCGGAATAAGTGTGGGTTGTGTAAAGCGTGTGAGATATGAGCGCTTTCAGGGAAATTGTTTTACCTTAGTGTTCTGTGAAGGCGCTGTGGTCCTCAAAATATTTGGCACAAACAACAACACACTGGCGCGCGGTCGGTTCACTTTACATGCAGTGTAAGATATGCGTTACATATGGGAACAAGAACATAGTGAGATTTTAAACCAGTCTATGACATTAAACTGTCAGTTCTTGTATTTTAATCATATATTTTTTATAATTCCTTTTAGGAACTACCGTCTAAGTGATTCGTATTTTAAAGCATTTTTGACACTAACGAGGGCACCCAAAAATCGGAAGTGAAAAATCGTATTTCAGCATACAAAGAGAAATAGCCGACACAACATTTTTTAACAACTCAATATGATTTACCTGTCTCGAGCTAAAACCATTGTTTGAACCATATTCCTGTCCACAGTAAATTGCGTTAGGTGACACACTGCGATCCGCTCGGGACGGTCCGGTCCGGATAGCAGTCAGACACGTAAACTAGTTCCAACTTTTAATACGATCCGATTCGTATCCGGGCCGCACGCGTGCTGTCTAACTTGCTGATGTAGACAGATTCATTATTTTGCGGATTATTTCATTCATTTTTTCACAGTTGTATTATGAATCCCCAAAATAAAAGATAGTTCTCACAAATTGCTTTGGCGTTACCTGATGGCTAGATGGATTGATATAGTCCTGGAATATATTGTTTGGGTAGAAATCTATAGGTATAATATTCGAGATAAAATCATCCCACTTTTCACACATCCATGGTATGTGCTTGGGCACGCCACGATTACGACGGTAAGTCCCCTCTTTGAGGAGTGGCTAGAGAGGCGGCACGGCGTCCTCACCTTCCGCCTGACGCAGGTCCTCACCGGACACGGTTGTTTCGGGAGGTTCCTGTTTCGCATAAGGCGGGAGGAAACGCCCGGGTGTTTCCACTGCGAAGATCGCCCTGAGGACACGGTGGAGCATACGGTGGAGGTCTGCCCGGGTTGGGCGGAGCACCGCCGTGTCCTCGTGGAGGCGATCGGCGGCGGCGATCTTTCGCGTCCAGCCCTGGTCCAGGCCATGGTACAGAGCAAGAATGCATGGTTAGCCGTCACCTCCTTCTGCGAAGCAGTAATATTCGCGAAGAGGGAGGCGGCGCACGTGAGGGAGAGGCAGTATATGCGCCCTCACGGACGTAGTCGCCGCGGGAGGCGCCCTGGGCGTCAGGAATCCCAGGCTGATTCCCGGCCACCGCAGGCGCGTGCTTGCGGACGGCGAGTAATGGGTAGCTCGCTGTACGGTAAGGACCAAGCCCGGGTCGACGGCGTGTTGTGTTCCACGCGCGCCTCAAAGAGATGTCAGCAACAACTGGTGGGGTCCGCAAGGGCCGGTGCCTGCCAGGGGTGCGGGTTGTTCGAAAGAGATACCGCGGCCCCTGGCACACAGGCAACTGAGGGAACACGGGTGGGTTTTAGTCAGTAAAAGTCTGACACGCCCTCCCACTCCACCCAGAGCGGGAGAAGTTATTTGATGATTTTCCAACCAAAAACAAAAATGGTATATGCTGATCAACAGAAAAAACGCGTGATCTCACTGTAGAAAAAAGCAAAACGTATATAAAGATACTTTTTTACATTCTATATTCAATTATTGCCGGAATTGCGAAAATCGAGCAGAGCTAGCAACTCCACACAGGTTTTACAATTGAATGTGTAAAGTTTTATTGGATCCAGTTCGACAGACGGTGTTGTGATTCAGATTAGTTCAGTAAATATATTATAATCACAACTTCTACAATATTATACGGGTTGTGAAGTTCGCAGCTTATTTTATGGTAATAATCTAGTTCAACATAGAATTGTAGCGAACTTTTATAAAATATCTTGGTGACTTTTAATATATTTAGTTTTACATTTTTTCGGATCCACTGCATTAAAAATGCTTAAAACACTACATTGAATTTAGCCTATGTTGAACTTTATAATGAAAAATGTTAAAGATTGTGATGAAAAAGTTTACTGTGATTTATTCTAGCCTTGTTTGAAGAATCCAAGCTTTAAACTTGACTAAAACACCGGGCCTAAAACTTAAGTAAAACTCAACAAGAAACAACAACACAAGTATTAAAGCTGTCTGAACTTAATTATGAAGACCAGGATTATATTATAATAAATAATAAGTAGCAAAATCCATTACTATATAAAAAAATCCAAATTAACTCTGTCTGGCTGTTGACTATTCACGTCTAAACCACTGCACCAATTAGAAATATAGGTACCTGGTGGGACCAGTGGGGTAGTTGCATGACACACCAACAAAAGGAATGGCTTTCAATTTGACAGTTCAAATAGAAATTCAAAATTTTTATTTCACACCATGGATCCATATATTGTTAGTATAAACTTAGCCTATATTATTAAACTCAATCAATTAAAAATAAAATAACTGAAAATTTATTGGCTACATGTACATGTGCACGCACATGTCTGCCAGCCCAGAGCCTGATAAAAGGTCCATCGACCTTGTCCGCCAGTGTAGCTTAAATATTTCATATTCATTGCGATAGTTACGATGTTGCGTAGACTAATTTTTCGAACTTAAGAAGCAATGCATTAGCAATATGTTTACGGCATGGTTGGCGCAGTGGTTAAGCGATTGACTGCTGCACTGCGTGTCGCGGGTTCGATTCCCACACGGAAAAAAATATTTGTATGACCTACAAGCAGTTTTTTTATTTTTTTATTACTAAATGGGCCCGCTCTTGACCTCGATCACGCCTGATGGAAAGCGATTGATGAGGTCTATGATGGATCGAGCGTGCCCAGAAAATGCCTGTTCACTCTTGTTCAAGGCACTGCTGGTACTCCCACGCATCGACGAAACACAGCAAGCTGCTTGACGCCGGACTCCGGTGGTTCTGGAGTTGTTCCGGGTCTAGCTGTTTGTGTATGTGAGTTTAAATGTTTGTAAACGCACCCACAATACAGGAGAAATTCCTAGGGTGGGGCAAAGTTTTCTTAATTAAAAAAAAAATATCCTTCAAAATTGATGATGATTGAGACTGTGATTGATAGTGTGTTTCACAATTAGGGTGCTGGAAAAGGACATAGGCCGGATATTTATATTATGATGACGCAGCCAAAATCACTGGCAACAGCTAGTCTGCAATAATGTCTAGCAGCGCTAATCCCTATTGTTGCTCAAGCTATTGACGAGAATGCACGGACATACATACATACAGTAATAATACACGTAATAGGTATAGCCCTAATCCCGTACATCCAATGCTGGTAGCATGTAGCAACTAAATAAGAGCTTAGACACAATGCTTCGACGTGGACATGCAACGTTATTGTATTACTGCATGGTTTGGGAGAGTTCGTAAACTTTTTTGTACTCATCACGTTGAAGTTGATCCTAACTAAATTCATTTTACTGTTAGTGTGTTTGTAGCATACAGACACATTAATATCACACGAGCTCCTATACTAATTTAATTACATATTTGAACAAGTCGGATTTGTATCGTTCAAGAATTGAAGACGCCGCCGAGGTTTGCTTCTGGACCTGGCTATGTCAGTTGATCGCCGACTATTTGAATAACTTTAATCGGTCATAGTTTGTGCTGTAAAGATGCCTACTCATAAATTGTCACTACAACACCATTCTATAATCATTAGGCACAGTTATGAGGAGTACTCACTGCAGTCGGCCTCGTCGGTGCCGTCGACGCAGTCCACTTGCATGTCGCAGCGGTAGTGTGGCGGGATACAGTACGTCTTGTTCCACACGTACTGCCCGCAGGTCAGCTGGCCGGCTTCGCATTCTGGAGGCGCTGCATACAAAGAAGTGGATGGTAAATATACAGGTATACATAACTCCCTAAGAATCATGGGGGAAAACATCTGGGAACGTTCGCTCAACGCGAACGTGAAAACAATACGAGACTCAAGACAGTTCCATTCATTTACGATCAAAATTACACATTTAAATGTACTTTCTCTTTGTAAAGTTCAGAAATCCTTACTAATATTATAAACGCGAAAGTTTGTATGTATGAATGTTTGTCACTCTTTCACGCAAAAACGGATGAACGGATTTGGATGAAAATTGGGACACAGATAAATTATAACCTAGATTAACACATAGGATACTTTTTATCCCGGTAGTACGTTCCCGCGGGATAATTTCCGACTTTCACGCGGGCGAAGCTGCGTGTGAAAGCTAGTAAATAATATTTCAAGATAATAAAGTTCCGACCCTTCCCATAATTTCATCTCAAAAGATGCACTATGTAGTGAAACTTGAGCCTCAAAAACCATTTAATCGACAAAAAACCGCTTACAACTTCTCACTCACAGAGCGACACCCCAACAACCAAACTCACCAAAGGAGTGTCTTTACATAGGTTACAATCTGAAACGGAATCAAACCGGTCATTAGAAGAAGCTTCCTGCAATCAGCGCGGGGTGTCAATCAAGACGCAGGGAATAAGACAAGGGAGCAGAAAGTCCATTTCATTTTGAGCACTAAAAGCTTTGCAAGCAAAGGTAGGAGAGGGTTTTTATAGCAATCTTATTGCGATGAGGTTACTTTTCATAGTAAATATTAAAGCATAATAGTACAGTCTAATAGTTTGTCGATTAAATTAAATCTGGTTTGATTGCTGAATGTAATTAATTTCCGAATTTTGCCTACTATCTGTCTCTCTGCCTTATTTATTCCGAAACGGTTGTAGTTTAGACTGCATCTGTACAAAATCTTCCTGATGATTACATTTTCCAACTTCTACAGTTCTGGAACACTCCTCTAAGCCCTTAAAATTATATTACGCTGTTTTTCTTACGTCACATGTTTCTTGTTTCCAAAACGTTATTTAGTACCAAAGCCTTCTGTCCGTCTCTTAGCGAGGCACTAAACCATCCGCCTCGAGGCGTCTCCGAGGCGTTCCGAAGCGCCGAGTGTATAACCCGCCTATAATTGAGGCCGAGGTGCAAATCGAGTTTCCGCTCAAACGCTCAAATAGTTTGATTGGGAACGCTTGTATCCAAATGAGCCCGTTATGATTGTATCCTGCAGATTTGCGTCTCGCAATTCTATTTCTATTATTAATTGATTTGTTAAATTATTGAGCGATTGAGTTGTAAGTGGTCAATATTTTGCTCCCATAGCTTTCTTTTTAGGTTTACTAAACAAAACCTACAGTTTATTTATACGAATAATATAGCCAATTAATGACCGATTTCGTTCACAATATTTTACGTATATGTACCACAATTGAATATCAAAATTCAATTTTCCATTAAAAACTAATTACAACAACTAAATAGCTAATCTAAATTGCAATCAAACACACAAAAGCATATTTGATGACACACAGACGGATAGCAAAGCTGTGCCTGTATGATCATCCGCATGTCAGTGGAAACGCTTACACTACTAAAACCACCCTTACTGCTACGAAATAGAGTCAAAATCAAATTACCGCCGTGGACCCCTAGTTTACTGTACAAGCCAGAATGCACAGTGACGTTTGTCACAATACTAAGCCAGGGACTCATAAGATTAAACAACAGAAGTTGGAAATGATCAAATTGTCGAGTGTTCTGTGTGTAGCGCGTGTTGTGGCACACTGCAGGCATACAGGACGTGGTCCGAACTGACATGTGACAGGTTTTACATATAGTTACAAAAATATGTTTGGATTTGCTGTTACATTGAATTGGGGAGAATTAATGTGGTTGATATCATTTCATGTTTATTTTTGGAAGAAGAGAGACTTTTACTAGTAAATTTTTTGCTCAATATATTAAAACTAGATGCCACCGGCGTTTCCGAAATGCAGAAACAAACTCAGAGGCCATGGTCTCTTTTAAGGTCATAACATTTTCTTATCTAGATTTTATGTTAGTGTAACAATGCAGAGCCATGTTTGGAAGAGCCGTTTGGAAAAAGGCTTTTTGCAGATTTGAGTTGACTTGTCCCGCGGCATGTTCGCATCAGTCATCGTGTAGCTCAACCCTATTACAATTAAACTGCTAATATTTATACTTAAGAATTGATAATTATTTCAAAGTTACGCGCACAATAAGGAGGGAAATATCTTACAAACTCAGAACTCGATCATGAACTTGCAATCGGGTGGCCAAGTGTCGTAGCGCTGTCTCTATGAATGTGCTACGAAACGCTACGCCTGTGCTACGCGCATACGTATCGTAGCATTTGACATATCTAGGTAGATCGTAATGACTTCAAAAGCTCAAAATTATGCTACCTAGCCACTTAGTACCTACTCGTATTATATTAATAATCTGTGGTTGTTAATAGTAAAGATGAACAAGGAAATATGTCAAACAAACCCTCACAGACATTTATTTGTATAAACTCCATTTTACCAGACCAAAGTTTCGCTTTTTACATGATAACAAACAGCAGTTGTCGCGTTTTCCTCCAAGTTATAATAAAAGTGCAGTACAGCCGTATGTAGCGCGTCAGCGGTAGTCAACTAACTGCCGGCACCGTAGTCAACTATCCGTTCACCCGGGAAATCTACAGATGGACGCGAAAAACTGCACCGCCATTACTCACATGCAGTAACGAGGACAACTTGCTGCTCACTGGCGCATTGGCGACGCGACTTTTTAATAACTATTTCGAAAACACTGGGAATCGAAATTTTAGTGTTACTACAGTGTTGTAAAATGGATTACATCCAATCATCTAACCAATTTAACAAAAACAAAACTTTTAGCTGATAGTTGAGACTAAATTTACTTTCTACGTAAATTATCCATAAATGCAAATCACAAGTGTCATGGCTATACCGATTAATTGTCAATTTGCTAAACAGCTTTCCGGGCTATACAAATACTTACAAAAAATAGGTAGTACGAAGAAATTTTAATTAATCCAGCCTGCAATTTTCGCGATGCATCATACTGGATCCTCTTATACAGCGAAAAACAGAAAATAATTTGACAAAAGTTAGCACTACACAATTTGATTATTTTTTAATTAAAAACATAAGTAATTAAGGTTATGACTACTAACCACTTACCTAAGGTTGACAAGTAGAAAAGCGTTAAGTCCGCCTTTAAGCGGAAAAAAATTTGCGACACCAGTTTTGTGTCTTGTCGATTAGTCGTAAATGAACAGCGTGCTTTACGTATCGACAATTATTTCTACCGAATGCTCCTCTCGCTGTACGATCTGATTGATTGAGTCGACATGGAGGCATGGAGGTACAGTCGCGGCACATTTATTGTGATCGACTCTGCCCGTGAATGCCAATTATCATCACCGTGTTTTTTGTTAATTATGGTCTCTTTTTGCTTTTTCTCGAGTTTTTTACTGAATTGGAGATGTTGAATTAAAAGGAAACAGATGTGAGAGAATTTCATACTAATAACATTGGGTTATATTTTCCTGGGCGTTTAACGAGATTAAGCTTCGTCATTATTCCAGCTTTTCGCTGAATATTGTCATATCGACTATAAAGTATGTAAAATATTTTCCTTTCCTAGAAAATCTGCTATTGCAATTCTTCCTACTATTCAAGAATAAAAGCGCAGATGCAACTAAGGAAACCTTCCATTCTGCCACATAAATACCTACTTATCTGTGCTCTCGTAAATATGTGATTTATTTTAAATTGTTTCCGATAGAGATCTGAGCTGGCTCGCGTCCACTTCCTTAGGCAGGCAAATGCCAAATGTCGCCCACTTAATGTTGATGTGCTCAATGTTACGCCAAATCCTTAGGTTGGCAACACTGGCGCGGGGAATGGCTTGCTTTGTTTAGATCTAAGAATGCTGACTGTGAGATTGATAGAGATTAGGTTGGTGTTTCTGTTTGACAATAATTTGCTCAGATAGTTCTGGAAGCTAATTTAGTTTTGCAATAAAGCGGAAATACTTCTTCTATGTTTACGATACAGCGGTCTTGGAAGTTCAGTTCAAATCATCACATCTGGTGATAACAAGTGATGCCTTCTGTAGGTATACAGGGCATGGGTTCTATTTCAACAATTTTTGTAGGTGAGTTTATTAATGCCTTTTGTGTGTTTAGAGTACCTTTTTAGAACAACTTAAACCAGTAAAATCTAAACCATAATAAAGACGAATTCAAGTCCACTTACCATTAATCTATCCTCGACTACAATAAACCAGTGAAGCTAACTGTCACCCATCCATTACGAGTACCAACCTAAACGTACATATACCTACTAGCCGTAACGACAGCTCCACGCGAAAAATTTTGCAAGAGATATATTGGAGCAGCGCGACACTCAAACTCAAACTCAAACTCAAAGCATTTATAGTGTCTATGTTACGTTCCCTATACGATCCGCCAAAGCATATCACTTCGTAATTTTGTCGAACGGCGACATAAGACACAAGTCTGAAAAATTTCAGCGTTATTGTTGTAAATGTGCGATACAGTGGATGTTAGACGATGGACGGTGATTCACGGACAAGGCATGGTGATGGATAGGTCAATAGATCGGTGTTTTGTATGGTGGAGATTAAGTGAGTGATACGTCAATCTAGAAATATATTTAAGTAAACGAAGCTTAGTTTAAAATATTGTATCGTCCATTATTTTGGCTGCAAATACTCAACTACTTACATACTTTTTTTCCTTTTGTGAACTAAATACATATTCTTAACTTGCAAGACTCAGTGAAAAAAAACCCTGAATTATACTTTTCTATCTAAGAACTTAGAACATTACTTACAGAACGTTGATGAAGGAATCTCTGGCCTTGTTAATATTACCTATCAGTTTCTTGTATGTCAAAACACGCCTAAAGAACACCACCAGAAAGGTTAACACTGTCAATACTAAAATACCTTCCAAGACATACTCGTATTGACACATCATCATCATCATCATCATTTCAGCCGAAAGACGTCCACTGCTGGACATAGGCCTCCCCCAAGCTCCGCCACTTCGACCGGTTCTACAAATAATTATTGACACATAAAACATACAATATGTGCGTTGTTTTGCACCGGTTCTACAAATAACAACAATTCGGATGCACGTCCGGAGCACGCAACTGATCGTGACGCGAGTTAATACGCAGCGTGACTAAGGATTGTTCTACCAGCGTGATTATTTATAGCGTGTACCTTTGGCTATTTATGCAAACACGATCATAATAATTATGTATAACGTTGTTGCGCACTTGAAAAGGTGGCAAAGCTTAGAAAAGCAGTATTCTTTCTCCAGACCATTTTGATTTTGTTTAGTCTGTAGCATAAAAATAGCGTGAAAAATAATAATTATTGCTTTGAGAAATTATTACCATAAATAAGAATCCGGTTTCTAAGAGTCACCTGAGTTCAAATGTATCATAGTTATAAGTGAATCCTACATTGGTTGTGAAGCGTGATTAAATAATTATACTTTTTATTGTTAATGAATTTGGTGAGACACTAATATTCACGTGAGTAAACCCGTAAACAATGATAAACATAGAACACAAAGCTCTAACATTGCTTTGCAACAGCTAATAACAGTGACCGCAGTGACAACTGTCACGCTGTTAGAACACACGCAAATATTCGTGCCGTGAATTGATTAATTGCGGCATCAATGATTCAAATGGCGTAATTACATGCTTGATACTGACACAGCCAAGTGGCGGTGTTGGGGTTTCATAGCCTGTTAATAATATTATAATCAATGCAGTTGTAGCAACCGGTTATTTCGGAAATAATTATGAGAAATGAAATTTTTTATTCCAACCTTGCACAATTGTGTAGTGCAAAAGTTACAATTTTTTTATTGTCACATCTTCCAAACTCAAGTGAATCGTTTTGCTTCCATAATCCCTTTTAATTTCTAAATGATCAAAAATTATTTGTGATTGTGATTGTTACGTACCATTCTCTTAAAGATAGGTATTACCTACCGCATTAAATCTTAGGAATTTTGGATGGTTTTTCAACCCTCAACTCGTACAATTGTGTGTAGTAGAAAGGGTTTGATTTGATTAAGTTGCCGGCTTGCTTACTGCCTATTAGATAAGCAATCCAATTGGTCTATAATGGGCGACAATAGCGCCGCGCTTCCGCTTGTTTTTTCACTTCAACTAATCGTTCACGAACTAAACAATGTGCTCCGCGTGCTAAAACCTTTTTTCTAATATGAAATGGTCCTTCTGTGATTTTGTGCTTCAACCCCTTCAAGACGAGGCGGCACGGCGTCCTCACCTTCCGCCTGACGCAGGTCCTCACTGGACACGATTATTTCGGGAGGTTCCTGTTTCGGATTAAGCGGGAGGAAACGCCCGGGTGTTTCCACTGCGAAGATCGCCCTGAGGACACGGTGGAGCATACGGTGGAGGTCTGCCCGGCTTGGGCGGAGCACCGCCGTGTCCTCGTGGAGGCGATCGGCGGCGGCGATCTCTCGCGTCCGGGCCTGGTTCAGGCCATGGTACGGAGCGAGAGTGCATGGTAAACCGTCACCTCCTTCTGCGAAGCAGTAATGCTCGCGAAGAGGGAGGCGGCGCACGTGAGGGAGCGGGGAGGTGCTCACGGCCTTAGTCGCCGCGGGAGACGCCCTGGGCGTCGGGAATCCCAGGCTGATTCCCCGCCACCGTAGGCGTGGGCTTGCGGTTGGCGAGTAATGGGTAGCTCGCTGTCCGGTAAAGACCAAGCCCAGGTCGACGGCGCGTTGTGTTCCACGCGCGCCTCAAAGAGATGTCAGCACCAACTGGTGGGGTCCGCAAGGGCCGATGCCTGCCAGGGGTGCGGGTTGTTCGAAAGAGATACCGCGGCCCCTAGCACACAGGCAACTGAGGGAACACGGGTAGGTTTTAGTCAGTAAAAGTCTGACACGCCCTCCCGCTCCACCCAGAGCGGGAGAAGTTATTTGATGATTTCCCACCCAAAAAAAAAAACATCCCTTCAAGACACGAACAATAACATTAATCAGCACCTGTGGAAATAAATGTGAAGTGAAGTTTAGCTGGATTTAGGACGACTGAACACGACGCTGAGCCCGTGAGGGGCGCAACATTGGGCAGGAGTTCGCCGGTAAGTATTCATTCAAATCCACAATTTCATACTACACAGTGATTTTATTAGATCGCACGTGTAAATGTAATTTTAAGTATAATGTACACACAGCTCCATTAAGTGGTTACCCCTCCAAAAGAGATGTGCGTTCAAATCCGTGCTAGGTCCAAGTAACTTTTTGTATTTTGCAAAATATTTTATTATAATTAATGTATTGTTTTAATGAATATGGTTAACATTTACGAGGAGTCTAATTAGACCGGAGGTTACAAGACCGCTTGCCGTGCATAAGAGATGGAGGATCGAATCCTGGGCACGAAATGTGCTTATTGTCATGCATTATTTTTTGATTTTAAAGTATTATTCTATTTTGTTTAAGTAATATTCATAAATAATTTAAAAATCAACATTTCATAATACTTATTAAGGCTATTATTTAAAAAAAACATTGATCTTATTTTACTACAAAGATTTTACAATTTGATTTGATAATTTACAGATAACTTACTATACATATTTTGCCAACTGACACAAACGGGTCCCTAGATAAGTAACATCCTTTTAAAGCAAACGCTAAAATAGGAAGCGCTAAAAATATTATAGATCGACATAAACTAACGAAATGTCACGTGATCTGTAATGCCGTCTCTGCATACAGACGTTTTAAGTGATCGTATACATTAAACGTTGTAGTTATAACTTGTGGGTAGGGATTAATTTTATAATGAGAACGTAAGTAAGTAAAATTAATGGAAACCCTCAAATAACAGAGTCTATCGATTTGACAGAAACCTAAAGATGAAGTGACTCGGACGATAGTCAGTAACAATTTCATCGCAATTCATATGGGATCGCTGGGTAGTTTGTCAAACTGCCGGTATGAGTATGACTACGTTCGGTGATGCGATGTTTCGAGCCCAAGTCGAAACAATAAACTCTTTGTGAAGTATACTGTAGATTATTCATACTAATTCAATGTTGTAGTAGTGTAACATTTTAAAACTTGAGGGGTTAGCACATACTGACTCTGTGTGTACATATACTATACGTTTTATTGTAGAACAAAATTGTATGTATTTGTGGTTGGTAACCCATGAATTAAATTATTAATAGTTACAATAACAGTAACTCTGTAATGTTCCAGTATCTAGCAACCGTCACGCTGCTAAAACCAGCAACTGATCGCGCAACAAATTGGTTCTAACAGAGTGATTAGCGATAGCGACAGCGTGACATGTTCTATTGGCGAACACGTCTTTGTGAACACGTCGCATGTAAAGCAGATTTAAGCTGTAATTGTATTCGGTGACTGACGATTCAATGATGTATACTGTGTTGTTGTAATGGAATTATAGGAAACTTGCGACCCGCCCCTGCATCGAAATGTTTTTAAAACTTGACAAAACACCGAGATTTCTGTATTCTATGTAGGTTTAATATACACTAACCTTCATAATCAATTATTTGAAATAAGTATTGGTACAGTGCTGGTCTTAAAGTAATAAATTATCTAAGTGGTGGTGAACAACACATCGAAATCCGTTATGCATCTTAGTAGAACAACGCGGTCACACAGACTCGAAAAGCAACCTTGATTTATAATTTGTTACATTACATATTTAACTACACTACAGAATTTGGTTGAGATTTTTTATAAATCTGTATAATTCATTCAGGTTGTAATTAAATCAGAAAAAATGCAGGTGTTTTTTACAAAAAAAATCTTGTTTTAAATCCACTGCATTCCATTCCACTTCAACGCTTTGTTCCTTAGGAAAAGTGTAATTTGCCATCTTTAATAAATTAGTAATGAATGTAGGTATTCCTTACTACAGTTTTAATAAAATTCCGAAGTGGTAGTCAAAGGTCTGTGTGTCGAGGGCACGATGTGCAGTTCAGGTGAAGGGGGCGCGGTGGAGGTGGTGGAATGGGTGCACTCGCCCCAGAGGTATTTCAAAGTAAGACTTTTCAAAGTAAAAGGGCCGAAGATTACAAAATCTATTGAAATTTTTAATTATTGCAATAAAAATCAGTCAGATATTGGCATCTAAGACCAGACGTTCTTCTAGAAATTGTCTTTGACACAACAGCAGGCAAAAATTTGTATTAATTTTAGGGATATGAAAGAGCCTTCAAAACGAACCTTTATTTTAGAAAACAAGAGACCGTTTTGAAGGCTCCTCAGGAGAGGTTTTCTCCCGCGGTGTAACTGACTTTCAAGCTGTAACACCAGCTTGTTGTACGCAGCCGATATCACCCTTGATTTCATTGTTTTCTTTTAAAATCTTATAGGTGAAAACAGGGACGAATCGAGACATAGATATATTTAGATCTTTTATAGAATTAGACTGTTCAAGAATGTTCAGTCACGTTCTAGAACGACTTGCACAGAGCCGGCCATGGGGACGTTTTACCTAGTTCCAGCACAAACCCGCAACTGAACTTAAGACGTGAGGACACGACCGTGATGAGGGACATGTGAATACGTGGGCGAAGTGAAATATAAGGAAACATTGTTAAGAAGAACGTATAAGGAATCTGAGGGGGAAACAGTTAGAGAAAGAAATGTATCTTATGATAAAACATCGGTGCACTTAAAAAAAAAAAACAATATCGTTCGTTGATACACTTGAGGCTGGTTAAAATAATTTGACACTTCTCCTGTCATTAATTTTCGAAGTTTCTAACTTTGCAAATAAACATGACATGTGTTGCAAAGTTAAAACTAGTGCAAACAACTGTCAAAACTATAGTTAGTGGCTTAGAGGCTCAAGCTTCCTCCATACACTACGCATCTAAAATTAACAATTAGAAATAAACATAAGAGCAGTATGCAAAAATAAAATCCTATACAAAACCTTAGTCTATAAAATAAGGCTGTGTACTCACGGCATGACTGGAACTCATCCTCGCCCTTCTCGCAGTCGCGCTGGTAGTTGCACACCCACAGTGCTGGTATACACTTGCCCTCTGGACACCTGAACATGCCACTCGGACATATTGTGTCGCCTGTGGAAACGAAACAGAGTGTTAGGAATATTTATTAATTTTATGAAGAAGAAGAGAAATTATTAACCACTTTAAAATAATTGTAATTAATGTCCCAATTGAAACTAGAAAGTAAAACAACATAAAGGTTACGTAAAGCCCACCTAATCGTTATTACACAACAGACCCGAAAGAATTGGAAAACAAATCAGTGAGAACCCAGAAATATGTAGTTAAATGAAAGTAACATTCACATTACATTATGTTGCAATACAAGAGTATTTTAAAATAAAAAGATAACACAAATAATGAAAAAAAAAACTTAAAACAACACAACACACAAAAAACAGCTTTCTACATCAACATAAAATAGGTATTTTCTCAAAACAAATCGCGTCTTATCAGTCGCACGAAAAATCGCGAATCTGTCGCGCGCCTTACGCCGGATGCTCAGGTAATGTAATCAGCTTACGTCAATTTGTCGTGTTACCGTCAGAATGGAGTTACGCGCCGCACGTGATCGTCGTGACGGATGCACGGCAACCGTGGATACGCACCGGTGTTGCTTGAATATGAACGTTTTCGGTGGAGCTGCGCAGCGAGAAGTTGTCATGGAGGGTAGGAGATATTAAGCAGAATTCTTGTCTAGCTTGTGACTACAAGGCAAGGGATAATGCATGAGAACGATGACAGTAATTCTGTTTAGGACTGTAACGGGGGGGGAGGGGCTGTATCATTGTAATTCTCGCTATCCTTTGGATTAATACATCAATTGATTAATTTTCATTTGTTTTATTTTAGAACACTTTTCTTATCACCGCAAGGCACTTTCGAAATTATCTCCGTCTCCCATAAATCTTATTAATCGTCTATCTTAAGTTATCACCAATTAACGGCGTAACTTTTGGCAAGTTCTTGTTCTCAAAGAAACTTAATTGTGGTCAAATATTGCAAAGTTAAATGTTGAGAACAGAATTATAGGACTGTTGGAGACAAGAACTGTAAAATCTGCTTTTTATCAGAGTTTGTCCTTTGTCAAATTATTCAGTTATTTGAAACAATAAGATAGAATTATAGGAAAAGTTTCACTTTTAGTAAACCGGCCGTAAAAACTATGAATTAGTTAGTGAAGTGAAGCAATTTAATTAGTAAAGTGACAGTTAAGAAATTATTTGTAACTCTTACTCGCCGCGCTGAACAGTACGAAATTACTTTGTCAAACACTTTGACTAACTTTTCGAGCTCCGTGTAGCATAATGTATCCTTACATGTTTCACACGAAGATGATGATAAGCTCTTCCCGCGTTTCAAGTAGCTATACGTAACATGATGATAAACTTATTAAACGTTATAAAATCAGCGTACATAACACGCACCAATTACTTGTGGTTAAAAATTGTGCCGATTTCGTGGAACTTCTGACCGATTTACATTGAACTTGTTTATTAGGTTTTTTATAATTACAATTACTGTGCCAACATCGAATACAGAAAAAACCTCTCACGTTACCAAAACTATGAGACTGTGGTGTTTTCTTTGTCAAAAACTCGCTGCACAAAAGCTACCTGCATTTATAATCGCAGCTAGTTTGAAATACCGCACAACTGCAGTCGGTTATTTCCCGACATATTACACTACCCACATTTCGGCATTACCGGCGCGCGGAGCAGATAATTCCTCGCTCATCGTCGATGGAAACAACGCTGCTATTAATTAATTCGAGTGTCGATTTACCGGAACTAACGAGCTCACGTGAGGTGCAGCGCCGGTAGGGGCGCCACCGTAGAGAGGGGTAGGGGGGGGGGAGTGGAGAAGTGGGCGTACTTCAGAATAAGTTGTATGTTTTTAGTGTTTAAGAGTTTTTTATTGTTTTCGGAGGTGGCGAGTTGAACACAGTTTAAAATGATAGATTAGATTTATTTAGACACATTGTTTTTCTTGCTAGGTACCTACACAAACTGTGGTGCGTGTAAAATATGCCTATACTACGAATTACGGTTTGCAAATTGGTGGTTTTAATATCGGCTTAGGGCAGCGATTATGAAAACATGATTGGCTAATTAAATGGCAACACTGCCACTGGTGGTATTGCCAGGTGCAATATTATCGTTTTTGTATGGGAATTATAATGCCGTTATGTGTTTAATTAATGCGTAGGTAATCCCATTGAAAATGTGGGGTGTTGAAACAAAAATAATTAATAAATAAATAAATAAATAATTTTATTTAATAAAAACGTATACAAAAAGAGTACATTTAGCTAACAGTAGTAAATTTCCCATACAATTATAGTGCCTAAAAATAAACTATTTCTAAAATATTTTTACTAAAAGTGCAAGTGGTAATGTTTCGGAATTAGAATGATAGATAGCGACCCACCCGATCTAGGTTCATTCAAACCTGTGTTTCGGGCCATCACTTTACATTTCAATTAATTTGGGACATTAACATTAAAAATTAAATTGGTATAAAAATAATCGATTAACAACTATGAGATAAAGCATATTGGTAATTAAACATTAATACCTACAACTAAGCCAATGTAAATACTACAAAAGTAAATACTTACGAGGGAATAAATTATCGTCATGACATAATTTCTAGAAGTTTTTCTGTGTCTGTGTAACTGAGCAACGCTAGGTATTCTGATAACTTAGTACTACATTTTTTATAGCTTAAAATATAGATGTTCGTTAATTTGTTAAGTCTATTATACAGAAAAGGACCTAAAAACACATAAAATCGATTAGCAAACGCATGTCTAGTTTGAGGTTTTATGCAAACTAAATCCTTCCTTCTCTTGTCGGAAGGTACTGGGTTAAAAGGAAGTGCAGTGTGCTGGTGTAGTACTATGCTTCGAATGAATAATTGCCGAACTGTTAGTACATTACATGCAATGTAGAGCTGGTGCGTAGGAAATCTAAAAGGGCGAAAAATTAATTGTATGATGTCACATAACTATATGAAAATTGTGCAGTGATCTTGTCATGGTGTGTCCTGTCCTACCTACATTCAGTATGTAATGATGACTTATTTTTTTTATATTTAAACATCTTAATGATTCATTTTCGAGTTTCGTTCATTCGTTCACAACAAAAAAAATCGTGTAAAAGAGCTTTTCTTACAGAATTAATAAATAAGGTTAATGATAAATATAATTTCATTGAAACAAAAGCACTCAAAACAAGAAATAAAAATATAAAGGGCCAATGTTTACGAGACAGACAATAATTTACTTTGCAAGAGGAAAATAAACCGTCTCAATTATTATAAGATTTCGCCGACATTAAGAGGAAATTAACTTGAAGATAACAAAATTGGAGATTTCTTACAAACTCACTTTCTCTGTAAGAGATATCCGTATGTCCGAAGATTTTCGGAGTTTTGTGGGACCGGAAATTAATATAACATTACATCTACAAAATCTGGAAAGAGACTCAATTATCCCAATTTAGTACACCTATTACAGACTACTCTTAGTAGATTTATATTTTTCTGAGTCTAAGTAATTTTTCTTGATATATTTTTTTCCCAAACCCTCAAACTATTAAAGTTATACAATATGGTGTCATAATAATTGTACGTACTACCTACTTAAAGACACCAATGTCACTTCAATATTTCAAATTATTCACAATCTTCACCATCTTATTGCTGTACATAAAATTCCGCGAGACTTTACTTAATAACTGCAGAAACCACAAATATTTAACTTAAAAGTGGAGTGGAACAGCATTTTCCTGAAGCAGGCGGCTTTACGAAGCTTATAAAGTGAACATGATACTGCTTAGTGCGTGTAACGGAACGCGTTGAGGGAATAATAATGGCCGACCTGGAGTGGAAAGGCGGGAAAACGTTGAAGAAGTTGCTTATCGATGTACACCTCAAAAGGGAAATGATATACAGGACACTTGACATACTCGTTTTTATCACTAACAATTGAAAGCTTCATCGTCGTATTATATATTTCACCAACAATTTGTATAATAGGAACATAATGATGAATTATTCATGAACGTTATTAGTGTCGACATTTTGACAGCAAAACAAAGCTTTCATATTCATAATAGATTTAAGAAAACAAACATCGGAAAATTAATCGAGAACCTAATTTCCCTCATCATTGTTGACAAATTGTAACGAATATGTAGTATTCATTAACAAAAATGTTTGAACCACGTTGTAACCTTTATTTCATGACGAGATGTGAATTTACGCATACAGCACACATCCGCAAAGGTGAAAGGTCGAGTCAGCAGTGCCAGCGTGGCCAACGTTGAAAAATGGCGCCAATCTCACGCTGTTCGCGTGCCACGCAGATTTGAATTTAGAAAGGAGAAAACACCGATTGATTTACAGCAAGTAACATTTTCTAACGGTTTTTAAAACGCGTGTTTTAAAAAGATACAAAAAGTCCATAAAGGCTCCGGTATTTCAGGATTAGGTCAGTGATTTATGTGAAATGGTGTGTCGCCTATATTTGTTGGTACACACTCTGTAAAAAAGTTTAAAAAGGTTTATATTCAAAGATAAATACCTTATATGGTTTATATTTGAATACGCTTTATGGGGTATATCTATAAACGATGATTAAAGTTAAATGATGTTTAAACGACAAAAATGTATGGTCAAACAGACGCTAATCAAAGGTTTACAAATTATGCAAATGTTAAAAAAACAATCACCTTGCCGCGGTACAACGAAATGTAAACCTGAACACAATATCTAGCCTCCCAAAAGCATCATTTGAAAATAACGTGTGAAATATCGTTATTAAAACAGGTCTCGACTAACACAGCCGTTATTGCTCTCAGGTTGGGCCAAACCCGAGGCCGACATTTAAATACTGAAACAATTCCGCCTCTCAGAGAACTTGAAAATTAACTTCTTTACCGTCTTCCTTGTAACGGCGCAGAGTTGTCTTCCAGTTAAATGAATTTCATTGCGCTGATTTAATTTTGCAATAGATTTTTGCGGGTAGGTAAAACGTTTTTTCTTTGGCGCCCAACGTGGGACCAAAAAATGTATTACGTAGCATTTATGAATAACCCAATCGTAGTAACAGCAAGTAAGTTTCCTAAGCACGTCTTATATCACATAACAACCGAATTTCCCCAAGAAAATGGGGTAGCCGAAACAAATTTGGCGCGAAAGAAAAAACATTACTAATACATATCAATCGTGGTTACCTGACGTAATGAAACGTACCCGGCACACGTACCCACGCTCACGTACCGACATGAAAGCAATAAAGTGTGTAATGCGGTACACAATTATGACACATGGTCTGCCAAATTGGTGTGTTGTAGCATTCGGAGTCAAAGAACAGACTTTATTTGGAGTAAATTAGACATGATACTGACGTGTTCCCATTTTGCTAAGGAAATATATGTTTGCTTATGGCATTCATGCATTTATACCCATGCCATGCCGTCCATGATAAAAGTCTCATGTTTCATAAAGAGGAATACTTTCGCACTTTGATATTATTTTACAATATAAACTTCTACGTAATATTCTTTTTGCATAATAATTATATTTCATCCTTCAGTTTGTTCGCTGCAAATATATACATGTAAGATAACGAGTACTTATCCTCACTAAACGACATATGCCTCCAGCCATTCCCTAGTTATCTAAACACAAACTAACTCGGCATTAATTCAATAAGGCGGGTATCAACGTAAGTAGGTAGTGTCTATTTACCTTAACACCGCCATTTTGCTGGCTCGTTAGCTTGCGGGACCATCGCCATCTTTTATTCAACAGTCCGATGAACGACTCAATGTGAACGAATGAACGGCGCGGATTGACGAGCGTCACAACCCTATACAACTATCACTTATCAGGTTGAATAAACCCTCTTTGTATGCGCATAAGGTGTTTTTTTCTACGAATTTACACAGAAATAGGGCTGTCAATAATGATGAGCGACGACTTGAAGTAGTTTTATTTAAGTTTAAAGGAGTGTGAATGGTTACGTTGACTGTATGTGTCCCATCTATTGAATTTGGTAAAGATATGAACCGAATTTGAAATCAAGAAATCATGTACGTAGTTTCAATTTAGCAGTGTAGGTACATTTGAATAAGGGTTTTTGGATAAGTAGGTACTGAAATATCCAACTTTATGGAAATCAGGGGATACCTTTAGTTATTCCAGCCATCTATGATCACATGCAAATTCTGAAGTTGACAAAGGGATTTTCTATTGTCAACCGGTCCTAACTTAGCTGGATAATAGCGAGCTTTGAAAGTACTTATACTCACAATCAAAGCTTTTCATTCCAGTAGCCAATCAGATAATACATTATCTTTTCAAGGATTTCCTTTTTCAAACGAAAGAACTGTGAGGGGTGGTGTTTAAATCTCTTTATCGCCTTCCCGATTCTTTCATCGTTAATATTAACATCATAATTTGAGAAAGTCGCTAAACGTTGCTCAACAAATGTTCGTCACGTTAAAAATGGTTTTACGAGTGAGACATCAAACTTTTTATTACGTGTTTACGTCATCTTTAGGCTATTTTATTGCGTCAGTGTTGCCAAATATAATATCTGTTTTTCCATACTACCCTCTATAATCCTACGAAAAGCCTTAAATAAAATAGATATTTATACAGGAAATATAAATCGATTTTTCCAGTAGGTACTGCGTCTGCATCCACTTTCAAAGGAAATAAAAGTACAATCTCAAACAGCTTTAACATATTCTTTTGTTTTCTATTTTCACGGGAGTATGGACTTCGGAATCTGGTATAATTATTCCATAAAAGCATTTTACTTTTAAATTATTTTATTACTTTAGAAATGCTCTCTTTACTGATTCCTGTTTAATGATTGATTGCCGATTCCTGATAATATTTATTTAATTTATTAGTACCTAAGTGAACAACTTTTTAATTTATGCTTAAACTTAATGCTCCGATGATAGTTCTAGTTAAACTTTGTAATTTCCAGAGCCATATTATACATTATTTAATTATGTTAGATGAATTTTATGAAACTCTAGGAAACACAAATAGGACAAAAATGCACGCTGTTCTTAATTTATTGCAAGCTTTTCACTTTACGACGCAAATAGAGCTATTGTAATGTTATAGTTTAAACTTGAAACCATAAAGTGCCATAAATGGCTTTTACATTCCTAACTTGCTCAAGTAAGAAGAGCTTAATGCTGAAGCAGTAAGGTTTGTATTTCCGAGAATTACCGAGGTAGTTAACCTAGAAGTACTAAGTACTAATTCAGCTCCTAACAATTTGACACACAAAGATTCTAAGTTCTCTTTAGAAACATTAAATAAACTGACAGACGGAGATAGTTGGCGAGGTCAACGAGTGGGCGATGAAGCGGAATACTGTTAAGACAGTTAGTCGAAAATGAGCAAATAATCAGAACAGATACAAATTATTACGAACTAGCTTCTGCGCGCGGCTTCGCCCGTATGGATGTCGGAAATTATCCCACGAAGACCTGCTATCAGAACAAAAAGCCTATGTCCATCTCCAGGATGCTATCTATCTCCTTGCCAAATTTTATCGAAATCAGTTCAGTGGTTTAGGCGTGAAAAGGTAACATACAGAGTTACTTTCGAATTTATATTATTACTAGCTTTGTCCCGCGGCTCCACCCGCGTGGATGTCGGTTATCGCATACAAAAGTAGCCTATGTCCTTCTTCATATCCCAGACTATATCTCTGTCAAATTTCATGACAATCGGTTCAGTGGTTTAGGCGTGAAAGCGTAACAGACAGACAGAGTTAGTTTCGCATTTATAATATTAAGTAGGGATATATAAGTAGGACCTATGTACCTATGCATATTAATATGGTTAGATTAAAAGCAGAAATAGATTAAGTACCTTAGGAGTAGATTATTGCTTCTATTAAATAGCTTGAAAGTTGAATAGAAATAGATTTTATGGCAAATTTTAAATGCGGGCTATATGAAAATTATAAACTAACCGGCGCGCTGTTATTATACTTTTGCATACATATCCTATTAAACGCAGAAGGTTATTACGGCGTATTTCTTGTCAATAGACATTTTTGTTTACCTTTTATTCAGCCACTGACGGTTATTTTAAGAAATCCTGCTGGTATTTCAATAAACCTATGCTCCTGAGGAATCTCTAAGATCTTTATGGGCCCGCGCAGGACTCCTCACGCCCTTAATCCAATTTCGCGAAAAGTTGCGAAACAAGTTTTCCAAACAATCTCCGAAGAAAAAAAATCTTTTGACTTCGGAAACCGTTCCTAATTATATCCTTCGATTGAATAATCCGTTTAAGTGGAACTGCAGTGGCCACCGATAAGAATCGTGGCAGAGACTCTAATTACCACTTTGCACTTAGTGGCGAGTCCCCAGAGCAGTGAGCTTCTGATTCTTATCGTATTGAATCCTCACTTTATGCGCTTTTTGTAATGACCTGGCTTTTGTTGTTGTTGGGTTAGTTTCATCTGCTTTGTATTGTTTTTGAGGTGTTACGTTGGCTCTTTTTGTAAAAGGCTTCGAGATTTACTTCAAATCAAGACTAGGTTTGCAAATGCACAAAATCCGAATTCTATTTTTAAGTTTAAACTGTGACGTTGAGCTTACTGCCAATATTTGAAACTTTTTGAACGCAAAGGAATCATATTTTTGAGAAATGTATTCTAAGTAAAACTGAAAAGATTGCAGAAGTGCTCAATTCGTTTCAGGCCCCTAGGCTATCGACTGCCACGTCTCAGCTTGAGTTCCTTTACATTTTTCTCGGAAAGACTGTCTTGACTGGCGTGATCAAAAATTTGAAATGCTTCTAAAATAAACGAACGCAACGTCAAAAACAAAAAGGACTTTACCAACTGTCATTAATTCAAAATGTTGAGTATTCTCGTACATATTTCCGTGAACTGTCAAAAACACGTATTCTGTAGACAGCAGCGGTATATGAAGGTACATGGTTGATGGCGAGGTACTCTTCGGGCTGATAAATGAGGCATATAAACATTAAGGAGCGGCGCGCCACAGGTGGCGGTGAAGATCACCGCTACCCGAGGCTTGAGACGAAGTCGAGAGCGTTCATATTTATATGAACTAATTAACATTTTCTATGAATAATTTTACTATCTTGGTGTATAAGTTTTCCAAAAGAGCAATAGTTTTCAATGGTTTACTTCTAACTATCTTTAGTTGAATTGGTTTTTAAATAAATGGGATAGTATTTTCCAGTTAAAACTTGGAGGTTAAAAAGCGGTGCTACTATACCGCAGCTAACGGGTTTACTTTAAAAGTGTAGCAAGATTAAAACACGAGTTTTCGGCTAGATTGCCACATTTTTCGAAAAATCCAGGGTGCCCTGGATTTGGAATTTATAGAGGCACCAAATTCCTAACACATTGACAGCATTTCAGCACATTTTCGAAGTAAAAGCCTGAGGGTGGCGCATCGAGCCTCCGGAGCTCCGCCATGTTGGCGGAAGTTCTGGAAACGCGGGAAGCGTTACCGGCTTCCGCGCCGACGCACTTCCGGCCTGCACTCGTTATTACCAGATGGTACAAGGGCGAAGGGTTATAACTAATATTATAGTCTTTGATGACTTTAATCTGTTGGACCGACTTGAAGAGTTTTCGTCAAGCGTGAGAAATAACAAGTAAGCCGATCGATTTTTTGCTCATTTTCGAGATGATTATAGAAGAAATACATGCCAGTTATGTAAGGAAGTGTTCCGTAGTTGGGATAAATTTATCTCAAGAACAAACTGAATGTTGTAGTTGAAAAACATGTTTTCCCATACATCCCAACTGCAAATGTAAGTTAGCACAATATTAAAACATTTACTATGTTATTTTAAGATCATAACAGATTTCTTATATGTTTTTCTGTAATCTACAATTATAGAAAAAAAATCAGATTTAAAAAAAAATAGGTTTAGTAGTTTCGGAGATAAATAGTAAATTTTTATCTATTTTATTAAGTAACTTTAAACCATTTTTTATTATTTGAGACCCTCACCGTAAGCCCTTTCATTCGATATGTCACACACGGTACAGGTAAACAGGTTGCAAAATTCTTTTTATTATTTGCGTCCGGTAATTAATTAGGTATTTACGTTACACAACCGTCATATTATGTGTGTGACCAGTTCAAGATACAATTTTTATTTCAAATTGACTGACAGATAGACACACGAGTGATCTTATAAGAGTTCCGTTTTTTTCATTCGGACGTACGGACCTTAAATAAAATCAAAAGTTTTTGTGATTTTATACGAGATTTAAAGTAATTCAGTCAATAGGCACTAGTTGAATGAATCTCCAAAAAACTCATCAGTCATCATATCGTCTTTAGTACCTACTGACATAACTGTCGCGTCGGTTGGTCGCCCATCCATCATAGCAGGCGGCGTCTTCTGCCTACTCCCATGAGAAAAAGCAGTGGGTTTATGTTTGTAGGATCTGTGAGACGACTCCTATGTATAAACAAATGTGAAAATAAAAGAAAGCCATAAAGTGTTAGCTGCTTATCGTGTTGTCGTAAACGCAGCTGTAAAAGATAAGTGCTCGATGCGGGGCAGCAGAAGCCAGCTATAGATGCTCATTGCCCTGGTATCTACTTATACTTAAAGACGTGATTTCAACGGTTCAGTCTCTGCTTTCATATAATTCTAGAATATATTTGCGCAATCTGGATGTCACTAGTCTTAAGCTATTTACTTGTTCTGCAAGCTCTTAAGAAGACTGCAGTCAAGGATCCATGATTTCGGCAAAACATTTGCTATCAAAAACCCAACCAGTTTAAAACTATGTGAACATCATTATTTTCATCGCTGATTATATAATATTCGAGTGAGGATCAAAGTGCACGATGGTTTAGTAATTTGACCTTGTAAATATTTCGTTAGTTTCGTAAGATTTAATACTACATCTGTGAAGCAATAATTGAAGAATTTTCAATGAAGAATTATGATCTCCATCTCTTGTGGCTCGCGCCGCGTCCATCAGCCAGCTAGCGTCGCGCCCGCCAGCCAGCTAGCGTCGCGCGTCGCCGGCAAGGATGCTAATTTATGTGCGATTGTTCGCCGGCGCGATATCGCCGTGATTTTCAACCGCGCCAAAAATAAATACACCGCGTTTAAAGAGTTCATTCCTTTTAATTTATATCCCTCCATTCGCGGGTAGATTAAAAGATCGTGTTAAGTAAATACTTTTGTTCTGCTAGTTTTAAATTCTGTTAATACTGGAACGTTTGCGGAATTAAAGTTGGAATAATATATTATGAATTTCGTATTTTTGTTGATATAGAATCGTTAACAGGATTTGAGAGAAATAATAAATGTTCACTATGATATGAGGCTTTGGGCAGAAACTTAGTAGGTACTTGTATTTAAATACAGTCTAACATTATTCTTATTCATCACACTAATTAAAATACAGATTGGCAGCAGCGGAGATGTAATTAAAATGACAAGGGCTCTCTCAATCCAACCCGAACACCTAACCTAAATCCAAGAAATTCGCTCACAAAATGAGACCTAATTACTTTGACGGTTCAATATTATCATTGACCTTAATTTTGCACTACTGTCGAATTGCCCAGCGCTGGGTGTTTATAAAGCAGTTTATATCTCTGGCGGAGTATCGTGGGCTCTCAGGTGGCCGAGATAAGGACAGTAATAGAGCACCTAATTTCCGAGTGTCGTTTCGCGCCAGACGCTCGCGCCATCTTGCTGGCTAGTTATACGCTCTGCGGAAGTTCTCTCAGGAAAGATAAGAAAGAATAAACGAGATCGTAATAATGGTTTGAGTAATTGAGAATAATAGACCTCGAGCCGACCTAGAGGTGCTGAATATAATATTAATATAAAAATTAGAAATAGCTAAAATGCGATAACAATATACATTTTGTTAATAATCCTTACCAAATTTTTGTTTACATCTAGAACAGTAGAACACTCAACGAAAAGAAATTCGACGACTCCGTTGAATATGTAGGTACTCATAAGATGAAAGACAACGGAAAGAGGAATGTAGAAATAACTCACTCCAATAAATGAGAAATAAGTAGCGCTGGTTGCGTTACTCATATTGCACCGCCATAATAATGTAAGAATGAGAAGTAATGGCGCCCAACGTGGGACTAGCGCTTCGCTCTAGAACACTCTCATTATTTTCGTATTAAGGCCTTACGTATAAATTTGTAAGGTAATTTTGAAAATTCAACACATTATTTGTTATTGAAGTATTCCGCGACACAAAACTGTTGTTAATGTAAATGGCGCCCAGCATGGGACTCGAGAACCTTTCTTATTATTACGTAAAGGGAGAATGACCTTTACACACATAACACATTTTTGGGGAGAATATTATGGACTGTGTTTATTTCATTCAAATAAGTATGTAAAACATGAGCAGTAACTATTAGAAAATGTATTCTACTTTAATTTGGTAATGTCCACCTAGCAAATTCAGGGTCAATCTCATTGCGAAGTTCATGGCTGCAGACGTCCGCAGAGGCTCATTTTAGAGAAAAATATATGAAAATGTGAAAAATCCGCTAGATCAGTCTCGGGACTCGTCGCCGGGGTTTTATCAGGTGGCAGCCGGAGATGTCAGCGTTATCTGTGTTTTCAATCCGCTCGAGTGCGGCCGAGTTATGATTTCGTTGTTCAGCAAACTGAGAGAGGATGGTACTCACAGGAAAATGTAGCGAATCTGATGAGATGAGATAAAATTTACTAGGACATATTTATACAATGGAGTTGAATCTGTCAATGCTCAAAGGACCTCGCACGTATGATATTTGTTCAAGAGATTTCCAATTAAACAGAACAAAAGCTACATAAAGACAGTGACACGAAATCTTTGGCTTTAAT
Organism: Antitype chi; assembly: GCA_947359405.1. Classification (NCBI taxonomy): domain Eukaryota; kingdom Metazoa; phylum Arthropoda; class Insecta; order Lepidoptera; family Noctuidae; genus Antitype; species Antitype chi. Next base: position 805,235 of record OX375823.1, read on the forward strand.
TTATTTCCGGCCGAACTATTTAATTTATGTGTAAGTCTATTGTAATTTTCTGATTGCGGTTATAAGGTACCTACAGGTTTGTAACAGAAATTTATTTGTTCGAACTTGACTTTTGGTTCCGGTTTTGGTGAATGGCATAAGTATTGAATAATATTCGCCACCGCCATCTCCCATACATTACACCGTCTGGGGCACAGAGTGGTGAAACAATCTCGTAGACAACAAAATAAATTGCTGTGCGCGTCTCGTGGGGATTGTTTTTAAATTTCGTTACACAAACACCGGGTGTCTGTGTCGCACGCTATATGAGAAGGAGATGGCCATTTCCCAAAGACGCGTGGAAGAAAGAGAGACAGGATTTCTTTTGTAAATCACGTGTTCAAAGCGTCGACGAACGTAATTCGCATTACAGTAGTTAGGCGGGTGTCAAAGCTAACGTGACGGGATGACGGGATGGGCGCCTTTCAATTTGTTTTTGATTCATACACATTGATATTTCCAGTAAATTTGCATTCTAAATGAATGTGCGTTTGATGAGCAGACACGACTTTCCCTTTTGTTTAGATGGAGATTTGTTTTTATTCAGATTTTTGTGCTCGTTAAAGTTAGATTAGCACAGAATATCCAGTTTCCATTTGTTTTTTGTAAATGAAGAAAATAACGCAAGAAAAGTTGAGCTTAATCTTACTAATTACAGTATACCTATTCTGTCAGTGAGTACCTACCAATCAGTTTTAAAATTCGTACTAAAAAGTCTTTGAAACCGTGTCATAAGTTAATGACATCAGGCATCTCGTCTTTTGATAATTCGATCTGCGGTGACGTCGAGCCAAGTTCACTCATCGATCACAAATTGAATCACTTATTTTATAGCTCGCCGCCACAGCATAGAAAAATTTGTTGATTTACTGCCAGCGAGAGTTTTGTTTTTGGATGGCTACAGGATAAAACGTTTTCGACTTAGTAATTAAATTAACGTTTACAGAACAGATATTAAAAAATTGTAAACTCAGTTTATCTGACTTTCTCAATCACTTTATGGAATCTTGTGCAACATGTTGGTCTGCTGTTCCAAATTGCCAGTGGCATAGTAAGGGCGCCAAAGTTAGATGAACTTAATAAAACCGCTGCATTAAGACCTGCTCGTCACTCACTTTCTAATAGAGTCATTATAATATCACGACAATCAAATTAAGTTTTAAAGGACCACATTTACTTTTGCCACTTGGTTTAAGAAAATAATCAGGATTTCTAAAAGATGTCAGTAAATGTCGTCTGAAAGTGTTTTGAAAGCAAGTATAAAAATACCCTTCAACTGTGTTTGTATCTTCGAGAAGGTTGGCCGACACGTAAGAATTCAGAAAACTAAACTTTAGGAAACTTAGATTTTGCAAAGAAAGGAGTCTTTGTAAGGAGTGTGGGCTCGTGATGAAAGAACTCGAAACATTATAACAATAAAATATTGGAAATTATAGTATGCTATTATACATTGTTTAAAGTAAGAACAAAAGGTAAGGTAAACACTTGTAATATTGTACAATGATTTATTTTGGATGTTTAGTTTAAACTTCATGCTATTCATCAAAACCATCACACAAACAGACAACAAACAAACAGACAGCAAACTCACTTGGAAACCTCATGTTGAAGTTGTGTGCAAAAAACTTAGCAAATCCGCGTATGCTCTTCATCAACTTTCTAAAAAAGTCAACCGTCAGGCTCTGTTATCAGCATACCATGGACTGGTTGCCACGGTTTTGCGGTATGGCATTATTTTCTGGGGGCAGTCTACCGATAGGGAACAGGTATTTAGAATGCAGAAGCGATGTATAAGGTCAATGTGCGGTCTTAAAACAACAGATAGCTGTCTTTCCTATTTTCAGTCTTTAAAAATTTTAACTTTTCCTTCTTTATACATTTTGGAAACAGCTCTATTTGTAAAAAACAATCCACAATTATTTGAAAAACTGTCAGCAGTTCGAAAAAATCCGATACGGACTCAATATGCAAACAAACTATGGCAAGTGAAATGTAAAACCGCACTTATGCAGAAAAGTTTTTTTGGTATTGCCCGACGTATTTATAATAAAGTACCTGATCTGATATAAATTTTACTGTAATACAATTTAAAAGGGCACTAAACCAAATATTAATTGAGAAAAGCTATTACACAATTGACGACTTCCTTAATGATAAATCTCTGCACTGATTGTTAAAGTATTATTATGATTGACATACATGTTCCTATTCTGACACTTTTTATTCAGATTTACACTTTGACATACAATTTTTTTTTGACATATTACTGTAGAAATGTCACTAATGATATTAATCTGTTTTTTGTTTCTTCTTTTATTTATTTTTTGGAATTCTAATGATTTGACATTTATAATTATTCAATAGAATTTCTGTATAATTTTGGAAAGGAATATTATTTGCATGCCCATGAGACGGTAGAATATGGAGGACTAATTTTTTAAGAAAACATCTATGTACCAATTACCCATGTTTGCAAAAATAAATGATTTGATTTGATTTAAATCATCTCACACCGGAATTACCCAATGCTGGGTATAAGGGTACCCTTTTTCTGCCATACTTCGCGGTTACGTGCGCCCCAACTTAGACGATATCATCAACACTACGCGCTATTGGACGGCCCTTGTTTCTTTGGCCTAACCTTGCCCACGATTCGGTCGCAGCTTTACTACATCGGCCATCTCCTCGTCTAACTAGATGTCTCATCAAACCCAATGAACACGAAATAAAATATGAGCGCCCGTATGTGTCGATGTTGATTGCAAAACGTTTGATTAATTAAAATGTGTCGCGATGGCCGAAGCAAACAGCACATATAAGCATTATTAACAAACTTTTAAATAACAAATGTCCACAAACCGCGCAGTTCCGTCTGCGCCAGGTTTTACATTTTTAATGAACGTTTATAAATGTCAGCGCATGGAATCGTTTCCAAATAGTCGGACAATAAGAAGCTATCGACGTGCATGAATAATTGGAACGAACGACTCACTTTGTGGGGATTTCTTTGTACAGTTTAATGCAATCGGTTGTAAAATTCATATTAAGGACTTGGGAAACTGGTCACTAATTCAATTAACACACACTTTTCATTTGTATTTCTTAACACAGTTCAACAAACCTGAATATTAACAAGTCATTTACCAAATTATACCCCAGTTAATCAGGTCAAAAATATCGGAACCGTTCTATCATCATTACCGGTCATTGGACTTCCATCTACCTGCCCTCAATGGGGTGGTAATGTAAAATTGAAAAGGGCCCATCAATAAAAGTGACAATTTCAATCTATTATGGGCGACATTTAAGCCCATAACTCGACTGAAGCAACCCATCGTCGTATATTAAGTGAGGGCTCTTGAACGAGAAAATAGCCATAAAAAGTATTTAGATCACCCCCATATATCTTGACTAGGATGCTGTGCCTTACGGGGTAAGTGCATAGTAAGAGAATACTTTTTAAATGTATTAATAAAAATATGAAATACGTACATTTCATATTATTGTGATAGGGGTGGCTTTCTCAAATATATGAAAGGCAAAAATAATAAGGCAACCATTTTTAAACTTGTTCAGTTATTTTTGGACACAAGACGACAGGAAAATTGTCACTAAGGCTATGAATCAAAACGATCACTTATTTATAATACCTTATTGTACCTACACCACAAAAATAAATACCAAAATATAAGTCAAACAAGTAATATAGATTGAGATATGTACAGGTACCTATTTAAGTGATATATTAAGATAAAAATTATGTAGGTTCTTTCATATTCATTGAGGTGTAGGTATGCATTTAAACATTTAGAATTCATACTACTAAGTAAACGATATTCATGCTATTTGCCAAAGTATCTGTCTTTACCGTATCTCTATGAAAACAGCCGTCGCTCACTACTTGGGCTGGTCGGATGCAACGACTGCCCCTTTCCATTTATTACGCATGCTCTATTTAATCTCGTCCACGTATTTGTAAAGGCAGTTGAAATATTCCGGCTTGCTTGTTTGTGTTGTGCAAACATGGAAGTGTAAATATTTTGGGGAAATATTTCTTTAAGCAATAATTGGAAGTTTGCTTACATTTCGCGGGAAAAAAATATGGGCTTTCTCTGTGTGGTAAAAGGGGAATACTGTGAGATAAAGGAATACGCTGTGGGTTTCAAATGATTGCGGTTAATTTAAACCGAAATATAAAATGTTTCTGACGGAACAGAAGCTTGCCTATAATTCTGTTTTAAATAATTAATAATCGTTTCATCTCCATTCTCAGTTATGTTTTAATTCAAAATATTCTCTGCATGGTTTCACAATATTGTCCGTCTCATAGAACCCAAAATGCAAAGTTTCATACATTTCCGATGCCGGGAAACTATAGGTACGTCCACACGAAGCACGGCCCGGACACGGCACGGTTCCGTACCGTCGATGGGACGGCCAATATTTGCTCACCGAGTTAACCCTCTCGCCGCTCATAGTGGTCACAAATTGATTTTGTACCAACCAACGATATATTTTTAATGTATGCTAGTGAGTTATGTTTGTGATTGTGCGGAAATTATTTTTTTATGAGGATACTGCTTTGTTTTATTAAAAAAAAACAATCAAATACAGTTTTTTTAGGGCGGATTTCACCAATGAAAATGAACGCGATCAGCGTAAATCTAAACTGCGTTCAAGAGCTGTCAATATCTAATTCCACAACAATTATGACACTGACGTTCCCGGTTTTTGGCGGGATCGGGTTGGAACATGTCGCACGAATTTTCATTTTCATAAAATTTAGTGAAATAGCGAATTAAATTGTATAATTTTGGTAGTGAATTATTCAATTTAGTTATATGTGTGTGCACAAGTGTAGTGAAGGTGAAAATAAGTGACTAACGTGGACTTTTCGTGTTCCCCCAAAAACTCATGTTAGGTTGTTGTAAAGTTGCTACCGCTTTACAATAACTTTGACTTGACTGACTAAAGACGACTATGACTTTTATGTAACTAAGTGCCCGATATCGGGCCATTTACTTGATCGAAAAGAAAAATTACTTGACACTGGCTAAATGCACAAACCGTGCGAAGCCAAAGCCCAAAAAAAAAAAAAAAAAAATTATGACACTGACAGCTGTCGAAGTTCGAACGCGGTTCAAATGTGCTGATCGCGTTCAGTTTCATTAGTGAAATTGGCAAAAAGCGGCTGACGATGCGATTTTGTTTAGAACAGCGGCAAACGAATTACGTAAATGTATCACTCCGGACTATTTGAAACTAAGTAGGTACTACTTCATTGAATTTCGCCAAAACTCTGTCCAAATTAAAACCTTAGCATGTTCTCGCAATCAAGTTCACCGTGAACCCACTGCACGGGCAATAACAGTGAGTAAACAAGTCTTGAGCCGGAGTGCGATAAGGAACAAAAGGAGCAATCTCCCGAAAGTAACAGTTTATTATGTGGCGATTACGTGAGGTCCGAAGATAAGCCAGGCCCTAAGGTCTGCATAAATTACGACACTTTTCCACCCCTCATAAATCGTAAGGTGTTATAGTAATATTTTGTTTCGGTGAGAAATTGCTTATAGTTTAACGCAACGATAAAACATTAGAAAAATACAAATAAATAAATAATTATTCTACTTCGTTGATTGTTTGGTTTGTGTGAAAATAAAAGAATGTATGACCTGAAATTCAAAAGATAAGAATAAAATTAAAGTAGTGACTTATATGCTTGCCTTAGTTCTCACGACCTTCGTTAATATAATAGTGTTAGATCCCGCAATTAAATATCTTAATAACTAACTATTTTTAAATAGCTTCCGCCCGCGGCTTCGCTTAAATGAAATTATCCCCCGGGAACGTACTACCGGGATAAAAAGTATCCTATGTGTTAATCTAGGTTATAATCTATCTGGGTGCCCAATTTCATCCAAATCCATTCAGTAGTTTTTGCGTGAAAGAGTAACAAACATCCACACATCTATACATACAAACTTTCGCGTTTATAATATTATTTATGTAAGGATTAAACAAAAATCTAGAATTAAGACTAAGTTCTACACACACAGAAATAGATAGAAGTCACGCACGAAATCTACCAAACACACAATAGCATAGAAATAATATAAAAGTATGCCAAACTAGAGAAACAGTGGGAGTTTGAAATGAAACTCATTTGTATGGAGATATAAAACTAACAGACAAAAGTTTTGGTGTCCGGAAGTTGGGCAAACTCGCGGCTTTCAAATGTATGTGCAGCTGTCAATCGGCCATATTGAATTATTCAAACCGTTACTTACACACATCAATTTAGTTTTTTTTTTTGTATGCAGTTCATCAAAGGGATTAAACATCTCAAAAAAAAAACTCTGTCGGTTTGTTTTCTAGGATTATTAAGTTAAAATAACATTATGGGAGAGAGACTATAAACAGTTTTGCAGGAAGTACCTAAATATTTAAAAACAGAAATAAAGACAGCAAGACCCGAAAATAATAACAAAAAACTCATGAAGTCCTAAAAAATAAACAAGAAGGTACCTAGATAAAACAACTACGTCAATACAGAATAAACAAAATCGCATCACATAAAAATACAACCCAATACAAGTACAGTGAACAGTACGAACTACAAAGGCGAGCTCAAAAAGAAAACAACACAAGCACGGTCCTAGAAGCGCCCTCTACTGACGTACCTTTGAAGCGAATCTTTTTAAGGAATTGCTTTGGCAGGCGAGGCTTCATGCGCCCCGTCCGTCCTGAAACATACGTCATCACTCTAATATCAAACTTTATTAGAAACGGGTTTATTTGCTGTTTTGACTAGGCTTTTGCGCACTCTGATAATAAGGTTAAATTCTTTGATCTTTTTTGGAAAATCCAAATAAGACTTGGTTTTTCGTTGGTTCCTAATTCCTACTTCATAAAAATGTGTGATCTTTCGTCATTAAGAAACTGCTTACCATCTGTGAAGCATATGTCGAGCTGTTGCTCGCGCGGGTGCGGTTTAAGATAATTATAATCCACTCAAAAGTGAAGTCATGGTGTTTGAGGCTAGAGGAAACAGTGCAGGTAACGTATTTCCCAGCATTACGCTTAATGGTACAGCTTTGCGTAGGGTGTCTAAATTTAAGTACTTAGGACATGATTGCTGACCTCTGACCTCGGGGACAATGATGACATCGAGAGGGAATGGAGGGCGCGGGCAGTGCAGGCGAACATGACGGCTCACAGGTTTGCAAGTTGTTCGAGAGAAGTCAAAATTACACTTTTTAGGTCTTATTGTACATCACTCTACACATGTAGCCTGTGGGCCGACTATACTCAAAAATCTTACAGTGCCCTCCGAGTCCAATAATTTAATAATGCGTTCAGGGTGCTGATGGGGCTGCGGCGATTCTGTAGTGCATGTTTGCTGAACATCGTGTAGACTGCTTTTACGCTACGATGCGTAAAAGGTGTGCATCCCTGGTGCGTAGAATACGTGGCAGCGCCAACAGCATCCTTAGCATGATCGCTGGTAGGCTGGACTGTGGTTACATCAATTATTTCTACGTCATTTGTCATGGAATGGCGCAGTAATAATTGTTGAGTTAACGTTATAATAATTATGTTTTGTTCTGGGTAGTTTTCAGTATTACTAACACTAGTCTATATGAACATTGTTACTAACAAAATGGACACCTTGGTCAGAAATAGAGTATTTTATTATTATGTCCTTTATTTATTTATTATTATAAGAAAAACATTTTTAATGTCCACGTCAACATTTTGCACGAAAGTCTCCATTAACATAAAGCTAAAGAGCTTTATTAAAACCACAACGTTTTAATAAAACCGTAATATTACGTTAAAAATATATAAATAAGTATTATATTAAACGCAGAGCTGTCAAGAACATTAGATTGTTGAAAACATTAAAAAAATAAACACAAAAGGTCGACGCTTGATCCCTTTTGTAAATATACATTTTAAGTTGTATACAGTAGGTATTATGTGTTTCAAAACATACGTAAAACAAAATGGGAGATTTAAAACGACGCTAGGAATTAAGACGTCGACTGGCGAAGATGAAAGAGTAATGCTTTAAGCCGAGGAATCGGAAGACAATTTAATTTTAATCTAATCAAGCCGAGCCGCGAGATCGAATGCGCCTCGTGATAATCCAGGAATTAACGATGGCACTGACTTCAGCCTTTGTTTACGTTATTTTGATTTTGTTTGAACATTGAGCTCTTAATTCCTTTTCTTGTCACAATTCGTTCTCAGCCTTTTGGTCTTGTCATCCCAGGCTATTTTTTTTTAATAGTATTTTCTTAATTTCTTATTAGTTTTACTTACTGAGGATACTCTATAAATCAAGGAAATTAGTACATATTAAAAAAAATATCCATTCAAGGATTATTTTCTTCTAAAATATATCTACAACATGTATTTAATTTATGCAACAACAAAAACCTTCTTGATAACTTTGTTCTCTAAGTATCTACCCACACCGACGGTCGTTGCAAATCTTCAATGTTACAGCCTCCGTATTGCTAAAATGTATGTAAAACATTTTACGGGTAATCCAACCCTTGTTGCAGCTCTTAATAATCTGGAAGGAACGTAAAATCCTAGTTTTATGTGAACCTCGTTGATCCTACTTAATATTTAAAAGCAGGGTCTGTCTCACGCACCGAGCGACGTGCCGTGACAAATTTTAATATAATTACACAATTTCATAAGCAATTTCCTTGTGAAAATTGAATTTATTTTTGCTTCGTCAACCTAACTTTATAATTTTGTGCTACGTAGAGGTACATGGAGTATTATGAGAATAAAAGGACCAAACTCGATTTGTTAATACGAGGCGTGTTACCGGGGATATAAATATTTGTGAAACAATGTTTTCATTAAAATATTTTGCATGTCAGCTTTAAAAAAAAATCATAGAATATTTTTCTTTTTGGCTATGGTAGCTACTTAGGTACCTACTTTATCAAATACATTCAGTACTGGAGCTTCAATGTAGATGTAGAAAAAATGTGCTTACGAACATCTTTCGCAATCGGATTACGAGCCGCTTGGTAATAGCAACAATTTTCCGACATATTTCCATTTATCCCTCCACATCATATGGTTTCTCCCTCTTCGCAAAAACTTGCCGGTATAAGTTCCGTAGTAACGGTAGCGTACTAAGCTCAAATACATTATCGATTTCTTAGATTTTTTTATGATCTGTTTAATATCTGCTGATGCCTTTATTCACAAGCATCGCCACCATTTCGGCCTTTTGTCTTTCAAACTCTTCACTTTGCGACTCGAAAATGAAATCAAATAGAACTTAATAATTAACAGCAACTTTTTCTTTACAAATCTTGGCTCATCCTCACAATGGCTAAAGTCTTGCAGATTAACTCGTCTCTAAGTCTAAAGGATACCGTCCTATTTAATTAATAAGCAAATAATTAAGCATTCAAATCTTTGCGTTAAGGCGGAATGGTAGCGTTCAATATTAATGACACCGTCGAATTAGCCGTGTCTCCTCGCTTCATAATAATGCCCTAATCTCCTCTCGTTTTCAGATGTGAATTGTATGAATACGTATGATGGCAGCTATTGTTCCACATTGTTGAATATTCATTGTCAATTGCAGATATTTACTTAGAATTGCCTGGAGGGGAGGCTAATAATAGTCGTTTTAGAGGTTCAGTGGAACTTTCAGTTTCAGTAGGTTTATGTAAGATTCAAATTAATTTAAATGAATCCAAAAATATCTCACTATGTACCTATCACAGGCGTCCTTAAGTATCGAGCACTAGTAATTTACAAAAAAACAGTCTAAAGTCCATTAAAATAATTTTGTAGGTACATAATCCTCTCTGGATGGTCCATAATGCTTCTCAAATAAAGTATTTATGAAAATCCAATTTATACGTTCCACCTTAAATATTGTGAAATCTTTTGTTTTGCAGAAAATGTTCACGTTTATTTCAGCAAAACTAAACATTTGAAATGATCACAGTATAAATTAAATGTCAGCAACTTGTGAAACTTGTGTATTTGTGCAACAATAATATTATGTTTAAGTACGCCTCATAACTTAAGACCAGCTAATTAGTACTCCAAACATTCCATAACATTCTGGGGACCTTCCATTTGGCTGTCGCCGTCAGAAATTGTAAATAAAATGAATATTAAAACACAATATTTACATATTCGCCGCGGCTAGTCCTTTAAATTATTTGACCGTAAACTGTGACTCTCTGGCGCGTACCTGAAACAAAATTGAGAATAACATTAGCTGACAGTCGGAGTTGTGCATCATAATATATTTTGTAAATAAAACCTCAACCACTTTTTGGTTTAATCATTTATAAAGTGTTGATTTAATGAATAAATCTTTGGTGACTTGTTGACAGTTTATCACGATTCATCTGGAATAAAGTGGAATGTTCTAATTTAATCAGTTCGATCAGGTTAAGCTACGCTTGGCGGGGTTTGTCCGTGGATGAGTCCAAAGAAATACAAAGAACCCTCCGTGCACTGGAAAACACGCTAAGACCGGCTAACATTCGTGTATCTTTGACAGTCGTTACGGGTCTTCACAAGCCCGAAAGTCTAACAGCCAGTCTTATCAAGGGGTATCGTGTTATCCAGTAACTGGGTTGTTGAGGTCAGATAGGTAATTGCTCCGTTTAAAATATGGTTATTCAACTGTATCCAGTTAGACTGGAAGCCAACCCCAACATAGTTGGGAAGAGGGCAGATGATGGTCTAATTCATTATTAGTCGCCGCCAGTAATCTCAAAATACGGCTTTCAATTACGAGCATAAAACTCTAACAATACGGACTAGATAGTGGAAGACATGAAAATGCAACAAGACGCAATATGACAGACACTCGACGCGGCGTCTCAAGCTGGCCGCAATTTGAGAGCAGTCATAATACCGACCCGGAGGACCAAATTACACTTTTGATACGACGGAATATTTTCACTGCTATTTTAGTGAGGTACCTACTAGGAAAAGTTATCTATTTTTGAAGCAATCTAGGAATATTATTAGCGATCTCATTTATTATAAGTTGTAGCAGACAAACTGTGTTCATGGATCCCTCCAAATGCACATTCTATATTCACAAAACATTTAAAAAACACAGTTCGCGACAGCCTCCTAAATAACGTACATAAAGCACAGAATGATAATAAAAGACGACATCACGGAGACGATAAAGAGGGCTGAGCAGATCAGTAACCGTTCGATGTTTCCGCAACATTAGCTCTGGAGGAGACGCTTTATGTTCCGGCAGTTCTAAACAAATACTCATGGAGTTGCTAGGTTGCTATTCACAAATACTGCTTTTGAATTTATACCTAGTGTCTGTTGCAAAAGTTACTGATAAAAGTATAAACAAACCCAGTTCAGGTATATTTCTTGCGCAATTACGTACGTAAGGGGATTAGCAACACATTGGCATATGGCAAATTTAATGGTTTTTTTTGTGTTTCGTAATGTTAATTACATACTAATGTATAGAATCAAGTTCTTCTAACTTAACAGGCAGCTGTGCTGCTGGGGAGTTTGTTGCGCTACTTCTTCTTCCCAGCTAAAGCACTAGGAAGTGGTGGAGGGCGGACGTTTTGTCGTATGTAATTTTATTTTGACGATCAAAAAGAGCTGACTCTCAGCTTAAATTAAATAAATGAATTTTGATTTTGATTAATCTGAATTTAGAACGTGTCAACTTTACTTTCCACCACTTTTTCCAGACAGTAATTATGAATTACTTATTATTAATTATTGAGTTTTGTTTGAGCAGTGTGTCCTCCCAGTCATGACGTACGGGGCTGAAACTTGGACGCTCACCAAACACACTATCCACCAAACGCAAGTCACCCAGAGAACTATGGAACGAGCCATGTTGGGCATCTCCCTCTACGACCGGGTGAAAAATACCGAAATACGGAGACGAACGAGACTCACAGACATAGCGGAAGTGATAGCAAAAAGAAAGTGGAAGTGGGCGGGCCATATATGTCGTAGACTGGATGGGAGATGGGGGAAAAAAGTGCTGGAGTGGAGACCACGTACGGGACGGAGGAGTGTGGGTAGGCAACCGACTAGGTGGACAGACGATATCATTAAAGTGGCCGGAAAAAACTGGATAGCCACGACACAAAACCGCCAAAAGTGGAGAGATTTGGAAGAGACCTACACTCAGCATTGGGTGGCCAAAGGTTGAAGAAGAGAGAAGAGAAGAGAATTATTGAGTGCATTAGTCTGTAGTGGCCCAGTGCCGCAGTGGTAGCGGCCGCGACTTACGAGTTGTATGTAGGTCGTGAGTTCGCACCCAAGCAGGCACTTTGTGTAAATTATTTCATCACCACTACCCTCAAAATGGGGCAGGAAAACATCGTGAGGAAACGGGCATGTCCTAGAACCAAAAGTTTAAAGACAAGTGACATCTACCAACCCGCACTGAGCCCGCGTGGTGGATTACTGCCCACTCCCTCTCAAAGAAAGGTGGCCTGTGTCCCAGCAGTGGGAACATTATAGGCTGATTATGGTGTGCTAATTATTAATTGGATAACGTTATTAAATTGTAATAAAAAAATATGGACGAAAATTGAGGTTATAAAATTAACCTCAATTGTGAATTACGGTTTTAGTATTCAAAAATCGAATCTAAGCACTCGATTTGTAAGTGGTACAACAAACGGGCATCCACAGATACGATTTTTGATACATTTGTTTACATTTTCATCAAATACTTTTGGCACAGACCATACATAGGTGAATAAAGGACCGATGTGACTGTGGATTAAATCCCGGAATAATAATAAACAAAGAGTAAAGTAGTGGTTGTCATAGTAACCTTACACTTAAAACGACTTTTCACTAGGGCCCACCAGTGTCATATCATGCGTGTTTTCAGTACAAAACACAATTCATTGGGTAGGGAATTCTTGGCTAAGCGAAAAATAATTATGATCAAAATATTTCAAGACGAGCCTCAGATGCTAACCCAAATACAGATTTTCCAAATTTTTCCTCCAATTTTTACGCTAAAAAGATTTCCCTAACATACGGCTCGATTTAACCGCAAATAGGAAAAGTCGCATGCTAAGAACGGTTTGTAGTTAGTTCCAAGTAGATGGGCCCTGACCTCTCCAGGCTCGGGACCATATTGCTAGGTATCATAAGGATCGTAAGGGTTAACCAAAAGGACATTTTGGATTTTCTTAGAAAAACGGCAAATGTGTTTTGTATTTCTAATAATATTTCTGCGAAAAAAAAAACTAAATGGATAGCTCTACTTACTACCTACAGTTCCATGTTTTTACTGTAACGAAGGGGTTCATTTTTTTTTTTGATAAATCATTCATAATAGAGAAGTAAAGCAGCTGCCTGGGTTCGAACCTACCCTACAACTCGTACACTGCTCTCAAAACGGTGAAGGAAAACATCGTGAGGAAACCGGCATAATATATCTTAGAACCAAAAATTCAAAGACATGTGACGTCTACCAACCCGCAGTGGGCCCGCGTGGTGGATTACTGCCCACTTGCTCTCGAAAAAAAAGGAACATAACAGGCTGATTATACTTTGTTATGCTAATAGAGAAGTATGGAACAATAAATCACGCTGCACTGAGCGCAAATACCTACATTTGGATTAGAGCAAGAAAATGATGATGAGTCCACAAAGATTATTGATTAAGTTAAATTGTAGTACTTAAGCTAAACATCAACCGGCATCGACAACCTGTTGTTCATTGTTCTAGCATGTACGTAAAACCAAGGGGCTACTGGCTACCTCCGTCAACTAAAATACGGGCCCGTCCGAAAATAATTCGAAACTTCGAAGTGATTCCTACAGCTGATTAATTAACTTTTTTGGACGGGTAAAACCATATAGGGAGTAGGGACAACTGTCAAATCGTGTAGTAATTCATACTTAGTTTGGGCCCCAAACTAATTATAGGTCCGTAAGTGATACGGAGTAGGAAACGCCCGTAACTTCGACCGAGATTACGGATTTCGTGCTTAGAGAGTAGGTCCCCAGATGCACTCTTCGACCGTCCACAGTCCCAAAGAGAGCCATTCCAATAAACATACCCTACAGAGCTAATACATTCACAAATCGGTCGCAGTAGGTACATGTTGCCGAAAGGTCCGACCACACTAATGAATTGGGTACCGAAATCCACTTTAAATTCTATTGGCAAATTCCGTGTTTCCCGAGATTCGGCGCTTTTTTGCTAAAAAAGGGTACGTTTTATCAATTCGGGACTGGTGAGGCGTTCTAATTATATTATGTAGATTGCTCTGTGCTTGTAAACGACCAGACGATGCTGGGTTTCCCTTACCTGTCAATATCACTCGTTTTGCTTTGAAACTATTTTTAGGTCAGGTCTTTTAAACTTCGGCCGAAGCTAATTTTGTAGATTTATTATTTATGATTTTGTGCGAACTAGATGTTACTTGAAAAATATTAACGATCTCATTTAAAGATCTCAACAATTTTCTCCATTATTATCAAGAACAACAACCACCAAGGAACTAAGTTAAGTCTCCTGTAACAGGAGGCTTTTCAGACGGCTTTTATGCTCTCATCTAAACATTTAACACCAGCCAAAGGCATCGACGAGCACCAACTGGTGGGGTCCGCAAGGGCCGATGCCTGCCAGGGGTGCGGGTTGTTCGAAAGAGATACCGTAGGCCCTGGCACACAGGCAACTGAAGGAACACGGGTGAGTTTTAGTCAGTAAATGTCTCGCTGGTGGTGGCGTGTGTGTTGGATCATTAAGTTCCCTTCAAAATGGTTGAGCTAAATGGTGCTGATCCATACGTCATGTTCGTGAACGGGCGCCGCCAGTAGGGACTGGTCATCTCTTAGCTCCCACGGCTTATTTTAATTTCTAAATTGTTAATTTATTTTTGTTTTAATTACGGACGCTTTTAATGTGCACGTCTTTTTACATCGTTCTCACATTGACAATTTCAACATAATGATGTAACCAACTGTTTGTAATAATATCATGATTTTAAAAGAGTGTCCATGGAGTTTCTTGCCCGTTCTTCTCCATAGGTACCCACGCTTTGGAATGGGCAACTAGCTTCATCTTTCTACCTCACCGACCTTGAAAATTCAAAAGTGCCTTTAATTGGTTTATTTGAAATAAATGCTTTGAGTTTGAGTTTTGAGTTTGAGTTTAAAAGTCTGACATGCCCTCCTGCTCCTCCCTGAGCGGTGGAAGTTATTAGATGATTTCCCATCCTCAAAAAAAATATAAAAAGGCATCGACGCTCCTCTATTCCGAAGTAAGCTTGAACTATCTCATCAGCATATCTGCATAAAGCCGTAACCACACTCCAGCATTTTCCGAGGCACCGCATTTTAAAATAGGAGCGCGTTGTATGCGAGGCCGTCTCGAGCCCCGCGAGACGATGACGTCACACGCGAGGCCGTGCAATTACTGGCACGCTTGTTCCACAGCCACGCTACGGCCACGCCACGAACGCGTGACGAGCGGGGCGCACTCACAATGTGTCTTTGTTGACTTGCTACAAAATGCACGAGATCTTATTCTAAGGACTGTTGGTCTTTTGGGGCGAATGCCAAGAATGTTTCTACGGAACTATTACCTACCTATTGATAAATGTACGCTAAATGCTGTGAGAATTGAATGAAGTTGAAAAAGCCGTAGAAATAAGCAAGAAATTGCTGATACAAAGAGCGCAATGCAAAAGTTTTATCGAAGGAACGATTTCTATGTTTGCGATGATAATTGAAATTATCTTTGTTCGGTACACTGTAACAGTCAATATTTCCATTGCGAAGCACAATTACGTATACAGTTATTAGTACTCAGCCATAACTTCGCTCTACAGACGTACATTATTCCTGGCCCTTAATAATGCATGCAACATTTTGGAGTGACAGTGATACAGCGCGTAAATGTGCTGCGGCTGAATGACTGTATCATAAGCGAGAGCTTTCGGATCAATTTAATTATTAGTAGCTTTACGATAGTGACGATCTATTGAACTGAATAGTTAATTAGCCCCTTGGGAGGCTCTTGCAAGCCATTAGTCAACAAGATAGTGGTTTAGTTCCAAATGTGCTATTACAATTTCGTTATAAAATTATCGGAGGCCTCGCGATAACGGTACTGTTTGGGCTCGTTTTAGAGATAGTGTTGTTAAAAGCATAGTTAAAAGAAAAAAGAAAAATAGGTTTTTTTATCACAGAAAACCATGTTTGTACGTTTGTAGGCACCTACTATTTTCTAAGAGGGAAAGAAAAATGGTACTGCCGAATTCTTACCACAAAAATGACTAATCCAAAAACGAAAATAAAACAAAAACAAATGCCCGCATTTTGTCTCTCCATGCTAAATAGCATAAAACGCCAAGTTTTAAAACTAAAAACACAAAACTGGGCATTCGCAATAATTAGCATTTCTGCCGGTGCCTCGTCGACAGCTATTTACATTTTTATGAGAGTGCACCGAACGCCATCTAAATTAAACGCGACGATGGACAGACAACGTAAAAACATAATCCTCTCCATATTAGAATATTTTGCTCACAAACCATTATTTTAATCTGGTTTTAGGAATGTCTTGATTGCAGTCGTCTTTTGTCTGCGAAGAGACTCAATTAGCGAAGACAACGAGGAGTGGACGACTGCATTTTGTGTAATTAAAGGATTGTTTATTTGAAATGACTTTAGAATTTTAATCATTATAATATGCATTATAGTAAATGCAATGGACGTAGGACGACGATGGTTTGGTCCAGAAGTGGACGTAATTAGACGGAAATTATGTTGATGATGATGAATGGACGTAGGTGTTGTTGATATTGTTGGGTTAAGTTAGGAGCTGCCTCCCCCCGGTGGGTTCCCGCATTGTCGTTGCGGGGGAGCTCAGTAGCCGTGGCTTGCGCACCTACGGTGAAGCGAAGAGGAACCCCGAAGTGGGGCCGTTCGTCAGAGCTTTTGCCGACAAGCCGACGACGTAACGGCCAAAAAGTAGGTTGCGGTGAGGCGCATCGCAACTGAGGCGGGCCGCGATGTCGTATACGATGCATCGCCGCTGAGGGTTACAGGCTGCGGCGGAGGAGGAGTGCCGGTGTTTCTGAGCAGCGCTCTTCCCTTCCGTGGCCTGGACGGGGCCGCCACCGTTTGATGGAAGACGCGGTGGGGCCGCAGGGGAGGAGGATAGTCGGTATAGCGTTGGCCGCTCTCCCTATCTGCTGCGGCCGAAAACTGGTAGGCGGTGGGGCCTCTACGCTGACCCGTCGCAGGCGGACCAAGGGTGCCATTCACGGGGTCGTCTGGCGCCCTTGTGCTATTTGGTCCTTGGGGTAGCCACGGCGTGCCATGTGTTCTTGTGCACCGCCGGTGATGGGGTTATTCATTCCCCTCCGAGGAGGGCCCGATGACGGACAGTCGTGGCGGGATCGCGGATGGCTTGTGCGTTCCCGTGTTCCCGCCAAAAGCGGCACTCGAGGACACCTTGGAGTTTTAGTGGGTTTGAGTCCCACATAACTGCGCTATCTCCAAGTGGTAGCGCAGTATGCATGAGCATTTCTTCACGTAAAAAAAAAGGTTAGGAGCTGCCTATTGTTTTCGAGTATAGGTAGCTAAGTATCTCCAATACCTTATCCCTTCTCTATTTGCGAAACATACTTGTAATAAATAAAATACCATCCGTGAAGTGAGCTAAATAGACAAAATCCAACACATAAAATGTTAATTAAAACCACAATCTATGCCAACTCAATCGATCCTTACAAAAAAGGCTCTCAAGCAAAGTCACAATCTTCTTCTCTTTGAAATACTACAAATAGGAAATTTCCCGTCTAAGCCTCGTCGAAAGCAATCGCTGGCTTGTCCCGCGAGGCGAGGCGTCTATAATTGAGCCGTGTACGTTGGAGACTGGCCGATATCACAGCTATTATATGACGGAATAACTTCCTGGACGCTAGGCCGAGTATTACGGGGCTTTGGATGTAAAGACCAGTAATTTGGTATGGTCTTTCGGTCCGCATTTGATTTTGATGAGCAAAAACAAATGAGCGCTTTTGAAGAAAATATTTTAGATTCTTGCATTATGTAAACATTTCGAATGAAATAATGAGGATTTTAAATGTGAGTGACAATAAAATATTTCTTATATTCTCTGACGGTGAGGCCACAGTTAAGCTTAATGTGCCAGTCACAAAAATATTCTGATGTTTTTTCAAGCCAACGTTTAGATTGATATTAACTTGGTTGGTTGGCTACGCAAGTAGGTCATCAGAATGAAAAAAAAAAAACAATTGTACATTACTCGAAATACTAAAACAGATTGAGAAGAAATTGTCTAATGTAAAATAGATACACAACAAAGTATTACAAAAAACTGAACTCTTCTAAACTTAATCTACATTAATTTTAATCCTTTGTTCCACCTTTTAAAACATCCATTATACACACGACGTGAAATTAAACTATCATGTCTAGAGACACATTAAGCTAACGTTAATGACATTAAGAGGTGCTCTGGAGTATAAAAGAAGATTGCCTGCGCGATATTGCAACGTTACAAGTGTGTTACAAGCGCGTTATAAGCATGTTACAAGCCTTCCCTAACGTTTGTTACTATGTAATGGGTTCTTAAGCCCTGGGATCAGCACAGTCTTTAGGATTACGGGCTTCTTATACAAGTGAATTGACCTCTAAGAGCCACGTGGTCGTGCAGCGCATCTTATATGATCATACATACATCATCAGCCTATAATGTTCCCACTGCTGGGACACAGGCCTTCTCTAATACCCCGCGCAAGCCCAGAGCGGGTTGGTAGGGTAGATGTCTCATGTATTCGAATTTTCTACGACTTGCCAGTTTCCACAGGATGTTTTCCTTCACTGTTTTGAGATCAGTGGTGAACAAATATTATACCGATGCAAAGTAAAGTGCCTGTTTAGGTTCGAACCTGCAACCTACAAGTCGTAAGTCGCGGCCGTTATCACTAGGCCAGCACTGCTCCATTATACGCTGCTCTATTATGGTCTTAGGTGTCGTAAAAGGGAACTTAGCTTTATCGGCATGATGAGGATCTAGGTATCCACTTAATATTCTTATGGAGCTGAATGCTCTTATGGTGAGATAACGGAATAGATTACCTGTCTTAATAAATTACTTCCTGTTAGTTCGAATACAGGTCCTTTTTTTCGTAGAAGTAGCATGTACTGAATTCATGGTTATAGTTTGCGCGTCGATGTCCCTGCCACCAGTGCCACCCCTATACGTATTAAAGTTTGCAAAATATGCGGGTCCCATTATATGCGAGTCCCAATATTTGCGAGTCCCAATATTTGGGAGTCCCAATATTTGCGAGTCCCAATAAATACTTTTCTTTCCATTTTTCTTTTTGATTTATACCTAATAGTAGCACACCTAAATACCAACAATTATCACAACCATTTCCTCGATACAACAAACAGGAATGAAGAAGGCACAAAGTGGGTAGACAGACGGAGCAGGAACAAAGCCGACCTCTAAACTACCCGCTACTAAGAAAGCTTTAAATAAAATACTTTGGACTAAACACATTTTCAGATATTTCGTGTGGACTTACCAATATTTTATCTATACATATAATAAAATTGTAACAGGCCGATGTCTGTACATTAAAGATATTGAAGAAAAAATTGTATGGGGGTCTTTATTAGAGCCAAAACAACGGTTTTTAGAATTTTTCTCTGTCTGTATGTTTGTTACCGCATCACGCAAAAACTACTGCATGGAATTGAATGCAGTTTTCAATTATGTATTCCGAGAGGTCTAACTTAAAAAATAGGCTATATATTATCAAAAAAATATATTATCTACTTGATTCTAAAGTCCACGCGTATGAAGTCGCGGGCAAAAGCTAGTATGTAATAAAGATACAATTTTGGTTGCTGGAAAAACAAATATTTGATAAAGTTATCAATAATGTTCAATAATCCTACTATCCTACTATCCTGCTTAATATTATTAATGTGAAAGTTTGGATGTTTGTTACTCAATCACGCAGAAACAGCTGAACGGATTTGGATGAAATTTGGCACACATATAGTTTATAACCTGGATTAAGATACACTTTTTAGCACTAATATGTATACGCTTACCAACTTTTAAAAGTGATTTTCTCCTCTTGTACTGATTGTAATTCTATGTTATTATGAAAATAATATTTTGAAACCCACTCTATAGTGAAATACTTAGGTTATCTCAAGGTTGCAATCGTGGTTTAAGAGAAAACCGCTTTTGAATTTGGCTATGCGTATACATATTAGTGCTCGTGACTGTACATATGTACAGCAGCACCTATAGCAGGTAAACGTGTGCCCAACTAGCCAGTATGTTATCTGGAGCATGCCTTCGTGACGTAGTGTGCTAGCACGCAGTTTGGTCGAGTCGTGTGTGCGCCCAAGAATTATGTCGCCCATCCTGCATTGTTAACTTTGGGGTGTGGCAGTGAATAGTGGGTTTTAAATACTCTTGGTCACTAGATGTTGGATGCGCAGAACTGGGCGTTAAGGTGGAACTTGGTAGAAGGTTATTACCAGAAGTAGAATGAAATTGACAGAAATCGAAAACCCAAGAAATTATGAGAGTGGCAATGACAACCAAAAGGACATCATTATCATCATCATTTCAGCCGAAAGACATCCACTGCTGGACATAGGCCTCCCCCAAGCACCGCTACTTCGACCGGTGCTGTGCTTCTCGTATCAAACGGATTCCTGCGGCCTTCACAAGGTCCTCGGTCCACCTTGTGAGAGGACATAGGTAGTAGGAATCTACATTTTGGGGGGTGCCTATGTCCAGCAGTGGACGTCTTTCGGCTGAAATGATGATGATGAGTTAGTAGGGATCAGTAGCATACTTTTCTAAATCAAATTCCTTCTCTCTTGTATGTATGGCTGTATCGACATCATCAGAGAAGTACATACTAAAGTATAGCAAAACAAAACAACATAAATTAATTTTCTTTGTAACAATATTGAAAGCACATCTGAAGCAACTAATTGAGTGTGAAACTGTGTCTCAAACAGATAGGGTTGAGCAAAAATATGTCCTGAGCAATATTTATGAGGTTATGGGCTATGTGGGTATGGTATCGGAAATGGGGAGTTTAACATATTCTATGGGGAGGAAAATTTATACCCCCGTGTTATGGGGGCGGTGAATGATGGGAAAGTTGATGCTATCTTTAGTGTTATTTGCAAGGTAAGTTGTGCACCTCTTGTTAGAGTGTCTGGTTAGAGGTTTGAAGTAGAAACTTTCTTCGAAAAATCACAGACGAACGGTTGTGCTTATTTTATATCGTAGTTCTAACATTGTTAGAACTTCAGTAAGGCATACAATTATAGAGTTCACTCCTCGTCCATAGAAAAGGGATATCCTTCGACGTGGACGTGTGTTGTGTCTGGTGAGCTACTGCCCGACGATTGATCGCGCAGTTAACTCTGCTTGCGCGATGCAGGATTTTGTGTGACGTCAATGTGATGCGTAGTTGCATGTGGCGATGTAGATGCCGCCACACAATATAACATGAACGGAACAGTAGATTGTAAAGCATTCCACCATACTTAATGCAAGACACTTCAAAAGACATTCACATAAAAATATAATCACCATCATCATTCCACTCATTTACTTAAACAGCAGAACGGCTCGACGAACCAGAACCGAGTAGGTACTTAAAGAAAGTACCATCCCGGTACCAACTCAGTACCATCTTGGTACCAACGTCATACTTCGAACACACTCATTTAGCATGAGAGGGGAGACGTGGCATAACTTAACCACTCTTGAAATATTTCCCGTGAAAGTTGGAAATATGTATATTGGAGGCGCTATTACAGCTTGTAAGATGATTGTGATGTGTATGATGCTTGTAGGAAAAACTAACAGTGGACAGCTGTAAGAAAAGGGGTGGCTTCAATATCTTTGGTACTCTTTGTGTTTACAATTTAAAGTTGTTTTAAAATGAAATGAACTTGCTATCCAGAACTAACCGGCGTTCGTGTATGACCAAATGTATGAACGTAACCGAAGCAAAAGGGGTATGTAATGATCAGAGCAAGCAGATGGCGTTTAGTGGTTTCTGCCGCTGCTGCATTGTGTATGTTGTAAAAGATGACTCAGGTGGTTTTTTTTTTCATTGTGTTGTTAGCTTAATTTTAGCCCAACAGCACGCGACTCAGATCCTTGTTTCCCAATCTGCACGGTTTTATGTTTTCATTGGCTTCTATTTTCTTTGAAAGCGAACTTTTATCGATTGCGATACATTTAAAAAGATGTAACGAACGTTCACGTCACCTGTGTCGTAAACATGTATCGAGTCGAGTTTCCATCAATTTAAAAGTCACAT
Organism: Antitype chi; assembly: GCA_947359405.1. Classification (NCBI taxonomy): domain Eukaryota; kingdom Metazoa; phylum Arthropoda; class Insecta; order Lepidoptera; family Noctuidae; genus Antitype; species Antitype chi. The sequence continues at coordinate 827,662 of OX375823.1, forward strand.
TAAACATTAATTTCCGAGCCAGGCTGGAGACATGAAAGTCTCGTCGTGATTGACTCTCGATTAAGAAATTCGTTTAATTTTTCAAAGTAACTAAAATACAAAGTAAACGTTATGGCTAACTTACAAAATTGTGAGCAATAATCGGTTAACGACCGCCACATTAGATAAAGTAAGGAGCCAAGTATTTATGCCTATTATAAAAAAGATAGCTCCCAGACCAAGCTGAGTATAGCCTACTAGCTAGCAGTCGTTAACATAAAAGGCTTGTGTAACCACATTTAGGAGATTTACCACAGGAATGTTAACACTCAGGCAACAGTTCACGAATCTTCGAAAAATTCAGCGTTGTTGAAACAGTATGACACGCTGTCTTTATATGGGAATCGTACGCCATTTGCAATTTCATATTGGTTTTAAAGGAACACATTCCTTGTCGTCATAGGTATCTGGAGGCGAAATCGAGGCAACACGTTATTCTGTTTATTTAAGTAGGTATCTTTTTATTTCGCTGCGTACATAAAGAAAATCTCAAACAAGTGCTCACATTTTTTACGTTGAATTGATCGTAGCAATACTAACCTAAATCCACGTGGATTTAGGAAACTACAAAGGCAATAACACAACTGATTTTCAAAAGAGTACTCAAAGGACTAGGTGCTTCGGAGGAAGTAAAAATAAACCCATTTTTATACAAAGCAAGTAAGAAAAACTTCGTCTACAATCCTAACAACGTATTAAAAAAAACTTCACTACTACAATAATCCGTTCTAAAAAAATACTTCATTGTTTTCCGTGTCAGTCCGCAAGAAACACTTTAATTGGTTCACCCTGTTAAGAATTAAGTGCGCTTCGTCGGACATACTTCGGCAAAGTCCGTAGAACTTCGGCCAACTTCGGAAACGAGTTTGAAACTCGCTGGATTTAAAATATTTGCGATATCTAGTGAACTATTCCCACACTATCATCGCTTTTCCCCCGTGTCCCCTACATATATAAAATGCAACGTATCTATCTAGGACTGGGCATTGATGGCAGTTTTATGCAGTTTTATCTAAGATGCCATCTTCAGTTTAATAAAATTGGTTGAGGAGCGGCTAGCCAATCAGATCGCATAGGAACGGAAGAGGTGGCGACACTCGAGTGCTAATCAAAATGTCGAATAATAATGGAAAGTTCAGCATTCGTTAAATTGATTTTCAATCGAGTCGTGAGATCGTGACTCATTTCGTCATATCTCGCTTATCTGAATAAATATATTTGAGAGAATAAATAACCTTGGAGGTAATGGTCACCAATCATGTTTATTCAAAGAATCACAATACGACCATTTCGTAACGTATTATAATTTGGAAAATACTGTTGAAATCAGTCCGATTCAAAAGGTTAACTAACATAAACACCAGAAGCTAAGACAGCTAAAAGAAAAAGAAAACATTTGAACCGTTTACCGAGTGAGCAGTAATTCACGTACCATCGCAGCTCCCGTCCGATCGGCGATACATTCGATTCGTATACGATAAACAACAAAGCAGTTTCATTAGGATTCGCCCCGCGCAGCCTCCGCCACGACCAAAGGGTTTCTCATTGAAATTCTCTATGCTGTGTTTACATACGCCAGTCTACTGGAATAGGATCTACTAATTAGACAGTCTGGCGCTGTCAATTAGATCGGAATCTTCGGGTAATTTAATTAAGTAGATAATATATTATACTACGTTTCATTTAGATATCTTCATTAGGTAGGTACATAATTATTAATAAACAAAGCACCCGCCGCGTCTCTCTGTCTGTCTGAACGCAGTAATCTCTGGAACTACCCGTCGGATTTGATAAATTTGTTTTTCTTTGACAGCCCAATTCTACCGACACATGGTAAGAGGAGGCACATTGAATCTCAATATCAAGCTGGAAAAATCTCCGCTGATGAAATCAACGCTCTGTGCAGCACCGATCCAAATCCAAAACCCCGAGAGCTTTCGGCTCGAACTTCAGTCATCGCGCTACGACTTTTAGGAGCCGAGCAAAATGGAAAAAGTCAGAAAGAACGCTAAGCGTCAGTATAGAATAGCGCGGACGGGCGATGCGCAACGACGCGCGACGCGTCGGGTGGGTTGACGAAATTTGACGCGGACAAAGTCGCGGGCAGAACCTAGTAACTAATGAAACTGTGTATGATGCATCATCCAACTTGCGTACATTGGCCGTAGAACAAAGGACAAAAATGCCTATTGAAATTCTAACTGTGCCACATTACTAACGCTGGTTTAACGGGAAAGTAGTAGATTATCTAGTAATGCTCTATAAATAGCACTTACATAGGTATTAGCAAGCCAGTCAAACACTAGAATAGCTGGTTTTGCATATAACTGTCCCATTAAGTATAACTGTTTTATATTATTCTAGCAGGTTGATGACTTATAAAGTTATAAAAGACAGTGTTTTAATGTGAAGCATTAAATATTTAAGATATTACAGAAGTTCCAAATGGAATATCTTATTTTTTGTACCCAAAATTATGTACACTAATAAATATTTTATTCCTGAATCTGGTTTAAATACAAAAGTTTCTACCTAAAGCTGTTCAAAAAACTTTTTGTTCAGTTTTTTAAACTTTTAACATGAAATATTTATTTTTCTGAATGTGGTACCTACTGAATAATTTGACAGATATTCATACTAATGATTATTTTCCCGATATCTAAAGCTAGTGATCAGACTTATACCTAATCCATTTTCAGATTAAAACTTTTTGCCTTTGAGAACAGACCTACATCTTCAGTACTGTCTCATCTACTCTCCTACCAGCAAAACAAACGCACATCAAATAGGCCTCGCGGGTCTGTAGCAGTTACGCTGAGATTTATACAGGCCCTCGGCTCACGAATTACGACCGATTGACGCCAGTAACGCTGTTTACCTACAGCTTACAACTTAGTGTTATAATCTTATCTAGTGCCGTCTAAACACAGCATAATTTTGGACGTAATGAACCCATTAAACATAGTAGCGAGTAATAAAGAAGGATAGTATTAAATAGGACTAAATTTGTGTTCATGAGAGCGCACAATATTAATTCAAAGCTTTAAGATTCTTGCACAAGTTTTGCGTACTTTTATTGAAAAAGGGAAATTGAGAATCTCTTAAACCAATTGAAGATACAGCTCTAGAAAAATAAATACTTAAACTTTCAAAGCAATTAATCGCTTGAAGTAAACTGATTAGTTTGGTGTAGTTGGCATAATCCGCGGCTTTAGCCGTCTTTGTTCTTAAAACTTAGTCAACAGTGCTTAGGCACAACTACAGGCTAAGTTTAGACCTAGAGTTAACTCGCGAAAGAAGTTTGCACCTGAAAAATTCAGCTAAGTTCCAACTTAATAATCACGAGTTCTGAAACAAAGCGGTACTTGGCTGAAAGTTTTAAATTGATATTAATTAAAGAAGTTTTTATGTGTTTTAAAGAAAGGGAGGTATTATTACATTTTATGGTCCCACTGGTTTTATTGTTTGAATTAATTATGGTGTTTAATTGGTACCTAGTGCCAGAAATACCTAAAGAATAAAGACGGCTGTGTGCTTCAAGTATGGAATATAGGTATAAACATTAGTAAGAGACGATTGTTAGTTATTCAAATTATTCAAACAAACATAGATTTCTCTAGGAAGCCATTATCATAAGAAAACACACGAAGAATAATTCAATTAAAGAGACACGATTTAATATTAATGAAGACAAAAGAAAGGTGTGTAAAAGTGATACACATACGATTAGTTCACGCACAAGGACATAAAGGAAGAAGAACAACATCTGAATGTCAACATTACAAGTCGAACAGTGACACTACAGTAGTACCTACTTAGTGCTATTCTGTAAATTCTGACTTTACAAACATACAGTCCATTTACAGTGGTTCTAACTCTGACAGCAACCTATTATGAACCTTATAGCAACGTCAATAAAGCACTAGGAAGTGGTGAAGTAATGGGAAAGCGTTTTGGGGAACGGTCTTATCTTGAGGTTTTCGAAAAGTCCTAATTCTCAGTTTAGTTCAAATAAATGTCGTTTGATTATGATTTTGACAGTTCACCCTAATGACAGGTAACATTTGTGCAGAATAGACCGACAGGTCCTAGGTTTAATTAGGACTAAACGCTCACGCACGTGTGGCTGGTTATCAACTAGACGCAAGTTGGCGCGCTTTGGTCCTGTTGCCACTTTGAGCATTTGTAGTTAATTAGTTACTGTACAAGCTGTGAGCCCGATGGGATTTCCCAGCCGCAAAAATGACGAACTTCCATATAAACTAGCCACTGCTTAGTTTCTATATCCTATATAAACCAGTTACTGTATAACACGATACCTTTCATATGACTGTCATAAGTTTGTTGTAAGTGTCATAAGGTTCTCAAACATTTGGGCCTGACAGCGTGCTTTTCTCAGGCACGGAGCAGTCTCGATATGTAATGGATGGCCACCCCTCCACAACTCGACCGCGGCAAACGTGGCTTAAGCTGAGTGTGGTCCTGTGCGGCTATTATTAGTTAACCATGAGATTCTCATGTACTGAATTATGGTAGTGATACAATTTTTCTTTTCCGAAAATGTATCCCTGATTGAACTTACGGAATGTAAAGCTAAAACTAACGTTACTCGCGCCATAACATCCATCTGCAGGAACTACTACTTACAAAAGTCGCATTCATTGCTTTTATGGATCCTGTGGAACATTAATGTGAGTTATCCCTGCAGGTGACTATGACTGAACAGGGTAATAAAGACTTCCTTCTTATTCCTAAAACGAACAAAAGACGAATTATCTATTTCTAATTTTGCGTGAATACCTAACACTTTAATCTATTCGAAAAGCTTTTGTTCTACATGCATAATACCCAGATACAGGTAATCTATTAACTACATAAACATAAATCCTTCATATCTTTTTGTCGCTTGCACAAGATATCTTCATCATCCAGTACAGGCAGACTAGTGGTGACAATGCCACTCTATCAATAGGGACCTTGAGGGTCCAAAAACGAGTCATCAAGATCCACCTCCAGATATTATGGGATTTATTTATAAACGTTGCTTACAGTTAGGAGACGCTTATAAGTCAAATATTTATGGTTAAACATTCGCTAATCATCTCATTCACTATAAGTACGTTTATGGATAAAAGGGTATGAATCATCTGACAATTAATATTGATTCCGAATCGGCCGAATTATCCATTAACATCAACATCTCGTTTCAATTGGCGAGCAGACGAAGGTTAGTAAATACTAGAGCCTCCATTTCGTTCTTTACCAAACGGGTCACCCCAAAACGATTTAACATAGAAATGCCATCGATTCACCAAGTGATTGATTACCGACGCCATTTTAAATATATGATGAAGACAGGTGTGTGACGAAGACATGGGGTTAGCGGGATCTAGGGTTTTAAGACCATTTTTAAAAGATAGCTGGAGTGTTTTTTCTAGAAGGATCGAAAAAGAACCACTTATTATATAAAATAAACACTAACCTACTAATGGGAAAATTCTAACCCCAGCAACAAAATCAAAACATTGTAGGTATAAAATGTAATTTTTCATTTCTCATGCTTCATTATAGCCCTACGAAGCGGGACTAAAGTGACCACTTTAAAAAGTAATTCGTTTTTTAATTTCCTTCATGTGACATAGACAAACTCAAACAGCCAGTAAATATACTATTATCTGTGGAGTGTGGACCATCTTCATTGCGAAAATGTTGAGAGTTTTAGTTCCATGGTTTTTGCCAAGGTGGCGCCATGTGTTTTAAATTGTTAATCTGTGACTGGTTTAGAAGAAAAAACTGACCGCAAAAATTTCAGATTTTTTTTCGAGTGTAAATTTGTTCGGCTTTAAATAAATTTATTAAGAATGTCCAGTGACAGTTGTGGTATATTATGTCCCTTGGTGAAGAGTTTGATGTCGAGCAAAGAGCAAAAGACATACCTAATAGATATTGTGATTTTTATTTTATTAAGTAATATTTATTAGGTAAGTACATGTTTTTGTACTAAATTGACTATTTTTCTCGCACTCAAAGTGAAAAGTACAGTTTGCACCTCGAGACTAAACGCCAACTTAATATACCCTCGGTTTCATTGACTCCCTCGCACGCTCGGGGATCAAACCACCTCTGGTATATTATGGCTTCGTTTAGTCCCTCGATATAAAATATACTATTACCTTACAAGTTTACCAAACTAAGCATTTGACTAAAAGTTATGGTGCATTAAAACTATATTCCATGCTTCTTTTCTTATTCACTCTAGACAACTGCCCCAACATTGCAAGATCAATCTTTCTAAGTCTTTCGCACACTTCCGTTTCAGTTTCATCAAAATACTTCAAGATCGCTAACGTTAATTGCAGTCTTTTAATTTGACATAATCACTGTTCAATTTCACATAATATTGTTCTACTACCCTTTTCGCATATTATGACGCCCCTCATGCTTCCCGCGTGTCTCATATCCTACGTTTTAATTTAACGCCACTTCTAGCAGCCTTTAAATCACGTATTAATATGAGAAATTTAGATTTTATGACACCACAAGGGAATGTCAAAATATTTTCCGGGTAAAAGTTGTATCATTACCGTAGAGTGAAACGTATACAATATCAGGTTTTGGGACCTACTAGTATGTATGTTTTTTTCAAATGTATCACCAAAAGCTTTTGATTAACTTTAGCAATCATGTTTTGTGGAAATCTCGTGGTTTTCATATCACTCGACTATTTGCTTTTTATGTGGACTTGCTTTTATCCGTTGTAAATGTAATAACTATTAGGGGTCCGGATCAGAAAACTCAAGGAAGTTGTAATTAATCAAATAATAACATGTTATTTTCACCTCGCAACCTCGGAAAGATTCTGTTTGTCATTCGAAATCTGCGTGCAAAAGTGCATTTTATCCGCTGCGCGCAAGGAGATTTTGAAATTCGAACCTCTATTCAATAACTTTGTATACAGCCAGTCCACTGAAAATCTTAAGAAATCATTAAATATAAGCGAGTCCAGCAGTGATGAACATATAAATTGAACACCTGCAGAGTTAGTGCAAGCGGTACATAATCCCGAATAGAGTTATCTTCCGGAAAAATCGCGCGAAAAGTACATAAAAGCGTACAATTTGTTCAATGCATGGAGACATTCCAAAGTCGTAAAAACGTTTTCGAAGACTACAATGCAATGCTATCATACTTATTGAACTGCACTAATTTAATATATTATTTAGGCTGTTTTCTTGCACCTACCGTTTTCCTCGCTGTAGCGAGGTGAAAAATTATGTGTTTCGCTCGGCAGCAAAGGTATTCTGTGTCTCGTACCTTTGAAACCCTCGCTATGGTCAGGATTCTATATTTGAACCACTAGCTTTGCTCATGGTGCAATCCTAGAATCCTTCGCTTGCTCAGCTTTCAATACAAATACTCGCGGCGAAAAACAACTTTGCAGCCTTGCATAACAAGTAACTATTGTTTTAACATTTCGCCACAAAGGACCAAATACAGACTCTCCTAGGTCACTAAACCTAGTGAAAACGTTTAAAAAAATTGTATAAGCTAGGTACATTTCTGTGACGTCAAAATCGTGTCAAGAGTGGAAGGTGTGGAGAGGCAGTTAATGGCTCTGGTACTCGCAGAACTCTTGGGCAAATTGCTCGAAGTGCCATCGACAGACAGATGTATAGATGTCTATAGCAGACATAATGGATATCGTTTTATGAAATGTGTTTTTAAGTACAGAGAATTTGGGTTTGAAATTAAGTGAATAACGAACGTATTCCTAACTGCAGATTATAAGCTAAGGAAATATACGCTTAACCTGAAATTTTAATTGAAATAACAATTCAGTGTGTGAGTGTCATCCTAAATGCTAACTGCACTAGGTTAAGCGTTCAAAAATGTCAATTATTTTTTCCTAGGTTTGTTACAAAGATCAAGACGTGATTTTAAAACCCTTTCCAATTCACTATTCAGATTCCACTGACTCCTAACAACAAAGGTAGCACTTTCAATCAACTTTTAGTTCCAAAGTCAATTTGCGAGTTCCAAAGCGCGTAGTCCTGTGCATGCTCCGACAAATTGCTCAAAGTGCTTCCGATAGACAATCACCTGCCGACATTTTATCGGTCGCTTTCGACATCGACACCCATCTATAGTCAGGACTATAGATTCGACCTTTATTGCCTAACATTGTTAAAAGCGTGGCCGACTGCCCGAGTGGTTTGAAAACTTTTTGTTTATTGTGATACAGGGACTATTGATCAAGTATGTGGAGCCTGTGAAACAATTGTTTTTATACTTGAAGGACAGTACCTACAACACCGTTTTTTCCGTCCAGTGCCAAAAGTTATTGCTTTTTATGCTTATACACTGTTAAAAAGTGTAAGAACTATTTATTTTCCAAATAAAGCGAGTTATTAACTCTCTTTATGATCTTTAGCAACACCTTGACTAACAAAAAATCTTTGGAAAAATTTGCTCCTTTGGATGCCGACGTCTTCGCGGATTTAAAGACATCAAGACTATGAATTGTTGCGCTCATCCATTAGCACATTTACATTGGAAAGGATCGGCGGCTTTCCACATTCCTCAGTATTACTGATAATTTGACGGCCATTACTGGAAGTGACGTTTTCAAATCTGAGGAGCTAATAAATGTAAAATGTTTTCTTAAAAGAAAAATCTTGCCTATTCTTCTCTTCAGGAAACTTTATTCTGGAATGAGCAAGTTATTCTCTTTGTAAAATCCCTTTTCAAAATACAAATTACACTTATAATTTTTACAGAATAGAAATGTTTTTAATTTGTCATTTAATTATTCATTGGGCACTAGAACACCTACTAAGACTCTATGCTGCATACTCTAAAGCTCTCTAATGTTTTTATACTATAAAAGGGGCAATAAATAGCGTATCAGGTATGTGTCAGTCCCCGTAGACCGCAAGCAATCAGGCTGCGGCCTCGAGCTAACAAAGCAGCGCAGCGACTGCGCTCATTAACACTTCTTTAATCACTATTTGTTCTTAATTACAAGTGTTCTAAGTTTTAAACACAGTTTATTTATCTTTATTTTCATTATTTACTACGTCTCCGTTAAAAAGAGAAAAGTTGAAAGTTGTTGTCAAAAGTTTCAGATAGTTTCATGAAATTCAACACATTAACGTTGTATTTCTGCTGACTCCCTTAGTATCAATAAGTGTGAAGGTCTACTCCAAGAGGAAACCGACGTAAGCACCAGAATAACGGTCCAAGTTAGAATATTAGTAATTTACCTGAAACAATAGAAGACGAATTAATGAAACGTTTAGCCCAGATTACGAAGCGCCTCTGACGAGATAAATAACCAGCTTAATAGAATAACGCAAAGTAGATCATTCAGAAGACCCATTGAATAATTAAACCTATCGCATATTTGTTAAGAATTGAATTGAAGAAGAGGGTAGATATTTGACACATGACAGAAAATGAACTTTCAACCTAAGGTAGGTCGAAACTATATTTGGGTGTGTTATTTGTTGACTATGAAAGTTAAACGTAAAACATTAAAAAGGTACCTAAGGTCTTAGCGTCATATAAACGTGCCCTGAGAGCTGATTGATAAATGATGTTCTTTATGTTATGTTTTCTTTATGTTGTACATAAGTTCTACAGCTGTCAAAGATAGTGATTGCATTGAAACTACAAACCAATATACAATTAAAGCCGAACAAAAAGTCAACGCAAACAAGTACGAGTCGGACTCGTGCACTAAGGGTTCCGTACCATTATCTATAAAAACTGTTATTGTTTTTTAGTATTTTTTGTTGTAGCGACAACAGAAATACATCATCTGTGAAAATTTCAACTGTCTAACTACGAGTATCACGGTTCCTGGTGACAGACAGTAATAGGGTCCCGGTTTACCCTTTGGGTAGGTACGGAACTCTAAAAAGGTTGACTTCAGTTGAATTACATTGGTTGCTACAGCCGCGCGGAGTTGGTTTTCTGTAAATTATTATTTTCTTGTGATGTGTTCCGGGGGCGGTAAGGGCATCATTTCCCTTTGTCTCATCGGGCTCATTGACAGCAAATTATGATGAATAACCAATAATGTGGGTTATCTTACTACTGGATTCGGTTCTCAAGGAATTGTTTTTAGTACTTAATGTTTCAATGATAAGAATTAGACTCTATTTCTTCGTTAATGAAGCCTGAATTTGTAACTCGAAGATTATAGGAGTGATTTTAAAACAGAAAAACACCGATCAATGTTTTAGGATAAAAGGCATAGTTTTATCTTATGTCCAATGTACCTTTTATACTTGTAACACCTTTTTAACATATATGCATTATGCAAATAAATTATTTGATTAGATTTACATTATTTGTATGATACATATTTTCGTATTAAGTAGTGAAGCTAGATGCCCTGTTACCTCAAACTTAATGCATATATGGTTGTAGAACATTGGCATAGCCCAAAAATTGATTGCCATTCATTACACCGCCCCACACCGCCACACAGAAGAGCACGTCCAAGTTCGCTTACAACATTAGTTCGCACGCCCCTCGCAACAAACTCCTATTATTGTCGCCACCGTCGCAAGTTTAATGACGTCACGACAATCCTATTTTTAGTTGGTGCAGAAATAAGTTAGTTGTTTGGCAAACAATAAGTTGGCAACACTGGTGAAAAGAGTGTCATTTGTAGTCTGTGCAGGTAATGAAAAGTTGCTAGACTATCCCGTTATGCCGCGGACACTGGAATTGCGATGAAACCGGGATGTTTTTTGTTGTTTTTCTACAAGGCCTAAGTTTGTCATGTGACTTGTAATCATTACGAAGGTTCTTCATATAATTAAATAAGCAAAAGGCGATGATTTATCCATTTGCTAATTGAGTTCGTTATCCTAATCAGACCTCCAAAACTTGGCAAGACAATGTGATTAGGGTGACATGTCCCTAACTAAACATGTCTAGAACTATTATATATATAGTTACTTTACCCTCAAACGAAGGGGAAGCAAGCGAACATTTTTTAATAATTAGATTAGTCGCATCAAATTGCCCTGAAAATAGATCATCTTACGTGCGATTTGACACAAAGAGTGAATTAGTGTGAAATTGGCAGTACCATGAATGAATCTCCCAGTCTTACCAAAGGGTATCTGTTATTCAGTAACTGGCTTGTCAAAGTCAGTCGGTCCATGTAAAATACTGGTATTCAGCTGCATTCGGTTAGGTTGGCAGCAGAAGATATCTTAGTTGAGATAGGACAAGGATGCAGATTATGATAAATGAATACGTACCCATTCGAATCAGAATCTGTCGAGGTTAAATATAGGAAGCCTTCCCAAAAATATTTCCAAAATCTGAAGCAACCATAATCTCAATAATAAGGATAATATCCCTCATTGTATCGCTATCATGGTAGATAACTACCATCTGTACAAGTACAGTCAAGAATTGCAATTAGCATACAATAACTTGGCAACAATATAAATTCAGACGGCAGTCCGAAGCGCGACTGTTCCGAGCGCATAGCATTAGCAACTTGCTCCTGTCTGACGCGCGCTGATCCACTCGCAACTAGTTCTAGACAAGTCGAGAACTTTCTGGAACGTGCGAGAACTAACAAATTTATAGCTTAGACGCCGTGATTCTAGATAAAGCACTTGTTTAGTGATAAGGACGGATTTGCAGCAACAATTTGATGGAATATTGTCAAGTTTGAATTTGGTGTTGCCGTTTGATTATGACAAAGTTAATAATATATAGTAGTTTTCAAAGGGAATTTTGGGACTTTTGTAGCGAGAAAATATCCTTAAGATTCTCCTGTTACTGTAGATTGTTATAATGATGTTCTAAAATCCAATCGCCTATTTACTAGCAAGCTCTTACTGGTATCTTCGGAAAGCTTTATTAACTTTTTTGTTCAGTAGGTACTGAAGCGAGAAAGTTGGAAGTACTTACGTAATATATTGAGAAGCCGTTCGACATACGATTCCATCAGTAATTTTTCAACTGTGCTACGTAGGAGGAAGTAAGAAAGTGCTTATTCAATATTTCGAGTACGCTGTCTTTACAATGGATTGAAGAACTAATTTTCAACCAATATGGCATAACCTAGTGAAATAGTAAATTTTTCTTTTTCACAAATTTAGATTTTGTACTTTAATTGTAGGGTTAATATTTCCATAATAGATAGGCTAACAGACATAAAATAATATTGATAGCATGTATATGTGTATAAGAAAAGAATCACGGCAATAAAAAATCATCCGGATTGCCCAACAGGCTGGCAGCATTGCCAGGTTGAATGGCGATGCTGATACATCAACATCATCTGCCTGTTCTGTGCTATGTTAGTGTAGGCTTCCAATCTAACCGGATGCAGCTGAATATCAGTATTTTACATGGAGCAACTGCCTATCTGACCTTCACAACCCATTTACTGGGTAATACGATAACCCTTGGTAAGACTGGTTGTCAGACTTTCGGGCTTCTGATGACCCGTAACGACTGACAAACGACAAAATCAAAATCAATAAAAATTTAAAGAAATGACAGTCGGGACCAACGGGTTAACGTGCTTTCCGAGGCACGGAGGGGCTTGGTATGCAGAGATGGTCACCCATCCACGGACCTACCGCGTCAAGCTTAGCTGATTGATCGACCCGTGCATTTATTATTACTTAGGCACAGGTCCCACGATGCTGATTCTTTGGCCGAAAATTAGGCCAGCCTTCTGGTCACGTGAAGAGTCTACCAATTGCTTCGCGATGTATCGAGAAACCAAGTGGGCATTCTAACCCCACTCGGCCATTGCAATTTTTTTATAAAAACTAAAAGCTCTCCTAACAAAAGTTTTGATAAATGTCAAAATGGGCACCAAAAAAATATTTTGTACACCTTTTTCCACATTACATTTTGCATCACATTATTCTGAAGCAAACGTGTCATTGCCAACGCCCCCATCAGACCAGTCGACCAAGAACTAATGTGCTTGATACGATGAGTACGTTTAACGCTTACAAATATTTTTCTTTGATTATAATCTGTGAAACGAAGAAAAAAGGTTTGTTTGATGAAGAAAAGTGTATTGAATGGGTTTCCACCCTTTTCACATAATTTGAATTCATAAATATGAATCTACGAGGGAGTCACGTGAGTGTCACGCAACTTGAGAACCTCCTTATTTTTCCATTTGGTAAAAAGGGGGATACTTAGTATATTAAATTCAAAACAATCTGCCTAGCCTTTTCGACAACTATGTTGGGGTCTGCTTCCAGCCTGACCAGATGCAGCTGAATACCAGTATTGTACATTGTGCGACTGCATATCTGACCTCCACAACCCAGTAACTATGTAATACAAATACACCTTGGTAAGACTGGTTGTCTGACTTGGGTTTCTAATAACTACCCGTTACAACTGTCAAAGATGTACTAATAACAGCCGGGTCCGAAGGACGGACGAGTCTCGGTATGCTATGGATGGTCACCCGTCCACGCTCCGGCCGCGGCAAGCATAGCCCCATGCGGCTGTTATTATTTATCAAATAGCATATCCAATTGATATACAAATTAGGAAGTACTTTGAAACCACAACTGCTATTCTTATCATTCGATGGACACGGCTATCGGGCTATCCGATAGATACATTTACCTGACAGCGAGTCCTCTCAATCAATACGGACCAGGGTTCAGGTCTAGAATGGCAAACCAATGCAATTTAAACTCGCCGTCGAGTAATTTTGTGGGGCTTAGCGTGTCTGTTGTCGGCTTACGGGCGGCAGGGATCGTCCTGGATTCGATGCTCGCCTCAAACGGTTCCGTTGCAAACGACTCGGGTGGGTAGATCGGTATCTAGTTGGAGTCACTTATTTTTTGTTGGTTTTTCCTTAACTGAAGTGAGTTTAAAATGGTTTCATTTGAGGGCGTTTGAAATGCTTTGTTGAATTTGTCGTTGAAGTTTCTGACACTAATTAGGCTTATTCCCAGGTTATAATTAATTCTGAAAATAATACGACCAGCCTTAGATCGCTAATAACTGACTATATTAAAACAGACTATTGAACTAAAAGAAGTCGAGAACCATACCAAAATGAGTAGTTTACGAGATAACTCTCAAAATACACACAGACGGGAAATTAAATCTATGTGCATTACAGTACAAGATCAGAGTACTATTCTCAGCTAAGCTGCGGGAGTACATACGAGTATGTACGTTTAATACTAAGTTATTGCCTGCGCTCGCCTCATTGAGTTACATAAGTTGGCTAAGTACAAGTTAAACGGTAACACAATCAACCGCGTGCACTGCTGCCACAGTGTAGATAGATACAGAAGGTTGGGTTCACACAACGAGCAAAACGCTTGCACTGGTCTTATAGAAACATACATTTAAGCATGATTCAATAGCAGTGATATAAATTTTATGGTGTTACGAACATAATATTTGGGATGTATGAATCATAAAATCGGATATTATTGCCACCATCTCAAAATAAATCGCGGTTTTCATTATTCTCGTCCAGTTATTCATGCCTCGAATAATATAAACCTGGAATAAGTCAAACGAATGCCAGTCGAGAGTGCACTAGCATTCGCTGTACTTACGGCCCGAACAAACGTAGCACAACACACACGACACAACACACGTGGCACAACCACATCACATCGCAGCGACAAAATGTGAGCAAGCAGTGGTTACGTGTGAATAGTGTCGCTAAAGCTTCTTGCAGTTGCGTAGTGGTAACTACGAAATTTCGATGCGGTTGCGTTGTCGCTAGTAGTTGCGATGTAATTACGCTGTGGAGTCAGATAGATCGACTCCAGTTGTGACGGTGTCGTCGCGTCAACGCAACGTTGTGGTTGCGTTGTGGCTGTAACGACACCTTGATCTGGTCAGTATCGCCCAAGTGGTTGATTTTGACGGCCACATGTGGCTCGTGTGAATAGATTATTCCTTTTCATACAAATTAGCGTCCTTCCACGTGATGTCATTGCGGTGTGGTTGTGGTACGTGTGTTCGGGCCCTAAGATATGTGTCTATGTGTGCATGTGTTTTTACTCATTACATAGAACCAGCCTTCTGTCCTGCTGTCTATGGATTTCTACTGCTACCATTATCTGTAATTAGTGTGTTCTTAGCTTTGTACTTAATTATAACTTAGTATATCTTGCGCTGTCGAGATCGGTTGAATCCCTCGATACCAACATTGAAAGCTTTTGTAACTATTATGGTCTGAATGAAACATGAATTGTTTTGGGAAATATATTACGTTAGACAGCGTTACCTGTAAAATAATTATTTGAAGTTTGTTTAGGAGTTCTATTCATATTGTTTGAAGTTATTTGTATGTCGAGACCTAATTTCTGAGCAGAATAGAGAATTTGAGAAATATTTTACAAAAAACCTTACACCACTCAACCAATCTGCTAATTTGTAGATTCCACTGGAGATTCAATAGATTTACAGTATCCGAAACTGTATTTTTTTCCCAATTGAACATGAACCTTATGCTTTTGTATTAAAGTTGAAAATCGATCAAAGAAATATGACAGATTGGGGTAGCTTGATGTGCTGGCGTCTGTGCTATGATTAGTCCACAATTAATGATATACGTAAAATTGAGTTTGAACAACCATCGGTCCATAGTAAACAGTATTTTGAATTAATTTCAACAATTCTACGCTGTCTTCGTGAAACCTAAACAAACCATTAATGCCTTAGCATTAACAACTTAGTAACAACTTACAGCAATAACTTAGTTTAAAGTTCTTTGGTTTAGCTTACTAAACCAAAGAACTTTAAACTAACTTATTCTGCGGTGCAATCAACAAAACAGTAGCCAGACGTAGCAGTGACAATTAAATGGTAATGTATTTGTAGAGCCATCGCTACATCGCTCTATGTAGAGCGGTAGAGCGCCTAGAGAACATCCGGCTTACTTAGACTCTACTGAGGACCAAACACTTTGGCTGCACTTTGTACTGTAATAATAAGTGAATCTTCTGTTTGTATAGTGTTGGTACATTTCAAGACTTTAGTCAAACTTTTCTCTCGATGTTGGACAGCGGTGTTCATTAATTACTTTTCATTTGGTTTTCAGTTCTTGCATACTTAAATAGATGTAAAACTAAAAACCGGCAACTGCTTTGTATCAATGCTAAATTTTATGTTGGTGCTATTAAGATGACTATAGCCTCGATAAGAAGATTCGTCATAGTCCTTAACGATAGTTGAAGAAAAACAAATGACCCGTGACCTATTTTATGTATGCTAGGAAACACTAAACTTTCCTTTAATACGCCTGATTGAGCCCTCCAATATCAAGTAAAGTTTGAACACATTAATAACGGCTACCTCAAATGACCAGTAAACAATTACATCCGCAAATGGTAATAAGCAGAGATACACAATGCAGATCAGCTGCATTTTCATATCGTTAATAATGAATGTTGGAGCCGCATGCCCGCCGCCCGCCGGCCGCCGGTGGTCGGCTGCTAGTTTCCATTGTAAATGAAGATATTTGCTTATGGGAGTAAGCTGATCAAATTAAAGGGCCTATCCAATATTATTCGTGTTTGTATTGAACCAAAGTGGACGAAATTGGGTTACATTGGGTAGGACTATCCGCTAAATAATTTGGGATAGTGTTGTCCTAGATTTACACAAATCATTGTGTAAGCAAATGTTTCTGAGAAGTCGCTATAAATAGAGAAGATTCCAAATTCGTCTTTAACGAAGCAGAATAAACTAAGGACAACCTGAACTTAGGTACAGAATATGACACTCGCACTATCGCATAGATCCAGTACCAGTATCAATATCTATCTATATTTCATAAATAGCCGCGAAAATTAAGTCTCTGAGCTATTTATTTCAGACAAAACCAAATAAGCTTAACGACCCAAACAGCGGCGCGTCCCACTCACCCACTTCCAACTCTATTCAAAATAATTAAATGGCGGAAATCTTCGAGCTCTATTGAACAGCACGTTTCCAATAAACGGCTGGCAACTCGTAACTGTTACCGCTGGTAATTTGCGGGAACCTACAGGTTACGGCAACTCACCAACAAAGAGGAGCCGGGAAGCAATTATATAGCGTAATGACTTTTACGTCTATTTTCAATAGCTTGTGTGTCAGTCTTGTAATTTGTGTGCCGAATAATGTATAGAGGTCGGAATTTTCGTGAAAATTGGGAAATTTTATTTTCCCAATTTATTAGCATGATAGACTTTTGCGAAAGGACATTGTACTTTTGAATGGGGCAGACAGAGTTGGTTACTTCAGAAAAACTTGGCATCATTTTAGATACTAAGAACACTAGTCAGTGTAAGTCAAACATAAAAGAAAGTTCTTTTACACCATTCACAATAAAATGTATTATTTTGCTTGTGTTTTCAATTTTACGCAGATTTTTATTTTTTTTAAATATGCTAAAAGCGTCCCGAACTCGTAACTTAGAACCAATTGAGAGGCCTTACAATAATGAGATAGATATTTCATTGTAATTTCCATATTCTATAAAAGCTAGCTAATTATACACATATATGTATTTGAACTGAGAAGCCGATCCTTTAATCCTTGCTTCTGATAAAATAATATACATTACACTTGCTTCCGGCGGTTGCCATTGAACAGAGACATGCGAAGATCCAGTCTCCACAACATTGACGACAAGTCAAAATAATTAGACCTCAAGCAAAATAAGACCTCGGTAGCTAAAAGCTTTGTAGCAGAATCGTAACGCAATCATAAAAAAATCTGATTGTACTCAAAATCTCTTCATAGTGGCGGCTTATAACCTAATGTATGTTGTAAACACAGGTTCACTTGAGAGACACTTGGCAAACGGGAAGACATGGTAGGTCCATATTTAATAATACGTATTGGTGACCACATTATCTAATGATGCTACATATTTCAGCAGAAAGAAAATGCTAACAATATCTTGAACACACTTTTCACAAGCCGCTAGTTGTGCTGCGGTCCTTCTGTCCGTCGTTCAGTGTGGGTGAACATGTTGGCCACGTCAAAGGAAAAGTTATTATAAGAATCGCAGCACGTAAAGCTTACTAAGATATTTCTTGGCAAGCACCCTTTTACAACGATATTTATACACTTTATTTACAGTAGAAAATAAACAATTTGTTTTAGAAAAGGTCACTATCTAAATAAAGCTATTCTCAAATAAGAAAATAAACTAAGAGTGCTGCTACATTTTTCCCCCCGCCTGCTTTTCAGGAAATTCTCAAAATATTTTAGTTTTTACTTTCTTTTCTACTAAATAAGAACCTTTCTCCTTCCTTGAGAGGCTCTCCAGCCTTATGTCCAGCAGTGGACTCATATCTAAAACCTGTGTAGAACATGGAAGTTTCTCAGTAATATATATCCGTCGTGACAGTTGTGTGGATCTTCCGTCTTTATAGTCTCCCACGACGCCCCTGGGAAGAGGCGAGGCAAAGTATTCAGAACCCACAACACTTATGTATGTGTGGTTTATGTAAGAACTCCATGGTCTCGCACCTCATCTGTGAGATCACCAAAAACGTAAACTAAAATAACTAAAAAACGCTGAATAATTTAGCGTTAAAATAAGTCACTTTTTCTGGGCACACTCGTCCCTTCGAAGACCTCATCGATCGCTTTCCATCAGGCGCGATCGAGGTCAAGAGGATTTCCAATTCTCTTTGTTTTGTTATATTTGCCAGTTGTTTGGTCTCCACAACCTTTAGTATTACGGACTCCTGTGTACGGCTTGAGCTACTTGCATGCATAATCAGCCTATAATATTCCAACTGCTGGGACAGCCCTCCCTTTACGAGAGGGAGTGAGATATAATGTTCTAGGACATGCTGGTTTCCCCACGATTTTTTCGTTTATAGCAATGGTGATGAAATTATTTACACACAGTGAACCTTCAACCTATGACCCGTAAGCCCCGGCCGTAAGCACTGGGCCACAGCTCTTGAGTTATATACAAAGTATACAAAAGTCAAACCAATAATTTGTTGCTTACGTTAACATAGTTCTAGAAAATGCCGCTAGATGGTGTTATTAAACGAACAGCTCTCGACCGAGCTAAAGTTTTTTCATAAAACGTCGTCTCAGCGGTTATAGTTAAACGTTTTGCTTCAAAAATAACGAACACAGAGAACACCTGTCGTTTACGAACGCAGACTATTTCCCTTATATCTGTACATTACATTTTAGCGTCGCCCGGGAATCGAACTTTAGTCCGTCGTAAAATTTAAGGGTTTGACGTAACCCGCTTAAATCACTTTTATGATGGTAAGAATATTTTCCTTTTTGTAAGGATGTTGGTGTTGATTTCGTTTTGTAGTACACTATGTAAGGCGCAAGAGGTAGGAAGAGCTATGCGGCTATATTAATCATTTACTTTGTGCACTGGTATCTGCCACAACTTACTTTGTGTAAGTATATAATTTCATCACCATTGGTCTTCAAATGGAGAAAAAAACATCCTGAGGAAACCGGCATGTCCTAGAACCAAAAAATTCGATGACGTATGACATCCACAAACCAACCCCGCACTGGGTCCGCGTGGTGGATTATTGCCCAATCCCTCTTACGTTGATAGTGGGACTGGGAACATTATAGGCTGATTACGATGTGTATTCAGTAAATATTAACCAAACGGCCAAGAACTGTGGTCTTATTAGCAATCGCAAAACCAGCAGATTAGTTGGACATACCAAATATGTGATTTTATCTCCACCCGGACCACTTCCGAACCACAGCCGGCTCTAACCAATATTAATGTATTTCTAACAAAATTGTCACAACATTTCCCGAACAATATCTAAGATCTTAATACTACTAACTTACCTGGGCTTAATGTAAACCTCGGATAACGAAACATAAAGGCCCCGGGACACAACACAGGCCCGGGATCCCGGAGATATTAAAAATTCGACCAGAAACAAAAGCGGCCATTATTTAACCGTAAGCCGCTGTCGGCACCTAAATAAGTATCAACTTTAATACTACCGCCAGCCTCGTGGATGCAGGGATTAACATTGCATTGATTAAAGGATTAGCGACTGCAAGGGTTGCTAGACTAGACGTAGATGTTTGTGACGTGATGGCTCGTGGTAAGTTAAGCTACGCTAGCCGCGGTCGGTTGGTGGATCATCCGTTACATATCGGGACCCCTCCGGGTCTCGGAAAGCACACTAAGCCTTTGGTCCCGGCTGTCATTAGTTGATCTTTGACAGTCGTTACGGGTTGACAGAAACCAGACAATCTGTCCTACCAAGGGGTAACTGGGTTATGGAGGTCAGATATAGGCAGACGCTCTATGTAAAATACAGGCATTCAGATGCATCAGGTGAGACTGGAAGATGACCCCAACACAGTTGGGAGAAGGCAGGTAGATTGATTGGTTTTGAACGAAATACGGGTCGGTTCCATTCATTTAGAGTAATGGAGGCTCTATCTGGATGGCTTTACCATCCTATTTCTTAATAGGAGCTCGGTTGCTAAAGCCATCATATCTCTTGATAAACACTACTCTACATTTAGAAGAAAAGAAAAACTCGACGAGCTGATAGTACCCGTCTACATGTAAAATAAGTTGTTTTATTTACGAATTATTTACCTTTTAACAAAATATTATTATATATTGTGGTCACACGAAGATTCCTCTGTGTCAGCAGGTGCCTATGTATCGTTTCTTTGTAATTTGCGTCAAGGTGTATGAGTAACACGTCTGTTCATTAAAATACAGTTTTCTGTTTTATTTAATTTAAAGTGTTTCTTGTTGATCGTCAAGTGATAATGATTATTGTTTATGAATATTTCAAACGCCATATTATTAAATGAAAGCGATCGACGTAAGTACTTGTTTTCACAGGCACACCTGTAATGACACAAATGTACAAAATAAATAAACCCTACAATGAAATATAAACACTTATGCCCACTTATAAACTTAAGTATGATAACATAACTGAATAAACGTGAAACCAATCACTTCCAAATATTCAGTCCCACGAAACACCCTCTTCAAGACGACGATATTCACACTTTTCTCAGAAACACCTTTCCATTTGATTTAGTTACCAAAACTTAATTTGAAAGACTTATTGAATAACTGAACGAGCGCTAACCTTAGGATCCAAATCAGATTATAATCTAAACTTCTTTTCTGTATATAACTTAATGCGATGGCTTACCGGGAAGTTTAAATTGGATAAAATTGGAGCGGTGCAGGTTTGGAGTCTGGGCAGACTGTTAGCTTAGACATCATTCTAAGTTCATATTGAGTCTGCGGAGTGACTTGACGGCTGGATTACTTTGTATTAGAAGACTATTATGGCGGGTTATAAAAGTAACTCGTAGGTTAGTTTTTACATTTTTTTTTCTATTGTGATTGGCAGAATTCTGTGCTCAAAAGAATGCATAGCCAATTTATTATTCACTGGCTGTGTGGCCTTCATTCTCATTTATTCTTCTTCGAATTCAAAATTTTCTGAAAAACTCACAAGACTTTGCTTATTGGACAACGAAATCTCTCATTTCAGGTTATTTGCATGCCCCATGATAACTCACTCATAATAATTTCCGTATCATTAAGGCTCACCGACACACTTCCTATTTATCACACTCACGCTATTTTCGGAATCATCTACGAAATTCTTTCTTCTCCTAATTTTAAAGGCATATAACCAACATACTTGTTGAACTTTCTATGTAGACCCAGCCTAATGCTTAGTGTTGTTTCAGTCAGGTGTTGAACCCACGTGGAGCTATCAAGTGGGTACAAATCTGCGTGGCCTACGTTTTGAGCTGAGTCTTGTTTAGCATTCTGTACACGACAGGTGGTCTAAGTTAGTACGCTGTTGACCCACTTGGGAGCAGCGTGCTGTGATGCAGCTCCATTGTTTGTAGGTTTTACACTTGTCAGTATGAAAACACTTGTTCGTTAAGATTTTTGGGCAATACTCGACACTTAATACAATAGAATATATTTGGCTATAGCCAATACTGGTTTTTTTTTGTGTGGTAAATCATCAAATAACTTCTCCCGCTCTGGGTGGAGCAGGAGGGCCTGTCAGACTTTTACTGACTAAAACCCACCCGTGTTCCCTCAGTTGCCTGTGTGCCAGGGGCCGCGGTATCTCTTTCGAACAACCCCCTACTGGTTAAATTGATCAGTATCAACATGTCATTTCATATTAAGGGTGAGGTAGCAAAAGTCGATGCCAGCCGCGTCCCTTAGGACCAAAAACTTTATCGAATTTTTAATGAACAGATCCATATACACTTGATGGCAGATCGTAAACCGTCTAACAAGAAAGAAAATCAGCCATAAAATTATTTTATCACCTTTTAAGTTCGTCAAATCCCTCTCAGCACAGAGCAACACAAAACTGACAAACAACGGCCCCGGGGCGCCGGAAGCGGACAATGGACACGTAGACTTCCGGTGGCACGTTGCACTCCACGGATCCAGTTATCTCACTTGAGATACGGCTCCATTTGCCAAAGATATTGTTCTATTTGCGAGCACCCGATTGTTAATTGTTCGCAAATATTTGCCGGGATGCGCGAGGAAATTGCAGGATATATTTTGGTCTTTAAAGTCGACTCGTGTCGGGTTCGAGTCAACTTTTCGCTTTGAGGAAAGGAAAATAACGAGTAGATAGGGGTTGTTTTAGAAAGATGACAAATGTATCATTTTATCGTTTTGTAGCATGCCAAAATATACTTCATAAATAAGCAATTATCCTTTCATAAATAAAAATTTAGTTGAGTAATAGTGAAGCTCTTTGTGCTTATATTCACCCTGGGAAGTATGACCACTATAATGACCACCTAGCTTCCTGAAAGCATCTATTTTCGCACACCTCCAGCTGTCTCCTCCATATTACGATCATTTCGCTATTCCCCACAGCGTATCAGCTGTGGTATCACATCGGCAACCATTCTTCTGGCTTGTCTTCTCATGCAAATCAGACAAGTAGCCAAGCTGATACATGCTACCAACTGAGGTGACATTTGACGGCTTTGTTTTAGGTTCATTGATGTTATGGAGGTGTGACTTGAGTATATCCTGGGGAAAGCACAGTGATCTGTATGTTTTTATTTATAATAATAATAATAATAAGCTGGCAACACTTTGTCAACAAAGACGTCTTGTTCTTCTCATTTTCGCTGTAAAATAATTCCGACGCAATATTACAACAATCTTTCAATATACACAAAACCTGAAACCAAAAAACTACTGGAAAATCAAAAAGGAGACGAATTATCACCATAATGAAATAAAATTTATTATAAAAGTGCCTAATCGGAGGTGACATGACAGATGTCACCTCCGATAAAACAACAATGAAAAAAGTTAAAACGGAAAACAGGAAAACGATGATAAGAACGATATGTTGACAAGATCAGCGGCACGTCGAGCACGCCCACCACCTCCGGACTCGTCGCTCAGCTCCGCCTCGCCGCCGCCGGTACCCAGCCCCACTGTGGACGCTGTGACGACACCGGCCGCGGTAGTTGCGTCGAGCTCGAGCGACGAGTATTTCTCTCCGCCCACGACGCCACCACCTGCTCGCCGACGGGGAGGACGCCGGCCGCCGACCTGCTTAGGACCTCGAGGCCCACCGGCCTCTGATAGGGTCCCAGCTCTCGGCGGAAGTGTGCAGCGCATGAGATGGACACGATCCATTAATGAGAATGTCATGCGCTCATACTATGGGGCTACAGAGGGGGGAAACAACCTGACCGCGTACCGTGTTCGGATGCTCTCTCTGTTTCAGGTGCTTGAGCCAGCTATCAACGTTTCATCACAACGACTATCGGATCAGATGCGGGTCATCCAGCGTAACCATATGTTGGATGACACAGTACTTGATCGCCTACGCAATGAAATGCAGAGTAGCCATGTCATCGCTCCCCCGTTACAGAATGTGGTGGTATCACAAATACCACCACAGTTAAATACAGATCAAACTGACGAGGGGACTGATGATAGGGCTACAAACGTAAGTACCCAGTGCAATGATGAATTGAGGAGTGCTTTGGATGGTGCGATTCGGGAATATCGGTTCATGTCACCCGAACTTAGACCACGCTTACCTCGTTTGCCCATGCATAATAAAAATAGGGCGCTGGTGGCGGCTCTGGATTCGCAGTTGTCAAACTTTTTTGATGACTGCGAAGACCTTGCCGATACTCATTCGATTTTGTACTGCGCGGCTGTAGCGGTATGTCGTGTAGCTCACGTCAAATTTGCCAATGACTCAAGAGCTACACGACCGAAACCAGCCGTACCAGCTTGGCAGTGCAGAATTGAACGCCGTATTGGTGGGGCCAGAGCCCTCATCGGCAAACTAATCTGCTTCAGGGAGGGCAATACTCGCCCTAGAGTGATGCGCTTTGTGAGACGGGCGTTCTCGGGGACTGATATCAGTCCTCAAGACTATACGTCTTGTGTCACAGAGCGCATCGACTTCCTGAAGCAGAAAGTGTATGCATGGGCAAACCGTATTCGTAGGTATAAGCGGCGAGTGGATCGATACACCCAGAACCGTACTTTCCAAAGTGATGAAAGGTGGATATATAGAGCTTGGGAGCGATCAGACCAAAGTGAGGCTGACACGCACCTACCAGATGATGATGCCATGTGTTCTTTTTGGCGTAGTATCTGGTCGGTGCCTGTCAGTCACACCGAAGGTGATTGGGCTCGGGAAGTCGAGCGAGCCTGCGATCCAATACCAGAAATGGGGGCTATTACCATCTGCCCCCAAGATGTAGCTCGTGCAGTCCGTCCGTTGCCCAACTGGAAATCTCCAGGACCGGACGGGCTGCATAACTTTTGGATTAAATGGTTTCAAAGATCGCACGCTCGCTTGGCGGCTCAGTACCAGGTTGCTTTAGAGTCTAGTTCGCTACCCCAGTTTCTCACGACAGGAGTAACCCACCTGCTCC
Organism: Antitype chi; assembly: GCA_947359405.1. Taxonomy (NCBI): domain Eukaryota; kingdom Metazoa; phylum Arthropoda; class Insecta; order Lepidoptera; family Noctuidae; genus Antitype; species Antitype chi. The sequence goes on from OX375823.1 coordinate 852,646, forward strand.
ATAAATCAGGTAGTACCGCGGAACCCAAAAATTATAGGCCGATCACGTGTTTACCGACGGTCTATAAAGTTCTTACATCCATTTTGAGAGCTAAGATTTACAATCATATAGACAGTAACTCCATCATGTCTGTCTCTCAAAATGGATGTCGGAGCGGGTCCCGCGGTACTAAGGAGCTGCTCCTCATTGATATGGCCATTAGCCAACAGGTTCGTCGTTTCCGAAAGGATCTTTCGACATGTTGGATAGATTACAAGAAGGCCTATGACTCGGTGCCACATACATGGCTCATGAGGGTGTTGGAGTTGTATAAAGTAGATGCAACTCTGCGCACCTTCCTGATGTCATGTATGGGGCAATGGAGGACGGTCCTTCAATATCCAGGATGTCGAAATATCCAGAGAAATAGCGAGCCGATAAGGATCGAGCGAGGCATATTTCAGGGCGACAGTTTGAGTCCGCTTTGGTTCTGCCTAGCCCTGAATCCTCTAAGCACACTGCTGGAGGATTCAGGTATAGGCTATCGACTGAGGAGAGGTGGTCAGGTTATATCTCACCTCCTCTACATGGATGACCTAAAACTCTTTGCCCCCAACAATATGCAACTGATGGAGCTACTGAAAGTAACTGAAACTTTCAGTAGCGCCATCAGGATGGATTTTGGTGTGGACAAATGTGCGGTCATGCATGTAAAGAGAGGGGAGATTGTGGAATCCGTGGGAACCCAACTCTCGGATTCCATAAAACTTCGAGCCCTCTCCGCAGCCGAAACCTATAAGTATTTGGGTATGTCGGAAGCTTTGGGCATCAATGTTACTGACATGAAACAATCGTTAAAGGAACGCTTCTTTGGCCGCCTGAAAAAAGTATTTAATAGTCTTTTATCAGGCGGAAACAAGGTGCGTGCCTTCAACGGTTGGGTCATGCCGGTCTTGATGTACTCTTTCGGCATACTCAAATGGACTCAGACCGAACTCGACGCCATGGATAGGAGGGTCCGTACGCTGCTGACTGCATATCGAATGCATCACCCACGGTCATCGGTAATGAGACTGTATATCCCGCGAAAATGTGGAGGTCGAGGCTTTTTAAATGCTAAGACTCTCCACAATCGCGAGATATGCAGTCTGAGGGATTATTTCCTAGAAACCGACGTGGGGATGCATCGAGATGTGGTTGCGGTGGACAAGGGCCTCACCCCGCTCTCCTTGGGTAAAGAGAACTGGCGCAAGCCTGTAGTACTTGACACTAAAGATCGCATGGAGGTATGGCAGAGTAAGGAGCTTCACGGACGCTTTTTCCGGGCCCTACATGGTCCCGATGTAGACTTTCTAGCGTCCGTAGCCTGGCTACGTTTTGGTGACCTATTTGGGGAAACCGAAGGTTTTGTCTGTGCAATTATGGACGAAGTTATGATGACGAACAATTACCGAAGATTTATTGTGAAAGATGGCACGGTTGACATCTGTCGGGCATGCCACCGTCCAGGAGAATCAATCAGACACATAATCTCCGGGTGTTCTCGTCTAGCTAACGAGGAGTACTTGCATAGACACAACCTAGTAGCCAGGATTATCCACCAGCAACTTGCTCTGAAATACAGCCTTGTGGAATCAGAAGTGCCGTACTACAGGTATGTGCCCGACCCAGTTCTCGAAAATGGACATGTCACACTGTACTGGGATCGATCCATCATCACTGACAGGACCATTGTTGCCAATAAACCTGATATAGTGGTGGTGGATCGACTAGAACGGCGTGCAATGATCGTTGATATAACGGTCCCGCATGACGGGAACCTCGTGAAAGCCGAAAAAGATAAACAAATAAAGTATCTTGACTTGGCTCGCGAGGTTGTCGACATGTGGGATGTGGACTCAGCGATCATTGTACCGATAGTTGTTACAGCTAATGGCTTGATAGCCAAGAGCCTCGACCAACATCTGAGGAGGCTCTCGTTGGGCAGCTGGGTCAAGGGCTTGATCCAGAAAGCAGTACTCCTGGACACGGCTCGCATTGTCAGGAGGTTCCTCTCTCTGGAGCCCTGACCGCCGGTAGCTTAGACCTTGTTCCCGATACCGGCGGGCCACTATTTTTTATATTTTTAAATGTTTTTATATAATTTTATACTAATATTTAAAAATGTAATTTATATGTATATTGAAAGGAATAAAGGAGATAATAATAATAATAATCGTTTAATTCGGAAATCAGGTTCAGGTTGATTTATGTCAGGTGTTTTAATGGAAGCTATTTGGGTGTGTTTTAATGTATTTTATTGGATTTTTTTAAAGCAGATGACATTTTTTCTTTCGATTTCTACTCTTCAAACTGGTGTTGTTACGACATTATTACGACTAGTTGCTGCCTCCGTCTGCGCCCGCGTGGATGTCGGAAATTGTCCCACGGGAACGTACTGCGGTACTGCCGGAACAAAGTAGCTTAAGTTACTCCTTATAACATCATCTATTTGCCTGTGAAATTCCCGTGAAAATCGTTCCAGGCGTCTCGGAGATTAGCCGGAACAAATGGACAGACAATAAAAAAAGTATCATTGTTACAATTACTTATTTCATAAGCGAAAAGTTGAAAGTCGAAAAGTAGATATGTGAAAAGCGGTTATTTTGACATTAGGTACAAACAGACACTTCAATTTTATTTATTTGTATAGATGTAAAGATATTTGTGGTTAAATTTAACAACATTTGCCATTTTTTATAAAAGTCGGTATCGTTAATGGACTGTTAAGAGAAATGCAATTCAATTCTAACTGCTATATTTAGTTTCCAAGCTTTTAGACAAGTTCGGAGAGAATTGAGAAGTTTACGGGAAATCCTAATGCAATAGCACGTAGTGACGAGTCGGTTCAAGTTAACTACGACTGTTTGTTGCGCCTTTACGCGACTGGAGGCTGCCGAAGACAACCTTTATTTACACCAACTTTTCTCTAGTTTATAACCCATTATATTCTGTACCTCTTTATTATTTAGAAAGTTATACAAACTCTTCGATGTATTGTGACGCGTGAAATTCCTTCGACGATCGAATACATATCTAGGGATCTTGTTGAATAACGGAGAGTAATTTGTTCATTAGGCACAAAATCCCCATTAGTTAATCCGCCTAAAGTTTGTGGATTTGGACACAGTTGTTTTGGAACCCTTATTGGTAATGCCTTTATGTTAGATAGAATGGTGATTATATTAGTTTGGCGGGGTAAAATACGATTAATTTGATTTCAGATAGGCAAATATTGACCTGCTTTTAAAATATTCTTACGAACCTCGATATACTTGTAACTTACAAGTTTGACTATCTATCTTATTTATTCTATCTGACTTACAAGTTGTAAGTCAGATAAATAGTGTAAAGTAACAAGGACAGGCGCAACAAGTGAGACAGAAACACACATTTGTCACAGAGCAAATAAACTAAGGTGACGTCACAGTCCGACTGAGTTTATAACAACTATCCGTCTCGGTCCAGCCCCAGACAATAGCGGAACAGGGATGGATTACAAATTCTAAACAAGTTCTAAAATATGATTACTACTGAAATGATTTAAAGGAGTTATAAACTCGTGACGTTTTTGTAACGTCTGCAGGTCGTGCATTTTAGAGAAAGCAGCGTACTACAATATTTTAGAAGTTTGACTAGCCGTAACGGATTTTTACGGAATCTCCCTAAATCTGCAGCGTCGAGCTCACACATTACTTAGTGACAACAAAGGACACTGACGCCAAACCCCTAGCCCTATCTCCAAAATCAGATCTGAAATATGCATCCCCCAACATCCCTGCTCCGTCCCTGTACGTTATTCAATACACGGCACAATATACGAGGGTACGTGAGCTCACGAAATTGTACCTTTTATAAATGCACCTCAGCAACTTTTGTTGCCAGGATGATTTACCTGTGTGCCTACGTGTTTATGTGGAGATACTAACATTGTCCGCGCACTTATCTTGTGTTATCACCTTTTTATGACCATTTGTTTTAGTTGTGGACTGCTGGTGTTTTTATTTAACGGTCTTTGTTGTCGCCTTGCGTCAACATTTTATTTAAATGTGAATGATCCTCTTATTCTTATTGTCCTTCTTAAAATGTTTCATTTTTGTTCTGCCACACCAAAGTAACGCCATCTACCGTCAATCACCACAACCTTTCCAATAAGAGCTGCGAGTAATTCAGGCTCAGGCACAGGCTCGAGTAATCACCCGTGGGTATTGACGCCCGACCGGAAATGAGCTGGCGCTACGTCACACGTCGACGTCACTTCCGCTCCGACGCACGCGCCATTATCCGCGCCGCGTTACATTCGATGCGGCTGCAACGTTAATTCTTGTCTGTGATTGATCGTTACTGCTTTTGTCTGCATTTGTTTATTAGGGTATTATCTGGTGATTTAGTGTGCTTTGTGAAGGTTTATATACAGTAAGTGCCTGCTTATTTAGGAGATTCGTACCCAAAAACAACCAGAAATGGACCATGGGTAAGATTTTTTTTAATTTGCCTATACGCAACATCTAGATGACGGAGGATTAAAATCAGCTGATATAAATGACCTGCTAAATTAGCTGAACAAAGAGCAAAAAACCTACCTTGAATGTTACACTGCACTTCAAATTACAGTACATGAAAATGAAAAGCAATCCTATTTTGAAGGAAAATTTCCACGATAAATTATAGCTAATGTAGCCGTAGCATCATAATGCACGTCCTTGATTAGCTAGCGTGACGGTAAATAATAATAGATGCAATCTTAGCAAATTAGCGTGATTGTATGATAGCACTCATCACGCTATGCTTACTGCGCCTCGATAGAGAACTATAGTGTCGGGGTTTCCCGTGAGACTCGCATTGGGGACGAAGAAAATAATTAATGGAGATATTTAGTTTGTTTCTATCTACGTAGAACTTTAAAGGCAGTGTTCAGAATTATTATGATAGGAATAGGACCCACACTAAAGATGTCTTCCAAAATACCAATTCATATAACCAAGTCGACCATCATCGTCATTGGCAGCATTGTCCACCCACTGCTGAGTACAGGCCGAGTCCGTTTAGTCCCCATCCCTGGTCTGTGCAAGCCCCATAGATAGTAGAACAAAAGTATGATTAAATTGATTATTTATAACTTTTATACTATCTTCCATTTTGGTAGGCAAATATGTCTTTTAAAAGGAATTTTATAAAATTTTGACAAAAAGAAGACGCTTTAATAGGCTGTAAATGTGATACAATATAAAACCTAAGAAATGTGGAACCAATAACCATTTAACAACATAACAGGTAATTTCACAAGAAAAAGTAAGTCCCAACTCCCAGCAATTTAAATAGCAAATCTTAAAACAATAGGAAAAGGAAGTGAATCTCATCCGAGTCATCAGTACACGTGGCCGGATACTGTTGCTGTATCAATTACCGATGAATGTCGCGATAAACTCCACGATTATTGTCGTGTAGCCAGTAAACAGGATGGGCGACCCTGAAATGTTGGTCTTTAGGTACATTGTGTTCAGATGAATAGAATAAGTGTCACCATAAACTATATGTAATAATGATCATGTTGACCCTCACTAAGTAGTAGTATTATGAAAAACACTTGGGACAACTTTTCCGTCATCTATTTGCTACAACTTGATTCCTTAGTGTACTTTTATGTGAGGAAATGTGATGTTTCTTTGTTTCAAATAATTTGCAAACTATTGGTATATGTAGGTACAGTACATAGTTGTTTTACTTGTAAACGAACACATGGTTGGAATTTTGTCGATAACCCAGTGCATATATTGATCATAATGATGATACCCACAAGGACCAAAACTGACTATATTTGAATAACTATATAGCGCCGGCAGGAAAACATCTTGTTTTATCCTACAACCTATTATGACACAATGCTCGTCAGGAATACATACAGAAAATGGAAAACATACTTCAAACAATATTTTTCCGCTCCGCCAATCAGAGACTCGTTTGGAGTTTCAATTACTTCCCAGTTATGGTAATGAATGACGAGACAGAAGAATGTGTTGCATCGAATATGTCTTAAAAGGGGGCTGGACCACAGTGATGAGCAGGAGCGAGAATATGAACGAGGGCGATATTTGGCATTGCGAAGAAAATCTGGGAATTATAATAATTATGAAGATAAATTAAAACCAAATTAACTTTAAATATATTTTGTTACGCAAACAGAATAGCGCAAGCAGCATGTTGCGGATAATGGTAAAAATAGGATAAAGTATTTCGAGACATAAACGCCTAAATATTGTTACACTGTTATATTTTATTTCCTCATTAATTTAAGTGTCAACTAGGGTTAGTGAAAACGGGTATTAGTCACACTACTTACGAAGTCATGCCGTTTATCACAGTAAAAGTCAATTTGCCTACAATGCCAATGCTATCAGGATTAAATATTTGTAATGGTATGCCTAATAGGTTACTACGAAAGGTGTTAGAAAAACTCTTGGAATTTCCCATTAAGCATTCCATAGTAAGCACGGTGACATGGTAATGAATGACAGGACAAAAGAATGCACAATGCATAGCGTCGCAGTGAGCGGAATGGCTTTACGAACGCGTCGACAAGACACGGCTATGTCGCGGACGAAACACTGTGATACGCGACAGCGGGTAACCTCTCTTAAGCGACAGCGATTTGGGAAGACAAAGTGTTACGTCTAATTAATTTTGAAAGATTTTGTTTCTGTGCTATATTAGGTTAAATTCAACTTTATGAATGAATAACTTCGTTTTGATTCTAGGAATCCAAATAAAGAAAAAATTATGAATTTTCTAAAACAAACAATCTTATAAAGGCATAATTTTATTGTTTTATTACTCTAATTGTTCATTTGTTATCGCTAAATAAGTTTAATTAATGAATTCCTGTTCTTGGAAACTTTCTTTACTTTATTTTATTAAAAAGTAGGTTTACGCATTTTTAATTACCCGTCAAATTAATACCTTTGTACAAAACACTAAGTCATATTTGCTAAAGCATTCATTCCCTATTGTCAAACTTTCTATTGTTTCTTATGTAGTACTTTTATAAGTAACTGAACAGTAATGAATCCTTCTTTACTTTTTAACATAGGTATTAATAAAATAATTCCTTTTCTCATCCGCTTTCCTATCGTCACTAAGTCCACTATCCTCCAAGCACAAGGAGCGAATATTAAAACCCATCCATGAAGAAAATGTTAGCAAAATGCGCTGTGGCGGCGCGCAATTTTTAAAATTGTCCTGTTCCGAGTGTCTCGAGGAATTGCGCCTCAATATGGCGTCGTGATGTTTGTCGGGGAACTCCACATACTTGTTTGTATGGGGTTAATAGTTTTATAAGCCGACATGTGTCGTGCTGCTTGTGTTGGCCTTTTGTATGTACCTAACACTTTCTCTGATTTGGTTGATTCGGTTAATAAGGAGCAAGTGTATCTTGCTTTGATAGTTCCATATCGTCATTATAGTACGCAATATGAACAAGATTCAGTTTTTTGGATTTAATTTACGAGATCTATTTCAAGAATATGAAGAAAATACTCAATGTGTTCCTTCCTTATTTCCGTAACTTCACAGTAGTATTTTTTGCAACGGTTGTCGAAAAGGTCCAGCTGCCATAGTACCGAAGGACTAATTTGACTTTATTTCTCCACAGCACACTCGACTATCCAAAACAAACACGAAACAGAATCCCCAATACACTAGGCCATAAATCATTATCTTAGCTGCGCACAAAAAGTGAGGGTAGTAAGAAAAGTGCATTAGTACCGCATCCGCCGGGAGCCGTGCCGCATATAAATCTGCTGCAGATGCGTCTAACATCCCGACACAGAGGTCGGAGGCTGGAAGGAACTGCTGCGCAGAATCTGGTTGAAACAGTGTAGCAAGAAGACAGTATGAGCACTCGTGGGCTGCAGCTGGATGACATCAGCGTCAGGTAGTAGTAGTACTACCGTAGTATCAATTGTTGCTATCTGACATAATGTCTTTTGGCACAAATATATTTTTTTTTATACTTTTCAGGTGTTTTATTTGTATATTTATGACAATAGGCGGTTTTTCTCTTTTTTCTGTCTTTAAGAGGTGTTGAGACAGCTAGTCCTCTCATAAAATAGATGCAACCTGCATTTTATATAAAACTTAAAAAAATGCCGTAATCATCTATTTGGTTCTTTTACTGATTTGAAAACTGAACTTTAAAAAAATAGTCGAAATGCGTAAAACTAATACGTAATTCCCGTTCCGCGCCAACTGTAACTCTATTTACTATTCAAAGTAACTGAGGTACCAACAACGAAAAATCAATTTTCTCGACTGAATCAATTTACGCATAAAAACAATCCTTGACACACTTCCCAGTAGGTGGGAGGTACTTGAGACGCCGATAGGGAAACAATCTCGTACATGTCCACGGTTTATTAAACAACGATATCAACAAACAAATGGAAAACCATAAACTCTTCTCGATTTAAAAGCATTTTTATGATCTTAAAGTACCCACATATTGATTTATGTTTTCTTAGATATTTACTGGTTTGATGGCAGTCAGAAAATCCGTATTCCATAGTTTGATGGATGGCATCCCATCCATCCAAATATGCAATACGGCTTTTACGAAGGACCGAAATTACTTCAATTATAATTGTTGGTCCTTAGATCTATTCCTTCCATGGGGTTTAGAGCCTGGTGCAGCGGTTGGCAGCATATTGTATCGGACAGCATCGCTGCAGCTGAGTTATTGTCATTCGGCAATACTGTGGCAATACCATGCTGATATCTACCGAGTGCCGACGGACTGAAATATTGCTTTTTGTACGCAGATTAATATACTGACGGCCGCCGCCAATCCGCAGTCGCAGATCATAATGCTCGTATTTTGGTCTGTTTCAATATTAATTTTCATTTGCAGTTCTTAATGGGCAACTGTAGGTTGATTATTGTAAAAGCCATTTCGGAACACAAAAGTTATTAATGGAAACTATGCTTGGAGCCACATTACCCTATTCTAGGAATATCAATCAAGGATACCCATTATACGCATTGGAACTGAACTATTGAACCCAGCAACTTTAATTATCAACAAACATCTACCATACAAACTCCACAATCAATAGACTAATGACCTGAAACAAACTCCTCATCCAAAACGCCAAAACGCAATCATCGAGCGTGCTAATCACATATGAGATCTGTAGCAGCTAGCCAAGCATCCCTAGAGAAATGGACCGCCAGGACCACGTCATCTCCGGCGTAGCCTGAATTATCTACGAGACGGACCAAGTAAGATGGCGCCAGATAATTGGAAGGTAGGAGGAAGCTTGAATTTTCATTGAATGGGATTTGAAAATGAATGACGTGGTCCTGGGAGTCGCAGTCAATCATAGCATGGAGAACTTGGGAAGTTACTCCGAAAGGTTAAATTAAGTTTTTATAAGGTTAACTCATTCTCTTGGGACCTTTTACTCCATGAATAAGAGTGTCTATAAAATATCTCAAGTTTTTTCTTTCGTATGAGAAAAATCAGTGAGCAAATAAGTACTTAAACCACTTTTGAAAAACATTAATAACTGCTACATTAGTAAACATTAAACATTTTAGTTCGTTACCCGAAAAGCTTTAAGAAAATTACGCACAAAGACTAATTGTATTCATTTTAAACTAAGCTCTAAATAAATACGACCCATTTAACAAAAGACAATATTTTGACAGCCTCTTAAAAGTTAATGTTGTACAGTAGAAATGTGCCCAAAGGACCAAGAATCAAGAATTATGTTAAAAATGACAATAGATCTTCCTTTCTTAAAAGGAATCTACAATTGATTGTTTAGAAAGACTTTCCTCGCCAAGTAACCTATGTGACAGAAAAAATCTCTGAAAACTACAAAGAAATATTTGAATTTGACGCCATTACTATTCACGAAGAGTATACTTTCGAGCAAAATTCCTTCATACTTAATTGTGACCTTTTCATCTATTGTCATGGTGTGTGCTTTGAAAATATTAGTAAAATAAGTATGTAAAGAAATATAAACGTCCCTCGTCTGTTATATTCGAAGAACTTTATTTATTATACTACAATAGATACGATCACGATCTGTTTTACGACAATTTTAAACAAATGTTGAGTCCCACAGCATTTAGAAAGAATGCGATCGACGATACAGATAGTACAAAAGTACACGTACGGATTAATAACAGCATTGTTTAATATTGGCAGCTACACACGCTGATTTGACAAGTGAAACCTAATTTAATTAATCGCCAAAAGTCGATAAACGGAAATACCGATAAGCATTAAAGCCAACGTATTTACAAACCCATTGAAATTCATGAAAACCCTTCGAAAGGTCAAAAATATTCACCTGAACCTTTCTCATTAAAATGAAATTTCACTACTCAGGAATCAAACCGACGAAGCATCACTCCGGAACACGTCATTACGCCCACAAATTGGGGTCTGCCTGTTGACCCTGAAGGTCCAAATGGATCCTATAAAGGTCTCGGAGATATATTGAGTATCGTTACAGGAAATTAGGGGTTGGCAGAGGCTATGGTCGCGATCGGAAAATCTGAGGTGTAAAAGTGATTGTCGTTGTAACTAATGTTGATGTTGGATCGGTGGGAATTAGTGAATTTGTACATAATCATGAGACTAATAATTATTCGTGGAGAATTCAGTAGGTGCATGTAAAACTTTTTGTATTAATTTTTCGGTTAGTAGGTACGAGAGTTTCGGCAAACTGAAATGTTTATCACGGATTTGCCTGTTCGGTATTTAATTTTACGACGTGCAAAAGTGTATTTTATACAAAAAGCTATTGTTCTATTACATTATTAACCTTAAAGGGAACAAACTTAATTAATAATTTAGTAATTAATGTTAATTTCATTCATATTAACCATTTACTCTCGAGAGGCCTTGACATTAGGAAAATCTGTATGAAACTTTATTTCCTTGTAAAAATAACAAGTCTGCTGTCGAAATCTTTGGAAAAGAAATGACGTTAAATAAAATTTTCCTTGTTCTGTTACCTAGCAACAGATGGCGTTGTACTAAATTGCCGAAAATTCAAGAACATTCGCGATAAGTCAGTGTTTCAGTGATCAAACAGAATTAGTTCCAGCAGTCATTGTCAAGAGCAAGGTCGGGAACTGTTGACATTCACACAATATACCAATTTTTTTATAAATTATGTACGGAGGTAAAATAATCACTTAACTATGTAGCTATTAGTTATTGTTGGGATACGTATTTGGAATTTTTGAAGAGGAAATCCATAACTATGAAAATTACATCTTTTATAGTTGTTTACACATTGTACGTGTGATGAAAAAAAGTGAAGTAATGGTTTTTTAATACACTGACTAAACGTTTGATAATATTATCATATTTTTAGTACATAAACGTCCACTACTAAACAAATATGTACTCCCAAATATAATTTTGATAAATACGGACTACTGCTACTACTAAGTATGTATCTGCACATTTATTTCACAGATTCGCTAGATTGGTGATCGCAATAAGTTGTTATTATTATTCAAGAAGACACTCCTGCTCATCTAATTAATTCCTCTTTCCATTGATCCGTATTTTACAACACCCAGACTTAGGAACCTATATTGACTCCTAACTAACCACTCCTAATTAAGATTTATTTAAATACCACCATGTTTTCCAAACGCGATAATCGAATCAATTATCGCCATTTCGATCGCTATGACATCGTCACCAAGTTGGGAAATATTAAAGTGACCTTGACATTGTAACGTGACCTTGAACTGGTGACGCCGAGCGAATGCCAACGACGTGACCTTGGACTAACTGCGAGAAAGATATAAGACAGAGAGAGCAAGGAATCATTTGAACCTAAGAAGCCTTCGGACCCTTTGCATCTTTAAGATATAGGATTATATACCTATATCTTACCACTTGTTGTCTATTAATGTAGCAATTTGAGTCTTCAGCAATATCGAAGGTAGGTAGGGTAATCCTACCTGGCGACACATTAAAGGCGCACTGGTTCAAAATCTAGAAGTGCTATAATAATTTGTTTTTTTTCCATTTTGATGTCGCCTAGAGTTAGTGAAAACGGGCATTCGGATCTTCGAATCATGGCTTGACATAGGACCCCCTTCTATCTTTTCATAACTTATTTTAAATTACGCTTATCAGTTATTTCAAAGGACCAGTTACGTTACGGACCGTGTCTTTTTGGTCCTTTTATCCGTGGAACCTTTTTAACAGGAAAATTGTTTGGAAAATACTCAAATCTACAATACTTAAATAATTGTTTTTTTTTTACCTTTTAGAGTTATTGATGTTGTTGGTTTCACCCCTGTGTAAAAGAGGAAAATGTGGTTATTTTGATAGTTCGTTACTTTGTTCATCTAATCTAAAATTAACGCAAAAAGCTGCTTATCGTCATCGTAAAATTTAAAAAAGTCCACATGAGAACGTAGACCTCAATGGACTTAGAGAAATTAAATAGCTTTGATCATCACGGTTGGCAGAAGATATGTCGGTATAAGCCGACAGTTTGATGTTGCTTTCCATTCGCGCGACGTGTCATCTTGTCTTTTAGTTGCCTTTTACGAGGTTCATGGGAAAGGGCCACGATTTTTATTCCAAGCAAACGTCTGTTGACCATTTATGTCTGGCTTGGCATTCTTTATTATTAGTCAATCCTAAAAGACTCTTCACTCTTTGTCTGTGAGGCAGAATGTAAAAATACTACGATAGGACCAAATTAGTTAAGTAAATCTCCAAGGAAAAAAAATCATCCGCTCAGCTTAGTAGTAATTAGTGTTTAATTAATACCAGTACCTGTCTCCGACAGGTCCGCGGATGCAACGTACAAGGTAAACCTTTAGCTGTATTTTTGATAGGTATAATTAAAACGATTACCTGAGCAATCGTTTACATATACGAGTCGATTAATAAAATAAACAAGCATTTTAAATACCCAACTTGACGTCCGAAGGATAGTTTTGGTCTTTTGGTACGTACCTGGAAATAGGAAAAATACAAAATTAGTTTACATAAAAATTATTGTGTAGCTTCTATTTTAGTTACAAATAAGTTATTCACTGTCAAGTGTTAATCACCAGGAAAACAATGTTATTGGATGCATATATTATGAACTCAAAACTGCGAATATTGTTTTTGAGAAAACCCGAACTTTTGCTTTATATTTACACGGACTTCCCCAGTACCAATCACTGTCAGTACTTTAAAATGAATAAACAACTGAACCCGGATCAAAAGTCAGTTATTCCTACAAGAATTCAGACCTGAAAACACTATATACAACGTATCCACTTCCTAAGTATTAGGTAATTAATTTAAAAATTGAATTAGACCACGCAAACAATTTTATAACTATTGTTTCAGTCGGTTATACATATAACACGTTCAGTGCGATTTAATTGGAAAATGTATAGGCGTGAAATGTAGAAATTGCGCAAGAAATAATAATAACTATAAGTATGTTACAAGTGATGCAGGTAACTGGTTGTTGGACCACAAATGTTACGATAAACAAACCTGTTATTAAGGTTAGTTTTTCTCATTCATTAGTCATCGTGGAACTAGTAAATTCATTAGTTTGAGCAGAAGGATTACCAGACCTCCAATACTACTTATAATATGATTGGAGGCGACATGACAAATCCTTGAGGGTTCCTATGAACAGTATTAGATAGTGATTGAAGCAATGTTGGGGTGTATAAAGTTATACTACAAATGTCACGTCTGCAATTGAAAATGACTATAATTGTTTCCAAATACAATGGGAAAATTACATCACTCATTGTAGAATCATAGCATTTCCTGAAGAAAAACTATATAAATTACGTAGATGGCAACGCCAGAAAAAATACAATGGCTGAGAACGTTCTTTTAGCAAAAAATAAAACACTCTTTGATCTCGATAACGAAAAATAAATAGTACCAAAATATGTATCTATATGCGTAAACTTCACTAAAGCCTGCAACTGTATCTCGACTAGAAAATATTCTATCAAAGCTATATACAGTATCACACAGGCTTTGACAGGCTTGAGGGAGGCAGTTAGGACCAGTCTGTCCGTCCAATTAGCAAGGAGGCGAGGGTTAGAAGAGGACTAATTCCTGCTTCGTTTGAAATGCCAGTCCGCATTAATATTCTGAATACATTGATGCAGACTGTATTCCGTCTTGCAGTGTGACATTGTTTTTTAGTTGATGAAGTGTGCACTGATTTTGAATTGTGAGTGTTATGTCGGTTCTCTCTCTATATTTGGTAGAATTGTATATTGTTCGTTACATTTATGTTAAATGCTGGTTTGTTTCCCTATTAGGTTTTATTTATTTAAGATGTGGACTTATGTTGCATCTATAAAGCAAACAGTTTTTCAGTCGGTTTACTATTGACTATCGACATCTCATAATCTTAATAAAATAGGTACTTCCTGCTATTACCACATCACAATATACTTCACACATACGATCATTAAACGTATGTACAACAATAACTTTTTGGCAAGTATCGACGTCAATCTTCCCGTGGAGTCCCCCAGGGCACTCCCTAGGTTGAGGTTCCGAAACTCGCATAAATTATCCTCTCCAGTTAATTAAATTTACTTGATGCCCGTACAGAAACAGTATGGTACTCATAACTAATTGAAATCAAGTTTGGGAATATGTAAATATGTTACGCCTTCGAGTTAGGGAAGACTACAACGTGATAGTTATGGGCAAAGTCCTGTTTGGATGCGGTGATGACATAAACGTGACAAACGGCAGGAGGATAATGATGGCTATTGACGGAGAGATTACGATATTAGTGGATTTTTTTAAAAGATGATTAACTGCTCGACCGACCACCTAATTTAATCAATGTCCCGCGGTCGTTCTAGCAGATAATAGACTTATTGGCAATGCAACTGCTTTTGTTCTGGAAGAAGGAAAGCAGAATGAAAAGAAAGCAATTAAATAAAGTGGCTGAATTAGCTCAATTTGAAAAAAAATCATACTCTAATTCTAATATTCAATAGATTAAAATACTTACACATTACAATTAACTCTAAATTCATTTAAATGAACCGCTGTGAGAAGCCAACAGGATTCAGCTGTCACCTTTGTTTAATACCTAACCGAGCACAAAAAGCCCATCGACGCTGAGAAGTGTGTCAACAGCCTAATGTGGGACATTACCGACTGACCGGGGAGACCCAAAACTTAAGATTCAGGTTTTTTGAATGTCAAGCCCAATTTAAATATGACCGATAAAAATAAAGACCCAAGAATTGGCAATAAAAATACCTAAGAGACCCACAAATGGAAATGACATCAATAAAGGAAGAACTGCCTATTTATTCTGAATCGCTTAGAGAATCAGCTAAGTTCAGATTATTTGACGTCCAAGTCAGATGCTTATGCAATTATGTAGTTGATATCTAGTAAGTACCTACATTACCGAGGTATAAAACTGTGAATAATGACATTAAACCAATAAAAAACCGGTGGCAAGAAACATCTCGTGTTCTGATGAAAAATTAGGAGTGAATCCCCCAAGGTCGAGAATTAACAAAAAAAAATTAACAAACAAGTTGTTATAAACACGAACGATAGGTAACTGTACCTACTCGCTGTTCGAACGCATTCTTACGACGCCTGGCACGGAGTGGTACGGACCGGTAACATCACTGCACGACAGAAACCAAATCCTACTACACATAAAATAAAGTAGAAAATCTTTTGCGACCGATCTAAACCAGCACTTGAATTCACATGTGTTGCTACACCGAAAATGAACTTTAAAATTGGCGCGGTAAGATCTAAAAAGGAATGACCATGAGACGGGTTTACATAAGCTTCGCACTCACACACCTAAAACTCAGTGGTATTTCGTTCGACATTTAACTTTGTTGCAGTTTTATTAAAGTTGATTTTGGTGTGATAAGGAATGGTGTCACTTCAATACTCAGGTGTCACAGTTATTGAATTAACGTGCATGTGTGAAATAACGGTACTTGTGTGCGTGCCTGCGCAAGAGTTTACCTGTGACAGGACAAGCGTTACTATTGTGCAATGATTGATCTAAACATGGATTTCGGTTTGTACTAATAGTTAAAGGTTAAAGTGTATGAATACAAATGCTTAGATCAGAAACAACTCATTCAAAATATTTTAGTACCTACTTATCTAACTTGAAGATCTAGCTATTCGCGTACTAAAGGACCAAGGCAAATTCGTTGAGGACCTGAGCGGTAAGGAAATATCCCCTACATTTTAATTATTATAATCGACAAAAAAGCTCTCCTAATTGTATATTTCAAGCCACGCAGAAAGCTTTGACGAGAAACTCCTAAAAATTCTTTGAAGTATAATTTTGTATGTAAATTAGTACAAACGTACTTTTTGTAGCGTGTTTTGTAGATACGAATGCAAATTTTAGCGAGTCATAATTTTCTGATTTTGCGTGAATTATTTCAGCTTTAGAGACCTTAGCAGAAATCTGAATGCATTTAAATATAGCTGTGATAAAAAGCCTTAAAAACACATTCACTAAATTTTCTTTTTCGATAACATTTAGAGTAGGTACGTCGCGAATACTTTTTATTCAGACTTTCAAACAAATGTTTCAGCTACATTAAGTATTACATTACTTAGCATGAGAATCAACATTTAATACAACTATTTATACAATAACCAGAACAGTCGGCAAAAAGTCCAGACTAATTGTGAGAGATTTCGCTTTGTTGTGCAAAGTCTAGAGGTTACTAAGTCATAATATCTTGGAATATGAATAAGCATTTCACATTTTTAGCAATAGCCAAAATCAACAAGCTACGTTTTCTTTGTGTTTATCAAGTTGCAAAAACAAGAATTGATATTATATTTTGGTAATAATAAGTAGTAGTAAAAAATACTACGTATCTAACGTGGTACCTAATACCTACAAACGGGGTGAATAGGGATGCAAGGGTGAATCGGGACGAAACTTTAAAATGGATTTTAACGTTGAAATAATTTATTTTCTTGCTAACAAGGGCATTTACTCGTTAATTATAATACAGTTAACACATTAAAGTCATTTTTGGCGACAAACTACACAATTCCAATGATAAAATACGGTTTAAGTTTCGTCCCCATTCACCCCTGCATCCCTATACACCCCGTTTGACGGTATTTTTTAATAAGTTGTAAACTGCTGGACTAAACTTGATGAAAAAGGCGTTGAATGAAATTGTTTATTTTTATAAACATGTACCTACCTTGAACCTTCTGTACCTACCTAAACACCAGTTTGCTAATGAAGTAAAAATAAATAATCTAATCATAAAATAAGCATTAATTCTACGATCATTCCATAGATTACTTATATTATCAGATATATAAATCCGATACATAATATATTCCTCGGCATGGTGCTCGTGGTAAGCGCTGGCGAGCACGACTGGTCCAAGGCCCACCGGCTGCTGGGCTGTTGCCACCATAACACGACTCGTTTACAATCTTGAATAAATCGAGATCAATAATAGCTGCATTTGCATTTAAATATTGATATCTTGATTATAAACGTAGTTTAGTTGATTTTAGGTGTCTAAAGTGAATTTGTTTTGAATGGCAGATGCTATGGATACTTAGAAATGGAAATAATGTCTAATTTATGTGCCTTCGTAACATTCTCGCGCCAAGACATTGATTGAGCAATAAGTCTTTGTCGGTCGAAGATGTTCAATGAATTTGTAGTATTTTAATTCATTCAACGAATGCCTTGTTGCCATTCCCTCACCATTGTTGCATTTACAGAACACAGTTCACGAGTACCTCCACCAAACAATTTGTTTCCGATCATTCAGACAGTCTGTGTTTCCTCTTCGTTATAGCTTCGTTAGGTATTCAATGATACAGAATCATTTACCCCAATGATTGATGTTCAACTGTTTCTGTTCACTCCATACTTCGTAACTGAGTATACGAGTAGTACAGCTATCCACCAATGAGCGATGTGAATTATGTCGCGAACACGTCGCCGCGTCAACGCGACATCGCGACAACTAATGTACGCCGCACTAATTGTTGTCACTGTTGTGTTGACTGCACACTGGCCGAGGGACAAACTTTGGAACATTGAAAATATCAAGGGAATTATGAAAGCTTGATCTGTTGTGAATATAATGCATGTAAAGGCGATAGGTTTTATGACCCAAAGGTACAAACTGTGAAAAAACTAATTAACGTTCTTCTAAGCTAAAATAACGAGGCAAGCCACACCTCGTTGTTTTAGCTTAGAAGATCCATCAAAGATATATTAGTTATGTAGGTTGATAAGGCGATAAGGCCGCCCATTATGTGTCTTATTTTTGTCATGTATATTCTGGTGTACAATAAAGCATATATGTATGTATAAATAAGTAAATAAATAATAGCAGCTGTAGTCCTCATGCTAACTATGCTTACACTTCTGCAGCTGTTACATAAGGTGCTTGAAGATGTCAAGGATATAGATAACAAGTTGTCACATAGAAGAGAGATAATTTTTAAATCCCATTGGTATTGTAAAAAGACAACAGTCCTCACAAAGATTCATAAACAGGTGTCAATCCCAATAAAGCCATGACATCAACACGTCATTACAATCCACAAGTACCTACTTGCAAGCTGTCAATTACACAAGCAAAACAAGTTGACAACAAAAGAAAATGGCGGATAATACGCAGAACTGTATTGTTCACCCCGCCATCGGCACGCGTATCAAATTGTGAAATTAAAGCAGTATGGTTTAAGTATTTAAATGAAGAAGTGATAATAAATACGCTAGGAATGTTAAATGACTAATAAATAATGAATAAGTGAAACACATTTTTTTGCGATAAAATAGAAGGCAAGTTACAGAGCGTCAATAATAAATAGGGATAGTAAATAGCAGTCAACAATACTATCGATAACAAGACAACATAATTATATGTATATACATACATATAAGCAAACGAAACGAAAAACAAGAATTCTCCTCAATGTCATGTTTGTCAGTGATTGGGATCAGTAGGTGCTTCCAGTGGATTTATTTTAACGTTACTTGGACTTTTAACTTGAGTCTTCTTCCGCTTTAAGGCACGCGTAGACAGGCGCGACGCGACTTTCAGAGATCAATTTTGTTGAAGTTTTCGTAGATATTGTTCTATGTACTGTCTGCGGGAGCCTTTAGCCTTACAGAGTTGCAACCTTGAATATTCAACACATCTTGTTCAAAATCATATTAGTCAACCGGTTTCGTTATGTCTGCCAGCGATAAGTCACTGAAAGCATTTAGGGGTAATAAACAATCTACTCTAGGAAAATCTTAAATTTACTGACGTATGCAGCACATACTAAACCGTTATTTGAAATTTTACGCAAAAGTTCCTTATTTTTTTTAACCGTAGTGAGTACTAAGGGAGGATTTCAAATTCAATTCATCCCCTAAAGGGGTGGAACGGGAACGGAAAGTTTTTGTACATTAATTGAGCCAGTGCAGCAATGTGAATGTTCTCTTACGCTACTAAAGTGGCTAATGAATCGCGGAGCTGACGTTAACACGTTTATGATAATATTCAGATCCACGTGAGTTATGACGTCATCAACTCATTACACCGCAATGGAATATGGTCATTATGAGTTTGGAAGTGAAAGGAATACCTACTGCGGAAGTGACAATGAACCGTCGGATGGCACAGACACGGACATAGGTACCTACCAATGTATTACTATAAATCACGATTTTGATAGACGAAATATTATGTTCAGAGTATCACCAATGTCTAGCAGTGGATTGTTGAAAATGTTTAAACCCTTACTATACTTACTAATATTATAAACGCGAAAGTTTGTATGTATGGATGTTTGTTACTTTTTCACGCAAAAACGGCTGAACTGATTTGGATTAAATTCGGCACACAGAGAGATTATAACCTAGATTAACACTTAAGATACTTTTTATCCCGGTAGTGCGTTCCCGCGGGATAATTTCGAGCTTCCGCGGGCGAAGCCGCGGGTAGAAGCTAGTTAATAAATATTATTATAGTGTGTTTGTCGCAAACGGAAAGTTATTTCGCGGATCTTCTTCTTTTCGTAACACCTTGTTTGGGCTCAGTGGCCTCGTTAGCATCGACCTGTATAAAGTCTTCGGTACCGCAGTATTGTGAGTAAAACAATATATTTTATTCAACAAATACACATTAGATAGTGGGTAAGTATGTCGCAGGATTCTATAAATGTGTTGGCAGCTAAAACTGGTCCTAAGGTACAGATTGCTCACTACCATGCTACAGAGCTTCTCAAGATCTATGAGCCGATAGGAGCTCAATGCAAGCTTCAATAGAGCTACACTCTCTGGAGACAATTAAAGCCCGAGTCGACAGCACGTTGTGTTCCACGCGCGCCTCAAATAGATGTCAGCAGTACTCAGCACCAACTGGTGGGGTCCGCTGAGGCCGATGCCTGCCAGTGGTACGGGTTGTTCGAAAGAGACGGGTGGGTTTTAGTCAGTAAAAGTCAGACACCGCTCCACCCAGAGCGGGAGAAGTTATTTGATGATTTCCCAACCTCGAAAAAAAAGGAAGCTTTGTTGGAAAATAGCTTAGGAAATGGCTAAGTTCCGATAGACCAGGACCCGAGTAGTAGTAGGAAGTGTAATCTTACTAGTAACTAGTTTACGTGAGTATTTTTCTTTTGTCATTCCTTGATGGAAAGTGGTCTCAGAGTACTTCCAGATCATTTACCGTAAGGAGGCTTATGTCCAGCAGTGGACGTCTTTCGGCTGAAATGATAATGATAATGATGAACTGACACACTATACGACCATTCTTGTATGAATGAGTACGTGAAACACGAACGCAATCCATCTTTAAAACAATAAAGTGAAACCATAAACTATATCTCTGTCAATCACGCATTTACTCAATGGATTGGTTACTACACAAATACAAGCGACAAGCACCTTTAAAACAATATACATAGAGTTCTAGAAATCACCACAGGTAGTTTAGTTACGCATGATACGGCAGTTCTAATGCGAAGAAAATTGAACGTTGTTTGAAAGAGATTAGGTTCTGTTATTGTGTGTGCAATATAGTTCAAGGAGGTGAAGGCTCGGGTACCGTTGCTAGGTTACGGAGGTGCGAGGTCGTTGACCCGTGCGTACGCGCCGGCTCGTGGGAAATTGGTCTTTTGCCTTTCATTTGGTAAAGGGATTGTGTAGTATCTTCGACTACGTATCATTAAGCTTTAATATGTATATGTGTAAGTACTTGTTTGTCCTTGCTCAGCGGTGCTAATCAGGCGATTAAATGCACTTGTTCTTACTGCAATTAGTATTAATATAGAACTAGTAGACACCATTAGTTAACGACAGAGTAATCTATATTAACTAATTAACTAAGACTATAACTTCATAATTATATAGTAAATTAAAAATAATTGTCAGATAAAAGTTTTGTAATAGTTTCTATATCTTTCTTTTCTTCTTCTACGTTAATTAGTGCAGTCGCAATGCATGTTGAAGTAACTTGCTAAAGGTTAAAAGTTCAACTGACACAGAAGTTAAAGGTCGGTGGTTCGACGGATACACAGGTTGTTGTTCTTATTATCTTCTATGAATTGAAAGAAAACATCACGACATAAGTGGATTTTCTTTCAACTTATCCTATGCAATCAATAAAACTACAGAAGCACAGCTCTATCAAATATTTTATTTTTAAAAACCTCATAATCGTCACTCATAAAATTCATCACCAAGAAAGTCTTTACAAACCAAACCCTTGATTCCTGCTTACACCGCAATACTTTAATAATACCGCTCTTTACAAAATCCTCCTTATGGGGCCCATAAACATGTTGAAAGGCGCTGTGTATCGCTTATGAAAAGATTTCCGGAACATTAGATAGCAAGCTATGGTATTAAGCTTCATAAGGACCATTTACTGTTGATGAAAGAATGAGACGAAATAAATGCGATGTATGGTATTGATAATGGTCCTAGGTTTAATATTTAAGGCTTTGTTAAAGATAAATATGATTAAAACGGGTTGATTTCCTGTAACAATTGTTAAACAGCTCATTGGTTACTTCAATATAAATTATTTTGAATTGCCAGGTGTTGACAACAAACGTTTTATTTTGGTCCTTCGAGTCAGAGTTGCCAGTCCTTAGTTTTGTAAGTAAAGTTGACAAAAACATTTTAATCATGAAAGAGTCGGTAGCTATATAAATTACTAGCTTCTGCCCGCGTTTTCGTTCGCATAAAATGTTGACCCCCGACCCGTCGTCGCCGCGTCGCGTTGCGTCGTATCCCACCGCTCGCCCGCGCAATATATTTCATTACATTTAGCGTTCTTTCCGACTTTTTTCATTTTGCACGGCTCCTAAGAGTCGTAGACTCGTAGCGTGATGTTAAATAGAATAATTAATATAATACCTTGATCAAGAATGAGCTATCAAATGCAAAAAATATTTCTCAAATCCGGCCGGCAGTTCCAGCAGAGATAACAAACGAACTCACAAACTTACAAACTTTACCTCTTCATAATTAGTGTAGATATTATATAATTATGTACATAAATTATTTGCTGAAGATGCACAGATTGAACCTCTTGATATGATTTTGATGATGAACTAAGTGTGAGCAGAATTAAACAAGATATAAAGCATGCAGTGAGCTCATTGAGCGGGTGCTGCGAGGCCTACCCTAGGCCTGCTCAGTAGGACTTTATTCCGCCCTCTTGCTACCGGGGTTCTGGCTAAGTGATACGCTACAGCGGGACAGCGCTACAGCTAAGGGCGCTAACTACTGGACCTACACGTAACACTTTATAACTCTCAGGGAAATGAACTTCTTGATGGGAAGCTTTAAACTGATGTTCAATCTATATTCGCGTATTGTAGTACAATGACAACAATGTAAGAAGAAAATGTCGTGCACTTGCTAATAAAGGTATATTTTATTCAGATTTTAACACTACAGTGTAAAAATTCAGATTTTTCAGACTACACCTGATGTTTTTGCATGCAATTTTATAAATATAATCCTAGTTTTATCCTCAATTCCATAAAACAACTTGCGGTTCTACAAAGTTCGCTCATAGCCTTGCACTTGTTCTGCTCCCGGGCGCTCTTTCACAGCCTCTTTGTCAGTCTTTTGCACGCTCGTGGAGAGGCGAAAAATAAATTATGTCACCCATTGACAACAGTAATGATCTTGTTTGAATATAAAAGAATTATTCGAGTGCCTTCCTCTTCACAATACTCACAGACTATTCGGATATTATCAGGGACCGTACAACCCCGAATATAAGTTAATTCTTTCGAAAGTGTTACAGGTTGTGCGCCCACAGTAACGGAAAATGTTACCTCTTCGTAGTGGTTGCCCTTTCATAACACTAACGTTAGGGTAACCCTATCAATAAGTTAACTTAGTACAAGATGTTACCGGCTCTTGTATGATTTCCAATTGAGGAAGATAACCCTTTGAAAGGGTTTATCGGGGTAATCAAAGGGTTTTAAATCAAATAATTTAAAATTACGTTGGAGTGAAGGAATAGGTATTGACCTTGGAATTTTGGAATCATATAGGATCGTTCATTAGTGTTTCTTACTCGGTTTGATAGGACGGTGCTTTCTTTTTTAAGTTATAAATAATAGCGTTGTAATGCTACTGTCGCCTTATAAACAGGTTTAAGGCAAGCAATTAAATTTTGGATTTCCATCCAGAAACTATCAGAAAAAATACTCGTAAGATCAGAGTCTTGAACATCTTTTAATGAATACAACCGTACCAACATTTGATAGGTAGACGTCCACCTCGTTGGACAGTCAATTATCGGTTTATTTAAATTGGAGGCCCTTAAAATATTTTTTATATTTGGTCGGCGTAAGATTTTAACAGCTCTTCGTGCCTTTTGTGTGGTAATTTTTGCATCCAAATTTTCATTAAAGGCGTCTTTTACAGCAAGTTGTAAAGTATGTGCAGCGCAAAACATTACACGTGGCTTGAATGAGTCATTGCTCCCACTGTTGATAAAACTGTATAGATCCATGTTTTCATTGAGTTCATACCTGTCAGATATTTGTTCAACATCATCATCATCATCATAATCATTTACCTCATTTTCCTCGAACTCACCGCTGGCCTCACTATCGAAATCGGAGTTATTTTCAGTTTGAGCAGTTGTGTAGCAAAATTCGGTGAACAACTTTGTCATTTTTTTAGAATTACTGCCATTATCTGTGGTTATTGAGTATATTTGTGCATGTGAAATCATAAACTCATTTAAAACTTCCAAAAGCTTTTCCTTTAGATATTCTGCGGTTTGTCTCTCCAACACTTCTAATACAGCTAGATTTCTAATTATAATCTGACCGTTTTTCATATACTGCAAGTTGATACCCAAAAAATTCCTGTCAACGTAAGATGCCGAATCCAATTTTAAACTTATCATAATGTTTTTAACTTCTAATGTAATTTTCCTTTTTATTTGGTACGCCTTTTGAGGTATCATTCCTTTAATAACATTTAAATTTATCCTTTTTGTTTTAGAATTGGATGGGACTGCAATATTAACGATTTCTTGAAATGCAGCATCTTGTAGTATCGCAAATGGTCGTCCATGAGTTGTTACTAATCTTACACACAAATTTTTTACTTTTTCCGAGTTAGAAGTATCTTTAGACGTACTTGGTGGATTTACATTTTCTTTATTTATATTAGTTACCAGTAAATATTCTTCCGGATGTTTTATAGATATGTGGTTTTTTAAATTGGTGGTATGTTTTCCCTAAAACAAAAAAAAAGTATAAATCTGGTTTGTTCAAGCATTGGCGACACCAGCGAACGATCAAGACGCTTCTAACGATACCTCATTTGTCCAATTATGACGAGCAGTTTTAAAGTTATGAGGGAACAGATGAACATACATACATACATACATACACACATACATACATACATACCGATCAAAATCATAACCCTCCTTTTTGCTTCGCCGTAGTCGGGTAAGATCATGTCTTTATGTGCGCTAGAGGGCACCATATTCAATTAATTGTGACGTCACATAGTCTATACCCAGCGGACGATCAAGACGCTTCTAACGATACCTCATTTGTCCAATTATGACGAGCAGTTTAAAAGTTATGAGGGAACAGATGAACATACATACATACATACATACCGGTCAAAATCATAACCCTCCTTTTTGCTTCGCCGTAGTCGGGTAATTAAATAACCTCGCGAAGCGTCGTGCGTAACACACTCATAATCTAAACTCAACTTTTAGACGAGAACCGAAACTGGTATCTGCTAGATTAGAAGATTGGGAAAATCACATCATAATAATTATGATCACCTTACCTTTATACGATTTCCACACAAATTGCATTTGCTGCTCTGAGTAGTTGCATCGTATTCATAATATCTATGTACGGCATCTCGCCTCGGTTGTGGCATTTTTT
Source organism: Antitype chi (assembly GCA_947359405.1). Classification (NCBI taxonomy): domain Eukaryota; kingdom Metazoa; phylum Arthropoda; class Insecta; order Lepidoptera; family Noctuidae; genus Antitype; species Antitype chi. The sequence goes on from OX375823.1 coordinate 878,129, forward strand.
AAATCTTACACCGCAGCTTCTTTCCCTTCGGGCACTAAATGATGAGTGGACGATCGAATAATGACATTTATGATTCCGTAAAAAAGACAAGATTATACATGAAACAATCCCGACTATTCCAGAAAAAAAAATATTGAACTTTAAAATCACTGCAATAATAACTATAATCGTATGTGTATGGAGTCGCTAGGGCCTAGACTGCGTGTTGCGACTTGACGCATACCTGCCGAGTGCATGCAGTTTAGTACTTTAAAGTAAAGGCACTAGAGATAAAATTACAATACTTGTAGTCCGAATGGGTAACTCTGTTACAGTCGTTGAACGGGTTACCGTTCAAAACGTCTTACCATTAAAAAGTATAACCCACCAAGAATGGGTTTTTGAATATACAGGTAATCAAATCGAAAGGGTTTGGAAGAGGTTATCCATTGATGAGGGTTTTCGTAAAAGAGTGTAATAAATATGAAATTGGTTTTAAAACAACACTTTGTCAAAACCCTATCAAAAACCCTTTCAATGGGTAACCAAAATGGTCCCTGGATATTATTATCGGACTCGATGTATTCTTCACATTTTAAGGCATTATTGTATTGATGGAGGAAATGACGAGAAAATACATTAGTTTCAATGGTTAGTCTTAGTTATTAAGTTGTTTCTTAAATTATTACTTTAATACGGCCTCCTAAAAGGAGCACTACTGATGGTGGAAAGCAAAATTCCTGCGTTTTGCTGCACTTTTTCAAATATAAAAACAACCTGCAAATGATTGCCACAAGAGGGATGTAGAGTAGCTTATGATTTTAGAGGATAGGACAAGAGAAACTGTAGAAACTACTGGTTCTCAGGACCTCTCACACATCCGATGATAATAAAAATCAATGAACATTTTCATAGCCTTAGAAATAGCGGTATACCTTCATTATATGTACCTACCTATAGCTAAAAGGCAGTCCATCTTGCCAGAGAGATCAAACCAGACAGGGTGTTGACTGTGTTGTTATTTACCAACATCACATCAGTAAACTTCGCCGCGGCGGGACTGTCACGCTCGTCTCACGTGGCGATGTGGGCAGGTCAGGAGGAAACACTTACCTACACCTATATGTGTAATCGGAAATGAACATGCTTTATAATTGCTTATTTCACCTAAATAGAGCCATTGATTTACTGTCATGGTAATTGTGTAGTTTTCTAACCATAATATATGAAAATATCACTCAATAACATTTCGCAAGTTATGTTTAAGTCCTATGTAATAGGGATGGACTATTGCCATAAACTTGTTTCGGATCTGAATAAATCCAGGTTCTAGACTGCTAGTGGCAAATTCTTTGTGAAAAAAGTAAGTTCAAAAACTAAAAGACTTGGACGTATGCCACTATACCATAGACCATAAAGCGTATGCTCGCTTATTAGTTATTACTGTTAGAATGTATTGTTTTGTTAGGTTAGGTGGCATACTACCACTGCTTAACAGGTGAGTATATTTTCTTGTTTCGTACTTTTTAGGGCATGCTTTTCAGTAAGTAGTCAGGTTTTATTTTTAGAACTATTTTAATTATTTTTGAGTTAGCTAACAATAAAGGCATAGTTATATTTTTAAATGTGCAAACTTAGTACTTTTTTTCAATACCCATTACGGCGTCATTCATAAAAATATTTGTTTAGTTCAAGATTTATCTAGAGGGCGCCATTTTCATGCATAGACATGCCTTAATCGGGTGAAAACTAGGGATCTCATCCAAGAACACAAGGCTAAGATAAAATATAGAACTAAATAAAATAAAAGGTATTCATCAGCCGTGAAACGTGTTACAGGAAAAGTTGCCAAAACTCGCGCTATGCGATGGTCGGCTGCGTTTTTAATTAAATTAACCTTCTGCAGGAAGTTTCTGTTCCTTCCTTAAATCCAATGTATTAACAGAACCGTATTGCACATTACCTATTTTAATTAAAATTTTATTTATCATTACAAAAATAAAAATAACAAGGATTTTGGTTGGAACTACATTATGCAGATTAAAGTATTCAGGATTACACCTAAACTTTTGTTATTCAAAATTACTGATTTCTTGTGGAAATTTGAGAAAAATTAGACGATAATAATTAGCAATCCACTGCCAGACATACATAGCCTTCGTCCATTGCATGCCCAGTTGCCCACACATATTATATCTCGAGAAATACAAAAACCAATCGTAACAGACATTGAGTTTCACGTTTTCAATATCACTTTCGTCGAGCATCGAACTCATTATGCCAAATAAAGTGTGAAAGTATTATTCCTCATTAAATTTCATGTTACAAGCTCATTTTCATTACATAAAAAGCTACGGCTTCACCGTCTCGTAATGTCAATGGGAACACCGCAATTTGAACTTCAACACCCTCGTCTTCCATCTTTTTCACACGTCGTGAAGCCTAGATAGCTGCATCTCTGTCTAACGTTGTTATTTTTTATAGGTAGTTGCATCGGATGAGCTCGTTATGTGCGAATGATAGCTGATATTAGGTATGTGGAGGAGCGCAGTTGGTAAATCAATGGGGAGGTTAAGATTTCTGAAGCTAAAAGAGAAAGAACTTAATATTATAGATACAAGGTTGCAAGCTAACCGTTCTGTGCCTCGGAAAGCATCGTGAAACGTTGTTTGTAGATCTTTGAAATTTGTAACGGGTAGTCAGAAGCCCCAAAGTCTGACAATCACACTTACAAAGGGCTGTCGTATTACCCAGTAACTGGGCCGTGGAGATCAGATAAGCAGTTGCTCCATGTAAAATAGTGGTATTAAACTGCATCCGGTTAGACTAGATCCGGACCCCAATACAGTTGGGATTTTTTTTAGTTTTCAATATTTATCATCTGCCTGGCAGATGATAAATATTGAAAACTAAAAATTTCAAGCGAACAAAGTCACGAGAAACGAGTATACTTATAGAGGCTCACTGGTGCTCTCCGACCCCGACCCGACGTCCCTAGACACAATACCCCTTCATTAAAACATAGGAACACAATAATTAATAAATCCACCCTTAGTACCCTTACCCTATAACATAATATGCCGCCGTATAGCACGGAGCACGTCCACATCGAGACGAGCACTCCATTCCGATTCGTGCAATTATGCAGGCGTTGGTAATTAAAACTTGCATAGCATTGCCGCGACGCGGTCAGTTCGAATAATTGCATTTGCAATTTAAAACTATTTGTGAGTAGTACAAAGTTATGAGACGTGTATATTTGGGTTAGTGTGTCTGGAGTAATGTTGTATTGTTACTGCGGTAGGGAACAACCGGGTCTTAAACCAAATCAATCAATGTGCCTTTTCCTTGAGGTCAGTCTAACCGGATGCAGCTGAATACCAGTATTATACCTATTTTACATGGAACGGCTGCCCATCTGACCTCCACACCCCAAACCAACTAATGAAACTTAAATAACGTTTAAAAATGGCTCGACAGTAATGTAGGAAACATCGAAAGGAAGGAAACGCATGAGTCTCGTAACTTCCCCTATCAAAGGAAAACTTAAGTAAGGTTAGAAAAAAAATAAGGAAGTTGGTTACCACACAACACAACGTTACTGAATACGTGCTGGGTCTGTATACTATTTCAAATTCAGAATTACATCAACTTTGACAGTTGACCAACAAATAAAATTGACGAGTGTTAACAACGCTCTGTCTGCAGATCTTTTCAAACAAGTCAAAATTATTGCAAGGCAGCTTTTATTTTTATCTTCCAACCATTACCAACCTAATGACGCAATTTCCATTTTCATGTATCCTCATAAACAATAAAGCTTATAGTTATAACACAAGCTCTTTGTCGTCAAGTTTTCTTCCTCATATAACAAAAGCGCGAATGGTCAAGTTACGCGCGTCCTTGTTATAAATAGGGCTAAATAAATACGCGTGTACGTTCGAACCGGTCAGCGGCTCAACAAAAAGTGGCAACAGCGGTACGGTACGCGCAAAAAGTTAATGGCGCTTTTAATTGTCGTTTTTCCGCGCTCTCAACCTTGGCTAGTTTTTGTCGACGCTACTTTTGTTGTGTTTCTAATACTGGGGCCACACTAACGGTCTACATCAATGCCCATCATCGCGATAAGCACCTCGGTAAAGATTCCGATAATTAAAGCGATAAATTCAGTGGCCACGCTTGAACGGTCAACGTCAATGCCTAACGTCAAATGGCAATGTAAAATGATCGCGATAAGTTGTGGCTACACCTACGGTTAAAGTCCGTCATCGCGATAATCAACGGCGTTCCGCGTTGGTGTGGCCCCGGCATAAATTAGAGTTTGGGATGTACGTAGAATTTGCCGAAAAACTCGTGTTTGTCCCGAGTTTTTTAAGTAAATACTGAAATTATAAGTTTTGTTTACATTTTCTCTTTTAGTAGAGCACAATTTTTGTCCGAGTTGCTACTGCAGGAACATTTTAAAAATGAGGAATGTGTTTTAATTAACTTTCAATATTCACGTCAGCCGCTTAGGAAACAGCCAAGGTTAAACAACAAAATCCTATTAGAAAATAAATCAAAACAACGTTTTTATTCATATGTAGGTACAGACGCCAGCAGGTCAAGCTATCGAAATCTTGTCAAATTTTCCCAATTGAACATGAACCTATGTTGAATAAAGTTGAAAATCTATCGAAGAAATTTGACAGATTGGGGTAGCTTCATGTGCTGGCGTCTGTACCCAAACTGACAGCCAAACATCGCCATCACCGCCCCCTTACCCCAATTAAAGTCCCAAGCATTTTTTATATTCCATGTATTCGTAAGCTCCACCACACGTAAACAAGCCCTGTCCACAAGCCAACCAAGAGCAAGCCGTATACGACCAGCTGATAAATAATTCAGCAAGCTAATTAATTGACATGTTTCATCAAATACATCAACAATTCAATATTTAATTAATGTTGTGTCAATCACCGTTCTATTAACTCTGTTGCTGAAATGTTATTACAGAATTTAATAGAACTAATGATTGATTGGATTTTAACAGGACGTAGATTGAAAATGGTATCCTGCTGTGTGATTTGGACCACATATCAGCAATGGACGAAATTTTAACTGAATTAGTGACGATGCATTTTGTTTGTCTAATACGTTTTAGCCTTCTAAGTAGCCTCACTATTTGAAATCCAAAGTTCTAAACCGCCACAAAACAGATCGACGATAAGAGCAACTGAACTAGCAGGAATAAATAAAACAGTCAGAATGTAAGAAGGCAGAGAAAAGAAAGAATTTTCATTGCTATATTGATTAATAGTCTAGTGCCTGGTTTGTGCCGGTTGATAGGCTCGCCCCTAATAAGTACATGGGATTTAAACTTGCGAAACGTGGGTGTACAATAGGTAGGTACACCTTTAGCTAATCCTTTGGAAAAAAGCAGGCGTGATGTTATGTTATCATTATCAACCAAGCCACTGCTACAGATAAACTTCTGCAACAACTCTATACGATCCTTAATTTTCAGTCTACAATTTTATTATTGCAATATATTCACCAATTACTGTGTGTCATACATAACCCAATGGAAATGAACGTCATCATGTGATATATTTAGGCTGCAAAATAATATTGGTACTCCCCAACATTTGCACTCTGTATCACATGATGAAGGCTAAATAACCCGGAGACGCCTGTCCTACCGTCTTAATTAAATGGACTGTTTGCTCAGAACTAGTGATGTGCCGGATTAATAAAAATGTAGATCCGCAGGTACGGATCCGGATACGGATAATTGACGTCAAGATCCGCGCATACGGACACGTTTACGGATCTTAACTTTCTTATTCAATCGGTGTCGGTGCGCGTAACCTTGAAACGATAGTTGACGCCACTTGACGCTTTGCGTGACAGAACATCATTGTTTCGACTTTTGTTGCGCGGGTCTTTCTTTTGTTTTGTTTATAGTTTAGTGTGACACTAAGCAGCATAGATAACGTTTGTGTTTGTTGTACGAGTAAAAAAAATGTCTACAAAGAAGTTTAGTTGTGCAATTTGGAATTATTAATAAGGTAAAAGATCCGTCAAAAATGTAACGGGATACGATCTTTTTTCTCACGCGGATATCCGCGGATACGGACACGAATATCCAGAACATCACTACTCAGAACTAACTAGCATTCAAATTGTCAGTTCAGCTTTTTAACCGTGCTTTTACAGGTTGAAAGGAGATATTCTTTCGCTGAGGTTTGATATTAAAGGGTTACTTACTATGAATTCGTAATGGTTTGTTTAAGCGTTCTTTCGATTAAATTTGCAAAGGCTGCTTGGAAATTGCCCGGTTAATTTACATCCAATTTTAGAAAAAGTTTAGTATTAAAAAATATCTTAGCACCGTCTTATTGATTCAGAGCATCAACAGTGCTGTCCGCCCCTGCCCAACATATCGAAAAACTCTCGAGGCAGATACCACAAACATTTTCTCTCTTCTCTCCAAGAAAATTTAAATTAATTAACTGCCCCACACAACACATAACCACATGAAACAGTACTCTATTCCCTAGGTAATAACACTAAAATGATCAGCAGTGTCTCGGAAACGAGCTAAAGATAATTGCTTGCAGTTATCAAGGAGGGTGCATCTGAGAGCTGTGCGACGAAGATTCTGCTGAGCGTCATCTATTGCGGTTTAGACATCCAGGGATGGGAGGAGACGGGGGTTATAACCAGCGATATGCACGCGCCTTTTGTTTGCGTCATAATAATAGCTGACTGGTGTAAGTGTTATGTGTATGTACACGATGGGAGAAGTTGGCTACCTTCAAAGGTACCCTGTCAGGACGTAGAGGGGTTCGAGTTTGGAACAGTTAAGCACTCTTAGTATGAAGATGGGCTAAGAAATTGGACAATTTATTGATAGATTAAAAAAAATAACTTGAGCTAGTAGCATATGAGACCATTATCCCCATCTCTATATCTATAGACTCTTAAGTGGTTTGTGGCTAAGTAAAATCTGCCGCACGGTTCGATTGATCAGGTTAAGCTACGCTTGCCGCGGCTTGTCCGTGAATGGAGGACCATCTTTACATACCAAGACCCCTTCGTGCCTCGGGAAGCACGTTAAGCCGTTGGTCTCGGCTGTCATTTGTGGTTCTTTGACAGTCGTTACCGGTCGTCAGAAGCCCGATATTCTATCAACCAGTCTTACCAAGGGATATGGTAGGTATAACCCAGTTACTGGGTTGTGGAGGGCAGATAGGCAGTCGCTCCACGTAAAATACTGGTATTCAGCTGCACCTGGTGAGACCGGAACCCAATTTCATCATTAAATTCATCATTTTTATTTTTTGTCATTTATCGTATTCATTTTCCGCTGTCCTATCAATGTAGTCTTACAACATTTATATTATTATGACATAATAACAATCGCACAAGTATTACATTAACTCTATTTATAATACCTACAAAATAATGGCCATAAGCGTCTTAGCAAACTCATATAACAAATATCTTCTAACAATAATTAGTATTATTTGCTGAAATGAGCCTCCACAACATTGCGCCATGACTAATGTCCCTGCGCGTGACAAATTGACGACACGCCGCAATGATACCGGATTGTTTGGTATCTACTTAACACTTGTATGGCGATAAATAATCCTTATTTATCCTATTTTGGCGATAAATGTGTTTTTGGAACTTGATCTGGGTGCTTCTTTTTGAAGGGGATGTGTATTTTTAACCGACTTCAAAAAGCAGCACGTTCTCAATTTGTCTGTATGTTTCTTTTTTAGGTTTTATGTATGTTCCTCGATATATGTGGATCGATTTCGTAAATTATTTTTTTAGTGTGTACGGTATGCCTCAGGGGTGGTCCCATATATATTTGATTAAATTTGCTTGGTTAGTTTTTGCGTTAGCCTCTATAATACGTTTTTTTAATCCACTTTGTGTATTTTGATATTATATTCTACTACTTCCTGTCATTATTTTTCAAGCCACGGTATATGAATTGGTGTTGAGTAAGTACCATAACTAAAAAGTGTAAAATTTAAAAAGTATTTTTCACTTTGTAGTGTTTTTTTTTTTGAAGAATAGAAAGAAGAATAGAAAACATTTATTCGACACAGACACAACACAGCAGCAACAAACATATATAAAAAGAAAGAGAACAACAAACATAACAATAAACATAGGTAACAATAAAATTGCAGTAAAATTGTGCTGAGCGTGCCCATACCGAAAGGGTTACCATCTCAGCATTTGCTGGGCGTTAGACACCCAGCGCTGGTTTTCAGTTGGCACCCCGCAGTGACACACGGACGCAGGCAAATAAAATAGATATATACTTGAATATTAGTAATAAAAATGTTTATGAATACGTAAATAAATAATGTAAAAGATTTTTTTTTTGTGTGCTATCGGTTGAAATTGGGTACAATCATAGCCAGTAGCGGCGTTAGGGTAGGGCGCGGTTGGGCGACCGCCCAGGGCGCCGGATACGAAAGGGCGCCGCAGGCGCCCTTTTCCTTACTCTGACCGAGGGCTACTTACCCTAATACCACAGTTTGCTTAGCAAAAGTTTACTTTCCAAAAGTTTCCTTAAATTTTTCGTCAAATGTCCGTCAACTTCGGGTTTTCCCGTTATTTACGACAATTTGTATACAACTTGCTATACAGTTTGACGTAAATTTACTACCCCAATTAGAATGCAAATTCACTTCAAAAGTTGATTAAAAAAACTTGTCAATTTTCCGGCAAAGTACATCAACTTATTGTTCATTTGACTTGAAAAATTGTAAAGTATTTTTTTACGGTCAAATTGTAGATATTTTTATTTATCAATTTGTTTAAAATATTTATTCATCAATTTTATTTATAATTTGTTTAAAAAATTGTTGATAAATTACCTTCTGTAGTGGTAACAATGAACATTTCCAATTTTTTTCTAGCAAAAAAAGTTACCTCTAAATTGAGGAAAAAATAACCGCAAATTTTTCTTTCCAACTTTTGCTGTCTAATTGTCGGCAAATTCGGGCAGTAAATTTCAGGTAATTTCAATTGTCAAATTACTGTGTGTATTTTAAACTAAAGTGGCTTTTAGATTTCTTAGAAGAATATAGAAATACAAACTTTAAAAGCGCCATTTTAACTCCCAAGGAAATGGCTGAAGAACTTAAATTGAACCTATGTTTTAGAGCCACAACAAGAATTCGATTTATTAAGTATCAAGCTGGTGAAACTGCCCGCGATGAGCACATTATAAGTTCTCCGGAAAAAAAATTGAGGTTCAATTTTTCAACTGTCTTTTGGACACTACATTAATTTCAGTCAATGAAAGATTTGATCAGTTAAATGAGTACCTACTCGGAATCATTGTCTTTTTTGTACGCACGGCTACACATCAAGTTATACATTTCTAGTTTACGCTGATCTCGCACTGTACGGAAATCCTATACAATGCGAGATCAGCTTATACTGGAAATGTATAGCTTGATGTGTAGCCGTGTGTACAATATAAAACAGATTCCGGAAAAAGCCGATCTTGCCAAACTCTGTCATGTGGTGATCTCCAATTGAAATTAACTGTAGACTAGAAGTCAGATATAGATGGTTGCATGTGAACTCGTAAGTCTGAAATCTTTTTTGCCTGATCGGAATGTGGATATACTCCTGTTTTTGTTTTAAATTTTATCAAAGATCGCAACTTACAAGAACTGTATCCAAATGTATGGATAGCATTGCGAATATTATTGACTATACCTGTAACGGTTGCTAGTAGGGAGAGGAGTTTTTTCTAAGCTTAAGCTGATAAAAACATATCTGTGATCGACAATATCTCAATCTAGATTGAAAAACTTGGTAGGTAACTTTGTCAATCGAAAATGAAATTGCTAAAAACATTGACTTTGTTAACCTAATAAAAGAGTTGGATGATAGAAAGGTTAGAAAAGTAAAATTTTATTAGTTTTTGTTTTAAAATAAATGGTTATTTCTTTTAATGAATAGTTGTTTCACTATATCCTTTGCCTTTTTTCCGTATGGGTTTAAATTGCAGTTAGAAATCTCGCCCAGGGCGCTGGTAGGGCTAAAACCGGCACTGATCATAGCCATGGTCCCGCAAACGTTTAGATGCTATAAAGTTTATCTATAACCCCGCGTTAAGTCACTTAAATATTCAATGAAGAAAAACACCACGAACATCTCCGAATAAAAACTACCTCTACAATACAACTAAGATACTTTCAGCTAAATCTAATAAAAATCCAACCTTTATTCTTGACAGATTGGAGCCAACATTCTAAATTTCATAACGTCACGTTGAAAATGATCGCGAACTCATAATTCTCGGCTGATAACACATGATTACGTGAAGATGCCAAATGAAAAACCTGCCAACCCGAGTGATTTATAAGCACGTTAATTTCCATATGAAATGCTAGGCGTAAACCGCGGGGTCGCTTGCCACTGATGAATATCTAGGGTGAGAAGTTTATCGCATATCTTGGTTTATAGTAATCGGTGCAGCTATATGCTATATATTATATAAGTGTCACAGTATCAATCGAATGCTACGATAAATCAAGAAGTCTTACAGCCGGATAGTTGCACCTCAGATTCCAATTAAATTATTTAGTTATTGATGTAACATTTAGGCAAACCTATACAATTTTAAATTAATTCGACAGTAAAATATTACATTTCAACTAATAACTGAGATTTATACGGAAATCGTGCGCCACTACGTTTAATAAGAAATAAATGTTTTCCTAGAAATACTTAGTTTATACTTGGCAGGCATAAGGAAGTGTTTACTTTGAACGTGGTCCTTTGAGACCGAACTTTTGGACTTAAGATCGATACTCAAATTAGGTAAACAAAAGATTACTATGGTAGTATTATATTAAAATGCAATAAATATAACCTGAGCTAACTGAAGCTACACAGATCTTTCACGACCAATATTTTCCCTGGATACACTTGGCGTCATTAGTATCTAAAAATCCGGAGAGTACGAGAAATGACCAGTCGAAGATTTCCTCAACCGAGTCGTGTGAAGTGTCCGTCCCCCAGCGGATGTCCAATCAATCCAATTGCTGCCCGTCATCGGAGCAGCTTCCCGCCGTCACAAACGGGTCCACAACAACACTCTAAAACTTTGAAAGGACTTGTAAACAATAGTTAAAACTCTACTTACTTTCTAGCAGTACCTTTGATTTTCAATCATACAAATAAATTTTCACTTATCTAGCTAGGGGAAAAATATTGGAAAAATAATTTGATACTTATCAAAAATAATTTTAAGCAAAGAGTATCATGATACTCTTTGCGTATCGAAGGACTTAAGACAAAAAATAACGCAAGCAATTTAAAATGTTTCAATTCTTTTTTTCCAAGCAGTGCTATTCATTTCTTCAGCCAATATTATCATAAATCTCATGATTTTGCTCTGAACCCGAGAAATCTGATCGCGCAGACTCAGATTTCAACTTCCATTTTTCCGATAGAAGTAATTCATATCGTAAGTCCGGTTCGACAGTCGCTTCAGTCTTCTTGAACTAAGGGCCAACAAATAAATTCCAAGCTTATACATACTTGTGAAATAATGATGTTTTCATAAATCAAATATCTCTTAAACGAATCAAAGAGGAATAAATTTAGGACAAAAAGAAAATAATGTAAGAGGTACTCGTAGCGACAATTCCGGATTTTCTTGGGAAAAGATTTTTCAAAATGATCTGGATTTAAATTGGAGAGTAATCTTACAAATTCTTAATTATAAAGTCATTGACATATTTGCGTAAGGCTGTTAATTTAACAAAGACCTTGCAAGATCACAGACCAAAAATATTACGGAGTACCTACCATACACTCGTTAGCTAGGAGTTCAATGGAACTTCCTTGTGAAAGCTTCAAAAGTCGATATAGGTATTTATCAGATAACTCTAAGTACACACTGAACGAACACCAACTGAACCTTGAACCCAGCGCGTGAATTAGTATAAAACTCGACAGTACATACACCTTAGTACTTCTAATACATTCATCTTAACAGAAAGTGCTGAAAAGATGAAAATATTCCAAAAATGTTCAGTAGGAATCCGACAAAGCATTCTGAGTGAAGAGAGGTACCTATTCAGCCGACACTTACGTACAAATTACAATATTACGTATGCTTCTGCAATACCTACAGATCCGCGCTATTGTGATAAACGTGTTTTATGATAAAAAGGAAAATTGTCTGGTGTTTAGATGAATTGATATTATGGCGACTGGTTACAGTTTCTCATTGGTTGGAATGAAATTAAGATGGAGTTGCTACCTGCTCATATCAACATCAAGTGTTACTGAACATAAGCGGTCTTATTACAAAACAAGCCTTTTCTTTGTATGGTTTAATTTAAACCATTGAGTTTGATTTTGCAATAAAATCCTAATATCTATAAGCTAATAAGCCCAGAAATCGAAAGAAAGTTCCTTTTACTAAACTAACAATTTTTGACCAATCCGATCGTTTAAAAAAGTATAAATGTCTACGACAAAAATATAGTTTTCCTAGAAATTTCTATTCATCTAATGTTCAAGCAACAAATTGTTGAATTGGTCCTTCCTACATTTTCATTAAGGACCAAAATTCTTTCAATCACAATCTCCAAGCAGTCCTTCGCTTCAAACCTATTACAAGAATACAAGATACATCGTAAGGAAGACATCTTCAGCTCTAAAAGCATCTCAGTGGTTGTCTATAGGCATTAGGGAAGAAGCACAAAAGACGAGAGAACGGAAATTAAATCAATCAGCAGCCGTCGGAGCGTCATGGCGAGTGACGTCAGCTATCGTATCTTTTATTCATCATGTCATTATTGTGGGAGATTGTGGTGTGTGAGGGTAGAGGTGGAAATGTGTGGTAGAACTTGAGGGAACTAAGTTGAAAACTGCATGGAAGAAAATAATAAATGGAGGGAAGGGTGGGGGTGTTGTACTGTACTACTTATCAATGATAGTAGTATGCTGGTTTATAAAATAATACTAGGTTTTGCCAGCGGTTTCGGTCATGTAGAGGTCGGAAATTATCCCACGGAAACGTACTACCGGGAGAAAAGGTATAATTTGTGTTAAACCACGTTATTAACTATCTGTGTGCCATAAATCATCCAAATCTGTTCAGCCGTTTTCGCGTGATTTAGTAACAAACATCCAAACACCTAAACATTAAAAACTTTAATATTTATGATATTACGTTTATAATATTAGTAAGGAGTATAGTAGGACTTTCACTATTGTTTTATTGTGTTTACTTCGCTAATCATGAATTCTACTTTTGCACACTCTCATGCTTTTGTTACGCATAGGAATCGGATATTTCACTAAACGCTAACCCTATTGCTACGGTAGTAACAATATATTATCGTGTTAACGACATTATTATTGTAACACTTTAAAAGATCAAACGCTGTATTTATTTATTGTATTATCTAAGCCTTACGTGACAAGTAAAAACAGCAATGAAACTGCCTGAATACGTAAGTGTCAAATTGAAGCACTTTCCCTAATTCAGCGCTTTCAGAAACGCTAACTCTCATTACAAAGTTGGTTATTTAACAAAATCCTCTTTACGCTGATGGGGCCATAAAAAACGCGTAAAACAAATCTGGCCACAAGAAAAGGTCTCGCTCGGCTCAAAGGACCAACCGCGAACCAGCAGACCAGTAATTAGTATGTTTGTACAGAACCTAACTCCCAAGTCATAGGATTTAGCGATATAGAGAACATCATTTTTGTTTATTACATGGATTAAATCTGTATCATTATTTTATTTTGATTATTTAAATAATTATCAAGTTGAATATCTTTTCCGTCAACTTATAATTAGATTAAATTAAATTAAATTAAATTTTATTTCATAAGCCTATAATACAATAAGGAGAGAAAAAGAGGTTTACAAATGCATTTTTAAATAACTATATCCTTATCTATATAGGCTAAGTACATGCACATTATGTGAAACTCCTGACACCCAAACTAGGACATGTCCTGTATCTCAGGTGTCAGCGTTCCTTCCTGGCAGACAACATTTGTGAAGCCTAGCTTTCAATTGCGTGCTTCAGGTCAACAATGATGTTAAAGAGCTGACAAATAGAAAAATTTAAAAATTAATAATAATTATAGTAATAATTACAATCTAGGTTTAAGTTAACCAGGACAATTTAATAAAAATCAACAATTTATGGTTTAAATTTAATTTTTAGTTTGTGTGCAAATATAGCGTTTTTAGCTTTGTCTAAATACCCATAAATTATTACATTTCTTACCTATGTATTTGTATGCTACAAAGGCCGAACATGATTTTGTTTATGAATAACCTACATGCTTTGTACGTATACTCATGTTTCTACAAATAAATGTCTTATCTTATCCGTAACGAATTTTTGAATTAATCAAACTAATTAATTAGTTGTTTTTTTTTTACATTGTTATTGTAGTAATTAATAACATTTATTAGCACAAATAATTTATCCATGTTGCATTAATTAAATAAATAATTTGTTTAAATCCGCTAGTAGATAAAAGAGGGAGTCCAAATGATTTATAAATAATTATAAAAAAAAGTTCTCAAAAAATACAAAATAATAGCTAGTTAAAGCGAACAGGCCGGCTTCGGATAGTCTTAGCGGGAATTCGATAATAATCCTTTCAACAAATAGACGAACCTACTTACGCATAAAAAGCCAATAATTTAAACATTTCATACAAACCCAGATGTCATTGTTAACTGTACCAACAAAACCAAGTAAATCGCTCGGTAGCAGTAACAGAATTGTAGCTCACATAAGAAATTAGTTAGTATTTGATGAACACATGTTTGGGTCGGGTCAGTTCAAAGGCTGACCGCGACTGCCCTCCACATTTAGGCAGATAATTAGCGCGTTTAGCCAACCCAAGCCACGGGCGATACGGTAACGTAATTTACGAAAGAATTTTGCTGTGTGGTACAAGTTAAGAGTTGAGGCGATTTGGTTATAAAAATAGGCATTTTATTGAATATAATAGTTTTTATGTAGTATATTAGAAGAAGTCACGCTTAAGATGTTTTTGTTATTAGGATTTACGAATATCAAATTAGATTTTGAATGTCATGGCCATACAATTCTTTAGTAATTAAACTAATCACTAGCTGACATTGAATGCTCTGAAGTCTTATTTATCTTGATAGAAATATGTGCTTTAAGTTTTAAGATAAGGGTGAATTTGCTATTATATCATGTAGATTGACGCTTCGCTGTGACTCGACTCTGCACTAGTTAGTACACAGCTCCATTAAGTGGTTACCCCTCCAAAGTCATGTGCGTTCAAATCCGTGCTAGGCCAAAGTCACTTTTTGTATTTGTAAAAATAATTTATTATTATTACTGTATTGTTTTAGTGAATATGGTTAAAATTTACGAAAATTCATTCCACGTCTAATTAGACTGGAGGTTACAAGATCGCTTGCCGTGCATAAGATTGGAGGTTCGAATCCTGGGCACGAAATGTGCTTTTTGACATGCAATTTTTTTTTATTTAATATATTTTTCTATTTTATTTTAGTAATTTTTAAGCATTTAAAAATCAAGAAAACAATAATACTTTCATAATCATTTCATAATATTGCTATTGCTATTATTTAAAAAACTTTGATCTTATTTTACTACAAAGATTTTACAATTTGATTTGATAATTTACAGATAACTTAATATATGTACATATTTTTCCAACTGACACAAACGGGTCAGTAGACAAATGATATTCTTTTAACGCAAACGATAAAATAGGAAGCTCTAGAAATATTTTAGATTGGCATAAACTAAGGAAATGTCACATGATCTGTCATGTCGTGTCTGTATACAGACGTTTTAAGTAAACGTATACATCAAACGTTGTAATTATAACTTGAGGGTATGGATGATTTTTATAGAGAAAACGTAATAAGTTATATTAATAGATACCCTCAAATAACATAGTCTATAGATTAGACAGAGACCTAAAGATGAAGTGATTCGGACGATAGTCTATAACAATTTCATCGCAACTCATATGGACTTGCTGGGTAGTTCGTCAAAATGAGAATGACGACGTTTGGTGATGCGATGGTTCGAATCCAAGTCGAAACTATAAACTCTTTTTGAATTATTCTGTAGATTATTCGTAACGGATACAATATTGTAGCAGTGTAACATTTTAAAACTTGAGGGGTTAGCACATAATGACGCTGTGTGTACGAATCGACCCTTAAACGTTCATTGGTAATAGATACTTTAAAAATAAATCATAGCATTATCCTTATAGTCGTCATCATAGTTCTCTTGCCGCTATCCCAATGTATTTATGGTCGATGAAGCATATCATCTGTCACGGTCTATCTATCGATTCTTTGGTCTACCTCTTGTCTCAAAGACATGCACATTATTTTATGTCGTTTATCAATACATGTGTCACAACATGGCAACGATCAATTATCCCCCGCTCATCACTTATCAGTCGTGTCTCCAAGGACCACGTATTTGAGTTGCGTAGCGTTACAGCGCGGGACAAATCAAACATTTACCTACTGTATCCCGTGGATCCGCTCACCGCTGCATGTTCGCGGAATATTTACACTATTACACACCTACGGCGGTGTTCAGCGCTTCAGCCGACTTTATTTGAACAGCATGCTTCTGCCGCGACGAATTTCGATTTTGTAAGTTCTGTTTTTGTTTTTAATTAGAAAGTTTATAGTTCGCTGTATGATGCTGTATTTTTGTTGTTTATGATGAATTGATTACTGGTGGTAGAAACATAGTAACTTAACAAAGTAAACATTTATAAAAACATTTTCATTCACAAATAAAAACTCATACACTCATAGTACCGACTACGACACCAGACTGGTTTGGGATTCATCGGAAAAATCCATTTATAATGTTTCCCCTTCATCAGTTATAAATATTAATAAACACTCGATGACTCCATCATTCCAATGAGTGAGATCCGCACCAAAATACAAGTTTTATTGATGTTGCGAGAATATCATCATTGTTGTGCAATCAACTTTGTATTTCGTAGCGAAGGAACGCACTCGTAATTTCAGTTTATAAACTGAATACAATTTATGATAATAAACTGAAAATCACAAAATGGGTACAATACGTACTATAATATAATTCGCATAGAATTCTGGGTGATCATCTTTACATGCCAAAACCCCTCCGAGCATCGAAAAACCCGTTAAGCCGTTGGTCCCGGCTGTTATAAGTAGATCTTTGACAGTCGTTACGGGTCGTCAGAACTCCGACAGTATGACAAGCAGTTTTACCAAGGGGTATCGAACTATCCAGTAACTGGATTGTGGAGGACAGCTGATAGGCAGTCGCTCCGTGTAAAACACTGGTACTCAGCTGCATCTTGTTTGACTGGAAGCCGAGACCAACATACTTGGGAAATGACATGATGATGATGACACTGGTCATTTTCGTTTCAGAATTTATTTTTCGTATCAGGAGCCTTATTTACGTCGAATAGCTGACCCGTGCCCACTTCGTTGGGCGGTAAATATTTTAATATCAATAGATTGCGACACTATCGCGGTTCCATACCTATGTCGTATTATCTCTAAAACCATTCGTCCGAAATCAAATTAAATGCAGTAAAAGGGAAAAATCTTATGTTTTAAATACTTGAGACGATAAATGTAATTACTTGATAAGAATATAATTTTGATAAGAATTCATAATTGTTGATAATATGACCAATAAACATGACCTAACGATATTTTTTTTTTATTTAATAAAAATAACTACTTTTTGTGACTTTAAAAAAGTTATACGTATGCTATCGCTGACTCTTTTGTAGGCATTATCACGCTCTACAACTTTTCTTTAGAACTCAATCATATTATATCTAGGCAGGGTTCGTAAGAAACGGTCGACCGTTTTTCTCCGACTTACTTTGCAAATCAGAGTACCACGAAAAAGTCTTTAAATTTTTCGGATTAATATATAGCCTATGATACTAACAAATAAAGTGGCTTTCTATTGGTAAAAGAATTTTCAAAATCGGTTCAGTAGATCCAGAGATTTACCCCCTACAACCTAGAAACTTACAAACTTGACCTCTTTATAATTTTATATATTATTAATGATAATTATATACCTAGTACCTATAGATATAGATAAATCTGCCGTTCAATTATAATTGAGTATTCGAGATATACATCGCATATAATTTGTTAAGTCTTACCTAAGTACCATACATTCGCCAAAAGTTTACGCTACTACGTCTTACTCCTCCCGACCTTTATTCCCTGCGGATAATGGGAAAGAAATCGTATCGTTCAATGCAAATTTATGTAGATCTGTCATTATCAAGGTACTTCTCGTTAATCCACCAAGACAGGGCTCTGTTTAAATAATTCAAAAATTATTATTCATGCAGATTGTCGCAGCAGTACTTTTGGGGCAGAATTCGTAATATTTTTACCCCTGACTCCATGGCGAGAAGAACTTCGGACCAAGTACCTGAAACAAAAAAGTTTTCATTAGTTTAATTGCCATTTGGGATCACAGAAATTTGAAACAAGTTAAGGTTTATTAAATTTTATATTAATGACGGCCATTGGGTCCTTTAGGAAAAATTTGGATATCTCATTTTTGGGTGAATGGTTCGATTTTACTTGTTTGACTAACCCTGACGTGGTGCCAGGGATCAGCTATAAGAACGATAAAATTCGATATTCCGGCGTTTGATTAGACTGAAACCTTTCTGTAATAACTATGAGAAAAAAAACGATCCATGAAAAAAAGTAATTAAATGATTTTTAGAAGTGCAATTATGAATAATGATAATAAATGACAGCTTCAAACGCTTCAATCCATCGCCAAACTACCCACATAGATGGATGACATATATGTAGTTAAGTAACTATATTTTATATTGTATAAATACCCCTATCGTTACTACTGTTACTGCTCTTGACAGGTGACCTTTATCTAGTTCGAGAAGAAATAACATTTCAACGATGTGCGTTTTACGATCTCATGTAACAGATGGACCGTAATTTCTGAGACAAGTAGCAATAAGGTAGGTTCTATTATTTTCCAACCCTTCAGATAAAAATAAAAATAATACACTGCTTTTGTCATTTATTTCTTAATTTACTTCGGACACTTGTGAGACCTATAATATTGAACTGAGCAAAATAAGCTTCTCAAATACTTCTCCGAAACAAATCAACAACATTAGGACGTAATTCAAAACGTTTCCAGCACAGAACCTCACATGCTTCAATTCTGGGAATCCTCGCAAAACGTTGAAGACAGAACTTTGTAGACACATAAAAAGTTCATAGCTCGTCGATCAAGGTTGTACGCCGGTGTTGTGTCACGTGATACGTGCGAGCGAGACGGCAACACGCTAGACAAGCTGCGCGCGCGCAAGGCACCGGCTGGCACCGCCATAATGACAAATCAGCAGGTTTACACACCCGCAAACACGATTTTACAGTCCTCACAACCTTTTTACTAACATTTTTCATACGAAAACATTAAAACCTTCATTTTATGAAACGCAAAATTAAGTTTGTAATACCATGAATAAATTGGCGGTACATTACGTAAATAATCCGGAATTTAATCGCAGTTTTCAACAGATTCTATTTTGAATTATTATTATTGCTGTTTTTATTGAGTATGGTTAGGATATTATGAAATAAGGGTTTTATGATAGAGCGGAAGGATCGATATAAATATTCAGGTTTGTAGCAGTAATTTAAATCTGAAATATGAATTAAGTTTCTGTTAAAGGTAATATAAACTTGGAATTGTTGGTAGTTACTAGACAAAAGCAAGAACGTCCAGGCTGAACATGTTCGCTCCTCTGACACCACGCTGACATCATTTGTATCCGGCATGACATTACTTTTCTCATACAAGGAACATTTACGCGCAACGCGCAACCTGCGCCCAAATTTAACTTCATTATTTGAAAAGAAAATTCCTGTTCCATACATTTTGACCGCGTAGGTGTGAAACAGATCATTTTTTTGGTCACCGACGGGGATTTAGAATCATGTGCAATTCTTGGTTTACGCTTCCATGTACCTGCCACCCTGTATTCATCCACGTATATATAATAAGCTAGTCCTATAAAGGTCTAGGTCAGGTATTTAATACTGATATCAATATGTATTCAACATTTACATAAATTGATGTCTGGGAATCCCAACTGACGTCTGATTCGCTTTATATTCATTAACACAAGTAATTCAAAATTATATTTATTGCATTGTATATGATATGACGTTACTTTGATGTATTGAGTCATTGTTCTCCTGATTATTTTAAAACAAGCGAACTAAGTAGATACTTACAAATGATTTCATTTCTGTAAGTATGTTTGTTTGTACACACATGCTTCATAATAAATAAATAAACTACATAGATGAGGTCGACTCTGAATTCTGTGAAGAAAGGCCGAAACAAGCTCAAAGGTCAAAGTTTATTTTAAGTCCAGACAAAATCTTGGTCCGATCAAGTAAAGACCATGTAGATTGATGTCTGAAATAGTCTTTTGAGGAAATAACCACACAGTTTGAGTGGACCTGTCCAATCAGCGCACGTATTTGTCAGTAATCAATGTAATCATGCAGCTCAACTAAAAGAAAAGCTAACATTGTTATTTGGCATGCTTTGAACCGAAGTTTGTGAGCTCAATTCTGTGGCTCAACTGATCAAAGGTTTTTATAGCCCACATCACCAATTCTCAGAATTAACGACAGGTATCTTTCCCGCACACACAAGTAAAGAATAAACAAACAACATGTAAAGGTTTAAGTAATTAATAGATTCAATTCAATCTTGCGTTCATTAATGAAGTGCATTTTAATGACGCGCCATAATTACTTAGCGTCAGCCATTTGAATGTTTTAATTTCACCTACCAAGAATCAACGGCCGTGCTAGGGCAGTCAAAACCAGCTGGATTTTTTAAAACCTTAGTGTCGTGCGTTTTAATATAGACTCTGACTTGACACCAAATGATTGAAATGACAATCTTATCTTGTCTTCACTTAGCACAATTAATCTATAATAGATTTTTCACCAAATTCCACCCTTCATCTTAACTCATCTGACAATGGAAGTGAGTCATTAAGCGGAGTACAAATAAGAATTGAATGCTGCACAAAGGCTGATGGGCGAGATAATGCAGAGGGTAGTCAACAAAATTTAATGGAAATGTCACAGCCACTCCGCGCCGGTTATAGAAAATACCACTTCATAGCTTTCAATTGCTTTTGCAAATGTGAAGGGAGAAGGGATGAAAATGTTACAGGAGCATAATGAAGTGGGAATGTCAGTGGTCAAAAGCGATAATGAGGAAATGCAATTTTGAAAGGATTAATAGATGCAGCAAATATAGTAAATCCATTGTAGAATTTTAAATTATATAATAGATTAGATCGTTCGACTGAGCATAAAGATTAATTAAACAATATTAATCACTTTCATATTAAAGACTAAAGAATACAAGCAGTGTTTAAATCAACTAATAAATTAGTAATGTTTCATAAACTATTCAGACTCAATTATCTTTGTTCATTAGACTTAAATATCTAAAATCTGATATTTTTCATCTTAAAAATGTATATATAAATTCAGCTAGTTTGTTTTGTACACAATAAAGATGATCAAAGCTATAACGAATAAAAACATTCAACAACTCTAGAACTACACAATAAACATCACGGAACAATGCAGGAAGTAGCAAAATAGCTGAGAACTACTATTATGGTCTCTAATACTGTTCACACACGTTCTCAGCTGCGGATCCCGGCCAATAGGGCTGGTGAGAGCCTTTATTTTGGGAATATTAGCGAGTGAACAAGTCCCGCGTTGGGCGCCAAATATACAAACATTGTACCATGTTGGGCGCCAAATACACAATACATGTTGCCAAATGTTTAGAGTTCTCGTGAATTTGGTCAGACGACTGTAGTTGTGGGCAGTGGCCGCGTGATGGGGTGGTTTGGCATACAGCTGTATGGGATAGAGAATTAGCCTTAGACTTAAAAGTACTTTAAAAACGAAAAACTACTGTATAATTAATTATTTTAACAAGAATAATAAGCAGAAACGTATTGCCGCTTGTGTTTATTTATGGACATTTGTGCATAAAAAACGTCTTAAAAATAAGATAAACACGTAAAACGCACTCCGTAAAAAGAGTAATTTTTGCATAAAATGCCCATCGTTTGATAACGCGTAAAGTTTAGGCCTGTGCCGTGGCGTCGCTCGCTAAATTACGACATCTACGCAACTTTGATTTACGGGTCCCCTGGAATTACCATCGGGCACGAAAGAGCTAGAAGGTCAACTTAGCATAACGTCTAAGCCTGAGCTCATTCAGACAGTATCAAACCAAAAGAGGGTTAGACTTTTAGGCACCTAATTCAAAATTCAACCCGTCAACGGATTGCAGGCACAAAAGTATATTTTGGAAGAAACTGATGTTGCTATTATTTATTTTAGCATCGGCCGTTTTCACATACTTCACATGAATACTTTCAACTTTCAAAATCAAAGACAAAGTCAAAGCATTTATTTCAAATAGGCATTTAAAAGGCACTTCTAACGTCAACATTTACATTAAAATAGAATTGATTCTAGTCGCCCCTTCCAAAATATAGTTTCGTATGGAGAAGAATGGGCAAGAAACTCCACCGATACTCTTTTAAAATGTTTTATACACAATATTTAATATAGTATCTACATTCATTATATGATTATGTGTGAAAACGATGCACCCAGAATAAAATTACCATACCAAAATAGGTAATCAGAATCAAATTGAAGCGATACAGATAAATTAATTCTGTGATAGATACATGGTGCTCACACATTTACAAACATTGTAAAAGTAAGTATACGATTTTCCTAGAATATTAAAAAAAAATCGTCCGAATGCGTTTACTCTACAAAATCCTTTATGCATAAGTAAGTACACTCTGTCACTTTGTACGAAACCCTCTTTGCTATCAACTGCAGTGCATTTCATCTTAGAATAAATACCCGTCTGCGGCCTCTATATTTATTTATTTATAATAAATAAATAAATATAGAGGCCGCAGACGGGAATATCGGGCATATGGTTGGACATGAAGTAAATCTTCTGCACTCCATCTTTTTGTGGAATTTCTTCCCCGTCTGGGGAGCGTTTAGCAGATTTTATAAATAGCAGCTGTCCGTTTTCACTTGTTTTCCTGTTTATAAACGAACATGGCAGCGAAACGACTCTTTTTTGCTGAAAACTCTGCACATCATTTTGAATTCAGTTTTTTTAATGAAGCACTTATAAGCTGCAAAATATAACTACACCATTCTTCACGCTTCAGGATCAAGTAGAACTTGAAATGTTTTTCGTAAAGTTTTTTCGCGCTAGTATTTTTATTGGCATTTTGTTAGGCTTTAACGATCTGTAAACCTCTTTTGTAAACAGTAACATTATATAGATTTCTAAACTAGTGTTATAAGTAGTTTGTCTGAACCTTGGTAACATGTAGGCGATAGAGCATGGAGCTGAATTGTATCTATTTTAAAATAATTCAATTACGACACATTGTATCAGGATCGCAGCTCTTGCTGCCCCATTTCCAATGAAAGAATGACGCGATAACAGTTATTAATTAAAAACACACTAGTGAACGCTAGTCAATAAATTACAATTAAAAGGCGTTATTATATCACATATGCGACAGGCGATTAATTTGCTTCTGTACCGTGATTATTAATTTGAGATAAGATTGATTTGACTTAGGTTTAGTTTCTTCTTAAATAGGTACATTCAGGAAAAATAATTATAAAGTATTTCTTACCAATTTAAACTGTTCGTATATTTAAATCACAACTGTCATTCTTTGACAGTTGTATGAAATAGCTATAACACGGCAAATTGAAATGGACTTGACTTTAGATACCTTTAAGCGAATATTAATATAAGTATTATGCCTGGACACTTGACTACAACTTTGAGGTCAAGTTAAAGGCAGAACTAACTCGACACTCTTGAAATCAAAACGGTACATCACCAATCAAGACAAAACATTCGGCTTCTAATCGATTGGTTAGCGTCAATAAACACAGCTACACAATCGGGAGCCATTAGAACGTATCACTGAGATCTTCTCATGACATTTAGCAGGGTTCAATGACCTGGTGACTTGTCCGACCGGTCGGCCGACTAGTTGGACGACTAGGCCAGTGTGCAGATAGCCTGTACATTATGTTGCTGATGAGGCGGAATAATTAACATAAGTACTTTTTTTCTATTGAACTTTTTTATATTAAAGCATGTAAGTACTTATATTTTGTAGGGTTTTTTTATATAAAAGTACCCACACAAAAATAACATGCTGCCTTATACATATACTTACATAGCTATTTGAAGATGTTATTACAAGATGTGAGACATTATGTTATAACTTTAATACTTACTTAGTAGCTACGTAGTTTATTCTAAAAACTAATGAGATATGAGTTTTGAAAAAGGAGGTTAAATTCTAAGAAAGCCATTTAGATGTAGCATCTGTCTCGGCCATAAAACACCGCCGACTGTTTAACCGCACTGATGTTACTTTTATTTAACAGCAAAACTTAATTAATTTAACTGTCCGAGACAATAAGACAATATTACTCCATGACATATAAAGATAATTCCATCATCTGTCATTTCAAATAGTGGGTATTTTGACCCGCTGTTCCAGACAAAACAAAATTACGTTCCATTTTCAAATGATGACGCTTCACAATTGCCAGCTACCCCACTACTACTATTTTTCCTCTAAACAATTTATTTGGTAGTTGAGTCGACCACTATGTGATTGTTTCATAGTAAGTTATCGCTGATCATACAAACTTGTCTCAAATGTAAGGTTTGGATATTTTTGGAATATTTTCGAATTCGCAAAACTCCGAGTATTTAACGCTCTAGGTACCTACACCAACCAGTGATTTGCGTCTAAATTTGGCGATTTTTGCATTGTTAATGCTTGTACAGTTATAACGAGTCTGGGCAGCAAATATGAAGTAGCGGATTTCGAGCCGGTTTTTATACATTTTGGCTTATAATTTTAGAGCATTTTGCTCGGTTATGAATAAATAACCTAACCGGAGAGTTCAGTTTGAGTCTAAGGCTGAAATCCATAAACGTTACTTTATAGACTAAATTATTTACGCTTCAAGCTTCATTTTCAAATACTTAAAACCGATAAAAATCCGAAATCAACTTGTTTCCAAAACCGTGTTAGTAAAACGAGACGATAGTAATCTTTCCTATAATTTCCCCTCGCCTATGGACCTAAGGTTTGCTCTCAATCTCTCCAACCGCATAGAAACATCGAAACAACAAAAACCGGTTTAGGTTTCAAAACAAAGGCATCCAGGAACACTAACTGGCTCAGTTTCACAAAGCAGGTCAGTCTGACAAAAAGCAGCTCATCGCGGTTCGCGTGGCGCAGTGAAAGTGTTCCCACGAGTGCGTGCGCGCATACAGAGAATGGTTCGAGGTGCAAGCTTGCAGCGAGGTAGTGACGATGGTAAACTACAGTAGAACCTAGTTATGCTGATGGAATTGACTCAAGACTTCGTTGGGTAGTGGTGATTATTTTGTTCCAACAGAAACTGCAATTTCCACGAGTCCACTTAAAAAGAGGCTCATCAACGAAAGCATTATTTCCATTTAGAACCTTATTAATATTATAAATCCTACTATACATTACATTTAGCCTACAAATATTAAAAATATGAAAGTTTGTGAAGATGTTTGGATGTTTGTTACTCAATCACGCAAAAAACGGCTGCACGGATTTGGATGAAATTTGGCACACAGATAGTTTATAACCTGGATTAACACATAGGATAGTTTTCATCCCTGTAGTAGGTTTCCGTGGGATAATTTTCAACCTCCACGCGGGCGAAACCACGGGCAACAGCTAGTCTTTACTAACATTATAAACGTGAAATATATATAATATTAAAAAACCCGAAAGATTGTACGAGTATGTATGGATGTTTGATACTCTTTCACGCAAAAACGACTGAATGGATTTGGATGAAATTCGGCACACAGATAGATCATAACCTAGATTAACACATAGGATACTTTTTATCACGCTAGTACGTTCCCGCGGGATATCTTATTTCCGACCTCGACGCGGACGAACCCGCTGACAAAAGCTAGTTATCCATATGTTATTTAGTTTAAATCTTGTAATGCCTCTTGTAGCTTGCTCAGCGATGCAGTCGTGTCGCGGAGGTTTCCGGGTCATCCTCAATTCGGTTTGTTTGATTGTTTCGTCACGCGACGCGCACCGCGGTGTACCCACCTCTTGCGCTACTTCACTTACCAGTGATAGCTCCAGTCTCAAGTTAGTGCTACTAGAGCCGTTAGAGGCTACTGTAGCTCACAATAGCACATTATAACAATCCATGTGTTCATTATCATATTAACTGTGGTGTATTTTCGCCTATTGTTTGCTTACCATAAGAATGATTTAGCTGTGATTGCCTCGTGATAGGTCAGAGGTACCGTCTTGATTGGTGTGACACTTTGGTGGGTCTCTGGCAGGGAAAGGTTTTCTATGTGTAATTGGAAGAAAGTTGGGTGACTGAAGAGATTGTAGTTGGCCATTATGACATTCAACGTTCAAATATCATATTCATAGCATATTTATTTATTTATTTATTTTATAACAATTGCTTGCTGCACTTTTTTTTTTTTTGAGGATGGGAAATTATCAAATAACTTCTCCCGCTCTGGGTGGAGCAGGAGGGCGTGTCAGACTTTTACTGACTAAAACCCACCCGTGTTCCCTCAGTTGCCTGTGTGCCAGGGGCGACGGTATCTCTTTCGAACAACCCGCACCCCTGGCAGGCACCGGCCCTTGCGGACCCCACCCTTTGGTGCTGACATCTCTTTGAGGCGCGCGTGGAACACAACGCGCCGTCGACCCGGGCTTGGTCCTTACCGGACAGCGAGCTACCCATTACTCGCCGTCCGCAAGCCCGCGCCTACGGTGGCCGGGAATCAGCCTGGGATTCCCGACGCCCAGGGCTTCTTCCGCGGCGACTACGGCCGTGAGGGCGCATATACTGCCTCTCCCTCACGTGCGCCGCCTCCCTCTTCGCGAGCATTACTGCTTCGCAGAAGGAGGTGACGGCTAACCATTCACTCTCGCTCCGTACCATGGCCTGCACCAGGGCCGGACGCGAGAGATCGCCGCCGCCGATCGCCTCTACGAGGACACGGCGGTGCTACGCCCAAGCCGGGCAGACCGCCACCGTATGCTCCACCGTGTCCTCAGGGCGATCTTCGCAATGGAAGCACCCGGGCGTTTCCTCCCGCCTTATACGAAACAGGAACCTCCCGAAACAACCGTGTCCGGTGAGGACCTGCGTCAGGCGGAAGGTGAGGACGCCATGCCGCCTCTCAAGCCACTCCTCAAAGAGGGGACTTACCGCCGCTATCGTGGCGTGCCCAGCACTGGGTTGCGACAATCGCACTCTCCATGTCGCCATGAGATCCCGCCGGAGCTCTGTCCGCTGCACCTCGATTTCTCGCGGCAGCGGAGTAACGCCCCGGCGTTTGGCCTCCTCGCGCCACTCCCAGATGTGCGCGAGGACCTGCACTTACAGTAAGGACCAAAGCGCGCAACAGAACACGCCTTGGTTTCCCCGAAAAGTTGTGCAGAGGTACACCTCTATATATAGTACACACACATCTCGCCAGTTATGTTAAAGTCCCATGTAGAAGGGGGCGAGCCTATTGACATCAATCGAGCACAAATGCAGATTCCAGGCTGCTACTGAGAAATTCTAGAAAGAAAAACCCAATAATACTACGCCCGACCTGGGAATCGAACCCAGGATCTCAAGCTCAACAGTAGTTTTATTCAATACTTTTATTTAAATGATTAAGATACTCTCTACCTTATTTATGCAATCAGTAAGGGGTTTATAGTTTTGAAAACGTACAAAGCAGACATACAAGAGACACATGCAATTTCAATTTAAAAGCATAGATGTGTCACCAAAGAGAAAAGACTAACTACCATAATGCCTGATGATGCTTTATGAGACAGTTTTCTCTCATTTACATATTATCTATGATTCTCTGACTTTCCATCGAGACGTGCCCTTTGAACTCACACGTGCTTCAGTGAAGGAAATGAACGAATGAACGAAGACGTCTGGGGCATGGTTATTGCGGACATAAATATGATATATGACGAAACTTACGGACAGTTGGTTTCTTTATGATTATTGTTTTGTCTATAGACACACATTACACAATTGCAGAGGTAGTCATTAACCTGCTTCGTAAAAATGATACTTAAATCTTCTCATGTTGTAGAAGTAGCTTGAGCTTTCAGAGAACAGCTCATGTCATTGCCAACGAGCAAGATTCTTAGCGGGTACTACTCCACAAGTAAACTTACATATTAAGTCCTCACTTTTAAGATTTTCTAACATGAAATTTTAAACAATTATAATTAATTGTAATTATTGGGAGCATAGTGCTTTAGTAGTATAATTGATGAGCCTGTGATGGCTGTCTTTTAATCGATGTCGAGCTAAATACACACTAATTCAAAAACACATTATCTGCCACACAAGCACTATCATCCCACTTCATTGCTCTCAACTGCCAACCAATTACGTCCAGCTAAAACAAACGTACGTGAAATATAATAAACTCGTTCACAATAGTAGCTCTTCGGACGATTACGCCCTCGTCCGAAATTCGGCCACATCGCATCGAATCGCACGGAATCGCGTGGAATCGCGTCGGTCAATCGTTTCCGCGCGAAACAATTTCGCGATAGTCGCGCAATGAAAGGCCCGGCACGATAATTGGCCGGTATCTGTGTAGGGTTGCCTCGCAGTAGGAATTTTAAAGTTAAAGTTTCATGAATTTTAGTTAGATGCAAGCGATTAAAAACTAAAAGCCCACAGAACATTCGTGAAAGCCTATAAAATGACTAAAATCAGAAGTGATCTCATCACTTATGAGGTAAATCCAAGAACAGAGATTTTTCTAACGATATTGTAGATGCCTTCGTAGTTAAAACAACCTTTATTATTTTGAAGCATACAGGCAAACTGTAACCATGAATTCAGTACATGGTTCTGGACCCCTAGCGTAGAAATTTTTAGTCGGTTATGTGAAAAAACAGCTGTTTCATAGCAAAGTGTAATACCTACGCAGTCAAAATGATGGATTATCATTTTTTTTTATAACCGACGCAAATGTTCAACACTGGGGGTTCAGAATCGTGTACTTACTGAATTCATGGTAGCTGGTTTGGGCGTCGATGTTCCTGTTACCCTGCATAGTAAAACTGATGCAACCCTAACCCCCGCTGCATTTGGACAATTCAACCGCACAGCTCATATTTTTATTGTCATCTGGTGACGGAGATCAAAAGTACCCCCCGCCGTCGCCAGTATTGGGAATTAAATGTAGAGTAGCAGTGGAGGGTTGCGGTCAAATAATCACTACCACCGATTATGGAGTACAGAAGGCTAACGTGAAGATGCAATACACGCACTGATCGTAGCGACAGATACTTCATTTATAAGGGCTGAGGAGGTTTCTAACAAAATTAGAACATTTTATAGATGTTGTAGAAGGCATAATAGATGATGTGATAGCAGTATATTTTCCTTGAGCAATGACAACGTAAGGCGATGACTTGTATGAAGTAAATAAATAATAAATAGATATTAGATATGCTGCACGCGGCTCCGCCCGCGTGAATGTTTATTTATTTATTTATTTATTTATTCACAAAATCCACAGCTCTTAAACAATTTCATATAAGATAAATAAACTAATCTTACAGCCAATTACGGATTTACAATTTAATAACTACACTTATTTTATGCATTGAAAATTTGTTTTGTTTTTTCATACAAACTACCACCCCATATTTCACCTCTTTACGGGGAGAGTTTCCTTAAATCCTTTCTTAGCTGACGTCTCCTACTCATAATCTACCTCTTTGCAAAATTCATCTTCATAGGTCCTGCAGTTATTGTGATTTCGTGCTTAATCAGTGAGCGAATCAATGAGTGAGCTTTCGCTTTAGATAGAGATATCTAACATTCGAAAATCATCAACTGCTTAGCCTTTTCCCAACTGTGTTAGGGTCAGCTTCCAGTCTCACCGGATGCTGCTGAATACCAGAATTTTACAAGGAGCGACTACCTATCTGATCTCCACAACAAACGTTATTGGGTACTACGATAGCCCTGGGGCTATCAGTCTTACCTGGGTAAGATTGATTCTTCCGGGCTTCTGACGACCCGTAATGACTGTCCAAGATCCACGAGCCGGGACTAACGGCTTAACGTGCACGTGCTTTCCAAGGCACGGAGGGGGTTCATGATAAGTAGATGGTCACCCATGCACGGACCTACTGCGGTAAGTCCGTGCAAGCGTAGCTTGAACCTGATCGTACCAAACATAATATGGAGTGCCTGTTTGTTTAGGTTCGTCGATTTCAGGTTTGGTTCCATAGAAGAAGTTGTTTATAATGAAGAGTAGCGGTTTTCAAATACATTAACGGTTCGTAATATGGTTGCGTAAAGTAGGCCTTCTATTTCAACCGATTTAGTGGCAACACGCTGAATTATTGTTATTGTTGATATTTCAATATAACGAGCTGGGAAATTATTGGAGTGCACTTCAATGAAATGCTATTGATTTGCTTGTGACAAAGGAACTATTTAAAGTAAACCTTTTATTACTGTTATAACATAAGCATAACAAGTCGCCTGTACTCCGCGAGGGGTTGGCTAAATGTGCACCTACTATGCACACATATTTCGCTAGTTTAAGTCCCGTGTATTAGATGACGACCCTATTTCCGTCAACCGGACATAAATCCAGATTGCTACTAAGTAATTTCTAAAGGAAATACCTAATAACACTTTGGCCGAGCTGGGAATCGAACCCAAGACCTCACCCTGAACTGCGCTTCGATCACTTAGTTAGGCCAACGAGGCAGTCAATAGTAACTGCAATGGTCACTGTAATAACAAATTGTAATAAGTTGTCAAGTAGGCAAGCAATTATAGTTTTTTCAGTTATGAATGTATTTTTAGTATCAAGGTTAATTCTTTCACATTCTAATATGGTAACAGTACAATCTCTTTCAGACTCACAAGGACTATCGATTAAGGCTCTTGCAGACAGGCCCGTCGAACCATCGCGTCGCGCCTCTCTGCAGAGGCCTTAACTCGGCTCTTAATTAATTACAAATTTATTTGTTTTATTTCACGAGCGTTCCAATCAATTAAAATGTCAAATATTCTTCCATAGCCAATGAGATGGTCATAAATAAATATTACCATATCCACCCACATGTCGCCAGTTAAGTCCCAGGTAATACGAAGCGAGCATATTGCCATCAACCGGGAACAAATCCTGACTCCAGGCTGCTACTGAGAAATTCCAAATAGAGAAACCCAATGACACTTTCCCCAACCTGGGAATCGAGCCCAGGGCCTTATGCTCAGCAGTAGCGCTTGCGACCAGATGACCACTACACTGACGAGGATTCATCAAAATGGGAAAAAAAATCCCTCGTCATCGTACACTGATTAGAATCGTCTTCAAAAGACCATTGAGACGCAATCTACATGGTCTTCACATGATCTGACCAAGATTATGTCTGGACTTTAAAAGAGACTGAGCTCTGACTCTGTTTCGGCATTTCTTCTCAATGTACAGGACACTGCGAGACCTGATCTGGTTTTTAAAATATGATGGACGTGTAAAAGTGTTTGTACAAACTTACTTACAGAAATAAAATCATTTAGGATCGCTGTCATACTGCTACGGGAAGTGGCCCAAATACGGCTAACAATGCAAATAATAACGTTAACACAAAATGAAAATAAAGTACCAAAGTGTACGCGGAACGGAAAAGCTGATTGAATACATTTTCACTATACATAAATAAAACATCCATTCCGTAGTCCCACAGTACCACTGAATAGAAAGATACAGAGGTTAAACGCGCCACGAAAGATGAAATTAACAAATAAATCTGCAAACACACTGCTCAGTGGCTTTGTTTTGTAAAATTTGGCAAAAGGGGTTCAACAAGCGACGCTTAGACTCGATACTGTACTTTGCGATCATTGACGGTATTTTGTTGGTCAAACATAGGATTAGGTTTGGCACAAAAATTATAAAAACATGCCAATCAATGCTACATATCGCGGACGGTGTTGAATTGTTCTTCTGTTTTCAACTCTTTATTCTGTGGCAGTGTTAACACGTTTTGGTTCATTAATTAATTCGGTTGGACAGTTTTTCGGACTGTTCGTTTAATTGACTAATTATCGCTTGCATTCGCAATGTTTGGTAACGATACAATAGTTTTTGTGTAATATAGAGAAAGTGCAGTTTGATACGATTGAATAATGTAGCACAATCATTACGTGCAATGTACTAGGAAATTGTATTGCATTCTCACCTCACATTCACAAAAACAGCACTAGATTTTATATTACTCATCATTTATGAGCAGTCGAGATACATAACCAACAGGTAAAAAAGTTAGTAGGGTAGAATCGTGGGTTCGTCTCAGAATAGGGGAACCTTTTTTTCGCATTATAGGGCTATCGCTAAACTTGATTCGCAGCTACACACAACAGGAGCAATATCAATTTTTGACTTACACTTTGACAACTAACTGTTATAGAAGTCAGTCACCACAAACATAATTCTCATAACTACGAACAGCCAGGCACACATGACATCTGCCACAAACTCCTCAAGACCAGGTAGGGCACTCTGCTCACGAAAGTCGTTACGAATAAATCACAAAAATTCAAGAAACACGCCACTTAAAAAGCTTTATACTCCACAATCGCAATCACAAAACAGTGGCTGCATACAGGAGGTATTTTATTTCAGGGCTGTCCAGACATTGTGGCCCGTGAACCACATCTGGACAATAAACATCCACGTATGTTATGTTTCTAAGAAAGTATTCAAAGGTCAGGGATACCAACAGTACTATGACGATGTTATGACGACATTTAGACACTGAAATTATACTGTCCCTCCCACCAGCAATGTTGCTAGGCAACAAAAATGTTATGGTACTCAAATGACAGCACATAAAAGATGTCTAATCTAGGGAAACATATCCCTAGATAAAGATGACTGTAGGAATCTGCTGAATGTGAGAAAAACAGAGCCGCTCAAAGTGGCGGTGCTTGGGGGAGTTTGTTGCTGCGTTTGTCCAGCAGTGGACGTCTTTCGGCTGAAATGATGGTGATGATGAGATGATTATAAACGTTTAAGATCTATGTGTGTTATACGGGCGATGCTGCACTTAGGTATAGACCTACGTGTGGTTTTAGTATTGATGAGTCCAACTTTTCTCATGAAAAGATTAATATTTCCAAACCTAAGATGCCCAAAAGTATCTATGTATTTTAGAAAATTAAACGCGAGACAATAGACAGCCCTGCACCCACCCAGAGCTCGTAGGTTCCATTACACTAATGCACTAACACAGTGCCTGCAGCCGACGTTGTCCCGGTGAAACATCGCATTTTTCAGAGCTACCCGTCTCATATCGCAGATGCTATCGTAAGATCACCCTGCAGCTGTAATGCATGTGAGCAACTTCTGTTAGTTTAGACTGGGAGTTGGTTTAACTCAGTAATTTTTTGGACTGAATTGCAAAATTATTTGCGTGATTATATTGAGATTGGTGGGAATTTTTACGTTTTATCAAGAAGGAGAAATCACCTGCAAACATATTGTTAAACTAACATCTGGCCGCGATTTCGTTTTCGTGGAAGTCAACTATCATAAAACATATCCTATGGTATTTGGCATTAGTGTAGCGGTCTAACAGTTAAATATGTTTTAAAATCGGCCCAATAATTCCTGAAATTTGAATCAAACATAAAATTTACCCTTTTACAATATTAGTTTATATTCTTTGCAGTGGTTAATATCGCTCTAGAGATGAGTACTAAAATAACATTACGCTCCTTTTCTGCTTTACTGCAGTCGGGAAAAACAATTCACTGGTTGAACTAGTATATGAGATATACTTTCGGCAATCACGTTTTCAGACTGAGTTCGCTTTTCATTTGTTTTGTGTGCGAAGTAACCTTGAAATTCGTAAATGGTCAATCATTGACATTGAAAATAAATAATAGGATGAAAATGGTCACGAATTAGTGTTTAAGTGGCAAAAAATGGCGAATCAGATCCGGGTGATTGTGGCGTAGTCACGCTTTTGGTACTGACGGCTGAATACTAGGCGGAGTGGTGGCCTACAGGCCTGAAAACCTGAAAACTTTCGAGATACATAACTAGAGTAAACGGATAACGAGACTGAATTAATTTAATTTTTGTAGTGAACTCGAATACTGTGTTAAAAGTCAGCCTTATCACGGTTTTTACACAAGTATGAACAGTTTACACTAAAATGTCTGTCGAAATAACTTGGGACTGATCCAAGAGTGGGCAAATGTACTCGTATGTAAGGGTATGCCATATCGAGACCTTTTTTGTCCGGGAGAAACCTTCAAAATGTTGTCCTGACTAAAATTACCTGGTGGTCACCATCTGCATATGGAAGGGGCATCGTCACCTCTCCAGATATAGATCCGAAACCCAGAGGGGCTTTCGGTGTAACACCTATCGATGTGCCCTAACATCTCTGGGGAGACTGAAAAGACTAGGTCTCCCCGAAACCTAACTGTGCAAGTGTGCGAGGCAGCACGTGACCACTATACACTATCTTCCCTGAAATATGCCTGGTATGTCATGCCGAGACCTGTGTCCAATTGGGACCGTCCTTAACGGAAGAGTCTCACTTATAAGGAAATAGTTGTACTCTTTGAAAATTTACTTCTACGTAAAAAAAAGCAGAAATGAAGTAGGCATCAACGAATATAAACACCTCCAGATCTGAAGAAACTTAGCAGTAATCTAATACATTCATGCCAAAAACTTGAAAGTTGAAGCAAAAGCAATGCTAAACAGATCATTAAGTAAACAGAGCAAGTTTCAAGCGCTATATTCGTAGAATGCACCGGTCACCGACTCTCACTCGCCATCCTCCGTCGTCGCAGAGCAACTCACTTCGCAAACATTTTTGAGATTTAATTATATGAATAGTTGATAAGATTCGAAGTTTTCGGCTTTACATATTTAGTTGGTATTTTGGTGAAGTTTTGTGTTAAATTAATAAAATAATACCAGCACTTCATACAGCGTCATAAGATTGTATGCAGCTATCGCACTCAGTCTAGAGTATTGTAGCCTAAGGTCTTATTTTTAACCGACTTTAAAAAGAAGGTTCTTAATTGCTTAAAACCATTTTTTATCAACCAAGCTAATCAGCCTTTTATCCGACTGTGGTGGAACCCACAAGAAAATAATCGTTTTTTTACCATTTTGAAAGATATGAGCTCTCATCAGAGTTCTGTCCTTTTGACTTCAGCATGCTATACTTACAGAGATATCTATTTTTCACCAATAAAATAAAGCCAGTAAAAGCACCTCACCCACTAACATTATTAAGCTGACCTAAATATATAAATATATTTTTCATAAAACCCACAGCAGCAAAATCAGAAATTAGTAATTCCGAGATGCATCGCGGCACAGATGCCTCCAGGAAGTAATATGATATTAAGCACGAACACAGAACTTCGATACGCGACTGGTTTAAAAGTACATCTTCGGAGGATGCTGAAAAGGCATAAATAACTAGATACGTGCCGTGGAAATCCAGGCTGTAGTGCCGTGGTGCCGTTGTGCTGTTGTGCTGCCTCGCGGGAATGTTCGGGCGGAGCGCATTCTAGAAACACGGTGTTGTGGTTTCGGTATACTTGAAGGAAATTCTATTTGGACGAGACATTTATGATGATGGAGGAAATAAATGTAAAAAATAGGAGGAACTGTCTTTGAGTTTATTCTGAAAGCGTTTTAAGAAAGCAAGGCTTATGTTGAATGGTAGGTTACAATACAAGAGTTGCTAGTTTGCGTTTGGTTGTACAATAGTACAGGGTGAATTTTTTAAATGGCTGTGGATAACCAAATTCTAAACTATAAAAACATTGCCAAAAGAGTCTTTTTTCGTCTTTTTTAAATAAAATATAATCGTTAGTATGTATCTTTAGTCTGAGTGGGATTTTACGAAAAATATACGATGATGACGCGTACCTATGTATACATATATGTAGTGTTACCAGAAGTTGTAAGATGTACGTGGTTGTAAAATGCACATGCAATAAGTGTTAACATCAACTTTGAGTAATTATTATGATACGTGCTTGTACAAAGAACGTAGCTCCCTCGGAGCTGTTCTACACGCACCGA
Source organism: Antitype chi (assembly GCA_947359405.1). Taxonomy (NCBI): domain Eukaryota; kingdom Metazoa; phylum Arthropoda; class Insecta; order Lepidoptera; family Noctuidae; genus Antitype; species Antitype chi. Next base: position 914,524 of record OX375823.1, read on the forward strand.
TATTTCTAGAAGCAGGCGCCATATTGCATCTTGCACGGAATATTAATCCAAACCAGAAATATCTTCACGAAAATACGGATCCTGTAATTCCTGCGTTAATTAGAGAAGCTTTATATCTTTCTGTAACGTTGCAGGATGGATTTAAATAAGTTAGTATGATGGTAATCGTGGAGCACAAAGGAGCGCCATTTTAGCGTATCCTTGCGGTATAGGAGAATGGAAAAGCTTTGTATTTTCTAAAATCTTAACGTACGTTTAAGTATAGAATACGTGCTATATTAAATTGTCAGGTTTAAATTACTTAACGTAGGAAGTTGTAGGAATGGATGGTTAGTTTAATTATATAGCACCGACTTTGTTGGTCTAGTGGTAACAAGCGCGACTGCTGTGCTCAGACCCTGAGTTCCATCCCCAGGTGGATCTAAGTATTTATTAGATCTTTCAATGTATTAGGAAATTCTCGGTAACCACCTGGTCGTTTCATTTGGTTCCAGTCAATAGGAGAAAATCTGGATGGAAATAAAACATACCTCTGCCTTTTTTTTGTCAGGTGGATCAGGCATGATATTTCATGTAACATCATTCATTCAGAGTTCTCAATGCACCTGTGTTTGCACTATGCCTTAGGGCGCTAGCTCACCTTGCGCACCTTAGTACACGATACACTACAATGCGCGTATCACAAAGGCTCGGTACACTCTCGGGATTGTTCTGGTTGACGCGACGCTGCGTATAGCTTCATATTGCTTCGGGCGTTCCTCTTTTCAGCAGAAAATTGGATTCAATTATTTCTTCCCGACAAAAAAAAATGCTGAGGGGTATTCGTTCAATATAGCTTATTTATCATAGCTGCAAGTTTGAGATCTTTGCTCATTGGAAAGCATATTCAAGATCCTCATTCCCAGAAAAGCTATAGCCTGGAACAACAATAGTGGCTTCTTTTGACTTGAACTGAGCTGACTTTCTTTTGACTTGGACTGAGCTGATAATCATTGCTACTGTTGCACAATGCTAATACTCATATTTGATTAATCTTTTTATTTTCTAAGTAAGTGAATGTTAAGTCAGTTCAAAGAAAACCACCTTCCTACATAACCATTATGCGGCACCGTGATTCCGAATGCTGCCACAAAAACGACAATGGCACTAGTGTGCTATGGCAGGAATTTTTCGCGCCAAGCACTTTGATTACCGCACTAATGTTTTATATTTGATTTTTTGCACGAAATGGCGACGACGTTACACGGGGGTTCGTATGGGAATCTTTTTGTTTTAACCACTACGTTTATTCTGGGATTTATATTGCGCGATTCAGTTTACTAATAGTGTTTATGCACCCGATGTTATTGTTAGCTGAACCTTACAGAATCAGCCTATAACGTTCCTACTGCTGTGACACAGACTTCCTCTCTGTGAGAGGGAAGGGGCCATAATTCACATCGCGGGCCGAGTGCGGGTTGATGATGTCAGATGTCACATATCTTCAAATTCGATTTTGAGACCATTTTGACCATTTGAGAGCTGTGGTGATGACATATTATATATCTACATCAATACATAGACGCGAGCAAATGATTGTATAATAAACAAACTACACATAAACATAACTAATCATTTAAATTCCCAAGAAGGCATAGACAATAATAGATCTCACGCGCTCGAGGAAATATAACAATGGTACCAGAACGGCACCTTGCAATATTTTTGTTATGGATTTATTACCTGCCTATGTTCATTCGACAATAGCAGCAGACAGGCTCCAGTGCTAAATATAAGCCTATTATTAGAATATTGATATTACAACCCTTATCCCATTGGCAGACCAACATTCAGATGGATAGATGACCTAAAAGAAAGGAAGCCCAGGCATGAAAGGCAGGAAAAGAAGCATGGCTCAAAAGGGAGGACGCCTGTTCTCAGAACAAGGTTGCCAGTGATGATAATGATGATGAGCCCATAGAAAGCGCCACATAACCACGCTTAGGCAGAAGAAACAATTGCAAAAACTTGCTCTCGAAAATGAGAACCGTATGGAGCAGATGATTACCTGTATTTTGTGAAAAAACTCACCAATATTTGAAGGTTATTGAAGTCGTACACCTCGCTAGTGAGTGTTCACGAGTCATCACTAGTCGTAAATGTCATCGCTAGTGCATAATTGACCTTTACCGTGTTGCAAAAAATCATATTGCCTACCCCCAATATTATTTGGAAATACACTTTTCAGGTCTGCGTTAAATAGGTTTTTAGATCTAAAAGAATTTATTCAAACAAAATATAGTAAAATTTAATGACAACTTACTATTAAACGAAATGCCAAACTTCGATCACGGACATGATGTAATAGTAAAAACAACATAAAATACATTAGACAGTATGACGTCAGACACGACTCATAACAAAAGCATAATGGGCAAAGACCCTTCAATAAAAAATAGAAAAAACAAGTTATCAGACATAAAAAAACTTTTTCCAAAAAAAAAAGACAACCGACTTTTTACTTTTTAGTTATAGTACCTACTCAACACTAATTAGAAATTTTATCATCCTTGGGGTCAAAACAAGGTATATTTATGCGATAGCAGCAATCGCAGTTGATTTGCTGTAATTTTTTGAAGAGTTCCGTTGTCTGTCTCTGAAACGCATCAGCAGATTTATATGTAATGTAATTTAATTGGGTCCATATCGGAATAAACCCCTTTCGAACAAAAAAGTATTTTGCAAATTCGCCTATATAAAAGAAGAAAGAAAATACATTTATTTAGCACAGACTAAAAACTATAGGTATATGACGGAGTTCCAATCACATAAAAAAATATAAACAGGAAAAGTTTTTATCCAGTGCGCAAACTGTAACCAGCATATCATTCTAAACCCCCAGCGCAGACATTTTTCGTCGGTTATACAAAAAAAAAACCACTGTGCCATAAATTTTGACCGCGTAGGTACCACTTTTCTATGATACAGCAGATTATTTTTTGTAAAACCGACGAAAAATTTCTGCAGTGGGGCGTCTAGAATGATATAAGCTTCTTGGTTATGACATATACTGACAGCCTGCCTGGCAGTGACCACGTTTCGGCACCGTTTCTACGGTGGTCTAAAAGCTTTAAGGTCGCTCTGCGTGCTTTGGATCGGGCTATGCTTAGAGTTTCTTTGAAGGATAAAATCAGGAATGAAATTATCCGGAAAAGAACTGGAGTTACCAACATAGCTTGCAGAGTAAGCAAGCGGAAGTCGCAGTGGGCTGGCCAAATTTGTCTAAAGACCGATGACCGGTGGAGCAGACGAGTCCTGGACGGAAGACGACGTATCGGCAAGCATAGTGTGGGACGCCCCCAGCTAGACGGACCGACGACCTCAAAAAGGTGGCTGGGACTGACTGGATGCAGAAGGAGGAGAATAGTGTTGTGGCGCCGCCTTGGAGAAGCCTATGTCCAGCAATGGACTGCGATAGGCTGAGTTGATAGAAATTGATACCCTACGTCAATTTGCCGTGTTATAGCCAACAAGTTTACCGATCACCTAATTCACCTATTGATGTATTGCACCGACTGCATATAATAACATGATACCTATAGTTTATTATGTCTCAGTTTGTATTTAATTGTATGTACTACCTATAGTTTATTATGTCTCAGTTTGTATTTAATTGTATGTACGATCTATAGGTATCCGGAAATAAATGATTTCATTTCATATAACAAACAAATATGTGGTTTGAATATACGGACAATTTAAGTTGGTAGTCAATTTGCTTAAGAATTTATGTCCTTGATTTGACCTACCTACTGAATGTTACAATAGGTACTGCGATATTCAATACAACAAAGAGTCTTCACTGTTCACTGCCAAAGAATATAAATACGAACGCAGATGGGATGCTGACGTCACACGCTCAAGAAAATGGCAATATCAATAATACTTAAGCCGATAACATACTATCTACTGGGGTTTACCGAATCACTGTCTTTTGCAAGTTGTTAAGGAAATTCAGGAAGCAATGTAATGTAGAAGGAAGAAAAATGTGCTCGAGATGAGTAGTATAGCCAATGCTGAGTATGACATTCAGCTTATGTCTTATTCGTCATTTATGACAATGTGACAAAACAGTGGTGTGTCTTGTATAACAATGAATTGAAGACAATAATAATGCGAGTTGAAGTTGAACTATTGAAATAGGTACAGCTTCTGATTTAATTGAAAACAAAAGAACATAAAAACCAATTTCTTCTCATTTTAAAAGTTCCAATGACTAAATTAGTACGACTGTACGCGCCTCTTCATCAGCCGAAAGACGTCAACTGCTGGACATAGGCCTCCCACAAGCATCGCCACATCGAGCAGTTCTGTACCTATCGACTTCTGGGCTTATCCAGCGGACCACTTAAAAGCTCCAAAACCATAATAAACCGAAGCTGAATATACTACAGAATAAAAAAACTTACCAACGAACATAAGTGGTTTGAGCGATGTAACAAATCGGGCGTGTAATGAAACGTATGATGTATCACTGGAAGCGTACCTGTAACAGATTTGAACCATTTGTTACATTCTCGTTACGTTCAGCCTGGTATTGTCTCGTTATTGGCGGATTACTGTTCGAGAATATTCGGGGATATGTTATTGTTTTGAAAAGGTGAGGTACCTATACACGAAAAAGGTTGGAGCTAAGAGGATTTTAGGTTGGTTTTTCTTTTACATAATCTTCTGTTGGTAGACTGACGGGGGTTAGTTGAAATAACATAAGACACATTTGTAGGTTCAGGTAGACCTGTTTTATACATTTGGTAGTATTGCGATAATTTGCTGAAGCAATGCATACTAAGATGAGTGATTCCTTTAGAAGACGTGTCATAGAGTAAGACTAACAAAGTTACCAAAATGAATAGCTGCTAAATTCTAAACCAATCTAAACCTATCTATTATTAACCAGTACAACATTAAAATACAGTTTTCTCTTATTTCTCAACCATAAGCTATTCAGACCCCAAAAACGAAGGAGAACATAGTTACATTCTGGAACGCAAAAAACAAAGCCTTGGGAACAGTTATTGGTACATTTGTCGCTGCACTTCGCTGTCGGGCGGAGCCGGCTTCATACATAGAACTCGCATTAGGAGCGCGTCTGCAAAAATATATTTATACTTGGAACACGAGAGGGACTTACAAACTGTGGACCGGGATTTGGGAGACATGTTCGACTAGGTTTGTCTACGTTTTATTTTATTGGAAGAAATCTTTTCTTTACCTAATATCTCCCAAAAATGTAATCGGAATTCCTTAATATGCTATGAGAATTAATAGGATTTCATCTTGGCTTTTCGTAAAGTCTCGGTCTTATAAATAAACTCCTTCGAATTTCTCAATACATCTAATTATAATGTAAAAGTAGGACAGGCAGAAGACGGAAAATACTGATATCAAGAATTTTTGTGAGCATACAATTTTGAATATTCGTGGCAAAAGTCACACCAATTCAAAATGCAAATTTTGGCATTAAAACTCTAGCTGAACCAGATTATATTTTCCTCTACAATGAAATACAAAAATATAATTTAAAAACAACGTAAGTATATTTTTCTCTACAACGAAAAGTATATTGTAATGTCTGCAAGATTTCTTAACCACTTCCAGAAATCTCAAATGAATACAACTTGGTAAAACAAGAACTTTTGTTTTTAGCGGCACTCAAAATATTGATATTACGTTAAAATTCCCACAAATTATGAAGTTCATTATTCTAACCCATTTAAATTGAATGGGAAAATATTTACTGAAAATTTCGACTGTGATAGAATTAAATATAATGATGAAGGAGCAAAGTTTTCGTGTTTTCCAGTTAGTCATAATTTTGTAATAACATTTATTTACACAGGTCCAAGCCAACCGCAGGATGGCTGAAGATCCCTTCGAAATAATTAATTTTAAAATGTGGTAACTAAAGCGAGTTGTAATGTGCAGTTTCGGCCACTTTTCCCCTCCCTTAGGACTAATAAAAGACACCAGCTAAGGTATGGCAGTAGAATGGGCAACAAAAGTATAATTCTCTTGCGTTGTCCCACGACCTTAAGAGGGCTATTACAAATTGAAGTATTTAGTTTTAGGTAAATTTAACGGCGCGTGGTAGCTGATCGTGCGTGCGTGTATAGTGAAGTATGCTACTTAGATATGCTAACCATTATGATTCGGACGTCCAGGAACAAACCGGCGCGGACTTAAAGCTAAAGCCCGCGCGTCCCGAGACATATTACTGATTCATTCAAAAATTGTTTAAAAATATTATTTTACTTGTAAATAGACTGTTTCTTTTTTTCAAGCAAGTTGACGTAATAACCTTGGTTATTCAATACTTTTTGTTTGAATTTCGATTAAACATACATAGATAAAAAATATGATTTTAGACGAAAAATTATCATTAATTCTCTGTTTTACGGAATTATTTTTGGGTTATTACTGTATGAAACATAAAAAAATGATTTGAGCATTCCAAATAACAAGCTACAGTCCTACCTCAGACATTTTTATAAATTACTAAATTATTATATGTTCCATGTAACAGAGCATCAAAAGATGCCCGAAAGTAACATTTTACGAAACATCCTTTGCCGAGACAAGGTTTTTACTGACTTATGTAAACAAATTGAAAAAATTGTTTAGAGCGCTCCCTAGACAAATAATGACATTTTCCCGGACATATTTTTATTTTTTGCCTATATCTAAACCATAATCACTCATCAAATCTCGAGTCAAACGCTCAAATTCAAGAAAAAATGTGAAAGCGCCCTTAAAGAGGCTACTTCAACGTTCAAAAGGTCATAAGAATTGGCATATTAAATCCATGTTCGTAATCTGGTATAAAGGGTGCTACTTATTATAATTAAATGTCTACTCCAGAAATAATAATATTGGCGACAGCCATTACCAATGTCAAAGCTTCAGTATCGTTCAATCAAAGTCTGTTGTATCTGTATCTAGTTCTTCATAATTTGATTTTCTTTCAACATATCATGTAAACGTTCAGCACAAACCGGATATTACTAGTTTTATCAAGTTATTACCGGTTTGAGCTTGTTTAACCCGACCTCAGTCAATCTCAGAACCTTAGAAGTTTATTTTATAGGAAAACAAAATATTGATGATTTTATCCAAAAGGATTTTGAAAAGAAAATTTTGGTCATTTGCTTTGCCAAAAGATGTTTTTGTAAAACTGACAACATCACCTTGAAATTAATAAATAGTTAAATAAAATTGTGAATTGCTACTATTATTAGCTGTCCTCAAATTATTACCAAATCAAACCCGTCAAAATTAGTCAGACCAAAAACAATACCACAATAGAAAACTCTCTATCCATAAGTGTCCATTTCAGCAACACAATAACCCTCCGCAATCCACTTCAAAGTAACTAACAGCCAGAAAACAGCAATAAAGAGGTATTCTCAACAAAAACCTCCCTAACGAATGCACAAATGGGATTCCCAATGTATCTCACAGGAGATATAAGCCGAGTTAATTGAAAACGGTACTGAGCGCCGGCAACACCGGACGAACGCTGCGACGACATTTCTATTTTGTCGTATTATAGCACTAAAAAGTACTAAAAGGCTGTATGGAAAGGAGAGAAGTTATAGCAGTCCTTTGACTTTTATTTTGAAAAGCTTTATGAGTTGACTGTTCATTTGACGTCCGCATTCAATGTTGGTCCTTTGGTAACGAATGGAAATGTTTTACGTTTCTTTCTCGTGTTCGATTTCCTACTTTTACAAATCTTTGCAATACAAAACTTGCGCAGTAATAAATCAATGAATGTAGTCTTAAGTGTGAAAAGATTGAACTCGATCTGTCTCAAATCAGTAGCGTAGCACTGGATCACTAGCTCACTGAGTGCTACACCAGGAATTCCTTGAAAGGTAGTTAATCAGTCTAGTTCTTTCCTTACATTTTTCTTACAATAAAGTTTTTGCTAAGCCTTTCAGCCTCCAAGACCGTCATAATCAACAAGCCATTAAAACATATCATCTCCCAAACCTGTCATAAAACTGACAACTTAATTTTTTCACGTTACTTTGGCAAAGACACGTCCCTATACAGCCTTTATGTTAACAGAGGTGTAACTCACAAAATTTAGAATCTTTCCCACATGGCTCTAAGTTGGCAAGTAGACGCGAACTCACGGAGACTTATTATCAAGGGGGGCGGCCATTTTGCATAGTGCACGTGTGAGAAACGGTGTTGACTCACAAGTTCAGGTCGAGAGTTTAGGGAGCGGTTTACTTTACTGCTGTTAAGATTGCATTGTGCAGCTGTCCGTGAAGTTAAATTAGCCATATTGGACGTATGAAGTAAATCTTGCCTTGAGGTTCAGGTAAAGCAATTGCCTTTGAGGTCACACATAACTTTTGGCCCCATATGGAAATACATAAAACTGAAGAAAATGTTGGCACCATTCAGGTAAATGATAAATGGTTTTATTTCCGTAAGTAGGTTTGTAGATACATTTTTACAGGTCAATCATGTTTTTTAAACTAGATGAGGTCGGCGTTTCCTATCTGACAACTCAGAGAAGAAAGGCCGAAACAAACTCAGAGGTGTGCATCTTAGTTTGGGATCATTTTTTTTTGGGGATTGACGAGCAGGTTTAATAATCGAAAAAGGTTTTCACTTCTCTATTGATTAGATGGGCCGATGTTAATATACAATAAAACAGTGCGAACTAGAAGAAAATCTATTTATTCCCAACCGACCATAATTTTCCATAACCCACTTCTTTCGTGTAGTCAAGCTTTTATAATCTAAACGAATCAGAATGTAGTGGCGCGGTACAAATCTGACGCGGGAAGGGATCACGTCGACGTAACAATGGTAATGCACTGCCGGAGCTGCGTGCGGAGGGAACTTAATTATATTAGCCAAATTGTATGAATATTTGTGTACGCGTTAGTGCTGGGATAATAAGCGAGTTTCCTGAGGGTGATGTTGGTGTAAGCTGTTCTTTCATAATTTTAGTGTAGATTCAAAGGACCAAACCGACAGTAGATTCTGCCCTCATCTTTATTGGACCTCAGATGACTAAAAACATGCAGTCTATATGTATACGAACGCCAACTTTTTACTAAAATTGTGTCGGATTATTCCTACATTTCGGTCAGTAGAAAAAAGTATGTTATTTTTTAGCAATCACTCTAAGCGTAGGATCTACATCAAAAATATTTAAAATAGTTTATGGACTTCCATTTCACTATTCCAATATTTATTTCCTAGTCCTTAAAGTTCGTAATCGCTTACTTCCGTCTAAAATTTATTCGAGCGCTCAAATTTAATAGAGCTCAGCGTACGGCGAAGAAAGTGGGAAATATATAAGTAATTCCAGATATTCCTAACAGATGCTTGTGTACAGAAAAGTAAATAAATTCCAGATTATTGATAAAACAGATGCTGTTCCAGCCAGAAATCTGTAAATATAAATCGGAAAGTATGTTTTAAATCTAAGCGCCTGAATTTCAGGAGATAGCTACTTCCACACTAGAATATTAACTGGCACTGAAACTACAGGTCGAATATTGTAACTGCATCGTTTGTAAGATCCTCTCTTTGAACACGTAGATCACCTCTATTACGTGTTATCACAATAGCCTTACACCTTAACAAGGTAAAATCAGCCTATAATGTTCCCTCTCACTCTCACAGGGGGAAGGCCTGGCTCAGTAATCCACCACGCGGGTGTTTACAGTGGATGTGTTTAGTTCTTGGACATGCGGTTTCTTCTCGATATTTACCTTCACCATTTTGAGAGCAGTGGTGGTGAAATAAATTACAAAATATAAAATGCCTACCTGGATTCGAACCCCAAAACGGCCTTAGGAGTTGTAGATCCTAGGTTCGAAGCTACAACTCGTAAGGCCGTTTCTTATGCTTTGGGAGAGGGTGCTCTTTCATGAATTAACTAACCCATCCGTTGCAATCGCCAATCCAGAATGAGATAAACCCATAATCGCTTCAACTATCGCTTAAAACCACTATCCACCTCACTGAACACTTTGATATTTAAAGTGAAACACACTACAGTGTCTACAGTTTAACTAAAACAGTGACATTCAGTTAATTAGTCGTCACAGTTTGAGTCGGTATAAATGAGTGAGACGTTACCTTGTGCTGCGATACGATTTAAATAAACTACAGTCGCTCATTGGTGTTATTTAGGTTAGGGTTCACGGTCACTGTGGTGTAACGTACCGTGTCGGTACAACGTGTGTGGCATGGTAGGACAAACTTTTGAAGTTGGGATGGTTGTTGAAATAACCTCGGGTCGGAGCTGTTAAATTATTGGAGAACCCGCAAAAAGGTATGAGACCAAAAGGCAGATTCCTATTGTTAAAACCATTTAAAATCTTGTCACAATCTCATATAATAGACAATCAGTGTCTCAAACATGTCAAAATGTAGGGACATTAGAGGTATTTTTGACAGATTGCAAAAGTTCTTCAAATACGGAAATTGTCCATATGGTCCCGCCCATATTCTCGGATCAATACAAGTCAAAGTCAAAGAATGTATTTCAAATAGGCACATAAAAGACACATTTGATCGTCAACAGTTACATTAAAATAGAATTGATTCTAGTCGCCCCTTCCCCAAAAGGTAGTTTCGTATGGAGTACTTCACCGTTACTCTAAAAGACTTTCAGCTAACTGTATAATATCTACATATGCTAAGGAAATAATGGTGAAATAAAAACAGTAAAACGCTCGTTTTTATCAAAAATCTAAAAAAAATACCCTTTCAAATAAAAGAGTTCCAGTAAGAACCTTTACCACCAGTTTTGATTCCCACTTAAAGACAAAAACTAATTCGCAACAGAAACACCTCCTGCACAAATCTCAGACTTCAGCCCCGCAGTGTACGCGCACCTCAAGCTGGACAACTTTAAATTATTCTCAAGTAGTTAGCAAATGAGCGTAGTAAGCAGACAGATACAAATGGCAACGCTTTGCAATGGCAATTTCATTATTGTTAAAACGTCCCAGATTTGATAAAATGCACCTTTGTGAGAGATTACTCTTCCTTACTCGGCAATTAGCTTTATTGCTTCTTTCTCGTTTTTCATGTTACATTTAACGTTTTCGTTAAACTTTTCCTTGTTTTGATTTTTCTTGTATTTTTTAAATGTGGACGTGATTTGGTCATGTTGTAACAGATGGTAAGTAGCTTTATGATAAATGTGTTTTTAATACTTTAATAGCTTGGTTTTTAATTAGCTTTTTTATATTACAGAAGTAACAAATATTTATTAAAATAACTTGCCCAAGCGTCGTCATACATTGAATTGTCGTTTTGTTGATACCATCGATCATAAAGACCAAAAACGTATGTATTGACATAAACTTATTACTATACCCACTGAAAATCTAACAATCCGACCTAATTTCCTAGCCAAAGAAGGCCAGTTATACACCGACCACAAAAGCGAGGAGTCACATGCAAGTCCAATCGCAACCACTCTATAAACAAGAGTAGACCTAAGGCAAACTTTTGCCGACACTTAATGTAAGTTTAAGCGAAGCCGCGTGCGTGAAACTGCCCTAATCACAGTTTGAAGTCACCACCGCTCGTGGTCGAGGAGGGGGAGGCGGGGGGGAACTTGTGAGAATGGGCCCCGCTGGTCACTCTGAGGGGCAATTGTTCTTTATTTGATTCAGTGCGGTGGAGGTCTATTTTTTCTTTAATTTTTGGTGTGTATACAGGGTAGCAGGGACATCGATGCGAAATCCGCTATCATACAGTACATGATTCTAGACCTCCCCCTGTGTTCAAAATTTCTAACCTAGCGTGTTTAGAATCATGTGCTGATTTCACGATTACCGGTTGCGCGTCGATGTCTCTAAGAATAGATAAGTTCCCGTCATAAGAATAGAGCATATGTGACCCAGCCTAGTGACTTTAGTAACACAGCAAAAAGATAGTGAACTCTGTATAGTTTTGGGAACCTACGTAGAATCCTGAGAAGTTACTTGATGTTTATGGTGTCCATAATAAAGAGTATTCTATCTATCTATCTGACAAAGAAATACAGACATTTCAGATTGCACTTGCAACTGAGATTACGTAAATATTTAATTTAATAATGGGCTTATTAACAATCTTACAATCTAGTTATATCTACACTAATATTATAAAGAAGAAAGATTTGTATGTGTGTAACGAATAAACTCAAAAACGACTGAATACCGATTTCAAAAATTCTTTCACCATTAGAATGCTACTTTATCCCTGAGTAACATAGGCTATATTTATTACTAAAAAATGTACACCCGTGCGAAGCCGGGACGGGCCGCTAGTATATTATAATAGTTAATATGATAAAAGAATTCTTCGAAAGAAATGTCTTTTGAACAATATTTTAATCAAAACAATATTCTGAAACCATCCAACCAATGGGGTGGATGGTTTCAGAAGATTGTTTTACTTCAGTATAGGCCTCCCCTATATTCTTCCATTTACATAAATACTACTAGGTAAATACTTGAAGAAGTTTCAATCTGCCGAAATAATGTTGCCTTATTCGTATAGTCTCACAAACTCGCCCCCATAGGCTCGCCGTCATCATGCCTAACTTACCCCCAACTAACGTTATTCGATACAAAACTTGAGCAGTAGTAGTTATCAAGTTTGCCGAAGGTCAAACGGTGACCACCTGGCCTTAATGCCGATTTAATCTTTGGTCCTTCGGTCTACACCAGATGGATACGGTAATTAAGTTCTGTACTTTATTTTACTGACTTCATTTCTTTTTTTTTTTTTGCTGGGCTGATGAGACTGACTTTAAGATGGCTGGTCTATAAAAAGGGAAATTAAAGTCGTTGGTTTCTAGCTGTGCTATTTTTGGACTTATTTGAATATGGAGATCACTATCTAAAGACATTGTACAATAGGAGATTTAATTAGTAATTAATTTGAATAATCTTACGTTCAATGATGGTTGTTACGTAGGACATACAACGGACTCTCACAAGGCATTCTCTGCAAACCAAATTAAACCACTCCTAAAGACTCGTGTTAGAAACGTAATTAATCCATTTCTGGAGACAGAAAATTGACAATAACAAAACACAAGCGCAGATTTGACAAAAATAATGTTGCTACTTCCCGTTCATTTAAAAAATGAGAAACATTCGGTACGGAACAAAACTGGTCCAAGAGTCAGTGAAAGTTTTGCGTTTTTGTGGACCATTCCGAAACTTGTTCTTTATGTTTTTCAACTCTTTTCCATAATTCCGCTACTTTTACTTTGAGCAAGAAAGGGACGGTGCATGGCGAGAGTTTTATGGGGGCAATTAATGACGAGAATATGCAGTTGAACTGGTTTTTTAGAAGTGTCTCTGTCAGTTGAGTGACATTGACAGGTTGTTAAAAGTATGATCAGAACATCAGATTTGCCCACGTTATAGTGATGGTGTTTCGGATCTATTACAATTATTCCTTTGGTTTAGGCGTAGAATTGATACATTTATCTTTTATAGACAAAAACAGGTAATAGTAACATCATGCTTTTAACTACAACAATTGTGGTCACAGATATCTTTCTAACTAAGCCAGATAAATTTAAAACCCCGACCAACAGAAATGTCCTAAACAATGTCTAAATCCTCTCTAAAAGGCCGAGTCCATCCGAAGTTCGCCGACGAAACCCGAAAGCAAAAACCGTGAACTGTCAAAGAAGCCACTTGTAACTTGGCAGCGCTGTGGCAAAAACTGACGAACAAAAACTTTGTGTAACTGTGGCCGTTAGTCCGTGAGTCTGTGACTACTGTCCTCCCAGTTAATAGAACGGGTTGAATTATAAGGGTCCGGTGAAGTTTGTGGTCGCTCCTCAGTTGGTAGTACGAAACAACTGAAAATACGTTTAAAATTAGAGGACTACATGGTAATTTAGGAGTTAGTTGAGAAAATAAATATTTGGAGTCTGAAGAGGGGTTAATTTAAAGGCTGGTCGCCGGTGGTCGGGCCACGTGACATCTGAGAAGAAAGTAGGTTTATTAAGACTTAATAAAGGCAGCAACAAGCTCAATACAAAATATCAGTTTCCCAAGCTCAAAAATGTCGCCTAATGAAGACCCTAACTCCAACGCTAATGTGGAGTATCCCCGAGAACACGGGAACTAATTCCGGGACACCCAGCGGGCGGCCACGCGGCACTGTTCGATATAAATGTCAAGTGTATCTGCGGTTGTGTGACATAGTTGGTCCTTTCGCCCAAAGTTGGCAAACACGGGATTTAACTTTTTAATTTAATCTGCGTTTACCTTTGTGCTGTATGCTTTGATGAATGGTCTGTGGTTATGCATCCGCTATGTATAGTGGTGAAAAAGAAAGTATTCTTGAAAGGGCACGCATAGACAGGCGCGACGACGCCGATGTGACGGTGCCATGCGATGCTGGTAGAACAAATTCCGCGAAGTTTTCACCACAGAAATTGTTCTACAAGTGTCGCGTAGCGCTGTCGCATCGAGCCTGTCTACGGGAACCTTAAAAGTGCTCTCTCAATTTGTAAATCCTAATAATATTATAAATGTTAAAGTTTGTATGTTTAGATGTATTTATTTGTTCAATCAGGCTAGAGCTGAATGGACTTGGATGAAATTTAGCACACAGAAAGTTTATAACCAAGGTTAACACATACAGTTTTTATCCCGGTAATCCGACGCGGGCGAAGCCGCGGGCAAAAGCGAGGATTTCGTAAGAACGATTTGATTTGTACCTGTGATTTGTTATGCTTATGAAGCATTAATTTTTAATTCAACATTTTAACTTTACCCAAGATATCAACAAAAATACACACCGATGAGTGTGATGTCTATTAATTAGGTACCTAGGTTACCTACCTACTCAGTAAATCTATGAAGTTTAACTTCGAAACAAAATTTTCGGACCCGTAAATCTCTTGAAATAAGTAGCTAGTGCTTCAATTAATGCAGCGCACTCGAGCTAATCCCGGGACACGGCGGCTAATTCCGGAGACCGCAGCCCGGGACCAGCCCGGACCGGCTCAGCACTCGGTTTGGCGAGTGGAGCCGCGGTTTGAGGGTTGTTACTGTACTTATACTTTGGCGGAGATTGGGAATCGTAAGTATTACACTGAAGAGACACTTGTTGTGAATTTTTAAAGAAAATACAAGAGCTCAGAGGGGTAATTCTGATGAAGTATTCTATAAAAAGATGTGCTCTAATAACAAGTCATGTTTTAATTTGAATGAAATTAATGCCTTGCGAGACAACATACTCTTTTAAGCCTTCTTTAAAAGCAAAATCTAGCATTCATTGAACATCAAAACGCTTTAATCTCACTAATCTCGCATAATTAAACCGTGATATTCCTCATAAAAAGCACTTCAACAGAAAATACATGAAAGCGATGCAGCGCTTAAATTAAAAAGTTTTTTAAAAGGAGATGCAATTGAGATGCGGTTGCGACGATCCGAATGGTTTATTGCGCACAAACGGACCGTACTCTAGTATAATATTTTATTTTTCCCGAGTAATTAAATAAAGTGTTTTGTTAAAACGGTCTGTGG
This sequence comes from Antitype chi, assembly GCA_947359405.1. Classification (NCBI taxonomy): domain Eukaryota; kingdom Metazoa; phylum Arthropoda; class Insecta; order Lepidoptera; family Noctuidae; genus Antitype; species Antitype chi. Next base: position 930,096 of record OX375823.1, read on the forward strand.
GCGAAATAAATGGAGTAACGTGAAAATGTTGATGGAGTGTTAAGATTTAATCACTTTTATAGCTTCGAGGTTTATATGACATCATGATGGATCGTATCGGACTGAGAGTGGAGCCAATAGATCCAATGATTACAGAAAAAAACCGTTTTCACACAATTTGGGAAACATTGGGAATCGTTCATTTTATTAATATCATTGGGCAGCAGCCCATAGGCGTTTTAAGAAAACGGTATTGGTCATTTTCTTTTCAATTGCAACCAGCTATTCCTTGATTACCTAAACCAAGATTGTCAAAGCTACGTCGCTCCGCAATATCCCAGTAATTATTCGTTATGTGCGCCAAAGCTAAACAAACTTGTACCTAAATGTGGGCAAACACAGAACTGTTTTACACTCTCGGCACCCGGTAAACTGTTTATAGTGTTTATCGACACGAGAACTAAGTTTACATTCTGATAAACTCCATTGGGCTTAGCACTGTATACCTTTCTACTTTACTAAAATCTGCTTTAAATTCTAGATGGCAAAGTGAGTTTTTGATTGAAGTGCTGCTGTAGGTATTTGGAAAACAATAGGTGATAAAAGGAGAAGTAAATATTGTTCACAGCTGAAAATTTTCAGGAAATGAAATGAGGTTTTCATTTTCTGCTCATTTGTTTAGATTATGTTGAAGCAGTGATTAATTGTACACTGACCTCTATACACAGAGCTGAGCAGCACATAAGAAGTTGTAGTTACTAAATATATATCTACTTATCTTTATATATTTTTGCCACCAAGCAAGAGTGATAAAATCCCGACTCGAAAGACCAATATGTACCTACTTGTTTCTCGGCTAGTGAATTTGCGTGCCCAGTGTGGTGGCACCGAACTGTGAGCAAGGATGCAATTTGATCTACCGTGACACTGAACCACAAATTATTACCCACTTATTTTTTAAGTAATACTCTATGAATATTAACACAATATTCATAGTAGAACAATACACTTAAGTAAATCCGTTGTGAACCTATTACAGTAACCGTGCGTGAACGGCTCGCCACAATTGGCCGCCATTGTGGCATAAATCATATCACTCGGCCCTTTCACAGTGTTAATAACTAATTTACTAACATGCATGTCGATCAGTTTAATGGACGTCGTCATATGGTATTCATTAACTATTTCAAGGGGACATACACATTTAATTGAAGTGTGGACAAAGGTTAATGGAAAGATTTAAGTTATTAACTATTATTAACTAGGCGAACAGAAAGACAAATGTTGAACGATTCGAAATGATTCAATCAATAAATTTTGTACTGATTAGGTATTACCTAGTCTTTTTTCAATTTCAAAGTGACCCTTATTTTCCTTGCTCCACAAAAGCAAACGAAAATTATCGTAAAACAACACACATGTCCTTCGACCCCAAGTGATTAGAGGCGTTAAACCGAAATGGTGTTAATTGGACCCATGTAATCAAACGCCCCATACAAACATTCCCGTGGCCCAGCAGGAGCCGCATACACCAATAGATAGCCAAATACAGGGGGGTGACGAGCAAGCCGATATTAATTGCCGGTTCGGTGATCGGCTATTGCCTTTGCTAAGCAAGGAAAGGGCTGGGATTAACGAAAAGCAGCTGCTTGATATTAAAATTCATAAAATATTAAAGGACCAGCATTTTAAAATTGGTCCTTTTGTTCGCAAGACTGAAAATTGAAATTCTGACTAATGATGTTATAGAATTTTGTAGCAATCGACCAACACATAATCCGATATTGCATAATTTACCTGTAAATTTTAGATGAAAATACGGTTTTACCAACGTCTATTCCACACACTAACATAATAACCTGCGCAGAGTGGACACGGGAGTCACAAAAGGTAAAAACAGTGGTTCAAACGCTCGACTCTAATTGACTCGATAATCCTGTCAGCGAGCTGCTCAAACGTAGCGTTTTGTTCATATTCCACGTTTAGAATTCATATAAACGGCATGGAATACCAGTTTTTCTTTTTAGAATTTTTTTATTTTTAACAACGTATTGCTGATTGTTTGAAATAAGAATATAGAACTGATTCAAAACTCTCGGAAACAACCAAATTCGATATGTTATAATAAAGATATCTGCCTAATCCTTGCTACAAAAAGCAACAAGCCAAACGGACCAGAAAGAAGTTAAATAAAATAGAATTCGTTGACGTCATCATAAGTCATCATGAATAAGCGAAATCACACGATTACTATTAATTAAAATATACTTCGCGGTCATTTTTTTCACAAAATCACCTCCATTTTACGAGCCAGGCTAGTTAGTTACTGATGCAAAAACTTGGAACTAGAATGTATAAAAGCGGTAGATCTTGATTGCAGAGCAAAATGGACATAATTGCTCCACGATGGCCACCCGAGCAATTTGAAGAATTAACATGGAACTGGTCAGGAAGGCTCGCTACGTAAATTACAGAGTTTGTGAGCGAGAAGTGAGGTATATGTAAGAATTTATAGAGCTTGGCAATTTGTGGGGAGCTGCAAAAAGGACTTCAATTTGATCAACTTTTAAGGGGCTGTTTTTTCAACAGGTTTGTTTGCTTCTGTGTCAATTTCAACATGGGACAGGGCTGAGCACAACCAATGGTTATAGCAACTTCATAGAATGCTTCTTTCGACTGGATGATGTTGCATTGCAAAGAAGAAAGATGTGGATATGAGGTAGACAAATATCGACCAAAAAGAAAAGGGCGAAAGAAAATGAGGTAGGAGCTCATATTTTCTCAATTCTGTATAGAAACCGATACGTAAATTGCTCCATTATTTTATCCCTAACCTCTGCTAAAGCTAGCAATCCTCAAAACGAATATAAAAAGCAAAGCCATACTGTCACTCACGTCAACTTTATAGCCGGGTGTCAGCAGAGTGACATGTGGCGCCGCAATGAAACGTCGCGTCTGTTACCGAATGTTGCATATTGTAAACTTTGACACTGACGGTTATTTTTATTTATTATTTCCATTCAAATATTATACGGGACTCTGAAAATATTACACAGATTTGTTATTTCATAAAGGAAGAAGAAAATTAACACCTATTTTTGAATTGAGCTTTCTTTAAGGATTAAGTAGAGTTGGACTAGTTCTAAACCTCAAATTCTCAATACAAAATCAAAGTTTTAAAAGAAAACTGTAAAAATGCTGTTGTCAAATGGCAGCGATATATACAGCCTGTCTACCCATTAAGGTTAAGGCAACCAAAACCAAAGGAAGGATTGAAGACCAAAAAAATCAATAACGACCAATATCTACCCCAGCCAAAATCCTACCCCTACGAAGATCAATAAGCCTTCTTCTATTTAACTTAATAAAGACGAACAAATTAATAAGAGAAAATTGAAAAAGCTTGACAAATTGATACATAAAATCGCCATATGTTTTTACAACACAACTAAACTATCTATGATTAATTTAATTCTGTAAGACGTAGACTCGGACAACACATAATAAGGTAACTTGTAACAAACACAGCACTTTAACTTGCAAGCTTTTAACTTGACTGCTCTAACGTATACTAATGAACCCATTGGCATGTTCCGATCACTGCCAGCACTGATTAGTTGAGGTTTGTGATGCAGCGCAGAGCTCTGTGACTGTTTAAATGATGCAGATGATCCTATAGATTCATACACCTTTACATATCTTAATAAAGCAGGGGCATAAACCGATTTTTTCTTTCTTAAAAGAGGCTTTATGAGTCCAGTAAGTTAGCATTGTCGAATTTGGTCCTAGGAGGTGAGGTCCAATGTAAATGGTGTTTAAGTTTAAGTAAAACTTCTGGTGTAAAATAACACATTAAATAACTTACATTTGCAGTATTGAAACTACTCTAAAAGATAACCATTTAGCGGATTAAATTATGTGAATTGCGAATAGCAATCGATAAACTTTTCCCATACATGGTTTTGACATAAAAGGGTGCGTTCCCTTCCTGAAGCTTTTCAATAAAAACCGTACCTTTAAAATAACCAATAGGTACTCGTATACCGTTGTTGACAACATAGGAAGGTACTCAATAAAAAAAAGTCTATATTTTTCCCTGATATGCCAATAAAAAGCTTTGCCTAAGTAATTGAAACACATCAGTACTTCAGTTTCAGTTGAATTCCACTACAACATTCACAAATAAAATCTGCGATACTTCAAAAATAAACTCCATTCTCAATAGCATTTGCAATTTAAAATAGACTCTAGTAGTCGCACAATAAGAATGCTAATGTATCGACAAGTGTCCTGAAATAGTTAAAGTAGTATTACGGGCTGCTTGGAATGCAATTCGTATGAAGAAACCTTTTATTTCTAAATTATCTTTGAAGAGAAATAAGTAGGTATTCAAAGGTTTTTTTTGCTGGTAAATCCTCAAATAACTTCCCCCGCTCTGGGTGGAGCACTTTTACAGACTAAATAATAATAATAAATAATAAATCATTTAATTCAGGTAACAAAGACCCATATCATAAATACCTTATAGACTAACATACATAATTATGAAAAACCACACAATAGTAGCACTTCACTTTGCACTAGCTTTCCCTTGTGCTCTCCTGTGGAACTTGTCCGCGAAAGCGACGGAACACCACGTCCTGCGGCCAAAAGTCCTCTTCCAAGACGACGGGCAGATAACAATTCGGCACGCGCACCAGGAACGCCTTGAAGTTGACGTTGCGGCGCGACTCCAGTAACTGCACCCTCGGCGTGTACCTTGTCTTCTGGCGCACGTAAACCCACCCGTGTTCCCTCAGTTGCCTGTGTGCCAGGGGCCGCGGTATCTCTTTCGAACAACCCCCTACTGGTTAAATTGATCAGTATCAACATGGTATAGGCCCTTGCGGACCCCACCAGTTGGTGCTGACATCTCTTTGAGGCGCGCGTGGAACACAACGCGCCGTCGACCCGGGCTTGGTCCTTACCAGACAGCGAGCTACCCATTACTCGCCGTCCGCAAGCCCGCGCCTACGGTGGCCGGGAATCACCCTAGTGTATTCAAAGGTTGTGTGTTTAAAAAAGTTGTTTTGCTGTGATTATGAGAGCTACATAGTACATACCCATCTATGTATTTCGTTGAAACCTCTTCACCACCATATTTCGGAAGTATGATCCTTCTAACAACGTATTGGAGACGTACCTGTAACAAATATAATAAATTACTACAAATTCATGTCAAAGATCGTAGCAGGTGGCGTGCTGTAGTTTCTGCCTGCCCCCATGGGAAGAAAGTGTGAGTTTGTGAATGTGTCAAGTTTGGGTTATAAAATATATAGGTACACTGAATAAACTTCTTTCCCCTTATTCATAAACGATGGTTAAAGTTAAATGATGTTTAAACGTCACATATGTCCGGCCAGGGGTGCGGGTTGTACGAAAGAGATACCGCGGCCCCTGGCACACAGGCAACTGAGGGAACACGGGTGGGTTTTAGTCAGTAAAAGTCTGACATGCCCTCCTGCTCCACCCAGAGCAAGAGAAGTTATTGGATGATTTCGCACCCAAAAAGAAAACGTCAAAAATGTGTGGTTAAACAGACGCTAATCATTACTTAACTTTAATCATCGTTTATGAATAAGGGGGGCTTATGATTAACAAACTATAATATGAGTCAAGTTGAAAAGAACCAAATAGCAACAAAGAAACAATACGTAAAACCAATAGAATGATGAAACTGATTTAAAACTTTTTATAACAGTAGCTTGGTTTTTGAAAAATAATTGTATCCGATAAATGGATAAACCCTTTTTATACGTCGAAGCCTAAATTGGTGTACAACAGAACTCTGCCCACCCTTTCAATAGATATCCATAGGCATACCCACATTACCCGTGATATAAATTGTATCAAAATTAATTTCCCTGTCCCTTTTCACGGAAATTCCGCTCCGAAAATTTCCTCGTCTGTATTCCAAATCGATAATTTCACCCTTTAATAATCCTCGCGTTTCACCGATACAGGTAAATCGGCAATCCGATTAGAGGCACAGAGGCGTCAATAGACATCGTTTAGCACGCCGGACCGGACTGGACCGGCAAGCGGGTTGCACAGAACATATTAAGGAAGTTTTTTTTATCCGTGTATTTTGGAAGTGTATATGAGAAAATTGCAAATATCGAGTTATGGGTTTTGCATTTTAGATTTTTCCATTTTTAGTTTGTTTATTTTTTTCTGCAATCCCTTGTCAAATAAGCAAGCTGAAGTGGCAATTGGCCGGCTATAATGATTAGCCATAGAACCGATGACAGGGACTCTGTTTTGTATAGGATCGTAGTATTATGCTGAGCGTAGGCAGTTTTGCGTGGATGTGTTGTTCTGTTTTGTTTGTGTCCTTTGTCTCCGTCATATTTACTGCCAATAAAGGTATTTTGTTTCTTTCGGTAGGGTACACGTGTTCTTGCAAACATAAGGGAGGACGCCCTCAGGCTAAGTGGAGCGAGCTGGTGGCAGCTGGAGGACAGTAACCGAAGGTCAAGTTGAATGCCATACGATAGTGAGAATAATCTCAGGTTTAGGTCATATTTAGGTAATTAGATGGGTCATACGCGTCATTCACAATCGTGGCATTGTGCCTGAGGCTGTATGTAAATTGCCTTATTTGCGACAGAAAATACACAGTAATTTTACTAGCAACCTACTAATAGTCATAATGTATATGTACATACTTGCATTACTGCCAATTTAGTGAAATTTAAAAGCATTTATTTACAAATTAACATAGATAAATCCATTTCAATTATTGTAAGGCTTTAGCAGCATATTAATATTACAGGCAAAATTAATTAAATTTACCGTTCGGCATTTAGTCAGAATGAACTAAAATAGTATTTAGTAACCATAATGGAGGCTACATTATTTGAATAGAAATAACTATTGAGAGCGCGCCCGTTAATTGAAGGCTTAATATAAGTTGAAGCTAACAATTATAATTAAGTAACATACACTGACTAAGTAACCTACTTACATAACATACACTGTCCTAAAAATAGACTATTCACCGAAATCTAAACTAAAGATTATAAAGAGGTACCTGCTTACAGTTGTTTGTCAAGTAGGTATGTTTTCCTGAAGACACGGTACAGCATATGGTGGAGGTCTGCCCGGCTTGGGTGGAGCACCGCTGTGTCCTTGTGGAGGCGATCGGCGGCGACGATCTCGCGCGTCCGGCGCTGCTCCAAGCCATGGTACTGAGCGAGTGTGCATGGGAAGCCGTCACCACCTTTTGGGAAGCAGTAATGCTCGCGAAGAGGGAGGCGGCGCTCGTGAGGGAGAGGCAGTATAAATGCGCCCTCACGGAATTAGTCGCCGCAGGAGACGCCCTGGGCGTCGGCAATCCCAGGCTGATTCCCGGCCACCGTAGGCGCAGTTTTGCGGACGGCGAGTAATGGGTAGCTCGCTGTCCGGTAAGGACCAAGCCCGGGTCGACGGCGCGTTGTGTTCCACGCGCGCCTCAAGCTACTGGGTAAGGGCTCGCGCAGACCGGCGCGACGCGACTCTAGTAGATCAATTTCCATGAAGATTTCTTAGGAATTATTCTAGTAGAGTTGCGTCGCGCGGTGTTTGCGGTAGGGAGCCTTAACTTGGCAAGGCTGGTTGTCAGACATTTGGGCTTCTGACTATCCGTAACGACTGTCAAAGATCTAGGAATGATAGCCTGAACTAACGGCATAGCCACGAGCCCCACTTATATATTTATGTTATAAAAAGCTAATTTGGGAAAAAACTGGTCGACAACGAAGTTCTGTCACTGAGAGAAAGCTACACTCAGACTTACTTTGTGACAGTAGTTAACGTTGCTTAGTTTCCATTTCTACATTAATGTAAACTAGAACTATACTCGTACACACATGCGGAATTGAATCAAAGTTCAATTTCATGGCTCGCATGGCAACGTCGGAATTCTCTCGTCCAATCAATGAGCCGTCATCAATGAATAGTGAACACAAAGCTGATAACAGTTAACACGATTATAATCACGTCTGTCTGCGTAAAACCTTATTTAAACACATTATAGTTGGAGCATGACAATACAGAGGTTAACATGCGCAACAAACTACCGGTAGGAATGGCTTTCGCTTTGACAGTTCAACAAGATGACTTGCGTTATTTACGCTGAATTTTTCAAACATATAAGGCAATGAGCTAGCAATATCTTTCAAAATGATTCAGATTTTGATGTTTTAATGTATAGTTTGTTACGTAATGGTGCCTGGATTACAGACTAATATTTATAAAAATATAGGGTTATCTATAAAAGCCTACCTAACTTAAACTTGACATATCGTCAGTAGGTATTCTCGAAGGAGTTCGGCAAAATGTATTACAATGTACAATGTGGGTGAACAACAGTTCAATGTAAAGAAATCTTGCTGCAATGCAACAGCATTGTATTGCAGCAACATTTCGCCATTTTTTTTGTAACTCCAGTGTAAAAGTAGGCAATCCTTTTCTCACCAACCGGGAACACATCCAAACACCAGGCTGAGCATTTTCCATAAATAACATGATGTTTCAGACCTAAGTTACATGACGATTAGACTCAAACTCTATAGAAAAACTCAATAACATGGTCCAACCAACATGGATCGACAACAGGACCCCATGCTTGACCATAGAGGTAGTCAATCTGACAAAGCTACCTTTGTCAACAGCATGTTCCATGCAAGGTTTTTTGCCTTGTAAACGAACCGCTATCCGCAAAAAAGCGCCGTATGCGCAGACCCTTACAGATACAATCAAGAGGTTATACACACGTTAAAACTTCACATTGTTTAGTTCCATCGTCTTATCGTTTAGTTGCATTGATGACGTATCAACAGTTACTGACAATGCGTTGATTCAACCGGGTGTAATTATGTCGTTACCGCAGTTGACTGAATTGTTGCAGAGGACGCTGAGGTAGTCATGGTGATGATTGGGATTGTTTGCGAATGTATTTCACAATTAATACTTTGCTAAACGAATGCTTGTGGAAGATCCTACTACTCCTGGTTTACCTAAGTGCGTCAGTGTGCATTAGTGCATTCGCAGTTGAAGAGAGGCGACGCAAGACTCTGTTAAAATCGAATAAGGTGTAACTTCGATGATGCATTTTCATTATCTTACAAACAGAAAGAAGTTTATTGTTGAATAGGTACATTAACTACATTATCTATAACAAAGAACACGAAAAAAACCAGCTTAAGCTAGGAGAAGAACGTAACCGATGACCCAGATTATTTGAACGTTGACATCATCATAAAAACAATGTCATCTCTGACCACTATCAGCTGACATTTACTGCTATAGCCATTTATTTATATCAATACAAGACTACGTCACCAGCTAAATAGTTAAATTGGTACATACCGACAACACAGAATTAACTTGTACTCAATAAAATTTGACATACATAATTCACACGTAGATCTTAATAGGACCGATTAGAGTACAAAATCGCATGAGTCATGTGAATCAAATATATTATGTCCACGGTCGCACGGATGTAAAAACAACGCGGCGGGTTTCTTTTTTCGAACACTGTGTTTTGTCGACGCGCTTGGCATGCACATTGATTGATTCTCAATAAGTAAATAACCATTTATTGCAGATTAAAATCCATAATTATTTTAACATATACACATATAAATTACATTTTTAAATATTAGAACATAAAACATATAAAAACATTTAAAAATATAAAAAATAGTAGCCCACCGGTATCTGGAACAGGGTCCAAGCTACCGACGGTCAGGGTTCCAGAGAGAGGAACCTCCTAAAAATGCGAGCAGTGTCCAGGAGTACCGCTTTCTGGATCAAGCCCTTGACCCAGCTGCCCAACGAGAGCCTCCTCAGATGTTGGTCGAGGCTCTTGGCTATCAAGAAATTGGCGGTAACGACTATCGGTACAATGATCGCTGAATCCACATCCCACATGTCGACCACCTCGCGAGCCAAGTTAAGATACTTGTTTTGTTTATCTTTCTCGGCATTCACGAGGTTCTCGTTATTATTAATTTATTATTATTATTATTCATTGATAATAATTATGAATTAATTATTATTATTAATTATTTATAAAAATAAGAACAATAATGCTCGGTCACCAACAGTTGAAAATCCAGCGCGCGGTTCAATCCCGGCGAGATATTGTTATGTGCGTGCGCAAGCGCTCTTAGTTGTTATCAGAAGTACTTAAGTGAAAGGTCAGAAGTTCAAATTGAAACAACAAAGCAGTGTCTAGTGAATGAGATAGTTTCGTACAAGAACAAGAAGTTATACCAAAAGTAACAAATGTGAAGAAAGTAAAGCGACAAAGACGAACTCATCAAGATAAAACAGACGCTAGTTTTCTGAAACACGGAGTCAAAACTCAGAACTAGGTAACCAAGCACTAGGAATTCTAGCGCACTTCAGATACAGATTCCCTTGACTACATTCTGATACTGTATCTGATAAGTCAAAAAACTCTTCTCGTCAGCCTACTTATACAAGGTGGCAGGGACACAGATACTCCACCATGTATTTATACAAGGTGGCAGGGACATAGATACTCCACCATGTATTTACCATGTTACCATGGATTCAGTAGACGAATGCTGAACCCTTCTGCATAGAAAATTCACGTCAGTAACTAAAAAAAAAATCCGTTCCACATATTTTGCCCGCGTAGTTAGGTATTGGCACTTTGCTATGAAACTGCAGATTTTTTTTCTACACAGACACAAACAAGGGAATTACAAAGATCACTTAAACAGCCATCCCAAATCTTTTTTAGTTTTTTTTTCTTCTCAAATCTCCTATTTATTAGTCTTATCATTGTTTAGGTACCACTTAATTTGTATTTATTAAAAGACACCAACGACATATTGACAAAGATAGTAACATTAGGTGACGAATCTTCAGTACTGTGTAAATACATCACTTATGCCATGCGGCACAACATTCTTATTAAAAGGTGATGACACTTGAGGGAAGAGTGAGACAGCTTCGACACCAGTACTTTGTAAGACCTCCTTAAATCCCATCCCCATAAAACTAGTTATTATTCTTATTCCTTCTCTGTCCATGCCGTAAGATTGTCGAACTCACTTCCGCCTAGCATTCGTGACTCTTCTTTTTCTCACACATTATTGTCTACATTTCTTCTTCATTTCTCCTTTCGCAGGTCTGTTGGAAGAAATTTCTATAGAAATAAGCAGTACCTTTGTGTACTCAATTGTTTGATTATGCCGTATCTCCTATGTATTTTACTATGTGTACATAAATAATAAAATAAAATTTTTAACTTACAGGGCTGCCTCAATTTATGTAGGTATGACATAATGTTTGAGATGAAAAATATTATTACAATAGTAAATTTTTTATTCACAAAATGTTCATGGCACCATCCACTTAGATCCCTTCCCATCTACCACTTGCAGGCTTCTGTAAACATAAACACGTTCTCAACCTATCGGACCTGTTTTCTGCCGACCCCTGGCCACCTGCAGGTAGCAGGTCAGTTGACAAAGCAATGACAAATGACTGCGGTACATCACACAGCAACCATGCATCACTAGTACAATTGTTCCATTCGCACCTCTATTATATTCACACTCGTACGGTTCGCACAATCCCACAGTTCGCACACTCGTCCGCGGCAGTTACTCACAAAGAATCGCGCTGTAGTCAAATACAATTTATTGATAGTTGGTCCGCTTCAGATAGAAGGTACAATTGTTGCGTATTTTATGAGTGTAGTGTTTTTTGTTCTTTTGGATATTTATGAATAAAGGATAAAAAATGTCAAAAGTTAGAATGGACAGCCCCTAAATAACCATACCCCTCACCGGTTTTGTGATTAATCTGGAAAGAGCCAACTACTAAATCCCTAGTTACGTTATCAATAAAATGTTGTGAGTCTCCCATTTCTGCGCGTAGACATGTTTAGAGCCATGTGTCTAAAGTAAGCCAATTGCTTTGCGTGAATCTTTTCAGTGGAGTTTCTTGCCCTTTTCTTCTCCATACGAAACTACATTTTGGAAGGGGCGACTAGAATCAATTCTATTTTAATGTAAATGTTGACGTTCAAAAGTGCCTATTTGAAATAAATTCTTTGACTTTGACTTTGACTTCAGGTCACCTGTCATACCAGCACCCTAATTGCGCACGATTAATCACAATCTGAATCATTTTGAAGGATCTTGATAATCCATTGCTTCTTATGTTCGAAAAATTCGTCTGCTCAATGACGTAAACAACGAAATTAATGTTGTTGAATTGTAAAAATTAAAGCGTTTTCTTCTGTTAGTGTGTTACGCAACTACCCCACAAGCATCAGATATCCTAACACTTCTAAATCCGCGAAAAACTAAACACCTTCATCATTCAAAGAACTCCTCGTACACTTATCGTCAGGCCAATCTTTCAAGCAACACTAATCTTCGCAATAATCTCAAAATTGCCCAAATAATGCTAAGCATTAGCATAAAACACGCGTAGCCCATAAAAGAGTACGTAGCTACTAAAAGAAACTCATCCTCTTTAACAGTGTCGACGATCATAACTTGTAATATGCTCAGGCGCATACAGTATCGTCAGTATCACTACGTCTTTATTTCACGGAGTTATGCTTCATGCACACCACGTCACATAAAATCTGACAATAGGGGTGACACAGCAAGACAAGAACAGAGGTTTTACTGCAAACAAAACACGGTGTGCGTGTTAGGTAAGGGTTAACAAAAAAGAAACCTCACCAAATGTGATGCCAAATCTGCTGACGTTCTAAAGACAGGTGTAAGATTAATTCGATGATGATGATGTTGTGGCAGATGTACAGTTGCGATAGCTGCAGAACTGGAATTGGCGGCATGTACCTAGCAGGCAACATCAGCGGGTCTTGCAAGAACGCGAGACGTTAACATAACTATAACGTAAATTATTAGCGATACCATTACTAGCGATATAGCGACCATATTGGAGATGTTCTTTAGAAAGGTGAGGTGTGTTATGCGTAGTTGGTACTCGCAACCGGTGTGTGTGAGTTTATGTATATATGTATGAAAATACAACAGTATCCTGTAGCATTTACGTGTATTTTTTTGCGATAAGCACAATTAGTATCACCTATAGATATGAATAAAGCCTTAAAACTAAGTAAATATGGGCGAAACGAGTATTTTCGAATCTAAAATCGTTCATGCTTGAAAACTTTACAGACACGGGGCGACTTATGTCGATTACCCAACTTGCAGAGCACTGCATGCCTTCTATTATTACCCAGTTAGGTTAAACTAAAACTGGAGAAGTTTCTCCAGTTTTGGTTCAATCGTTTTAATTATTATCTACAATAAGCTTAAGCACAAATAAATGCCTTGAATATCAAAGGCAAAATTCATAACACCACCGCAGCAAATCAATTTGCCTAGTTACGAAAGCTTACTATCGCGTTCTTGTCTGAAGTGGCCCTTCTATCCCTGTGTTCATACCGTGTAATACCTACGAGAAGCCACCACTTTTGAACATGATACGATCTGAAGTTCGGCAACTTTATAACAACGTGAGTGAAGTATTGAGATAAACTTATACCCCACGCCGCGCGCTGGTTTTTCGTTGAACAGGGAACTGTGCACTAGAGATGGAACTATTGCTGCTGAATATAATTATGGGGGACTAAGAAAATTATTTGATTCTAACACTTTAAAATAATATGATCTAGCTTACCTCAGTACCCAAGGGACGGGTAGGATTATTGTCTATAGCTGTTCTGCTGTTGCAAACGACTTTATTTGCGATCCAGGATGAAGAGTAGGCTATGTCCTTACCTAGGTCATGGTCTATCTGTGTGCCAAATTTTGTCCAAATCCGTTCAGCCGCTTTGGCGTGTTTGAATAACAACACCCAAACATATAAACTATCACATTTATAATATTGGTAGCCTAGTAGAATTGTGGCACTGGCACCTATTTTTTTATGGTTTTATTTTTCACAACAATATAAATAGTTCTCTAGGCGACCCCAAATAAAGACGACCAACTGCAACGTTTCTTTGTTGGGCGCCTTTATATTATAATTATTATAAACCATACTAGTCACAAATACTAGCAGGTACCTAGTGCAAAAAGTGAGTAAAATTAATTACAGATTTTCTTCTAAAATCACCGTTACTAGGATAATGATAATTTCCTAAAAACTCTTTATCGTGCATTTACTAATAATGACGTCAAATAACAAGTCAATGACAGTTCACAGACTGTCATGATGAATTGACATCACTACATAAATATTGAAAAGGAAAAATCCTTATTAAACACGAAGTTTATTGCATGGAAGTGATGAATACTGAGAAAATAGGACTTTAATGTTTTCAGCAAGTAAGATATGAATGTTTACCTTAATCGGAGAACCGTTTGCTTTTTTCTTGGAATCGTTTTTCCTATTTTTTCAGCGTGAAGGCAGACTTTTACCTAGTGTTATTAGTGGTATTTTTTTGTGTACCCGCCCAGCCTCCCAGGCAAATGATACTGCCCTTTCCGATACCACAAAAAGAGAAGGGTAGCCCTTTTAGTGCTTTGCTTCTTTATTGAGTAATATACATTTACAAATGTTGTCTTTTTTATCGGTTTTATTTATGGCTAAAACCCGATTTTAATTCGTCAGATAACTCCTATCATAAGAATGTGTCTGTCTCAAAGATTTTTTATTTCTCAGATAAAAGATATGTAAAGATTTAAAAATCGGTCGGTAAAGTTTGTCTAAATATCAATGGTGCGCCTTACGACTGTTCACAGTATTACTAACAATTTCCACGTAAAATTCAATTACCTGCAATCGCAACGTACAAATCGTAATTCAATAATTGGTAATGTTTACAAAGACATTAGTAAAGTGAGCCAAAATGAATGAATAAGGACCGGCACACACCGACACAAGACACAGTTTATAAACAATATTATAGTTGACTGTTGTAAGTACGGTGATTGATAGAAATATGATATGACGTGTAAGTGTAAGTCGAGATATCGGAAAATGTTAGAGCATAACAGAAAATCGAATGTAAATAACTACTGACTAAGTCAAAATTACGGACGTATTGAAACATTACGTAGTACATGTGTTAGATGCTCCCAGTCCTAACAATCAAGTTAACAGTTAAACCAGGTGTTCAGTTAGTTATGAAAATCTTTTGAGACTGATCATGTTAACCGAAAATACGTCTATGTATAAGAAATAACTTAACTGTCGTCAAGATATACAGAACATTTAACAATGGAATATGGAACTTATGGAACCCATTCGCAGAATATCCTCCATCGTTCCATCTGCTCAACGATCAGTCATTTACTCCACAATGATCCGTCATTTTGAACAGCAGGCAAGTTTCCTCCACAGCGATCTATCATATAAGTCTTGAATGCAACCCTTAATTAGCAAGCAATTAATGAGCATTAGCGGACGAGCACCAGTCACGCGACCATCTCGTTAGATACCACAATTTTCTTATAATATGTGTTAGAAGCTTGTATGTGTGTGTGCACACGTGTTTGTTGAAATTCCTCGCGTCTCCGATGTAACTTTCACAACAAAATATATTGTTGAAAACGTTCCGGAGTATGAAAATTTCTATGTTATTGTTTGGCTGAAGCTGCACAGATTTCTCGTAACACGTTTAACTTTTTTTTATTTAGACAAAAGTCGTCAGAAAATATTGTGAATCTATTTCTAATTATATCCGACAATTCTCAAACAAACCTAAGGCTAAAGAGAGACCTTATTAATCTCGAAGTATTAAAAGTCTTAAGATTCTTATCGATTATGTTTTAATCATCTTTCTTTCATTCTCAACAGCTATATTAAGCTTAAAGGCATTACAATCACTTGCTTCACAAAAAAAAAAACGTTTCCATTTCTCGTCTTCTATTTTTAGTTTCTTCTAAAACAATCTTAATATTTCTCATCAAAAGCTGAATCATCACTACCTAATTACTCCTATCAACTGAGAACAAAAACGTCTGTTATCATCAGACAGACAAACAAACATGTTATCAGCTGAAACAGTTTGCTCACATTACTATCTGTATTTACATAAGAACGCATTCTTTGTCTTTAAACAATACTGCAATTATGGTACAAAAAGAGAATGAGAGCAGTTTGTAGGAATTATAAATAAATTAATGTTTGCGCGGCAGTGGTTGTAATATACCACATAGTACAGTCAGTTATCATCTATGATATACCTACGCGTAGAACTTGGTCCAACCTATCTTTCAATGCTAAAAGCAGCAATATCCGGTATCCAGCTGTGATGCACGCGCTGCATACTAAATATCCGGTGTAAAATTCAATATTGCAAGTCTATCTCGCTATCTATTTAAGTAATGAGGAACGTCATCTGGTCGACTCCACTTTCTGTAGATATTTGACTTTCGGGCACCTTACTTGTATCTTTATTTGCGTAAAATATGGTAAATATAAAGAATGTTACAGCTGCCCAAGTGCCTAATTTACAACAGACAAAATAGTTTGAAATTAAACATGTTTTTTACTACATCTTATTAAAATTAAGACCATCCATAGGTAGATACGCCAATTAGGTTTCATGTCTTTCAGTTATCCTATACAATACACATTTTACAAGTCTTATGGTAAAACTGTACCTACCGATCATTAATGACCTCGTTATGAACATTTCCGTCTTTACCAATACTTAACGTTTTCTTCCAAACCAGCACACTAATGATTATAATCATAATACTATCATCATCATTACAGACAAACCAGTGTTCTGATTAGCGTGGACACACAAAAAGTCTGTAACTACAAGAATTTACGGTCGAAATGATCCGAAAGTAACAAAAAGTATGAGAAATGTACCGTTCACTACAGCGGAACTAAATCGGCCTGTAACAAAGGTCTAAACCTGAAAAAATCAGACAGCCATTACATTCGGTCTAATTTTGGCTCTGCGAAAGTTAAGACTATATTTCTTATTCTAATCACTTTATACAATTATTCCGTTCGTTTGTTACACACAAATAGCGCGGAAATGACTGGTCTGATTTTGATCCGAATGTTAACCATAATTTGCACCAACGATAAACACAACTCGGAAATCGGATGTACCAAAATCGCTTTCTAGAGACCTCGTATACAAGATGTTTTTTTTTATACATCCCGTAACTCTAGGGTATCAATGAGACCATATCCAAGAACCAACTGGTGTATGAATTATTTATCAATTATATATTTTTTTGTTTTTATTTTTCGTACAAAATAATTCGACAAAGTCACGATCAATAACGTAAGGGACGTGAAATATGTCAACGTCGCATTTTTTGAGCTTTAAATATGAATGGTTTTAATGAAGACGAATTAATTACTCGTAATTATCAAAGAAACTTAGATACCTACAGTCACACATGGAGTCTAGTGTTAGTATTTTATACGGTATTTGGCAACGTCGCAAGAGTAAAGATTCGTCATACGGGTGACAATAGGGTATTTTACTCTATATGAGAAAAATCTAAAAATATATTATTGAGATAGATTCGGCCAAAAGCAGTCGGTAAATGTTGGTTCATGAAATAACAAAATAAATTGAAAATTCTATTAAAAGATGTTTTTTATCTGTTTTTAAACACCATGAAATACTAACCGCCATATTATTACGTCATACCACTATTTAAACTAATCAACTGTACAACTTTGTACTTTTATTATTTTTAAACAATTACAATACAAAACATCGGCGCATTTCGCATTTGTTTACACAGCAAACTGACGCTGACCCACAAAGCAATATGGCGTCTACTGCGTCCAGCGTTTGCATCAAATTACGCGCGAAATATGAAAATCTAAAATTTCAATGCCGTTTTATAGCACTAATCGCTTCAATAAAAATGTTGTTTTTTTTAGTATTTTAGACACTTTTCAAAAATGGGTGTAATACCCTATTGTTGACCTAAATTAATTATGATTGATGATATCTTCGAAACTATGCATTTTTGGACCACATATTCTAGGACTATTTGTATAATTTTTACTTATAGAATATAACCCTAGAGATAAGGGATACAAAAACACATTGTAATATTTCAATCAATCAGAGGATCAATTTTCGGTTCCTCGTATTTTAACTGCTGTCATAAATATTCAAATCTACCTCGACACTACTTGGCACACGAATCACAATTCATATTGATTGAAACAAAAGGTTTATCTACTCGATCATAATTAACAATCATTTTGGGTCACCAACTAGAGTCTCGGGTACAAAATAATTTGTTCGATTCCCTAATCGGATCAAAATATGTGATCGCAAAACTAATCACAAAGGAAAAGCAATGTTCAGGGAGGTACCTACTAACAAGTACTCAGTACTGCGGACTGCCTAATGAATACAACTAATTGACTAAACTAATCCGTCTACACGCAGTCAACTTATCAATACATTGTCCTGAGAGAATCTTCTTATAGGTAAGTAGAATCACTATTTTACTGAATGTTTCATTAATGATAACCGAGAATTGCAACATTATTTGTCAAAATCTAGAACTGGCTCAACTTGCTGTAAATTATATTGGTTTACACACTTTACAATGATTGAACACTATCGCAGTCCACAAGACAATAATATGTAGGTATCTCCGAAGTTGCACAAAACCATCCAATTGTTGGCCTTTTGCGTTCATTCTACTTCTGTGTATTCTGATCCTCCTTACTTCTGGTACCCGGTTCTTCAAATTTGCCGATTCTCCGAGGACGCTCTAGGAGTCATCTGCCCCAGAGCAGGACAATCATTTTTATGAACCTACACAAATCAGCGACATTAATTATCTTTGATATCACAAATAAACTGCCGTAAGTCTGAGTGGATCTCAATTAATAAGATCCAAATCTGAACGTCAAACTATCTCTCTCTATAACGTCAGAGCATCAATTGTGTGTTGTAGAGAAACGAATTAATTTCGCTGATAATTAAATTTGTGTCAGAAACATCACTTAGTGAGATACAGACGTTTAATTAATAAGAGACATCATAAAATATGATAAGGTAAGTACACCAAACAATACCTCAGAGGTGTCTCACGGACAACTGGTTAAGACACCCGCAAACAGGAGCGACGCGACCCTATGATAACTTCGTGGAATTTGTTCTACAATAATCGCGTGGCGCCTGCCTGAGCCATATTCACTGGCAGGATGATTTCCTCGATTCTGAGAAATATAAATAGACAAAACAATTTTGTTGTCTTTTCCAGATATGACAATAAAGAGCTCAGTTTATTCAAGAAATAGTCAGCACATAAGTAGAGCCCTAAGCTATTGAAGCATGATTTTAAACTGAAAATCATGCTTGTGTTCAGGCTGACCCTAGTCGAATCATGCATAACAAGATATAGCCTTTGGGCTAGCCATAATGCTAGTAACCCCTGTCCAAAATCAGTCTTTTATATCCTAAATCAGATATTTAGGATATAAAAGATTGATTGATGACAATCAAATCAAACCGTATAACAAAACGCAGAGGTCCTCACTACACAGATAAAATAAAATAAATTAATGAAACTATCAGCAATACTCAAATTATTTCATTTACTTAGGATATGTGGACCTGTCGGATGGCACTGAATATTGTTACTGTGGTTGACCGTACAAGCGAGCGAATTGACCGTGCAAAAACAAGTACAACCTGCAAATATATATATACATATTTGTGTAAAAACGTATTTTAGTATAATATTACCAAAAGAGTATGTGTTATGAAGCACTGGTATGTCAAACGACGTGACTATAATCTGGTTAATATGAATAAATTTAGGGAATGTTTGCGAAGTGTTTCTTTTTCGGAACTATATCAGGTTGATGATCCGAACACAGCCTATAATATTTTTTTGGAGACATTTACTCTCCTATATAACCTATGTTTTCCATTTAAGCGTATTACTATTAGATTACACAAAAGACCACGATGGGTCTCCCGTGGTATCAGAACATGTAGCAAGAATAAAAGGGTTCTCCTGTGGCGTTACAGACTGCACCACAATGAACAAGACAAAAAAGACTTTAAAAAGTACTCAGCAGTTTATAATAAAATAATTAAATTAACGCAACGCGCTCAGAATAACTACAAGATCAAATCATCTCATCAAAACGACGTGGGAAATAATTAACCAAACTAAATTGAATATGCCAAATAATAATTTTATTAATTGCATTAAGATAGGAGATAAAATAGTGACGCATCCACCTGTTATAGCGACTGCATTTAACGACTTCTTTGTGGATAAAATAAAACCGATAGCAAATCGCGGTATACAAGTGACTTCAAATATAGATAATAATAGTAACTCGATGTTTATGGCACCAAGCCATGAAAATGACATTAATGCTTTAATAAAAACTTTGAAAAATTCGGGCAGTGTAGGCAATGACGGCATTTCTACCAAAATAATTAAACATGTATCAAACTGCATCAGTGGACATTTGAGCCATATTCTTAACCTGTGCATATCACATGGCACCTACCCAACCAACCTAAAAACTGCTGTAATTAAACCATTGTTTAAAAAAAAGAAAGACAAGCAATGCATGGAGTCTTATAGACCCATTGCACTTGTGCCAGTAATATCGAAGATATTTGAAAAATATATTTATATTCAAATCTTTAAATATCTAGATAAAGGAAACATATTAACCGAAGAACAGAAAGGCTTCCGAAAAAATAAAACCATCAATATGGCAATATATGACTTTTTGAACAATGTCATTGCGAATGTCGATAAAAGAATACCTGTTTGTTCAGTTTATTGTGACATGACTCAAGCATTCGACTATGTCGATCACAATATCTTGCTTAATAAGCTGGATGCGTACGGTATCAGAGGGAATATCCTCAGTTTAATAAATTCATTTTTGCGGAACAGGAAACAGTACGTTGAAGTAACAGACATAGATCCCAAAACTAAATGCCAACGAACCTATAAGTCTAGTCATCGCACAGTTACTTATGGTGTACCCCAGGGTAGCGTCTTAGGGCCCCCGCTATTTATATTGTACATTAATGATTTGCCAAAAGTAACAAGTCACCCTATGTCACTGTTTGCTGATGACAGCACTGTGACCATTAAGAGTACTGATGGTCAAAACCACAACGATGTTGTCACTCAGTCAATAACCTCCATAGTGAAATGGTTAGATAATAATAATCTTAAAATAAATATTGATAAGACGAAACTAATGATGTTTAGCCAACGTGCGAATGCCAATATGACAGTATGCTATAATAATAAAATTATAACACAAGTAGATACATCAAAATTCCTAGGTTTAACGATTGACAAAAAATTGGACTGGAAAGCACATACGGAGGAGCTAACTAAACGAATTAGCAAATCAGCCTATGCCCTGTCTAAACTGACCCCAGTGATTAACATCGATGCTTTAGTCACAGCATATCATGGTTTGGTGAGTTCAGTATTGAGGTATGGTGTCATTTTCTGGGGTAACTCAACCAACAGGGAATTGGTTTTTAAAGCTCAGAAAAGATGCATTAGGTTAATGTTCAGACTCCACAGTTTAGATTCTTGTAAGCCATTATTTATCAAATACAAATTATTGACATTTCCTTGCCTATATATTTTTGAGGTTGCTGTATTTGTTAAGTCCAATCCTGATCTGTTTACTAGAATATCATTTTATCACAATCGAACTCGACCACAGAACAATAACTTGTGCGTAAAAAGGTCCCATACAGCATTGATGCAAAAAAGTGTTTATTGTATGGCACCAATTATATTCAACCACATACCTAGTTCAATTAGGGAATTGAACATAAACTTATTTAGGAAAAGGCTTAAATTTTTACTGTTGCATAAAGCATATTATAGCATTTCGGAATTTTTGACAGACAAAATGTAATGATTGTTTTTAATCTTAGTTCGAACTCAAGTCAAGTCCATTTAACATTGCATGTGACATTTTTTTTTTTTTTTGTATTATTTTAATTATTATATTACTTGTTTCTCTCATTTTGTTTAAAAATTATTTGAATATTGACATAGTAAAAGTTACATATATATTTTTCTTTATGACATTTATATTTTATTATAGTAAATTGGTGTTTTTTTTTATTTTTGTTTGTGAAAATCAATTTTTGACTAAGTATATGCGTTTGATTAATGTAAATAGGTTATAAACTTTAATATGAATGACAACCATGAATATTTGTACGCCTTCTGGTATAACATAGCGCGCTTGTAATTTCTTATACCAACTATTTATTGTAGCTATGTTAACAAATTATTAAATGAAATAAATTACAATGGCAAATCGTATGACTTTCAACTGGCCCAGATTGGTATGTGGTTTCTTTTGGAATTTTAATCATACATATACAAGATCACAGGTAGTTCATGCCGTGGTTAAAATTGAGCAGTCATTAAGTTTGGTAGCGGAGTCGACTGCCCAAGGGCTAGCCTACATATATATTTATTGTTTTCGTCGCACTTTCATCATCGGAAGCTTTGGAATTCCTCACAAACAGATTTTAGTCTGCCCTTTCATACGACTTTTGAAGCAAATATCCAACTCTTAATGCCAGTTTTACATCGCTAATCAGCCGACAGTACCTATAAAGAATAAGACTTAAACCAAGCTTATCCCAAAGTATCCCCATTCACAATCACAACCACAAGTATCAACCAAATTGAGGCAGTATCACCAACTGGGCAAACTGACTGTGACCCACATCACTGACCCGCAGCCGAGTCAGAGCAAATAAAAGCTGAGCTGCCGGCCGCCCAGCGACACGTCCTAACGGTACTGACTGATGTCCAAGTAACAAGTGATAGCGACAACTTACTACCCACCAGCAGCATCAACCGCAGGGCAGGTGATGTTCAGAGCAGATGATGTGCAGGGCCGAACAAGGTGACAGTTAAAAGTTGAGATCACAAGATCGCAACCCTTAAGTGCAGCTGTGGACTGTAAAGCCGACATTTTCAGGAACCGTCAATGTTATCTATTATTGATCACACATTGCCATAGCAAGGCGAAAATTAATTATATCATTTAAACTCTTCCACTGAAACAGCAATTTATTTATTGACCAGGTACCCTAATGGTACCTATGTTAGGGTACCTGGTCCATGGACAAAGAAGTTCCAAGTACCTACTCACTAGGAATTGGAAGTGATACGTGATAGTGATACAGTGTGTTAAGTTAAAGAATCTTTTCTAACACACACAGAGTTAATCAAACAGTCAATTAACTGTAATCAGACCCGCCATCGCTGCAAGCTTACAACTTAACCATCAGCAATAACAGCTAACGGGCTGCGGCGCACGCGCAACGTGATTCACTGCACCACACCCGTCTCTTTTACACGCACACAAACGCGACACGCGCGAGCGAGACAGAGGAACAATCGCCATTGAAGTTGTGGGAGACAGGCCGTCAGACAGTAACCGACAGATTAAATGGTGATAATGTTTTTAAATGATTAATTAAATGTTACAATCTATTGTGATATATTATCCTTTTTAGGTTATCCTTGGCGGATATTCGATTAAGGCCGACATTTTTGTGTGTTTTGTACACAATATTTGTGGATAACGAAACATCTCTGATTCCAGTAGTACAGTTACATTGTCGGATCCTGCTCATTTGAATATTATGATTTCAATAAAAAATTGTTTTCGGACAAAGGACAAGCTGCAATGGCTGCAATGCAACTTTGCAATCCTACTGAAAGATTTACTTTCTCTTAGTTAGACTGTCTTTTAGGCCTGTTATAACATTATACTTTATCAATAGTAGGTACTCACAAGACAATCTGTACTATATAACATTATCTCGGAGGAGAGATGGTTTCGCCGCATCCTCATCGGTCACCCATCCGCGACGAACGATCGACCAGAGCGTCTCGTCGCGTCATTTGAAGTTTAATTGCGCTTCACTGTCGAATCCTCTCTATTTTAGATCTTCACGTGAATATCAAATTGCTAATTACTTTTAGTATTGCAATCTACCTATTAAAAGTACAAACTTACGAGAGAATATATTATGCATAATCAGCCTATAATGTTCCCACTGCTGGGACATAGACCTCCTCTGCTCGAGCCCTCGGAGTGGGCTTGTTGTCTACCACGCGGGCCTAGTGCGGGTTAGTGGATGTCACAAATGTTTTGGTTCTCACCGCGCCGCCGCGCCGGTTCCCTCACGATATTTTCCTCCACCGTTTTGAGAGCAGTGGTGATGAAATTCCTTACACAAAGTAAAGCGCCCTATGTTGCTCTATATTGTACTGCAACTGTAAGCTTAGCTAACCATAGCCACCAGCGCTTTAGAATTTTTTTTTATACCTTACATATAATTTCATACAACACGACTTTGACCCTTTGTTGAAGCCCATTACTTGATGAAAGTTTCATGGTAGAAATGATGGGAAGAATATTACAGTAGGCACCTAAAGTAATCATAATAACATCATCCGCATAAAATATTTATGCAAAAATCGTAAGTAAGAATAATTTGTTGGAAACCGCTTATAAGAGGTCGACTAAAATTGACATGTTAAACTTATTTGTATAATTTTTTGACTTATGTAATTTAAATGTAACCAGCACCCTAATTGCGTAACTCACGATTAATCATAATCTGTTTCGTTTTGAAACAGATGGCTAAACCATTGCTTCACATGTTCGAAAAATGTGTCTGCTCAACAATGTAAGTAACGCAATGAATATTGTTGAACTGTCAAAATGAAACCGATTATGATTAATCGCGTGTTACGCAATTAGGGTGCTGTATGACTGTAATAGTTACATACTGTAATGTAAAATGCGGTTACTAAAAACAACCAATGCAATGACTGTAACCACTAACAAGAGTGTAATTTGTATGATTATTAATTATTTTTAACTTAGCCAACAATAGTCACATACTATTCATATTGTACACCATATGGGTATGTTACAGTGATACAATAGTAACTAATTATAAGAACTGCCTTCTACCTGTAATAAACAATAAATAAATGAATATATGAATGTTTCATTGGTTTTTATTATCTGTATAAAATGTGATGCACACGAAAGTAATTTTTAATACACGATAAGAAAGTTTTTAGATTATGTTACAGATTTATTTGATGTAACGACGAAACTCATACTGTCATCCGTTATATTATACTTTGTCAGTAGTGAATTTTAAATGCATTATTAATCGATTTCAGCCCTTGAATAGACTTGGCTTTTCATATATTGAATCATTGACTTTTAAATTATTAAACATACAGTACTGCCTAAAACTACAAAATATTGAGAAATAACCATTGTATTTCAATTTTATAACCTGTAATGTGAAGTATAACCGATTTAGCCATAAATCTCTGATACAGGTACCATGTGGTAACTATTTACATATTTATAGATTGGAAAAATATCTGGGTCACGAGTGTTCGGAGTATCGAGTTATATATTTCTGCCGAATGGCTCCCGCAGACAGACGCGACATTAGTGGAACAATAGGGTATAACACCCATTTTTGAAAAAGGTCAATATTATATTCTAAAATGCTAATAAACCACTAA
Source organism: Antitype chi (assembly GCA_947359405.1). Taxonomy (NCBI): domain Eukaryota; kingdom Metazoa; phylum Arthropoda; class Insecta; order Lepidoptera; family Noctuidae; genus Antitype; species Antitype chi. Next base: position 955,673 of record OX375823.1, read on the forward strand.
ACAAAAATATATTGAATCGATTAGTGTCATAAAAATGCATTGAAATTTTACATTTTCATATTTCGCGCGTAATTTGACGAAAACCCTGGACGCAGTGGACGCCATATTGCTCTGTGGGTATGACGTCAGTTTGCTGTGTAAACAAATGCGCTGATATTTTGTGTGATAATTGTTGATAATTTAAAAATGAGTTATTATTCTACTTATCGTTGGTTTGCTGGTCCTGAATGTAAGATATTGTTTCAATAAAACTTACTTTGGTTACGAAATTAATAAAAGTACAGTTGTTCAGTTAATTCGTTTAAACAGCGCCAGCGGTATGATGTAATAACATGGCGGCTACTATTTCATGGTGTTCAAAAACAGACTTAAAAAACTGAAATCATTGAATTTAATTTTTAAATTTATTTTGTTATTTCATGAACTAAAACCAACATTTTCTAGCCGCGTTTTCCCTAGTCTATCTCAATAATATATTTTGTGAGTTTTCTGATATAGAGTAATATACCCAAATATTATCGCCTAATTGTTCTATGGACGTAGGCAGAATGACTACAGGAAAGGTCAAAGGAAAATAAGCCATACCTAATCACGTTTCTAAGTGATTGGATTGATGCCTGAATCTCCCGAATGAAAAAAAAAAAATTTGGCCAGCAACTAACCATACAAAATAATAGGGTATCTGTACCTATTCATTAGAAATGAGAATCTTATCTTGCAAAGGACCTAATTTCACTTTTCCTGGACACACTTAGCTTCTGTAAGTGTGGTAGCATGTGATACCACTCGAAGCTCCTCAACCCCTCAATAAAAGCAGTGGAGCCACTTATCTTTACAGTTTCCAATCGTTCAGGAAGTGGTCGCAGACACCCTCGAGTGTCAACAGCTGTTGACGACAGATGTCGGCGTCGCTGGGTTTTACTGCTGTCTCCGTAACTGACTCTACTATGTTTTATGACAGGCTTAAGTATTATTTATAATCACATCTTTTTACGGGTATAAATGTGGTAATTAATTATGTTTCAAGATGATGATTCGATTTCTAAAGAAATATATAAAAAATATTGTGGACCAAAGAATCACAGACAGTTGCATGGTTCCACACTGATAGTTAGAAACAACTATTTTCTCAAAAGCTTAAAAGTTATACTAATCTTCAAATCCTAATCTACATAATAACTTTTAAGTACCTCTTACTAGTAATGACTCAATCTGTTTACTATAACAGATTTATATAAATAGCCGCTAGGTCTTTAAACGGCCGATGACAGTCACCCACACCCACCCACGACTCCAGTCTCCAGTGTGACTCGCTGACTAATAAAGACATTATCCTTATACACTGGACTATTGAGCATGATTGAAATGTTGGGTGATCATCTAAAGATAGACATCCTTAGTATTCTCGTGGGAGGTGTGACTAAGAAGATATAGGTTGGCGCGATTATCCTTGCTATTTTTAGTATCATAACCGAAGGCCCATTCTACCGGTTTTGTAAAATTTCACCGTGAAAAGTTAGGGCTATCAATCTATCTAACACTAGGGATTTACAATTGAACAGCTGTCAATAGTCAATCATAAGCTCACTTCCTATAAGGATTCACAATGAGAGAGACATGCAAAACTGAAGGTATTTATTGAACAGAATCTCGCTTTGCTATGAAATTCTCAACATAATCAACAATCCTTGGAACTCCATGTAGTTAAAAATGGCTGTCATTAATGATCTATTTCGGGCTCTACAAAACATCAGATTCACTATGCGTAGTATTACAAATCATTGATCACTGATACGCCGATTCTGAGCAGACTGCACAATTACCGCTAAATAACGAGGTACAGAAGGACTACCACAACTTCGCTCTTTCTAAATCCGACTGATATAGTACCTACTTTGTCCGGTAATTGCACAAGCACTGTCAATGTACATGGAGCTGTCTTGGAGAGCCTGTAGTGGTTATTTGCAGTCTCTGCGACAAAATACTGAAGATTCAATCATGGTGGGCACACCCTTTCTGTTAGCCAAGTAACAATGCAATTTTGGCGAGTGAAAGTACTAACCCTATGGTTTTGCTTAACACTTTTATGACACAGACAGAAAAAGCATCCTTTTTATAGGAAAATATATAGTAAAGCATTAGACAGTAGTGCATTTTTTTCAGCATAGTACATAAAAGCCATATATGTATGTGCATGACAGTGACAGCTTGCCCTTTCAAGCCCTTCAAGACTTCTGCCTACCTTGTGCAGTGGTGCTGCGCCGCGTTGCGAGCCAGCCTGCACAATTACACAGCTGGGCGACTACCTAATCGCTCAGCGTCATGTCTTCACGTTCACGGAAATTTAATTGTACGCGGAATCGCACTCGCTGATTCAATTACACTAGACAAATATCACCAGGATTTGCAAGGTTATATTAAAAGGGACAGAAGTAAAAAAGACTCAAAATTATGGAATAATGAATACATCGATCGATTTGCAGGTTAAACTGCCCTGGGCGAGATCAGTCTGTAGATGGCTGACCAAGTAGAGAGCTTAGTTCATTTACACCTATCTTTTTTCTATTTCTGTAGTGACCATCACCAGGGTGGTCCTACTTAGAATCACAGAGATCGCAAAGGACAATAATTTATAAAAATTCCTACTCATTTTACCCCTCCCACGTACGACACAATGTGAAAAGTTGAAGTTACTCATCGGATATGTACTGAGAACAATCATAATAGCTAATCTGTACATTACCATACAATATGGTGCAGGACCGGTATTATGTGACGTCATCTAAATAGGGTCCATTTAAAGATGAGCTCTTTATTTTTAACATATTGTTTGTGATAGAGCATCGGGCTATGGTGGTGTATACCAATGATTTATGTGAAAGGGTAGGACTAAAACCTAGTCGGACTGGTTCAGAAATAGATGACAATGTATTCATTCTAGAGCCTATGTACAAAGCTAACTTACATCGAATTTAATAACAGCCTACTATTGATTATTATTGGCATTAGATGTCGAGAAGAAACGGTGGTTAACAGTGTTATTAGTCACTACGTAATGTAAAACATACCAACCCGCACTGGGCCCGCGTGGTGGATTATGAGCCAATACCACTCACAGAGAGGTCTGTATCCCAGCAGTGGGAACATAATACATATGCTGAATAAGCTATGTAAGACATGAAACATTGAGTAGGTGATAGACACGAATTCAGTTTTCAAAAAGTAAGTTCAAAATTCAGCGAATTCTCTCTTGTATGTGCACACAAGTACCTACCTATCTATAATATTCCTCTACTAACAAACAACATACATAAATAAATACCTCAAAAACCCGTGACATTCGTACATTTATATGATTAGCATGCGGCAGCCGCGCCGTGTGATTGACCCAAAACAATGCGGCTCTGATGTTTGCATAGCGGAGTCGACGGCCAGTGCCTCTTGTGTCTTGTATCTCTGTACGCACGCGCATCTTTGTCGCAGATGTGCCGGTGACGTGGGACAAGTGATTGTGGAAGAAAAAATGCTAATAATGAACAAAGTTTAATTCTTAGCTGTGACAAGCGTTGGCAGTCTTATTCTGAACGTAAAAAGCCTGCAACCTGTTTGCGAATTCCCATCCCTACCAGATTGGGATTCTAGAAAAACCAGATGACAGAGAATATTCTGAAAGAAGCTATAAGTTGCCCCTCAAAATAAGAATCCTAAAGACAGCTCGAGGTAATCTTAAAACGTAAAAAAAATTGCCAACAACTTCCAATTGAACCACACACATACACTTCTGCGCATGGATTTCACATAGGTACCTAGTGTACTTACCTATCAAACTCCTTAGTTATGTACTTTTATTAAATCGTGATTAGATTGAGTAGGTAGTTAAGCTTGATAGCTCACGACACTACTTTAAGATGTAAATTAAACGTGAAGTGTTTACTTTTAATTTTGTACACCTCTTTTTTCACAATCCGCACACAGACGAGAAATATTTAAATGACGAACGTCCTTGAACTTTAAAAGTACATACTCAATCAAGTCTCCGGATTGGCCAAATAGGCACGTTTCCAAAAACCCTCAGGAGTGGTGTAACAATCCACCATTCTGGCGCGGGCCATCAATCAGGGCAGGCGTGTAATCCGATGCTGTCAGGACTCCAAGTGCCGCGATCCGGCAACAGGCTTAATTTGGAGCTAAATATAGATGAGTGTGTGTCGTTATCTGATGAAGGTCTGTGATTACAAACGAAAAGAAGTAGGTTTGTAGGCGTTTGAGTGCATAGACTTATTGAGGATAAAGGGAAAAGTGGCGCGCAGAAGTGTTTGTAAACGATCTTTTGTTGAAAGAATTAAATTCTAACCACGTGTTTGGTTCATCACGATCAACATGTTCATTTGACCAGTTTTTTATAGATTTTGATTTGGTTGTTCCAAAATTGATACTACTACCGCAATATATTAAATATTTAACTTTTCATAAATGCCACAAGCCAACCAAGCAGTCAGCTACCTATCAGGTGCATTACATTTGTCCCCGCACAAGGTCATATACTTGGAACATTGGAAGAATACTAAACACCCACTGAGATCATCTTTTGACTCACAATTTTCTTTCACTTTAAAATTTCAATAGGTAGGTAAGCTTTGAGAAATGAAGGTAGAATCTTCATTTCTCACGATTCATCTCAATATTTATTTTTCTAATTATTTTATATGGCATCTTCAGAATTCGTCTAGACATCAAGACAAACTTTCTGGGGTCATTATTACCACTTTTCGTATTCGGTAAGAGTCGTGCATGCTAATCTCTCCCTAGCTAGATACAGTGACATTTTATAAGCAATAACAATGATGGAAAAGTAAAAAATATAAAGGACTGACGCTACATAAGCTAATGTCAATCCTGTTGAAAGTCGTTGTAGAAATACGAATCGCTTTCAAAGTGATTGTCACTTGTCTGGACCCACAAAACCAGGGCTTGGCACCGGTACCAAAGTAGAGGTTCTGTACGGGTACGTAGCGGTAGTTGTCATTTAGGTTCCAGACGGGTAGAGGTTTCAGACGGGTACCGGTACAAAATTCAGGTGACCCCCGCTTATCACAAATTTCGTATTTTTACATACCTTGAACTTATATTTCGAATGCCTATTAAATATCCCTTTTACTTACTTACTGTATCGGTTTTCTCACACTTTAACTTACGGAAATATTTGTTTGGTACCGGTTTTGGTACTGGTACAGTACCGATACCTACTAATTACGTTGTAATACCAATAGTACAAGTCTACGTCTTCTACCGGTATCACACCAAGGCCAATGGTACCGGTTCCCAGAACTACCGATATTTCAAGCCCCTCAAATCACAAAGGCATGTCAAATTTTAGTTTATTGTTCGGCATACCTACTCACATTCATCAGATATGTTTATTACCACTATAGTAACTTTAACCTTTCCCATTCTTTCTTCTGTCGCTGTCACCTCTCTCAGCCGCTTCAAGCACTTTCTTAGTGCAATTAAATTAACTTTACAACTCACAAAGCGACCACACTTGTATTCACCTGTTATTATTTTATGGGGCCTATGAAAACGCTTTCCTTTCACTAGTTTTTGTCTTGTGGATATTAATTCTGCTACTATACTGTTCAAAATCGTTTGTATTTGTAGTGCTTTAAAAGTCTAGACAGAAACACGTAGGTGTGGTGTAGTTAGGTGGCAGTACAGCGGGCCCTATCAGACCAGTGCTGCGGATTTTTTTTTAATATTGGAAATAGGAGCTTTTCGGCCGCACACAAGTCAGGTTTTTTGTTAAAAAAATAATGTTAATTGTGTTAGTTTAAAATGTTCCTTTTTTACTCATGGTATTTTCTGTACGTGTCCCAAATACAATTTTATATTCCTTTATATATGAATAAATCCCGGTTTAGTATTCCATATTGTTATAGGTATTTATTATAGAGTCAGTTTCAAAGTAATGTTTTCATCAAAGAGGTTTGTTGTGACCATAATTACAACTTTTACGTGTTGGTTGTAAGAACATAGTGGGTTAAGATGAAAGGACCAAGATAAGAGTATCTAGAATAAAGAATTACCACCTTATTTATAAACGTTGCTTAATGTTAAGAGATGTTTAAACGTCTAAAATGTATGGCTAAACAGACACTAATAATTACTTAACTTTAAGCATCGTTTATAAATATGAGGGTTAATTGTTATGCTGTTATGACTGCCAATTTAAATTGTCCGTATATTCAAATCACAATTAACACGTCTTTTAATGTTGTATGAAATTTCTATAACAGGGCAAATTGACTTAAAGCGGAGATTTCTTCAAAACGCTCAAAATGGTGGTTTTTTTTAAACCAGTTTATGTGTGGTTTTTTAAACCAGTGTATGTGTCTCTTTAACCGTAAATAATTTTGAAAGCAAAAAATATATGATATATTTTCAAGCCTTTTTGCATACAGTGATGGAACTTAAATCATAATTAAACATACTTCAATTCATCAAAAAAATCATCAGTCACCTCTTAATTATCTTTAAAACCAGTTTATCCCTTCAATAACAATTATTATTATAATTTAAAATATACCATAAAATTCCAAATGCCAAAATGCATACTGTGATGGATTATTTATTATTAAATTTATTATCTAATTTTATACGATTTTATTTGCATTTTTCCGACAATGCTTGCTCATCTAATATTCGAATTTATTACAACAGATTTTAACCCGTATCGGACTGCAATAAGAACTATTATCGCTCATAACGACAATATTTAAAATTACCAGGGCCTTAAGGGGAACCTAGTCGTGGGCTCGAACTCACTGGTGGGCCTGGTTAAAAATCACGCTGTCTCACCAGGCTTCGTGTCCGACAGAGATAGTATCAGTGATGAGCAGTTATACGCTAGTCTACACGCACAACGTTATTGAGTGAGATGCAGAATCATTTATAGTAAAAAAAACGAAATTAAGAAAATTCCTTTGGAAGATCGGGTTTTATGAAAAAGCTAATGATAAATCAATAACCAATGAAGTTTATTGAAGTTTTCGATACTTGAACTTGAACTTTCTCGGTACCGACTTGGTTTTGGAGATTTTACACTTCTTTTATTACTTAAACACGCCCAAAGTTAAGTAAGATTAGCAAGAAAAACGAATCTTTGTTGGCTCCTAACCTTTTAATGTGTTTTATTTTAGTATTCTGTTTCCGTACAGACAATAATAATAATGAGACAAAACGATATCATATTTTACTTTGGATGTGCCATGTCAGACAGTGGAGTAAAACACTCCCGAAGTTTGTATGCAAAAAATCTGGACTAGGTTCACCTCAAGGTGTCCAATTACTTTACAATTAAATTACCTGACTGCTCATTAAAATAATCAACAAAGTATTTTGCTTTTACTGTGCAGAAACTAAAGCCGTTTACGTACTGAGGTAGATGAAGGTCAATATATTCACTCCGTATGATGTACTTATGTTGTTTCAGCCGATAATCAATAAATATTTACGGTCTACGTGCTGTTTACATAAAATCTACATTTATCAATTTACACATTTTGATAAATGACAGCGAGCGGCAGGTCGTTAGCACCTACGACCTGGGGGCATTAGCACCTCGAACTTTCCATGTAGATAGAAGCCCACAGGGAATTCCTTACAAGTCTTCTGAAAAAATTCAAATGATACGTTCGTTAACGTTCTGTCTGGGTACCTACCGTCCCACAGCCGATATACGTACAGTACGTAAAGGCAGTAGACAGACACTCAATCGTCAAATGTTACGAACTTATTTACATATAAATTCCTAAACTATTACAAATTCTACTACTAACGAAAACTTTTCTATCAGAAGCTTTAATTGCTAACTTCTATTATAATCCTTTATATTCTCGAACGTGTCAATAAATGCCTGTTATTAGGCTTAATATCCTTAAGTCAACATGCACTTTGCAATATTACCTATAGTATGGTGAATGATGGGTCGTCCACAAGGTCGTCGCGTGTTCCCAGGGTGTCAAATTTAAATAATGGCCGCCACGGGCTAATCACTGAGAGAGGATTATATGTATGTCGTATGGTCTATCTGGAGCAAGGGAAAGACGGGTGTCTGTGTATTTTTTTTATTAATATTTAGGAGAACACATTATTTTGATTATAATATTAAAAAGGTCTCGTCTCAATTTCACAGTGGTGAGTCAGTGACAGGATAATTACTACTTACCTAGTTATACTACTTGTTATCTAACGTTTACAGATATCAGCCTTATGGAGTCCCAGATCAGCAAATCTATTGGTATACCTATATCTCGTTTTGTATTTCATAAGATAAAAATGAAAAGAAATAAACTGTTTAATTCAAGACACAAAAAATGGTCCTTTCAGCCGGTACAACGAATAGGCTGGTAGACAGTAGGAACAACCAGAACATACTAGTTAGCAAAAAAAATTGTTAAAGTGGCTAAGAAACCGATCCAAATGCTAAATGATTGTTTTGTTGACCTCCACCCTTTTCGGGAACATTTTAGAGTGAGACATATTCCCGCTTCCTCCCTCATATTGGATCACCGCCCAGTACATGCCAGGCGTCTCCAATCCATCAGGGGTCCACCATACTCAGTAGATGACAAATTGTCAATCGCTCATGACTGTCACATCTCTGTCAAACTGGGGATAAACTTCAATCCTCCACGGTTCTCTAAAGGCTTGCTGGGCTTAGTACAGATTTAAGGGATCTTGGATAATTTTAATATTGGAAGGCCGTAGAACACGTGTAACTTTGGGTGACCCCTTTTCGTCTAAACGAGAGGTGAAAGCATATCACGGTATATCCATTTAAATACAGGTTGCCGTTAATTAATAACGTTGAAATGGCTAACATGAACAAAAAGAAAGATGGCCGATAAAAGATACTACTCGTATTTAATGTGCAAGTATTTAATAACAAGTAATACAGCCTATCCTATCAGCAGTTCAGCACTATTAACTTATCGAGGATTCCGGCGACTGGGACCGCAATTAACTAGAACTGCGGAAGAAAAATATTATTTAAAATGGATTCGGCAACTAGGACCTGCACCCTAATTGCGTAACACGCGATTAATCATAATCGGTTTCATTTTGTCAGTTCAACAGTATTCATTGCGTTATTTACGTTGTTGAGCAGTCACATTTTTCGAACATATGAAGCAATGGTTTAGCCATCTGTTTCAATACGAAACAAATTATGATTAATTGTGAGTTACGCAATTAGGGTGCGGGGTTCCGGTTGATTGCGGTCCCAGTCGCCGGACTCTTATACTTATCATATCATCTTTATCTTTACATAGTATAAAGCAAAGTCGCTTTTCGTGTCTATACACTTAAATCTTTTAAACTACGCAACGGATTTTAATGCAGTTTTCATCTATAGACAGAGTGATTCAAGAATTCAAGGTTTATTTGTATAATACACCGACCACCACGCGGGCGAAGCCGCTGGCAAAAACTAGTTGTATTATATTAACATACATTGTAATATTGATATACAATGGTAACAACTAAAATAAATCAGTTTCAGTCATTTGCGGCCATGGCTTATGGGTCGTGGCCACAGATGGAAAATCTATCTGTACCTGTGCTCGCGACGTACAACTATTTAAAATTGGGTAATTATCTGTCAATTTATAATTTAAAACGGCAATTTCAAGGTTATCCATTAATAACCATCATCCATGTTTGTTTTTTTTAATCATGTTCTGCGTAAGTATTTATTTCTTTCTACAACAGTAATTTTGCAAATAATTAAGTCCATTATGGACTTAATTATTTGCAGTTGCAATTTGTATCTTACACATAATTTCGTGAGTATCATTTATATTTAAGAGAGAAACTCACGACCTCGACATGAGAACGGAAATATATATAATTAATTAAATAATTGGAATAAATTCAGTGAAAACGAAATTACCTTTGTTTTTATATTCGGTACAAGTCAATTAATCATTTTACCAATTGGCGGTTTTCTAGGAAACTCGATCAAGAATGTGTGAATAAATTATCCTCGTCTTCGAAATATTAATGGAAACGATTGGGAAAGACTATAAAACGAGGTTCCAACTAAAATGTTGTAAATGACACGTTCATAGGAAGTTATAAATCTACCCACTTCCGGTTTTCCTCGATTTTATCCGACTGTGTCACCGACAAAAGGAAGTGTTATGCATTTTCCTTTTTGCATGTGTGTATGTACGTGTATGTTTTTATTCTTGTAAACGACTAAACAGGTTATTTATATGCGCAAATAGTTAGAGATTTATAACAATAAGATTTTAATAAATTGATTGTATTTTCCTGTTGTTTACACAACAGTATACACACAAAATACTCAAGGTAAATTAGTTAAATCATTTAAGTCTCATTCAAGAAAATTTCCCCAGACGAGTTCAAACAATTATAATAATAATTTACACTAACAAAGTATAGCTATAAAAGATAACTTCTCTAGAAACATTGTAAACATCAATATTCTCAGAAACATCTTGAGTATAATAACTTAGCATAAAACAAGACGAACATCGACACTAAGAATAATAAATAACTAAGTATAAAATAATATCTACCTTCTTCGGATAAATCCTTCAAGTCTTTCCATAGCGGATCCAAAGAAATCATGTTCAATTACCTGCAAAGAAAAACAAACTTTATTTGTGTTCAGGTAAAGTTCAAATTCGTGATAGGTTTTCTTGTACCACCATGTGCCAGGCATAACATGATGTAATTAAATACTATCGACTAGTAAGTAGTACTTAATTATTGTGGTGACGATGTTATTTCCGTAAGATAAGTGTCGGAGATATACGAAAAGCGATTAGTAAAGAATATTCGATACTTTAAAAACAATTAGAAGAAAAGTTCTCCTCGTTGGTCTACTGGTCGCAAGAACGATGCTGAGCGATGGCTGAGTTCGAATCCCACTTCCCAGGTCGGGCAAAGTGGATTTATCTATTTATAATTTTCACAGTGGCCAGTTTTCCCGAAGTCTTGATTTGTCTCCGATTAATGCCAAAAGAAATGAGGAAATGAGGTTTATAGGTACCTATACACCTCTGCCCAATCCGAAGGAGAATACAGGCGTCATGAGAAAATTTGGCAGAAACTTATAATAGTTTAGGATGAAAATAGACTCAATTAAGCAAATTGTCGAATAGTTATAATGGCAGATAACAGGTCCTTCCTAAATATAAGTACATACGTAGAATAAATATAATTATGTTGCAACAAGATAAAAGCTAATAATCCATTGTGGAAGTAGTCTTCCTCAATCCTCTTACGTTCCTCCTTTGTTGTGGCATAATAGCAGCTTTGCTGCCGGTCCCGAGTGGGAGAGCGTGAATATATTGTGCTATTGTTGGACTAAATGTGTTAGTGGCTAGTTTGGGTATACAAAATAGTTGTACGTAGGGTAGTTGTGCAGTGCGTGCGTTCCGTTACAGGGATGATACGGTCTGTATTTATATTTATAGACCAGAATCGTACCCTGAATTGAAAAAAAATATTGAAAATATTTATTGTCCAGGTAATACAGTAAGCATACATAGGTTAACAGCAAGTTGAAACGACTCATTGAGTAGATAAAATATTACCTACAGCTGGTTACGGATATTATTTGCCAGTGAACCCCAAACTAGACAGTTAGTCTGTGTTTTGGGGGTCAGGATACGAATTCTAGAGTGGAGACTAGAGAGGTGCTTTCAAGTATGGTATGATATGAGTGTATGTGTAAAGTTTGTGTGGTGTCTGACGTGTGTGGGGTGTGTGTGGGGTAAAAGGTGTTTATGTAAGAGTGTATTTTTGTTCCCCATAAATATACTTCGTTTGATTCAGTGTCAGGTCAGGGTCGTTATATTAATTATTCCGAGTCATCATATCCAGTAATATGCAGCATTTTCTTTACATTTTTTTTTGCATTCGAATGAGTTAGTGTTTTTAATTTCGCAAAGTTTGCAGACTTTATTGTACGTATTAATGAGAGAGTAGGCTGGGGAGCGTCTAGCTAGCAATGAGGTGACGTCAGGTGTTGGGATTCTTTAATTTCTATTGCTTATTATTGAGTATAGTCGGGCCTGCTTCTGATATTTTTGTGCGTTTTAATACAGGTAGAAATAATGAAAAGCTGGCGGACTCTGAGAACGCTAATTTCGCGATAGAGTAAATCAATAGAAACCCGGTAGGGCTTCTTAAGTTACTTTAAGAAGCGCTCTCTGAGCTCTTTCAGTTTCAATCAAGTAGGTCTTTCCAGCACTACCCCACACGTTGATACAAAACTGAATTATTGATTGGCAAAGCGCTAGGTAAACTTGTTGTAGTGTGTCTGTGGGTAGAAAGTGTCGTAGTCTACGCATGGTGTGAATATGTTTTCTTATTCTGCCAGAAATTTTGAATATAATTATGTTGCTTAAATGTTAGGTGGTTGTTGGTAAGAATTCCGAGGTATCTAAGAGAAGAAGTACGTTCAAGAGGAGGATAGTCGCAAGGGAGAGGGGAAATGTTAGAAGAGCAGTGATGTAGTTGGAGTTTTAGGTGTACTGGTGGGATAGAAGCGGCAGTCGTAATAGATTTCACACAGAACTTTCCTAGAATAGTATTTTCTAGACATTTTTCCAGAAACTTCTAGTTTTCATTCATGAAAATCGATAAGGCGGTGAACTGACCGTTGGTCTAAACACACCGTGAATAATAACTTATTATTGATTATGAAGATCTCTTGCATAGATCATAATCATTCATAAAGGAAACGAATAATTTAATATAGTGACAGTAATGTATAGTTGAATTCTTAAAACTAAGCTAGTCTCACACAGAACAAGTAAACACATGGCTAGTAAGTAATAACTAACTTAATAACAGGTTCTCTGGCCCTATCTCATTACATAGCAGCTAATAAAATAAACCTAAACAGAAAAATATTCCTGCTATCGTCACGAACATATTACCCATAATTTTAATCTGTACAGCCAATACGTGACTTCAAGCCAATATAACAAGAAACTCATTGTAAAGGAAAAAATGCAGGCTTACAGGCCTTGGGTGCGCAAGGTTGGTCCTTTGTTTGTGATGAGGAACCCGTCAGATGACTGGGCCTAAGTTCCGCGTCGGCCGCCCCTTGAGATAGCTGGGTAATCTCTCCAATTGTCGTTGATAAGTGATTATATTGCCTAAGCATGCGGGTAGTAATTGTTCTGGTTGTACTATTGTATTAGAAGGGCAGAAGATGGATAACTGTCTCAGCGATCGGGAATAGATTACAGTATCGTAGGTCAGGGATTATAAGGCGCATCGCACAAAACAATCAATAGATTTGAGTGATGTCTATGATGTCATGTCATTGTGTTGTCTATTATTGCACCGGCATTTGAATGCAATATGAATGCATTGTATGATGCACAATATTTGTTGTTTTGATCTGTGAAGCGCCTCAGACGACATTATGACTGCTCTATTGATAATAACTGGGTTATGTAGATTACAAAGTGTGTGATAATAACAATACCTACGTAACATGGTATTCTATGGTGTAAGATAGGTATTATGTACAAGGTAAATTGTAGTATTATGTGGTATTACAGAATTGTGTTGTTTGTACAGTTGCCTATAGTTTACAACGACGGTTTTACTCTACAATGTAAATAGAACGACAAGGCAATCTAGACCTATGTATATCTAAATACCCTATGGCTTATGGTGTGGCTGCCATTGTAAGCTTAGCCCGCTGGAATCGGTTCCATCCATCCTTGCCTCAAATTTTTCGCAAGCATAAAAAGCGTTCTATTTTTTAAATATTTACACCACTTTTTCTTTCTCTACAACATGTTTTCGAAGCAGCCCAGCAGGTGCAATATTTAGCTACACTTTACACTAGCTCCGCTTTGTAACCCGTCCGCGCCGCGGAGCAAGCGCCGACACATCCGGGTCGTGCGCCGCCTACCTAATAGCAGGCGAGGGTTAACACCCGATACTGTTCAACCTGTTCGGGATGTTGGTGGCTGAGGTATCGATAATACGGAGATGTTTGTTTGTGGAGATAAGATGATATGGATACGGGTTTAGTGTTCTGGAAGCTAAAGGCTTTATTATAGGTGTATTGCAGTGCATTGTGTTCCGAGACGAAGTGTTGTCACGAGTAACAGATTCTTGGTGAAAAATACCCGTAATACTGTTATGGGGCCCTGTCTTACGTAGAAGTCAGAAGTATTTAGAATTTGAGGTCCATGATTCTCAATAAGTCCGGCTTCTAAAATACCCAGTTCACTCAAATATTATTTCTATTCAGCAAACAATAATAAAGCGGAAATGCTAAAAATCGAGCATAACTTTACAAAATCCGCATTAACATTAAACACAGCATTCCGGACGCTGTGGACTGCGGACGGAAAGTCCGGACGCGTTTGGGCGTCCGGGGCGCGCCTCGCTAATGTGTCGGACGGTTATCGAGCCCGGATAGCAGTTATATGCTGTAATACCGGCGGTGTGTGCTTATGTTCAGGGGTTCCATTGGGGCCATTGGGGGCATGTGCACTGAGGAGCTGGCAGTTATGCTGTGGCGCTACAGGGCTGGCACAGCCACAGGAACTAGTCGCTGATGACATGACTAACATATTAAAACGCATAGAAAGTGATAGTTAAGTTATAGTGATAGTTAAGTTAAAGCGGTTGAAGCTTTTTGATCCGCGTAATTCTATATTTACCTTCCGTTGGTCAGTGTTAGGCTGTATTTTGATCTAGATATGAGTCGCGACCATCTCACGTAAGTATTTACAGAATAATAACACATAATTAAAATCATGAATACAACCCTAAGTTCAGTTAACCGCACTGAATGATTTTTTCATGAAATTGTAAATATCAATCAATCAGTCATTTATTTTGTTAAACATAGGTATGTTTACAGTTAGAATTGTCTAAAATATGTGCACTATGTTTTGCCAATATATGGCGTCCAAAATTATCACAAACAAGCAATTATAATTAGAAAGTGCCATGCCAACACATTAACAAAAAAATATAGAAGGTTATATTGATGAAATGTGAATTTCGCGGGCTATCCTGATTGCTGGCGCTTCCATCTTAAGGAGTTGAACATCCTTCCTGCACATTTGGTATACAGGTTAGACTTCAGACTTAATTACCCGAGAAGCAGAGTTTTATTTTAATGAGATATGAAGTTGTCAGGGATAGAAAACTACCCAAATTTATTTCAGTACGTCGCTAATGATATGATCTAAACATGAAACTGAAACAGACACTCAGGACTAAAATTACAACAGTACGCAACCTAGGACCATTAAAGTAAGAAGGCATCAATCTTAAGAAACCCAGCTGATTCAACCAACAAGTAATTCGTATGTTAATAGCGTACAGAATTAATAATAATATGTAATTAATCTTCTCTATTCAGCCGACGTAATTACAAGATGGTAGATAGGCTCAACAATATGCCTTGTTTCATGATTTGTATCAGAATGTGAACGTTAAGAACATGAGGTCTTATTGTGATGGAGTATAAGAAGATTTTTCTTATAATCATTGTTCATTAGTATTATAAATAAGTAAGTAATCTGTGGTTGTAGTTCTCTTCCAATTTCTGTTTGGGTCCTGGTCTGGTTCTACAAGGAAATGCTGAATATATTTTTTTTCTAAAAGTGGACAGTTCTTTTGTTCGAATTTCGAAGGGGTATTAAAATGTATTTTATACATAACATTTTTTAACATAACATCCTCTGTATTGTTTAGTTACTCGAAACCAACAGTTAACAGTCGATTCATTAACCCAAAGATTTTACCCAACTTCTAGAAACCAGACGCTACTCTTGTATAATCCCAATTTAGAGTTACACTTATTTACTTAACCACTTTTACTTAACCAATCAGTTATCTAAGCACTTTCTAGAGCCCTATTCGGTTCAAACATTTTCGTCCGTATGCGCATGCGCAGCGGAAGCCGGTCCACTCTTCCGTGACGCGTTTTCCGGTCGAGTCGATCGAGCACGGCGCCGGCGTGTGGCATACGTAAGTATTGATACAATTTATTTGTAATCTACATACATCGATGCTGAGGCTGTGTGCTAAGTTTAGCTAGGTCTAGGTCTAACAATTACCCAAAAATCTATCTGTTTCATAGACGGATGTCGTCACCTTTATGAGTTCTGAGAAGCTTTAAGTTACACGGATTCCGGGAACTATTATCTTGTCAACCCGAAGGTAATTCTGTCACTTTATGTGGACATATATATCGTAAGAGCTCCACCTACATGGTAGTTACCTAAAAAATGCATAAACAGCCTATAATGTTCCCAATGCTGGACACAGGCCTAATCTCGGTTAGAGGGAGTGAGCCGTAATCCACCACGCAGGCCCAGTGGGGGTCGGTAGATGTCAAATGTCTTCGATTTTTTTGTTCTAGCACATGCCGGTTTCTTTACGATATTTTCAGTTTTTAGAGCATTGGTTATGAAATAATTAACACGAAGTAAAGCGCCTGTCTGGGTTCGAACCTATGACCTAGAACTCGTCGTTTGCGACCGGCCGGGTGGCCTAAACAATAGTTGTGTTAAAATAATTACCTACAAATAATGCTTTTCTTTTAAAACCTTACTTACCTGTGACATTGTCAAGTGTCGGGTCAAAGTATAGGTCTAAAATGAACATATAAGTTATTTAGTCTTGCTTTCAGAGTGTATCTACAGACTATTAAATCGAACTAAAATAATCTTTTCAGACAAAATTACCAACGATTTCTTACATAACCCAAGCAGTTTATTCTAGAATTTATGTTGATGACCTAAGCAATATTAGAATTTGATTTGCACTATCAATTTTGGATTCTTGCTGATTTTGCAGAATATCCAATTTTCATGTTTTTTTTTATAAGTGTTAATAAATTTAATTGGACTTTCGAAACGTGGGCCGAGTGTACTTAGACCGAACAGACTTAATAAATATCCCTCAATTATAATGTATTAAAATACTTTAACGAATTGTTTGAGGACAAGCCCCACGCAGACGCAGCTTACCCAACCAATCAACCATCACATTTATACAGGAAACGATGTTTCTCTATATAAATACTCAGTCAAATGCCTATCCAATACCAATTTAAATAAAGGCTTTCAAAAACCAAATAAACAGATTAAAAAACATGAAAGATCCTTCACTGAACTAAAATTCAAATCCTTCAGCCCTTTCATCAAAGTTTCACCCAAAAGACTTTCTAACAAAGGAATTTGTAATTTTCGTGAACCCACTGCTGCGTGTTTGTACATTAAAAAAGCGATTGTGTGCCCCGAATTAATACGGTTCGGACCCTGATCGTATGGATAAGCATGCATCGGTGGTCAAAGCACTGGGGTTGGGTCCAGTGCCACTCACAGAGGCCTGGCAACTTTCCAAGGGAAGTGAAGCAATGGACCAAAAGTTTCATGCTAAAAACAATTTAGCTTTACTTTTTCGTTTTGTTGATGATGCTGATCAGATGATAGAATGTCTAGGTACTTAATAAAAGCACTAGGTAGATGCTACTAATATTATAAATGTGAAACTTTGTATGTTTGGATGTTTGTTACTCAATCACGCAGAAACAGCTCAACGGAATTGAATAAAATTTGGCACACATATAGTTTATAACCTGGATTAACATATAGGCTTTTTATCCCGGTAGTATATTCCCGTGGAATAATTTTCGACTTCCAATTGGGTGAAGCCACTTTAATAAACTACTGTAGTTAATTTTACTGAAGGTTTGTGAATGAATTTAACAGGTTTGGACCAAAAAACAAATCATTGTAACCAACAGTTTTAAATTTCGTTCTAAATATGTGTGGTTAGATCCTAAGATCCTACATAAAATAAAGATTACAAGAATTTCAAGAATAAGAATAATATTTATTTGCAAGAATACGAGTACAGTTCCATATTATATTCATCATTAAAATATGTAATTACGTACGTACAGTTTGACACATCGCTATCAGTCCCGCCCCACCTCGTCCGGAGCCAGCGAAGTGAATACAGTGTACCTTACATCTTACATGAAACCCTTTGCAGATTACTTTTATATTTGTACTGAAAACCGACGTTTAATATTAATACATTCATTACATACATACTGTGAAAATAAACATTTTGTTCTATGAGTACTGGATTCATTACTTTGGTCGGACCGAGTTATTGGGGTTTTACATTAGGACACTTTTAGTAGCAGTCTGAGGCCCTAGTATGATCGATGTGTTTAGAAAGACTAGGGCCACAGATGTTCGTATTTGTTGTCCGGTTAATAGAATGGCCCGACAGCCAGGGACGACCTACAGAAGATCACGGGACAGATCTGAATGAGGCTCGCATAGACCAGGAAAGCATGGCACGAAAGGGATGGAGCCTACTATACTCAACAGAGGGTGGAACAAGGCCGCATTGATGCTGATGGTGATGAAAAGCAATAGACCTGATGGTTCGTACGTCCTATCAGACCAATAGTTGACAAACACTGTAATATGTGATTTTATACTGACATAAAATAAACTGTTCCACAGTCTAAATACATCATAAGAGGCAAAACAGAAGCAACATCTTAGAGCCATCTTAAGAGCAATAGAACCTCTCATAGGCAATACGGCTAGGTGCACACTAGTCAGCAACATTTAATTACAGCACTGTTCGTTGCCAAATTGCTCCGCTCAGTGGCGCCTAGTAATTGCTGTTATCGGCACGGTGTGTACTTGGGTTAAAATCGCTTGGCTGGTGTTAGCTCGCTGGTGTGTAAGGGCTTTATAGGCCGGCCAAGAGCCCGGTAAGCTGGGTTGATTGATTAAATGGATTAATAAATGAATTGTTTGGGTGGGTATTATTAAGGTAGATTTAGGTATTATTTATTATTATTATACATCATTTATTGTTTGGTTTCGATGATTGAATAATTGATTAATGGGTTATTGGAGACCGACTTGCAATTTTAGGTACTTACATAAAACTACTTTTCTAATGTAATAATAAAATATGATTTCGAATTAACATTAACATTCATTTTCCAATTCCGCTTCTACTTATTAATAACTGAAAAGAATTAATAATAATCCACGGAAATATTGACGGAATACACTTTGTTGCTTCGATGACTGTTTAGGTACCCTACGGAACAACTAGCACGAACATAACCAATTAACCATGTATAACCACAACTATGTAACACTCATTAACATAAACTGCCCACACAACGCATTTTCTAAGAAAATCGCACAGATTTCCACTCCTGCGCATAAGAATGCTAAAAACGTGTGCAAACGCAATATTAATAATTAATTAATTATTAATTATGATGGTACGACGCAATCAATTGCTGCTTATGATTGCAATGCTATGTAAATTTAATGGAGAAATCATGGGGTAGGCATCACTTCCTAAACCTCCATAGAAAACAACAATATTAATAATGTTTAATTGCAAGATGTTAATTTCATTAAACGTTTCCCGATCGTCTTACAGGAAAACAAAACTAGTTTTTAAAGGCATCCTTAATGTAATTTTAAAGCTTTACTTCACTCAATTGCATATTTCGGACATGTCTACATAATTCCAAACTCGACCAGAGACGAACCGATACCATTGAGATAGATAAAACCTAAAAAAAAGAGAGTAAAGTTTAAACTTTACTCTCTTTTTTAACAGTTTAACAGTTAACAGATTTAAAAAAAAATGTTTTGCTCTTCTGAATATTTTCGAAAGATATTATTATAATCTGTTGTTTCTTTCCAAAAATGCTGTTACGCTTAACTCAATGCAAATACACCTAGGTACTCAAAACTGCATTAAAAACACTCAAGATTCCTTTAACTGCAATTACAGGTACTGCAAGCGGTGTTTAGCTGAAATAATACGCAAATACAGCAGCTACACAAACAGCGCCACACAAATGTCGGCCACAGGCGGCACGTCCGCGCATTTGTTGTTCACACTGGACACACTGGACACACCGGGAAGAACCATGCTTACAGACTACCGGGAGCTTAAGAAGTATGTTAGTATAGTAAATTAGGCTGGGGCTTGTGGCTAAGCAATAACAGCCGTCCGGGTCGATTGACCAGGTTAAGCTATACTTGCCGAGTTTGGTCCGTGGATGGGTGACCATCTTTCAATACCAAGACCCCTCCGTGCCTCGGAAAGCACGTTAAGCCGTTGGCCCTGGCTGTTCTTTGCCAGCGTTGCGGGTCGTCAGAAACCCGAAAGTCTGACAACCAGTCTTACGTATTAAGTACCCAATAACTGGGTTGTGGTGGTCAGATAGGCAGTTACATTAGACTGGACGCCGACACAACATAGTTGGGAAAAGGCTAGACAGATGATGATAATTAGTATAGTAAATTAGATGAATACAAGGATGAGCTCATAACAACAAATGTTAGCTTGCAAGCAGCACGTCGGGTCGTGCGGTTATTGTGGACACTGGTGTCGTATTAAGTAAGACGTTATAATATGTCATCAATCTACTGCGAGAGAGAGACGGAGCTATACGTGACCGATAACACCATCCCTTTTAGTTATATTAATACTTCGTGTTATGGCCCCCGGACACACTGGGAGCTGGGACAGGACAACACTCACAAACTACTGGGAGCTTAGGAGTGTCTAGTTAATTAGATAAAGAATTAGGAATGAGTCGATAGGTTCGGTAAAAATCGTAAAACTTAGATAGATTGACTTTCAAGTGGTTCACAAAATATCCAGAACAACAACAAGTGGTTTCTTGTACCTAACAACAAGTGTCTCTATAACATTAGGTCAGGAGAGAGAAAGATTTTCGTAGAAAGTGCAATCACAAGTGCCCGTGATGCAATATTTCTGAAAACTTCAAAATATTTCACCATTTTCAAAAACAGTTAACGAGCAGAACACAGACAATTTAACATTTATCTTTTTGTGAGACCTTATCGTACTTTCCCATCCCCAGTCAGATCAAACAGTCTGCCTAGCCTTTTCCCATCTACGTAGGGGTCGGATTCTAGTCTCACCGGATGCAGTCGAATACCAGTGTTTCCCAGTCCCCAGTCAGATCATCCCACAAAACTTAATAAAATAGAAAAGTCATTATGTTTCGCAAGAAAACCTAATCAAAAGTCTCTCGTGTCCAGTCCATCGGGCAGCTAATAAAAGACTAACGCAATCAATGAATACGGCGGCCGGTAACGAAGTGTCCGGTGCAGCTGCACGGCATCCGATATCCGGTCCGGTCTGCTGCCGCTGCACCCAATCATTTTCCGCAACTATTTAATAAGGAGGTGGTTTTAATTTTAAGGTGGATGCATTAACGTAGCCTGCGAAGATCGCATTTTCTAACGTTATTTTTTTACAATTTGCAGGTCAATGTCACTTCTATGTTGAACAAAATATGATTCGTGACCGTTCCACGTATGAATTTACACAATTATAATAATTAAAATCATCAATATAACACTCTAAGTTCTAAGCCTATTTCATGATAAAGTAATAACACCCTGGCGCTTACCCCATAAGTACGTCATTGTCATGGTATAATGTATTTTATTCAAGTTAAGTTCATCGTAAAGCAGTGTTGATTTGCATTATCAACAAGAAAGACGCACAGTATTTTTGACAGATATCAGGAAAACATGATTATTATATTATGTATCTTATTAATGTTTTTTTTTTCATTTATTGTTGAATGTTAATTACAAGTACTTACCTATTATTGTATAGAATCAAGTTCTTCCAACTTAACAGACAGCTGTGCTGCTGGGGAGTTTGTTGCGCCACTTCTTCTTCCCAGCTAAAGAACTAGGAAGTGGTGAAGGGCGGGCGTTTCGGGGGAACTGCCTTATGTAATTTTGACATTTCAAAAAGAGGTGACTCTCGGCCTAGTTTGAATAAATGACTTTTGATTTTGAATTCTGAAATTAAACGTTAAAGCGCCCGGACCACATTCTTAGGAAGCTTTGCGAAAGAAAAATTGAATTATTAATTGGCAGCTCGCCCTGAAAATGCAGCCTAGCAGAAAATCCTGTTGCACAGTGTGTGAACAGAAATGTCGTATAGGACACTACAGAATTACATTGTACCACGTCAATATCATAACAACAAGGGTATTAAAACCTCAAGGTTGTACGAGGTTATATCGGAACAGCCACCGTAATTAACATTAAAATAGTTATTTATTCGAATACACAACAACCAGGTGTTTCAATAACAATACCTCACTTGTTTAGACTACTCTCGTGCATGAGTCATCATGTATGCCATCAAGATTGCTTTTGTTTGTAGGGTTAGCAGGCATGTAGGTTGTCAAAAATTATAGTCCCCATTTTGTTTATGTAGTAATTGACACGAAAGGTCGCTGGCTCACCGTCGGGAAGATTGACAGCAGTCTGGACCCAAGGTTGCAACTTCCATTACTTTGCCGGGGATCAGGGACCCAGGGTAAGTAGATAATATGGCATGTAGATGCGAATTAAAGTCTCAATATTCTTTATAGTAAGATATAACAAAAATCTATCGCAAGGTATTCTGAACTGCTGTCATCCAGACTAATATTTATGATGAATGCGAAAGTAACTCTGTATGTCTGTACCTATGTTACATTACACGATCGCTATGAAATTTGGCAAAAACTACTACTCCTCATTTTATTTTAAATACAAGCATAGGTACAGAACCTATGCTTGTATTTATCATAACATGAGGAGTAGTAGTTTTTAAATAAAATGTAAACCAATATACACACAGACAAACTTGCGGTAAAGCTAGTAAGTTATAATTACATATTTGTAAGAAATACGATACCAGTTTCGAATCCAAAACCATTGATTTCCATAGCTATGAATGAAAAACACTGCAATTAGAACCCTACTGCGTATTACACAGACCTCACTCAACACGTCAATTCCACTGACGAATAATTCAACAAAATGACAACTTTCAATGAAAATAATTGCCGCCAATGACAACCTCGGAAAGCTCCAACGGCAGACAAACAGTCCATTACATAAGGTAAACAAACGGGAACGCAGCGGCTGCAAGCGGCTGATAACTGTAATGCGCTACGTTTGCAGCCGCTGCATTCTGCTTATAGCTGCTATATTTATTGCGGGGATAAGTGCGGCCGCTGCGGCCGGAACGGCTGATAGTTCTGACTTAAGGATTGTTATGGTTACATATAATTTTGTACCGAAAGTCACTGAAACGAAGGTGAGATAAGAAATCTGTTAGACAACGAAAGATCAAGCAATTGACCAACCCACACAAAACTCATCATCATCATTTCAGCCGAAGTCCACTGCTGGATATAGGCCTCCCCCAAGCTCCGCCACTTCGACCGGTTCTGCGTTTTCCGCATCCAGCGGATTCCTGCGGCCTTCACAAGGTCATCGGTCCACCTTATGGGAGGCCTTCCAAGTCTACGTCTTCCGTTACGCGGTCGCCACTCCAGAACCAGGCCCCATCGGCCATCTGTTCTGCGAGCAATGTGCCCATTGCCACTTAAGTTTGGCATTCTTCGGGCTATGTCGGTTGCCTTGGTTCTCGATTCGATCACGTAGGGAAACTCCAAGCATAGCCCTCTGATAAGGCTCACAAAACTATGATAAGGCAATATCGCCTGTTATCCGCTGTGTGCCTAAAACCTACGCAACTCATTAAAGCTAAACTGTAGTTTTCCACTCGAAAATCCACTCCATCATGCCAAAAAATTACAGTAATCGTCATGCTATGCATAGAATCATAGCCATATCTCTACGTCAATGTACAACAATCATTTCATATCTCTACGTCAATGTACAACAATCATTTCATATCTCTACGTCAATGTACAACAATCATTTCATATCTCTACGTCAATGTACAACAATCATTTCATATCTCTACGTCAATGTACAACAATCATTTCATATCTCTACGTCAATGTACAACAATCATTTCATATCTCTACGTCAATGTACAACAATCATTTCAGAAAATAACTCGTCGGTAATAATAACTGAGCACAATGTTGTCATTGTGTATGCTGCGCTGTTGCTCCCATAGAGTGTCTTAATTCCGGCATTGGGACTACCTAGCTGTAGCTACGTTTCGACATTTGTGTGTAAACGAAAATGTTTTGAGTTGTTACTCTTTGGTTAGTTTTGATTTCAATTACATTTATGCCATGCGACTACTGAAAGTTTTGGAAGATAAAGTCAATAAGGAATACTCGTGCAATAAAATTGCAAGTCATTGAAGAACAGGAGTACATCAAAGGTAACTTTAATTATATTGGAATGCCATGAAATTTACAAACCCATTCATAGGTATCCCAGAGTACCCTTAACCCAGTTTAGGTTAGAGGTTTAGGTTTGAGGTGCGCGCAGCCTATCTGCATCTTCCTTACATCTATCATATATTAGCTATCATATAAGTAACAACCCACTGTCTGACCATCAATTTTCACGCAATCTATCTATAGTTTCTTTGGTCCTTCCCTATATCCAAGAACATTCATACTCAAAACTTGTCTCACGACAAGTCCAAGTGTACAAAAATACGAAATTGGTACTTATATTTAGTTGCCATCCAAAGCACAATAACAATAAATTACTTCCTACTTCTCAGACAATTACATCAGTCCGCTGAGTCAGCAACAAAAGTGCACACCCATCCTAAATGTGACCGTGATACGTGCCGCAAACTGGGTCGAACGCAACGTTACATTTGCTGATGTTATAACATAACTCAGTAGTGTATAAACACATGCATGTTTTAAAATAAAACGCATTGTGTGTATTTTTGTTTATATTACTTTAAGCAGTTTGGTTACCGGCCAAAAGGTACGGAGGCGTTCGTTTATTTTGCTTCCACTGAAACGATGTGTGGCGAATATGTATTAGATACGGCAGAAATATCAGCACCGCATATTTCATAAAACTACTGGTGGGTTTCCCAGGATATTGTGATAAATCGATGTCTTTTTCGAATACTTACCTTTTTGGTGTTTTAAACAAATTGACAACTCCTTTGGCTCTATTAGAAGAACAAACAATCAAAACGATCACCGTCTGCAATTCCTTTGATTTCCTCTTTAGCCGTTACTTTGTAGCCATCATTGGGATAAACTTAAAGATATATTATACTCTTCGAGATATTGTAGCATCGTCACTCGTGCGCAGCCACATGCATTCAAGACATGACTATACCTATGTGTCCACATGCGAATCTTGAATACTCTTGTAATCAATCTACGCGTCCCCCCTCGAGAGTGTCCCATAAACGTTACAGGATCTTCAAACTAATCTTAAGAACAAAGAAGCCATAAACAATGAAAAGGTCGTTAGTTTCTTATCAGTTATCACCACGTGGCCCAGTTCCATCTGTTGACAAAGCATCTTGCGAGGCGACCCGCGTTAGGTACACTAACGTGACTAAACTAACTACTGCAATTTGTTACTTAAAGCTAAACTAGTTACGTTTAAATAATTATTACTTTACGCCAGATCTATTCTCTGAAGTATGTATTTCCTTAACCTTGTCTTGGAAAACGTCTAAAAGAAAAGGATAGCCATTCTAAGTAAATGATAGATATTAGGGTGCTGATGATAATGATGATGATGCCTTTGACGAATGTGTATTTTTGCCTCGTGGCAAGGTACTGGGGTGTTCAGTCTTAGTAGGTAATTTATACATTCACTTACTCATGGCATGACCTAAGGACTTCTTTAAATAATTTCTCAGTCAGAAACCAAAAACAGAGAAGCCCAGTTCCGGCCATTATCATCCTGATGATTCAAAACTAAGTATTTTTCGAGGAAAACTCAGCAATAATGTTGTGATACTGCCAATGTGGCCAATAGCCCTCACACAATGGACGGCTGACAATGATCCGCGTGCATTAGCGGTGCCGGGCCGTGCCAGCCTGCGCGCGCGCCGGTGTAGGGCTGCCCGGCAGTTAGCAGGTGGCTTAGAGTTTAATAATAAAAAAATGTTATTATTATGTGAGATTTTTATAGATTGTGACAGGTGAGAATCTTATTGTGTAATTATCTAGTGTCTGTGTGTGATGAAGACACCTGATCGGCTTTATACATAGTTAGGAAATATTTACTACATAAACGGAAGTCTTTTCTGAAGTACAAAATGGCGTCGTAAATATTTATTTAACCACAAAACATATCTACTAATTAGGTTCATTAAGTCGAAAATAATGGGTCGGTATTTATAGCTATATGAGAAGAAATCTTTAGTTAAACTCTGTAACTGGTCCTAATTAAATAATAGAATAGTTGTTTTTTAAATAATCAAGTAAATTACTGAAATCAATCGTCTAACAGCCCTATATCGAACGGAGGCCGTTTTAAAAACACAACAAAGTAGGTAGCTGTTTGACTTGTTTCTTTAGAAAAAAATAACCCGCGCCATCGCCATTGAGACCGACACTTGCGAACACAAATATTGTACCAACGGCAGGGGAGCGCTATACTGCGGCTTGGAATATGATGGGTGGCAGTGAACACATAGCAACCGTGACTAAAAGAATCCGTGTCATTTATATTTGACAATTATACACACAAATACTACGCCAATGACATGAACGCAAGGTCAAGCAGCCATGCCGCGGCTTGCTACGAGATGGGTAGGTTGTTAGCAAATACCTTTGAATGTGAATTAGGTTATTTATTGACCCTCGACACCTGTGCACACTAATTTAACACGGTTAAAGTAATATTGTTTTGACGTTTAATAGAGGTAATCTCAAGGTCTGGTACTTTATTATAAGTTAAATAACCGATGAGATCACTTGATAAAGTTCCAAAACAAACCACAAACGGTAGATGTAGCAACGATCCCCTGCGAAGGGTGGCTGGTAGCAGCTGGATGAGGGAAACCGAAAATCGAGATGAATGGCGTGCGATTAGAGAGCCCCATGTCCAGCCGTGCAGACTGCTGTAGGCTAATCATCGTCAACATCACCATCATACTAGCCCTACCCCAACTATAAGGGGTCGGCCTCCAGTCAAACCGGATGCTGAATACAAGTATTTTACATGGAGCGACTGCCTTTTGACCTCCATTACCCAGTTACTGGGTAAAACGATACCCCTTGGTAAGGCTGGTTGTCAGACGTTTATGATAACTTTGAAAGAGGTATCTTATTAACTTGATACATGGTCTATCCATTGTATACTTACATTGAACAGTTACTGAACAAAGTAACGAACAGCCCGAAGTTAACTGCAGAATCGTGATAGGTTGAGCTATTTTCTAATTGGCCAGATCATGTTTGTTATTCGAAAGTTATAATAACTACCTTTTGTTAAGTTAGGTAACGAACTAAGTATTGAACTTAGTTACAGCAGCATAGCTCATCGTATTTGCAATAGATGTTAATTGGTGAGAAGTCTGTGTCCGATATCTATTCTGGACAAAGGCCCATAGTTTAGTTCACTAAGTGCATCACTACATATTTTGTCCCCCATCGCGTCTGTCTGTCTACCTGTTCGCGATAA
Organism: Antitype chi; assembly: GCA_947359405.1. Taxonomy (NCBI): domain Eukaryota; kingdom Metazoa; phylum Arthropoda; class Insecta; order Lepidoptera; family Noctuidae; genus Antitype; species Antitype chi. The sequence goes on from OX375823.1 coordinate 983,188, forward strand.
ACTCAAAAACTACTGAACGGATTTTCATGTGGTTTTCACCAATAGACAGAGTGAGAGACTCATGAGGAAGGTTTAGGTGTAGAATAATTTGTTAATGTTTTGTGTAAATGGGTAAATGCGGGTGAAGTCGCTGCCGAAAGCTAGTAAAGCAGCTATCAGATATTGAACTAATTTCCGAATACATAAAGCTCGCATGAAATTTTAATAAGCAACGATTACACACAGATGATCATACAATTTTATCTGTCATTTTCGTGATTGATTGAATATTACAAGATTATGTTTATGTTGATTTTGTATCTGGTGGGTGTTATGCACGAATATAAGCAATGTATGTGTATAACAGGCATTAGTACGCCACTACACGACGTAAGGTTGGGTCAGCAGGAAAATGTTATTGCAATAGAAAATGTTTAATAAACTATCTAGAATTCTCGATTTATAGGTTCAACAAATCACAACAATCGTCTTCATTTCTATTATTAATTTATTCTTGGCCTAGATTACCACAATCAATGTTTACAGGTAACCATCCTTGAATACCTGCAATATATATTATTATTATCTGATTGAAACAATAACTAATAACAGACTGCAAAGGAAATTAATCGGCGTCATTATTTTAATTGGAAAACTGTGGATGTGGATTATCTATAAACGGGAAAATTATTATGGTTATAATTATTTTCATTAGCACATTCACGTGACTCGATTCTTAAAGAGAGAATAAACAACGCCTCTTTCATAGGTCGTCGATGTTTTTATCTATTAAATGTGGTCAATAAAAGCACCCGCAGACAGGCGCGAAAGGATAGCGTGACGCGACTAATAGAACAATAATTTCTATATGAACTTCATGGAAATTGATCTACTTGAGTCGCGTCGCGCTAAGTTGCGGGAGCCTTAACATCACATTTACACCTTATACATATATGTATATAAGGGGATATCGTTGTTCCCAACAGATCTTATAGAGGACTTTTCAAAAATAGGTATCATATTTTATGTATTGTCATTGTTACAGACATTTATTATTAACTGTTCAGTTTTTACATGTTTATCAAGTTTTGTATACAACTAGTATTTACAACTTGCTTAAATAGTAAACGATAAACGAAAACAGCATGTATAATACATGATCTATACATTGGTATGTCGCGGGGAAAGGCAACAGCATCATACAAAAGGCCTTGCTTGGCAACATTGGACCAAAACAATCGTCAATTGTTTTTTAAACGTAAGTACATAGTTGTATTAGTAGAACAACTATGTACTTACATAGTTGTTCTACTAATATTCGCCTCACGAGCATCCAATGTGGTTAACACCAGTCTGGAATGACGTTCCACGTAGCCAGCATGGTCCATTATGTACACGTGGCATGACACATGATCAAAACCTCATCAGTACATCTTGGGGGCTCTATAAATCATTCTACGTCTTACCACAACGCCCCATCGTCGTGAATAGCTATGCTAATCACGTAATACAACCATAACTAATACATAGACGTACATAATGTACCTACTGATGTATTTGTGGTACATAAATATGGCGCCGGTAACTTTGCCACTCGAAGGAACGAGTAATCTAGAGTTGCGGAGATAAAAAAACTGGATATTTTTGTCACTGACTTTCAGTAGTAACGATGACTAGACTAAATATAAATTAAATGGGTATTTACCAACCTCACATAAAGCTAGATACCCTTTTTAAGCAACTACAGCGAAGCTAAAAAGAGAGTTATGATTTTGAAGTGTAAAATACAGGGCGACCAACAGAGACATCAAAGTCAAAACATTGACACGCAACCTGTTACCATAGATTCACACGATTCTAAACGCCCATGCACTGAAATTTTTGTCGGATATTTTATTTTTATTAGCTCTTCGTCCGCAAATAAGTACTGTAAAAGTGGGTCCAATGATGGCTGTAAAACAACGAGATACCACGACATGGTTCAAATGACCTATTGAATTTTGAATAACTTCTCAGATGATGATGATAATGATTTTGGCTGGCAAAAAAACAAAACCTTTTTTGATTCTGCGGCCAGGGTCAACAATAGTTCTAGTAAGCGTAGACACATAGAACAGTTCCCATTAATTTAAAAAGAAACTACCCTTTTATATCTCAACCCTAAACCGCTAAACATTGTGACCGATCTTGACCACTACATATGTAAAGGGTGCACCGTACGGGAACCACTTGCATTTTAAATAATTCGACGGCACGCTTTTTGAACGCGCTGTATAATATGTATACATGATGTTTAATAAAGGTATTTTGAGATTTAGGAAGTTAAAAGGTATATAGCGCTAAACGTGTTTAAAACGTCGCTCTGTTTCTTTCAGTCGTTTGAAGATAACAGAGACAGAATGATGTTTCAAATATATAAATTAGTCTTATTCGCCTACATCTTAAGAAATGATGGGAGAATCTGGAACAAAGTAAATAGGGAAGGCGGATGATAGAGCGTATGACCGATGGTGTTACATTATGGGCAATGCCTATGCCCAGCTGTGGACTGTGTTAGGTAGATCTCATTCCAAACATACCGAGACATATTCCCATGGGTGGCCTGACAACAGTATTCCTTACCTAACGGCACACCACATAACCCCGCCTATCGTGACTAAACAAACAACAATAAACATCCATTTATTCAAACGGAGTGTACATGCACAGGAGTTTCTCTGGCCTCACTCGAGCTGCGTGTCAGAGGTCGGCTAACAGTTCTTTAATTCGCTATACCATTGCGCCGACGACGCTCGCTATTATCGTAATGATGGTCTGTTGTTTGTGTGCGTTGAAAAGGGCTGGCAGCGCTGGCACTGTGTTATGTTTTGTTGTTGGTGACACGAATTCCGCACGACGTTTTAGGAACGGAGAAAAATCATAAAGAAGAAGCATTTACGGTGGGTATATCCTTCAGAAATTTTATCCAAAGATAAATAACACGAAAACTATCATCCAGAATTGGATTAATATTCATGTTAGATAAGCAGAAAACTGTGCTCTGGAAGATGTAGCGTTGGAAGGCCTCCAACAAGGTGGACCGATGACCTGGTGAAGGCCGCAGGAATCCGCTGGAGGCGAGAAGCACATTCGGTCGAAGTGGCGGTGCTTGGGGGAGGCGTATGTCTAGCAGTGGACGTCTTTCGGCTGAAATGATGACGATGATAATAAGCAGAAAAAGACATAATTTATCTACCTTTTTCTGATAATCTGGTTTCTTCATGCAGGTTTTTTAATAAGCAAAACATAAATGATTAATGCATCGCTGTGTCACCTCATAGTTGAATTTACTATAATATCAACACTATCAAAAAAACTACTACTATCGTACCTATGGCTTATCAAAAGGCTCATATTCTTATATTATAGAAGCATACAGAAAACATGGGAAAGTAACTAGTTATTGGCATTTCCGAGATAATGTGGCTGGGGACAATCGTACTCAGACATAATGGCTGATTGTACAGCGTATGAGTCGGTGACCGGAATTGTCGCGATCGGTGAACGAGGAAGTTTGGTTGACACTATATCCACAGGTCAGTGTGTTGCAGAAACAAAGGCTTTCCTGTGATATCTTGAATGAAATCTACAGCTACCAACTTGTATTGTATAAATTACTTAGTGCAGATTTCACCAATAAAACTAAATGCGATCAGCACTTCTAAACCAAGTTCAAGAGCTGTCACTGTCAATGTTCTATAACAATTTTGACACTGGCAGTTCTTGAACGCGGTTTTGATGTGCTTAACGCGTTTAGTTTCATTAGTGAAATTCATCCTTAGTATTAATTAGTAACAAGATACTTCTAAAGAAGCATATCAGCACAAATAATCATAAGGAAAACTTTTATTCTTGCAAATCATGCAGAATGATCTTCCATGTTACCGCTGTTGGAAGTAGGGCTTCTGTTATTCATGGCATCTGCCGCGGTCTATGCCAGACGAATCCAGGTGATAAAACTATCCCAAAAGCACCACAACGGATAAAAATATTGCTGTTAACAATATTGGATCATGCTGACAATACCACTCCCTAAACGCCCTTCGAATGAACGCAATATTTTTTCCCTCTCAAATCGGCAGTGGCGTAAAAGTTTTCTGAATCAATCTAAATCATTGTAAGGTTTCTCGGTAACATTCAACTCCTACGCAAGTTTGAGCCAACAATGGCGGCCCACTGAGCCAGTTTTTTCAATGAGCGAAGTTTTTTCCATCAATCACCCCTTTCAAAGTTAAATTAGTCTGCCTCACTAGTGTCGAACTATTAACTATGGGGCGGCGAGCTCCTGAGCTGTGTTATCTATGGTTATACGTTGGTGTCGTTATCCAGATTTACGATAATCCAATATGGATTAAAGTTATTTTAATGGTAGAAATTTGAATTTGACACTGCATCTTTGAAAGCCTCTTCTGCCAAAAGATCAGTGAATGACTGAAGTATGTTCCCCTAATATTAATGCGTTATATCCAAACTAATATACCACTCTACAAGACTTTAAATTGCACTTCTAAGTAAATCAAGTGGGGTAAAGTCTAGCATATCTTCTACTTGCAAGGTCGTACTCTCTCCTCCTACATGAAAACTAGTGGACAATAAAACATACTCTTTGACAGGTCACAGCAGTAATATACAGAGTTTAAAGGTGAACGGTCAACTTACCTATAGGTATGCTAATTTAGTTAGTCGCTTCGTTCAGAATGAAAGCGGGTTCTTATGAGTTTCACAGGAATATGTGGGAAACTCAGATGTCGGCAGTATTTATAACAGTTAGTGTGTAGCGGCACACGCAAGACTCACGTCACACAAAATCCTGCATCGCGCAATCAGAGTTTACCGCGCGACTCGCATAGGTACAACATCCCGACATCAACTGAAGGGTATTTGCCCACCAGAAACAACACCCGTCTGGTCGGAGGATCCTCCCTATTCAATAGAGTATGAGTGGACTTTACACCCTGTTCCTCATATCTCTATAAGTGTCAAACGTTGGGATAAGCATAGTTTAGTTCTAGATGCAAATCCGGACATTGTAGCAAGAGATGTTCGATTTTTTTATCCTAAGTATCTAGGAGTTTACAATGATATAATAAGCACAAAAAGTACACGTACTTAAGCAGCACGTTGAATAATATTAGAGTCACCTCTGACTGTCCTCAATAAAACTGAAGTACAGGGAAGTCACGACTATCTTAGTAACCAAAGTCGTGGCCGCAGTTACGATACATCAGGCTGAAATCTAATTCGTAACAGTTCCGTATTCCGACTTAAATATTACCATTTAGAACGTTTAGCAGACGCTAAGGATGCATACCAACTTAACCCCATGCCCTTGAAAGCCTATCACCGCCATGGTTACTAACTGCCGACGATTTTCCACCACACCCAGCGAAGCATGCGAGTCAATGACCTACTCTGACAACACTTTCATTTCACTTCTCATCCATTGCCGACCACATTCGCATGACGAACTATCAGCTTCATATACCCCCGTAAACAGACGTGAAACATTGTGATGTTTCAATTATAAGAGGGGGGATCGAAGTGGTGAGGTGCGTTGACATTCTTTTGCGCCCGCGCATTGGTAAGCGGTCGTCGTTCATCGCGAGGCTATTTTATGACATTGACAATGCACTGATAAAAAGGTGTTGTTGTATTTTTATGGTGGCTGAAGGTTATTCGTGCACGCGTGTACAATAAAATTGCAGCGGTATGTGGAAACTGTACCTAATGATAATTTTATTGCATTTTTTTGCTAAGTAAAATATTTTAAACGATCAAGTTAAAGATAAACCAAAACTGAGAGACTGAGACTAAAATGCATCTTCCTGACCACTTACACACATTACCAACCAGTAGTCAAATAATGTATGGACATAACCAACAACAGTTGTATGCTGCTTGTCTGTTTTTATTATTTTTTATTACTAAATGGGCCCGCTCTTGATCTCGATCACGCCTGATAGAAAGCGATTGATGAGGTCTATGATGGATCGAGCGTGCCCAGAAAATGCCTGTTCACTCTTGTTCAAGGCACTGATACTCTCACGCATCGACGAAACACAGCAAGCTGCTTGACTCCGGAGGGAGGGTGGTCGTGAACCAGGCGGGCGTTAGCCCTACCACCGGAAGGGAAGAATAGGGTATTTCCAATTTATTAAAAACTACTTAAATTTGAAGATTGGGACGAAATATTTATCAGAAAAATAAAAATAAATATATTTATATACATTTTCTCAATTAAAAACGATTAAAATCAAATTTATTTTTCGTTATTTTGAATTTACCGCCAAAACGCTGCTTACGATGACTTTGTATCACGTGACCATACGTGACGTCAGCTTTGTGTAAACGGCATCAGTAAAAATACTTTGTGTGTAGCAGTTTTAGAAGTATTTGTGCACAGAGGCACCTCACACCAGTAATACCACTTTCTGTCCATTAAAAATCTTGTTAATTATAAACTCGACATTCATTTGTTTACAATTAATACTTTAGTTTACACAAAGTTGACGTCACGTGTGGTCAAGTGATAAAAAGGTCATCGTAAGAAGCGTTATGGCGGTAAATTCAAAAGAACGAAAAATTAATTTGATTTAAACCGTTTTTAATTGAGAAAATGGATTTCTATCAATTTATTTTTATTTTTCTCTTACAATCTTCAAATTAAAATAGTTTTTAATAAATTAGAAAATACCCTATTGGCCAGTCGTCAAGGTACTGGGTGTGACTGTCTAGGATGCGCTGAGCGCTCGGTTCATTCGAGTTACTGATGGAACAAATTGCGCTACACGAGGAAGCTTCTTCATGCATCCCAACAAGAAGAACAGCATATGAAGACAATCATAAGATGGAGTCTCCTAACACAGACTTATTTTACTCGTTAAATTATTAAACCATTTTTGATTGGGAAAAAACTACAAACTGTTAATGTCACAAGCATAAATTCACTAAATACAGCTAAAACCGCTCTCTTGAATATTCTCCAGACACTTGCCTTCAAAAAAGGCCCGACACCCATCCATCATAACTGACAGCTCTTCATTTTATGTCTATCACCAATTACCAATATCTTGGACGCACGCGATTGGCTGGCGCGGCGACGTAATCGCGTGGGCATGTAATCACAACTTTTCAATTAATTGCCGCCAACACGCTTCCTGTTATGCAAAACTTTCATGAAACAAAACAATGGAATTCAGTAAAGAAGTAGATAATGGCTGAAATAATACCGACGAGATTTTTATTGTGACGACGAAGTGAAAGTAAGTTTGGATGGCGGAAAAGTTTAGGTAGAAGAATGCTTTTGTTTCTGAAATATTCCTAATTTCGCATAAGTCGCATGTAGTTAGATATCGTTGTCTAGGATAAAAACAAACACATTTAATTATAAATACATAGCTGGACTTTAAACCCCAAATTAAAATGGTTTAAAAAGTAAATGATGTTGTTCTTCAGTTTTTGTGAGTATGATCTTGAATTACTTACTCAATCATAAGAAGGAAAAAAACCTATTGAAGTGTTGACGTAGTCACAACAAAAAACCAAAGAGGTTCTTGCCAAGCCAAAGAATCATCATTGGCGTAGGTATTTTTATCATAATTATCTATGTACTTAAATTTTTATATTGAACACCTTGTTTTCTATTCTATTCATTGTTTCCTGTTTTCGATCGTGTTGGAAGTTTTTTGGAAACTTTTCCATATCAACCACTTAACATACCAACATACAACTCACTGGGTAAACTCAAATTGGCAAGTAAACCCACAAACTGGACTATCCCACAGTCGTACGGTCAACTGAGTCAGTAATAATACCGGAACCACGAAAACCGCCCTTACAGCTACGAAATAAAGGTGCAGTCCATGTTAATTTGTTATAATGGACGTGCAGTTGACAGTACCACTTGGCCTAGCGGTTATACAAGTTCAAGGCGAATGCTTGCCAAACTGGTTCTACTCTCCCTCCCTTTCACTCGTGCGAAGAAAGAGCGAGACGCCACATGTTTAGATACCACTTTAGAATGTTTTGAACTAACTCGTAGTAATTTGATGTTAAATCTTCAGTATCTTGGACCGGTCCTAATCTGTATGAAGTTGGTGGAAATTAATTGGGCTGGTTGTGACAGATACACTTACAGTGAATGAAACTGACAACTTGGGACAGAAACAGAATTAGACATTACTTCAATGCTACAGAATGATACTTCTGTCTCTAAAGTTAATGCTCAGAAATATGATTGAATAGTTTTGGTGTGAAGTAATCCATATTTAGGTTTATCTAAAATAACAAAGATTAGTTGAAAGCTAGCTCAAATAGCCATTACAATGAGTATGTCATTTTAGTAAGCTTTTCCGTATTACAGGTACTATTAAGCTATCCATTTGTGTCTGCTGATTTACTACCTGCACGAGGTGCGGGTATGCAGATGTGTGGTCTTTATTTCTTTTGAGAAACAGGTGAGTATATAATTATTGCAACAAGAAATGAGTCTCGATTTCTCAAATTTTGTTATTCTGGAATAAAAGAATAGTGGAGATACTTATCACAGTACCAAGTGAAGTGTCTGCAAGGTTGATATCATTGGCAGATAAATATCATTTATGTAGGTCTCAAGAACTCCCTAGTCAATACATGAAAAAACTGTCGAAGTATTGTTCCTCTTAAGAGCATGTGCAGTAGCAAACTTCGAAGAGTAAGGTTTGAAAATAAAATTAGGTAGCTATACCAACTATCTGTTTGCTAAATCATGTTGATTTTAACAATAACACGCCAGATCTTTTGAATTCATCTGCGGGGAAGACCCAATCTCGGCATCAGGTAAAAACACGTGCCATTGTCGTTTGACATTACAATGTAAAACCCTCTTAATAAACTTCAAAATCTAACAAAGCAGATAAAAAACCATCTAAACACCTAAGTTTCTACTTTCTTAGCTCTCAATTGGGAAGTCTGAAAATGCAAAAATTGTCAGTTACCAGGTTCACAGATTACCTCTAGAGGTGTTGTTGAACTCCTAAAAAAGCGATTACGTTCGCTTGTGAGCGCAATGGGCGCGGGAGAAAGTGCCTCCGTTCGTGTCTATTGTAATTTCGACCGCTTTTTCATAAAAACGCTCATCGAGGTAAAAGTTTTTTAAAGTATTTTTAAATTTCGCTATCTCTGCGGGAAACGATTGTGTTTGTTCGGTCTCAAATATGTTGAAATTTTTGTTCTTATCTTTAGTCTTTGTAGTTATTTTTATTCCTGGGAATATGAAATACACCTTAGTATGGAACCAGATTTCTAGCAGTTCTTGTTTCCTTAGAATTTTGATCTCATACTTATTAGTGCCTTCGATTTGTCCTTACTTCTGCACAATTTGATACATTATCAGAAAACGTGAACAGAATATCAGAAAGTCTGGCTAAAAGATTACTTTTCCAAGATAATAAATGCTGTTACTAAAAAGTTTGTTCCCAAATTATACTTCTCGAAAACTCTTTGAACCATGAACTTTTTATTACAAAGCCTACTTTTACCGAGTGAGAGGTATCAGGCGGCGACCGTGAAATCAATTAACGCAAAAAAGCAAAAAGAATCAATTGTAAATAAAAAAGTACTTACCACGTAACCCAAATTCGCCGGATTACGGTCAGCCACACAGCAATGCAATTCTCAATTGCTAAATGCAGTTCTGTACTCTACAGCTAGCGCATTAAGCAACAGATTCGTTGGAGCCATTGCGTCTTGTATGAAATTTCAGACGCATCAGCGTTTTGGAGACTAAACATGTTACATCCAGATGGAATAGGGCTTTATTTGTTTAGCGGTAAGGCATGATCTTGTGTGTGATGCTGCCCCATTGGGTCGTACTACCGGAAGTGACTTATTGTGCGGACAACACGTCGGCGTCGTCGCGACGAAGCGTCTTCCGGTGGTCAATGTCGTCGGCTGTGGACTACTCGAGTGGTGCGGGACTCACGTTTGTGTGGCGACGTCATCCGCCACAGTACGAGGCGATACAGAAGACTCGCACAGTTTGGCCTGTTGGAACAAATGAGTATAACGAACCGGAATGTAACCGCTCGGTTCAACAGTGGAGTGAAAGAGAACTGTCTTGTTGTGCAAAAACTGGATTTTTAAACACGGCATCTACCTATTAGGTGCATCCTCTTCAAGAAAGGGTTATTTGAAATGCCAAAGGCTGAAGAAGAAAGATATCGTGAAATTATGAGAGTGAGCCTTAATGATCACATGACCTATTAAGAGGTACAGTGTAGTTTCATCCCTAAAGGCACCTTTTATAGGCAACAACCTTTATAAATGGGGTTTAAATCCATTACCTACATTTAATCTTGACGTTTTTTCCGTTGTTGGATGGTTACACTTAGAACTTCTGTATTTCAGTTTACTGGTCATGATAATAGTGAGTACATTGTACGGAGTATCTCAGTAGTGGCTGTGGGCCATCAAATTTAATTTGTGGGTTTATTCGCTTGGAGGCGCGTCTGAATCTGATTTGCTGGGCACGTCTTGTTTGCCAAACATCTATGTGTCATTGTATAAAAGTTTTGGCTATTTTTAATGGCACTGCAAGCATGATTATAAATACTTAACAAAGATTTCATATTTGGAACTGCAGACGCTAAGATGGGGTAGGAAACAAAACTCAAATCTCATTACATATTAAACAAACACATCTTTCCCTCATTCTCAGCCAAAACTTGCAAGAAAAGATGCAATAATTTGCAAGTATTATTTTGTCGACTATTTTATACCAAACTTATGTCTAATTTTAGGATTCAATATAATCGACGACAACGACAGCAATCAACACAAAATAAAATAGGTACAATGAAATAAAACGGTCAAATTATTGCTCCTAAACACCCAGATCTTTACATCTACCTGAACCGGTTTCACAATGATAGCCCAAGAACGTACCTAAAGGTCCAAACCTACTTTAAAAGTAGGCCCCTAAAACAAATGGCCAATTTAGCCGTGACGTCACCCTTGAGGTCACTAACCCGTATACCAGAGACGACCTCAAAAGAACATATAGTTCGACTTTTAATTATATTCAGTAACTTGACAGTTGAAGGGTTCAGATTTTGACAGAAAAAGATAGTGAGGTGGTGTAAGAATGATACTTACACGTTATTTTTTTATTTATTTAATAACTTGTCTTAAAAACATGATATACACTATTAAAAATTGTAGAATTTGTTTTATATTTGGTTTTTCAGAAGTAAGGTAATTGACTTAGTTTCTTTCTATTAGAAGAAATTAAATAAAGAAAATTACTTTTATTAATAAATAATCAATTATTCATATACTCCACATCTTACAGATGATTTTTTAAAGTTTTAGAACAAAATATGATAAAATGGTTTAACTTTAAATGAAACCATTTTAATCATTCGCTCTTTACGCAAAATCGTTCACTACCTAAACATTAGGTATTAGTTTTAGTATGGTAAAATTATTTTCCTTTGAACTATCAAGTTACTGAATACAATTAAAAGTCGAACTTTAGGTTACCTGTTAGCTTATGTCAAAATGACCCTAAAATTGCACCCCACTTTGCAATAAACGGTAGATCCGTATAGATTGCACTTTTAGATTGCGAATATGACATTTGGGTCTTGGAAAAGTACCTTATGGCTATTGTGAGGGCGCAAAAGGTCGGTAATTTTGAGGTTAGAGGGTACAATCGTGTTCGCATTATTTGGTAGCTGGTATTTTGACATGTTGTCGTACTTTAAGTACACGTTTACACATACATACGTTCCCACTGCTGGAAAACAAGCCTCCTCTCTGTGAGAGAGAGTGGACCATAATGCACCGCGCGGGCCCAGTGCGGACCTTAGTTTTTCGTAACTACAAAATTTACCTACATTACGATCAAAATCAATTCAACATGACTCGAAAAAAAACTTTGCAATATTAGGTACACTGTCAGAATAGCCACACACCCAAAAAACACACATACAGAGGACATAGGTGTCTCAAACACTTTACACAAAAACCTTTTTGTCCATCTTTCAATACACTGCCTACAACGTGCTATGAGAAAACTTCTCGCAAGTTCTTAATTAACTTCCTTATTTATTTATTTAAGATTTCCTACAAAATTTAATCACAATACACGACACATAAATAATTAAACTATTTGAATTGAAATTACTCTATCCCACGAATGAATATAATTAATAAAATCTTTTTTAACGTAGGTACTTACTCTTCAGTCAAATTGATACAATATTACTTGAACGTAAATAAACGCAGTGCAGTGGAAAAGATTTCAACGAGCGCGCCTTTATTTTTGAACATTTCGTTTTGTAAAGTGTTTTCGGCTGAAATGATAATTGATAATATATAATAACATGATCAATTGGTTCAAAAACAGCATTATTTTACTTGGGTTAATTTAAATTAAGAAGATTAACTGTTGTGGATTTTTTAAGAGACTTTTTCCGTCCTCAATTTTGGGGTAAACTTATCTACCCCACTAACCTAACTTAGTTTGGAAGAACAATTCTTCCGTTTTGGTAAGGAGTAATAACACAAAGTAGGTAAACTTTGAGACGAACTACTTTTTCGTTTATTTTTATGTAAATATTAAAGTTATCAATGCTTTACCAACCAACAAAATATCACAATACCGCGGATACCATCCATTTTGGGGCTTTGAACCGTTATTTAATATTCACAAAAGATGGCGGACAAAAAACGCGGCAGTTCAACGAACACAAGTCAGCCGCCATTCATTCCACGATCACGTACCATAGACCATTGTCTATGGCGTTGTGATGCAAACACACCGTTGTTTAGTACGGCCAACATCGCTAATTATGGTAACTTCAAGCCTGTTACACGGGGTAGGCAGATTTGTGTATAGAACGTTCCTTAGAAAAAGCGAGAGAATTACACGTCTTTATTTTTTTAAGAGAACCTAGGTAACTACCTACTATATTTATATTTAGTAAGTAGCCTTTAAAAACATGGTACCTAATTGATTAAATTGGAATAGTAGGTAGGTAGGTTGGTTGTCGTCTCAAGAATAAATGCCTCTAAATGTTGTTTTCATGTAAAACTGTAGAACAAATTGAATTTTGTTAAGTGGAATCAAATAAGTACCAGCTAGGTATCTATTTTTGCTTCAAGATTAAAGAACCCTGCACTAATTGGAATAATTCAAGTTGTTTTTTAAATTAGTTGTTTATTTTCAAAGATTTGTCCGACTGCATATTATGTATTTTCAAAACGAATAAATTGTCTACGTTGCTTCGTCTACTTGAATATAAATTGGATTAGTTTTTATTCTTTTAAATTGATTAAAACCTGTTTTTATTTCGATAAAATATAAAAAAAACTATAAGTTTCCAAAGACAACGGTTTCCATAAAAGTTGCTAAGTAGGTTGCCTATCACGACCAAATATCTCCATTTACCGTTACCTACGAATCTTGCTAATAATTTACAGTTTTTCATCCAAAGATTCGTGTGCAAAATATATTTGCGAGGTAGTTTTGAAAATTATAGATTAACTAGGCCGGAAAGATTAAAAAAAGTTTGTAAAAGTTGCGTTCAAAGTTAAACTAAGTCGATAAGCTAGACAGCGTGTTTCAGTTTTTCAAGTAAGGTGCATTTATATTTGTTATGAAAGTAATTTTGCAAATTCTGACCTGATAAGTGCCTCGTGTCGATCTGTGCTGCGGCTGCAACAGCCAGCAACAGGAGGCAGAACGCCTCCCAGGCGCTCCGCATCTTCACTTCACCTCAAACCACATCAACACTATACAAACACTCACAATAATATCAATAAAAATTGGGCACTCGCGTTATTATTTTATATTAGTTTAGTGGGACGTGAAGAAAGTTTAGTTCGGGTTGGAAAGTTTTGGTGACGTGTCGTTGCGCACCTCGCGACGACAGACGTGAGCTCTGTGCGGGTGCGGACTGGCGACTGGAGCCGCCGGCCGGCTACCACTTGCTCTACGCAGGGTGGCAAGCTCCACGACACTAAATTGCACAAAAGGTGTATTTTTCACGCGAGTTTGCGTAAATATTGCATTTTTGACTTTGCATTGTTATGTCGGGGTTGCTCAAAAGTTGCATAGAGGTTATTGGTAAAGAATTAAGTAGTTGCATTAGATGGCTATACACTTGTTTAAGTAATGAAACTGTTGACTCATTTGTGCCAATCTTATAAATACTTACTTAGAACAAATAAAAAAATAAAATATGTAAGTTGGGTTGCGCTTAAAATTTATTTTACTTTCTACGCATAACGCAATAGTAGGTACATACATACTCACATTATTTACTTCCTACTAATATATATTATAAATAATAATATAATCCGACTTCCTACTAATATTATAAATGTGAAAGTTTGTGAAGATGTTTGGATGTTTGTTAATAAATCACGCAAAAACGGCTGAACGGACTTGGATGAAATTTGGCACACATATACACAGATACAGAAACTTTTTATCCCGGTACGTTCCCGTGGAATAATTTCCGACCTCCACGCGGGCGATGCCGCTAGCTTACATAAAATCTTTCTTGAGACAGTAAATGTAATGGAAACTAAAAAGAAAATCCATTTCACAAACTAACCACACAATAAGCACGGAAAGAATCATCCGCTATAAAAGTCCCCAAGTCGCGCGACTATTTTCTAAGCTAGAAACCCCACGACTCGCACAGGTGGTCGCAGGCTCGCAGGGATGCAGGTAGGCGGTAGCGGGTAAACTGACTCGCTACACTGCCGCTTGCCGACTGCCCAGTGCCCTGGAGCGTAGCCCTCAGGAGCCCTACACCTAGGGTTTTCATTTCGAAATTCGAAAAGTCCTGACAGCCGGCCGGACTTTTGCAAAAAAAATCAGTCTATTATTTTATTATTCAATAAATTTTAAAGTAGGTACTCATTTAATTTTAATGTTAAAAAATCGCCTTATGGCTAAAAGCAAGGACAAAAGACATGGCCGGACGATAAGCCAAAAAGACAGAAAATTCTAGGTAGGACGGTATTGGCCGTTTTTCCACTTACAGGACCAGTAAGGCACCTGCAGTACAGCAACTGCAACTGCAAGGCGACCGCTCAACAGCCAGGGGAAGCACAAATTTATCAAAATTATGTTTATTGGACGTCTTTCCATTCATACATTTTGCCTCTTTGTTAGCCATGCAAGCAGATTGCAGGCAGGTTATAGGCAGACAAAGGAAAAACTCCCATTGAATGACGTATGAAATTCAAATAAATGTCTACACAATTATAGGATTTGTTGTGAGAAATATTCACTTATATCATTTTTTTCTTGACCAATTGTTTTTTCGTCTAATTAAGGCGTATAAGAAAAAGGTTCGCCACCCCTGCTCTAAGACAACAGGCTTTACATGCCCACTACCCGCCATGGCCCGTGCTTAAGTAGCAATGTTGAGATAACGAAAGCGAACATAAACCTTTATAGCTGTTTATAGTTCCTTTGAAACACAAAAGACGTGTGTCTTTGATTGCTTCAGGTGAGATATGACTGGTAAATATTGCCGACTGACTGTGGACTGTGTTTGTCCCTCTGTAATCCTTAAGATAACACAACAGTGATGCTGTACATTTTGATCCCGTGCCGACATTTTATTCGACGCGTTAGCGAGGTGGCTACAAGAACTTGTGCGAACTATATTATAATTACTTAATTGTTCTTTTTTCTGTGTTCATATTAGTCTAATTAACTTCTTATAATATTATCTAGCTTCTGCCCGCGACTTCGCCATAGTGATATTTCTTGTTCCCCGCCCAACAAAGTCGCCTGCCCTCGATTTACTACTTATTTTATTATTTAACTTACTTATTTTGCTGTGCCCGACAGGGTCCATATGATATAATTATAAGTTTACCACCTAAGAATACCTACATGTGGAATGCAATAAAGTATTGAATATTGAGTATATCGATTAGCGCTCTTTCTGACGTTTTTTTTTTCTTGACTCCTATGGATTCTAGCGTGATGCCAATAGCCTGCCCCAAGAATTGGGCTATCAAATGCAAAAAAAAAACTCTTCAACTTTATTATTAGTATTTAAAGCTATATTAATATTTGCCATCATAGTCCTAGGACATGCTATTCCTGTGAGTAGCAAACAGTTGGGTGTAGAGAAAACCCCAATGGAAGGCATCCCTATAAAACACTATGGTAACAAACAACAAACGTCGTTTCGGTTTTGTAAACACGACTGTGCCTTATCAGTTGCAACTTGCAGCGTGCGGCGCGGCATCAGCTGCGATGACACTACACTGATAGTGCACCAGCACGACTGCTCTGCCCCTTACATTATCAAGATGAAAATCGTAATAAACAATGAGAATCCACGACTTGTCAGATCTTGATGTTCATCTTCTTGTGTCTCAATTTGGATGCTGTGGATGGACCATAATCTATATGTAAAGCAGGAATAAAGTAAAGGCTCGTGCAGACTAGCCTGACTCGAGTGTCGCATCGCGTCGTCGCGACACTCGTAGAACAATTTCTATGAAAACTTCATGGAAATAGTTGTACAAGAGTCGCGTCGCGCCTGTTTGAAGAAGCCTTAAATCACTTCCCAGCTAAAATCATTAATTAACATGCTTCCTTGAACAGTATGGAAATATGTACTAGGAAATATGTACTAGAAAATAATATGTACTAGGAAATATGTACTAGGAAATAATATGTACTAGGAAATCAAGGTAAGTAGCATATTTTGCAAAGTTACAAATACTTGTAAAAAGACATAGGTATCCCGTAAGTACTTTGCACTTCTGCCATTTAATTTATTTTAAACACACTGTTTTGTAAATAAAGATCACATAGGAATGTACGAATAACTATAACATGTAATAAAATGTCTGCATAAAATGTAAACGCCATACAAAAATGTATACATTATGATGTTTAAAATACTTTTAAGTTGCGTAATAAAACACCATACCGACAATTGTACGATAATCAATTTATTTAAAACAAGTTTAGAGTTTTGCTTGTTTTTTCCTCAGAGGATTCTTAGGTCACTGGTAAAATTACTCAACAATGCATTTCTTATTTTAATTAATTTAATAGCTGCAATAGTTCAACGCATGGACTGTCCCGTGCGCAAAGTCATGTGTTCGATATTGCGCTGTTGACGTGAACGCACATATAGCACCATCAATAATATTTTGACTGCTATGATAATGTGCTAGCAAAAGGAAGGTCGGTGCTATACTAAGTACTCATATATTAATACCAGGCTTGTCCCAACGCAGGGCATAAGATTCTTCTCCAACAGGCAAATTGGCGCTTTCTTCACGATGTTTTCTACTGGGCCATCACAACTTCACAACAAATGTGTCATAGGTACACTATTAAATTGCCGCTAATATTTCTACAAAGCACCAAACATTATTAGATTCTGTATTAGCTCCATGCATACGACGAATATCATCAAAGTAACGGACAAAAAAATGGATTTTAGGTGAAAGTATGCAACAAGAAGACTCCTCAATCACGAATTCATAACTTTACCTGTGTATGTGACCGACGTTAGTTACCGACATCGGTAATTACAACATTGAACACTGTAATGTTATGTTATCCACAAAAACTGGTTGCAGGAACTGTTAGGTACTGCATGTTTTTATGCACAGACGACGTGCTACAATTACAATCAATCATATTGGACAGGTCTTTCCAAAGTTGCATATTTCGCATCAGATTAGCGCTATAGAATTTGATTTTCAGTATAGCATTGGTAAGTAATGTAAGTCATAGATTTATTCATTTTCCTTAGAAATCCTTCCGAACCGCTCTCCGACCCTTCGTTAAATACTCTTTTGCAAAATGTCAGACAACCGATTTAGGCTGTGCGTCTGTTAGTGAATGGGCTTATTATAACTTATTATTCTAGAACTCTAGAGGAACTGCTGGGCATTCTATGGGTATTTTTTGGCTTAGTCATTCATTTCGAGTACCTAGTAATGTAGTAATGTATACTATGTACACTAAGTTATTCCAACCACACTTACCTCCGTCGGAGATTTGTTCGTCGTTGGAGGCATTAGCTATTGAAGGCAATCAGGCGCTGCGGCTGATCACGTCATTAACAACATTGCTCTGAAATCTAACTCTAGGTTTCATGGTATTTTTATAAATTTATTTTTATGATAGTATTTAGAAAGACAGGCATGTTTTACGAGTGTTTTATACTACCAAAAATAATAATTTTCTTTGGCAACACTCTCTTATTTTTTGGGCTTTTCATAAAAATTCGTTGCACTTCTTTGTAAAAATTAAGGATGATCATGATTGAGATGTGATGACATCTCATGATGTACCTATGTGACGTCAAAAGCACGTAGATCGGCAGATCCACGCTCTCATGACGTATGATCTGATTGACTCTGAGATCAAAAGCAGCCAATCCATACCTACTAAAAAGTAAGAAGTAGGTAACTCTGTCTGTCTGTTACCTTTTCCAACTAAACCACCGAACCACCACTGAACCACCACTGAACCACCACTGAACCACCACTGAACCACCACTGAACCACCACTGAATCACCACTGAACCACCACTGAACCACCATTGAGCCACCACTGAACCACCATTGAACCACCACTGAACCATCATGTGACACAATGATAGACGGGCAACGAAGAGATCCTGTATGGGTTCCGTTTTTTTCTGTTTGTTGTACGGAACCCTAAAAATAAATAATGATGAAGGATATTTCCAAAGGTAGGTACGTACCACAGGAACCAAACAAAGTACATAGTATATCAGTTCATGAACTACATGCAATGACCTCAATCTCTAGCTAACAAGACCTGCTAGAGCTGGGTAGGATGATAAAACTCAGTATAATAGTTATTTGGCAGTTTAGGAGGATATTATATTACTCACAAGATTTTAGCTGTTACCTTCCTCAAGGAGAACATTCACAATATTTGCCTATCGCAGTAGGTACAGACGCCAGCACATCAAGCTACCCCAATCTGTCATATTTCTTTGATAAATTTTCAACTTTATTTGAAAAGGATAAGGTTCATGTTCAATTGGGAAAAATTGACAGTTTGGGGTAGCTTGATGTGCTGGCGTCTGTACAAGGTTTTTTTACATGTGTCCGCCATTGGAACCAACACCGCCATCTTGTTTTTCAATACATTTCATAAAACAATATTGCACAAAGGTACAGCAATTTCGGCAATAGCGACCAATCTCAGCGGATTCTAGCTTTGGCGCGTGAAATTTATATTATAGTGCACAAGTGTGTGTGCAGACACAGGTGAACTTTCTTCTCTCACTCTCATAGTCCGATGGAACGGCAATCCGACACGACCGGAGACACATCAGGCGAAGGACCGACTTTCCGGAGCACGAGGAGTAAAACACCGTTTTGTAACTCCGGGCTGAAACTTAGAAATTAAATTGGTAATAGAAAAACACAATAACACATTGCCCGACTCGGGAATCAAACCCACGAGCCCATGCTCAGCAGCCGCACTAACGACTACGAGACCAACGGCGCATTCATTCGGTAGCTAGTCACAACCTACTCTACGTAGGATAGGAACATACAATGCAAATCATACAACAAATTTTACTTCGGTACCTCCTATTAGTCACATGTTTTATGTTATTTTCCTCATACCTGTGTATCTTGACGCACACGTCACAGCTCTAACATGGTACGACCAAGCACGGATCCTTGAGGAAGTTGCGAAGCATACCTAATGGTTTCTAAAGATTGTTTTGTATTTGATGTTATATAGAATTCATAATAATTATAATGAAGATTATTTTCCTTTATGTCCGTGCTTTCCTGACGTTTGATGATAGATAACCAAATCAGAACAGCTTATTACGGGTAGATAGCTGTTACATAAGCGGTACATACTTCATACCTCACATCATATCCTTATATTTACCGTGTCTGGTATGCGAAACTCATCATATAGGTAGTAGGTAAAATATAATACCTAGTATACCTTGTGTTCTAATTTATTACTTTAATTATATTACTTGTCTGTTTTTCGGTATTCGGCATTACTCGATATTAGCTAGTATTATTCGACATTCGGCGAATAGTTGTCTAAAATAAAATTTTAATGCTGGGTTGCACAAAACGAGGTATTCCCCGTACAACAGGTACAAGAAATGGGTCCCAGCATTTAAAACATTCTTTGACATCGTTGTCTTATTTATTTAACCATTTATGCACACACTTAAGCAGACAAAAAGAAAGGAACATTAAAATACGTACAAAGGTAGGTAATGCTTATTTCTACAGAAATCTCTTCCAGCACACCTGCGATAGGAGAGAAGAAAATAGAGATGTAGACAACGCGTGTAATAATTAGTAGAAGGCAAAACATAAAATTACAAATTATACTCTAATTTAAATATACACACATAATATGAAAATATATAGTATGTATATTTTCATATTATGTGTGTATATTTAAATTAGAGTATAATAGAGTTTTAGTAGTATGTATGTATATACATACTACTAAAATAAATATAATTATAATGAAAATTTAAATAATAAATACTTAAGCAATTATGACAAAGTGAAGAGATAGTGTTCTTTCGCTCTTCTTTTGAATACAGCTACAGTTTGGCAGTCCCTATGATGTCAGGCGGAAGTGAATTGAATACAGCTACAGTTTGGCAGTCCCTATGATGTCAGGCGGAAGTGAATTGAATACAGCTACAGTTTGGCAGTCCCTATGATGTCAGGCGGAAGTGAATTGAATACAGCTACAGTTTGGCAGTCCACAACCGGACCGCGTGCACAGTGAAGGAGTAGGAGTAGAAGTCGGTTGAGTGGGGAGGGGACTTGAGATTTCTAAGATGCAACCTGCAAGGCGCATCAAAAGGACGGGCGTAGGAGAAGCGTTCCCGCAGGTAAGATGGGGTTTTAGGATTGTGAAGAATGTTAAATACCGAACACAATATCCGAGAGTTTCTACGAAGCCGAATACGGAGCCACTTGAGGATCTTGCGAAAGTTAGAAACATGATCGTACGTTTTAAGGTTAGAAATAAAACGAATGCAGATAGTTTTCAAACGCGCTAGTTTATTTAAAAGGTCCTCGGTGGCATCCAAATAACAGGCATCAGCATAGTCAATGATGGGCTGTATGAGAGTTTGTGCACGGGAGATTTTGGTGTTCAAGGGCAGGAAGCTCTGGAGGCATTTTAACGAATGGAACGTGTAGTGTACTTTGCGACTAACTTGAGCAATGTGGGCAGTCCACGATAAGTAAGAGTCCATGGTCACCCCCAGATTTTTAACCGTTTTTGCGTTTTCTATCTGAACTCGAGCTATGTTAACATATGTATATAAAAATAATAATGAATACTTACATTAATCTCCTTAAATCTATCTCTGAGAGTGTCTCGGGCTTAATTTATAAATTGATCGAACAGCTCTTTTCTGCAGGACAAAGATAGTCTGAATGTCGGCGGCATTTCCCCACAACTGAATACCATGCAACATTGTAATGTTGTAATGTTAATGTTGCACACCCCGTTTATTTTACTGTATTGTACAATAAACGGGGTGTCTCTATGTCCATTAAATTACGATTTTTTTCTAACAGTGTATGTTGCGGAGCTAAAGTTTTTCGACAATTTATCTAAATGTGAGCCCCACTGAAGCTTGGCATCCAAGGTTAAGTCCAAGAATAGCGTGCTATCTTCAGGATTCAATTCTTCGCCCTTTAACAACATAGTAGTTTTCACCTGCCTAACGGTTGGTAGTGCTTTTGGTTTCTTTTCATTAAGAAGTAACTTATTAACATTGAACCAGTGAACTACTTTTGAGATTGCGCTATTTACATCATCTGTAACCAACTGCTAACGTTTAAGTTTAAACAAAATTGAAGTGCCATCCGCAAACAACACTATATCATGATTATCCTTTATGAGGTAATGCAAGTCATTAATATAAATAAGAAACAAGAAAGGACCAAGAATTGACCCATCATGACGTATGCGGGTGCAATCTTTGCACACGCGAACCCCCGATTCATCCTTATGATGCAGACCCTACAGAACCGATTCCTCCGGCAAGCCACAGGCGCCCCTTGGTTCGTTCGGAACGAGATCCTCCATCTCGATCTGAAAATCCCCACGGTCAGTCAGTTCTTGAAACGCAACTCGAAGTGTTTCTTCGATAAAGCCGAAATTCACCGCAATCCCTTGATTGTGAAGGCCGCCACTTATGTCCCCAGTAGGATTAGCTCTGTCCGACGGCCGAGACATGTCCTCTCCGACCCAGACGACCACATTAGTACCCTTCAGGAAAGCAATAGGGCCACTAGTACAGTTCGCACACACCGCACAAAATCGTCCTTCCGACCTCGCCGCCGAGGTCCTCGCGCCCCGCGAAGACCCCAAGTAACGGTGCATAACGCCGAGACCCCCGACCGACCCTTGCTCGTTGAAGCGCCAGCCCGCGCCGCGCCGCAGCTGAGCCAGTAGCTTTAAATTCCCCGATCAATAATAATGCCAATATTTTGATCCAGCTTGTCCCCAACGATAGCTGTCCTATCAGTGACGCCCTGAGCCGAGGTCCGTACCCCACAGGGGGTGCCCTCAGCGTGCAGTCGCTTAGTATGTAAAATTTAGTTTGTAAGCCCTGGCTGGAGGCGTTAAGATTAGTTTCTTAATGGCAGCCCCAGGAAAGCCCGGTTGAGCAGTCACGGCCTCTCAAGGCCAACTGCGAGTTGCCCAAAAAAGACCAAGAATTGAGCCCTGTGGGACTCCCATTGATACTATAAATCCGGCAGATCTTTTTCCATTTACGTCAACTTACTTAGTCCTATTACTCAAGTATGAAGTTAAAAGATCCAGAATGGTGTTTCGGATCCCGTAGTGGCGGAGATTCCTGATTGTTTCATGAATGCTTTAGATATATCACAAAAAATGCCCAAGGCATCGTATTTATTTTCCCATGCATTGTAAATATGCCCTAAGAGTTCAACACCGACAACGGATGTTGAGTATATATGTGTTCTGTGGTTTGTGCAAACCGTATTAGGTAATTATACAGAGGACTTTAAATTTATTTGTAACATCTGTTTATGCGATCTGTTTTGATTTGATTTGATTTGTGACGCGTATTTTCCCCTAACTTGTTAATTTTTATGTTTGTGCCTTTTCTTTGCGTCCAATTGCTTGCAAATAAAAGATTTTTCTTTATTTTTGGCACGAATAACAAAATTATTTTATCAAAAGTAGTTATTCTTGAGACGTGTAGAAATATTTAACTACATAACTGCACTCTATGAACAGTTATACCCGTCAACAGGAAACCCCGTTACTAATCTGGCAAACGACCTAAGAGCTAAATTGATCCGACACTATACTGAAGACAACCCGGACGTCAGCTTGCACGAGATTAGGATGACTCTGAAGCAGCTCAAAAACAACAAGGTGATGGTGATGGTGGATCGTGATGACAGAATTACGGCCGAAGTCCTAAAGGCTGGCGGGAAACCCGTTCGTAAGGCCTTCCAGAAGCTTTTTGATTCCATCATACTCGAGGGCAAAACGCCACAGGCATGAAACAGAGGTGTGGTGGTACTTTTCTTTAAGAAGGGTGACAGTGCCCTTCTTAAGAATTATAGGCCCATCTCACTTCTGAGCCATGTCTTCAATCTGTTTTCCAGAGTCATCACGAACCGTCTAGCGCGCAGGTTTAACGACTTCCAGCCTCCCGAACAAGCCGGTTTCCACCGGCTTTAGCACCGTAGATCACATACATACGCTGCGGCAGGTTATACAGAAGACCGAAGAGTATAACCTGCCTCTCTGTTTGGCGTTTGTGGACCACGAAAAAGCCTTCGATTCGATCGAGACATGGGCTATACTGCAGTCCCTCCAACGGTGCCGGATCGACTATCGGTACATCGAGGTGTTGAAGTATCTGTACGAAAACGCCACTATGTCAGTCCGTCTCCAGGACCTGACCTCGAAACCTATCCTTCTGCAGCGATGTGTTAGACAGGGCGATGTTATCTCTCCGAAACTGTTCAGTGCTGCACTGGAGGATGTCTTCAAGGTTCTGGACTGGAAAAGGGCCGGCATCAACATCAATGGCGAGTACATCACTCACCTTCGGTTTGCCGATGATAAAGTTGTCATGGCTGAGACTATGGAGAACCTCAGTACAATGCTCGATGACCTCAGTAGAGCTTCCAAAAGAGTGGGTCTTAAAATGAACATGGATACGACAAAGGTCATGTCCAATGCCCATGTAACACCCACTCTCATAACAATCGGAGGCGCTGCACACGAAATTGTGGACGAGCACGTTTACCTAGGACAAACTGTCCAGTTAGGCAGGTCCAACTTCGAGAAAGAGGTCAATCGTCGAATCCGACTCTGGGCAGCGTTCGGGAAGCTACGCAAAATCTTCTCGTCCCATATACTACAGTGTCTCAAGAGGAAAGTCTTTGACCAGTGTGTGTTGCCAGTGATGACATATGGAAACAAATCGTGGTTGCTCATGATGGGCATCATAAGAAGGCTAGGACCAACCAAAAACCCAAAGGGCAATGGAGAGGGCAATGCTTGGAGTTTCCCTACGTGATCGAATCAGGAGTGAAAAGATCCGCAAGAGACCCACATAACCGACATAGCCCAAAGAATTGTGAAACTTAAGGTGGATCTTATTGACATTGTTTCCATACAAACTTCAGGAGTGCATTACTCCACTGTTCAATTCAATTCAATTCAATTCCATTCAATTTTATTTCAGGAACAATTTACATTGTGTTTGAAAACATACATAACAAATAAATAAACAGGCTCATTAAATTATAAACTAACACATTCATAACACAATAAAATTAATAACATACAAAATATAAATTCACATACAAAATATAAATTAAATTCCACTATCACTACAGCTATTACATACTAACATTACCCAGTATCACAATAACTAATATATAAAAAAAAAAAAACGTGGATATGTCATCATCTATCGAATAAAAACATTTCTCCAATAGGAACGCTTTGAGTCTTGACTTAAATGAGCTCTTGTAAATTAAAGTTTTTAAATCCAATGGCAATCTGTTAAAAATCCGCACTGCTTGATATTGAGGACTATGCTGAACAATATTAAGTTGGGGTTTTATTTTGTTTTTAAAATCTTTCCTGCGCGTACTTTCCCTCAACTGTCTTTCTTCATCTGTTTCATAATTATGTAGGTATTTTTTGAAATTCACCAACAATACTAAAACATAGAGGCTGGGCACAGTAAGAATTTTTAAATTTATGAAATGTGGCCTACAGCTCTCTGTTTGTGATATCCGGACCATGGTTCGTATGGCTCTCTTTTGAAGTACAAAGGCCCTCTGGCAGTTATATTTAAAACTATTTCCCCAAAACTGGACACTATATCTCAACCTTGACTCTATTAGAGCATAGTATAACATTTTAAGATGCTTTATGTCAATTTCATCCCTAAGACTGCGTAAGGCATAACACGCTGAGGAAATGTACGAATCAATTGCTTGCAATTCCCTTTTCCAATTTAAATATTTGTCAATGTAAACCCCTAAAAACTTTACCTCACTAACTATATCAATTTTAACTTCATTAAGTGCGATCGTCATTTTGTCTTTATTACGAGCTGTTGTACTGAATAACATTATTTTGGTCTTTTCTGTGTTAATTATTAGCTTATTACTTTCAAACCAAGAATTAAAAATTGTTAACACTGCATTAACCTTAGCGGAAAGCTCCTGCATGTCGTTAGCTTCAACTATTGCGTTGGTGTCATCTGCAAATACTGTCAGTTGTGTGTCAGAAAATATTGTATTTATGTAATTAATTAAATCATTTGTAAATAATATAAACAAAATAGGCCCCACAATCGATAATGTTCGATAATGTTCAGACGCGATAATCAACGGCGCGGCGGGCGGCGTTTCCCGTTGGGTGTGGCCTCAGCATGAGTGAGATGCAGGATCAGTTACAGTAAAACAGGCGCGTAAAAAATTAAGAAAAGTCATTTGGAAGATCGGGTTTTATGAAAAAACCACTGCAAAAATCAATGACCAATAAAGTTTATTGAACTTTTCCATATTTGAGCTTTGCCGGTACCGACTTGGTTTTGAAGATTTCACACTTCTTTTATTACTTTTTAATGGCTTTTTATTTTAGTATTCTGTTTCCGTACAGACAATATTAATAATGAGACAAAACTATACCATGTTAAATTTTTGATGTACAGACGCCAGCACATCAAGCTACCCCAAGCTGTCAAATTTCTTTGATAGATTTTCAACTGTATTTCGTAAGCATTAAGTTCATGTTCAATTGGGATAATTTGACAGATTGGGGTAGCTTGATGTGCTGGCGTCTGTATTGCTTTGATGACGAAGTATTCGTCATAATTCTTGTTTTTTTTCAAAAGCACCCACTGCGCTGGAGAACATAAGATTTTACTGAGCATGAGGTCCTGGGTTCACGGATCCGACCAATTTATGATTGGGTTTGTCCATCTGTGATTTCTGTAGAGCTGTCTGGAGCCTGGATGTGGGCCCTTTTAATGACAATAGGCTTGCCTAGCCCTCTATTACATGGGACTTAAACATAACAGTTATGTATGTACCAATGAACACGTCTGCTAAACCCTTCAGGGATAACAGGCGCGATGTTTGTGTTTGATGAGAAAATAAAGTAAAAAAAACTTATTTTACTGTTTTGTTACACAACACTGACGACTCTGCTAGAAATATTGGTCATGGCAACATTGAAAACAGTCAATGGCCACATTCCGAATTAGAAAAATAGCGCTGTGAGCGCTCACATCAATAATTTGCGTTCCGAGATAGATATTATCACGATTATGTATGGCACAGCTAAGAACTGTCATTTTTGTTAACAATACGGAACGCTCGTGAACGCGATAACAGTGCAAATTATATTTTTCTAATTCGGAATGTGGCCTTAATAATAAGCATGGTTGCAAGATGGTGCATGTCGTGACGTCATCTATGACGATTCACGGGACATCGTTATCGCGCTCATGCCAATTCGGAACGGGTATGAGCACGCTCAAATCGATATGATCGTATCTCGGAACGTAGCCAATGGAACGTCAGTCTGAGTTTGCTCCAGTTCAAATCTTACACATAAAATCAAGCATGAATTTATAGGCATCCTACTCTAACACTATACTATTTCTTCGCAGCAAAGTTAAGCTTAAAAATTTACCACACTTTACCTATCGTGAACGCGCTGGCGAAAGCAAAAGACGCGATTTTGTTTGTTCGATGGCAAAATGTTATAATCAACAAATTCAGGAAAGAGCTGACTAAAAATCGGCGAAAATGTCGGCAAATGAGCAGCCGGACCTGTTGTTTTTCGATACATTCTCCCACGACACCAGTGAGGTACGAAAAACATGTAATTTTCGAGATACGTACAGCGGCTGTTTACCGTAATAAGCAGTTTACCTTAATCTTTGAATGTCCTATTTCAGGAGCTTAATTTAGATTTGGTGCAGTTTCCAAAGTCAGTTTATGTGAGGGAAATACGTATAATACCGCTGGGAGCGCGCGTGGAAGGTGACTTTCCCGGCGGTGTGCGACTAGGCGCTACGAACCCCACTAAGTTCCACATAGACTTCTTTGTGAACGACTTGAGCAAGCCTGGAGCGTCCACGTTTGAGGCTCTGGGCAGCCTGGACTACTGCCAGAATGGCCAGATACACATGGAGTGCGGCAACGCACTGGATCAGCCAAGAATTCCAACTGATGGACTTGTTCTTAGAGGTTAGTTTGTATTTCCTAGAAGTTCACATCAATGAAATTGCATTGTTTTAATATTGATTTAAAATATTCAGAAATGAAGACATGATCAATGTCCAGCTTCCGTTGGACATCTACCAGGTACTGCCGTAGGCGTCTTCTAAATGTGTTGATTGCGCTGATTGCTTGAATGCTGGTGGGAGGTCATTCCACATTTTAGAAGCCGCATAACAGGAGCTTAGAAGCTACCTCCAAAAGTAGCTGTACTATGCGACTGCGTCAAAAGTTGCTGCGAGCATTGCCTTCTCCGGCATTCTCGTCTACTGGCTATCCAACTGAAACGGTTGTACAGGTAGTCCGGTTTCTGGTATTTAACTACACCGTATAGAAGGTACGCCAAGTGTATTTTGCATGATGCATTTCTTTCTCAATAGGAAGGGTCTATAACCGAATGCAAGACTTTTGAACTTTTAGAATGAGCCGATCTGTGCGAGTCAATAGGCACGGGTTGTAGACTGTATCGGCATAGTTTCTTACAGAGTCGGCTACCTGTTTTTCGAAACGATTGCCTCAGTCCATAATAAAATCTAGATTGCGCGCTACATAGACTTTGTCAACTGCTTAGCCCATTAGCTCCAGGTGAAATGTTGTGGGTACTTGAGCTAGTTGTTGTCTTGAGCCAGATACCAAGTATTTCGTTTTGGTTGGGTTTCTCGACAGGCTCGCTTCAGATCAGGCAGCGATTCTATGAAGGTCGTTGTTTATATCTTTAATGGCACTATTGGATTCATCTATTTTCTTCAAAAGGCTTTAATTATATTAGCAGTCTCATCTTTAATGGTTGTAAGGAAAACCAACTTGTTTGTGTCTTGGTTCAAAAAACCCATAACTATAAACTTAAGATTAATTTATGTGAAATTAAACCCAAATTCATGTATTTTTTCCAGGCTGGTACACTACTATCACCCTGGCTGTCTATGGCAACCTGACCCAAGTATTGCCAGAAACCCCAGTGGGTGCCAATCCTCCTCCAGTGGTCCAAAGACCCGTAGTAGCCCGGGAGGCCCCGCCGGCTCCCCCACCAGTTGTCCCCCCAAACCCAGAATGGACTCAAGAGCCTGTGGTCCCAATACCTGCTTACACTGGCAACGTAGCCACGGTCAATCCTGATGCCTACGGGCCTGCCAACTATCCTGAGAACTATGACAGTCAGATGTATAGAGCTGACTACTATGATGCTGAGCAGCCCAAGGATCCTCGTACTTACCAACATATTGAAGAGAGCACGTGGGAGAAACGAGATATCAGCATTGAAAGAGATACTGACCGGTTGCGTCATAGTCCGCGGTCTATTGACCATGACAGGGATCGGAGAGACGTGCGCAGTCGTAGACGGTCTCTGGACAGGGGACGAAGTCGGGAGTCGTCCAGAGTACGCGACAGAAGCAGAGAGATCGACAGGATAGATAGACTTCGGTCTCGATCGAGGAGTCGCGATAGAGATTACGTGGTGAAGGGCGAATATCGACCTCTAAGTCGTTCGAGGTCTCGCAGTATCGACAGATTGCGCGCGATATCTACCGATCGTGACCGTGATTGGGATAGAGGATCCTACAAGAAGGATGATTACCGCCGACACCGTGAACCATCGTACGATAGATCTCGCGGCGGATCATACGAAAAAGAGGCGGGTTCGTACGAACGTCGGTCTCCGTACGATAAGAGAGCGCCATCATACGAGAGAAAGATTCCTTACGAAAAACGTTTATCACCATACGAGAAACGCGCATCGTCGTACGAAAGACGTGCGCCTTCTTATGAGAAGCAGTCTTCGTATGATCGGAAACGTCATTCGCCTTACAGTCGCATCAGGGGATCTAGTTACAGCAGCCGGTCGCCTAGTCGCGATGACCCCAGGAAGCGGCCTAGGACTCCGCCTGGAGAGAGTAGTCGAAGACCTTTGTCTCCGAGGGAAGTGGATGCATCAAGTCCCATTAACTCCATCAGGTCTGAGGAAGGAGGAGAGTATGACAGAAGTGGAAAACAAATCCCAAGAGTTGACTTCTACCATCAGAGCTATCGCCACAAAACCTCTATTCGCAGTCCTTCTCAAGAAGCTGAAAATGCGGCTTATATTGAACAACAACAACATACCAGCTTAGTAACTGTCCAAATAGTTGACAATGCAACCACTAAACCTATTGAATCACCAAATAGGAACCCAGAAGAAGACAGGTCTATAGATGCTGAGCAATTTGAACCTATCTTGTCAGACGAAGACATCTGCGATGATCTTGAAGGGCCAGCGTATATGGAGATAGATTACGACATGAACGACTACTGCGGCGTTGATGACATCATCAAATATTACAATCCTTTCAAGTGCGATTGGAACAAATATGAACTTGTGAACAAAATACACTTGTTGGGACCTAGAAGGGAAGGTGTCAAAGATGTACTGAACGCTACTTTTGATGAACTTTGTGATGCTAGTCCAGAATTGTTTAAGATCTCAGAAATAGCTAAGACTAATAAAAAATTGGATCAAAAGTACTTTGCGAATACTTTCTCCGATATTGATAATACGGCCAGAGAGGAATGGGTTCACCAATGCGAACAACTTTATGTATCAATCACAACACTTTGCAAGAACACAGATATTATACTGAGAATCTTCAAAAATATAAATAAGAATGACACCACTGATGAATTTACTGAAATCTATCAGCTATTGATAACTTTTTGCAAGATCGGATTAAACTTTGAGTTTGCATTAGCTCAGCAGCAACCGACGTACAAGATAAGACATATGAAGTGTGGTATACGTCTTGGTGAAGCTCTAATGGGTCACAGACATAACGGAGAAGTGACGAAATTACTTCTTATATCTAACATTGATGTGTCAATGTTACTATTAGAAATGTATTCTAAAGAATACATGGCTTTGAGCATCCGTCTTATGATTTTAAAAGCCTTAAACGCTTGTCTGTCATCAAAGGAATCTATAGATCATTTCATGAAAGATACTGTGTTTCCAAAGTTTGATAAAACTGATGACAGAAAGCCAAGGAATGGTTATCAAGCGTTGATCACTATGATGCAAACGAATCCTCTCGCGAGATTGAAGTTTTCCATCAGTGCATTGATAAAGAAACTAAACATCTATGAACTGCTGAACAAAATGCATGATTTGGTGATCAACTTCAGTAAGTCTAGTTGTGATGATTCTGATCTTTCGGATGCCGATGCTCATTTTATAGTGAATTCTCTCGAAGAGTTGTTGTATATGTATCGCTCGCATTGTTTCCATTTATCGCAACCGCAGCGTTTTCTACCAGTGTCCGCTCAATTTGAGATAAACAAAGAATGCTCAAACGAAACTTTACTAGAATTCTTCAACATTCATCAAATTCTAGAAGTCTGTCTATACTTGTTGACTTGTCCTCAGACTTGCAATAACCTCGTAGTCGTCAGTCCTATTCACGACTTGATCTATGAGTTGATAAACTCTCAAAATGGTCTAAACTTCTTGTACCAGAATATGGAAATGAGTGGATTGCTGTTCAAGACTTTAACTCTGCCTTACAGCCAGCAGAATACTGACGAGTTCCTCTACCCTCATGATTTGAGTAACTACAGCGATCTGCAGATTTTAGGCCTGGAATTGGCGTATAGACTGAAAGCCCTGTATTACTTGCATTCGATCTGTGATCAGCAAGCAGGAACGGCTGATGAAAATGAACTTATTGATAGATTACAGTCCTTATACTGTCTCAGTTTTGGCAGCATCGGTAGGACCGCAGTACCAGATGTGATTGTCATGGCAGACAACGCAGAGTGTCTCATGGAAGTCTTTGAGAATGATTTAAAAGTGAAAGCAAAAAACGACTCTCCCTTAAAACAAAAATCACCAGCAAAAGGATACGCCATTGAGCTGATAGTCTCTGCAGTACGATTCGCAGCTAACGTTCCATTCTTGAAGAAATACGGACAAAGATTGATCAATGTGTCCAGAGAACATGATAGATTTGAGCCTAGCGTTTCCAGTGTGTTACAAGAAGTAATACCGTACTTAAAACCTGTTGAAAAATCGACAGTTTTATCAGGAGAAGACATGGCAGAGTGTGTCGAAATACTCAAAGCTAGTTCCGAACATGCTCCGGACTTGCCAGGAGAACTGATGACTTGTTTGCGGATTTTAAGACATTATTGCATATCTGATTATGAGAATAACGTGACCATTGCTTGCGAGTCAGCGACTGAAGAATATGTCGAATTGAAATATAAGTACCAAGTGCTTCAATTGTTTTCTTTGGATGGTGTGGCGCATTTGGCAGGACTCTTAGACCGTTTAGCTACACATTTTGACCAGCCAAGCATGCATACTTCGCTATTCGCATCAGTGAAAGGGTTACAACTTGCCCAAATGTTGCTACCATGTCTCAGGCTGCTAGATGCAATGTTGGCTAGAGTAGTTCGCTGTCGAGGACCAAGGTTCCGGGACTTGACTGCAGCCCCAGTTCTTCTAAAGACTTACGGCATAGCAAAAGCTTTCCCAGTGGGGTCTGTAGGATACAGAACTGCTGCCAAAGCTGCTGAAGCTTCAGTAAGAGCGTTACTGGCATACGCACAACCGATAGCTGATGACGCAAACGACGGCGACTCCATCCGTCGAGGACCTTGGACATCCCTCTGTTCGGAAGTAATATCTTACATAACCACAGCTCCATACACCTTTGTTCCTGGTCTACTGGTCTTTTCGGAGTTATTACCTTTGCCGCTACCGATGCAGACTAAAGCGCCGCCTACTGACCGAGAATTAGCTGATGCTTCTAATGAAAGACGATTATGGTCAGCACATCTTCACGCTCTGTCCAATGATTTGACAGACATGATACAGATCATTTGTATGTCAACCTATAGGCCCGTAGTTCATATGCTGCGTCGAGTTTGTGTGCAAATCGCAGATTTAGCTCCTAATACGGCTGCTACGGTTGCAAGAGCTGTTGTTGGGGCTGTCACTAGAGAATTGAAGCCTGGAGAACCAGCTACTGCCAGTATTGCTAGGGTTTTAGGCTTTTTGGCTTGCCTAGTGTCCCATGCGCCTGTCAAATGCGCTGTCTTGCACGCTATGAATAGTGGGGGACCTCGGGCTACTGATGTCCAAACTGCCTTATCCTCAGTTCTAGGGCTAGCTAACTCTTCTAACGAACATGCCGCGGCTCAGGACTACGCAGCGCATGCTTTAGCAGCATTCTGTGATGCAGAAATAACGCTGACACCTTTAAATGGACCGTCAGATATCATTTTATCAAACTCCTTGCCGAATAAAGATGCTTTGGCTGCGTTTTTGGATGCAACAGCCGACTGCCTTGAATCTACAACCAAAACCTGTTCTGTCGCTTCATCAATACTTCGAGCCTACTTTGTTTTGACGGAACATGAATATGGTTTCCAGCAGTTCAGGAAATTCGTGTCCAAAAGACGAGAAAGTTTGGGCAAGTTTTTCAAATGGGCATTGGAAGGTCAGGGTGAGGATAAGGCGGAATGCTTGAGCCTGTACATCGACCTGATCAGGATCCTCAAGATGGAGGAAGGTGAAGGTCCCGTGGGTCGGAAGACCATGCTGACAGTGGGGGAAATGGCTGATGTGGTGGGATTCTCGCCTTCTGATGAAGATCATCCTGTCTTGAAGTTGGATACGATTTTGAGAGTAAGTATTTACCTTTATGCTGTAAAATCTTGTATTGTCATTTTGTTCTAACAAAGCTCAATTTTTAGACCAGACCAAAGCTTTATTACACACTTTACTATTAAATATTCATAGTTTAGGTCGTAATCGCCATTGTATAAAAAGGTTCTATTTTGACATAAAATTGAGCTTCTTTAAAACAAATTGTGCCTGTTGTCACAACACATTTGTTTCGACATTTGGCAGAGCTAATGCATATAAAGCTTTGGTTTACATAAGCGGTGCCGACATACAACAGCCCCAAAATAACGGCTGTTATAAAAATATGTTATTTTAACCATTACATTGTCAAAAATGTTTCGAAAGGACGACCATCATTATAATTATGCCGACACCGTTTCTAAGGAAACCCAAGATTTACTGAAAGCAATTAATTCCTGCTGCATGCTAACCATTACCTGTAGTTACATATTAAGAGTAGACTTTCCTTCCACAGCCAAGAGAACAGAACAGCAATTTTAATCACCGTTTTCAGGAACGAAACTCCGACGAAGATGCCTTGGCCAACGCCAGCTTCTTGGCCAGCCACCTTCAGAAGCTGAAGGTCTTGGAGGAGCCGGCAACTCCTCCGGAAGCCCAGGAGTTGGTGCTGCCAGGGCCTGAGAGCCTGGTGGCTCAGTTCCAGGCTAGAACAATATACGCTATAGGGGAGGCGAGCGATGAGAGACTGACGTCAAGTTATTGGCTGAATGTGCCCGCTGCAGGCGGGGAGGATGATGTAAATGATAGTGAGCTGGTGAGTCTAGTTCTGTTTTTTTATTTGAAGATAAAGATAGATTTGATACTATGACCGCATAAAGGTCAGAAATTATCCCAGAGGAACGTACTACCGGGATTCAAACTACATTACCCAGGTCATGGCCAATGCCTTAAATCTCTTTGACAAGAAGTACACAAAACATCGAAATTACATGTGAATTTTGAAATCATCCTCTAATTTACCGCCTTGGGGGATGATTTTACAAAAATGCTGCAACACGTAATTCTTTATTTTATACTAAAAGCAAAATTTTGTATTTTCATATATCTGTTACCGGCCAAACCCGATTTCAGGCCGAACTAGTTTGTCCTAGGCCAAACTGGTTTATTAAGCCGGGGCACCCCGATTAAATAGGTTAGGTTAGAACGGTGAGCAAAAGCGCGCGAGCCGAGCGAGCGAAGCGAGCGGCGCCGCGGCAGCGGCCGGCGAGCGTTACTTCCAAAGGCTGTTAACGAAATGGCTAATTAAGCTAGTTGGCTGAGACATATCACGCGTAGGATAAGTCCCCAAGTAGCACAAAATAGCTTTATTATGGATGGATAACAAAATTTAGCATATTCTTAAGCATTATAAGAAGTCTAAAATTGGGCATTATAAACCGCTATACCTACAGCTCTTGTAATGCTAATTTGGGCCCCAAATTATACAGACTTAAGTATTAGAACGGCATTTTAGCAGCATTATATTGGTTGTCTACTGGTATGATAAACGCATTATAATGGGCTGTGAAAACAGGTAAAAGCAGTGCGCATATCTTCAATGCGGCTCTTATACAGCTTGTACTATTACAATGGAAAAATAAAAACATTTTCAAATGTTATTTTGAATTTCTGTTAGTATTAATAAAATCTCGTGTAAAAAAGAAGATGGTGTGTGATACATTCAACAAAAAAATATAAGTGCTACGGGGTAAGTAATTAAACTCTTGTTTTTTGTTCTGTATGAGTGAATTTAGGTTGCGAGTATCAGTTTACTGTGAAAGTATGTATATATTTGCATCAAATATTTCATGCGCCTTCGTATTAAAGAGTTAGTTATTACAAAAATACTATAAAAAGATATGGAGTTCTAAAAAAAAATATGCTCTTACGAAGAAATCTTTAGTTTTAGTCATTATGATTAGTGTCCGACCGAAACAGGATTTTCAGCCGAAACCGAACCTTCGGTCTTGGTCCCAGTTTCGGCCGAAACCGAAACCGAAACTTATTTGAATTTTTATAGCATGTTAAATCTTTTGTATTTTTACGCATATAGACAGTAACAAGTGTAAGAAAATAAAATGCAACAATTAAAGTATGAAACAAAAATGGTTCTTTATTTGTAAAATTAACAATTTAAATAAAAAAAACACAATCAACATATTTCTCAAACTTTTTCAAAAATCAACATTAATTACTTATGTTTACAATAGTCTTAATGATTTGATAACTTGTATTGTTATTTTTTAATGAGATCTAGTATTTAACTTAGTATTTAAATAATTATCTTACCATTATAATTAATTATCAGTGATACTTAATTAATATTTATCAGTCTCAATAAAGATGAGTATATTTTGTACGACAATCAAGTACTTTTTCACTTCTCATGCTCTAAAAGTACGCCAATATAGCCCTACGAAGCGGGACTAAAGTGACCACTTAAGTCTCTAGGGAGTGAAAAGTAATTAGGTTTTTTAATTTCCTTCATGTGACATAGACAAACTCAAACAGCCAGTAAATATACTATTATCTGTGGAGTTTGGACCATCTTCATTGCGAAAATGTTGAGGGTTTTAGTTCCATGGTTTTTCCACAAAGAATATGGCGCCAGGTGTTTTAAATTGTTAATCTGTGACTGGTTTAGATGAAAAAACTGACCGCGAAAATTTCTGAATTTTTGTCGAGTGTAAATTTGTTCGGTTTTAAATAAATTTATTAAGAATGTCCAGTGACAGTGAAGAGTTTGACGTCGAGCAAAGAGAAAAATAAATAATAGATATTGTCGTCTAGTCCCTCGATATAAAATATACTATTACCTAATAATGTTTGCGTGAGAAAAACCACATAACCTTAAATCATCACAATCGCGCCGGCTAGCGAACTCAACCGGCAATCACGTTCACTCACTCACTCAAATTTAGCCGAATGATGCGCGACAATTCACGAACACCTAGTTTTGGCGGGGCCGAAGATTCGGCCAATTATTGGCCGAAACCGAAACTGTGGCCGAAACTAGCCGAAACCGAACCTTCGGTCGGTCCTTAATTATGATACCTGTCTTGTACCGGCCGGTCTACACCATAGGATGAAGTCTTTTTTAAAGCATTATTTACCATAAAATGAAATTTTATATTTTATAGAATTTTAAAGCAAAATGGCCTAAGCCTAATTAAAAACTTTAGGCATTTGCTACATTCCTTGTAATTCTTTTGGCTTGGTAAAAGCAATAAAAAAGAATTTAAAGTATGTTCAGGCCGTAACAGAGCTTGATTAGAGCAGCGTTCATAGAGTTTTTGTTGTATAATTTAAAACATTTTAGGGTTCGGTATAAACGTTTTAAGAATTGGTAAAACCTCTGTACCAACATAGATAGTTTGACAAAATATAGAACACACGTTAAACGTTACCCGTTACACGGGCTAATTTCGCAAAATCAATTTCCGCTTTAGTTTGAATTGATACAGTATCGTATTTATTTTTACGAACTTTTTTATTTTATTTAGAGGTAGGTATATATATATTTACTTTCTACCCATTTGACAATGTAGGCAAGTATGGGCAACGCGAGTTTCACATAACCAAGCGCGTACCTACCTACTGATTCGTAAGCTGTGGGCTGAGTAGCAACAGCATGCGACCAGTGGCAGTCCTTACGTCCCTCCCTCTCCTGCACGGTGCGTGGTGGTGTCATGCAGATCGCAGTCAGTCTAAACTTACCGCAAACTACGAAGCGTGCGCTCATATTCGAGTTATCTCTCTATATTATTTAAGGTGATTGTCTTGTCCATTTACGTCATATAATTTATATTCCCGTGTTTACATCTAAATAAGTAGGTAACTAATTATTCTTTCTTTTCAGTATCAAAATGCCTTTTAATTTTTTTGAAACAACTGAGAAAGGAAAAATACAGCTTTACGTCATTCCCAGAAACTGGGAATGAAATGGTCATCTCCGGTATCTCAAGAAAAGGACCGATTATAAATTAACCAGAGACAAATATTAAAAATCTCGGCCTGAATGGCCAGTTATGTCGTGCAAAGTAAAAAGAACAGCACTTTCATCTTACAAAGACGGCGAAGAAGAACTTGCAATTATGTCGGGGCACAGCGACACCAATCTCTGTGAAAAAGAAGATGCCGTAACTGGACTCCCAGCTGTTTTTCCAGGGATTGCTCTGCGTGGCAATCGGTTCTTTGAAAAACCAGTTCATTTTGTCCATCTATCACATTTAAAGTTACGGAACCCTCCTTATTATTGCCACCGGGCTCATTATTGATGTCATCATGTTGATAATTATCTGATACATTTTGACTTTCTGAATAGTTAATAATAATTAAATATTCTCTTAATACTTTTCATTTCGCACCACCACTTCTTTTAATACTTTTCCATTGTTTTCGGTTCATTATGATTAAAAACGCAAGAGTACACGAACTGTAAAAAGCTGGTTATTGGCTGGATTAGATGACAGTATACGACTTATTGCTTGTTAAAATTATTTTTAGTATACGTTTGTATAGATAAAGGCTATACAATATTACGATGAAATGCTTTTAAACAGCTGGCATTAAAACAACACTAATGTACACCGTTAAACAGTTGTGACCCATGCGAAAGGTCGTTATAAAACATGGAGCCGTAATAAAGAATTTTAAAATGCTTTATAATAACCTAAGCCGTAATTAATGCTTATATACGGCTTACACTTTTGTATAATGCTTACAGCTGTATTAGAAGCTGTACAGAGGCATAAATTGTATCTAAAATAAAACCTTTAGCTGCACGAAAGATTGAAAAAGAGGAATAAATAGCTTTAGGAACTACAAAGTTAATAAAATGCTGCTATACAGAAGCAAGACATTGCTAAAACCCTTAAAATTCTCTAATGAAGTTAGAAGAAAATTTTTGGTCATCACATTTTCCATTATATCGATTCTGTGTTACTTGGGTCTGTTTGGCCTAGGACAAACTAGTTTGGCCTGAAATTGGGTTTGGCCGGTAACATATCTAATCTAAAAATGCTGGGTTTCCCATGCAAATTTTTTCCCCTATATCAACCCCTCTAGTATTAATTTTTAAGTAGTATATGCCAAATTTATCGCAATCCGTTCAGTAGTTAAGCAATTATAGATAACTTATAAACATTCAGACAGACAGAGCTACTTTCGAATTCATAATAATTACTAGCTTTTGCCCGCGGCTCCACCCGCGTGGATGTCGGTTATCTTTAAAAAAAACCATATCCTCCATATCCCAGGCTATATCTCTGCCAAATTTCATGACGATCGGTTCAGCGGTTTAGGCGTGAAAGCGTTACAGACAGACAGAGTTACTATCGCATTTAGAATATTAAGTAGGGATTATTTAATAGTATGGATGGTCAATAGTGACCGATAATGATGATCACGACTTTTTACAATATTTAATCAAAAGTGGTCTCTTACAGAAAATGATCACCAATCACGTCGTTAAAAAAACTGTTGTTGTGAATAACTTTTCACAACAAATTAAAATCATCAATACAACTTAATTTTGAATTTTACGGTCTACCTTTACGCATCTCCCTTAATGAGCTGCAGGACACAGAACGAGACGCAATTGAAGTTTTATTGTAAGTACCTATGTTCGGGAGCGTTTAGTGTCCCGCAAAGTGTTAATGATTCATGTCTCTGAGACTAAGATAACCGCAATTTGTTCAAGTTTGGTCATAATTTCCAGGTGTCGTGTGACATAATGGAGATAGCGGCGGGCTACGTGCTGGGCGGCGGCGAGGCCGTGTGCGGCGCGGTGCGGCGACTGGCCGGCTGCGCGCTGGCCGGCGCCGAGCCCGCGCCCGTGGACGACAAGAGGCCGCCTGGTAACGTATCTTGCACTTGATCGCAGCCACGATATTGAGCTAGACTTCGACATCGTCTAAATATTACTTCAGAAAAACATAAATAACCTACTCTTTTTGCAAAGAAACCTCTGCAACTCATCTGCCTATCATCATTATCAAGTCTTTATCATGGTGGTCGATATCCTACGTTAGTGGATCTGCACAAGCTCATCACTAACTCGTCGCTGTATCTTACGTGCTACGCGATGCATCCGCATGAATAAAGTATCGTTTTGTGATTTTTCCATAGTTTGTCCATTCGATATAATTATACTGATTAACATACTTAGGTACCGGTGAAGAAGTAATGTATTTACTGCAAAAAAGAAACCAGAAATATTTTACGTTTTGTTGTTTTTCATGGTTTTGTGTTGTTTTTCATGTATGATTAATAAAAAAACGGTGTTTGACTTGGATTTTAAAGAAATCACTGAATAATATGGCATACCTCCATGTCATAATCGCGGTCGAAAGCGCACTAGTCTGCGGAGGCCATTTGCTTATGACAAGTCACGACGCGGGGGACACAGACAACGCCCCCTTGCCACTTCTCCTGTTTTTATTTCTGATTGCAGCTGATTTTCTTAATTTTTCAAGAAGTTTTACTACTTTTATTTTGTTAGAAACTGTGTGCAGTAATTTATCTCCGCTAAATCGTAAATGAAAGTGCAGTGAAGCACAGGTAGACCATTGTGTCTATATAGTGATGGAGCCCGTGTGCCCGCAGTGGCACTGACGCGCGTGCGCGTGGAGGGCGGCGCGGACGCGTTCCGCTCGCGGCCACCCAACACGTCGCGGCCTCCCTCGCTGCACGTGGACGACTTCACCGCGCTGCACCAGCCCTACACCTCCGCGCAAGTCACCAGGTGAGCGGGAGCCATGAGCACTTGCTTTATTTTAGTCAGAAAACCGTTCAGAAGAGACGCTTTTGTTGGTTGGTCCAAAGGGCCGTTGATTATCGCTCCAAAGAGAGCCGTTTGACTATACCATCGTGGTGAAAGGATAAGTTGGTTCTGTTATTCATACCGTATCCTTAGCACCACAACCATATAACCACCAAAAAACACCCACCCATAAACTTCTTTTCATAACCTTTATAGGTTTATGAAAGGAAATCTTCTACAACCTTAGAATTTTGATGAAGTATATAAACAATACTTACTTATTATCACACTAAGCTGGAACTGTTTATTGT
The DNA here is from genome assembly GCA_947359405.1 of Antitype chi. Taxonomy (NCBI): domain Eukaryota; kingdom Metazoa; phylum Arthropoda; class Insecta; order Lepidoptera; family Noctuidae; genus Antitype; species Antitype chi. Next base: position 1,023,773 of record OX375823.1, read on the forward strand.
TTTACTCATATTAAGTGAGTTCTACTTTTGTATTTATGAAGCGGCGGTATACTCAGCTGCGTATAAGGGGCCATTCAGGTATTACGTAAGCACTACCTCTGTAGTGCCCTCTGGGCGAGGCGGTCTTTGCTTTGCTTATTTTTGATGACATGGGGGATGGAGGAGTCTGGATGGTGATTACGTCAGCAGTATGTATTTTTAAACTTTTTTGGATTTTCTACGAAATTTAGACGAGCACCAAGATGTTGAATGGCTCGAAGAAAACGATGTCGATATTCCAAAATCACACGAAAGTGAGCAGACACATAACATGGAGCAGCAAACAGCCAATGTCATCGAACACTTAAGAGTAATAGATTCGTGTGTCATGGACTGAAGACTGTTAATTTGAATTTAAAAAGAAGTTGGGTTTGTTCGTTAATATATAAAGATTATAATAACTGAATACCCGAGGAAAGACCCCGCCCGCGCTCCTCCCCTTCCTCGCCTAGACTTTTTACCTGCAAATGACATCGCCGGTGCCGCTCTACTTCCCCAATAGCGGGGACACCTTTTTTTCGTTGACTTTGACGGTTGGGCCGAACTTTGCATGAACCGCGAATGATCTCCTTTCAGCTTTCTAGGACATTAGGAAGTACCGTAAGAATTTTGATGATCAGCAGTGAGTCAGTGAAGAAATTAGGGTTTTTTAAATATTAATAATAAAATCTAAAGTATAAGAGCTATGCAATTAAAACTTTATATGTTTAATAAGTCCGCTATTGACAACATATCCCGAGAATTTTGTTTATCTGGTATAATCCAAACCCGAGTTATCAGAGTTCAAAAAAAACGACGAAGCGCTTCGAAAAAAATGTAGGTAGTGCCCTTACGATCTGTTTGACTCGTCTTAGCGGGGGCGCTACCGTGCCTCCAGCAGAGTAAAAAATAAATACTACTTGCGTAATCACCATGCAGACTCCTCCATCCCCCATGTCATCAAAAATAAGCAACGTAGTGCTTACGTAATACTTGAATGGCCCCCCTAACGAGGGCAAGGGGGGTTTAATAATTGCAAAAAATCTGCTTATGTAATATGTACTTGAATGGGCCCAAAAACGTTAATTTTATAATTTTTGTATAAAACATATACATAACACCACGACGGCGCCGCCACACTCGAAGGCCTGCTCAGAGGCGTAACATTGGTACACTCACATTACGCCAGTTATGTTTAAGACCCTAGGGGGCAACATTGATGATGATGATGATGGGACTCCCTTTTCCGCACGTAGACTCCCATTCGGTCCGTTGTGCGTGGGGATTCTGGCTAACAAAGCCAGCCTAGCTCCGCCCAAAAGCACAGAAGCTTCCTGGGAGCTTCACAGGCTTCGCGGAGCGACCTCACTGTTCCGAGGATTTCTTCACGTTGAGAAGCCACGGCCTCGCATTCCAGGATGACGTGGGCGGCTGATTCCTCGGCGTCAAGGCAGCCTCTGCAAAGCGGGCTGTCTGTGGCGCCTATATTATGAAGATGTTTGTTAAGGGGGTTATGGCCCGTAATTGTTCCTATGATTATTCTAAGGTTATTTCTACTCAGGCTGAGAAGCTTTTTGGTTAATCGCGGGTTTAGAGTCGGCAAAGCCAATTTTGACTGTCTACAGTCTGTAGCCCGTGACCATCGGTTATTATGAAGTTCGGTTGATCTTTGGCGAATCCACGCACGAAATTGTGAGAAAGGCAGGGGGAGAAGTGGGTACGGGCCTAGCACGTTCGTATCTGAACCTCTCTTCGCAAGTTCATCTGCGGCATCATTACCCAAGGATCCACTGTGCCCTTTGATCCACTGGAGGGTAATACGATTGGACGTCGATATACTCTCCAGAGCTAGATGGCACTCAAAAATTAGTTTGTTGTTGGTTTGTTTGTTTGCTAGGGCTTTAAGCACAGATAGGCTGTCGGATACGAATTTAATTCCGTAATTCTGGATGCCTAAGCCCTTTACTGCCGTTGCGGCTTGTGTTAAGGCAACACATTCACATTGAAAGATTGAACTGTGTTTGCCTAGCGGTATGTGAAAGTTAAAGTTGAGGTCAAGGGAGTGTGCGCCAGCACCTGAACCGTTTTGTGTTTTTGAGCCGTCTGTGTAGATGCGCACTTCATTGGCTCCTGACTGATCCCTTTCTTCCTCTACTGTTTGTATAACATAGTTTTTGTTGAGCATAGGTTGGTTTGGTGTTCTATCACACGGGGCAGCGATGAGCGGCTGGTACTCAATCGCCCGGTCCAGGATTTTAGCGTGTGGACTGGTTAAATTCTTGCCCCATATGCCCAGATGCATTAGCCTGATGGCAGCTAGTGCCGCCTCCTGCTGTATGTACAGGTCAAGGGGAGTTAATTGAAGGGCTATCTCCATGGCTGCTGTTGGGGTGGTTCTCATGCAGCCAGTGGTAGCTGAACAGGCCATTCGTTGGAAGCGCTGTAGTCTGGTAATGGTGGTCGAGAGCTCGGTCCTTGTCCACCAAACCAGAGCGCCATAAGCCAACATTGGCCTGATCACCGCTTTATATAGCCACAGAGTAATCTTCGGAGAGAGCCTAGGGGGCAACATTATTATTTTACCAAAACTCTTTCTTTGTGTGTCAACTTTTTTTTCCCACAGTTTTCACTGCTGTTTTTCCATGTATCTAACAGCCAAGTGTATTCCCAGAGGCGGCATGCGGCGCGGCATAGCGGTGGCAGACCGCGGCCGGTTCGCGTCGGCCGCGCCCATGCACGCGCACTACCGGCATCTGTGAGTACAGCCCTTACTGCACTATGCACAGGAAACACGTCCGCTTTTGTTCGGACTCCATCAATGGTCTAAATTTATAAGACAAATAGTATAAGCGCACTTTTGGTCATGTTTCAGGAGAGCAGTTAAAAGAAAGTTGAAACTTTAAAACTATTACACCAAAATATGCAGTGATAATATGTTAATTATTCATCAATCTATCTGTGTTACCATTCGTAGAAAATAAATAAGTATTACCATCTATTAAGTATTCTGAAGAATATTCGAAAGTATGAAAACCTTCCATCACTTACTAATATTGTGTATATTGTATTGATATTCATTGAATGGGTAGAATAAGAAATGAGTATATGTATAAGGGGAAATCCGTTGTCATGGTATGGTCATGTGATACGGAGGAATGAGGAAAATGTCGTAAGGAGAGTTCTGAGTATGAACGTCGATGACTATAAGAGTAGTGGGAGACCAAAGAAACGATGGATGGACTGTGTGAATGATGATATGGTTAGAAAAGGGGGCTACCGAGATGACGAAGAAGTGGGGAAGAAAAATAAATGTTACGCCGACCACAAATATAATATTACGTGGTTGACGTATCAGTGTTGCCACAGATGTTTATTATTATTTTAATCACTTGTCTCAACCTCGCCGGTAGATGGCGCTGTTAGCATATTATTTTAATTGTCGATAGATGGTGCTACTAGTTGTGAGTTTTTGTAGTATTTTTTCCTATAAGTATGTTTTCATAATTTAAGGCTTTTTGTACCATCGAGAATCGAACGCAGGACCACACGTTCAGTATTCCTACTTGCACCCACTAGACCTACGATGGTTTATCTGGTTCTAGACGCGGGCGCGGCGCCTGGGAGATGGGAGCGTCGCATTTCGGGCACTTCCCGCCGGCTTCACAATACATGATGGGTAAGCTACTCTATTGCTGATACCCGACGGAGCTTGTCTCACAGAATGGCATGCTTTTTGATTTCGTAAAAATATTAATAGCCACTAATAAATGTATTAAAATGTGCCTTTTTTGTAATCGCAAATAATTTCTATTTTGGGGTTCTAAAAATACTAAATAGCCTAGTAACCTTCGGCACCAATGGGACCAACTTGCATGTAACGCTCGCCGGCCGCAGTCGCGGCGTATAGGATCAATATATATGTCCCATACAGGACAAGGTGATGTCCACAACACCCTGTTTTGACACAGGTTTTTCAAAAGTTCGAAGTCAGTTAATTTGTAGCCACATCATGCGTGTCGTGTTGCAGGCGGCATGGGCTGGGGCGCGGGCCGCATGCCGCGCGGGCCGCGCCACCGCTCCTTCATGCGCTGACCGGCGGCCTGGCGCCACGCCACGCCTAGTGCGCCCACGTGGGCCTACTGACTGTACACTTGTAGCTGGTTCCCAAGGTATATGATAAAAATGTAAACAAATGGATCATGAAACGAGATGATGGGATGTACTTTGATTTGATTATTTAAATACTTAACCTGAAATTCTAATTTTACATCACAATAAAGATGTTTTTCATGTGATAATTGGTGTTATGTTATATTATAAACTCAATTTGTGTCGATGATTTTTTTATTAAAATTCCATAATGGAATTCAATTATTATTCATATTCGAGCAATAGTTGTAGATATAAGTGGCTGGCATAACAAAGTTGAAACCTAAATTATTATTTAGGTTTCAACTTCATGTAAGAATTCCTGAACAGGATCTGTTTCCAATGTCATCAGATAGTTTTTGAACAGAACATACATACAATAGGGGGCGACCTAAGTCTACATGGTGTTCGTGCTAGGGGTGAAACAAATCATTATTATATAATTTTAATACTATTTTATTCGGCCAGTGTGCAATTAAGGAACAAAACTATGTGGATCATATGAATTCTATACATCATTTTACTAATGTCTCCTCTTAAAATGTACGTTTAACAGACACAACAATGATCCAAAATAATTGATGCGATATTCGTCACTTTCTACTAGCATTAATACAGGAATAAGAGAGTTGTCTATACATAACACAGGTATCGCGCAAATTTGGTCCCAAGCTGAATTAAACCTGCATTTTTGTATTAATTACCAACATATATACTCGTAATTACCGAGTTTTCTTCGTTAATAATGTATCAATGTGTTTGTGATCTCTATTCGTAGTTTCTCGTGAGAGATTCGTCATGATTGTTGGATTAAGTCCTTAATGTATGAAGTAGGCGCTAAGTCAATAAATATATTGTTATTCTAGAATAGGATGTTGTTTTATTTAAAAACTAGCTGACCCGTGCCCACTTCGTTGGGCGGTAAACATGTTTACTTGTGATGAAATTATGAGTGGTTTTTTCTCCGACTTAATTTGCAAATCCGACTACCCGAAAAAAGTCTTTTCATTTCGGGAGCCTATGAAACTAACAAATAACGTGGCTTTCTATTGGTAAAAGAATTTTCAAAATGGTTCAGTAGATCCAGAGATTACCCCCTACAACCTCACAAACTCACAAACTTTACCTCTATAATATTAGTATAGACTAGTACCTATAGATAAAAATACTCACCGGACGCACCGGGTGCATGTACGCGCTGCGTGAGGTGAGTGCAACAGATACAGTTTGTGGTCATATAATTAAGAACGATTTTATGTTCCAGAATTTCTTATCAAAATCATGTCATGTGTAGTTGTGTTCCTTCTTAGATGTAAGTTATGTCATGAAATCGCCACATGAATAGAGCAAACGGGATTAGGAATATAGAATGAAATCGCTAACGATTCTTTTTTCACATTCTCTATAGTATCAAATGCAAATAGTAGCTGAACAAATAATTAAGAACGATTTATTAAACTGCTCGAGAGTTGTTTTATATGAAAATTAGATTAAATAAAACACATTAATGTGAAGTGCGTAAAGAAAATAGCAATTTAATACATGTTAAACTAAAATTAATAGTTACTAGCATGTCCAGGGCTTTTAATTACTGATTTACATCGGCGAGGCATTGACTCTATCAATTTCTGATCATTCTTCTGAGAAAACGTCGTACAGCTCTCTTAAATTGCCACATTGTCGATTTGAAACCTTTTTCTTGATTTCGCACCAAAAATGCTCTATTGGGTTTAGGTCTATGCTGTTAGCTGGCCAATCTAACTTAGATTGTTTATTTTTGTCTCGTCAGAAAAAAATTATATTTCTCCACTGTCTAACTTTCCCATTTTCATACCTTCTTGCAAATGCAAGCCGGGCTTGCCTATGACTGCTCCTTTTCAACATGGGCACCTTCCTTGCTATCCTTACGTGCAACTTTTCTTCTATCAAACGCCTTCGAATAGTGCGTGCAGAGATTGCTGAAGGGTTGTTTTCTCAAAAATACTCTTTTCTCAGCTCAGTTAGACCCTTTAAAAGAATTTTATTTTGCCAAACGAACGATATTTTGATCTTCTCTGTTTAGCTACACGCGGAACATTTGATACGTGGCAAAATGCTTCACAGCATGAAAAACCATAGTTTTTCAGTAATTCAGATGGTCGGCTATCGTTTTATACGACCAATTCTTCACGCGAAGTTTTATTACTCTCTTGTAAATTTATCACAACTTTTATTTTTCCCCATTGTTTTCATATGAAGCAATCTTTCATATGACTTTTACAGTAGGGGAGACCGAGGGGATTTGTAACAAAGGTGATTTGAAACAGTACCGATTTCTTGAATCTTAAAACCATTAGCGAGTTGGCAACGTCGTTTTTCAACCACTTTCCTCCGCCTGCTGCCGTGTCAGTTCGCGTCGGTGGCGTAAGTCGCGAGGTTGTGGAGTTCTGCGTGCCATGTGACAAAAATCGTGAAAAGTAAGTTTTTAACGTTTTTTTACGATGCTTATATTTTGATAAGGGTTTTGTATTTTGTTTTAAGTTATATATGTTTCGAAAGCTCATTAACTAAAGATTTATTATAAATATTTGTTATAATTGATTTCTGTGTATTTGCTTCTTGAAGGTGGATTAAATAAAAATTGGTAGGTTTTTTCTTTCTGAGGAGATTTGAAACAGCTTGTTTCAACTCTCCTCGTTTTCAATTTTATATCAGACAGCAGTCAATAAATAACGCGCACAAAATAAAGGTTGTCAAGAATCAAAGAGGAAACGAAGACAGTGAAGAAGAAGAAGAATCCTTTTGCCTTTGTTGTTTTGAGACATATTCAAATAGTCTGCTATTAGGCTGCTCTGGCCAAAGAAAAATGGGGGCAATGTCTGGAATACAAAAACTGGGTTCATGAAGCGGGCACTGGTGGGGAACTTTCTCATGATTGCCACAACTGCTTGTCAGATTGACGATTTTATTTTCATAATATTTTTATTTTTCACATTTGTGAAATTATTGTAACTTAAATATTTGAAGAAATATTGATCAAGACTCATTGTAATACCTACATAAGACACGACTGAGAGTTAATAATTATTTGATGTCAAAGATTTAGAATAAAGAAGAATGTTTTATAAGAATGTAAAACGTTTTGTTTATCTGACTGTTGTTTTAATGAATGTTACAAATAGGACGTTATGGTACTTTTAACTACTTTGAGTTGATTATTTGTATTAGACCTGTTGTTACCTACTTAACTGATATATCAGTACAAAATATTAATAAAAAAGTTTGTTTCGTACTTGAAAAGGATTATTTTAATAAATACCTTTAAATTATATCATCATTTTTATTTTATTGCCCTTAATACTTGTCAAAAATCATATGTTTCAACTCTCCTCGACCCCTGTTTCATCTTACCTCGGTATGAGGGGAGTTGAAACAAGTTGACTTGTTACGGTTAAGTCGATTTTTCACCACAATATTTAACGCTTACAATTTCTTTATGTTAGTCATTCGCAAGTGTAAAGAATGACCTATCGATTGGTACTAATATCATACGATTACTGTTTATAGTATTTGGTGTATGAAACAAAATGTCAAAATTGTTTCAACTCCCCTCGGTCTCCCCTACTATGGCGCCAAATTTATACAAATAGTGACCTACAACCAGAGCCTGACCTACAACCAGAGCCACAGAGTGTATTTGGATAAAAAAGGTAACTATTCAGCGTTCTTAATTATGTGACCAGCCAGTAAGTAGTAATACTAGGTTCAGATCTAATGTATAAAGTTTATCTATAATTTTTTTGCCAATCATGTGTATCAACAAATGTATCGCAAAATGTAATGGAAAACTTTTGCGATACCGAGAGAAATACAAAAACAAATACATGTAATTAGTTATACTTGTTAGTTTGAAAAAAGCTTCCCATTAAATAAGCGTTCTTAATTATATGACCACCACTGACTGTATATGAATTAAAACTTTTTTTATATTACATTTGTTACTAACATAGCTTATAAGTAGCGTGTATTACTAACATTTTATGGATCAAGGTCTGAATTAACGTATTTTAATTTCTGCTAATGCCTTGCAATTCCAATGCGCCACAATGGCGCAATATAGCCTATCACTGATGACCTTAAGAATACCGTTGAAACTCCCACGCACTTTGCGCATCATGCGCAATCGCAATCCTTTTAGGCAGGATGGTATTGAAGCCGATTAGTATGTGCTTCGGCCAGGCGCGGTCCTAGGGGTTTGCCCCCCCCCCCCCCAAGCCGTAAACGTAAACCTTCTTAAAATACTAATTTTTCGTCAATATAATAAATTGTCTTATTACTATGTAGTGTTTGTGTCCGACCAAAGTCTGGCTGCGACCGCACCTGGCTTCAGCCAACATTTCTGCCGCACTGCAGTAACTTGGAAGCCCCAAGAACATACAGAAGCATTATTATGAATTCTCAGCGCGTTGTATGCCCTATGCGTATTTCGAACCCTCATATTTGCGCTTTCCTGAAAAGCACTCAATTTACAACTTATTATTAATTCTTTATTAATGTTAATTTGGCCGTAACTGATATTTACTACATATAAGACGAAAAGTAGTAGCAGCAGCACTTCTGTGTGGGTGATTCACTTTTACTTCGATGTGTTTCTCCTCATCACTTAAATTGGAAAACACAAATAAAACAATGTTAGAAAATTTAGAAACAAATCAACTTTATTATCAAGATGAAAAAGATCAAATCATATATTATAATATATAAGCTTAAGAACAGATATGTAAACCGCGACAATCACAGTCCAGCACTAACATAACCCTTGCTTTATATACCTTACTGCAAAACAAAACAAACGTTCACTATACATACAAATATATTATAATTTACATTATACATACATATCAAATAAAACAACCTATTCATTTTCGCGTTTGAACTAAAGAGTAACGTTGTAAAATTTATAATTATAAGTATTATTAATACTCCACCGAGAATTTCCCATAGCGTTTCGTTTACTATAATTGTCTTTGTTTTTTTTTTCTTATTTTGTTTTAATCTTTAAACGGTAAAACATCTCACTAGCATAAGTTTATATTTACAAGCCCGCAGGCACAGTCAGTTCAGTATAAAAGTATCACTCGCGCATGGCAGCGGCGCCGGCCGCACTACTAGGCTACTAGTCGCCGGGGTGCTCCGGGCACGATCTGTTCACTTCGAACCATTGGTCTATGCATCTGGAACAGAAATGACACATGTTAATATATTACATTAATAAAAAAATATAACGTTATGAAAATCGGGAAATTAAGGCTTTTTTTAAATGTGTTACTTTTTTCAATAAAGTACCCTGTGACTGCGTTATATTATTGTTTAAACAATAATAAATAAATAAAATCCATATTAAATAATACTTAGTCTTGTTTAATCATTAATAAAACAATATTCCATCTATTCGTTACTAACGGCATCTAGTTCTGACCAACAATAAACACTAGTTTTAATGTACTCAACAGATGACATTTGCAGCCGTGACTTCCTAACACTCCATACCCTCACGCAGTCAGCCACCGTTTTAATAGTTTCATATGTGGCCTAACTATCTACAAACACAGGCTAGGTAGGGGACCAGGGCACTAGCATGGTTCAGGTCAAACGCTCTCAACGAAAGTATCGGCCGACCTAGATCGCTACGAACCTTATCGGAAGCTTTGTCTAGGTACCGCCCTTTGAGCCCTAGAGGGGCCTGAAGAGGCAGCGATGTTGCTAAGGGGGATTTGAGAGTATTTGTCACGAGTATGGCAAATATAAAAAGAGGGAATGGTGGTTGAGTTGAGAGGGAAGAGGTTCTTTGGTCTGAGTAGCACAAAAAAGGAGAATAGAAATAACCAAGCTGTTGAATTATTTTAAGACTACCAAGCTTTTGAATTACTTTAAGACTGTTAGCTTTTTAAATATTATTTAAATATTATCTTTGAAAGTGTTAATAAAGATGAACAGTTTCAACTCAAAAACAAAAATTCCTAAAATAATACAAACAGAAAAAAGCTTTTTAATCGCCCGAGGACATATGGTACTAAGGCCGTGGACACATGCCTACCGTACGGCACCGGCCACCGTGTAACGGTGCGACGACGCCGCTACCGGGAGACGGCACAGCGTCGTGCCGCGGCACGGTGCCGTGTACGGTGCACCGCGGGTACAAGGCAGCAACCATTCAGTTTTTGCCTTGATATGGACCGCGAAAGACGTATTCTCTTCTATCATGTCCCAGAGAACGGGACGTGCTTCCACTAGTGAAATTAAAAAGTCGACATCTAAATCGTCAGCCATTATTATGCATTGAAAACGTTGAAGGTGATGAACACGTGCGAACTAAACAACAACAATACATGAACTACCGAGTAGTTCGCCGTATGCCACCGCTGTGCACCGTACAAGGCACCGTGCCGCCGCACGACGCCGTGCCGTCTCCCTGTAGCGGCGTCGTGCCGTTACACGATGGCTGGTGCCGTACCGTAGACATGTATCCACGGCTTTACACGGTGGCCGGTGCCGTACCGTAGACATGTGTCCACGCCATTAGTATAGCGAAAGAAAGTTAATAACAAGTACAGCGTCAAATAAAACTAATTTTAGGAACTAATTGATATTCCATCGATTCTTTACAAAAACCATTTTTACATGGAAACTTATGAATTAATTTACGAATGAATAATCAAAGTAGTCATAATAACTATTTTAATGATAATATTGCAGGCTAGATAGGTGCATGTTCGATTCACTTCCCGGTAATCGCGGTGTTTCAATAAATAATCAATGTACACACGACACACACAGTATCTGTTGGTATCATCAGATAACCGCGCTATCGGCAAATTGATTGTGAAACTATCATTTTGTTTTATCTGGCCTTCGTATTACATGAAACTGAACAAGTTAATAAGCATGTTCAAGCTAGAAATAATATAATAATACCTCTACTAGAAGCTTGTGCCCTTTTTCCTTCCCGAAAATAACTAAATAATTGACTTATTTAAATTTTATTTATTCGGCAGAATAAGTTACACTGTCACCAGCAATCAGGCTGCCAAAGTTGGTGATTAAGTCGATTAGCGGTCTTTAAGTTCCATGATTATCTGCTGATTAAAATCATCAGATAATTACCGAGTGTTGGTAAACAAATAAACCATTAAATGCGACGTAACGATGATTATTCACGATAGTCGTGAGTTAAGTCATTTAATCTCAGTCATTCTCTTGCAGGGCTATTACTGATAAGTGATGACTTATCGCGTGTGTCATCAGCAGAAATTAATTGTTTGTAGGTATTACATAATACATACTACGCAAAACGCTGAGTTTTGCGTTTCTAAAAGAATGCTGAGCGGGTATATTTTTAAAATAACTTATATTAAAATTCCTTCCATTCTTTCTTTTACAAGATTAGCAGATCACCGAGTATTTCCTGCACGTGCCTCAATAAAGACAATTACTCTGCATGTAAAGCGGGTTAGTTTCTTTAATAAATTAACTAGCCTTTAAAACCGCATTATAATCCGTCGCCGAGTTTCAGATATCTAAGCGTACAAACACGAAAAGCGACTGGTTTATACTATGTAAAGATAAATGTTTTCTCTTTACGATGGGAAAATCTTATACTTAAACAAATGAAATAATAACTAAACAACGGTCTCACCCCTTGTGGTAGATGCAAAGGCAGGGCAGGCGGGCTATGGTGTCTCCGGCCGAGAGCTCCTCCAGGCAGATCACACACTCGCCCTTCGAGTCGCTCAGCACGTCCTCTGGAAACATAGAACAGTACCATCAGATATGAACATACATCAAGACGCTGGTAATGTTAGATGGGTATTTTAAATATTGAACTTTGTATAATAAAAAAGCCGCTTATTCTAGACTACAGGGTAAAATACAAATAGATACTGGTGTGGTGTCGCTATCAAATGTCCTGTAGCTCAGCGCCTCTTGGCACTGGCGTCCTCTTAACATTTTCCGCTGCGGTCTGACTCGAGATCCCTTCGCCGAAGGTGTCTATCCGTTTAATAACGTCATCCCATATCGTTTGGTGCGGGTTGTTCGAAAGAGATACCGCGGCCCCTGGCACACAGGCAACTGAGGGAACACGGGTGGGTTTTAGTCAGTAAAAGTCTGACACGCCCTCCCGCTCCACCCAGAGCGGGAGAAGTTATTTGATGATTTCCCACCCAAAAAAAAAAAAAAATCCCATATCGTTTGTTGGCGTACCTTTGGGTAGCAGTCAGAAAAAATGTTTCTTAGGCGTTATTATCGTTTTCAAAAGTGGCATTGTACCTACTCTACGCTTTTTAAGGTCTTCAATGTAGCTCAATTTTAAACCAGTCCAGATTGTCAAATTCTATTTTGCATACTTAAGGGAATTGAGTAGTGATTTTACAAAAGGCTATTACTTACTTAATTTTATTACAAATGAATAAACACAAAGAGAGTACTCCAAAGTTCAACTATTAAGAAGTTTAAACTCAAATTAATTTAGGACCAACCAAACATTTCATAGTAGTTATTAGTTAAGTTAGGCTTATTCTAAGGAAAGTCTTAATTGAATAGACTGCTCTCTATAAATTGGTTCAGACTTCACATAGCTGTACGTACACTAACAATTCCACAACATTGAATCTTAAAACTTTAAGTAAGTAAGTAGCTAGGTCAACAAGTAATTTAATAAAATAGATTTTCTCCATCAACTTACAACGAAAATAGTAATAACAGTAATGCAAAGACAAGCATAATTTCCCTGCTTCTCCTGTCTGGTTCAACATAAATGGTTAATGAGGTATTTCACTCAGTCTCGTTGGTAATTACCGGGAAAGCCTCTGTCCTGGTCTAAAGTGCTTATTTCCACTATTTCTTGGCGAATCGCATTCTGAATTATGTTCAGCTGCTTCGCAAATCTTGTTGGAAGTTACCGAGCTGATTTAACTTGATGGCTAATTAGTTTTAAAACAAGGAAGTGGGTGTAATGTAAAAGGCTTTTTCAAAAGAGCAGAATAATTCACATGACCAGGCACCTTAATATGACACATGAGCAGCTATATAACGTGTCGTCTCTCTCACTCATACTCATGTGACAGTCTCTTTCTGGATGTGTCATATCAACTTTGCTGTTAGTAGGTAAGTTATTCCAGGCAATACCCTTCTGAATCCCGATTGATTGAATATGGGAGAACATTGTACACTGTTTTAACTATTTGCACTACATAAGGTTAAGAATCATGAACTCATTAGTGGCTATCGAAACAGTTCAGTGGTATTTCTTGTAATGCTCGCACGTCGATGTTTACGCTCAATTCGAAGAAGCTGACTAAGCTATGCAAGTATGCATCTGTTGACTCATTGTATTATAATTTTCCCGGTTTTAAAAATAACCCATAGCGTGAAACTGAAACGAATCGAATTACGATTGAATTTCTGCAGTTTGCAAGTAGAGTAGAGGTTTTCCCCTAGAAAGTGTAGCAACGTATTAAAACCAACTCCTAGCTGCATTGTGGTCTTCTGAGTGTTCCATAAAAATACCCAAATGCAACTAATAGTATCTAGTTAGTAACTAGTAGTTATCAATCAGCCGAAAAACGTCTACAGTTGGCCATAGTACCCAAGCGTCACAACACTCACAACGACCGGTCTTGTGCTTCCCGCATCGAGCGGATTCCCGAATACTATCCAGTTCCGATCCCTAATGATAATCATAACAAATGAAAGAGTAGTTACTAACCATTATAGGAGAGTCTTGGCCTGGTGAGGCACATGACGAGATGGCACTCTATGTCGTCCGGCAACACGAACTTGCTGCATACCGGACATTTTATACCTGGAAGATAAAAAAAATACAGGTTAAACTATATTTTTAACTACATCACAGGAAATACATCGCATACACATCTCACTGCTTCTTGGGTTACAAAGATGGAATTGCAACACTGCAAACGTAAAGTTCAATGCAGCAATTATATAAATTGGTCAATTATTGCTGCGTAGCATAGTGATTTAAAGTCTTCATCCTCTTGAGAACTATATTCGATCGAAAAAAGAGAACAAGAGAACAACTTATTTAAAATGGTATCCCCTAAATAGATTTAAAAACTACAAAATGGTAATGAATAAAAATAATTCACAACTTGGATGTTAGTGAGATTCATAATCATAATAAAAGCCAGACCTTTTACTAACACTAACTACACATAACATACATTATAGTATAGTTTTATATATAATATTTAACACTATAACATAATATCTTATTAAAATATACATCTTAGTAAAAGCTTTTCTGAAAACTGTAGGTAATGTCTGCAATACCAACAGTTTTCAGAAAAACTTAAGTACCTAGTTTAAGTAAAATGTACCTATACGCCATAGGTTTAGGTAATTAAATAAAGGTAAACAAATAGTAAAAACTTTTGCAAAAAAAAACCGACTTCTTTTTCCGGAAGTCGTTTTTTATTAACGTTTTATTTTTCAGTTTTTAGTTATAGTACCTACCCCACACCAATTCGAAATTTCATCATCTTTGCTTTTCGAGAATTGCCCCTCAGATTTAAATGGGACCATTTCGGTATAAACCCCTTGCGAACAAAAAAATAATTTTGCAAATCTGTCTATACAGGAAAAGTATTTATTCAGTGCGCAAACTTTAACCATGAATTCAGCATACCATTCTAGACTCCCCAGCGAAGAATTTTTTCGCCGGTTTTACAAAAAAAAATCATTAGTTTCATAGAAAAATGCAATACCTACGCAGTCAAAATGTTTTGGAACAGCTGATTTTTTTTGTATAACCGACGAAAAATTTCTGCGCTGGGGGGTCTAGAACGATATGCTGAATTCATGGTTACAGTTTTACGCACTAAATAAAAACGTTTCCTGTATATGACGGAGTTATGCCCGGGCATACATAAAAAAGAAGGTTGTACCTTCCTTCATCAGCTCAGCGTCATGAGATGATGATGATAATGATGATGGGACTCCCTTTTCCGCACTTAGATTCCCATTCGGTCCGTTGTGCGTGGGCATGAGATGATTATGACCATACGCAAATATCTCAATAGCTTTAGAAAATATATAAAAAAACATTGTTAATTCCTATAACATTTGAGGGTTGCCCTCGATTTCCCTGGGATTCCAGCATCAGATCCTGACTTGGTGCCAATGGGACCACGCGATCTATGAGTCACGAGTTTTTTTTGTTGTTTACCTTTATTTAACAAACCTATGGAGTATAATTATGTAATGTTCCTCTGATGATTAACGACAATATTTAGGTAAATACTAGATAGTAATCATAAAAAGTGTATTAAGTATTGGAACAGACATTACTATTTTACCAGCTAACCATAGCGTCAGACTTCAAATTCAATTTCTAAATACACCTTACGAGTAAATAGCAGAGTAACAACCAATAAACCTATACGTCAGGTTTGTCAATCGTGTGAATAAAATATTACGATATAAACATGTTTACTGAATAATAAACAACACGTTAGTGTCAATGCGTAAATAAATAATCAGCTGAGCTTTACACAAAGTTTATCTTAGTTCGTCAAACATGGCGGGGTGATATAAAATTCTGTGTGTCCCAACATCAGGTAATCCGGTAAGAGTAAGCCAATTTAACGCTTTATCGCGTGTACTTATGTCCTTACCCCTGTACCGTAAGTATAATGTGTTTCATAAATATTTTTTCACTAACGAAGTAAACAGCTGAAGAAGACATGATGATGTGTTTAAAAGATTGGAGTTTTGTTAAAAAGTTTTAACAAAACTCCAGTCTTTTAACACACGAGTAATCATAATTTATTTAATGGTTAGAAACTTCTCGTGTGTTTTAAATTTAAAAACTTCGAATTCTGTACAGAGTTTTGACGAAAAACTGAAAAAGAATTAAAAACTAAATCCTAAAGACAAGAAAGAAATAAGATTATCAAGGCATATAATAATTGCAAATGGAATACAACAAGCTGATCGGATTGCTTGATTGTAATACAGTGGAGACAAATTACCCAATATCTTTGCATCGTAAAACATTTATATTTAATTCTCTTCCAACCGTCTATGGTAAGAATCATAATAGTTATTGATCGTCAATTATCCATATGAAGTGAAGTATAATACGATAGAGGCCACTGAGCATTGTCTATGCAATTAGGCGTAGTCAACAATAAAGGTGAGTAGTGACTGACAACAGTGACAATCGATACTACCTACTGTGCTACGTGCGTCCTGTCCTCATCGATATTCTTTCGACTGGCGGAATTTGATTGGATAGGTCCGAGTTTAAAATACATAATGACGGTGACTGTCAGATATCGGCTAGCTAAAAGGTCACTTATTTGATTTCCGATTCAGGTATGTGTTACCAGTAGACAGAAATATCAATAACTCCATAAGTGGAGTCACAATGTAGGTACGTCCAGCGTTCACTGGACCCCGCTAGACGACTGGCTGATTTTTAACCGAAGCAGTATGGCAAGCTGTCCTCATTAAATTCAATAGAGAAAGAAGAGCCACTTATTTAATCCAAAGATACATGTAATTTGTGAATGGAATAGCATCCAGTTACCTCATATTCTAGCTGGGATGACTATGAAACTATACGAGTATGTTCGAACATAGCAACATTACACACCATATTAATAAAGCGATAGTGAATCTAGTCTAGTTAGGTAATACGCGTGTACATTATGTAATTACACGTACGTGTCCAGTCATCAATGAAATGGAACGTGTTACTTGCGTACGCGGCATGCGGGCTAGTTGGAGAATTCCATTTGTACCTACTCGAATAATATCACGCCATGGCTCTTGAAATCAATTGTCAGCGCAAGCGACGGAAGTTTTGCTAGTCGTAAGTTAAATTACAATGGTGGAGTTTTGCTACGTACTACAGCGTGGCTAGTTCAAGTTGACAATATATAACATAATCAGCCTCCTCTCAGTGAGAGGAAGTGGGCCGTAATCCACCACGCGGGCCCAGAGCGGGTTGGTAGTGGACGATGTTTTCCTTCACCGTTTGACATTAGAGTTGATGTTATATTTTACACAACGTAAATCCCAGTAGGTACTGGTCTAAGTGACGGTGCTTGGGAGGCATGATTATGTCCAGCAGTGGACGTCTTTTGGCTGAAATGATGATGATGAAGAAAGTGGCTGACTGGGTACGAACGTACGACTCATAAGCCGAAGCCGTTACCACTGGGCAATCACTGCTCAAACAACAGACAAAGTATGCTGATGGCAAATTAAAATGATTGAATTTTTCATATAGTCTCGTCGCAGAAAGAATGCCTATCTATGAATATTCCGCACGCAAATACTGCGTTCTTCAGGCATCTGAGGGTAACAAGTCAATTACCACGCGCGGCCTAGCATAAACTCTTGATGTAGTCGCTGAAAAGTAATATAAAGAAGATCAGCTGCCATACCATACCTACTCTTAAAGCAGATCAATATTTGAACAAAAAAAACTTCGATATCTTGAACAATGTCCTCTGGCAAGCAAGATTTGCAACAATTCTCAATCTTTCACTTCTTCGGATGTCAATTGCTCATGCTTAGCTTTCAATAAGGACTTAAGTATCCTTAAGTACCTGTAAGTTAATATACACTAAATATGTGGCTCCAATATTACCTACCTACTGTTCAAAGTGATCGTATAAGTTTGAAGTAGCGCACCTTCTGCAGTTATTTGTGTAATGTCGAGCCCCGTCTGTGAGAGCACTAGACTGTGGGTAATAGTACAATGATGTTGCTAGGCAATGGGTTGGAGGCTACCTGTTTTATTTTGTTTCATGACGTAATAAAACGGAAAAACAGTCAAATGATGTTATACTTAAATAGAAGTTCAGCCGGAAAACACTTAGATGGTGTCACGAGAAATACTGATTCCATTAATTCCGGAAATTAATAGGAAAACTGGGTTTTTACTACAGACCTACAGTAGAAGTGTTACGCATTTACGGGGTAACATGACTAGGTAATACTGCACGACTGCATGTACAAGCCTTGTCGAAACAAGCAAAAATCTTCGCAAAATGCGACTCATCAAGACGTGAGGAAGTAAAATCAAATATTCCAAAATCAGCATCTTAAACAAAGAATACCACATCGCTATGCCACTCCCTCTCAGATGGTCGTCAAAACAAAAACACGGACGCGCGTGAACCCGCACGTTGCGATTCCGGTCACGCGCGCCACCGCACCCACCGGCACATAACTACGTGCTTCTAGTGAACATCGGCATGGAAAACATGTTCACTTGTGTTTACTATGCTCAGTTGCTGTTTTTAGTTTTGTTTAACTAGTTTTTATAATAAATCCATGTTTTTAATTAGTAGGCAGTTCTTTTTTTGCAAATATCATATTTTTTTGTCTTATTAGTTATCTGTGGAGCTGTGTACACGATGTATAAGATTTATTTATTTATCACAAACACTGCTACCATTACAGGAAAATCCCAATGCGGTAGCGTGGTCCTTAATTAAACTATCTGAAATAACTATCTAAGATGTTCTGTAGCACTTCATTAAAATTTGAAGTTACCTCAATTAAAAATAGTTAGGTACTTAAATTCAGCTCAATCTGGACGGTCAGCCCTTACTAAAAATATTGTTGACTGAGCTGATGCTAAGTAAATATTTGGGAGTTCCACAGAATTGTGGCGGCGTGTATATCATTACATGTGAACTACGCAGCAGATTGACGTCACGCAAAGTCCTGCTCGCGCAAGTAGACGTTTACCGCGCGACTAGCATTAAACAACGTCCCGACAACAATCGTCGGGCAGTTGTCCACGAGACACAACACCCGTCTGGTCGCAGGATCCTCCCTTTCCTATGGAGGATGAGTGTACTTTACATCCTGTTCCTCATGCCTCTATAGAATTATTAATACTTAACAAAACTGTCACATTACTATAATAAATAATAGTTTAAAAAACTAAAAAACACGCTTTAAAAACTAAACTAAAAAAGGAGAAAATAATTTAATTCAATTAAAAAGCGTGGGGTGCTTTTTGAGGTATTTTTATAATAAGTTAATGTCAAGCACTCTATGCTTTGTTATTGAATTAAATTATTTTCTCCTTTTTTAGTTTAGTTTTTAAAGCGTGTTTTTCAGTTTTTTTAAACTATCATTTATTTTCTATTTTTTTAGTTCTGCTAACTACAAAAGCGTGATGTTTTCAGTTTTTCTATTTTTCTCTATTTTATTTTTTTAATTATTGGATTGTCATCGGCCCTCGACAAGTTTACAAAGTTTAAATGAAATCTGACCATTTAAAGTGGGTCAAAATCGCGCCCTAACAAACAATATCCTTACAATTGATTAACATTGAGTTTGTACATAAACAGCCCATTTATTGCAGTGTACGGGGTGGCGCGGCTAGGAAGCATGGTTTCTGGCCGCGCCACCGATTTTGATAAATTTCTCGCGAATCTTTTTAGTACTATTTTTTTGTTATTATTATGTACAATAATGAACATATTATGTACATTTATTCTTATTAACCCCGATTTAAAATGCAACTGTGGCGTGATCAGGAAGTACCACACTGTTTGTTACTCTTCCACGCAAAAACTACTGAATGGATATGGATTAAATTTGGCACACAGATAGTTTATAACCTGGATTAACACATAAGGTACTTCTTATCCCGGTAGTACCTACGTTTCCGCGGGATAATCTCCAACCTCCACGCGGGCGAAACCCCTGGCAAAAGCTAGTAGCAAATATTTGAACAATTAATCCTATTTTCGTTTCATAAATCAGCTTGTATTCGACGGTTCGTGAAAATAGTAAAATAATACCAATACCTACCCAACCCTCTTTCTTCACTAGCAAACATTTGGTACTAAACCCCTAATCCTATATCTGTTGAGTGCCGAATAAAAACAAACCAAGTGACCCGTTCACAACACACACCGGCTGACCACTTTACAGGTAGATACAGAAGTTCCTCAAGCTACATGACAAGGAGAAATATTTGGCGCGTTCATTTTGGTTGCCAGTTCTTCTCCATAGTAACCTGCTAACTAATACTCAGTCCCTTGACAAGTGTAATAAGGGAATAAATGCTTTGAGTTTGTACGTACCTACTTTAGCTCAGTGTGTGTTTTATCTGTTTGTTCGTTCAGGTACGCCTACTGCAAGTTCATGTATGGTGGTATTAGCCCAGTTCATCCGTAGTCCACACACGTACGGTATGGCCGAGAGTGACGGCCGCCGTCTCATTGTGCCGGTTTCGGCCCGGCCCGAACTAACGACCGGCTACTGGCGCGCCGCCGCTGTCCTCTTCAATTGATCATTGTTCTCCGGGTTCTGTGATCAACTCTATTTGTACTACTAAATGCGCTGTCAAAGTTTGTGTAACAAGGTTGGTACCTACGTTAGTAAGGTTGCCTTAAGAACTTTAGGTAGGCAAAGTTGGGGACATTCTTACCATTTCTAACAGACTCTGGCAAAAGATTTGGTAAATCCGTGGAGAAAATTTTATGAATTGCCGATAATGCGACGTTTCAGCAAAAAAAAACTAGTTTTGAAATAGAAAATCGTCTGTCTGGATCGCCCTAAATACGGTTAAACCTCTAACAATAGCTTAAAAGGTTTTGGTTCGACTCAATATGTTAAACTATTCTCTGGACGAAATTGCGGCCGACCGTTTTAGTGTAACAAAATAGTAACTTACATATTTTGTGTTAAAACAGGTCCGGTGGGATACGAGACAGTTTACAGCTACAATAGATAGGTACACATAATAAACGAGGAACATAAAGGACATTGGTTCTAGCCAACGACGACTACGATGGAAATACAATGAAATGTTGAATCAGTATTCAACGAGAGAATTAGGAAAACATCGTTTACGGAATGACGGCTCTGGTTACAACTACATTTAACAGTGATTCTAAAGAAGAACAAGAAGATATAAAGATGTGCTAGGGATCTATACAAATTGTCATACTCAAATCTGTTACATAAGTCACAGTATTTCCATATTGTTCATGTTTTCGCAATACGTGAAGGTGTATCCCCAGTCGTCAACTCCTGAACACTGAACACCTGATGCCTCGTAACTAAAACAAATAACTTCGCGGCACATAAATTGCTTTCGCAATGTTTGCGTAACACAGCGCTGAAATATATTACACTCAGAACGCATCAGTAGCAAGTTGCGCGAACAAACGATCCACAAATAGTGTTAACTTTAATACAAACTAAACTTACCTTCTATAATGGATATTGGGAAACACGATGCTAAATTCGGGTATGGCTTATAATTTTATCAATATTTTAACGAGGGTAGAAACTAATGAATGACAAAAATGATTGAAATTGGGTTATCGTTTTTTATTACATTTTTTCATTTCGGAGTCAATAAATAACTAAAACTATACTTACAGTAGAAAATTGTTATACAACTAACTATTTAGACTAGGAACTAAATTATAGTGGTACAAGTTGACGACAAGACATGTGGAGCATCGTATTTTTAGCCTTGCTACCTAATTTTAATAAGATTATAAGGAATTCTTGAATTCATCTTCCAAGAATAATTTCAGCGTTCAATAACTAATCCTACTGACGCAAATACAATGAAAACATCTTCAGGGTTTTTTAGTTCGAGAGATGATAGCTATCTAATGAAGTTTCCTATTGACTCATAAGTTAAATATCCTGGATGGAATGAGCGAATAAACCAAACATATGAATCAACAAATAAATCACTCTACAAGCGCCTTGTTTTTCTTAAAACGCCAGACCAGGGCCCCAATTCTGTATGGTTATAATTAATTATTAAAAATTGTTTATTTCGTAACCATAATGATTCCCCACGGAATCTTATTACGTTCAAACTAAGTCAATGATTGTTTTGAAGAAACCAATGTAGCGGTAAGGGACAGAAATGTCATATTCTGTAATGTTCCAGGACAATTTGTCGATATTTATTAGCAGATGTTGTGTATGATCTAAGGAATTGACTTGATTTCGAAGTAAGGAATCGTTAAGTGGTCATAGAGAATTAGGGGCCTGCGACAAATTAATTACTTAGCCAATGACGCTGAAAACTAATCAAAAGCTGCTATTTTCAATGTCATGGACAATTTCCGCTTTTAACAGATCCAACTCAGGCAACCTATAAATCGTTTTGCACTTCAAGCTGGGAATATTCTGTTTCAGATCCCCAGTACTCTTAACACTGGTATTGCTGATCATCATACCCTCAAGTACTGGCTACATAGACTGTAGGATATCCTGCAGAAGGTGCCACGAGAACACGGAGCATCCAGCGGTACTGGAAGTGTACTGCGCTATGTGCGAGGAGTGCAAGCAGAGGCGACGAGAAAGGTATTTTTATCTCATGGTGAACAAACTTTAGGAATTGTTCTAGATTCTTCATAAATATTTTCATATTAAAAGTATTATTTTGAAATGGCACAAGGAACTGTATTAGCAGTCTTAATTCATTGTCTCATTGTCTCGAGTCTTTCAGGTGCTTCTTGATAGTATAACAGTTTATAATTCTTGATTTTGAAGGATGCTTGGACGGACTACTAAGGGAAAGGGAAAGGTAAAGCCAACATTAAAATCTTTGGTGAGAATGAGGGATGGCGTAGTAGCCAGTACTGGTTCCGAAGCGCTGGCAATGAGACCGCAGGAAGCACTACAACAAGAGGAACACGATTCGCAGCAGCAATACCAAGGGCAGCCACAACAGCAGATGGAGCCACAGCAGGTCTTGGAGCCACAGCAGCTGTTGCAGCCACAGCAGCCACCGCAGGAGCCGCCGGAACCACAACAGCGTCTTTTGACATATGCGCCGCATAAGGCACTACGAGGTTTGTATGGAAACTGTGTGACTGGACTCTGTAAGAATGAAGTCTACCAAAAACATGTTGAGAAAATGCTGGGACTCAGATCAGTTTTACGATGAACCTTCCCTAATAAACTCATTTAATTGTTAATTAACTTTTACTTGTATCCTTTGCTTAATATCTATTTACAATACTGTCTGATGATTAGGTATGGTGTACCCGGCCGGCTGTCCGACGCCGCCGATATGTTCGGACTCTGAGGACGAGCCGGAGCAGATGCTCTTGCAAACGGTGGCGTTCACGTTACCCACGACCACTACCACCACCACGACAACTACGACGACCTCAACGCCGGCGCCGCCGTGCCCGCCCGTGCATACGTGCAGGAAGAAGAAAAAGAACATACAGCATTCATGCATGAATCCGTGCATGGTTCCTCCGCCCATGTGTCCGTGCCCCATGTTCCCCCCGCCACCTCCACCGGGACCGGGGTACCTGCAACCGCCGCCACCGCCGCCACCACCACCGCCGCCGCCGCCGGCTATGTACGTGTCGCACCCACAGTGGCCACCGAATGCTTTTTCGGCGACGAACCCACAGTGGTCAGTTATGCAGCCGCAGACGAACCCACATTGGTCAATTATGCAGCCGCCGACGAACCAAAACCAACCATATGACCAACAGACGCAACCACCGACGGTTGTGGAGTTCCAGAACCAACCTTATAGCTCGACGCAAACACAGGGGCCTATGGTGTTCCAGCAGACGAACCAACCGAGTACCATGAACGAAGATTTTCATTACGTGTTTATTGGAATGCCGAAGAATACGATATGAAAGAGCTGGCTGACGTTCCATTTAAAACTTTGCTTGCTTGGTTGGTGTGTGATGTGATGGATGCTATACTTTTTTACGGATTGTGCATGTAGACCAGCACCCTAATTGCGTAACTCAGGATTAATCATCATCTGTTTCGTTTTGAAACAGATGGCTAAACCATTGCTTTATATGTTCGAAAAATGTATCTGCTCAACAACGTAAATAACGCAATAAATATTGTTGAACTGTTAAAATGAAACCGATTATGATTAATCGCGTGTTACGCAATTAGGGTGCTTTATTGAAGTAATGTTTGTCGATGTTGATTTTTATGGAGAATGTCTGTAATATTGTTTGTTATGCTCGATTTCTATGTTGTAATAAAAAGTTCCTAATTTTTTTTGTTTCCTTTATTTACCTGATATTCGTATGTGTATTTCAGCTGTGGTCGATTTGATCGATAACTCGAACGATCAAACGTAAAGGTTTTCTACCATAACGTTTAATAACTTTAATGTATTGAGTAACTTGTTATCAGTGCACTATCAGTGTGGAGTGTGGTAGGTTATACCGCCACTACGTTTTACTGCAGATATAATTAATGTTTGCCAACCAATATAATAATGTGGAAATAGAGACAACCCTCATCTCGTAATATGTCTTTTAGAAATTGCCACACATCAAGCTGGTTAAAAACTTGGGCAAAGACATGGCCTAACGTTTTACGTAAAATACACAACAGCAAACGGAACATACGATTCAAGTTTATGATTAATAGCACCGTTGTCCAATTTCATAAAATTAATAAAGGCGTAAAAATACCCTTTACTACAAATTAGATAGGTCCAGAAGACCGTCTCAATAGAACAATCAAGCATTAATCACGCATACATTATTTTCGGATACTTGTTCCTTCTTTTCCTTTCTGCATAGTGTAGGTATACTTACACGTAACGTAAGAACCACCTCAAAGATAGTATGTTGGCCCCGAGTCCGTGACCCGTCCAGAGATAAACTTAAGTTTATATCAAATTTGTATAAATTTATTTTGATAATTAATGCGTAATATTCCGTTTAACTTGTGATTTGTTCTATGAGTGTTTGCGAGCCAATTGAGCGAAACTGGTTATTTGAACGGTACCTTCTGTCAAAATATATTATGTCGGTTTAGATCAAGTTATAAATTAAGTAGTGGTGTTTCAATTAACACCAATAAAGATTCTATAACTCTGTCTAATTGACCATAGTAGTTGTCGAGTAGAGATCATAACTTCATGGGCCGCATACAGAGCATCTTACGTACGGTCTCAGATTATAAAATAATCTGAGACCGTACGTAAGATGCTCTGGTGAAGATGCTTGCTATGGAAATCTGCTGGTGTGCTCTCGTTGAAACAGCCACTGGAGCTTAGAATACTTTGTGAAGTTTATGCTGACGCGAGGTATGTCACCGATAGCGATTCATAGGACACTCTAACATTGAGGCTATATATCACACTATAGTGCCGAAATATCGGTACTATCTGAAATTGACACTTGACGGAAAAAAAATCGATCGGGAACCACTTGATACAGTTACCTAAGCCCGAGATGCGGGTGCAGCCTGGCAGCAGGTCTACTGGTCTATCGAGAGGTCTGATCACTTGTTGAGTGTCCGACATCGATCGGTGTCGCCAACGTCATCTGTGTCTCGCGAGAGTGATCGGACAGAGGGTGTCATGTCCGCTTTGATATGTAGGTCAGGTCAGCATGGCGTAGATTCGAGGTGTTAGTTCTTCATTGATTTGACTAGGAGATTTCATACCATCTGCTTAAATTTCAGCAAATCCAAAGTACTTTGAACTGTTATTATAATCTTTTTAAATAGAAAGAAAAGTCCTGACTGACTAACTCATCAACGCCCAGCCCAAACCCTTGGACCTAGAAAGCTGAAATTTTGCTCAAGGTTCCCTTTATAATGTAGACAATGAATAAGGAAGGATTTTTCGAAATTCAACCCCTAAGGGAGTTAAATAGGGGATGAAAGTTTGTATGGAAAAGCGTCATTTTTGTTTAAACCAAGAAAATTTGTGTTTAGCATTCTGATTTAAAATTAAAAACAACGTGTTTCAGTGTTTTTGGGCAATCAGCCCCTGGGGGCGTAAAATAGGTGATGAAAGTATGAATGGGAAACCCGTTAGTTTTGTAGTTCAAACCATGGAAATTTGTATTTAGCCTTTTGGTTGGTAATTAATAATTACATGTAGTTATCAGCGTTTTTGATAAATCATCCTAGTAGAGGGTAAAATAGGGTATTAAATAATTGTATAGGAAACCCTTATATAAAAACGTGGTAGAGGCCATTATATTTAGGGGCTGTGCTCGAGGTGAATCAGTGTATATACCGCGGATACCACTAATTCCATCGGAGTACCCTTTCGAGTTTAAAAGGCTGCAGTTCCCCCTTAAGGTATGTTTCGCAATGACAATTAATAAGTCTCAGGGTCAATTACTGAAAACAGCGGGAATTGATCTTAGAGGGGATTGCTTCTCACACGGGCAGTTTCACGTGGCCTGCTCGAGAGTAAGCTCATCTAGCAGCCTGGTTGTGTTAGCACCTGAGGGCAGAACCGCGTAATGGGTAGCTCGCTGTCCGGTAAGGACCAAGCCCGGGTCGACGGCGCTCTCATGTAAACATTTAACACCAGCTAAAGGCATCGACGAGCACCAACTGGTGGGGTCCGCAAGGGCCGATGCCTGTCAGGGTGCAGGTTGTTCGCAGAGATACCGCGGCCCCTGGCACACAGGCAACTGAAGGAACACGGGTGGGTTTTAGTCGGTAAAAGTCTGACATGCCCTCCTGCTCCACCCAGAGTGGGAGAAGTTATTTGATAATTTCCCATCCAAAAAATTAAAATAAAGGGCAGAACCTCTAATGTAGTATTTAAAGAGGTACTTTAAGTATAAATTAAAAAAAAATGGTCCTAACCCTCTGTGAATAACAATGTAAGTAAAAGCGTAATTTGAATTATTAGGTAACTATTTACCTTAACTTTAACTTTGTTTAAATAGGATTTAAATTTCCGTTTTAAAGTTACCTTAAAATTTGTCATTCAAGTTTTCCGTTCCGTTATGTATTCCGTTACTATTGTTAGATTTTAGGATTTGTTATCTTCCAGCAATAATATCCATCCGCGCGCCGCACCTCGTATACTATAATATATAATATTATAGTACTATAATATATAATATTATAGTACTATAATATATAATATTAATATATATATCGTATATAAATAAGCAGTGTGAGAAGACATTGTTTACCTGGATTAACACATAAGTTACTTTTAATCCCGATAGTACGTTCCCGTGGGATATTTCACGACATCCACGCGGGCGAAGCTGCGGGCAAAAGCTAGTTATTAATAACCAACAACTAATTTGATAAATTAAAACAGTCTTCCTCTCTCTTACTTTTCTCTGCCCGACAGGGTCCACAATGATCATGTCTTTGTCAACCTATCAACTAAGTCCACACCGTGGAATGCAATAAATTTATTGAGTACTAGCGGACCCGTACCCGTGCCGGGCGGTAAACATTTTTAATTGTGATGAAATTATGTGGTTCGGTTAGTACTGAGATATAAAAGTTAGACATATGCTGTTGCTAACTTTTTTGTAGGCATTATCAAGCTCTACAACTTTTCTCTAGAACTCATATCTCTCATCGTTAAGGCAGCGTTCGTAAGAAACGTTTTCGTTCGACCTTTTTTTCTCCGACTTACTTTGCAAATCAGACTACCAAGAAAAAGTCTTTTCATTTTTTGGGTTAATACGTATAGCCTATGATACTAACAAATAATTTTCAAAATCGGTACAGTAGATCCAGAGATCACACCCTACAACCTCACAAACTTTACCTCTATAATATTAGTATAGATTGAATAGTATATACTCGTATATAGTAAGTATTGTAGGTGAAGAGTGTAGGAGTAGCAAAGTCAATCAATAAAATGAATTAATGTAAGTAGGTACTTGCCTACCTTTCCAATTATTGTAAAGTGTCTAGTACTAGTAGTACAAACTTTAATAATTATTCATTTTAGAATGTAGATATTAATGAGGATATTTGCTGATATTATTTGGCCGAACTAAATAACCGCACAAGCTATTTTTATCCTTTAAAATGTTTGTTTTCCTGTAGGCACAAAGTATTTGGTCAAATTGAACGAACTAGACAGTCAACTAATAATAATATAGATACGATTTAATGGGACATTTATTAAAGCTAGAGAAACAAAAGCACAAAATGCTATTATAGTATAACAGACTACGAATAAAAAATCATACCGTGCTCTAGCCAATGAGCTCACCACACTATAATCGATGAACAATAACTTTAAAGGCAAACAATAGTCATCAATATAAAGTAATGCCTACACCGCGGTTCGTGATTGAAGGCAGTAAAGCGCCACCAGCTCGGCACAAGCAGCCAGCCTCGGTACCCTCGCACATAACTCACTACTCTTGTGTTTCGTCTATTTTCTATCAATAACTTTGGTATAGGTACATGGCCTTGTAAACGAAACCTTTTAAAACGTTCACCAATTTATTTTTTAGATGCTAAACAAGATAATTTGGCTCCAATTTAATTACTTTTGGGTAAGGTTATTTTTGGTTAAGATTGTCCTTTTTTGGTAGTAACATATACACAAATAGGTTATGTACTTATATGTGTATGTTAAGAGGCCAAACAGCATACATTTTGAAAATAAAGTAAACCTTCAAATTCTTACAAATGTATTTCGATACAGGACGATAGACGTTCTAATTCAACACCAAATCGAAAGGACCGATCTCAGAGACGCGGGTATCAGGACTTAGGACCAAAGGGCCAATATCGATAAGGGACGTAGAGTGATTGGCTCTAGCTAATAGCTCTGAAAATGTCACGACTACGCATCTGAGGAAATGACAATATAGCAAAGTAAAGTTTTACTACCCGTTTATAATCGGTTCGATCGAATGAATGAAAAAATGATCGAATACTAATCAAACAGAAGTCTCACTAGAACGTTCTGTAAACCAATCAATCACAAATTAATAAATGAACTCAATTAATCAAATACAAAACCAGAATAAGTAGAATATAACAAAAAAAGAACATCAATCCGCAATGACCTCACTGAACTAAATTGATATATTCCTATGTTTACACCAACGACGTACCTACCTATGCCTAGTACATAACAGACAAACTTTTTTATTACTTTCTCCATTATTGTTTTATTTCGATCGATATGTGTACAGAGCCACCGAATTGTCAGACTGCGGTGATTAAATTATGAACTGACGTGTTCAATAGCGTAATCAGCTTGTAATGTTCCCACTGCTGGGACTCGGGCCAACTCTCTGTGAGAGGGAGAGGGCTGTAATCTAGCACGCAGGCCCCGTGCGGGTTGGTCAGTGGATGTCTGGTGTCTTCGAATTTTTGGTTCTAGGACATGCCGGTTTCCTCGTGATGTTTTCCGTCACCGTTTTGACACCAGTGCAAGTAGTGATAAAAGTAAAAACACAATGTGAAGTGCCTGAATGGGTTCGAACTCATAACCTACAACGTTCGGCTTTAGAAAGAGATTATGTTCGGTGTTTTCACAGAACACCTTAGCTTGCACTATCGACGTGACGCGTTACGCGTGTTAGGTGGCAGTAAACACTTCCTATGTGTCATCGGTGAATGGTCAATCATGGAAAACGCTTTATAAGCATCATTTATCATCATAGAGATAGGTAGAAAGCTGTTCATCTGACTCGTAGACAAGCATTGCTCAAGATGGTCGTCCTTGATAACAGTTGAAATAACCAGTCGCGACTCGTAACTGATGGCGAATTATATTTTTGTACTAGCTTCCGCCCGCGACTTCGCCCGCGTGGAAGTCGGAAATTATCCCGCGGAAACGTACTACCGGGATAAAAAGTATCCTATGTGTTAATCTAGGTTATAATCTATCTGTGTGCCAAATTTCATCCAAATCCGTTTAGCTGTTTTTGCGTGAAAGAGTAACAAACATCCATGCATACAAACCATCGCGTTTATAATATTAGGATTTAAATAAATATACTGGCGAGGTAAAAGGTAAGCAGTCTCGTAAAGTTCTAATGAATGTTAAACTGACAACAAAGATGTTTGTGTACACAAACCTTTACAAACGAGCTCAAGCCCTAAAATTAATTTTAATAAAAGGATTTTGTTGCTTAACCCAAATTATTCTGAATACGAAATGTGTCAATATTACAGGAATTTCCTTCAAGTATTTTTATTAAAAAAATATAGCTTTTTTCATAATTGTTGCTATTATCTTTGTTTACGTCTTTAACAATGAAATGTTTTATAATGAAGACAGCTAGATAAAAACACCATAAAATGCATACCGTATAAAATCCTCCTGGGTGGGCGCCGGATCTGAGCCCCATAAGCGGAGTCCTGCTCAGCATCAGGCACACAGGTTCCTATTATAATACCCATCGCCACCATACCACTAGTCCGCACACACATCAGACAACTCACTATCACCTTATAGTACACATTACACTCGAGGACAGAAAAATGTCACACAACACATAATTACGATAAAGTTTTTATAGAAAATTGGATACTAGGACGTACGTTCGTCGTCAGAGTTGGAATGTAACTGGCTGTGGTTTGTTGCCGGTGTGTTAGGTCGCGAGGTTCTCGTCACATTTGGCACGCAACTCGTGACGTCACCAGCGCGCGTCACTTGCACAGGACTGCTCGGGCAATCGTGCCTTGAGCGTGCAAATAAGGCTATATTAATAGACCCAGTTTATGTACATACATGCGGAAAAATTGCCCGACGTTCGTTTTTCTTTGCGCTAGCAAAGGGTCCATATTTCAAGACTTGGCAGAACTCGATAGGCGGAAGAATCCGACAAAATTTAATATTGTAATGTACTTATACGATTACGATTTTGTTCGAAATTGGAGTTCATAAAATCCTTATTGCTATTGCTATTAATATATTTAGAACTAATAATGAAGCCAAACTAATTAATAGAACCGTCAGATCACGTATGTAGCAACATGATATGTCAGTCACGCGCATGTATGGCAAAGTCCTGACGGCCGGCAACTAATGAAATGAAAGTGTCCCTGACTGTACTAATAAGATTCATAGGCGAATAAGGCTGGCGCGGACGAAAATAGAAACGGATTTCAGTAATTTGATTTGTGACGTAGGAACTTGTGGAAACGGCCGCCGAATACTGAAAGAATCAAGTTAAATAATTATGTGATGGTCTGTTTTGTTGTTTCTGTGTAGGAAGCTTTCAAGTTTGATGATACAATAATAATTATGATGTGTACTTTCCTTTTTTCAGGGTACTGGATAGACTACACTACAATTAAAATGTATGGTCAGAAAATACATTACCTTAGTCAAACGTTTGCCTACCTCTATTCCGTCTTGTGTCATGGAAGCGAACTAGCGGTGACAGTTTCAGAAATAAAAGTTTCTATATATTCAGGTGGTGTGTGGTATGGTAATGTTACTTAATTTCAAGCCACCGTTAAAAAAAAACTTGTTCAAATATTATGGGCAACAAACTAATGACACAAAACCGAGTCGAATCATTTGTCTCTACTTATTTTTCGACTTCACAACGTTGCATAACGTTTTATATTTTCATATTTTGTTACACATTACGTACACCTGAATCAACGAAAAAAGAATTGGTTATTGCATAAAAATCACAATTACAGTAAGTAATTGTAGATGACAATTTGTTGTATAACTAAATAGTCGCAAATGACGTTAAAGAGGCAATACTTCGTGAAAGCGGTTGTTAAACAAACAACTCCGAAAAGGAAAGGTTAGGTGTAAAGCATTGCGTGCAGCTAATGTCTGCTGCGACCTGGCACAGATCTGATACCCTTGTTGCTTAAACCAAGTAGCTGTTCAACTAAACTTTTTGAAGGTAGAAACTTGAATGCCATGCAACTTTTCTAAACGTAAGTTTTGTTTCATGAATACATGTTGACAGACTCGCATGTGACCTCGGTGAATGATGAAACAAGACAGACTGCGCTAGTTACATGCTGAATATCTCGTGTGGACAATAGAACTTGAATTGAATGGCAGCCGAAATACACACAATGCATGAAAAAGATTCGAGAAAAGTAATTGAAAAGAAGCAAACATACAAAGACAAAAACAACTAAACCAACAGCCACATAGCCTCTGGGAGCGTCTGTTATAAAGTTTTCTATAGAAATACTAAAAATACAAAACTAACCTATAATTATGGACCACTCCTGTCTACTCCAGAAACAGGAGCACTCTTAATAAAGATTACTACTAGCCCTCGACTACAAGCAGCGCTTGTTACCCGCTATCAACTTGAGTACATAATAATTACTCTAAAGGGACCGCTGTCATTTGTGGAGCCGAGAATGAGGCTACGTCGACACGCAACGCCACAAAACCCAGCTTTTCACGGACAAACTAGAAATATGTAAATATTCCACAGAACAATCTAATATCTCAGCTCCAGATTCTGAAGAAATACAAAAATAATGTGTACCTTATTTTGGCCCCCAGTATATCCGTCCTTTCTGCTACAACAATAATTATTTGTTTTTATTACCCTAATAGCTTCGAGTTGTATTTATATTATTCTTGATATTTTCGAACGGAAATGGGTTTAATAAAAGTCGACAAACCTACGCACTAAAAGCCATTTCAATCAAAGAAGTTCCATTAATCGGTTTTATCAGAATAACAGCCTAATATTATGAGGAATAGTTCAACCGAAATCAAATCCGAGATCTCTTATAAGAGCCATTGAAATAATCTGTTATAGACCAAGCAAAAGATGGTACGATGATAATAATCAATCATTCGCTACTGCGTAATTTTGGTTATAAATCGTCGGCATCACATTTCAATTACATTTTCATCTTTTAGCGGACGTTATTCACCATTATTCATTCGTAAAGCAGAATTGTATAACAAATAAAGACCATAAATAAAACGTATACAAAGATGAAAATTGTATGCGTCCATCGATTGGTCGATTGCCATTGGCCCCAGCCCCCAAGTGTACGTGGAAAGATTAATACGGAACCATCGGTGCAATGACGGGGCTGTCACGGGGAAGTTGAACTTTCCTTTTGACTTGCGGAACCTTAAAAGAGACAAATTACTACAATCTGGAGAAGTGAATCAAAGTAAGGCGGATTGTCTCTATTCGGTAAAGTTTCGTTGATTTTCCAAGTAACATAATAATTATGTATGTAATTTATGTTAAGAATAAGACCACGAAGCAGAAGTTACAAGTCTTGTGCGGCTAAGTGATCACTTGTGGCAAGTTAGTGGCGTGTCACTATGACTACAAGTTACAATTCGAGATGAAAAGTAACATTAGTAGAACTAGTTTACTTTTTAAATATGAACACTAAGTACAATGCTTTTATGCTTGTCGTAAGACTTCAAAGAAGAATATCTCCAATACAAGCGACAGTCACATTACGGCCAATACCCGCTCTCGATATATGCACTTACAAAATTTTATGGAAACTAAAGAATTGTATCGATAGTCGATAAAGTGAATGCTCGCATTGTTTTTCGAAGCGAGAACTTATCGATACCGAAGGAAATAACATGAATGGAGCTCTATTATGTGTCGTTGACCCTGTATCAAAAATAACTTCAATAAGATGATTAGATGGCTTTGTAGCTAGAGAATTATCTGAAACTACCCACAAAGAAGCCAAGTGTTTCGTTAGCCGCAATTGTACGAAGCACAGCATGGCGTTGACGTCACGACAAATTGGCGGCCATTATCAGAATGGGGTTTATTAATATCTGTAGTGCTGTGCGTAACATGGGAAATTGAATACAACAATAATTTATAGTTTGTGGTAAAAAGTGGATTTATGATTAATAGGTAGAATTTGTGATGAGTAAACACGGAATTACCAAGAATCAAAGTGGACACCGGATACGAGAAATGAAGCTGACGTTAAGGGGATATTTAATTATATGCACAGTCCTAACACTAGCTACTGATAAATACACGTCATGACAATTTAAGAATTCAGTTAATATCTTAACTGGGTCTACAAGGAAAAAGAAACGACCTATACGAATACAGACAAAGTCACACAAAGGTATAGTTCCATTCTTAACATTTTCCTCATTGATTACGTATTCATAAGGTGTTAACGCAAAAACTCAGCGACTACGGGAATTGAAAGTCAGAACCTAGCTGACAGAACAGAGAAATAACAAAATAAAATCTGAAGTAACGTTAAAAGCAATATCAACTTCTAAAACACATTTCAACATCTAAATAAACAATTTCACAAGTTTAGATAAACAGGTGTAAGAAAACCATGACGTAGATAATGTCAATGAACGAAGATCGCCCCATTTACACAGTGACAGCGATGTGTCATTTTGCACTCAGACTCACAGCTCAGACTCCTGCACGTAAGGATGTGTAGGCACAAGACATATTATGTTCGAGTCATTCTCGTCTTAATATAGACAGACCTTAAGGGCACTGAACTACACTTGGAAGTTTTTGGCATAATGAAGCACAGTTATTGGAAGATAAATATTGGAGAAATAGCAAAACAAACAGAATATTAGTAAAAGCTACATTTTCATCTATAAATAAAAACCAACTACATACATATATCTTTCTAGAGCCTTTTGAAAATATTGGTTCACTAATATTCGCAGGAGTTTTAGTAAAGTTTAAAAAAAGGAATTAACGTAAAAAGATGAAAGTAAAACAGGGCTAAAAGTATGAATATTAATTATAATCAACAAAGACGTGAAGGAAGGAAGTTTGTTAAAAGCATTTTAATTATAATTTTAAGTAAAGGAAATATAACGAGGCCTAAAATCCAGACGTACAAATTAACACTGAAAGCATCAGTGAAACTTTTAGATTTTAAGAAAAACATTAGTTGCGGTGAGCCTAACGAAGATAGAATTACCATGAACGAACACGCATAAGTCAAATTAGAAACAAATAAAAGCCGAGTTCATACAACTCGATATATTTCGGGAAGTCGAAAGTCATTACCACTTAACTATGACCTGAATCTCGTACATTTGGATATTTACTGTCGTGTTTTTCTCGCATATTTATAACCAGCATTCGGGTTTAAAATATTTCAGCTTGAAGATAAAAACCCGCATCATTAAAATGTTTTTTTTTTTTTTGTATTTGCTTACATGTTACCACTTTAACAACCTCAAAACTTTCAACTTCTGTGTAAATCGTCCTCTAACTACGTAAATCCATTGATAGAAGGAAAAGTACGAAAGTCTAATAACTCATGGACGGTATATAGTATATAGTATTGATCATCGGTTATTGCAAAAAGAAGTAGTGGTGGACCCAGCGGTCCGTTCAGGCAGGTCGTGCAAGCGGGTCGCGGGTCAATCACTCCAATAAAAACATTTCAGGCATCACCGCCTCCGCTACTAGGTGACAGATTTAACGAGAAACACTTTTTGATTTAGGAAGATGTGTTAGGAAATATAAAGCGACCTACGGAGTTAAGGCACAGAACATATTTATACCCGAGCAGAATGACAGCTTTCTAACAGAGCTCAAAATTCTTACCTACTTTTATAGGGCTGTCACTCGGTTAGTGCAAATAAAAAACCGGGCAAGTGCGAGTCGAGAGATGGGATGTTTAGTGAAAGAAAAGCATCATCAATTCATCACTTAAATATTTTTTTGTTCTGTAGTTACTTTGATATATGATAAACTTTCTTTCGAAATGCTGTTCACAAATCCTAAAATCTCCAAGTCTCTCAATTAGATCTCCTCGACTTACAGCTGTAAGCCAGTTGTGTCGCCTGAAACAAAACACGAAAGCAAAATATGTAATAGTGATAAACATAATGAACCCACGCGGGCGATGCCGCTGGCAATTGCCAGATTGATTTCTTAAAAGAATTTTCTTAATTTAAGCGAACGATTTAAAATTTCTGTAATAAATGCATCGGAGTTCATTTCCGCTACAAAATCGTCTAAAATATGTTAATCGGCAAGCTGCCGGTCAGTCTGCCGCGCCGCTCCGTCGCCGCTGTCCACACCGTTCTGAATCCTGCACCAGCCGCGCCCCGCGCCGCGCGCCGCTGCCGCGAACCGCTCGGCGAATACCGCTGACATTGCCGCTGCGTGCGGCGCCTCGTAACATGAATCATACATTTTCATGTATTTGTTTTTCCCGCTCGCCGCCTCGCGCTAAGCTTTCGCTGATAACGGCAAGGTCGTGGCCAGGCCGTAAGGTAGGAAACGTTCCCTACCTTCCTTGTTTTACTATTTCACGAACGTAAGAAGTATCTAATACAAACGATCAAAAGGAATCTTGCAAAGACGGCCTACCTACACACATACATTAGTACCTGCTTACCTACAAACCTACTAAAACAAAAATACGAAACAAATAAGTTGGCAATGAACAATAATACGCCAATATAGGTGGTAGGTATACCATAAAAATAATACTTAAATAATAATTCTTAAGCGAAAACCTGATCGCCAACATAATTATTTTGGATACTACCTTTCTCGTTACTAAATACTTCTATAAAAAGCATTAAAAATGTGAAGGTATAGGTAGATATAGTCATTTACCTGACAAAATCTTTTGGATACACAAA
Organism: Antitype chi; assembly: GCA_947359405.1. Taxonomy (NCBI): domain Eukaryota; kingdom Metazoa; phylum Arthropoda; class Insecta; order Lepidoptera; family Noctuidae; genus Antitype; species Antitype chi. Next base: position 1,060,287 of record OX375823.1, read on the forward strand.
ATAAGAAATCTCCTTGGTTTTCTTGGCATATTTAACAACAATAAAATTTAAAAAAAAAAACTATTATAAACGTCCGCAAACCAATTTGTACGCGAGCGGGCGTCGGTGTTCGCCTCCCGCGCCTTGTCGGTGACACGTCACTCACACAGCTGTGCGTGTAGTAGTGTACCTACGCACGGCGTTAGTATGAAGCTTTGCTTCTGCTCGGTTATTCTGTTGTTAGGGCTTGTTGAAATTTAAGTTGGTGAACTGAAAGATGAGGTTTGAGTAATGAAATAAGAGGAAAATAATAGTGGTGCGATCGTGAATAAGGAACACGTAAAGCACATTTGTATTAGTCATCAAGCCTTGCTGTTAAATCTAAGACAAAAACAAGACTAGGGGAACTAAACTCGAAATTAAAATAACCATTTTATAAAACCACTTAATTTCGGAATCCGTCACAATCCAGAGCAGAAGTGTAAATTGTGCGACATTAAAACATGACACACGCCAGTTAGTAAGTCGACGTAATTGAAACACATCGGAGCACTCGCTAATGCGACGAGGAGAATCCCGCAAAACGCTCGTACGAGCGACTTCATTTCACCGGCTTAACCAGCGGCGTCATGTAGGCCTCGTTTCGCTTCATATTATGTCATATTTCACAAAAGTTTGTACGTTTTACACGTCAAATATAATTTGATGGGACCGCTTTTGGAATCCCCCTGCGGTTATATGTATTATATTTCAACGTTATAAGCTTTTCTGATAATGAAAGTTTGATATCAGTTGTTTATTTCATTTAGGTTTTATTTTGGGTTTCATACTAATTGGATCAATCGGTTTTATACCCACACTGCGGCGGGCAAATACTATTATATGTAGTTCCAAAGACTTATTGATTTTTCAGTGCACAAAGAATTTAAAGAAAAATAAGCTGCATCAGCTATTTCTATTTTCATTTTAAGAGATTTCTCTAGGTTGGAGTAAAGTTTGAACACAATTTTATGCTCGACTAGAATCTTCAAACGTTATCGAAGCGCGCGTTGCTATCTCACTTCACATTAGTTCAGCTTGAGGTTTTACCGTAAAGGAAGAAAACGTACAAATTCCAAGCTCTGGCTACGGTTAAAATATTTTTGATCCTTTATGAAAAGTCGCTGAAGGAAAGTCAGCGCACTCTGCAGGAGATTCGGAAATACCCGGACTTGAGAGATATTGGAAAAGTTGCAGTTGATAATTTTAATTCAAAAATTTTGGTTGGTTTAGTTAGTTTAGTTACATTGAGTTGTTAGGTTAAATTGAAAAGAATTGGTTGCTATTAGCTTCAAAAATTGGGAGCAAACTATTTACACAAAAGCGTAGCCTTAAGAAAAATATACAGGAGAATGTTAGTGAAGTCCTCTCAATAAGTTTAGCAACGGAGATGTGGCCGTAACTGATAGGTCCCTCGCTGTCAATATATCGTAGCTTTTCGTAAAGCTTTCCCCTACATCGTTGGATTAGTTTTCTTCCAGAACCCCTCCTGGTATTAACGCGTCGCGGGTTCGTAGACCTTCATTATCGTTGACGGTATCAGTTCAGGGCAAGAATTTGGCATTCGTACTAGGACCTCTATTTTAGAAATTATAAATACTTTGTTTTTAACACCTCAATAAATTCCTTTGTAGCAGAAGTTTTAATAAAACAAAACTATCTCTGAGCTGAAGTTATTTTCAACTTAAAACAAAGTTACCATGAGTAGAGAACAAAGAAGGTAAATTTCTAGAAACTAAAAAAGCAGCCAAGATTCGAACAAAGTTCTATAACTGAAACAGTACAAATTCCTAGACTTCGTATCACGGGTCTAAAATTAGTCCAATTAGTAAATTAGGTTCGTTATTGATAAAACATTAACAATGGCGCCTGTGAGTTATAGCATAGTAAGCTTTATTATGAGTGTTCTGCCGATGACCCTTTCTTTAAATATTTTCGGGAAGATGACAAACGAAGACGATGATACTTTGAGTGAAAGAATTTAAAGAACTCTTTGACTACACAAAGATACACATTTCTTAGCAAATAACATTTAACAAAATTCCGGTACTTTACAAAAATGTCGGTAAACATTACAGAAGTCTTGCGGAAATTCACAAAGATCTCAAAATTCATGAGTGAAATGGGAACAATCGGCATAATTAAACCGCTCTTGCGGATTATTTCACCTGTTTATTTTGAATTCCCTTTTTCCATTTGACCCTTTGTCTAGGAGGGTAGGTACTGGGTGGTGATACCTTATTGGTTTTGTAAAAGGTTAAGAGTATCTTGGAGTTTGGCGTTGGATTTCCCGGACGGCCAGAAAGTATGATTGTGTTTTTCCGACGAAAGAAATCACGTTTTATTCCGGGATTGGAAAGCCAAAGGATCGTCATTTGTCGGGTCATGGAGCTTAACAGGGTCATTGGCGAACGATGAGCTGAAGAAAGCTTCAAAATCACACTCGTTCATTTCCTGAAGGATCATAGATGAGATATTTACGGTTTTTATTGTCAAGGCAATTTCATTTCCAAAAATATTGGGTGCAATAACAAGGTTAATGTGAATTCCTTGCAATAATAAAGGTCTCCAGTTCGAATGGTACAACGTAGGTCAGAACAACAGAATTTGAACAATGTCACCGAGGCCAGCGTTAACAATGTGGAGTAAAAAAATAGAATTACAATAACAAAAGCTGAAAGTAGAACACTTGCATTAAAGTGAGATTAACAAAATACACTATTGTGCTATTATGTTCAAAATAATCCAAAAAATATATGCTCCACATTCTCTTATCAGCTTTAATCCAAGGATCCTAGATCAGATGCCGCTGAATTAATTTTTCACACGGAGCTACAACGTTCTGACTTAAAGCCATATAGTGGGAAAACCAATAACATCAACAGAGCAGTATTATCTAAGCCGCAGTATATAGCCAGCTATGAAATCATCAGATAGTATCGTAATCGCAGTCGCCGACGATCGATACAAACAAATTACGATACACGGCCATATATAGTGATGTACGTGTGTGCGTAAATCAACAAGGGTTCAATATATTAGAAATGGAACCAAGGCCGCATGTGCTACTGAAAAATGACAAAGCAAGTTTTCCCTCAAAGCTCTATTAAACTAATTACAGGCAGTTTAGAATTGTCATGGAGTCGAGCAGTCAGAAAGACGAAATTCTTTTAACAATAAATCAGAATATTGTGACTACGGCTGTTAGCTTTCTCTTCGTCTACGTTGCATTTTATTTATTCAAGTAAGTTCCCGGTGTTTACACAAACAGACTGCGGCTAGAGAAATCCCTGACGGAGCTTCAGCTTAGCTTAAGTAATCAGAGTAGGTTCTGAATGGGAAAAGCTTAAGACTAGCGCCGGAGAGCACTATTCAAGAATACTACTGAGTATAAAATCAAGGATATCTTGTAAAGCAAATTGATATTGACGTAGAGACACTGACTGTCAGTGAAAATGCTTGGCAAATATCGACAACAGGCACAAAACGATCACAAATTAAATTTAGAAGATATCGATATCTGCAATTTAGTTTTGCAAGATTGGCAACCTATTTGCCATGTAAATTGTACCCACCAAAAACATTTACATGTAAAATGTTGCCAAGACGAGACCATATGACTCGCACTACCAAAAAGTTATCAGGGCCTCACGTCTGCTATTACAATAGTGTCAGAATGGTCTATCATTGATTTCATAATTGTTGATTTTGACAAGTTTGGTAATCTACTAATAAAATGGCGTCATTATGACTTTCCAATGGTCAGTCACTGACACTCCATTGAAAGAAATGGCATTTATTGGTAATCTCGTATATCATGACAAATGAATGACTGACTTAATTTACGAACTTCCTACTACTTTAGATTGCATATAACACTAATAAATAATATATAAAAATATATTTAAATGAAATCTGGCATGAATAAATGTTCAAATTTAGTAGTAGTTTTTCGAATTCCAATAACGAGTTTTATAATAATGGCAATACGAAAATGCCATTATGACACAATTCTATTACGCCACCATTGACCGACCAATGATCGACCATTATGAATTTAGCAGATTACGAACTTTTAGCAAAATGACAATGGGATCGTGTTGGAATGACGAATTTATAAAAATAGCAGACTTGGGCCCCAGATCTCATGTAGAGCCAAACTTCTAACTCTACAAGCCCTAACTTCACAAACTCTATACCTTAGTCAAAATATGTGGCTTGGCCATTTCGCTTCATTCACATGGGCGTAAGGTGAAAAATGTATCCACTGTTCATTACTTTTCTGTTATACAATAGTTCTTGTATATGAGTATGTCTACCAATTTAACAGCAATACAAACAAAAAAGGTCGTTTCAAGAAAACAAGTTAAAAATAATGTTAGGATTACTTAAGTTTGAATAACCTTTAGTTATCTAATTCATAAGACCTTTTCATTACGCCGGTAACCTTGAGGTTTTATGTTACTAAGTAACTTAGAAATGCTTCTTGTTGTGCTTTGGTATAAAACCTAGTAATCCTAGTCGTATTAGAATCTACTACGACTAGGGTTACTAGGTTTCATAATTTTATTAATAATATATTTGAACTTGTTTTGATTAAAAACACGATATTCACAAAAAGTTAAGCTTATTTTTAGTGTTTGAATTACTATTGGTCCATTAACTAAACTTAAAACAACGCAGTTATTCATTTCCATTATTTTAGCCTATCATTTATTCAAACGAAAACAAAAAGTAACATATTCACAACGAACACTATTCAAGTATGTATTTACATCAAACTATGGAAACTCATAAAAACGGGTCCCTCGATCTCTCTTATTTTTAATATTTCAGACCGGTGTGTGGTGATAAAAGGCGGAAACTATCCGGCGCCGGATGCGGTCCCGCCCGCCCTTCCCCGCCCGCCCAACGCTACCGGAAACGGAAATAAAGACACCGAGCGACACCTTCGGGCAACGACCTACGTTCGACAATACTCGTGTATATGCATACTACTCACTTGTTACTTCAAGTTTCAACTGGTTTGTTTCGAACTTTTTATTATGACTTCTGTGAAAGGGGAAGCGTTGTTTCAGCGAAGTATTTTTCTGTCTGTGAGGACTGTTTACTCTGCCTGAACCAAATACTGTACAGTTTTCGTACTTGATTCCTTTGTTCCCAAAAGTGTTGGGTGGAGATGTACTGTCTCATTGTCCATGTCTTTGTCTTTGAACGATGTACCTATATTTCCTACACAAGAGACATCGAACTCAACTAATATATCTTCATAAGAACTCATTGCTGGACATAGGCCTTCCCAGAACCGAGGGTAATGGCCGTAAAGCGACTCCATTGCAGTTTAATTTAATTTACCCGTAAAAGGTTTCTCTTAAGGGGTAACTTCACAGTTACTTAAAAGAAAACTTAAGTTTTAAGGACCACGGAAGCGTAACCCGTCTGGAAAAGTTAAAAGGATACTGTGTTGAAAGATCTGACATGTAGAAGCAAAAAATTAACTAAACTGAAAACAAAGGAATTAAAGAAAAGGGTCAGGGGTGACCTATTTCATTAAATTAAATAGAATCTAGTTTCTAAGAAGTTGGTGACTTAAAAATTTTGGAACAAACTGTAGTGTCTGTACAGACACACCAATTCCTCACATAATGTGCTGGATTGAGGCTCTTTGTGTTGGTCGACTGGTCTGATAGGCTTGAGAATCTGGTAATGTCCTGCAAACTACGATAATGTAGTTTTGTACGATAATATAGCTATGAATTATATATATTTGTCATATTACATGATCTGTAGGAGCGTAATTTATTATCCCACTACCAAGTGCGTACGCCTATTACCACTTTACATTCATTGTTTAAGGTTGTCTGAAGGAGATCGTTGATTACGATTTAACTGCACATTGTATAATTTTTAAATATTAATTTCTACTTTTAATTCCAGATATTATAGGCCTCTAACTATAGACAATGATAATGAATGATAGCCCTAAATAAAAATAATAAGAGTTCATCTTGTTCATTCAAGAAAAAATTAAGCAAAAAGCTATTTGCATCGTTTGAAACCACGTATACATAAATAATTGATAGATTCTAAAAAGCAACAATCGGATCTTTTATGCATCAATAAAGCGCCATGGAGTGAATATCGAACATTTGACTGCAAACAAACGTCTCAGAGAGGCCCTGAGGAAATTTCTGCAATAACACGACCAAACGAATTTATTATTCGCTATATTTTCGTACGCCCCAACAATTCCCCTTGAGATACTTTTTAAGAAAATGCCACTTATAAAGACTCTCCATTGTGGGGCTTTTAATTAAATATATAATTGTGTTTCTTACGGTGTCTTAACGTCACGTCGAGGCTTAGCATTATTTTGTGTAATAATTACGCTGTTATTCGGGTAATACTCTAATTAAATAAACTTAATCACGCCAAGTCGTGAAATCTTGGGCTTTACGAAGACGTATGGCATCAATCAGGGCATTAAACAGACTAACTTGATACACAGTACATCGTCGAGCAAAAATTAATCAAAACTTGTTCACAACTCCTCAAGAGGAAACCAAGTGTCTTTGTTTAGTTGCCATGCCGTTGTTAATCAAAGTCACATTAGCAGAATCTCAACTTAATAATGCCTTTTACAATCTAATGTAGTGATTAATATAGTACCTTTATACCTGGCACTTAAATGTTTAACGATTTATGAAACCACAGTCAGTTAAATTATGTGAATAATAAAAGGCGACACCCACTCAGTGTTTATTTTAGAATAGTCAGAGAATCGCGATTCAGGATTATTTGGATAACATAACAACATCAGTTATTAAAGATGTTTGAATGTCGGAGTAAAGACAAGAGCGCGGCGACGCGACCGGCCGCGACTGGCGCCCGTCGGCGACTGCCGCCCGTGCCGCCTCCCCCACACCAAGGACCAGGAAATATGGAAAACTGTGGAAACCCAGGAAACAAGGTACGAGGGTCAATTTATAAAATGAGACTTTAAGGGTAAAATATAGGAGGCGAAACAAGACGCGTTTTTCTCTCCGAATAATATTTAATTAAAACAAAGGTGCAGTTAGCTAGAATTTACGGAATAATGACCGCGGAGGATTTATCTACCGTCTAATTATCTAGTTTGTTGGCTTGGCACTGGCTTCTAAACAATATTACTTTTAATATGTTTTAATGACTAATATCTGGAACAATTCTGTTTTATTTTTTTTCTTTAGAAATGTTGGATGCGCATTTAAGGCTTTTACCTTGTCTACGGAGAAAGGTTCACAAATTCCTTTCACAGCATAAACAGCACAATGTTCTCACCACTCAGCGATATTTCTCCGTGGGAGCTTTTCCCGGAACACTTTTAAATGGTGCTCCCGTATAAAGTTAGACGTCTCTACATTTTGGAAGCGGTTTTAAGCAACTAAACATTCTTTGGTATCAAATTCTGGCAAAATTTTCGTTGTTTATAATTACCAATAACGTTCTGAATATGTAAATAAACAGGCTTTTAGCTTTCGGTTTTCTGAGTAATCCAAATCGGATGATCTTCAGAAGTCTGTAAGACGTTCCTTTCCAGACATATACAATACTTGAAGATATTCTGAGTTTCTGACATTCGGTGATGTGCTTTGCATTTGTAACAACTCTGACAGACATTGAACCGACAAAGAATTTACCTTAACTGACAACCCTGTGATCCTGTAGACCAAAGGAGTACAAGAAAAGCCATAGCCGAATAACGATCAAAGCCTTAGCCGATAAAGAGATCACTGCAGTGATCTCTTTATAGCATGCTATGGCGTAATACCAGCCACGATATTATGTACTTGCAAATCCAATCACACCTTCCCTCACCAAGGTACGATTGATTCAATCGCATTGGGGCAGTGATTTTATCCATAGTATATGTACATACAAATAACCCACAAAACATGGAAGCACAAATACGTGGTTTAGTTCTCAATTTACATTTATAACAAGCTGTGGTTGCTATAGCAGTTATGTGGTATAATGTGAGAGCTATAATCCGACGTTCCGTTCGACATGTCTGCAAACAAATTGGTTTGTTTGCGAACAGAACAACACGCCGAGTGTTGATGCAGTGACGTCATTGCACACATCTACACACCACTATGGGGATAGGGTTGTCAAGCTTTACATGTAACCTATATAATCCCCTGCTCTGGCTGTCCTCATACCTTCAAACATCTGTTGTTGCCAGTCAAAATCAAATTGTTTGAACCATTTTGAGTAAACTATGATAAACGCTAAAAATTGTGCACATTTCTTGCATTGAAGATGCAACCTAAACACAGCTATAACAGCCTATTTACTGACTAATATTCTACTAAAATTAAGCTTACATTTTCTACATTTATCTGGCAGCCCTATCCCGGGATGGATGCAAATATTTACTTTACCATCACATCTCTGTACCATTAGCGAGACCAGACATAATTATTAGGCAAATACAAAGTTAGCTGAAGATGTTACTATTCTGGATTGTACCTACGCACGGTTATGTAAGATTACAGTTAAATGTCGTGATAAACTCAACGGAATAGAAGATGAAGCTTGTGGAAAAATGTAGAAAAAGCTACGTATCAGTACTATACTAATCACTGGACAATCATTACGGTAGCACCTTCATTCGAAATTCAGCAATAATTCGCAACTAATCTAATGGTTAACATAATCATGTTATGTTGTCATATGTGAATACGATATAGTGCCAACATGATTCTTTGGAGGATATGTAGTACAACCATAACTAACATAGTCCCAAAATAACAACAAGGTCCAAACTTTTAATAACTGCGTATCAAAGGGTAGTACATAAAACATCGTCTAAGCCGTAAGTCAACAAAGACGAACAACAAAAAGGCAACATACTTAATTCTTTAACTATAAAGAGAGCCTTAAACTTTTTTAATAAGACCGCCGAATGACAACGAGGCTCCGGCCAAAAAGTTAGATTATTTACAGATTTCCAAACGGGCGGGCAAGCTCGTAAATTCTGAGAGACTGGGAAAAGACAAATAAGTAGAAAACTTAAAAATAATGCGCTGGAGTGAGAGTAGGATGATGAACTGGCCCTATCAACGGAGTTCCGTCCCCTGATTCAATTATGGCCTGTTCGGTAATGGATGTTATTTTTCTCCAATTTTCGCGAAGTTTGGACGTTGTTTTCGATGTAATGGTTCGGAAAACTGCAAATTATAGTGCTTTTAATATAGATGGGGTGAGCGAGCGGTGAGGACGACGAGTTATTAATTGACTCTTTCGCCGAATTTGCGAATTGATTTCATTTCAATAGTCGTCAATGACTTCATATTTTTAACTTCTGGACTGTTTCTCTCCTCAAAATACAGGAATCCATCAATATCGGCAATATAAAGTGCACACAAAGTAGCAGGAAGTATTTGGGGCATATGCAGTACATGAAAGTGCACGATCAATACACATTGCTGTTTCCTGTGCAATATTTCAGTGTGCACATTCAGCATGCATTGTAAGGTAATTTCCTTTTGACATCTGTGCCATGACGTTTGATTCAGCATTGTGAGTGAGCGAACAGAACAGTATTTTGATTTTCTAACTGTTCCATAGCTGAAATCGAACAAATACTAAGAACTGCGAAAATCTGAAAAACCACTGACTTTGATGAGGTCAGAGGCACTTTAGAATACAAAAAATTTTCCTAAAAAAAACCACAAACTTCCAACAAAACACTACAAAGTGAAAAATTACTTTTATTTTTTCACTTTTTAGTTATAGTACCTACCCCACACCAATTCAAAATGTCATCATCGTTGGGGTAAAAACAATGCATATTTATTCGATAGCAGCAATCGTAGTTGATTTGCGGTAATTTTTTGAAGAGTTCCGTTGTCTGTCTCCGAAACGCATCATTAGATCTATATGAAATTGGACCACACGGGAAGCACCAGCTTTCAAATAAAAAAAGAATCATCAAACATTGTTCACCCAGTCGAAAGTTCTGAGCTAACAAACATTTTGAGATCGACTCTACAGATAGCTAAGACAGCTCGAATGTAGAAAGTCTAAAAACTTGTATTAATTATTATTTCCGACGTAAAGATACTAGATAAGTTCTACAACTAGAAACAGAAACTCCACACACTAATCCTACACGTTCCACAACTGGAAGCACCATCGGCCTTGTCCATGATTTATCAGGCTTCCACGCGTCAGGTGGTGCGATTATCAAACTTAATTGCGAGGAAGACTCCATTGGCCTGTCACCATGATTAATGGCCGGCATCCACCTGGATGTAATCAACTAGAATAACTGACGCTAATCTCACTGGTTCTACGTGTACTGACAACTGTAATGGGGGATGGATGTGTGCTTGTGTCCCTGACGTGGGGTTTACTGGGCTTTATCTTATGATAATAAGGACTTTAGCCAGGGCTTTTCACCCCTTCTTAAGTTAAGAATTTGAAAGAGTATTGATGACTTGAATAGGTTAAAAGCAAGCAACCCGCTTTGAACTGCTTCTGTATTGAAGGTTGCGTGTTCGATTGACGCATGAGAATTAGTTTTTGTACCTAATAGAACAGCCACGTGAGCTCATTGTCATGTCGTTGTTATAGTTGTTAAGACTAAAACTGTGTCAGACTGATGATAGGACAGTCATTGACAAGTTATCTATCACTGACAGCCATTTAAAAGTCACCGTCTGTTATAGTATACCTAATAGACAAAATGTTGTCAAGTTACCGCTAACAGCTACTTCAACTTTTCCGTGCGTCATTAACCTAATTTTTTAAGACATGTGAGTTCACTAGACTGGACGTTATGTGAATTCAAAAGAAGAACACATAACTGTCAATTACTTTAAATTGAGAACTTATACCTGTCAACTTCAAACTAAGATCCAAGCTTCCATATTCTAGCTGACAATTTCATAATAAGACCTGGATTAAGATAGTTTATTTGCTCAGGCATATTTAAAAAATGGAGGTAATAACCGCCACATCAGCGATGCATCATGTTACGTGATTACGTCACGTCAGGTCATAGTTGGGAATGCAATAAGCGCGGGTAGGGCTGGCACGGCGAGCCGGCATCCCGCCAAACTGTCGCAGGCACTCGCCAACCGCGCCGGGTTCGATACCCTGCTGAGTTTGAGGGGTGCTACGTGCTTTAGTTTCGGGCTGTATCGTTTAAGATTAAACTGCGAGACTGATGTATGGGCTGTACGTATAAGTTTTAAGCTGTTTACATTTTCAAGCGAGCTCTTATCTAGCTTAGGATGTTATGCAGAAAGCATCTTTAGTGGCATATTTATAAGCCCGGATAACTTGTATAGCTAACTAAAGTTTGCTGCATCAATACCAGGAAGCCGATTTGGCATTGTTCGCAGGTTTCTGGACAAATTCCAAAGATTTAAATAATTACACTTGCTCTCACTGTACTTAGTCGCTCGAAAAGGTGTCCATAGTGGGAAGAGTGAGCTTACACAATAATAATGACGGTTCTATGACCATCAAGTCGAGTCTAAACGAAATAGAAGCGCGATGTTTTATGCGGTAGGGCGAATCGAACGATTTAAATCTTTGATTTTCATAATTTCAAGAATAAGAGATTTTTCTTAAAACTCTCCCCTATCTACAAAGATGACATAGCAAGCTTTAAATTGTCAATAAAGCCAGTTGTAAGGAACTTACTTAATTAAGATGGATCGTCTGCAGAACAGTTTTATTACGCAGAAGTAATAATGTTGAACTGTATGAGATATGGATGTCGTTAAATTAATCGCTTCGTTACTTACGCTTCCGTGTTCAACTTTGTAATGCGAGATGCCTTACCTATAACAAAAAAATATTAAAATAAGTATAAATATATTTAATTCATGACGATAAATGATGAAAGAAAATAGACCAAAGCTTAATAAAGGTTGCAACATAATAACTAAAAAATAATGAAGGAAAATTTTGTAAATAACTGATAAATTCCGTTTCACGTAAATAAATAACAAAATGTAAATACAGAGTAAATTTTTAACCAGTGCGCAAACTGTAACCATGAATTCAGCACATCATTCTAGACCCCAGCGTAGACAGTTTTCGTCGGTTATACAAAAAAAAAAAACAGCTGTTTCATAGAAAAGTGACGAAGCCGTTGGTCTTGGCTGTCGCTTGTCATACATGGATCCTTGACAGTCGTTACGGGTAGTCAGCAGCAGCAGCCCGAATGTCTGAAAACCAGTCTATAACGAAGAATAACCGGGTCGGGTTGTGGAAGTCAAATAGATAGTCGCCGGTTAGACAGGAAGCCGGCACCAACATAATTGGGAAAAAGCAGATGATGGTTGTAAAACGATATTATGATAATATTATTATGTTCTGTACACTAATATCCTGATTTAAATTAGGTCTGTGACGGAACTGGCACTAGGCTTTGGCACCTTTAGTTACATTATCTGAGTACCTAGTACTGAAACTAAGTGCCTCAAGCGACGAACTTAGGCCCCAAGTTTGGAACCTAGGTGCCGAGGTACGAGGTACTATAATGCTAATGTAGTCCATAACTTTAATTTCAGGTTTCTGTTCATAATTTGATATTTAAACTATTTTATGAAGTAATATTTATCATGTGAGTTAAAACCGTATTTTTTGAGCGGTAAATGGAGATCTTGGTATTTCATTGTGAGAAAAATTACACTTGTGTGAGAATTGCTGGAAGTGCACGCAAACCCTTCGCCCTACCCTATCTAAATAAAAAAAAGAATGTATGATGTAAACACATATTCTACGTTTTTCATAATAATTATCGAAATGAAAATGGATTATTGTATCAGTTGCGCGTCGCGCGCGCCACCTGTATCAGTTGCGCGTCGCGCCTACCATGTATCAGTTGCGCGTCGCGCGCGCCACCTGTATCAGTTGTGCGTCGCGCCCAACCTGTATCAGTTGCGCGTCGCGCGCGCCACCTGTATCAGTTGCGCGTCGCGCCCAACCTGTATCAGTTGCGCGTCGCGCGCGCCTCCTGTTTCAGTTGCGCGTCGCGCCCACCCTGTATCAGTATCGTTATTGTAACTACGACGATAACTAACGTAAATTATGTATCAAAAGTTAATTACGTGTTATTATTATGTAAGGACCCGGAAGGTTGTCATTAACTACATTATATGTATGTATGTACAACGAGGGCATTGGGTTCTTACACGTGCTGTACTTTATTAATACATAATTTCGGTTATAGGGCTTCAGTTACTATTAGTAAACTATTCAATCATACATAGACAAGCAGTTTTCAAGCAGTCTGATGCAGTTGCATCAGACTGCTTGAAAAATGCGATTTTTAACTTTTAAATAAGTGCAATTTTTTTAACTTTTAAATAAGTGCTAATTTTTTTACCAAAATTTTCTCCGACCTTTTCCTAGCCAACACAATTTTCCTCAACAATTTGCACTATTGTTAGTTAGTTCAATCTAAACGACCTACTGACGGCTACGCCCATTGGGTTACAAATAACACTGCAAACGTGATGACTTACTCGTTGGAAGTTAAATACGGGAGCGGCATTAGGGCATAAGCACACGAGGTGGTATTAGCAGACGTGCCTTGTGATCGACTGAGTTACTAGTTTGAAGGACGGACCACTTATTTTAAAGGGATACTTTTTCACTGTACATTTTGAAAACAAGTTTCAGCTCTTACATTTCCACTGAGCCTTGTTTTGATTGTTCTAAACATAAACTAGTCGTCGTGCTAAAATATCGTGCAGAACACAAGTATCTTCTTTCACGGCTGGTCCTTATCCCAATTTATTTGGAATAGACACTGCAATCTCTATTAGCGGTCATCTTAGTAGACTCCCCCTTTCTAACTACATTATCTTGCACACAATCCATTAGAAATTCAGCCTATGCACTTAAAATTAAAGTAGTCTCAAAATCGCCAATCACAAAATCTAAAGTAACGTTTGTGTGACAAGCCTTACTCCAGCAGGAGCGGCCATAACACATTGCGAGAACACGATGCATTTGTGCAATGACGTCAGAGCGATCGGTTTGCGGCCAGTGGACGTATACCCACAGTTCCACACCTACTGGTGCCGACTCGATCGGGTCGATGGCTTACTGAACCGGAGCAAAAAATTGAGTGCAACAGATTAATCGTGCACACTTAACATTAATCAAAGTCTTTTGTATGTAACGGTTTCGCTTTTGCATTTGCTTGTACGGTTACAGATGTCGAAATGAAGGTTATTATAGATCATAGTTTCAAAGATTCAACCTCAATGAAATAACTTTATTGGTGTTTGCAGAGAAGAGATATTTAGAATATATTTTTAAATTTGTTCCTTAGATGATTTCGAGAAGAGTCTGTTCTGTGCCTAAAGCTCAGGTTCCTATAGCAAGACATTTTATATTCCTAAAGCAACATATTTTGTTATTCTTTCATCAGCAGCTTACCATCTCTGTGTCACATTTCCTTCAATACTTAATTACCATTCACCATACATTGATTTAGCAAACATAGTTAACTTAGGAACACATTGTATGCCCTGTACACCACACATACGTCCTTTAAGCTACGTTATACGAGTGTTTTATACAAAGTGAGAGGCTGTGTGACTGTGTGGCAGTGTTCACGCTCAGCGGTCTCGGCAGTAACTCCAGTGTATACCCGCACAAGTACACATCCGACCAAATGCACGCAACGCTGTAATACTCTTTTTGTTTAGCAGTTCGTACGTTTGCTTGCAAATTAAATGTACCGTATTTTTTTGCTCGCGATACTAAGCAGTTTTTTTTTTCTTTTACAAAAAATGGTTTTGGAAATTATTTTATGTTTATCTATTTAGCACAATGTTATTTTATTCGTCCTCCACAACAGGGTTTTATAAATAATTTCTACAGATTTTTAATTTTGATTGAAAAACGAAACAAATGTATTGGGTCAATTTGTTTATTCGTCCGAAACAACTAGCAAATTGGAGATATATTGTATAAATTCAAGGCAATTTCAAGGGTCGAGAATTCGAGATAAGAAGGAAAATATTATTCACTATGAGATACATTTTCAATAAAATCAAAGTACATTGTCTCAAGGTGTATTTGCTGATCTGTGACTCACAGAAATAAGATTATTCTTCTATCCTAATCTTTGTCCAAATCCTGTTTTCTATGAAAGCGACTGGAACGTTGTAGATAACTGAGTAAGCCAAGATTAAATTAACACTATTACAGTGTGTCGTTACTTCATTAAGATAATACGGTAATTACGTTTATCCCCTAAGTTTTCAATGATTAGTTTAGAGTTGTCTTACAGCGGAAAATAACTATCAGCTGCATGTGGTTGTATCGTCAAGTGCATGGTGATTGTTATCTATCATTCATTGAATTAATTCTGTTGCTGAGCATAATATAAAAGCAGATTGCAGTGTTCTTGTCTAAAAAAAGTTGTCCAAATACATATTAAAGTTGGCTATTTCTCTCGTTTTCAAAAAAAGATTACTTCTCAAGAGTTTTGAGTGACTTTGTTGCAAGAAGTTCATAAAATGTATATTTTTATGAACAAGCCAAAGTCTGTGAACATTTTATCCGCATTTTCTTCAAAACCACTATTCAAACCTCCATGACCTACATGAAACTCACCGTTACACCAGTTATTCGCGATTTGTGGGAATGTTTCCATATACAAGCAATTAAGGGGAGTCGTATCAGTCTCATACGATTCCATTTATATGACCGTAAGAAATCTAAATAGGTACAAACATGTTTAATATTTCATGATCTAAGTCGTTTAATGTTTCATAATCTAAGTCGTTTAACAGGATTGAGATAACTGTCTTGTTATCTGATCTAGTAATTGTAGAAAAACCTGTTTTTGTTTTATGTTAATTTTCTCAGCAAATCGTTTGGCTAATACACGGAAGTAACATTTTAGAATCTGCATAAACCCAACAAAAGTAAGTAAAGGATTGATAAAAATATCCTTCTAAGTAAAGGATTGATAAAAATAGTGTAACGAGGATAGATCGCCACCTGCGACTTTTACATAAACGTAACAAGATTGGATCAAGCTTCGGCATTCAACTAACGCCATTCAGACAACTCTACGAAGATTTCCAATTTCTATTAGCTTGAAAGTCCCGAACGTTATTTTTCTGAGAAAAATAAATACATGACGGCCATATTACAGCTCTTTGTGAAGGAGCGCATCCATGAAAGTAGGTGTCTACTACGTCACTTATTTGAGCGGAGTAGCTGAGCTCCGGTCAGAAAGGTCTGGAAGCCAGAGTGGGTTAACATCAATTCTGTCTCATGGCATATTAATTTTGTCTCTGAGATGGCAACGAATTGCAGTACTTCTGGTATCGCAGATTCCCATGGACATCGGTTGCTGCTTACCATCATCTAGATGCCATGCTTGTTGACAACCAATAACGCAAACGAATTTATTTTTTCTGAGCAAATAAGTACATGACCTTTATGAATGAATTCAGTAGCTGAAGTTCAGAATGTTCAGACAAGCCTTACATAACTCCTCACTCGAGAAATACTGCAGTCTGCCGAGCTATCGTAACGAGGCGCACTTACATAACAATTCACTGCGACCTCACTGCACACTGACAGCAACAAATAACGTCTCTTAAATCAGTTTTACTTTCTTTTAAAACTGGCCTTTTGGCTCCAAAGATGGACAATGTTGGTATAAATTAGAGACGTGTTGAACTGTGTATATTTAAGAGAGCTAAGATGACAGCATTGATTTACTTTTGATAACTAGAGGTCACTTGCACCACAGATGACGTTTAACATTAAACGTATTTAAAACACATTCTGTCTCTGTCATCTTCCGACAGTTGACGGAAACAGAACTATGATTTGTGGTGCAAGTGAGCCTTGAAGTCTTTAATTGAACCGTACCATTCAGGACTATTAATCGATATCCTCAATAAACGCTATAAACCGCTAGAAGACATTGTTATACAGGGATATTAAACCATGGATAGGTACTATGTTAGCCGATTTTATTGACCCGACGAGCTGACTACGAACTTATGTAATTTATGCTCCCCTGCAAACTCACGTATTCAGCGAAAAATACCGTAAATCTGTAGTGTCTACAGCTTCCCACTATTTTTCTAGCACTATTTTCTACTTTTTAGAGGAAAAAGTTGGAAAAATGTTTGTTCTTTATGCATTACAGCTTCACAGCTTCTTGGAACATGTGAGTTTTCGAATTACATTTGTAATTCGGAAATATTACGAGTGCTCCGGTGCAAGTGAGCAAAGAAGAGATTCTGGTCCTTTGAGACTCGGTGCAATTGTGAGATTACTGAAAGCAAAGTACTTGATGTCACCGACGCTACAGTAGGTACCTAGTGTGCTCAATCAAGAAGAGTGCTTTTGGAAATTGGTCTAAGTGGCTATTATTACTAACGACATGTTATAAAACAATTCTCAAAATCACCACAATTCCCTATTCATGCTAAAGCTAGCTATAGAAAAACACTTTAAACACACTCTATTTTCCTTTTTCTGAAATCTCATCAAAAACTGAATATCTCATAGAAGCAACATTTTGCACGGAAATAAAAACACATGTACCCACATATTCGCGCAGACTAACAACGTAGTAATAGTGCAGAGCATAAAGCCGTATTTTTTAGTGGTTCATTTTTCTGTCCGCCAGTGCATCCGGGTCTGTTATCTCTAGGGCTGGCACTCAGTAGAAACAGAGAAATCACTGTAAGTGAAGGCTGTGAAGGCAGTACTCATATTTTATGTGTAATCGGGAAAATAATGACGTAATTTCTTGCTGAAAGGCATATTGCGCGTGTTATAGCCTATTTGCGGCTCTTACAGAGTTTTATTTGTGTTTATAAATAGTACATGTAACAAACATGTCCGCAGCAGTTGAAAGCACACTCGCGCTTAACCTGAAGGGTCACATTACCCAGAATTCGGGTAAAACTTTGTTGCTGAATTACATTCAACTAACGACGAAGGTCCGTCAGTACTCTTCATCCTAAATAGCTCCATTTATTACAAAAGCTACTTAGATTGCGACACCTAGCTCCGTTTCACAGTACATTGCCTTAGTCTCGACTATTTCACCGAGGGACGAGCACTCATAAAACGCAATGGAATACAAAATGATACAGAATTCTGTTGCGAGGCTGCTAATTCATCTAATCTGAAATTGCTGAATGAAGCTTAGTAAATTCGCTGATACTGCTGAGGCTTAGCATCAGATAAGGTAATGGAATTATTCTGAAGTAAATGAATTTTTGTTAAGGATATAAAATGGTGTGTTTATCCAAATTTGTGTTTATGTGTCGTCTTGTATATTCCTGTAATTATGTTGTGTTGGCACAAAATATGCTAGCAAATGGTCTTACGATTCTAGGCATCCAGATTGACTTTAAAATGCTGACATTTTAATAAAGTGTAATTTAGCCAACCCTGCGTCTGCCGCTCTAGCCTCGAATTACGCAAGTGCACTGTAGTGCAGTTTAGTTATACCAGCGTAGTACAGTAGCTTCACCTGGCGTAGCTCGCGATCGATACGTCGCGACGACCGGGAAGTGCGCCCGTCTGAGTTGGACTAACTGTTAGTTTAATTGTGTGCTGATATATGAATTTGCGTAATGTTTTTGTTATAACGGCGGGGAACAAAAGGCTACGTGAATACTGATGATTTGGCACACCTATCAGGTCCATTTTCAGGACCCCAATATCCGTTAGGTGATGGTACAATATGGGACGAAGTTCAATACGTCGCAGTAAACGTTTTAAGACGACGGCAAATTTATAAATAATACAATAGTTACGAGCTTCGGGTTCGTGACAATTAAAAACTGCCAATAAAAATTACCAAAGTTGACACTTTAATTAAACAAACAAATTACAAAACACAATTTCACTACTGATCACTCTTAATCGCACTTGAAGATCGCTTCAAATGTTCTGCCTGTATCGCTTGACCAATACTACCCGGCTTGCTCTGTTCCTGGCCTTTTATAGGGCCTTAAGAACGTTCGAGATACGAAGCTTCTAGAATCTTCGAGTACATACCGGCCCCGACTGAACAGGTTTTGATAATTCTAGAAGATGCTGGTATCGAGCTTGCTAATAGATCTTGACTCAATTAATTCTGCTACTCGATACTAGATGGCGCTAGTGGTAACTAATTACTTTGGCTTTAGGGCGTAACACAATATTTACCGAAAGCGTTAACACATTCCCATTGACAAAGTTGTAATTGAAAGAACAGACTCTAAATTTTAGTAGAAAACGTTCCACCACAACACGAGTTATACTGTGTGCCCATCAATTGTCACTAAAAGGGCCATCTATTGCACCATAACATTGATGCCATCATAGTCACGAGGTGTAAACGGTCTCGATCAATTTGTCTACCGCGGGCTAACAAAGCCCCCGTGACCGGCAGGTTGAATCGATTACACCACCGAGTAGGATAAAACGAAAAGTTAATCGATTTATATAAGAGTAGGAATCGTTTTGTTCTGTCGCGATTCGAGAGGTATTCGATTTGAAGTTGTATGCTTGCACGTATTTGTTTGTTTCGGATTTCATTGGACTGCTATATAAACAAGAGGTGGATGTATTTGTTTTGTCGGATAGAATTCTGGGTATTCCGTCATCAGTTGATAGTTTTCGATGCTGTACAGATTTGAGCCATTGTTATTTCGGATCTAACCCTACTATTCTACTAACCCTACTATCCTACTATTCTACTAACCCTACTATCCTACTAACCCTACTATCCTACAAACCATACTATCCTACTATTCTACTAACCCTACTATCCTACTAACCATACTATCCTACTAACCATACTATCCTACTAATCCTACTATTCTACTAACCCTAGTATCCTACTAACCATACTATCCTACTAACCATACTATCCTACTAATCCTACTATCCTACTATTCTACTAACCATACTATCCTACTAACCATAATATCCTACTAACCATACTATCCTACTAATCCTATTATCTTACTAATATTATAAATGTGAAAGTTTGTATGTTTACATGTTTGGATATTTGTTACTCAATCACTTAAAAACTGCTAAGCGGAATTGGATGAAATTTGGCAAACAGTTTGTAACCCGGATTAACACAGGATATTTTTTATCCCGATAGTAGGTTCCCGTGGGATAATTTTCGACATCCGCGCGAGCGAAGCCGCCGGCAAAAGCTAGTAGTTAATATTAATTATACTAGTACTGATAACTGGTTCTTGCCTAATCAATACGCATTAAGTAGGATGCACTAAGGTAGCCCACAAATTCAAAGTTCCCTTCCTTCTTGTCCTGGGCTCCTGGCGCTTTCCGCTTAAACAAAACAAAAACAGCAGGCAATTTAAAACCGACAGATCAACCTTGTATGTTTTCCATGGAAAACTCTAGATACCCCCCAACAACAATAAATGCAGTCTAGATAAAATCCTGTCCAACGACTAACGAGCACTATTAGGTACGAATGGTATGATCAACAAATTGAGCGCACTGATCAAATTGCTGCGCGTGATCAGTTTGAACCGCAGCCAATGCTGGTCAAGGTCCTGCGATCAGACGAGGGACTGCTCCGTTAGGTGGAGCTGTTACTTGTGTTATATCACTACTATTGTATTTGTTAAAAGGAAAACTACAGTATGAGGGGTAAACCACCAATTTTGTAGATGGCTTTACTGCAATTTGTGTAAGAGAAAAACACACGACAGTGTTCCCAAAACACAAATCTTTTTTGCAAGATATATATCTGGTCCTTATTGTCTACCAATAGAACAATGGATTATGATGTTAATGTAGAAATTCTACATAGAGTGATACAATGCACCCATTGTATTACTCTATTTAAAATTTCTTATATATTTTTTTTCTTTCTCTTTCTCTACTATTTCTTATCGTTAAAAGTGCATTCAATGATGAAGCATTTACCACTAAGTTTATTAGGACGTTGTGTCGTGATCTGCGGGGTAATTGCGTAATCCACTAACAGTAGCAATGGCTTTCATTTGGACAATTCAACATCATTAATTGCGTTATTTACGTTGAAATGATTCATATAGTGATTGAGAGTGAGTTACTAGGCTACGATAACCAATGCCGTGAGAACAAGGTTCAGATAGTGTCATTACCTTAACAACAAGACCAAGCAGGTCAACAACTCAATCAAAACAAAAGACAAACAAATTATCAGATACTTGGCTCACCAAATAAGGAGTTAACCTAAAAAGGCGAAGCAGCCAGATTAAATAAGTGAATAAAGTCATAAAAAATGGCAAAAACTCGGTAATCATTTCGGTTTACAGTGGATTGGGGTGACCGTGTTTGTACAATATTCGGACAATGACATGACGTCGGAAAACTGCGCTGGCGCATCGTTAGCGAAATGTGTGCGAAAATTTTCAGGTTACATTTGTATGAGTAATGTTGGGTGTGTGGTGATTTTATTAAATACGGATTAATATGTTTTCTCGTGTGTTGTTGATTACCCCAGAAAGAACTGCGCCAACTATAACATTATACATATTTTGTTAAGAGTAATGTAGAATGCAGAAGAAGGATATATTCCGAAGCAGGAATAAAAGGGGTTGCTGCTCTACCTTAGGTAAATATAGTATTAAGTAACACCGTTTTCAACTATTGCCAGGTGAACTGTTGTCTTCACGCACGACGAGGAAGTTAACTTAATTTAAGTATAAAAACTATCATTTTCTAGAAAACTATATATACCGTTCCAAAATGAATAAAATACCTGACTAGAATCAATTCTATTTTAATGTAAATGTTGACGTTCAAAAGTGCCTTTTAAGTGCCTATTTGAAATAAATGCTTTGACTTTGCGAAAACCACCTGAGAAAACCAAGTCAATCTTTTTCAACTTAGCAATTTCTCCACACAATAACCCTAATTTTGCCACGCGTGACTGTTTTCTAGGATAAAGGTACGATGAATATCCCGGAGACAAACTAATTCCCCTTTTAAAAGGTAAAGGGACAAGAAACACAAAAGCTTAGACTAGACCTGTGTAAAGTTTTGTGGCAAAAAAAAAACAAAAGGATACTATACATTAAAGTGTCTTGGTGACCCGAAGGACCAATCTGGCCGAACTTAATCTTGGGCATGATTAACTTTCTATAAAGAAAATTGCCTGAGGAAACCTAAATTCCAGACGGAGTGAGTAACAAAAGTGGGACTCATTGACAAATGATGCATATTTATTTCTGTAAATTGGTCAGAAAAAACACTTTTACACGTCATTGTACGAGTAGAGGCCTTTACCCTGCGGCGAGACAGTCACAGTCTGGTATTACACTCGACCCCCTGCATCTGCTGCCCCCCACCGAAACGAGGCGTGAATCAAACGATGATGAATGATTTAATAAATTCGCACCAGTCGTATAAATCACTCGCACTAGAGACTTAGAATTACACGGGTGAGGGTAACAGGCGGAACCACCACGGTTATCAAAGTAACAATTGTTATTGTTTCGCGTCATTATTACGTAAGAAGGACGTCAGACCGAGGTTGAAGCGGTTATTGGGACTTAAATTTTATAGCTCAAAGCGATAGCTACGTAAATTCATAAAAATGCAGTTTTAAGATGCAGTAATAAACGAATCTTAATTTAGATAACGACTTGTGCATAAATAATCGAAGTTTGTGACGTAAAATGACAAAATGAATCATTTTATTTATTGACACTGACGCAAAAAAACAAATTACTTGTGTGAACATCGAATATTATTTATTTATTTAACTGTACATATGCAGACACGTTGTTCTATGATTCGTTGATGACGGAATAACAATATAACTTAATTAATTTCCCCATCAAGACCCAATCATATCCAGCGACAAATAATTATAAATAGTCATTAGGGTCAGCGCTTTAAAACCATTAATGACGTAATGTATTTTTTTTTTTGGGTGGGAATGTATTCATGATATAAATTTATTATGCAGCAATCGCCTCATGGGCGTGGGACACGAGTTTGCGGTGCAGGTCGAAATGTGACCCCGTGCGTTTTCAACAAGTAAGACGCCAAACAAACAAGAGTATGAGAATGCATTGAATTATTTCTTTCTTCGTTTTTCCTTCGTTTTATTTGTAAAACATTTCAAGTCTCAGATGACGGATTAATCAGCTTTTATGAACGTGTTTCTTTTCGTTACAATATAATCGTAAATTGACGCCATTTTCTGATAACTTGGTGTTTTTGATTGGTTGTTATTGGTGGTAAGTATTTAACAGATTTGTCATATTTAAAATCTTCCAAACACTCACAATGGCGATAGCGAGACTATCGCAACGTTTGTAAGCTTGCCCCTGCATGACTGTTTAATCTTTTTCTCCTTATTCCTGGTAGATTGTTTACCTATATACCAGAATATAAATTACAACGATGAGTAATATGTTTGGCCAATGAATTAATTCATGTACCTACGTATTTATTAGCAATTTAAATGCGGTGACATAGGGCGACCTAATTATTAAAATGAACCGAACAAACAATTAACAGAATACGTATGTGTCACACAAGTGTACTTGCTAAGTTTTTACATGAATTTGGAAGATTTTTGAACTGTTGGATTTTATGGTTGCTTGTAAATATCTGAAATACAGGTATGCCCTTAAATTATTTTGTGTCTAGGTCCGTGCCTTGCTGTCCACGTTGTTTGGTCTCCAGCAACGCATCATTCTAGGCTCTACATAGTTTCCCGTGGAAATAATAGGTTTACTGTAATGTTGATGACGCGTTGCTTTATTCGTTTTGTGGCTTCAATATTGAAATCAGATAATAGCAATCCTCTGTTTCCAAGTTGTGCTGCAACACTCATTACTCGATAACTATGTTAATATTATTCTTGCACTTAGTACGCGAAACGAGTCAACGAAGACCAACATTTTTTTGAACACGATGAGCCATATTTACGGCGTTATTTTAAAAAGATTATTTTACTCGTAGCTGTTCCATGTAACAATGTACATATTACGTTTATCTCCATAGCACCAGGAAGTGGCTAATGTCTAGTCTCTGGCGAAATAAACGCAGTTCAGTGCGTTTCACAGTTCAGTGGGCCAGCAGCCGCGACAATGACATTGTGTCGAAAACCAGGAAAATACATTTTGTAGGAAAAGCTTAAAAGCCGTAAAGCTTCATGTAATATTTACTGCACATCAAGGACATTTTAGTGCACTGACGTCGGAAAATATTAAGTGCACTAACGTATGTTCCTAGAGTTACAATATAAATAAAAAAAAAAACATTTGATTCAGGTAACAAAGACCCATAACATAAACACACACACACACTTCACACACACACATACACTTCACTTTGCACTAGCTTTCCTTTGTGCTCTCCTGTGGAACTTGTCCGCGAAAGCGACGGAACACCACGTCCTGCGGCCAAAAGTCCTCTTCCAAGACGACGGGCAGATAACAATTCGGCACGCGCACCAGGAACGCCTTGAAGTACCCTCGGCGTGTACCTTGTCTTCTGGCGCACGTACTCCACGATGTCTTCCGCCTTAGTGGTGTAGTGCAGGCGGGAGAAAACCTGTTCCTGTTTCTTGGATATTTTTCAATGAAATGACATGATTTGTTTTACTAAGGTAGAGCATTGGTTTATTATACTGGCTGTTGCCCGCGACTTCATTTGCGATCCAGGATGACAAGTAGCATATGTTCTTACCCAGGTCATGCTCTATCTGTGTGCCAAATACAATTTTAATTCGTTCAGCCGTTTTACCGTGAAAGCGTGTTTCGCAATATTTTGAAGACATACAAAAACGTCATATTATTATTATATCTAGCGTAGGATTACAGTCATATTCATTTTTCAATTTAAATTTTCTGTAGCAGTCACATAACATAGATATTTTAAATGCAAGCATACTAAAACACCTCCATGACATTAACAAAAAGTTAAGTACGTATGAAAATTGTGAGGGTACATCGTTAAAAGCGGCGTGGTGGGGGCAGACTATGTTAGATATGGTCATTAATATTAGCGACTCGTTCGAGAGCGGTCGTGTCTAGGGCGTGCTGCCGAGCGGATTAGCATTCACAAAAAACGTTCAGAATACTAATAACAACTAAACAAGCTTCGTTACTTGATCTTCAGTGAACAGTATCATACTTATTCTAATGATTTATTTAAAAAAGGATTACTAGCTCAAAATACATAGTTTAATTTACATGACTTTTGTCGATGCTATGTACTATTTATTTAATCTTATTCGCGTCGCTAGTACGAAAGTTTTAATTTTTTTTTTTTAGAAAAAAATTGTTATCCAAAAACTTCTTTACTTACTCTGCATGGCTTTAATTTATTTAATGAAGAATGCTTTAGATACTGACATATAAAATTAGGTAAAAGTTTACGTCACGTCTTAACAACGATAAGTTCGTAGCAGATTTTACTTCCAGATCAGTTTGGATGGAATTGTCATCGATCTTGTTGTCAGATAAGTCAGAATGTTTAATCCGGTATCAGTCAGCCACTGACCACCAGAAGCCTAAAAATGATTGATACGTTTACAATATTATTATGTTATGACCAGAGATCGGATATTCGGATGCATATTCACCTAATGTTGAAATATTGGCTAACATGGAATGCGCTTTTGTATCGAAAAAGTCTTAATTTAGGTAAGTAATTTGTTTATTTTTTGTTTTAACTAATACAAACCACCCCTCCTCCAGTACCTACACATATTTGTATCGGGTTAAACATTAATTTTAAATTAATACACATCCGAATAGTTGTGCAATCCAAGAATCCCGGGGTTTTTAATAAATATTACAAATAATTTATAAGGTAAATATACCTAAAGATAATTTTTAGCTGTGAAAGTATGGGAGCGGCTTTATAAATTATTTGTAATATTTATTAAAAACCCCGGGATTCTTGG
The DNA here is from genome assembly GCA_947359405.1 of Antitype chi. Classification (NCBI taxonomy): domain Eukaryota; kingdom Metazoa; phylum Arthropoda; class Insecta; order Lepidoptera; family Noctuidae; genus Antitype; species Antitype chi. Next base: position 1,086,253 of record OX375823.1, read on the forward strand.
ATTGCACAACTATTCGGATGTGTATTAATTTAAAATTAATGTTTAAAACGATACAAATATGTGTAGGTACTGCATCCGAATTTCCAATCTCTGGTTATGACTCATTTTTAATAAGATTTACTTTTCAAAAATCTTTATTATTGCAATATATCTCAAACTATATGTCATATCTATGACCTAATATCTATTAGGTCATTTTACAGCAATTTTCTGATCGGTTACAAGATTTCGAAGTCACATTAGAAGTCTAAAATGATTAAGAACAATTGCAAAGTACGTTCGTGTTGTGAGCCAAAGATTCCATGTTTTATTCTCCTGTGTTTTTTGCCTCTACAGAGTAATTTGATTTAGAGTCTAAGACGAAGTACGCAAAATGTTGGTATGCCAAAAGATAATTTCGAGAGGCATACTTAATAATCTCAGATGAAATTCTCATATTGGCACGGTTCATTATATTCAAACTAGAGTGCGCTACCGCACCTGCAACGTATTGAAGTGTTTACTCAATTGTGCTTAGTAATTGGTATTGTATTGACTATAGAAGTATCGAACTATTGTGTATTGTTTCGGTTAATATACAGTTTTTTGTGAAGCCGTTGTGAACGTTTCAGCTTTGTTATTTATTCAGCTTTTAGCATTGTTACGTGAATTGTGAAACACAGATTGAATTTTTGAGTTTCGTTTATGCATTTTTTTTTATTTATTACTAAATGGCCCCGCTTTTGACCTCGATGCCTAATGGAAAGCGATTGATGAGGTCTATGATGGATCGAGCGTGCCCAGAAAATGCCTGTTCACTCTTGTTCAACGCACAGGTACTCCTACGCATCGACGAAACACAGTAAGCTGCTTGACCGGGGACTCCGATGGGAGTGTGGTTACGAACCAGGCGGGCGTTAGCCCTACCACCGCAAGGGAAGAACTGGCCAGTCATCAAGGTATTAGATGTGACTGTCCAGGATGCGCTGAGCGCTCGGTTCATTCGAGTTACTGGTGGAACAAATTGCGCTACACGAGGAGGCTTCTTCATGCATTTGTGTATAAGACGTCGTTGTGATTTTATAAGAAGCTTCATTACTGCAATATAAAACAGTCCTTTATTTTCGAATAACATTTTATACAACACTGTAATAAATCAATTCGTGAGATGATTCGTGGTTAAACCCTTTAATTGAAAGTTATGTTGCATTGCAGTCGTGAAAACAATTGATAAATTAATTATTACGAATAACGAACTTTTGTAAATTATCCTATTTGACATTAAGAATGAATGAATTACACACAACACACTCCGTGAAAAAGGGAAATCTTCCAAACTGAACTTACGTAGGTTATTCTAATACATATTATATTTCCTCATTTAGTTATTTCACTCGCACCATATACTTAAAGTACCTACTTGTATTCAGCTGCATCTTATTAGATTGGTAGCCGAACCCAACTTATTTCAGAAAAGGCCTCATTTTCTAGTCATCATGACCAACAAAGATTAAAAACTAACATAACCACCTAATAAAGTTAATTGCACATTTGATTACAAACGTCACACACGAAAACACCAAGTGATTATCAACCTAAAACGAAAAACACTGCAATCAGTTGTTATCAAGACAACAGTGAAACGTAAGAAGGAAATGATAACAGGTACAATACGGTAACATACGAGTGCATTATAAAGATTATATCGAATGATGACTACGTCACACAATCATATAATTACAAACAAACAAACAAACCACAACGCAAAAAAGGGTACCGAAGGCCCATTTCGGACCTGACTCACGGTGTCATAATTTTCCATGTACGCTTAGACACCCGCAATAGAAAAGATCGCAGCTTGTGCAGTTTGAATTATGAAACAAATGAATGGCGCAGGCAGTTCCAAACTTGTGAAATAGTGCTGTGGAATCAAAACGCAAATCTTTCGTTAACTTGATATCTCATCATCATCAACCTATCATAATTATACCATTTTATTTAGGCTCGTCATCTCTACTCGTCATCCACTAGTCATCTCTGAACTTATATCATCTTTCACACAATCCATCCATCGTTTCTTCGGTCTTAATCTACTTGTCAGCCACCCACATTCACTCCCAAACCTTCACAGCATGTTCGTCAATCCTCAGCACCACTTGCGCTTATCATGACAACCGATTTCCATGGTTCTCAGGCACCGGCGCCACTTTCAGACTTTCCCTGATGTTCTCGTTTCTGTAACTTGTGATACCGAAGTTTTGTCTATCTGCATTATTTATTTATGTCTGCTTAATTGTTTGATGCAATCTAAAGGTTGGTATTCGGTAGTTTTCCATTCTTTCATTTTATCTTTTTATATATAGAATAGAATAGATCTTCTGTACCTTCCTGTCAAATATGTAAATCTTTTAAGTTTCTTTTCCTAATCAGTAATATTAACGGATCATTTTTATCAGATATACAAAGATAAATTTCCCGGTGTATGTTGATTTTGCGTCGCTGGGTCGCGTTCGTGTACTGTAACTATCACCTGTAGGTATTTAGCTACAATGTATGTTTATAATAAAATGTAATTGGTTTAATCCATGTGATTATGAAAGGACAGAAACATAATTGAGATCACTAGCATCCGCCCGAGGTTTGGCCCGCGTGGAAGTCGAAAATTATCCCGCGGGAACGTACTACCGGGATAAAAAGTATCCTATGTGTTAATCTAGGTTATAATCTATCTGTGTGCCAAATTTCATCCAAATCCATTCAGTAGTTTTTGCGTGAAAGAGTATCAAACATCCATACATACAAACTTTCGCGTTTATAAAATTAGTAAGGATCACTGCTTTGCGTGGAACACTGGTTTACTAACTTAGTCATCATCGTGAGGCATTTCTATTTCACCTACCTGGTAAAGCACATTTGCTATCTCTCTCTTACTACCTTCCAGCTTTAGTAGACCCGTTTTAGACCATTGGTGGTAGTGGAGTCAACTTTTTTTTCATTATCATAATGATTTGGTCCTGCTGGAACGTCGAATCATTAAAAGGATACTGGTTTATTTCTTGAATAGTACTTCTAATATTTTCTACTACATTCACAGTCGACTTTGACATCTTTAAATTGTTATATCTTTGACTGCATTCATATTCTGTGAATTTCACTTCAATCAACGTTTCCTACGATTCTTTCATGTCTTTATTTATATTGCCACCGTCATAACGTATGTATGTTATAAATTTCTTCATTGTTAACTTGGTTTCCACGTGTTTACTACTCACTCATTCAATGATCTGCTGTCATAACTTACCTGCAAACAAAAACAAATTATTATTAGTATAATGGACAATTAAAATATTCAGAAATATTATTTATTAATAAATAAATCATTACAAAAACTATAAAAATGAACTATAAAAAGTATTAGACTCCCACTATTGAATAGCGACCTCAGCGCAAACAAGAGACGTAAATTGTATGAATTACTAATGCAATTACAAACGTAATTTATATAGTTGTATAAAAAAGTGGCTTTAATATACTTTACAATACGGCCAAGGACTATACGTACATGACCATGTAATTGCTTTTTAAAATGGCAATAAAACTAAGAATAGCCATAATAATAAGTATTATACATATCATAAGAGGAGCATATTGTAAACACCAGCAAAATAGAACATTTACACTGAAACCAGAATGTTGGATCACAAGGACTCAATTCTTGTAAAAGCCTTGACTCGGATTGCAACCTCATTGCACAAAATACTTAACCATGGCGGCGCTTTCCAAAATTCGAAATAAAAAAATCTCTACCAGTTCGTTAACCGTATCAAAGTTCAAAGAGTTCTTGAACCTGAATCGAACCGATGAAAAACGATTGAAAAATCAACTCGTGGATAATTGCTTCACTAGGCATCCACTGAACTTAGTCTGGCCGAAGTCTGAGGGAAATGGAAAATACATTCTGTAAGCTGGAGAGTTTTGATAGATTAATTTTAGAGCAGTTTTTTATTTAAATTTGCATTTACTATCATCTTATGACCGAGGTAATGATTCGCAAGTAAAAATTGTCTTTTATTATTTGGTCAAATAATATCATAACTTTTTGTCAATTCAACATTGTTAAACATTTCGAACTTTGAGTCTATTTTCACTGTTACTTTCACAATTAGTGGTCTATTTGTCATCTTAATGAATTAGAACAATGTCACTTCATACCATAGCTTATCATCTAACTATATGGAATATATCTAGATACTTGTAAACAGGTGTACTTGTGTATCTAGCTCTCTCTCTGGAGGACCGTTTCACCGTCAGCTAAGCACGTAGGTACATAGGTATGTGTACGAGAAAATTTATGAGATTAAATGGATTTTGGGTCTAGAATTTACTGGAAGATGCTGATGTAGTTTTAGAATATTTTATTTGATTATTTAGTGGGATCATGATGGGAACCTTTTTAGGAGTGGGGTTCGAAAATAAACATAAATTTGACAATAATGACGATGGTGATGTAAACTAGAATATAAGTTCCTATTTGATTCAGTCAATATCATCTGTTTCACTTAACGACGTCATAAAGACCGAAGACAGAACTATATTTTTATATCCAACCACAATCACTTATGTTTTGCAATCCCCGATCAAATTGCAATCTGTAATGTCCATAACTTACAGTTATAAGCGAATGTTCCCCTTACCGTTACCACAGCTGCAATAGCAGTAGCCATACCCTAATAACGAAACTGTTGCTACAAGTTTCATTTCAACAACAAACTAGTTTCATTCAGACAAATGCTGCATTCATTTCTTCTGTCACAAACAAGAAAATTCACAAAATAATTCATAATGTTTCTTGGACCTTTCTAGTACTTTTAGATCAAGGACTGAGTGCCGAGACTAACGAGGGAACTCAAAAATGGATTACCTAGACCAAGCTATAATCAATAGGACGCCTAATGAAGGGTAGCATAAAATACGACCTGTGTAATTAACGAAGTGATTTGTTATGCAAAGTCGGTTAATCCAGAATGGATTTTTAAATTAAAAGCCATTCAGTACTTAGTAGTATCAATTTAATGTTTAATATGTGTGTTGTGTGTGTTTTGTTTAATATTTAATGTTTAAGAAAACATCTATGTACCTACCAATTACCCATGTTTGCAAAAATAAATGATTTGATTTGATTTTGATTTGATTAAAATCTGTATTTTATCTAATAACAAAACAGTTTACGATCACACACAATCTTGCACTGAATCAATATCAAAATGAAACCAGTCACTAACTTTAGACCAGTATCCATTGAATTTCTCAACTGGCAGGTCTGCAGTCATAAATCCAGATTCAATCTCGCACTATTGCGGTAAGCCCACTCGTACCTCACATACAACCTAGCCAATGGTTATGTCTGTACATAACTCTTCAAAAGATAAACGGAATATAATTAAGATCAAAGAACTGGTTACACAAAGCAGTCTCAAAGGAGTTGCTAAGTGCAATTAATTCTCAAGAACTTGCAACTTTGTTATATCTGGAGGAAGAGGAAGATGGGGAAGCTAAAGATGTTTAGAGTGTCCGCATCCCTGATGCTACAAGATTAATTATTTCTTTAGTGTTGTAGCTTGAGAATGTAGTTGTGAAACCATTGTAAGTGTTTTATAACCTACCCTGTTCCATTGCTGGGTAAAGGCCTCCCCGAAATCCAAATACCTATTCTTCTAGAGAGATAAGATGAATATTAATCATTACGATTTTTAATTAACTTATAATGTACTAGCATTTTAAATACTGGCACTGAAAAGAACTGATCATCAGGGTTGGTTACATTACATAACTTTCTGTTTTAAAAGTTTCAATCTGGCGTAAGGCCAATAATTCCGAGATCATGAAGAACCGATATAACTTTGTGAATGAAGATTTTAACAAACTTGGGTTTAACAAATCTTTGAGATTCAATAATGATAATGAAAAATAAACTCTGATCCCGAAACATTGGAAAAAAACAGCATTTGTTTTAAATATGTACGATTTGCCAAAATAAAGATAAGTTGACGGAAGTTAATGAACAAAGTGACCGTAAAAATTATGATCTTGGGAAATACATTTTTAAGAGAGAGAGAGAGAAGTGTGTTATATTTTGTCTTGAAGAGTCTGTAAAAAATACGCTTCTCTGCACAATGTGAAATATATTAGGAATATATTTTATACAATTACAGGTTACACCTACAAGCAACACAAAAATCACTAAAATACGCTTATAATAAAAAACAGAAAGGGGGCGGCACCAAGCATGATCAATAAACGATTGTGCAATCATAGCGCAGTTAGTTGCGCAACCATGACGCTCGTTGTACTAGGAGCTCATGTCAACGCGGTGATATCACGCAGATTATCTTCGTGCACGGTAATTTGCGATCATTAAGGTAAACTAGTGTGAGTGTCGAGCTGGTGAGATCCAAAGGTCAATGTCAAATGTTAACGTAAGCTGGTGAAATTCAAAGTAACAGTCAAAAGTGTTACCAAGCTTGCGAATCTTTAATTAAATGTTTGAAAGCAACACAATACAACATTTTGCTCTTATTGAACCTGAACCGTCAAACTCGGGTCGGTGACGCTGAATCGGGTTTACTCGGCTCCAGTCAGGCGGTGACTCTGAATCCCGTATACTCAGGTCCAGTCGTAAGTTTATGTCGTGGAAAAGTGTTTTTTTTAACCAATTTACAGAAATCAATATCATTTAGCTACTGATTTTCACGTTTATTAAATGTCTTTGGAAAACAATTTTATCCATTAAAATAATGTGCAATTTTTGTATAGCATATTGCTTGTGGCTTCAAAATATACTTAAAGACTGCTGTTGTCAAAGTGCTTAGGATTATCAATTAGTAGATAGAGTAGGTTTCTAGTTTAGTTTCCAGTAAAATATTACAATTAACCAATAACAGTATCAAGTCGTTAACCAGTCTACCGCAACCGATCACTTAACACATTGTTCTGCCAAATAACGGTTCCAAAATAATTCGCACGGAACGGTACCGTCAGGTTGCCAAAACCTGGCCATTGCTGCTGTATGGCTCTGCTGTCCCACTGGCTACGTTTCCGGTTTAAACGCGTCATTGGGACGAAAATACCGCAGTTCGACGACCGACCCACAATCAGTCTAATTATCTGTAAGGCTGTAACTATACATGTCACTGAAATACTAGTGACAAAGTTAATGAACTGTAATTTCACAATTGTAGAAATTGGGTTGTGTAGTCTGTTTTCGAGGCGGAAATACATAAACGTGTTTTTCTCTTTCGATTCTTATAGATCCAGCAGTCGTCTCAAATTGGATGGCGAAGATAGAAGCTTAGTTAATGTTACCAGTAGACATCAATAAATGAGTCTGATCATTTCATCTCACCACAGGAAACGTTCTGGTACCATTTCCCGCATTTCCGGTTCGTTCAGTGTGCGGCTTTCTTACCCACAAGGGAAAACAAAAACGTAAACACACAGATAGGAATCTGTAAGAAATACCAGTAACACGGTGTCTTCGTGCATTACTCACGTCCCTTGGGGCTCAGCTACATATAACGTCGCGTCTGCGGCGCACAAACTGTTTCACCGATCCCTCACGTCACTCTTTCGTATTAGATGGAACGTCGCACATCAAAATGTCACAACTTCCACTCCCTCCTTGTTTATACGAGAAGTAATTTACTGTCGATCCCTTATGAGGAAATTTGGTATCAGCCGTGTAAGCTGTAACTGAGTATGTATGTTTATGAACTAGGACAATATTTGCCATAATCCAATGAACAGCACTCTCAAGGGATTTGAGATCAAGACGAGATATTATGAGAAGTTGTCAAGGTGAGTTTAATCTTAGAGGTATTACATTCTGTGATTACTTATATCCTGTCTACCACCATCCTAATGACAGATGAAGCTGACAGTGATTGGTTAGCCTTCAGTCACTTTAATAACGTTAATAACCCTTTCCATGGCAGAAATAGCGAAAATAATTTATATAAGAGGAAACTATAATTTCGCATATTATTCACCTCATCATTAGGGATGGCTCACACCTCATAATCAGAACGCCAAGGTATACAAGCAGTGTTGCCGTATCATTAGTTAGGGAAACCGAAATATAGCAACAGCTCCGGTCGTTAGGCGAAACTGCCAACGTGTAATCACGATATCGTGATTTTCAAATCGTCAGATTAATAACTACCTGTAGTGCATATCGCTGATGATATGGAATCGGAAGATCAAAAGGAGGATTTGTAGATACGTTTGACAAATGCATTTGAGCACCATAACCATTCAGGATATCCGACAATCCTTGCTTATTTAACAGATTCAATTAAGGAATATTGGAACGAATCAGTGCACAAATCTGATAAATAGATACGGTAACCAAAAGAGATAAGTACCTAGGGTCGTTAGATATAGTTAAAGTTTAGTAAGAAATCGATGGATGTATTCAAATAAAAATCGAAAGACATCAAAACGGGAATCCTAGACGAAGGCAAAAAGGCTACCTGGCTAAAATGGGACCGGGCGGGTCACGTCAGCCACATGCACAGTGACCGCTCAGCAATAGTCTCCACGCAGTGGGTACCTGGGGATGGACGGCGCCGGCGAGGCCGGCCCTAGAAGAGGTGGCGAGATGACCTAGACGCGTATTGCAAGGGTTGGATCGAGATGGCCCTGGAAAAGGATGCGTGGAGGGAATTACGGGACGCCTTGCTCAGCAATGGGACAGTGTAGGCTAATTAAAAAAAAATGAAAAGCAAAGTTCATTAATCCAATTAAATTTCATGCAAAAATATTCGGTTTCTTACTAAATGTCTACTTTATCCGACGTCCCTGGTTACTATCTCTTTTGGCGGCTGTACGTACCTAAGCTAAAATCTTGAAAATCATTGTGTAACAAAATAACTGATATACCAATTGACCGACAGCCTTAATTCCGTCGCAGGTTCGCAGTATCATTTCTTTATTAGGACATCTATTTTTATGCGAAGTACTGACTGTAATACCACTTGACTTTCAAACCTGCCACTATCCGATAAAGATAACGAAACAAAACAAATACCACGTATATATTATTATCTGGTGACCATCAAATGCTTCAAGAGTAAAGTAAGTAAAACAAATGAAATCCGCCATATTGTGTGCTCAAACAAGTTGAGTAGCGTCAACGGACTGCCAAGGCAGCCATTACAGGCCGTCGAACTAACTTATCTCGTTGGGCAGCCTTATTATACGTATTGAGTTATCTGTTTACATACTTTTTAAAGTTATTTAATTTGTGTATTTAATTTGCGGCTTCGTATTATCACAAGTAATGTCCCATTTGTTAATTCATCTATAAGGACAGAGGGGCTAGTTGATTGGAGATAGGGGGGTAACAGTTTCTGGGATTCATAATTTAGTTTTCCGGCATACAAATTAGTGTTCTTTAACGTAAAGGGAACGTATCTTTTGCGTGCATAGGCCCGTATTTAATCGATTGCAATCGCTTGAGATAGGTCGTGTACCAAAATAATTTACGTAAAAACCTTATTACCCACTCAGTTTGACTCGTTTCTTTAAATCTTATCTTTAAATTCAATTTGCAGTTTTAAATTGTTATTCACCCCTAAGTTCTTTTTTGTTTTAACATAATGTATTTTTTTTATATTTAACTAAATTATACGCATGAATCACGTGGCATTAAAGTGTTTCCTTTTTTCTTTATACTACAAAATGGCAATTAAATTAAAAAAATTAACTTGTGTCGAATGAGGTGAAGAAATTGCAAATCTTCTCACAGACCCAGTTGGCCAGATAAGACAAAAAACAAGTGAAATAATAGGTCTTTACCTATGAAATTGCCGTTTTGTATGAAAAAATTTAAACGAATTTTTTTCATGTATTTTTTATTTGTATTAATCGAAGTAATCACCCATGCAATCAATGCATCTTTGCCATCGCAGTGGCAGTTTATTGATGCCCTTCTTAAAGAAATCAGCTGGACGGGAGGCAACAAATTCTTCAAAGGCATTTTGTACTGCCTCTCGGGTATTGAATTTTTTTCCCGCCAAGAAGTTATCCAAATTCTGGAAAAAGTAGTAGTCTGTAGGCGCAAGGTCTGGTGAGTAGGGCGGATGACGGAGAGCTTCCAACCCCAGTTCTTGCAACTTGGAGACCGTCTGCTGTGCAGTATGAGGTCGCGCGTTGTCGTGCAGGAGCAGCGGAGACGAGCGATTGACCAATGCTGGTTGGAGATGTGCCAGCTTCTCCATCATTGTGTTCAGTTCTTCACAGTACACATCTGCAGTAATGCTCACCCCGTTTGGTAAGAAGCTGTGATGAATCACACCGGCGCTAGACCACCAAACAGTGACCATCACTTTTCTAGGGGTAAGTTTTCGTTTAGGGCATTGTTTAGGTGCTGAACCAGGATCCAACCAACTTGCTGAGCGCTTGCGGTTATCAAACAGAATCCATTTTTCATCGCAGGTAACAATGCGGTTCAAAATTCCTTCATTTGTGTGTCTGTTGAGCAGTGCAAGGCACGTCTCGACGCGTACTTCGCGCTGACGATCATTGAGTTCGTGGGGCACCCATTTGTCAAGCTTTTTTACCTTGCCAATTTGACGCAAATGGACCAATATTGTTTTGACGCTAACGTCGAAAGCTGCTGCTAATTCAGCCGTAGATTGTGTATCATCAGCTTCCACAATCGCCTTTAATTCGTCATTGTCGACCAAAGTCTTCGGACGACCGCGAGGTTCATTTTTCAGGTCGAAATTTCCAAAACGGAAGCGAGCAAACCAATAACAGGTGGTGCGTTGGTTTGTAGTGTTAGCTCCGTAAACGTCGTTGATGTTGCGTGCCGCTTGTGCCGCGTTGCTGCCACGACGGTACTCATATTCCATAATTACTCGAATTTTTAACGTATCCATGATGACGAAAAAGATTGAAATGCGATGAAAATGTAACACTAATCAATAAACAAATGACTACTTTTGGAAAAAAAAAACATGTTTTTAAAATAAAATTAATTTGAAATTAGAATTCTTACCCAAACAAAAATTATTTTGATTTGAAATGGCCAGTACTGCAAAACGGCAATTTCATAGGTAAAGACCTAATATGTATTGCATTGAAATTTAATACACAGTGACGGTGAAACTACACAATTTCTTTTCAACTTTTAATCCATCTAAACATTGAAGCCTATCAATCAGCCATCACTCCACAAGCTTAAAAGACAATTTCTATTCTACATTTACAGGCAAAATTAACGTTGGAAGACTTTCTAAAAGTATGAGCGAGAGCACTTGTTGCGTAAGTACGTGATCCTTTCTAACTTATGTGAAAGTGCTGGATGCTGGTCAGTTGCTCAGTCATCTGCTGCTGGAGACCATTCAAGATGGCACTCATGGCGCTGAAGTAAGGAGACAAACAATGGATTCAATTTATTTATGACTACATAATATGTCGACAAGATAAATTAGTAACCTAAATTTTTATTATGGAAGCCTCAGAAATCTTCACAAACTCACAGTGGAATATAAAAGTATAAAATGCATGCAAAGTGAAAAGCAATAAGTATTTCGTTATAGTTACCACAAAATGAAATGGAAGACATCAAAGGCAAAAATGTAAACGTTCTAGAAATAATAAATATCAATTCCAATTCACTTACAACCTCTAAAAGCTTACGAAACAATCAGACAAGAGGATATAAAAAATATTGAAAAGTGATCAGACAGGCGGGTTTTATTAGCCCAGGCAGAATTCATTGACTTCGGTACTCGTCTGGGACAATTAGTCGCATTTATTAGATAAACAGTGGTAGGTAAATGGTTATAATTAAAATCATAAATATTAGTTCGAAACCTTAATGGCCTACTAATACTCACTCATTGTTTCACCATATTTGGCAATCGCATTGATGACTGAAATTTGGAATGCAGTGATAAGCGCACCGAGGCTGATAGCAGAATGCTGAATGCCATTTAAAATACTTCATTTTGCCTTTTAAGACACACGAGAGGAGAATAAAGAGAAAATCTTCCCCTATGCCATGAACCACATTTCAACAGTAGAATATTTCACGACTAATATAAGAAGAAAGGAGAGAACCTCTTCTTTACCGTGAATCCTATAAGATTGGTTGTCAAAGCGACAAAAAAAAGAATATTTAAAAACATGAAAATCTTTCTCAAACAAAGACTAGACAGTAAAATAGCTTTCTTAATCCTAAATAAAAGAAACTACGCATTTCAATAAAGTGTGTCAGTGAGGTCATAGCCCCAGATTTTGGTATTTCACTATCTATCATACCATCGCGATAACATATCAATAGTAGGAATAATAACACCTCCCTTATCAAATACTTGTTTTCTGGTCCGTCTCTTGATAAAATTGTTTGTCTGTTTGCATATTCTTAGCAGGTTTTTGTAAGCCTTCTGATGATAAAATATAATGGGAATGCCACCGAAATTTTGCGCTGAAATTATCAAAAAATTGTGGCGTCACCAGTGCAAAAGTCCCGCCAAGTCCCGCCAAGTGCTTTCAGTATAGCACTGGGTCACGAACTCACGACTAGTACAATAGGTTTTAACGTCTTGGAATCTTAGAATGTATCTAGCAAAGAATAAACTAGAGTAGATTGAGTAGCTATTGTATGGATAGCTTTAGCTTGGAACTTGCCGATATACATCATGCAATATAATAACTATACATGGATAACTTAAAAAACTTTAGTCTAATTAGACCTTGCCTTTCTCTAGGATCTGACAGTACCTGTGTTCATTACATTACATATTTACCTATAATCTTCTTATACGTTATCAATCATCTATAGCAGTTTTTCTACCACGATTAAGTTCGTCTCAGTCTTGATCAGCAATTTGTTTTGGACTCAAAGGCGAGACTTCGCCAGATGCTACTAATATCAGTCGCCTACGTCACCTTTTCATAAAAAAAAAACACCTACGTAACAACACAAAGAATACTCGTCTGTATGCGATCGTATCTCGATAACCCATTGTACTCGTATCAGATGGACATTCACACTACGGACGTGATAAACCCAAAGTCAAAACAAACTTGACCTGAGGATCCAATGACGTGAAGGACGAATGTCTAGACTTTTAGACAACTGGCTGGAGTTACCACAACTATTTAGCAATCTATAATTGAACTTAGGATTTTGATAATTATTAAGCTAAGTTGCTAACAATTCGGAACACATATAAGTAGGTACTATTTGTAAAGTGAACAGAGATAACGATAGCCAATGAAGTACGTGTTTCATAAAGGTAGAAAGCACTAGCTCTATGAAGCACTTGCTACGATTTGTACCCGTCGTTACCCGCGTGTACCCGTCGTTATCTGTGTCGCTTTCTCCACGTGTTCACGGCTACCATTCAAGTGCAGATACACTAGTGCACTATTGTCAACAGCCAGCTTGTGCATTTCCGATAGACGCTTTAGCTTCAACCTGCTAAGCACCATTCACTTTACTTCCCGTATTCACTCTCCTTTTCATATACGCCATAATTTCAGCTTAATTGCAATCATTAGGGGCTTTCTGAAAACATTTATGTAATTTATGACTGCAAGTGTAAAATAATGTAGAGTTCTAGGTTTGTCATTTTATAGATTCTAGTTTCAATTGGTAATACAGGACTGAGACACATCATAGTTCGCTGACCGCTTACAAAGGCCATGTCTCACCGAGATGACGTTACTTAGCCGGGAGCGGGAGGCGTGACGAGTAACCGCAAAACCCAATACTATAGCAGAAGAGACCTGAGACGGACCATTCCAGTTTTAGGACATTTATTATGTGAGCCGCTTAAAACTCCCAGAAATCAATTCTATCATTTGAAGTTGTGAAACGTTGTCCGACACCAACATTTGGAAGTCGTACAAATACATCGAATGCTCAGTGCAAACTGGATTATTCACGAGTGGTCCAACTAAGTGCGAACCGCACTTAACCAGTATCTGAATTGAATACGTACCGCCGCCATTTTGCGTCGTGTGTGATGTGAGTGAAACTGTTTATTACTCTGAATTACATCCCGAACGGAGTTCAAGAGGGTTGTCAGACTTGACAGAATTACTAAAGAAAGACGACCAAGATTCAGCTTCTATTGAAAATTGAAATCGACAAGAAATTAAGTCCTTATTTACTGGTCTACCATGGAAGGAGGACAATTTGCGAATAAGAAAAATATAAGTAGGTACCTTTTTGCGTTAGGTGATTTAGGTTTAAAGAATTTATTTCTCATAAGAAGTTAAGAACTATAACAGTTCACTTAGAATGCGACGCAAAAGTTACTTACATCTAATTAATTGTAGTTATTATGTTTGCCTCTGGTGACATTACAGGGTGCATACGTGTTTCTTAAGATTATTTTCAAATATGGTTATACTGTCACACTTCTTTAACTCCTCCGGTAAGTTATTGAACAGCTGTGCTCCCTCAACAAATAAAATAAAATGAAAACTGAAATGAATTGATCATACGATATCATGACAACCTTGAACGCGTCTAAAGAGCCATTAAAAATAAGAATATTTATTTTCATAAAAATATATCTTCCTGAAGACAATCCCAAAATAATAATCTCAAATGGCCTTCTGGTTTGCCAGTCACCACTCGCTCAGAATTCTAATTTTATCAAATCTTAGTAGCGAGTTAGCGACCAAAATGTACATACTACATGTTAAACACATACTTGGATATCGCTTCAAAACTTCTACTTTTATTGCTCCTGGAAGAACTTAAACAACTTGAAAATCGGCCTTTATTAAAATTAGTTCCATAAAAAGGGAATTCGTATCATGGTATGTCAACTACAAAGATTCGGAAAGCTGAATTCCACCTAATACATCCTGGAAACTTTAAAACTTTCTTTAAATTCTTTGCCTTCGAATGTATTTCCGTACAAAACCTCGAATTATTCGTATTGTAAATTAAAATCGAATGTGTTTGTTTGCGGGCGACCGGTTCGCCTTGAGCTGCGCCGGCGCCGGTCGACCTCAGCCACAGTTCAGTACACAACGCGCGAATTGAACCTTTTTATGTTGTCAACGCGTCCAGTGATTCAGGCTGAGGTATTATTTTGAGTAGAGAGAATGATCAAACGAGTGGCTTTAATGAAGTATCTTCGTAATCATTTCAATGAAGATTATATTCATAAAACTGCTCCTGACAAATTAAAAATCTATTTACAATTCTCTAAGCGGTAATGTCACTACTTGCGTCACTGTTTTTCATTGTCGTTCAGTGTTCTGTTGGTAATTGCTTCTAGTTACAAGACAATGTTTCAAATGGTACAAGAACTAATCGATTATCAATACTGCCTGGTTGCAGTAGGTACCTACGCCAGACCATGCACTTTGTCCATTTTTCTTAATGTGCGAAAAGATGAAAATAAAGATCGAATTAAGAAGATAATCAACCGGATCGTGCGAAGTGGTCAATGTACTTATTTCATACATACATAGATAGATAGAAGACGCTACATTATGGAGTGACATAGTTGAACGAACTTTGCCACGCTTGAAGGAGCTATGTAAGATAATGAAAACGATCTAAACATTCTAATACCCACATCCAAATCAAACTGACTCATCGCTAATACAAACACTTTATCATCCAGATTTATTTGCGCTTGCACTTTTAATTCATCTCCTCAGTAACCCAATAGCTGTCACAACAAACATGACAAATGAACGACAATTAAAAAGATAAGGGCGCCTGCGACGCGTTGGTACGCCTCGCATCCGGCGCGCGCGCTGATTCAGAGCTGAACAAAGAATATAAACAAGCCGGTTGATACATTGTAATGCTTTTTGTACCTTATTGAGGCTGTTGAAGACAAATTATAAGCGATTAACGATTGGTTTACAAAATATGATGATTATTTGAAAGTTAAAAGAGTCTGGAAGGAAGCAGCGCTGGGTCGCAAAAAAGGGAGGACTCAAGGGAGGCTTTTTTCCAGAGGTGTGACTGAACAGGCTAGCAAAAAGAAGTAACAGGAGCATATTTTATAAAGAGAAACAGAAGCAAATTTTTAAATTTTTCTTACCAAAACTAGCAAAATTTCGTAATAATTTAAAATTCAGAGCCGTAAATGCAAAGTAGTGGTCTTACACTTTCATATTTCAGTCGTAATGCTTAACACAATCAGTATTACTATACACGCAGTATATCGTCCAGGTAAATAATAAACCAACAAAGAACATAGCATCATAGTACTGGCATATAATTATACGTACTACGATTTTAATGAATGCTTGATACACACAATCATAGCGGTAATTGCGCAGTAATCAGTTTACGCTCAAGGTGACAGGTGGTGCTAATTGCAAATATTACATAAGCTACAGCTAAAACATATATTGATTTTGAATTATTACATAGATCTATAAGATGGTCGTTTCTTAATTCTATGAAATACGAATTGGTAAGACAATGGAAGTTTCGCAGAACTTTACTTTCAAGCAATTTAGAATTGACTACAGCTTTCGATACGTTCATTCATTGATGTTTTATATACTAATAATCAACGTAAATGTTGAAACAAGGACCTATGCCAGCTAGCTGCCATTATCTCTACCAGGAAACTGGAGAAGGACATGGTCCTCGAAATCGTTTAAAAGGTGCCTTGCTTAGCACTAGCTCGATGATCATCAAAAAAGAATTGTTCCTCTGAGGCTGGCAAACACGTATAAATTATTTTCATATAGTTTATACCGATCTCAGTGTTGATATTGGAACGTAGGAGGATACAGCTGGCCACATTATTAACAATATTCCTAAATTGAGTATGTTAACGTCAATAGAAAGAGAAAGACCAGGGACACAAATAAAAAACAACCTAATAATAGATCATAGAAAATTCTACTGTACCTTCTATAAACGATCTATTTACACTTCGATTAGTAAAGTAATTAGCGAGTTAAACTTAGAAGCATTGATCACTTAACAAGAGCTGAGTACACCGGCTTTATTAGTGTTGCTATATGTACTCACTTATCACTCTTACTAACCGTGCTACAGACTTGAGATGGTCTGACGTCTTCTGTGTGGTGATTTTATCATAACACAACGTAACAAGGGTTTGAGATTTACATTAATGCTTATTTATATTCTTTACGTCATTTGGTCCCAAGGTAATAATATTCATATCTGGCTACCTGTAAGCCAAATCCTATCCTACTATATAAATGTGAAAATTTGTGAAGACGTTTGGATGTTTGTTACTCAATCACGTAAAAACGGCTATACGGATTTGGATGAAATTTGGTACACAGATAGTTAATAACCTGGATTAACACATAGGATATTAACACAGATTTTCATCCCGGTAGTACGTTCCCGTAGGATAATATTCAACCTCCACGCGGGCGAAGCCACAGGCAACAGCTAGTACTTTATAAATTTCTTTGTAGTCTTTTCTATGGCATGGGTACCTTCTTAATATATTTTCTCTCTTGTCTCCTCTTTGTTTCTTTAGCCTTCTACGTCATATCGAAACTGGTTTCTTACTATGACTATGTATTTGTATGTACTGGGCCCTTAGTTATTGGGGCAGACTACATGACGTACGTGCCACCTTTTTTTATTAGCATCAGGCGGTTTTTGACCGAACTTATTTTTAGAATTTTTATTTGATAAAATAATAAGTATTCAAGAATCAATTGAGTATGTCAATAACCTGAATGCGGATTGTCGAAATGATATAGAATTCTAGATGGCTTGATTTTATATGAAATAATAATGTGAGATCGAACAAGATGGTGGAGGCTATCAACCTCACTCATTAGCTACTTTATCATGAGAAGTAGAAGCTATTTAATACATGTAATGGAAAATCTTTTTTTTTATAATTACGTACTAAATAATATAAAAATAATAATAATAATAAAACGTAAGGTTACAAAACATACAGATTACAATTAATTGTTTATTTATAAACAGTTTAATTAACCTGTTCAATTAAAAACCGTATCCTTCCGTTGTACCTTTTTAACGAGTAAGGTTGATGTATAAGGAAACAATAACAACATAATATACTTACATAGGTACCTACAAGAAGTTATTCGTTATTTTCCTGCTGTAGGTACAGGAAAAAACCTTATTTCGAATTAATTATTACAATTTGATATGTAAAAATCGATTAAGGTTACATACCTATTAGTCTGGTAAAAAGTAGGGTATCACTGTTTTGACATAGTGATATCGGAATTACCTGTTTTGTTTTTGAAGTAATTTTTAATATCTAGAACCCGCTTCACGGCCGCCCTCATCTCTGCCTGTGTCACCTCTGAGACGCTGATGTCGCTCTTTTCGGCACTCAACTCGAGAGGGAAATTCTCGAAGTCGGCGAGGCTCTTGTTGGGCGAGAAATACGCCGCAATCGTGTCAATGCCGTCCGCGAGGGCGGCCATCCAGCCGTGACCTCAGGACGGGTTGAGAAGAGCCCCGCCAATGATGGCCACCGAGCCGTCTAGGTTTCCTACCCAGTTATCCCTGGGGGGGACAAAGTACGGCTCGGCGACCACAGCCACATCGATCACCCACTCTCCCATGCTCTGGATCAAAAGACCCTGAGCTCTGGCAGCGTAGTTGATGTTGCCCTGGAGGAAATGGTAGAGCGCCATTATGCGCAGTCCATTCCCTCCAACGCACCATTCGCAGGGTGGGAGTCGGCCGTAAGGCACCCAGGCTGAGGGAGGGGTAAAGAACCCCCGGCAGCCTTGGTGCCTCTTCTCTTCTTCAGAGTGGGTGCGTCACAGGCCCTTCCACCCGCTCTGTGCCCAGCGGACCTCCCTGCAGCTGTACAGAGGCTGCAGTTTAGCGCCGCGGAGCACTAGGCCGATTTGTGGCCGGGTTGACCGCAACGATAGCATTGCTCGCTGCAGTCAACTTTGGCGGTGCAACCCGGCCGGATATGCCCCATGTCCAGGCAACGGTAGCACGCGAAGAAAACCTGTCTCAACCTCAGCCACTTGCGACCACTTGCAGAAAGCACCGCAAATACAAAAGCTACATTCACTTTCCGAAATCGAAAGGATTCAATCGAATACGAAACCTAACCTCATACAATCATAAGTTTATAACAGAAAGTGAACAATTACATGAAACCAAAGTGAATACAATCATTAGAAGAAAGTGACCGCAGGCTCCACAGGCTAGCAAACATAAGCAAAAGTAATCGTGGACCAATAAAACGGCAAATAAACCGGTTCCCTACCCGGTCCGGTAAATAGTTGCAAGTCGACTGACCACAGGTTATTGTGAAACGAATCAACAGTAACTGGTCAGTTAGTATTAAATCATAGTTGGATCAATAATTATTAAATTATGTAGATACATAACTACATGTTGAGTTATACAATATCCAACCGCAGGCGCAGATAAACTCGGTGACGGCCGGGCCGGGTCATCATGTATATATCTGACATTCTGACGTATTCAAGATAAGTGTTAGTATTGGTATTATGGAAATTTTGGCAATGAAATAGGAACGGTTTGAATGCAAATATGAATATAATTATTCGACAATATTACCGTTACTATTTAGAATACTTTCTAGAATTATGGAACCAGCCACTAATTCAAGCTGAGAATTTGAGATGCGGGTGATATTATGGTTACATTTGTTTTGCTAGGGCATACTGGAGAAACTACGGTTATGAGAAAAAGAAAAAGGCTGTGCAGATGATGATCTACCAGCCAGAATTACCAGTATTTACCACCAGTATTTTACATGGAGCGACTGTCTATCTGATCGCCTCAACCTATTTACTGGCTAACATGCTACCCCTTTGGCAAGACTGATTGGCTCCTGACTACTAAGAGAAACAAGGTTATAACTTCACTTATCACAAGACGTGACACGTTTAACACTTCTCTTTGACCTCTTCCAAGATACATTAACTTATCATAAAAATTCTCTTTCTGAATAGATTTCAGTTCATTGCCTTCAGAAATCATTCAATAACACAGGTATGTCTAATGCTTTGTCTTGTAATGCTTCTAAGGTGCAAAGAATTCTTCTCAATATCATGGAGATGAAAATAGAGTGCAATAAACTTGGATATATACGATGAATGACTCTCCATTTTGCATCTGGTCTGTATGTAACGTCGAACATCGGCGAATGCCTTCGTCTTGAATATTTAAGATTTGGTTAGTTGGTTTCAGTCGAGTAATACTGCGAAATTAAATATCTTAATTTACGCCAGTTGACACAACTGGACAAAAATATATCTAAAAACATTATTTGACCTCCAATACTCTGGTTTGATAAAATACATTTTTGTTGGATGATTTGATATCGATACTTATCAACGAAACTTCACAGAATTTATGTGATTCTGTGAAATTTCGTTGATTAAATCGATTTATTTTTGACGGCACGGTTGGCGCAGTGGTTCAGCAATCGACTGCTGCGCTGCGTGTCGCGGGTTCGATTCCCGCACGGAACAAATATTTGTATGATCTGCAAGTAGTTGTTCTGGGTCTGGCTGTTTGTGTATGTCAGTTTAAATGTTTGTAAACGCACCCACGATACAGGAGAAATTCCTAGTGTGGGGCAACGTTAAAAAAATAAAAATATTAAGGCTTCCCTAAGGGTATATGTAGGTAAAGTGACTATGCAGAAGATTAAAGTCTTAATTTACAAACTTAAGCAAGTTCTGAAAGTATGACAACTATTAGGTATATCCGAAATTTGTACATTTATACTGATGAATGTAAACTAGTTTTTAATTAAAACAAATGCATACCGTAACCAGTTGATCCAAATATTAGTAATTCCAAGGTTCCAAGCCTTGAAGAAATGTAAAACATGATTCAATTAAACAACGCCTATTTAGTTTACTATTAATCAACCAACTCCATATAATGAAACATACGATAGAAACGTGCTATTTCACAAAATAATAATATGATTCTTAATTTGTTATCATATCATTGTTATCCAAAATTATTATATACTTCCCAGTGTTATGTTAACGGTTGGTTTTGGGAACTACGTAAATACGACCGTTATTTTGAATGCTTCGTTTATTTTAATCGCTGGCTCTGTATTTACTGTATTATCATAAGAACACAAAATACAAATTATCTTCTATAAACATAATGTCAATGATGTATTTAGAACGATTAGCCCATTTAGACGAAGTTTACAATAGACAAACAAACATTTTGGTCATTTTGTTAATTATATTGACACATACTTTCTAGATCACCTATTTATCTATTTTCTATTTAAATAGCCGATATCTTCTAGATTTCATAACAGACGATAAGAAATGCATACATCATGAGTACAATGAAAGTGTCACAAACATTCGAGTCTTATCAATTACAAAGAAGGAAAAACAACTTTATTACGCGGAGATAAGATATGGGGGGGGGGGGGCGCAAAAAATAAGTTGTTTTTATTCACACGATAAGAATAATACGCGATCATACTAACATTCGTCTGAGGAGACAACCAGTACGTAATTATGAACCGTAAGTGTTTATTAAGATAATTGTTAATGGTTTTTATTGCAAATATTATCTTCCGTCGTATCTAAATCAGAGGGAGTGATAGTATATTGAATGAATCAAACGCCTCACCAAAGCATAGATCATAAGACTATAATAGGTATTATGCCAACATCAGAGCAATCTCCACAACTAGCCAGTCATCAATACAAACACCATGTCAACTCCCGTAAAATTCTGGCTCTCAAAACATAATGTATACAAGAACTAAAACTGGTTCTTGTATACATAATGTTTTGATAGCCAGAATTTGTGAATATAAAAGTATTATGAATTTACTGGTTAATTCGACTGTGATGATGAAATACGGACACCCTAGTAAAACTGCTGCTGAACTAAAGAACGCCGCATAGATCGAACTAAATTATAACTGCATCAGCTCAGGGCATAGTGTATGATGCAACTAAAGAAGGAACTATGTTCGTCACTGGACTATTATAAGCCGAGGTTTGTGATTGCCACTACTCAAAATAACATTATTGCCATAGATCATGTGAAATACTCTCAGGTGCTGATGCAATAGTCGGAGACGTCACGCCGGTTCTTTCCTTTTAAGAGGTTAATGAATAATAGTTTAGCCTAGACCTTACGTCTGTGGATTTCCCCTTATCGCATTTGCACGTGGATTAATATTTTAATTGATAATTGAGAATCAATTGACTTGGCCTCTTGAAAGACTTGCATGACTTATACAGAAATAACATTAACATCATTGCTTGTATTTTCAAATAAATAGGTTTTATCTAGCCTGTCTCTACTTTGTGTCACCCCAGAAAGTAAAACAATGCTAAGAAAATATAATCAACGAAAGCACTGAAATTTAAAATAATTAATTTGCAGTATAATCTATTTAGTAGGTACATTTAGAGAAGAATAACAAAAAATGTGAGTTATGAAAAACGTAATGGGAAGTTGCCGCCAAGTTCTTAGCAATTTCAGCTTCGCTAAGGAACACCATTACCGACATTAAATGAATTCATCTTGACATGAATAACTGTTGAAGTATGTTTCATATTACGAGCCAATACGAGGCGACAAAGACTTTTAAGAATACATTTCACTGTTATTAAAGACGATAAATAACTTAAAAGTTATATGGAAGAACATGATGAAACTGCTACGGCTGACTCAGAACAATTAAGGTCTAAAATAGGACCAAAATATAGCGCTGTGTTTGTTTAATTTTATTTTTAGTGTGAGAAATTTTTGGAAACAAGTCATAACGGTAATATTTTACATAAATATGTAACAGTACATAAATTATACATAAATGTTATAGAGAAAGTTTCTGTTTGTCCGCTGAATAACAGACTTTGGCTTCTGGCAACTTTCTCTGCGTAAGTTTACTTCAACTTTTTGTGTTATTTAAATTATACTCAATTTTACATTTTACGGAGCTCCCTCAAGAAAGCTCAGTCCGCCAAAACAACATGTACGTATTGTTAAGCGTAAATATTGGTAACATTTGTTACCCACGATCTTTTTCAATAACATCCGCAATAATTTCCAACTTTATTATCTTTCAATCTATGAATTTTCGCTACATAAAAGATTGACTTGTTTAAAATTAATGTATGTATTACTCACATTACTGACTCATTCGAGAGTACTCTAATCTTAATAACGAGATAAAAACATAAGGAGAACGAAGACATGGACTCAATAGATGATAACAATGAAGACAATAGACTTGCTTGAATGGGTGTCTGTTATTTAACTAAATTAGCCCATTTACACGAAATTTTAACTGGACTATTCGTTTTTTCTGTCAAATGTTCAAAAACTTACTGAAAGATGGAAATCCTCCCTCTTTCAAAAATTCTGATCAATACACGAACGCAATTAGTGAAACAGCCACGGTAATTTGGCGTTAGGGGAAAACCATTTACTCATGTAAATATGACTAGTCTGTCGTCTGATTAAAGAACTGCATTAGGTGGGTACACTGTGGAAATAATAATGAACGCATTTTGATTGTGAGGATAAGTGGTCCATTCCTCTACTTGACTGGAGTTAGAGACTGCCATTTACCCAAATATGAGAGGAGGCCTGGGAGCCTTGAATTGGTTTGGACTCAGTGAGTTCCTTTACTGTAATCTGATGTTCAATGCATAGCCTGGACAGCAAATTGCCAGTATGATGCCTATAATATAATAACATAACAGTGCTCGGTCCACCGGCAGCGGAGTTCAACAATAACAAACAAGACAATTGACATACCTATTTCTTTTCTGGTATAATGCCTCTGCTCATCATTGTGAGAATTCGTCGTTCCGAACGCCTGACCCATCTTTATATCACAGCACTGAGATCACAAATAGAAAATAACAAAAAAACAATGACAATCAGCTGATTACACCGAACGTAATAATGCGTTTGTACGCATGCGCGGGCTCATATCACGGGAGACGTGCGCGCCCCGCGGCGTCTCATACAACACTGGAGTTTTGTGCAAAGCCTCGCGGCGTGCAAGCGAGACAGGTAACCTGTGACCGATAAGCTCCTCGTTGACCTACATACAACCGACATACGAGCGAAAGAGACAGAACTAGTTAAAGTTGCACAGATGCAGGCAGACACGGTCTGTTTACATTCTGGGTAAGCGCAAAATGGCTACCGGCTGAACGTCTCAATTCTCAGACAAGTTACAAAAACAAACTAACACTGTGTTCTGCTCAGTTTCATCAACGTCACAGTAGTTCTAAACAAAAACAAGGATCGGTGCTTTGCTTTTCCTGAAAACAACTACAGTAAGTAGAAACACAAGCCAGCTTGGAAAAACTCGGTGAAAACTTTTCTTGTAAAAAAAGTTTTTGTGGTTCGCGATCCTTCAAACAAATTGCTGCTTAAAATTCATTTCGTTCACAAGAAAAGAGTGCCGAGATAACATACTCAAAAAAAAAGTTGTTGTTAAATAAAAAATAACTGCTAAATTAGTCGATCACGACTCGAGATCGGACACTTGTAAAACCATTTAAATTGAAACACCACAACTAACTGACCATAAACAATCTATAGAGCTACTGTATCTAATTATAATTACCAATTAGACTTAAGGTTAGCACTTCAGCAGTAAAGGCTTTGACTTCACACAAACACCAATAACTTTTAATTTTGTTTGTATCTTTTTATTTCTTTATTTTAGTTTCGCTAATGTGCTATCTTTAAGATTTAAGTTGTACTCAAACAATGTTTTTCGGGGGGCAGGTTTTCCTAGTGCAGATACCAGTCTCTCACAAAGGATTTATGCAGATATTGTAATCTTCATATTATTTAATGCGCCTTTGTGGAAGAGTGCATTTTTGGGCGGAATTTCTCTCAGACAATCGGACGAAACCTTCGCTTGGTAGGACACGTCCCAGCCAGAGAACAGATTACCTGAAAAAGTCACATGAGGTATGGGGCAGTTACATTAGTAGGCGAAGACCTCATAATAATATTATAGATTAGCAGAAATATGTAAGATATATTAGAGATACATATGTCAGGAGCTATCACCAATTACTTTTCCATTAATTCCATTTTCTTTATTTTTAACTGTACCTAGAATTTAAGTAAACTTCACTTTCATATACATATATTCTTTTAGTTTTTGGTCATTATTCTAAATTAATATGTCCACATACAAGTCTTGGGGGCCTGGTGACCTGTAGTACAGGTATTTTATGGCTTTTTCCAGTCTCTCACAAATGTTATGCCGATTTTTCTGTACACAACAACATTTGTGATGAGAAATTGAATAAATAAATAAATAAAATTAAATAAATTACATTTCCGCCGAAGGACTGCTGGAAATAGGGCTCCTCCCAGTTACATTGACTGGTCCTGTGCTTCTCGCATCCATTTTTTTTTTTTGTATGGGAAATCATCAAATAACTTCTCCCGCTCTGGGTGGAGCAGGTGGGCGTGTCAGACTTTTACTGACTAAAACCCACCCGTGTTCTTTCAGTTGCCGGTGTGCCAGGGTCCACGGTATCTCTTTGGAACAACCCGCACCCCTGGCAGGCATCGGCCCTCGCGGACCCCACCAGTTGATGCTGACATCTCTTTGAGGCGCGTGTGGAACACAACGCACCGACCCGGGCCTGGTCCTTACCCGTTACTCGCCATCCGCAAACCCGCGCCTACGGTGGCCGGGAATCAGCCTGGGATTCCCGACGTCCAGGGCCTCCTGCGGCGACTAGGGCCGTAAGGGCGCATATACTGCCTCCCTTTCGCGAGCATTAATGCTTCGTAGAAGGAGGTAACGGTTACCCATGCACTCTCACTCCAAACCATGGCCTGGACCAGGGCAGGACGCGAGAGATCGCCACCGTCGATAGCCTCCACAAGGACACGGCGGTGCTCCTGGATTCGCTGGTAGCCAGGATCATCATCAAGATTCTTATTGAGGAGGCAAAAAGTTTTTCTTACTAAATTGTTGAGTCATTAGGAACATCGACATGAGTCAAAAATCTTTGATAAGTCCATTGCCACAGTGCCCTTGACATGTTTAGAATGACGTCAAAACTTGAAAATTAACAATGCTAGTAAGTATATCGAAATGTATTGTGGCAAAAGTGAATTGAATTGGGTTAAAAATACAATAGTTGTGAGAAAAAGGTATGCAATGATGAGTTAATTGTGATCTCATTTACAAATATTGTACTCTAAGAATGTTTAAGAAATACGAAAAAAAAACAATAATCCATGATTGAAAATAAAATCACCAGATACAGTAGTGTTTGAGGCAACACTAATCAAGGCAGCTTGTGTAAAACTGAGGGCTGCCTGAACTCGTTAGAAACATTTCCTTTATTAAAGGATTAATAGATCTTGGCAGACATGAATGGAAACACTGGGAGGGGACGCCCTGGGAGAACATAGATACAGACCTTATTGGTGATGTTCTTCAGAAAGGTCAAGTGCGTAGTACTCGCAACCGGCGCGCGGCGTGCGTGTGACCAGCGGGGTAAATGCGTAACACACTAATAGTAGCAATGGTTTTCATTGCGTTATTTACGTTGCTGAGCAGTCGACTTTTTCGTACATTTGAAGCCAAGGATTAGCCCTTTAGAATTATTGACGTCCTTAGAGTCAGTACTCTAAGGACGTCAATAATTCTAAAGGGCTAATACATCAGTATGTATGAACGTAAAGGAGCCTAAAAGAGTATGTAATGATCGTAGCTTTTCGCGTTCTGTAGTTTTTGCCTATCCCCTTGGAAAGAAGGTGTGAGTTTATGTATGTATTTATGTAATAGATCTTGGTAGAAACAGTCTATGGAGCCAATCAATCTGTATACTCCAAAGTTTTTTCTTAGACAGCTATGTAGCATACAGCCTAATGTTGTATTTTAGAGATTAACAGAAATCAAGACTATGTGCACCACAGTGCTAATTATTCACCTTTGGATTCAACAGAGTCAAGTCATCAACCTAATGGCAGAGCCTCACTCCCAGATCAGCAAAAACCGCATTTTGAAAGTACAACACCGTAATTGCCGATGCAAGCCATTCCCAAAACAAACGCGGTGGAGAGCTGGATATCGATACTGATGCTATTGAACCGATAGTGGAGCGAGGCAACTGGGACGCTGCTGCGGTTACCCTACATTCTGCAAATGTTGAATGTTACAGCAAACTGGTGTTGATTTTATCAATAAGAAATAGTGCTGAAGTGAGTATTGACAGGATGTGCAATTGTCCCCCCCCCAGTGGGTTCCCGCATTGTCGTTGCGGGGGGGCTCAGTAACCGTGGTCCGCTCCCACGGAGAAGCGAAGAGGAACCCAAAGGTGGGGCCGCTCGTCAGGGCTTTTGCTTCCAAGCCGACGACGTAGCGGCCAAAAAGTAGGTTGCGGTGAGGTGCATCGCAACTGACGTGGGCCGCGATGTCGAATGGGAGGCATCGCGGCTGGGGGTTACAGGCTGCGGCGGAGGAGGAGTGCCGGTACTTCTGAGTACCACTCTTCCCTTCCGTGGCCTGGACGGGGCCGCCACCGTTTGATGGCGGACGCGGTGGGGCCGCAGGGGAAGAGGAGTGTCAGTATAGCGTTGGCCGCTCTCCCTATCCCCTGCGGCCGAGATGTGGTAGGCGGCGGGGCCACTGAGCTGTCCCGTCGCAGGGGGACAAAGGGTGCCAATGGTGCCATGTGTCCTGGTGCGCCGGACTGGGGGGGCCGCAAGGGCCTATGCCTGCCAGGGGTGCGGGTTGTTCGAAAGAGATACCGTCGCCCCTGGCACACGGGCAACTGAGGGAACACGGGTGGGTTTTAGTCAGTAAAAGTTTGACACGTCCTCCTGCTCCACCCAGAGAGGGAGAAGTTATTTGATGATTTCCCACCCTCAAAAAAATGTTCAATTGTGAAATTTACAGGCAGATAATGTTGAACAAAGGTGTTCAGTTTTTTTTTATTGGAAAAATAACATGAGTTGCTTATTGATTACAGTTCCAAGATTTAAAAACTGGCCACCGTAGGGTCGTGGTCTGTTATTAAAACTTGTCCTCTATAGCTTAGTCTACATAAGCTATTGAACGCTTCAAGGCGCTTGTTTTATATAGAGATAGATAAAATTAGTTACTATTGTAATGAGGACAAAGACTGCTTGTATAAATATCACTGTTCTTAGTAACTTGAGTATCACGCATAGATATTTGAAATTTAACTTTTAAGACTGTAGTACGCCATAACTGCGTGTCACCAAGATCTAATCTAGAAAACCGGTAGTCATTTCTACTGGTAAAGATAACTTCACTTCTGGTTATAAAATCCTGTTAAATCCAGTAGTTAACAACAAATTGTAGGACCAAGTCCATTTCCTAGTATTAATGGTAATTTGCCTAGATTTTCCGCAGTGAACAAGGGACAAAGACACTTGAGGCATACCCTACGTAAAGAGCTGATAAGGACGGCCCTGAGACGATATAATTATGTGGAAATGCTACGTACAAATTGCGCAGTTTTCACATACCCACGACAGCGATGTGAATATGAATGCATTTGCATGAATGGTTAAAGAATCGTTGCAGGCATTCCAACAAAATATTATCGGTTGAGGAAATCGACTAATATTTCTAAAAAACCAAAAGGTCGCAACATAGACGGAACATCTCTGGTGAAAAGGAATGATTATTATTCCTGAGCAGTCATGATATTATGTTTAAGTGCAATTATCATTGATATTATGTTTAAGTGCAATTAAAGTTTCTCTCTGCGGTGGATAAAGTTTGAAAAGGATTTGCTGTATTTTCCTATCCTATATCACCAATGTGATCTTGCATCTGTCGTAATGAAAATAAGACAAAACATCAGCAAACATAACTTCTCACTGACCCAAATACTTGTGTAAATCTATTGTTTTTCTTATATTCCTCACGTGGCTACTAGTTATTGCGTATGGGTTTGTTAAGGTTGCCATTGTCATCACTTCTAGTGCGAGTCGTAAGTGTCGGAGTACCATGCGCTTCCCAATCAGTAGCTTCATTGAAGTAACAGCTAACAGCTACCACACTTGGTGATTGTGACCAATGGCTGTTTGTTTGTCACGTCTCATTCTCACACGTGTGTCGTCTTGTGTGCCATATCAAAGTTTTGAATAAATAATGTACCATGTAATGTTAAATTGCCACAGTTAGAGTAGTGAGCAATGACTACTGCTACTGAAAGAGAATCTAACAATCCATCTAATCAGAGAAACAGGGACATTGAAAGACGCATTTGGGATCGGGTAACCAACTATGAACCTAGAAATGACAATTGCACAATAAGCAAGCATGTTTGTGATTTTACAATATTCTTGGTCAAAGTTAGGCAACCATATTATTTCGAAGTTAACCTTTACATGCATCCAATATTTACTTCACACTAAGTAACATACATTTGAGGCCGAATCGTTCGGTAGATAACTACAGACATAAACAAGTTGTCCTTTAAATATTGTTCAGTCAAGTGTGACCTAGCATTCATGCAAAACCCTACCTTCTGTCTTGAAACATAAAAACCAAAGTCGTGTACTGCCTTCTAGTTCATACATGGCATTTGAAACCGTATTAAAGTCGGTATTAATGCCGTGTATCATTAATCCTCTTGGAAGAAAACCTTTTATATTAGTTGCTTGTCATCTGACGCATACTGAAAGAGCCAACTGAAAGTTAATCATAGCTTAGACTGAGGCGACGGGCGTGTATACATCAGGGTATAGAATACAATACACATGGTATACAACTTTTATAGCAGAATAAGACATCCCTGAAACAGGATTGCAGGGTCGAAACTGAAGATCATAATCGCGAGATAGTGACAATAATTACACAGATGCATTAGTGATACACATTATGTAATGGACTACTATTGTACTAATCGCTATCAATGACATAATGCTGATGTAGAAAGATAAGAAGCCTCTTTGAGAAGATCTGGTGGACGTCAAAGCTGATGGGATCGCTAGCTATCACAATATGGCGCAATTTCCTCATACAGTCCACCCATATGAATGTCGAACGTAGTTCTAATTATCACATCGGTGCTAACTTTACCCCAGTCCTCAGTTTACCCTTTAAAAATCATAATTATTCAAGTACATATATTTTCTCTTACAAGGACCACTTTGAATGTCATCCACCTCGATTACAGCTCTCTCTCTTTGTTCTATATTGAAGTCGTGAGTAAGCGTTCGTGGAATACAAGTAGGTACCGACATTACCTACTGAGAGACTGATGACATCGTTCTTGCAAACCCAGCAAGCACTGAAGTGGCAAAAGATAAGAGATCGTGTCACGGAATTAGTCCCAAATTCGTATGGGAAAATTGAGAATGCCTGTGACATATCTCACGGTAAGCGTGAAAGATTCTTAATACCTTATCTTGTCTTGGAAGATCATACAACAGCAGGCTTAGCACGAGCACCAATTTGTCGACGGAAGAATAGACATAACTATTAACTAAATGATGTAGAATAAAAGATAGCTTTGTTCTTCTATTAATTAACACAGTTACGCGTTCAAAAGAATGATTTCGTAGATAACCCTATGTACTTTGTGGCTGTCGAGTTTGACAGTTTGGGAAGAAAACTTTCTTCTGAAACTACATATAAAAGGACCTAGACGAAGATCGTTAGAAACGAAAGACAAAATGAGAGATTGTAGAAGGATTTCTACGGTGCGATGTCAAAAAATGGAGGAATGAATTGTCACTTTGTATAGAAAGAGCTGTGTCTATTCTTCGCAGAAATTGGAAGCGTCATGCTAAGCCATAATCAAAATATGTGATATCAGAAGTGGTGAGTAACGAGTTCTAGGAAGATGATATAGTTAGCTTAGTGATTAATTTGAAAACCGGAAGCCTGTGGCTAAGTGCTGATGTAACTGACTGTCAATGATGATAACGCGTAAGAGTCTTTCTTTTAAGTGTGTTGACTTGGAATGCCTGACACACCACAGTACCTTGAATACCGCAATTATAAGCACATTAAAATGTATAATGCTTCTGGCATAGACTTATATGGCATACAAAGATTTGTACCATAATATAAGTATCTACAATAGTTTATTTGATTGTAGCTAAAAAGCTATGATAATATCAAAATTAATCCTCCAATTCGTCTTTGCTTTAATATTTTACTGATGTCTCAGTTTTTGGTTCGGTTAACCTGAATCGAAATTAAATTATGAAGTTCGGAAAAACTACAGTTACTGGCACTTCTTGGAAGCAAACATTGCAGGCACTTACTAAGCGTGTTTTTCGGTCAAACCGCAAACATGTTCATGATTTGCTTTCTTTATTTCCACACACTCAATTCTCGACTTCATGTTCTTCTGTTTGATCTTAAACGAGCCCGTGGCGATGTTAATTAATAACAAGTCTTACCTGAAACAAAAAGAAAACATAATTTAGAAACATGATAATAAACTAAAGTCTAGCAATCTTTTGTTGGATACAGATCATAAATTCATTACGTACTATGTAATAATAAATAAACATCATGGCCTTTTTACAAGAAACGTAGAAACCAAGGGGTATAATTTTGACACAAGTATCATAACATTGAACAAAATATCTCTAGGTACATAAAAATAACGTCAGTCTTTCTAGTTCCACGTCGGAGCGGACGCCTTCAGATTTGGTCATAGCAACGAGTTGGGAATTGTTGCTATTACTTTGGCAGTAGGTGCCTTATAAAATATTACGGGCATAAACGAATAACAGCGAACCAGTGGTTTTCTACTATTTTATTTTACTTAGTTCCACTTTAACTATATATATATATATACAAAATAATTTAAACGTTTTATCATTTTATAACATTTCTATGAAGCACAAAGTGAACAATAAGTAATTAAAAATAAAAGCACGTCATGAATAGTTTGTGAATGTCACTCAATAAGTGGAACTTAAATATAAATCATAGGATTAATTGAGCGTAGGTCTTTATTGAAACGCAGTGAAAATAAATAGTTGGCAGTTGGTTGTTATTCGAGGCAGTGAGCGCCATCTAGCGGAGAGCAGAACAACTCATTATTTCAACTTGGTGTTTTTTTAACGACTCTTTAATTATCATCTCCCTATGGAGAAAATGACGGAAGGTCATGCCCAGGAGTGGGCCAGAGCAGGATAACAAAAAAAATAAGAACAAAAGATCAAACAATATTAGTTCTAATCTAACGATAGCGGATCGTAGGAAAAAACTGCGTGTCACAATATTTCTTGTCTACTTCCCTTACCTTCCCCACCTTGGATCCGGTGTGAATATATTTTCACTTTTCCCCGTCTGGCCTTCCGAATAAATCTCGCTAAAAGGGGTGCATGAACTCATTAATCTCCTGTTTTCCCATTCTGTATCGCTTCGAGTGCTCTATGTACAGCAGTGAACAACGACTGGCGAGCTAATTTTGTTATTTGACGTAGAACTTACTAGATGTAGCCATAGTTACACAGTACAGTACAACATGGCTATTGGAACATATTCGAGATATTACTTACTTCTAATTCGTATGAAGAGGTTCAATCAGCTGGCTGCTCTGCTAAACTAAATTACTATCTCCGCTACGTAGAGCTCAGAGAAGATCCATATCTGAGACGTTTACTCAGTCACGTACAGACTTTAACTGACATATATTCCAGACCCAATTTACATGCTGCACTGCAGTATTTAAATATTGAATCTTCCGCCAGTAGTAATCAAAGCTGCAGTGCCTCCCCCGCATGTTGTACTATATATTAAACGAACGGTATTGAGTTCATTCCTAGAAAAGCTACTCGGGAAATTTTACTCCGGATATGATACACATTCCTTTACATTTTTGTATTAAATTAGTTTGTGAAAAATGCTGTTATAAAGAAAAAAAAGAAAGAAAACATGTTTATTCTGCACAAACAAAACGCACGCGCGCGCGCGCGTTATGTAAGAGAGTAGCAGCAATTTTGTGAGGGACTCAACTGAATATCTATCTCCCAATGACAGCTGTAATGCTTAGACAATTCTGCAAATTAGAGTATAGTATAGTGTGTAGTAATCACCAAGTCACCAAGCTGACCTTGCTTGGAAGATGAATTGATAATCATTGACTGTTGTGGAGCAGGCAAGAAGGAGCTTCTACCAATGGTATCTATAGTCAACAGCACATCAGTATGTAACACTTGCGCTACAAAAATCGCCATTACAGCTACGACATAAAAGTGTTTTCTATGTCAAATTGTTACCACTGTTGACCGTACAACAGCAGAGGTGGCGGGGGTTAATAGTGGGAGTGATTTGCTATTCAAGAAAAAAATGGTGGATTGTACACGATTTATTACATGTTACATGAAAGTTATTTTCATGTATTGTATTAACTTTTTTATTATTGTTTGTTAGCCGTAAGTCAATGACACCCCATTTGACGTCAGGCAGAGCAATCTAGACGCGTTAGCTAAAATGAAATATGGCTAAGATTTTAAAATTAATGTCTTCCACAAATCAAAGTTGTTTTCTTGATAGCCACGAGGTTAGAACAAGCTTTTGATATTGCTAAGTGGAACCATCATCTCGCTTGTGGATGGAATGAAGATTGATGAGATTGTGATGAAAAGGGTTATAAATATTCTGGAAATAGCGTACGAGAGAGAACTTTAATAGAAAGAATCGGTTGTCGTATACCTATGAGTTCCCTACAAAGATTTGTGGGGTTATAGCGTAACATACTAACAACATTCCAGTCCAGTCTAATAATTTGTACAAGTCTAAGATTTCATAATTTTATATAATGTTCTTATAATGTACCTAGTTTTGATTCAAATGTATCATCATCATCATCATTTCAGCCGAAAGACGTCCACTGCTAGACATAGGCTTCCCCCAGGCTCCTCCACTTCAACCGATCTTGTGCTTCCCACATCCAGCGGATTCCCGCGGCCTTCACAAGGCCATCGGTCCACCTTGTGGGAGGCCTTCCCACTCTACGTCTTCCGATACGCGGTCGCCACTCCAGAACCTTTCGGCCCCATCAGCCATCTGTTCTGCGAGCAATGTGCCCTGCCCACTGCCACTTAAGTTTGGCAATTTTTCGGGCTATGTCGGTTGCCTTGGTTCTCCTGCGGATCTCTTCATTTCTGATACGATCGCATACGGAAACTCCGAGCATAGCCCTCTAAATTGCCCTTTGGGTGACTTTAAGCCTTCTGATAACGCCCATTGTGAGCGACCACGTTTCTGTACCATAGGTCATCACTGGCAACACACACTGGTCAAAGACTTTCGTCTTGAAACACTGCGGTATTTGGGACGAGAAGATATTGCGAATCCCGAACGCTGCCCAGCCGAGTCGGATTCGACGATTGACCTCGCTGCAGAAGGATATGTTTCGAAGTCTGGTCCTGGCGTCGGACTGACATAGTGGCGTTTTCATACAGGCACTTCAGCACCTCGATGTACCGATAGTCGATCTGGCACCGTTGAAGAGACTGCAGTACAGCCCATGTCTCGATCGAATCGAAGGCTTTTTCGTAGTCCACAAACGCTAAGCAAAGAGCTAGTTTATTATTTAATATTTCTACACCAGCAATGGTAGTATGTGTGAAACAATGTTTAATGTAAGATCTCAATGTACCATAATCTGAGTAAGTAATGTAATTCTATTCTATTCACTGCGTTATTTAGGATAATGGATCAAAATCAAAAATCAAAATGAAAAGTAATTTATTCAAGCTAGGCTGAGAGTCAGCTTTTTTTGAACGTCAAAATAAAATTCAGACAGACAGTCCCCCCAAAACGTCCGCCCTTCACCACTTCCTAGTCCTTTAGCTGGGAAGAAGAAGTAGCGCAACAAACTCCCCAGCAGCACAGCTGTCTGTTAAGTTAGAAGAACTTGATTCTATACAATAATAGGTATTTAAAATTACGAAACACAAAAAAAAAACATTAAATTTGCCATAATATGTCAGCTAGCACACGCCAATATACCATCAATAATTGCAAACTAAAAATAATAAAAATTTAAATAAAACGTAAACAGAACTTCCAATCTAAATAAAAGCCTCCAGGCATAAAGGAATAAGGATAATCAAAATGATGCAGATTCTGATTAATAGTGTGTTACGTAATGAGGGTCCTATTTGAGACACATCATTGCTATGTGTAAAATGGTTGAATCAAACACTAACTCAATGATTTCACTAACTTATCTACGGGGTCCTCTCATTAGTTATCTATACTAATATACTAGCTGACCCGACAGACGTTGTCCTGTCTTAACTATGAATATTGAGTTAGCATTATAAAAAAGAAATGGGTCCTACCACCCTTAACATTTAGGGGTATGAAAAATAGATGTTGGCCGATTCTCAGACCTATCCGATAAGCACACGAAATTTTATCAAAATCGGTTTAGCCGTTTCGGAGGAGTTTGGAAACAAACACAGCGACACGAGAATTTTATATATTAGATTAAACATAATAATAAATATCAAGTTGAATTTTAATTATGTTCGTTATTTCAACAGCGTTTATATTAGCAAACATACGTAGAATAATTTGCAACCATACCATACCGTAACTCAATGCAAGTAAAGAAAACACCAATGTTTCAATAGGGGGCGCCACAATGAAGCAGTTTTGAAATAGTGCTTTGATTCTTGCTATCCCTTTGAACATGAATTCGGGATCGAATCGAAGTCGGTTATCAGAATTTTCCTTTTATCTGATATCAGTGAAAGCATGGGAAATGCGACATTAGGATCTGACAGATATAGATAAAAAAATACTGATATTTTTTCCTGCGTAATATGAATGATAACGAAAATTGATTAAGGATGAGGACCTAAAAAACAGAAAGTTACGTACAGTTATAGTTCAATTTGTCAACGACGTTTATGGAATATACGTTTCATAATCAACTAAACTAAAATTGCAAACGTACCTAACGAACTGAGCAAAAAACTTACGTTGAGAATACCATCATAGATTCCCAGCGAGGGTCATGTCGTAGAATTTGAACTCTCAGTAACGTACACAACAGCTTATTTTTGAAATATTTCTTTTAAGAAAAGTATACCAACATAAGAATCGTAGAACGTCGCAGCGTTGAATAAAAACCGTTCAATGAATGATCTGTTTACGTTGCAAGTCGACATTAGTTGCACGTTAACTCGTTGATGAATTTAACTAGTTAACGAACGTAAATCAACGTTGACATTGCGTTAACGGAAAAACCGCCAACGACCCATCACTAGTGTATTATAATAAATAATATTCAAGGAAATCAAAGTATTCCAAAAGCTATCGACCACAAACGTGGGACTAGCTTTCAACAAAAATATATGATGATGATTTATAGCCTACATTATAGGAGAGGCCTATACCCAGTGGGCGCTTCAGGCTAACCGGTCATTTTTTTTGTCGGGCATCTCGCAGTTGACCTTGAGAAGCCGTGTCTGCTTAACCGAGCTTCCCTGGGGCTGCCATTAAGAGTTAGCTTAACGCCTCCGGCCAGGGCTTAAAAAACTTACATACTAAGCGACTGCACGCTGAGGGCACCCCCTGTGGGGTACGGACCTCGGCTCAGGGCGTCACTGTTAGGGGGACAGCTAGTGGAGACAGGCTGGATCAAAATATTGGCATTATTATTATTAGTCGGGGAATTTAAAGCTACTGGCTCAGCTGCGGCGCGGGCTGGCGCTTCAACGAGCAAGGGTCGGTCGGGGCTAACCGGTCAATGCGAGCGTCGAATGCCTATAAACGCCGGTAACGAAACCATAGCGAGATCTAATTCGACGCCAACGCCATCTAGTTACAAAATGAACACTAAAGGAAAATTTTCCATAGAGAAAATTCAATGGGAATTTTCACAAAGTTTTCAACCAAAAACATATTAATATTAGATTTTAGAAGCAGATTTTTGATGACGTGCATTTAGATAAGAATATTATAATAATATACCTACATAAATATACAGATAGGAAATGATCAAAAACAGTAACTAATTTACTTACATAAAGTTCACTCTACATTAGCGAGGGTGGCAATTTTACAGCCACAATAAATCTTCTAATTGGGAGTGATTCCGACTATTCCGAGACAAAGAATTGAACAAATGCTCATTATAAGCACAAACAAGTGGCGGAAACATGTCGTTATTGGTTCATTGACATTAAGCCGGTTTATTGGGCATTCCGTTTTAATAAATTATGCATTCATAAGTAAACCTACAGCATTGGCATTTATGATAGTTTTCTGATTAATTATGTATGACATAGAGGCTAAAAATAGGAAGCGATGTTTTTCCGCCTAGTTACTATAAAACAATTCGAAATAAATCATCAGGAGCAATGGGGAAAATGTATGTAAAATATTATGACCGAGGGTGTTTTGCCTTCGTATCCTCAGGAGAGGACAGTCGTGATGGCCCAGTGGTTGAAGCCTCGCTTCTTATGCACAAAGTTGAGGGTCAAATCCGGGCAAATGACTTTTTCAATTCATAAGGGGGCGTCCATTAATTACGTGAGGCGTTTGGGGGGAGGGTTCGAGGCGAATCTCACCCAACCTCACATGAGGGAGAGGGGGGGTCTCGGCAAATATCACGTATTTTTTTTTCCGCAAAGAAAATGTAAAATTGCGAGAAAACTGGGTTAAATTAAGTAAAACACGTTTTTCTGCCAATATGGATAAATACTTCAAAATTATATTTATCGCGGTTATGCGAACGCTACAAAGTAGCACAGTAGCTCCTCGATTGTTAAAACACCACCGGGCATCCAAGCCAGCCAAACGCAATGCATAAATCCATATGAATAACAGATAGCTGTGCTGCTGGGGAGTTTGTTGCGCCACTTCTTCTTCCCAGCTAAAGCTCTAGGAAGTGGTGAGGGGCGGGCATTTTTGGGGAACTGTCTTATTTAATTTTGCCGTTCAAAAAGTGCTGACATCAGCCTAGTTTGAATAAATGACTTTTGATTTTGTTTTTTTTTTTATCGCAAATAATGTGCTTATTTTCGATTAACGTTTTTACACAAAATACAAGCATTTTAAAATATCTCACGTGAGATTATTTCGAGCCTAATATCACGACATCTCACCGGGGGTGGGGTTCGAAAAATCGCCAAAATTGTCTCACGTAATTAATGGACGCCCCCCTAAGTATCTTAACTGTTACGTTATAACTAAGCAAATAAATTCTAAAACTTTAGCAGACATAAACAGAATTTCAAGGAGGAAAAGTTTGAAGACGATTGAGTGGAAGCCATTTGTTATTACAAAGCTGAAAGCTTTTGTATTATTTCAGTCAGTAAATTGTAATAAACTGATTTAGATTTAGACAAAACTGTCAGTTATTTTGACGGATGATGAAAATTGGCTATCAGTTATAAGCTAAGGACAGCTCGGAAGAAAAATATTATTTAATTGTAGATGATGGGACATCATTTTCTCTAACAGCTGCGTTTGAAATCAAAACCATGAGCAATACGTGCTGAAAAATCACGTTTGTTTTTTTCTGACACCAATAATATAATTGTTCTATAATAGCTACTAGCACCCTTTCACAACATTATCCCTTGATCACCGTACTAATGAACTATTCAAAGAAAGTTAGTTAAAACCCAATGGCAACCGCATTGTTTGCTAAATCGCGCCTCGTGAACAAAGAGTTGCATGCGGCTATAAATAGCCTCCCCGTTGTCATCACACGGCCACTGACCAGGCCTTGGGGTATTTGTGGCCTGCGAGTGTCATAGTGGACGGTGGGCCACTTGCGAACCTCGCGGATGATTGCAGCAAGTTATCCAATGATTTATTGTTATAGTTATGGCCTCTTTGGTAGGATCGACCTTTGATGGATTAATGAGTAAAAGCATCGTTCAATCTGTCGTTGTTGACTTAGTTATTTGGATATAGAAGCCTATTATCAGCACTGGATGAAATGAAAATGTGGATTTTCAAAGCAATAATTTAATACTAAAGTTAAGACAAGCTAGTTTTTTGGTGCTGTGGGTAAAGACAGCTACCAACAACAGTAGCACTGGCTAAATAGCACAGCACAAGCCGATAATTCTATCCATTGAAGGGTCCCAAATGCCCCATGTCTTTAAGCATGACACTGGTAAACCCGTAAATCGTTACAGTTAAATTAAGGGCTGGCTATTCATGTTAACAGATTAATAAGAAGTTGAATGTCAAACGTAAGGCCAATGACCTAACAACATTCTCCATGGATATGTTGATGTATTGATGAACTGACCCAAGTAGATGGTTCATGTAGTATTCAGTGTTCCGAACATTATAATATGTATATGACCCGAGTAGATAATTATTGAAACTACGCTTTTGCCTGTTTCCAAGAAAAAGGGATTGAATTCAAATGAATTCGGGATAATCGGATTGAGGTTGCTAACATTTTAGATAGATGGAAAAAGAATAAATCTCGTCAGCGGTCAAGCTCCTTAGAGAGGGTATTCTATCGATATAAAGATTAAAAGCATTAAGAAGCACGTAGGATACCTAACCCAAGGAGAAGCTGAAGAAGGACACAAGTTGATTACCTAGACTTTGCTACAATAATATTCATGTAAGCCAGTGGTCGACGGTCGACACTGCATTAGTGAAGAAAAGTTTAAGGTGTAGGTAACATAAGGCAAGGTTGTAGCGGGGCTCGTGGCTAAGTAACAACAGCCGCAGGGTTCGATCGATCAGGACATGCTATGCTCGCTGCGGTCGGTCCGTGGATGGGTGACCATCTTTACATTCCGAGACACCTCCGTGCTTCGGAATGCACCTTATGCCGTTGGTCCCGGTTGTCCTTGTCATTCGTAGATCTTTGACAGTCGTTACGGGTCGTCAGAAGCCCGAAAGTCTGATCACTAGTCTTACCAAAGGGGTATCCTATTACCCAGGGTTGTGGAGGTCAGACACGCATCCGTTTAGACTGAAAGCCGACTCCAACAAAGTTGGTAAAAGGCAGGCAG
Organism: Antitype chi; assembly: GCA_947359405.1. Taxonomy (NCBI): domain Eukaryota; kingdom Metazoa; phylum Arthropoda; class Insecta; order Lepidoptera; family Noctuidae; genus Antitype; species Antitype chi. The sequence goes on from OX375823.1 coordinate 1,126,211, forward strand.
GTGAGATGAACGTCAGGCAAGGTTGTTCACTTTTATTAAAACTTGTTTGGTCAGAATGAAGTAAGAAAAGGATCTGAACCTATGTTCAACTACAGTTACGGAAACCTGCTTTGTATTCTAACTGTTAACTATAACATCAAAGACACGAAATTCAGTTAGCGATTACGAGTATCATAGACGTGACATGAATTTGAAACAATTACATTCACAGCATGAATAAGTCATTACTCGGTTTTACGACTGTAATGGATTACCGATAGGTAAAAGATTCCTTTTATAATGGTACAAATACTCAAAGGGTACTAGGAAGGACAGGGTTGACGTCAGTGGCTGGGCGATAACAAGCACGGAGGGTGACCTGCTTTTCGTAAGACCGTGACCGGTTATGGAACTATGCCTTATTGCCTTTGCCAACTTATATGTATTGCCTTATGAGCTATACTTGTAGCCAACATGAGGTTCTAGCTGAATTCCCAGCTTGAAAACTAGGTGAGAAACTCCGGGCATTTTCGAGGTACATTCCCGAAATTTGATTTAAGAGCGGCCCGTGGGAATTAAATTACCCTGAAGAACCCTTCCTAACCATTCGAGAAAACAAGTGTGGTGGAAAGGTAACATAAAGCACGAAACTCCCTTTCATTCCCGCATTAACAAGGAAACCAAGCAAATTACTCAAAACATAAAATTAAGTTATTTTTCTTGTCCCTCATACGATCAACAGAGCAATAACACACACACAATAACATTAGAAGACGCCGTTTATTCCGCACGACGACGTGTCTTTGTACCAACGGGGTGCGGGTGTAATGCGAACAAATCAAATGTAGCGTTCGACTAAATTCACATTTGCATTGCAAAGCGTTCGGAACGGTACAACACAACAACTCGGGTAAAATGTGTTACAAGTGGAGAAAGGATTGTAATTTCCGAGATGTTCGAGTAGAGTTTGTATCTCCTTCAAGTAACAAAGAGTGTACGAATTTTGTGTGGGTTGCTAAAAAGACATTGATTTAATAACAATTTCAAATTGTTGCTTCAAAACAACAACTTTGTGGTTATATTTTACGTAGATCTTTCTCCAACGAAATTACCTTAGAAACAAATCGCAAGCGATTAAATTATCATCATAACAGCTACACATCTGGATTACATTGCAAGGATGCACGATATAAATTGTTTCTAACTGCACTCTGCAGCTACGTGTTAATTATGATATTTGAGTCTCGTGTTTCGCTAAATTAAATTATTTTGCGCAGTAAAACAGAGTAACTGAAGCCTTAGAAACTGCGCTGACAATAAATTTTTATGATTTTCCTACGAATAAAGTTGGCAAACGCTCAACAAACGATTACTGTGGTAAAGAAGAAGCTTTACCACATTAGATAACGCTAGGATCGGATCAAAAACATTTCTCATTAAGAAAACTGACTAATATGCCACGTCAAATCGAGTGAGGTCAGCGGCGAAAAAAATATTGAAATAAAACTCCGGGCAGAATTCAAAACATAGTCGAAAACGTGGCGAAAATACAAAACATGCAGATAATATAAACATAATAGACCTATAAATCAATTGGGAATATATAAGTTCTGAGAAACATGCAGATTTGATGATCAAACATTTAGTTTTTATGGATTCATTTAAATGCGGGTCAGGATGTGCATAAAAACGATAATGTTTTCAAGCAGCTTCATACTCATGCGCAAATTGAACAATTGAACCGATTCATATAACCCTACCATTTGATACCATTCAATTGGACTATGAAGTCACAACACGGTGAGTCCTAGTGACTGCTATTTTAAGACCTCTGTTATTATGACGTTCGTGAAAGCAGTAGGCTAGTCGTTGGCATAGCAATCTACTATTTATGCGCTGAGTACTATAACTTATACAAACCAGGATGGCAGTTTGCAGCAAAGCACCCATCTCAATGTTACGCTGACGTTCAACTTTTAACATCGACAGCATCAAAAATATTATCACTTAAAATTCAAGAAACGAAAAATTGCTAACTCGAGCAACGACTACGTATCTACAATATAATCTGCGTAAAATTGGCGTCGTGTTAAAATAACTCTGCCGTCACAAGGTCACTGCCTAGCGAGTGAAGATTGATTCTAAACAAAACTAATGAATTAACGGAATCATTAATTACGTACTATCTTTACACGGAAAGTTGTGGAAGTTATTCAAAGTGCTGGTGTATATTTTTGTTTTGTTCAGGTAGTGAGAACTCCGAAATCTTGGAATAAAAGGAAACCAGGAAAGTTTGTGCTTTTGAAGAGATTTCTTGTTACTTTAGAGTACAATTTCAAATGGTTTTTCTAAGGATTCCTAAACTGATTATTTATAGAAATTAGGGGAAACTTCTACTTCTGCGAAAAAAGTAAATAGCGACCAGCATGATAACTTTTTACTCTCCTTTGATCTCCCTCAGTAAAAATCTTAACTCGCCGATTTATGAATGAAATAATAACGATCTTTAATATTACATATTTTTTTACGATCTCACAGCAATTTTTATAAGCGAAACCTGGTCATCAGCCAGGAAAACTATTTTTGTGAACCCAATGTCGTAAAACACCTGTAGAAGGGTCAACATACTAAGAATTACTATATACCTTGACCGAGTTCCGAAAGAAACCATAGGTATTACAACTCAAGATAAAATTGCTGATATGACAAATATTTTCTTAAAATAAACAGCAACAAGATCTATAAAAGCAGGTAGAGACCGCAAAATATTTGTAGCAAGTAAAAAAAAGAAAATATGGAGAATAAAGGCATATTCCAAGAGTCAATACTAGCTTATGAATAAACAAAGAGGGATCTATCTGGTATTTGGCAGCATCCAATCTCGAAACCGGAGACTTTACGAGAGTCGGTGCACTCGTAAAATGGCATCTTAGTCTAGTAATCTAGTTAATTCAGAACAATATTAATGAAACTGAAGAGCTGATCCAAAAACGTCTGGTGAATCATAAAGTAGACATTAAAGCAATTGGAACGAATTTCAAAGTTGAATTAAATGAAAAATCAAATGTGTTCTAGGAAAAAGTAGCTCGTTACTGAGATATTCACTCTGGAGCATTAACTAAAATCGTCTATACAAAGATCTGGAAAAAAAACCAAATATATGTGGAATATATTTCAATCTCGAAAATGAAAAAACCTGACGCTAACCATCCTTTCTTGCAAGCCACCAAACTAAAATTCAGATCAACAAAAGAGCCAAAATCCCACAAATCTTTTGCCAATTTCTTGAAACAAACGTCCAAATTAATTCCTTGGTGAGCATGTCCCATACAACAAAGAAGTCAGTGACAATAAAATCAGTAATATATTAAAGAAAACAAACAAGAAGTGTTGCGATCTGTTGAGATTAATGACTCTCTGTGAAAACACAATGAAAAGTTACAACGCAAACAACTTGCCAAAATCCTGGCGGGTTTTCTAGAAATTATTTCCAAGTTATAAGTTAACATTTTTGAATTAATCCGAACATATCTCTGACTCTATTTCATTATCACCGATGTTTGTAGAATTATCATCAATAATGTGCGTGTAAAAAGGCTTGTACTATCATCGTCTGGTTTTAGTTTTTAAGCTCATTAGCCGCTTGTGGGGCTTCGGCGTGCGGAATCAGGATTCCTGCGGTTTGTCGTTTCAACGTACCGTGAATGAAGTTGGTTAAAAAGACAAATAAGAGTGGAAATAACGAAAGAAAGTAAACTCTCGACGAATTCATAGTTATCTAAATTAACTTATTTGGTTCTGAAACCGCTGCTTTTTTTCTAGATGTCTTGTGAATAATATGTGCGTTTACTTGTTATGTTGATGCAGCTATTTTAAACACGCAGAAGATTTATCAGTGAAAGCACTCAAGACACAAGACATGACAGATATAAGATAATACCGCCAAAAAACCATACAACTTAACAAACCTATCCTTCACAATTTGCATCAAACTCCCATCTGAAAATGGCAGGATTCTGAACAGATTTATGATAGTTTCCCCATGTACCACTACAAGTCAGTTCGGACCGCAGCGGAGCAATGTTTCCAAAACTTAGCGTCAAAAGCCCTGGACAAGCTGGCACGGTCCGAAAACTATCAATTTGATGGATGCTCTTCATTATTGGCACAAAAGGTTGCAAGAGAGGAAAAGGTGAAGGTTGTTAAGTTATCAAATCTGTCAGGAATTATTGGTGTTATATCTGAGAGCTCAGCTGTGACAAAGATTGATCTTAGGGGGAATAGGTGTAGCTAAAGCTGATAAGTATAGGCAAGTACACAAGTAGAGGTTGATTATATAACTCTCTCTCTTTCTTATTTCCTCTGTATGAGTATCATGGGGAGCGACAGTGGGAGGCCGATAAACCAGCACAGCACATGAATATCAAAGTCTTTATAGGATTTAGTTTTATGTCATATGTTTTATGTATATCTCTTGTACTAATTCAGATGTTAAACATCCCATTCGTAGATTTCAAACAGGAGAGTCGCAATGTCTAAGGTGTTTAACATATGAATGAGTACAATCTGAAGAGACATACATCTCTTTTCTTTGATGTAACCATAATCGCAAAATTCCATCGCCTTAAAAACCCGCTTACGTTGATAAAAATGATGACAACAGCATCATACAGAAATGCGTATTTTTATGATCTGAAAATTATTCTTGTAAACAAAACAAATTTGGAAAATTAAGTGTTGCTTCGGTCATGAAAGTAACATAGGCATAACAGTAAGCTTGAATATATTTGTCGCTCACGTAACTTAATTCTTTTCACATATCTATAACTTTGTTTATACGTCGGAGGTTAGAAAAATCTCTCGTAAACTTTTACAGGTCTGACGCGTTCTGCCTCAGTCATTTACCAAAGAATAATTCACACAGTCTAACAGCGTGATTCCTGTGAATATTTTAATTTCAAAACCACAAATGAAACCGGGACCAATTGCTAGTGTAGATTAGCCTCGTAAATAATAATAACCAAAACCAAAATAGCCTAGAATTTAGTGCAATAAAAATATAGTTAAATCCCAGACACTGGTAAATTGCAAACGTTGACAAATGACAACAGACAGAAATATCTTGAGAAAAACTACGTATTGCAGCTGCTTTTTCTTGAGACTAACTATGTAGCTGGTATGATCTGTCATCAGGTAAGGTGTGGGTGTACAGATCAGCTATATTGCGTCAAATGAGTCCCTGACTCTGCTTATTATCATGCCACTGGCAATAGTAAATCCTGCAAAAGACAACCAATCTTTTGAATGGTATTTCATTTTCACTCAGGTTCCACTTTCGTCATAAAAAAGCATAAGCAGTAGAGGTAGCAGTAAACAATTATGGAAAGTCATACTTTAGGTTACGTAGTAACTATTCAGTAATCTGTGCTTTAGGCCGGTACTAGACGTGTGTCAACGACCTGCAGCCGATTTAGAACAGTGCCAATTTTAATTACCGTTACTTCATAACATGCATTAAATACACACAGTGAGTTCAAATCCTTCACAGTCATCAGCCTGTGGCAGTCTAACGCTGGACATAGGCCTGTGTCAATGTTCCATCATCATCGATTCTCAAAAACAGTAAGAATAATAATGATGTACAGTTTCCTCTTTCTTCATAATCATTAGTTTTTTCATAATCAACTAACGACAAAATAACGCCCATTATATTTACACTTCGGGGAGGCCTATGTCCAGCAGTGGACGTCTTTCGGCTGAAATAATGATGATGATGATTATATTTACACCTTATTCAGTTCACAGCAAGCGTTCATCCGGCCATTTTCTGCAGCAAGCATGGCCGGTAGTGGGAACAATGCGTTGCAGTAAAAATAGCCAGTTAGCCCCAATACACAAGGCCGCATGCGCTTTATTTTAGCTGTAAAGTGACACGCACGAAGAAAAACAAAAAAAATAACGGCAGAAAGTTGTTCGAAGTTTAAACGTCTGGCATGAAGTCAAGGATCTGTGTGGACTATGTTCTAAAAGGGAAATTAAGTTATCGGGGGAATAGTTTTCTGAAAGGCCAATTATTCAGGTATCGGGAGAATAGATATCGTCAAAACTGGAATTAATTTGTTTCACCAACACAGGCATAAGTATACGGCCAAGAATATTAAACTACAGCAGGTTAGCATTTGCGTATGATACGAACTTAATTGACTTACGCAACTAAAGGCAGTTGCCTGCAAAACCACTTGAAAAGAATAAAAATATCATCATAATTTCTTCAAACCCGCATTATTATTGGATGTATCACTCAAACCTAGCCAATCCGCAACATTTTGACAGCGACGTAAATCAGTTTTAGAACAAGATTCGGAGTCGAACAGTCCTAGCCAATTCGAAGGTCAAGGGCGCTGGGGATTACGAGTGTCAAGGTCACGTATGAAAAATACAGGGACTTATGTAACTCCCACGTATTTGATGTGCTAAGTCTATTTGTGAGGCGTTCGTGAGGCGTTGTATGGGTGCCATATTTAGGCTTTTCATCAAGCAAAGCCCTTTATGAGTGTTGCGAGGATCCAATTTGTGTGTGTTAGCAAAATATAAATACTAGCATTATATTTGACTGTATTTTACGTATTCACTGTTACTGGAATATTTTTAGCGGTAAACACTTAATAACTTAACCTCTCCATATTAATGGCAGAGTTTTATCAAGGCATTTTAAACTTTTTAACAAGTAATCAAAACCTAAAATACCGAATTAACAAAGAGTTCTAATATTATGTCAACAGATGGCGCTATTACAAACAAGACGTACCTAACACGAAAGTTCTAACTCGCGCAAGCAAAGTTTGCATACTCAGTCTGTTTGTTTTAAACACGTTACGTGATTTTAATCCAAATTATATCAAACCCAAGGATGTAGGGTTGTTTTCTATGAATGATTACATTATTTATAGCTGAAAGAGTTTGCATGCGCCGTACATGCGCCTGATTACTCGAAATAAGGCCGATATTTGCATATGCGTGTCTACGTGGGTTAAGTCTCAAGTTTGTTCGATTTGTAAGTATTTATAGTTTAATGGTTCTGCAGGGTTGATGTAACTTGTGACGATGGACTGGAGTTGGAAATGCTTATTGAATTTATGCGGACTTTGGACTACTTTTAAGTTGAGCTGGTTTAGGTAACAGTATTTTCCCGACTTATAGTATTTCAAAAGGGTAGAGACATGAAAGGTCTTTAGTATTCGTTCCACGTTGAGAGATGTTTTTTTTTTTTTTGGGTGGGAAATCATCAAATAATTTCTCCCGCTCTGGGTGGACCAGGAGGGCGTGTCAGACTTTTACTGACTAAACCCCACCCGTGTTCCCTCAGTTGCCTGTGTGCCAGGGGCCGCGGTATCTCTTTCGAACAACCCGCAACCCCTGGCAGGCATCGGCCCTTGTGGACCCCACCAGTTGGTGCTGACATCTCTTTACACAACAACACACCACCACACAACACTTAACACTAACACAACACTTAACATATTTGATGAGTTTGTTTACAGTCAACTAGGCAAACTTACACGACTAACATATTAAACTAAGAACATCAACAATTCAGTGATTATCATCAAAACCTATTCCTTTATCAATTTGTAGCTCCACAAAGCAAATCAAAGTATGGAAAGATTAAGCCATTGAGACAAATACTCTACGTATTGTGATCGGCCAGTCGTATATGATTCAGAGGTCCGCAGCAATTTGAGGTCATTACGAGAGCCCACGCAGTCTCTTTATGGTTATTGACTCTACACAATTCCAGCATTAAGGTTCAGGACCCAAAACAAACCTTTTCAATCTTCTTTTTTGAACGAACCATTTTTAGAAAATTCAGAAAGTTGATTTCCAAATTTAGAATTTCTCGGCCACAAAGTTTTGTTTGGCTAAATCTGATACATGGTTATTAGACATAAGGTCCGAGATATTCCTTTCCAAAAATCAATATAAGTACAAAGATTCAATTATCTTGGGGTAGAAGTGTGCTCTACTGAAGACCCACTGCTACTCCACCATGTGGTAAACTAAATACAAGTTTTTACATAGGTAATTGTCCGACGGTAGTAAACATTTGCATAGATAGAAAATGTGATTTAAATGTTTTGATCACAACGCTCTACTTATTAAATATTATTTAAAGTAATATGGTACTAGAATGTAATACGGAACTATCGTTAACGAGACAGTTCTATCAGCAGAACACGATATTAATGATATTATAACCAGTTGCCAACTATATCAATTTTAATTTAAACAAACACAAACAACATAAAACATCCTTGTCATCCTTGTCTTAAATTAAGAACTTTATTTTTAATTTTTAACATTATCCCAGAACAGGAAAATCAAAGAAGTTGTCATGTGGTAAGAATCATGATATTATTCAAGTATTTAGCTGCAATGCGCCCTGACTTCTGTATGAGCGCACAGCAAGTTTTAGCTTTGTTTATAACTGATATAATCAGTCTTGGAATATCTATGACGCTTCTTACGACATCTTCGTCAACCGTTGGGTCAACGTCATTTGTGTCGGTAACCAAAACAAAAAGACTAATTAATAAACCTATCATCATCAAGATCTTTTAAAGCTTTAATTTCTGACACAAATTGCGTAACATCGTACTCCAAAATATACGGCCTACTTCTCCCGACCTTCACACTACAAAATATATTTTAAAAAACAAAGATTAACAACGTTTTAATCGTAACTTTTTGAGTCTAAAATAATGATGGCGTACTCCGGCAACTGAACACATAAATCAAGCAAAGAGTAGATAATAATTACTGTTAGAGACGTTTTTATATAAATCGCCGCGAAACCGGCGGCGTTTGCGTCAAGTAATAAATTGCAATTTGGCTTTATACCAAAACATGGTGTAAGTGATGTGTCTAACTCTATTAACGGATTGATATGAGACGAGTTACTCGATTGAAACTTTTACAACGGCAGTAGTTTTCCATAAAGAACTTGGAATAAGAGAGAAACACTGATCTTTTACTCGGTAATATAATGCAAGGCAGAAGAGATCCTCCTCTGTGTCACCAGCAGGCCGTTACTGAGTACAAATTGATGTAGATTAAAACAAGACTTATATTACTTCCAGGTATTTTATGTCTTGAGACTCTGGCCCTTCCTTCAAATCAAAACATCTCCCAACAAATTCGACTTGGAAATTGGAAACAATATTCTGTACAACTTAAACAACATCACTATAGAATATAGATACTCGTAGATGTATTCTCGGAAAATGAATAAAGGTGGTTCGTAGTACTGGGGGGTCTGGCGTGACTGTTATAGCAATTTCCAGTTTAATAAGCGTTTATTAAATTACTTGCGGAATCTACTCTCTAGGTACGAACAGGCTTGCTGCTAAAGATCTAACATTTGGCTGGCTTAGCTAAACAACAACATAGTGTTTCAAAGTCACGTTTAAAACTGCTTTTTTTAACCAGTAAGACCAAAAGTCAAACATTAAATTTCTCTTCCAACAAGATTCGAGTTGATGACCTACGATAACTTGCTCGTTATTATGCACATTACATCGAGCACCAGACGTGCCATTTGTACAAACTCGGTTTAACCCAAGTCTTGTAATGCAATCGATATACTGAGACGTGCTGAGAGCTGCCAGATTCCTTACATGCGGCATGTCATTGTCCACGAGATTAATCAAATTTACCTGAAAAGGCTTCAGAAATGCGTGTACGATTGCTAATTTAAGACGTATCGTCCTCCTAGCAACGAAAACTCAATTATGACATTCTTAAATACCAAAATGTTACAGCTGCAACTCATGGGCAACAAAATGCAATGAATAATAAAAATTACAAAATCTTTCAACAAGTTCAATAACCCATTTCAATTCGACTTTGATCTTCATAAGAGTACATTGTATCACAGTTAGAACATTCAATCGGAGATCCAATAGAAATGGACATTATAAATGGAGCACATATATCAATAACGTTGCGGAAAAAAAACACAGCTGTGACGTCAATCGTCCGGACGAACCCAGTGACGTCAAGGAAGTTATGTGTTTCCATTGATGTTATCATTTCATCAAGATACGAGAAAGCCCCGTATTTAAGTTGTTTAGAACCAAAGGCTCAGAGGGACACGTGGTCGCATAAAGGATTCGGTACAAAGAGAATGACGCGTGATTATATGGGGACGACATCCTCATTATCTGGGACAAGTGGACTAAGCGACGTCAAACAAAGCTGTACGTTGCACCAGGATCACAACCTGCTTGGTTTATTCGCAATAATTTACTATTCTGTCAGTACTTACGCAGCCGGCACGTGAACAACAAACACAAAATAGCCTCTCAAATAATTGGACAGATCCAATTGTGTACATGTTTTGTAGAAAATAACGTTCCGATATTACCAATCACTTTTCGGCGGAGGATCCATTACAAGGAACAGACGAAACGAAGTTACGTATTTTGGAGATTGAAATGATTTTCCCGCCGAAGAAAATTTTCCCAGATGTTCCCAATTATTTGGTAGAAGTTGGAACATATTTTTGTGGAAGATCAAAATTATTTTTGACTCAATAATTACTTCGCAATCGCAGCTGAGATGAACTCTCCGAAACGCATATCATCAAGTCAGTTTTCAAATGAGCTTGTGTATTGAAAAGCCCACACTTATAAAGATCGAATAAAATGAACTTTCCGTGGAAAAGCTGTAAATTAACGTTGACTTTTACAAGATCGTAAGATGGCGCGAGCCTATGTCATTGCCAAGGCGACGTTTCCTGTTGTGATATCTAAAATAAAGGTCTTTGTGCACTGGTTAGTAGTACATTGAACAGACTACTGTTCAATGTACTTTAGGCCTTTGTAGGTACCTAACTATAGGTAAGTATAACAATTAATGACACCAGACACCCAATTCTAAATCAATTAAATTATCAACTAAATCAGGAGGGCAGAAATATACCTCCTAGGTTCATGATTCGAGAGTAGCGTATTGATTTCACTAACATAGCCACTGTTGTAAGGGGATGTTAATATTATGTTCAGCATTATCTGCTCAGAAAATTCACGATGTTAGAAAAAATTTCACTGCGACAATAAAATCGATTAGGTACAAAAGCTTTTTCAAACAAACTGCCTCCGCAACGCACACTAGTGGATCAAAGCTTAAAGATATGAATATGCAGGCTGGGAGAGACGTCAAAGATTTGGCATAATTTCACATTTTTGGAGATAAGAGACAAAAATTATCTGTTCTATTGTTGACTGGAGATGCTGTGTCTGCGACACGTGAGTTATTTATATTATGATACAGACATAGCAAGATGACATGTTGGTTTATAGTCTACGTGAATTTAACAAACTTCGTGGCAAAAAATAAACAATTAGTGTTGTTCTTACAAAATTGTATCAAGTGCGTGCTGCATAGCTGCACTTTAGTGGTAAATAATGTTTCAAACATGATTTATTATTTGACAAGCACAACTTAGGAAATATCGTTCTTAAAACGGATGTGAAACGAATATTTCTTATTTTATAGGTGTGGGAAAGTCATACTAAAACGTATTGCACTAAAATAACTAAGAGTGGCATCATTTTTAGTTAAAAAATAAGTCCCAAGTACACAGTTTTGATGTTTAAAAATACGTTTCTAACCTCTTAAAACCCAAACGTATTTTTTTTACAAAGATACATGAATAATTTTACTTTAATTAAAGAAATCGAAGTAATCAAAATCCTAGAGCCCATAGCCATAGCAGTAAGCTATACAAAGGGGTTCCTTTAGGCTAAACCACTAGGTTTCCGAGGAGCTCTCATGTAACAGAGCGGTTAACGAGAAGAGCTAAAAATACCGGCGCGCGACACGACAGCTCGGCCTCCGAGTCAATTTTTATATAAACCGGTATTGTAATTCGATTGAACGAAGAAATTCTTTGTCAGTTTTTAATACTTTAGGAAATATTATGATCCTCCCTCAAGGCATTTTACAAAGTACAAAATTATCCTTATAGAGTTTTATGATCTCTCATGCAAAATCCAGTTTTGGAGACCCTGAGGTCATCTGATACCTGTTTTATTTGGTCAGATAAGCAGATATTGATCTGGTATAAAAAAATCAAGGAATTCCTTTCTAAAAAGGCAAATAAGTAAGACAAAGAGTGCGAACTTGTTATACCAACAGACAAAATAAATGTCAAAAAAAAAAAAATCTGCAAAAACTACATTAAATCTGCCCGATGCGTAAATATTGCGAATGATCGGAATATATACACAATCGCTAAACGGCGCCGATCTGGATTATTTCCAAATGATTGACGAAGAAGGAGCGAATATTTCGTAAAAAGGATAACAAGCAGTTTAATAAACAATCAATGACGCAAAGAATCTTAAACGTCGCCTAAAACCTTCAAGGTAGTACGAATTTCAAGTAACCCAAGGATAAAAGAAGTGACTACAATACAATCCTTGACACATACGAAATCAGAGTCAAAAAAACAAATTCTGCATCCCGGAAGCCACAAGAACTCAAGACCAATGAACCTGCTCACTTATTATGCAAAGAAACACGTGACAAATCTAAATGCAGAACTTTTAATTCCTGGCGAATGCACAGGCTGAGTTCAGAGACCGGCGACTCGGGAGTCGGGGAGACTGAGTTAAATCCCGTCGTGATAAACACGGGAACTGGCGGGGATCCAACGGGAATCGAACCGCACCGACTAGGGAACGTGCCCACAATAAACGCTGGTCTATTGTTTTTATAGATGTTAATGGAATTGGGGAGTTTGGGTTGATTTGAAGTTTGGTGTGGCTTGCGATATATTTGGAAAAAAAGCTTTCAGGCAGAAAACGAATACCCACAGGCTCATAATTGAAAAGAGCAAAGGTGTTTCACCCCAAAGGAGGTCTCCTTATGTATAACGAACTAGTCTGTCATTAATGTCGACCTACAAGCATAATAAAATAAAAAAATAAGGACCAACATATCCAAACACATTCCAGGAAACAAAATACGCATAGTGTTAGTGAACTTGATTATTAATTTTGGACATCCGGAGAAAAATCTGATAAATATAGTCCACGTTCCCTTATGATGTTCTTTAAATAGTTTTTCACAAATATTTTTTCCCGGTACAAAGTTGAATATGTTGTATTTTTAAAACAACTCTTGATATTCAACGCAAAAAGTTGATGTTTTAATTAGACACATTTGACATTTCGTTTACAGGGAAACTGATTTTTTTTTTGAGAGCACTTAACCTGAAAAGGCATGAAGTAATTATTATTTCCGGAAAATAAACCCCGCGGTACCAATTTTCTAGGAAAATTAATAATTTAAATCGACATGTGCCAATAGCAGCACAGTGAGATGCGCGTACGCACTATTTAAAGCGGATGTAGGGCAAGTCAGTGGGGCGGCCGAGTCCAGGCTAGTGCCAAATATTGGCCAGGTGGCAACCGCACACGGTTACTGACTATTTTAGATCTTACTACAGAGTTTGGGCGCAGATTTTGTTTTATAATGAAATTATATGAATGAGTCAATAATAGCTCTTTATTTTGGGCTTTGCGTGCTCTACTTTAAACAGCTTTTATTAATATGGTTTGCTTTCGATTTCTCTTTGATAAAAGAAAAAGAAAAGAAGATATTCACGACATAATCTATCCATCTTTTCCTCTCTACTAATCCTTTATGCACAAATTGGAACTTTTAGCCACCTGCAGTCTGAATGAAGCGAAATTTAATTGTTCCTCTGCATTCATAAATCAATTCATGCCTAGTCTAAAGCTATGTCTGACCTAGTTTTATTGTTAGCGCATATAGGACATCGCTGGTACTAACTGTGCTAGTATTTGGAACACACGGATGTTTAACTTACGTTCACAAATAACGTTTGCAGTTAAAATACATATTGGAGTAGTTTTTAAATTTATGATGGGTAATGACCCAATCAGATTTTATGGCGTCAAATATTCTAGGCTCGAGAAAACTCGGTAAAGTTATCAAAAAATTAAAAGAGTAGATACAGGTATCAATGCGCGCACTTATAATTAAAACTTAATATCTTCTGCAATTAATTAGCCAATTAGACAAAAAATGCGCTAAATAGACTTGAATTAGCTCCAGACACGAGACACCGTAACAACTCTATCAGTTAGCACCTGAAGGTGAACGCCACAGCTAATTAGACACAATATCGTGCGGTTAGCAGTTCCGACACGCTGATTCACTTCTTACACTTAATTCGACACTAATTTGGCAAATTTCAGAAAAAATAATAATGGCAACTTGTAAAAAAACCTTTTTTATTATTTATTTACTTGTTTTTGATGGTGGAGAATTAGAAGAACAAGCGGAGGTCGTCTTTGTTTATTGCTATCAGTACCTACAGCAGCCGCATCCGGTCAAATTGGAAGCATCTACGAGCAATCCACTTGACTCTGGCATGATAATGATAGATTTTCCATTCAATAGCTGACTTAGTGGATGAGTCATACGCTTTGTACCTAAACAAACGATCATAGAAACCATTCTTACCATCCCTGCAAGAATATTAGTTCGTTAGAAGCAACCAAGAAGATAATAACAAAATAATAGAGATCCGCAGTCCGAACATAACGTGAGAGGCATCTTATGACACCCTCGGGATCAATATCGGGTGGTATTCATAGTCGGCACGTGTGTGTTTAGGCAGATAACGTAAAGTTTCACAGACGCCACGGTTGGAAAGGAAACATTTTCTCTTGTTTGACGGTGCACGGCAGTTCAGCATGATCTCTTAATTGTTATCTCTTGTGCAAGAACAACTTGCTTAGTATTGAGTAAGGTTCATCGCTTAGGACAATATTTGCTCTACGGTTTCCAGCTACAGTCCTGCGTCAGATCTGTAACTATTTTTAATGCTTGCTTTGGACAGAAAGATAAACTATTCAGTCATCAGTATGCCTATCACATTCGAAAACTGAAGCAGGGTAGAGAATTGGGAAACAATATGAAACGCCAGTAATTGGGTCTCATAAGACTTAAGTATGCGTGGTTGGAAGATGCTGATGAATTGCATGCGAAATAAGGATTTTATTTGCAACAGTATAAATGACGTATACTACGAAATGGTGCGATTTCCCTCAACAGTACAAATTTCGGCTCGTAGCAGTTAAACGACGTCCCAGGTGCAGCCAAGTGGATAACATTACATTATGTGCTGCAATGATGCATAAACAGCTTCTGAAGTTATGGCCTCAATTCACCTGTACACGTTTATGGCATACGTCGGGATAGTGGAAGACTTGAGTAAAGACTGTTACTTAAACAAATAACATTTGGACGAGAGAATAACTTTTTTTAGCTGTGTGTGGTGAGTTTGATTACTCGAGGATTTCGAAAATTGGGTTTATAATGGGGATTTTTCTTCTTTATTCTCTAAAAACTTATTGAGCTTCTAATGATGTCCGCGTGTATTAAAAGCCTGTGATGTCCTACTGCAGGGCAAAGGCGTCTCTTTCCACTTCTATCTTTACGCTGCTAAGGACCAGTTCTTCTCGAAGGTGTCCAGCTCATCCCGCTATCTCCGTCTGAGCCTGCCGCGATATCGCCATTAAGAGGCATTCATTTGGTCGTAAGTTTGACCAATTGGTCGTCTGGCATGCAGCAGATCTGTCCATCCAAATTACAAAGAACTTCTAAAACCTTTTAACCGTCTAATAATGGATGGTTTTTTAAATTTAAGCGCGTAGTTTTACAAGGTTTATATAACTTGCTTCGTTAGTATGTGTTTCCGGTTAAGTATTCTCGTTTTCATTTATTTTTATCTTTCTGGCCTTTCCTCACAGTTGGTCGCAGTAACAAGGGTATCCTAGGACCAAACGAGTTAGGTTAGAACTGTGAACACGTGCGAGCCACGCCACGGTTCGATTAAACACAGTCATGTCTGTAAAATGTTCTTTTACTCTGGAGACCAAATTCGCAGAAAGTCATGATTTCAAGTATTACTAATTTATATAAGCTTTGGGTTCTGACTCTGAACTGCGGAATGTCTTCTCATCCACCAGCAGTGCCAGCAGTTTTCGTTTTCCTCCTGAAACTGGGTTCATGAGGTTAATGTTCCAATTCCGTTAGTCTGACTACTACAACTTAAGTACGCCTACACGAGCAACTAAAATTGCTCCATCCTGGTCAATACTCGTCAACTATGACGTCATTACTACATCCAGCAATTTAGGGCAATGGCAACATGTAGCAAACTGTTGCCAGAGATACGGCCAAAAAAAAATACAAACCGATTGGATATTCGGCAACTCATACTGGCGACATTGAGAAATTAAAATTAAAAATTGAAAGTAATTTTCTTTCTATCTCGTTTGTACGTACAACTACGTCTCGTTTTTTCAAGAGGAACCGGCCGGCGGCGAAGGCGGCAGGGGGGGGGCGTATTGCCTAGTTTTCAAGTTGCTCCATATTGCATGATATTGTGTGGCCGTATCTCTGCCAACAGGTTGCTACCTGTTGCCATTGCCCTAAATTATTGGATGTAGTCGTAACGTCATAGTTGACGAGAATTGACCAGGATGGAGCAATTTAGTTGCTCGTGTAAGCGCACCTTTAAGGCCCAGAACCGATTGATTGACAAGCTGTCTTTTCTATAAGAGTTTTCATTGCAATCATTTTCTTGTTCTTTAATATTTATATATCTGAAAAGTGCGTCATTTCCTAACAGAAACAGGTGTCGCGTAAACATTGCGATAGCGGATAGGATAATAAATAGAAAATTATTGAGGCAACTTCCTTGGGTAAACTGCTACATTTCCACTAGGGAAGCGACCCTGCGGAGTGCGGATACGGACCGACTCGCGGATACAAATACGAGAATGGTGGCGGCAACCGATTACGATGTTTGTGAACTGTGAATGTTGCGGGGTTTTCGAAGCTCTTTTAACACACACTTTTCCTTATTATTCGGAAACACAATATTTAGGTAAGAAGATTGCATAGTTTTTGCTCTACGTTGTTTTTTTCAATTCGGTATAGTACTTAGGTATTGGCAAGTTGTTTCCACAACGCACCCAGATTCAAAGCAAGGCTCGTAGCAGTGACGTTTAAAATAAATCGTAGTAGTAATTTATAGTGACAGGTTGTTAGGCTACAATAACCTAGTTCCCACAGCTGAGTCGTGAAACTTGCTCGGGATAACAAACACTAGATACACTGTCTTACTTCCAGAACAGTGTGGAAAATAAGAGCAATATAAAAACTGAACATTATTGTGAACAAGAATTAGACGCAAAAATTCAGTCATGATGTTGCAAAAACATTGTTATGATAACACCGTTACCTAAAAGACCTTTATGGCAGCAGATAGTTCTACAAGAAATATGCGTATTGCTAAAATATATTCTTTGTTTGAAAATTGCGGCATAATTTATTTACAGCTTACAGCGGAATATTTATGTTCGATTTCAAAAACTAATTCTAAATTCAAACTTGCGGATATCTAGCTAATAACAAGTGTGGTAACTGCACTACTTTCGTCTAAATCGTAAATATTAAAATTAATATGTTCACGGAGTGACGTGCTATTTGATTTAGCTTTTACGACAAATCGGGATCAGACGCTAGTCAAATGTCAGACTTATTTAAAGTCTGTCTATCTGGAAGCCTGTCATCTACAGCGTGGTTACATGTGGCCTGACTGAGTTGCTACTGCAAATATATTTTAATGGTAGACTTTATTATTTAAATAATCCGTATCAGAGGCGGTAACGTAAATCTCTTGTTGTTTGCAAATATTCATGAAGTTTTTAAACATTGAAAGACATTACGGTTTAATTTAAAGTTAATGAATGAACTGATCCGTCGGGTTTCTTTCATTTTTTTAAGTAATAGAGTCAAAACGAATTAGTTTTCACACTATTTTCCTTCAACGATAGATATAAAACTTCGTACAAAACCATTAAGCTCATGGCACGGCAAAAGCTCGCTCCTAAAACTTCATTATGCAAAAAAGGTAAAAGTAAAACACGCTTAAATTACAGCCCATAAAAAGTAGAATAAAAATATTTAGTCAAAGGTACGCTTTGCCTGTGTTCATTCGTAACTTGACTACCTGGTAAGGCAGACAGAGGTTAATGTAGCGTTTGGAAAGAATATTAAACACGGTTGTTTAATAACAAAATACATAAAAGCTTGTAAAAAGCTAAATAACCTAACCTTAGTCCTTTAGGGAGATGTTTCCAAGCTCAGTTAATTTAATTTAAGGGTAAATTTTGCGTTTTGAAATAAGGACTTACAATATACAGCAAGAGCACTAAGGAGTCAGGGTGCTTCAGCAAAAGCTATGATAGCTACGTTGTAGCTACACAAATTGTTCCAATTCAGAAACGAATGCAACAACTGTCAAAATTGATGCTGACATTATTGTCACCTGAGATTCAGTGTGCTTTTGTGGAAAGCTTTTAAAATGTAGCTACACAAAAGATTCCAATCCAGAAACGAGTTCAACAACAGTCATAATTGATGCTGATATGATTGGGACCTAGGATTCAGTGTGCTTTTGTGGAAAGCTTTTAAATGCTAGCAACACAAATGATTCCAATCCAGAAACGACAGTTGTTGAACTGTCATAATTGATGCTGATATGATTGCTTCTGTTTCAGACCAACCGATCATAGTTTTCAACACTACACGATTCGGAAAAAGTTCAGCGAAAAAGTTAGCACCCAAAAGACGTGTCAAAAACAGAATTTTAGGTAACCTTTAACGATTAGCAAACTGAAGGATTGTTTTTCTATTTTCATTGCAAATTCCTGTCTAGCTCGAAAGCTCTAGGTCGCCTAGTCTAGTTCTTGTCAGGTCAAGTAGCTCTGTAATAGTGTCAGACAGTGAGGAGGGAATATTGAGAGCAATATTCCCTCTCACTGTCTGACACTATTATGTCAAAACGTTCTTGTCACAGAATTTGGGCAAACTCCACTATTTATAGGACCTGTTACAACTTTATGATTTATTGACTAAACAACCAGGATCCAGCTATATGTTAGGTAATGTTGGACTTTGTTCCATATATAAGTTATTTTTTGCATAAAATATATTTCTAGCTAGACAAAAGTTAATAAAAGTTCGAACAAAAAATCTAGACACTATATTAGTTGAAGCACTTCAGAAGATCTGATAAAACGATAATATTAAAAGCAACCACAGTTATAACATTTTTATCTGGATCACGAAAATTTTGCTTCCGTCGGGAAAATCCATGTTATCAAAGAGGAAAACCATTGCAATAAAGGGCGAGAATCAAATATAGTTGAAATGGGCAATCACAATGAACATCCCTCACATAAGGAAAACTAACAAAGAGACTACGACCGGCCATTACTCTCTCGGTATATGCAGGGAAAATAAACACGAAAATAAAATATCTTTTAGTTTGCCGAAATCACAACAGAATGGATATTAGTCGCACACACGTTAGTAACACACGCACCTTGCGCTGTGCCGGCGTTTTCATACTTCGATTTGAGCTTAGCGGCAGTCGCACGCGCATCCGACCTGACGGTGTCGGTCGCTGACGAAGTGGTGGTGGTAGTGGTGGTTCTGAACGACAGGGTCGTGGAGAACGATGACGAGAAGGAGGATCCAAGCCCAAGGCCGAGGGTGGTGCGGTAGCGACGTCTGTACATAGTGGTGGCGATGTGAACGCTGCGGTAGTCCGAACGCGACTGAACGACGAAAGCGCGTGCGCCCCAACCCGGAAAAGCGGCCGCGATTTATTATAGTACGAGAAAGTCGCTCCCAGACGAGTAGACGCACGGGAGTTAATAGCGATGTTGCTGTCACGTCGTGGGATAGGCAGAAATAGTGCGGTGATAGCTCAATAATATGACAAGTGATGCCCCTGTCTGTAGCAATGTTCATAATGGCTGAGGTGAACAAACTATTTGAGTAGTTTTGCGCCAAACAAGCCAGAAATATCTCGCGTGATGACGCCAAGATACCCCCGCGTAGATTTTCATCAACATTGCATTGAAATCCCGGTCCTGAACGTAAACGTTCCGCCTCTGCGCCATTCAGAATATTACTGAACAGGATTTTGGCTAAAATTAAAAGGCCTAAGGAAAATGAGGATAATGTGCGACACCAACTTAATTAGACAATTTTTACCTTACAGGTAAATATTATCCTTATTTGATTAGTGATTTTACCAAATGGGATTTACATGACACTTATCTCTTTAGATAAACTGAATAAATAAGTTAACTTTGGATCAATGATAATGTTTTTGAGGCCTTTAACATTTGTTATAATTTAGCTAAATGACTCATGAATATTGAAGTCAGGAAATAATATTCTAGATAGTAAGTGAGGTTTTCAAACAACTCAGTCTATCGCAGTCCACTGCTGGTCATAGGTGAGAGGCCTATGCCCAGCAGAGGACTGCTGCGCCACAACACCCTGTCCTCCGCCTTCCGCATCCAGTCTGACCCAGTCACCTTCATAAGGTCGTCGGTCCATCGTCCATCTAGCTGGAGGGCGCTCCACTTTACGCTTGCCAGCGTACTCCAGGACTCGTCTGCTCGACCGGCCATTGGTTCTTCGACAAACATGGCCAGCCCATTGCCACTTCAGCAGTTTTACCACAGAATTTAAACCTGAACAGAATGAAAGCTTCCTAACAGAGCTCAAAATTCTTAACTACTTTTATTTATTTATTTATTATTAACACATCATCAGTGATGATCATCACTATCATTACAGGAATTTCCTAATTCAATAGTCTGTGTTTATTATTATTGTGTGTGTTTATAGGGCTGTCACTCGGTTAGTGCAAATAAAAAACCGGCCAAGTGCGAATCGAGATTCGACAATGAGAACGGACAGACGAACGGACGGACAGACACTGTGACTGAGGTGATCCTATAAGTATTCAGTTTTCCAGTTTTGTCATAAACGAACGACGAACATAAAAAATAGTGTAGCTTTGAAAGACGAAATGGTATATGGTATGGTAGGTACTTTCTTTGTTTTACTATTACACGAACGTAAGAAGTATCTAACACAAAAGGTCAAACGGAATCTTGCTAAGACGGCCTACACACATACTTTAGTACCTACTTACCTACAAACATACTACAACAAAAATACGAAACAAATAAGTTGGCGATGAACAATAATACGCCAATATAGGTGGTAGGTAATCCATAAGAATAATAAAATGTAAAATTATCAATAATAATCGTTCTTATGCGAAAACCTTATCGCCATCTTAAATATTTTGAATACTACCTATCTCGTTACTAAATACTTGTATAATAAGCATTGAAAAATGTGAAGGGATAGATAGATATAGTCATTTACCTGACAAGATCCTTTGGATATACAAAATAAGAAATCTCCTTGGTTTTCCTCCCATTGTTTGTGCACACAGTACAACAGCTTGGCATATTGAACAACAATTAAAAAACTATTATAAACGTCCGCGTCGTATCGCTGCCGCTAGCAGCCCTTAACTTCGGCCTCTTACTGAGCTAGTCCAAACCGGTTTATACGCGAGCGGGCGCCGGTGCTCGCCCCCCGCGCCTTGTTGGTGACACGTAACGCAAACATAGCTGTGCGTGTAGTAGTGCACCTACGCACGGCGGAGTTAGTATGAAGCTTTATTTCTGCTCGGCCATATATTCTGTGGTTTTAGTGCAAGCCAATGATAAGGGATTTCAATTGATACGTAAAGAAGACTCATTTGCAAAGCTTTATTTATTGCACAATGTACTGTCACCAAAAGAGAGAAATAACCAGGGTCGTTGGATATAATTGAAGTTTAGTTAGAAACTGATGGATGTTTTAGAATAAAATTTAATTTGATAAATTAACTGTTTGTTTTCTATTACTTAATTTAACTAAATTTTATTAGAAAACATTTATCGGTTTCTTTCTAAACTTCAACTAAGTATATCACTTTTGGTGACCGTACATACATGTACACACAGTTGCGTACAAATGGGTGATTACGTAAAATATTAACAGTAGGAATGGCTTTCATTTGGACATTTCAACACAATCTATTGCGTTATTTACGTTCAATTTTCGCGAACATATGAAGCTTTGGATTAGCAATATCCTTCAAAATGACTCCATTCTGATTGACTGTGTTACGCAATTAGGGTGTAGACTATGACTAGGCTAAACATGAAGTGCATGACCTGTAAGGGTGTGTCATATTTTTATATTATTTATTCATAAATATTAGTATAATTATTATTTATTGAATTAAGAAGATATTATTTAAATACTTATAGAATAAAAAAACCAAAATAAAAAAGATATTTAAGTGAATTTAAATAATATCCATGAATACCATTGATGAATACTAACATTATTCAGAATATTTTAATGACAATAAAACGTTTTTAACTTTTCATCACCAAACAAAGCCTATATGATAAAATGCCATAGACAATGACCTCACTGATTTAATATTCCATTCAAGACTATTAGGTAGCAATTCTTTAAGAGATGCTTCATTAACTATTCACAATACTTTATTATTTCTTAGGGATTCCAAGGTCAATGTTAACTAGAAACAAAAGTAAGACACATTCAAGTATAATATTATAATAACGCTGAAGAGTTTGTCTGTTTGTTTGAATGCGGTAATCTCTGGAAGTACTAGTTGGATTTGAAAAAATATTTTTGCATTTGATAACCCATGTCTTGAGGAAGAACTTAAATTTCAACCTTTAGCAACCACCCTTACCATCCAACCAAAAAGGAAAAATGCAGAACGAGTGCTAAAAACAAAGAAATAGTGCAGGTAGGCGATGCAAGGGAAAGCAATGGGTCAGGGGAAAGAAAACTCACACATACAAAGTTGCGGGCACAGGCTAGTTCAGTTTTATAAAGTTTGTTTACTATAGGTATTTCAGTTTTGAGCTCAAAACTATTGCAGTATCCCTGTTTTACCAATCTAAAATCAGATGACTTGATTTAATTATGTGGAATTATAAAAATTACTAAATATTACTCCATTATTCAAATATTTCTGAAGGTATAAAATAAGACAAATGAAATAAAAAGTTTACTCAGTTCAGAAAAAAAAAACAGGGTACAATATTAAAAAAAAACTACCTAGTTACAGATTACGTAGCAGCCTTAGGTGCTAGATTTTACAAATGCCCTGGACCCCACACTAGGATTCCCTGTTTTGTCTCACCAAGTAAGGCAAACAATCAACTCAGCCTATCGCAGTCCACTGCTGGACATAGGCGTCTCCCATGATGCGCCATAACACCCTGTCCTCCGCCTTCCGCATCCAGTCTGACCCAGCCACCTTTTTAAGGTCATCCGCAAGTAAGGCAAACATTTTCTTTTAATTTAGGTGAAATTAATTCATTTGATAATTAGTTACCTCATTAATTGTGAGCGTTTTTGTAGTGAAAATTGTGTTTTACATGCACGTTTTTTTTTTTTAATTGATATTTCAGTTATTATGACTGTATGTGCAAAAGGTTTTCCGTTTAGTCATACCTTTTGGGGTGCAACCATTTAAATAAAGCTTTTTTACAGCTAGTCCATATTAAGGTGGGGACAGTTCTATTGTGGAAATTGAATTTTGAGTAGAGATATGGCCCAAGAAATGCAAAAGAAGAATGTACTCTTGGCCGATCCCACTTTACCGTTCTGGTTGAATATCTCAGGTTGCTTCTCTTGAAAACATGCCATACTAATCAAAGAATATTATAACAATCAAAGAATCCTATTTGATCCTGCACAGTTCATTCTACAAAATCATGATTGCATCCTTTTAGTCTAGCACAAGAATTATATTGAAAAGTGATGTGCAGGCCGAACATTACACACTGTTCTCACAATGATGGATGACCATAGCACTAAAAAAAATACAAAATATATGTTTAACTTTCTCAATTCATTATGGTGTGAATAGGATTTGCATCAAAAGCAGCAATTAGCATTAATTTTTGTTTCCAAAAGGTAGATACTCAAAAAAAAGATATGCTTTCTTATTGATGGTAAAGTTCTAATACTTTTCCTATAAGAATTAAAAAATGTTGGATTTGATGTTCAGTCAGGAAATAAAATCATAAATAGGACTAAGAATAAATAAATTATTTGAAGGTATTTCAAGAAAGACAATTTTGTGTCGAATTATAAAATTATTCACATACTCCATCCTTCTAAAAACTCTAATTGTACACAGAACAATTTGTAGACAGAAATATACTTTATCTACTACAGAGAACTTGTTAATAAGCTGATCAAACAATGTTCTACTCATGAAAACATATCATTTATCTCACAAACGTGCCACTTGACTGGTTCAAAACAGTTCAATTTGAAACATTACATGATACTACTCCCATATCTCAAAATGTATTCAATACAAGCACTTTGTATGTTACATCTACTTGTGCACATAATTAAAAAGTGGTAAATTAGTTGTAATTAGTAATGATTGCATTCATAACCATTGTTATTTTTAGTCATTATCTTGCAAAATAAAAACACTAATGATTACCTAACAGCAGATAAGAGTGGCTGAGTACACATTGAGTGCTGGTTGAGTGGAAAATATTTGTTGAGGGTACTCACCGTTTATGGACCAGATGTGCGAAGGCAGCGAGTGCGCGGCATAGACCCGGCCGAGCGCCAGCGACGTGCTCGGCACCGGGCCCGTTTCCTCGTTGGAGCTGGAGTCCGTGTCTGGGCTGGCGGCCGCCGACGCCTCGTAGCTCTGCGAGTTGGGCGGGATTGCGATCGCCTCGTGAGACGCGTGCAGGTCCGGCACCGAAGACAGAGACCTCGCACGCTGGCGGTCGTTCGTCACCTGTATCCCCGGTATCGCCCTCAGCAGGCTGAACCCCGCGTTGCCTACCACCTCTGAGCTGGAGCTCGTGGAGAATGTCCTCGTGCGCGGACTCTGCCCCCCGTTCGCGGTACTCGCCTTTGCGCCCATCGCGACTCCGTTACGCAAAATTCACACCTGTCACGCACTAAAACCGAGAATCACGACCATACGCGGGAACCGACCACCGCGCTGGTGGAAGACATCGTACGACACACAAAAATTCGATAACTTTTAGCTAAAAAAAAAACACTGTAACGACAAACACAAGTATGTTGCTAAATTGTAAACAGCCTTTGCATGTGCCCTGGTGCAAAATTTTGACAGATGTATCTTTTTTTTAATCAAGTGAAGTTAGAGCGGGTGTTTGCGATATGCGCAACCTTCGTTCAAAAACAAGTTTATATTTTGGCTACTCAGCTGCGTATAGGCACCATACAATATTATTTAATCGTGTTATTCAAAATTACCACTAAAAGCCTAAAACGCATACTTACACATGATGAATAAAATTTCCAGCAATTATCTGTTTCAAGTTTCTATAGGAGCCGCTAGTCGTCGTTTCGTTCAACAATTTAGGAGCTATGTTCATTGAATTATTTTATTGTATATTCTTGTAAAGATTAGCTACGACAAGAAAAGCTGTATTGGATTTTTTTTAAACTTTGTGTAATTCAATAGGCTTAATTAAAATGTTTTAACAATATTTGAAATTACAGAAAAGCTACACCATGGCGCAATCTTTCGATTCGACCCGGGTACTTAATTTATCCAGCATAATCATCATTTCAGCAGAAAGACGTCCAGTGCTGGACAAAAGCCTCCAAAAAACACCACTTCGACCGGTTCTGACTTCTCGCATCCAGCGGTTTCCTGCGGCCTTCACCAGGTCAGACGAATTATTAATAAATAATTGTATTATGTACGGAAAGAGGAAAAGTTCTTGATTACCAGCTATTTATCCAACCGTCAACAAAAAGTAGAAATAAGCTCAATAAACGAAAAAGACGAGTCCACATCATAATTATAGTTCTGAATATAGTCAAACCAAATCCGGAGTACCCTAAGGAAGCATAGGTACTTGGCGCATTACTTTTCCTCATATACACTAACGATTTACCTACAGCTTTACAACAACAGTGCATACTTTTTGCTAACGACATAATATATCAATAATCGTCGCAAATGATAATAAATCAGAAACCAGTCACGAAAAAAACCTTAATGAAACAGTAAGCCAAGTGTTAAAAAGGCTCGAAAACATTTATCTCTGTGCAAATCTAAATAAAACCAAGTACATAAATTTACAAAACTACAATTCAAAACCAAAATCATTTAAAGTTAACTGTCAATACAACAAATTAACGAGGTTAAGAATACAAATTTCTTGGACTTGTTTTAGACCAGCATTGTAACTGAAGTTACACATAGAGCACGTCTGCAATCAATTAAACCAGCACCCTAATTGCTTAACACGCAATTAATTATAATCGGTTTCATTTTGAAAGTTCAACAATATTCATTGCGTTATTTACGTTGTTGAGTAGACACATTTTTCGAACATATGAAGCAATGGTTTAGCCATCTGTTTCCAAACGAAACATATTAAAACTAAAGCCATTTGCAGAATTAAGTTTTAATTAGGTATTATTTTTTACGGTTACACTTACATCTAAGATAAGGAACCACAAGAATCTATTTAGAAAAAGGATAATTCACCGAGGAACCCTAATCTGCCATGCCATCGCTTTGCTCGACCACATTGTCAATGTCAAATAATAATGCATTCCAAATATTCCGAAACTTGCTGTATTAAAGCATGCGTCCTGCAGTTTTCTCTTTCTGTCAAATGAAACAAAGTATTTAGCTCTGTTTAGCACAACAGTTAAATGCTGTCAAGTGGCACTTACAAAAATTTGTCGTTGAGTTGTCAAAACAGTAATCGATGACGAATTAGAAGACGTGTATTATTTCGATTTTAGTTAAAGAATACAAAATATTTACAGCATAAAGTGTAGTAATTAGCTATTAAACAAAGATGAATAATACAGGAATGAATTCGGCGACGGTAAGTACTTTAAATATATAATTTTAACTACATTTCTCTAACATGTTTGGAAGCAGCGAATGATTTTAGTTTTCATAACATTCCCCTTATTTACAAGACCATTATCATCGACATTTTAATTAAATCATAGCCCGTTACTGATATTTAGTCTTCAGCTGTTTTGATTTGCGAGAAATTATGTAGAGAGAAGTTAATTTAGAGCTCGATAGTAAATGGATATCGTTGTTGATTTGCTTTGCACGGCTTGAGCTGATGTAGTGTTGTTACCGCGCTACTTACAGCCAGGTGTGCCGCAGGTGCCGTTGCTCGACGACGATACCCTCGCCTTCGGTGAAGAGGATAACGCTACAAAACAGTTTGTGTAAGTGTCACTTTACTAAACCAGCTGTTTTAACAACATTAAGTAAGTACAAAATTTTATCTTCTGAGAGAGTAAAAGATATGACGTGTAATATATTGTTAGGAATATTGTGGCTTACCATTTCAAAAACAATAGTAACATTCTTACATTTAAGTACTCTATTATTCAGGTTTTAGCAAAATCAAAGGTTGTTTTATCTGACTGGACGGGATTTTCTAACCAAAAATTTGTCCTTGAAAATAAACAAGAAACACCCTTCTACTGATTTTGCTATCCCCATCATTGAAGAATTCCTAATCTTTATCCTAACTTCCATAACATCATTGATCAATACTATTGTTATCACATACCTACTTATTCCATTATATTTTCATGATAGGATTCTCTTATTATAAAAAGTTCAAGTAGAGCATTTTTATGTTTAAAACCATGCCCCACAAAACCATTGACATGGTTTGTCTATGGGAACAACAAATAGGGAATTTTACTGGTTAAAAAAAAATCTTTATTGGAAACCTAGAAAAAGAGCTCTTTTAAAGAATTCTTTTGAGTATGTTAATAAATAGCAAAGTACAGAACTATTAGTATCTGACGTCACAACACAAGAATGCTGTAATAACTTTGCGCCATTCAATAAACAAAATATTTGATGTACAAGTATAAAAGAATAAGTTTAAAAGCATCGTAACTTTCCTAACTTTTTTCCAATAATTTTTAATAACATTGGTAAAAGAACTTTTGATTCATGTATATTTATGATAGTAGTCAGAAACTATATTAAATTTATAACCCATGTCTCAAACAATTTGCAGGCACCCATACATAGTTTTCTTCCACCTAGTATTCCGGTGTTCAGCTATTGTGGTATACATGCTGTGTGGGTGGTTCTCCGACTCCTTCATCGCTAGCTTTGTGCTCGTCATCCTACTGCTGTCCGCAGACTTCTGGACTGTCAAGAATATTAGTGGTATGTATTGAACTGGTCATTGTTAAAAATATAATAATGTTTCTTTGCAGTTGGGTAATTAGCTATGTTGCAACCATTTTAAAGTTCATTTAGAACAAGCCATGTGCTGGTGGAATCCTCATCAGCAAAAAGTTTGAAGTTCCATACAAACTTTTTTCACATGTTTACCTCGTTTAGGCGCTGAATGGTTTAGGCTGTGTGTTGTCTGTCAGTGAACATATGATTTTTGTAACAGCAATAGCATAAACATTGTGTATGCCCACCCATTAACACATTCCGGTGCGGTCATTTGATAGGGAAAGACAGTAGAATTTTTCATACAAAAATCAAATCGTTTACCTAGGGAAGTAGACGGCTACAGCCGTATACGTATATAGCCGTGCTGTCAGGGTTGTTGGAAATAAAATCTTTGGTATTTTTTAAAGATATTGGTATTTTCACGGTGGTATCGCAATTCATCTTCGCTAACATCTTATGTATTAGGCAAAATAATATACACATAAACACTAAAAATAATCGTTTAAAAAACTAAAAAACACGCTTTAAAAACCAAACTAAAAAGGAGAAAATAATTTAATTCATTTAAAAAGATTGGGGTGCTTGACATTAAGTGATTATAAAAATACCTCAAAAAGCACCCCACGCTTTTTAATGGAATTAAATTATTTTCTCCTTTTTTAGTTTGGTTTTTAAAGCGTGTTTTTTAGTTTTTTAAACTATTATTTATTTTCTATTTTTTAGTTCTGCTAACTATAAAAACGTTTTTTTTTTTTTCATTTTTCTCAATTTTTTTTTTCAATTATTGAATAGTCATCAGTCCTCTATAAGTTTACAAAGTTTCAATGAAATCTGACCGTTTAAAGTGGGTCAAAATAGCGTCCAAAGGAGTCGGTTACAAACAAACAAACATACAAGTGAAGCTAATATAAAGCGTGTAAAAATAGGTTACTTCATCTGATGACAAAATATTAACCAATCAACTTTATCCTCCCTGGTGGTTAAAACTTAATAATCATATTTCCTATCATAATAATATTATAAATGGCTGCGTTTCGGCGATCTCTTCGGGGAAACCGAAGTTTTTGTCTGTGCGATTATGGATGAAGTTATGACGAACAAATAACGGAAATACATTGTCAAGGATGGTACGGTTGACATCTGTCGGGCATGCCACCGTCCCGGTGAATCAATCCGACATATCGTTTCCGGTTGATCTCGTCTTGCTAACGGCGAGTATTTGCACAGACACAATCTAGTAGCTAGGATTATCCACCAGCAACTTGCTTTGCAGTACAACCTTGTGGAGTCTGAAGTACCATACTACAGGTATGTGCCCGACCCAGTTCTCGAGAAAGGTCACGCCACATTGTACTGAGATCGATCTAGCATCACTGATAGGACTATTGTAGCCAATAAGCCTGATATTGTGGTGATAGATCGACGAGAACGTCGCGCAGTGATTGTTGATATCGCTGTCCCTCATGGCGAGAATCTCGTGAAAGCTGAACAAGAAAATCAAGTATCTTGATTTAGCTCACGAGGTTGTCGACATGTGGGACGTGGACTCAGCAATAATTGTACCGATAATCGTTACAGTAAATGGCCTAATAGCGAAAAGCCTCGACCAACACCTCAGGAGGCTCTCATTACGCGGCTGGATCAAGGGCTGATTCAGAAAGCAGTACTCCTAGACACGGCACGCATAGTCAGGAGGTTCCTTTCTCTAGAGCCCTGACCACCGACATCTTGGACCCTGCTCCTGATGCCGATGGGCCACTATTTTTTATATTTTTAAATGTTTTTATATAATTTTATATTCTAATATTTAAAAATTTAATTTATATGTGTATTTAACGGAATAAAATAATTATAAATGTGAAAGATTGGATGTTTAGATTTTTGGATGTTTGTTACTCAATCACGCAAAAGCAGCTGAACGGATTTGGACGAAATTTGGCAAACAGATAGTTTATAACCTGGATTAACACAAAGGACTTAGGTAGTTTTTATCCCGGCATTACGTTCCCGCGGGATAGTTTTCGACGACCACGCGGGCCAGGCCGCTGGCAAAAGCTAATATTAAATCTGAATTATGAACATTTAATATTGTCATATTTAATCATATTCGCCGATTTGATATGACTAGATTGCTGCTAGATGATTTTACAAGTGTTGTTTTATTCAAGATTTATGATAATTTTTCCAGGTCGTCTTCTAGTTGGGCTGCGATGGTGGAACTATGTGGACGATGATGGCAAGTCACACTGGGTGTTTGAGACAAAACAGGTAAATGTGAGTGTTATGGTTGCTTTTACACTGTTATTACTAGATTATAAACTTAACCCAAATTTCGTAAAAAAAACTTTTTCCAAAAAAAAAACAACCGACTTCCAAAAAAACACTACAAAGTGAAAAATAACTTTAATTTCGGAAGTCGGTGTCTTTGGAGCTGTATTTGAATTTTTTGTCACCGCCTTCCGAAATTAAAGTTATTTTTCACTTTGTAGTGTTTTTTTGGAAGTCGGTTGTTTTTTTTTGGAAAAAGTTTTTATTTTTCACTTTTTAGTGGTTCACATGTGCTTACACCTTCACAGCAAACTGGCGTGATGTTATGTTATGAACTGGTGTAAGCAATAGACAGAGATGAGATTTCAGCAATCCCAGTCCATTTGCTATCATTTATTGAGGAGTTCCGTTGCATATCTCCGAAGTTCTTCATCAGATCTTCACCAAATTGAAATGGAACCACTCTGAGAAAGTACTCTTCCAAAAAATACCTAAATCGCTTTGTGTGCCTATAAAATTTGAAGAGTTCTCTCCATTTCTCCAGGATCCCATCATCAGATCCTGACTTGATGATCATGGGACCACCTGGGAAGTATACCCTTTCAAACAAAAAAAACAAAATTCAAATCGGTCCAGCCATCTTCGAGTAATCGGGGAACATACAAAAAAAAAAAAAAAAAGTTTCCGACGAATTGATAACCTCCTCCTTTTTGAAGTCGGTTAAAAAATCTCCCACATACATATCTAAAAATATATCTTCTAAAGACAAATACATAAACGCTGAATGGGAACAAGGTACACAACTTAGTAGTAATAAAGCGGTATACGGTTTCCAGAATCGTGTGAACCAGAACGAGAGCCGACTGTTCTGGATGGGTCTGATCCTGTGTCCGGCCATCTGGTCAACATTCTTTATCTTCTGTCTGTTCGGACTCAAATTCAAATGGATGGTAAGTTATCAAGGAACATACGTTAAAAAAAAAACTCTCTGCCGCTGCTGATATTTCTGGAGCCTGTGCTTTCCTTTTAATTTCTAGGTACGCAAACCTGAAAGCAAATTTTCGGTCTTAAAATAAGTTCAATTTCAAGTCGTAGGTAATCTCATCTCAACAATAATGTCAAATTGTCAAAATTAGAGGTATTTTTGATAGATTAGTACTGACAGATCAGAATGTGAACATTCTTAAAAAGATGATAATTGCCCCTTTGATATGCAGCAGTAAATGCAGAATAAAAGTATTGTTGCTAAATGATAGGCAGCCGTTTCTGACGTGGTGGACTCATATGGCACAGGCCTCGGGCCATGTAAAGGGATACACATTTTCAACATCAGTATTTAATCGCTCTCAAGGAACACCACACTTAATCAACCTGCCTGCGTTTTCCTAACTTTTTTGGGGTCAGCTTCCAGTTAAACCAGATTCATATGAATACCAGTATTTTACATGGAGCGACTGACCTCCACAATCCAGTAAATGGGTAATACGATACCCCGTACACCAAAGTTAATAAGTGTCATTAAATGTGTTGTAATCAGATAAGGAATATAAGACATGTTTTACCTATTACGAATGTTGATCAACTGGTGTGATAAGTAAAGTGCTATTATTTGGCTCTAACCTACAGATGTCAATAAGCAATGACCAATAAGCATTATATAGCAAGTCCCACTAAACCTTACTAGTTTTTCATCAGTTACACATGCAAGTCTTAACACATTTTCTAAAAGGTGAATGAAATGTTGTTCAAAACTGTAATTTCAAACCTTTGTATTTTCATTCAAGTTTTCTTTTAGCTAGCCTGCGTTGTCCTCCTCCAATAAATTATTCAGAAGGAAGTTAAAGAACATGCATCATTCTCCTGCCCATATCCCAATATACAGTTGTCGTCATATATTTAAGAACGATTTGATGTTCCAGAATTTTTATCTTAATCATGTCATGTGTAGTAATGTGTGCCTTCTCAGAAGTAACTAGTTGTGTTATGAAATAGTCACAAGAATAGAGCAAACGGGATTAGGAATTAAGAATGAAATCGCTAACTACATATATTTTTTTACATATTTTACATATGACGGCACGGTTGGCGCAGTGGTTAAGCGATTGACTGCTGCGCTGCGTGTCGCGGGTTCGATTCCCGCGTGTAACAAATATTTGTATGACCTACAAGTAGTTGTTCTGGGTCTGGCTGTTTGTGTATGTGAGTTTAAATTTAAATGTTTGTAAACGCACCCACAATACAAAGATAAATTCCTAGTGTGGGGCAAAGTTTAATAAAAAAAAAGTACATATTCTTTAAGGTATCAAATTCAAATAGTAATGAACAGTGATAGGAATAGGTAGTGCCTTTTAGCCTAAACTTCGAAGAACAGAGACAAGAAACGGAGACTTCCTTAGGACTAAATTATTTCCGGCACATCTGTCTCGAAATTTCGAGACAACACTTAAATACATTTAAAAAAATGTGTTATTTGGAATAAGTAATTCGTCGATATTTATCTAAAGTTTGCGACTAGATATATCATAATAAAATAATAACATACACAGTCGTTACAACCATAAAATTTTCTGAATTTTTTTTTTGGAGAACATTTTGTAAATGACTTGTTGATCGTAATACACAATGAATCACAATGTCAATAATACAATAATACTTACATGTTAAACTAAAATTAATAGTTACTAGCATGTCCACGGCTTTTAATTACTGCTTTCCACCGGCGACGCATTGACTATCATTTTTGACATTTCGCAAGAGAGATAGAGTTCCATTCTTCTAAGAAAACGTCGTACAGCTCTTAAATTGCCACACTGTCGATTTGAAACCTTTTTTTTTTTTTGGGTGGGAAATCATCAAATAACTTCTCCGGAGGGCGTGTCAGACTTTTACTGACTAAAACCTACCCGTGTTCCTTCAGTTGCCTGTGTGCCAGGGGCCGCGGTATCTCTTTCGAGCAACCCACACCCCTGGCAGACCTTTTTCTTGACGTCGCACCAAAGATGGTTGTCTATTGGGTTTAGGTCTGGGCTGTTAGCTGGCCCATCTAAGAAATTCCTTAACGGTGCGTGCAGTATGTGTTGGATCATTGTCGTGCTAGAATAACCTGAAGCAAGTCTGCAGCATAAGAATTGTTTCTTCCAGTATATTGTTGTATTGGAATTGATCTATGTTTCCTTCTATCAGCTTAACAGGTCCAACACCATGTCTAGAAAAGCACCCCCAAATTTCCACATCCCCACCATGCTTTAATGTCTTTTTGTGTACTTAGGGTCGAAAGCTTTATTCGGAGGGCGTCGTACATATCGTTTTCCGTCAGAACATACCCTGTATATTTTAGTCTCGTCCCAAAAAAGAATATTTTTCCACTGTTTAACTGTCCAATTTCATACCTTGCAAATGCAAGCCGGGCTATCCTTCCGTGCAACTTTTCTTCTATCAAACGCCTTCGAATAGTGCGTGCAGAGATTGCTGAGGGTTGTTTTCACCAAAATATTCTTTTCTCAGCTCATTAAACCCTTTAAAAGGATTTTGTTTTGCCAAACAACGATATTTCGACCATCTCTACGAGACGACTTTCTCTGTTTAGGTACACGCGGAACATTTGAAGTAGTTTGATGCGTGGCAAAATGCTTCACAGCGTGGAAAACTATCGTTTTTGAGCAGTGCAGATGGTCGGCTATCTTTTTATACGACCAACTCTTCTCGCGAAGTCTTATTATTAATTCCCTTGTAGATTTATCACAACTTTTATTTTTCCCCATTGTTTTCACATTATTATGAAGCAATCATCTTTATGACTTTTACAGCACTAAATAGCGCCAAAATTATACAAATAGTGACCTAAAACTACAGAGCTACAGAGTGTTCTCTATTTAAATTTGAATAAAAAAAAACAAACTATTCAGCGTTCTTAATTATGTGACCAGCCAGTAAGTAGTAATACTAGGTTCAGATCTAATGTATAAAGTTTATCTATATATTTTTTAGCCAATCATGTGTATCAACGAATGTACCACTAGTATGGATAAGTTTTGCGATATCGAGAGAAATACAATAAAATACATGCAATTAGTTATACTTGTTAGTATGAAAAAATCTTCCCTATAAGTAAAGTGAAGATTTTATGATTTTTAATTTTATGATATTTTCTTAAGTAAGCGTTCTTTATATGACCACCACTGTATTTGGGATCGGTGCACCTTGTCTTTTTCTTGCATACTTCTCTATTAGAAGTAAAGAGCATTATTTGTTTTTTTTTTCAGCTGCTAGTCCTCATCGCACTAACCCTGACAGGCGCCAACCTGTACGGCTACATCAAGTGCAAGTTCGGGGCCAAAGAGAACCTCAAGTCTGCCACCACAGAGTTCGTGAAGAAGCAGCTGTTACAGAACGCAACCACCTTCATGTTCACACAGCCTGCTCCTCCCACTACCGGGAACACGGGCGTCGTGTAAAATATTTTACTTTTTAATTGGCCTGTATACAATGATTTATTAATATTTTGAAAATTTATGAGTTGTGATGCGGTAGTTTTTTTTATGGACTAGACTCAGAATACATTATAGAATGCAACAGCTGCATAAACACGATTATTTTTATTTTTATTGCAGTTACATTGATAGTATTCGGCCTTCGCATTGTGGCCCGAAGTTAATATTACAAAGTAAATCCTAATTTCTTCGTCCAATAATAACTTCTAATTTATCATGAAAAAATCATTGTCATATTCAGTCTCTCTGCAATGCCTTTCACACGATTTCGATATTGCTTAAAAGTTGTGTGTATAAAAATTTCTTTTGCACAATATGCAAGCTCTGCATGTAATCCTTAAAAAAAACTTAAATAACTGCTGTACGAAGCGTGTCTCACTATCATATCTACGTGTTGCGATCATAAATAATATTGTATGCAGGCCTAAATAGTGGTATTTATAGTTTAAATGATTATGTGATGTAGTTTCATGTTACGAGTCAGTCGGGAGTTCCCTGTTTGTACTTGATATTTGTAGTAGTCAGTACTTCTGTCCATTCAAAATGCCACACAAATTATATAACATAAATATTATATCAGAAATGGCCTGTTTCTCTGGGTACGTTCCGGTTAATTTATCTAGTAGATAATTCCTGTCTGGAAATTGTGAAGCAGGTCCTTAGTCGTTGTGAATAAAATAAATATGGATTATGTGTTAGCATGATGCAATTTAAGTCAGTTGCTTGTCTATCGATTTTGATGTTTCAATATTTTAAAGCTCGTGATTGTTAAATTTCTAGTGCTTGTTTTAATGTTAACGTTAACGTCAGTAACAGCGATGATGCAATCATCTATTCCAAGGGTGGTTTAAAAAACCGGTGAGTCGTATAAATAAGACAATGAGCACTCCGTTTACTTACCATTCTGTGATTCAAAACATACCGAGTATAACAGTGTCACAAGGATCTTTTAGCTCGTGGCCAATTTCAGAACGAACGCCGCCATCTTGTTTTCAATATATTATGTCATCCTACTTAATATTAAAAATGTGAAACTTTATGTTTGATACTCAATCACGTAAAAACGGCTGAACGGATTTCGATTAAATTTGGCACACATATTGTTTATAACCTGTATTACCACATAGGATGTTTTTTTATCCTGGTAGTACGTTCCCCTGGGATAATTTTTGACCACCACTCAGGCGAAGCCACTGGCAAAAACTAGTAAAACAATAATGCACAAATGTTTACCAAAAATTTAACGTCCCTGATAACATCATTAAGCGTCATCAGATCCCTGTAGCAGTATGCCACGAGTATTTCCGCTGTATTTATCTAATCTATATAATACTAGCTGAGCCGGCCAACTTCGTACCGCCATTATAAGTTGCCTGTTATTAAATATTACTTAATAAATAAGTTTAAACTTTCCCTGGATTTCTGAACACTCAGAAAAATAAGTTTTTGAACGCACTCATAAAATGTTTGACAGGTAGGTTTGTATGGGAAAACAAATTGTTGCTATTTCGATCTTCCATGCATTTTTTTCATAATTTCTCACCATTTGAACCTTCCCTGGACTGCCACAAATATTTCAAAATCAAAATTAGCCAAATCGGTCCAGCCGTTCTCGAGTTTTAGCGAGACTAACGAACGGCAATCGTATGGGGAAGAATGGGCAAGAAACTTCAGCGTTACTCTTTTAAAATGTTTCAAGTACAATATTTACATTCATTATATGATTATGTGTGAAAACGATGCACCCAGAATAAAATTACCATACCAAACCTGTGGGACCTAGAATGGTAGGTATGCTGAATTCATGGTTAAAGTTGCGCACTGAATTAAAACTTTTCCGGTATAATCTGTATCTCGGAAACGGGGAAAACGATTTTCATGAAATTTAGTTTGCAGGGGGGTTTGGGGGCGATAAATCGATCTAGCTAGGTTTCATTAAAAAAAAAACGAAAAAAAAAATATTAGCCATTAAATCTGACATCAATATCGTGTGTTTTGTTCCTTACAATTTGCGTAGTAAGTTAAAATAAAACAAACAAATAACCTGCTAGTTTTTCAAGCCAATACATGATTAAATATAATTGTATGTGTTGAATGCTCACAAGCCGCATTTATAAGAAAAATAAGAGCTAATCAATGACTTTATAGTTGATATTACTTGATTATATTTTGATAGCACTGCACAGGCACTGCACTGCTGTACAATTTAATAGTTTTTCATGTGAAATCAGTGAAATGACGCAGAATGATGTAATAGATTGTTCTTTGTAGGGTACAAGATGAAGGTCCACCGCTTTTCAGGCACCCCAATGTTATAAATAAACATTTAAAATTATTATTCAGAATTTTTCATGAGATTTTTTTTTCAGAATTTACTTAAATATTGCTTTTATAAATCTTCTGAACAATTTTAGTTATATAATTGCGGTCTTACTGATAAAAAGTTATCGAACCTCTAAACAGTTTGCAAGTGTTTAGATGTTCGATAACTTTTTATGAATAAGGCCGTTGGAATGTCTGATTGTATATTGTTGAAGGCCCGATAGTTTTATTACATTGTATATAATTATTTTTAAGATAATCAATAAATTATATTAAATATATGATTTCTTTTATTTTTTATTAAAAAAATGAAGTACTTAATGCTACTGAAGAATTATGTACCTAGTGTACCTACCTGCAGAAAAAGCACTCATTGGTCATTATATTATTTGTATGTTTTTTTTTTGGTAGTAAAACAGTATTTAATCAGAGGTAAATACATTTCCAATAATAAACACATATTATGTACCTACTATAAATTGGTCAAATACATATTTATTCTGCCAGGGGTGCGGGTTGCTCGAAAGAGATACCGTCGCCCCTGGCACACAGGCAACTGAGGGAACACGGGTGGGTTTTAGTCAGTAAAAGTCTGACACGCCCTCCTGCTCCACCCAGAGCGGGAGAAGTTATTTGATAATTTCCCATCCTCAAAAAAAAAAAACAAAAAAAATAAAAAAATAATACATATTTATTTACAAAACAAAAACATTCATCAACAATACAATGGGTAATATAATTATGATGATGACGCATCTGTCTCAATAAAATATGCCCGTTACAATAATATTCTTCGAAATTTAATATCACACATAATAATAAATTACAATATATTCTTGGAAAACTAAGGAACTTAATTCAGTTTTCAAGAAAACGTACAATAAAAATATTGCTCCAGGTGAGGCTCGAACTCACAACCCCGGCATTACTCACACGAAGCACTGTCTTATAAGTACCGTGCGCTAACCAATTGCGCCACTGGAGCTATGAAGAAACTGCCGAAAAACCGGACCATTATACAAATGACCACCAAAGTCAAGCGACGTCCCTATAAGTGATATTCAAACGCAGTGTGACCAGATTCAGTATTTTAATACTTTTTGAGTATATTTTAGTAAGTTTTCCAAGAGTCAGTATTTTTAAAGGTATATTGGCGGAAGCCAGTA
The DNA here is from genome assembly GCA_947359405.1 of Antitype chi. NCBI lineage: Eukaryota > Metazoa > Arthropoda > Insecta > Lepidoptera > Noctuidae > Antitype > Antitype chi. The sequence continues at coordinate 1,164,718 of OX375823.1, forward strand.
TTTTTGGGTATATTTTGGAAAAAAGTTATGGCAATACCATAGCCATGTCAAAAAATTATTAAATAAAAATACTGCGTACATTGATGTTCAGGGGAATTTCCGGATTTATTCTATATTTCATTTTGGAGCAAAGATCAGTAAGTTACAGATAGGACATGACAGGTGGGCCGCCTAGAATTACAAATAGTATCGAATCATCCAGTCACAAAATGATTTTCTCTTCTGCACTCGGCTTAATCTTTGAAGGTTTGGTTTCAAACTTTCAAATATAATCTTATGGAAATTCCCGAATTATTGAAAGTTTCAATAATTCGGAAATTTTTGAAACTTTTGAAAATTCTTTATTCACTGCCGTGAATAACAGTGTCGAATGCTGCATGCGAGCGCATATTTTCACAGATTAATTTAATAAAAACGGAACAAAGAAACAGATTCATAAACAAAAATGTATCTGTAATTTTAAAACCCAAACAAGGTATAAAAGATGAAGTAGGCTGTGTGAATTTTAACCCATCAAACAGAATGTTAAAATATAATTCTAATATTTATTGCGATGATGATGATGATTAATAAATAAAAATATGTTTTGAAAATCAGTATTTTTATTGGTATATTTTCCCTGTGCAAGTTGGTATATATCAGTATTTTTTTAAGGAGCTTCGGGATTTTTGTAAAATTTAATCTGGTCACACTGTTCAAACGTCAAATCAGTCGTTCATATACTTTTCGTGGGACTTGTTCGATCTGAAAATTATAGTATAATTTCGTAATAGTTAAAAAATAATCTTATCGTACATTTAGCAGTAAAAATTTAGCACAACACTTTGACAATTGCAAAATTCTTTCGAAAAATACATAAACAAAATGGAAACGTCATCTGGTTTGTTGTGATAAGTTGAAGTGTATTTCCATTATTTTCCGTGGTTAATCTCATAACAATCACGTTATTCAGGATGCTTTAGGGTAATACATTACTGAGTGTTTTGTTTGAGCTGTTTTTCGTGCTGTGTTGTGTCTAATGCGCCGACAAAATGAATTGGTTCGACACGTCAGGCTTCACGAGCCTCGCTAAGAACGCGCTGAAAGAAGCACAGAAGACTATAGACAAAGCGCTGGACATCCAGGACGAGACCGGGGAGGACCCAGAGGAGGAGACGACTTCGCAGAGCAGCGCCAAGTCGTCTCCCGGCCACAGCAACACGTCACTCAAAGATAACTCGGATTTCTTTTCCTCTTGGGGTCTGACCGTCAGCGCGGAGAGTGAACAGGGTGCCCCTATCAAAGATCAGCCTGTCGTCACCGAGAGTCCATCCAAGTCCACGTCCCAGAGCATCTGGGGCTCGTTCGCAGGCTCATTCTTCGAGCAACCTAAAGAAGACGACTCTACAATTGTGAGACCGCCGAAGGCTAAGTCTATGAATGTTCTTTCTGATACTAAATATGACAGTCACGATGACTTGTTTTCCAAAAGTCAGCTAATTATGTCAGATAGTGAGGCTTTAGATCACAGAATCACAAAATCTTTGAAAGATGAACACCCAAAAGTTGAAGAGAGACGTGATTCTGCAAAGTCACACAGATTGTCTCTTGTGTCAAGTAGAAATAGTTCTGATTCAGTAGAAGTGTTATCTCAGAGTTTAAAGACAACTCCTGACTCTGAGGCATCAGTTCATACCATATCACACAGCAGTAGTACTGGCCAGAAGCATAACTCAGAATCTGTAGAAATATTACCTGATAGTCTGGTGAGTCCTAGTTCTATTGAGTGCCTTGGTTTTGATAGTTACTCTAGTGGTAAAAATAGCAACTCATCTTCCCTCTGCCTGTCTACTGGAGACCTCAGCGATAAGAAGTCCACTCCCATTGGTGATAAGACTGCGAAAGCAGAAACTGCTGACAGTGTCAGTTTAGTTGTTGATGATGATGAAGATACTATGTCATACAACTCCATATCAGAATGTACAGCGCCCACTGTGTTGGATACTGATGACAAGTCTGCAAGCCCCTTTTCCAAGCTAGTCAAAGTAGACACAGCAAGAAAAGTGATGGACAAAGAATTCATGCATTTGGAACAAGCGATTTTGCCGCAGAGAATGCAAATGAGCGAGAACTCTTCAAATGATGGCTCTTGGTCCGACAGGACTTTAAATGCTGACAATGACAGTATTAACTTAGACATAACTGCTGAAGAACAGAAAAAGGAACAAGAAGATGTTCTTATTGATAAATTGAGTGACTCATCATCGTTCTACAATGTCAATGTTTCTAATGACATGCTGAGATCTGAAAGTTCTGCTTTTGTCAATGTTGAAAAGCAGCAATGCAATGCATCTAGTAGTAGCTCTTCACAGAAAGATGGCAGTGTTAAAGAAAGGACATCTCCGATAAGTTCTGATAGTAAAAGTGACTTAGTCAAGATAGGGTCAGACCGGACTTCTGGTCACACATCTGGAGATGAGTTAGAAACAGCTACTTCTTCAGATATTGAAATCATTCCGAGTCCTAATGGAGATGGTCATGGGTTTAGAAACAGTCCTGCTAAGTATGCTTTTAAGCAGTCAAAGTTTGATGGCACAACATCACCTAACCTAGTAGACTTGGTACTGGGGAAGTCTTTAGCAACTAAGATAAGGGGGCACAACCGAGAGTTATCAGAAGCATCAGTGCAGAGTAACACAAGTGATGAGAGCCAAAGTTCAGAGAATGAGAGGCTGATGCGGAGGCTGTGTGAAATGGCAGAGCTTTTGGAAGCAAGAGAGAACAGACTATTGGAAATGAGCAGAAGTAATGCAGACCTGGCAGAGAATAATGCGGACTTGAAAAGTCAGGTTGAGTCATTAATGACCAAACATGAGGGCAGCGATATTAACACTATTACAGAAGATTACACACAGAGGATGTCAGCCCTAGAGAAGAAGTTTCAGCAGGCGATCAGAGAAAAGGTATGAATGATGTTCTAGTATTGCAAGTTTAAATAACCTAAATTTAATATGTGACATATTATTCTTTCTTAAAATTAATAACCCTTTAAAATATGTATGCTTTGATATTTAAATGATTTTGTTTAATTTACATTAATGATTATTACGTTGATTAAAAGCTTTAAGATTTAATATTGAGTTATAAAGATTTAATAAAATAATAATCTTTCAAATCCATATTTGGATTACTTAATCTTGATATCTTATAACAATATAAATGAAATGTGATCAAATCAAAGAGGATATTAAGTAATTTATTGTTTACAAACAAAACTTTTACAGTTAACAAATTTGCCATACAGGGTGACTTATAATATGACGTATTCCTTCCAGGACGTGATATACAGGAAAAGTTTTTATTCAGTGCGCAAACTGTAACCATGAATTCAGCATATCATTCTAGACGCAGTGCAGATTTTTTTGTCGGTTATACAAAAAAAATCAGCTGTTTCATAGAAAAGTGCAATACCTACATGGTCAAAATGTATGGAACAGCTGATTTTTTGGACTGAATTCATGGTTACAGTTTGCGCACTGAATAAAAACTTTTCCTGTGTATTTGTGTTAAATTCCCAGACTTCATCATTTAATTTTGTTTTTTTTCTATTCCCTGTCTATACTAAATTTACATAAAATTCATCTTTACACTGGAATGGTGTAAATTACTTGAGTAGTTTTTGTTTGGCTGACTACTGGTCTGTACCAAAGTTTTAGTAACAAAAAAAAAAAATGTTTCCTACCCCATAGGATCAGTTAAGAAAGCAACTAGACACATTCAAATCCGAGTCTTCATCCCGGAAGAACTCCTCAGAACTGGAGAATGCTCTGAAAGAGAAGGATGAGGTAATCGCCCAGCTGCAGGAGGAAGGCGAGAAGCTGGCTCGACAGCAGCTGCAGCAGTCCAACATCATCAAGAAGTTGAGGAGCAAGGACAAAGATAATGAACAGGTCATTAAAGGCTTGAGGTGAGGCAGCCAGGAATGGTTCTCATGATGTGGTTACACACACACACACAAACAAACACGCTTAACATTTTTAAATATTTGTATACCAATCCAAGGCGAACCAAGACCATAATGTTTGTACTATTATGATGTTAAATGTACCATGTTTTAATGCAAATATAAATATTCTCCGTTCTATACACAAGCTATTAATTATGCAATATTGTGGCTAACTGTTTTATGAAGTCTCGGCAATACCAAACAATTTACGGCAATACAGATATTGCATAGGAATTGCTAAAAATTGCGCAATAATAGTTGCCCAAGTAAATGCAGCATCAACTTAACATCGCGTTTGTTTTCTTAAAGGGGTCGGCAGAGATGTGCACTAAGATTTTAGTGGTTGTGAATCTACTAGAATGTGCTGAGGTTCTGTGCATAAAACATAGATTCTAATAATTTGGAATTAATTAAATAACTAGTAAAAGAAGAAGCAGGAGTTTTTTAGCACTAATTATTATGTGTCTTCTTTTGACACAGCATTCACCAGGAAAGTTATTTGGTGTGTCATTAAAAGTGTTTAAATATTTTTTCCAGGGATAAAATAGCAGAGCAAACAACAGAACTGGACAGACTGAAGCGATCCATAGCTGCTAAAGAGGAGCTGGAAGTTAGCCAGATTGAAGCAGTGTATCGGCTCACCACTTCTAATAAGAAACTTGAGACTGAACTTATGGAGGTATGGACTATGGACAGCACATACAGACTTATACGTCATTCTGTTAAATTGACGCTTTATTATGGAGCCTTATTACCTAAAGCAGTCTTATTACAAACCGAGTTCTAACTCCAAGACAAGGTGTAAATCATCGAGCCATTTTTTTATTTAGAACTTTATTCCAACTGACTTAAAGTTCCAGTAAGTTTTATTTATCTCAATTTTATTAAAAGTATTCTAACTCGTTTTTAAGTATATTATACCTGGTTCACACGGTTCGATTTTCGATAAAAAAAAAGTAGAGTAAGAAGTACTTACACTACTTTCTTACATTTGTTTTTTGTTTACTTAGAATTTATACTTCAATTTACTTAATTGAAAGTCTGTTCAGATGGTTCGAATTTCTTTCGACTTAGCAGTTGATCAACTAAAACCGAACCATGTGAACCCGGTATTAGATAATTTAGGCTTTCACAGAATATGCATATTTACATAATGATTACAGAAATGGGATTATACGTAATTTAAAGTTAATTTCGTATTTGCCATTGTATGCAGATATTATTCAGTTGTATGGAGATAATTAGTGAAATGTTCTAAAATTTCCATTGTGGTTAGATGTGTTTTATGTTTTGCTTATCGCGGCGAGAACTCTTATCAGTTGTGTAGCGCGCCACTCATGCGCACCAAACAAACGGAATTCAATGTTTTTGTTTATGTAGGTGGGGATTTTTCTCAGTTAGGAGCTAAAAGATTAATAGTAGGGGACTTAAAACAAGTCGGCATGTCCATTGGCTGATGCCAGCTCACCCGTACGGGTATATGTATATGCTTCATCCGTATATTTGGGGACCTAGCCTTGAAACAAACTTTGATAGTCCAGTTGATCATATCAACAGAAAAGATTCCAGAATTACTCGACCTACACCACTGCTCTTAATCCTTAGAAAACTTTGGAAAACACGCTCCTTGATTATAATTTAGGTGCGTGGCCTAAATTGGAACTAACGTCGCCATCTTATTTTTCAGTACAATTTCTGTTACAATTTCATAAACCGTTACCAGAAACGCCCCCTGTCAATGTCATTCAGGACCCGAATGATCCTTGTAGCACTCTACATAATTTTTACATACTTAATAGTATTTTCTCAATACCAGACAAAAAGTCAGTTAGACGACACGACACACAAGTTGGAAGGTAGCCGAGCTTCATTAGAAGGGGCTCGGCGGGAACTGACTGAACTACAACGAACCAGCGCCGACCTGGCGCGGCGGAGTGCCAACCACGACCAGGCGCAGGATAACCAGAGGAGGGCTGATGAGGAGGTGCAGAGGCTGAGGGCGGAGTTACAACATCTTAGAGTTGAGATGGTCAACGGTAAGCAATAAAAAGCAAGAAACATTGAAAGAGTGTTTATGTCATCGTCATCATCCACAGTCCGATTTCACCCTTACTGATCATAGGCCTCTCTTTGCTAGTGCTAACCTTCACGCTTCTGTGACAGTCTCATCCAGGTTTATCCGTAATAAAAAAAAAGTTGTCAGCTCATTTTGATCAACAGTCCTACATTCAGGGCCCAGATTACAAATTAATTTTCAAATGTTTCATCAGTGGTCTCTCGATTGAGTGTTTTTGACAGATTGGTTAGGGGGCGTCCATTAATTACGTGAGGCAATTTTGGCGACTTTTCGACCCCCACCCCCGCTCTGGTGAGATGTCGTGATATTTGGCTCGACCCTCTCCCCCTCCCCATAATCTCACGTGAGATATTTCAAATACGTGGCTTTAGTGTGAAAACGTTAATCTGTGCTTATTTTCGTTGGATTTATGCGATGCATTTGGCTGGCCTGGCTGGCCGGTGGCAGTTTAACCATCGAGGAGCTACTGTGCTATTTTGTGGCGTTCGCGTAACCGCGAGAAATATTATTTTGCAGGATTTAGCCATATTGGCGGAAAAACATGTTCGACATCATTTAACCCGGTTTTCTCGTAATGTTACATTGTTTCTTTGCGGAAAAAAAAAATTTACGTGATATTCGACTCGACCCCCTCCCCCCTAAACGCCTCACGTATTTAATGGACGCCCCCTTATACAAAATGCGTCGAAAACATAATCAGCAGACCACTGAACGATTTGTAAATAACCATTTATTTACAAATGGTTCAGTGGTCTGTGAATTACGAGCCTGTTTTTGGAAGCCACTCGGTCACAGCCTTATTGCATCTGTGGGTCACACCTTGCCAGACCTGTAGATAAACAACATGCTATTGTCCTTTCTCAGAGGAAAAAAAATGGGTAGCCCGCGAGGAAGCTCTGCGTCGTGAGCTCTACGAAGCACGTGAAGCTTGCTCCGCCTTAGAGAGCAGCACGGGCTGTGGCGCCGCGGGCGACAGCGGCGCGGCCGGCGTGCTGGCGCAGCTGGCGCAGCTGCAGCGGGCCGCGCTGCAGCGCGACGCGGCGCATGCGCGCGCGCTGCGCCACGCGGCGGCGCAGCTGGGTCAGTACTAAGCTAATCAAATCACAATATTTTATTTCACATAAACCTGCATGGGCACTTATGAAACGTCAGAAGCTAGGTGCACGGTTCCAATTTGTCGCTTTCTATGGAGAAGAACCGGCAAGAAACTCCACGGTTACTCTTTTAAAAATAATTGGCTTTTACAATGTTTTCAAATTACAGTGATAATAGGTATGGGAGGACAGTGCAGGCCTGTCAATAAGCACCAGGTACTTAGAGGAATGAAAACACAATAGAAAATCGTCTACAAATCTAGTCTCTAAAGCCTACAATGTTCTCTTATTCACAATATGTAAAATAATCTACCTATATAAAATGAACATATTTGAACCAAGTGACATGATTTCCATGACAATCACTAATAATATTATTGATGTATAATGTCAAATAATGACGAGAATATGTCAAACATTGTAAAAAATAAAAAGAATAAAATTTAACATTGTAATTTGGGAGCAGTTATAGACTTTCACATAGTTATGCTGTTAATGAAGTACCAGCGAAGCCACATGTGCAGAAGGAATTAATGCCAAACTTCCCTGTCTTCAACGTAGTCTTTTATCTTATAATATGCTTTTTTGATAAGGACACGTTGGATGTGAGTTTTAAACTTTCCATCGCTAAGTTCTGTAACCGACTTTGGCAACTTGTTATAGAAGTGGATACTGTTTATTAGAAATGACTTGCTAGTTTTAGTTAATCTAAATTTTGGAATCACAATTTCATCTTTACTACGTGTATTTAGATTATGGAAATCGCAACTTTTTTGGAAATGACCTAAGTTTTTGCGAACATACAAGATATTTTCTAGGTTGTAAAGAGAAGGCAGAGTTAGTATATCAACTTCGTTGAATTTTTTTCTAAGGGTTTTGTTTCGCGAGGCCCCATTTTATAGATTGCGCGGATTGCCCTCTTTTGTAAAATAAAAATTGAATCTACGTCCGCTGCCGATCCCACAGCAGAACGCCATAAAACATATTACTGTGAAAATTAGCAAAGTATACTAACCTAGCTGTGGCTACATCAGTCAACTGCCTTATTTTTCTTAATGCGTAAGCAGCTGAGCTTAATCTGCTTGAAAGAGCTCTAATGTGGCACCCCATTGCAATTTTGAATCTAAAGTAATTCCCAAAAATACAGAGCACGAAATAGCATCTAGTTTCTTACCATCAAGTTTTAAATTTAGACCTACTTGGGGTAAATTTGGTAGTGAGAACTTAAGACATTTAGTTTTGTTCGCATTGAGTAAAAGATTATTAGTACCAAACCATTTCGAAAGAACAGCAAGGCTTTCGTTGACATGTAAGACATCCGTATCTTTTCTATCTATTCTAAAAATAAGAGAAGTGTCATCAGCGAGTAAAATTATATCCGAGAAGTTAGCCATCAGATAAGGAAGGTCATTAATATAAACTAAAAATAAAAAAAGGCCAAGAATTGAACCTAGAGGCACGCCCATCCTAACTAGAGACCCCAGGATGTCGCCCCGTTAATGTTTACTTTTTGCTGCCTGTTAGATAAATAGGAAAGTACAAGATCAGCAGCTTGTCCACGAATTCCGTAGTGGTGTAATTTACAGATCAGTGTAATGTGGTCAATGCAGTCAAACGCTTTTGAGAGGTCACAGAAAATGCCAATCGCATCCTGGGAACTCTCCCAGGATTCCAAAATGTGACTGATAAGTTTTACTCTCGCGTCTATCGTCGACCTACCTTTCGTGAAACCAAACTGTCGACTATGTAAAATCCCATTTGAGTTTAAATGTGACAACATCTGGTCTAGCATGATTTTTTCATAAATTTTGCTCAATGCTGGAAGCGCAGATATAGGTCTATAATTAGAGGGAACACTCTTACTACCCAATTTGAAAATTGGTACTACTTTACTATGTTTCATTAAGTCAGGAAACGTACCGCTGTCTATACATTGATTAAATATGCCTGTTAGGACAGGGGCAATTGTGTCGATGATATTGTCAATAACCTTAACGGAAATCGCCCATAAGACTTCAGTGTTTTTCATGTTAAGACTTTTAAATGCTGTTTTAATTGTGGCAATAGAAATGGGTTTGAATTCAAAACTTGGAATGTCCTTACTGAAGTTTTCTTTAAGAAGAGATTCAGCTAATATAGATGATGAGGGGAGAGATTTCGTAACCTCTATTGGGATGTTGGTAAAGAAATTTTCAAGAGTCTCAGCAACTTTTAACTTATCTGAAATGGTTTCATTATCAATATTTAGAGCTAACTCATTCTGATTTCGTTGTTTTGTGTTTCCAGTTTCTTTGTTAATTATCTGCCACACAGCTTTTATTTTATTTTTAGAAATACTAATTTTGTTACTTATTAATTTAGACTTAGCTTGAGCGCAGACTCTTTTGAATATCTTAGAATAGTTAGTTGAAAAAAAAAATCGGACCTCCCATACAAAATCGACCAGCTAACTATTGATTTTGCATGGGAGGTCGATTTTTTTTTTCATATTTCGATCCATGTTCCTTGGAGAAAGTTGTTCAATTTTACGGGTACTATCACCCTGAAAAATTTGGACGGTGACTAAAAAATCAGCCTGTATATGACCACAACTGTATACATACATAGACTCACGCCTTTTTTCCATGGCAGTAGACAGAAGCTATCTCGACCATTTTAAGTTGCATATAACTTTCCTCTAATAATAAAACCTGTCCACAGCTGAAGTGGAACGCTCATTAGCGTCCGCGGTAGAACGCGAGCGCGTGTCCCGCGAGGAGTGCACCGCGCTGCACGTGCGGCACGCCGAGCTGGACGCCGCGCTGCAGGCTGGCCGGGACCAGCTGGCCGGCCTGCAGCGCGCGCGGGACGAGGGTGTGAGGAGTGTGCAGCGGGTAGAAGGGGAACTGGCCGTGTAAGTAAAGCTCATATTTTTGGAACGAAGTTCTTGCAGTAAGAGTAAAATTGTAGAAATCGTCACTTAACGGAAAAAGCGCTATGCCCCCTCCATGCGACTTTTTACTATAGTAGAAAGGGACAGCGAGATAGTTCGATAGTTTTTATGGTTTTCGAGAGTGCTAAAGCCTAGTAAGGATCAAAATGAAAATCTAAAATGACGGCTGCCTACATTTTCAAAGTTTTTATCATGGGTGTCGTTTTCATGGTTTTCGAAGGGTGAGAGATGAAAATAAAGAAATTTTAACGATAGAGTAAGCGACGTTCTATGTTCTATGTTATTTGGTTTAGTTTCCGCACTTAGTCCTTTAAGTGGACCATTGTGCGTGAGCCATGGCGGCCGTCGGTGGTTATTCCAGCCAGCCCACCTCCCTCCAGAAGTTAGCTATATCTCCTGGTCTGTTGAGTACATCCGTGTAAGATTTGGATGCCCCGAGGGTAAGCGACGTTACATTCAGAATTTATTTATTCGGTTCTGACGGGGGTCCCTCCAACCGACCCCACGTTTTTTTTTACCAACCCAACTGCGCGACACGTCAGACAAGGTCATGTTTTTCACGCGTATCTATGTATGTGGGATTCTTTATACGGTAGGATATGGACTGGCTGGATGGATTGTTAACCGACTTCAAAAAGGAGGAAGTTACCAATTTCGTTGTTTTTTTTTAAATGTATGTTCGGCCATAACTCCGTCATATTAGACGGATTTGCAAAAATCCTTTTTTGGTTCGAAAGGGGTTTATTCCGAAATGGTCCCATTCATTAAAATTCATTTTATCGATATCGACTATTTTCCCTTAATCAAGTAGAGCAATCCCTAACCAGGCATACGTACGCAACTTGACCTTGAACTGACCAATAGCAGCCGCGCGTTGTTCCTCGTCCCCCGGCCCGCAGTAGTGAATCATGTACTTTATAGAAATCGGCCTATACGCTCTCTAGTGGTTTATTACTCTATGAGAATACCCCAAGGATGATGAAACTTCGAATTGGTGTGGAGTAGGTACTATAACTAAAAGTGAAAAAAAATAATAATAAAAACTTTAAAAAAACAACCGACTTCCGAAAAAACACTACAAAGTGAAAAATAACTTTAATTTCGGAAGTCGGTGACTTTGGATATGTATTTAAAAAAATGGCCACCGCGTTCCGAAATTAAAGTTATTTTTCGCTTTGTAGTGTTTTCCGGATTTCAATGGTTTTCTTTTTTAGTTTTTTTTTCCAATTTTTAGTTATAGTACCTACCAATTCGAAATTTACGACAAAGAGTTCTGTTGTCTGTCTCCGAAACGCATCATCAGATCTATATGAAATTAAAATGGGACCATCTCGGAATAAACCCTTTTCGAACAAAAAAATAATTTTGCAAATCCGTGTCTATAAATGACCGTACATACAAAAAAAGTGGTGCACCCAAAGGTGGTGTTTTCTATAAAAAACTTTTTGTTGGCAGTAATGAGTTTTTAATACTCTTTATAAGTGCGCCGCAATTATCTTTGCCGCGCACTTTTGAATTTGGAACATCTTAGTGTACAGCGCCAAAGAAATCGAACGCAAATATTGTTTGAATAATGACTGGCTGGTACGACGGCCCGTAGTAAAAAAAAAGAAATCAAATTAAAAACGCGCGAATTACAGCCCGCGTTTTCTTACAGGATTGTTCATGGATTCATGGTTTTGTTTTGAATAATGAATTCTTCAAGTGACAGTGAAAGTATAGAATGAACTCCTGAAAGCATTAGAACTGACGACAGAAATGTGATGGATAATCTATTACCTGCAAAATCGCGGGAGAAATATAAGAAAGCCTATGGTAATTTTATTGAATGGAGAAATTTCTAAAATGCCACAAGAAATCGCTACTTATTTGAAGTTACCACCAGATATCAAACTGTATACAGGACATTGTTTTCGTCGTATTTCTGCTACCCTTTTGGCAGATTCTGGAGCGGACTTAACTGTTCTCAAGCGACATGGAGGATGGAAGTCGAGTGTAGCAGAAGGGTATATAGAAGATTCCATTGAGAACAAGGCGAAAACATGTGAATGCATCGTGGAAAACATTAAATTGCAACCTTCAGTTAATCCATCCATGTCACTGTCGCCGCGCCCATCTACATCCAAACAACGAGATTCACCGTCACATTATCCTCAAAATGAGCCAGATTCGGACATTATTTCAAACACGCAGAATATAAAATCTATAACAATCTCTATTCCTAATAAAACTTTAACAATAAATTTCCATAATTGCGAAAATGTCTCAAATGTAAATATAAGTTTTTAGTTGTTTTATTATTAGATACTATTTAATTTCAATTTAGTTGTTACACTATGTTTTATTAAATAATAATATTACAATAAAATATGAGGCGCCTTTTATTTTCTCATAGAGGGTGATGAAAAGTAGAGTGTTTCACTCGGGCGTAAAATATATTTTTGGCTCGGGCGACGTACGTTGAATCCCTCGCTACGTAAAGGATTCTACTAAAGAATCCCAATTCAAAAAAGCGCCCTCGCCGTAAAAATATTATTTTGGTCTCTTATGATACAATCTACTATTATACTGCAATTATGGTATGAGATTTTGGATTAATTGTTTTACACATTCTAAATGATAATTTCGATAACTCTGCTTGCTTTGCGTGACGTCAGTGTGATACAGTGCGTAGTTCGCATGTAGGAAGTGGTGAAGGGCGGGCGTTTTGGGGGGACTGTCTTATGTAATTTTATTTTGACGTTCAAAAAGAGCTGACACTTAGCCTAGTATGTCTTTTGATTTTGATTTTGACGATGCAGATACCGCTACAAATTCATCTGGTAGCTCGGAACTATCATAGACATTGTAAACTGGGCCTTTAACAAGTATTTATCTATTCAACAGTAAGACTCAAGAACTAGAGACACTCCGAGTTGAGCATGAGAGTCGTGTGTTGGAGCTGCAGCAGCGACTGAGTGAAGTAGAGCTACAGTTGGGCGTGGAGAAGAGCGCGCTAGACACCGAGAAGAAGAGGAATGTTATATTACAGGTATTTACTAGCAACTAATGAAGTTATACATAAAGATTACAACTGTAATTCACTGTAGAGTTATTGGTAAAAATGTTTATGTAAAAGACTTTTCATCAATGTTAATAGGGTATTTTACTCTTTATAAGAAAACATCTAAAAATATATTATTAAGATAGATTAGGCAAAAAGCAGTCGGAAAATGTTGGTTGGTTGTTCATGAAATAACAAAATAAATTTTAAAATTTTATTCAAAGATTTCAGTTTTTTTAATCTGTTTTTGAACACCATGAAATAGTAGCCGCCATGTTATTACGTCATACCGCTGTATAAACTAATCAACTGAACCAAAATACTTTGGTTACGAAAATAATAAAAGTACAGACACAGCATATCAAGCTACCCCAAACTGTCAAATTTTCCTAATTGAACATGAACCATAAGTTTAATAATAAAGTAGAACATTTATCAAAGAAATTTGACAGATTGGTGTAGCATGATGTGCTGGCGTCTGTACAAAACTTTTATTATCTTACATTCAGGAACAAAAAATCAACAATAAGTAGAATAACAGCTCTTTTTTTTAATTATAAACAATTATCATACAAAATATCAGCGCATTTGCTTATACAGCAAACTGACGTCCAGTGTTTTCGTCAAATTACGCGGGAAATATGAAAATGTTAAATTAAAATGCATTTTTATGGCACTAATCGATTGAATAAAAATGTTGTGTTTTTCATTTAGAGTCTTATTAAGACACTTTTCAAAATTGGGTGTTTTAGCCTATTATTGGTGTTGCTTTACCAATAACCATCTTCACGGTCTGTTCATTTTGTTCTATTACACCATTTTAAGCTCAACTTTAGTAACAATAATATAAGGCTGTAATTCGTATACAATATAGATTGTACCTTTGCGTGTGTCTCCAGGAGCAGGTATCGAATCGTGGCGACCTGTCCCCGCCGCACTCGGTCGCGTCCGACTCGTTGTCCGCGTCGCTGTGGCAGTCTGTACGTATACATACATACTTATTTATTTACACACTTATTTATAACACATGCACTACTTTAAACAACGTAGTGAAATCCTAACTAGACAAAAAAGGGCTAAGTTTCGCAACCTACTGTATCAACCACCCTGTCATAAAGATATATATTAGGTCTTTACCTATGAAATTGCCGTTTTGCAGTACTGGCCATTTCAAATCAAAATAATTTTTGTTTGGGTAAGAATTCTAGTTTCAAATTAATTTTATTTTAAAAACATGGATTTTTTTTTCCAAAAGTAGTCATTTGTTTATTGATTAGTGTTACATTTTCATCGCATTTCAATCTTTTTCGTCATCATGGATACGTAAAAAATTCGAGTAATTATGGAATATGAGTACCGTCGTGGCAGCAACGCGGCACAAGCGGCACGCAACATCAACGACGTTTACGGAGCTAACACTACAAACCAACGCACCACCTGTTATTGGTTTGCTCGCTTCCGTTCTGGAAATTTCGACCTGAAAAATGAACCTCGCGGTCGTCCGAAGACTTTGGTCGACAATGACGAATTAAAGGCGATTGTGGAAGCTGATGATACACAATCTACGGCTGAATTAGCAGCAGCTTTCGACGTTAGCGTCAAAACAATATTGGTCCATTTGCGTCAAATTGGCAAGGTAAAAAAGCTTGACAAATGGGTGCCCCACGAACTCAATGATCGTCAGCGCGAAGTACGCGTCGAGACGTGCCTTGCACTGCTCAACAGACACACAAATGAAAGAATTTTGAACCGCATTGTTACCTACGATGAAAAATGGATTCTGTTTGATAACCGCAAGCGCTCAGCAAGTTGGTTGGATCCTGGTTCAGCACCTAAACAATGCCCTAAACGAAAACTTACCCCTAGAAAAGTGATGGTCACTGTTTGGTGGTCTAGCGCCGGTGTGATTCATCACAGCTTCTTACCAAACGGGGTGAGTATTACTGCAGATGTGTACTGTGAAGAACTGAACACAATGATGGAGAAGCTGGCACATCTCCAACCAGCATTGGTCAATCGCTCGTCTCCGCTGCTCCTGCACGACAACGCGCGACCTCATACTGCACAGCAGACGGTCTCCAAGTTGCAAGAACTGGGGTTGGAAGCTCTCCGTCATCCGCCCTACTCACCAGACCTTGCGCCTACAGACTACTACTTTTTCCAGAATTTGGATAACTTCTTGGCGGGAAAAAAATTCAATACCCGAGAGGCAGTACAAAATGCCTTTGAAGAATTTGTTGCCTCCCGTCCAGCTGATTTCTTTAAGAAGGGCATCAATAAACTGCCACTGCGATGGCAAAGATGCATTGATTGCATGGGTGATTACTTCGATTAATACAAATAAAAAATACATGAAAAAAAATCGTTTAAATTTTTTCATACAAAACGGCAATTTCATAGGTAAAGAACTATTATAAGAAAAATGTGTATAATATGTGTGTTTTAGTTTATAATAAGTTACCAAATGACTTTTACAGGGTTATGTGTTTAAGACAAAATTGACAGAATGGCTTCTAAAGTGTTGTTTTTATAGCATTAAGGATTATATGGAACATACAAATTTAAGTTAGTGTAATAAAATGATTATAAACAATATAAATTTTGAAAATTCAATAGAAATATAAATTGTAATAATTATACTAATGTAAACTTAGTTAAAATTTGCACGCTTGCTTGCAGGCAGAATACAATTACACTTAAGTTATAATATCTCACCTTCACCAACAATGTATTTCTTGCAAATAAACATTTGATTTGATATACAAGCCGTGTGCCTGATAGGACTCATCGGCAAAAATTACGAACTTATACAATCTGTCATCCCTACTTTATTCCCCTTAGAAGGTGGATTGTCATAAATATTGTGCAAAATTTCATGGTTCTAGATCCAGTGGTTTAGGTTGTACGTTGTCTGTCAGTGAATAATTTTTATTTTATTTTTATTAAATAGATGGATAATGTCAAACTAACACTGTTAATCGACTTTCGTTGTTGACAGTTTTATTTACAGTGATCATATTGCTAGAAATGATGTAAGTGAATACAAGTTTATGGCTGATTGATAAGACAGTAAAAAAATAATAGGAAGCCAGATTGTGTTAATTTTTTTTTAAATTTATTTATTGTTAACTGTGCGATATATCTACCTATTTTAATGTTTATATTTTTTGTACTGTTTTTAATTACTTTTGTACGTTCGAGGAATTTGTAGGGTGCGGGGGCTGAAGAAGGTGTGCGGGGCAGGAGGCGCGGCCTCACGTGGCTAATGTCAGCAAGGCAGCGCGCATGTACTGTCTCCTCCACAGAGGCATTTCCAAAAAAAACAATCTTACTCTTGCTTTCTTCATTACTTCCCTTACATTTAATATTAAATAGAGTGACGGAAACCAATTACACTATTTCAATCAACAATCAATCAACTCAGCTTATCGCAGTCCACTGCTGGAAAAAGACCTCTCCCAGGCTGCGCCACAACACTATCTTCCGTCTTCCGCATCCAGTCTGTCCCGGTCACCCTTTTAAGGTCGTCGGTCCATCTAGCTGTGGGGCGTCTCACACTACGTTTGCCGATACGCGGTCTCCACGCCAGGAATCGATTACACTATTTAAACAATATCAATAAAAAAATCTAAGAAGTAATAATGTTAAAAGGAAAGATAGAACATCTGCTAAACCAATGCCAGCGTAGTTCAACGACCATTCTTTACCTGCATCCATTCCTACCTCTATGTTCAGTATACTCACCTTGCTCATACAACCTGTTCCAGGAAGAAGGTTGCGCGACGCCCACGGCATCGTCCGCCATGTGCGTGGAGGACACGCTCGCGCTACTGACGCGGCGCGACGGCGAGCTACGGGCTGCGGCACTGCACCGCGACGCGCTGTTGGCGGAGAGGACTGCGCTGGCGCAGCACCTGGCCAGGCTGCAGGCTGCGCTGGACGACATGCAGGTATGCTGGAGGTAGCTCTAGGGACGGCACGGCGCTGGCGCAGCACCTGGCCAGG
The DNA here is from genome assembly GCA_947359405.1 of Antitype chi. Taxonomy (NCBI): domain Eukaryota; kingdom Metazoa; phylum Arthropoda; class Insecta; order Lepidoptera; family Noctuidae; genus Antitype; species Antitype chi. The sequence goes on from OX375823.1 coordinate 1,181,854, forward strand.
CTGCAGGCTGCGCTGGACGACATGCAGGTATGCTGGAGGTAGCTCTAGGGACGGCACGGCGCTGGCGCAGCACCTGGCCAGGCTGCAGGCTGCGCTGGACGACATGCAGGTATGCTGGAGGTAGCTCTAGGGACGGCACGGCGCTGGCGCAGCACCTGGCCAGGCTGCAGGCTGCGCTGGACGACATGCAGGTATGCTGGAGGTAGCTCTAGGGACGGCACGGCGCTGGCGCAGCACCTGGCCAGGCTGCAGGCTGCGCTGGACGACATGCAGGTATGCTGGAGGTAGCTCTAGGGACGGCACGGCGCTGGCGCAGCACCTGGCCAGGCTGCAGGCTGCGCTGGACGACATGCAGGTATGCTGGAGGTAGCTCTAGGGACGGCACGGCGCTGGCGCAGCACCTGGCCAGGCTGCAGGCTGCGCTGGACGACATGCAGGTATGCTGGAGGTAGCTCTAGGGACGGCACGGCGCTGGCGCAGCACCTGGCCAGGCTGCAGGCTGCGCTGGACGACATGCAGGTATGCTGGAGGTAGCTCTAGGGACGGCACGGCGCTGGCGCAGCACCTGGCCAGGCTGCAGGCTGCGCTGGACGACATGCAGGTATGCTGCAGGTAGCTCTAGGGACGGCACGGCGCTGGCGCAGCACCTGGCCAGGCTGCAGGCTGCGCTGGACGACATGCAGGTATGCTGCAGGTAGCTCTAGGGACGGCACGGCGCTGGCGCAGCACCTGGCCAGGCTGCAGGCTGCGCTGGACGACATGCAGGTATGCTGGAGGTAGCTCTAGGGACGGCACGGCGCTGGCGCAGCACCTGGCCAGGCTGCAGGCTGTGCTGGACGACATGCAGGTATGCTGGAGGTAGCTCTAGGGACGGCACGGCGCTGGCGCAGCACCTGGCCAGGCTGCAGGCTGCGCTGGACGACATGCAGGTATGCTGGAGGTAGCTCTAGGGACGGCACGGCGCTGGCGCAGCACCTGGCCAGGCTGCAGGCTGCGCTGGACGACATGCAGGTATGCTGGAGGTAGCTCTAGGGACCCTATCTTCCGGAAGCATAAGACGACTGTCTTTTTCTTCACCTCTGGCTAGCCTTTATTGGTCTTTTGGAGTGAATATTGATTATCAATAGAAGGTCTTATTTAGTTTTTGCCTTCAATGGCTGGCTGAAGTGAACACTGATGAGGAGAACAGAGCTCCTACTTCTTTCTTAGCAGTGTCTGAGTGGAGATTTATAAGAGCAAACGTGCTTGGAGGAAGTATTCCAGTAAGTGCTGGTGGGGATCTTGACCGCCTTCTGGGCTCTGGGAATTCTTTGGTAGCTGTGGAAGACTTCTCTCCTCCTCAAGCATCTTAGGACATGTTGCCCCTCTGGTGCTTTGTTATTAAGGCTTTTATCTAGGGAATCTCAGTCTCGAAGATTTTTAGGTACTTCCGAGACTTGAGACTCATAATTTTCGTCTCGAGAATAGGGAACGTGCCTGAACAGTTGGCAGCACAAATCAACACAAGCGCCACGGTGTGGTCAAAAAAGAAACTTTTCAGATCTGTCATCGTGTTGCCGTCAATGTTTAAGTTTGGTAATGGTTACTTATAATATTTAACTATTATTTATTCAATAGTTTTTAATTATTAAAATGATAAAATATGGGTTCCGGCCGATTAATGATGATAATTATGTCAAAAGGTCAAAAACTCTTCAGACTCCGGGCATGTCTTAGATGTAGAAGAAACAGTTAGGAATCATAAAAATGCAGTAGTAACTGGCAAAATTATAGCTCAAACGACAATTGCTAACGTTTATGATGTCAAAATAACTGTAAAGTAGTTTCTGGTCCCATTTTTCACGTAAATATTTTGTCTATATTATAATATATGTCCATGAAGAGAAATGGTAGTATCCTACAGGTGGTATGAGGACTAAAACGCGTAACTTCATTAATAGTGGACTCTATTACAAGAATTATAAAAAGGGGTAACAAAAACGGTCAACTAGATTTGAACCGGCGAGAAAAAGGAGTTTATATTATGTATGTGTACTGTCGCTCGGACGATGACGCAGTGCCTCACGTCCGGTGCGCGCCCGCTGCTCGAGGGCCCCTCCGCCACCGCAGCTTCCCCGCGGTCGCCCGGCGCGGCGTTATATTCTCGACAGTCCATGTAGCCTTTTTTCAGCTTAATTGCAATATAAATATTAGAAAAGCAAATTGCAAGCCTATCTGAAAAATGTAAGCATATCTGTGCTTTAATTTACTTTATAAATTTTGCAGATATCCTATATCGAAAACTAAGTAAAATTATTTGCGATTATGTTTTTTCACAGATTTATCACCAGTGATAGGAATAGGTAGTGCCTATTAGCCTAAACTTCGAAGAACAGAGACAAGAAACGGAGACTTCCTTAGGACTAAACTATTTCCGGCACATCTGTCTCGAAATTTCGAGACACCACATTTAAAAAAATGTGTTATTTGGAATAAGTAATTCGTCTATATTTATCTAAAGTTTGTCTATAAATGTGATAGTTTGTATGGATGTCCATTACTCAATTCCACTGAAAATGCTGATTTTGGTAGTGATATAGATTAAGGTGTAGCACAAATGCTACTTCCTATTTAAAAAAAAGTATAGTTCCCATGGGATACAAAAACAATAGAAAAAAAAATTCAGAAAATTTTATGGTTGTAACGACTGTGTATGTTATTATTTTGTTATGATATATCTAGTCGCAAACTTTAGGTAAATATAGACGAATTACTTATTCCAAATAACATTTTTTTTAAATGTATTTATGTGTTGTCTCGAAATTTCGGGACAGATGTCTCGGAAAAAATTTAGTCCTAAGGAAGTCTCCGTTTCTTGTCTCTGTTCTTCGAAGTTTAGGCAAATAGGCACTACCTATTCCTATCACTGTTTATCACCCAACTCAGCTGCTTTTACAAATAATATTATTAAGTAATTTCCAAATGTTTTGAAACTAACAATTACACATATCGTTTCATGTCAACACACTTTTGTCGTTTATCAAGTACCATGTAATTTATTTTTATTTTTCTTTGAAGTGTTCGCGCATCCAAAAACAACAATACATTTTCACTTAGTAATTATGTTTTTTCCCCTGGTATAATTAATGAGTTTATTTTTTTATACTAATTGGTAGAGCGAGACAGCTCCGACAAAAGTACGTCTGTAACTTACAGCCACACTCAATGGCACATTAAATTAGTCCTAATGAGTACTTAACTAATTAGCATTAAATCCGTTAATCAATGGTACATCCCAGAGACATAATTTAAGCGTCCATTAGCAAATGACAGATTTAAGTATCCGTAGGGCGAAGCATCTCCAAATCGTCATATCGATATCATGTCGATAAAGCCTTGGTGTAGCCACTTTAAAAACAGTTGATATTAAACGACATAAAAGTTTATATAAACACGTTGAAAACTATTATTCGTAGTAATATAAGTGATAATCAGTTCTTTAACTATAATTTTTGACTAAAATACAAAGCGAAACAATTATTTTTTACAAGTTAAAGCGTTTGCCACCTTTTTGGTATGGCATCATTACCATCTGCCAATGTCAAATCAGGGAATATTTTATTATTGTTTTGTTTTCGTTTGTGTTTCATTCACCGGGCGAGAACGTTTTGTGTTGTGAATTTTAAATTATATATACGTGATAATTAAGATCTTGGGAAAAAATTGGCACCTACCATTTATTGTATAGTACCTGAGCATTTTAGAAAGTATCCAGATGTTCACAGCAACTCGGGATTTTTTGGTATTTGTTTATTGCTTGAGCCTAGTAATAGAATTAATTGTTTAATTATTTCCGTAATGTTTTGTTATTAATGTGCACGAAGATCTTTTTCGGCGCCTATTGATAAATATATTGGTGTTCCCTTTTAGTTCTTTATTAATACTTTTAATAGTTTGTAATAACAGTTTCTGCCGTGCCGGTATTGTTATCCGCACCAGATGTGTTTCTATAGATTTCATATAAACAACAACCGACCCAAAAGACCCAAAAAATCTATTGAAAAACAGTCATCCTAACACTTTCGACACTTTTTGGTGAATCATAAAATAAAAGTATTATTATTTGATTAATATATGCATTTTTATTTATAAAGGAAACAATATTTAAGTAAAAAACCTTTCAACCAAGGCTTGTCGCACTGTAAAACCATTCTTGAATAGAGTATTTAGTAAAGGGATCAGAATAATCTCGAAAATACCGCCTTGGTCCTACTTCTCTATATCTTCTGGTATAGTCCACAAACTCAATGAAGTCGCTAAATCAGTCATTATTGCTTTTAAATAAATGCAAAAGCGAATTCACTGGTAAAAATAAAAATATAACCGCAATCGTAACTATCAAAATCAATCATTAACAAGTTAAGTAAAGGTCTTGCTGTACTTAACTTTAATTTTCATTAAGGGCTACTAATGAACCGTTAACTGACTCTGGGAGTGAACTTTTTTTAATTTTTACTAAGTAGCACCCTAAGTAACCGTTAGGCGTCTCTGAGTGGGGCTGTTAGTGGGGCTGCCTCAATTTATGTCTGACATAATGTTTACGATGTTTTTTTTTCTTTTCTTTATAACGTGAAGTGTCAATTTCAAGTAATGATTGCGTAAATACTTCAGATTTCCGCCACCAGGTGGCAGACCCTACGTAGTGGACGTTCCCTTTATCGAGACTTTTAAATAATAGTAAGACGTCTTAAGAGGGCTATTACAAATTGAAGTATTTAGTTTTAGGTAAATTTAACGGCGCGTGGTAGCTGATCGTGCTTGCGTGTATAGTGAAGTATGCTACTCAGATATGCTAACCATTATGATTCGGACGCCCAAGAACAAACCGGCGCGGACTTATAGCTAAAGCCCGCGCGTCCCGAGATATATTACTGATTCATAGCGTTGCATTCAAAAATTGTTTAAAAATATTATTATACTTGTAAATAGACTGTTTCTTTTTTTCAAGCAAGTTGACTTAGTAACCTTAGTTTTTTTTTTTTTGGGTTGTGGCTTCGCACGGTTTGTGCATTTAGCCAATGTCACGTTTGGTTTATTTTTATTCAAGTTAAAAGGTAGGGAAACAAAATTAATAAATTCATTTTAACAGGATTTGGAATAGGACGGCTAAATGGATAGGATCAGTATAATTATATCAAGAGTAACATAATAAATAATGAGTAAATTACAATGACAAAAAATTACAATTTAATATTATTTAAAGTAATGAATGAGACTATACATTTATATACAGGAAAGCTATTTGTACAAAGCAACGAAAGTATTGAGGTAGGAAAAGGAATATGGAGAAATAAGAGGTTACTGAGAAAGGAAGAACGGTCATATAAGGGACAGGAGAAAAAAATGTGATCTAAGTCGCCTTCATCTGTGCCACACAAGCAAATGGGATCGTTTATTATATGAAGTTTGGCAAGATGGGTAACCTTAGTTATTAAATAGTTTTTGTTTGAATTTCGATTAAACATACATAGATAAAAAATATGATTTCAGGCGAAAAATTATAATTAATTCTCTGTTTTACGGAATTATTTTTGGGTTATTATTGTATGAAACATAAAAAAAATTATTTGAGCATTCCAAATAACAAGCTCCAGCCCTACCACAGACATTTTTATAATTTACTAAACTATTATGTGTTCCATGTAAGAGAGCATCAAAAGATGCCCGAAAGTAACATTTTACGAAACATCCTTCGCCGAGACAAGGTTTTTACTGACTTATGTAAACAAATTGAAAAATTTGTTTAGAGCGCCAAATAATGAAATTTTCCCGGACATATTTTTATTTTTTTCCTATATCTAACCCATAATCACTCATCAAATTTCGAGTCAAACACTGAAATTCAAGAAAAAATGTGAAAGCGCCCTTAATCTTCCCTTCTCTTATATCCATTCACATCTCAATTCTTACCTCAGATAATATATGCTTAACGATTTAATTTCCCATTTCCAGACAGTACAAGAACAATACGACGCCCTCCTCCAAATGTACGGCGAGAAAGAGGAGCAGATGGCAGAGCTGCGGTTGGACCTGCAAGATGTGACGCAGTTGTACAAGGCGCAGCTGGACGAGCTCATCGCGCTCAAACAAGCTGCTAAACGATAGCATACGACCTGCCTAGAAAACCTGTGCTAGAAACAAGGGAGTTAAACCAGCTATTAGGACCTAAAATAAGCTCAAAATCATAAAGAAAAGCCTCAAAAAAACAATGTGTTAATGGGGCGGGTGCGGTCATCAAGCAGTTGATAAAGAAGCCGCCAGTGTTGTATTTTACAAAAACTCGAAACTTGAAAGTCAACGTTATTTATTTGGCAGTAACACGATGCGCCTCTGATTATGCATTTGAGGATATTATACACTGAAATCGAAGGGATGAGTTAATTTCACTTCATCTTCCCGACTATTGACGTGGTCGTCCTTTCTTATCTATTACTTTTTGGAACACTAAACGCAAACGTAAAAAAAATCTCGTCGTGTGTCTCACAAATTAATAATAATTGGTTGCTAATGGGTCGAGAAAATACTATTTTATAAAACAGGTTACTGGCTGCCCCCCATACTTGTGATTCGATAAAACTTGTTTGACGCACACATTACGGACATTACAATTTTAAGCACTTTTCAGTCAAATCCGAAGCTTTTGCATAGACCTCGTAACAACTACGTAGGTCTGGGTCATTGCTTCCAGAACATTGTGTGCTAATACTGGATATTACTAATGCACTGCGAAATGGTTTGTATTCCTATCACAAGCGATTATTATGAAAACTGAGTTCAATGAATGATAGAGATCTGAGACCCTCGTGTGAGTTTCTTTTAACCATTTCGACTTTACGAATCGACCGCGGTCGGCGCTCCGATTGTCCCTGGATTTGTGAAGGGCCAATAGGGGCGTCGAACGCGGTCGATGCGTTAAGTCGAGATGGTTAAAATAAACTCACACCAGGGCTACTGTACAAGATAGTGTCGCCAAGTAGTATGGCAAGCATACGGCATATCAAGAATCAATAATCGATGAAGTTGTGCATGCAGCCATCATTGATAAGTCACACGAGTCTTCAAGATGTAATTATAAACTTAATCAGCTTTTTAATATTAATATAATCTTCGTTCACCAAGGAATGGAAGCGTCCATAGTATTATTTCTTGCATTAATGCATTTTATTGAGGTTGATATCCGGACCGGTGATTATTGTCATAGACAGCTGCTGTTCCTCACAAGTTTTAGACGAAAGTATTTTAATCTCTAATAATTTTATTTAAACATGGCGCTAAAGTATACTGGCAACTTGTAACTGACTAAATAAGTAATAATGATTGACTATGGCGCTACTAGAACGTTTCTATCTACTCAATTATGTACAGACGCCAGCACATCAAGCTACCCCAACCTGTAAAATTTATTTGATAGATTTTCAACTTTATTACAATCCAGTAGGGTTCATGTTCAATTGGGAAAATTTGACAGTTTGGGATAACTTGACCTGCTGGCGTCTGTACAGAAGTAACGAAATCGCACTCGCGATGTTTTCTTTAGATATTGTTTGCTTCCGTCTTGATAATATTATATTTGCCAAACGTTGAACGTTCCTTTATATTTCGATCTTGTCATATTGTTATAATTGTCACCTAAATGCTCTATATTATATGAAATATTATAAAAATATAATAATTATTATTGTATAACATGAGTTTATTATTGCACATAGATGTTATTATTATTATTGTGTACAGTTTAGTATAGTTTTTAAATTCTTCGTGTCATGTTGGACTGTATTGGTGAGGCTACGGGGATATGCAATTAGGAAGACAAGCAAAGATATCAGAAAGCACTCGTTATTCATAATGACTTTGTGAGTCTAATTTTTAAGATTTCTGCGGATCAAGAATACTCGCACAAGAACTGATTAGAATCATCCAATACTCGAAAGGGCTTTCCAAAGAATCTCTAAGATTTTCGAGATGTTTTATTTAAAGCCGCTATATTCTATAGACCAACTCAACATTTGTTTGTCTTCCTACATGGAGCGTGTTTTTTTGTGTTACATTAGCGAAGTGTTGAAGTGATATCACTTATTGTTGTTGATTGCACGAGTAGTTTGTGTGACGTGCTTCATGTGATATGCGCGGGAGTGGTTCTGAGTATTCTTTTAATTCTTAGCTATCGGGGGATCAATGGCGTGTTTATAGGTGTATGCTGTGGAATGTGAAGTACAGCAGACAGTTTGGAAAACCTAAATTGCCTTAAACTCAGTGGGAAGTTAAGCCTGATTAACACGTTGCGAATACATTATGTGCCTTAATTTGAAGCAACATTAGAAGTTGTGCCGTCTAACCAGTCCTTAAAGATGTAAGTCATTTGTTGCTTCAATTTTATTGTATGCAAGATACTTGCATTGTGTAAATAGGGCTTTAGTTTGCTTTGAACCGTATGTCGTTGTCGGTTCTTGAAGAAAACTCACGTATGAGTGTAGAAGCCCCTACATTTATTAGGATGTGAGTTTCATATTTCGTGTAATGCTTGCTAGGTTTAATTCTGGTAAAAGTCAACCCAACATCTCAGCTGAACTACCACTTTGGTTCAATAAATGAGTAAGTAAACCTATCTACCTCGACCTATAAATCTAGGTCCAGCCACAAGGCTGGACCTAGATTTAGTCAGGCGTAAAGACTAATAGTTTGTAACTGTCAGCTGTATTTCACGTCTACATTTAAACGTAGTTTATTGCGCATTATCTTATGAAACAGGTTCAAATTATTACAATACATATTTAAGTTCCTTTAGTTTTCATCCCACATGTGATTATTGTTATGTAAATAAATATAAACTGCCAATTATTAGACTGCGTTTCATTTATTACTACGATTATTGTGATATCCAAAAGAGAAAGCTAATTATAAACCTAAAAGGATGGATAGGGGATCATTTGAAATAAAACATCACCTGCTCTACATACACCATTTATTTAATATGAAGCGATACAGTCACACATTCGATGGATGCATTGTAACGATTTAGACCAAAAACTTCGTGATACAGGGAAATACATTCAATGGGGAGATCTACATGCGTTAGTTTACAGAAAACGCTGGGGATACACAACATTCATCGTATTTAACATGCAATATTATTTCTATGAGCTATAATTTTCTATGAAACAGAAACAATTAGTATGCCGCTACATATTATATAATATTATCTCCATATCTATTATCTATTGGGCCGTATAACACAGTATACGACATTTCCTTTAAATAGTCCGTTTTTAGATGATGCCAATGTCTTGGGGAGGGAAGTCTAACACTTGTACGAAAATCTATCAAGGCTCGACTATCTGAGGCACAATTATCTTTAGTTCGTGGCTCTCTTGGGAGTCGGTGCGTCTCGAAAGGTTCAAAGTGGTCTAAACCTGGATGGTGTCGGTATTAAAAGTATCGAATGCATCCACGCCACACGCACGCTACGTCCTAGAGACGTGCACACACGCGCACTACGTCTTAGGGACGTGCGAAAGTGCGACCTCTTGTACACGCGCGCGTGAAGGTTACATAGTGCGGTACGCGATATATAATATTATATGTTATACTATGTACTCATCCCCTGTAAAAGGATTGTGTAGGGAACATTTTTCTGATAAGTTTCTAACACCATGAATTTCAGGGACGCTTTTTTTACGATATCGGTCGTCCTGTCATTGCATGTGGAACAGTCAATATTTATATTTTGTTAATGCTAGACATTTATGCTAGATAATTATTTTTATAATATCGAAATGCTTTTATATTCATAACGGAGGACCTACAGGCTACAGACAATAATAACATTTTACATTCAATTTGTTCTATGTAAATTAAGATTTTAATCATGATATCCGTAGAAAAACGCCCACAGCTGGACATAAGATAATGTTAATAAACCGAAATAGTTTTCGTTGAATATATTAAGAGGGGACGGGGTCTGCGAGGAATTTGAAAAATAGGTATTTGAAGAAACTATTGCCGTCGCGCTGTCAGTAAGTCTACCCCTGCAGTGTGTGATAGGGACAGCTGCTGCTCAGACCGAAATTATCACAAAAAATTTGACGAGATCGACGTTTCGTATTCCCCTTTTTTCTCCTCGAAAACTGAGCCGATTCAATTATTTTTTACATTAACATTTTAAGAAAGAGTATGTTTAGGTTCCTATCATGTTTTTTTATGTTAAAAACTTTTCTAATTTGTCTGGTAGTCCTCTTTCACAGTGGTACAATACGGCATTTTTTGTAATTTTTAGAGGGTCATATTTTCTTTACTAATTAGTTGCTGAAAAAAGAAAATGACAGGGACGTGTTTACATCAGACCTTGATTTTAAGAAAAAAAAAAATTCTCTAGAGGCAATATTCAGGAAGAAAAAAGGGTAATACATTTGTATGGAGAATGGCACGCCCTGTTCCCTCTTAACGTTCTCTATGCTAGAATGAGGGACTTAACTTTTATGTACGAAATGGCCGACACTAGCGCAAATAATCTATAGAAATGAGATGTTGTGACTTCTTTGACAATACATCTAAATCTCACATTGGTATTAGAAATAGATTTTGTCGTTGCGTATTGCCCACATTATTCACCCTTGGGAATATGAAGTAATTTGAACATTTGTGTGATAAAATATTGTGAATCTTAATTCATAACGTTTATGGCGTGGGCCGATCCGTACAAATATGTGTCGTCTCTTATCCGGTTTGTGTGTAAGGCGCCACCTACACAAGCGAGTACGAGTATATCGTATTAGTTGGGCTACGAGTTCATCTCTACTGCAATACACGAGGGTGGAGCCAGGCAAGCGTAACTTGGGTCGCTCAAAATGAGTCGCAGAGTTAACGTTAGTCACAATTTGATCATTTTGCGAGGACATATTTTGCGTTAAGTATGACACAAACCGCAGTGTGATATAAAACCAAATGTAACGTAATGTCGGCGACTCAGCTTGAGGGGCGTTATTTACGCTGAGTTACGGTTGTCTGGCCCCGCCATAAGTGTGTCTTCGCACTGAGCGTAGAATAGACAAAAGCCAACACTGGATTAACGCTAGATGCGAAGGCACCTTACAACGTTACGATTCCGTCGCGTATTGCGACGTACACGCTAGGTGTGTGACAGGAACCGTGTTCGCGTAGATATTATGCTGCCAGTCCACTTGGCGTATTTGCACAAATATTCGCGTTTTTCGTTAATACCAAATGAATTTTATTCCAACAAGAATAGAATATATTCTATAATAAGCAAGTAACGTCAATATTTTGATAAATACGCCAAGTGAAGTAGGTACCAGAATTGGACAAAATAACCTACAACGTATTGTCGCCTTCGCCGGCGTATCGTTCCGAGTCGCGACTACTCGTCACGGACGCGTGGCGAGATGTCACCAATCGTAATGATACGCCTGCGACTGATAGTTCAGTTGTGAGGTTTCTTCACACGTAAGTAGTAAAAGTGAGTTGAAATGACCATCGGCACAGCTTGTGGTTCGAAAGAGGACAAATGAATTAGCATATAAAGCTTTTCGTGCGAATGAGAAGAAGTTAACTCGCTGTTGCTACACTGAGTGCTCCAATGACGAAATCGATAAAACCATAGCCAGTGTACGTGGCGCCTTATTCATATTTTATTTGAACAAGCTTATAAATAGACTTTTAGTTAAAGTTTTACAGGAAATGAGTACAACTAAATTAAAGCCTACATTAAGATACATTTATGTGTTAGAATATATCGAAGTTTAGTTATAAATGTATGTGTAATATGATGAGAGCTACAGAGTTACGTGCAGAATTTAAACTATGTATTCAGTTTTCTATGTTAATGGCCTATTAAGTGGAATATAAATCTAGCTATTATAATGCCAATGGATATACATATTGTGAAACTGCGGCAATATTATTGTTCAATGGAACTAATTCTACACTGTGGTGTAGTGCACTACGTCAGGTAAAATGTAATTCAAATTACATCTAGAGAAGGAAATTCAATAAATCAGTATATCGATTCTGCACAGTTCGAGTCGTTATTATTAGTACTTATATTTTTTTGTGTTTTTATAAGGTTTTTTTTTATCAAAAATGTCACATACATGTTTAATTTCGTCGCTTCGACTCCAAGATGTTTAAAGAAATAAACACAGTAATCGCATGGATATTATAAAGAACATTTACTTAAGTTTACTTGAAAATAACAGCAGATAGGTATTTTATTTTGTGTAATAACTATTTTTCTGTAAATATATACTACACACGTTTAGAGACTGCGTCATATTTCTGATACAATACAATAATACGTCGATAAAGAGGGCGACACATTCAGTGACACATGAGTCACGATTAGCTCCAGATAGCGCCACCAGTCTGCACTCATCGTGGCAGACAGGTCTTAAAACTACGCCGAATACATAGTTGTATACGAGATGAGACGCGGCGCCCCCTCGGCCTGGGGCGCCGGTGCCACAGGTGGTGGTCTCCGACGCTCTGGGCTCGCTGGCCTGAGCCTCCGAGCTTCTACAGAAACCGTTATCTAACCCTAATGCTCGGCCCGACGGCGAGCGACGTCACAGACGCGCTGCGCTACATACGAACACGAACAAAAAAGATAAAACTAGTAAAAAAACGTGGTACCGAAAGTGAGGTTTAAACGAATCGTTTCGCGGTGCGGCAGCGCTGCGGTCGCGAGAGTACCTCGCGCGTCGCGACGCGTGCTGCGGTCGCGACGCGTGCTGCGGTCGCGTGCGCCTCGGGGGCGAGCGGGCGGGCCAGTCCGGCGGGACGGACGCGGCGGGGACCTCAGACCCACGCCATCCAGCCCTCGTACATCAGGCACAGGTTCCCGGAGCAAACTGCTTCCTTGATCATGTGGTCCACCTGCGGGCGCACAGGACATTAGTGGCGGACCAACTGGCACCGTAGCGTGCTGGAACCTCTACGGGGGACTCGATGAGGTCACTCTGAACTTTAAGGATGAACCTAGCGGGCGAGGCCAAAAAGCACGTTGTCTCACCAAGCATCGTGTCCGACAGAGATAGTGTCAGTGATGAGCAGTTAAACGCTAGTCAACACACACAACGTATTGTTCGTACACACAAAAACATCGTTGCGAACTGAATCGTCGTTAGACGATGCACACATACATCGCTGCTGTGTCGCTCGCCGAGAAGTCAGCCAGTACCTACGAACTCATTATAAAGTAGTTGGCGCTATTACTATTTTTTTCATTGTCATAGACAAATATTAATAGGAATAGGAAGCATGCGCACTCTCTCATATTTTACAGGCAGGTAGCGCGCAGCTGCTATGCTACGTCCTCCTTTATCGCATGAAACAGTACGAGCAACGCGTCTCTGTCACACATATTTGCCTGCTCCAATTTTTTAAACGTCAAAGCCTGGCTACCGTTATCTTTGAACAGATTTTCACGAGCAACCCTGTGTAGTATAGGGTTGCTCGTGACGTCCAAGCCGGCTGTCGCTGAAAACCAGCGCAGCGCTGGGGCTCTGTCTTGCCTAGGGTCGCAGCATAATACTGAGCGATAGCCGTTTCGCGTGGATCTGACCATGACTGCATGTTTCCCTCAACCTTTTCTTATTATTTTTTTTGTGTTCCTGTCCTTTTTTGCGTCATGTTTAGTGCAAATAAATGTTTTTTCTTTTTCATTCTTTCTTTCTACATTTAAATATATATTCATCGTGGTAAGCAGATGAGCGCAATTACTAATATCAATTTACCTGTTTGTATGCGGCTACCAGGTAATAGGGAACAGAAAAAGGTAAGCTACCGATCAACTGCATAGAGCGAATGTTGTATACTTTCGATTAGACTATGAGTCGTTTGGCAACCAAGACACTCAAATTAGAAAAAAATATTATTTTTTATAATTTTAATTAATGATAACCATGAATATATTTTTTACGACAACCCTATTGGTACACGCTCACAAACATATTTTATTTGTTAAAATATAAATTTCAGCTGGTTATCAAATTGGTGAAGGTTGTTCTTACTTGGGATCCTCTACTATTAGCAAGAAAAACGAATCAAGGCTTGGCTTATAACTTTTTAATGGTTTTTTAATTAACCATTCTGTTTCCGTACAGACAAAATTTATAATGAGAAGAAGCGATATCAGGTTTTACTTTGGATGTGCCATATCAAACAGTGGAGTAATACACTCTTGAAGTTTGTATGGAAAAAATGTCGACAAGATTCACCGGAACCGCGTCGTCGATTTTAAAGTAAAACTGTAGTACTTACTTGGTCGTGCAGCGCATACCGCCGCGTGGTCTGCGAGTCGTCGCGTCCCTCCAACTTCAGTCGCACGCGTTTCCACACGCCCGCGCCCACGGCGTTGCGCTCTCCTCCTGCGAGTACAACATTCATTTATTTATCCCTCTTGCATCTGTCACTACAGGGTTTATTTTAACCTAATACGATAGTGTACTTATTTAACAATCTTTTAACTTATTACAAACAATACATTCTTCGACATACTGTTTAAAATGTAACTTTTTATTTATTTATTCAACTACACAAACTATCATTACAGGATATACCAAAGCGATAGGGTGGTTCTTAACTATGAACATATAGAAAAATCACAAATTAGTACACTATAGTCTTAGGGTTATTGCGAATTCATTCAAGGAACAGCCGGCTATTCAGTGAGATTTTTATACACTATATAGCACCACAGGAAAGTCAATCCTTTCGGCGACTTTAACTAACGTATTTGTACAAAAATAAATAATTATTGGTTTTCCATTTCACATCTGTCATTAGCAGAATAGGGTTTTACACCCATTTTTGAAAAGTGTCTTAATTAGATTCTAAAATGTAATAAAACACTAAGAACAAAATATGTATTAAAATTAAAATTAACCGATTTGTGCAATAAAAATGCATTTAAATTTAAAATTTTCATATTTGGACGCAGTGGACTCCATATTGGTACAGACCAATACGGCGTTCACTGCATTTGTTTACTTAGCAAACTGACGTCATACTCACAAGAGTATCACGTCAGTTTGCTAAGTAAACAAATGCGCTGATATTTTGTATGATAATTGTTTGTAATTGAGAAAAAAATTTATTATTCTACTTATCGTTGGTTTGCTGTTCCTAAATGTAAGATATTATTATAATAAAAATTACTTTGAAAAAAAGAAAATAATAAAACTACAAAGCTCTTCAGTTGATTAGTATATTCAGCGGTATGACATAATAACATGGCGGCTACTATTTAATGGTGTTCAAAAACAGATTAAAAGAACTGAAATCTTTGAATTGGATTTTGTTATTTCATGAACTAAAACTAACATTTTCCGACTGCTTTTTGCCTAAGCTATTTCAATAATATATTTAGTGATTTTTTCTCATATAGAGTAAAATACCCTATTGGCGACATCGGTTCTGTCTTAACAAGAAAATATTTTACTTGAAGCGCATACACAATAGGGTATTTTACTCTATATGAGAAAAAATCTAAAAATATATTATTGAGATAGCTTAGGCAAAATGGAGTCGGAAAATGTTAGTTGTAGTTAATGAAATAACAAAATAAATTAAAAAAAAAAAAACAATTTAAAGATTTCAGCTTTTTTAATCTGTTTTTGAACACCATGAAATAGTAGCCGCCATGTTATTACGTCATACGGCATGTCAGCTGAGCAACTTTGTACTTTTATTATTTTCGTAACCAAAGTAATTTTTATTTAAATTTTGCATTCAGGAAAAGCAAACCAACGATAAGTAGAAGAATAAAACATTTTTAAATTTTTTTAAACAATTATCTTATAAAATATCAGCGCAACAAACTGACGTCATCCCCACAGAACAATATGGCGTCCACTGCGTCCAGCATATTCGTCAAATTACGCGCGAAATTTGAAAATGTAAAATTCAAATGCATTTTTATGGCACTAATCGATTGAATAAAAATGTTGTATTTTATTAGTGTTTTATTAGCACTCTAGAATCCGATTAAGACACTTGTTCAAAAATGGGTGTAATACCCTATTACTAACATGAAACGTATTATTTGTTTCTGTATAAAAAGAAAACGGCCAAACTAAACTTTAAAACTTTGGTTTTTTGTTATTTCTTCTTGACGCCTCCACCGCTTAACATAAAATTTCAAGGAATTTTGAAAATTAAACATGTCTGTGGCCGCAATAACAGCTAGATTCTTGCGAAACTTGGAAGACGCCATGTCCAGCACACCAGTGGACGCCTTTTGGCTGAATTGATGAACTTTGTAAAGATGATCCAGAGTATGGTGTTACTCACCATGTCTATTGTTGGCGTTGGACTTGCCCGCGGTGATGGACTGGCTCGTCAGCTTCCGGCCGGTCGCATCGGTCGGCCAGTTGTTGTATAGTCTAGAAACATAATTATATCAATATTATGTCAGCTGCCACTCGCATCATCTAGAATGTCAATGTCATTGTTTTTATGTAATAGGTTATATCTGGTAGAACAGTCTATTTCGTTAAAGCGATTCATTCTCTGAATGCCCTTATGATTCTGCTACTAAACATTAAACTTCATTAAAACACCCCCTGATCCGATTACAAACATTCTTTCACTTCTTCTTCTTTTCGGGTCGATGGTACTCGTTCACTTTTTTTAATAGTTTGAGCCCAGTAGGTAGCTACACTAACTGCGGCATCAAGGGCATTCTTTAGTTCATCCGAGGTTTCGTTAAGGGCACTTAGGACAGTCCAGCAAGTGGAGCATGGTCTGATCTAAAGCACCGCACTCGCACTGGGTGTTGGATGGGTCAGTAATCCCCCACATCGACATATTGTGTCTGCAGCTGCCTACTTGGGTACACAATCGATTGATATTTTTTCACGGAAAATATTTCATAGAAAGCTATTGCAGAGTCATATGTTTTGTGTACCTATAGTTGATTTTCATGTGAAGGAAAGTCGTCGACAGAAGCTAGTACTTGATAAATTTCAAATAACATTGCAACCAAAAAAATCATAGACCTGTTTATTACATACTAGCTTTTTCCAGCGACTTCGCCCCCGAGTGGAGGTCGGAAATTATCCCACGGGACTACTACCGGGACTACTGGGATATACATACTCTATGTGCTAATCGAAGTTATATACTATCTGTGTGCCAAATTACATCGTTTCAATCGTTCAATCGTTTCAATCGTTTATAATAATCGTTTATTTATAAAAAGGAGCACATTTACAAAGTATCTTAAAAATTAAAATAGGACACAGTTCCTTATTGCCTGAACTAGGTTGAACCTGTGTTTCAGGCTATGAAGTGCATGAATACTTAATGTAATAAATTAACAATCTATATAAGGTAAAAGTAAATTAAAACTAGGGAATAAAAGTAAAAGTAATAAAATAGCATGTTAGTCGTTCTATTTGCAGACAACAAGTAGATCTTCTGTCTGTGCATAAGCGATGGTTAGTACATATTTAAGTATAATTTTCTTACAGCTAAAGTAATTTAATTTATAGATACTTAGTTTCCTATTTAACCTATTGTACAGAAATGGGCCCAAGAATGTAAAAAATCTTTCTACAAAAACATGTTTTGAGGTTGCATTGGATGTGCATACTATATCATTCCGTCTTTTGTAAGTATTGTCAGCAGTGTAGGTAAGCATGGTGTGCTGTTTTAGTACTAAGTGCATAATGAAAAGTTGTCGAACAGTCAGCACGTTGCAGGATTTATATAGCAGATCTGTGGGAAAGAAAAAGGGATGGAAGTTTGCAACCTTTAAAATTGCTCTCTGTGCTCTTTCAAGAGGAAGCAGATTAGTTTTTGGTGCGCCACCCCATGATGTGATGCAGTACTGAATTATTGATTGACATAGGGCTAAATAAACTTGTGTGATTAATTTTGAGTCTGCAAATGATCGCAGTTTTTTAAAAACAAATATTAATTTGCGCACTCTTTTAACGAGACTTTCAATATGTTTTCTGAAAGATAGAGTGTCGTCCATTATTACGCCGAGGTATTTTATGTTGTTCGTTTTGAGGATAAAAGGACAATTACACATGTTGACTGAACGGTTTCCACATTGATGTGCATATAGTTACATCCAGATGCATTCAACCGTTTTTGCGTGATTCAGTAACAAACATCTAAACATACAACATTTCACATTAATCACCATCTCCCCAGCCTTTTCCCAATTTTGTTGGGGTCGGCTTCCAGTCTAACCGGATGCAGCTTAGTACCAGAATTTTACATGGAGCGACTGCCTATCTGACCTCCACAACCCAGTAACTGGGTAACACGATACCCCTTAAAAAATCACATAAATAAAATTTAAAAAAATAATTGTATGCATAGGATGGTCACTCGTAAAGCTTGGGGACTCTAAATTCTAACACGCCTAACAGTGGACGTCTTTCGGCTGTAATGACGATGGTGACTCAAAAATCAACTAAGAATACAGAACGCTAAAGTAGATAGATATTGAGAATGAAAGTAAATAATAAATAAGAAAATAAAACAAGATTATTCTCACCCGTTGTAAGTTCTAAGGACGAAAAGCTTGACAAAGAGGTGAACATAACTACACACACATGCAGTAGGTATGCATATATAGTGGTGGTCGCATAAAATTAATAACGGTTATTTAAAGGGAAGATTTTTTCAAACTAACAAGTTTATCTAATTGCATGTATTTTTTTGTATTTCTCTCGGTATTGCAAAACTTTTCCATACTAGAGCGGTACAAGAGTTTTTTTTTTGGGTGGGAATTCATCAAATAACTTCTCCCGCTCTGGGTGGAGCAGGAGGGCGTGTCAGACTTTTACTGACTAACACCCACCCGTGTTCCCTCAGTTGCCTGTATGCCAGGGGCCGCGGTATCTCTTTCGAACAACCCGCACCCCTAGCGGTACAGTCGTTGATACATATGATTGGCTAAAAAAAATTTAGATAATCTTTATACATTCGGTCTGAACCTAGTACTACTTACTGGCTGGTCACATAATTAAGAACGCTGAATAGTTTTTTTTTTTAATTCAAATTTAAATAGAGAACACTCTGTAGTTTTAGGTTTCGTATAATTTTGGCGCTATTTAGTGTTGTGAAAGTATTAAGGTAAATGATTCATTTGAAAACAATGGGGAAAAATAAAAATCGTGATAAATCTACAGTGGAAGTAATAATAAAACTTCGCGAGATTTTTTTTATTGATTGTATAAAACAAAAAAAAACAAAATCCAAATCGGTCCAGCCATCTTCGAGTAATCGGGGAACATACATAAAAAAAAAAAAAAAAAAAAAAAAAAAAAAAAAAGGTTCCGACGAATTGATAACCTCCTCCTTTTTGAAGTCGGTTAAAAAAGATAGCCGACCATCTGCAATGCTCAAAAACGATGGTTTTCCGCGCTGTGAAGCAATTTGCCACGTATCAAACTTCAAATGTTCCGCGTGTACCCAAATAGAGAAAGTCATCTCGTCGAGATGATCGAAATGCCGTTTGTTTGGCAAATCAAAATCCTTTTAAAGGGTCTAATGAGCTGAGAAAATAATATTTTGGTGAAAACAACCCTACAGCAATCTCGCCTTCGAAAGAAGGCGTTTGGTAGAAGAAAAGTTGCCCGGAAGGATAGCAAGGAAGGTGCCCATGTTGAAACGGTGCCATAGGCAAGTCCGGCTTGCATTTGCAAGAATGTATGAAAACTGGACAGTTAGTCAGTGGATTTGTTTTTCAGACGAGACAATAATAAACAAGGTATGTTCTGATGGAAAACGATATGTACGACGCCCTCCAAATAAAGTTTTCGACCCTAAGTACACAAAAAAGACATTAAAGCATGTTGGGGTAAGGAGGGTGCTTTT
Source organism: Antitype chi (assembly GCA_947359405.1). Classification (NCBI taxonomy): domain Eukaryota; kingdom Metazoa; phylum Arthropoda; class Insecta; order Lepidoptera; family Noctuidae; genus Antitype; species Antitype chi. The sequence goes on from OX375823.1 coordinate 1,201,744, forward strand.
CTGGACATGGTGTTGGACCTGTTAAGCTGATAGAAGGAAACATGGATCAATTCCAATACAAGTATATACTGGAAGAAACAATGTTACCTTATGCTGAAGACGTGCTGCCGGGTATTTGGACAACCCAGCACGACAATGATCCAAAGTATACTTGCACGCACCGTTAAGGAATTTCTCAGATCGCAATCGGTTTCTGTCTTAGATTGGCCAGTTAACAGCCCAGACCGCAACCCAACAGAATGCTCTATTGGTGTCTTTGGTGCGAAGTCAAGAAAAAAGGTTTCAAACCGACAGTGTGGCAATTTAAGAGAGCTGTACGACGTTTTTTATGAAGAATGGAACTCTATCTCTCTTGTAAAATGTCAGAAATTGATAGATTCAATGCCTCGCCGGTGCAAAGCAGTAATTAAAGACCGTGGACATGCTACTAACTATTAATTTTGGTTTAAAATATATTATTTTTTTATTTACGCACTTCACATTAATGTGGTTTATTTAGTCTAAGTTTCATATAAAACAGCACTCGAGCAGTTTCATAAATCGTTCTTCATTACTTTTTGAATTTGTTACTAAAAGAATAAAGACAATATGTAAAAAGAATAGCTAGCGATTTCATTCTATATTCCTAATCCCGTTTGCTCTATTTAATGCCGGCGTTTAATGAACGGTCTAGACATCCAATTAGCTGGCTAATTTAACCAGATGGCTGCGACATATATATGTCTGAAGTAAAGCCAATACATGTGTGATACAATACTTTATACACGACATGTTTTTCACGAGTTTTTTTAAAGACTTGGTCGAAAAAACGGCCCCCACTGTAGGTGCGGGGTAAGGTATACGGAGCATAGTAAGTAGGTCGCGACTCACTGCAGCAGCATGTCGTGATGCTCGGCCAGCTGCGCCATGAGGCAGGCGGCGGCGTCGCGCGCGCCGCACACGCTGGCCTCCTGCTCGCGCAGGCCGGTGCGGGTAAGGTATACGGAGCATAGTAAGTAGGTCGCGACTCACTGCAGCAGCATGTCGTGATGCTCGGCCAGCTGCGCCATGAGGCAGGCGGCGGCGTCGCGCGCGCCGCACACGCTGGCCTCCTGCTCGCGCAGGCCGGTGCGGGTAAGGTATACGGAGCATAGTAAGTAGGTCGCGACTCACTGCAGCAGCATGTCGTGATGCTCGGCCAGCTGCGCCATGAGGCAGGCGGCGGCGTCGCGCGCGCCGCACACGCTGGCCTCCTGCTCGCGCAGGCCGGTGCGGGTAAGGTATACGGAGCATAGTAAGTAGGTCGCGACTCACTGCAGCAGCATGTCGTGATGCTCGGCCAGCTGCGCCATGAGGCAGGCGGCGGCGTCGCGCGCGCCGCACACGCTGGCCTCCTGCTCGCGCAGGCCGGTGCGGGTAAGGTATACGGAGCATAGTAAGTAGGTCGCGACTCACTGCAGCAGCATGTCGTGATGCTCGGCCAGCTGCGCCATGAGGCAGGCGGCGGCGTCGCGCGCGCCGCACACGCTGGCCTCCTGCTCGCGCAGGCCGGTGCGGGTAAGGTATACGGAGCATAGTAAGTAGGTCGCGACTCACTGCAGCAGCATGTCGTGATGCTCGGCCAGCTGCGCCATGAGGCAGGCGGCGGCGTCGCGCGCGCCGCACACGCTGGCCTCCTGCTCGCGCAGGCCGGTGCGGGTAAGGTATACGGAGCATAGTAAGTAGGTCGCGACTCACTGCAGCAGCATGTCGTGATGCTCGGCCAGCTGCGCCATGAGGCAGGCGGCGGCGTCGCGCGCGCCGCACACGCTGGCCTCCTGCTCGCGCAGGCCGGTGCGGGTAAGGTATACGGAGCATAGTAAGTAGGTCGCGACTCACTGCAGCAGCATGTCGTGATGCTCGGCCAGCTGCGCCATGAGGCAGGCGGCGGCGTCGCGCGCGCCGCACACGCTGGCCTCCTGCTCGCGCAGGCCGGTGCGGGTAAGGTATACGGAGCATAGTAAGTAGGTCGCGACTCACTGCAGCAGCATGTCGTGATGCTCGGCCAGCTGCGCCATGAGGCAGGCGGCGGCGTCGCGCGCGCCGCACACGCTGGCCTCCTGCTCGCGCAGGCCGGTGCGGGTAAGGTATACGGAGCATAGTAAGTAGGTCGCGACTCACTGCAGCAGCATGTCGTGATGCTCGGCCAGCTGCGCCATGAGGCAGGCGGCGGCGTCGCGCGCGCCGCACACGCTGGCCTCCTGCTCGCGCAGGCCGGTGCGGGTAAGGTATACGGAGCATAGTAAGTAGGTCGCGACTCACTGCAGCAGCATGTCGTGATGCTCGGCCAGCTGCGCCATGAGGCAGGCGGCGGCGTCGCGCGCGCCGCACACGCTGGCCTCCTGCTCGCGCAGGCCGGTGCGGGTAAGGTATACGGAGCATAGTAAGTAGGTCGCGACTCACTGCAGCAGCATGTCGTGATGCTCGGCCAGCTGCGCCATGAGGCAGGCGGCGGCGTCGCGCGCGCCGCACACGCTGGCCTCCTGCTCGCGCAGGCCGGTGCGGGTAAGGTATACGGAGCATAGTAAGTAGGTCGCGACTCACTGCAGCAGCATGTCGTGATGCTCGGCCAGCTGCGCCATGAGGCAGGCGGCGGCGTCGCGCGCGCCGCACACGCTGGCCTCCTGCTCGCGCAGGCCGGTGCGGGTAAGGTATACGGAGCATAGTAAGTAGGTCGCGACTCACTGCAGCAGCATGTCGTGATGCTCGGCCAGCTGCGCCATGAGGCAGGCGGCGGCGTCGCGCGCGCCGCACACGCTGGCCTCCTGCTCGCGCAGGCCGGTGCGGGTAAGGTATACGGAGCATAGTAAGTAGGTCGCGACTCACTGCAGCAGCATGTCGTGATGCTCGGCCAGCTGCGCCATGAGGCAGGCGGCGGCGTCGCGCGCGCCGCACACGCTGGCCTCCTGCTCGCGCACGCCCAGCAGCGCGCCCGTCTGCGCGCACACCAGCTTGTCGTGCGCCAGCAGGCTCGCGGCCGGGTTGTTGCCCTGCGGGGATTTAGTGAGTAATGTTTAAATCAATACTGAAGTAGTCCAGGCCGGTGATTTTCTTGTCAGTACTGGTTCAGTTCGGGGCGTCCTGTTATCAACACAATCACAACGCAAATCAATTTATGCATTTTCACACCATCGCGTATAATGGCAATACTAGTTGCTGCCTACCTCGTTGACAGTTTGTAACGTCTGTAGCGATGACCTCACGTCCTGCAGCAAGTGCTGCCTGTTAGCGTCCGGCGCCGCGATGCGCTCGGCCGCGGCCTTCAGCGCGTCGGTCGCAGCGCGCACGCGCGCCTTGCGGGACACCGAGTCCGTGCTGAGAGACGCTATCATCTCACGCAGCAGGGCTGACACGTTGTCCACCTGGAATATCAGAAATGGGTAATTTTTTACCACATTAATATTTTATAAGACCTAAATCGTATCTACTAATAACGATATATATAATGACTAGATTTGCTTTGATACTAAAAAGTAACAAAAGATCTTCACACTGCCTGACTTTTATGAGAGATCCCGATTAAACAGCCTCCTTACTAGAACCTACTGGTCGAAATCGGTCCATCCGTTTAAAAGCCATTATAGTAGTCATCTGTGGTCTAGTCATTTACAACATCGTGGTCACAAAAAAATGCATAGTTCTTATTTTTTACTGAAATAAGTCCGAAAATTTCGAGGTGTTTCGAGCACTACGCAGTTAGCACAGGGTTTTTTAAAGCTACAAACTTGGTTTTAACAATATTAGTAACTATCTTAACAATGTCCCAAAATATCAGTACAGTGTAATTTTTTACGACGTAACGCGATTTTTGTGTCCATGGTCATCATCATCATCATCATTTCAGCAGAATGACGTCCACTACTGGACATAGGTCTCCTTCAAGTTCCTTCACTTCGACCGGTTCTGTACTTTCCGCAAACAGCGGATCCCTGCGACCTTCACAAGGTCATCGGTCCATCATGTGGGAGGCCTTCCAACGCTACGACTTTCGGTACGCGGTTGCCACTCCAGAATCTTTCGGCCCCATCAGCCATCTGTTCTGCGAGCAATGTGCCCTACCCACTGCCACTTAAGTTTGGCAATTCTTTGGGCAATGTCGGTGGCCTTGGTTCTCCTGCGGATCTCTTTATTCCTGATTCGATCACGGAGGGAACCTCCGAGCATAGCCCTCTCCATTGCCCTTTGGGTGACCTTTAGCCTTCTGATAAAGGCTACTGTGAGCGACCACGTTTCAGTGCCATAATATGTCATCACTGGCAACACGCACAGGCCTAAGACTTTCGTCTTGAGACTCTGCGGGATGTGGGACGAGAAGATATTGCGTAGCTTCCCGAACGCTGCCCAGCCGAGTCGGGTTCGACGATTGACCTCTTTCTTGAAGTCGAACCTACCTAACTAAACAGTTTGTCCTAGGTAAATATAATAGTCTACAATGTCGAGTGTAGAGTCTCCGATCTTCATTTCATGAGAGTGGGTGTTCGACACCGACATGACCTTCGTTTTTAACCGACTTCAAAAAGGAGGAGGTTCTCAATTCGTCGGAACCTTTTTTTTATGTATGTTCCCCGATTACTCGAAGAGGGCTGGACCGATTTGGTTTATTATTTTTTTGTTTGAAAGGGTATACTTCCCAGGTGGTCCCATGATCATCAAGTCAGGATCTGATGATGGGATCTTGGAGAAATAGAGAGGACTCTTCAAATTTTATAGGCACACTTGAAGCAATTTGGGTATTTATTGGAAGACTACTTTCTCGGAGTGGTCCCATTTCAATTTGGTGAAGATCTGATGAAAAACTTCGGAGATAGGCAACGGAACTCCTCAATAAATGATAGCAAATGGACTGGGATTGCTGAAATCGCATGTTTGTCAATTGTTTACACCAGTTCATAACATAACATCACGCCGGTACGCTGTGAAGGGGTAAGCACATGTGAACCACTAAAAAGTGAAAAATAAAAACTTTTTCCAAAAAAAACAACCAACTTCCAAAAAAACACTACAAAGTGAAAAATAACTTCAATTTCGAAAGGCGGTGACAAAAAATTAAAATACACCTCCAAAGACATCAACTTCCGAGATTAAAGTTATTTTTCACTTTGTAGTGTTTTTTTGGAAGTCGGTTGTTTTTTTTTGGAAAAAGTTTTTTGTCCATATTCATTTTAAGACCCACTCTTTCGGAAGCTCTACTGAGGTCATCGAGCATTGTACTGAGGTCCTCCATAGTCTCAGCTATATCGTCGGCAAACCGAAGGTGAGTAATGAACTCGCGATTGATGTTGATGCCAACCGCTTTCCAGTCTAGAACCTTAAAGACATCCTACAGTGCAGCGGTGAACAGTTTCGGAGACTTTACGTCTCCCTGTCTCATCCCTCGCTGCAGGAGGATAGGTTTGGAGGTTCGGTCCTGGAGCCGGACTGACATAGTGGCGTTTTCATATAAACACTTTAGCACCTCGAGACTGCAGTACAGCGCAAGTCTCAATCGAATCGAAGGTTTTTTCGTAGTCCACAAACGCTAAGCAGAGAGGCAGGTGCACTCTTCGGTCTTCTGTATAAACTGCCGCAGCGTATGAATGTGGTCCACGTTGCTAAAGCCATTTCGGAATCCAGCTTATTCGGGAGGCTGGTAATCGTCAAACTTGCGCGCGAGACGGTTCTTGAAAACAGCTTGTAGATTTGGCTCAGAAGTGAGATGGGCCTATAATTCTTAAGCCGGGTGTTGTCGCCCTTCTTGAAGAAGAGTACCACCACACCTCTGTTCGATGTCTGTGGCGTTTTGCCCTCGAGTATGACGGAATCGAACAGCTTCTGGAGGGCCTTAAGAACGGGTGGTCCACCGGCCGGCGGCCCTCAGAAGTTCGGCCGTAATTCTGTCATCACCCGGCGCCTTGTTGTTTTTAAGCTGCTTCAGAACCATCCTAATCTCGCACAAGCTGTCGTCCGGGAGTCTTCGGTGTAGTGTCGGGTCAATTTAGCTCTTGGGTCGTAAAGGGGTTACTGGTTGACGTGTATAACTGTCCACAGAACTTCTCAATCTCTCTTAACAGCTCAGGTTTGGCGGATACGATTCTGCCATCGTCGGTCTTCAGTTTCGCCAACTGACTCTGCTCATAAGATAGATCTCTTGCAAAAACCTTGGAGCCCTTGTTCCGCTCTATGGCGTCCTTAATACGGTCCGTATTAAAGCGGCGAAGGTCACTTTTTAAGGACTTAAAGATCCGTCTATTGAGCCGCCGGTACTGGAGCGCATCGGCTGAAGACTGCAGTTTCCTTTCTCGCCTCTACTCTATGAGCTGTAATGTAAGATCAGATAGTTTCTGTTTCCTATTTGTACGGCTAGTCTTGAAAATTTCAGACCCGACCATATGAAAGTTTCCACGAACCCATCATTACAATCGTCCACGGAGCTTCCTAGGCACTCAAAACGATTCTGGAGTTCGAGCTAAAAGCTCTCGGGTTTTCGGATTTATATCAGTGCTGGACGGAGCATTGATTTCATCAACCGAGATCTTTCCAGCTTGATATTGAGATTCAATGTGCCTCTTACCATGCGGTGCTCACTTCCGGTTTTCACGGCGTTGATCACAGAGACATCATTGAATATTTGCTTCTTCGTCGACATAATGAAGTCTATTCTAAGGTTCCACCCTGGTCGACACACTCTCGATCTTCACTACGTTGCCTACAAAGGACTTATGGAAAATAATCCCGACACCGCCTTGAGACAGCTGGTCGCCCTCCCGGAAATAGAGCAAGTTATCGGATTTGAGGATTATTGAATCGTCCCCTTCTCTTTCGAGTTCTGATAATCCTACTATACCCAATCGTAACCTGCTCAATTCATCCTCCACTTCGGTGATCTTCTCGTCGGTCCGGAGTGTACGCGTGTTGTACGTTGCCAGGTCCAGTTTTCGGTGGTTGTGGTAGCCAGATCTCTTCCGGGGATTCTTAGCACCCCTTGCCTCGCTGTAGCCTTGACCGCTACCGTAGCCAAGGGTAAGCGGGTTGCGGGGTACTATACCATTTTATGTTGGTGCTTGCAAATTTTTTGGGGGGACTTGCCATATTCGCCACGCTTGGCAGGCGGGTTAGCGATCGCAGTATAGTGATAAAATGCATAGAGAACGCTGCTGCCCATTCTCTAGTAGGTCTCTTAGTCGCCTTCTACGACACTCAAGGGAAAAAATGGGATGGTGCTATTCTTTACGTCCAGCACCACATTGAACACGGTTCATGGTCACTGGCTTAGCCAGAAAATAACTGATACCAAGCCACTCAGTAAGTTTTTCAAAAAGTTTTTATGTATGAGAGACTGGCCAGTTATAATCTATTTTGAAAATATGATTATTTGTATGTAAAAATAGGTACGTTGCAATTTCAAAATTTCCCTTCACATTGTTTGCGAGCTAATTTTAATTATCATGTCTCATAAAAAAATGGATCTGCGCCGGGAACATTTTCGCGCTATGATTTCTTACGATTTTAAGTGTCGCCTGAAACCGGACGAATCGTACAATAGACTTCAAATGGCATCCATGGACGAAGGCTCTTCTAAGGCAACCGTGTATCGTTGGTATAACGAATTCAAGCCCGGTCGACTAACTTTGAGGGATGAAGAAAGAAGCGGTCGCCCTTTGATGGCTGTTACGGAAGAAAACGTGCTAGCAGTGAAAAATTTAATCCATGACAATAGGCGAGTTACGTATCAAGAGATTCAGCACATACTGCAGGTTGGATCGGGAAGCCGTCACGAAATTCTACACGTACATCTTCACGTAAGGAGGATAGTTTCACGCTGAGCGCCGCACAACCTCACCGATGCTCAGAAGCAGGCCCGGGTGGAATGGTGCCGTGAAACGAATGATAAACAAATTTGAAGCAGGCTCGTCTCGGCGTGTTTACGACATCGTTACAGGTGATGAGTATTGGATTTATCAATACGATCCAGAAACGAAGCGCCAGTCGACGGTTTGGGGGTTTCAAAACGAATCATCGCCTACCAAAGTGAAGCGATCTAGAAGCGGGAGAAGATTTTGATCGAGGGCTTTTTCAATTTGACTAGCTACTTGGTGTCAATTCCTTTGCGGAACCAAAGAAGCATCAACGCTGAATGGTATACTACCAAATGCTTGGCAGAAGTTTTCTCTGTTGTGAGCAACAAGCGACCAAACACAGGGCTCCGCGGGCTACTGATGCCACCATGACAACGCGACTTCGCATACCGCGCTCAAAACGAGGGAATTCCTGGACAGCACGCTGGTCAAACTCATGGGTCACCCTCCTTACAGCCCTGACCTAGCACCGTGTGACATCTTTTTATTCCAGGAAATAAAAAATCAGCGCAAAGGGATACAATTTTTACGAGGTGTCTGCGGCGGACTGGAAAAAGTGTTTCGAAAACTGGTTCAGACGCATGAAACTTTTTATAGAGGCTAGTGGAGAGTAGGTACTTTGAAATAATTTAATAAAATAATATTTACCTATAGAACATTTTTTTTTTCGCAAAACTTTCTGAGTGTCCCACGTAAATAAGTAAACAGGTAAAGCTTTTACATAGACAACACTCTTGTTCTTGCGTCGTTGGCGTAGTACCATAAGACAATTCAAGTTTAGATTGTAAGAAAATTACTTACCCAGTGTGTATCAATGTTCCCTTCAGGATGTAACATCTCCATGAGCGACTCTTCGACTGGTGATACTTGTAGAGAATACTTCTGTGCTAATATGCACGCCTGCAGGGCATTACACAATATTAAATAAATGTTTTTTGACACATTAATTAGGATAGAGATGGTATTTATTGACCTTATAAATAAATAAATAAATAAAATCCATTTATTTCAGGGTCTCCCATAATACAATCGCAACTTACGAAACACAAAATAAATACAAATCACAATATAAAAATAAATACAATGTCATCAAATCATAAATACAATGTGAAATAAAAATATACAAGTCAATAAAAAAAAATAAAAATAAAATAAAATAAAAACTTTTTATTTCGGACTGAAAAATAATCCATAGATGTTAGTAGAGTACAACTTATGAAACTAGTGTTAGTATATTATATAATTATTTAAATTCTAATGTGGGTATTAACCCAGTGCTGGACGTACCGCGTGTCCAGCCTGTCCGCAATGTCAAATAAAAATAAAAATTTAAAATTAATCGGAAATTAGTAAAATAAAATACAAATAAAAAAAAATAAAAAGTTTAGGGCAAATTTTGGATAAAAATATTAACAAACTAATAAAACACAGCAAATATCACGTCACTCGTTAACATGCCCTGGCTATATGCCTACTGCAACACTTCCTAATATAAGGGCAGTCCAATCGTCCAGCAATCATCACCAGGACAGCATTGGAGCTGACCCGCACCCTGCGCACCATGGACGCGCACCGCTTGCGCATTGTGGTGTGAAAACAGTCGGTGCGCGCTTCCGCAAACATGCCCGAGGCACTACAGCACTACTTATGTAACGGGAATTTACACCGCGCAACGTTACAGGAACTGGTCGTAAATATGGCACATGGGGCTTCAGAAAAATACTACACACATTACGAGTTATGACTTTATGAGTCCCGTAAAACCGATTTTTATTCGGTGATGTAAATTTGAATGTGATTATTTTAGTGACCAATGAATTTGTTTTCTAGTGAGGTGACAAGTTATTGATAAAGGCTATTGTTTACTTTCATGTAATCTTTTTCTACAACGTATGGTATGTGGCTGTAGTATAAATACGTATCGTCGTCCTGAAGTGAAAAGCTCGTGATTACTCCACGCACGGCGCGGGTGTGTAGTAACATTACCTTCTCCCAGTGATGCAGCGCAGTGTGCAGCGCGTGGTGATGCTTGCCCTTGGCGCGGGCCGGGCGCGTGGTGCTGGCGGCGCGCGCATGCGCAGCCAGCGCGGCGCCCACGTCGCACGGCGCGGGTGTGTAGTAACATTACCTTCTCCCAGTGATGCAGCGCAGTGTGCAGCGCGTGGTGATGCTTGCCCTTGGCGCGGGCCGGGCGCGTGGTGCTGGCGGCGCGCGCATGCGCAGCCAGCGCGGCGCCCACGTCGCACGGCGCGGGTGTGTAGTAACATTACCTTCTCCCAGTGATGCAGCGCAGTGTGCAGCGCGTGGTGATGCTTGCCCTTGGCGCGGGCCGGGCGCGTGGTGCTGGCGGCGCGCGCATGCGCAGCCAGCGCGGCGCCCACGTCGCACGGCGCGGGTGTGTAGTAACATTACCTTCTCCCAGTGATGCAGCGCAGTGTGCAGCGCGTGGTGATGCTTGCCCTTGGCGCGGGCCGGGCGCGTGGTGCTGGCGGCGCGCGCATGCGCAGCCAGCGCGGCGCCCACGTCGCACGGCGCGGGTGTGTAGTAACATTACCTTCTCCCAGTGATGCAGCGCAGTGTGCAGCGCGTGGTGATGCTTGCCCTTGGCGCGGGCCGGGCGCGTGGTGCTGGCGGCGCGCGCATGCGCAGCCAGCGCGGCGCCCACGTCGCACGGCGCGGGTGTGTAGTAACATTACCTTCTCCCAGTGATGCAGCGCAGTGTGCAGCGCGTGGTGATGCTTGCCCTTGGCGCGGGCCGGGCGCGTGGTGCTGGCGGCGCGCGCATGCGCAGCCAGCGCGGCGCCCACGTCGCACGGCGCGGGTGTGTAGTAACATTACCTTCTCCCAGTGATGCAGCGCAGTGTGCAGCGCGTGGTGATGCTTGCCCTTGGCGCGGGCCGGGCGCGTGGTGCTGGCGGCGCGCGCATGCGCAGCCAGCGCGGCGCCCACGTCGCACGGCGCGGGTGTGTAGTAACATTACCTTCTCCCAGTGATGCAGCGCAGTGTGCAGCGCGTGGTGATGCTTGCCCTTGGCGCGGGCCGGGCGCGTGGTGCTGGCGGCGCGCGCATGCGCAGCCAGCGCGGCGCCCACGTCGCACGGCGCGGGTGTGTAGTAACATTACCTTCTCCCAGTGATGCAGCGCAGTGTGCAGCGCGTGGTGATGCTTGCCCTTGGCGCGGGCCGGGCGCGTGGTGCTGGCGGCGCGCGCATGCGCAGCCAGCGCGGCGCCCACGTCGCACGGCGCGGGTGTGTAGTAACATTACCTTCTCCCAGTGATGCAGCGCAGTGTGCAGCGCGTGGTGATGCTTGCCCTTGGCGCGGGCCGGGCGCGTGGTGCTGGCGGCGCGCGCATGCGCAGCCAGTGCGGCGCCCACGTCGCAGAGCGCGGCGGCGCGCGACGCGGCTGCGGCCCCGGCTCGGGCCAGTCCCACGCCCACGCCGGCCAGCGCAGGGTTCGCGCCCGCTCCCCACTTCACTCTGTAACGAACACCGTCGCATATTACAAAATTAAAACTTCATAAGGAATCCAGCATAACCCATAACAAACACAACTACTCCGCTCGATAAGATTACGACATTTCAGCTGGCTCGACGGGGTGTTGCCAATTACATTATGAAATTCAGAAAAATACATCAGTTTTCAGCATTCAATTTTATGAAGAAAAATTCACATAACGGCAAAATTTGTGGAACACAAAAAAAATCTAAATTTTTGACACTAATACTTTTTTGTTATTTTCGTTTCTTTGGAATTTAGTTTGTTTACTAAAAACAAGAAAAGAAAAACTAAATCTAGGGTCAATTTTGTTTACATATGAAAAAAACAATGAAAAAAGTCTAATTCAGACTTTTAGAATTTTCCGAACAAAACATTCACGCAGGGAATCTTTTGAAAAGGTTTTTATTTTAATACATGCTAATGTTATCCACAACGTTAATAATTTTTTTCCAAAAAATCAGAGCTGTAAAAGCCAGATTTAAAGCCAGCACGTGTGAGCGAGACTTGACGTTTTCATTCGTCGATACGATCTCGCATCCTGCTTTACGCTATACTGTTAGAGCGAGATCGCAACTGCGGCATCGGAGATACTCTGGCAGCGGCACGGAATTATTATCCCTTGAGTACGTAAACCTGGCAACGTCGAATCGCACATGCAGCGCTAGACCAGCTCTGCGCGGTGCGGCGAGGCAACGCTCCGAGTTAAATGTTATTCTTATCAATTCTTTCGACATGATTGAGTTTGTTAAATTACATTCTATAGTTTCATTTTAAAAAAAAATAGTTAAAAAAACTAAAAAACACGCTTTAAGAACCAAACTAAGAAAGGAGAAAATTATTTAATTCAACTAAAAAGCGTGGGGTGCTTTTTGAGGTATTTTTATAATCAATTAATGTCAAGCAGTCATAGTCATATTCGCAGGTTAAGCGAAGTCGATATTAACACACTTTTATTAGCTTGGTATGTATCTATGTATATATCTTATAAGTCTGTATAACATCGTTTTGGGAAACTGTTAGATGTTGTACTTTTTGGTGTTAATAAATAAATCAATCTTTGAACGTGATTTTGACCCACTTCAAAACGTCGAATTAAATTGAAACTTTGCACCCTTATCAAGGACCGATGACAATTCAATAATATCATAAATTTGTGCCTTTATGCAACAAGATATATTTTAAAAAAAACTAAAAATCATGCTTTTATAGTTAGCCGAACTAGACAATAAACAAAGGTAAAAAAAAACAACTAAAAACACGCTTTTATAGAAAATCAAACTAAAAAAGTAGAATATAATTTATAAACAAAAAAAAATAAGGATGGACTGATTTAATGTAAAAAAGGGTGGGTGCTTTTTGAGGTATTTTTAATAATCAATTAATATCAAGTACCCCACGCTTTTTTAGGTTCTTAAACCTTTTTTTTGGCCTTACTTCATAAAAAATATTTAACTAACGTCCTTAAGTAAACGGTGTACAATAAATAAAATAAAAATATGAGCATACCTCTGATGAGCTGCGGTCAGTAAGGCGTTCGCTTTGCTAGCGGCGGCGGAGAGGCGTTCTACCGCGGCAGTCAGTTCTCGGGAGCGACGCGCTAATGCTGTGCTGGTCTCTTGGTTGCTGCCCAGCACCTGGGTCAAAACATCACTGTTATTTACTGACACTAGGCGACACTTGCATGAGCGCTGATTGCGCTTTTATTTAGATATTAATTTGGTTGTCGATGTCGAGTAGTGTCAGTGACCCAGGTCCGCGGTGCCTCCATGCCTCGGAAAGCACGTTCAGACGTTGGTATCGGCTATCATTTTTGGATCTTTGTCAGTCGTTACGGGTCGTCAGAGCATGTCTACTTAGGGCAAGTCATTCGGCTCGGTAGACACAACTTTGAGAAAGAAGCCGATAGCAGGGTCAAGCCCGCTTAAATGTTGGTATGAAAGTCAGGTAAACTCTTAGATGGTCAGATGCTCAATCAGTACAGTATGGGCTAGATTGTAGCATGAGGCAGGGGGGTTGACCTCACCCACTCTTTTTTACCTGTACATAGACCGGCTGGTTGGTGAGCTGAGTAGCACTATGGTTGATGGTTCTGTAGATGGCAAAATGATCAACAACATTAGTTATGCTGATGACATAGTGCTGCTAAGTCCATTAATCTGTGGATTAAGGAAGTTGTTGGCCATATGTGAGAGGTATGCGGAGGCTCATGGCTTGAGGTATAATGCTACCAAAAGTGAGATGGTGGTTTTTAAAGCACGTAATAATACGTCCATGAACATATCACCGGTGACGTTACAAGGAACAGTCGGCAGAAGTCGTCATTTAATTTAAATACCTCGGTCATATTGTCACGGGTTTTCTCACAGATGACTAGGGTATAGATAGGGAGCGTAGGGCGCTGGCAGCCTGATGCAATATGCTTGCCCGCAGGTTTGCACGGTGCTCTGATGAGGTAAAACTGACGTTCTTCAGAGCTTACTGCCAGTTGTTGTACTCGTGCAGCTTGTGGGTTAGGTATACGCAGAAGGTTTACAAAGTTCTGCGCGTGTAGTATAATAATGCGTTGCGGATATTGATGGGGCTGTCTCGGTTTTGCAGTGCATCGGGTATGTTTGCGGAAGCGCGAGTAGATGACTTTCATGCTATTATGCGCAAATTGTGTGCATCGATGATGCGGCGATTCAGGGGTAGCTCTAACAATAATTTAGCTGCACTGGTGGACAAGATAAATGGACTTTTATCAGACTCTGGGCTGGCGGACATGTGCGTGCAAATGTACATGTGGCTAATTAAGTAATGTACAATAATTTTACTATTATGTTATTGAGTTTATTTATTAACATAGGCTGAGTTTATATTAACACTATATGGATTCATGGTTTGATTTTTTATTTGAATTGAACGACATTCGACGAGAAATTATTGTGTGTATGTAAATAAGAAAATAAATAAATCCGTTAAAGTCCGTTCGTAAACTGTATCAGATCCAAAAATGTGTTTGAAAGAAACCGGTGTATAACATGAACATGAATAGTGGGCTGACCGGTGCGTACCTCAGCGTGCAAGTGCGCGTGCGCGGCGTGCAGCAGTCGCGCGCGCGCCGCCCCGGCCGCACGGCGCGCGCGCTCGGCCGCCGTGCGCGCGGCGCGGTGCACGCGTGCGCGCGCCGCCTGCACCGCGCGCGCCAGGCCCGCGCCGCGCTCGGCGCCGGCGGGGCAGCGCCGCCGCGCCTTCTCGCACAGGGACTCCAGCGGCACGCTCCACGACGCGCCTGCGGGGGGAAATATTATTAGCGAATACTGCGCTCCGGGACGGTTACTACCATATATCTTGACAGTTTTACTGAGAAACTAGTTCTTTATTTATTGCGATACTAATCGGTGCATGTATACTTTTACTAAAGAAGGCCGACCCAGACGAGTTTTGAGCAAGCAATCGGAGCCAAAAATTGATAACTGAATAGGTGCGGCATGACAAGCGAACACCAAAATTAGATTTGACAAGTTTCACATCAGAGAAGCCCGGTCAAGAGACTACTTTCAGATTTCGAAACAGACCACAAATAAAATAATCTACAAACAAAGCCTTTGGATTTAGGTATGACCGTGTGCAACTTGACCCACAATGACTTAAATAGGCAAATCTGATGAAGAAATTATAGGCTAAAAGGCAATCTAATAATGCAATTTTACTTTTCATCAATATCGGCCCCAAACTCAACGATTTTTTTTTCTATTACCTTTTGCAGATTTAGCCATCCATACTGATTTGAAACACTCATCTGCATCAACAACATTTTACTTCAAAAAAATGTCCGTAGAATTTCTTGCCCATTCTTCTCCATAGATCCCTACTACGCTATAGAATAAACAACTAGCTTCATCTTTCTGACTGACTTATTAATTTTAGTAATTATGATAGTAATCTTTGTCCAGCTTTATCAAACAACTGACAGGCACCCTCTATTTAAATAATACCTTTTGTTCACCCTGAATATCCTTTAACAAAAATTCCAAATCTGAGCTTTCAAAGTCATAGTTAGATTTAGAATAAATTGAATAAATCTGATAATTAAATTGTGATTTTTTCATCAGATTTGCCTAAATAGGTCAGGTATGGGTTTGGCCGTAGACGATCATACCAAAACGAAGCATTGCTCATTGAAAAAGTGTGAGGGTATGCGAAGAAAGCCACTTCAAGGCGGAATTAAAGCCGTCTTGGGCAGCAACTTGAGTTCCGACTGCTGTTGGTGTTCTAGTTAAAAATAAATAAATAATTCGCCTCACCAATCTCCTTCTGTTCAACTTCAGCGTGTAAGTCGAGTCTTGCTCGACGCAGCAGTAAGCACAGCACGCAGGCGAGCGCCTTGGAGTGCACGCCCAGCACGCAACGCAATACATACTCGGCTGTGAACCTGCAACAGAGACGACACATTTACACAGTATACGGGAGAATTGAGTTCAATGAATGAACTTTTTTATTTGCTACAATGGTTATTATATGATGATGGTCAATTATTTAACATTTCACAATATTCCGTTTTGATATTGCAAATAAAAAAAGTATTTCACATAAGTCAATTACAAAATGCAATTGCTTAAAAAAAAATAATAGGTCTTTACCTATGAAATTGCCGTTTTGTATGAAAAAATTTAAACGAATTTTTTTCATGTATTTTTTATTTGTATTAATCGAAGTAATCACCCATGCAATCAATGCATCTTTGCCATCGCAGTGGCAGTTTATTGATGCCCTTCTTAAAGAAATCAGCTGAACGGGAGGCAACAAATTCTTCAAAGGCATTTTGTACTGCCTCTCGGGTATTGAATTTTTTTCCCGCCAAGAAGTTATCCAAATTCTGGAAAAAGTAGTAGTCTGTAGGCGCAAGGTCTGGTGAGTAGGGCGGATGACGGAGAGCTTCCAACCCCAGTTCTTGCAACTTGGAGACCGTCTGCTGTGCAGTATGAGGTCGCGCGTTGTCGTGCAGGAGCAGCGGAGACGAGCGATTGACCAATGCTGGTTGGAGATGTGCCAGCTTCTCCATCATTGTGTTCAGTTCTTCACAGTACACATCTGCAGTAATGCTCACCCCGTTTGGTAAGAAGCTGTGATGAATCACACCGGCGCTAGACCACCAAACAGTGACCATCACTTTTCTAGGGGTAAGTTTTCGTTTAGGGCATTGTTTAGGTGCTGAACCAGGATCCAACCAACTTGCTGAGCGCTTGCGGTTATCAAACAGAATCCATTTTTCATTGCAGGTAACAATGCGGTTCAAAATTCCTTCATTTGTGTGTCTGTTGAGCAGTGCAAGGCACGTCTCGACGCGTACTTCGCGCTGACGATCATTGAGTTCGTGGGGCACCCATTTGTCAAGCTTTTTTACCTTGCCAATTTGACGCAAATGGACCAATATTGTTTTGACGCTAACGTCGAAAGCTGCTGCTAATTCAGCCGTAGATTGTGTATCATCAGCTTCCACAATCGCCTTTAATTCGTCATTGTCGACCAAATTCTTCGGACGACCGCGAGGTTCATTTTTCAGGTCGAAATTTCCAGAACGGAAGCGAGCAAACCAATAACAGGTGGTGCGTTGGTTTGTAGTGTTAGCTCCGTAAACGTCGTTGATGTTGCGTGCCGCTTGTGCCGCGTTGCTGCCACGACGGTACTCATATTCCATAATTACTCGAATTTTTAACGTATCCATTATGACGATAAAGATTGAAATGCGATGAAAATGTAACACTAATCAATAAACAAATGACTAATTTTGGAAAAAAAAATCCATGTTTTTAAAATAAAATTAATTTGAAATTAGAATTCTTACCCAAACAAAAATTATTTTGATTTGAAATGGCCAGTACTGCAAAACGGCAATTTCATAGGTAAAGACCTAATAGTTTAAAAAACTAAAAAACACGCTTTAAAAACCAAACTAAAAAAGGAGAAAATAATTTAATTCAATTAAAAAGCGTGCGGTGCATTTTGAGGTATTTTTATAATCAATTAATGTCAAGCACCCCACGCTTTTTAATTGAATTAAATTATTTTCTCCTTTTTTAGTTTGGTTTTTAAAGCGTGTTTTTTAGTTTTTTAAACTATTATTTATTTTCTATTTTTTAGTTCTGCTAACTACAAAAACGTGTTTTTTTTTCTCAATTTTTTTATTTTTATTATTGAATTTTCATCGATCCTCGACAAGTTTACAAAGTTTCAATGAAATCTGACCGTTTAAAGTGGGTCAAAATCGCGCTCAAAGGAGTCGGTTACATACAAACAAACAAACAAACAAACATACAAGTGAAGGTAATATAAAGCGTGTAAAAATAGGTTCACTTTTGATTTTGAGTTGTGTTTCCCAGTACAGGTCAGGCTTTTGGCCTTATACGAAGGTACTGCCATTGCCTACGAGTCAATTAAGAATTTATTACATACTAGCTTTTGCCCGCGACTTCATACTCGTGGACTTTAAAATCAAGTAGATAATCATTTTTTTTGATAATATATAGCCTATTTTTTAAGTTAGACCTCTCGGAATACATCATTGAAAACTGCATTCAATTCCATGCAGTGGTTTTTTCGTGATGCGGTAACAAACATACAGACAGACAAAAATTCTAAAAACCGTTGTTTTGGCTTCTGTTGCTCTAATAAAGACCCCCCATACTATTTTTTCTTCAATATCTTTAATGTACAGACATCGGCCTGTTACAATTTTATTATATGTATAGATGTACATATTAGTGATAGTCTATAGATACGACTTTCTCCAAAGCCAATATTCTTTTGAACCTTAATATGCCACAGCGTACCATTAGTAGTAACTTTATAAAATAAATTGTCATAATCTTTGCCTAATAAAACAGGGTTTTCTGTCAGGTGCCATCTGACAACGAGTCCAATGAATTATTGTTCGATGTTGATCTGTAAAGTGTGTTAGTATTATACGGCCGACGAATCTTGGCCGTAGTAGCATGATTGTAGTATATTGTTTGTTACAATTGAAAATTGCTGTTTCGATAGTGTGTCAGTGTGAAATGCACACCAGTGGGGGTCTCTTACCGCCTGACAGGCTTGCAGAGCGCGGCCTCGTCGTAGAGCGCGGGCGGCCCGCTGCCCTTGAAGGCGCAGGCGCCCTGCGCGCACATCGCGAACACCTCGGCGATGCTCTGCACGCGCCGCACCAGGAAGATGTCTTGTAGTATGCCGCGCAGCACGGGACTCTGTAGCGCCGCCTGAGGAACACACGAAACGGTTCGATAATATTGAAATAGAATTGGAAAAACATCGCGAGGAAACCTGGAATAATAATGAATATTAGTCTGACATCGCCAAACCGCCTTGAGCAATCGTTAACACTGCTCATGTTTTCTCTGTATGAGAAGATGGCTTTGCACTGCATTTTGATAGCAATAGGCTGGTATAATGATTGAAATTGGCACTCAAACTCCATGTCGGTCGTTCTTGTCAAGTAGCGGCACGTGGTACAAATATAAGCTAATCAACAAGATGGAAGCAACGTACACCCACACATCCGCACACACATGCACGCACACAAACATAGCCACGCGCACACACAGCGTACTGTACACGTTTACGTACAACGTAAAATAGGTAAATGTTCAAAAACCTTTTCTAATGGTACGCCTTTTTTAACATGTCTCAAATAATCCATGATACAAAGTAAATAAATATAAAAACACACTCACCGACATATGCATAGACTCGCTAATATGATCGATTTTCCTCCACGCCGGTGGTATAGGTATGGCCAAGTTAGCAGCCAGTTCTTTTGCCCGCTGCTCCACGGCCGCGAACAGTCCGTTGAAGCCCATGAGCAGCATGCGGCCCGTACTCTGGCCCTCCGCGTCACCGGCGGGGGGAGATATTAGGGCTTCGAAGCGGGCCCGGACCTCCGCGACTAGCAGAGGGGCGTTGCTTGCTGGGGACTGGCAGAAAAGAGTTTGTTATAAAGATATCACTAGTCCGGATACCTAACATCAACAATAATCAGGTAAACTTTTTTGATATAAAACAGGGTACGAAAAAAACTTTTCCAAGGTCAAACATAAGGGTTTTTACATAGACTTAAAATTGCCTCACAAATGCAATAAGTTGAAGCACTATTACAAGTTGTAGGGTTTGTACTTTGTGTATACTTTGACATTACTAAAATTATAAATACAAGTATTGTGCTGCTAAACTGCATGGGATAAAGATGCCTTAAAACGTATAAAATATTTGATTTGAATGCATAATTGTATTCAATCATTTGGCTAAGTACAGAAAAAAAGATTAAATACAACCCACCTCCATATCCATAATCAAATATCTAAGATGCAGTTCCAACTGAGTCAGCAAGTCGTTGAGAGGCAACGGCGAGTTCATGATCACAGCATTCAGTTCACCGATTATTTGAAGCACCGACGGGTCCTCAGAGTGCACTTTCTTCAACGCCTCCGGTAGTATGATGGTGCTGAAGTTGTAGTTCAGTTGCACCAGGTCGGCGAGCAAGAGGTTCGCGTTCCTGACGCACTCTACTGCGACTGGCATAGCTGAATCTTCGGCCGAAGCTGATTGTAGAGGAAGTAATGAGAGCAGTTCAACTACTTGCATAGACACTGCACTCATATCATCTAAGAACCATTCTCCTTCACGAGATGTAAGGTCAACAAGACAGTCTCCAGCGCTTTGGGCTCCACTCTCCAACATCAAGTACCGTCTGTTCAAGTTGCAGAGCATGCCAATGACTACAAATTCTAATGCTGCTCCCGAGCCTTCTTCAGCCCTCACCCAGTTACTGATGTTCGTCTTCGCGTCGCGGTACGCATCTTGAGCCAATGCTAAGGCATCAGGGCCGCCTTCCATCTGTAGTCTTTCAATAGCTTTGGTCAAATGAGCGTTCGCTTCAACATTCATGGTTTGCAAACGGTAGTTGTAGTTTATGATCTGTTGTGAAGTGTCTCCTTTGTTGTTGTCAGCGTTCATGAGAGCAGTCACCTGGTTGGACACGTCGCGACACACTTCGGGCGACTTGCTATCTAACGCTGCTGCTAAGAACTTTCTAAACATAACCACGCGATGGTACTCTGTGTGGCTCTGAGGGTAGTACTGAGACACTGCCACGTATTGTGAGAGGAGATCGAGACAGGATCTGACGAGGTGGTGCGTCTGCTTCATGCTCTGATACAATTCCGTCTCGGCTTGCTCACATTGTGATATCATGGCGCCCTGTCCAGCATTGGTAAGGAACTCTTTAATATGTTCGAATATCGGTTGCTCTTCTGCGTCGCTACCGGAGAACTCTTGCATCCACGTCATGAGTTGTGGGCCGTTGATAGCTTCTGTGGTGTGCGCGAAGTTTTCGATCTGACTGTCGAAGTCTTTGAGTATCTTCACTAACACCTTCATGGAGTCCTCCACAGCGTTCTTCGCTTGTTTGTACGACTTGTACTTTTGCGAGATGGCGTATAACGGGTGGTTGCTTAGGTTCGGTCCGTAAGCTTCTATTTCTTTGATGAGGGCCATCTGTTGGTGACAGTCTTGGAGTCTTGCCTCCACAGACTTCAATTCCTCGTTCTCCTTCAGCCAGTTTTCCGCACACTGCTTGATTTCCGGCAGCACGGCCAAAAATTGTTCTCTGAAACAAATATCCAGCGATAAATAAACACTTCACGTTATGAATTTTTAACGAGGCATATATTGAACGCGTGGAATTAATAATTCAGAGGGAACAGGAAACGCGTTATTTTGACGTGTCTTTTAGTTGGAACATTAACTTTGAACATGAACACAAATTGGCATGAAACATTAGGCGACATCACAGGTGTAATTCAGGAAATGATTGTTATTAAAGACAAAACGACGCTATAAAGCCTTAACAACGAGAGACACACTGGGGACACACAGTGTGTTTCTCTGTAACGATCTCCGTAATCAGGGCTGGGCAAAATACATACTTTGCTTTAATTGAAATACAAATTAAAAAATACTGTACCGCAAGTATTTAAAATACTAAATGCAAAATATCTCTAAGTAAGGTATTTGAAATATAAAATAAAAAATAAGTAATCTAGACCAGCACGGGCTGAAAAGTAGAGGAAAACAAGATTAATTAATAAGTAAAACCAGAGTTTCCTTTCATGAACGCTAAATTTTTAAATGTACTGTCAGACAAACAGCCTCTTGTTGGAGAGTGAAGAAAACCTGCTAAAGAAAACAATCTTTTTACAGGTCCTGATGAGCACAAACTTGTGTTAAATTGTATGAACACATTTTCTATATTTGGATAGCGTTCCAGAATTGAAAGCTCTTAGCTTCTATCATTTAGGACAGAAGCTTTATTTATTCCGTGAAAAAACTAAAGGGAGAGGAAGTATATGCGCCCTCACGGTCGTAGTCGCCGCGGGAGACGCCCTGGGAGTCGGGAATCCCAGGCTGATTCCCGGCCACCGTAGGCGCGGGCTTGCGGACGGCGAGTAATGGGTAGCTAGCTGTCCGGTAAGGACCAAGCCCGGGTCGACGGCGCGTTGTGTTCCACGCGCGCCTCAAAGAGATGTCAGCACCAAATGGGGGGGTCCGGAAGGGCCGATACCAGCCAGGGGTGCGGGTTGTTCGAAAGAGATACCGCGGCCCCTGGCATACAGGCAACTGAGGGAACACGGGTGGGTTTTAGTCAGTAAAAGTCTGACACGCCCTCCCAGCTCAACCCAGAGCGGGAGAAGTTATTTGATGATTGCCCACCCAGAAAAAAAAAACCCTGTCCATAATGCAATAGATGTAATTTTGTGTCGATAAATAGTCTCGCGAGAATCTGTACAAACATGAAGTATTTGTCTGGTGTAAATTAAATCGTACAAGGTCGACTCCATTCATCAAGGGTGCTAAGTAATTAAGCTACCCACAAATGGGCACATTAGGAACTACAAAGCGCTTTCGATCCGATAATTTACTGAAACGTTAACGACAAAACTTTAAATAGGTGTGATTTTGTATCTATGAGTGCTTGGCCTTATTTCAAAGTAATTTACTAATATTTTGTGACCTATTTACAAAAAAACAAATGATATTCGCTGAATGCAGAGGTAGCCTCTTCTTTTCTTTGAAGTCGGTAAAAAATACCCATATTTCCGATTACTAGGTGTTCTAAGTATTTGAAAAATCCTGAATTCATAATTAATATGTACAAACAATCACCGAGCTGTCCGTATTAACACTCAAACCGTAGTTTTTGTGGGCAGCTCAGTGAACTATTAATAATAATATTCATTCATCATTAACATTGTTGTGTTATTATACAAATATTGGACAGTGACTGAATTGGTCGACCTCGATAATTTGACGTGTTGGGCTGAGAGCAGCTTTCAATTCTCTGTTGAGGAATACATTTGAAAACTGACTTCAATCAATAGGGGAAGGGTGAGATATCATGATTTAAAATAATAAATCTTGCAATCTTGGATGTCTTCTGCAACCAGATTGATGTTAAGATTGGAATATGACTTACAGCTTGATAAAGACAAAGAGCAACTCCCTGTATAGGTACCCAAGTAAGACTTTTTGTTCATCTCTAAAATTTAACAAATCTTCCGCCGGTAATACTTTTCAGACTACATTGCCTATTGTTTTATTGTGATTTAACGAAGAACTCTTTTCTCAGCAAAATACTTTTACCTATACCTGCCGATCAAGTTTCCGGCGTGATTCAAAGTTACCCGTTTTGCCAATCCCTATTACTGGTATAAATATACGCATGGTAAGAGCATCCATCGCGCCATCGCGTTAGAAAATGTGCAGTATTTATTGAGAACGTAAATCTGCGCGAGATGAGCGTCATATATCGTGGCGTAACAGAGCAGCATGGCGGCGACGCAGCTCGTTTACTAGACGTTAAGCTATTACATGGAATAGACTATGTATCTTCGTATTGTGGCGAATCTTTATTAGTGGTTGCTCATGTGGGAATAGACAGCGTGGATGGAATAATATGTCGTTTCAAGTCAATTGTGGCAATTCTTGAATCTCTCTACATACCTACAGTAGTACCTAAATGTCTTTAATAATTTTATATTGGATAGTCAAGTCAATACGTTTATTGGAAAAGACAAGCCATGCCAGCTCTGATTAGAACAGGGGGTAAACAGCTTCACAACAAAACTCACAAAACAATACAACAACAATACTCACGTGACTTCAGTTAAGTGATGCTTCAACTCCTGCGCCCTGACGGCCATCATGTCCAGGGCTGCGCGTACGTCTCGCGCGGTGCAGCGGCGCTTGCCCCCGGAGCCGGCGGCGCCGCCCCACTCCACCAACGGGTCGTAGACGAAGGCTTCCAGGAGTGTGAGGAGAGTCTCGCGACCACGACGCATCGTGCGCAGGACGTGCTCGCATGCGAGGCGGAAGATACCCTGTGGAAGAGAACACATTTAATTACCAACTCATTCATTCTGAAGAAAAAACAGGAGAACCTGTGTGTTATGTAAACTTATTAAAGTTTAGCCAGTTAATTAAGCTTATAATTTACAAATAATAAGTACGTTTGCATGCGTATTATGCTACTATCCTACTAATATTGTAAATGTGAAGGTTTGTATGTTTGTTACTCAATCACGCTAAAAAGCCAGAACGGATGTGGATGGAATTTGGCACACAGATAGATTATACCTGGATTAACACATACGATACTTTTTATCCCGGTGATACGTTCCCGTGGGATAAGTTTCGCCCTGCACGCGGGCGAAGCCGCCGCCAGCAGCTAGTAAATTTATCGTATGTGTTAATCCAGATTATAAACTGTCTGTTCGCCAAATTTCATCCTGATCCCTTCAACTGTTTTTGAGTGATTGAGTAACAAACATCCAAACATCCAAAGATACAAACGTTCACATTTATAATATTAGTAGGATTAATGTACTAATGTACCCAACTTATTTATAATTCATTATGATATTTGTATTTAAATAGATTTTTTTTATCGTTGTTCATGAAAACCAAAGCACCTGCCATCCTATTCCTTGGTTGACTGGTAGAGAATGCCTAAGGCATTAAGTCCGCCTTTGCACCTTTTTTTTGTGTGCGAAAAGTTTAATTAAATAAATTAAGTAGGTAGCATGACAAGTACATATATGGTGATGCACAAGAGAACTCATTCTTTTTGTTGTACTCGTTTTTAAACTAAGTTGAAATCGACCAACATCACTTTAGTTTAAAAGTATCCACAATGATAAACAGTCTCAACACCGTCTTTCCATACACTTTTAATTTCTCACTTTGTTTGATGAGTTTGTGCCAATTAAGTAGGTGCAAAGCCTCTTCCTCCGATACAATCCAGCTTCATATTAAATCCACAGTCGGTTATAATTCGCGGCACTAATAATCCGGGCCAGATTGTTAGCCCTCGGCCGCCTAGTTTGACCCAATTACCTCGTTGACTCTTAGCTGGGATCTAAATAACGAATAAACTACACTTTCAAGCTATTGTAGATCAGCTTACTCGTAAATGGGTAAACATGACAATTTACTGCTGATACTTTGTAACCAGCACTGTAAAATATTCATACATTTGTATATAAAAACTACAGACTCAAAGTGAATACTCGCTTAAGCAAATACAGGATGAAGGTTCTGTTTAACATGAACAAGCCTTACAGAAGCTCATGCAATTACGTCAAATATTAGAACCTATTCCAATCCCAGCTCAGCAAGTAACATGAACATTGGCGGCAACTTGTACCGCCTCACGCGTATAACATTATGGATATGAGCCGCCGCACGCCGCAGTGTAGCAACTTGTTATGAGTTCGCGCCTTGTTCTACTGATTATAAGTTGCCTGTGTATAATGTAATGAGCAGGAGTTATAATGAAGGTCGACCACGGAATTGTAGGCTTTTAGCTAAGACATTGTACAATGTGCAGGGGGATATAATTAAAATTTGTTGCTAAAAAAGTAAGCAACAACAGCTTTAAATAAAACAAAATGAACACGAACAGTGCAGGGTTATACCCACTAGTCTGTGGTACTAAGGTTATCTGCTTTTTAAAATAACAATTAAAACAATTACCACTCTTTCAATAATAAGAACGTAATATTAGTGCTACTGCGCTGAGAGTATCGCCATTTTTATTAAACGGTTTTATTTAGCTCGCCCTGTTTGTTTTTTGGGTCAAATTTAGTACTTGAAATTTTACCCCCTTCCAGTTGGCAGATTGATCTGATATTTGGTACACGCCTTTAGTTTTGATAACAATACAATTTAACTTATTCAGTATTATTGTAAATCCAAGATGGCCGCCGCTACAAAATGGCGGATTACATATCTTTTCACTACCCCCTCAATAAGGGTATCAAATGAAAGAAAATGATGAATTAAAATACTGTAAACATTGAAAAAATATAAAGTAACGAAATAAAAACTAAAAACTTGAAAATAAAATAAGTAAAACAATATTTTTAAGTAAAACGATTTTAATGAAAATAAGGATGTCGATAATGTAATAAAAGCTAAAAAATAATTCGGTAGGTCCTAAGCAGCAGTCATCACACCTTATTAAGCTACGCGTAACTGGGTTGGGTTATGTATGTATAAATGAGTAAAAGAAGTTACGAGTCACATCGTTTAGGATTGTCGGCTTCGTCGTCAAAAAAGAGAACGCCTCTGGCATTAAGTCCGTCTTTTTACTGTTATTGTGCACAAAATTTAATTAATTAAAACAAGGAACTATCAAACTTTTGACTTTCTTTAATCTCCTTATAACTTGGCACCTATTTGGATATAAATTCTTTTATTGGCGAAGCTGACAATTCTGCTTTTCCTTTGTACCAAATCATCATCGGCATCATTTTATTTGTAAATGCTTTTGGTGGGGAATTTTATTCTTCAACGATACAGGAATCTTACGGCGTGCGGTTAAAATTGGAACTAACGCCACCATCTTGTTTTTCCAATACAATTTATGTGACAATTTCACAAATGTTTACCAACAACGCCACCCAGCCAATGCCATTCAAACACCAAAAGATCCTTGTAGCAATAAAGCAAAAAGTATGTACTTCCACTATAAAAACGAAATGTTTGCTTGACACACAATCATGTCAAATGACGATGCACGAGCGATGTGTGTAAAATCACCAATGTACAATTTTATTTCAACGTGTGAAGTAACAAGGTCCTAAATAAATTTGGTTAAGTACTTGTAATTCGTTAAGCGCGAAATATATTTGTAGTGCAAACGGACCTTAAATAACCGAAATAAATGATAGACGCAATAAAGAGCTACAAAAACAACGTTGTACGGTGGGCTGCATCAATTGGGTACCCCATTTGTATTAAAATTTTAATACAACTGGGGTACCCAATTGATGCAGCCTACTGTACATCAGATAGAATACGCCGGGCGAAAAATTGCTACTAGCGCGAACACGGCGCGAAGGGATTTTTTTTTTTGAGGGTGGGAAATCATCAAATAACTTCTCCCGCTCTGGGTGGAGCAGGAGGGTGTGTCCGTCTTTTACTGACTAAAACCCACCCGTGTTCCCTCAGTTGCCTGTGTGCCAGGGGCGACGGTATCTCTTTCGAACAACCCGCACCCCTGGCAGGCATCGGCCCTTGCGGACCCCACCAGTCCGGCGCACCAGGACACATGGCACGCCGTGACCACCCCAGGAACCAAGTAGCACAAGAGCCCCAGAGTACCCTGGCACCCTTGGTCCCGCTGCGACGGGTCAGCGCAGTGGCCCCGCCGCCTACCACTTCGGCCGCAGGGGATAGGGAGAGCGGCCAACGCCAAACCGACACTCCTCTTCCCCTGCGGCCCCACCGCGGCCGCCATCAAACGGTGGCAGCCCCGTCCAGGCCACGGAAGGGAAGAGCGTTACCCAGAAGTACCGGCACTCCTCCTCCGCCGCAGCCTGTAACCCTCAGCCGCGATGCCTCCCATTTGACATCGCGGCCCGCCTCAGTTGCGGCGGCTACTGAGCCCCCCCCCCGCAACGACAATGCGGGAACCCACTGGGGGGGGGCGCGAAGGGATTGTGTATTGTTTCATAAGAGGGGTAAGGGTAGCGGGGGTGATTTTTTTTCTTGGTTTAAATGTCGGGCGAAAAGTTTCTTCTGGCGGGAAGGGATTGTGTTATGTTATCGTCGTGTATGAAGACAGGGGCAGGCGAAGAGGCGCGGGTAAAACTTGTATTTTTTTTTGTTACTACGCCCCCTTAACCTTCTAACTAACATTTAGTACACTCAGTAGCGCTGCACATTATAAGTCAACCACAAAGACGTGTTGCAGGAAATATTCCGGGTTGAGCTCACAAAGGAGCTGGGCCGCTCATTTCGCTCCAAATATGTTGGAGCAGCTCAACCTTCACCTACTGAATATTTAACGAGACCTAGTTTACTTTTGTCCCGAAGAAGTGATCGGTTTTGTTTATTTATTATTTTGTGAAAGTATTTTTGAGAAGGGTAGAGTTGAGTTATTTTTTTATGTATGTCTATATACTATTTGATTGATTGAAAACATTTTGGGAGACTATTATTCATGGAAAGTTGATTTAGGATATTCACATACCTAGTGCTCGAACTACTTTAAGCTGCTTCTGCTGATAAATAGTTTATCTAACATATTGTTTCGTAAGTGTTCATGAAAGCATTACAAGGAATAAGCTGTCCACTGCTTTAAGAATGTCAACTTTATTCTCATAAAACCTACAATAATTGACAAGACATTTTAATCCCGTCCCTCTTACATAAGAAGTAACCGAACATTATTTACAAGAGGAAGGTCCGCAAGCTCCCCAAGGGCCAGTAGTGCGCAGACACATTCGTTCCAACACGACATCTAGCGCCAATTGAAAAATTCCGCCGTTTGTCGCCGACAATACCACTATAGTGCAGCGGGCAGGTACACACGGCGAAAGACCAACCATTGTTCCCATGTATAATAAGGTATGCACCTTGAAAAAATTGCATGCAGGCTACGCTGTTTAATTAAATAATTTACAGGCACACTTAAGTTGCATTTGTAACTCCTATACTGGCAATTTCCATTACTACAAGCCGTGTTCGATGGGATATAGCCGTGTTCCATAGCCATTTTAGCGAGTGAATTTTCAAAAATCCTCATTTTCCTTATTTACTGTTTTGTGGACTGTACACTGTACACTTGTACGTGTCCACACGTGTTCACGTATTGCGTGGAACTTGGAAGCATTGTGTTCTTTGTGTGTGTATAAACAACCACAATAACAGTTTTAAGTGTGTTGCTTTCAAAACGAAGAAATACGTGGGAGAAGAAAGGGTGTTATCATCTCTTACAGAACAAATGTTATCGGATGCTAATGTATATATACGATACTAGCTTCCACCCGCGGCTTCGCCCGCGTGGAGGGCGGAAATTATTCCACAGGAATGTACTACCGGGATAAAGATTCGAGTAACAGACATCCAAACATCTTCACAAACTTTCACGTTTATAATTAGTAGGATAAACGTTAGAATGGGAGGTTACTGGTAACATCATCTCAGAACCGTTTCTTCAGCTAATAATTTATTCTTTATCGATTGTTGTATACCACACAAAGTATTTCGGTATTATAGGTATTCACTTTACATGACATTTAACTTTAAATGAAAATTTACATTATAATCAAAAGTTATATACATGTCGTTGCTTTATGTATTTTACGGTGTCTGCTTACATAAATAAGTAAAATAAAATAAATAAACAAACAATCGTTTTACAGTCCATAAAATAAATCTAATAGTACTTTAATATTACTTTAGAGTAAGTTATCAGTTTTAAAATAAATCATGTTCTAGCCACTGATATCGCACCAGACATGGTTTTGTCGAAACTCCGCAGTCAAGGTGATCGCCACCGGGGACTGGATTGCCCCCAGACCACGGGAAAGATACAAGAATATTGGATTTATTGCCAATAACTTGACACACGAGGTTTTGTTTTCGACACATTAAGCAATTTGTTTGTTACTGAAAAAAGTTATACAAACATATTTATATTTATTAATACTTTTGATATTATTATAATACTATAATAATATCAAAAGAAATCTAAGTGAAAGAATGAATTTACATTTTTCGAGGCTTATTTAAATAAAATTGAAGTAAAGAAATCTTATTGAAAAATTGAAAACCAAACTACGTTATTCAATCAAGTTATTTCGACTTACGACGGCTTTGCTCCACATAAAATTTTACTTTTTTCAAAACCTTTACAAACTTACATTCACTGCCAGTTTGTATTGAAGAAGCAAGTATCTTGTGCCTTTAGCGAAACTTGAATACTTTATGTGACCTAATCGTACCGATTTACTTAGCCCAGACCTAATCACACTGCACTACACTACACTACTCATACTAGTAACAATATTACGAAAATATAAATTGTGTTGAAGATACTAAAAAGTCCAACATTCCGTCAAAAGTTTATTGGAATATAACGTACAAAGAAAATATGTAGAAACACAATACAGTAGTAAATTGAATTCAACTAACAAAGACCTAACGATTGCAACATGATAACTCGTAGTCGCGTAGCAGTGCTACGAGTTACGGCGTAGCAGCGTAGCATCATAGGCTCGTAGCAAGACCTTTGAAACTTAGGAGGTATTCCGAATATTACTCCAATAGACTTGGTCCGAATGAAATAAACTATTTGGACTGGAAGGCAATACATTTGAAGAAAAGATAATTCAAATTATTCTACGATAACATACTATGATGTTATTTTCCTATTGCGTTCTAGGACCAAAAAATGCCTATAAAATATATTCAATTTAAATCTAAATTCTAGGCGTAACCGTATCTCCTTGTATTCTATGCTCCAGGTCGATAGGCCATCGGTAAAACATGTCGAGAGCTCCCAGCGTCGCGTTACGGCGGACTTACGAGCTCTATCCGAGACTTGTTCGTTTCCGACTACTGCTTTTATGTATAGGTACGTTTGATTCAAGATGGTTAAATCTCCATAATATAGTTTCCAAGTTCGGTAAGAATAGAAAAATGTTTTATCATTACTATTCATCACTCAAGGAATGGAAACTTTATTAAACTTTATTTTCTCGGCTCTAGTGTTACTCTCAGCCTCAACAATGAGTCTGGTCGACATGACACCATTACAAATAGCCTTGTTTTCACCACTCGTCTTCGGAACCATATAAAAACGCCAAAATTGTTTTCAGTAGCTAGTTTCAACCAAATTGTAAGCTTCAAATAACTATTACACTTGGCAACATCAAATCGTTAACGTCAACCCGTGAGCTAAGGAGGCACTTGTGGGCGCTGTGTAACCCAATTGGAATAATGTTATAACTTATCGAGAATTGTGCATTACTGTTACGGGCTTGTAGTTAACTGAATTACCAAGTTCAGTAGTCCGTATGCTGGGTGTTTTGTTAGGTTATGGCAATCTTTGAAGGGCGGGTACAGGTTAAACAACTTGCCTAATTCAAAATAACATTATTTTGCCACGTTCTGCTATGTGAACTGAGACTATGGCGTTTTTTCTTTTATTTAATTGTATCTATTTGATTAAGATTTTATATGTTTAAACGATAGCTTTTGCTTATTTGCAGTATTTTTAGTTAGTTGACATATTTGTAATTTCTTATAATTTTTTACTTGTAATACCTCAATCATATAATGTTTATTGTGATGACTTGTAAGAACCCTTTACTAAAAAAAGAAGAACTTTGACTATCCAAGTCTATCAATTTATCAATAGGTGTCTTCAGTTAAATCATAAAGTAAGTATATGAAATATTCATTCTTTCTAACCTTGTATGTAAGTAACGATAACGTTCTATGTACTTTATTGCGTACTTAATATTTATGTAGATTACCGTTACACCTACATTTGTCTGTTACCCTGTTTACATTGAGCACGCGCCAATAGAGTATTACACCCATTTTTTTTAAAGTATCCTAATTAGATAACAAAGAGCTAATAAACCACAAAAAAAACACATTTTTTTTATTTAATCGATTATTGTCGTAAAAATGCATTAACATTTTTCATTTTCAAATTTCGCGCGTAATTTGACGGACCCAGTGGACGCCATATTGCTCTGTGGGTATGATGTCAGTTTGCTGTGTAAACAAATGCGCTGACATTTAATATGATTATTGTTTATAATCACAGTGGGCCCTATCAGAATACCAGCGCTGCGACACCTTTAAATGTCGCAGCATCATGCTGAGATAGGGGCCTTTTGGCCTCGTACAGTATTTTGTTTTTTTTATTTTTTACTTTTTATAATATTTTAATTTTTTTTTGTTAAGCATATTGTGTAGTTAAGTTTCTTTTATTCCTGTGCGAGTCTAATAAATAC
This sequence comes from Antitype chi, assembly GCA_947359405.1. Taxonomy (NCBI): domain Eukaryota; kingdom Metazoa; phylum Arthropoda; class Insecta; order Lepidoptera; family Noctuidae; genus Antitype; species Antitype chi. Next base: position 1,233,445 of record OX375823.1, read on the forward strand.
GTTTTCTTTCTTTCTTTCTTTCTTTCTATAATTTCATAAAAATGAGTTATTAGTCTACTTATCGTTGGTTTGCTGTTCCTGAATGCAAAATGTTATTTAAATAAAAAATAATCTGGTTACAAAAATAATAAAAATACAAAGTTGTTCAATTGACACGCCGTATGACGTAATAACATGGCGGCTACTATTTCATGGTGTTCAAAAACAGATTAAAAAGACTGAAATCTTTGAATTGAATTTTTAAATGTATTTTGATATTTCATGAACTAAAACTAACATTTTCCGACTGAATTTTGCCTAAGCTATCTCAATAAAATATTTTGATTTATTTTTGTCATATAGAGTAAAATACCCTATTGCGGCAGTATGTCCCCTCTTTGAGGAATGGATTGATGCCTGGTTCCTATATTCAACGGATCGTCATAGTTTAACAGCTACCACTCGCGTTCAAGTTACTAATAACGAGGCGTAACTTGGTGTTCCACAAAGATTTTATCTAGCCTACCAGCTACCAACATTCGTCGGTTACTTGTTAACCGATGGTCCTCAATGTTATCTGTAGTTCAGAAACTACGACCTTTTTTCAAACATTATGAGATATTTAAATACTAAATAATGTTAGTTTTACTTATATTGCGGTTCTTTAGCTAAGAAAAATATGTAGTCCTTTCTAACTTACAGTTTTATATTTATTTACTTCTGTTGCTAATTTGTGAACAAAACGCTATAATAATAATCTCCAAAGATGTTCCTAAAAGGTTTTTACGTCCTCTAACTGCTACGAACAGATCTTGGCTACCTGCTGACCGAAGCCCTTCGACGACATCCGACCGGCATTAATTGCGTTTTGTTGTGCAAAAGTGCTTTTTGAATGAAAAATACTGAAAATGACGCTTAATTTAAGTAGTAACGATCATTTGATTAGTTTTGGTTTTGGTACATAAATGATTTGAAAATTATGTTAGCCATTACTACCGAACTTTGGCTAAATGTAACTGGCGTCTGTTATAAATGAAAATGAAAGACAAAACTGTGTCTGTACACACGGCTACACATCAAGCTATACATTCAGTTGATTTCACTTTGTATAGGATTTCCGTTCAGTGCGGCAGCGTAAACTGGAAATGTATAGCTTGATGTGTAGCCGTGTGTACCTAATTTGTAAACAATCTATACCATAGAGCTATTCCAGTCAAATAACATTTCTAGATCTTTCAATTCAACATCTGAATGAGACATTTTGATATATTTTAACGTTAATAATGAAAACACGTAAATCTTTAGAATTTATCCGACCAATTTCGGCCAGTAAATAAATCACATACGCCTAGTAACTGTGACAGCTGGTTAACGTTTCAAAAAAATTATAGGAATTGTACGAGTTGTCATCTCTTTACATTATCTGTTATTCGTAGCCCTCTCATCATTGGGTAGCAAGCCAACGGTAACGTCGCTTACGAAACGTTTGGTATAGGAACACTTTTGGGTTACGACCTTACGACTTACGCCTCGTAGACGGTTCTACCGTCAGTAAGCAAAACGAATCGTTTCTATAACATAGGAACCGTGCATGAGAGGCGCCATGGCGTCCTCAGTTTCCACCTGACGCAGGTCCTCACCGGACACGGCTGTTTCGGGAGGTTCCGGTTTCGCATAAGGCGGGAGGGAACACCCGGGTGTTTCCACTGCGTAGATCGCTCTGAGGACACGGTGGCACATACAGTGGAGGTCTGCCCGGCTTGGGCGGAGTACCGCTGTGTCCTTGTGGAGGCGATCGGTGGCGGCAATCTCTCGCGTCCGGAGCGAGATTGCATGGGTAGCACCCTCAAAAAAAAATAAAAAATTATCAATATGATTTCGTAAATTAAGTCTTTGCAAGTTATCCACGGAGCATGCAATCAAACGTTACAATGCTTCTATAACATGACTGCTTGTGTATTCCTTGATTACTATAATATTCTAAAACAGGAAACAAAAGACCTAGCCCTAGCTTCCCGAGCAGCATTACCTAACATGCGACCAATGATATCGCAGCACAAGCGGCATCGCAGTGACGTCGTCCGGCTCAAAAGACCAGTTTCTTCTTACGGATATCGGACGCGCTATCCACGCGCCGAGTACTTACACATTCATAATAAATGTGAGAGATTTAAGAGGTTTACTTTTTCGTTTTGTTGAAATGAAGCTCTCTTGTATACTGAGAAATGTTCATAATAAAGTTTACAGGCCTAATTTATTTAACTAGACATGATGATAGAATGTATAATTAAGAAAAAGTCGAAAAACGTCATTCTGTCACGTTATTAACTGCCTTATACCAACCACTCCGAGCGGTAGACAAGTTTTAGAGTAATCCAGATTGTCACAGAATACAGAAAACAAACCTCACTTCCAGAAAGACCCGTGGTGGAAAATGACTTTTCGTAAGACCGAGAACATTTTAAAACTTTGTCCGACATTGCGAAGACGCCAAATACTAATGTACTGTTGACAAGTTTATTCGCTAAAATGTAGTTCACTGAAATTTCTCTTCACTGAAATTCTTTGAATTAACTTTCTGGGCTTGTAAGGTTAATATTTGAGATGTGGAAAACGCAGCTAAATAATTAACTACGGTAAAGAGAATGTAGGCGGAGAAAGTTTGTGCTATGTGTGGAAGTTGATTTGTGATAACATTGTTAAGATATTGTTGAGTGAGTGCCTCCTTGTGTGTTTAGGTGCGGCACGCATGAAACAGTTGGCGCCTAAGGAGATGTGCACTGAGATATTTTATTACATAGGTCTTATGCTTGAGACTAAAACTTGGCAGGATCTTAACAATTCAAAATTCAAAAACGACTCAAAATTCTTACGTTTATGATGGGAACCATGGGAAATTATAAAAGGCGCCATGTATTCATGTAATCCTCTAGGCACTTGGTCGTATTTTAGAAAATCACAATTCCTGTTACATGTATTTGTAACACTCCCCTCAGTATTTAAGTCCCCTCGTTTAAGTACGTCGTGTGTACAATTACGGAGCTAATTACAGGTCAAAGGTGCGGCAGCCATGTTTTATTCACGCGGCGGCACCCTTTGTAAGAACTGTTTGCGTAGCCTTTGACGACAGACCTGCTTGATCATCTATTTGCATGTGGTTATGATATTGTGGTCGGAATATTAAAGCGGAATTGATGAGATGAATTAATTGGAAATGATCCGGGTAATAGTTAGAATGAAGAATAAATAAATCTAAATCTATCAGCGACGACAACCAAGAGTCAATCAGAGTGTTCAAAGATGGTCAGTCATGGCTTGTGGTACCCATAACTTGTAGCAAAATTCTTGCATGAAGACAACTTATTTTTTTGTTCAATTGACAGTTTAAAACCAAATATTCCTTTTCTCATACTATCCACTTTATCTTTTGCGAGTCGGTCCAGGCAGACAATCTTGCTCGTCTTGCAGAATTGATTAGAAATTAATCTTTTCAACAAGCTTCTAGCCTTTGACCCGAATGTGTTAATCCATCACTCCCACAGATGTCGCTGGTGGTTCGCAAGTTCCAGACGAGTGTGAGTCGCTAAGCAGTTGGCGCTAGTTTTTAACTCGGAGCTCCGGGTGCGACACTTCATTAAAACTTGGGCGCGCGCTCAAAAATATCTCGCTCGGAGATATTGCCCCAATTCCGGCCAGCGCTGATGAATTGCGCGTTCTTAGATATGGAAGAATTATGTTGTAATTTGACGGCAGGAGTGAAGTAGTGCGATTTATTTGGTGGACTTTAGTCTGCATTTATAAGAATTAAACATTTTACGCGTGAAAATAAACTTAAAAAGGCGACGAATATTGTTAAAAAAGTCATTACTTGATACGACGCATTTAGTTACCTATTTCATTTTCTTAAACGATAGTTGCACAAGTAAATGTGGACTTTTCAATTCTCAGATAAGAACGAGTGGAAAATGTTCGGTGAAATAGAAATGCCAAACTTTCACTCTCTTTCACGTAAACGGAGCATTACGTGGGCTCCAAAGTCTTGCATTATTGCAAACATTAGCGAACTTTTTAAAATAAACTTGGATAAAATCGCGGTGTGAGGCAGGTTCATTATATAATCAAACCTTCGATGCTTGCGATTTATTATAAATTCACGTTCGTATATGGCGGGTTAATAAACAATATCGAGGAATAACAATACAAAGTGCCGATGCTGTTACCGTTCAAAATTTCTTAAGGGTTTTGAAAGAGTAATGAGTTGTACCTTCTACCTAGTGAAGTTTGTCGAAAGGGGCAGAGGTCGCGCTGTGACCCGATGCAATATTCATACTATCTTCTATTCGCCCAGTCTAATAATCACAGATAAATTTGTCGTGAATAGATGGTGGAATAAAACGTAGAATTATGCAGATTTATTCCAATAAAGATATTTTTCTTCTTCTATAGAAAATGTGGGTCATTAGGAGTAATAAATCAAGCGTCGATTCCTTTCTTTGTGAAAGATTTTTACTTAAAAGTTCTACTTGATGCTACTGATTATGCAGGTACCTACGTAACGTAAAGGTTTAATTATTTCAGTATGCTTTGTCATTTTTGTATCTTGAAAGATCACGGTGCCCTGGAAGAGATAGCAGAGCTATGCTATTTGTACAAGTACTATATTGATAACAGTGACATAAACCCGTTGTTAAAACCTATTTCTTCTGATGTGAACTACAACCAATTTGTCACGAAATACTATCAAGTTACGTACGTTACGTATAACAATCCGATATGTCCGTACACGAAAACACGTGTTTCCAAAAATACCCTCCAGTCTACATTGAATGGGTTACTCACACAACTCGAACGACGTGTGATTTAGTGTCGCGTGTCTCTACACAAGGACTGTGTCTCGGGAACTATAAGTACACATTAGGTTATATTGCCAAACGATCAATTATTGTGCGCTGTCAGCTGACTTATAACGCTATAGAACAGACACATTTATGGATACAAAATAGAAGGCTTATTAAAAAAATCTATTCAAGAAATAGACGGAATCTTTGCGCTCGATAACAAAGCTGACTGTATCATCTGTGGATTCCAAATAAGTAATTATAATAGTGATTGATCTGGGATGCTGACATGTCAAATAATATAAAACCCTAAAATATTGTAAATCATATTTATCTCGAATGCCTTATTATGCGTTTATCCCTTGATCAGTATAGCTCGACAGATCTGAAAGCGATTCAATTATCAAAAGAAATATAACGCCTATTTCTATTTAAAAGAAACTAAAAGATTTATATTTGATTGGAAATTAATTCAATGATAATAACAGTCTTTACAATTTAAATCCGAAAGCGTTTTTGAGTAAAATTGATTTGATTAGAATTATAGATTTTGTTGACTTAATTTTTTTTTAAATAAAATGTTGAATAAACCAGGTTTTTATCTAGTGGACAATGCAAATGTAAGTTTGTTTTAACACATCTTTTTAAATAACCGCTAACACTATGCTATCATAAAAAGGTAAAAATATACTTAAGCACTTCTTGAACATCATTTTCATGTAATCATTCGAATTACATACAACTAGTTCGTTGCGTTACGTATTAAATAAATGACCATGTTGATTTCATAAAAGCATGTTTTCATATTATATTATTTATATTAGGAGCACTCACAGTAATAAGCTAGTGTCAAAAAATATTTAAATCACAGACGATTAGAATCCGTTTCTCAAATAAATAATGGATGTCTAGCCCATAAACAAAATTTGGGCTGTTTTGATATATGTAGATACTTGCGACACATCTCATTTGGTTATTCCCGTGATCCTTAGTACTTTTGTAAAAAGCTACATGGAGGAATGATAAAATGTTAAGGACTTTTTTTTTGTTGGGAAATCGTCAAATAACTTCTCCCGCTCTGGGTGGAGCAGGGGGGCGTGACAGACTTTTACTGACTAAGACCTCGTGTTCCCTCAGTTGCCTGTGTGCCAGGGGCCGCGGTATCTCTTTCGAACAACCCGCACCCCTGGCAAGCATTGGCTCTTGCGGGCCCCATCAGTTGATGCTGACATCTCTTTGAGGCGCGCGTGGAACACAACGCGCCGTCGACCCGGGCTTGGTCCTTACCAAACAGCGAGCTACCCATTACTCGCAAGCCCGCGCCTACGGTGGCCGGGTATCAGCCTGGGATTCCCGACGCCCAGGGTGTCTCCTGCGGCGACTACTGCCGTGAGTACGCATATACGCCTCTCCCTCACATGGGCCGCTTCCCTCTTCGCGAGCATTACTGCTTCGCAGAAGGAAGTGACGGCCGCCCATGCTCTCTCGCTCCGTACCATGGCCTGGACCAGGGCCGGACGCGAGAGATCGCTGCCGCCGATCGCCTCCACGAGGACACGGCGGTGCCCAAGCCAGGCAGACCTCCACCGTATGCTCCATCGTGTCCTCAGGGCGATCTGCGCAGTGGAAACACCTGGGCGTTTTCTCCCGCCTTATTCGAAACAGGAACCTCCCGAAACAACCGTGTCCGGTGAGGACCTGCGTCAGGCGGAAGGTGAGGACGCCGTGGCGCCTCTCAATCCACCCCTCAATGAGGGGACTTACCGCCGCTGTCGTGGCGTGCCCAATGTTAAGGAATTTTCAAATATGAATTTGTGTTTTTTTTAACAGTCAACATGGCCACATTCAATGTGGCCACCTCCTGGGCTCTATCAACATAGAAACATGGAAGAAGACTACCATCGACACGAAAAGATGAAGATCGCATTACATCGCTTCATAAAGTTCTAGCTGAACTAAATATATATTTATGACAAAGCGCAAAATATGCTCCAATTTTCATGAGGTTAATTAAAATATACTAGACTAAAAAACTATATCGACAACTTTTATCTGACAGTTTGATATAAAAAAAAAACTAAAATTTTATAAAAGCAGACACTCATAATAAACATTAGGTAAATATACCAACAGCGACTATCTTCACAGTACTCCCACGTATACGTTCGGGCTGCATATTGAACATGTCAGTCAGGAGTGTATATAAGTAACGTTCCTTGCAGCACGTCACGTCGCCGTGACGCCGTCATCACGTCGTCACGTCACACACATGCCTATTATAAGTGACAGCTCTTCTAGCTTACGTCATCGATTTATTGCAAAAATCCAGCCGGTATCAATGTTACAACAATTTCAGACTATAACTGACGATTTTCAAACTGCAAAAACCTAGTTGTACCATCTAGAGAAATTGGTTTAGTCGATCCTTTGAGCGAGCAATACATGTCAGTGCTACGTGGCTACACGCTACGAGCATAGGCTGCTACGGCGTAGTGCGTAGCCACCGTGGAAGAGTTACGGAATTATGTTAGATCTCTTTTAGAATACATAATGCCTACGCCGCGCCGTTGAGTTCTAAAACCACATTTTTATATGAATTTGTGATCACGATCATAATCCGAGATTCGTTTTGATGTTACAGTTTGAATCACAGTTTAATATTTCAATGAGTTATCAACTGACTTTGTTGTTGCAGAGTACATTAATTTGTTTCTAACAATATTACGGAAAGGGCAGACGATATCTGGCTTCCGCCTCGGTTACAGTTCGTTATTAAAGCTAATCAATGTGACAAATTCATCTAAATTGTTTCTAAGATTTGACGTGTATTTTGAGCACGGACCATTGTGATACGATGACATATCCTCACAAACACACGATCCGATTTGCCGATACGATCTGGCATTAATCAGATTATGTCAAACGGTTTCATATGCATACGAGTCTGTCTGAAAGGGATCCGTTCAGTGGAGACATCTATCTGGCTCATTATAGGCGTCTTTGTGCGACACACGAGCTGCCGCCGAGCCGCTGATAACACTAATACGTCTTAATGCCGAGGATATTAGGAATCCTCGTGGTTTAGAGATTCAAGAGATAGGCAAAGTCTTGATGGCTTATGTATAGAGCTCAGAGCTAGTTGCCTGAATGGAACAGGCCCCGTTTACAAATAAGATAGTACATACACTATACAGCATCGAATACTGACAATAGTACAGGTACTAGTTCTGTTGCTATGCGCGATGTTACTTCGCTAAACTAGAAATAGCTTCGCATGTCATTGTTTCGTGTAACAGTAGAGGTGACGTCTCCACGTAACTAGTAGACAAAACTATTGATTCGGTGAGGCCTTCGAACGGGACTACTTCTCCGACTGTACGAAATAATCTAGGCACAAATTAAGAAACCATCCAATCTAGCGATCTATACGTCATGTTTAAGGCTAGGTTTTCCGGCCCTGTGGGCCTTTGAAACGCTACCTCCGCCTGCCCAAAATGCAGGGCGACGTATTTATTTACGATGAACTGCCAAACATTTAGCGGGAAACCCATGCCACAGTATAGCATATAGCAGTTGATCAACTGAATTAGTTTTGCTTAGGTTCGATTTTTTTTCTGTCTTCGGTATATTTTATGGTAGAACTAAAGTGTCCAGTAAATTACCTATTGGGCGTTTTGATTTCATATATTCAGAAATCGACACCAACCCGATACCTATATGGCGGCAGCTATACCCATTTTTATCCGTTCATTGGACTATTTACCAAAACAAAAGTGGCATAGATGCACGTATATGGCATAGATACGATACGATACGGCATTGACGAACTAGATTGGGAACATGAGTCCCGAGTTATACTGTTAGCGCATAACCAGACTGCGTTCACAAGCCGCTATTTTTCAAGCACGTTATGATATTTTATCGTACAGCGGCAGTGACTTTTGGTATTCAAAACTGAAAGTTATTCACTCAGAGCCAATATAATAAAATCACGGAATCAGAGAAAAATATCATGTGTTGCTACACACTGCGGACAAATTGTTTATGTGATATTAATGTAGTATATGACGGCGCTTCGACGTTTTGAGAGTGTCAAGAAACGTCAAAAATGACAGCAGACATTTGGACAAGCGCGGGTTGACGTTTCTTCACTCTGACGCAACTCCGGACTCTTTTGCGCGCGCAGCTGTCAGACGGGAGGATACCCGTTGGCATGGCGATCAAGCAAAACGTATTCGGTGGAGCGTCGTTGCATTTCAATTAATTATAGAGTGCTGATTGTGATTCCGTTAATATTTCTGTTAAAATAATAATTGTGTATTTTTCATTATCCTCAACACGTGGTTTAAATTCTCCTCGCCCGCCTACCCACGATAGCTCGGCAGCTACAATGAACCTAGATCTAACTGATGATGGCAACGTGCCGTTATCAGAAGTGGGATATGAAGGGCTTGCTTCAGAGGAGAATAGTCGCACGAGATCTTCAGCGCCGGCATCAGAACCAAGCCTGTCTCAACAGATGGAGCTGTTTTTATCCCGATTGATGGCTATATCACAGCCGCAACCTTCGAGCAGCACGTCTACCCAGTTGATTGAGTTTGATCCGGATGGCAACGAAGCGGACATCGAAGGTTGGTGCAACGTGACAGAAATCGTAGTCAACAACCGTAAGTCAGAAGGTGCAGAATTACTTTTGTTACTTACACGTGCACTCAAAGGCCGAGCTGCTACCTGTTTAACACGGCTACAGGCATCGCAGCTAACATGGCCTCAAGTAAAAGAAATATTGCTTGCGAAGTTTGCTAAACCTATGCTGCCACAAGATTACTTCGATGAAATTCTACGTTTTCAAGTTGGGGTTAAAGAAACCGCGAGCGAGGCGGACATGCGCCTTTGGAACATCATTGAACGCATCCCGCGGACGGAAATGTCCGAAGATGTTATAACGGGATTCGTATCTTCAGTTTTATGCCAAAAGGAAGCCGTGATTCGCCGTGAGCTTCACTCTCATAACCTGACCACTAGATCTCAACTTCTGCGCGTTCTTAACGGCATTTCACTGAAACGAAGGCATGAGGGTAGCGATAACCATGATGCGGATGTGAAAAGGACTCGATTCAATGAATCACGCTTCACGGGAACATGTCACCGCTGCGGTACTTCGGGTCACAAAGCGGTGGACTGCCGCAAGAGAAGAGAAGAGCCTGCTACTTCAGAGAAGACGCACGAACAAACATCCAGAGCCGCGGATAAACCAAGACCAATCACCTGCTTCGTGTGTGGACGACCAGGACACTTGGCGTCGGCGTGTCCAGATCGAGCGGGAGGTGGCGGAGCAGCGGGGGTCAAAGAGGTCCACGTGTGTGAACGCAAGGCATCTAGGAGCACCTTGACTACATCATCCGGTGAGCCCGTTTCCTTCCTTTTTGATAGCGGATCGGCTTGTTCATTAGTAACTAACAGCTACGCCGAGAAGTTTCCAGGTACTGCGCAGAATGATTTAGTGTATCTGACGGGCATTGGTAGAGGGGATGTAGAATGTTTTTCCCAGGTAATTAGCCCCATCAATGTTCAAGGCGTCTCGCTGTCAGTGTTGTTTCACATAGTACCTGATGGCACCATTGCTGAACCAGTTATAATAGGTAGGGATATATTAGAGTATAACGTACACGTGCATATGGATAACGATCAAGTTACTTTTTCTCAGCGTAAAGAAGTTAATCTTTCTGACAAATCTAGTAACATTGATTTCATGAATATTGATACAGAATTACGAGGTGATGACAAACTAGCATTGGCAAGAATTTTAGAAAAATATCGTGAGTTCTTCACAGACGGTTCATACCAAATTTCACCCGTATAGTAGGACCTCTTTACCCGTTGACCAAATTGAAAGGTCCCATCAAAAGGACAGACGCTCACAATGATGTCCATAAAAAGATTGTTGTTATTCTTACGTCAGAACCGGTGTTAACAATATTTGATCAAGATTCGCCCATTGAACTTCACACTGACGCCAGTTCAGAAGGCTACGGGGCTATATTGATCCAGAGGAAAGATAATGTTCCTCACGTGGTATCTTACTTTAGCCGTCGAACGTCCGACGTGGAATCGCGATATCATTCATACGAGTTAGAAACCCTGGCGGTCGTTCGTGCGGTTGAAAACTTCCGGCATTACTTATACGGTCAGCACTTTACTGTCTTCACCGACTGTAATTCTTTGAAAGCATCCAAATCAAAAACCGACTTAACTCCACGCGTACACAGATGGTAGGCTTTCTTACAAGCGTACGATTTTGATATTGTTCACAAGCAGGGCATTAGCATGAGCCACGCTGACTATCTATCTAGAAATCCCGTTTTGGAGCCCACAACTAGTTCGCAGGGATTAAATGATTTAACTGTTGCTACGAATAGGAATAAGAAAGTTCACTTTATAGAGTTACATCAGGGTTGGCTAGCTGTAGAGCAAAAACGTGATAGCGAAATTTGTGACCTTATCAGCAAACATCAAAACAACGAGTTGCCAGAAGCGATTGCACACACATATGACGTGCAGAAGGGCATACTGTATAGGAAAATTGAACGCAATAGAACCAGCTCTTGGTTACCAGTTGTACCAAGATCCCTGACTTGGACACTTATTAATCATGTTCACACAGAAATTATGCATCTTGGTGCTGATAAGACGCTCGACAAAATATATGAACAGTACTGGTTCCCACAAATGTGCAAGCAGGTGCGTAAATTTGTAGATTCATGCATAGTATGCAAGGCTTCAAAAGGATGTTCGGGAGCGCAGCAGGTTCGATTACACCCAATACCCAAAGTGTCTACGCCTTGGCATACGATACATATAGACATCACGGGCAAACTAAGTGGTAAAAGTGATAGGAAAGAATATGCGTCCGTTATTATCGATTCGTTCACCAAATACGTTCTTTTAGATTACACACCTTCTCTCGATGCTGCTAGCGCAATTCAATCTCTTAAAAGGGCCGTTTACCTATTTGGTGCACCGAAGCGCATAATATCGGACCAAGGTAGGTGTTATATTAGTGCGGATTTCAAACGGTTTTGCATTGAGCATAGTATAGAGCTTCATCTTATCGCTACAGGCTCCAGTAGAGCCAACGGCCAAGTTGAGCGTATAATGCGCACTCTAAAATGCCTGCTCACAATAGTAGAGAACGACCCAAACAAAACGTGGCGCGACGAACTTCCCGAAGTTCAGTTCGCCTTGAATAGCACCCGATCCAGGGTAACAGGCTACTCCCCTACGGAATTGATGTTTGGCATACAAGCAAAGTCATTAGGAATGTCAAACTTATCCTTGCATGCTGAACCGAAGCCTCGTCTAGATTTAGACACCATTAGGCATAATGCTTCCGAAAACATCAAAAAAGCTGCTTCGTCAGAAGTAGAACGCTTTAACCGAGGTAGAGCAATAGTGAGACCATTTAGCGTAGGTGACTTTGTCTTTATCAAGGGTAGTGAGCGTAACCAAACCAAACTACAGCGAAAGTTCAAAGGTCCTTTTACGATTGTCAAGGTACTAGATCACGATAGATACGAGCTGAGAGACATTGATGGGTCTAACCGAACCTATAAGTACGCCCATGAAAACTTGCGCGCAGTACCCAGGGGCTACGGTGGATTGATGGAAGTAGCTACTTCGTTATTCAACGAGGCAGAGGAGGCCGAGACGGCGGAAGTCCATAGTCAAGAGAATGGAATGGCAACATCTGATGTTGATAGTGATACAGTATCGGTATCTGGTTCACACACTTTGACCGCAAGCTCTGGCACCCTCTCCGCCTCCGAACTTGATGAGTAGTAAATGGTGAGTTTATAACAATTGTGTAAATCCTGTTCTTTTCTCGAGAATCGATCTGGAGCGTAGGGCACTGGATAGGCAGTTGGGAGCGGCGTGGTGGATCAATGGGGCTGGCCTAAACTGGGTCGATGCCTCTGATCAGACCACGTCTTCCTACGTGGTAGGTAGAGTAGTTGATCGACTGGGCTGGCCTAAACCGGGTCGACGCCCACGATCAAACTACGACTTCTCTAGTGCGAGCTGGGTGGCACGAGATTGAGCCGGGACTGGCCTATGCGGGTCGACGTTCCGGACCAGTTGATTGCAGCAGCTGCGTGTGGCTTTCGTAACTGGTGGAAGGGGCGCTGACTGGTTGTCCGGTCCATCGCACCATGCGAGATGGTGGGTGGTCGAAGGGGCGCCTGAAGTCAGTTGTCCGCCCAGTGTGTTTAATTCAGATATGAGGGGTGAAGATCGAGATCTTTTCAAGCAGGCAGCATAAATGGGTAGCTAGTCAGGGATGGGCGAGCATGCCCATACGTGTACTACAGATTTGCATTTGGTCTTTGCAGATAACTCGAGGCGTAAGTAGTCGCACGAGGACGTGCGAATGTCAGTTCGGCCGTGACGGCGCTTCGACGTTTTGAGAGTGTCAAGAAACGTCAAAAATGACAGCAGACATTTGGACAAGCGCGGGTTGACGTTTCTTCACTCTGACGCAACTCCGGACTCTTTTGCGCGCGCAGCTGTCAGACGGGAGGATACCCGTTGGCATGGCGATCAAGCAAAACGTATTCGGTGGAGCGTCGTTGCATTTCAATTAATTATAGAGTGCTGATTGTGATTCCGTTAATATTTCTGTTAAAATAATAATTGTGTATTTTTCATTATCCTCAACACGTGGTTTAAATTCTCCTCGCCCGCCTACCCACGATAGCTCGGCAGCTACAATGAACCTAGATCTAACTGATGATGGCAACGTGCCGTTATATATATTATGATAGTAGCGAAGACAGTTCGTTGGAGAGAGAATATCATGGTTGATACGAATGATTCTGACTAAAAACAAAAATGAAAAATGTGTTTTGTACAAACTTCTTCATAAACGACGATAAAAATCATATACTACTCGCACTTGACTAATATTTTATCGATAACAATTTGTAATGTGTCTAACACTATCTTAATATGACAATTAAACGTCATCGTATTGCCTAGAAATAATGACATTTTCGAAAACAATTTTATGAATTAAAACTATAATATAATTATTATAAGATATTTTTTCTAAGCTGTCGCATTTCATAATTTAATGTGTTATTATTTTATTAGATTTTTTTGAACAGGGGCAGGGTGAGCGAGTTTTTGAAAATTTTGACACAGGTCCATCCTCGATAACGTGCCGCGGGAGTCTGAGCGCGAGCCGATTTAGCCCAAATGACTATTTTTGAGTTTATTAAAAAAAAATCTATTAAACTAAAAAAATAACTGTTAAATTCCCTCCTAAATACGATTGCCTCATCGTTCATGCAATTTCCACATTATTTTGTGCTGTTATTAGGAAATGAGATGGAAAATGGTTTTAAAATTGAACTTGTTCCTTTTATTTTATTTATCGAGCAAATTACAATTTATTGTGTTTTGAACCGTTAATTTCCCTCAATCAAGGATGTATCTATGGCATTTTTTTTTCAGAGCCTTTATACACTAATTTGACCATTTAATGTTGAATCTGAAACAGGCAAATTCGGATAACCCCCGTTATGTCAACCTACAAACGAGAATGTGTATGTTACCATGTTACCATTTGTGGGCTAACATTACAGCCGGCTTTATGTCCTCTAAGTGTGTAAACTTTTAACTTTCTGGGTCAACGCCGCTTCTGATTTATTTTACTGCCTGCCCCCGGACTGTCTGTTGGCTGTTTGGACGATTGTTCTACCCATTATCATAACCTAGTGTATGGGTAGTTATTTGATGATTGAATGTGGTTTTGTGTGGTTTCTATTAAATACCAAACCACGTGTCGTATCAAGTAGCAGATAAAAGAAAATGCACCAAACACTCGTTCTACCAACGTATCACTATCCCGTAAAGCATTTGGTAAAATCTGTTTACGTATGATGCGTAGGTGTGTATTGTGGTCGTCCAACCTTGAGGAAAGTGAAATGTAACATCCGACATTATTCTTGTGTTTGTTTGTTCAACTGAGTAATTCTTTGATGAATGAACGACGGAAAAGATTGGATTCTTGCTAGTTCCGTTTGAGTTGACCACGTGAATGATGGGTCCCGCATATAGATAGATTACTTGTAGACATTGTGATATACGGCGGAGACATACGTAATAAAATAAATGTACTATTAGAAAAAGGAAACTGTATTACAGATGGAGAATCAAAGTCACAGAGCCCTCTCAACAAATCGAAAGCAATGTTAAAATTCCAAGCGAATACAATATAGTACAGCAATATCTTACACAAATCCGCGTAATTAATTGTATTTATCGGTTTATTCGCCGCTAGTTATTCACGGCCGCGTCTCGTTTCCAATCGAGTTGCTGCAAATGAGAATACTCGTAATATTGTAATAAGATTTCCATATTTCCCGATAGTGCTTAAGTAATAAGTGAAATCGCGGAATTGTGAACGCTTTGATATAATTTTATTTAGTTTGATTTAATTGAATGTTTGTACCTACACAAAATAGCTAGTGTTATTTTAAACGACGCAATGTATAATAATATTTGAAACAGCCCTAATTATATCATTTCACTTTGTGTCAGCCGTAGCATACTAACAAAATAAACAATGATTACACCAGCGTTTAGAATCGCTAAACTACGTTTTGCAGCATACAACTTTGCATAGAGGATGTGGCAGTACTCGTACATTTCTATATATCATATTGCACCGTACGGGTGGGCTTGAATGTAACATTCGTGCGATTTTTATCGCTTCTGGTATTAACTTTTATGCTTTATTTAAAGCAAAATGGCAAAAATGACATAGGAAAGATAAGTGACATTTTGTTCAACTAATATTTTATGCCATTTCTACAAAAACTTTACCGAAAACTTAAAACCTTTTGTGGGTTTATAGGACAATAACATAAATGAAATTAAAAATATAACAGAGCCATAGAGAGTGAGCCAACCAGTTCAGTGCTCGCATCAACTGCAGTAAGTGGCGCCACAGACGCTGCTAGTGACCACATGGCACGGAGGATTAATCTTAAGTAACAGTTAATGTACCGGATCATAATAGTAACGTGGAGTTAATTGTGTGCTATATTAGGTACACATGAAGGAGTCTGAAGAGCAACTGTGAACGCAGGACTGATGTAGTGAAGTTGTTGTGATATATTAAAACATATAAAGTCTAAAAAGTTACTTACGTAAGTTAGGTAAATAATTCGTTCAAAATTTGTTATTTGAACGGTAAAAACGATGGCAAATAAATCGTTAGCTCATAAATCCCACTTTTGAAAGAATGTACTACGCGAGTGGAAGAGTCATTACGTTTAGCCGTTTCGACTAGACAGAACTAATGTATAATGAAAATATATTTTATTATGGGTATAAATAAAGGCTCTTTGTTTATTTAGAAAAGATTACAAAAACACAATTGTGTGTTCACTCCGGTCATCCCAACACGTTCCTTTTAGTCATGTCATCTGCAGGATCTATCCAAGAAAATCCAACAGCCTGACAATATACTGCACAAATATTACCAGGGAAATATAATCAAAAGTTGTTGAATTAATTTGTTACTATTATGACATAAAAATTTTAACTTCATGAATTTATAACTTGTCATTCGTAAACGGTTCGATTCATGGATCACGCAATAACATGAAAATGTCAAGATGGAAGACCTTTAGTTTATTTCCTTTCGTGAATTATGAAATGCATGTTGAAATCACAACTTTTTACTAGGTACATCACTTTAGGTTCTTCTCCCATTCCACAAATAAATCAAAAATATTGCGCCACGTACACCACATCTTTAGTTTCAAGACAAAGCTACAATAATTGCTTATAGTTTCACTCGCGAATAGCTATTCTGAACATCTGCCCGATGCTTGGTTGCCGGAAAACTGTGAAATTTAAAAACTTCTACACATTTCCGCGTTACAAGTTTATATTTATAACTCAGGAGGAAGGTAAAACTTGTAATATATAGCTGTATATTAATTGCCAGGAAAAACTAATTAGGAATAAAAAGCTGTACAAGGAATACTTTATTAAATGATATCCAATTTCGGCACACGTATATAGGAAAATTCCAGGTTTATTTTTATCCACAGAACCATCACACAATTGTTGTTAATTCATGCCTAAGGGAACAGATCGCATCACTTCTCTTGATTGTAAAGAAAGGCACAGGCAATGAAATCCTGAAGAAATTAGCAATTACTCATATATGAAAAGACGTCTGGGTACAATCTGTAATTGATCAAAGAAGGCAATTACCGACCCAACAAAGCTTTCGAGCGACATGGCGGCACAACAATGTACAATAGATCTCAGGTGTTCCGCTCAATTGTCATGTATTCGCGAGATCTTTTAGAATATTATATTAAACGCGTCCTTTCAGAGGACGATGTGAAAGGAAGCAAAGGCAAGGATGTTTAGTATGTGTAGGCGTAATGATAACGAATATCAATCGGGAAAAAGAAAGAAAGAAAATTACGCTTCTTCTACTGTTGCCTCTCCAATTACTGAAGGTTGGTCGTCAACTCTCGAATGTTTTTCCTTGTCTTGCGGGGTGAAAAGTTGCGATCAAACAACTACATGTTTTACGAATGAATTAAAGATTTTTGAATGAGAATTTGAAACCTATAACTTTGAAAACAGACCAAAATTATCGTAAGACAAAGATATGAAGTCCTACAAAAAAGCAGGTTTATTCATATTATAAGCCATTCAATCATCTCATAACCCCTTCTACCTGATCACTCACGTATTCTCAAGAACCTCACTACTGCGACTTCGAGATTACATCATGTTCCAACTATTCTGCATACTCTGCCGACCCTTTTCCAATCGCGTCTTACGAACACGTAGTGTATTGAATATCGAGTTCCATGGGACTAGGAGTCTGGATCGTACCTTACAAGTGTTTATAGCAACAGCTTTTATATTCATTATTTTGTTTATTTATAGTCACGGGCTCTGAGGACTCTGAATGGCAGTAAATAGATTGACAGTCAACAAAAAACCTGAATAATACTTTTTTTTGGGTCTTGGTATAGTTTATTGTTTTTCATACAAAGAATTTAGTCATCTTGGGCTAACTTTACGACTAAGAATAAAAGTTAGTTTCTAATATTATATGGTTTTTAATATTTCTGGCAGTAAACGTGTGCCTAAATCTCTATTTTTAATTTTACGAGCATCAGCCCAATATTAAAATGACTTCTTACTAAGCAAACTAACTCCTTTTCGTCGTCGCTATTATTTTCAGGAAAATATTAGGGTTAGATTTCAGTAAAACTGTATTTCCTCGGAACGCCTGACCTACGCAATCCAATTACCGGAAAATATAGGTAGCCTAAGGTGTACTTTCCAAAAGTAATCAAGAGTAACTCTAGGATCCTCTGGTGTACCTCCAACGAAGTAGATAAAGTCCTTGACCAGCAAGAGCAAGCAAGGCAACTTCTTATTTAAGTTAATGACATATTTTCTACAGCGGCCGGTAAATAGAGAGCGGACTTAGTTAATTGGACACCATTAGGGACATTTGACCTGTGAACAGGGCTGCCACGTGTTTGATGCGAAAATGGAAGCCTCGAAATAAACATGCGATAATATTAAACAAGGCGCAGTGTTTTCTAGCCCAAGAGTTATCTATTTGTAGTGGATTCGCGGGAAAAGAGAAAAGCTTTATATAAGAATAGGCAAAAAAATATTGTATTGATTCACTGAAAGACAACTAATAAGGAATCAAGTACAATAATTATAACTATATGTGGTAAAGATTTCTTTTTTCCTTTTTGGTAATTGAGCCGATATCGACTATTCTGCCAGCGTCGTGTGTGCTAAAGATATTCTTATAGATGCCGTGAGAATAATTGTGCCTTTCAAGTGTTGTGTTAGAATGCAAGATCTTCTTTCGAAGGTGTGATGACGTTTATGATCAACAGAGGATCTCGATCGTGACATCCCTACCCGTAGGACCCAGCGACTTAATGACGGAGGAGGTAATTAAAAGTTTGTAAAGTACACTTTAAGGGTATGTTTGGGTCCATTCGGAGACAAGGAAAATAGCGATTTATTAAGTTTTAATACGAATATTTGTTGATTATACAGCTATTGCTGTGCTGTTTTCCGGACAAATCGTGACTGATAAATTATTCCACGTCACGGACCAAGGAGCTATCCTTTTATAAGCACTGCATAGCTCAGCATACCACATGCAGATAAATATTAATATTTTACAGAATTATTGCAATCTGACCTCCGCGTATCAATCATTGCGCGAGGTCACGTACCTACTACATATCCTTCCAACAGTTTCTGATATCTTTCGGACATTTTGGTGCCGTAAAGGTTATGGCTTCACTAATGGTGTCATAAAATAGTTCGATAGAGGTTTTTACGGTTATATTCTTCTTTCAATCGCTTTTGAATAGCTTTCACAGAGATACACACAGAGAGACACCACACCAGATCACACTACTAACTATTAAAGGTTTAATAAATACGAGACTCATTACAACAGCAAAAAAACGTATTGTGACAGGTGTAAAGTGCCTACAGTTAAATATCAATGAACAATTATTAACGACCAACAATTAATCAATCTGAAAGCTATCATTCTTAATTAATCATGTTATGTTTTACATTATTGAATGGCTATTGCAGATAATTCAATACATTAAAAAAAAAACATTTAAAAAAATCGATAACGAAACAGCTATTAGATTCATTTTACAGATGCGATGGTTCGGAAATGATGGCCCGTGATAATATCCTGGCCCAAGTACGTATCGCCACAAAATAGGTACGTACCGAAGCTCAGCTCCATACGAGAAAAACTGGCGCGCGCACACAGACGCGTACGTACGGCCGCGGCGGTTTCAAAGACAAAAAAAAAGAAACGGACGTTTTGTGAATCAGATATTTCGAAAAACGTTTTTTATTTTTCATCATCATCATTTCAGCCGATGGACGTCCACTACTGGACATAGGCCTCCCCCAAGCTCCTCCACTCCGACCGGTTCTATACTTCTCACATCCAGCGGATTCCTGCGGCATTCACGAAGTCCACCTTTGATTTTTTTTTTCAACCGGGCGTTTTGCGATTCCTCGGTCCGTGGTCCTCACGTGATCTGACCAAGATTATGTCTGGACTTTAAAAGAGACTGTGACCTCTGAGTTTGTTTCGGTAGTTCTTTCTCAGAGTAGTCGGATAGTAAAACCAACTTCACCTAGTTTTTAAAGTATGATAAAAGTACAAAACTTACCTACAGAAATAAATTGTCTATCAAACGGTCATTCTGCGCCACGACCAACTCAAAGTATGCCATTGATGTACGAGACACGTGTCTGTGTGCGTGAGTTTTCCCTCGTTGCATGGAGCAGACCTTGTGTACCTATTCTGTTCTAACGCTTATTTAGCTCACTGCGCTCAATTGTACGGCAGCACGTTGTTATAAATTGGTGGTAAAATGTTGACGTTCAAACGTGCCTTTCATGTTATTTGAAATGATTTGGCTTTTGACCTGGCTGGTGAAACTTCACCACCGTGATAATTAATCCGCTAAAATTATTTCAAAATTTAATTTATGACTGCGTTACGTGAGTCTGTTGTTGATGTGAGTCACGTTTGCTGCTCACCACCATTTTATATGAGCGTGTATGTTTGTTATTATTCAATGTGGGTATCGTTGCGATTGACTCAAAAACCATGAAACTCTTCTAACATGGCACATAAAGACTAAATATCAAATCAATCAAGTATTCAAATAGATGACGACCTTCTACCGTGTCGATATTAATATTGTATCAATCAATAAAACTTACTCTGATCAAGCAACACTTGTCGCGCAAGAGGGGCGCGACTCGTAATTTATTTTTAACTCGATTATCTGAACAAAGCGCGGACACTCGAATATTGAATGAAAGCATCGAATAATCGAACAATTTTATCGCAGGTTTTATAAAATAAGTTTGTACAGAAGGACCAGTATGAAGAGGATTTAGAAAGAGCTACTAATTAACCGCTGAGTCTATAAAAACAGACAAGAGCGCTAAGGATTTAGAACCTGTCAGATAGATCGCAAATTGTACGAGTAAGTTGGGGAATATATAAAGTCATCCCACTAGAATTCGCGTAAAAATAAAGACAGTTTCAGATACTATTGTTGCATTGTGTTATCTATTGGAACCCGTTGGCTTCTATAGCAGATGCGTCAGCATATTAAAAAAAATATTTTCGGAATGTGTTTTTTTTTTCTTGATAAATAACGTGTGAACCGCAATCGGTTTAGTTTGGTTTTGAAACTATAAATGACACGGCTGCTACACTCTCCGTTCACGCAATGATATCTTCCCCAACATTCCATTTCTTTATCACTCCATGACGGCAGCTTAATTCAAAACTTCTGCACTTATCCTACATTGTGTATTTACACAAGTTTCGGTCCGTGTCGTCCACTAACGAAATTAATTAAACCCACTAGTTATACGAGAATACTAAGTTTTAGTCTGAACGTTAAGACACGCCTATTTAGCCGATCTAGAGCGACGCGACGCGAGAGAGATTAAATTAAACGCTCTGTTTATATTTTGCATTTGTTGGGTTTTGCTATACGTGCGAAGTAATTAGCTAAGTTTTCAGAGAAGCTGATTTATTTCACAACTTGCTGTTGCCCGCGGTTTCGTCCCTGTAGTTTTCATGTACCGGGATGTAAAGTAAAACATGTTCTTCACTAAGTAACAAACTACGTCCCCCTCACTTGTTAAATGGAATTTAAACTAAAGAATCTAAACTGAGGTGAGTTTCTTTAAACTGAAAGTGCATCTGTGGCCCTAGTGCGAGTTTATTTTAACCATCTCGACTTAACGCATAGACCACGTTCGGCGCTCTGATTTTCTCTTCACCAATCCAGGGCCAATCGGAGCGCCGAACGCGGTCGATGTATTAAGTCGAGATGGTTCAAATAAACTCGCACTAGGGCCACAGATGCACTTTTTACTCGCATTCTTTGATGTGTACGTGTACTTATCGACCAATATTTACAAATCTTCCTTATCATTAATTGTTGAATCATGCTTCTTCTTTTCGAGTCGATATGGTAAATGTACATAAATTATATTTAATGTATTATGCTCATACAAGTTGACAATAAAAATACCCAATTCTACAAATTGTCTATCTAGCTGATGGTGATTAGAAAATTAGCCACTGGGAACATTAATTGGGCGAACAAACCATACATTACTATTGATGGTATAACTAGGTAGCAATTTGTCGAGAAAGGTCACAGAACATACAACAATTTCAACGACTCTTGACAAATTGAAGTGGACGGCGACATATCAAGGACTAATTGAACAACTACAAGACATTTGTTAACGACTTTAGCAGCAGTTAGTATGTGGTGTATGGTTTGACAGGTGATTGAAACATTGTGTACTTTCACATCGGCTTTCATATTTTGAAGAGCACTTTGATCGTCTTGAGATTGAATGAAATTAGAATGTCTACTTATTCCGTGGTGTTATTTTTGCATAATGCGTTCAGCATTTACCTTCAATTTGATAGTAAAATAAGGACAATATTGAGTATATCTGTTACAAAATGCGTTATTAATAATTAATTAATGTAAGTGTCACAAAAATAACTGACATTTGACTAATTCCCGTCAAATCTCACACGTAAAAATTACAATATTAGGTACACACAAAATGACATAATACTCACAAAATTAAAACTACACGCTAAAGCGCAGTGAGCGACAAAAAGGTCAAGAAACGGGAGCCACGCTTCGCTGACGACTGCCCCTCCGCAACACAGCACACGACACTTTAAACCCATAATATTCACAAAATTACAAGTACCCGCCAAGTATGAGCTCCAAAAAGGTCAAGAGACCCACTTCAGGCGCCACTTGCGCACACGCGTCTCTCAGCAACTGCGTCCTAAGCTTCGCCACACAGCACACAACACTTTTATTAGCTAAATAAAACTTTATTATCCGCACTGCTGGGGAAATTGGGAGACGTTTTAATGTAGAATAACGTGCTCGCCTCGTTCTTAGCACAGAAGTAATTGTAAGATTGAAACTAATGTTTTACACTTTAGATTTTACTTTCTGAGACAGGGTTGCTATTATAAGCAGAACTTATAATCTGCACTCACAACAAAACATCCTGAAATTTTAAGTCGTTAATCTGTTTTAGTGAAACAAAATAATGTAGCTCAAACACGTTACCTAAGCAACCCCCAAGTTTTATATTACCGAACAATATTGAAGCTAACATACTCGTATCAAGGTCGATCTCAGTACTAACGCAAAAAACTGAAACAGCTTCTCGTAACCCAATTTTGTCGATATATTCTCCTCCTTTCTTACATACAGGCCTTCTCACCCAGAATTTTAAGTAAAGCGTTCGGACCTTTTCGTCTACCGTCAAGAAACTTGAAATTACATATTTACGTCTAGCAACGTTTGACCTTGGCTTGCAAGTACAGGGCACTTATGCTATAGTTATAGAGCGCACATTAGTAATGGCTGAGCTGCGCGGAGTGATGGTTAACGTAACGTAGTACATTATTCAACCTGTTATGCACTATGTATTCTGGTTTAAAAGTTAGAACTAAGTGACAGCGCTGTTACAAGCTGTTGGGAACATGTTGTCGTTGAGATTAAGGTTTTCGTATTCGAAGGACGAGATTATCTGACTTTCAGGATTAATTTAGATGACGAAGAGCTTTTGTGGTGATATTGTGGTCAACTGTGTCGTTTGGAACGATAGTCGGATGCAACAGTGGAGATTAGGGCGTAAAGAAAAGAAAATGTTGTGGAAAAGTTACCGGTCACTATTACTGACAAAATTATAATCTTCATAGTAATGATGAGGAAGTCTAATAAAACAGCCAGAAAGCACTAATTATCTATGAATATATAAGTAAGCCAAACATTCTTCTCATACATTTTGCCATCAAAACACTGAGTGCTGGTTTTATTCGCTATTTGTGAATCATAAATGTAGCTTCATTAAAATTAACACGGAGAGTATTTCGGGTAAGCCGGCTATGATGAATTACATCAAATAATTTCGGGCTTAGCTCCATGTTAATGATACGTTTTAATGTGAACCGTGCGAATATGTTTATCTTGATCTTGATTATGTATGGTAATCTCTTGTTGTCTATTATCAAAATGTACATAACAACTCACCCTCCATTTAGTATTAATAAACACACCCCACATGGCTCCATGTGTCAAAAAGTTGATTTTAAACACGGGATTTACTTTCGCAAATGGATCGTATCAGTTCTTCGAAAAATAAACCGCACATTCTACCGTCTTGATTTGATATATTATATTTATCTACCGTCGCGGCGTCGTTCAGCCCATCTCCAGGCTATTTCCCATAAAATATAGTCTTCCCAGACACAGCAATGAGTCTTTGTGTCACTTCACAGTTCAGCTGCAAGCTTGCACCGCGCACCCGCTCGATCACATCCAATATCCGAAACACATTCGAACATATAGCGGAACTGTAGGCCGGAAACTAATGAAATATAGCCGGTCACACACGGCATATTTGATGAAACGGTTTTTGAGCTGTAGCTCTGTTTATCATGTAAAAGTTATATTTTCTGGTTTAAAAATGTAACGGGCCAGCATCTTTGATGATCAAAATATTCTCTTTCATATTAAGATCGGTGCTAAGTTAAAATATGCAAGTTCAAAATTCTCAATGCGAACCTATACCTAGCACCTTTAAAATATGTAAAACGAATTGAATAAACCATTACTTGCGAGCAAAGTAATCTTTTTTAGAGTTCCACCACAATAGTTGAGCGAAGTTGTGATGATTGTATAAAGCACCGGGGGACGGGCGTGGTCCGTATTGTCGACTTAATTTAGCTATTACGATTGAGTTAGGTCTTATTTAAATATTTTTTGATGTTGTAAAGAACCGTATTTTCTTTTATGATTTCATATTAATGTCAAAAAAAGCTTAAAGGCCAACAAAAGCTTAAAATTAACGTTGCCAGACAAAGGCAATGTGCAAACACTTAAGTCTGTTAGGCGGAGTTTAAACATTATATGGACAAGAAGAAACAGCTAAAGACCAAGCTTACCATCTAGAAACGTAGTGCACAATGAAGATAATTGCATATTCTATTTGTACAGATGAGCACAAATACGAAAAAAAAACTTCGTCGGTCCCCTCGTTATTTCTCTCCTTTGCCGCGCCGCGCAGACTGAATAATGCATGCCGCTTGCAAGCCCACATGTTCGACAATTACCGCGCCGCCGCTGCCGACAGCACATATGCGTACTGCATCCAGTACTTGCTTTTGACATTATAATTTATAAACTTGTATCCAATCACAAGTTCAAGAAACTCAGACCTATCGAATGAAAATGAAAAATTAAATAGTTTCATCCAATACCTATTGGACAGCTAAGTAGTGTTGATGACGTATTATGAGTGGCAATAGAAGCTTCTCTTGCCAGAAACATGGCTTAAGAGCCTATCCGTCTGATGCATTACCTGTCTAAGGGTCACCCAATGGGCTACAGTGATTGAGTCACGGGATCAGAGTGACCGTGTTTCACTATAACCCGATTGCATGGTCCACGGGGCATGAGAGCTTCTCAGATTAATTACGGGATATCTCGCATCAATGACTCAATCAATCAACTCTGCCTACCACACTATCTGACTGAACACTCGCTCACAAAACATATCGTGCAGCCAATAAACAAAATAACTCGACTATCATCGAATTTATTAGAAACTCAACACCATTCCGCAATATTAACGTTTTCATAAACACAATATTTGGAATCTGTGTATTTGGCACAAGATTTCATAATATTATCAGTTTCCAAAAAAACATAAGTACTCATTCTGGGATTGGCAAATAGTCAACATGTAAACATTTATGTTGGCATGCAGTAACAATCTGTCACTGTGGTGTGATAGCAATAGTTACTAGTTTCTGGCTCAAGAAGTTAGGCGACTGCGAGTGAGTTTGGCGTTGTTACACGCTGCGGTATTAAGATACAGGGTACTTTTTACAAGCTTTTAGAAAAACGACACAACCCCATCGAGTTTGGGCTCGTTTGATTCGTACTGACGAGTACTTTGTTTCTATACGGTAACCAGGGTCTGATGCTGGAGCTGGAAGGTGGCCATAGAAACATAGTAGTATAGTATAGTAGTATATTTATTTATTTCTCAAAACAACACATGTGTGGGTTCTACGAATTATTTATTATGGTTTTTGCGTGATTGAGTAAGAAACATCGAAACATCTAAACATACAAACTTTCGCATTTATAATATCAGTATGCAGTAGGACAAGGTTTTTTTTTTAAATTAATTGTATTAATTTTAGTCCAAAGGTCCTAGTTTAACGTTTTACTTCAAATTATAGCTATATTTACATAATGCAGAATTGCATATAATATGTAAATATAATAAAGCGGGCATGCCCTTTATGCCTGGAGGCTTTTATTTAGATTGTAAGTTCTGTTTACGTTTTATTTTTTATTATTTATTTCTACTTGAGTACCTATAGTTTTCAATGTTTTGATGGTATATTGGCGTGTGCTAGCTGACATATGGCAAATTTACTGGTTTTTTGTATTTCGTAATGTTAATTACCTACTATTGTATAGAATCAAGTTCTTCTAACTTAACAGACAGCTAGGCTGCTGGGGAGTTTGTTGCGCCACTTCTTCTTCCCAGCTAAAGCACTAGGAAGTGGTGAAGGGCGGGCGTTTTGGGGGGACTGTCTTATGTAATTTTGACGTTCAAAAAGAGCTGACTCTCAGCCTAGTTTGAATAAATGACTTCTGATTTTGATTACGAGCTACATAACGGAAAAACGCTGCTACGAACTACGCCGTAGTAAATCCCGCATCATAAATACTAAAAGTTAGAAAATAAAATTAAAAGAGACAAAAACGTTTTTTTAAAACAAGCTTTTATAATTACTTGTTAATAAAACGAACTAAAAAGTTAAAAATAATTTAATCTCAATTATTTAAATAAAAGCGTGTTACATTTTGACGGTTAGAAATAGGTGTAACATGCTAATAAATGTTATTTATTTCTCCTGCCATCAAAATGTAACACGCTTTTATTGAAATAATTGAGATTAAATTATTTGTAACTTTTTAATTCGTTTTATTAACAAGTAATAATAAAAGCTTGTTGTAAAAAGTTTTTTTTTTTTCTTTAAATTATTGACTATAATCAAGAACGTATTTTCCTTTTGTGGGGATGTCGTTTAATTTAATAGCAAAAATTCAGATTTTCATTCTAGTTATTGGTATTGGTACACAAAGCTACACATCAAGCTATACATTTCCAGTAAAAGCTGATCTCGCATTGTTTAGGATTTCAGTACAGTGCGAGATCAGCGTAAACTGTTGTGTAGCCGTGTGTACAAGCAGTAGATAAGCTATTACGATGAGTTTCGCTATGGAAGTGATCTTTTTTAATCTAGCTACAGCATCAACAGGCATACTGCAGAGAAACATGCATGACAACGTGAATACATTTTTTTTTAAACATCTTTTTTTGCATGTTGCATGTCGTTACCAGTTGCAATACTAAGAAGAGCAAATACCTCTTTTAATTTCAACAGTGTAAGCAATAACAATCAGAAATTATGTATGTGTACGTTGGTACATAATTTCTGGTAGTCACACACCCAGCAACAGTGGGAACCCAAGAACAAAACAGCAAACGTTACCAAGTCGCGTGTAACCTACTTTAATTTACTTTATAAATAGTATGAACACATGAATAAACCGTTTACAGTCCTATTAAAATATAATTAGTTTCAATTAAAAGAAAATTGCTTATTTGAAAAGAAAGAACGACTAGCTTTTCAATATTGCTTTCAGCAACTATATTAAAGTAAATCTAGATCTTTTAAATTAATAAAACTCCTGAGAGCTAGACAAAGCTTCTGACCTTGAGAAGAGACTTGAACTAAATTAGCTTATTCCTTTTCAGTACTTTACAGACTTAAACATAGACATTGACGGTTAGACTACTTAGACTTGAGATCGAGCTGTCATAATAGTTTAGGTTCAAACGAGCGAGTGTTAGGATGATCTTAAACTTGTTTGAAAGTTTTCGTTTAATGTAATTTGATAGTTTTTATTTAATTTTGCCTTATTTACGTACTGCAAAATCCAGATACGATGGTAATAATATGAGTTAATTGGTACCCTCAAAATCAGAGCCACCATTGTCTTAAGACCTCCATCACACATTTTCCATTCATCCAACGTACCATAACCGGTGTAGTCTCAAACAAATCACAGTCAAACATGGCTCCCATTGGCTTCCCCCATATATTATTCCAGGTTGGCTCAGCAAAGTCTCAATACTCTGGGAGCTCCCAAAACGTTTCAATTCACTTAATGAGCGTACGGAACCATTACACGAAACATCGAAGAGGGAATTGTCACAACACAGATAGGAATACAAGCACCACTGTTGTTATAGCACACGACAACAAGTGCACGCATAGACGACTAAATAACATAACAAAATATCGCTAAAAGTGCGAGTAATCTGTGACCTCCCATTACTTCCTTTATTAGCTGAAAGAATTTGTGGCGTAATTTCGGAGGGGCTTTGTCCAGCAGTGGGCTTTAACAGACTATGTTTATTTGTTATATGTAGATAGTAAATGTAACTTTCGTAGTTATAAGTGAAACCTCTGCATTTTTCTTCCAAGTGGGATTATGCAATCGTCAGCAGTTAATGCCTGGAAGCAATTAATGTTTCGGGGGTTTACCCTCCTGTAATCGAGGATGAAAAATGTACTGAACCCAGTGGAAATCTAGTCAATTTTAGTAATTGGTTGGGTTTGTGATAGGTTTACATTCCATTGCTAAGGAGAAAGGCAACCGTAATGGAATTCTAATCAATAGCGCTGAATTAACCTTTAACCGGTTTAGCACGGCCGTTGATTCTTGTAAAGGTCAGTTTAACAGTGACTTGTTGTTCACACACAGACCCATGAACATATTGGTAACTCCATTCCATGGTGCTGACCTTATTAGCATTTTAATCAACGTGATCAAGCTGTTAAGCCGATTTTAATTCAAGGAAGAATTCATAGCTGGTGTAGAACACAAGGTTATAGTGATTTTTTTTTTTAAGTTAGAATTTAATTTTTCAGTACAAATTAAACTCTAAGTTTTTTTTTATTAGTAATAAATCAAACTGCCAAGTCTTATCGTTGTCAATGACTGTGGGGATTGCGTGATGACGATAGCAGTGGGACCTACAATTTGCCAGTTCAAGTGCAACGCTAATACTGATGTGGGGCAAGGTCGCGACGCTGCACGTGCCACGGGGCACTCGACAACTATAGCTACGTATTCAAAACATGAGGACATTTCAGCAAAGGGGACGAAATGCATTATTAGATAACTAGTTTTTGCCCGCGTGAATGTCGGAAAATATCCTACGGGAACGTGCTGTCGAGATTAAAAGTATCCTTAATCCATGTTACAAACTATATTTGTGCCTTCGTTCAGCCGTTTTTGCGTGTTTGAATAACGAACAGCCATACAACTTACACGTTTCTAACATTAGTATGATGTAGAAGAAGTAGTTAGAGAAAGAAATAAGGGTTGATTCCAAACAGTTACAAGAAACAAAAGTGAAATCTACAAAAAAAAATACAAAAAAGCGCCCCGCTTTCATCGTAGCAAAGTTCGTAATGAGGGACTACAAATTCAAAAGAAAGGTGCTGCAAAAGGATTGCATTGCAGCACGAAAATAAAAGATGACCGGAAGGGCTACTTCACATCCGGAGCTATGCAAACACAGGGAATTTACAGTAACGTAGAAGATAAAGGCATACATACCAGTATAATTGAGACATTTGAGCAAAATATGACGCTGAAAAGGAAACTGCGAAACATATTAGAAAACGCTAAAACTTTTCAGTATAAGACCGTTTTCTGCATTGTCCGAGGTCGCTTGCAGGCACGAGTAGGGTTACAATAAGATGCTGCATCCGCATCACAGTGCAAAGGAATGGGTAAACCGAGAAGCAGCGACTTCTGCTTAACATAATAACACTGTTAGTCATGTCTGAATGTGAGAGGTGTTCGGCGAATATTTCTTTGTCATTTCTCCTTTCGCAGGTTTGCTGGAAGAAATTAAATAAGTAAGCGGTACCTTTGTACTTGAAAGGTATACGTCGTTTACCAAGATATTTACTGAGAGTACATAAATAATACAATAAATATTCACTATTTATTTATTTATGTCTAAATTCGCGTTTTTAACTTTTATATTTTAGTTATTAACAGTTATTACACATCATCGTCATTAACTGAAACAGTGAAAATAATTAGGTGTCATATATTCGGAAGTAATTTTTTTAACAGCATCTGGTATAGGGATCGATTTTGGAAGAACCTTGTTCCATTCCTTTGAAGAGTTTTTCTACTAAAATAAGATACTCTGTAGCTGTTCTGAGAACACTTGAATGAATTTAACAAATAACACATGAACGAAGGGAACTCCGTCTTACAACATAAAGGCCTGGGGGTAAGCAGAAGTCGTGCTTATCACGGCGCGTTGTACTTAAATATGAGCCAAGTTCTACAGATACTAATCTTCAAAGTATATCCTTTTGTTGGAACAAAAAACTAGCCACGAATGCGATTTGTGATGAAGGTTTAAGCGGTTAGCGGGGTGTGCTAGAAGGTTCCTCAGAGGCGGGCGTTGTATCCCAAGATAACATAAATATCGACAAAAAATAACTTATGCAAAAGCTTAAAACCAACTTCCAGCCCAATACAAACAAAATCAAACTCAAAGTGAAAAGCTGCAGGTATCAGCCGCCGGATAAAACTAGATAATTAAATTGAGCGTCAAACTGTGCCAGATACCACTTAAAAGCCTACGTTTTCGTATATATCCGGTCGAGAGTCCGCCGAATATTAGAGGATTAAAGTCCTGATATTCAGCCTCGCCGGGAAACTCGCCTGATTTATTCATAGAGAAAATTGTCGAAACTACACATTGATATATTGCCTGTCCATTAGTAATCGTTCACTCGAGCTGTTTATTTTGAACGCCGAATTAATATTAATAGGCTTTGTTCGGCCTGAATGCTAAATAAATAATAGGTCTTTACCTATGAAATTGCCGTTTTGTATGAAAAAATTTAAACGAATTTTTTTCATGTATTTTTTATTTGTATTAATCGTAGTAATCACCCATGCAATCAATGCATCTTTGCCATCGCAGTGGCAGTTTATTGATGCCCTTCTTAAAGAAATCAGCTGGACGGGAGGCAACAAATTCTTCAAAGGCATTTTGTACTGCCTCTCGGGTATTGAATTTTTTTCCCGCCAAGAAGTTATCCAAATTCTGGAAAAAGTAGTAGTCTGTAGGCGCAAGGTCTGGTGAGTAGGGCGGATGACGGAGAGCTTCCAACCCCAGTTCTTGCAACTTGGAGACCGTCTGCTGTGCAGTATGAGGTCGCGCGTTGTCGTGCAGGAGCAGCGGAGACGAGCGATTGACCAATGCTGGTTGGAGATGTGCCAGCTTCTCCATCATTGTGTTCAGTTCTTCACAGTACACATCTGCAGTAATGCTCACCCCGTTTGGTAAGAAGCTGTGATGAATCACACCGGCGCTAGACCACCAAACAGTGACCATCACTTTTCTAGGGGTAAGTTTTCGTTTAGGGCATTGTTTAGGTGCTGAACCAGGATCCAACCAACTTGCTGAGCGCTTGCGGTTATCAAACAGAATCCATTTTTCATCGCAGGTAACAATGCGGTTCAAAATTCCTTCATTTGTGTGTCTGTTGAGCAGTGCAAGGCACGTCTCGACGCGTACTTCGCGCTGACGATCATTGAGTTCGTGGGGCACCCATTTGTCAAGCTTTTTTACCTTGCCAATTTGACGCAAATGGACCAATATTGTTTTGACGCTAACGTCGAAAGCTGCTGCTAATTCAGCCGTAGATTGTGTATCATCAGCTTCCACAATCGCCTTTAATTCGTCATTGTCGACCAAAGTCTTCGGACGACCGCGAGGTTCATTTTTCAGGTCGAAATTTCCAGAACGGAAGCGAGCAAACCAATAACAGGTGGTGCGTTGGTTTGTAGTGTTAGCTCCGTAAACGTCGTTGATGTTGCGTGCCGCTTGTGCCGCGTTGCTGCCACGACGGTACTCATATTCCATAATTACTCGAATTTTTAACGTATCCATGATGACGAAAAAGATTGAAATGCGATGAAAATGTAACACTAATCAATAAACAAATGACTACTTTTGGAAAAAAAAATCCATGTTTTTAAAATAAAATTAATTTGAAATTAGAATTCTTACCCAAACAAAAATTATTTTGATTTGAAATGGCCAGTACTGCAAAACGGCAATTTCATAGGTAAAGACCTAATATAAATTTTGTTTCGTTTGAGAATATGAAACGAATATTTCTTATGCGGATAAAATAAACAGCGTGTGGATGATGAAATCATAATGTAGTATTTTTATAACCAAATCAAAAAGCTTTATTTCGTTAGTCAGATATTTGGTTTAATAACGGAAAGGTCACGGGTCATCAATCTGGTTTCAATACGTCATTTCAAAATTAGCACGCAATTAATTTTCAAACACTTTAGCTGCGTGAAAACTGTTCTAAACCAATTTTTGCTTCAATAAGATAGGCTACCTATCTAGCTATAAATCGGCAATAACTGTCCAGCTCTATGAATAAAATGGCTTTTCAGCTCACCCCCGGGGCCCAGGGCAGGCATACCGGGGTCCATTTCCAATTCGCCATCGTTATTTTACCGGAAAATCCTGAAGTTGTTCAATTCCAATAATTTTTTATATTAAAATACGCAATCAGTGACCGCGGAAATCTGTTCCAATAACCGGTTATAATAATAACCTGTATATTTATCGGGAATCCGGTCAATGTGTAGGGAAAACAAACGATTATAACAACCGAATGGCGGAATAAATAAGAGGTAATATACCGAGAAATCTGAAAGAGACATGATGTCACAAAAGAGGCAGGAAAAGAAGGTTGGCAACCTCAAGAACAAATTGACGAAAGCGTAGTAGAATTGATTAGATTTAGCCTTGCCGCGTTGTATATTGGCATATCCTAAGAAATGTCGATGAGCTCACAAGCTTTCAGAAACCAAATGTAATCGCTATTTGTATAACAAAGTTTTTGGCACATTTTCTTCAACTTTGACTGTCTAGCGTCCTTCGGTCATATTGTTTAGAGTTTAAAATATTTTTGGGAGTATGCCTTCTGCTCCGTTTGTATAATATGAAACGGGAGTGGAAACAATTGGATGCGACGTTATTATCATTGATTCGACGATACATTAACCGATAATGTGCTCGTCTTAGGACATGACATGGCCTGTCGCGCGGAGAGACAGTTCGACGACATGGCGCCGCCGCTTCTTAGCAGACCTGTTTCCGTGCACAATATTATGCATGCTTTTCTTTGGACGACGTTTTCATAAAGTATTTAGGTATAAGTTATACTTATGACGATTTTCGTAAACGTGATCATCGAACCACGTTCAAGATCTGTCAGTGCCAATATTCCACAACAATAATGACACTGACAGCTGTCGAGCGCGGGGCACATGCGCTGATCGCGTAAAGTTTCATCGGCGAGATTCACCCTTAATACTTTACAAGACCAATTATTTCAAAAGACAAAATTATTTGTCAAAATCTATCATAAAACTTTGTAGCTTACAGAAAAACTTTTTTTTTTTCGTTGTTCATGTAAAAAAGAATTGAATTTTGAAAGCTACAGGTTTGGGCACTAACTAAGTACCTATAACAGGCGTCTTAAAAGCCTAGCGTTTATTACGTAACACTAATAAATTGTAAGCTGCTCTAATGTGCTACGAACTGCGCTCGTGGCTCCACCGACGGCTTCCAGTGAGTTACTGCCACCGTCGAGCGATTGCTGCTCAATTTTTTTTGTCAAAGTGGCAGCAGTGGTCAACGTGACGAACGTACTAAACATACGGGAGGAAACAAGGACCCGTCTACAAGAAGACTCACTATTTTCCCACAAAATACCGCTGTTGTTGTTGTTGGGGCTTCCACATTACTGCAATGCATTATAAATGTTTACCAACGCACATACTGAAGCTTCAATTCCATCCTGCATAAAAGGATGGCGTCCATGATGCGCAGAGTGCGTGGGAGCGTCGATGGCATTTTGAAAATCATCGGTGAAAAACCATGTTGCGCTATTATGGCGCATGGGGAACATGCACATATATGTGCATGTACTAAAGTCAAAGTCAAAGCATTTTTTTCAAATAAGCACTTAAAAGGGCATTTTTGAACGTCAACATTTACATTAAAATCGAATTGATTCTAGTCGCCCCTTCCAAAATGTAGTTTCGTATGGAGAAGAATGGGCAAGAAACTAAAATTTTAACATACATTCATTAAATGTGTGAAAACGATGAACGACGAACGACATGGTGCTCACATATGTGAGCAACATGTCGTAAATCGTAATCGTGTCGTAATCGTAAACGTAGAATTACTTTTACAATGTTTGTAATTATTTACAAACATTGTAAAAGTCTACGATTTCCTAGAATATTAACAAGTAATAAGTCAGTGGCTGAGTTAAAGTAATCACTGAGTGTAAATCAATGTCATAAATATAATTAATTATACAATTCAATTAGCAACCAGTTTGATTTTGTGTAGACTCTAGGTTGTCCTATGGAGCAGGACCAGCATGTTTCCAAGCATTCTTATCTTGGATATAATCCTCTAATTTGTAATATGCTTGTTTACAAAGTTTACTTTTAATATGAGTTTCATTTAATTGCAATATATCACAAGGTATTTTGTTATAAGATTTAACACAGTACCCCGTTAAAGATTTATTTATTTATTTTATTTATGATGATGATATATGTAGATGTATGTACTTTAGCTGATCTAAAAATTAGTGGATCTATTTCAAGTTACTCAATGCGTAAGATGAGTGCAATAGATATAATATAAATTACTAACACCATGAATCAAGGTCTGATTTGATGTTTTATTTTTAAATATTATAAATATACTTCTAGTTACCTACTAGCACGCGGCTATAATATATGGATGGTGTCGTAATAAAAGAAGCTAATACAAAGACAGAGCCATTGCAGAGGGAAGCATAGAGCATGGAAATGAACACGAAGAGTCGTGTCGAAAGTGCGTTATGCGCACAACTTCGGTCACGGGCCGTTTTCATAGCCGTCAGCACCTATACGTCATTAGCGTCACTGTGCCAGTCAACGGTAACAGGCAGAGTTTGTAAGGAAAGTGTTGACAACGTCGCGTCTAGCAGCGGCCGCCGAGGCGTATCCGTGCTCTATGGAATCCCTATGGAAGTACCTAACAATTAAGACTAATGTTACGATGTAAACGTTGAGAGCAAGCAGCAAGTTCCATTAAAGTTAACAATAGTTTTAATTTTAGTTAAAATCTAAGCGGAGCTCAGTTACTGGCGAACTTTAACTTTCGTCTGGAGTTAGGCTGAGACGGATTTAAACCGAAAAAAAAAGAGCTAAAGAAAAAAAGGAGTTTTCTGATGTATTGCTGAGGTCCGACTCTGTTGATGCGAGTATTGTGCAGGAGAATAATTTATTCCTTCAAAATATGCTTAATCTTTGACCTAAATTAATAACTGTCCTCTAGAAGATACTCCAAATTCATTCATTATTCATTTTGAGTTTCTCAATAGAATAAAGCATTCTTCAGACAGGCGCGACGCAACACTTTTAGAACAATTTCCATGAAGTTTTCATAGAAATTGTTTTAAGAGAGTCGCGTCGCGTCTGTTTGTGAGAAACCTAAAGCTTTTGGACCTAACAATTTAGTCCAAATTATAATCATTACATTCAAGTCAACCAAGAACCTTTCGATATGCCTTCTATCCTGAACTAGACGAGCATAGATTTCGCTCAATATTCCGTCCGTTCCCGCAGATTTGAATAACGTGGGCTGATTGTCTCTCGCCCGTTACCGGCGTGCAGTTAATTTTGCTGCCAAAACGATGGAGGCGCGGAAACTAACAGTTTTCACAGTCAGCACACGTGGTGTTTTGTGGTTCGGTTAGTTTAGATTCATATTCAAATGCTAAAGGTCTAATAGATCGTCGTCGTGTATAAATTGGTCGATAATTTTGTTGGCAAGCATTTGTAGTATAACCAACCTTTATTAAGTAGTAACTTAAGCCACACGCACATATTGGTTACACCTACAAGAGAACACGATGAAATCAAAACATTAAAAACTTATGAAATGAACACACACACACCTTTTCCTGCATAAATGTTTATGTATGTAAATTCTTAGACATACAAACCTGGTAAACAGAAACATATATCAAACTATTTAATTAGGGACTCAACCTAACATTTGAAGACAACTTTTAAATTTCAAAGCTCGCAGAGAAATTACTAGAAAACTAGGCGAATGCTCCAAAGATCACATTTCCAATCCGTTTAGTTAAATAACCAGTACATTTTCGTTAAATGTCAAATGAGATACTTTTTAAACGTACCTACTTTCAATTGTATCATTAGTATTCTATTACGAGTATGTCACAATCGTATTATGTCACTGGACATCACAATGATTTATTAAAAGTACTGACTGTTTTGAAATCTAATTTCTGAACTCACATGAACAATAAAGACTTACTAATATAGACACTAGCCTGACATAACCAAGTCACCATACATCCAAGCAGGCTATCTAACTATCCTCGCGAGTATTTGGTCTCATTAGCGACCACTCGACCCGCTTGTGGCCGCCACTTGCAGCCGATCGATTGTCTTCAAACTACTCTGTAATTATACATATCTTTCCACCAACATGGCTGTTACATTCAGGGACAGTACACAGAATAAACAATTAAGATGTATTGATTTATTAGGTCCGATAATACGCCGAAGTTTGGATAGACTGACATAATTAAACGGCTGAATCTGTGATGAAATGAATTCTATAGCCTGTATTATATCGATATAACAAGGCCAACGCAACGCAGGCAACTGCATTCATTTGGCATTAGTAATAATAGTTCCTAAGAATTTGTTTATCAAGTGTTAAGAACCGATCACTTCCCGATTGTTTTTACTGAAAACTATTGACCGACGTATTTTTTGCTACATGCATTATTTGACATATTTTTTTATACATAATCGAAGTATCATGTGTCATAGGCATTATTTTACCGAACTATATTTCGCCGATTTACAAAATAACTTTTTGCTATTGGCCGAAGCCTCTTTTGAACTTTTTTCATTTGCCAAATGATTTATTTGCCATATTTTCACCACACCGAAACAACATTTTACGGAATATTATTTGGTCACAAATATATATCCGGTTACTTGGTAGCATTTTCAATATTAAATTAAAATAGTGTCATAAAAAATAAATATGTTGTGCTACAAAATTTATTGAGAAACGAATCACTGCAAAACCGACTTCACGCAGTCTTGTCTGCCCTACCCCTGGAGTGTAATTTAAGCCCGCGTAGGCTTGGAGGGGTGGGGCGGCTCGCGAGCTGAGGAGCAGGTGGTTTTAAGGCCCGCCGCCGCGGCTGAGGCTGGCCGGCCCAGCAAACCGAAGCTGCGGTAGTGAGCATTAAAACCATCTGCGACGAAAAGCTCGCGTGGGGCCGCCCAAACCCCGCAGCGCCAGAACCGTGACAGAAGCAATGCTTGCTGCATGTTGCATGCCTACTTGCATGTTCCACGCTCGTTTGCACGCTGCATGCTTGTTTTCACGCTGCATGCTTACTTGGAAGCTGCATGCCTGCTGCATGCCTGCTGCATGCCTGCTTGCATGCTGCATGCAAATAGTGTGCACGGACTTTCTAGGCGTTTGGTGAAATGAAAATATGGTAATTAAAATAGTGGTATGATGAATATTCGGAAACATAATACTTCGAACAAATATTATTTCGGCTAAGTGTAACTTCGGTAAAAAGTTTTTCGACCGAATGAAACGCCGGAGTAACGAAAATAATCGAATTGATAATAGGTCAACTGATACAGTGGCAAACGTGACTTCAATGAAGTAAAAAAAAACGAAACGATAATAGTTGAAAGGTTTTAGGTGAAATTAAATTCGGTCAAATATTTTCGAACTTATGA
Source organism: Antitype chi (assembly GCA_947359405.1). Taxonomy (NCBI): domain Eukaryota; kingdom Metazoa; phylum Arthropoda; class Insecta; order Lepidoptera; family Noctuidae; genus Antitype; species Antitype chi. The sequence goes on from OX375823.1 coordinate 1,271,498, forward strand.
TAGGTAACCAACAAAGTGATATGCTCAATAAATAAAGCTATGAACTCTCAAACCTATCCACAGGAGGTTATCTTTTTCTTGAATGGATAGTTTCTTTTACAAACTGTATACTTATTACTTCAACAAATGCTGTTGAAAGATATAAAAATTCTTAATTCGCAACTGGTAGCGAATCGCCGTTGTGAAAATGGCCGGAGGGTTATGAGCAACTATCATCTATACATATAATAAAATTGTAACAGGCCGATGTCTGTACATTAAAGATATTGAAGAAAAAATAGTATGGGGGGTCTTTATTAGAGCAACAGAAGCCAAAACAACGGTTTTTAGAATTTTTGTCTGTCTGTATGTTTGTTACCGCATCACGCAAAAACCACTGCATGGAATTGAATGCAGTTTTCAATGATGTATTCCGAGAGGTGTAACTTAAAAAATAGGCTATATGTTATCAAAAAAAATGATTATCTACTTGATTCTAAAGTCCACGCGTATGAAGTCGCGGGCAAAAGCTAGCGTCCAATAAAATTGAAACTAGAATATAATAGAATAGAGGTTTAATGTTAGTGTTATCATTTTCAAACAATTCAAACAAGTGCATAAATTTTCTTACAACTGTGCAATAAAAGTGAAAGTTTTACAAACAAATATATCTGTTCGGACAATCCTGTATTTCCAAACATGGCGAAGCTTTTTTTTTCTTTTTGGTTTCTTTGATTTTCATTCAACTCTAATTGATGTTTTTATTCAAATATCGGAAATTCTTTTGTTTTCTGGAGGTTGATTTTATAAACTGAAGAGATATATGTAATGAATTGTGATCATTGACATGCCATTTTTTGGCATCGGACTATAATAAATTACAAGTCTGAACCATTAATAATAATTGTGACATAGTGCAGCAACAGTTGAAAAATTATAGTCCTGCAATGTTACGAAAACACCATTTCTATGTGATTATGTTGCAATGTCATTTATGACAAATGAAAAAGTCATAAGATTGGTAATGAACAAAACAACTTCAATATTGCTAAAAAGATCACAATTGAAAAGGACACTGAAAAGCATGTGCATATAAATTTAAACAATTGTTTTACTATAATTGAGTTGAGCATCATGTTAGAGTGTTCAGAACGCTGGTGTCCGCCAGGGAGCGAGGTTATTACCAGCGACATGACCGAGGACGGCCACACTACAGATACTGGTGTGCAAAGCACAAAGCATTTGGGGAGTTACTCTGTATGCAGTTAGGGACTTTTAGTTATTGAGGGTTAGAATTTTAATCTGTAACAGTAATCTCACTCTAATTACTCAAAATATTCTCCTTGATGGCAGGATTTTTATAATGTACTTAATTCAAAATTCAGACGCTCTTTTTTACGAAGCCGTCTTAAGCGACGAAATACTTTGGGAAGGACCTTTATGGGGAAACAAAAGTTGCACCATGTGATGATGACATGTTTTGTTGTGTGATGTGGGAAACGTGCTGCCCACCACCATTGCCGGCTTTAACCCTGATTCTTGAAAAAATTGTGTAAAACTGTTCCCAATTTTAAAGATTTCCAGTTAGACTCAGCCTCAGCTCTTCATCAAGCCTATCAAAATCAAAATCAAAAGTCATTTATTCAAACTAGGCTGAGAGTCAGCTCTTTTTGAACGTCATATGTTATGCTATGTTATTACACAAGCGGTCAACGAATACGGATTACTCCGTACTACATCTTTAGACCCCAGGGCCCTTACACCGCCTTAATAATACACGCCTAATTTACATGTGGACCTTCAGACTTAAGGCTTTAGGTTCCCCAGGGTAAGGAAGTGACCGATGTAACATCCTAAGTCATTTGTTTAAAGATTTATTTATTAGCATAATTTAGTGAATCACGTTTAATTGTAGGTTTTGAGGAACCGTAGGATTTTATCTATATATTCAACAAGGCTTACATTTCACATGATCAACAAACTTCATTTTATTTGTGTTCACAAAGAGATTACATAATCAAATATGGCAATACAAAAAAAAACCTTTGTGTTATGCAGAGCCCAAAATGGGACACACATTCCAGCACAAACTGCAACAATAAAATGTTGCAGAACTGACATTGATAGAACCAATAATAATGAGCTAAAGACAGAAATAGAACCTAACACAATTATGTAATCCAAACCACCCTCCACACGTAAATACTTAGTTAACAATAACAAATTAGGTAGTTGCCCTTGAAGCGTAAACACAACGACTCATGCATAATTCAGTGGCTGAAGAAGAGTGATTCGCGTTCTTATCAGCAAATGCCTTTATTTATGTATGTGGTTGATGTATGTTGATGATATGTTGAGCGCCTATTAGGTTCAATTGAGCGGTAATGTGAAAGGCTTATGTTGGAGAGTATGGTCATCTTTGGATGCCCTCAATTGTCTGAAATTGTGAACACAAATTGAGTTTAATTTGGCGTTTAAAAAGTTTTTATTTTTAAGCGTTTTTATGAAATTAATTTAAATTTATCAAATCTCATACCTATAAACGAGCAATTCATGTATGTATATAATCTGAATCTCGGAAACGGTTCCAAAGATTTTCATGAAATTTAGTATGCAGGGGGTTTCGGGGGCGATAAATCGATCTAGCTAGACGTAATTTTTAGAAAACATCAAACATAAAAAACCGGTCATCCAAATATTTAATTTTAAAGGAGACAATGAATTGCTGTTATTTATAATTAAAACAAGTTGAGACACTCAATTAAAACTAAAACAAAACTCAAAAATACATTTTAAATGTCATTAACAAAAACTAGAACCCGATTCTAAAAACAGTTTCAACTTAAAACTGAAATAAGGTTCCAAAGTAAATACTAGTGTAATATACGAAGGAGCACAAAAGCCCGAGTATCTGGTGTTTGCAGCCCGCCAGCCAATTCAGAGGTATCATCGTTTCCACATGAATGGAGCCTTCTTCCACTCCTAATAGATCCAAGACTTAGTGGATCTCGTTTAACTTTCTATTGGATTCTATTGTTGGCTTTTATCGTGTTATTATAAGTTTAAAATGAGTTCTATGAAAAGGCAGATAATAAGTTGGCATACTTGTCAAAGCGGAGATGTTTCTGGGGCAAATAAATACATATTTATGTAACGGGAAATCGGGAGGCTGGGCTGTTGCATCTGATTGCTGATTCATGACCTCGTTAGCGCGGGAATCAATAGTGGGCGTTAAACTTCAGGAAACGTTAAAATAAATACTCGGTAGCGTTGACTGTTCACAATTTTAAGTATACAGACACTTAAACAATTAAGGATTGCAGTAATAATTAACGATTTAGAGCCAATGGGTTTGCAAGCAGGGTATATATGTTCTGTGTTTGCAAGTGACCACCACGTGCAACAGCTGTCAACACTGAATGAAATGACACGATGTCGCCCGCCATGACAGACGCAACTCCATGCGATGTTACCCGCTCTTAATTAAAATTACCATTTAGATGATTTCAAATCGATTAATCGTTAAAAATAACAAAATACATTAAAACTCTCGAAACTAACTGATTTTCATTATTTAATAATGTCACGCGCCGTCATATATAATACTAAATTCGTATAAATTTATATAATATAATTTATTTATACGAATTTAGTATTATATGTATATGACGACGCGTATTTTTATGTCGCCGCAAAAGCACCTACCTGTTAAGATTATAGATAACGTAATCTTATGCGTAACTATTTATTATATTAAGCCGGTGCTCATGTGCTCTGAAATACTATTATAACCATTTGCATGCATCAGTCTATGTCTATTGGTTTCCTTGAGATCAACGCCATCTATTGGCCAGATTGTAATATAAAACACGCAGAGTCCTGTTGGTTTGATAACTAGATGAATAGCTATAAAACTAATTACGATGTCTTAGTTAAAACTGTAACCACAATTAAATGGGAAATAATTGTTTTATTGTGTTTGGGCTTTTCCTGGTCAGTAACCATTTGGTTATTTGACACAGTACATTTGTTTATGATAGATTGTACGTACTGTGCCGAAAAATGGCGCGGATTGCGAGTTTTGTTTTATTTTAAAATTATAATTGTAAAAAAAAAAAACAACATAACGTTTTGATTTAAAACAGTGTCCGTGGAATTTCTTGCCCGTTCTTCTCCATATGAGACCTACTTTAGTTTTGGAACGGGCGCCTAGATTCCCTTCGTAACTCAAACTATCCGATTCACTCATATATAGAAAAACCAAAGTGCCTGTAAAAGATTTATGTGAAAATAAACGGTTTGAGTTAATTGTTGTGTTATTGAAAACCAAATACCTACCTACTATACCAACCAAGAATTACACCAGAAACATCAGAGACGGCGTGCATTGGGTTTCTCGCCGTCTTATACGTTTTTTTTTGTGTGGGAAATCATCAAATAACTTCTCCCGCTCTGGGTGGAGCAGGAGGACGTGTCACACTTTTACTGACTAAAACCCACCCGTGTTCCCTCAGTTGCCTGTGTGCCAGGGGCTGCGGTATCTCTTCCGAACAACCCGTACCCCTGGCAGGCATCGGCTCTTGCGGACCCCACTAGTTGGTGCTGACATCTCTTTGAGGCGCTCGTGGAACACAACGTGCCGTCGACCCAGGCTTGGTCCTTACCGGACAGCGAGCTACCCATTACTCGCCGTCCGCAAGCCCGCGCCTACGGTGGCCGGGAATCAGCCTGGGGTCTTATATATGATTTGGTGGCAACATTTAGAAGACGTTTTTGCATTTAGTTTATTACGCTGGTAATAACGTACATGCAAAAACAATTGCCAAACATAGACCATGTCATTAGACTAGTTATTAAGCGCATCCGCATTCCATAGAAAGCATAAATCGTGAAAGCATCTTTATTACCTTTAATATGCCTAACATAATTTCACATAATATTCAGTAATAAAGTATTTGGGAGAGGAATTATGTTTTCGTTACACAACCCATCGAGCTGTTACTGAACAATAAAATTCACTTAAATGTTGCTTAAACTAAAATACGCTTACCGAATGTTAATGTATCAGGTTCCTTACATGGTGAGGTTTGACACAGGATAGAAGTATTTGGTCACTTACCTTAAACAAAAAACAAATTTCATTAATTTTTAATAATAACTTTTAATGGGTATTACGGCTTATCTGTAATAAGCAGACGCAAAATATCTGAAAAAAAATAAACCCACTACCTATCTCTCAGCAGAACACTGTCTCAAAACAACAAACAATCGTGGCTTCCAAACAAACCTTACTTATAATGACCATACAAAACAGGGAAAACAATCTACCCGCATAAACAGACGAAACTACCCACATGTAATATTCACACGCGTAGACAAAAATAGTACGTTTATGTATTTGTATACGAAAATACTCGTTCGGTTAAACAAATAAACTGGTTGCATCATTGTTATTCACACTCCCGGGTGCCGCCACGGCTACTATTAAAACTAAGTTACCACTACACAACCCGCGGCAAACTGTAGGAACAAGTTTTACGACCTTTTGAAAAGAGTTTAATAATACGATTTACAAAATTCAATATTTTCTAGAGTTCGACATGTGCAAGCTTTCAAGTATATTACATAGCAATTTGCGTTTATTTTGTAATCCAATAAGTAAAGTGTTGTTTAAATGACAAAGTAATAAATGTTTCATTGAGTTATGAACCGAAAAGATAGAATAATAGAAAATACACAAAAAACTGCTGCCGTAAAATGGATGAAGTAAAACTCATCAATAACTGTAAAAACTGAACACAAAAATACTAGGTTATATTTCACTTTTTATGTAGGTACCTATGTGAAACATCGAATATGCGCATATAAACCCTATGAGTAATGTATGTGTTGAAATTAAGTTTATTAATTTATCTAAAACTGTAGATGTTTTCACATGAAAATCCTTGATCGTAAAAAGAATTGTCATACCTACCATAGAGTACACAAAACGTCACCGTCTCTTTTTGGTTGGCAACGCTTACTTATCGATTATAATAAATCGACTTATTTCTATTTTTCTCGAAGTTAAAAATGATAGATTTAATATTATAAATTAAATTAAATTTATAATATTAAATCAATAAGCATAGAAATCTACATAAACATAGATTTTTATGCTTATTGTTTGTTAGATTTAATATTACAAATTTAATTGAATTTATAATATTAAATCTACATAAATGTAGATTTCTATGCTTATTGTTTTAATTATTATTCACACATATTCTAACATACACTGTGTTATCGATTTGATACTAGCGCCATCTAGTGATTCTATAGGGAACACTTACACATAGTAATTCCATTACTCGTCACTAGAGAACGTTGGTAACTAGTTTTTCACGCATAGGAGCGCCAACACCATCCTGAACGTCCTTCTGGGGCACTGGGTGCAAGCACAAGTGCGTGTGCCCGGGGCCCCAGAGGGCGGCAAATACTTATTTTAAATATTAATATAGTTTCAAGTCGTTCTACTAAAAATATGTATGGGCCAAATATGCCTGAAATAAAAGTATTTTATTTATTTATACCTACTTTTAGTTCCAGACAGCGTTATCGCTTTCAACAATAAGAATTCACTATACAGCTTAAAATAACAATAATGAGTAATGCCGTGCATGTTCTGCGACTTCGTACTTATACGATACCGAATGAAATCACAAATTTGAGTCAATGCTAGAAATGAGTCGGAAGCCTTAATCATAACTCTATCGACATCTCGGCCGAGTTCAACGTGTGCTTAAAATTTCAACTGCGACGAAATTGACACTCAGACATTCACATCACGTAAGTTTTACTGTCCACTGGCGCTTCTGGGACTTGTAATTCAAATCAACCTAAGTGCTGTAGACCATGTAGTACCAAATAGAAAATTTCCGAACCTCCTGGGTGCCGTTGGTGAACGAGACCGGAGAAACGAACGAGATATTGCAATGAAATGCAACGCAATAATAAAAGAGTCCGAGAGTAATATATTTGATGGCGCCCTACGTGGGACTCACAACAACATGTCTACGAGCGCCATCGTTGACTAAAATTTGAATTGGACGAACCAATTTTTTGAATGTTCGCTTTAATAAATCCGAAATGTAAATAAAATTTCTTGTAATCTAAAGAAATGGTTTTATTTTTTGATACTTGAAAAGCACTTTTCACTTGCTTTTATTAATCACTAAATCAAAATCAAACACGATTCAGTGGTCCTTGAAATATAATTAGGTGCTAAGTAAACTTTCAAGTCACTGCCACCAAAGTGTCACCTTTCAAAATAAAGTATTATTGCTACACTAACTTGGCTTGTCATCTCTGACATTGAAATATTTCAAACGGCTCTTTCATTCATTCAAAACAAGTCGAAACATGGAAAGCAATAACCATTTATTTTGGCGCCCAACGTGGGCCCCGGCGTAAATGAAACTGCTACATATAAACGTTGCGTATACCTGTGTAGAGATAACGCGACGCCCCTGAATATGTAAATGCTTGTATTGTGCCTACTCTGGGCGCCAACTTGAAATTATTACTCGCATAATATCTATTATTGTTGCGCGTATTTCGTCTGAATGATGTTGGATGTAGTTAATTGAAGTTTGGAACGATAGTGATGCTTAAATAAAACTTGGGTTGTTACAATTATAACTATTAATTAATAAAATTACATTACAAGCCAATTTATTTCGATGATTTGTCAAGTACTGCTGACATACTGACTGGAAACCACATTTAGTTTTATTTTATTTGATACTAAATTAAATAAATAATGGAAGAAAGCAATCAATCAAAAAAATAATTTTGGATAAAGCCCAAAACGTTTTAATCAACCCGTCGCTCTACAATTTAATTGCCTTTAAAGCTTAACTCAAATATTCACTAAAAGCACGATTATAGCATTCGCCGCGAATTGTGAGAGAAAATTAAAGAGCTTTCTATTAAAATAATGAGAACATAAACTAACACGTTTATGAGAAACAAAATACTTGGTTTTAAGCGCGTTTGAAGACCATAATGAGCATTTAAACACGGGTTAAGGGACTCCATTCGTTTACAGAATTAGTTAAGTAAATTATGAAGCAAAATTAATACGCCCACTTACGAGTGTGTATGTAAATAAGATTGTAATACGGCTAGAGTAAATAAGGAAGATGTAGAACAGTAAGTACCAACATCTTTAAAGAACATGGAAATAAAAACGGGAAATAAAAATTCACAAGTCAATATATTTACGAACACAAAATTTGATAAACCCATGACGTAAAGTTAGATTGTACTGCGGGCATAGTTTGCATGTACCAAGAAAGATGAATATGTGCTGAAATGATTTTCGTAAGCCTATGTCTGTTTAGGACGCCACACAAAGGGGATAGTACCAGCTACTCAACAAATAACGCTCGTCCATAAATTATAAGCCATAAAGAGTTTTACATTACACAATTTACTCTACTATTACTAGACTCCCAAAACGTTTTAATAGTCGTAAATAGATGAGATGCTCATTGTACTATTTCGTGTTACGAAATTGGAGACCTAGATTCGTGATCCGTATATCAATATGCATAAACGTAAGTAGCTACTGAGTTTGATCGACGTTCGTTGCATCACAATGACGTAGGTATTGATCGAAGTGTCAATGAAAACTGGGTCATTTCGGAAAATGTACCACTTATCTAATAAAACCAATCAGGATTTACAGTGTTACTGATTGATTCTGGGACAGACTTAGTTGAAGCAGCACAATAATATAGAATATAGGGCAAGTGACCATTAAACAACTGGCTCGCTGAATATTATGTGGTTGATGTGACCACACGTAATTAAAAATAAAAGTTTATATCAGTTACTAGAACTTGAGCTAAAGTTTCTGCACTCCTTGTGGGAGTAATCTGGTACAAGAAATATGCCGTCCGTGTGACGGACTCCACAATACGGTCAAAGTTAAGCAACTCAATAGGATCCGAACACTTCGGGTATTACTGCTCAGAAACACTTACCGTGATTGACTTGGATGTTATTTTATCGTTTGGATGAAAACAAACCTTCAAGGATTGAACTTTGTATTGCCATGTTAATGGGGTGAGATGATAAGCAAGATGCATAACATTATAAAATAAGCTTTGCACAATAACGAGCATTACGCAGTTTACACATTTAATTTTCGAATAATTGACATTCCTCTATCTTTCGCTAGCCTTTCTTCCTGCAGACAAGACTTGATAGTTCATCGCTCTCTTGGAGAACAATAAAGCCGAGGTAGCCCGTTCCTAACATTCTCTCCCATACATTTCCCACTGTTTGAGAAGAAACATTTGCGTATAAATCTCAGGCGGGAGAATACGACAGGACAACGGTGCGCAATAAACGTGTCCTGGAGGACGTACACTTTGATCTGGGTATCGGGATGGTGTGACCGGTAACTACAAAAGCTGGACTATCCCGAATTACGGACATTTCACATTCAAATCTATTACACATACAAATATATATGGTGATTCGGGAAAGAAACATATCTGTCGCTTCAACAGTTATGCCCAACTGTATCATCGAGTATATTATAGCTTTTTTTTTTTTGTAATAATGCACACGTTTTTCCAATTCACTTTAGACATTGGCAGAATAGTCGACATCAGCTTTGCTTGCCATATTAAAAAATAGAATAGAATATCTGTCGCTGTAAAACAAAGAGGGTATTGCGAGAAGTGGTGAAAAATGCACCGTCGACTATGCTAAATAGCCCTGTTATTTTATTTAGCCCGGGCCATTTCATTATCTCATCTCACAAAGAAAACATTGCGACCATCAGTTTAAAATGTGACACAGAATTTTAAAATGCTTTTACTGTTCGTGGAAGCTTAGTACAGAGTGAATGCATTTAAGTCGTAACTCATGTCCGACATGACGTGTGACGGTAGCTATCGATGTTTCCACATCATTACACACTTTTGGTGCCTGTAAGTGACCTATAGACTACCTTGGTCATTTGATGCTGGAATCAATTTAGAAAAAAATCCTTTATGACAGGGGTGTAAGCTCAAGTTTATCAAAAGGACCAGAAATAAACTATCGTGATCAAAATATAAATGATTGCCAGTTCATCTCTGCCGCCTCTGGGATCGCGGACGTGACTTAGATATGTGATACTTTTACATCTCAAAGAGGTACGTTCTCTCGTTTTATGTTTGTTCGTATATTTAGAGCGTACTTCTCATTTTAGTAACGTATTTATCACCCGCGGCTCTCGTGTATGATAATAAATATTCGTAATTTGCCATTGAAATAAATTCGCTCGTACCGGGTGTGCAATTTATTAGTGCAGCGCAGCATTGCCCGCGCCGCGCGCCGTGCCGACTGACCACTGTGCCGACTGTTCGCCGTGCCGACTGACCGCTGTGCCGACTGACTAGCGCCACTGAATAAATAATGAAAGAAGGCTAATCATCATGTGCCTAGCCTTTTCCCAACTATGTTGGGGTCGGCTTCCAGTCTAACCGGATACAGCAAAATATCATTTTATATGGAGCGACTGCCTATCTGACCTCCACAACCCAGTTACTGGATAACGTGGTTGTCCGACTTTCGGGCTTCTGACGATCCGTAAAGATCCACGAATGATAGCCAGGACCAACAGTTTAACGTGTTTTCTGAGGTTCGCAGGGGTCTTGGTAAGTAAAGGTGGTCGCCTAACCGCGGCAACCTAATCGATCGACCAGTGCGGCTGTTATGAGTCAGCAACACATAAACCGATCAAACCTTTATGATCAACTACAAGCAAGGCAGGATCATATAAGAAACCCATTTGCATCACCCATTTGCAACTATAAGAATCACGGTACAGATCTAAATACAGCCCTGACACTAATCAAATTATTTCATTTCACATAAACCTACATGGGGACTTATGAAACGTCAGAAGCAAGGTGCACATGCTAATTAATACACATGCGTTTGATAAACCTGATAAAGCCGAAATGACCACGCAGTACCTAATGGTGTCTCTATTCATACTTTCCCAACTCTTGCATCATTAGCATTATCAGTTACGATAGTTTCAGTTTTACGCCAACTTAAAATGATGTATATACAGGTTGAAATTGAAAACATGCGACAAACCGTAATGGGAGATTGTACTCATCATTATGAACAACTTTTACTAAGGGACCAAAGATGCAATCGCAAAAAAAAAACAGCTGTTCCCTACATTTTGACGAGTCATGCGAACATAAATGTAGGGAACAGATGTGTTTTTTTTCGCGATTGCATCTTTGGTCCCTTAGTAAAAGTTGTTCATAATGATGAGTACAATCTCCCATTTCGGTTTGTCGCATGTTTTCAATTTCACCCTGTATATGTGTAAAGTGAGCCTTCTGATCTTATGTATCTGAAAGTGGCGCTGTGCCGACGTGCCACTAAGACGTGATGTTGCTGCATTAGCTTCACATGGCGATAGTCGGTGATATATCTGCACTTTATTGTTCATTAAAAAGTCGCAGTTGCCGCATACTATACCCGACGGTAGCTACGAACCATTGCGTGTCGAACCATTTAATCCGCTACATATAATACAATTTCTCTACTACAACTGGCATAAATAATAAAGGTACAATAAATTGTTATAATTCTTGGAATGAGTAAAAAGCAAGCTTGTATCGTAAATTCAATTATAATTCCTCAGTCAATATTTGAATTAGAAAGTAAGCAGGACCCCGTGTGTAAATATTTATAATTCAATCTGTAATCCTGAAATGTTATCCATTTCCGTCGCTATTAGCACTATATTTCTCCGGCTCTGACTTGTAGCTCATAATTGGTACTTCTCGTTTATTTCTACGATGTCGATTCAGCTTTTCGATTAGGTCTAGTTCGACGCTTCGACAAATAGTCGTACGAATATTATAGCTAATAACAATACATAAACATACAACGTATTACGATAGGACTGATTGTGTAGTGTAAATGAGAAAAAGAAAATATGAGAAAGTTTTTTTTTTGCTACTGAGTAATTATTACAGAACTAGGGAGGGAAGCTAGTAAGTAACAACAGTCATTATTTTGCTAATACACAAATACAGAGTCAAATTAAAATACCTGGCAATACTTTACCCACGTGTAAGGTCTGTATCGATATTGAAAACTAAGCTCTTTTTTTTTTCAATATTCCAGCTTTGTTCAAATCTTTAACTGACACTGTCATGTATATTAAGCCAACCAAATGACTTAGTATGTTTTGGTTACGTTCCACGAAAACTTACAAAAACATCTGATCGATTACGGGCCTACGCCCATCGAATGATATTCTTTTTTTGTACCATTCGTTTTCGATATCGATACCCAACACGTGGGTAAAGTATTGCTAGCTAATTTAATTTGACCCTGTATTTTGCAATCGCAACCTCTACAGCAAAATCGAAAGTCATTTATTGAAACTAGGCTGAGAGTCAGCACTTTTTGAACGTCAAAATTACATAAGACAGTCCTCAAAAACGCCCACCCTTCAAAAACACGAAAAGTCGTCCTGGTATGCCGCCAGCCTACGATAGAAAGACCGCGATCGCAGCATTCTCAGCGCAATTAATTATACCAGCAATGTGTACCTACCGAGTATTTCGTAAATCAGTGCACAATTTTTCCAGTTTACTGCTAACTGCCTATGAATGTTGACTCTGCGGCTCGACTAATTAGTGTGGCCGCGGGTCGGCCCGCCCTTTGTGTTCGACATTTTTTTCTATAGCCGATGTGTGTTCTAAATCCGACTTTTTTGCAGACATTTTCGATAATTAGTGAAAAAGTATTGATACAGGTGGCCAACGTTATGAAATTATGATACTCCTTCGATTAACGTAAATAACTTTAGCATTCATCTATTTTGTCTCCTATTTTAGTCAGCTAACAAAATCCCTCCTTAATATTATGTAAACGTATTCATTATGACCCTATATTAAAACTACATAGTTATGAACATAAACAGGACAGCAGCGCCATAAGAGATAAATAAATAAATAAATAAGAGACCCATATCAGCCCACTATGCAGACCAATCGATGACACACATTTCCAGCGACACATTTCACCGAATACATTCAGTCCGACTTTAATGAGCGCGATTTAATTAATCGTTTGTACTATACCGGCAATCGATTGTGAACATGCAGTCCAACAACAGCGATTGAGTTACGAATGCTATCATGCAAGTAATTAGCGGACTATTAACTGGTTTAGGTACGTTTGTTTTTAGTGTAGGCTGTTGTAAAATCATAGAACTGCTGATACATAAAAGTAATCAGAATTAAACATTGAACAAAGCGACTACTGCCTGTATGAAGAAACGCAAGCGCAGTCTTGCATTTAAACACCTGTGGATTGAAACACTCTGAACAGGAGAGCAGCATAAAGGAGCTGAAAATCTTCTCATGACCTTTTCAGATCATATAGATTATACTACATAACTTCTCCTATTTCAAAACGGACAATTTTTAAATCGGATCACATACATTGCATAAGCGATCCTTACTTGAGAGGCCCATGGTTGAAAACCTGCTGTTGCAGTGGAGCTGCATGATTACTGACAAATGCATGCACTGTCTGGACAGGTCCACTCAATCTGTGTGTTTTTTTCCTCAAAATAACATTTCAGACACCAATCTACATGGTCTTCACATGAACTGAAAGAGGCTGTGACCTCTGAGTTTGTTTCGGCCTTTCTTTTTAGGGTAGTCAAACGCCGACCTCGTTTAGTTAAAAAAAAATGTTTGATATGTGAAAGTGTTTGTACAAGCCTACTTACAGAAATAAAATCATTTATCATTAACATTCACTAGGTAGTAAATGACGTGGACGTCACCAACTTATTTGTAGAATAACAAGCCTATTAAACAAAAGCCCAAGGGCCCTGCCTTCGCAATTCATAAATCCCATCAGTGTATTCCCAAATGATAAGTACGTAACATGCAAGCCATTATGTCTGTAGTCACGTCTTGCCCGAAATAGAATGGATTGAAAGCTGCGTGACTACGATGACAGTAATCGTGGCTCAGTTTTATTTTATGATAATAAAAATAACCGAAAATAGACACGACTTGTTCGAACTTGTTAATACAGGATGGCAGGTACATCGACGCGCAAACTATAACCATGAATTCAGCACATGATTCTAGACCCCTAGCGTAGATGTTTTGTCGGTTATGAAAAAAACTCTTGTTTCACAGAAAAGTTCAATAACTACGCGTGAAGCTGTATCATCATTCTCCTCCCTTCTCCCAATTCATTTGGGTTCGGCGCAACATCTCTTTTTCTTCCATACTTCTCTATTGGTCGTCATATCGGGAGTCCCCTCCTTTCTAATCATATCACCTTTCACACAGTCCATCCATCGTCTTTTGTTAGAGTAGCGGGAGACCCCCTACACTTATAGCCATCGACACATTCATACTCAAAACTTTCCTCACGACATTTTCGGCATTCTTCCGTATCACATGCCCACACCATGACAACCGAGTTCCAAAAAATTTTCAGTAACCGTTGCCACTTTCAGGCTTCCTCTTATGTACTCATTTCTTACTAGCTTTTGCCAGCGGCTTCGCCTGCGCGGAACTTTCATCACCTATTTAACTCCCTTAGGGGTTGAATTTCGAAAAAATTCTTCCTTATTCCTTGTCTACATTATAAAGGGAACCTCTGTTCAAAATTTTAGCTTTCTAGGTCTAAGGGTTCGGGCTGGGCGTTGATGAGTCAGTCAGTCAGTCAGTCAGGACTTTTATTTTTATTTATATAGATTCTATCCTTTCGTGTCTCATCTCAGCTGCATGAAATTGCCTTTCATTCATCCCTTTTGTGGCCCAACATTCTGACCCATACAAAACAGCAGGTCTAACCTTGATTTTATATATCTTCCCCTTAAGACATTTTAACACTGACAGACAGTTTAACTCTGCACTCCCCGTATGTATATAACACGAAGTATATCAAAGACAAACTGGTGTAATGCGTTTACCTCACACGTGGTTTATTGTGCCTACAATACTGTTTACGGCCACAGTAAATCTAATGTACAGGCATAAATAACAATACTTTACGAAACTTTGTTTACTGTATCAAATAAACCTTTATTCCCGTCATAAAACCTATATTTGCTAATCCTTGGTAACACTCGTTAATTCTCTCTATCGCACTGTCCACAGCGGCCACTTTTCCTCCCATTTGCATAACGGTTAACCTGACAATGATCGTGGTGACAGCCTCGCATAAATACGAATACATTATTAGGCACGCATCGTCCGGATCGGCTGGACAGTTCGGACGGCGGACACGAATCCCGGACGCCGGACACAGGCGCCCTCTTAATTTGCATTTTAATTTGCTAGCATGTCGTTAATATACAGATGTATAAAAACAGCCGCGTCGCTTATTGCTGTGAACTTATTAATTGCATGGTCCTTGTTTGTGAGATTAGGTTGGTAGCCTGTAAACTCAAATGAAGCAACATTAACACGAGTTACCAATTTCAATAACTCGGGCTCAAAACCACGCGACTGCTCTCGGGAACTTGGTCTGATGCACTTAGTGGTGACCTACTTGAAATCTCGCTCACTTGCATTGTGAGCTGAACTAAGTGAAGTTAACTCGTATGCGGTTGGCGTTGACTACACGAATTGGAATAGCACGTGCTGCTGTTCAGAAACAGTTATCAGCTTAACTCTTAAATGAAGAGAAAGAAAACACTTGTGCTTTCCAACCCCAAGAACAAATACATTGACATCGACTCGGTCTAGCAAGATGCGTAGTTGTACTTCACAATTTTACATGGACTTGAGCTTCCAGGGTACACCACAACCCAACCAGTTTCATGTAACAACACCGTCATCAATGAAATCCACCACACATACGTATCTAAACCTTATTTAACCCTGATATGCATCTGCACCGCAGGCTCGAAGACTCTCGAGCAGCACAGTTGAATTCCTCGTGCCTGCAACCTCCGCCTCGCCGACGCGAATTTGTGCCCAAATTTAATGGCGCTTCACACATGATTGCCCGCTCGTATTGAGTACCGGCTGTTGGATCGCTGCGTCCCAATTTAAATGTGGTTTCATAACCAGATGCATTATTGGTAGCCTGTTCAACAATTTTTTGTGGTCATTTGGGGATAATTTCGGGTAGATATTACCAAAATTGCTGTTCAAAAGGCACTTTAATTTCAGTTATCATATTAAGTCGCAACCGCTGCATTAAACAGTCTTCAGTTCCATTGTTTCACAGACCAGCTTAATTAAAATAGCCCGAAGGCTATCACTTAAATAGCCGTATTCGACCGTGCATACAGCTTTAGCACTGCCCCATTTATCCAGCGATATTTTACCCCCAGTACATATTTGTTTCGAACCAGTGTCCATTTGTGCTTCAAAATGATACAATTTGGCAGGCAACAAATGTGTGGACACTAGGTTTGTATTGTACATGTTCGAGTAACCTTGGAGCTATATTTGGTTCAAAATATCGGGCGTGGAATACGTAGGCAGGCCGCAGGGGTAACGAATGATACAATTTGGCAGGCAACAAATGTGTGGACACTAGGTTTGTATTGTACATGTTCGAGTAACCTTGGAGCTATATTTGGTTCAAAATATCGGGCGTGGAATACGTAGGCAGGCCGCAGGGGTAACGAATGCGCGCATACTACAGACTTATGTAACTGGATTAAAGACTATAAGCCTAGGACTGTTACGTGACCTGCGCGTTTATTATTAACGTGAAAAGGGCTTAAAGAGCTTTCAATTAAGTTTAAATGTGGGCTTTTCCGCAATGTTTTTTTTATCGTTATAATCTGTATTTTAAACCAGTTGTATAAACCATTAGTTTTCGAACAGACTTTTCAATATTTTCTATAAAACTCGTGCACAGATTTTAATATGGTATGTACCAAATTATTTACAGTTTAATAAGCAGCCATACCGAAGAGCTCACTAACACACTAAATCACAATATGTCACGCATCGAACTCCGGCTACTACACGAACACACGCACGCTCCCAAAACTTCCACATATACATAATGTTAGCTCATCAATACTGGAACATCCTCAGTGGCGGACCTTGGCCGGGGCTGGCGCGCTGCCAAAGGTCGTCCTTGCCCACTTTCACCGCTATCGATTTTGGGAGATGCCCCACATCGGGGCTTATTGCCAAGGCTAACGCAAGTGCAAGTTCACTTGCTGTTGGGGGACGGTGCCAGCGCCACCAGCTGCTATCGCTGTTGTTTTTATGGTCATACTTAGTTTGGAGTATACTGTCTGTATACCGAAACGCTTATTAAGAACATTTTAGAATAGTTTGAGGAAGGTTCTACTGTTGTCCTTGTTAACTATTATTTTTCAGTGTACGACTAAACGCCGACAGACACCGACACAACTTGACTTCGACGGGACTCTTTGCCGACAGGAAACTTCGCCGACAGGATTCTTCGCCGACAAGGCTCATCAGGTAGGCAATAGGTTAGGTTAGGTTAGAATTGCGACCAACCGCGCGCGAGCCGAGCGAGTGAAGCGAGCGGGGCCGCGGCAACGACCCGAGAGCGCTACTTCCATGTTAGTGGCAGTTACTTGACTATTTAGTAATAACTCAAGGATGAGCCCTGCCGGCGTAGTGTCTGTCGGCGTTTAGTCTTCCACTCATTATTTTTACTAGCTAGCATTTTCAAACATATTTTATTGCGAACCGGGTAATTTTCGACCATTTGGTATTCTGTGTTATATTGTTCAGTATTCCAGAGCTGTGTTTTTAAGTTCAAGGTCTCATACAAATTCATTTTGCTACTGGAGACTAACCCCGCTACCCCAGGGGCGCGTAAATCACTTGAACTTCTACTTCCTACGTGGGAAGAAAATCGTGCAGAATAGATAGATAACACACATTTTTATATGCACCAGCATTTCCAGTATTATTCAATCGTTAAACACTTCTCTCTGAATCTAAATTCCGTTCAAGTTTCCTCTGCAAGGTAGTCGAGTAATTGAACAAAATTTTATTCTTAAAATATCTGTTTCAGGGCCTGTTTGCCGAAAGTACTTTCAAGAACAAAGATTAAATGACCTTCACAACGCAACAAAATTCGACAAAAACTAACTTAGGGAACTAAAATGTTTCATTCTAACAGGATTGTGAAGCGAACCAATTTGCATAGCTAATATTATTAAACAAAAGTGACAAGTAAAGAGCGAAGGATTCGTACTATCACGCTTGAACGGCATTGCGTTAGCCGCCGCGGACATTCTGTGTCACGGAGCCACCGAGGGGCTAGCAGGGACAGGAGATCATTTGCATTTTAATCACTATGTCGCCACCCCCGGTAATAGACAGAACAAAAATGTATAAATTTAAAAACACATTTAGCATAATTTACATCTGACGGGATGACCAGCTACTTCAACTAGAGGAGCCTGTGAGTGATTACAAAGATAGTCACAATTTTTTAATCGTTCAACATAATCTTCCTTCTGCCTAAGTTGTTCTGAATGAATCCTTTGTTTACGCCCGGAGCGGCGAACAATTTAACCGAACAACTTTGTCACGGAATACCTTACATTTAATAAGAATTCGGTACAGTGAGTCGCTTCAAAACGGTCGCATACTTCATCTTGATTTATTCACTCCACTTCGTGGAAATGTAAGAGTAATACAATTTATAAAACTGGTACTAAGTGAAATAAAACGGAGGTGATTTACTTTATAACATGTAAAATACGCTTATAGTTGTTTTTACGACCATTTACTGACCCATTGCTTTCATAAAATCAACAAGTCAATATCCCATTCAAAGCAGGTGTGATTATTTTAAGAGCATTTACTTTTTTTAAATAAAATCCAAAGGTACCTACATAAAACGAAGGGTATTACTGTACTTTACTCGTACTTCTTAACAATGTTAACCGAAATTTTCGTACAAAATCTGTGTCGGAGTGAAACACTCGCACTCGTGTAATTACATGGCCCTCTCAATATGACGTAATTCCCTTTAAGACCTCCGTTCTGGCGCCTCACTAATCTCCGGGGAATATGTTTTTACGCAACTGTATCAAAGTTTTAAGTCCTCGTGTCAGATTTAAGAAAATCTTTAGGAGCTTTTCTTTAAAAGATTTTAAAATGGTGACTTAATTCGTTGAGTAGAAAAACAATTCCGGTATAAAAATCACATTACAAGTCAAGACCCATTACATGGGACTTGACTATATATACCTACTACTATACTTGAAGTATACCTCTGCCTAACCCTTAGAAGAATACAGGCGTGATGTCATGTTATGTAAAATCAACAAGCTGGTAACATAATAGATTAAGATACATATCTATTGTTTCAGTAAACATAAAGAAAACATCGGAAAATAACTGCAA
Organism: Antitype chi; assembly: GCA_947359405.1. Classification (NCBI taxonomy): domain Eukaryota; kingdom Metazoa; phylum Arthropoda; class Insecta; order Lepidoptera; family Noctuidae; genus Antitype; species Antitype chi. The sequence goes on from OX375823.1 coordinate 1,290,892, forward strand.
TGTTACATGGTATTTGTGTCACAGACATTTAGGCGAACCCATCTGAGAAAATTTCTAGCGAAGTTTTGCAGGAATCGCGAAGTTCGAAGTTGGGAGTTGGAAGGCATGGATCAGCGAGACGGATCATCGATCAAACACGTCGCGGTGAGGGAACACTTTTAGCGAAACATTTCTTTTCGATTCCGATTGCTCTTATGAGCGGTATCATAACATATAACAGAAGTCACTGTAGTGATCCGCGAAATAATCGCCAACTACGTAGGTGAAGTTACGTTATACCGGTTAGAAAATATTTGGGTACCCACAAACTTACAAATTAATATGACGGCGCCGCAAGTGGCGCTACCCCGTTTTGTTACGAAGTTACTGGGAATCACCGCAGAGGTCAGATAAGCAAGAGTGACACTGGCCGGTGACAGTCAGTTTAGCAGAGCGTCAACAAGCATCGATGGTTGTGTGGCGGATGTCTTCTGATGACAGAAGATGTCAGGGGAGTCGCTGTCGTACCAGATCCACGAAGAACTGTTATATTGCGGCACAATCCTGATGATATTGAAGATGCTGAACCTAATACGATTACCACATCTAGTACAGGCTAACCTGCGCCGTTTAGTACTTATTGGATTTATCATAAAAAGCACTGCTATTTCAGCAGATCTTGATATCTCTTGCCTAATCTGACTAGAACACATAAAGCATTCCTAATCCTCAAATCTACGATGGCTAAAAAGGCCGAACGTATCACAGAAACTCAAACTCAAACTCAAAGCATTTATTTCAATTAAACCATTTACAGGCACTTTTGAATTGTCAAAAAGTCGACCAGTTGGAAAGTTGAAGCTAGTTGCCCATTCCAAAACGTAGATCTCTATGGAGAAGAACGGGCAAGAAACTCCATGGACACTCTTTTTAATCATGTTATGTATTACAAAAACTTGGGAACATTATTCTTGTTGCTTCTATATGTGAGACAATGTAAAAAAAAAAACAATTCTAAATATAAAATTTAAAATTAGCCATGGAAGTTAGGAGATGACCAGTCTCAACCGACGGCGCCCGTTCACGAACTTGACGCGTGGATCAGCACCATCCAGCTCAACCATTTTGTAGGGAACCGAATGATCCAACACACGCGCCACCATCAGCGAGACATTTAAGTGAGCATGACATACTCTCAACTGCCACGCTTTTTCAAGTCAACGTACATCAAAACAATATAATTATTATACGGATGCATGGTACTCACATTTACAAAGTTTAAACAAAATGCTTCTAAATTATACAAAAAAAAAAGTTTGCAATGTATTTGAGAAATTAATCAAATTTGATTTCCAAAAAGAAAGAAAAATATTTAATATCTTTTGAATTTTTTATAAATAATACTTAATTCAGTCAAAACAAAAACTTATTCGTAATGTCAGAAAATAAAAATAATAGGAACAGAAATGTTCATAATGTCAGAAAACAAAAAAGGGAAGCATCTCTTCCAAATATGAAAATTTTAAATAGCAAGCCCAGGTGCCTGTGGAGTCGGACCAGCATTAAGCCAAGCATTTTTATCAACAATGTAATCATCTAACTTATAATATGCTTGTCTACATAGTGTGCGTTTAATGCATAATTTAAATTTCTTTTCATTTAGTTCAAGAATATCGGCTGGTATTTTATTATAACATTTTACACAGTACCCCATAAAAGAAGTGTGTACTTTAGACAATCTGAAATGTGGTTGATCTAATTTGTTCCTATTTCTAGTATTAAAATTGTGCCTGTCACTTATCTTACTAAACAGATGTAGATTTTTACGAACGTACATAATGTTTTCAAAGATATATTGACAAGGTACCGTCATGATGTTAATTGTTTTGAACAGTTCCCTAAGAGATTCGCGTCTGCGTAGGTTGTAGATGGCCCTGACAGCCCTCTTTTGCAGAATGAAGATCGACTCAATATCCGCAGCACGTCCCCATAGCAAAATACCGTAAGACATGATGCTATGAAAGTAACTAAAATAGACCAGTCTCGCGGTATCCACGTCTGTTAATTGACGGATCTTCCAAACAGCGTAAGCGGCAGAACTTAGCCGCCCTGCAAGTGATGTTAAGTGAGGACCCCACTGTAGCCTTGAGTCAAGCGTGATTCCCAGGAAAACCGTCTGTTCGACGAATTCTAGTATCTCCTTATTCAATACAACGTGACATTCACTACTTCTAACATTCGGTAACGTGAATTTTATGCATTTAGTTTTCTTTCCATTTAATACCAAATTATTTACAGTAAACCAATTATGGACCTTAACTATAGCGTTATTTACATCGTCAAGCTCCTGTGCATGTCTCTTAACTTTAAAAATCAGTGATGTGTCATCAGCAAATAACACCATTTGTAGTCGGTTTTTAAGTAAATCATTTATATATACTAAAAAGAGGAACGGACCCAATATTGAGCCCTGCGGTACACCCATTTTGACTTTTAAGCCCAAGGAATTCACACCGTTTATTTGAACTTGCTGCAGTCTATCATTCAAGTACGATTTTACCAAGCTAAGCGCAAGTTCACCCAGTCCGTAATGCCCAAGTTTCAAGAGAAGTGTTTCGTGATTGACGCAATCAAACGCCTTGGATAGGTCGCAAAAGATACCAATTGCATCTTGCGCCTCTTCCCATGCGGTAAAGATGTGTTTTAATAACGTGACACCGGCGTCGGTTGTGCAACGTCCTCTGGTGAAACCATACTGTTGATCGTGTAGGATGTTATTACGATTAAAATGATTGAGCATTTGATTTAACATAACTTTTTCAAACACCTTGCTGAAAACTGGCAAAATCGACACGGGTCTATAATTATTAGTATCTTTACTGTCGCCAGATTTGAAGAGTGGAATAACTTTACTATACTTCATTAAATCCGGGAACACCCCTTGATCTACACACAAATTAAATATTAAAGCCAAATAGGGTGCAATTGTCTCAATAATGGATTGACATACTTTAGTAGACATGCCCCACAGATCTTCGGTAATTTTGATCTTAAGTTGCTTAAATGTCTTTACAACGACCACAGGGTTAATATGTTTAAATTTGAATTCCACAGGACAGGCTGCAACGTTCCGTCTTAATAAATCTATAGCAAGTGCGGGCGAAGAATTTAAAGTTTCTGTAGTTTTAATAGGAATGTTGGTAAAGAAAGTTGCAAATTCCTGAGCAACATCGATGTTATCGCTAATGAGACCGCGGGAAGTGTTCAGTGCGTAATCATTATTAAGGCTTTTACTTCGGTTCGTTTCATTGTTTATAATTTTCCAAACTGCCTTAATTTTATTATCTGCTGATTTAACCTTGTGGCTAATGAATGAAGCTTTAGCTACTTTGCAGATATTTTTAAAAGTTTTAACGGGCCGGAATGTTTCAGATATCTCGCTAGTAAACCCACAGCACTAGGTATCTGTGTCACGACAGCCTCCGGGCATAGCTGGTCACATCTCACATCTCGCCAGATGTTCTCGAATTGGGTCAATGTTCTAACACTAGTATTGACTTATGTATTCTGGATTCTGCACATTTGATGCGGATTACGATTCTATTTTTAGCTCTTCTTGCGGTATCGATTTATGTGAAACTCTCAGCTTTATGTAAAAACATTTTCATCTCAGAACTGAATTGTACCCAAAGAATTTAAATTATTATGTTTGACTGTACCAAATAAGATTCCGGTTCTGATTTCAATGATACAACAACAAATCCGGTCTATATTCCGTTCTATGAACAGTTCTGTTTTAAGATCCTCTTCCCTCTAGAATTTCAAAACTCCAGAGTACAAAGCTTTCAAAAGCAAAATGTATTAAAGATTTCCTCGGAACAATATTTTATTAAAATTTACGAAAGGTGCTGTTTTACATTCTCTTTTTCTTGACTAAAATAAAACTCATATAATGCGTTGAATCTCCGCCCACTTAGGTGTCATATTGACACCTGACCTTTGACCTTCGCTCATGTATTTTCCAGTTCCCCGCCGAATTATGAACACATAGTTAGCATACAGGTAGCCCGTCATTCAGTCTCGCGTTAATTAACGGACACCTCGTCCCGGCTGGGATTGGAACCGACGACCCGTTGCGTAGATTGCCTATTAACGCCACTACGTCTAGATTGTGAAACACGTGACAAGAGTACTTGTAAAGTATTTTGATTGTAACTTCCTAGTCAGATCCTGGTTATCAAAGCTTATATTTGAAGAAGTCATATCGTGCGGTCGTTTCTTAGTAGGTGATTAAATAATAAACATTACGAAACATATCACATATCTACGAGAAGAACATGATACTCTGAACACTAGCTACTTCACCTTTGAACTTATTATTTCCTGCAAGATTAAAATAGACTTGATTTGAAACACAAGACGAGTACACAAAGCTATACCTAGTCAAATACCAAAAAGCGTGGGTAATAGTCTTGTAACTCGAAATAACAACACGTATATAAGCTGAACAATGTTGATCTAGTCATAAACTCAAACAGCCCTGTCCAATCGCGTCCGGTTTTCGCCCAGCCGGGATTGGAACCGACGACCCGTTACCCGATGCCCTATTAACGTTGCCTTGCCAACTGATTTGTAACGGCAGTTTAATGGTGTGCAATCGGCCGGCAGTTCTGCTGCTAACATTATTACAGCTTGATGATAGAAATGGTATTTGGTCTAGTGGTCGCTAGATTGTCTAGGAATTTAGAAGTACTAGATACTTCGTGGATAAATAGGTCCCCTTCTATACAAAGTGTAATTGAAATAACTGAGAACCTGAAAAGGACTTAAGTAAGTATTGTAGTCAATAGTCATCATTATGAACAACTTTTACTGTGAGATCAACCCTGAAATCACGAAGAAAACGTCAGCCACTCCATGAGGCGTTCTGTAGGTTCTGCGGAAGAAGGCGAGATTTCATGTATGTGTATGTGTAACTCGACAAAAAGTAGGGACAGTTTGTCTTTTTCTTTCGCGATTTTAGGGTCATTCGCATAGTAAAGTAGTAGTTTATATTGACGAGTGCAATGACCACTACAGGTGTTCATTTTTTAACCGACTTCAAAAAGGAGGAGGTTATTGAATTACACCTTGTACCTATAAGACTAAATACAGTTCGTTGGCGTAGGTACAACTTTGAAAACGTATTAAACATTTTCAGAAGTGACGCAACATCCTACAAAATGAATTTAAGAGGAACAGGGCGTGCGATTCTCCATACAAATGTATTCCCCTTTTTTCTTCCTGAATAATGCCTCTAGAGCAATATTTTTTTATTTTATTTTTTCATAAACCAAGGTGTTAATACTGAACACCGAGAGAGGCACACAGTATTGTAAATTTGACCTTTTGTGTATACTAATAAGGTTGAAATAAAACAAACAAATTGTATACTGTTCTATAGCTGGCAATATATTTAAAAAATTCACACGAACCCAACCAAATCGTTGTAACGAAACCATAGCGTGATGTACATTTTGCGACAACGCCATCTATCGAGCTTGATAACAAACTTTTCTAAAAAACACTAATTATTATGGTTTCTTCGTGAACATACCGCCCACCAAGGACATTTAGTGACGGAATGTCCTTCTTAAAAGGTCTAAAATTTACGCCTTATATTCAGTATGATCTAAAACAGTTCACAAATCTAAGAAAAACAATTTATTTTGTTGAACTGATTCTAAACGGAATGTTCTTCATGAACTTACATTACGGATCCGAATTGGTAGTAAACATTTTGATCTTATAGTTTGACCTAAAATCTTAAACATTTCAACAAGACAAAACCTTACATCTAATAACTTAAAAACTATATAATAACATTATGTCAGATTGCTGAAAAATAATAAATTCATGGAACCGAAACCGGTAAAATACAAAGTTTGGATGTTGGCCTCTTAATAGTAGATATCTTAGTGCGCAATGTGACTACACGGGTAATATTATCATCCCCAGGATGCTTCTCTATTACGCGCCCCAACAACCAACGACTTGGCGGCAAATCGTCTTCTTTAATTAAAACAATGTCTCCAATATTTGGTTCCGGAACTTGGGAAGACCATTTGTATCTATTCATTAAATTTGACAAATACTCTTGAGACCATCGTTTCCAAAAAGATTGCGTCATTCGTTGAACTAATTGCCACCGAGTCAAATAATTTACATTTGAACTTTCATAATTCTTATCTGGTACATTAACTATCGGTTCGCCGATCAGAAAATGTCCAGGAGTTAACGGCAGAGGCTCACCAGGATCAGCAAAGTTTATTACGCTTATCGGTCGCGAATTTAAACATGCTTCCACTTGGTTGAGAAGTGTAGACATCTCCTCGTACGTGAGTGTAGAGTCACCGATTACCCTTTTAAGGTGAAACTTGGTGGATTTTACACCTGCTTCCCAAAGCCCACCGAAATTGGGAGCATGAGGCGGTATAAAATGCCACTCAGTATTGTTAGCTTCCAGGTGTTCTGCAATTGCTGGCTGTATAGACGCCAACTGTTTTAACTCTCTGGAAGCACCTACAAAATTGGTGCCATTGTCGCTCCACAATTTAGCACAGTGACCTCTTCTCGACACAAATCGTCGAAAAGCAGCTAAGAATGCCTGCGTACTCATATCACTGACGACCTCTAAGTGAAGAGCACGGGTGGACATACAAACGAAAAGGCATATATAGCCTTTGCACGAACGATGACCACGGCCTTTCGTCGTTCTTATGCTTATAGGTCCGGCATAATCCACTCCGCTATGCAAAAATGGTCGTGCTGGTGTACATCGGACCGATGGGAGATCACCCATCATTTGATTTCTGACGCTTGCCCTCTGTTTTGCACAAATTACACATTTGCGAACATATTGTTGGATCAGAGATCTAGCACCTATTATCCAATAGGCTGACCTTAAAAAGTTTGACAGCAACTGAGGACCACCATGCAGTGTTTTCTCATGGGCATCTGCAACTATAAGATGAGTCAGATGACTTGTATGTGGTAAGACTATCGGATGTTTCGAATCTTCGTCCAGTTCCGACTTTGCAAGTCGTCCTCGAACCCTCATAATGCCCTTGTTGTCGAGAAAGGGGCAAAGTGATTTCAGTTTACTTGATTTTATATTTAAATACCCCTTTTCTTTTAACTGAGTATATTCTTCTGTAAATATCTCTGTTTGTATCTTCTTTATACATGTTTCTAATGCTGCTTCTATTTCTTGATCCTTCAAATATTTACTATTATATATGTCCTTCTTCAAGAATCGTCGGCAATACGCAACTACTCTAACTAATCTTCGTAGACTAGAATAATTTTCTAGAACTACGTGCTCTGGAATTACAGCTGCGTGAACCTTTATGGTTTGTTCTAAATCTATTTTTAAATCTTTTGGCCTTTTGTACTCAATGGTTTTGTTTTTCAGGAAGGACGGTCCAGAAAACCATAACTCATTACCTACTAACGAACTGGGTAGTATTTTTTGAAACAGGTGCCGTCGTCAGCGGTGGAAGATTTACAGCGTACTGAAACGTATCTTCGTGGCGATTCCAGGTAAGTCCCAATATTTTTGTAGTACTATCTAGTTTAATTTCTCTTTCCTTATTATTTATTTCCATTCCCTTTACTATGATGTCTTGTTTGTTCTTATTCTTAATGTACTCATTTTTTTGATCTGCTTGCTGAATGCCTTCATTCCTGTCCATAGAGCCTATTTTATCTATTAATTGCTGATTATTACTACTCCATTTCTGTAATGTGAATCCTCCTCTTCCTAATAATTCTATCATTTGTTTACAGATTTCTGCACCTTCTTCAACGTTAATACAACCCGTCATTAAATCGTCCATATAAAAACAATTTAAAACTTTGTCTGCTGCAAGTGGGAATTTATCTCCTTCATCAAATGACACCTGTTGGAGCGATCTAACTGCTTGGTATGGTGCAGAGGCTGTTCCGAAGGTCACCGTTAATAACTCATAATCTCTGACCGGCTTTTCAGGATCGTCTCGCCAGAGTATTCGCTGGAAGATAGCATCTTCATCGGCTATTCTAATTTGACGATACATTTTTACTATGTCCGCCACTATACCAATATAATGCATTCTCCATCTCATAAGAGTGTGTCTTAAATCTGCTTGCAGCTTTGGTCCTACCATTAGAGTGTCGTTTAGTGAAACTACTTTTGTATTCTTCTCCGAGGCGTTAAACACAACACGAACCTTAGTCGTGATCTTGTCATTTCTTATAACTGCATGGTGTGGTAAGTAAACGGCTTCATTTTTATGACTATCGTCATCGTTTACAAGTCTCATGTGCCCTAATTGTAAGTATTCATTAATTACTTCTGTATATTTATCTTTTAAATCTGTATCCTTATTTAATCTTTTTTCTAGTGCTTTAAATCTTGTTTCAGCTATATCACGTGAACGTCCGGCCTTACAAGCGGGTTCTCCATCTCGGAATGGTAATCGTACAATGTATCTACCTGTATCATCTCTTTTAGTCGTTTCAGCATAGAATTCTTCACATTTTTGCTCTTCTGGATTAAGTAATTTCTTTGTACTATTTTGTTCTTCAATTTCCCAAAATTTCTTTAAAATATCATCTTCATTGAACTGTGCACAATGTACCATTATATTTTTAGAGTGATGCTTTGAACTCTCACTACTCGGACTGACTACACCTGCAAGTACCCACCCTAAAGTGGTGCTCTGTGCGATAAGAGTACCAGATGGACTCTTGACTATACCTTCCTTCACAATGTAGCAATAAGCATCTGCACCCAAAAGAATATCTATTCCATTGGGTGTGTTAAAATTGGGATCTGCTAGACGCAAATCGTTGATGGCAACCCAATCGAATGAACTAGTGTTTACGCTCCTCTCAGGCAAGTATGAGGTGATCTTACTCAAAACATAGGCATTTATTTTGAGTTGAAAATCAGGATTAATTGTTGACTTAATTGTCAGAGTAACCATATGCTTTGCAATGGTTGATCTATCGTCACCTAAGCCTGATACACGCCCTTGAATTGGTATCTTTTTCAGGCTAAGATATTGCACTGTTGCCTCTGTTATGAAACAAGCCTGCGAACCTTGATCTAGCAAGGCTCGGACCGTGTGGTATTCACCCGTCTTTGACGAGGCCTTTATTAGCGCAGTGGCTAATAAAACCTGTCTGGGCTTTGCTACTCTCCCTGTAGATAAGCAAGAGACTATCTGAGTAGTACTAGCTGAAGAAGTAGCAATATCAGTAGAAGGCTTTGGTCGAGGGTCTTGGGCTTTATAGTCCAAGTGTAACAAGGAATGATGACGCTTCTGGCAAACTTTGCAACTTGTGTTTTTCTTGCAATTGTAAACTGTATGGTTACTGCCTAAACAGTTGAAGCAAATTTTGTTCTTACCAACGAAATCCCGTCTACCTTCGAGAGATTGGTTGGCAAACTTTTTGCAGAAACAAAGCTTATGAACCTCAGAGCAGTATTCGCATTTCATTGGGGATAATGAGTCTGTGGCTAACAATATTTTAGGCATCTGATTGTTATTGACCTGGTAGCCTGAACCCTTTTTTGGTTCCATGCATTCAAACGCGCGGAAACGCTGCTCTAAAAATACCTTAAATTGATTAAAGGTAGGAAAATCATTGCTGGAATCGCTACTACTGACACTTAATTCCCATTGCTTACGCGTTTCAGGATCTAATTTAAATGTTACTATATATATGATAATAACATCCCATGTACTTACATTTATACCTAAGTTTTTTAACGCGTTTAAACAGTCACTGGTGGTGTCTGAAAGCTCCTTAAATGATGTTGCTGATTCAACCTGCATACGTTTGGTACCAAATAACCGTTTCAAAATGCAGTTGGCGAGATATCTTTTATTACTGTATCGCTTGTCTAATAGCTGCCAGCACTGGCTGTAATTGGCATCAGTTATTGGAGTATTCCGTATCAATTGCTCGGCTTCACCAGTTAGATGACTTTTTAAATAATGCAGTTTTTGCACATTATCTAACGAGCTATTTTTTATGAATTAATGAAACAAAAAGATCATGAAAGGTGGTCCATTCTTCATATTTGCCAGAAAACATTGGAATAGAAATCTTGGGCAATTTGACCAGTGAATGGGCAGACTTAACTGGACTACAAGAAGAACCATCCCCATAAGATACTGAATCACTTACAACTTTAATTTTATTGAGCGTTGTTTTCATTAAACTTTTAAAAGTAATGTATGTGTCCTCAGTTGTATCATAAATATCAACAATTTTCTTATCCATATCATCTAATTTAAAGTTCTGATGAAGTTTAGTATTAGTATTTTTAAACGATTCCCAATCGTTTTCTAATAATTCCTGTCTAGTTTCAATGTATTCGATGGTCAATCTTTCTTTAGGACTCTTTTTAAAATTTGCGAATCCTTTGATAATCACACTTTGGGACCCTTTCATGACATTAATTAATCCCTCCATAGTTAAAACCAATTAAATTAAACAAAAAGTAAAACCAAAATATTACAAGTTTCAATTAGTTGCACAAAATTTTACAAGTGTTTTTGCAACTAATAATCTGGTGGAAATCGGGCATAGGTTCCCCGTTCCGTCGTTTTTTACGAAATTATTCTAAGTCCTAAACTAACATAAAAATACATTTTCTATTAGCGAATCTTACAATTTTCTAAGTCTAAAGTAAAAAAAATCTTAAATAAATAAAGTCTAAACTTGCTTGTCAGTTTACTAATAAAATGTACTCACAATTTTTTCACTTTACTCACAACACGATGACTTCCTTTCCTTGTTGTATGTGGCGCACCCTGGTGGCGGCGACACATTGAACTCTGCGTGTGAAGTCAGTCATCCGCTTCCACGTTGAACTACGAGTGGTGCCCCTTTAGGAGGACACTTTGTCACATCTGCTACTTTTTATTACTGCTGTCTCCGTCCACTATGCTGGGCGAAGCTGTCGCTGCCCGTGCGGGAACCGTGTACTCTGCTAGTACCACGGGCTGGCGAACTCAAAAAACCGAAAAGTATCCGGCTCGAAGGACCAATGTTAATACTGAACACCGAGAGAGGCACACAGTATTGTAAATTTGACCTTTTGTGTATACTAATAAGGTTGAAATAAAACAAACAAATTGTATACTGTTCTATAGCTGGCAATATATTTAAAAAATTCACACGAACCCAACCAAATCGTTGTAACGAAACCATAGCGTGATGTACATTTTGCGACAAAGCCATCTATCGAGCTTGATAACAAACTTTTCTAAAAAACACTAATTATTATGGTTTCTTCGTGAACACAAGGTCTGCCGTAAACACGTCCGACCTGTAATTTTTTTTTCAGCAACTAATTATTAAAGAAAATATGACCCTCTACAAATTACAAAAAATGTCCTATTTTTACCGCCGTGATTAGAGGACTACCAGACAAATTAGAAAAGATTTTAACATTAAAAAAAATGATAGGAACCTAAACATACTCTTTCCTAAAAATATTAATGTAAAAAATAATTGAATCGGCTCAGTTTTCGAGGAGAAAAAAGGGGAATACGAAACGTCGATTTCGTCAAAATTTTTGTGATAATTTCGGTCTGAGCTGCAGCTGTCCCAATCACACACTACGGGGGCAGACTTACTGACAACGCGACGGCAATAGTTTCATCAAATACCTATTTTTCAAATTCCTCGCAGGCCTCGTCCCTTCTTAATAAACGTTAAATTTTCCGAAACTCGTACTGTGTGGTCAAAACTAATATCTCGAGGTTACATCCAGACAGGTCGGCAGTTTGTGAGTAATTCCTTAATTGCCATAGTTTAGACCTCCATCAGTCAGTCACAGGCCATTTGTGTTAAATCTTCAGTGGGAAGCTTTGATGTCTAACGTGGGATGTAAACCTCGGGTTGTTTTATGTAGTTACTCAAAACTGTTGGTTATGAACAGTCGCTCAGTTGAATTCTGTCTAAGGTTATACCTACGTACGGCAGTGATTATTTAAGCTTAATGTTTTAATTTAAGGGCGGGATTACGTAGTGTGACAAGTGTTTCTGGTTAAAGTTCTGTTATAAGGTTAAAACGCAGACAGTAGTCACACATGCTAAGTTGACCACAGACAATTGTTTTTAAGGAGACACATAACAAAGTATCAACATTAATATTTCATGGATTTCATAATTTATGATGTATTTATTCAATTTTCAGTATTCAGTAACTTGACAGTTCAAAGAAAAATAATTTTACCATACTAACATTAATAGTGTTGGGGTACTCAACAATTTTGCGTAAAGAACGAATGATAATGAAATTTATATATGTGGAAGCTTGTAATTTAGCAAATTTTCCTACCTACAAATGATTTTTAGTTTGTTATTAGTCTGTAAGCTTTCTGTAAGAATAAATAAATAATAGAAATAAAAATGGTTTAATTTTAAATAAAACCATTTTTAAACTCAACCCAATAGAATTAGTTTGGGCACAGGTTAAGCGGGCATGTCGCAAAAAATAATAAATATTTTAAGATGAAGGAAACTAAAAAAATAATTTGAAGAAGGGGTTAGTAATGTGACCCCTCCTCATGGAGTGCTTGCGTATCTCACGTATTAAAAGTAGAAGATGATATTTGTCGTATGGAGCATGTTATTGATAACATCATTGATACCTTTATAATAAATACTAGCATTTGCTAGCGGCTTTGCCCTCGTGGAGGTCGGAAATTATCCCACGGGAACATATTACCGGGATAATAACTATACTATATGTTAATCCAGGTTATAAACTATCTGTGTGCTAAAATTCGCCTAAATCTGTTCGGCCGTATTTGCATGATTTAGAAACAAATATCAAAACATACAAACTTTCACATTTCTAAATACACATCTCTAAGTTGTTTTGTTTTAAATTACCTTATTACTGAGAAACAAAATATATACCTAACAAATTTTTCATGTTTTTAAGACAAGTTGTTAAATTTTAAATTTGCTTGTAAGTACATTATTTCAAGTTCATTCAATTTCGTTTGTTCTTACAACACCTCACTATCTTTTTTTTGTCAAATCTGGTAACCCCTCAACTGTCAAGTTACTGAATACAATTAAAAGTCGAACTATAGGTATATGTATTTGTTCTCAAAATGACACAACGATAACTTTTAATCACTAAAGTCTTTTCTTGCAGATTAGGTTTCCAAGCAAAGACATTTTTTTAAAGATAAGCCAGTAATGTAATGGATGACATATTTAAACTATTGAACAGATAAAGATAAGCTCTAATATAAACGAAGTCGAGACAAAGGGAGCCACGGGAAAATAAACACAATAATTTTCCGAAATGTGGCGCCGTTTCTAAATAAGTGACTATTATGAAATTCACATTTTCGGATTTGTTCTAAACTTGTAAGCGAATATTAAATTTGAATGAGGCCTAGACTTGAGATTACTGTACGCAGCATTTCGCGTAAAAAGTATAATAAAGGAAATTAAATGCTAAAATAAACTCAGACGTTGTTCCAAGTAATAACTAGGTCAGTCACACGAAATTCCAGCTTTTAGTTAACCACAGTAATGTTACAAACGCGAAAGGGTCTGGTCATTGTCACGGCTAAACAGCTGTAAAAAAATAAAATAAATTAAGAAAGGTAGCTCGGTACTTGGAAAAGGTACTCAAGTACATAATTTACATAAACAAAATTTAAAACATTCCACGTGGGCTAACCCGCAGGCACAGGTAGCACTTATTAACAATAAATGTATTTTCTTCAAATAATTTTCATGTAAAATTACTTCAAATGGCCATTTCTCAGCTTTTGGAAAATCCACCAATCCTAACAGTATTAGACAGAAATTATGTCAAATGACTAACGGGAAAATTCCGTGCCCACATTTTAACATGAAAAGCCATACAACATCTATAAAACAAAAGACCAAAATTCACCCTACCAAATAAAACACAAACTTTTATAGAACTCGTAACAAAATAGAAAACATAAACAGCATCAGAGCTAACAGGGTGAACATGAATCTATTGTTCTGTTCTGTGTAAGAGTAGAACAATGGCGGCGCGTGCCGGTTGCGAAACGACTACGCAACGGGTACGCCTGAGTGTCGAACAAACAGGTACCATTGTGAGCTATTAAAAAAGTGGCAGCTAGTACGACATGGAAAAGAAAATGATTGAAGGTACAGTACTCGGCCTTAATATGACACATCGTGCACTAGAAAGAGACTACTATATGAGTGAGAGAGACGACACTGCAAAACCAAACTTTTTCGTAGACGCGATGTGATATTTACGGCTGGGTTTCCAACCTGTAACCAAATCGAAAAAAAAGTTGTTCACAGCATAAACACGTGTTGTATCTTTATATTAATGATAAATGATTTCAATTCTGCAGGTAGGTTTGTACAAACACTTTCACACGTCAATCATATTTTTTCAACTAGACGAGGTCAGCGTTTTCTAACTGACTACTCTGAGAAGAATGCCCGAAATAAACTCATAGGTCAGTCTATCTTGGTCATGGTCAGATCATTTGAAGACCATGTAGATTGATGTCTGAAATGGTCTTTTGAGGAAAGAACCACACAGATTGAGAGGACCTGCCCAGTTAGAGCACGCATTTGTCAGTAGTCGTGTAGCTCAACTCAAGACTAAAGGAGCTCAATGATTCGATGAACAATATCAAAGAAAGGACATTTGGGTAGGCTGCTTACATTACTCAAACTCAAAACAATAAACTATAAATAACTGACAAAAATTTAATAAAACATTAAAATAAAAACAATGAACCACGTAGTCTTAACATTAATTTAAACAATATAATACTTTACAAAGTAAATATTCATGTCATTACTCATCAATATCAATGTGTATATATACACACGTTGGTAAGTGTTTACAATGTGCCTCCTAACGCGCCACTATAATGAGCGGTCGTAAAACATCTATTATCGCCAAAGTTGACTAACTGATTAGTGATCGCGATGGAGTTATTTTCGGCCATAATCCCTTATCGGCTACAATAAAAGAGCTGGGTTATTCACCATATAGAAAACAAATAGTTCAATGTTTTCTGTGCTTTTGTTTAAAATGGTAATCAAAAAAGTTTTGAATAGACCTTTGTCTATGACTTCAATACACACTGACAATATAAAATGTAGTTTCGTGTTTGTGATTTGTACATAAACTTGTCTAAATCGGCTATCGGATGGCTTCGATAATGAACTATCAAATAAGGATCGCAACGGAATTGGGTTAATTACTCGCAAACAGATACATCTAGCTTAGCACTATGAGTACAAAATCTTAACAACAAATCTTTACTTGCTTGAGTGCCTAAGATTACTATCTTAGGGACTCAAACAAGTAGATTTGTATCCTATATATATATACATATCAAGGCCGGTCTTGTTTCGAAGCCAAGTTATATTCCGACTGTGTTTGCAATACTGACGAAAAGTGACGATACTAATAATAGGGCGCCATATCACACGGCACTTTAACTCCATGTCCAGTAAATTGAACGTGTTTCTGAATGATTTCAACATTCATAGTTATTCCGATTGTTCAATTACAGGAAACACAATCCCAGAACAAAATGAACCTATAAATCTGGCGAATAATTTGCCTATTAATCAGGCATAATTGGCTATCTACTGCAAACCTAGGTAACTGAACAGACACAACAGTCTGTACAGGGACACAATTAATCTACGTTTCAGCCTGCCACTCCGCAGCCGGCTCGTTGGGGGCGTGTCTCTCAAGTGCAATTAAATGCAGATACGAGGGCTCTTACACATAGTAATTAGTAACGCATGTCTTAATTTATTTGTTTAAGATGCCTGGAATAGTAGTTTTCGACATCACGTAGTTTAAAACATCAATAAAAGTAAGATTATAACAAAACTTTTTAAGTGTAAACTTGATCAAGTCATTAGCAAACAGTTCGTTAAAAGTTAGTAAAGAACTTGCAGATATCTACATTTTATAATACTTGAAGCAAAAACTATCATCTTCACCTCATGCTTTAGCACGTTAACAACTTTTATAAACTTGGAACCTTGTTTAACATCTTTTTGTGAGACTTTGCAAACATTATTTGATCTGTATACTGTGAAAATCAGCAAGACGGGCACTTCAAAAGATTTAGAAGCACTTGAGCCTCAAACAGCTGTACTGGACCCGCATAAGATTTGATTAAACAGTCTGCAGCGTTGATTAAACAAAGTTTAGTGCCCAAGAAACCCAATATTTCGGGAACTATTTCATCTGAAATAATGACATAAAACAGTATCCGAGTTCAAAGCCAACTTGCTTCGTAAGAAACAATGCTCCGTCAAGTTTTTACGCTCGTTTGCCTGTTCCGTTACATATAATTTGTTGTTTCGAAGACAGCCGAGCGCCCCCGACACTCGCCGAATGTTTCATGGTAACTTAGCATTGTAATCTCTCTTTGTTCCGGCTTTTGAGAGGGTTCTTCATTGTGGAAAATTAGTCAACATTTCTCTCCCATTTGGACACAATTACCAATTACCTTTTTTAAGATAAAATAAATTTTATTGCGGTTTGATGGATTGTTTTTAAGAGTTTTGACACTTTTTTGCGGCTGAATGGAGTTCAAACGGTTCGGTTAATTTGAAATGAAATTACAATTGAGATCTGTCAAAGTCACGGGCGAAGTACCTACGATACATTTTTATGAACCAGTTATAATAGGAAAATATTTATAACAGCGCATAGCTACAACGTGAACCCATAAGAAGGTTGGGCACGCCACGATTGCGACGGTAAATCCCCTCTTTGATGAGTGGATTGAGAGGCGCCACGGCGTCCTCACCTTCCGCCTGACGCAGGTCCTCACCGGACACGACTGTTTCGGGAGGTTCCTATTTCGCATAAGGCGGGAGGAAACGCACGGATGTTTTCACTGCGAAGATCGCCCTGAGGACACGGTGGAGCATACGATGCAGGTCTGCCCGACTTGGGCAAAGCACCGCCGTGTCCTCGTGGAGGCGATCGGCGGCGGCGATCTCTTACGTCCGGCCCTGGTTCAGGCCATGGTACGGAGCGCGAGTGCTTAGGTAGCCGTCACCTCCTTCTGCGAAGCAGTAATGCTCGCGAAGAGGGAGGTGGTGCACGTGAGGGAGAGGCAGTGTATGCGACCTCACGGCCTTAGTCGCCGCAGGAGACGCCCTGGGCGTCGGGAAACCCAGGCTAATTTTCGGCCACCGTAGGCGCGGGCTTGCGGACGGCGAGTAATGGGTAGCTCGCTGTCCGGTAAGGACTAAGCCCGGGCCGGCGGCGCGTTGTGTTCCTCGCGCGCCTCAAAGGGATGTCAGCACCAAATGGTGGGGTCCACAAGTGCGCGTTGTTCGAAAGAGATACCATGGCCCCTGGCACACAGGGAACTGAGGGAACACGGTTGGGTTTTAGTCAGTAAAAGTCTGACGCCCTACTGCTCCACCCAGAGCGAGAGAAGTTATTAGATGATTACCCACACACAAAAAAAAAACCTTCATTAATAATGTTCACCAAATCCAAGTTCCAATATTTGTCGTCATTCCCATATTTGGCTAGAATAGAACAATACCCGCCACTGCCACACTACCATTACATAACCCATTGAATAGTTAACGTCCGAAAACAGCTCAATATAGACGACAGCGCTTCAATTTAATATTGCATCGAAACACAGGCTCCAGCGCACCCCGGGGGTCGCTTCCGCACTGATGCAAATAAACTATTGTAATGGTACGGCCAATGTTAATGGATGATGAATAGTAATGTAGTGGAGCTCTAACCTGTGCTCCACACAAATGTGATTGAATCTAAATATAAAGCAGAATGAGAAACAATGTGAATTATTATCAGTTTACTATGTTCTAGCTTGATTAACGGTTATACATAAGAGCTAGTGCCTACATTTCCAATATGGGATTATATAAAGTGTGTTGATGAGATCAATAGAAAGGATTTTAATTATTCAACGGATAAACAGTTTCAACCAGGAAATCTCATTTTAATTTTGCTCGCATATAGTACTAAGCCTAGTTACCACATAATATCAACATGACATTACATAGCATAATCGCTTATACCTGGAAATGCAACAAAAATATCATGTCCTAATCCTCAAAAAGTGGTACGTATCTGGTGGGCGGTGAAATTGGGGCTGATATCAGTAGATTATTTGCGCCTTCAATTATAATTCATGCTGATGGTGACATCACAATATAGATTTACTGAAAATAAGCGTTAGCAAAAGCGCATACAAGAAGAACTTGCAAGGTGATAAGTGTGATCACCTATTTCTTAATGTATATATGTTTCTGGGCCTGCAACTGGGTCGTTTTGATTACTTAAAAGAATAAAAATATATATATATCGAAAAGAATAGAAATATAACGGAAGAGAAAATAAAAGAGTAAAACAATACTAAACAATAGAAGGAAACGCAAAATATATACGAAGAAAAATAAACATATCCGTATAGCCTAGGTCAAGATGAATGAAATCTTAGGAACCGGACAAAAATGGCCGCAGAGCAGTTAGAAACACAATCCTATTCTCTAATAACAACACACTGCTTCTATCAGCAATTTGTTAGGGAAATAACAGAAATTATTCCCCTAGGAGACAAATGTTCATTGTAGATATCCATTAGGACATTAATTTACAGGTTGATAATTATGTTGAGGTAATGGATTACAGCGTGTGTCTATTGTATCTGTATTATTGTCGTTACATGAATTTCCATCAAGGTCATGACATATTGCTCTAGTACGGAATTACTGATCGCAGTATGGAGTCAATATTACTATGAGTAATTGGCCCACTTATTAACTGACTTCAAAAAAATAATAGTTTAAAAAACTAAAAAACACGCTTTAAAAACCAAACTAAAAAAGGAGAAAATAATTTAATTCAATTAAAAAGCGTGGGGTGCTTTTTGAGGTATTTTTATAATCAATTAATGTCAAGCACCCCACGCTTTTTAATTGAATTAAATTATTTTCTCCTTTTTTAGTTTGGTTTTTAAAGCGTGTTTTTTAGTTTTTTAAACTATTATTTATTTTCTATTTTTTAGTTCTGCTATCTACAAAAACGTGATTTTTTCTCAATTTTTTTTAAATTATTGAGTTGTCATCGGTCCTCGACAAATTTACAAAGTTTCAATGAAATCTGACCGTTTAAAGTGGGTCAAAATCGCGCTCAAAGATGTCGGTTACATACAAACAAACATACAAGTGAAGCTAATATAAAGCGTGTAAAAAGGAGGAGGATCCAATTCGACTGTATTTTTTTTTAATGTTTGTTGGCTCAGAACTTTCGACTGGGTGAACCGATTTTGATGATTCTTTTTTTATTTGAAAGCTGGTGCTTCCTATGTGGCCGCATTAAATTTAATATAGATCTGATGATGCCTTTCGGAGACAGACAACGGAACTCTTCAAAAAATTACAGCAAATCAACCGCGATTGCTGCTATCGCATTAATATGCATTGTTTTTACCCCAAGGATGATGACATTTCGAATTGGTGTGGGGTAGGTACTATAATTAAAAAGTGAAAAATAAAACTTTTTCCAAAAACCGGTGACATGAAAATTAAATTAAATATTTACATATCCAAAGTCACCGACTTCCGATCTTAAAGTAATTTTTCACTTTGTAGTGTTTTTTTGGCAGTCGGTTGTTTTTATATTATGACTAGCTTTTACCTGCGGCTCTGCCCGCGTGGATGTCGGTTATCGCGTAAAAAAGTAGTCTATGTTCTTCTCCATATCCCAAGCTATATCTCTGCCAAATTTCATGACGTACGGTTTAGCGGTTTAGACGTGAAAGCGTAACATACACGCAGTTACTTTCGCATTAAATAATATTAAGTAGGGATTTTCTGGAAAGTCGAAATCGAAAAATCTAATCGAAATTCTGCAATATGTCTGAGAATGTACACCACACAGGGGCAGCTAAATGGAAACAAAGCCTATTTTCAAAGTTGCTATACTATTGAAAAGAAATGCAATGATGAATGCATCCGGGACCCTTTTGTTTGCGACCACAGTCGTTTCCTACACAACAAAGTGTGCAGCTGACGGTTCATGATTTACTTGCGGTTACTTAGCTGCTTACGGATAAAACTGATTGTTTATCACTATTTATTCATTTAAGATCTTTCTGAGAGATCAGAAACACAAAAGTTTATAGGATTACGATCATTATTATAAATACATGAAATAAAACATCCTTATTAAAAGCCAATTCAGCGTTTTAAATCAAATTCATTTAATGCCTATTAGGTGGAAACTCAGTTCTCATAACGCCTATTTTCTACATTAACATCTGTAATTTTTATTGAGTAGTATACATGATAAAGAGTATTCTATCTATCTATTTTTCTATGCCTCGACACTGCTGTGACAGTAACCTTGACCAAGATAAAGCCAATAACGCCACCAAAGCTAAATTACTCGTTTTTAATGTCACAACACAATACAATACAATAGCAGGCTTTATACGCAGGCACGATACCCGTAATTGATAATAAACAGTAGGACTGGAATGAAATGATCAGAATGGTTTTTGGATCAACATGCTTCTGTGATTACTTGTGAAAAGAAAGTATATTGGTATGCCGTATTTACGCCAAGTACTTCCAGAACTACATTCAACGTCAAATCCCAACCCTATCGTGAATGGATAAAAGTCGGCAAATTCTCGCAAAATCATAACCACCTCCGTCCGTACATTTTAACTAATCTCATTAATAAGCAAGCAGTTCAAACAGGTACATTGCAAATGGCGCCCATCTTCGTGCGAATTACCCAGTCTGGTCCGTATTCATTACATTCAAATTCATTCGGATTGATCAGGTCTTACTGGAAGATGAACGAAAAGTGGATCCCCGACATATCAGGTTCAATTCAACATACATATTACAAGGATATGTAAGCAAATAGTTAACAAGTGGAACAAAGTATGAAACCACAGACCAATACATGGAACATTACGGGCGAATACAAAAACGTTCCAAAAATATTATTTAAAGAAAAATAAATTCAAACCTTGTTCTATTACGTTGTACATACCTAAGGGTCAAAGTCCTTGCCAAGTTTCAAAGTAAGTAGGTACAGAGTATATTCAAATAGGGGCTGCTAACTCAGGACACTTTAACTTTTCCTTAAGTTTAGCTGAGACAGGCTTCCATTTTACATTATTTTATTATCAGAACTAAAAGTACTTATAGTAAATAAAACATAATGATAACAATAACCAAGTTTAATGATTAAATACTCGAGACTCAAAACCTAAATATAGGGAAAAAGTATCACAATATGCTCTGCAAGACCATCCAAAAAGGGATGCTAATCAAAATGAAATAATATATCTCGGTGAAGAAACATCGTCTAGTCTTAACCATCCAATTTAAATGACTGGACGGAGCCAGCCAGCTATCAAATCCACACCTCCACACCCCTTTATATTTCCAAGAAATAAAGCAAAACACCTGACAGACCCTGACCATCCTAGCTCATACCTCTGGTCTGGCGCTACGCCAACACTGGAGCCCCACGTTTCATATTCAAAGCGACCGCTGTAAAACACTCGAGCACTCGCGAATAATTCAGCTCTAAGTGAATAAGTAAACAAATCTATACGAGTTTGTTTACAAGCATGGGCACGGGTATTGATTTTGTAAGTAAGGGTTGTGTGCCGTGGCAGTTGTAAACAAACATGATGAATACTTGAGTGTTATGTCATCGTAATCAACCTATGTTCCCCCTGCTGGGACACAGGCTTCCGCTCGACGAGAGGAAATGGGCCGTAATCCACCGCGCGTGTGGTTTGGTATATCTCACATGTCTTGGAACTTTTGGTTGTAGGATGTTTCCTCACGATGTTTTTCTTCACCGTTTTGAGAGCAGAAGGCTTAGCATGACGTTTTCTATTTCTACGAAGAATAGACAGTGCTTTTTCAGTACAAAGTGACATTTCGTTTCTCCATTTTTGACATCGCACCTTAGATATCCTTCTACAATCTGTCATTTTGTCTTTCGTTTCTAACAATCTTTGTCTAGGTTAAAAATGTAGACTATTTCAGAAGAAAATTTCTTCCCAAACTGTCAAAATCACACTGACAACAAACTTTCTACTCGACGGCCACAAAGTATATACGATTATCTACAAAATCATGATTCGTTCAAAACGCATAGCTGTGATAATTAATAGAAAAACATAGCTATCTTCTCCTATTATACATCATTTAATTAATACTCATGTCTATTCTTCCGTCGACAAATCGGTGCTCGGGCTAAGCCTGCTGTGTTGATGAAATAATTTACAGAAAGTAAAGCGCATGTCTGGGTTCGAACCTACGAGCTGCAACTCGCAAGTCGCGGCCGTCACCACGGCGCCACTGGTCTTGTGTGAAACTAAGAAATTAATGAGTAACTCACGCGCTTTCCTTTAAGTCCCAAACTGATAAGTCAATCAGGATAAAGGTGTCGCACACACGTATCGCGGTCGTCTCATGTCGCTCATTTAATTCAATTCAAGTCACGTATGAATTTAGAAAAGCCTTATAACTGTTAAGAAGCATGAACAGCAGGTGTTGTGATAGACATTAATGAGTCTGTGTCATTTTATTTGATTATATATGAACTGTCCCGTGTGGTTGTTAAAAACTACCCCACGGGAACGTGCCGCCGGGATAAAAAGTAACCTATGTTAATGCTATATAACATGAGCTATCTGCCACTCAAAGTCCGGCCAAAACCTGTCTAGCTGTTCCGGGGATTAGCCGGAACAAATAGACAGACAAACATTTTTTTTTTCTTTAGTTTTGTTTTAAATGCCGTTTATATTTTCTTAAGCATTTAGTAAAAAACTGTTATTATGATAGTACCAACAGACATTCAATTTAATTTTTAAATGAATAGATGACAGTAGCACCTTGCCTAGTGACCAGTAATTGCGACTGCACCCTTATCGTGCCTCGATACTTTTTTTTGTGAGCCAGAGATATAGGTATATCTCCCAATAAGTTCATAAATATTACTGCTATGTTTTGGCCAAACAATCGAATGCAAACAAATTCATTCATCACCATGACTCACCCCGTTCATACAAACACCTACATTCCCTACTATAACACCATAAAATCGACGTATTACCCATAAATATTCTCGTTATACTAATAATGCTTTCAGTTTCACTATTGGCGCAGTATTGAACGCGTGTGCAGCCGTGCGTCAGCGCATCACCATAATAGTTGCATCTCAAGTGATCGCGTCATGGCTCACCACGCTGCGTGTGCGTGGCTTTTGTTATGAATGAACAACTCAAATGTCCGTATTACATAATATTTAAAACTCCATTCTAAATGACATCAAAAACATTAATTACTCAATCTATCAAAGTGCACTAGTTAACAAAAAGTCCGCAGATATAGAGGTCAACCCTAGAGATCATAAAGTCATCGTCTTTAATTACCGCACTGCGGGTCTGTTCTGCTGACAGCTAATATATTCAAATAAGGTTCACATCTATTAGGTAAACTAATCATCAATATTCAATATTTCTCCCAAGTATTTATATTACAATTACACTGAGTGCTTTAGTACCTACATAAATAAACCTGCATGTTTGCGCAGATAAGATAACTCCCGTACTATCGGCGTGTTATCGTTTACCAGTGCAATTACTACTAGAAAAACACTTACGAATATTTAGTACTGACCATGTAATTACGACTAGATAACAAGGGAACGAACAAACTACCACAAAAATAATTTTCAAATGTGTACAGAAATAGTCACAATTTGTACGGGCTACGCCACGCTACGTAGCGAAAGCCGCGTAGTAGCTCGTAGACGCACTACGAGATCTCGTAGCGCTAAGAGATCTCGTAGCGCTACGAGCTACGAGTTTATTTATTTATTTATTTTTTAGTTTAAATAGAACGGCCGAAGCCAATTACACTATTTAAACATATCAATGTACACATTACAAGCTGTTTAACACAGTCATGCATTCTTCTCACAAAAATTCAAAAATTCTGACAGCATCATCTTCCATTCATCCGCAAACATATCAAGATTTGTATTCGAGTTCAGGAGAGCGTTAATGGCGGTTAATGTCCGAGGAATAGGTGACTTGGAGTGAGCAACAGTACGGCACGATTTAGTACAATATGTACGTGAGTTAAATAAATACGGGTTTCGTATTCCATTTCGGAACTGTCTGTATGTCACTATGTATGTTTTGTATAGTTCCGGATACTACTAAATTCATAGCTATTATTTTATATATAAAAAGCTAGCTATTATTTTACATTTTTATATCTTAGAATGTATTATTTTTCCAAGAACCAACATGGTGCCTTTATAACACCTCATGATGCTATTGTAAGCCAAGACAAGTGACCATTACAGGATAACAGGCTTCAGGATTACTGTAGTACTTCAGCATCCAGCGGTAGTACCCTGTTATTATTTCATCATAACAACAATTCTGCCAAATTTCGGGAGTCTTACCGATCTTCTAATATCAAACTTGTAACAGATACATAAAATAGTTGACTTTTCGGTTTTTCACACTAGTTTTAGTTTATTATATGGTCATATACATACAGGGTGTCCGGCATTTAATGGATAACCTTGAAATGGTCCATGGTAGAATGAATGGCCATTCAGAAAAAACATTTTTTATTTTTATTTTTTCTGGTAAAAAATTAAAAAAAAACCGATTGCCGAAAAACACACTACAAAGTGCAAAATAACTTTACCTTTTCTAACTAGAACGGTTAAGAACTAGAAATCGTCAAGTTAACACTAACAAGCTGGAACCTAGAAGGCTAACTAAGACTGAGTACTGACTCAGTCTTAGTTACCTGTGTGTATTTTATCGCAAGTATTTTAACTGAAAACAAACATTGCTCAATTCAATGGAATTAATTCAATATTCAATCGAAATAATCTGTTGGTTTTCGATACGTTGGATCTATTGTCTGCCCGAAAAAGCGGCCAACTGAATTAATTGCTCACGAAATAAATAACAAACTGCGCAGTCACTGACGTGCTATTTTGATAAGAGAAATAAAACTAGGCCTTTTAAACAAAACCAATTTTATAGATATGCTAAATTCCCTAACACAGTTTCTCTTTAATCACAAAATCACTTTCGTGAATGAGTGCAGAACGTGTCTTTTACCAATAAATAAGACACGCTAGCGACAGGTATAAATACACTGAGAACAAAAACCTTGTATCATACTTCACAAACTCCACATTCTCTTTCCACACGAAAGGAGCCTTACTCACAATCTAACACTATCCGAGTAACCATTGTACAGTCGGCGACAAATATAGGGATGCACTGACGGACGGTTCAAAATATAGGGATGCACTGACGGACGGTTCAAAATATAGGGATTCACTGACGGTTCAATACATAGGGATGAACAAATGGTTCAAAATATAGGGATTTACTGACGGTTCAATACATAGGGATGAACAAATGGTTCAAAATATAGGGATTCACTGACGGTTCAATACATAGGGATGAACAAATGGCTCAAAATATAGGGATGCACTGACGGACGGTTCAAAATATAGGGATTCACTGACGGTTCAATACATAGGGATGAACAAATGGTTCAAAATATAGGGATTTACTGACGGTTCAATACATAGGGATGAACAAATGGTTCAAAATATAGGGATGAACAGACGGTTCTAAAACAACAGGCATGAACACAACAATAAACGAAATTCAGCTACAACATTTCATTCAACATTTAATTCAAAAATCTATTTACACAAGGGGTGTTTCAGAATAAAAACAGTACAGTACACAATTTCCTTCAAACACCTGAATACTTTATGAGATTAATATATTTGACAGTTCTGTTATACTACTAACCGTCAAACATCAACTTTAATCCCTGGATAAAATTATCAAACAATTTTCAAAATCAAAATCAAAAGTCATGTATTCAAACTAGGCTGAGAGTCATCCCTTTTTTTTATTTTTTAAAAATTACATAAGACAGTCCCCCAAAACGCCCGCCATTCACCACTTCCTAGTGCTTTAGCTGGGAAGAAGAAGTGTCGCAACAAACTCCCCAGCAGCACAGCTGTCTGTTAAGTTGGAAGAACTTGATTCTATACAATAACAGGTAAGTAATTAACATTCAACAAGAAAAGAAAAATCATTAATAAAAATTCAAAAAAAAAGTATGGTTTATACAGTCAAATAAAAACAAAACGGGTGATATCGCGGACCTAAACAATTACAGGCCCATTTCTCTGGCAACGGTGATCGCAAAAGTGCTTGACAGCCTGCTGAACAGACAACTTAATAGCTTTATTCAACTGCATGACAATCAGTTTGGATTTCGATCCGGTCTATCTACTGAGAGTGCCATCTTGTGTCTGAAGTGGGCTGTGAAGCACTACTCAGATCGAATCCTCTGGAGGAAGTTAGAGGAAGCTGGAGTTCCTCCAGAGTTGATAAGCACTTTTAAAGGCTGGTTTGGAGGCCAGATTAATCAGGTAGGCTAGGCCGGGGCTTATTCAGAGCTGTACAGGTTGGAGTGCGGGGTGAGGCAGGGGGGTTGACCTCGCCCACGCTCTTCAATCTGTATGTCAATGCGCTGATGGAGGCGCTCAGCAGAGAGCGTGCCGGCTGTTACATTGACGGAGTAGTTGTGAACAACATTAGTTATGCCGATAATATGGCATTGCTGAGCGCCTCGATTTGTGGCCCTAAGGCCACAAACCGAGGCGCTCAACCTCCTAAAAGGTTGGACACAATCTGTGAGGAGTATGCGTTAAGTCATGGATTGGTCTACAACGTCACTAAAAGTGAAGTCATGGTCTTTGGTCTCAGCGGTCGCTGTACCGATACTATACCGCCGGTCAAGTTAAACGGAGTATCGCTTATAAGGTGAAATACTTAGGAAATCTTTTGACCGCTGACCTCAAAGATAATGACGATATTGAAAGAGAAAGAAGGACGCTGTCGGTGAGAGCTAATATGATCGCTCGCAGGTTTGCACGTTGTTCTAGAGATGTCAAAACTTTTTCCAAAAAAAAAAAACCGACTTCCAAAAAACACTACAAAGTGAAAAATAACTTTAATTTCGGAAGTCGGTGTCTTTGGTGCTGTATTTGAATTTTTTTCCACCGCCTTCCGAAATTAAAGTTATTTTTCACTTTGTAGTGTTTTTCGGAAGTCGGTTGTTTTTTTTTTGGAAAAAGTTTTTATTTTTCACTTTTTAGTGGTTCACATGTGCTTACCCCTTCACAGCATACCGGCGTGATGTTATGTTATGAACTGGTGTAAGCAATAGACAGAGATGAGAGTTCCGTTGCCTATCTCCAAATTTCTTCATCAAATCTTCACCAAATTGAAATGAAATCACTACGAGAAAGTACTCTTCCAAAAAATACCTAAATCGCTTTGGGTGCCTATAAAATTTGAAGAGTTCTCTCTATTTCTCCAGGATCCCATCATCAGATCCTGACTTGATGATCATGGGACCACCTGGGAAGTATACCCTTTCAAACAAAAAAAAACAAAATCCAAATCGGTCCAGCCATCTTCGAGTAATCGGGGAACATACATAAAAAAAAAGGTTCCGACAAATTGATAACCTCCTCCTTTTTGAAGTCGGTTAAAAATTACATAAGACAGTCCCCCCAAAGCGTCCGCCCTTCACTACTTCCTAGTGCTTTAGCTGGGAAGAAGAAGTAGCGCAACAAACTCCCCAGCAGCACAACTGTCTGTTAAGTTAGAAGAACTTGATTCTATACAATAGTAGGTAATTTACATTACGAAACAACAAAAAAAACATTAAATTTGCCATATGTCAGCTAGCACACGCCAATATAACATCAAAACATTGAAAGTATAGGTTCTCAAGTAGAGAGAGAAAAAAACGTAAACAGAACTTACAATGTAAAAAAAACTTTTTCCAAAAAAAAAACAACCGACTTCCAAAAAAACACTACAAAGTGAAAAATAACTTTAATTTCGGAAGTCGGTATCTTTGGAGCTGTATTTGAATTTTTTGTCACCGCCTTCCGAAATTAAAGTTATTTTTCACTTTGTAGTGTTTTTTTGGAAGTCAGTTGTTTTTTTTTTGGAAAAAGTTTTTTTTTTTCACTTTTTAGTGGTTCACATGTGCTTACCCCTTCACAGCATACCGGCGTGATGTTATGTTATGAAGTGGTGTAAGCAATAGACAGACATGAGATTTCAGCAATCCCAGTCCATTTGCTATCATTTATTGAGGAGTTCCGTTGCCTATCTCCAAAGTTCTTCATCAGATCTTCATCAAATTGAAATGAGACCACTACGAGAAAGTACTCTTCCAAAAAATAGCTAAATCGCTTCGTGTGCCTATAAAATTTGAAGAGTTCTCTCTATTTCTCCAGGATCCCATCATCAGATCCTGACTTGATGATCATGGGACCACCTGGGAAGTATACCCTATCAAACAAAAAAAAACAAAATCCAAATCGGTCCAGCCATCTTCGAGTAATCGGGGAACATACATAAAAAAAAAAAAAAAAAGGTTCCGACGAATTGATAACCTCCTCCTTTTTGAAGTCGGTTAATAAAAGCCTCCAGGCATTAAGGGCATGCCCGCTTACATATGCAATTCTGCATTATGTAAATATAGATGTAACTTGAAGTAACAAAAGTTAAATGTCAAACGAAATAAAGCTTTTTAAGGGTACGATCATGGATTAGAAACTTCTTAATTAAAATTACTGTTAAAGGTACTTATTAAAAGGGTGGACGTAAATTATCCTTATGAAACGTAAGGGATTTAAAATTTATTACTTTGTGAGTTTTCATGTAACAGACAACCTTATTAAAACTCGGAAAATATGTCTGCCATTATAGGTAATGGCAGACATATTTTCCATGTTTTATTCAGGTTTTTTATTATGTCCTGTAGGCGCATATTAAAGAGTCATGAATGACGTATTTTTTTATTCACTTTTTTCAAATTCGATAAGCAATGAGCTGCTTTGCTCATCACATAATTTCAGTACCGTATGTAGAAAATAATAAACTACTAACTGTAACGTTATTTGGGCATTTCCCTAAAGGCAGTCTAACAATTATAGCTTGCCAAAAAGTTACGCTTCCCTAGTTGTAGTCGACACGCGGAATTTCAGCTAGTTCGGTTACGTAAAGTTTGCTTCAAAGTTAGGCTACACCCGTCCCATATACTCGTACCTAAATAAAGCCTGTGTACCGCCGGTCTAGTAGGTAAACCCAGTGCTTAAAGCCAGTTGATGAATACCGGTGGCTTATCGCGCTGCACTGGCTTACGAGAGTCCTCTTGCACGATAGGTGAAACGAAGCTTCGAGATTGATTTTTGTGCATCAAAACGTAATAATGTTGATATTATACCCGACCCAAATCAAACTAGGCACATACGAGGTGACGTAAGTACATTAAACGTGAGTAATTGAGTATCACACACAGGTTTAATTGCGTGATGCGGAGTTGCAAACGACATTACTCCATTTATCACATAAATACAGACACAACTGCTACCTGCAAGACTAAATTAATCGTTACATTAAACGGTAGAATACTGCCATTGAACGCACACATTTCACTTCAAAATGTTAACTATGGAACAGTCACATAATATATGACTATTCATAAGCCTTTTTGTCATAGTTTAGATCTTCAGCGATGTTGCAAATAATATAGAACTTTATCCAATAGTATATATAGCTTACCTCAAATCCGCGTAATAATAGCTCACTCATAAATAATTCTATGTTTTGATTTATATTCAAAGATACATAAAAGAGCAACAGAAGCGAACAAAACATAAACATGCCCTTTTCAGAGAATGTTTTAATATAAACGCACAAAGTATCGAAATAAGTTCCTACACAAAGGTAATTTATTAAAATACTTTAATAACATCCTATATAATGAATATCCTAGATTCCAAACAAAAACCAGGCAACTGGGAAACTTCACGCTTGAAATATTAAAAGGTAAATTTCAAAGTAGGAACTAGTTAAGGAAACTATTCGGTGCTCAGGAGAGAATTAAAGAACTTTCATTGGACTGGGAACCAGAACGAATAGTGGGCAAAGAGATTTATTACAAAACTACAATTAATTGTACGATTCAGCGAGAAAGTTTGGAATTGTTTATTTCATCTTTTTGTTTATTCGTAAAGGGAAGAGTGGATATGGGATTGAGAATAATTGTACCATTGCGACTAACATTGATGTTTCCTCATACGTATTTGAGGAAACATCAATGTTATATAGTTATATCATAATAACAAATGGAATATAACGAACAGGTCTTAACCTCAAAACACCTGCCCTACTAATAAATGACACAATAACACACTAATTTGTATAAACGAACCCTGTCGATAGAAGCCCGCTTCCAAACTTGTCTTAAACCTAATATTTATGTGCGAAGGGCAGAAAGGGTCGTACGTAACTTAGAACAAATTCTGTTGCGAAACATCTAAGTGAGAACAAAATACAGATACGTACAGAAAGACCACCAGCTACTGCGAAAAACAGTAACAGAATAGTTTCTGTACACACACTGGGCACGTAAGAGGAACATAAAAAAGATAGAAAATCTTTTTTCTTTTTTGTTAAATTGCAAGGCACTTTTAATTTTGAATAAATTTTCAAACCAGTTATTTTCAATTGAAAAAGAACTTAACGTCGCCATTTCTATCATTGTTTTAATTTAATGAAACTAAAATAATTTCGAACGAATTTCTCTTAGTTATATTATAATATAACAAACCAAAAGTTTCAAATATCGTAAAGTTTTCATTAAAATACACACTTTGGTTTATATTAGGCTCATTTTACACAACAACAAAAATTGGTCCACTAAAGCAGTAGGATGTGTACAAAATTAGAAAATATTATCACTGAAACTGAGTTCTTAAGGTGAACCTAGTCGACATTTTTTGCATACAAACTTCGGGAGTGTTTTACTCCACTGTCTGACATGGCACATCCAAAGTAAAATATAATATCGTTTTGTCTCATTATTAATATTGTCTGTACGGAAACAGAATACTAAAATACAAACCCATTAAAAAGTTAGGAGCCAACAAAGATTCGTTTTTCTTGCTAATTTTATTTAACTTTGGGCGTGTTTAAGTAAAAATATAAGTCTAAAATCTCCAATACCAAGTCAGTACCGACAAAGTTCAATTATCTAAAAGTTCAATAAACTTTATTGGTCATTGATTTATGCATTGGCTTTTTCATAAAAACCGATCTTCCAAAGGACTTTTCTTAATTTTTTTACTATTTATGATCCTGCATCTCACTCAATAACGTTGTACGTGTAGACTAGCGTCTAACTGCTCATCACTGATACTATCTTTGTCGAACATGAAGCCTGGTGAGACAGCATGATGTTTAGCCAGGCCCACCAGTGAGTTCGAGCCCGCGACTAGGTTCCCCTTAATCACGCGTTTGTACAGGTAGTACTGTAAAGGTTTGTTGCTTACGAATGCAACCTTTATGTTAATACAGGCCGGTGATAGAATGACTGTCACATTTGAACGATCAAGATGATGAGATTAGGATTCTATCCGTCAATGAATATAGGATTAGTTTGATCCTCAGAAAATATATATAATGATTATATTAGGCGCGGCCCTGTAAAAGTCATCTGAGTCAAATATACAAAGTATAAACGCTATTAACTATTTTATTTATAGTTGGGACCTTTCGGTTTCAACAAGTGGTGGAGGCGCCGCCGCGATCGACACCGGAGCACCCCTGTGAAATTAGTGCGCGCACAAAGCGCATATTGTAAAAAACCCCCTTATACGTGTGCAAAGCCTAAATACTGCGCAATAACTGTTTTTTTTTTAGAGATATAAAGAAGTTCGTAAGTATACGATAAGGCAAGGCCTATCGCACCCAGAAGAAGACGAATAAAGCTAAGTGGTTTTTATTATTTGTATGATAAAAGAAAGTAAGGAAGATGGCATATCAATGTTTTTGGCCAGAAATTAATAAATTCTTTTCGGGCACGAATAGACATGAATGTGTCGAACAATTTATTAGTGAGTTTGTTGAAGAAGCTAACCATTATGGATGGCGTAAGAGCGATTGGGCGCTCATAATAAGCGCATATATGGATAGCGCAGCCCTAATGTTTCATAGATATATTTACCGTGAAGGTATGACCTTTGAAACTATTTGCAATAAATTGAGGGAAGAGTTCGAGTGCAGATGCCACCCATGGCACAAGTATTTAGTGCAAGAGGAAACCATTGCACTAACAACGGCTGAGGAAGTCGGAAAGGAAAGCATTGTTAATAAAAATAATGATGCTGAATTATTTTCTAGAATGAAACAAAATGATGACAATCAGGATGACATCCACGATGACAGCCATGACGTCAAGGAGGAAGTCGAATGCAGTCCTGTGAATGCTGAAGAAGATTTAAGCGAAGTGTTCGAGACCGAACACGAGGAAGAGATGGACGAATCGGGTCAGAGCATTCCAATTATTAATCATAGTAGCTATGTTTAAGAGCCTCGGAATGAATCCTTGTCCAAGGAAAACAATGTTCGCGATGACGAAACGTATAAAAATAACGTCATCGTCGATCATAACATTGAGTATGAACGAATGTTCACGGTGCTTGAGACCGATCAACTCTCATTACTGACCGAAACGAAGGAGGACGAGCAGTCATCCGTGACTCCAAAGGGTGATGATTTTAAGTTTGCTTTAGAGTCAAAGGAGAGTAAAGCTGAACAGGAGATAGTTAAGATCGTCACAGCTTCACCTGAGCCAGTCATACAGCTCATTAAATGAAATTGAGATCATTCCAATGCCACATACACAAACAAGCAAAGGAAATGATATGAAAGTTATGGTTGAAAAGTTCAAAAATATAAAGTTTCATAAAACTCTCAAATCTATAGGTCATCGCAATTGTCCAATAAAAATTAAAAATGACAAAAGAAAACGAAATAATGTTTCGGTACGACGAAAGCGCACCATTTATAATATAAAAATAGCGCCTATTAAGAAAAATGTCGCATACAAATATGCTGGACAAACTAAAATAAAAAACTTAGCTCCAGAACTAAATAAACTCAAAAGAAGTTCTAGAAAGTTTAATAAATATTTTATAAAGACATTTTCGCTAAGGCAATTTATAGAAACATTTTTCATATTAAAGCAGAAATTTAGAAGAGTAAATAATAGGAAGATCAGGGAGATTTTTCATGTTAGATTAAAACCATTTCTCGTTAATTTATAGTTTTTTTTATTGCCCCTTTTTGTCACATTAATTAATTTTTTAGTGTCATTATTGTATTATAATTTCAATGTCAACTAGATGTAAACATGTAAACATTAATCCATTATTTTAGTTTGGTTAACTGTACATTTTATTAATGCTTGTTATTTTGTATTCATTACATATGAACGTGAGACCACATCGGACACGAGGATACACCGGGTCACCGGGTGTCACTCCTCACAACCACACGGAGTCTGAGGGAAGTACACCACGACTATATATTCATTACCTAGGATTCACAGCGGTGAATTAGCATGGGCATACTCCAGAAAATAATAACGTATGTCAAGTAACTACGCGGATTGATTAAACTTGTAAACTGTGGTTCCACCTAGAGGGGGGAAGACACTCACTCTAAGCCGACCAACTTTGCTAAAGAAGCATAGTCTTCGCAAAGGGTGTTGAGTTGACACCATTGGTTCAGCCTACAGATGAGCACTCTTTACCTTCACTCACACAAGCCATGGCCAACTTTGCTAAAGGAGCATGGTCTCCGCAAAGAGTGTTGGATTGACACTACTAGTTCAGCTTTTAAATAAGGACCCACAGATTTTCATCAGCTGAGGCTGATATTAAATGGAAAGGCGTAGGTATATTTTTAGAATCAGCTGTAGCTGATAATTATTAAATGGAAAGGAACGAGAGAGGAGTAATTATGTATTTTTAAATTTTAGCTCTGGAGTATGAACATCATTTAGATTGTTTTTGATGAATTCAAAGTGTGGTCTAGCCTCTTAACCTTTTCCTTCCCTCTGACTCAATGCCGTCCGATGGAGCAAAAGCTTTTGATGTTAAGAACTTCTCTGATTAACCCTTCTGGACCAATGTGAACTTTCACATTGATTATTTTTTGTAGGAGGCCACGTCGCGTCTTTTCCTCTGGTTTTGACGTGACGAGGTTCAAGCATGACAGACTTAGTTTGTATAGATGCACGTTGGCACGCTTTAATGTTTAACTTTGCTGACACTGTTCATAGTGTATTAGAAATGTTTGTCCTGTCCTTGAGCCTTCTCATGTAAGAGTTGGACCTCAAATTGTTAATTTATCGTTCCAGAGTTAGGTAATAATTCTGATAGGTTTATAGGTAGGTATCTCGTGATTGTTCAAATGTTGTGAATAAAAGTCTTGTTCAGATATACGACTACGTTAATCCTTTTATTCAAGGGTGGGCGTAGCTCATGTAAAGGTTTGTTGCTTACGAATGCAACCTTTATGTTAATACAGGCCGGTGATAGAATGACTGTCACATTTGAACGATCAAGATGATGAGATTAGGATTCTATCCGTCAATGAATATAGGATTAGTTTGATCCTCAGAAAATATATATAATGATTATATTAGGCGCGGCCCTGTAAAAGTCATCTGAGTCAAATATACAAAGTATAAACGCTATTAACTATTTTATTTATAGTTGGGACCTTTCGGTCTCAACAGTACCTAGTACCTATGTTCTTTCTTATTTTACGGTCACAACGTGCTCTGCACGTTACTGTAAGGTATAAGACACGTCTAACATCTCGTGTTATAGAATAAATTTGCAATATCTTAAGAGGACTATTTTATTAAAAAAAGCTATTTCCATACACATTGCGTCGTTCATCTGCCAAAGAAAACAGGTAGATGTCTGATTTAAAGAAATGTGTAAGTTAAAACAAAAATTGCACTAACATCTATAATGCTACATTATAAACCAGAACAGTAGGGTTAATAACTACGAATTATATACATCTAGATCACTAAAATAAAACATTTTACTACTGATTAAAACTAATATCACAAAAGCAGCTCATCTAGAAACTTCCATAGTGAAAGAACGCAGACAAGAAAAACATCGCCGGCGTTGTTTTGAAGGAAACTCGTTATCTTTATTAGGGGTTATATTGAGCGCCCTAAAGGGGTTAGGGGCCAAGCAGAAATAGCTCTAGGTGTGCCTCAGCACCGTATGAGAGAAATGGACGAAGGTCGATGACTTGTTTAAGGCTATTCAGGTAAAGGCCAGCTTTTTGTCGGTGAATAAAGAAACTAGACTTGGCAATAAAGACATTTTATGAGATGTAGTTGGACAAAAATTGTTTGGGCTTGGTTTGTTTTCTTACGTCATGTCCTATACCTTGTTCGTCAAATCTTTGAGCTCCTCAAGTTCTGAGTTGAGCTGCATGATTACTGATAAATGCGTGCACTGATTGGACAGGTCCACTCAATCTGTGTGGTTCTTTCCTCAAAAGACCATTTCAGACACCAATCCACATGGTCTTCACATGATCTGACCAAGATTATGTCTGGACTTTAAAAGAGACTGTGACCTCTGAGTTTGTTTCGGCCTTTCTTCTCAGAGTAGTCAGATAGGAAACGCCGACCTCATCTAGTTTAAAAAAAAAATATGATTGACGTGTAAAAGTGTTTGTACAAACCTACTTACAGAAATAAAATCATTTATCATTTACCAGAAAAAGAGGTATTCATACCTCCGGAACATATTCCGGAGGTATGAATACCTCTTTTTCTAGGCACTCAGCGGCGCTAGTGCATCGCAATGCGAAGTTGCGTCAAATTGTACGAACGAACGGGTTTTGTATCAATGATAATAATGATACGACCGACGCTCGACAGGTGGAGCTGATTTTTTGTTTATTGTTAAAATAATATTAGTTTTAAATATTTATTTGATTTAGGTAGGGTAGGCAGTGTTTTTCTGTCTTTAAGGGCTACATGCCACTGTAATAACTTAGTTTATGTTCCAACTATATATATATAAACACTTAATAACTAGGTAATAATCGTATTCCACTTTTAAGCATATACACATGTTCACAACATTAAATGCAACTGCATATTCGAAGACATTTAAACAACTGTGGAAAATAGTCATTATTTCAAAACATTTTCAATAAAGTGAATCGTTAAATGTAAATAACAGAGCTGTATCCTAAGGGCAGAAATATCAATAAGACAGACAATGTTAGTGCAGATTGTAGCGCCACCCCGAGTCGCGCATATTCAATGCCTCGGAGCAGCGGCTCACAGCCTCAGTAATGTTATGAATTCATAGCCACGGAGGAATGTCGGACGATCGAAGCTTGCCGAACACATTAATTTTGTATTTAAAAGTTACGTCACAGATTTGCAATATGATCAAATATGAATGACACTTATTTTTTTATAAAAGTTGGATTGGAAGCTCAGGTAATGCAACAAAATGCTAGTCGTCGTTATTTGTGGAATAGCATAGCGTTAACTATAACTGACCATACGTCCCCTTTTAAACGGGACCGTCCCTTTTCTTGGACACCTGTCCCGTTGTCCCCCAAACAAAGCTCAGGGATGCAAAATAGTCTCGTTTTCCGAAACCGTGCGACAATTTAAAGACACGAGCACTGGTGATTGATTTTTATTTATCAAATAATAGGGAAAATGCATCCGAATTAAGGCCAAATATTTGTCTTTGTATTCCTTATTGGTATTCATACTTACAACATTTTTTTTTTTGTAAATTATCCAGCTTTATTACGCTAATAAAAAGTGTAAATATTTTAAGTGTTTATTTTGCAGCAAATAATAATGTTTCCTCTCGTAATTTCACTTTTTTCATAGTTTTGCAATGTTGTACTAAGTCAAACTTTCTAAATAAAGAACATTAATAGTTTGTGTTTATTTTCATTGTTAACGTGCTAACTGGCGTATATAAATCCAAGTCCCATTTTGGGTAAATAATAATGGTCATTTTAGGTATATATTAAATAAGGAAAGATTGATTTTACCTGACTCAGTTAGGTATCTATTCTATCGGCATTGTTCTTTTTTTCCTTGACCTTGAATAATATTTTATTTAAAAACGTTATATTATAAATGATCTTTTCAATAATAGCCCTTCCATTGTTACTTCATTCTGTGGCCTAAGTAATCACTACGAAGTATAATGAAAACATACATTGCGGATTGGAAAAAATACTAGGATAAAAGCGGCAACGGACCAAACAAAAAGCCCGCAGGCGCTGTTTCAACTGTGATGACGTGGGATGGACGTTGACTACAGAAATAAGGTTGATATGCCAAAGGATGACGGAGGTTGACGGAGCCCCACACAGTGGGGCTCCGTCAACCTGACATCGACCGTCTTCTTCTGTAATATAAGAACCAGAAGAAGACGAGAATTTCATGAAGTGAGCAAACTTACGATATGGCCATTTCATGAAGTGACCAAATCTACGATATGGCCACGACATGTACCTATGTAGTTTAAACTAGAAAATTCCGTACTGGTCCTTTTGCGTAATTTTTCAAGTTTGATTGCTTGGGGTATAAAAGTTATCGATGGAAATCGTGCAAAGGTTTAATTCTCTAAATATTATGCTTCAATGAGTGCCTCGTTGGTCTAGTGGTCGCAACCGCTACATAGCACGACGAGTTTGATTCCCGTCAAGCAGAGTGTTTAGGGTTTTTCCATTTGGAAATGTTCAGTAGCAGCCCGGAGCATAGATTTGTGCCCGGTTGCTGGCAATAGGCTCGCTCTATTACATGGGACTGGAACATAACTGGCGACATGTGGGTGTACTATAGGTACACCTGTGCATTGCCCTTCGGATGTTGTTATATTATTATGCTTAATTTTCATTTATCATTATGCGAAATAGTGGTCGGACATAATCCTATCTAGTATGAACCGTACATTATTTACTTTAAATAACAGAGACTGTACAGAGTATGTACCACTTTTAGCGTCACACCAGTTTTATTTAAAATTCTGTGTTTGTGCGAAACAAGGAAACCACACAACCGACATCGTTAAGTTTATTTTTGGACAAAATATTTTTGCAAAGCATATTGTAGGCTGTTCCAACCAACAGGGTTTGGCGCGCCCAACTTAGTGGCAACTTTACGTAAAGTAAACAGCTAACTGACACACGTGGAACTTGCCAGATTCTAGAGGTTTGTACTTGTTGGGAAATGGATAATTTAACTGCAAAAATTTAATTTGAAGAGCCGACCGAGCCCAACGCGTGTAGATATACAATTTCTATTACAAAGAAACGTAAAGGCAATAAATAAAGAACGAGGAACGGTCTACACTTTTCGCTGGCAAAATAAAAGTATAAAAACACACATTAACATGCTCGTCCTTAAGTAAAGAACGCTACGTGAAGCCCACATTCGGTTTAACAAATGAGACGTTATTCAATTCGTCTGATCCGCTTAAGTTACATGCGTCTTACATAAAACATCTCATAAACGGGATCTTTATATTCATCCCCTTCAATAAGCGGTTAGAAATATGTTCAATCCAAAATTCCATAAACGGGATAATTTAATAATTTAACAAATTCCACCTAACTCACCGAACTGATTTCGCATCTCATTTAATATGGCAACACAATAAATACTGAGATCAAAAGAGCAGCAGTTACGACCAAAAGGTATTTTGATGAGAATGGCGCTGGGCGGACCGTAAACAGCCGTTTGATGGCGATTAGGGCGGGAGGCCGGCTTCCGGTGAGACAATATTGTGTAAAAAAACACCCCCATCCGGTTTTATGATGGAAAAATTAAATGGCTACAAAATTAGATTTGTTTCACAGGAATCTGTATAAAACGTTAGGAAAAACAACTCTGGCTGAGTCTTGTTAATAAAATGCAGTCATAACGAGCGACAATAGGTTTTTATGCGAGTTATATTCCTTATTTGGCTGTTAATACTGCAATAAAACAAAGAATGTATGCGCTTAAAGCGACCACACGCAAGTGTCGAGGCAGGCGGGCGAAATAGGTCACAGCTCTCATGCGGCCGCACAATTTTTCACTACGAACGCACGATTACAGTTCTGTACCCGACATGCATTTCTTATTCATACCGAACTGCTCAGAAATTACACTAAAGAAAAAGGGTCGTTGACCTGCAATTTCCCACGACAGTAAAAAAATGAACGAGGCTCACTCGTGACAACGCACAAATACCCACCTCGTCGCTCGCTCGCGGCTGGCATAACAAACAAATCTAATACCCAAACCACTGAGCTTGGAACAAATATCCATAAAGTAGGAAAAAATGGCTGTACAAATATTTGAAGTAGCCCTAAAGATATTGGAAACGATATAGCAATCGAACTCACATCAATAAGTTTGCCAAGCGAACATCGTACGTAGGCCGACACGCCCACATATTTCAATGGCGAAAAAGTGCGGAAAGTTTTCCAAAAACTCAATAAACAGATTCGAACCCATAACGTTTTTATGATACGCACACAGAAATACTGTGCAGCTATATAAACAGTTATTATCGCGTCTTTTATGACGGTTTGCCGATCAACAATAAAGATATCGTCGTAATAAAATTCGCTCGCTCGCAGTAGCTCCCGTGACAAATACATGGGGAATGTCAGAAGCATCCTGACCTTCTGATGGACGACCTCCAGTTATCAATCAATGCTGATAAAATTATTATTGGCTATCGATTTCACGTAGCCCTTCTGGTATGAGTGAATCAGTTGTCTTTCACATGTTTCCTGGTGAGTTAGAGCTTGCTAGTTGGCTATAAATAATAGAATGATTAGCTGTAGTAGTTCTGATTTTTATTAAATTAACTGTATTTTCTTCAGATGTTATAATATGTATCATATGTATGGATGTTATGTCAATCACACATAACACTTGGACTAAAACAATCGACGAACTACCGGAGTCCACAGCCAGAAATTACAGGCTACTTTCATGTTCTACCACAACATTTGGTCCTTTCGTCCGCGAAACCATTGATTTTCAGCTACTATTTTACAATTGAAACCATGTCAAATAAATCTCCACACATGCGGGAGAAATCGAACGGAACTAGTACATCGGATTTGCTGAATATTTCGAAGCACGTGCAACCTACTATAGGTCAATTTGCAATGAGAATTTGCCTTTACATTTGTCTGCGAAGACACGTTCAGGATTGTAAAGAGCATATTGGGAAAAAGACATTAGAATTTCAGACATTGTGAAAATATCACAGTTTGTCGATTACATTTTACACAGAGAGGAATAGAATTAAATTGAAAACGAACGCTCAAATATTATGAATTCAGATTTACGTATTTATAACTTAGGCTAGATGCGCAATATTGAAATAACTAAAACTACGAACATTCCCAGGTAACACATAAGCAAGATAACAGTACACATTTAGAACATTTTACAGTTCAAAGATCAATACAAACTGTATAAGAGCTTTGGGAATAGCCAAATGCTGAATTAGGTTGAGTTCGCACCCTTAAAATTCTTAACGCTTAATAAATTCTGTATTTCTGCCCTTCCCTTCTTTACGCCTAACCCGTGGCGCGTCTAATTAGCAGACACAATAGAAATTATATTGTTATCGGAACACATGGTGTGCACTTGACGTGCGAGAGGTTTAATAACCAATCACCGTAAGATTATTATATAAAGGCTAGAGATTATTATAATAGGCTTAAAGCTGAAAAACAGCCCCATCGGTACCATTTATCTGAATAACCATAATCTGTATTGCTATTATTAAAGCAGTACTACGCTAGTAGCGTTTGAAATAGCTAATTGCTGAATAAAGTATAACCTTTTGAATAATATTGTTACATAATTCTATTGTACAGCTTGATACTGAATAATTGTTTTTATTTTTATTTAAACTGGATAAGATTATATGTTTCACTACTTATTAAAAACAAACCAGAGAGTTTCAAAATAACTTATTCAAATTAAAGATTTGTATTGTTATAGCTTAATACCAGCTTAATTAAAATATTATTGTACGTATTTATTTTTTGCGTTATGGATCGAAAGTCGTGCTAAAAACGTAAGAGAACCGGTTATATCAAAAGAAAATTGTTAAAAGAATATTTAAATATCAGCAGTAGTCATTGTCCAAGTGTTTCTGGTCATCAAAGGATTTGTGGAAATAGTTTGAACAAAACTGAACCCGATCCCAGCCAGCATGCGTGGTTGCCGTGCAATTAATATGGATCCGTCCCCCAAAAAAAGTCAAATAGCATTGCGATTCACGCAAGGAGAGAGTGCATCTGATGGCAGCTGTACAAAATATCGAAGAAGAACAATGAAAAAAATTATATTTCAAAACATCACACAAATAGCACTAAAGGATTTGGCTAAGGATTTTCTTTAATAGATTGTCATCTATATCGCTAAAGCATTAGGTTCAAGGTTGATTGGGAAAATTTGACAGTTTCGAGTGGCTTGATGTACTGGCGTCTGTACATAAAACAAATAACAAAACATGTGTGAGAATAAATTAGGGCCCAGTGCACACCACACACACGAAATCTGCTTTTTTTTTCAATAAATGAGATTATGTTCACGCAAAAGGTTCAAACAAAGACGCTATAATTTTAAATGTAATCAATTTTGTGCAAGCCGGGCGGGAAAATTCCACATTATAAAAGGCTTTTGTTCGTTCGGTTAGAGAATCCTAAAAATCTGAGTAATGTAGAAATGTGATCAACTATATATAATTGTTATTCAGAAGTTAGTGTAATGAGACTACTCTTTTTCAAGTTATAGCTTAATAACAAGACATTTGTGTGCACTTTTATTCAACATTATAAAGCAAAACAATCGATCGCCATCAAAAATCTTTGTAATTTATACTTAGAAGGAATTCACGAGATCACCAAAATGCTTAATCTTACAACTACAACATTTTCAATTCGATTCATGTTATTTTGTTGGATTAAAATTACTAGTATTAGCTATTTCGTCACAAGCACTTTTGTCAGACCTAGTATGTATGTATGAAAATACTATTTACTATCTGTTACCTTGATTATTTACGCGGTGCGTCTAAGTAATTCTGAAATAAAACATACTATTCACAACAAAATTACTTGCGTACTAACAATTAACATATAGCAGACATCTAACTTGTAAATTAAAATTTACTTATTACAGATTTTATAAGTTCACCATGTCAAATCAACATTTAAAATCGACATCGACATTAAAATATTTAATCCAATTGAATTCTTTTCACAATTTGTATGAATATTGTTTGCAAAAAAGTGAACAATAATTTAAATGCTTAATAAATTCTGAATACAATAACCAATTCGACTCAAGCTGAATAACTCAGTTGTAAGAGCTTAATAAAAACAATGTGAGCTGTTATTCAAAAGTTATTAAGCTAATTGAAACGTTATTAGGTAAGCTCCTACTCAGATGTTGCTCAGATGTTATTCAGCGTTAAGTATTCAAAACTGGGGCCCTTTTTGCTAGCATAACAGCTGAATAGACGGTACTCAGACGTTATTCAGCTTATACTCTTGATGATTGCTCTTACCCAATCTTTATTCAGCACGTCTGTGTTACTTGGGTTATTTCAGAACTCGAAGGTCGAACAAACGTAATCGAACCAGAACTGAAAATTTTGTAACAACAAGGTTCAAATTCTGTCAACCCCAAGACCCCAGCGCCCTCTGGCGCGATAAAATGCCGAAAGTGAGCATGGCATTTGGCTCATGCCATTGACATTGGCTGTAACGGTTGGCACCGTGCCAAGGGCGAACACCATGCCCGCCGGAGGTCGCCGTCTTACCATTCCCACCACGGGATTTTCGGCCTTAACGCTTTAGTCAATAGGGCTGTGGTCCTGAAATTTTATCGCTACAGAGTGTGTCGCGGCTTACTAGGCACGTTTTTAATAGTCTCCGGTAGACATGTGGGGTTTATGGTCCAGTTCATTCGGGATAGTAGCCGAATGACATCCGCCGGGAGCATGAGAACACGTGCTCTTTATGAAGTGTATTTACTTGTTCTATTAAATGTTCAGCACTTTGGACAGTCGTTGATCTTAATTAGAAACTTACGACTTTGTTTACGAGTAGCATTGTAGGTAATGTTAGAAGTCTTTATTTTAATTAAGTTTATTGTCAAAATCAAATCAAATCAAAATCAAAAGTCATTTATTCAAACTAGGCTGAGAGTCAGCACTTTTTGAACGTCAAAATAAAATTACATAAGACAGTCCCCCCAAAAACGCCCGCCCTTCACCACTTCCTAGTGCTTTAGCTGGGAAGAAGAAGTAGCGGAACAAACTCCCCAGCAGCACAGCTGTCTGTTAAGTTAGAAGAACTTGTTTCTATACAATAATAGGTAATAAAAATTACGAAACACAAAAAAAAAAAAACATAAAATTTGCCATATGTCAGCTAGCACACGCCAATATACCATCAAAGATTGAAAACTAAAAATAATAGAAAATTAAAATAAAACGTAAACAGAACTTCCAATCTAAATAAAAGCCTCTAGGCATAAAGGGCATGCCCGCTTACATATGCAATTCTGCATTATGCAAATATAGCTATAAGTAACTTAAAGTAACAAAAGTTAAACTAGGACCTCTGGACTAAAATTAATAAAAACTTAATACAATTAACAATAACAAAACCATGGTCAGCAAGACGACCAGTCACCACGAGCAGCACCCGTTCACGAGCATAACGCAAAGATCAGCCATTACCCCCCTCGCCATATTTGAGGGAAGGAGGCAACCCGACCCCCGACGCTACCGCAAGCAGTGACATCTAAGGGAGCATGACGAACTTGCTGCCGGTTGCACTGGCAAGAATAATCATGAATTGTCGAGGTCGCTAGCTAACTACATATTGCAATACTACTCATTAAAAAAAAAAACATTGTAATGAGTAGATTAAGTCATAAATAAATGATAAAAAAAAGGAAAACCTGAATTATACAGTCAGATAAAAAAAAGCAATTATATGAAATAACATAATGATATAACCTGTCAGTGGGTAAGCTAATTCTGGTGAAAGAACACAAACATTGTCTTGAGTTAATCACAGCGACCAACAATTCTTATCATTTAAGTAGTCGTTAATGGAATAGTATGCCTTTGAACAAAGGGTGGATTTTACTTTAGCTTTAAACGCACTAAAATGCAAATCTAGCAAGGAAGAGGGTAGCTTATTATAGAAGGTTATACCCAGACCTACAAATGAGTTATGAACCTTATGTAGCCGGTGAAAGGGAACACGTAGTTTGTCCTTATTTCTAGTATTAATATTATTAATATTGTACGAGTTTAATCACTTCGTCTATGACTTTGAAAGCTTACTTACATTAATAACGGACGCTGAAGATTGCATATTAGCACTGGTAGCATAAAATGGTAGGCAACCAGCACTAATTTCAGCTTAACATGATGTATCGTGCCTAGCGGTTCTCGAAGAGCCCCGGGGGTAACATGCATTGAGCAATCAAACCTGATTTGTCTTCAAACGTTGA
This sequence comes from Antitype chi, assembly GCA_947359405.1. Taxonomy (NCBI): domain Eukaryota; kingdom Metazoa; phylum Arthropoda; class Insecta; order Lepidoptera; family Noctuidae; genus Antitype; species Antitype chi. The sequence continues at coordinate 1,335,529 of OX375823.1, forward strand.
TCTGTCTCCTGCCTGCTGCCGTCATTGGTTTAATGGTGAAACTTACCTGAAACAAAAAGGACAGAGTTTACTTTATTTGTAAGTAGTAAATATGTATAGCGTGGTAAGTAAAACAAAAAACTTAAAAGATAACACTTTAACGTCGACCTTATCACTACAGTGGGTAGCATAGCAAGTTTATGAGCCATTACAGACGTTGGGAGCTCAGCGTTATTTGTGAACAATCACAAAATTCGTGATCTTATGGCCCTGCGGCACAATTACGGCAATAACACAAAAAAAGAATTCCAATTACGCTGACTCACTAAAGCAAACACAATTCCGAGACAAGACGCACTTTACTTACATTTCTTTACTACAGCATCGTCTCCGTAAATATTCATAAGGTATAGTTCAGGTATTCCCTTATTTTACCAATTTGCTTTCTACTTAGAACAATGAACTACTGAATATGTACATATATGATTATGATAGATTAGTTTGTTTATGCTAGGTCAACTGTATCGAATCAATACTCCTGACTCTGTAAAGATGTCTTGCTCAATTCTATTTTCGTTCCCCCTAAATACATAAAAGTGAATAAAACATCAACATTGCTGAAACCCTTTTGATGATAGTGATGAATCATAAATTGGAGATATGCGAAACAATTTTCATCTATATGTAAGAGAATTCTCGAGCTCCCAAAGTTTCAATTCCATGTTTAAGTAAAGCAATCACGCTGACAACATTAGCGGGATAGTTGTAGTTTCCATCTATCCTCCATCCTCCTCGGCTGAGGCGCCATTCTCCAGCGGAACCAACTTAAGTTTGCTCTTGACCTATTATGGTGACACTTGGCAACATAAGTGGACCACGCTTGCTGAAGCACACTTTTTATTTCTCTGAGACGAAGCCAAAGGATAGTGAAGCTATTTGTTATGGCGGAATATTTATTGTTTTTGCGTGTTCCTACCAGCTAGCTAGCCTTGAAGCTCAAGTTTAAGTTTAAGCAGAAAACGTGGCCCGTGGCTTGTTTGTTATTGTCTATATTCTCTCATTTTCTTTTACCAAAATTTACAAAAACATTTTAGACAAATTGTAAATGTCAAGTGTTATACCAAGACACGCATGAAGAATTAAATATTAATCGTTTTTAGGCAAAGTTTATCCGCGTTTGGCAAATGAAATATTATCCGACTCATCTAGGTCACAAAAGAAACATGACATGAAAACAGAAAGGCATAAAAAACGTACGCAGAGCGAATTTCGCATACTTGTGTTTATGCAAATCTAACTGAAAGTACGAAGCTACTACATTGAATATTTGTGTGTCAAGTTCAGTTTTAGGGACAGACTTCCAACAAAAAATCGTGAAACATCAAGAGATGATTACCACATAACTGCTACTGAAACTTTTATCCAACTCATCCGTACCGAAGCTCTCGTCCAAGAACTAAAATAGGTACAATCTCATAAATCCATGTCTATATTATCATCTCCCCTAAATATGAGGGTGTAATCACGCGGGTGTCAGTGTCCTTGACATTAACATCGAATGCCCCTGGAGGGCAGCCAGGGAGCGAATGCCAAGCGCCACAGATAGACCAGTACACTAAATATTAACGTAAACTGATAAAAACATAGTAACGCGAGATGAATGGAAGCATATTGAGCACGTAAATATGAATAACTCTCGTTTTGAACACCTGCGGCTGACTTGCCAAATATTTGCAATGAAGTTTAAAAGGTTAGGTTTGACACGGAATGAAGGCACGTAAAGAATGAAGGTTAAGGTACAAGCTCTTACTAACTAACAAGCCTTTGTTCGTATTCGGTACTAAAATTAGGAAGGTTTTTTTGCTAGTCAGACCGCAGTACTACTAAAATAACTTAATTAAAAGTAGTAAGTTTTGTGGCTGAAACACGAGAACACAGCACGGAAAAATAAACTATTTTAAAACAAAATAAAATCCTGTATAAATTAGCGGTCAGCCGAGCAAGCTCGTTAGAGAAAATAAGAAGTGGATCTCATTCCTCTGCGCCATACATTTAAGCTGATTTAATAGAAAATCCATACGACCTTCCTGTTCGAGCAGGGAAGCATCGCTTACTTCTCTTAATAGCCTATTTGTCTAAATCATTAATCTCTTTTAACACTGACAATCTATACACTATACAGATAACAGGAAAAGTTAATAAATGGCTGCCATATGCTTAGAAGTAGAAGCTACACAATATTTTCTCGAAAACGAACAAAGAATTATTAACTGCAGGGGAAATACTTCGAACTTAATTACTCATCACAGTATTACACTATTATTCATCACAGTTTTAGAAAAAGATCAGCAACTTCATAAATCTACTACGATCCTCTACTTTGAACCAAAGCTTGGTAACTGTCTTTCTGTTATTAAACTACCCACGAAGCAATTAACACAACTTGTACTCTCTGGGGTAATAAATTCTACAGGGTTCTATATTATTCACAAGGTATTGACTGATAACTACAACTAAATATAAGCTGTTTTCTAACAGCACACATTGCGACGACCCCCTGCAATTACAAAACTTCCTACTCTAGAACCAGATTTTAATTAAGAACCAAAAATAGAAGGTGTAGAAACACTTCGGAAACAAACGTGACGGAGATATTTGATACTAAATGTTATGTCAATACTAAAAGTATTCAGGAACGCCTAAGTTTTGGTTGTAAGCGTATCCTTGACTTGTCTGCGTTTAGTATAAGAGGATAAAAAATATATACAGCTATAAATTCATAAAAAGGTGTAGTCTGAAAGTGTTTATGTTCTATATTCCTGCTTGCTACGAAGAACACGTAAACCTTTAACAGTGTATGTATTTTACATTTGTATACGCACCGTTGAATATAAGATCCTCAAATAAATCATATTGTTTCTATTTCTTGGAAACTAGCGTTTAGGCCACCATTTCGCCTGCGTGTTTTCGACAGCCAATCATTCACTATGCCACCGAAACTTTATCTGCAATGTTCACTTCATAAAGCACAATATCACGAGCATTATTTGCTGTATCATACAGAAAATGCTATTGCAATCATTTTGGTCAATCCTCAAGGTTATACTCAGGGAAACCTCCCTAGGGACAGAAGCTGACATCAAAAACGCAAGAAATTGGGCTTTATTGATATTATTGCAGCGAAGGCTACGACACTAGCGGCCTTGAGTTTATAAATCAGGGGACCTTGATAGAAGCATATAATCAACAGGCTAAAGATACTAAATGATAAAGAGCCAACTTTAGATCGTTATACTGTTAAAATGTTTTAATATAAAAAACCCCCGACCCATAAAAAAACTCTAAAAAGCTAAAAATATATTATATCAAGTTGTAGGTAATATTTTGATCAAGGCATTGTCAAGTTGAGGGACGGCTAATGAAAATGCTAGGCCTCCTCTGTTTGGCGTTTTCACACGCACACGCACACGCACACTTCTTTTTGATTTCGACGTGCATAGTAAAAGGAATTGCTGAGCCAAACGCGCAGTTTCCCAAGACCAGTGCGAAAGATCACGTTCATTTAAATTCACGGTGTGGGCACCATGATATCATCAAAGTGAGATATTCTGAATGGCAAAATTTCGCTTTGTTTCTTTGCGGCCCGGCCTCCTTTGTGAGCTGTTTATTCAGGACTGCCAGTTTTTGCGTTTCATACTCTTTATGTTTTAGTTTTCCCTTTCTGCTTCCAACCCTCGCGTTTGGTGCCATTTCAGTACAGGCGGTACGTATAATTTATGAGCTGTAAACGGCTACTGAATTAACCTATTTGAATCCATTTGTATTATTTTACATGGCATGATAGTATTCATTTGATTCCTTTATCGTTTATTTGTATATTTCTTAAATATCATGTCAAGATCTAGCCTTTTTCCATAATTCATTATATTTGATTAGAAAGCTATTATTAATGTATGTCATACATAATGATCACACAAGTAATAAAAACATCAAACGATATTACTCTCGTCCTTACTTTAACCTTCCATCCTTGCAAAAAACTGTTCTAAAAGCGGATATTTACGTGTGAAGCTGTGGGATGAGTATCGCAGCATTCAGAGCACGTAGATGAGATTGATGAGTGCACAAATAGCGCAGGTGTTGCAGCACGATCCGAACAGACTATAAACGGGATTTTTTCAGTGTAGCCTTTATTATTCAGTGCGTGGGTTTGATTGGAATAGAAGAGAATATTTGCTTAGAGTAGGATATTGGTCAGGTGCAGAAAATATGAAAAATATTGAACGTTAGTTAACATTTCTTCAATTTGTAGTATGATTGAATATGCTTCAATATTCTACTGAGGCCATAGCTTGCCTTCGCAAAACTAATCCTACCACTGCTCATATCACTTCTCGCTTCATGTGCAATTTTATGAGATTCCAACCAACCACATTATGCCAACGTATGCCCAGTACGAGTGCTTGGCACCACATACGTTTTATAATTGCTTTACCCGCCGGAGCGTTACAAGCTTACATATTAATGTACTTTCAGGGTACAAATTACACCCAAGTTTATTTTTCAAACGAAACTGCCGACACGTACGTGAATAATGAGTGTGTAGGTAATAATTGTACACGGGACAACAGCCAACCGAAGTATACTCTTCTAATGAACAAAGTGCAAGCTTAAACTTTCAGGTGTTACAAAATGTAGGAGCCAGGTCGCCAAACCGAATCGGAACTACTAACATTCTGACCTATTTGCTGGCGACCTTTTCGATAGATGAGACTACGGCACTCAAAGGTCCATATACAAGTATACTATTACTGGATCTGTCGTTAGGCTATTTTCGCGGTCATGTGGAGGCTATCTAAGTGCAGAAGTTTCATTCTACGAAAACTCAGTCATGATGCAGTTTTGAGTTCGCACTTTCAGGAGATTCTACCTCAGGACCAAACAATTAAATCCACGTTCGTTATTTGTTGACTAAATTATAATAAAAACGGACTGAATACAGAATATTAACGAGCGATACATGCAAAAACTTGATTTGATACTACGGACGAGAAATTCCTGGGGCAGTGAGTCGTCAGCTGTGAATAGACAAACTCATTGTGTTATCGTGGGCGTTATCTGTCGTAATCATTATAATCCCGATGGATGCAGCTGGGATTTCCGTACACTAAATCTGAAATACTGTCGGTTTTCACAACAGTTGACTATGGAAAATGTTCAACACCAGATATGTAACTTTCACATGACACCAAAATTCATTGCTGTTAGTAAAACCAACAAAACGACATCAGAATGAGATAGCTTTTAACCCATCAACACACACGGTATTCACTTTCTACTCAACATTAAACAACAGAACACAGCACACCTGTGTGGTTTACTCAATTAATGATACTCTGGCGAGGAGTAAAAATCGTTGGTGACAGCGTGGACGGAATTCAATTAGAACAAGTAACTAGTGCTCTAGTGGTAACTTGGGAATAAACCTTGTAAACTATACCGGTGAGATAGCTACAGCTTTGTAATTAGACGAAAAAAATGCTAAAAATGAAGCTGAAAATAAAAGTTTCATAAAATTGGTAGCCCCGACGTAACTCACCTCTGGCGTTTTTTTGTCCAAAGTGTACATGGAATATATTAAAGCCAGGTATGATTGAGGAATTGGAAGTCAACACTCTTATTATTCGCCAAATAACACACGAAATGCTCAGACGTGTCATAGAAAATTGGGAGAAAGTGGTAAAGAGCGGGCGTTTTGGGGGCGGGCGTCTTATATACATATATGTATCAGAGGGTCCCCCAAAACACCGCAAAATTACATAATTGTGACGTTCAAAGAGTCCTGATTCTCAGCCTAGTTTGACAAAATAATTACTTTAGATTTTTTTATTTGTTTTACAAAATGTAACACTTATTTCAATGTAAAAATAAACGAATAAGTACCAAAAAAATGAATTCGTAAGATGTCTCCAAAGATCTGGATTGAGGCGATGATTCAAGAGATAAAAATAAACCGATCGCAGCTTATCGCGATAAAGACTTGGTCGATATTAAAAATTGCAAACCAGACGCACTTGTGTCCCGAAATAACTAATGCTTTGAGCTTTCACCGGTTCCATCCGATTCAAATGGGATGCGACCACAAAGTCTGACGTCACCAGACGTAGCCAACTATCGCTGAACGATAAATAACAATCCCAACCAGCCCTATTAATCTTTATGTGCGTAAATATCGAACATTCGTGGCCTCTTTTGATACCAAAACATTTTCAAGGAATTTGATTAATTTCAGATGAAAAAGTCATCAAACGCCTGAAGACTGCTAAATGAGAACAATAGCACAAACAAAGGACCTAGAAAATAATATTTCAAGAGAAAACACAAGAAATTAAAGGCAGAAAACACAAAGCGGGTCATTTATACAATATTCTTTCATTACTCTGCGGAATTCTCTTAAAAATATAGTCGCTACGTTTCGATGCTGCATTTTTGAGGTAGATAAAATTGCGCACGTGCTGATGAAAAACTAAAGGTCGTGATTTAGTTTAGCTTAAGTTTTACATCAAGTTTTTTAGAACAGAATTTTATACTAAACAAGTTTATCTTTTGTTAGGGTTGCAAAATCATCTGCACTAGGTGCAATGGTTGTGGGCGTAACAACATAATGTACTTATATTATAATAGGTCTTTACCTATGAAATTGCCGTTTTGTATGAAAAAATTTAAACGAATTTTTTTCATGTATTTTTTATTTGTATTAATCGAAGTAATCACCCATGCAATCAATGCATCTTTGCCATCGCAGTGGCAGTTTATTGATGCCCTTCTTAAAGAAATCAGCTGGACGGGAGGCAACAAATTCTTCAAAGGCATTTTGTACTGCCTCTCGGGTATTGAATTTTTTTCCCGCCAAGAAGTTATCCAAATTCTGGAAAAAGTAGTAGTCTGTAGGCGCAAGGTCTGGTGAGTAGGGCGGATGACGGAGAGCTTCCAACCCCAGTTCTTGCAACTTGGAGACCGTCTGCTGTGCAGTATGAGGTCGCGCGTTGTCGTGCAGGAGCAGCGGAGACGAGCGATTGACCAATGCTGGTTGGAGATGTGCCAGCTTCTCCATCATTGTGTTCAGTTCTTCACAGTACACATCTGCAGTAATGCTCACCCCGTTTGGTAAGAAGCTGTGATGAATCACACCGGCGCTAGACCACCAAACAGTGACCATCACTTTTCTAGGGGTAAGTTTTCGTTTAGGGCATTGTTTAGGTGCTGAACCAGGATCCAACCAACTTGCTGAGCGCTTGCGGTTATCAAACAGAATCCATTTTTCATCGCAGGTAACAATGCGGTTCAAAATTCCTTCATTTGTGTGTCTGTTGAGCAGTGCAAGGCACGTCTCGACGCGTGCTTCGCGCTGACGATCATTGAGTTCGTGGGGCACCCATTTGTCAAGCTTTTTTACCTTGCCAATTTGACGCAAATGGACCAATATTGTTTTGACGCTAACGTCGAAAGCTGCTACTAATTCAGCCGTAGATTGTGTATCATCAGCTTCCACAATCGCCTTTAATTCGTCATTGTCGACCAGTCTTCGGACGACCGCGAGGTTCATTTTTCAGGTCGAAATTTCCAGAACGGAAGCGAGCAAACCAATAACAGGTGGTGCGTTGGTTTGTAGTGTTAGCTCCGTAAACGTCGTTGATGTTGCGTGCCGCTTGTGCCGCGTTGCTGCCACGACGGTACTCATATTCCATAATTACTCGAATTTTTAACGTATCCATGATGACGAAAAAGATTGAAATGCGATGAAAATGTAACACTAATCAATAAACAAATGACTACTTTTGGAAAAAAAAATCCATGTTTTTAAAATAAAATTAATTTGAAATTAGAATTCTTACCCAAACAAAAATTATTTTGATTTGAAATGGCCAGTACTGCAAAACGGCAATTTCATAGGTAAAGACCTAATATGATATCTTACGCTTACACAGTCGGATTTGCACCCGGTACCTATAAATGATTCTAGTATCCAAAAGCTTCTCTAACAAGCAAGGAACATGTGTTTACAAAAGTAGCTTATATTATACCGAAGACTATTAGAAGCAGTAAGTAAAAAGGTACCTCCACAGATTACACAAGATTCCCACGTGTTTATTCTTCTACTTATCTCAACAACTTTATTCCTATCACGCACTCCACTCCAAGCAAGAACATCCAATTATTCCCCGAGTCGAAGTGTAAGTAATGTGCAAAATATGTTCGTTGGGTGGCACAATTGGATAATGTTAGTTAGCGTAATCTGCGCCGCGCGACACCTAGCGACAATTTATGTGGAGGTTCGGACACACGGGATTAGCCTCTCCACCGGGAACAACGAGCAAAAAGGAATCACACGCAGTAGTTAGCTGCGTACTTTACTTTATTAACGAACAATATACAGTGGAATACATGTTAAAATAATATGGTGGAAACTATATCGACAGACTGCGGGCAATATACACCACAAAACAGTGACTTTGTATGGTATAATGCTCGCAAGTGGTACCAAAGTGGGCCTAAGATGCAATGATAACAGTCACAACACAACATATGGGGTGCTTGGACAGGAAACCTCCCCGTGTGCCCGTGGGCTGGAGTTTTCTTTGGATACGTCTGGGGGAAAGTCCAGTCTCCGGGTCGGTGCACCCTGGGGTGCGGGCAATGTCTCCCCATTGGGTACTCTGTGCCTAAGGGGTGCTGTTGCCCGTATGCCAATATCCTGTCGGCGGTGCGCTCCAACGCGTGTCCCTCTGGGCTTTCAGCAGAGGCGCACAGCGGCGGAGTTAGAGCGGGCCCGGTGTGCACTAACCCTGCCACCGGACAGGCAAGAAGGAGTTCTCTCCTTCTGCCACCGTTAATCTCGTAGCCCCGAAGATTGTCACGGTCATGTCTCTGACTTTTGACGGGGGTCGAGGGTCTTGGCTTAACCGCCCGGGCCGCGAGGAAGAATACCTCTATAAAAAATTACCCCAAACCTCCAAGCGGCGGCGCACCGTGAGGGAGGTTGATAGCTTGACTAATGGGTAGCTAAATTAGTCTCTAGTGCGAACCACTAGTTTTGGGAAATAAAAAGTTAAGTACTCGTGGGAACAAAAATGGAACGTAATAAAAAACAAAACCAAGAAGAGGAGGGAAGTGATGCGGGGTCGGAGTCCGACGCCGCATCGAGCGTGAAAGGCTCTTTTAAGAGCCCGGAGGGCGTAGTGGTGGGCGCTTCGAAAAGGAACAAAGAGTTCCTCAAGAAGCGCCCCAAACCCGGGGAGGGCTCGTCCTCGGATGGCGGAATAGCCTCGGCCCGCAAGGTTAAGCTGGGGAAGGTAGTTCGGCGGGGTGGGATCCGGTTAGGCAAAGGCCTAACCACCCAGAAGGTCGGCGAACCGAGCCAAGCCGGCCCAGCCGAGGTGGCCCAGCTATCCGAGGCGTCGGCCATGGAGGGGCAGCTATCTGGGGGGACCAGCAGCAGGGCCCTCTCAGAGTCATCAGGCGGTGAGCTGGACGTCACCGGCGGCTCCAAATCGGAGCGAATGGCGGGGTTCGCGGAGGCCGTGGCTGCTGCGGTTAAGGGTGTGGCCTTGAAGAGGATTCAATCCTCTAAAGACAAGGCCGTGCCCGCAGCCATAGCCTCCATTTTGGCGGCAGCGGAGGACATCTCCACTGGACCTCCGTCGGACAGCATGTCCGATATGCGGACAGAGGTCGCCCGCTTGACTGTCGCCATGGAGCTTCTCCGAAAGGAGAACGAGGAGCTCCGAGCGGACCTGGCCGAGCTCCGAGGAGCTGGCCCCAGGGTGGAGCCTCAGAAGGGGGCGCGGCATGGGCAGGGTAGACCCGTTCCGGAGGAGGACCGGGTGCTGACTCTGGTGCGGCAGGAGCTGGCTACCTTCCAGAGCCGGTTCTCCACCCTGGAGGCCATTGTCCTGCGCCCCCCGCTAACGGCGAGTCGGTCGGCCTCGGGCCAGCAGAAAGGGGCCACTTATGCCGTCGCCACGGCTGCTACGTCCAAATCGGCATCGCAGCCGGGACGTACCCCAGCGAAACCGGTGCCGACCAAGCCCAAGAAGGGCGGGGTGGCGGCGCAGGCGGCGACGGCCCCAGCCGAAGTACCAGGACGGTCAGCCCCGCCTCCCGAATCTCCTCCGGCCGACGCCGAATGGCAAGTCGCCGGGGAGAAGAGGAAGGCGGGAAAGGCTGCAAGGGCGGCCAAAAAGAAGAAGAGGCGGCAGCGGGCCAAAAAGCGAAGCGCCGCGGCTAGGTTACGCGCCCCGAAGTCCGCAGCTGTAGTGATCACACTACAGCCGGAAGCGGAGAAAAAGGGCGTGTCCTACCGCGACGTGATCGCGAAGGCGAAGGCGGCGGTGAACCTGGCGGAGCTGGGAGTCACCAATGGCATCCGGATGAGGGTCACTGCGACCGGAGCCCGGATGCTGGAGGTCCCCGGTGCGGCCAGTGGCCCGACCGCTGACGCTCTGGCCGAAAGGCTTAGGGCGTCCCTCGATGCGGACGAGGCCCGGGTGTCCAGGCCCACCAAGTGCGCTGACATGCGCATCTTGGGCCTGGACGACTCGGTGACGGAGGGCGAGGTGGTGGCCGCCATCGTCAGGACTGGGGAGTGCTCCGCCGAGCAGGTGAAGGCGGGCACCATTCGTCCTGACAACACGGGGATGCGAACCATCACGGTGAGCTGCCCCGTGTCGGCGGCCCGGAAGATCACCGAGGAGGGCCGAAGGCTCCTGGTGGGCTGGGTGTCCGCGCAGGTGAAGTTGCTGGAGCCCAGACCTCTGAGGTGCTTCCGCTGTCAGGTGGGGCACCACGTGGGTGTGCAATGCACCTCGGAGGTGGACCGCAGCAGTCACTGCTTCCGCTGCGGTCAGCCCGGTCACAAGGCCGGCTCGTGCAATGCCACGCCGCACTGCTATCTATGTGCGGCAGCTGGCAAGCCGGCCGAACACCGGGCTGGGAGCAAGGCCTGCGCTCCACCCGCCGAAGCCAGGGGCCGAGGCAGGGGCAAGCCCTCCGCCACCGCCGTCACCGCCGCAGTTGCCGCCACCGCCGCCGCCACTGCCGCCTCCACCGTCGTCGCCGCTGCCGTTCCCAGCGCGGCAGGGCCCACACAGGGGGCCCCGGAGGGGGTTGAAATGGACTGCCATTAATGGCCCCATTTCACCTCCTCCAGGCGAACATCAACCACTGCGCCGCCGCTCAGGACCTGCTGCTCCAGAGCATGGCGCAGTGGTCGATTAACATCGCCGTGGTCGCTGAGCCGTACTTTGTCCCGCCCAGGGATGACTGGGTGGAGGACCTGAGCGGCTCAGTGACCCTCATTTCGTCGGCCGCCGCCGGTACCCCGACCCTCGAGGGTGTCAAGAGGGGAAGGGGTTGCGTAGCAGCCCGGTTCGGGGAGATTGTCGTGGTAGGTGTGTACTTCTCCCCGAGCCGAACTCTCGCCGAGTTCCACAACTCCCTAGCGGAGTTGAGAGACGTCGTCGTCGGGTTCCGTTCCCTCCCCGTGCTCGTCCTCGGGGACTTCAATGCCAAGAACTTGGCTTGGGGTTCCCGTCTGACGGACGTGCGGGGCAGGATGGTGGAGGACTGGGCTCTGGAGACAGGCCTGGTCGTCCTGAACCGGGGTTCTGTCGCCACGTGTGTGCGGATGCGGGGTGAGTCGGTGGTGGACATTTCGTTCGCCAGCCCCGCTCTGTCGCCGCGTGTCGTCGACTGGCGTGTCATGGAGGGGGTGGAGACGTATTCCGACCACCGGTACATCCGGTTTGACGTCTCCGCCCAGACCTCGAGCGCGCCAGTCCAACGGGCCCCGTGTGGTCCGCGGTGGGCGCTGAAGCGGCTGGACCGGGAGCTACTCCTGGAAGCTTCGATCGTGCAGGCCTGGGTGTCACCACCGGACAGGCCTGCCGACATCAACGACGAGGCGGAGTGGTTCCAGGAGGCCATGTCCGAGGTTTGTGACGTGGCAATGCCTCGGGTCCAGCCAGGACGTGCTTCACGCCAGGTGTACTGGTGGTCGCCGGAGCTCACAGCTCTGCGCGAGGCGTGCGTTGTTGCGCGGCACCGGTACACCAGGCACCGCAGGCTCCGTGTCCGGCCTCCGGATACGGAAGCCATTCAGGCGGAGCTGTACGAGGGGTACAGAGCGGCGAAGACCGCCCTCCGAGCGGAGATCCTGCGGGCCAGAATGCTGGCCCGCGAGGAGTCGCTGGAGACTCTGAACAGAGACCCGTGGGGACGCCCCTACAAAACGGTGCGGAATAAAATCCGCCCGTGGGCTCCCCCGCTGACGCAGAGTCTCCGGCCTCAGCTCGTGCAGGACGTGGTGAGCGCTCTGTTCCCTTCGCGAGAGGAGCACGCTCCCCCGCCCATGGCTCCGGCTGCTGCAGTGCCCGATGCGGACCACACCGACGACGACGACGATGCTCCAGAGGTGACCGAGGTAGAGTTGAGAGTGGCGGTACGTAGGCTGAATGCCAAGAGTACCGCCCCAGGACCCGACGGCTTGCCTGGAAAAGCCTGGGTCCTGGCCTTGGAGGCTCTCGGGCCTCGACTAAGAGGGCTCCTAAGCGCATGCTTGGAGGAGGGCCGGTTCCCACTTCGTTGGAAGACGGGGAAACTGGTCCTCATTAAGAAGCCGGGGCGCCCCGCGGACTCTCCGTCCGCTTACCGGCCCATCGTGCTGCTCGACGAGGTGGGCAAGCTCTTTGAAAGAGTAATTGCAGACCGCCTCGTCGGGCGGCTGGTGCGGGTGGGGCCGGATTTGGCGGAGAGCCAGTTCGGTTTCCGCAGGGGGCGCTCCACGGTGGATGCCATCATGCGCGTGCGAGCCCTCACGACGGGGGATGCTGTTGCCCGGGGTGGGGTAGTCTTGGCGGTGTCTCTAGACATCGCCAATGCCTTCAACACCCTGCCCTGGAGTTGCATAAGGGAGGCACTCCTGTATCACCGGATGCCGACCTACCTCTGTCGTGTGGTCGAGGCCTATCTGACGGACAGGGCCGTCATCTACCCCGGTCACCAAGAAGAGTGGAACCGGCGAGAGATGTCGTGCGGTGTCCCACAGGGATCGGTTCTGGGGCCGCATCTGTGGGACATCGGTTACGACTGGGTGCTGCGCGCCGACCTCCCTAGCGGCGTCAGAGTAGTCTGCTACGCTGACGACACGCTGGTCCTGGCGCAAGGGAGGTCGTACCAGGCGGCGGCCGACTTAGCGGCACACGGGGTTGCGACAATCGTCGATAGGATCCGGCAACTGGGACTCGAGGTGGCCTTGCACAAGTCCGAGGCCATGTGTTTTCATGGTCCTCGGAATGCACCACCCACGGGTTCCCAGATAACGGCAGGAGGGGTTCACATCGGCGTCGAGTCGACGATGAAGTACCTGGGACTCGTCCTCGACAGCCGGTGGAACTTCGCGGAGCATTTCCGACGTTTGGCTCCCAGACTGGAGCGGGCCGGGGCTGCCTTGAAGCGGCTCCTGCCCAATCTAGGGGGGCCAAACGCCTCCTGCCGGAGGCTCTACGCGGGGGTCGTGCGGTCAATGGCCCTATACGGGGCGCCGGTGTGGGCGCCTACATTGAGGCGCCAACCAGCCCGAAAGCTGAAGGCGTCCCATAGGGTCATGGCGATCAGGATGATCCGGGGATACCGCACGATCTCAGGTGAGGCGGCGGGCCTCCTTGCCGGATTACCGCCATGGGATCTGGAGGCAAAGGTCCTCGCGCACATCTGGGAGTGGCGCGAGGAGGCCAAACGCCGGGGCGTTACTCCGCTGCCGCGAGAAATCGAGGTGCAGCGGACAGAGCTCCGGCGGGATCTCATGGCGACATGGAGAGTGCGATTGTCGCAACCCAGTGCTGGGCACGCCACGATAGCGGCGGTAAGTCCCCTCTTTGAGGAGTGGCTTGAGAGGCGGCATGGCGTCCTCACCTTCCGCCTGACGCAGGTCCTCACCGGACACGGTTGTTTCGGGAGGTTCCTGTTTCGTATAAGGCGGGAGGAAACGCCCGGGTGTTTCCATTGCGAAGATCGCCCAGAGGACACGGTGGAGCATACGGTGGCGGTCTGCCCAGCTTGGGCGGAGCACCGCCGTGTCCTCGTGGAGGCGATCGGCGGCGGCGATCTCTCGCGTCCGGCCCTGGTGCAGGCCATGGTACGGAGCGAGAGTGAATGGCTAGCCGTCACCTCCTTCTGCGAAGCAGTAATGCTCGCGAAGAGGGAGGCGGCGCACGTGAGGGAGAGGCAGTATATGCGCCCTCACGGCCGTAGTCGCCGCGGGAGAAGCCCTGGGCGTCGGGAATCCCAGGCTGATTCCCGGCCACCGTAGGCGCGGGCTTGCGGACGGCGAGTAATGGGTAGCTCGCTGTCCGGTAAGGACCAAGCCCGGGTCGACGGCGCGTTGTGTTCCACGCGCGCCTCAAAGAGATGTCAGCACCAAATGGGGGGTCCGCAAGGGCCGATGCCTGCCAGGGGTGCGGGTTGTTCGAAAGAGATACCGCGGCCCCTGGCACACAGGCAACTGAGGGAACACGGGTGGGTTTTAGTCAGTAAAAGTCTGACACGCCCTCTCGCTCCACCCAGAGCGGGAGAAGTTATTTGATGATTTCCCACCCAAAAAAAAAAAAAAAAAAAAAAAAAACACAACATATAAGATAAAAACTGCAATGTCTATTTCAGACACAAAAACCAAGTCGTACGAATTAAAGAGCGGTGGCACAGGTAACACATGTGAGCAAGCTGTGGCAACAAGCAAGCGTGAAGAGTAAGTACGTCAGTCGTCAGCTTGTCAAACACCGCTAAATTGGCAAACGGAGCCTACTGTCTATTTCGTTACAGATACACCGAGAGCTGCAGACTGCAGAATTAGATTTTATTTGGATGTCAATGGTGAAAGAAAGACTTTATTTTAATGCCATTTAAAGTTCGTCAAAAGATTTTCTCCGGCTTGACTCCGTCACCAATAACATGAATAATATTATGAATAAAAGCAAGAATGATCGAACAAATGGTGAGTATTAACCACCATCACCAGAATTGGCATATGAATTGGTTATTACACTATTTTTTGTATCCCGTGATATTCAGTAAACAATTAACATCCAAACTGCGAAAATGAATAAAGTGAGCTTGATTTAAAAGATCACTTTTTAAGTCAACAGAGCAATTTGAAGAGGCGAAAGCTAAAAAGTAAAATTCTGAAGTATTCATCGATACCGACTGAAAACTAGCTCACCCCAGAAAATCACAAAACATTTCTGGAAATAACGATTCAGAACCTTAAGAAAATTAAGCTATTCTTGGGACTAAGAAAAGCAACTAAATAAACCATACCAACCAAGAATATGCTAGAGTTTGGCAAAACTTTTTCCATTTCGGTAATAAAAATATTAACTTTAAGAATCATAGTTGTAACTAATCGCGAAAAACATTTCACAAACTCCGGCCAGTAAAAACTCCGAGTAGCGCTCCTATATCATCATTACACAATAACGTGCTACTGAAAAAGCTGCGTATATCATCTCAGTAATCCGCTTCAAACACATATTTGTAGCATAGAGCAACCACGAAAAAACCATGACCTTTGCCACTGGTGTTTGTCCACTAATGCCTCCAAAGACCTCGAATTTCGTGTTTGGAAGCCGGTGGCGGCGACCGCGGCCGTTAGTTGCGTGCCGACCGCCGACGCGAGCGTACGTCACCCAATACCCATACCCTCGGAGAGAACCCTCCAACACGAAATAGTTGCACCCAGTGAACAAACATAGTTTCAAGTGCCAGTGTAGTTTTATAATGTAGGAGCATGATGTTTGCCCATATCAGACCACTTTGGTAGTCTGTTCGCGCCAATGGCAGTATCATCGTGGAGGTAAATATTGACGATAGCCGATAGCCGGCACTGGTGAGTCCTCGCGACCACTGTCTGGTGCCAGATAAGTATTTGCTGAACGTTTGAATGGCGTCCATTCCATTTCCCCGCGATGTCATTTGCATATTTGCATGATCATTGAAAGCAAATACGGTTCGGACATTCTTTCATTTATTTCTCAGCGAAGCAAACACTAAAAGATTCGAACTCGTTTCACAGACACACGTTAAATTCTCGCAGTTTGTTGTAATAAACGTAATTTCAAGTTATTTCCAAACGTTTAGAGTTTAGCTCGTCGTTTAAAAGCTGTTACTGGTTTTGTCGCGTCCAATATGTAAATGCAGGACCGCACGGAACCACGGACGGCGTGTGTACACTTCGCCACCACAAGATATGAATTAGAGTGTTCTTTATATTTTACTGTTAAAGTTCCAGACGAGCTTACGTAAGCTTTCAACGGACTCCCCGCCCCCACTTATGTAACTACCCGATTTGGTTGGAATTTTATCTTTTTGGGATTCAATTTTAGGGGATATTGAAATTGCTATCTAAAAGTATATTGATTAAGTGATTGTATCTGCCGGTCATGAGTTCGATTTCGAAGAACACAGCTCAGTAAATTGTCAAGCTCGGCGTTGCTCTGTATTCTGTGGCGAAAATACTTTCATTTAAAAGCTTTTGTTTCTTTAAAATAGTAGAGAATTAAGTCGGGCGTGAATAGGCTTCGGAAGACTTATTTCGGTAAATAGGTCGCTGCAACCTTGTTACTTGGTGTTATTGTTGCGGCTGGTTCACTATTCGGTTCGTGTGTTGAGCCCAGACATTCGATGCACGCGAGCTAATGGGGCTAATGCAATCGTATTGCGCCCTTGATCGAGTATCCCTGCAGCATTATCAATGAAGATTGTAACGGATTCTAACTACCTAGTAATGCTCCGCTGCCTGCCAAACATATCTGTTGAATTAGTCGAACAATTATTGAGATGAATGATGAATCTACTACGACAGCCAAAGTTTACGTTTGAAGGATCTATAACTCCTGTCTGGGAAATATCTGAGATCTGCCTTTGAGGAACGCGACCATTCAAAGACATTGCACACAGAGTTTAACCCCCATACCGCTTCGAGCAGAAGTTTTAGATAAGCAATCGAATTAACATTCAAGAATAGTGGAAGTGATAACTCAGGCTTCCAGTGTTCGTAATCCAGGCGCTTAGAAAGGGTTAGATTTGATGGTGCCATTAACCGGTAAATCTCGGTAGATTTGAGACTTATTATCAGCTGTGTCACTACGACCTCCTGGTGCCAGCCTTGTTTTAAACAGCAAATAAAATTATCGTTTATGTAGGCTATTCCAGGATAATGTTATATATAAATATTAAATGGGCAGTATAAAGTTAAAGGTATTTGCCTCGAGAAACAGTAGACAGGTAAAGTATCGCAATCCGTTGACCGTCGACCGCCAAAGAACCCCCCACCCCCTACTTAAGAATTAAATAAAGGTATACATGACGCAAAAAATGCGAAAGGCGTCAACTGAGGCTCAACGGTCGATAAGAAGTTTCGAATTATCTATTCCATTACACCGGATGACCTACATCAATATTGCCCTAGGGGAAGCTTTCTGTATGACCTCGTATAATTCCAGATACACTTTAGCGTCGTGCGCCCAAACCACGGTGCGTTGACCGCACTCACTTTACATACGTGCTGCCTCGTAAACATGTATCGTTACTACCATACTACATCATTTTATTGGATAAAAGTATAGAGTATACGAGTTTTCAGGGGGCAATAAACATTCATCAGTTCCAATTTGCGCACAGTGCTAAGTTTCATCGTGTATTTTCGGTAGCAGGCGCCCCTAAAGCAATAAACTCGTTTTTTCAACAATAGGTACACATCAATCTTTATAGAAACCATTTAAGGTGCGCTTATTACTACCTAGAATGCCGGCAATTTTGATCACAGAGTACATCCATTATAATTTCACGCAGTTATGAAGCCAAATAAATGTGTGAGAAGGGTCTGCTCCCCAGAGGTCAGTCATGACTCAACATTTCTCTTGATTTTACTTTACGTGATCCGAGTGACAAACATACACTCACGTTGGATATATCTGTCATATTATTTGACATCAAATAATATCTTATCCATTCTCATGCAGATATGGATGGACAAAAACAACATAACATGAGCAAGCTGTTTTTATCGTACCTAACAAATATTAGGAATCAATTAGAAGATAGAAGTTATTTATTACACGGGCGAAGTACGATACATTTTTATGAGTCAGTTATAATAGGAACATATTTATAACAGCGCATAGTTACAACGTGAACCTATAAGAAGGTAAACCTGCATACCCAATATATGCGATATAGGTGGAAGATGCGTTCACTGTCAATTGATGAGAGAAATAGCCAATATCTGTGGGGTGAGCTTGAAAACCCATTATCCAGTAGGTCAACAGAGAACACTAAAGCTTTTGGATTGGACGCTTACGACCAGTTTATGATTGAATTCTGTGCCGACTCTTCTGATGGATATAGAAAAATGAACTATCGATACAGAATTGACACTTCAATTGAAAATTCAGACGACATTTTAGGAGCGCAATTGATTACATCGACACGTTATTTGAGTATTTTGTGATAGAACATCGATCTACATGTTACGTTTATACAAATTCAATTCTAAAGTAATACATTTTCTTTTTATCGTGAGTAAAATTCCCAACATTAGTCGCATCAAGCTGGCCCGCGCCGCCCTCCGCTCGAGCTTATCTGTACCAAACTTTATGAATAACAACTTATAATATACGGCTACAGGCGTACTCATCATAATTCATGATAAAAAATAGCTAAGGAAATACTATTGAATAGATAATAACATCGATAATAATAGATTAATATCGATAGCATCATAATGATAACACGTTTGAAGTAGCACATGTACTTGGTATTCATGTTTGTAGAGAGCGGAAACTTATAATACACAAAGAGCTGTTTGAACAAGATACAAAGCAAATTAAAATCTGATTAGGCAAATATTGTAGAGGTTGGCGGAGTGGAGCTGACTTGCTGAGAAGGAGGATCTTGGATCTTCCTTTGAATATACGCAACTAGAAAACAAAATAATGGATGAACTACACAACCTTCCTTTTACCTAAGTGAAGAACATATCAATAAAAAAATCATCCTCCTTGATGCATGCAAAGGACAGTAAGAGTTCAACTTATGAAGCTCGATCGTTAATTTCAATCGCGGCTAGACATATTGCCGACAGTTAGGAAAATTCATAACGCCTAGGCCTGGTGGAACTTGACCTCGTTCTCGACTATCTATCATGGTAGCTTGTCGGGGCTTCAACATCGTTCTTGGGTAATACACTTAACAATCAATAAAGGAATGTTTTAAATATTGATAAGAATTTTAGGTTAATACTGTATATTCAATTTAATCTATCGAAGATGATACTAGGTACCCAGTTTATCCATGTTATCGTAAAACCCCTAGAAGTAGGTACTACAAACCCTGGTCGTAATCCTGAACAATACATCCACAATTTGTTAGGGGTGAAATTGGCGCTGTTACATGATAAAATAAAAGTTAATGTTAGAGCAATTAAACGCAGCCGGTCATTTCGGGTAATTTGAGCAACGCGGGCGGGTAATGTCGTTACGCACGGCACGATACTACAGGTTGATAAACATCAATATTTGTGCGTCAATTAACGTTTTAATTATTAAATTATAGCTGGAGATTTATCAGCAATCGACATGAAATAAGTACCCCACTTAAATTTCAGAAGATAGAAAGGATAACGAAACATTTTATAGACAGTAAAGTTGGACAAACAGTAAAGTTTTAATGAAACGTAAGAGCTATCTGATGCGGCCTACTCCACAATACGACCACATTCACATATAAAGTACAGCTGATCTTTTGTGCTGACTGTAACAGTGCGGAGAATGACCAGTCTTACACTCTGAAGTACTTTCTTTTATGATCGTACCGTTTTCTATGTAAAAGCTCTGGCCATTGCGCAACAGTCTGTTAATACGAGAACAAAGTCATTAAATTAAGCAATGCAATGCAGCAATACCAGGACATTACCAACAAATTTTAACTGCAATACTAAATCAACATGTTACCTACCCATCTGCACCTAACACTAAAAACAGTTAGATAATACGGAACTGTTACATAACTTGTGCAATCTGCATTGGAGGTGTTTTATAAATAAATACTTCAAGCACAATATTATGGAAAACCTAATGGAGTCCTTCTACACAACATATCAATACTTGAGGAGTATTAGCCGGAACTAGTTTTCTAACAATTGGTTAGGAATAATTAATTACGAAGCTCTATTGCACGAAATCCATTAATAGTAAAAATATCAAATGAACCACAAAGTCAAGGTAGTCTGCAGAGTTCAAGGATACAACCATGGCGTGTAATTTAATACAAGAACAAGCCCCTATTATAAAATATTTAGCTGTACGTTATGTTAGCTCGCCGTACAACAACTGAACAACTCTCAACAAAGCGAACTTCACTCAAGAAACAATGAAACTTATGAATAAAATATCGCAGCACCTTTGAGTTACACGGTGCCTTGTTTAGTTATTTAGTAGAACTTAGGAAACAAAGTTCTAAACCTATAAACAAAACAAAATCTAGGTAAACTTCCAGATGAGGAACTTTCGCTTGACAAAGAAAGTCAAACCTTTTAAATCCATCAGCGCCATATGACGCGTAGTGGCAGACTTCAATAAAAAAAGGGGCTCCATAAGAAAAAGGGTCTGTGACTGTACAATGTACAGCTATAGAACCATATATTCTTCGTGCGCATTCATAAGATCTGTTCTGGCAACAAAGTGAATTATTTTAATTTAAAAGAATCAAATAATCACGCAAAAAGGTTAATGGCCAAATTGTTGTCTCAACAAAAGATTAAAAGCGTCTATTATTAGAGTTAATACAATAAAAAGCTTTCTTAAAACGCTGTCCATCACAAGGTTATTTGCTTTCAGGGTACACACTGACCGGCGCACCCTTAACACACAATGTAACTTTTATCACTATAATAAAGATGGCGGTGAATCTGAAAGGGTACCAGTCACCCGGCTGGGAGCACTATTATTGTCACATTAAATCTTTTAAGAGATTAGTAATGAGAAAAAAGTAGACAAGAAAACGAAACATTTTCCACGGCCATAATTGTAAAATAAACTATAGTTGGAAATTATTTTATGCCCTCTATTGAGAGTTCACACACCACAACTATGTACAAACAAGTTTATGTACAAGTAACGTTAGCAGAAAATAAAAAAAATATATTCGCTTTCATCTAGCTAGTAGATGACCTAATAAATTTCAGATAAACACATTATCGGTACTTCATTCAGTTATGTTTTCCATTAGGTAGTACGCACAAGTATGTCCTGATTGTATTAATTACTTGTCGACCTACTAACGTCTCACGGTGAAATAGATCTGCACATCAAAGGGAAGCAACCGGACCCTCTTTGATGTTTTGTCAATTTGTTTCGGCATTAACGAAGCGTACTATATCTATACAAATAAAAGATTCGCGTTGCTGTCTCGGGGGCCTTAACGCAATTTCCTATAAGCTCCCAAGAGCAGAGACTTGTGCCAAACATATCTGTTATAAATTGCTTTATATAGGACCGTGGAAATAAAACTCGTGATTATATTTGACACCAGAAGGATTCGTTAGGTCTGTAACGATCAAACGAAGTTATATTCTACCTTGGTCCAAAGGACTAAAATCAACCGTTTTGTTTTCAAGTAAACTGTACATGGGAATGCACGGAAGGAAAAACTATTTTTAGACAATTCCGAAAAGAGTTCAATATAGTTAACACTCAATGCCACTTTTTATAAATATAAACATAATAAATTTTCCCTAATAATGACCCTAGTTCGCCTTCGATAATGTTTATCTTAATAACCATCCGAAAAGAGTATTCGGTTCAAAATTTTCCGCTACGACCGCGACCATTGCCGTATCACACCAAACAAAGACACTAAATTGATTGTGTTTAAGTGTTTAAAGTAAGCAAATTAACAGGAATTAGCGGCTCACATCTAATCAATTAAGCGATCTTAATGAAAAGCGCCGCTAAACCCTACATAACTTGGCAACGTGTGAGATGTCGCCTGACACACGATGACGGAACTGAGATCACCGGCCAATTAGGACGCGGGCCATTGAAGCGCGCCGATGCGAAACATCTTTAAAGACTATTAAGCTTCCCCGTTCAATCGCGTTTGTAAATTGATTTATCGTCACGTGGCGTTTGTTATTAGAAGGTTAATCCAAGTAATATGAAACGGGTACCTTCATGAAGCGAGAACGTGATATCAAAATATTATTAGCTACGACCAAAAACTTGTGGCAGTTTATTTTCTAACATTTGCGAAATGGAACTCAGCGAAACTGTACTACAACTTTAGAGTTCCTTACTTTCACTTCAACCTTAATTCTGCAACGAATCTGCAAACGCAGTTCAAACTACTAACTACATTGACAATCAAAGATGGCTGATGTCGACAGATTCACTCTCAACGCCTATCTACTGTACTCTTTCTATTGAGTGTATCGAGGAACATGTTGAGAGAAACCCCGAAATAGCCTCACACTAAGAACACTTAAAAGTTAGCAGTAATCAGAGTGATAAACTTGACGTCTCCGGAATGTCTCTCAGATAGTTTCCTGTTTGTTAAGTGACTTGTTAATTCGATTGGGGATTGTTTTTGTTCCCTAAAATGGTAAAAATGTTATAGAAGCTTTTTTGTGAGCAGCAATTCTTTTAGTCCCGATTTCAAACATAATATGAAACTTCTGTAAATAAAATACCAAAAGCTCTCTCAGGATATCTAAATGAAATTTTTAAATGTAAACATTTTTTTGCTGACGTGACTTCAAACGTACCGTAAAACAACCGCAGCAAAACGAAAATTAACTTTCAGTTACCAATTTAGATATTACGTTATGATATCCTAAAAATACAAATCAAAAAACTGTATTGAAACAGGGTTTATGAAAGGGCAAAGGTTTATTAGCCGGCCGACGACCTTTCATTCGCCCTAGCCTATGTTTCACATGAGCGTTGGCGGCACTTGCCCCATGCAAAACAGTCCATCAAACATGTGGGAACCGCCATAGTCACCCGTCGAGCTATCATCAAGATAACGATAACGTTCAAATATAACTCCATGAACAAATATGTTTTAGAGCACTTACTAGCTGTTTCTTCTGCCATTAAAATTGAATAATCAATTTGGACATTTTCTTTTCAAATTCCAAAAGACCCGAAGTAGGGTTTAGTCAAAGGACTTTTCAATTGAGTTCCAGTTTAGAAAAAAAAGCTTCTTCGTTTAACTTTTGTTTTCACTTATGAGGAAAACACGGGCATCTCGAGACAATCTATATTCAGACGTCTGCTAGTATAAAGTCTACAAATATTACATTAACGTCATTGTTTTATTCCGATGGCTGTGTCATGTTTATTTGGCGAGTAGATATAAATTTTGGGCAGTTCTTTCCACTCATGATGTCGTAACGATAACCTTCTCTAAGCTTTAAGGATTTAACTGACGTCACTAATACGCACATCTCGCTATATTTGCACGCATTGAGCAAGTGCCCGGTGCCTATTTAAGAGTTTTCGCAATTCTAAAGCACTCATCGAGTCAATAATTTCGTAATTTTTGTGGTTATTCCGTCTTTATCGAGGCGGCGTTATTATGTGTTCCTCTCGGCCTCGGCTGTACATCCGGCTTTGAACAAATACCTAGACATTGTACCATCCACGTGTTTGGTTACTTTCTCTGTTTGTTCGCGATGTTCACGTGCGGCGGAAAATATTAGTAGTTGTAATCGTGACTCGTATCAGTAATAGTCGGGGAGCTCGCGGCTAAGGCAGTGGTTTCCTTTCTCGCTGATAACTTCCAGCAGTTCGGAGCTCTAGTTACAGCTCCTCACGTTGTGGGGACAACGTCCTATATTTTTATCGAGGCCAGCGAGGCTCTGTAACCGTTTTTATTTTCAAGTTTATTCCACTCTGGTATTCACTTCTATCACGCAATTAAATCGTAAGCTTAACTCGGCGGAAGCATTCATGAAAGTTTTTCTTTTCAAGTTTATTCCACTCTGGTATTCACTTCTATCACGCAATTAAATCGTAAGCTTAACTCGGCGGAAGCATTCATGAAAGTTTTTCAATTAAATCGTAAGCTTAACTCGGCGGAAGCATTCATGAAAGTTTTTCAATTAAATCGTAAGCTTAACTCGGCGGAAGCATTCATGAAAGTTTTTCAATTAAATCGTAAGCTTAACTCGGCGGAAGCATTCATGAAAGTTTTTCCTCGCTCGTAGACGTTGGCTTCAGAGCATACCACTGTTGCGGTCGTCCACAACTCCGTAACATTACTTCAGAGCATACCACTGTTGCGGTCGTCCACAACTCCGTAACATTACTTCAGAGCATACCACTGTTGCGGTCGTCCACAACTCCGTAACATTACTTCAGAGCATACCACTGTTGCGGTCGTCCACAACTCCGTAACATTACTTCAGAGCATACCACTGTTGCGGTCGTCCACAACTCCGTAACATTACTTCAGAGCATACCACTGTTGCGGTCGTCCACAACTCCGTAACATTACTTCAGAGCATACCACTGTTGCGGTCGTCCACAACTCCGTAACATTACTTCAGAGCATACCACTGTTGCGGTCGTCCACAACTCCGTAACATTACTTCAGAGCATACCACTGTTGCGGTCGTCCACAACTCCGTAACATTACTTCAGAGCATACCACTGTTGCGGTCGTCCACAACTCCGTAACATTACTTCAGAGCATACCACTGTTGCGGTCGTCCACAACTTCGTAACATTACTTCTGAAGTACTAACGAAGTAATGAGTTCATACTTTCGAGGGCACCCGTCCTATTAAACATTTCGTGTAATTTAGAAGGATTATGTGATAAAGTTTTCAGGCGTTCCAATGAAGCTGGAACCGGCAAGTACGAGTATAAATCAAAGTTATTTGACAAGCGAGATTCTCCAATAAAACGGACATTTTCGTTTCTGCGCGCTCTTCGGAACGCGAACAATGCCGTCACGAAACTTTCTTAGTCCCTGGTATTATACTGTGTTACACAACACAATTCTTAAAAGAATGTTTGAGCTCGTCTGCTCTTGTGCTCTGTTATACTTACGTAGATATGGCTAGAATAAATTATTTTACATGTGAGTGTGACTACTAATAACAACTAATCAATGAGTCACAGAAGTCATCGTTATCGCGCGACCTCTAACCACGTCATTTGATAACGCTATAGTAAATCAAAGAGCACAAAATGTACCAGAGCACAGTCTGCAACGTCTGAATGTTTACTTCCAAACATATTGGCTGCCCTGACCGGCTACAATCCCACTGTAATAGAAAGAATATTGCTATCTTGATTGAATTGTGGCCAGTAATAGCCAGGCCATTTGTCTTCATTTTTGACCTTTGCCGAATCAAATGGGAGTTTACCCAAGATAGTAACTTTGTGGTATTTTCTGTCTTGGGCGTTGTTTTTAATCTCTATTTGGCGAGAGTGATTGGGATTGCACGTATTAATAGTTGTCGATATCTCCGGGGCTAGTAAAGAAACCGGTAAGTGTCAGACGTTGCTTTATTTGTTTAAAACGTTGTTACATTATTTAATAGACATTTTGTTGATATATCAATCGGTGGGTGTCATGCAATTGAACAGTGACAAGCATGTTATGTGCCAAATATTGATATTGCAACATTGCCCTGATATTTACTTAAACATCCGTACGTTTATTCTATTTGGAAAATCAATTATTGAAACTTGGTTTACATGTCAGTAATAAGTAGTTAACCATCTTTCGTTATTTCTACATAATTATAAATTAAACACTAATGTACGTACTTACTCACTACAAAGAAAAAATTAACATTCATTAGAATCGAAATGTAACAAAAAATTGAGCAATTAAAATAGTTACAATAGTTAGTAATCGAACTGCAGAGGTCGCACGCGACGCTCGCACGCCACGTTACGTAAAGGACAATCGTAGATACAAACACAAAAATATTTATGAATCGATACCAAGTACTGAACTACCACGAACTACTGTTTTCTCAATTAACTTTTGTCAGTGTCACAGAGTTATTTTACGATATTCAATTACGGGACGACCAGTCGACTAGGTTAATAGAATACAAGTGACTCTACTGTTTCAAACAGTAATGTAGGTATACCTAATGTTTCCTAATCACATTTGAGCCGTCCATGTGTTTACATTTTTAGAATAACAAGATTAATAAGCACGTACCTTCTTTCAAAAATAGCGTGATAGTGATCTATTTCCCGAGTGTTACACATTATTTCAATTTAATTTTCCTCCCCCTAATTCAGCACACGGTATCACAAGTTAGCTTCAGTGTGAGGTAATAAATAACGAGGAGTAGCACCGCGAGTGAAGTGAGTTGTTACGTGTGATCAATATGGTGCTTGGCGCCAAATAGCTTAATATTCATGAACATGGCTGTAAAACAGCTCTAACAACGCGCTCGCCTTAGCACACGTCACTTTACACTAATCATTATTTGTCAGTTGCCTGAACACCTGATAGTTATTGAAAATTTTATTCTATTTTAGGCTCATCTTAATTCAGTTGAGTGACTAAACGTATATATGCCCAAAGGTTTTATGTCAAAAGCTCGAAAGCTATTGGAATAAAAAGTAGTCCTTAGGTCCGCGCTAACTCCCAATAAACTTATATTGGGGAAAAACTGTTATAGCTTCGGTTATTGCCACTTTTGAACTTATCATATAGCTTCGAATAACACTTTCGCGAACCTACTGCTCTTATGTAGAGCATGTATAAACACACAAGTATCAGCATCGCTGCTTACCGATAAAATCGACTTAGGCTAGCTATTCAACTGTAAAGTGGGGACGTGGGGGCAGCATTAGGAGCGATCAGACCACAGCGATCATAATCGCAAACCGGCGCCATGAGTGAAGCATAGACAAACGACATTAGTCACGGTGATCGTAGTGCATGCTAATGCACTAGGCATTGGCAAAAGGGCATTCTAGTAGCCCTGTGCGCCTGTGACCAGAATACTGCCTCAATCACGCATCTGTATGGACGACGACGGCTACAAACATATTTGTTTCATCTACATTGTCTATTTTGACTTTGAAAACAGTTGGTATGTTGATGTAGCTACCTGGTTGTAATACGTAACAGTTCTCCAGTTTATGGCTTCGTTAGAACTTTGGTGTTTGCTTACCGAGTTGCGTAAGGAAACGTTGTTGTTTAATGAATCAATATTTCATTAGAATTTTTCCTCTCCAAATTCTAAGACAACGGGACTTTAATCAACAAGACTTTGGCTTAATTACGGCGTTATTGAAGCCGAGTAACAAGATAAATATTCCTAATAAATGTTTTCTGGAATAGACGCGCCTTAAGAAGTAGATTTAAATTAAATTATTCATACTCATGAAGAACAACAAAACAAGAGCATCGAATCAAAACACTGGAGTTAAAAGCGCTAACGTATTCTCGGAGATATCCATAAATATTTTACGCTACAAACTAATCCAATACGTAGACTAAATTCGCCGACACGCGTACGAACGCGCGCCGGAATCACACGTGAATAAATCCATCCATCCAATCTAGCCGTCGACATCATCGCGTTACAAATTGCTATCTGGTATTCGTCATCGTTGCCACACAAAAGCATGCAAGCAAATTGTAAAACCACTTTTGACATTTCATTCATCAAAACTTCGTTTGGCTTTACTGAGCAATTACGTAGTAACGATCGTTCTGAATCCAATTTTGATAAGGCTCATTGCTCTCTTTATTTTATTAAAGCGTCCATCAATGACACCCAACCGAGATACGACATCCAATCTCGATTCCAAATTGATCGTTTTATTAATAAATGCCAATGAATTGTCGTAATAAGGCTGCCGAACTCTGAAATCTGCGTACTGAAGGACCAATTCCGTTCAAAAATTCTAAAGCCGTTTCCGCATCTCAGGAAATTTACGAATACTACCGCGTAGCTGCTTCGTTATTTGTCCGAACATAAATTGCCTTCAAACGAACGCCGGCACCGACTCCATCTAAACGAAATCGAAATAAATGGACCTGATATAATTTTATTCTATTACTCACTAGCAGCGCTTCGCGGTTTCACCCGCGTAGTGCCCGTTCCCGTGGGCATACGGGGATAAAATATAGCCTATGTCACTCGGGGATTGTGTAGCTTCCCAAACAGTGAAAGAATTTTTCAAATCGGTTCAGTAGTTTCGGAGCCTATTCAATGCAAACAAACAAACAATCAAATCTTTCCTCTTTATAATATTAGTATAGATTAATACTCAAACGCATTAAAAAAGATATTTCAGATTCTGAGAGTACGTTTGGGTAGTACCAAACGTGCTTTATTAATGTATTATTATTGATTAATCTTCAATTACAAATATTATATCACATTTTATTCATTTATATATAAAGCCTCAACAACCAATTTATCTTTATAAAAGTAGATTAACGACAGCAGATGAGCAAAATGGTGTTGATGGATTAAAATTAATGGAGTCTGCAAAGTGTTTTGATCCGTGCCTATTTGTAATTCAGATAGCCGTGTCGCCGCTTGCTCCAGATGAGTCGAATATAATTGACGTTGTCAGTTCCAGCTGAGCTAAATATTTCATCGATAAACAATCCGCCCACCGAATTCATTTATAAGAAGCTGAAAAGGACATTTTTTTTCTTTATCTCGCTTCTCTTCTCCCCCATCTTATCGTTTTAATCCAGTAAGTTTAATTTGCTTGGTATGAACTGCTAGCTAGTGCTAGTTTAAAAAGGGTGATTGTGTAACCTAGCCTCCTACTTAAAGTTGAATGCAAACGTGTCTATCGGAAACAATCTCGAGCACTTTCTGCAGTTTTACTACTTTTATTTCAAAAGCGTCTCCTTTCCACTTTTCTCACATTGTTCCAGGGCTGAACTTTGCATGTTTAAAACCACTCGTTCCTTACTTATCCATACCCAAAAATCAGTCGCACTCGGTATACAGAATCATTTATCGAGTTTCCAACTTGACAGAACTGCCGCTGAAGGACGCTACCTTCAAACATTACCGATTATAATGGTAACAACACAGTCGCGAGTTTATGAACCACGTGGCCTTCGACGTCTGGAAATAATTCATTTATAGCGGTAGTCGATTAGGGCGCAGACAGTCAGGGCTCGCCTCACACTGTGCAACATAAATAATTCAGAGGCGGCAGCGGGAGCGGGAAATTCCGACAATGTCGCAAGCGAGCCCTTGAAAAAGTTGGTAATGTGATTTAGAGAGGCGTGCGAAGTGGGTCGGTCCTGGCGACTCATTTGTGTGGCGACGCGCCCCTACATACTGAGCGCCTCACACCGCCGCTATGCATTACTTGCGTTCGCCGCTATGCATTTACAAGGATCCCGTCGCACGTGCACCCCGCACAGCACATGCCCTAGATACTAACTCGACTAATATCTACACTTTGTTCCAGGTGTTCGGAATCTACAATATAGAGCAAATAAAATGTGCGACAGGTGCAAACGGGAAAAGACTTATGTGAAGTTATCTAGTGTATCGCGAGTGACGGGTGAGGGTAACAGTTAAGAGCATGTGCGCGTGAGTTGTACCACGACGTCGGACTACTCGGAGTGGGGGGCGCTGGCGTCCGCGGCCAGCGATGGTATGGACGTTGTATTCGGGAATGATAGCGACTTGGGGTGGAACGCGACCGAGGAGAGGGAGGGTACGAACGTTTACAATCACTGGGGATGGAGCATCGTGGACGGCTCACTGATGCTGCTGATCGTGAGCGGGAACACGCTGACGATCCTGGCGGTGACTATGAGTCGGCGGCTGTCGTCGCTCGTGTCCAACCAGTTCGTGCTCAACTTGGCCATATCAGACCTGATGGTGGGGCTAACGCTGCCGTACCATTTGGTCTTCTACCTGAACGATGACTTCGGCACAATCAAGTGGTCGTGCCTGATGCGCTTCATCCTCATAATCCTAGCGTGTCTGGCGTCCATTTACAACATCATAGCGATAGCTGTAGACAGGTAAGTGGAATGCTCTCCTTTTCAAATTTTTATTTCAAAGAAATCTTTTCACAGAATTAGAAACTTCAATGTCGTAGTTTTGTCACGCCATGTGAACTTGAATATGGTATTATTAACTGTTTTCCGTGTAACTGCTTTTTGAAAATCAACTGACTTTAACTTCAGTAGGTACAATTTAGTTTTCCGCGTGCGTTGTTATATTAATTTAAATGGTTTATTTTTTCAGGTACATAGCGATAGTGCACCCGCTGCACTACAGCCGGTACATGACGAAGCTGGTGACGCGCCTCATGATGAGCTTCACGTGGTCGGTGGCCGTCTGCATCAGCTGCATCCCCGTGTTCTGGAACGACTGGCACGAAGGCGTCGCGTGCGAGATGAACATGGTATGTACCCGGATGGCCTTAGACATGTCCTACCCATAAGAGGTCAAAGAGGGTCTTCTAAAGTTAAGGAACGGCAATAAATCCACATTCGTGCAAATTAATGTCAAAGCAGATTTTCCGTCTTGATTATACTGAAATACCAACCGCATCGAAAATCCCTCATAGCATGCTATGCTTTGTTATACCTCGCTATGGTAGCTTATCATATGGATACGAATATTTATGGCAGTTTCATGACATTCAGCGTCGTCTAGACAAGCACCACATAAAACATGATATTGCTTGTTTTAGAATCTGAACATGCTAACCTTCATATTGCCTGCGAGTATAGAGCATATAAATATCTCCAGGGATGAACACTCTGTCAACACATTCCGTAATAAGACAACATTATCCGAAATTCATAGTGGAAAGAAATGGTATTTTCGAGGCACGCTCCGCAAACCCACTACAACATATATAGTTAATACAGTTGTTACGGGGAAGAATATCTTGTTACCGAGTACGTACTCGTTCGCTCGAGGTGGTATGTGTATATTAATACACTATGTATTATGAACATTAGTGTATTAGTGTAACCATACACACAACATTTAATGCGGTTTGATATTATGCACTAAGAAATAAAGTTACGAGACATTATTTTGAGAAATGTACGTTAGTTCATATTCGGCGTTAGAATCATTTCTATTACAGTAACTGACAGTAAGTTTTGGAGCGCTGCCATTATTTGTAAACAAATAACCATGCTGCTCGTACATGATCTATCTGATCCAGAGATAAAGTTAATTGCCAAACTCATTTAAAACCGGAATGTACAGATGAGATTTGTTCTATTGAAAATTTGAAGTAAACATAACATCAAGCCTGTTTTCGTCGAAGGGTTTAGCAGAGGTGTAGGTAAATAAAGAAATCGAACTCTAATCTTAGAACTAAGTGCTGCTAAACATAGTCGTGACAACTAACATGAGGATACGACCAAGGTCGACAAGATATTCGATATTTATGGTCGATATCAAGATATTCCAGTTTTTTCAACCCGGCCTGTCTACCCTCAAATATTATCTCGTATAGTTCCGTTTGTTGATCAAATGAAATAAAACAAAGCGAATATTTAATATATACGCGCAAATATTGCTAACGTGTGATTACTTCATTAACCTCAATCTATATTTAAGTATGCTAATATGGATACGGGGCCATCAAAGCAGAGTCAATATTTACGAAAGATAAAACCCAAATTAAAAGGCAGTTTTCTGAGCATGCACTTTTGTACAAGATTGAGTAAACCGTTCCAAACAATCTGGAAGTGCTATCTGCCAATACGATCTCGTATCGGCTTCCTACCTCGGGGAGCAGAGAAAACTGTTTATTGTGCACATTTATTAAAACCTCTGTGAAATGCAGACGTGTCGTTTACGTGTTCTCAACAATAAAAAAAACTCAAAGACGAAAGATAAAATGCTTCATTTAACTACATGAGCTTTAACCGAATTGTTATAAATGTTGCAGGTGGTGCCGACGAACTACACAACCAGCATCCTGGCGCCGATGTTCTCTCTCATCTGGATGGTGATGTTCATCCTGTACTGGCGGATATGGAGGGAGGCCACCTGCCACGCGCGGCGCATGAGGGCCAACACCTGCTGCCCCACCGGGGCCAACGATTGGAAGAGCATACAGGTGACATGATCAATCCTATTTATTAATACTTCAAGCACACAAATGTGCAGTGGCGGACTTAATGTCATGGGCATTTTCTATTACTCAATCTTTGGGTGATGCAGAGACAATAATTAAGTAACATAAACACGAGAACTGACAAATTAGTAGTAGAAAGTGAAGAAATAAAGAGATTTCAAATTAGGACGTTGTTGTTTAAAGTTACTAATCGAATAGTAAGTTTAACAATCAACCTAGTCCAAAACCGCAAATTAAGCCAAAACGCGTTATACTTAGATCTAGTTTGTTGATTTTAGTTAATGCTAAAACAATAGCTTTTCTAAATACTTTATCAGGAAATTTTCGGTATATGAATACAGATTAATCGCTTTTCTCGAAAAAATTGAATTGCTTCGTGATAAGTGTGTAATATTTCTCTATCGCAATTGCGGTGAGATCAATTTGTTATTTACCAAGTGTATTTATTCCGTCATGAGACGAATGCACCATTTCAATTACATAAATACGAACAATACCCGCAATTTCCAGAAGCGTTACACTGATTTGATTTTTTTTTTCAACTGGTTCCAAAACCTGACATTAACACGAGATAATTTTTCGCAGGTGGTTCTGCTTGTGCTAGGATCATTCTCAATATGTTGGATGCCGTTCGTGGTGGTGGCATGTGCCCAGACGTTGCCCATGATGCCGCTGCACAACCACATAGCGTACCGGGTCACGTCGTCCCTGGCCATGTCCAACTCGGGCATCAACCCTCTCATCTACGCGTGGAAGAACGCAGGCTTTCGCGCCGCCTTCGCTAAACTACTGCGATGTAAGAGACCCGACACGTCGGAGTATCGCGGTTCCCCCGCCCCGGAGAGGAAGCGAGGCTCCGTGGCGCTCCGCGAAGGTTCTATAACCCGGTCCAGCGCCCCGAGCGCGCTGTCAGGGCTCGGTGGCGGGCGGCCGGCGCGCCTGCTGTACATGGAGCACGAGGCGGACACGGCGCGGTGCCGCATCATCGAGAACGCGGGCTACGTGGAGGCGGAGCGCGGCGACTCCAACCCGTCGTACGCGCCCGACGCACCCGCGCCCGTGCACCGGCCCGCCGCGCCCGGCCCGCGGGCAGATATAGTGTAGTGTACAAACGATCATTAGACGTTTTGTGGGAAACGTGAAACGCTTCTAGTATTTAAAGTTGTTAGTGACTGTAGGTACTCCTTTCGCATTTAGGTACCTGTTC
Organism: Antitype chi; assembly: GCA_947359405.1. Classification (NCBI taxonomy): domain Eukaryota; kingdom Metazoa; phylum Arthropoda; class Insecta; order Lepidoptera; family Noctuidae; genus Antitype; species Antitype chi. The sequence continues at coordinate 1,368,910 of OX375823.1, forward strand.
GAATCTACGCTCAAGTTTTTAAAAGCTTTATTGTTGATTTTTTATTGAGAGATTATAATGAGTTCCCTGCCATAATGATGTTATAATAGGAGGTTCTCTGTCAAATGAAGATGTTTAAAAGATATAAATATGAATTAAAAGATGTTCTATGTAATATTAAAGTATGTAAATAATGTGTTTTATTTTTTATTTCAGAGTCTATCAACCAAACATCACTTTTGTTTAGACTAGTTTAGAGTAAGACTCACAACGCCATCTATGACAAAACGCAGAAATATATGAAATGTGTACCCGACCGAAACAACGAAAAAATCCGTATCATAGATGGCGCTGCAACTACATAAACTAATTTAAAGATGTTTCGCACGGATTTTTCCTTACCAAAGATGGATTAGCAATTGTCTGAATAATTTACTTAATTGCTAAATAAATGAAGTCGCAAAATGTCGAGGCAAAAACAAGAAAAGTACAATAAATTCGAATGGACAATTACTTTAAATTCGAAGAGGTGCTCTAAATATTAATTGTGAAGTTAGTGACCTAACCAAATTAACAAAACATGGCTGTTTGACTGATAACGTTGAGAACGTATCACAGCTGATATAATCCTGATTATCCGTATTGCGCAATCTAAAGAGGTCAGTAACGGACGAGAGTCACGCCAGCGCTCAGCTTGTTGCAATGTATGTATTTAGCATTTTTATGAATTTCTAACTGAACATTGTATCGAGAATACTAGAACACTACATTAAATTGTAGGTATAATCTGAGCGCAAGCAAACGAGCTATTAGATTAATGGCCCTATCTTTATTATCCAATCACTCGATATTGAAAACACGTGTATGATTTTTAACAAAAAAGGAACATTAAATGCATCCACCGTAATATGACCGTTACCTAACCGAAAATTCTACGGACACTACAACTACCTACCTACAAAAAATGTATGAAACGTGAGAGATTAATTACTTTATATTCCGGTATACATAAATATGTCGTAGAATAAATCTTAACAAAGATAAAAGGTATACGTAGGTACGACAAATTTTATAAAATAAAGTCGAGCATGAATAAAGCTACGGGCAGAACTCAATTATTTGAATTTTTGTATACACACGAAATATCGGTTGCCTAAATATTGGCCTATACCGAAAACAGGTGAGCATCGCGAAAGCCTAGATTAGGCACCTGTCCCTCTGCCGGCGATTAACGACAAGACAGTAGAGATAGCTAAAAACGACTTGACGAGCCGTTAGCGTGCGTCGGCGACGAGCGGTTGCTCACTGGTATGCGTACCAAGCGCGTGTCTCTAAGCGAGTCTTCAGCCCGCCAAGCGAGTGTCGCTGAGCGAGTCCTTTATTTGACTTAGCTCTTGTTGCTGTTAATAGTATGTATCTCTTTAACTTACAAAGGACGTACAATCTTTTCAAGGCTTCTTCAGACATGCGCGACTCGAAAACGCGACGCAAATCTTGTAGAACAAATTCCATGAAGTTTTCATAGAAATTGTTCTACGAGAGATCCCTGTTGGAACGAAGTTACGCCAAAATGTAACCAACGTCACTCGGGCCACAGTATAATAAATTAAGCAATATTACGTCTTGGCAGTGTCCTTGAAATAATTACCGGCGGCCGCTCGGCTAATAAACACGCACTAGTGCTGGCCACTGTCTCTTAGATTGTTAGTTGTTATAGTGTACTTTATAAGTCCGATAAACTTAATTATGGGAGAGCATTTTTACATAAAATTGCATTATACATCAAATCATTTTAATAAATTAATATGGGATGAATAGTTCCCCCACCTACTCCGCGCCAAGTCACGCCGCGCAGGGGGGCGTGGCGTGACGCGGCGCGGCGTAGGTGGGGGAATATGCCTAAGTGTGTCTACCCGACCGAACGGGCAGACACGTGAGGGCAGACGACTGTGCGAGACGTATGCGAATATTATTTCTTTTTTACCCTGCAAATTGATTACAATTCAAGTAGTTTTACTTAATTAATGTTCTTCGTGAAATGAAAAACAAGTCGCGGGCACAGCTAGTAAATAAATAAAAACTAAAAATAATGTTTCATAGGTTTATCAAGCAAACTAAGTTTGTAATAAAAAATAAAAAACTGTTTGTATATTGATGAATTCACATCCATACACTGACTAATACAGTCGATAACTTCGTGACATATTTCACGTAAATAAAAGTGCGGAAGCATCGGGCACCGTCCCCAGCGCACGCGCGACTTTTGGATACTGGTGTACACCGAGATTTCGAAGCGCGTCATTTCGACAAATTATTATGAAGACGTAATACTGCTACCTTTATTATACTGTGCCTGGGCTGTAATTAAGAGCTACTTCTGATTTCCCTGACTTTTCTACAATATTACGATGTTTACTGTGCGCACGACTTAATCCCGGATTACCATCATGTAACAGATAACTTAAACTTACCATCCACCCTATAGATCGAGCCTATACTTTATACAGCAGCTATACGTTAAGTAAGACCTGGAAAATTTTACACTACTGTTTTTATGCAAAAAGAATATTCTTTTTGCATAAAAACAGTAGTGTAAAATTTTCAATAAAAAAAAAAAAATTGCAATATTGCAATACAAAGTACAGACGCCAGCACATCAAGCTATCTCAAACTGTTCCCAATTGAAAATTAACCTTACGCTTACGTTATAAAGTTGAAAATCTATCAAAGAAATTTTAGAGATTGGGGTAGGTTGATGTGCTGGTGTCTGTACAATTGATAAGCAGCAAGGTAGTAGTCGTTAAGACACTCACCTCAATTCCAGTCACGCCCAGCGCTGTCACCATGTTGGGTGTCATCCTGAAGGGCACCTTCTCCGGCACCCTCAACGTCTTCCCCTTTTCGAAGCACACGTTATAGTCTATATGCACCACCTCACCCGACGTGAGGTCCACCAACACATTGTCCATGTGCCTGTCACCGAGCCCGATGATGTAGCCTATCGTACTCATCACGGCCACCGAGTAACTGTACCGACGCGTTATCTGCCACCACTGCTCAGGACTAACACTGCTGCACCAAAACTCCCTCCACAGTAAATCCCGAGGAGTTTCCGCTCCCAACTCCTGCATAACTTGCTTTAGGATCGACACGGGCCAGTCTTTTCTATTATCTGTTGATATACCGGCTTCTTTTAAAAGCGGATTAAGCTTGTTGTAGAATAACTCTGAAGGACGCAAGATATTAACTGGCTTATTGGTTTTAGCTGTTAGCATAGCAGCTTCCCGATTTTGCCAACGTTTGTACACCGCAAACATTGGTGTCACGTTGTCTACCCAGCTGATCAGTCCCGATCGAGGACCTAAAGGTATGACCGAGTAATGGCGCGCTCTATACGTTTGATTATCGTTATTTTCAGAATCCCTGGCCATCATCGTATTTGTTATAGACAGCAACTGCATTATTCTCTCATCTAAATGCAAGTCTTCTAACCCTTTGAACAAATACGTGTAAGGCTTGCCGTCTGACCCGTTAAACACCAATTTCTTTGGTCTTGTCTTTGTTGGCAGAATAGCCACAGTATTTTCAACAGCTTTTATTGTGACTCTAACAGCTCTTTGATTTGTATGTACTCCAGGCATAGTTATCACGGTATTTTTAAGTTCTGCTAATACGGGGCTTATATCCGACATCTTTAAAATGTATGAAGTTCTCTTATTCACTTTTAGTTGAAGTCTTATTTGAAGTTGTTTGAGTGGCGCCCATGACTCCTGGGGCTTATCAGGATTCTCAGGGTTCTTCAATTTGTCTATAACGTCGGTGATGATAGACAGGAATTTATTTTGGAAAGAGATTTCATGCGGAGTCTCAGGTTTTGCCGAAGTAACTTGATAGAGTTGTTCCAACACACAAACGACTGGCTCAAAAATGATGCGATGTTTCTCTTTGATCAGATTTTCTTTATCCTCGGCTGCCAAGTGTGCGTTGTTTTTTACTTTGGCAACTTCGCTTTCCAATTGCGAAAGTCGCTTCGTAAACTCTGAGTGATGTTGGACTAATGTGCCCAGGCATAGTTCATCCCATAGCAAATTGATTCTTTGTAATTCTTTGACTAACAGTTTCACTTGTTGAATCGTTTTAGGGGCTTGTTTTGAAAGTGTTTCCACCATATCTAGGAAACAAGAATTAAGTTCATTATTGACAACTTTATCGCTGGTAGCATCTTCTAAGTCAAGATTCTCTTCTTCCCCACTTTCAGCGTCATTAGACATGAAAGATCTTGCATTCAACTCCATTAGATCATTCTGTTCATTTTCCACCGTACCAACTACTGCTGGGAATGTTATCAGATGCGGTGTGTCTTCTGCCAATCTGCACAAAAGATCAGATACACATTTCCTCACGTACGTTTCCGGGTGATTAAGACGTGAAAATAACTGTGGAATTATCACTTTCCAAGGTTGTGTAGGTGTGTTTGCTAAACCCGATTCTAATACTGTCTGCAACTCCATTGCGTGTTTTACAATCAAACGTAGAAGTCTCAATGTAGCATTAACTACCGCGTTTTCTCCGCTGTGATTAATAATGTCTGACGCACAAATAAGCTGCAGGAATTTGAAGTAAGCATCAGCCGAAAGTTCAAAGTAAGAAAATACTCGTTTTTGTGCTTGTCTCCAAATATCCACTAACAATGCAAGGTGTTCAGGATAAGCATTGCTCAAAGATGGAACAGTCCGAAGTTGACTTTCAATCATTTCAGATGTGTTAATTTCGTTCCAGTCAATGTCTTCGTCGTCACAAGTAGCTTTTGTTTTCGACAATATTTCACAAACCTGCTCAAAATCTTGAGTTGAGCACCCAATCATAACGCTCTCTATCTGTAACTTATCATTTTCTGTTAATTGCTCTCGAGTTTTTGAACTAAATTCAACCATTTTACGACCCCATCTGAAGCACCATGCAGCAAAGCTTGCCCAAGCTTTAGCTAGTCCTGGGCATTGGTTAACACCAAATTGCAGTAGTTTACCAACAGCGGAGTCGGACACTGGTATAACATTCTCCGATATATTATTGTCTACCAAACCTATTTCTGGTAGAGCTGACACCAACTTCAGTAAGGGTGAATCTATGTCCAATATATTTTCCGTTTCGGCTTGCACCCACTTCGAAAGGGTGAGCAGTAGTCTTGTACCTTTTTCGCGCAGTTCATAACTTTGTTCACTCATTGCCAATCTTTGAGAAAATGCAAAAGAAATGCTTGCACAAAGGTTGACAGCGCGTATTTTAGTTTCTTCTTTCGCGTAAGTTAATTTGCAAAGTTCAGCCAAAGCAGTGGCGTTGTTAAGAGTCCAAATTTCGAGATCGTAAGTATTAGTAGACATAAGTAGTGCTTCACTTAAATCATCCAAGCTATTAACGCTGCCTAGACACATTTGAAAAGCAGAATTTTGTTTGAAATGGTTTAAAAGTTCTCTTTTTGCCATTATCAAGTTAGCGTTCTTTCTAGAACATTTTATCACATCTAGGCGAAGGCATTCTGCAAAAAAAACGTTTTCTTCTGTCAAATTAAGTTTAGTGAAATATTGATTCCACCATAATATTCTGCTTAAGTTTTTAAAATTAGTTCCGTACTTATAATCCTTTACTGTTGATGGTTTAAAAGGATTAGGGATTACCTTCCCGCTCTTCACAATGTTGCTTAACCCATGATTTGCTAATTGCAACACTGCAACCTCTTTTAAGAAATGTACGGAATTCGTTCTGGAAAATTCTTCCGCTTGTGATTTAAGTAAGATGTCACATTGTTTTAATAAGTTCTCATATTGGTCATTGTAATCACTGTTATACATCTTCACTGCAGTGCATACAAGAGTCGATTCAATTTTGTTTAACAGACCTTGATAAGAACATGTATTCTTCGATATCTCATTGGCTTCATTATCAAGTATGTCCCAGTTAGTGAGGTCTTGCGGGATCTCTGAGGTATCTTCGAAAAACTTTAACGTCGAAAAAGAACTCCATTGTGAAATATTTGAATTAAATTGATCACTGTCTTTCCATGTTTGCATGTCTTCCCAGTTTTGTATGTGTTTGTAACTTTCCATTACCTGTTCGTCAATGAACCTGGTAATTTTTGTATCTACATGGGATGATGTTTCACCCTCTTTTGAATCTTCATGTCGTTTTAAGTTGTTTATTTTTTTATAGAATTCTATAGCTAATTCATGTCTAGAATTTGCCTGTTCAGCGGCTCCTTTAAGCCACAGTAACTTCTTGTCAAAATTCTGTTTTATCCAGACGTATAAACCGTGCAATACTTCTGGCTCTTCAATTTGTATAAGTGCTTTGGCAACACTAATCGCTATTGCTTCGACGTCGATATTTGTGTTCGAATTAGCAGCTGTTTGCAATATTAGTGAAGCATGAAAGATGGCAGCACCGAAATGTCCAGCGTAGAGGCTGACGGCAAGTGCAGCGGGACGTACTCTAGTGAACCACTCGCGGCAAGTCGGCCTGTTCGTATGAAAGAATGTTTTTACAGGTTTGGCGACAGCAGGCAATACTGTAGCAGTCCCTTCTGCAGCATTATAAATGTACTTCTCTAGGAACATCATGAACTCTGTTATCCAGCGCGTTCGCGTTTGCTCTGAAGTCACAACTTCCACTAGTTGCTGTTGGTCACTTGCAATGTATATAGTTTCATGGGATGATATTTCTATTGCTATGCCTTTCAAAGCTCCTTCGATCCTCGTAAAAGTCTCTTGTGGTTTGCCCAGAATAGTTCTTAATTTCAATGCCACACACGTTTGAGCCAGTTCTGAGAGTGCCCAACCGACGCAAATAGACGAAAAACTTGTAGCACATTGCCGGAAGAACAAAAGATTATTTTCATGAATATCAGCAGTTTGTAAAGGCCAAGATGTTAAAAATACATCCACTAAAGCTTTTTTATCCTCCATTGTGTTATGGAGAATACAATTCATTATTATTTTAAAATGCTGGTTTGATAGGTTACAAAAGGATCCTCGCATGAGATATTCTTTAAAAGAATTAGCCTTTGTATCACTGTTGAGCACATTCAGGCTCATTTTCCTTGCAGTAAACACTTTAACAACTTGTTTGTCCAACTCCAGCTGAACAATGTCCCAAGGCAATTCAAATAGCACATTTTTGCAAACATTAGACAATTTTTTATTTTGATTATCAATGTGTAGTATAGAAAGGACTGCTATTGTTTTCAACACCATAACATTCCAAGTGAGGGTCTTATTTTTCAGTAGATGTTGGGAATTTTTCATAACAAGCAAAACAATATCTTCATCAAAATTATATGCCAGTGACAACATATTAGTTGTTAATACAAGGAAACCCTTTGACATGCTCACTATGGGTAAATATTTGTCTAACTGGCAAAGTATATCAGATATCCAATTAAGGACTAAAATTAAAGTTTCTCTTGGGGCATCTTCATCTAATACCATGCTTAATGTATTGAGGATCACAGCTAAATGTCCAGATGTTGGGCTAGAGCTAGAGACATCACCAAGGCTCAAGTTTGATAGGCCAAATATATCATTCGCTCTTTGCTGGGTATTTGTTACCAAGTCGCTAGAAGCAATGAAGTGATTGTTCTTTTTGCAATGTGAATAAAGCAAGTATAGTACAGAATACTGAAGAGCTGGCTTCTCCTTAATTAGGTTTTCATCATGAGGACACATTTTGATGGCTAACAGTTCTAGTATGCTAGGTTGTAGTGCCCACATCCCAATAATAGAGTTACTAGCATTAGCCAGGTCTGATAAACATTGTAAATAAAATATTACATTTTTCTCTGCATCATTTTTGTCTACTTTTTCTGGATACTCCGGGTTTATTATTTGTATGTTGGGTATTATAACTGAATAGGAGTTCTGAATATCCGTCAAAACGTATTTATATGTTTCTTGTAAAAGTGGAATGTTCTTCAAGTTCAACAAGTTATTGTATACTGACATCACACTGTTTAAAATGTGAGAACTGTCAGAATAGCGTAGTTGACGCAAAAGTGATTCAGGTCCAATCGTTTGTGATATGAACTCAATGGGAAGGTTTGAAGCAATCTCTTTTATAACAGTGGATACTAAGTCAATGACACTGAGGCTAACACTTTCCTCTCCTTGCAGAAAGTTACTCATCTCTTTTGTTATTAATGCAAACAAGGCTGGAGTACAAGATGACGATTTTGATTGCAAATATTTCAAAAGCAAAGCAATACATTCATTACCTGCCAGTATCAGATCTGCTTCGGCATCATCCTTCAGAGTTTTAGTTAAAACTTGCAAAATCTTAGTAAATGCTTCTGTAAGAAATGACCATGACACAACTTGTGACACCGTAGGACTCAAAAGTGTCCCTAAGCTCTTGACAACAGTGTTGAAAACATTGAGGAATGATGTGATCTTCTGCTCACAATCTTCAGGTGTGGTAGCATCACTTTGTTTGTCAGCACGAGTTGAATCCATTTCAGTAGAATATACCACCATATCCTCTACAAACTGATTCAAAAGGTTGACTGAAAATCCAACATCTGCTTGCCAGTGGCGACTGAGTTTAAACAATGACTGTAGAGCAAAATCTTTGATCTTCTTCGGCTGAGCATTATCTACATGCCAACCAACCAGAATGTCAACCGTGTCCACGAAATGATTTGCAAAGTGTTCTGGATATGAATTCGACATGATGATCATAGCATTTATAGCAGACATGAACACATCAGCTGAGTCAGTGCCCTCAATGATAGTCTGAAGCCTATCTAGAGTCAATTCAGCAAAATCAGTTAGATGAGGAGTTTGGTAATCCAGCTGAAATGTCTCTGTAAATGAGAGAGTCAGAAAATGTTTTATAGTCGAGTTATGCACTGCATAACTAGCGGCAATCCAATCTAGATGCTTCCTGAAGTCAGGACCCATGACGTAGCCGATCCTACCGAGCACTATGGATGCACCTTCCTTTGTCTCAGGGCCAGGGGCATCATAGAGCACATCCAGCAGTGATTCTACTAGTATATCGTAAGAACGTCGTATGTAGCGCGAGTTTTCCGGCAACATAACGGCGTCTTGTAATTTACTACATATGACAAGCGATTTCTCCATGTCCATCTCGGCACATAGTCGACGCAGCAACTTGGAGATGCGAGGGTCCTCGGGAAGGTTGACAACCAACTCTGAACGTTCATAGAACTTGTTGCTGCTATTTCCTTGAGACCAGGTGTCGTTGGAGGCTTGGTTTAACGATTCGTGATATTTGTAGGAATTATCAAGAGGTTCACGATCGCCGCGGGGCGGGAATCCGCCGCGGCCCCTGCCGCCGCGCCCACCGCCTCGAGATGGCCTGAACTCGGTGACACGACCGCGGGACCGATACCTGCCATCTCTGGATGGCCCCCCAAATGACGAGGATGCATCGTACGCACCAACATAACCTCTGACCTTATCGTCGTTGTTTTCTTGTCCAATTTCGTCCCTTTCAGGAATATCGGTACCCTCCGTTCCCTTCGGATTTTTCACTTTACTGTTTGCAGTGGTGGGTATCATCACTAGAAATTTTGCCTAACACGTAATTGTAAACACACATGGCCGTAAATTCACGACAAAATACGGGCAAAACAGACACTCTTCGCCAACAGTCACTATATATCATAGACAAAATGGTAAATTCTGTCACGACTGTCACTGTTGTTATTGTTGAAACTGTCAAGTTATGTCAATTCATGCGCATAGACAAGTAGAGTAATAATTAAATCATATTTCAGAACGAAAAAAGTAGTTCGCTTGTAATAATTTCCTAATTTCAATTATTATTTATGTATTCATGAAACGCCATAAGTTATAGTAAACATATGGGGTATGTTTGGTTTTGTTTGTTTGCATTAATAAATGAACGTTTGAGTTCCCTTATTTTGTTGATTTTGAACGATGATGCAATTGTCATTGTCATCAGCAAACATAACCTCTGCTCATACATGTTAATTTGTAGTTTTAAAATAAAAAAGTAACAACACACTATAATTATTGCTTGTCGAATGTGCAAGTTACTAAAACTACAAAAATGAAGGCTGCAAAACGTGCTCAGGATTTTAAAGGTAAGAATACATCGGTTCGTTTTGGTTAAACAGTGTATTGTTGAGCAGTTTCAGTTGTATTAATAATGTTTCTCTTTGCAGCTTTAGAGCTCCAGTTAACAGAAGATTCAGTAGCACCACACACAGTATATCTCAAGGAGCATATAGTAAGGGAACACACAAAAGACAAACCTCAGGGTCGAACGTTACTAGTAGTGAACGTGCCACCTTACGCTGATGAAAAAGGATTGATTAATGCTTTCAGAGAAGCTGGCGCTGTACAGTCCGTTCAAGTGTGTTTAAAACCATCAACTGCTGACATAAAGCATATTATAAGGTTCATACCTGACGAAAAAAAAACCACTTTCAGAGCAGCCTATATAGTTTTCAAAAAGGTTGCAGAGTTAGATAAAGCATTGAAATTAACTGAACTACAACCGCTGAATTCAAATGCTCATCAAATGAAAACGGGAATAAAAAAATGGATTGATGAGTACAACAGTGCTATTTTGTTGCCCAAAACACTCAAAGAGAATGTAGAAACATTTATGAAACTGTTTGATGAAAATGCACAAAAAGCTGACAAGAAGGAAAAACAATTGGAACAAGAAGATGATGAGGGGTGGGTCACTGTTACTAAAAGAGGCAAGGTCCAGAGCTTTGCACGAACAGAGAAGGTAGAGAACAAAATAATGCAGAAGGAAGAGAAGAACAAAAAACGAAAAGAGTTGAAGAACTTCTACACTTTCCAAATAAGAGAATCAAAAATGAAGCACATTGTGTCACTGAGGCAGAAGTTTGAAGAAGACAAGAAGAAAATAGCACAGATCAAGCAGAGTCGGAGATTTAAACCATTTTGAAATAAATAACAAATAAGTTTATAAAATTATCACAGTATTTTATTTACATAATGTACACATAATATATCTATTTCATAGTATCTCTTTTATATAGACTTTTAAAATGTTTGCTATCATATTTGAGTTCCTTAAAAACACTATAGAAACTCATGGGTAAAAGCACTTGAGGAACTTCCTATCATTGTTATAAACCAATCAATTTCTGACTAATATTCACTGTTCAATTATTTAGTCAAAGCACTTGTCAGATGGTCTGTTGGTGAGTTTTGATGATGATGCGCAGCAGTCTGTTCTCTGGCAATGTGTCTAATGCAGCAAGGAGGTTGTTGATGTTGCCATAGACACAGCCATTTGCTAGGGCCACTTGGACTGCCTGCCCGATCCTGTCTAGGCAATCCTGTAACAACAAATTCGAGGCTTTTAAGAGGGACGGGGCCTGCGAGGAATATGAAAAATAGGTATTTGAAGAAACTATTGCTGCGTCGTGCTGCACCCGAACAACGGAGTAGTGTGTGATAGGGACAGCAGCATCTCAGACCAAAATTAGCACAAATTTTTTGACGAGATTGATGTTCCGTATTCCCCTTTTTTCTCCTAGAAAACTGAGCCAATTCAATTATTTTATGCGTTAACATTTTAAGAAAGAGTGTGTTTTTTTTGGGGGATGGGAATTCATTAAATATCTTCTCCCGCTCTGGGTGGAGCAGGCAGGCGTGTCAGACTTTTACTGACTAAAACCCACCTGTGTTCCCTCAGTTGCCTGTATGCCAGGGGCCGCGGTATCTCTTTCGAACAACCCCAAGAATGAGTATGTTTAGGTTCACATATTTTTTTTACAGGAACTTAAGAATGAGTACGTTTAGGATCCTATAAAAAAAAACATGTTAAAAACTTATCTAATTTGTCTGGTAGTCCTCTGATCACGGCGGTAAAAATAGGGCATTTTTTGTAATTATGACATTAAAAAAAAAAAAAAAATTCTTTACTAATTAGTTGCTGAAAAAAAAAATGACAGGGACGTGTTTACAGCAGACCTTGATATATGAAACGAAAAATTGCTCTAGAGGCATTATTCAAGAAGAAAAAAGGGGAATACATTTGTATGGAGGAGTCCTGTTCCCTCCTAATATCCCTTTTGTATACCGTACTGCATTATATACAAAACTGTTTTACAGTCAGTTCAACCAATTTCGACTTCTATACCGTAGGCATAAGGATGGCAATAAAAGCAAAAAACTAGTTACAATACCAACTGTTTACTGCAGCTGCCATTTGTTATGCCACTAACGCAATAGAACTGAAAATCGGTTGATCAGACTGTTAAAAGGTTTAGTTAAATGTATAATCTTATTTCAAATAAAGTAAGAAATCTTAAAATTGACCTAATAGCCTACTAGAGAGTTTTTGGCGGGATACGGTTGGAACATGTCGCACGAATTTTCATTTTCATGAAATTTAGTGAAATAGCGAATTAAATTGTATAATTTTGGTAGTGAATTATTCAATTTAGTTACATGTGAGTGCACAAGTGTAGTGAAGGTGAAAATAAGTGACTAACGTGGACTTTTCGTGTTCCCCCCAAAAACTCATAAGTATTAGGTTGTTGTAAAGTTACTACCGCTTTACAATAACTTTGACTTGACTGACTAAAGACGACTCTGTTTTGTAACTTCGTGCCCGGTATCGGGCCATTAACTTGATCGAAAAGAAAAATTACTTGACACTGGCTAAATGCACAAACCGTGCGAAGCCACAACCTAAAAAAAAAAAAAAAAAATAGCCTACTACAGTCCGGCCGTCAAGAGAATGTGCTGCTGAAAAAAAAGCGCGGGAATCATCGAATTTGGCGGGCGTGATTTTTCTTTCGTTTTCATAAAAATAATAAAAAACGTTTACGATTGGAGATAAGTTGTGTAGATTTATGTAAATATTCATTAGATTAGTTATTGTAATTGTTTGTAGATAAAATTCTTCATATTTAGGGTAAGTTTTTTATATTTTATCTTTTCTGTCCACAATGGACAATGAACCACCCGATCCGGGGGGCAGTCCCCTCGGTCGGTTATAATGTTACAATTTTTGAATCCAGTATGGATACAGACTCGTCCATAACCAGATCGGAGCGGAAATGGACTAGAGCTCCACGCAAAATATGTAAAAATTGTAATAAAAGAAGGCGAAATGGTCACTCAACTGGAACAAATAATAATTCAGAAACAAATTGCCATTGTGATAATGACTCAGTAATCAATCCAAAAATAACAACAGACGTACCGGTACATCCAATTTTAGTTCACCAAGAAGCCACTCCACGTTCTGTGGATGGTCCCCAGATTGAAAACCTCATAAAATCAGATCTTCCCCAGAAGGCGCCACAGGTTGCTAGGGCTTTGTACGAAGCCACAGACCTGTCGCCATACGTTGTACACATCCAAAAAATTTTTGATACACAAAACTCGGCTCAAACATTACACCCAATAACTTTAGGACATTTTCTTAAAAAACGCAGGTTCAACAACATAATTAACGGTTCACTAAAACGCATTGGTCGAAATAGAATATCACTAAGCTTCTCCCGTTACGTAGATGCAAACTCTTTTTTAAATGACCCAAATTTGGCCAAAGAGAAATTAAAGGCATTTGTTCCATCTTTTAATGTATGTCGTATTGGACTTATTAAAGGCGTACCTACCGAATGGTCTCCGGAGGAAATAATGGAAAATATATCTGTCCCCGCTGGATGCGGGAAAGTCATCAAAGCAAGGCGTCTCAATTATAAAATACACGAACCGACCCCTGTGTGGAAACCATCCCAAACAGTCGTGCTCACCTTTGACGGACAAATTTTACCAAAACGTGTGTTTTGTTGTTACAATTCCATGCCAATGGAATTGTATACATTCCCAACAATTCAATGTTTTAATTGTTGTCGTTTTGGCCATACAAAGGTACAATGCAGGTCGAACCCTCAGTGCTTCAAGTGTGGGGAGAAACATTCTGCTGACACTTGCAGTATTGAAGACGAGAGTAATAGTAAATGCTGTCATTGCGGTGGCATTCATTACGCCATCAATAAAAAATGCCCAGAATTTGAGAGACAAAAATCAATTAAGCATTATATGGCCCATAGCTGCGTGTCGTATGCTGAAGCGTCGCAACTACATCCACCAATCTCAAAATTGTATGCAGATGTGGTAACATCTGCCCCATTACATACCACTAACAATTCTTTCTTTTCCCAAACTTCACCCCAATCACGTAACACACCAATTGTCTCCTCACATAAAAAAACGGTATTCCTGAAACCCCGGGATCCCCCAAAAACAGCTAAGGGGTATGACCGGGCAGCTCATCAAGCATTAATCAGTAATGAAGTTTCTGTGTCAGGGAATGGTGTTGCATTCCAAAATAAAACAACAAATAATAATGAGAATCAAATTTTAAATTTAATAATCATGCTAATTAATACCTTAACTAAAAATAATAATATTGAACCGTCCAACGTTGCCACTGTAATTGATACTCTGTCTAACTTATTTAACCATCATAATGGATCCAAATCTATCCAAGATTGTCCAGTGGAACAGTCGCAGCATTGTGAATAAAAAATCTGATCTGTCCTACATATTGAACAAATATGATCCCTTTGCAGTCGCTCTCTGTGAGACATGGCTTAAACCAGGGTTCTCTTTTAGAATTCCTGGCTATGCGTGTCTAAGAACAGACAGAAGCGATGGGTATGGCGGGGCCGCCATACTTATTAAAAAATAACTTGTCTTTTCAATCTTTTCCTCTTCCAAGTCTCAGTGACGAAATATCTGCTGTCGCTGCTATTGTAAATAAAATCTGTTTAGTATGTATATATTATTCTCGTCCCACTGTAAATATTCTTTCTGAAATAAGTAATCTTCTTTCAGTTTTACCTAAACCATTTTTGGTAATGGGCGACTTTAATACACAACATCAGTCCTGGGGTAGTTCTAGTTCCAATTACTATGGGGAAAAGTTATTAGAAATTCTAGACTCTAATAATTTGTGTATTTTAAATACGTGTCTCCCAACACGCCAATCGAATCCAGATGAGGGAATAAGTGCCCCTGACCTCTCAATCTGCACACCTGAGTTAGCATCGACATTATCCTGGTCTCCTTTACCGTCTTCTTATGGTAGTGATCATTACCCTTTAATAATTTCTTTTCCGCATAAAAAACAAACTGCTTGCAATCCAACACCACGATTAAAGTATAGACTTCAAAATGCAGATTGGGATACATGCAAAAATTGTGTAGAAGAAAGAATTCTTGCTTTAACTAACTCCTTACAACTACATGATCCCCAGCTATTATCTGATCAAATAACAAGAATTTTAATAGAGGTGGCAGATAATACTTTCCCTATTAAGAATGGTGCTACAGGCAAAATTCCTTCACCACCTTGGTGGGATGCTGAGTGCACTCAGGCCATTAAAAAAAGAAAAGAAGCAGAAAAAAATTATAGTCATACTATGACTCGTCACAATTTTGAAATATACCTAGATGCTGCTCGTACAACTCGTAAGCTCCTTAGGAAAAAGAAATTTGAAGGTTGGCAAAGATTCTGTGCATCTATCTCGCCAGAAGTTAATGCAACTCTAGTATGGCAAAATATTAGGAGATTCAGGTCAGCATTCAGTGACACAACAGCCTCAAAACTCCCATTAAAATTAGCCAATGAATTTATGGATCATTTAGCTCCTCCTTCTGTCCCAGAACAGAGATCTTTAATGCACTTACCCTATGTTCCTATTCCTAATTCTGAGTTGAATTCCCTGTTCACACTAAGTGAGTTGAAAGGAGTCCTTTCACATGTTAAGGATTCAGCTCCTGGTGAAGATGGTATACCATATTCATTTATAGTTAATCTGTCTGACGCTGTTCTCTTAATATATTTAAATCTCATCAATACAGCTATGATATCTGGCAACATTCCATCAAGTTGGAAGTCTCAAACAATTATTCCTATTCTGAAACCAAACAAACCTTCTTCTAATGTTACTTCTTATCGACCGATTGCACTTTCTACAGTTCTTGCTAAAATTGCTGAACATCTCATTAAGAATCGTTTGGAGTGGTTTTTGGAAAGCAAAAACTTACTAGCTACATCACAGTTTGGTTTTAGGAAGGGTAAAAGTACGATAGACAGCCTTAGTGTGTTCACAACTGATATTCGTTTAGCCTTCTCTTCTAATAACTCTGTAATTGCTGCTTTCCTTGATATTAGCTCAGCTTACGATAATGTCCTGATATCAATCCTAGAACAAAAGCTGAACTCATTACAAGTTCCAACAATGTTGTCTAAGTTAATAATTAACATGCTTTCAGAGAGATCTTTAAATCTTCATATTGAAGGGTATACATTTACCCGTTTAGTTTGGAAAGGTCTCCCTCAAGGTTCTGTAATTAGTCCAATTCTCTACAATATTTACACTTATGATTTGGAATCCTCTCTAAATGAGTCAGTACAAGTCCTTCAATATGCAGATGATTTACTTCTTTATTTATCTGGTCATTCTGTTGCAAATATTTGTACTTCCTTAACCTCTTCTTTATGCTTACTGAAGACTTGGCTAGAAACCAATGGTCTACACCTGTCAATTGATAAAAGTAACATTGTCTTGTTTACTAGAATGCGTATGCCTCCTATAGTTACAGTAAAGTATAATAATATCCCTATGCCTGTTAAAAACCAGGTTAAATTTTTAGGCCTTATTTTGGATACACATCTAACTGGTTTACCACACTGTGATTATATAGCTGCTAAATGCGAACGAAATATCAACATAATTAGGTGTCTTGCTGGTGTTTGGTGGGGAGCACATCCCTTTTCATTAAAATTACTGTACAACACCTTGATTTGAAGCTTATTAGATTATGGGAGTTTTTTGCTGGAACCTGCTAATGTTGCTGGTCTTAAGAAACTGGACAGTGTTCAGTCCAAGGCACTTAGAGTGGTTTCTGGCGCAATGAAAAGCAGTCCTATTAATTGTCTTCAGGTGGAATGTGGAGACCCTCCACTTCATTTGCGACGTCAATTTTTAGCTAATAGATTTATGGCTCGGTGTCTTCAATTTACATATCATCCTTTGCGAAATAAACTTTCCACTCTCTCTGAAGAAGTAATTTCATCCACTTACTGGAGGCACAAAGCTACTCCGTGTTTAGTTAAAAGCTTTAGAAAATACAATTTAATTGAAGCTCCTTGTCACCAATCTGAATTTCTTCCTATATTTCACTGTAATTACAGTTCATTAATTTGTTATGGTGTCTGGCATTGATGCATAAAGACTTCTTAATGTTATGTGTCACTCTATAGTGTTTTGTTAAGGTGCTAGGCAACCATTATTATTGACTGTCTGTATGACTTTAAAAAACGATATAAGACTATTACGAGTTAGAGT
This sequence comes from Antitype chi, assembly GCA_947359405.1. Classification (NCBI taxonomy): domain Eukaryota; kingdom Metazoa; phylum Arthropoda; class Insecta; order Lepidoptera; family Noctuidae; genus Antitype; species Antitype chi. Next base: position 1,386,284 of record OX375823.1, read on the forward strand.
ACGTTTAAATCCGCGAGTGAAATAAATAGATTCTTTAGCTAGAATAGGCCGGTCTACAGCAATTGTAATAATCTAAAAGTGTTAGTGCTCTCGTTCATTAGCTTCTGCAAACCTCTGTATAGGTATTCTTTTGTTTTTGAACAATATACATTTATCAGGTTATGGGCAACAGCATCTGATCTTAAAGAGACTAATCATGGATTATTCTACTAAAATAGATATCGGTAAACTCACAGGAAAAGAAAACTGGTCCACATGGAAATATAAGATTTCCATCCTACTTGATGGTACTGAAAAAGCCCTAGAAGTAGTGGAAGGCCGTTTTCCTAAACCTATCCTCGCGGTCGGAGCAGGTGACGCTGACATCGCTAGCTATGATACGATGATGGCCAATTATAAGAAGGCTGAAACTGGCGCTCTACTCATGTTGACGACTAATATGTCTGAGGATACACTCAAAAAAGTCATGAGATTTAAGACTGCTCATGAAGTCTGGTTGGAATTACACAGATTATTTGACGGACAATCGGAAGATAGAGCTTACAATTTAGGTTTGGAGTTCTTTGGACTAAAGCATGATGAGGCGGACGATATTCCAACTCACATGTCAAAACTCAAGAACGTCTGGAACGAATTGAAGGTGGAGGTTGCCAAGATTGACTCCACAGCTAAGCTTCCTGAAATGTTTCTGATCTGTAAGGTCTTAGACACACTGGACGACAGGTTCTTCAACTTCAAGTCAAGCTGGCTGATGCTAAAGCAGTCTGAGAGAACCATTGACAGTCTTACAAGTAATCTGTGCGCATTTGAGAGAGATCTGGTTTGTCAAGTAAGCTCTAAGGAGGAAGCACTAGTGACTACACATAGAGAGCGACAAATCAAGCGCAATAAAGACGAGCAACTGACATGCAACTACTGTTCTGGCAAAGGACACAGAGTACGCAAGTGCAGAAAGTGGATCAGAGATGGGAGGCCACCTAAATCAACTACAAGCACGTCAGGCTCTAGCTCGAAATCCAATCAAGTGCAACACATCTCGCTGATGGTAAACACATGCTTGTCAGGACGAACACAAGATCTTCACAGCTGGTTTGTCGACAATGGAGCAACGACGCACATTGCAGTAAGGAGCGATTTCTTCACGGAATATCATGAATTTGACGCTGATCACACAGTTACGACTGCAGATGGGACCACAATTCCAGCGTTAGGAAAGGGAACCGTAGTGGTAGCATCAAATGTCAATGGCAAGAAGGAAGAAATCAAGCTTAATGATGTGTGGCTAGTACCATCGTTAACGAAGAACTTATTCTCTCCGTTAGCAGCGCAAGATAGGATGCAGAACAGCATTTTTACGGCAACAACTAGAGAATGCAAGCTCGACATTGAAAATATCACAAGAGTTGTTGGCAAGAGAGTTCCTTTTGGAGGACTTTACAAGTTGGATATGAAGACAGTTATTCCTAAAAAGCAGAAAACCATAGAGGTTAATGCTATAACCGGGTCAAATATGCTGCAACTGTACCATGAACGCTTTGCTCACCAGGATAAGAACCATGTCATTCGTGTGGTGAATCGCGAGTTAGGCATGGAGCTGAGTCCTGACAAAATTAAATGTGAGGGCTGCATATATGGAAAGGCTCATAGAAAACCGTTCAGAACTAGGGAAAGAGCATCGGCTTGTGGTGAACTAATTCACGCTGATGTCTGCGGACCCTTTGCAACACCAAGCATATCCAAGTACAAGTACTTCGTTTTATTTAAAGATGATTACTCCGGATATCGCTTTGTCTACTTCATAAGACAGAAGTCAGAGGTTAAGGACAAGCTGATACAGATGCTTCAAGAAGCAAAGAATACAGGTCATGTCGTCAAGACGCTGTTGAGTGACAACGGTGGCGAATTCGAAAATGAAACTGTTCGGAATATTCTAGAGAAGCACGGCATCAAGCAGCGACTCACTATGCCGTACACACCGGAGCAGAATGGATGCTCTGAAAGGGAGAACCGCACACTTGTAGAGGCAGCAAGGTCCATGATGTACTCAGGTGGAGAGCTACCTCAAGTGCTCTGGGCTGAACTTGTGAACACTGCAGCATATGTTCTAAATCGGACAGGACCATCAAGGGTTGAAGGAAAATCTCCATACGAGTTATGGCTTGGAAGAAAGCCTAGAATCTCACACCTCAGAGTGATTGGAAGCATTTGTTATGCTCACGTGCCTAAACAAAAGCGCAGGAAGATGTGCAAAAAGGCAATTAAAGGAAGACTTATAGGTTACGAGAATGATGACGGTTATCGCGTCTACGACGGAACGCAGACACTGAGATCAAGGGACATAACGTTCGAATCAGACGTCGAGTTCAGGATAACGACAAGCGCCCCCATTATGTCAGAGGGAGCTGAGGTCAGCGATAATGGACGTGTTCTCATTCAAGAAGTACCTGAGTCACTTGTCGAATACCAGGAAAGCGATGAAAATGATCTTGAGGGAGAAAGAGCTGAAAATCAAGTTCATGTTCAAGGTGAAGCAGTTCAAGAAGATATTGAAGTGGATGATTTCGTTGATGCTAGTGATGAGCAAGAGCAACTAATTGTAGCTGAGCCTCGATACAATCTTCGAGACAGGTCGACCATCGCACGACCTAAGAAGTATGAAGACTTCGTATGCTTCGTAGGAACAGAGAACTTTCCTGAGACATACAAACAAGCTGTTGAAAGGGACGATAGTGCCGAATGGCTTAAAGCCATGGCGAACGAGATCAAATCCCTAGATGACAACAAGGTTTGGACGCTATGCGATTTACCTCCAAACAGAAAGGCGCTACCTTGTAAATGGGTTTTTCGCATCAAACTAAATCCAGACGGTACAATAGACAAATACAAGGCAAGACTGGTAGTCAAAGGATTCAAGCAACGTAAGGGGATAGAATATGATCAGACGTACAGCCCTGTTGCCCGTATGTCTACCATAAGAGCTCTGTTAAGTGTCAGCGCCATGGAGAAATTACATCTGACACAGTTCGATGTATCCACAGCTTTTCTGAATGGGAAGTTGAAAGAGGAGATATACATGCAGCAGCCTGATGGGTACTCAGATAAATCTTCAAAAGTCTGCAAACTTCAAAGAAGTCTGTATGGCCTCAAACAAGCACCTCGGTGTTGGAACTCTTGTTTTGAAGAGATTCTGCTGGATAAAGGATTCATACAGAACGAAGCTGAACCCTGTCTTTTCACGAAGGTAGTGGGAGACAAGAAAATATTGATTACCCTTTATGTGGATGACGGACTAGTAGCCACGACAGATGAAGCTCTAGCGAAACAATTCCTCAAGGAATTAGGAAACACGCTGAAGATCACCACAAAACCAGCATCCTACTATTTGGGATTGGAAATTGATCGATCCGAAGACGGTTCTATTCTGATTTCTCAGCAATCGTACGCTAAGAAGATCCTGGAACGTTTTCAAATGTCAGATTGCAATCCAGTCTCGACGCCCATTGAAAGGACATCTGAAGAAGGGAAAGTTGACGATACCTCTGAAAAGAAATACTTTCCTTATCGTGAGGCTGTAGGAGCACTAGCGTATCTAATGACAGGTACGCGCCCCGACATTGCATACAGTGTCGGAGTAGTTTCAAGGAAATTGGAGAATCCTTCCTGGACTGATTGGCTCAAAGTGAAGAGGATATTCAGATATCTCAAAGGGACTATATCTTTCGGATTAAGATACAAGTCTGGAAAGCACAAAGCCATCATTGAAGGATACAGTGATGCAGATCACGGCGGTGATGAGCTCACAGGACGCTCTACCACCGGAGTTGTTTGCCTGTACGCGGGAGGACCGGTGTCTTGGCTTAGTCAACGGCAAGCATCCGTTGCTATCTCAACCACGGAGGCAGAGATAGTAGCTGCCAGTGAAGGTGCTCGCGAACTAGTTTGGCTACAGAGAGTATTTAGCCAACTTATGACACTACAAGGCACACCGACGCTCAAAGTGGACAACGAAGCTGCAATACGTCTCGCTCACAATCCCGAATTTCATAAACGGACCAAACATATTCGTTTGAGACATTTTTTTGTGCGCGAGACAGTACAAGAAGGATTGATTGACGTGCAGAAAACAAGTTCTGCAGAGCAGTTAGCTGACCTATTGACAAAGGCAGTTCCGAAGCCAAGGCTCCTATTATTGAGAGCAGGATTGGGGCTGCAGTCATCATTACATCAATGAGGGAAAGTGTTATGGTGTCTGGCATTGATGCATAAAGACTTCTTAATGTTATGTGTCACTCTATAGTGTTTTGTTAAGGTGCTAGGCAACCATTATTATTGACTGTCTGTATGACTTTAAAAAACGATATAAGACTATTACGAGTTAGAGTACGTTTAAATCCGCGAGTGAAATAAATAGATTCTTTAGCTAGAATAGGCCGGTCTACAGCAATTGTAATAATCTAAAAGTGTTAGTGCTCTCGTTCATTAGCTTCTGCAAACCTCTGTATAGGTATTCTTTTGTTTTTGAACAATATACATTTATCATAATTATGTTACCAAATATACATTATAACCTTAGCATTTACAGAGATGACGTATGTCATAACCATAACTTCAACTTCACCATGGATAGAGACTGGAAGGGCTATCAGCTCTTGTTTACAGATGCCTCGAAGCATGGAAGAGACTCATGTGTGGGAGTAGGTGTATACCACTCCCAATATAATATCGTCCAAAAAATAAAGCTCCCGCCCGAATCATCTGTATTTACGGGAGAATGTTACGGTCTATTTAAAGCTGTCGAATATATACTTATGATGGGCTTACGGAATTCACTCATATTAACTGATGCAAGGAGTGCTTTACAATCTTTGGCCAGATTCCCTTTCTATTCTCATAACTCTTATATTACATTTCAAACACGTGAATGAACTCCTCTATAGGTGTTCTATTAAGGGGTATTCAGTGCATTTTGCGTGGATACCCTCTCATTGTGGCATTTTAGGTAATGAGAGAGCTGACCAGTTAGCTAATGATGCCGTATTGTGTGGAGATGTTTTTCCGTATAAAAATAACACCCAAGATCTGGCAGCTCTGCCCAAAGTTTATCTACAGGAATCCTGGGGTCAGCTTTGGTCCGGGCAATCAGTGAAAGGGAAATTTTATCGTAATATTCAGCCATCTATTTTTGTTAAACCTTGGTTTAGCAAGTACAAGCTAAGCAAAAAGATTACTACAATATTCATACGTATGCGATTGGGTCACGTGTGCACTCCTGCTCATCTTGCCAGGCTTGGCATTGTGCAAAACCCTACGTGTGAATGTGGCGCTGAAGTGGGAGATCTGAACCACGTTATTTTTTCCTGCCCCCTTTATGACCACTCCTCACTTTTCCAAAGTCTTGTTTCCCTCGGAGTCCCTTTGCCCACTTCTATCTCATGTATTTTATTTAATTTTAATGTAGATATTTATAAAACCATAGCTCTTTTCCTTGTAAATAATGATATAGCTATTTAAACATTTATTATTTATAAACTGTATATAAGTACTTTTACCATGTAGTTCTTAGTTATCGCTCCGAGTCGGCCTTTTTGTTAGGTCACTTGGTGTCGTTAATTGGTTACAATTATTTTCTGTTGTATTATAATTCCCTACTGCTAACTTATTATAATTTTTTATTTTTATGTATTATCAACTAATCTCCTTTCCATTTCCAAATTTCCCGTTGTAATATTTTATAATTTCGCAAGTACTTGATTCTTACGTTTTGTTATCAAATAAATTATTGTTAGTGGCAATAAGCACGAATAGTGCAAAGCCAAAAAGAAAAAAAAAAAAAAAAAAAAAATGTGCTGCTGACACCTGTCAGTGTGACAATTCTAGTAACTATTTATAAATAATGCATTTTCTCGACAGCCTGACTGTATACAAGGTGTAACTTAAATAGGTAACGCACAACCTCTGAAGGGGTTATTGTACTCATCATTATCAACAACTTTTACTATGGGACCAAAACTGAAATCGCGAAAAAAAAATCAGCTGTTCCCTACATTTTGACGATTTATGTGAATACAAGTGTATGGAACAGCTGATTTTTTTTTCGCGATTTCAGGTTTGGCCCCATAGTAATATATATGGTTGTACACCATGTTGTGGTGTGTGGTGTTGTGGTTGTATGGTTGTGTTGTTGTGGTTGGTTGTGGTTGTGGTTGTTGTTGGTTGTGGTTGTATATATGGTTGGTAGTTGTTGATAATGAGGAATACAATAACCACTTCAGAGGTTGTGCGTTATTTAAGTTACACCTTGTAAAATAAATAGGAAAACAAATACTATCTTAGCAGCTAGCATTTTGTAGTTTCTGCCTAACCCAATTGGAAGAAGGCGTGAGACTATAAATCACAAGTGATACAAACCTGTAACTTATAATCAGTGTGGAACCTGCCCCCTCTCTTGAGTACAGCATGCGCGTAGCCCTGCACCACCGGCGCCAGCGCAGCCAGATGCTGCGCGTTCACTGCCGTGGGGGGCCCATGCGTGCGCCGGCCGGCTCGCAGGCTGTGTAACACGCCGAGATGAAGCTTTATGTACAACTCAGACTCTGACAGAGGCTTGTGCATCACAGTCTTTATAACTGATCTATCATTGTCCCCTTCCAGTTTAATTTTTTTTACCGGTACTGGTACTTCTACCATTTCAGTATCTGTAAAGAGTTACTTCTTATTAGCAAAGTTCTAATTAAAGGATATCTAGACCAAAAAACTGTGGGCGGGCCATATATGCCGTAGACTGATTGGGAGATGGGGGAAAAAAATGCTGAAGTGGAGACCACGAACGGGACGGAGGAATGTGGGAAGACAACCGACTAGGTGGACAGACAATTTCATTAAAGTGGCCAGAAGAAACTGGATAGCCACGACACAAAACCGCCAAAAGTGGAGAGATTTGGAAGAGACCTACACTCAGCATTGGGTGGCCAAGGGTTGAAGAAGAAGAAGAAGACGAAAAAATGTAACAAATTACTACCTTCATCAAGATAAAGTGGAGCAAGTGCACACCAGTGTATGAGACCTGCCAAAGGTGTCACAGCAGCCATTGGTATTGATCCACTTGGCAGTGCAGCAGGATTCAGTTGCGCTGACATGCACAGAGTGGGGTTTGAGTATACCTGTGAAATCAAGAACACACAAGAATTCCTCATTCCATAAGCAGTTTTCATGTTGTTGGGCAGCCTTTCCTCTAGGGCAGACTGTAAAACCATGACACAATTTAAGTTTTCTCTCACAGTCTGTTGCTGATCTCTCTGACTAATCAAACAAGAACAGTAATTATTTATTTCACTATGATCATTCATAAATTATTACTGTTAGTATTCTGTTTTAATTACTAACCCAAGCTGTGATCACTCCTAAAAGGTTCTTAGGTGGCAATTTAGTAGATCCTTGAGCATCTCGCATGTATAGCTCAGTCACTGCTGTGATGAAGTTTGACACAAACTGTGGGGCCGTGTTAGCTAGAGACTTCAGAGCTAGTTGGTTCGAGGTGTTCAGGTAGAAATGGTCTCGGATGACATTCTCAACCAGTTGCAGGGACTGTGCTGAATAGCAGCCCATTTGTTGAAGCCAAACACCAACTGCAAGTAACACCTGAAATGCAGAGTACATTTTGAATGCTTGATTATACAACAAAATAGAAGCTGACTGGACATGGACATAAAGTTTATCTGATAAAAAGAAATTGTACTTACTGGTGTACTAGATGCTGATACTGCCATGCTGGCAAGTATACTCAATATTTTCAATCTTCTCTGACTCTCCATGCCACCAAACAGTGATAAGAACACTGTATTCTTGGTTGTGTCATTAGTACATGCCGACAGGTAGTCGCATATGAGGTCTATGAGCTGTAAGTCCTGGAGGGGGGTTAGGCCTCCGCCGCGCCGGCCGCCGCGCCGGTCTGACTCGCAGAACACGAATTCTGATATGATGTCCATCGCTATGTCTAGGTGCTTGTTCGATGGAGCCGCACGGCTTACCAACAGTTGTTCTAAAAACAATAGTAACTCTTTAGATACTTACTAGTCTGGTTATAAGAGGCCTTGATCTAAAGTGGTATGATAAAAGTGATAGAGGAAAGAAGTAAATTTGAATTCACTGTTTATTGGTGGTTATTGGATAGTTAACTTACCAATTTTACTTAAAGCCTCTTTAGCGCATGCAGGAAACTCATATTTCCTCAGAGAATGTTTTAAATCGGATATAGACATTTTGAAACCAGTTATCTCCGATAATTTCAACAAACTAACGAAACAATCTTGAGTTTATCTGACAGAAATAATAAACCTGACTGCAGCTGGAGCTGCATAGAATTTTTGACACAACAAACAGTGGCTACGTTCCGAGATACGATAATATCGATTTGAGCGTGCTCACACCCGTTCCGAATTAGCGTGAGCGCGATAACGACATCCCGTGAATCGTCATAGATGACGTCATGACATGCGCCATCTTGCGATAACGCCGACCATGCGTAATATTTATATCACTGTGAGCGCTGTCAAAAATGGCAGTTGTGCTGTTTTGTTTTTTGAATCGTTTCCTAACTTTAGCTAACTTGGATATAGTGCGTCTGGCTAGAGTCGCCACCTAACCAAATAAGACGAAATTTGTGATGTATACAAGTTTTATATGGTTTAAATAGGTTTTAACATTAAGTGAGCACTGTTAGCGCGTTCACGAGCGTTCCGTATTGTTGACAAAAATGACAGTTCCTTGCTGCCATAATCGTGATATCTATATCGGAACGCAAATTATTGATGTGAGCGCTCACAGCGCTATTTTTCTTATTCGGAATGTGGCCAGTATTTTTCTTTCTTGTTTAGAAATAGTGGCATTCTATTCAAATGCTAAAAATATTAATTGCTTCACTTGGAACGCATAATTTGCAATTTTTGCTGTCATCAAACTGCGGTTTATGCAGATTATAAATAGAGAAACTAAGGCTACGTTCCGAGATACGATAATATCGATTTGAGCGTGCTCACACCCGTTCCGAATTGTGGCGTGAGCGCGACAACGATGTCCCGTGAATCGTCATAGATGACGTCATGACATGCGCCATCTTGCGATAACGCCAACCATGCTTAATACTAATATCACCGTAAGCGCTGTCAAAAATGACAGTTGTGCTGTTTTGTTTTGAATCGTATCATATCTTTATCTAACTTGGTTATAGTGCTTCTGGCTAGAGTCGCCACCAAACCAAATAAGAAGACGAAATTTGTGGTTTATACAAGTTTTATATGGTGTGTAAATAGGTTTTAACATTGAGTGAGCACTGTTAGCGCGTTCACGAGCGTTCCGTATTGTTGACAAAAATGACAGTTCTTAGCTGTCATAATCGTGATATTATCTATCTCGGAACCCAAATTATTGATGTGAGCGCTCACAGCGCTATTTTTCTAATTCGGAATGTGTGGCCTAAGTTATATGCACTGACGTATATATCATACGTCAGTGGTTAAATGTTACACTACAGTAGTGATGTTAAATTATACTTTACACTTTGGTTTTATTTTTATGCGATAATCCACAGTCCTTACTTTGGTAGGTAAACAGTAGTTTAAATGTCTGTGCGATAATCGGATCTTGAATTTGAAAAGTTTGTAAGTGATGAATACGTTTTACGTAGGACGTAGATAGAGAATTCATTTTACGATAGGGCCCGATTTTTTTTTATTGAGCATCTTGTAGTTGACCTTGAGAGGCCGTGACTACTTAAGTATCAATTTCGGCAACCAAAGATTGCACAGGAAGTTTGAGATGGTTTTCAAAAACCTGAAAAAAGAAAAATTCAAGAATACAAAAGAAAAGTATACGTCCTCACGCACGGCCAGTTACGTAGTGACGTAGTGACTGAAGTCAGTCAGTAACTAAATTCGATTACACTTTCCTAAATGCGTTTCTAATGATAGGCTTCTAAATGATTCAGTCAGTCAGAAACCACCCTTGCTTCTGAATATAGGATGCTAGCTTGCTAATTGCGATTATACTTGACTAAATTCAGTAACGACTGAATTAAGATCACTAAATTCAACCAAGTGTAATAAGCGCTATATCTATGCTTGTGCATAGCGAATTTAGCGATCAAGAGTGTAGAGTTTGGCCAACGAAAGCTGACCACGAATTATTAATTCAACCTTTTCTATATAATGCCAAAAATGCCATATACCCATATACCAGGGATAATAAGGTTATACTGTTGTAAATATCGCTTATTAGTATGTCTGAATAATAATTAGTATCAACCAGAGTTGACAGCTCTTGATTTTTTTAAATTCCCGCCTTCTTTGATGGGAAAAACGTATTTTTATATATGTCTATGCTTTCGTTGGTCTGTATCCGCTTTCCGCTTGTGGTATATATGTTCTGTGATATGTATTCTTTGTTTTCTGTGGTTGCGATTATAAAATCAGTGTGACCAGATTCAGTATTTTAATACTTTTTGAGTATATTTTAGTAAGTTTTCCAAGAGTCAGTATTTTTAAAGGTATATTGGCGGAAGCCAGTATTTTTGGGTATATTTTGGAAAAAAGTTATGGCAATACCATAGCCATGTCATAAAATTATTAAAAAAAAAACTGCGTACATTGATGTTCAGGGGAATTTCCGGATTTAATCTATATTTCATTTTGGAGCAAAGATCAGTAAGTTACAGATAGGACATGACAGGTAGGCCGCCTAGAATTACAAATAGTATCGAATCATCCAGTCACAAAATGATTTTCTGTTCTGCACTTGGCTTAATCTTTGAAGGTTTGGTTTCAAACTTTCAAATATAAACTTAGGGAAATTCCCGAATTATTGAAAGTTTCAATGACATTTCAGTGACATCGTTTGAAAATACGGCAGAGTGCAGATTGCCAGTGTAAACATACATTCTATGATAGTAAAATTTATAGAATCGCTCCGGCCCGGCGGGTACACGTGTGATACCTACGTTACAATAGAAAATCAATTGTGTCTCATTAGCCGGTTATGTTACCCTGTCTGTGTGATGGATAACATGAACAATGGTTGACATAGATCGGTATAGGCTACTCACATAATTTTAACATTTCATTCAGCAGGTAATAATTGAGCTTACTAATATTTTTCCAGGTTTCCAAAGGATGTAAGTTTACGAAATGCATGGATTTAAAAACATGAAACTCCAGGATTGAAACTGAACCTCAAATGTCGCAAATATTCCAATCTTATTGGAACCTATATGTTCGGGCTGTTTGGGGTTGAAACTCTAGGGCCATGGGGTCCGAGTGGCAACTTAGTTTTCCGAGACAATTCCAAGCGGTTGATCGACTCTTCACGTGACCAAAGGGCTGGCCTATTTTTCAGCCAAAGAATCAGCATTGCCATACCACGTGGCAATGCTGCCAGCCTTTGTTGGCCACTTTTCCCATTGACAACGATGCGGACGTATTATTTGATGCCCTATGATTATTTTATTTTTTGTATACCTGTACATATTATTATTTTAGGACCAGTAGTTTTTAAATTATGAAAATAAAGAACATTAGGTACTTGTCGTTGTGATCTTGTTCTCGTACCAAACTGTAATAATCTCTGTATAGGCTTTTATTTTCGTTCGTGTTAAATTTTGTATGTATGTATTTATGTATCTTTTATTTAGGATATGTATATATCTGTGTATCTATTTTAGTATATTGTAAACACATTATTTGCACCAACAACGTCCCCATTTTATGTCCAGGCTAATCACTGTCCATTCAATGGTTGCCTGGATGAGATCGCGGAAAGCGATAAGGCCGCCTATTGTATATATAGTGTTTTTTTTTTGTTTATTGTATTTTTGTAGTGTACAATAAAGAATATATAAATTAATAAAGTTTAAAAAAAGTAAAAAAAAAAAATGTAAATATTCATTAAATTCATTGTTTTATTTCAAAATTCCTGATATATTTATAAGCTAGCTTTCAGGCATACCAACACCTTAACTCTAGGTCCCATCAAGCTGGGCATGCGGGTTAATGACTGCAGGGAGAGTTTTTTTATTCGATGCTGATGCCCGTCAACGGTCTGTATATAAATATACCGTTAAAAGGAGGTGAAAGGACTGCCGCCCACCGTCCTCTTAAAATATTACCTTAGTCGCCTTTTACAGTAACCACGGGAACAGATGGGTGATTATATTCGTTAAGACTTTATTGATAAGTAATCTACACTTCATTTACCCAGAGAATATAGAATTTCGCGGATTTTCAGTAAGATTATCGGTCGTTTCAATATCGTTATATAATAACGGCAACCGGCCCTAGTGCGGCCCTGTATCGACACACTCTCTATGTGTGCGTAATGGGTACGCAATTTTTAGCGAATGTTTGGTCTGCTACTGTTTTATATGTCTGTGCGATGATGATGATGATTAATAAATAAAAATATGTTTTGAAAATCAGTATTTTTATTGGTATATTTTCCCTGTGCAAGTTGGTATATTTCAGTATTTTTTTAAGGAGCTTCGGTATTTTTGTAAAATTTAATCTGGTCACACTGTATAAAATGTACTCTGTGGGTGTGATTTTTTGCCGTTGTGTTCCCCTGCGTTTTGCAAGAAATATTTTACTTTATTTCCACAAGAAAGTAAAAGTAATTTGAGAAAACATGGAAGTCATTGTCGCTAACGTCGACCACATAAAATTTGATATTGATTATGCTTTAGAAGAGCAATATGGGGCGCTACCTTTACCTTTCCCAGGAATGGATAGTAAGTTGATTTCTTTCAAATACACGTTCAGTTATTCAAGATTGTAACAGTAACTACTACGATGCACTATTAAGTAACGTATTACTTAATAATTTCTCTTTATTGTTAGAGTCAACTGCGGCAGTATGTGAATTCTTCAGCCAGCCTGGAGGTTGCGGTAACGGCCCTCAGTGCCCTTACAGGCACGTCCGCGGTGACCGCACGGTGGTCTGCAAGCATTGGCTGAGAGGCCTCTGCAAGAAAGGCGACCAGTGCGAGTTCCTTCACGAGTATGACATGTCCAAGATGCCTGAATGCTACTTCTACGCTAGATTTAACGCCTGTCACAACAAAGAATGTCCTTTCCTTCATATAGACCCTGAGAGTAAAATTAAGGATTGCCCGTGGTATGTATTCACAAATAAATACAAAATTGTGGTCTATCAATGATTAACATTGAAAGAAGTATTTTGTCTGTGTATTAAGGGATGTTTGTTTTGGTATATGGACAAGACAATGTTGAAATTGAAATGTATTTATTTGCCAGATTATAGGTACTTTCATGGTAAAATAATTTTTGTCTCACTATATTCGACTTATCAGTCGTGCAAATATTTCTAGTATGTACATGCATATATTAATAATAGCTGTAGTGGTAATACTGTTAGTAATTGTACATATATCGGCCTACGATTTCATAACTTTAATAATATACAGCATTATTTAAATATTCTAAGAGGTCGATAAATATTACTGTGTAAGTAATAATTTCAAACAAATTACATTATGGTACAGGTATGACCGAGGTTTCTGTCGTCACGGTCCTCACTGCCGGCATCGACATGTACGCCGCGTGTTTTGTATGAACTACCTCTCTGGCTTCTGTCCTGATGGCTCCACCTGCAAGTATATGCACCCACGGTTTGAGCTGCCTGCCCCTCCTGAACAAACCAAGGATACCAAGAGACTGCCTGTGTGTCATTACTGCTCTGAGGCTGGACATAAAGCCTCCTCGTGTAATAAAATACCAGCAGAGGTTAGTAGTGTTAATACTCTCTTGATTGTAACATAAATACATACTTTAAATGTTTAATTAATCAATCTTTTGTGGGTAAATTCTTAGCCCAATTATTGTAAGTTTTGTAGGAAAACACCATCACTTAGTACCAAATTTATATCAATATTGTTTGATTAAGCATCAAATCCTTAATTTTAAATGTAATTGCAGCAAAGAGAAGCAGCTCAAAGACAAGAAGAGGCGAGATATCGCGCCCTTGGCTATGTCAAACCAGCAACCGACAGCGAGGATGTTAGCACCCAAAGACTGCAGAGAATTGTTCACAAACCACTGGAAGAAGTCACCTGCTTCAAGTGTGGTACCAAAGGACATTATGCCAACAAGTGTCCTAAGGGCCACCTGGCCTTCCTTTCCAGCCAAAATCAGAACCATCAGAATCAGAACCACCCTAATCATCCAAACCACCCGAATCATCAGAACCACCCAAATCATCTAAACCATCCAAATCACCAGAACCATCACAACAATCAGAACCCTTTTAAAAAACCTCTCTAGTATAAATATGCGAAGCACTCATTTGACAGGCTTCAGTGACAAACTATAAAAAAAATGATTTGTGTAAATTTTAATAAGTAATTGTTAAGGTACACATATATTATGTGAAATATAGCTTGAAATATAATATAACATTTTACTACGCGGTTTGAACGAGTCGCGTGCGGTTTGTGCACGCGACACCTGCAAACTACTTATGTTTCACATTTATTATGTCTTCCTACCATTATATTGAATAAAGCACAGCGTACAGTGTAATATAAAACACTTGAGAGCCATTTCTGATTGTAGTTAATAAATGTATTTTGCATGTGACTTGGACATTCTTTGTATAATGATAACGTTCGTATTCGTATGAAACTCGTACTCAGCTAAGTCAAAGTGTGCTCTATGAACCTTGGCTTGGCTTTCATTCACTTTTGTAATAAATTGTCCTTGAAATTATAGGATTGGGAGCTGATAAACCTAGTCACGTTCCAGTGGGCACACACACGGCTGGTACGCGTCAACGGCGGAGAATTGACACAGACACCATAGTGGCGGAACCATGGTCGCACTGCCAAAAATAAGTAAGGTTGGTTGTGCAACCGACTAGACAGCTGAGATACCTTCCACACAGTTTGTATATTTTGCTGGCAGCTCGATCATGGTGTCCTAGTGGGTGTACCCTTGTTTCGCAGACAGAAATTTCATAGAATTTCGTTTCCCAGGAAATGTTTCATATAATATTCGGTCCTAGTTTTTATTTTTATTTCGAATATTATTGTTTCAAAGACTATTTACTTACATGAAACATACTTCACAGAAACACAATTCAATTAATTTTGAATAAATTTTTTTTGTCTAACAAACTTATCAAACAGTAGGATAATTTTTGAACGAATATTGTTTGTTCGGTGTATTTTTCCATGGTATTTTATATAAACGAATTAAAATATTGTCTTAAAAAGTCAATATGTTGTGCTACAAAAGTTACTAAAGTTAGTGACAGAAACGAATCGCTGCAAAACCGACTACACGTATTGCAGTAGCAGTATTGTTTGCCCTACCCCTAGAGTGAAATACGTGGAGTCGGTTTAAAACCGCGTAGGCGCGGAGGGGCGAGGCGGCCCGCGAGCTGAGGAGCAGGTGGTTTTAACGTTCGCCGCCGCAGCTGAGGCTGGCCGGCCAGTAAGCCGGAGCTGCGGTGGTGAGCGTGAATACCATTTGCGACGATAAGCTCGCGTGGGACTGCCGCCGCCATCTTTACAGTTGTTACTATCTAGTCTAGCACCTAACTTATTCTATTAGTTTGAACCAAATTCACGAGAGGTGGTGCATCTGTTAGTTTTACACTGAACTAACTACTAATATTCGATATGTATAGAAACCTCTTAACGTACTTTTTTTACCATATTTTCTTAAGAGGGCTGTTAATAAAGGGCAAAATCACCTCAAAGCAAAAATACTTACATTATCGACGATGATTAATTGTCATCTCTCTTTATTGTGTATTAAATTGAGTAATAGTGAATCGCTTTCATTAAGGTGAACCTAGTCCACATTTTTTGCATACAAATTTAGGGAGCGTTTTACTCCACCGTCTGACATGGCACATCTAAAGTAAAATATGATATCGTTTTGTCTCATTATTAATATTGTTTATACGGAAACAGAATACTAAAATAAAAACCCATTAAAAAGTTAGGTGCCAACAAAGATTCGTTTTTCTTGCTTATTTTCCTTACCTTGGGGCGTGTTTAAGTAATAAAAGAAGTGTAAAATCTCCAAAACCAAGTCGGTACCCACAAAGTTAAATTATCGAAAAGTTCTATAAACTTTATTGGTCGTTGATTTATGCATTGGCTTTTTCATAAAACCCGATCTTCCAAAGGACTTTTCTTAATTTTTTCGCGATTTTTTTTACTATAAATGATTTTGCATCTCACTCAATAACGTTGTTCGTGTAGACTAGCGTCTAACTGCTCATCACTGATACTATCTCTGTCGGACACGAAGCCTAGTGAGACAGCGTGATTTATAGCCAGGTGCACCAGTGAGTTCGAGCCCGCGACTAGGTTCCCCTTAAGTTTTGTTCTATACTTTAAAAAAAAAAATTTTTAGAGCTAAGTACCTACGAAACCGCGTGAACTCGCCAATTGGAAACGTACGCGCACACGCTCAAGCAAAATCAAGTTTTAATTAATGCAGAATATGTTTAATTTTCTCATGGCGCGTTTCATTCAGAGCCATCTCTGAGTATGTTAAGAAACCATAAAACAAAACTATTGTACCAAGAAGCGATAAAAACTCGAGCCGACCTTTTTTACACGCTTTATATTAGCTTCACTTGTATGTTTGTTTGTTTGTTTGTATGTAACCGACTCCTTTGAGCGCGATTTTGACCCACTTTAAAACGGTCAGATTGCATTGAAACTTTGTAAACTTGTCGAGGACCGATGACAACTCAATAATAATAATAAAAATTGAGAAAAAAAAATCACGTTTTTGTAGTTAGCAGATCTAAAAAATAGAAAATAAATAATAGTTTAAAAAACTAAAAAACACGCTTTAAAAACCAAACTAAAAAAGGAGAAAATAATTTAATTCAATTAAAAAGCGTGGGGTGCTTGACATTAATTGATTATAAAAATACCTCAAAAAGCGCCCCACGCTTTTTAATTGAATTAAATTATTTTCTCCTTTTTTATTTTGGTTTTTAAAGCGTGTTTTTAAGTTTTTTTAAACTATTATTTATTGTGAACTACGTCGCAAAAAAATCTTCTGTCAAAACGCCGCGCGCCTTGGGGATTTCCGGAATTACAAGTCATAAATCATAAGGATTCTAGTAGGTACGCCAGCGGCTCTAAGGAGTGAAATACTTCAAATGCGAGGGGGTCAAAAGTTACGAAAACGGGTAAGAAATAGAGGTGTGTAACTCTTTAGGGAACCGACTCACTGATCCGGATCACTGAAGTGATTCAAAAGATTGGTTCAGTAACAACGTTTCAAACGCATCATTTGGATCTGAATCATTTCTTTGACGCGTCGCTCGCGAGGCGACGGAGCAGTGAGCGAGCGAGAGAGGAAGACTGAGACACTGAGTTACTGAGACACGAGTCGCGAGTGAGCGGGCGACACAATTACAATTTAAACAAGTCAGAAAGAGATACCAAATGAGATGTGTCTCGCTCAATTCTCACAGATTTTCGTTGTCGTTTATGCATGTAAAAATGACCACTAAGGCGCTCACGTATCAAATACTATATGGTCGTTTTTTGCATATAATGTTTGCACTAAACGCGCCAGATTGTTTGTTTATGTTCGTTCGCACTAATTTTCGAAAATATTATAGTTCTGTTTTCGATTTCTTTGCGTAGTGATTATCGTGACTTACTTTCTTCCTTTTTATTCATAAAGTTCAGAGACTTTTTTTTTTTTGGGGGTGGGAAATCATCAAATAACTTCTCCCGCTCTGGGAGGAGCAGGAGGGCGTGTCAGACTTTTACTGACTAAAACCCACCCGTGTTCCCTCAGCTGCCTGTGTGCCAGGAGCGACGGTATCTCTTTCGAACAACCCGCACCCCTGGCAGGCATCGGCCCTTGCGGACCCCACCAGTCCGGCGCACCAGGACACATGGCACGCCGTGACCACCCCAGGAACCAAGTAGCACAAGGGCCCCAGACTACCCTGGCACCCCTGACACCCTTGGTCCCCCTGCGACGGGTCAGCGCAGTGGCCCCGCCGCCTACCACTGCTCGGCCGCAGGGGATAGGGAGAGCGGCCAACGCTATACTGACACTCCTATTCCCCTGCGGCCCCACTGCGTCCGCCAGCAAACGGTGGCGGCCCCGTCCAGGCCACGGAAGGGAAGAGCGCTACTCACAAGTACCGGCACTCCTCCTCCGCCGCAGCCTGTAACCCTCAGCCGCAATGCCTCCCATTCGACATCGCGGCTCGCCTCAGTTGCGGTGCACCTCACCGCAACCTACTTTTTTGGCCGCTACGTCGTCGGCTTGGAGACCAAAGCCCTGACGAGCGGCCCCACCTTGGTGATAGTATAGCTAATTTTAAGTATTTGTGAGACTTTCTTTCTGTGACTAATGTGGGTGTAAATAATAATTCTACGTGTTCGTACTTCGTAGTAAATGACTTTCTAAGGTATACCTAGGTACTAACATACTTACCATAAGATATTTATTTTCTTATTCTATTATTAAAATGCGTCCAATAAGCAAGAGAAGTCCATTGTGGAACCATTTTAGTGAACTCGCGCCCGCGGCCGCAACGTAATGTAATACGTAACATTCTATATTTTATATCCTTTGAGCCGATGATCCAAATGAGCCAAATGAAACATATCAGTGATTCGGATCATTTCAGTGATCGAGATGCAAATGTTCCAATCGCAAAAATGACACACTTTGCCCACCTCTAGTAAGAAATGTAACCTCCTGGCAATTACGCTATTCCGTCCACCCACGATAATCCCTCCAATCTTTTTTAGCGGGAAAAGCGAGTTCTCTGATTGGTTCCTGCTATTTTGCGCCAATCAATCGCAGAGCGACTACGAATACAAAGAACAAACGAAGGCAAAGTTGCCAACGTTAAAGAGTGAAAAGTATTAATTAATACGATAAAAATAATCGATTAGCAAAATCAAAATACACTAGCTGCTTAATACCAATTGAAGTGTTTTTCTATTTAATGAAATAATCTTTAAACTATGCATTATTTTGGTTTTTTTATTGCAGAACAAATTTAAACTAATTCCTAAGAAGTCATGTACAAAACATGATAAGAATCCGCTGAACCGTTTCAAAGATCTAGCAAAACCAAAAACGTTACCCCAGCAAAATCTCGAATAACTTCGCAACCGATGAAAGAACAAATACAAAATAAGGCACAACATTTACTTCATCTAGACAACTAATTTTATAGCTAGTATTTATTTAAATATTCCCATTAGAGAGAAAAAGGTCTGGCTGGGATAACGTTACCCCAGCAGGAAATGTTTTTGTGAAATAATTAAAAAACTATAAGCGCAACAAATTTAAAAATGTGCGCAACAATTACAGAAGCCGCAAAACTAATTATCTATTAGATTCAAATGACCATTTTCGACAACATCTGGCCTGAGTAACGCACACGATTTAGCGCCTAGCCCGTTATCTAGCCACAAATATAATCGCCTGTCGAAACTAAAAACAAATATATTACGAAACAGGATGAACTTTGAGTCCCTAAATTCCATACCATAAATACGAACTGGCCTTACCAAGTTAAACCAAACTTACTACACATAACTAAGCCCATAGGATCTCTTAAAAAAATAGATCTAAAGAAAATTGTATCCAATTTAAAATACTGAACTGCTGAACAGGGCTGATGAGGCCCAAATCCACCCATCAACATCGTCATCGTCAAGAGGGAGGCGGCGCACGTGAGGGAGAGGCAGTATATGCGCAGAGCAGATACAGAGCATAAATTTATGACGTATCCGTTAAAAACGTACCAGTAAAACGGACTCTCATGTGTGAACGGGCCATAATGGGTAGCTCGCTGTCCGGTAAGGACCAAGCCCGGGTCGACGGCACGTTGTGTTCCACGCGCGCCTCAAAGAGATGTCAGCACCAAAGGGTGGGGTCCGCAAGGGCCGATGCCTGCCAGGGGTGCGGGTTGTTCGAAAGAGATACCGCGGCCCCTGGCACACAGGCAACTGAGGGAACACGGGTGGGTTTTACTCAGTAAAAGTCTGACACGCCCTCCCGCTCCACCCAGAGCGGGAGAAGTTATTTGATGATTTCCCAACCAAATAAAAAAAAAAAAAACATCGTCAGCGCAAAATAAAACCTTCTAGATTAATAACATGAAGACTGCTATTAAATCGTAATTTTATGATTAAAACAATATTTAATAATCCAGAATGATGTATTTTATTAATAATTTACAAACTACTTATTCATGAAATCCATTTTACTAAAGAATCTTTATTTAATCTAGCCCTTTTTAAAACTCGATTTAGCCCACAGAACATATCTGCCCACCAGAGACTAAAGAGCAGTAACAGCCCTTTTGTGATTTTTCGTTTTATTAGTGATTCTGAAAGCGGGTTTCTTAAGCTTTCTATTGAATTAACTTACTTATTTCTAAGACTATTAGAATGGTTTTTATTTAACAGTTTTCACTTACTGCAAACGAAAAAAATTAACAATTTGGCAACTAAAATACAGTATAAATTATACTGCAGATTAAATTTTTAGGTTTCATAACTAAAATGCAGTAAGCAATATTATTTTACAGTTCTTTAGATAGTTTTATATTTCTGGAAAAAAATTAAAAAAAAAATTAATACGCAGTAAAATTTACCGCCATACAAGCTATTTTTACTGCAAATTAAGAAAATACAATTTATTGTCACGAACTCCCAACTAAAATGCAGTAAAATCAAAGCTTGTCGCATTTTAGTTGTGAATACTTAACATTCTTTTATCATTATAAACTGACTAACACGCAGTAAAATACAGCATTACTGCAGATTAGTTTGGATAGCATAATGACACAGATATGATTATTCCTAGCTAAAGTGCAGTTAATGTTTTAAATCTTCCTTTATTAATTTATTAATAAAGGAAGGAAGGAAGGAAGGAGGTCCTTTATTAATTAGATGTTTTTTTTTATTTTTGATATGTAAATTTTACATAAGTGAGTTGAATTATTGTGATTAAATAATAAGAAATAAACGGTCTTTAAAATGTGAACTAGCTATTTTTCTTACTGCACTAGTAAATTGAACACTTTTTTCTTAAAAAACTAACTAAAATGCAGTATTTTTTTGACCTTACTGCATGTTAGTTGGGTTTCTTGACAAAATAACTGATCCAAACGCAGTAATAGGGCTTTTTGCTGCATTTTACTAAGTTTAAAATGGTATTTTTTACAAAAAAGGCTATGCAGTAATAGGCACCAAAAAGAATAAATGGCCATAATAAATTCAGTTATTAAGATATTTTTTTTTTTATTGCTTTAACGTGTGAACCTATGCCTTTACAACCTTTCTGCATTCAAATTTTTTTGCTTATACATTCTGTTGATTTTTTAAAATCAATTCTTAACTTTAAATGCGTTTTACTCGAAATCGTGATTTTGCTGTTACTGCACTTTAGTGTATGGTGGGCAGATATACACCTCAAGCGGATTTAGCCCCAAAACCTGACAGTGTCAGGTTTTGGCAACTTGCCCTCCCCCCCCCAATTTAGGGGAATTAAAATGTCCAGGGGGTAGATTATTCAAGTTTTTATTTTATATATTCGAAACACATATTCCTTCCATTTGCAATAACATTTCATAAAAACTGAACGTTAAATTAAATAATCACTTTTCTTTTTGCTCATTGCCTTGAAAAAATGACACTAATGCCGTACATAGTTGGCAACACTGATGCAAACAGGTCTGGTTGACTCTTGAGGGATGCCAACTTGGGGTATTCCCCCCAAATTTAGGCGGAATCAAGATTTCTACGGGGTTTTTTAGGAGGTAGATTATTCTTATTTTAAATATTCGAAATACATATTCCTTCGAAGAATCTTCCATTCGCCATAACACGTCTTATAAACTGAAGCTTCTTTTTGCTCAATTATAATAGGTTGCCTTGAAAAAATCTTCGCGCTAATTCCGTACTTCGTGTCTTGTACAGACGCCAGCACATCAAGCTACCCCAATCTGTCAAATTTATTTGATAGATTTTAAACTTTATAACAATAAAATAAGGTTCATGTTCAATTGGGAAAATTCGACAGGGATAGCTTGACCTGCTGGCGTCTGTACTAAGCTACACGCAGGTAGCGCTGGAGGCTGAATTTCGCACTTTGACAATTTGAATTGATTTTTTATTTTTACTGTCTCAGTAAAAAGGAATAGTATTAGTAAGTAGTATAGTGTACAACAAAAATTTCAGGGGTTTTTAGGGGAATTTAAAGTTGGTCCTAGTGGGAAGATTCTGTTGGGGCTGGCAAGCCTGCTTGAAATCTTGACTCTCCTTTATTATACTTACTGTACTCTTTGGTCTCAGTATTGCCAATTTAGCCCCTTTGGGGCTAGATCTAGCCATTTTTATCCTTTGTTAACCCCGAATACAATGATTTAGCCCCTAATCTAGCCCCAAATATTATCGCTTGTTAAAACCATAATTATAAACATAAATTACGAAACAGGATGAACTTTAAGTCCCTAAATTCCTAACCATAAATACGAACTGGCCTTACCATGTTAAACCAAACTTACTACACATAGGTAATCCCATAGGATCTCCTTTAAAAAAAATTGTATCTAATTTAAATTTATTCTGAACAAGGCTGCCAAGCCCAACCATCACCGTTGTCAGCGCAAACTAAAACCCTTCGAGAGTTTGATGAAGACTGCTATTTAGATCGTAATTTTTTGGCTAAACAATATTTTATAATCCAGAATGATGTATTTTATGGGTATCATTTAAGCTATCACCAATTTAATTAGTTTTGTGTTTCTTAAATAATAGGGTTTGTCCTCAAAATAGTAGATCTGTCACCAAAATGTAGTCACCAAACAATGCAAAATCAGTTCCACAATAAATCACCTAAACTCCTGAGATATAAGGTCTAGTACCAAATAAATGTTTTTGTATGTATATAATAGGTGTGTCCTAATAAGTATTGGCATGTATTTAAAGCGGCAACTAAGTAAAATGAATATAGGTTTAAAAAAAAATAGAGTGGGTACCATATATAATGGGTTGGCAGCTATTATGGAGTATCGTAATAAGTAATAGGTAGCATATTAATATATCAGTAATAAGCTCCGTTTTAATTTAAACTATCATCAAGTTTTTCTTTTGGGAACAGAATTAATATCTAAGCGGAAACTTAATGGCGAAAATAAAATAGAAAATGGGCATTCATAAATAATATATTATTATTGTATTATTAGGGCAGGTTTAGATTTTCTATATAATCTAGTCGTTTCTGGCACTCGCCGGCCGCTACCGCGGCACCGCTCGCTTCGCTCGCTCGGCTCGTGCGTAGGAAGTCACAGTTTTAACCTAACCTAACCTAACCATTAAAAAAAAAAATAACGTACTCTAACTAGACTGGTAATATATTATCTTTGCCACCCTACTAACATTATTAGTCGCCAAGTCATTATTTATAGCTCCTCGCCTAATATTTTAGCAGAGTAGTAAATAAAACAATTAAAGTCAAAATAATCAATATTTGATCATTTTTTCATTAAAATTATAAATTGATGTATTAAATTGGTAACGAATACTATTAATTTAATATCTGAACGAAATAAAATGTTACTACTATAATAAATCATATACCTCAATCCAATATGAATCATGTTTATTCAATTTTCTACAGTGATCAGGTAAATAACAATCACTTACCATTTAATTAGTATTTTATATACATAACAAAAGTAGCACAGATTCGTCAGATATGCTTACGGCTTCATGCCTCCAAATCGACTGACTCGTTTAGCAAATCGGTCACCCCACTAAATGTTTCCCCACTTTAAACGGAAGTCAATTCTCGGCCGGCTATTCGACCAATCAGAGCAGAGTAGACATTACATACAATCATTTGACTAACTAAAATACATTAGGGCTTATGCTTAAATGTGAATACTTTAACCTGTTAAATTTAAACAATATGATTTAATAATTATACAAAATAAATATACATTATTACCGATATTCTAAACATTAATGCTTAAAACGGATGTATAAAGTTCCTGGGACCACTAGCGCCATCTGTCGCTTGTGAAAATAAGTCTATACTTAAATATTATTTTAAGAAAATCATTACATTCGGCCATCCGACATCGTGCAATGTCTCCTGACGCACGATTTTACAAATCTAATAATAGTTAAATTAAAATGAGCCTTACATACGACACATCATTACATTCGGCTAATCATTGATATCTGATTCGATTCCAGAGCATGGTTTTCGTCATTTATCACAAGACAATGAGCTACTAATAATTTGATGTTCAGGCAAGCTCATGGCGCTTTCTAAGTGTACAAAAAGTTTTACAGACAAAACGTGACAAGTCTTCCGGTTCAGTATAATTTAAGGCTTGGGCTCCATTTCTAATTGATTTATCATAAATACCGTGGGTATACAATCTTTGGCTCTTTTACCACTAATATGACCAAAACAAATCAAAATATTGGATTTCTCTTTTTAAAATTATTTGGCTGTTACAAAGCTTTCAAATTACAGCGATGATAGGCATTGGAGAACAGTGCAGGCCTGTCAATAGCACCAGGTACTTATTAAGAAAAATGAAAATTAAGAATAGAAATTGTTCTACAAAATGTACAGTCTGCAAGGCCTACAACCTTCTCGCATTCACAATATTTAAAAGAATCTAAACAATTAAAGTATAAAAACCTAATTAAACCAATTAACATGATTTCCATGAAAACCACTAATAAAGCGTATAAATGAGAATTGTAGGTGCAAAATCTTAATTAATGACGAAATATGTCTCACATTGTAAAGAAATAAAAAGTTTAAAAATCAACATTGCAATTTGGGAGCACTTACTCGTAATAAACATTCACATATAAATGCTGTCAATGAGTTACCAGGGAAGCGACATGTGTACAAGGAATCAATGCCAAACTTCCCCGTCTCCAATGCCGCATTTTATATTATAACTAGTTGACCCGACAGACGTTGTCCTGTCTTAACTATGAATATGTTTTGTAAAATTTTCTAATGTTACGCGCATCTTTTTTATTTATGAATATTGAATTCGCAACTTTCTTTATTTTTTCTTTCATAAAAACCTTCTCCTGACAATAACAAACAACAATAAAAGAATTAGCAAAATTGGTCCAGCCGTTCACGTGTGATGCCGTGACCAAGGGAAATAGGGATTCATTTTTATATATATAGATATGCCCCTTTGACAAGGCACGTATGATGCGAGTTTCGAACCATCCATCGCCAAGCTCTGTTACCGACTTCGGATCCTAGCTGTGGCCACTTTAGACAACTGCCCTATGCTTATGCTCACTGCAAAAGCAGCTGAATTTAATCTATTTGAAAGAACTCTAATGTGAGCACCCCATTGCAGTATTGAATCCTAAGTTATTCCCAGAAATACAGCTTCCGAAATAGCATCTAGTTTGTTGCCATCAAGTTTTAAATTTAGAACCGCTTCGGCACATTTGGTAATGAGAACTTAAGTCAACTAGTTTTATTCGCATTAAGTACAAGATTATTAGCTGCAACCCATTTCAAAAGAACATCGACTATCGTTGACATGAAAGACATCCGTATCTTTCTATCTTTTATTTTTTAAGAGAAGTGTCATTTGCGAATAAAATTATATTTGAGAAGTTAGTAATCAAGTATAGCTCAAAGAATCAGCATTGCCATCCAACGTGACAACGCTGCCAGCCCCTTGGGCATTTTTGCCACTGACAGCGATGCGGACGAATTCTTTGATGCCCAGTGAGTTTTTCCCTTTTTACTTTATATACTTGTTCATAATTTTAATCCTTGACAGTAATGATTAAATTTCAAGTAGCCAAATAAGACAGCTGAAACTTAAAATGGTCAAAGTATGGAAGGTCATTAATGTAAACTAGAAATAAGAAAGGATCAAGAATTGAACCATAAGGCTCGTCCACCCTAACCAAACACCCGAGGAGTTCGCCTCGTTAACGTCCACTTTTTGGCTGCCTGTTTGATAAATAGAGTACAAGATCAGCAGCTAGTCCACGATTTCTCTTGCGTTGTAATTTACAGATCAGTGCATTGCTGCCAACGCATTCAAACGCTTTTAAGAGAGGAGAGATTTCGCAACCTCTAATGGGACATTGGTAAACAAACTTTTTAGAGTCCCGTCAACTTTTAACCTATCTGAAATGGTTTCATTATCAATTTCTAGGGAGAACTCATTCTGACCTCGCTGTTTTATGCTTCCAGTTTCTTTGTTAATTACCTGCCACATAGGCTTTATTTTATTTTTAGAATACTAATTTTGTTACTTACTAATTTAGATTTAGCTTAAGCCCGAACCTTTGGAATATATTAACATAGTTGCTTACATAATTATGAAAAGCTTGATCAGAAGTCAACGACACAAAATACATATAATATATGATATTTCTGCTTTTTATAATACCAGTAGCCCATTCGCTAAATTTTGGTTTTGTGTTCATTGTAACATTTTTTTTTTTTTGGACATACTTATTGCATACTGTAGAAAAAAAAATCTATTGTGAATCAAACCTTGTCGTTGAAAGATTGCTAAGAACACTATTATTAAACATTTTCAATTTATTTTTATTCAGAGATTTAATGGTTTTATCTACGTGTAACTTTTATCTAAGTCAAACGATACAAGCTGACCAGTATGGTCAGACCTGATGTCACTAATTAAGGACGAGTCTTTTATTTTGCAATCTACGTAAATACGTTGTCTATGAATGAGGCTGTGGTTCCAGTTATTCTAGTCGCTTCATTTAATATTGATTTTTAATTTAATTATTTGTACAATGAGATACGCTTACATTTTCCTGGTGAATCAACCAATAAATCAATATTGAGGTTTCTGTACTCTCGACTGATACAAAATCCATTAAATTCAACTGTTTGCATGCCCTAGTTAAGGCAGTTGGTATAAGGACCATTTTAAACTGAAAATACGTAACATGTACCTACTTTCTTTGGAAATAAAGAATTATTCTATATTATTCTATTCACCTATGTATAAGCATAAATTGTCGTAAAAACAAAAATATAATATTTAGATAACTTTTCATTACTACGACTTGTACAGGCTAACATTTCTTCCAGAAACTGACCATGATCTTCCTCAATTCCAATCAATCAATCAATTATTCATTCCATTTTTCTTCTTCGTTTTTCATACAATTGTAAGTAAATTAACTTTAAGACCGCGCTATCGCTTTAGGTATACTCCTGTAATGATAGTTGTAAGGGAGATTTTAATAAATAAGTAATAAATAATAATAATAATTGGAAACGCCTTTATAAGTTTAGCTTATCACAAAGTCCAAGTAAAAACTACTATTTGAGCAATATATATGGTCTGCTTCTCGTCACATTTGCATATTATATTCATATCGTTCATAAAGTACATTAATTCAACTTTCTAAGCCAATTTTCAATACTTTAACTTTTACTGAAAGGGTCTAACTCCAGTATAACATTGTTTGAATGATTATTGTTTAAGTTACGAGACCTTTTATGGGTTCCTTCTTGACAAACATTCGAAACATTCAATACCTTTCTCCTTGACCAACATGGAGTTATTTCATATTTCTTGCATCGCGGTGGTGTACTTGTAGTATCAGTTGTCCTGCTGGAAGAAGAAGAGGTCGATGTAGACCTCGTGCGCTTGCTTCCTTCTAGATTGCTTTCTTGTACGTCCCGTCTTTGTGTCTGCCTTGTTTGACACAGGGACTGCCCGTTTGCATTTTCATCGATCGCCCGTCGCGACTAGCGCACTTCTGGTGTTTTTGCACCATCAAGTTCCATGGATCCTCACGATAATAATAAAACATTGATTAGAATATTTATAAAACTTAGTAACCTGTCACATGAGTAATTTTAGTAATAATAATCCAATTCAGAGCATACTATATGCTTTAAGCTCATTTTATAATGTCTTCATGAATTTTTGTACATTTACAAAATTTCCAATTCAAAATAACTCATGAATAAATAGGTAATACTTGATCGATAAATTCATACTTTACTTACGTTCTTGAGGATAGCTTTGTTCGTGTCGGGCACACTTGGCCCTGGGCACACCTGGCCCTGGGCACACATAGCCCTTGGCACACATGGCCCTGAGCACACATGGCCCTGGGCACACCTGGCCCAAATCATTATCATTATCATCATCATCATCATTATCATCATCATTATCATCATCATTATCATTATCATCATCATTATCATTAGCTCACTTGGCCAAATAAAAACTTCTTAAAGCACACTTGTGCTTTATCCTTAGCACACATGGCTTTAACTTCAAGCGTGAGCGATCACGCAGTCCTCTGCGGATACTCCTGCGGGATACTCCTGTATCCCTGCTCCGATGGATTTCATTTTCTCCATCCATAAACTGAAACTCGCCACCAGAAAAAAAAAACATTAGCTAATTATCTCGAAAACGGTGCATCCTAGAGCAAAATTACTGATAAATTTCACCCCCTTTTAAAAACCGCACACTCATCGTGTGGCATACCAGAGAAACCAATACACCATTACCCCTAAGACGACCCACTGATCTTAAATTTCATTGGATTCCATAGTCCTGGTACCCATCCATGATCCATCATTGTATCGTCTATATACAACTAAAAAGTCAAGCAAAACGAGTTCAATTACCCAGTGTTTGCAACCTCGTTGTACAAACCGGTACGATTTCAGTTAGGTTGAAAATTTCAACAGCCGTTAAGATTTAAAATCGTATGATGCATATTACTTTTCCCTATGTGGTACAATAGAAAATTAAACTAGTCAATGAAACTTCGAGTTCAGATCTAAAAACATATCCTGCATATTACTATTTCCAACGTGGTAGAAAAGAAAATTCAACCAGTCGATGATACTTTTAATTAAGATTTAAAATCATATGATGCACAATACTATTCCAAATGTGGTAAAATGGAAAATTAAACCAGTCAATGATACTTCGAATAAATGACAACGGTCCTGCCGTGCAATTTAAAATTATGATGAAAGACTAGAAGTTAGGGAATCAAATTATGCTTTTCTTTTATAAGTACCTAGGTAGTACAACTTGATTATATAATTTCCTTGAAATTAAAAAGTAAACAAAACCACTTGTACGAATAACGGATTTTTACATTCACGGAGTAAATAATAATTTTAGGTTGGTCAAACATACTGTGTAGGCGTACTTACGGATCTTGATCCCGCTTCTGAGATATAATAAATCATATACCTCAATCCAATATGAATCATGTTTATTCACTTTTCTACAGTGATCAGGTAAATAACAATCACTTACCATTTAATTAGTATTTTATATACATAACAAAAGTAGCACAGATTCGTCAGATATGCTTACGGCTTCATGCCTCCAAATCGACTGACTCGTTTAGCAAATCGGTCACCCCACTAAATGTTTCCCCACTTTAAACGGAAGTCAATTCTCGGCCGGCTATTCGACCAATCAAAGCAGAGTAGACATTACATACAATCATTTGACTAACTAAAATACATTAGGGCTTATGCTTAAATGTGAATACTTTAACCTGTTAAATTTAAACAATATGATTTAATAATTATACAAAATAAATATACATTATTACCGATATTCTAAACATTAATGCTTAAGGTGGATGGATGATTGCTCTCAATGCCATTTTGTCGCTAGATGGCGCAACATCCACAATTTGGAACATTTTCAATTTTTACGCCTAACTTAGAAATCTTTAGTAGATAACTTTATTGTACGCTGAACCTAGGGCATTAACTTGATTTTTTTAGATAGTCACTGTGCTTGTTAACTGGTCTCATACAAAGATTACAACATAATAAAGATTTAGCCGCTTGACTTTACTCTTTACACACACTTGCAACGTAAATAGTAGTAACTTTCGACACCACTAGATGTCGTTTTATTCAAACAGTTGAAAATTAAAATGTCCGAAAGACTAAAAATAATTTATAACACTTGATATTATGTTCCAATCTATTTCTTATTAGTATAATTATTGGTCTAAGCATACTTTTGTTTCTAGACTCGATACCTTTCAACTTAGCAAATTATTCATATAAATTATTTTAGGTAATATAGGTATACTGTACCTATAAGTAATAAGTATAAGTAAGTAATAAGTATAAGTATAAATAAAAGACTATTTATTCCATTGTAAAGCTTTTTATTGTACCTTACTATAAATTAATAATATTTATTTAGTAAAAAGGGGTTAATATTTTCATAAAAATAATCGTTTTATTTACTCTCACTACATTTACTTAGATAGTTTCCGTTTGGATTCAAACCATCGAGTCATACCACCATACAAAGATAACATACTTTTTTAAATATTTTGATATTTACAATTATGATTTTGAATTTAGTATTAGAAAGAATTATGTATGTAGATTACAATATAAATAACATCATACGTAAGTATTTATAACAGCACATGTAAGTATCTTACACAACAACACACAAGTGGTTGCTAGCTAACCATAACATTTATTTATGTTTCAAGAATACCTACTTATTATACAATTTAGAACTTCAATAAATATTCTTTTACAATTGAATTGTTAGGCTGGTACCTAAATACATGAGTGAAACTTATCTACACAGAAAAATCTTATGAACTAACAAAATAACACAAACTATACAACGCTACGTGCAAAAATAGCTTATTAATTATTCTATAATGTTCCCACTGCTGAGACTCAGGCCTCCTCTGAACTGTGGTGATGAAATAATTTACACAAAGCAAAGTAGTGCCGGCTTGGATTCGAACCATCGACTCGTACCACCATACAAAGATACTTATAAATATTATAATAAAATATCTTCTTTTCTACGTGCTACTTTTTGCAGTCGCCGCCGCCGCCGCCGCCGCGCCGTATCAGTCTTCTGCTTGTCACTTTTTACTTCCATTTATATAATTTCCGTGCGATCTGAATCAAATGCTGGAAGACGCAGTTTTCGCTGCAACAAATGAATTTACAGTTTTGTTAGACTATTCTTACTGAACCCACACCTCAGAGACCTGCGGAATAAGTTAGGAAATGAGTAAGACTTATATTTTTATACCTTTTAATTCCTTGATGTCTAGACATTTAGCATTTTTCTCAACTCTTCTCAATATAATTTCCGGCACTACACATGTTTTAAAAAATGTTACCAACTTCGGCATCATAGCGTTGATAAATTCCTCATCCCGGTTAACTTCTATGACAGTCAATGGTTGGGTGACAGATATAAAGCAAATGAAGTAACATTTATTCATTTTGGTAATTCGCAATTGACCCTGGACCTAGAATCAAAATAATAATAGCTGTTAAAAAGAAACAATCCAAGAAATACATTATTTTTATAAATACATACCAAGAAATAATGATATTTGTTACTTACTTGATAATAATAATTATGCTTTTTGTTCATAACTAAAACATCATTTTCCAAATGAATAGGAAAATTTCTATTTTCTGATGCTCCTCTAATATTTTGAGATTTCCTTTCCAAGGAGGGAAAACATTTTATTTCTACAATAGTATTTTCTGCTTCTATAATACCTGTAAAAAAGAAAAGTTTTTAGGCCTACGCTACTGAACCAAATTTAAAAATTCACGCGACACAAGATCCATAGGGGCAGAACCACAGGCAAAAGCTAGTTATTTGTATATTTTCATTATTCAATAATCTTACCATCAGGGCTAGCTGCTAAGAATCCAAATTCTTCATCAATGAAAAGTCCTGATGGCCTGACAGTTTTGCCATATTGTTGCATAAACATGCTCTTTGCAACATGTTCATTTTGTTGTCCATACATCATATTATAAAATATTATTTTTTATTACAAATATTATTTTTGTAGAGAATGCATTTCACATGATTGTGACATGGTGTGGCATTACGACGTTTGCAAACCTAAAATTAACAAAGTGACAATCATAATTCTTGTACTGGCTTGTGCTGTGGCTTCTTAGAAAGTAAGAAACAATAGAGGAACAATAGAGGCTGATAATATATCTTACCATTCCAAACTGGCTTGCTGTGAGACGGTCAGATCTGTATGAGAGATACTTTTCATTATCATGTTGACCCACAGTCTGCTTTTCAATTAGTACTATTTTTTGTGTATCTTCTTGGAATTTAAGCAATCTCAATTCACAGAGCCGTTTTAATTCTACCTCATTAATATCGACAGGGTCACTTGCTGCTGGGCCATAGTCCTTATCAGGTTGAGTTTTATTTAGTACTGAGAGTCTAAGAGCTAACTGAGCTAGTGAGCTACTTAGCGAACGAGTGAGTGAGCGAGAGCGACGTCCATCAAAAAGAGCTAGCTCTTTTCTATCACTCGCTCACGAGCTACCCATGTCTAGTAGACAGGGCAATCGTGCGGGGCGAGACGGGGAAAGGGTAAATATCCCGTTTTAAGTTCTAATGATACTGGTGTTTATTGTTTCGTGTGGATTTCATGACAAAGTCTCTTCCGAGCCCCTTTTCTTTAATAAAAAAAACCTCGTAGTAAAGTTTAGTTGCTAAATTGGTGTCCAGATTCTTAAATATTATACCAAAATGTTAAATTTTGCGTTGAAGTTATAGTAATACCACATTTGTTTACCATTTATTTTATTGAAATTTCAATGCGTACTATTTTTATTTTTGAATTCTTAGCAAAGTACGATCTTTTAATATGTATGGTACGATCTTCTAAAAAATAAAGTTGGCAACCCTGCTTGACGCACTTTGTGTGTGCTAATAATACTAGTAAAATAAGCAATTATGAAAAATCAAAGTGGTTTGTTTGTGTATTCACTAATCTTGCTGATTTCACATGAATTAAATATGATTCAATCAATAGATGTACGTAGTACCTACGTTTCACCATTGTGTAGGTAGCTTCGCTGATCGCCTGATTTAGTTTTAACTTACATATACATCAAATTCTATTCTCTGATTTTATTCAACGCAAACCAATGGATTAGTACCTAAGCGTATCAGAAAATGTGTTATCAGTACCTACTTACATACATTAAAAAGATTTTTAAATCTGGAAAGTCTAGGAATGTTTAAGTGTGTACTAGTAACTACTTACTACATATTTAAACTAGATAATACAATAATTACATTAGTATTGTATCTGTGTGAACCAAGGGCAGATCGCAGAGATTTTTTTTTCACTTTATGTAAAGCATTCTTTCTCATTGCATAATAAAAAACATTTTATCAATCATAAAATGTTAACTCCGCGGGCAAACCCGCGCGCCCGGCGCTAACTTGCTAGAAACACAATATTCTGGAAACGATTCGCCAGTTGTCAAGACTCAAGACAATCACGCATGGACGGAATGGCAACAGCGCGGGCACAGACGCGGGATGCGCGCGCTGCTTCATGAATGGCAACGTCGCATCCGCGCGTCACTCGATGGTAACCTTGGCGCTTTTTCGAATTATCGAACAGCGCCATCTAATATAAATGTTTACCAATCGTAAACTCGTAACACAACAGCAACCAACTTTCTCGGTGGTTCTATAAATTTCTGTCAGATGGCGCGATTCAAGTCACTCACACATGTAAAGATTTTTCGTTTTTTATTCGGTCTAATTCTCCTAGAAATACTGTTTTTTTTATAAAATTTGGGCCATATGCGGACATAATACACTATAAAGTTTCATTATAGTTGCTTTTATTCTGCAGAAACTGTTTATTTACGGAGATTTCTACTTCTGAAAAATGTATGGCGAAGTCCTTCTAGGCATTCACCTTAAAACGGATGTATAAAGTTCCTGGGACCACTAGCGCCATCTGTCGCTTGTGAAAATAAGTCTATACTTAAATATTATTTTAAGAAAATCATTACACTACTGTATTGGTGACAAAATATCAAATAAAAAGGAGTCGCAGTCAGGGATCGATAATCGATTTATTTGGTGACAGATCTACCATTCTGAGCACAGAGCTATTATTTAAGTAACAAAACTGTTATTATAAGAACGAAGTTTATATTCATGTAATGCAATATAATTTTATTGGTTATCGATCTCTTATTTTACACATATATTAACATTAATTTGATAATTCATACCTGCGAACAATTTTTGTTTATCTGAGAACGAAAATATTTCGTGGCGATAGATCTATTTATTAGGTGATACAACTTGATGACAAATATAAATTTTGGTGATAGAAAATATAGTTCCCGTATTTTATTAATAATTTACACATGAGTTATTCATGAAATCCAATACTCTAAAGAATCTTTATTTATATTTTTCGTTAGTCATTTAGCGCTATTTAAAAAAAAATGTGCTAATCTAGCCTTTTTTTAAACTTGATTTAGTCCCAAAACCTGACACCCAGTTGGCAACACTATTTGGTCTTGACACAAGCGGGTCTTGACTGTGGCGTTGTGCACACAGAACACATATACTCAAGAGGTTGTGCATTTGCGGTTTCTGCGATTTTACGATTATTATTTTACTCTCTGTTTACACTAAGTAAACCGAGTAAAATTACTATTCTCCAAGTCTTCTCTGTGGTACAAGGTCCTCAGTGAAGCGAGAAATCGCCGAGAGGTTGACTAAGATATCAACACTCGGTACCATCAAACTATCAACATGGTAAGCACGTGTTCCTATTCCACTGAATTCTCCTATAAACCTCATAAACTAGCTAAATTGATTGTAATCATTGCATTTATATGAAGAAAATGTAGAGGTTGTTAAAAGAATTAATGATGGATGTTCACGCGGTAAATTCTAGGTTATGTTGATATTATTGCCCGTCTTTTCTTTACACTTGCTTAATTGATGCTTGCAGGGCGACGAGGCTGCAGTTAATCCCAAGGCATATCCCCTAGCGGATGCCGCCCTCACGGCGAAGATCTTGAACTTAGTGCAACAAGCTTCCAACTACAAGCAGCTTCGCAAGGGCGCTAACGAAGCTACCAAGACGTTAAACCGAGGACTCTCAGAGTTCATTATAATGGCGGCTGATGCCGAACCATTAGAAATTGTGCTTCACATTCCTATCCTCTGTGAGGACAAAAATGTACCTTATGTATTTGTTAGGTCTAAGCAAGCCCTTGGCCGGGCGTGCGGCGTGTCCCGCCCGATCATATCTTGTTCTATCACAATCAATGAAGGCTCGCAGCTAAAACCGCAGATCCAGGGCATCCAACAGGAAATTGAGAGACTCTTAGTATAAGTTATGTGATGTTGAGTGCTGTTTTTTAAATAATACTATTTGTATGTTCAATTACTTTGATTAGCTGACTTCTAAACAATCTATTGAAATTACAAAATGTACCAAAAAAAATGCTATCGTTTTAGTATCTTGTGTAACCTGTCTTCAAAGCATTCATTTGCCAAAACACTTACCTGCTTTAGGTTAATGTTATATTTTCATAACTTCAATGTAAGTGCTATGTTATACATAATTATTACAACTCAAAAAGTTTTTGGCATAAAATTTAAATTAACTGCCCAACAAATGCACCTACATCTGCAATGCAATAAAACACTATCTTACAATAATATTTCTCTTATATAATAAAGGTATCATTTACATTGGCCTCTAAAACTAGTAAC
Source organism: Antitype chi (assembly GCA_947359405.1). Lineage (NCBI taxonomy): Eukaryota > Metazoa > Arthropoda > Insecta > Lepidoptera > Noctuidae > Antitype > Antitype chi. The sequence continues at coordinate 1,421,936 of OX375823.1, forward strand.
AACACTTGATCAGGAGGTAAACAACTTTTTGATTCTGAGGTCCCAGTTGGCCTCCCAGCTAGTTTCCCTGAAAGTGGCAATTTCCTTGTGCATCCTCTCTGCTATCAGGTTCTGTCTGGTGTTGCCAGGGAATTCTAAAAACCAACTTGCTAGCAATTTGAAGAGTTCGTCACTAGACCTGAAGGTATATCCATTGACGCCATTTTCCACAAGCTCATCGAGGCTGTGGGCAAAGAATATGTGTCATGATTTATTGTCAGTTCTATATAGAAACCACGAAAAGCATGCTTTGTCTTTAATGTATACGGAGATGACTAAGAGCGATGGTGTAGATTACAGTATCCATACACACATTATGAACAGGCATGAATTATGCCTGAGATTTTCGTTAAGCTTAATAATATTTAACTTACCAGAGGAAATCAAATGCACAAACCGGGAGTCCAGCCCCAAACATATCAACTACTTTCATTGGCAAGTCTAGGCCTGATGAGCTAGTGTGGAGACACACACCGAGGTCTGCGCTGGCCACCATCTTAGGGTAGTCAGCGGCTTCCAGCCACGGTGTATAGACCTGTATGTTCTGCCAGTTCCGCCTCTCTATTTCCTTCAGATAGCGCTGCTTCTCTGGACCTTTGCCAGTGATCACACATACCAACTTGGGCAGGGTTTTAGATAGTTCATAACTTGTTTCATAGACTGAAGACAACAATATTACATTAATTCAGAATAATATCAAGGTAATTTGTTTATTTATGAATATTAATCAACATTGTTAACATTACCAGCTGTACATCTGTACCAATTACAATACAAACAATATAATATAAATTTATATATGAGAATATATTTCTTACGCTGTAAAGCCTCCATCAGTAGTCCAAAGTCTTCATCAGGGGTCCAGCTCGTGCTGCTAAATAAAAGGCCAGGCCTGTCAGGCCTCATTTGCACCTGGCCATTAGTCTCCTGAGTAAACATTGTCTTATCAACAACCTGGCCTTTGTCTTCATTCAGCTGCTCACAGCCTGACCCCGCAAACCCAGGGTATATCCTGCTTAGTGCCACAAACCAATCATGCTTTTCTTGTAAAGTGAGTGGCTTGAATATCTTTGGTGGTCTATCATAAAGGACTGTTGCATTGCTAAAATAATAACAAAACCATTTTAACCCCAGCAGTTCCTTTAAACCCGACTGCAGAGGGTAATGTGTTTATCAGCCTATGTATGGTTCTTCCTTTTTACACTTTGGTGTTACTGTGATAAATTTTGTCTGAATTAAAGACCTAGTGATCGCCCAGTGCTTGAAATTCGAACATAATTCATTTAGACTTAATGTATTTCTAATGCATATCTTTCTTCACTCCTTCCCCATATAAACTTTAACTGTGCCAAACTTCATACTCCTCCATCTGCGTAATTTTCGTAAAATAGCTTAGTCTTTCCTTCGCAAATTGTTTAAAAGAATTAGACTCAGTTGGGTCTAATACATATGTAACATAACTTAGTTAGTTCATTTATACAAGTAAGAACTAGAAAACAACATTATCTATAAATATAACCCTACTAAAAAGATGCCTACTAAAATAAAATACTTACTGAACATTCCAATTCATTATCAAATCTTCTTTCATAGAATATGTAACACAAATGCTATGATCTGCTGACTGACCAAAGAACTTCTCTATAAATCTGGCTATTCTCACAAATAAGTTATCAGGAGACTGAGACATAGCCATGATGGAATAAGCATAGTTGTGCCAGTCTATTATAAATTTGGCTTTACTAAATAAGCAGTATAATCTACATATTGGCAATGTAGGAATTGCTGGAGGGTTCTGGCAGAGCACATAATTACATTTTCCGGTGACGTATAAAGTAAAAAGTAAGCTTATCGTCTGCCATATCGTTTTGGCGATATATCTCACTAATCTGGGGCCAATATTGATGGGCTGCAGCTCCGTTATCGTGATGTGAGGGTGCTCCAAGATTTCATTGAGAGGTTGAGACTCCAAATAGCTAATAATTTTCACTTCCAATCCATTATTTGCAAGAGATAACGCATGATATTGCATACGTGGACTTCTGCCGATATCGCCCAAAACTACGACTTTTACAACTTTTCTTCCTGGTTTTGATGCCATGGTAGTCATTTCACAAGTACACAATCACAAGCCTATAATGGAACTCATCTTTTTACAAGTTAATTCAACTTTTCTTCATTTACCGGTAAATTAATTTGTTTTCAAACATTTTTCGGCGCACCGCGCGCCGCACAGATCATGAGAAATTGACAATAGTCATAGTGTCTTTGACAGGATCGTAAATGGAACGTCAATTTCGGACAATTCGAAAATCCGCAAAATTACCCGTACTTACGCGTGCCTGTCCTGTGTTCACAGCACTAAAAAGATGACCGGGAAAGTTTTAGGCGTTTTTAGCCCTGTCAATAGTAGACTCTAAAGTGCCGTGCTTGACCAACACTGTGGACACAGAGTACTTTTTTATATATGACTGACTGAAGACGCCTAAAGAGTAGCTTGCCCGGATAGCTACATTATCCGCCAGTGGATCTGTCTTTCCAAAGGCAGTGTGATGAACCGCTTTGCTTTTAGCTTCGGAATTATCTTATTAATACGTCCACGTATTGTAGTGTAGAGCGTACCGGCTTGCTGGCTGTGTGGGTGAATGTGAGTGGCAGTCATGCTTCTGGCTTCGTATACTGAGTGACATCACCTTCCGGCTCGCTACTTGTCTGCGTCCAGGCGCTCCTTGCGTGGCCGTTGTGTATTGAATGCCCCGGTATCCTGCAGTAATAGCGCAGGCTGGACAGCACGGCACGCCAGCATCAATGACATCATCAGTGTCATCATCATTGTAGAACCAAATGGCTTGGCACGTGACGATGCGAAGAGACCAGACAGAATGACCATAATGCCTTTGTATGGATGCAACGCTGTTTCGACACCCTTGCACCATCCGATGGGATGGTGCAAGGGTGTCGAAACAGCTGAAGGGAGATGTCCCAATGTCGGGCTGTACTGGGGCGCCCGCTGTAGGTGCGGAAAACTTCAAACGGTGCAAATAGTCCAATCTTATTGGGACTTTAAGTCCCAAAAAGAAGAGAGTTTGAAGTCCAAACACTAGGGCCATACGGTCTGAGCGCCCACTTAGTTTTTCGAGACGTCGCTAAGTGGTTGGTCAACTCATCACATGACCCGAGGACTCGACTGTTTTTGGGCCAAAGAACCGTTAATTTATTTTTGCAAGACTGCGAAGGAAGACACTTGTCAGTTCACACCTATACTCAACTCAGAGCATCTAAAGGTTAAATGCTCTAGGATAGTCAAACGTGCGTCCATCCATAGAATTAGTATGTACCGACGCCAACACATCAAGCTACCCCAATCTCTGAAATTTCTTTGATAGATTTTCAACTTTATTACATAGTAGTAATAAGATTCATGTTCAATTGGGAAAATTTTACAGTTTGGGGTAGCTTGATGTGCTGATTGATGTCTATATTCTCTGTCTGTACATTAAATAAATCGCCATTAATTTCCAGCCGTTTCAGATAACTGTCAAAAACAGCTGGGCAGTGGGCAATTGGGCATGACACCACAGAGTACTTTTTTATTGCATGACACACAGAACACATAACACGGAGGGCATGACATTTTTGTAATGTTGACAAATAAAATACAGTGCGCGACGAAAAATTAAAAAAATATTTTGTTTTGCTCCGGCTTCATTAGGTAATACACAATAACGGTAGTTAATAAAAAATACAACATGTCCAAAGTGTTAATGATAAGACATTTACCCGTTACGCTATCATTTCAAGAAAAGCAACAACTCCTGAAGCATTTTGGAGCTGATGAAGTTTGGGAGACACGATCGAAACGAAACTACATCTTTGCTTCATTCAGTTGCGCGAATAAAGCAAAAGCATCGCTTTTACGCCTTCACCAACTTGAAATAGCCAACAGAAGACTAGTAGTTGAATATTCTCAAGAAAAGGAACCGGTAACAAGCAATAAGCCAGAGGTAGAACAGAATTCGGACACTACTAATTTAATAAAACAATTCCTTAAAGTTTTGAATGCATGGAATCCATCTATCGACTTCTATCAACCTCCACCAATACATTTAAAGTTCAAGTACCCAGAAATCAATCCAGAAATAGCTGTTAATATAATTAGTGCATTATTTTCCCACAAACCATTTTATACACAAACTTTGCATCTGATGAACAAGATGTGTCTTGATGTACCTTTCAAAGAAAATGCTAAATCAATGGAGTTTTTCAAAGAAACATATCGGCATTTCTTTGTTGGAGATATACAACTGCCACCACCACCTGTGAGCGAGCCAGAGTCTGAAATATCAAGTGCCGAGGATGAGCAGAAAGTAAAGCCTGTCAGAAAACTAGTAACAAGGAAAAGAAAACTAGCAGTACCCAAGCACAATCCCTTGCAACTTCCACCAGCCGTACCAGTTGCCAAGACTAAAAAAACTGTATTTCAGCAGGAAGATGTATTTGAAACTATTATTCCAATTCAAGAACCAAAGAAAATTATGCTGAATGTCCATCAAGATGCTTTACAAAAGCCCACTGAAGAACCAGATATTATAGGAGAGCTTGGAAAATTCCAGAAAGAGGAGCAACCGGTTGAAGTTGAACAAAAACAAGAAGAACCAGACCAACCTGTCATTACCAAGAAAGAATTGTTACGAAACAGGATATCGTACAAAGACATGAAGATCCTACCAGTCTTCAAAAACTATCATCCTGGGCAACCATCAATGAGATTATACATCAAAAATTTGGCTAAAACTGTGACTGAACAAGATCTTAAAAGTATTTATAAGCGTTATGTTGAAGGATTGACTGATGAAGAACTTACAGGCTTTGATGTGAGAGTCATGCAGGAAGGCAGGATGAAGGGACAAGCATTTGTGACATTCTCTGCTGTGAGCACGGCAGAAACAGCCCTGAATGAAACTAACGGTTACCTACTGAAAGAGAAACCAATGGTTGTACAGTTTGCTAGAGCAGCCAATAAAAAGACCATAGAGTAATCATTTGTTTTATTTCTTTCCTCAAATTTTGATTACTTTAGATCAGTGGTTCCCAAAGTTGACTACCCACCTAGCAAAAACTTCCAAATTTCGGACTCACCTCTTGCCTGATGGATGGAGAAAAAAAAGGGGAATTGTATAAATGAAGGACTGTTCAAATAAATAATTCAGTTACAATCGAATATTTAAATACTTAATTTTATTATATTTCATGGAATGCTATTTCAATGAGAATACTTCTCATTGAAATAGCATTAGTATTAGTTTCCAATTTTTTGTCAGTAGAGCTGTAGCATCAACTTGCATTTTAGGTAACAGACAAGGATAGTTGCTATCAACTAAGAGCAAGAATTTTGTTAACTGCTTGCGATCAAAACTATTTTTCAGTGACTGAGTATTTTCTGATAAATCAATTAATTCTTCGCTTGAAATCATCCTATTTTTCAAGGCCCCTGAATATTCGCGACCCTTAGTTTGGGAAATGCTGCTTTAGATCAGTAAGTTTCTTTTACATTAGGTAAATAAAAGAACAGTTAAACAATTAACATTTTATATTTGCATTAGTTCAATGGCATATGACATAGAATCTTCATCATTCTCAATCATCTTACCAGACAACAACTTGTTTATAACAGGTAATATCTCACTGACTGTGTGTAGCTGCTTTATAAGGTCTAATACAATATTCAGTGTGTTTTGCAAAACTGAAGTTACTTTCTCATCCTTTGTCATTAGGTACTGTTGGTAGAATGCATCCATCAACAGTGTGTACCAATCAAACAGCTTGCTCTCATAGTCTGTGTCCATACTTTTGTCAGAATTCACAAGTACATGTGCCATGTATGTCATGAGAAATAGAGTATCATCCAAACTGAGGCCACTTCTCAATGGTGGAATAATCAGTGCATCACTGAATGAGATTTGCAGAGTAAAGTTTAGCAATTCAAACTTAGCCCTGTGCACTATTTGTTCCTTCTTAGTGCTGTGCTCACCAGAACATAACTTTGTGAATTCTTCACCATTAGTGACATCAATATTATTTGGGTTGACAAGTTTTATAGAATACTTCAGTAATGCCACTAAAGTTGTTTCTGGAATGTCTTTGAACTGCTTGAGTGTTTGGTACACAGCTCTAAAGTCTTCCTTTGCTAACAGTGGAGGTATTACATTGCTACATATACTTCTTTCTGTGAGACCTAGTTTAACAAGGTCTTTTGTCTCATCATTGACTGGGAATTGAGGTTCAGTTGGTGAATCCCAGTCTGCTATCTCCATACACTCATCTTGAATGACTTCATGGGACCCTAAGAGACTGGACAGATTTCTCTTTGTCTGTAGGACATATGGCAACATGCCAATGTGGTTGGAGGCTTCTAAAATGATGCGTCCATGGAAGCAGTATAACTTAGCACCTTCTGCATACATCTTCATAGGGTATCTGCATGACCCAACTCCGAGTACTATGTTGTAAGCTATAATGATGGCTCCATCTTGCTCTGTGTTGCTTCCAAAAACTATGAGATGCTCTTTGCCCATCCAGGCTAGGGATACACTGGATAGAGTTGATACCCATGGTACACTACCTATTGTTTTCCAGTCCTTAAAGTTATATACTGTCATTTTTCCATCACTCCCTGAAAACAGATAATAAATTTAGGTTTAAAGATTTTTTCTTTTATTTTTCTCAAAATCAATTAGTCCCTTAACTGTGAAACTTGTCTATAGCATTGAAAATTAATAGTAAATTAATCAATACTCACACAAAATATACACAGCATTATTTTCCTCAGTGCAGATAAACGTTCCAACAACATAAACATCATCAGGTCTTGTAATCTTGGTCCTCATCAACTTAGATCTGTCCATGTCACCAAGTTCATCTCGTAATGGACAGTTAAGAATTTCATAGCTATCTTTATTATTCTTCACAATATAACAAATGAAGTCTAACTTGTTGATTGTGTAGCAAGCAGATTCAACAATTGTGTCAGTGTCTTTCAACAGAGACTTGCTTTCATAAGTCTTTCTGTTGTCAAGTGCATATGGTAGAGATGCACAGTTGCCATTGGAGAACACGATGAGTGAAGCCTGCTTGTCTCTAGGGATGACTTTTAATATATTCAGGGGAAACTGGAAATTAAATTAGATAGTTCTCTATTAAGTTAGTTAACAGGTTCTTATGGCCTGATTTCTGTATAGTAGAACCAGCCGCTACATAGAATAATTTACTATGTTACCTTGAATTTCTTGATTTTATCCAAATTTTCTGAGTTCTCTTTCCATGTTTTGATGGTATTTTTGTTGAACACACCGACATAGCTCGCTTGCTCCTTGTCATAGATTACAGTAGATGTTATGTGGTCTTTGGATGTCCAACCACCGACCTGCTTCTGGTCTGAAAGCTGAAAAAGTAAGGTACCTACGGTCATAGCCTTTACGGATAAACAAATAAGGTTTTAAGACATAATAATAAGTTGTTATTGTTTAAATTTGGCATTGGAATAATCTTGTGATTGTTTATATAGTTATTTAAGAACTTACTTGGTATTTATTGACGACATTTCGTCCCAAAGTAACAATAACGTGTTTTTCTTCTTTATTGTCTGCAACGCCGAGAAAACTTTTCTGATCTATTAATGGGCACAGCACGTAGTAATTATGTAACTTAGCCATTATTTTTCTCAGGTAGCTAATTCATAAACACGAAAAACCGCGTGTAAAAACACGATGACATATTTTTGTTGAGGTTTCTATCTGTAACTCTGTACCACAGAGTGCATTTTTATTGCTTTGTCTGTGCTAGTCACAGAACACATATACTCCTAACGGAGGTACTAATACTATGCGGACTCTGTGGAATGTTCTGTGGTGGAATCGTTCCAGATATAAATTTAACAAATTCCACATTTATTGCATAGTTCTGACAGACAGTAGTCGACATTCAGTTCGTTCGGATATTACACAAAACAAAAATTGCTGGCAGTATTTGTTTGTGTTGTGTCCGGTGCTGAGTGTGTGTGGAAGGCACAACTGTGGACCCAGTGGACCTCTCTAATACGGGCAGTTGTCACATACGTGGTGTAACATGTCTGATTTGACTTTAGTAAATAAAAACAAAAGAAATTCGCTAATTTTAATTCCAATCGCGAGAACTTACCTACTCATCAATTCAAATCTCTACTCTGTTGGAAGTATTTATTATAGTACTAAGTACTGTAGGTAGTTACTGTGGTAGTAGGTACATACCTAGCATTGTTTCCGAATTTGAACATTCATGATCAGAGTTCAAGGTTATCAGCTTTGAAGTTTGACTCTTATCGTTCATATTTATTAGTTTTATTTTATTACATCATCACTACGACTTATCTACATACGTTGTCTCATACTTGGTCGATTCATATAATCAGCTAGTTGTGTTGTATAATTTACTTATTTTGTGACAGTCACCCAGTGCGCACGAACATGTCGACAGCCGGGAAAGTAATCAAGTGTCAAGCGGCCGTGGCATGGGAGGCCGGCAAGCCTCTGTCCATCGAAGAGATAGAAGTAGACCCGCCTAGAGCTGGCGAAGTGCGCGTTAAGATCACTGCAACTGGAGTATGCCATACTGATGCATACACGCTCTCCGGTAAGGACCCCGAGGGAGTGTTCCCTGTTGTGCTGGGTCACGAGGGTGGCGGCATCGTCGAGAGTGTCGGCGAAGGAGTCACCTCCGTCAAGCCTGGAGACCACGTCGTGCCCCTGTACGTACCCCAGTGCAACACATGTAAGTTCTGCTTGAATCCCAAAACCAACCTTTGCCAGAAGGTGCGCATCACACAAGGCCAAGGTGTCATGCCCGACGGCACTCGCCGCTTCCGCTGCAAGGGAAAGGAACTGTTCCACTTCATGGGATGTTCCACCTTTAGTGAATACACAGTTGTTCTAGAAATTTCTCTGTGCAAAGTCAATGAAGCAGCAGCTCTAGATAAAGTGTGCCTGTTGGGTTGTGGAGTCCCCACTGGCTATGGAGCAGCACTCAACACAGCTAAGGTTGAACCTGGAACAAACTGTGCTATCTTCGGTCTGGGAGCAGTTGGTCTTGCTGTTGCATTGGGCTGCAAGGCTGCTGGAGCTAAACGCATCATTGGAGTAGACATCAACCCTGATAAATTCGAAGTAGCTAAGAAGTTCGGAGTCAATGAATTTGTGAACCCCAAAGATTCTGACAAACCCATTCAACAGGTTCTTGTTGACTTGACTGATGGAGGTCTGGACTATACTTTTGAATGCATTGGTAATGTGAACACCATGCGTGCAGCTCTGGAAGCATGTCACAAAGGTTGGGGCGTGTCTGTCATCATTGGTGTGGCTGCCGCTGGCGAAGAGATCAGCACTCGGCCATTCCAGCTTGTTACTGGCCGTACCTGGAAAGGAACAGCTTTTGGAGGCTATAAGAGCCGTGAGAGTGTACCAAAGCTTGTTGATGAGTACTTGGCAAACAAACTTCCTCTGGATGCATTTGTCACCCACAATGTGCCCTTGAAGGAGATCAATGAGGCTTTCCACCTGATGCACGTAGGCAAATCTATCCGTGCTGTTGTACAGTTGTAAATTTAAGCAAAACTTTATATTTATCTAAGCATTTATGTTATTGTCCTTGTTATTCTGCATTTTCCAAGAAGTGATTAACATCTCAAACATGATACCCAATATTTATAAATATAAACCTTGATACTCTGAACTGCATTTTCATTGTTTTCTTTTCACCTTGATTGCGATTGGGAGAGGCATGTTGTGTTATCATAACTATTATGATTACACTGATTGTGATCAGACTTAAATAACTGTATCACTTAAAGGGGCTTGTAGCTGCCCTTACCCTGGATGCTTAGTTGGAAGCTTGCAAGGAGTGACAACAGAACACCACCAAGATTTCTAAAGCTAGGTAGGTACTTATGGAACTATCCATTACCTATAGATACCTACTTATTTAACGAATGCCACTGTCTTATCAGAATTATTATCTCATGTCAGATGTTTGTGTGTAGTGTGTTTATGTATCTAACCAAAGATCTAACCTTTTGAGCGCCAAGCGGTACCGAACGCGACGTCCTTTTTTTTTGTAGGGCATCTCGCAGTTGGCCTTGAGAGAGGCCGTGACTGCTTAACCGGTCTTTCCTGGGGCTGCCTGAATTAACTTAACGCCTCCAGCCAGGGCTTAAAAACTAGGTAACTAAATTAGGCGACTGCACGCTGAGGGCATCCTCTGCTGGGTACGGGCGTCGGCTCAGGGCATCACTGGTAGGGGGACAGCAAGTGGGGACAGCCTGGATCAAAATATATTTGCATTATTATTATTAATCGGGGAATTTAACTCTACTGGCTCAGCTGCGGCGCGGGCTGGCGCTTCAACTAGCAGCAACGGTGGGTCTATCAATCTTGCTTCGGAACTTAATTCATTATCTTCACTAATTTTTGATAACAATAATAAACACTATCCACAGAGAGCAGCACTATTTCACACTGACCTTTATGCAATTACGTCTATGACGTCACAGGGTGCACGAGGCACCGATATCTATTAGTCTCGTAGTGACGGATCTTTCAATATCGATATCAGTACAACCAAAGTACGGCACTTTGTGTGTATTCAAAGATTCGTGTAAATAATGTGTAAGGGCTAGCAAATTAAGTATATTCCTTTTAAGGATAGCATTTTTTTTTCTGAACTTAAACTGAACATTTCGTTTCGAGTTTAATGTTATAAACATTATGATTAGATGTTGTCTTCTAATATAGACATGACGTGGGGGCACGGAAACTATTGTCTTCTATAGAAGACCATGGCGCTCAAAAGGTTAAGCAAATGACGCTAGGCGTCTGTCCTGGTAGATGAGTACCTAAATAGAATGGGGTCCTTTTCATAACATTACCTATATACTAGTGATACCATAGAATTGAGACCACTGACTAAAAATAAATTGAAAACGTTTAATAATAATGTTCTTAGCAATCTCTCAATAGCAACTTTAGATTCACAAGACCCCAATGTAAACTATGGCACACTTTTTTCTACAGTATGCCAAGAATTCAATAAAGCATGTCCTGTAAAAAAAGTTACAATCACTACTAGACCAAAATTTAGTGAATGGGCCACTGATGGCATTAGAAAAAGCAGAGACATCTTATATAATTTGTATAATGAAAAGTCATTGACTTCAGATCAGGCCTTTCATAATTATGTAAGAAACTATTCTAAGATATTCAAAAGAGTCTGTGCTCAAGCTAAATCTAAATTAATAAGTAACAAAATTAGTATTTCTAAAAATAAAATAAAAGCTGTGTGGCAGGTAATTAACAAAGAAACTGGAAACACAAAACAACGAGATCAGAATGAGTTAGCTCTGAAAATTGACAATGAAACCATTTCAGATAAGTTAAAAGTTGCGGAGACTCTTGAAAATTTCTTTACCAACATCCCAATAGAGGTTACGAAATGTCTCCCCTCATCATCTGTATTAGCTGAATCTCTTCTTAAAGAAAACTTCAGTAAGGACATTCCAAGTTTTGAATTCAAACCCATCTCTATTGCCACAATTAAAACAGCATTTAAAAGTCTTAACATAAAAAACACTGAAGACTTATGGGGGATTTCCGTTAAGGTTATTGAAAATATCATTGACACAATTGCCCCTGTCCTAACAGGCATATTTAATCAATGTTTAGACAGCGGTACGTTTCCTGACTTAATGAAACATAGTAAAGTAGTACCAATTTTCAAATCGGGTAGTAAGAGTGATCCCTCTAATTATAGACCTATAGGTATCTGTGCTTCCAGCATTGAGCAAAATTTATGAAAAAATCATGCTGGACCAGATGTTGTCACATTTTAACTCAAATGGGATTTTACATAGTCGACAGTTTGGTTTCACGAAAGGTAGGTCGACGACTGACGCGGGAGTAAAACTCATCAGTCACATTTTGGAATCCTGGGAGAGTTCTCAGGATGCGATTGGCATTTTCTGTGACCTCTCAAAAGCGTTTGACTGCGTTGACCACAATACACTGATCTGTAAATTACACCACTACGGAATTCGTGGACAAGCTGCTGATCTTGTACTTTCCTACTTATCAAACAGGCAGCAAAAAGTAAACGTTAACGGGGCGACATCCTCGGGGTCTCTAGTTAGGATGGGCGTGCCTCAAGGTTCAATTCTTGGTCCTTTTTTATTTCTAGTTTATATTAATGACCTTCCCTATCTGATGGCTAACTTCTCGGATATAATTTTATTCGCTGATGACACTTCTCTTATTTTTAGAATAGATAGAAAAGATACGGATGTCTTACATGTCAACGAAAGCCTAGCTGTTCTATCGAAATGGTTTGCTGCTAATAATCTTTTACTCAATGCGAACAAAACTAAATGTCTTAAGTTCTCGCTACCAAATGTACCCCAAGTAGGTCTAAATTTAAAACTTGATGGCAAGAAACTAGATGCTATTTCGGAAACTGTATTTTTGGGAATTACTTTAGATTCAAAATTGCAATGGGGTGCCCACATTAGAGCGCTTTCAAGCAGATTAAGCTCAGCTGCTTACGCAGTAAGAAAAATAAGGCAGTTGACAGATGTAGCCACAGCTAGGTTAGTATACTTTGCTTATTTTCACAGTATTATGTCTTATGGCGTTCTGCTGTGGGGATCGGCAGCGGACGTAGATTCAATTTTTATTTTACAAAAGAGGGCAATCCGCGCAATCTATAAAATGGGGCCTCGCGAGTCTCTTAGAAACAAATTCAACGAAATTGATATACTTACTCTGCCTTCTCTTTATATTCTAGAAAATATCTTGTATGTTCGCAAAAACTTAGGTCTTTTCAAAAAAAGATGCGATTTCCATAATCTAAATACACGTAGTAAAGATGAAATTGTGATTCCAAAATTTAGATTAACTAAAACTAGCAAGTCATTTCTAATAAACAGTATCCGCTTCTATAACAAGTTGCCAAAGTCGGTTACAGAACTTAGCGATGGAAAGTTTAAAACTCACATCAAACGTGTCCTTATCAAAAAAGCATATTATAAGATAAAAGACTACGTTGAAGACAGGGAAGTTTGGCATTAATTCCTTCTGCACATGTGGCTTCCCTGGTACCTCATTAACAGCAAAACCGTGTGAAAGTCTATTAACTGCTCCCAAATTGCAATGTTAATTTTTATTCTTTTTATTATTATTTTTACAATGTCTGACATATTCTCGTCATTATTTGACATTATAAATCAATTTTACTACCTACTATTTATTTTCAGTGATTGTCATCGAAATCATGTCACTTGGTTCAAATAGATTCATTTTATATAGGTAGATTCTTTTACATATTGTGAATGAGAGAACGTTGTAGGCCTTAGAGACTAGATTTGTAGACGTTTTTCTATTCTGTATTTTCATTCCTCTAAGTACCTGGTACTTATTGACTGGCCTGCACTGTCCTCCCATACCTATTATCACTGTAATTTGAAAACATTGTAAAAGCCAATTATTTTTAAAAGAGTAACCGTGGAGTTTCTTGCCGGCTCTTCTCCATAGGAAACGACAAATTGGAACCGTGCACCTAGCTTCTGACGTTTCATAAGTGCCCATGCAGGCTTATGTGAAATAAAATATTTTGATTTTGATTTTGATGTGCAGACTAGTCGGGAAAGCCGACCAGTCGGTCATATTATTTTGTAGTCGGCGACTAGTCGGCTAAAACCGCCGACTAGTTGGCCCATAGACGGTGATTGAAAAGATTTCAATCTTTACTGTTATTGTTTTATTAAAGAATCAGTTTCACAGTTTACTTTCAGTGCAATCTAGAAAACCATAGGAAATTAGGATAGGAAGAAACGCCGCCCGGCTCGCACGTAAACAATGATAGAATAAATGCAAATAAATAAAAAGTCCCAAAAATAGGGTATTTTATTCTCTGAGAAAAAAAAACTAAAGCAGTCGGAAAATGTTGGTTTTAGTTCAAAATACAAAATAATATATAATTTTAAATAACAAAATTAATGTTAAAATTAAATTCATAGATTTCAGTTTTTTTTAACACTGAAAATATGGTAGCCGCCATGTTATTACGTCATACCGCTGTTTAAACTAATCAACTGAACAACTTTGTACTTTTTTTTTTTTTTTTTAATAATAATAAACATTTATTTTCTCTTCCACAAAGGCACCTTAAATTTAAGAAGATTACATATGTGAATAAAACCTTTGTGGGAGACTGGTATCTGCACTAGGAAAACCTGTCACACAGATTACCAGGCCCCCCCCAAAAACAATGTATGAGTACAACTTAAATCTTAAAGAGTAACAATAATTTTAACCTTTGGTCGGAAACATTTGCGAAACTAAAATAAAGAACCAAAAAAAAAAGATACAAAAAAAATAATAAAAATTGTTATTAGTGTGTTTGTGTGGTAATATGTGGTGTGGTCTAGTATAGTGTAATGTAGTGTAGCGTGGTGTGGTGTGGACTTTTATTATTTTCGTAAACAAAGTAATTTTTATTGAAATAATATCTTACATTCAGGAACAGCAAACCAACGATAAGTAGAATAATAACTATTTTTTTTTAAATTATGAACAAATATCATAAAAAATATCAGCGCATTTGCATACACAGCAAACGGACGTCATACCCACAGAGTAATATAATATGGCGTCCACTGCGTGCAGCGTTTTTGTCAAATTACGCGCGAAATATGAAAATGTAAAATTTAAATACATTTTTATGGCACTCATCTATTCCAATAAAAATGTTGTTTTATTAAGCGGTTTATTATCATTTTAGAATCGAATTAAGACACTTTTCAAAAATAGGTGTAATACCCTATTCCACCTGGTCGAGGGACGCTGCGCACCCGGCACCTACGAGCCGAAAGCCAAGTCACGAACATTACCGATGTTACCCGAACGCAATAATCGGCATGGCCGACTAGTCGGCCATTTTGCAGCCGACTAGTCGGCCAAAGTCATAGTCGGCCCATCTCTACTATATCTAACTTAAATAATATGTCAATTTGTATTTCACATGTCCAATACGAACATGTAAAATGCCCACATTACAAGGTAAACTTCAAACTAGGTACGCTGAAATGACAGATCGGTAATTTTAAACAGTGAATTCCATCTATTCAAAGTTCCCATGTATGTACCAGACGCTAACAAACAGTGAATTCCATCTATTCAAAGTTCCCATGTATGTACCAGACGCTAACAAACACATAAAGCTGCCCCAAACTGTAAAATTTTCCCAATTGAACATAGCCTATATTATAAATGTGAAAGTTTGTGAAGATGTTTGTAACTCAATCACGCAAAAACGGCTGAACGGATTTGGATGAAATTTGGCACACAGATAGATTATAACCTAAATTGACACAGGATTTTTTTTTATCCCGGTAGTACGTTCTCGTGGATAATTGCCGACATTCACGCGGGCGACGGCGAAGCCGCGGGCGGATGCTAGTGCTGTAATAAAGATGAAAATCCATAAAAGAAATTTGACAGATTGGGGTAGCTTGATGTGCTGGCGTCTGCACGTGAATACATTCCACTGATTTAATATAATTGTAAATCGTGAAATTCCCCCTAGGTTGAAGATATTGTGGATGCTTCTGAAGGTGCCATACCTACATGTAGTCAAATTCTGGTCTGTCTTTATTTAGGCTGCCATCGACATGCTAACCAGAAGCTAGCAGTCTTTTTATCAGTATTGTTTCGTAAATTCTAAAATCCTGCGTCCTCCGCTCAAAAAAGTGCTCAAACCTTAACTACATACTAAAATCTAAAAATAAAAACAAAGCCACATGGGACGTCATCAAAAATAAAACAGACACTCATAAAACATTTAATCAAATAAATGCACTCGATCACGAAGGCTGTATTTTAAACGATCCAAGTCAAATAGCAAACTCTTTTAATAATTATTTTATTGATATTGCTAGTAAAAAATCTCAACCTTCAAGAAATACTTGTTCATCTCAACCCAATAGAAACATTTCCAGCATATTTTTGAACCCATGTTCTGAAACTGAAGTTTCCCGAATAATAGTATCTCTAAACAATAAAAAGTCGGTAGGGTATGATGAGATCTCTACGCACATACTTAAATTATGTGCTGAAATCATAGCACCAATACTATGCCACACAATTAATTTATCTCTATTTGAGGGAATCTTCCCCGAACGATTAAAATTTTCAATTGTTAAGCCCCTTCATAAAAGTAAGAATACACTAGATAAAAATAATTATAGACCTATCACTCTCATTTCAATATTTTCAAAAATTTACGAAAAAATAATGCATAGTCGTTTAGTTCAATTTATAAATAAACATAAAATTATTAACGAAGAACAAAATGGATTTCAAAAAGGTAAGTCAACAACTCTGGCAGCATTCTCTTTAGTGAGGTCCATTACAGATAATATAGATAAAAAACGCTCTGTTTCCGTAATTTTCCTAGATATGAGCAAGGCTTTTGATCTCGTTAACCACAACTCACTCCTAGATAAATGTGAGCGCTACGGCATCAGAGGTCCAGCGTTAGAATGGCTGAGAAGTTACCTCAGTAATAGACAACAGTGTATTGAAGTATCCCGCATTAATGATAAACTCGTTGTGATGGTATATAAATCTTTATATAGACACAATGGGTCTGGAGTACCTCAAGGAAGCATCCTTGGGCCTCTTCTCTTCCTTTTGTACATTAACGACTTACCAAATATAACAAATCATAAGTGCGTACTATTTGCAGATGATGTGTCAGTAATAATACCGGAAAATAACAAAACATTACATGAACTAGAAGTAAATCAAACTATCAACGACATAATAAATTGGCTAAACGAAAACCACTTAAAAATAAATTTATCTAAAACAAAATTCATTCAATTTGCAAATTACAAACAAAATCCCCCAAAAATTACTTTAATCTCCAATAACGAAGTAATTAATAAAGTAAATAGTATAAAATTTTTAGGTCTAACACTCGATGAAAATTGTAATTGGGGAACACATATCGAAAATCTATGCAAAAAAATAAACAGATTTGTATATTATGCACTAAGAGAACTACGTAAAACAGCGAATGAAGAAGCTGCACTCAGCGCCTATCACGGCTACGTAGCATCTGTATTGAGGTACGGCTTGCTTCTATGGGGCAACTCGTCTCAAGTTCAAAGAGCTTTCATAGCGCAAAAAAAATGCTTGAGAGCAATAACTGGGGCGCCTCCATATGAGAGTTGTAGACCAATTTTTAAAAAACTAAAGGTTTTAACGATTTGTTCTATTTATATTTTAGAAATAGCAATATTTGTAAGGAAAAATTCACACTTCTTCTCCACAGTAACCGAAAATAATAGATTCACAAAAAGGGACCCCACCAAATTAAAAAACCAATTTTGTAACAGCACTCTCCACTATAGAAACAGTTATCTGATGTCCATAAAAGTTTACAACCATATTCCAAAACGAATACGAGAATTACCATTACATTTCTTCAAAAAACAAGTAAAAACTTGGCTTCTCCAAAATAATTTTTATACACTAAAAGAATTTTTTGAATATAAATAGACAGGTATTATACATAGGTATTAGATTTTTTTATATTAATACGAAGTTTATTATTGTTGTGTTTTACTTTATTTTGTTTTATATTGTGTGTGTGCCCTTATAGTGTTTTATATTGTGTTATAAAGTAAACATAGTTTAAAAGTTAGGTTCTACACCCATGTGTAATTACTAATTATTGTAAATATTCGTATGCCGCTCTTAGCGGCGGATGTGTCCTGAACATTTTTATACTTGACCAACTCTGTATCTACCATATCCGACGAATAAATATCTTTATCTTTATCTTATCTAATCTACTTACAACTGACAGGATTATTAAACTCGGCACCTAGTTTCTAATTGGCGATAAATGATACCACAAATAGTATGTACCTTAATTGAGTCGACCTTGACTTTCGTCTTTATAAAAATGACGTAGAAAAATTCTTATGAAAATATTTAGTTCTACCTAGTAGATTAGATATTTTATACCTTTCATAACACAAATAAATAGGTAAATGAACATCACGCTTGTGTGTTGCTCGAAGAGATTTTTTTTTTTTTTAAAGATAAGCAGATGTGTATAGTACTGCGTGTACTTTATATTTCTTTACTATTTCGCCAGTCGAATATTATGTATAATATCACTGTCCAACCTGAGGACCAAATCCAGAACCTTTCTTAGCAGCCGCACTAGCGACCACTAGGCAAAAGAATCAGCCATCAGTTTAGCAAGATCCTGCGGTAAATATCTCCGTGTTACCCACGCGTAACTAGCCTCTCCCGAAATAATTGGGGTTTATCAAGACCGAGTGCTTCGCTCAATTATGTTATATCAGTATGTAAGTACCTACTGAATGATCAATAAAATCAGCAATTATACGAATCTTGACAGTCCGTGACGCTAATTGAGTAATTAGAGCTGAAAAGGTCAACATTTTGATACTAATAAATCAAAAAGTTTTAGATAAAATTACTTGTCGTACATTCGCTCGCATACCAACAAAACCATTAAGAAAATACCATTTGTCTTTTTTCATAACAAAATATAATATATTGCATTATTTAATTATGTAATTATCCAACATTTTTACAAACATTTATTTACAATTTACACAATAATTTCGACTAATTAGAGAAACATTGTTATAATAATTATAAATATATTGTCATAATTATTACATCTATAAAATTTTATGATAAACAATGAAAGATAATGTACTCTTGTAGGTACATCTTTGTCATAATTTTATAAAAAAATATTAACTCAAGCACAGGAGATATACAGTCACCAAAAGAGATATTAGGTACTTATTTATTTTGGTGACTGTACACAGTATTAAACATTAAATTATAATTTCAACTAAACATCTATAATCTTACAAATTACATTGGACAAATGCGAGGAACAATGAAATGAATGCCTGTGAAGTATTATAAATTAAAACATTGCTCAGTATGGAGTAGGATATAAAAAACTCGTCTTTGCAAATGGTGTAGGACGATTTAAAATGTAGATATTATTCAAAAAGACTTTAGTTATAGCATACGTGGGATTTTTCATTTAATTGAATAAGCTCAACATGTCTTAGTAAAAATGATCGCAAACAAACGGATTGCTGGACCAACCAGTGTGGACTATTTTATGAGGAGTGACATGACTGTCATTTGTCATGGTGAAGATTATTTAGTATAGACCGATTGATTTGATTTTGATTTTTTGATTTTATGTGGCGAGCTAGTTCTTCCCTACCCAATTCGTTCCCCCTGCTGAAAATCTTCCAAGTGGACATGAGCTGCTATGGCTTACCTGGAAGTCTTTAAGTAGACTCCGCACTCAGGTAGGCCGAAGTAAAGAAAACCTGCTGTCCCATAAACAGTGAGGTACATCGTGTCCAGCGTGTCCTGCTGTCTGCACGCTGCAGGAGCTGATGAACGCTACTGAAGGTGTCAAGCTCGTTAGCCAAATTATGGGCTGACTTTATAGAGATTGCCATCGACACGCTAACAAGAAGACTATTTCAGCCATTTTTCTAATAGCCTGAGCCTGGTCTGCGCTGTGTGAACAGATCAAACTCTTGAATCAAAAGCCCATTTAAATACCATGATTGTGTTGTTGCAAATACATAAACGCAGATGATAGCTTTGAGATTCTGTAGCCTTTCAAAGTGATGTTAAAAAAGGTACAAGCGACCGCACGTCGGAGCTGGCCTTGACCTTGAGCTGAATTAGCATAGTTCGGAGTTTATCGATCTATACTAATAATAAAGCTGAAGAGTTTGTTTGAACGCACTAATCTCCATAACTATCAGTCGGATTTGAACATTTATTTTTGCATTTGATAGAGAAATTCTTGAGCAACGTTAACATCACACTACGACTCTTTGGAGTCGAGCAAAAAGAAAAAAAGTCAGAAACAACGTTAAGCGAAAACGAGGAAATAGCGCTGCCGGGCGATGCGATGCGACGCGGTGAGTCGGGGCCGGACTTTCACGCGAATGAAGTCGTCGGCGGAAGCTAATATAAAATAAGAGGCCAGTTTATACTGGTTTTGTTACCCCTAACGTGTGGGCAACCTACTGTACCAATAACTTTGCTCTTGCGATAGTCTTCCGAGTTCATCTTATAGTCCATCACAAGTATTTGTCTCCTACAGTGGATCCTCAGTGATCTGCTTGTAGTACTCCACATAACTGTCGCATTGTTCGCCTGAAACAATAGGAGTGCGGTTAACGCGAACGCAATAGCTATACATATTGTTTTGAATTTGTGAGTGAAGAATAAAACATTGAACAATTGTATTGAGGAGACATATTTTTATTAAGAATACAACATCACGCCTGTTATTTCCGAAGCGTTAGGTAGAGTTGAACCACATTTCGTCAGTTGCTTTAAGTTCCATGTTATAGGGGGCGAGACTGTTGCCATCAACCGGGCTCAAATCCACTAGGCTGCTACTGAGAAATTCCTGAAACCCAATAGCAATTAGCCCGACCTGGGAATCGAACCTAGTACCTCATGCTCAGCAGTAGTGCTTGCGACCACTACACCAATAAGAATTTACGGGAAAACGGAGGGAGAAATTCAGTCTATCCTACTTTATAATTGTGAAAGTTTGTATGTTTAGATGTTTGTATCAATTACGCAAAAACTGCTGGACAGATTGGCATACAGGTTTATAACCTGGATATATAATTATAACACATAGGGTAGTTTTTTATCCCGTGGGATAACTTTCGACCTCCACGCGTGCAAGGCCGCTGGCAGAAGATAGTTACTGGATAACATTAAAAGGAGTTAGTATAGCACAGGTGATGCACTGTGAGCACTCACTACACTATGAAGTACTCGATGATTATCTAATTTAAAAAAAAAAACCTAATTCTCTGTAGGCACCCTGCACCGATGGCTTATCACCAACAAAACAGAGTTTATCTGAAGTAGCAACCCCATGACATTCATCACATTAAAAGGTGTAGATAAGCTATCAACTGAAAAATAACCGTCACGCCATGATAATGATGTTTTTTTTTAACTGTCCGGAACTGGTTTGGACTGATGCAGGTTTATTAGTAACTTGAGGTCAAGTGTAATTTGATAGTGAAAATATTGCTCAAGATATTAACGAGTTTAGGTGACATTTGGAAAGGTATTTAGAAGATAGAAGAGTTTTTTTTTTGGGTGGGAAATCATCAAATAACTTCTCCAGCTCTGGGTGGAGCAGGAGGGCGTGTCAGACTTTTACTGACTAAAACCCACCCGTGTTCTCTCAGTTGTACCATATCGATGCTGTGGGTGTTCTAAAGGTATTCCTCTGCCCAACCTTCCGGGGCAACAAGGCGTGATGTTATGTTATCAATCCTGCATGTTTTAATATCTTGTAACTAGAACTATAAGAAATATTGCTGAAAACCGTGATACGTATGATTATTCTTTGCGTATTTAATGTGTTCACATTTCAGCATGACAGTATCATTCAAAAGGCTGCAACTTGTTATTTGGTCAGCTTTTTCTTGCAAAATAACTGTCACACAATAGAAACTACTTCTGTATCTCCGTCAAATCAGGGGGTCTGCTCTTTAAGCTGGAAATCCATAGTTTCATCATCATTATCGGACATAAGATTACTGTTCTAATAAAGAATGAATGACAATACGATTTGCCAGTCGTCCTTACCCTCGATGTGTTTTTGCCCGCCTGAAAATACGTACGTAGAGAGTTGGCCCCGAAGAACAATGTTTTTTTTTGGCGCATGTAGGAACTAATGATGCCACCTTGTTTTGTCGATACCATTAAACAAATATTTATTAAGAATGGTCTTCTGTCATTAAAAAATATTTCTAGGGCGTCAAAAGATCTCTGTAGCATTTCAAGTTATGCAACATGTTGCACCGCATGCTCTGTCATCTGTGCACTTGATGATGATTTTACGATTGCGTCGGTGAGTGGGGTTCGCTGAGTTTTGTGCCACACATTCTTCTACTATCAGTCTAGCTTTTCGCAAGTATCTTGGGGCTTAATTTTGGGCCAAATGTATTCGAAGTTTTGTAAGAAGCAGAACATATACTGTGTCGTCACCTTTCAGGAAGTGCGGCGCACCCCGCGCGCGCTCGTTCCTGGCCTGCAGCGCGTGGAACACGGCGGCGAAGGCGGGCGGGCCCGCGGCCTGCGCGGCCGCCAGCAGCTTGCGCGGCGCCAGCGCCGGGCCCGCGCCGCCCGCCTGCCGCGCCGCGCCCGCGCCGCCCGCCTGCCGCGCCGCGCCCGCGCCGCCCGCCTGCCGCGCCGCGCCCGCGCCGCCCGCCTGCCGCGCCGCGCCCAGCGCGCCCACGGGCTCGTCCCAGCTCAGCAGCACCTCCACCACCTCCTGCGGGCGATTCAACGGCAATGGCCGACACTGAGCTTACTGTCGCTGATACAGATCAAATACTGCTAATATTATTCGTACAGTTTAGCGAAGTATGTCGGGGGTCGGGTGGCCTCCTTGCCACAAATATGACGAAGGGGGCAATGGCCGATCTTTGCGTTATGGCGTATGCTAGCTGACATCTGGCAAATATTTTATATTTCATAAAGTTAATTACGTATGTACCAACCATTAAACTAGAAAACTTAACAAACAGCCGTGCTGTGCTGGGGAATTTGTTGCGCCACTTCTTCCCAGCTAAAGCACTAGGAAGTAGTGGGGACGTTCAAAAAGTGCTAACATCAGCCTAATTTGAATAAATTACTTTTGATTTTATCAGTTTTAGTTATTTTAATTTTCTCATAAATTACGTAAAATCGAAAAACAAAATAATCTTTTCGTCAAAGAACTTAAAATGCAGTTTTAATTTCCTGTACAATCTTGATCTTGGTTCCTTGGACCACTTTGTTCTACCACCGATTCATAATCAGCCTAAAATGTTCCCACTGCTGAGCCATAGGCTTCCTCTCTGTGAGAGGAAGTGGGCCGTAATCCACCACGCGGGCCCAGTGCGGATTGGTGTGTGGGAAATCATCAAATAACTTCTCCCGCTCTGGGTGGAACGGGAGGGCGTGTCAGACTTTTACTGACTAAAACCCACCCGTGTTCCCTCAGTTGCCTGTGTGCCAGGGGCCGCGGTATCTCTTTCGAACAACCCGCACCCCTGGCAGGCATCGGCCCTTGCGGACCCCACCATTTGGTGCTGACATCTCTTTGAGGCGCGCGTGGAACACAACGCGCCGTCGACCCGGGCTTGGTCCTTACCGGACAGCTAGCTACCCATTACTCGCCGTCCGCAAGCCCGCGCCTACGGTGGCCGGGAATCACCCTGGGATTCCCGACGCCCAGGGCGTCTCCCGCGGCGACTACGGCCGTGAGGGCGCATATACTGCCTCTCCCTCACGTGCGCTGCCTGCCTCTTCGCGAGCATTACTGCTTCGCAGAAAGAGGTGACGGCTAACCATTCACTCTCGCTCCGTACCATGGCCTGCACCAGGGCCGGACGCGAGAGATCGCCGCCGCCGATCGCCTCCACGAGGACACGGTGGTGCTCCGCCCAAGCCGGGCAGACCGCCACCGTATGCTCCACCGTGTCCTCAGGGCGATCTTCGCAATGGAAACACCCGGGCGTTTCCTCCCGCCTTATGCGAAACAGGAACCTCCCGAAACAACCGTGTCCGGTGAGGACCTGCGTCAGGCGGAAGGTGAGGACGCCATGCCGCCTCTCAAGCCACTCCTCAAAGAGGGGACTTACCGCCGCTATCGTGGCGTGCCCAGGGTTGGTAGATGTCACATGTCTTCGAATTTTTGGTTCTTGGACATGCCGGTTTCCTCACGATGTTTTCCTTCACAGTTTTAAAAGCAGTGGTGATGAAATTATTTACACAAAGTTAAGCGCTGTTACTACTAGCTACCACTTTTTCATCTATTACTAGTGACTAGTGGCTACCACCCATTACTAGTATCAAATTTAGCCCTGTGTCATCGCAAACATTTGTTTAAACTAATTTATTTCAGTTCAACACTACATATTATAAATTAAAGTCCCCCACACCGCGTTTGTTTATGTGAATGCGATAAACTCAAAAACTAACAAGCTGATTTTCATACGATTTTCACATTGGTCGAAATGATTCATTAAGGTTTGGTTTCTTGTAAATTGGCTTCTATGAAAATGATTGTTGAAAATGTAAAAAAAAAATACATCCGCAGCGTTAATGACTACTATTATATACTTGACCCTAGTGAAAATTCCGGCAGACACGTTATAAAATATCCGACATTCACATAGACAAAAACAGGTACAAAATAAACTGAAATAACTCTTATCTGACAGATTGTTACATAAAATAGCAATTTATTCTATTACTCGTAGTAGTAAGCGATCATAAAGTTTAGGGCAATGTGGCGTACGATCACGGCTTTTAGATGAGAATATTCTTTTTTTTCGTTTGAAACAAAAGAACCGTAGCCGTAGCAGTTGCATTTAATTTTTGAACTTACTTTTTATAAGTCAAAGTCAAAACGTTTATTGCGAATTAAGTTATAATACTAGATTGTAATTTATTGTCATACAATATTTTATTATATATTTTAGCTGCATCTGGTTAGACTGGAAGCTGACCTCAACATAGTTGAGAAAAGGCAGATGATGACCGTCATACAATATTTCTTTAGTAATAATAAATTGTACAAGATTTTTTTTGAGTTTCATTATTGGCAATTTAGAAAAAGGTTTTTGGCAAAATAAACTTTTGAAGTCGTTCGGCAAAGTGCACAAACTGGAGGTGAATGGGACGGAAGCAGTTGTGAAGCGATATGAAAGTGTCGAGCCAGCACCTCGTATCCTTTCAGCCGCCACAGCATGTCGAGCGCCAGCTGCGCCGCGGCCGCGTCGCCGTGGCCCAGCGACAGCAGCGCGCAGGCCAGCGGGCGCGCGTCGCCCAGCGCGCCGCGCCGCAGTGCCGCGCGCAGGCGTGCGCGTGCGCCGCGCGTCACCAGCGCGCGCAGCGCCAGCTCCGCCGCCGGCTGCTGCACCACCAGCGCCTGGCGGCACAGCGACGCCACGTACGCCGTCACCACCTGTTAGTTTTACTTCATTAAACAACAAAATACATTTTTATTTTAAAATACAATTTAAACATTTCAGTTTTTTTAATCTGTGTTTGAACACCATTAAATAGTAGTCGCCATATTATTTCGTCATTCGGCATGTCAACTGAGCAACTTTGTACTTTTATTATTTTCGTAAGCAAAGTAATTTTTATTTAAATAATATTTTGCATTCAGGAACAGCAAACCAACGCTAAGTAGTAAAATAACGATGGTTTTTCTAATTATAAACAATTATCATACAAAATATCAGTGCATTTGTTTTTAGCAAACTGACGTCATACCCACAGAGCAATATGGCGTCTACTGCGACCAGCGTTTTTGACAAATTACGCGTGAAATTTGAAAATGTAAAATTTAAATGCATATTTATGGTACTAATCGAATAAATAAAAATTTTGTGTTTTTTTATGGTTTATTAGCCCTCTAGAATCTAATTAAGACACTTTTCAAAAATGAGTGTAATACCCCATTACCTTGTCTTTGAACTACTAGAAGAGTAGATAACTTAAGATGTGCTCGATTAACATAATTCCTCTTTCTACCCTCGAAATAATTGGATAGTAAAGGTCAGACACTACAAGTCAAAATAATAAATAATTGTCATCCTTAGACGATAAGAGAATAAGCCACCAATGAAATTAGAGATCCCAGATCTATAAATCAAACAGTTCTATAGCTGACAGCTCACCTGCACCAAGTACTGGTCATCAAAATGGTGCTGCAACACGTGGCTGCAGATGTCGGACTGCGAGATGAGCACGCGGAAGTTGTGTTGCGGGCGCACGCACTCCAACGCCTGCCCCGCCGTGTTGCGCGCCACCTCCATGTCGGCCCACTTCCTGGGGCACGAGGTGCAGAAGTGTTATTAGTTAGAGTATTTATTAATAGAAAATAACTGTTGGAAAACGGCATACATAAATGAACCAAAGATCAAAAAACCAATTCTCGTAATTAAAAAAGTGCAAAATCTAATCACAACCTCATCTCAGAAAGTTTGTTGCGCCACTTCTTCTGCCCAGCTAAAAGCAATAGGAAGTAGTGAAGGACGGACGTTTTGAGGGACTGTCTTATGTCATTTTGACGTTCAAAAAGTGCTGACTGTCAACCTAGTTTGAATAAATGACTTTTGATTTTGATCTCAGCAACACTCAATGTCAAAATTATAAAAAAGAAACAGATATTTTTGAGAGTTTCGATTGCAAATGGTCTGAAAAATACGGGAATTGCACATCTAGTGAAAGTATAATGTAATCAGCTGGGCGCAAGAAACACAAAACCGCTCCATGAGTCGATACTTAAGACTTGGGAGAGGCCTAAGTCCAGCAGTGGACGTCTTTAGGTTAATTTTTTTTTAAACGTTGCCCCACACTAGGAATTTCTCCTGTATTGTGGGTGCGTTTACAAACATTTAAAATCACATACACAAACAGCCAGACCCGGAACAAGTACTTGT
The DNA here is from genome assembly GCA_947359405.1 of Antitype chi. Lineage (NCBI taxonomy): Eukaryota > Metazoa > Arthropoda > Insecta > Lepidoptera > Noctuidae > Antitype > Antitype chi. Next base: position 1,448,625 of record OX375823.1, read on the forward strand.
AGGTCATACAAATATTTGTTCCGTGCGGGAATCGAACCCGCGACACGCAGCGCAGCAGTCAATCGCTTAACCACTGCGCCAACCGTGCCGTCAATAAATGATGACATAAACTTATTTTTAATTTGCAAGAATCTTTTACTGCTCAATGTCTTATTCACACTGAGTCTTGTCTAGATGCATCTTCTAACCACACGCCGATAATTTTGACCGTCAGCACGATCGTGATCAATGTCGATAAACCAACCTGCCTATACAACAATAAAACCGACTGGAATGACGTCACTACCTGGAAAAGAATATAAAATTAAATATTAGGCTCAAAACAGAAAATGAAATTGAAGAAGCTACTGAATTTCACTAAACTAGTCCAGGAAGCTTGTTGGAATTGTACACCCAAATTAACAGAAAAATTAAAACTTTAAATTTGCCTAAGGAACTAAACTCTATGTGTACTAGAAAAAAGGAGACTTCGCAGGGTATGGCACACAAGGAAACACCCCGAGGAGGCGAGGACAAGTAAAAGCACAATAAAATGATAAAGTAGCTAAATCGGCACTCAAAGAGGCAGAGGACCTTACCCTGGAAGCACAGCTGGAAAGTCTAACAGCCACGTCTGCCATGAATGACTCCTTATGGGAAATATACAGCAAAATACGAACAACCCCAAGAAGTAAAACCTCCACTTAAATTGAACAACAATCGGGCAAGAATTAGCGAGCAGAAAGCAAACGCGTTCGCTAAACATATGGCTGCTGTATTTGTCCTAAATAAACCGAGGAACCAGACTAGTCACATAGGCCTAGATATAGATGAAACCCTAAAACAAGACTTCCAAATGGACCTGCCACCTAAACCAATAACACCCCAAGAAGTAGTAACACAGGACAATAAAGCACCTGAGTATGATCTTATTGCAAAGAAAGATCTTATTACGATAAAAGACCGGGTGCCCAAACAATTTATCTTCTATAAAAAATACAGAATCCAACTGCATGAGGATCGACGATGCGAAGGCTTACGCCCCGCAGAGCTGCGCATCTTCACAGATGGATCAAAAACACGTAGTGGCGCAGGGTCTTCTTGGAGGACTTCAACATCCACATAGCCACACCACTGGGAGTCCATAACACAGTGTTCCAGGCTGAATGCATGGGCATCTCCCTTGCCGCGTCTGCTATCTTGGCCAGGGAAGTTAAGGACCACTCGATCCGCATACTCTCAGGCAGCATGGCTGTTCTGCAAGCGCTGAACAGTCATACAGTTGACTCTGGGCTGATATACGAGTGCCACCAGCGCCTCAACCAGGTAGGTAGCCTCAATAATATTATCATTCAGTGGATCAAAGGACACAGCAGTTCGCTAGGAAACGATGAAGCCGATGAACTTGCCAGGAAAGGGTCGAGCATGACACCAGTGGGACCAGAACCCATTGCGCCACTCCCCTTCGGGTATCTACGCACTCTGGTAAGGAAACGAACCAGGGATCAACATCACGAAATATGGTTGGACCTAAGTGAGTGCAGGCAGGCCAAGGAAGCACTTCCTGCGTTAGATGCCCGCCTCACGAAACAGGTTCTCTGTTTAACTAAACCACAGCTGCGTACAGTTACAGCAGCTGTAACTGGCCATGGGTCATTTAACAAACATCTCTTTGTCATAGGGGTAACAGACAGCCCGCTGTGCAGGGCCTGCATGGAAGGCGAGACAGCGGCTTATGTGCTGTTAAACTGCCCGGTGGTCGCTAATTACAGGACAAAATACTTCGGTAGTGTAGGTACCCTACGTGAGATTGTCAGCAACACCAAGGCGTTGCTGGCCTTTCTCGAGGAGCTGGGGTGGATCGAAGAACCGATTCTCCCACCCGTACGCAAAATACGCGCTTTGACGAGGAGTTGCGGACAACAACCCGTTTTACCTATTACCTATCAAAATCCACGCAAGTGACATTCACACTTAGGAAAGGTGACTGCCCTGCGGTTAAGCTGAGTAACAACGACTTACCACACAAAGACGTTGTGAAGTACCTGGCACTTGGACAGGCGACTAACTTGGAAAATCCACATCAAAGCCAAAAAAGACTAATATAACAGAGAAAGAAACTAATATAACATAGGAATCTGTACTGGTTGCTGGGAAGAAAATCTAAACTCTCACCCGAGAACAAGATACTGGTTTACAAAGCCGTGATAAAGCCAATATGGACCTACAGGATGCAGCTGTGCGGTACTGCCTTTGACTCAAATATCAACATATTGCAACGATTACAAAACTCAATTTTGAAGTCAATTTCTAATGTGGCATGGTTAATCACCATTGCCGAAATCCATGAGCAATTAAAAGTAAACCCAGTAAAGGAAAATATAATGATGATAGAAAATACATACAAGTACAGACTTAAAAACCATCCAAATCAGTTAGCCTGCTTCAACCACATCTCACCAAGCGCCTCAAAAGGCACCACATCCTAGAGCTGAATAAATAATTACCATTTGTGTGGTGCTCACTGGAGCACTGCATAAGCACGTCATTAATCAAACACCACATTTGCTTATAGCCAAAAGCTGATTGCAGATAAATAAAAGAAAAAAAAAACTTAGTAACTTAACATTTTTGTTATTTATCTCTGATGCTAAACTGCACGAGGAAGGTGGAAGTTGGTGGCGGTGGTAGAGGTGATGGAACACAACACAACTAGTAGCTCGGTAAGATAAGATGTGTTTGTGATACAACTGCTTTCTAACATAGAGGCGCCAAGTAAAATAATAGCAGCTAGATTGGTCTGCAGCATTGATTATATTATTTGTTTAGCGCTAACTTAAAAGTCTTTTCATTCACATTAGCTTTAGCTTAGCTAAAAGGTTTTTTTTGCTTTATATTTCCTTTTTTCTTTGGATTAAGTTTTTGTTAAAAAGTTTTCTTATCAGATTAAAACCGTGGAGAAAATTTGAAATTTTTATTTTGGTTGACTTGAAAACACATTTTTATGCGCCCCACAGCTGTAATTGCCATCTGCCAACAAACTGCATTGCAGTTTGGCAGAAGTAATGATGTAACTATTCTACTCTGTAGCACTATTACAGCTCAGACTGGATTATTCGCCCTTGAAGCCTCATGCACCATGAGCCTCAGGTCATGAACCATGAGGCTTCAAGGGCGAATAATCGAGTCTGGTCAAACCACGCTGGGGTCGGTGCATTTCATTCATTCTAAATGTATTATGTCTGTGAATAAAAACGTTTTAATTTTCTCCAACTCACCTGTACACACAGTTGATCTCGTCGAACACCTGGCCCAGCTGCACGAGGTAGCTGCCGGCCTCCGTCACCAGCTGGTTCACGATCCTGTATATCGTGTCCTTGCCGTTAGTGCGACGTAACAGTACTGCTACTATCTTTGCTATCTCGTCTTTTGGAACCTGAGGATATTATATAATAAGTTGAATATTTGAATTTGTTTAGCTGTACCCTCACATGGTTCATATTAGGCGCTGGACACCTTGAATATAACATCTACTTACCATATGAGTGCAAAGAAATATTTAATATACATATACACAAGGCCTCTCGTAAGTTGCATTATAACATTTATAACTTACTTGTTGCTGTGTTCCTAGAATGGCTTGGCAGAGCTGTATAACACACATAGATTTCACCACTATGTTTAAGTCACATGTAAAGTTTTAGGTATTACATTATAAAAGTGTCCATTACCGAGTGCGCCAGTCCTGCGGGAATGAGGTTGACGCGCCACAGACAGCCGAGCCGCGCGTCTATGATGTAGTCGGGTTGGAACACCACCCACGTGTCAGAATCTATGTGCACTGTCAAGGAATACATCTCAACAAGTTATTGGCCCCAATTCTTTTGGTAAGTACCATATATTTTGAAAATATTTTGTGTTTCGTTCAAAAGGTAAAAAAAAAAATCATTGTAACAATTGACGTAGAATGATGACATCAAACGATCATACTGATCCAGCATTACAAATATCAACAAGAAAGGTGGTGTCCAGTGTGGGAATAACCTAATCACTCATGAACGTTTTCTGACTGACTGGACACGTCCTCTCAAATGTGTGTAGTTCTTTCCTCAAAAGACCATCTCAGATGGTCCTCATATTAAGATATTGTCTGCACTTTAAAAGAGACTGTGACCTCTGAGTATGTTTGGATGTTTTTTCTCAGAGTCAGGAAAAACTGACCTCATCTAGTTTTAAAATATTATTGTTAAAGTGTCTTTTACAACCAGTTTACAGAAATAAAACTTCATTTATTTATAGGTTGATAGGACTGATGTTGATTGAGTGCATTATTTCGCGCTTTTGAGTATCTGATTGATGGTAAAGGAAAGGATACACATAGGACAGTGCAGGTCGCCGAGGCCGGCGGGCTGCATGGCCACGCCGGGCACGGCCGGGATGTGGATCACCACGCCGCTCTCTGGACGGGACTCCTCCATTATGTCGAACAGCTGGGATGTCCGAGTGGCCTGTAACGGAAGGACACTTTTGTAACAGTGGCTTGGTTAATATAGTTCGTTAGATTACATTTTATTTTTCGACCAAAAACGGAAATTGAAAAAGAAAAAGTATTTTTTGTTTGTTTTGTTTTTTGTGTCTCGGAAAACACGTTAAGGTGAATGCGCAGTGGTAGACCGCGAAATTCAAATTTTCTTACGTTTTTGCAATTTTCAGGTCAGTATCAGGTTGTATCCTGATCAAAATGTGATTTGCGAATATAACAGGTACGTGTTTACAGAATTTAGTCATTAGAATGTCTAATATATCTCTTATAAGTTAGATTTCTTCCACAAGCACTTTTCCATAAGAAATTTGTTCTTATGGAACAAATCTAACTTAGAACGATGTATTATTGATTCTAATGATTATAAATCTGTAAATACGTACATGTTATAGTCGCAAATCATATTTTGATCAAGTAACAAGCTGACACTCACCTAAAAATTGCAAAAAACGTAACAAAATTTGAATTTCGCGCTCTACCACTGCGCATTCACCTTAAGCCGTTGGTCTCGGCTGTCATTCGTGGATCTTTGACATTGACAGTCGTTACGGGTCGTCAGAAGCCCGAAAGTCTGACAACCAGACTTACCAGGGGTATCGTGTTAGGTACCCAATAACTAGGTTGTGGAGGTCAGTTAGGCAATCGCTCCATGTACAATGCTGGTATTCAGTTGCATCCGGTTAGACTGGAGGCTGACCCCAACATAGTTGGGAAAAGGCTAGGGAGATGATGATGTTAAGTTTTTGTTTGATAAAGTACAGGACCAATTTTATAATAATCATTGATTTGTACTGTTGACTTAAATCACACGAAAATTTAGTTTATAATTTTCATACAAAAGATCTGGTATCATGTGCTTTTACTCAGTTATTTTACTTTTACTTCTTGCTCCTAGCTTCTGTTAATTGGCCCCAAATGCTTTTTTGTTTTTAAATGTTAGAATACAAAACAACATAAATCAATTTCCTCTCTTACATTAAGCATGGCTTACCTGATGATGCACCACAACCAGATCGTCGACCACGTTGACCGCGAACCTGCCGACCAGGCCGGTCTTCAGCACGTGAGTGTAGTGGAAGCCGGACGGACCTGTGATCGGCATCAACCACACCTGGAGGAATTGTTGGCTTTTATATTATTTGGTTACACTATTACAGGAAAAAAAATACCAGAGGACCAACTGCAATCATCAAATTATCATTCTACCGGGTCTAGAATAATATGCTCAATTTATGTTTACAGTTTAGTACTAGGCCTTTACCAATATATTCTTCATAGATTTATCTTTGTGATATTTCGGGATTACCCCTGCTCATTTAGTACTAAATTGTTACTGCATTTTATATCCTGACGAGGTGGCAAGGTCACCAATCGAACTTCTAAAGCAAGCAACGAGTTTTATTAAAACATGCATCATAAACAAGTATAAGAAAAGATCGGTAAGTATGCTGCCATACATGGTATAAGTATCGCCTATTGGTTGTTTACCTCAGTGGGTCCAGGAGCTGTGACCGTGGCTGAGTGTGCGTGTCTGAAGACGGCGCACCACGTCGCGTCACACAGGCGCAGGATAAACACGTCACGTTCCACCACTGGCCTTGTTGCGTCCACTGAAACGTGGACATTTTCACATAAAAAACTTAAAAAAACAATTACAACCAACTTCCAAAAAACATTACAAAGTGAAAAATAACTTTAATTTTGGAAGCCGGTGACTTTTATTATGTATTGAATTTTTTTGTCACCGCCTTGAAATTAAAGTTATTTTTCCCTTTGTAGTGTTTTTTGGAAGTCAGTTGTTATTTTTTTTTTAGTTTTTTCTTTTTCACTTTTTAGTTATAGTACCTACCCCACACAATTCGAAATTACATCATCCTTGGGGTCAAAACAATGCATATTTCGCCTTTTCGCATTAAAAGTGTACAATTTCCAAAAATATTCAAAATGGGGTTAATATGCGGAAACGTTTGTATCACCAGTATTTTTCTCTTTAAAACGCTCTCCTGTAAAATTAGTAAGTTTTGAGTTTATACAGTTTTAATGCGAGAAGACGATTTATGCGATAGCACCAATCGCGGTTGGTTTGCTGTCATTTTTTGACGAGTTCCGTTGTCTGTCTCCGAAACACATCATCAGATTTATATGAAATTTAAACAGGACCATTTCGGAATAAACCCTTTTAAACAAAAAAGAATTTTGCTAATCCGTCTATATATGACAGAGTTATGCCCAAACATACGTACAAAAAAATGATAACCTCCTTCTTTTTGAAGTTGGTTAAAAATTAGTGCCTCCATTGACAACCATTGCTGTGATATTGCTTTTTAAGTTGTTATATTATAACAGACAAGTTTTAGGCCTTAAGTTGACTTCAGATTGAAGGTTTTTGTTTTCTTTGATCATAGTTAAAAAGGTTCCTTACTATCCAACTTCTGAAGTTTGGTGATGGTGGAGTTGTTAAGTGAGAATGGCTGCAGCAGCACTCCATTGTTGCCGGCCAGCAGCACAATGTTACTCTGAGAGCACCATGAGAACCATGCACAGCTGTAAACGAGAACAACTACATATTTATAGTGCAGTGTAATAAAAGATTCACTGATGCTAAAATTATGGGGACTGTCTATATTTTGTACTAGATACTGTAGGTATTAGACATGTTTACTTGTACAATTTAGATGCTCAAACTGGAATTGCCATTTGGGCTTAGTGCATTGCTTCTCGCTAAGGTATATAAGGCATAATAAAATTATCCATTCTTGTATTTAGATATTATTGCAACACAATATAATAATAGTAATAATAATGACCTTGTTCCCTGTACCGGTGGGCTACTATTTTTTATATTTTAAAATGTTTTTATATAATTTAATACTAATATTTAAAAATGTAATTTATATGTGTATTGAATGAAACAAATAAGTAATAATAATACCTGAATGAAGTGTTCTTCAAGCTTTTTAACTGTTTCTTCTCAGGTAAAACTTGAAGTAATTCTATCCCATGGTCTGTTATAAATGTGATCTCATTCACTTTAGGCCAAACAAAGCCTAAGATCTTGGCGTTCTTCCATTTGCAAGTATGAGAGTACTCCACATTGGTAGGAGCCAAGTCTTTAAAGTTTACAAACTCTACAGTAGCATTCTGATTATCCTGATTTCTTTGTATCGCCAGAATTTTGAGGTCTGGTGAAAATTTTATTGATATAATTGGCCCACGGTCCTCCATTCGGAATGAAGTGGATTTTGAGTTGTCCATGCCATTGACCGTGACCCCTGTGACGCCCCCAGATCTAACTGTGAACACCTACAAGAAAGAAGTAATGTTATGTTTAGCACAAATATTATGCGCATAAAATGCTTTGATAAAGTATAAAAGTCAATTCCTTTAGATCCCATAAGCCTGTATAGTATGACTACGACAAAAAAAAAAACATCAAATGGTATAATAACGAGCAAAAAAACCGAAGGGCACAAGAAAATAGATGAGCATTTACCTGTCCATTACTGTCGTCGAAAAATACGTTTGTAACTGGGCTATCAGCGTCAAATCGTTTTGGCTGATCAGACAGAGCCAAGTAGTACTCGTCGCTGTCTTTTAAACGGAATCGTGCCATCTTTTGAACATAATAAACTTTAGTTTCAAAAACTAAAACACGAAACTTTTTCCTTTTGTTGTGACACTGCCAGCACAGAACATATATACCACAAGCGGACTGCCAGTGTCAGTTTCACATCCATGAGTGACATTTGTGATTTCTGTTTATGGTTGTCACAGATAGAGTAATTCGACTTAACTTATCGGCTTTTAGCATTATGAAACAAATAAGGAGTGTGAGTGCCACAGGGCAAAACTCTTAGCCCACTTGTGTAATTTTAGATAATGGCAGTGCTCCCTTACTTCCTAGACTTTGTATGTGGCATTGATTTGTTTGACACTCGGATAATAGGTAATTAACAAAACAGCAACGGATTTTCGTACGGTTTTCAGTAATAAACAGAGTGATTCATGAAGAAGGTTTAGGTGTATACTTTGTTAAGGCTTTGTTTAAATTGGTTAACACGGGTGAAGCTCACAGACATATAAAACAGTAGCAGACCAAACATTAATCCATAGTCGATGGACTTGATTCTCTATCCTTTTTTTGCTAAGCGACAAGTCGTAAGCAGTATCTCGTTCTGTCACCTGTTGTCACACTGACCCACACATAGACAAAATTTGACGCGTAGCCCGTCTGTACCGCGCCGCCATTTGGATATGCAACATTTATCCTGGATCGCGTTCTATGTTTCAACCGCGAAATATTACTTGAAAAATTAATTGTTTGGGACGATTACACAAAAATAAAATGGTAAAGTGCTGTGCGTACCAGTGTGACAGTGATAGCTACCACAAAACACCTGAATTGACCTTTCATCGGTAAGTTTTTGTATTATGCTGTGAAGTCAGGGACGGATTTGGCAACAAAGACGATATTTTTTATTGTGTGGAAAATATTTACCTATTATGGAATTATCAAATAGAGACTCGGTTTACTCTACGATATTTCAAATTTTTTTGGTGACATAGTTTGAAAATACTGCAGAGTGCAGATTGCCAGTGTAAACATACATTCTATGATAATAAAATTTATAGAATCGCTCCGGCCCGGCGCGTACACATGTGATACGTTACAATAGAAAATCAATTGTGTCTCATTAGCCGGTTATGTTACCCTGTCTGTGTGATGGATAATATGAACGATGGTGGACATAAATCGGTATAGGCTACTCACATAATTTTAACATTTCATTCAGCGGGTAATAATTGAGCTTACTAATATTTTTCCAGGTTTCCAAAGGATGTAAGTTTACGGAATGCATGGATTTAAAAACATGAACCTCCAGGATTGAAACTGAACCTCAAATGGCGCAAATATTTCAATCTTATTGGAACCTATTATGTTCGAGCCGTTAGCCTTTGTTGGCCACTTTTCCCATTGACAACGATGTGGACGTATTATTTGATGCCCTATGATTATTTTATTTTTTGTATACCTGTACATATTATTATTTTAGGACCAGTAGTTTTTAAATTATGAAAATAAAGAACATTACTTGTCGTTGTGATCTTGTTTTCGTACCAAACTGTAATAATCTCTGTATAGGCTTTTATTTTCGTTCGTTTTAAATTTTGTATATATGTATTTATGTATCTATTATTTAGGATATGTATATATCTGTGTATCTATTTTAGTATATTGTAAACACATTATTTGCACCAACAACGTCCCCATTTTATGCCCCTGTCCATTCCATGGTTGCCTGGATGATATCGCGGAAAGCGATAAGGCCGCCTATTGTATATATTATTGTGTATTTTTTTGTATTTTTGTAGTGTACAATAAAGAATATATAAATAAATAAAGTTAAAAAAAGTACAAAGTAAATATGTATATATTCAATAAATTCATTGTTTTATTTCAAAATTCCTGATATATTTATAAGCTAGCTTTCAGGCATATCAACACCTTAACTCTAGGTCCCACCAAGCTGGGCATACGGGTTAATGACTGCAGGGAGAGTTATTTTATCCGATACTGATGCCCGTCAACGGTCTGTGTGTAAATATACCGTTAAAAGGAGGTGAAAGGACTGCCGCCCACCGTCTTCTTAAAATATTACCTTAGTCGCCTTTTACAGTAACCACGAGAAGAGATGGGTGGTTATATTCGTTAAGACTTTATTGATAAGTAATCTAGACTTCATTTACCCAGAGAATATCGATTTTCGCGGATTTTCAGTAAGATTATCGGTCGTTTCAATATCGTTATATAATACCGGCAACCGGCCCTAGTCCGGCCCTGTATCGACACACTCTCTATGTGTGCGTAATGGGTACGCATTTTTTAGCGAATGTTTGGTCTGCTACTGTTTTATATGTCTGTGGTGAAGCTGCTAACTAAAGCTAGTATGAAATATAACTGAAGTCACTTAATTAACAAAACTCTGAGAAACAAAAATTTAAAGCATAGACAAAAATTCAATTTTGAAACTTATGTTGCCATAGCAACGTATGGCGGTATCAAAAACATCGAGTTTGGTAGTGTTTCGAAAATAAACATAATTAATATGAATGAAAAGGTAGAATTAAATACTTGGACGGTGGATGATTCACTTGAAAATGATATTCAAGAGTATCACGAGATCAAACAAGACACAACACTTGATGATATCGAAACTTCGTTTTCTTCAAAACAGTCACCGAAACACTTGAATGAATATGATTTCTTTACAAAACATGAGATAAAAACTGAACCTAAGAAGCATTTGAAAAAGAAAAAGGGTAAGAGGAAAGATAAACCATCGAATTTAATGGACATTATAAGTTCTGAGATAGCCGCCTCCGTAGGTCCTGTGACCGAAAATGTTGTGACTATGGTGGATGTTACTAATGAGCGACAAAGCAGTTACCTAAAAAGGAATTCTAAATTCCCTGCATTTCACAAATCTAAGACATTTTCTTCTGATTTAGAGAACGGGTAAGTTTCTAATTCATAGTAATTTACCTATGCTGTAGGTAGAGAAGGTCGTCGAGTTAAATCTTTAACAAAAAGCAATGCTGAAACGGATGAGAAATATTCCTTAAATCCTGCTTATGTTATGGATGTGAAAGTTTGTATGTTTAGATATTTTTTACTCAATCATGCAGAAATGGCCGAACAGAGTTTGATGAAATTTGTCACACTTTTTGTTTTTAACCTGGATTAACACATAGGATACTTTTTATCCCGGTAGTACGTTTCCATGGGATAAATTCCGATCTCCACGCAGGCGAAGCCGCTAGCAAAAGCTTGTAATTGTTCAAATGAAGTCAGTTCAATTTCCTCATTTTGAAACTTTCAGATGGTCTCAAAAATTAGGAGCTATTAATTTGAGTCCAATATTTCCGAGAATACTCGAAAATGCTGTTACTGAGGACTGTTTAATTGCAGTCGAATACGCTGACCCCTTTAAGTTTATTGATATAACTAAGAACAACGACAAAGATATCGATGTTCCCATTAAGTTTCTAGAAATCTCAATAAAAAATATTATATCTAAACATCATCATTCTTTCACATTAGAAAAGCTGCTTTGTGTGAAAGTTGTAGAAAGTTATAATGAATATAATCATATTCAGAGACTGTTAAAAGATCTTGTAAAAGACATTACAATCAATAGAGAAACAAAAGATAATCTTAAAAAAGATCTAAAGAAAGTCAGTCCTAGTAAAAAAGATGATGTACGATTCGATAAAACTGTAAGACAGTACACAGAGAAATTAATCAAGCTCAAAGAAAAATATAAGGAAATACTAAAATGCAAAAAAGAGATTACACATAAAATTATATCACTATGGTCAGATGTAGAAATGATTAGAGAGAAACGTGAATGTATTGAAACACCTTATAAATTAGTAATAACAAAAAGAGTTTTCAATCAAACTGAATACGAGAAAGAATGGAATGATGCATTTAACAAAGAATACACAGATATGCTCGACCAAATTGAATTTGATTATGTAACTAATTACATAGAATATAAAGAAGCAAAGAATGAACAAAAAGGAAATTCCGATAGTAAACCGTCTAAGCCCAAATTGCATCTAGACGAAGAGAAAATCAAAAGTAAAGTAGAAGCGTTTGTTAATGATGTTATTAATAAAGATCAAATAGAAATGGATTTGAAAAAAGACGACTTTAGGCAAGTAGGTCAGCGCTTCCTGCAAAATAATTATCATTTTTTTATCTATGTGGACGATGTTTTTGTATGCGAGTCTGAAAAATATTATAGCACTGATATGTTTAGTGCAGACTTTACCGAGAGCTTCTCCATACAGATTTTACCAAAGAATATAAGTATACAAGTAGTATTACTAGAAAACGACGCAAAGGTTTCAAATTTAAAAATAAATTTATGCGAAGTAAGAAAAACAAACGCGAATGCTGATTTTGTTGCTGAAGATCTTATTTATGAAGAAGTAATTGAACCTAACTCTAAATACGTAGGCAGTGGTGTTAGTATCAAAGAAATAGCCCACGCAAATAAAGTAAGACTTAAAAGCAGCAATCTGTTCAAGGAAAAATTATATACGAGATACGAAATTTACATAAAAGTAGGTTGGAATGATAAGCTGGAGCAAAATCAATCTGAAGCTATCAAAACTTCTATGGAAACTGGTAGGCAAATAAAAAGACTGTTACATGGCATTGACAAACCGAATTTAGACGTATTATTAGATGTTGTTAGTAAGATATATGAAAAAGACGTAACCGATGAAAACATGGTAAGGACGTTACACAAGCTAAGTAAAATGGAAGTTCTAGATGATGATAGCTTTCCACTAGACCAGAATAATCCCGACATTGCAAGGTTGAAGTTGCTTCATTTGAGGAATATTGGGGGATTTAATAACATAGACAAGAAACTGGTTCCTCTCCATGCAAGCCAAATAACGACTGAGCAATTGAACTGTCTTCAAAAGACAAATGAAAAGGAGTTCGATATGGATTATCTGAATGATAGAGAAATGGAAATGGATCCAATAGAGTTGCAACGGTTTATTGGAGCTAAGTATGTCCAGAAGTTAAATAAGAATATGTTGAGGAGTCTGAACGAGTACCTGCTGCAGAAGACCCATAAAGACGTCGTTAAGGAGTTCAATTTTAGTTTCAGGTTTGTATTTCAATTAGTTATTTCGCTAGTTTCCAAAGTTCCTTGTATAAACTGAGAACCGATGTTAATTAAACTTTCAAACAACTACATAGGTAAATTGAAAACATTGCTTCTATGATTTATTTCTCGTTAATTACACCGGTCTAGAAAAGTACGCAAATAAGGTTTTAGTTCGATATCAAATCTACTATTTCCCTCCAACATTGAATGCAAAAATAATAATTTTGCTGCGAAACCGATCACATATTGAACATCTGCGTTCTTTATTGCAGAAGCCTATTTTCCAATCAGACCGAAATTGGGGCCCTGGCAGCGGCATCTAATACCACTAAACAGCAGATACTGAAAGACTCCCTGAGCAAAGACCAGGAAATTCACGTGACTGTGTTGAGGGCATACAATCTGCGCGACCGCAGTTCTGCTATGCTTGATGAGGCGTCTGAAGATGACGAGAAAATCGCAGGTAAGAAAACCTAGAAATACTGTAACTGCGAGGCAAGCCTACGATGCTGCTGCTCTTAGTAGTTCTTTGTGCTGATGGTGTCATCCTAATTGCAGCTTACAGTTACACCCTAAACTGCATGCAAACCTGGTGACTGTTTTTTGACGTACTCGACATTTTGTTGTGACAGGTTTCAAAGTGCGCCCCCTAAGGCCATTTGTCCAGGTGAACTATAGAGGAGCTTCAGCTCAGACGGTCACTGCTATCGGCTGCCACCCGTCGTGGAGTCACACGCTCAAGATTAACACCAAGTCAGTACATCAGTACAGTAACAGCAAGTCATAATTTATTTATGTATTTGCTCTCATGCACATCACTCATTTTACAATAAATATTACCGTCGGTTTTTGTACACACGGCTACAGATCAAGCTATACATTTCCAGTATAAGCTGATCTCGTAGGATTTCCGTACAGTGCGAGATCAGCGTAAACTGGAAATGTATAGCTTGATGTGTAGCCGTGTGTACTTGAAACCTGTCAGGGCACTGCCAAGTACAACATTGGTTTGCTGTTGAGTTTGCGAACTTATCAACTATTAACGAAACGAATATTACCGTTACGAATGATTAACTAACACAATACATTTCAGAAATAAAGTATTGACGCCCACCCTATTTTGGTCAACCTCGAGAAAATATTAAGTTACAAATACTTCACTTACAGATTGGAACCACTCTCATCAATCCACATTAACGTTTTCGACAAGTACAAGGCGAACATACCAGTGGAAGGTTTCTCCGAGGAGGACCACTCCAACAAGACTGTTCATTACCGCTACTATAACAAGTGGCTGGGAACCTTGGAAGTTCCGTTGTATGCGGTGTTGACTTTGGGCACTGTAAGTATATACTTAACGGAATATTTTCCTGTAGTTGGTAGACACAAAATTTCATTATGTGTAAACATCGGAAATCGGAACAAAAGCACGATGGAATCAAACACGCAAACTGTAGCGGAAAAAATGAACCCAGCCGTTACGCTTATCGACTACAATTGTTGGTTGTTAGCCGGACTTATAAGGTATTAAAAAAGTCGTAATTCTAAAATTATACTGACACCTACTAAGTATCTACTTTCATAATCAGCCTATATCGTTCCCACTACTGGGCCACAGGCCTCCTCTCTGTGAGAGGGAGTGGGCCGTAATCCACCACGCGGGTCCAGTGCCGATTGGTTGATGTCACATATCTTCGAATTTTTGGTTCTAGGACATGCCGGTTTCCTCACGTTGTTTTCCTTCACCGTTTTGAGAGCAGTGGTGATTAAATATTTTAGACAAAGTAAAGCGCCTGTCTGGGTTCGAATGTACGACCTACATCTCGTAAGTCGCGTCAATTACCACTGCGCCACCACTGCTCTAGTTAAAATAACATTAACTAATGAATTATGTTAGTTTTGAATCATGATGCCTAAAAATACCATAAGTAGGAAATTCAGTCGAAATACAATCAAAAAGTTCTCAAAGTGGTGTGTCCATTCAACATACCTAAGTGAGAGTCACACATAGATATTATTGAGTGCGAATGTCGCGAGGAAGAAGCGTGATTCATACTCAATCCAGTGTAATTGAGAGTAACGTCCTGGCCACGGCCATTGCACGATGACGCCAGCTGGCGTAGGGCGTGTCGCACTGACGTACAGCTATTGGCTACCTACACAATACATTTAGCACGTTTGAGCAATATCACCGTTTCGGATTAGGATTAGCACCGCGAATTACACCTAATAAATAGTCTATCATAATCGGTGGACTCAATTTATCAAAGCGATCATTTTATCCTTTCGTGTATTGTTTCTATCGTACAAATATGATTGATATTGATCATATATTATGTAAACACGATTTTATTTTTATTTTGGACGCAGCAATTTCGTCATTATCCTATAAAGAAAGAAAGAAAGAAAGAAAATACATTTATTAAAAAAAAAAAAAAAATTGCGGAAGTTACGGTCAGCGACAAAAAACGATTAACGCTGCTATTTTTACACATAATCTAATTTGAGGCAACATGATTCGATAATCTGCTTTGCTGTATTTCATATAAAAGCTGTTATTTTTACAAAAAAAAAAGTAAAAGTAAAATAAAAATCGTTTATTTAAGCATTAAAAATTACAGTATTGAGATATCATTGGTCCCAAACTAGGCGCAGCCTGTATCTTGGGCACCATTATACATATAAAACATTTTGATTGTTTATTAAATAAAAGTTGAAGTGGGATGATATGGAAAACTGACGTTTTATTCAATTGTTGTTGCTGACTGTGACAAATCCAGCCATGTGATCTCTACATGATTTGGATTAAGTTATCCGCACGCGCACTATTAGGATTTGGGAGATGCTATCATCATACATCCAGCCGAGAATTCTCAGTCAGGGTAAACGACAAGCAAGTAGACACATTATCCAACTGAATACAACGTGACTTTGCACAAATATTGACCAAACCGATATTAATCTAACTATCATGCTTTCAGCTACGGGGCACATTCAAGATCACGACCCCACCACTTTTGTTTGGATATGAAACCCTCCAAACGAAGGAGTCAACATCACTAATCCCAGAAATAACCCAACTCATGAAGAAAGACACCGCTTTTATAACATTAGAAGTAACTACTAGCCTCTCGCACTTGGGAGGATTACACGCTTACAACCAGCCGTTACCAAGCTCATTAGAAGACGATTATTTGATCAAACATTTAAACAATTTCGTAACAGAATACACAAATGAATTTCCGATGAGGAATATTTCGTTGACTTTTATAGATAGCGCGGGTAGGAACAAATGCGTCACGCAGTTTTTACAGCCGATTCCTCTGCCCGAGAGGGACTTTATCCCGAAGAATCCGAGGGGTGACTCTGCTATTTCGAAGTCCTCTGGGTTTTCAAGAAGTTCGTCTTCGAGTGGAAGACGGAGGGATCTGGATGTAGATGGAGTGAGTCAAGAAGAGAGGGAGTCGATTTATAGCGCCCGTGAAGGAGACAGTTTAGCTCGAATGATGAACGCGATCATGCGATACGTGTCGCTGATTCCTAGCTATGAAGTGACGGAGTCGCATGCTGTAACTCTGTTGGGTCTTGTTAGTATTGCCTCCATAATTTTACTCATTTATCTTTTCAACACTGACTTAATTTCAATTAATTTTATTTCCTTTCCAGGAACTGCTGAAAGTCCTCCACGGCTCGTCCCTGGACCATACAATCCTCTTAGCCAGCTACTTCATCTACCTAGGCATCAAATGCTGGGTGGCCATCGGCTTGGGCCTGCCCCGAGGTCACAGCAGCTTCGTCCTAATAAAGTACGATCTGACCACGCGCAGGATAGTCCTGGAGAATGACCAGCTGTTCAGGAGTCGAGGGTTCTTAAACAAGAGTGACGGGTATACTTGGTATGTATGTGATGCAAGCAGTGGGGAGAGGTACGAGCTCAGAGATGTCGGCTGTCCTTTGAAGACCGTTGACTATGTGTTTGATAACGAAAATGTGAGTAAAAAGTAGCGAAAATGTGTGCAATAAAGACGCGTTTGTTGTGAAGAATATTGGAACGATGCGTTACTTTTTCAGATATGGGTGAATATGCAAGCGTCTCAAGATTGTGAGAATATGGGGTTCGATTTCACCAGGTCTTCAGATTGGCAAGGTGTAAGTTTCGCCGCGTATTCCGCAGAGCCTAAATACTTAGGTCTTTAATCAGTTCGTCCTGCCTGTTATGCCCTACGGAGCCCAAACGTGGATACTCATAGTACGGCTGGTCCATAAATTCAAGGTCGCTCAGCGAGCTATGGAACGAGCTTTGCTAGGAGTCTCTCTGAGGGATAGAATTCGGAATGTGGTGATACGGCAGAGAATACAAAGTTCATAGCTCACAGAATTAGCAAGCTGAAGAACGACCTTAGACCCTCAACCATAAGGTTCAATATCTATCTACTCTACAGGTGTTCGACAAAACCGTCTTCGTAATGAAGCAGCCGGTGGTGACAGACAACGCACTCTACACCCCTCCCCCTAACGTAGAGGGGCTTAGGGTAGCACTGGAGAGTAAGATCAAGACCAAGGTGCAGAAGTGGCGGCCTCATGTGAAGACCATATGGAACAGGTAGATGAATGGAGGAGTATATTTGTACTAACCGGCTTGATGATAACCGATGTCTTCTTTTCGGGGTTTTTCGACTGCTATCGACCGTGCTCGGTTCCCTTGGCTCGTTTAATTGCTGCAATTCAATTGCTGCAAGGGTTAGTTAGCGAGGGGGATCTACGAATTGATCTCTGCTACCTGTAATGAGATGAGATGGGCTGTCTTATTTTTTTTTTGCATTATTCTGTGATCGAATTCGCAGACTTTCTAAATTTTGTTAGCTTTCATGATATGCTTGTGGAAATAAAAATAGGACATCGAGTTCTAAGATTGTTTGCCTATGTGAGCATTTTATCTTTCACTCATACCTTGTTTGACCTGTCTCTTTCTAAAACTGGCATATTTACGCCCAGTCGGTTACTGTTGCTCTACAACAACAAACAAACAAATGACTAACAAATGTTAAACTAATTTATTCAAATTTTTAGGTATTGTAGTACACTGCTACGCGATATGTTGCCACAATGGGAGTATTGGGTTTTCAACCCAACAGGAACCAAACCAGGTTTCAGTCAGAAACTAAAGCATTTGATGGTCACATTCAAGGTTAGTTCTGTAAAATGTTAAGAAATGCATCTGAAAATTAGTCATTTTTTTAAAAATTTTCGTTTTTCGTTTCTAGATATATGGATTCCCTCTAAACATGTCATACGTGAACACAAAGTCCGTGATATCCGCCGTCAAGTCCACCGGCCTGCACCTGTGCGACGACCCTAACGCGGAGTTTGCGCTCAGCGTGGAAGTGTGCGCCTATCCTAACAATGTAATCAGTGTCTGGGTGTTCCTGGCTAGTATCGCTAGGGTGTGAATGTAATGCAAGCCTTATGACATGTGTCAGTTCAGTAAAATATTTGTTGCATGTTTTCAACTAAACTTCAAATACGAATGGTATGTGCTTAGCAGCATAGTATTTGTGTCAATACCTAATGACGTATTTTGGCTTCAGACTACGTCATCAGGATAACAAAATACGTCAAACAGTTTTTGCAAAAGTCTAAAAGCAGAGCATTCCGCGTCGCTTAGCAAGGTAAATATTTGGGTACCCACCGTCCACCAAACAAAAACTTTACAGAAGAGCAATATAAAATGTTTATTTTTAAAACTCATTTCATCAGGACTAAAAAAACGCAGATTAATTAAAATAAAAAATAGAGCTTGTATGTCTTTTCGTTTTAATGCTAACAAAATAAAATTAACATTTATTCCATCGTAGTATAAAAATATACGTAAAAATAGAAAAAAGGAGATGTTATACGTGTGGCGTCTGCGTCGTTATGAGCCCAACGCTCGGGAGGCGCGGGGGGCCGCGGCTCGATTCAGTTCCGGGCTGGCTTAACCTAGGGGAGGGGCGCGGCTTAGCTGCCGGGGTCGTCGGGCTTGTTCTGTTTGGAGCGGCGCAGCTGCTGGATGTAGTGGCGCTGGATGGGCTTGTGCAGCGCCAGCTGCGCCAGCGCGTCGTCGATGCTGAACCACTGCCGCTTGCGCCCCATCAGCCGCGAGTCCTCCCACTCCGCCAGCTCCTGGGTCACCGTCATCACGTACACTTCTGTTCGATGTTTGTGCTCTCGGTTCTGGAATTTGATAGAAGGAAACGCGTTAGTTATGTTGATAATCCAGTATCAGAACAACCATTTGGAGATTCGTACACGGAGGTCATAGACCCGACAACACGTTAGAAATCTTGGCAACACATATTGGATTTAAACGAGACATTCATTGGCCCATTATGTGTAGGTTCAGAGAGTTCATAAAGATAACCGACTTTTATAGGCGATTTTAGTGAACAAAGTGTTGACCACGACCGCGGAACATGATACCTCACAGCCCGCCGCGCACGGTGGCTGGCCCTGGCAATATTTGACATAGGCCGAGTAATGTAACTTTACACACAGGTAGCTTTACACAGCGATTGCCGGGGATCAAATGACGTCACCCCGCTTGTTATTTTTTTTTCCTGCACTAGTGAAACCTGTTTGGAACCTAACTACAAAAGAAGCACTGTAAAAGTAGTTGGTCTCGAATAAAATCTAGTTTGTAAACAATAGAAGCGAGGCATGACGTAAATACCAATCAAGCGATCTTAATTAATTTTACGACAAAGTAATTGCTTACGTAATTAGGAATGGTACCTAGTTAGCGTTTGATAAGTAAGTCAGGAGTTCACTCTGATGAGCTAAATCATAAGCTGTCTTATGTAAATCATGTGTATAATCCGAATGGAATGAGGCAATGTTGCTCGCACTGAGTATTCGTTAGCTATTGTGTCGCCTGCCGATTAAATACCTCGATTAGGGTAAATAGGTTATCGCGAGATTGGTCATGTAATACCGATCGTTTAAGCTGTTGACCCTCACCTGTTGTCTGAATTACCTTTTGCCTTTCTAGGAATTTATCTTAACGTAGGGATAAATAAATTCTATGGTTTAATCATAATAAAGACAGGTGTGGAGCTACTTAGATTGAAAATACCCCTCGGACAATCGAAGGTCGAACGATACATTGTAATAAACAAGTCTTATCTGTCTGCGGTAAATTCATGCAACGTTAGTCAAGGGATAAAATTCGTAAAGCTCCTCCAATGTTGCGCATATTGTCTTTGGAACGTTCATAAACATGCTCATCTAAAATTGGAACATTTCAATGTGTATGTCATTGCCGTAATTAATGATTCAAAGAAATACAAACAACTGCGCTTTTCCTTACAGCTTTACCAATTACGTAAAAATTAAGAGGTTATGCATTCGGCTAGATTTTTTTTTTTTTTTACTCTGAGAGCAGTTTATAGAATTCATGAACGTGGTTATTGTTATGTAGGCTAGAGAAACTGTAACATGCGTAGTAAGCTGTTAAATTGAAATTTCCTGCAATGATTAGCTGTCGTGTGGTTTCGTAAATGGTCGTAAATGAAGACATTCCTGAGGATGGGTAGGTAGTAGCATCATGCGCGTACGACCAACTATCTGCGGCAATAAATCCTATGGTAATGATTTTTTCTGACTTGTGTAATTGTTACGCCTTTGGAGGAAGATGGCGTTGTTTCCAATGGATGTGATTGGCAATGGATAGAGAGTTTTCAGATATTTGATTTTAAGAAAAGTAAAACCCCGTTTTTTAAGCTTTTAGTCTTGACTAGCTTCCGCACGCGTAGTATGTCGATAAAAGCCTATGTCCTATCTCAGGGTTCCAAGTATCCCCATACTAAATTTCATCAAAACGGTCCAGTCGTTTCGGAGATTAGCCGGAACATGCAGACATACAATTTTATTTATTTGTATGTATACCTATATAGATAGGTTTTTCTTAGTCGACATTGACATGGACGTAATAAAATCGCACCGGGTATTTCAACTATCTGTGTTGAATCGAGCATTGAGAATCCAACAGAGTGCAGCGCGAGTGAGTGTCAGCGCGTCGAAAAAACACAGTGTTCCATTTACAGCACCCTAATTGCGTAACACGCGATAAATCATAATCGGTTTCATTTTGACAGTTCAACAATATTCATTGCGTTATTTACGTTGTTGAGCAGACACATTTTTCGAACATATGAAGCAATGATTTAGCCATCTGTTTCAAAACGAAACCAATTATGATGAATCGTGAGTTACGCAATTAGGTGCAGCTCTCGGCGCTCAGCAGTGCGTTGAAGATCCAGTGCGCGAAAAAATCCCGCCGCGATTTAATTACGTCCGTG
Organism: Antitype chi; assembly: GCA_947359405.1. Classification (NCBI taxonomy): domain Eukaryota; kingdom Metazoa; phylum Arthropoda; class Insecta; order Lepidoptera; family Noctuidae; genus Antitype; species Antitype chi. The sequence goes on from OX375823.1 coordinate 1,470,176, forward strand.
GGAGCGTGGGCTTATACCGATTGCCCTGAGTGAGTCAGATAGGCAGCCTTGAAATACATTCATTAGATTTAGAGAGGGAACTTAAAATAAATACGGACCGATTATAGCAAATTCTAAGTAAAAAATATACTAGATAGTAAAGTACAGATTTTATGGTTCTGACTAGAATTAGTCATTCGCTTCCGTGCCTTCTTAATTTATGTTAAGTATGGCATAACTTTCAAAGTTTTGCTAGAACTTTGGCATTTCCTGTAATTTGTCAGGAATATTCTATCCTACAATTTAAGTAATAAGTAACTTATAAAAGTTACACGAATCGAAGGAGAATTCTGCGCAGTATAATATTATTACAATGAATCATTGTTTTAAAGCTCGCTAATTTCCTATTAATTCGCCACAATACAGCCATAACATTTCCATATAAAACAACGGGATCGCTTCATTGCAACGTTTTGCTACATTGTCGACAAAACTAATTTAGATAGGGCAAACGATGGCTTGTTTACTTTCTGTTATGATGAAGCGTTGTTATTTTGTGTATAAATTAACCACGTTACATTGTTATCGCACTAATGATTCTACATCATTGTTATAAGTTTTGAGAGAAGTAGAAGAGGTACATGCTAGAGGAAGACCAAAGAAACGATGGACGGACTATGTGAAAGATGATTTGGCTAGAAAGGGGGTGACTCGAGATGACGATACAAAAAATAGAGAAGAATGAAAGAAAATTACATGTTCCGCCGACCCCAAACACATTGTTGGGAAATAAGGGCAAATGAATGACGAGAGTGATAATGATTCTGTACTGGTTGACCAATATGCAAGAGTCACTGACTGCTCTTTGTCTTGTTCTACGATTGATTCTGTAGACATGAGAATTAAGCTCGGAATTCGGAAGTTTCCATGGAATACAGGTTTTTACGGTATTCATACCGATCGGCCCTACAGATATGTTACAGATATGTAGGTCAAAGGACTGTTTTATATCCCAAGAGATTAGATCTTATTGATTTAAGCCTCTATAGAGAGCATGAGAAATTGGGATGTGAGCTAGTACAGACAGGCTTGTCAGACAGTTTTAGTAGGTATCCATTATGTGATAATAAAGAAAAAAAGAAAGAAAAAACCTTTATTTGCGGTAAACATGACGCAAAAAGAATAAGAAAAGGTTGAGGGAAACATGCGTCACATCCACGCAAAACGGCTATCACTCAGCATTATGCTGCGACCCTATGCAAGACAGCCCCAGCGCTGGTTTTCAGGGACAGCCGGCTTCGACGCAATGACGTCACCCGGTGCATCAAACAATTATTAGGAAACTGTACTGGTACAGCGAACTAATAGAAAAATAACATAATTTTATGTAAATGTGATAGTCGCTTTAATAGGTTTCATTATTACGATACCTACATACGTCAGTCAGTATGTATTTATTTATTAAGTAAAGTACAATAAATTGAACTTACGAATCCGTACAATGTTTAGTACATCGAGCTCCTACGTCACTTATAGGACATATGATTGGTTTTTATCTAGATTAGGATTAGCAGGATTGGTGTTGCCCATATGTTTATTTTCTCATTCAATCATAATCCAATGGCAATACGTTTGAACACTGTATATGGGGCGTATATGTTACGAAATAATGTAAACTTAGTAGTTACTACAGATTGGATTATATTTTGATTGTCATCAAAGTAGTGAGACTTGACGCGACACTCACACGCTCTAAAAAGGACATGCAAAGGTCGCATTCGCCGTGTCCTTCAAAATTGTCAGTTGTGCGCAATTTATACTGCACCTGGAGCTTATTTATGGTTAACTAGCTTTTAGCCCCCGGCTTAGTCCGCGTGGAGGTCGGAAATTATCCCACGGGCACGTACTACCGGGATAAAAAAGTAAGCTATGTGTTAATCCAGGCTATAAACTATACGTGTGCTAAATTGCATCCTAATTCGTTCAGCCATTTTGCATGATTGAGTAACAAACTTCCAAACTTGCACATTTATAATATTAGTAGGATTGATTATGAATTCAGCAAAGAGTTTTTGTACTTTTAGGCTATAGACAGTTTTTGTTTAGGTACAACTCAAGTACAAAAGAAAGTAACTTGTGGAGGTCTGTTTACATTCACATTCTACTTGGTTCTACATCCAATGTAAAATTACTCCCTACTTAATTTAGGTATAAGTTACATCATGTTTATCATATTAAAATAATTCACAGGAAAAATTAAATGGTAAACAAAAAATATACCATATTTGGAAGTAGAACATCAAATCTGCATAAATAACGATATTTAGCTGAAGTTGGTTTGTTCAAATATTAGATAAATTGTGTGACCCTCACATGACTTGGATTCAGAGCTTTTCTTTGGCTCTACTCCTAATAGTCTATTGTGTAATAGTCTGTATATAAACAGAAAAATACTGTGAAGTATATTCATGACATATTTTAAATCTATTGTAAAGAATTTCTTTTTGCAATATTTATTACATTGGTTGGAGCGAATTTTTTAGTTTCCACAAACAATTTCGCTTGCCAAGAAATATTGACGTAAAGGGTTAAAGAATTCAATATTTATTTAACTACATTAAAAGCCAGTAAAAGTATGAGTTCATTGGTGCCATAAATGATTACTGTTTAGTGTTTACTATGTTTCTATAACTTTTTAATGAGAAAAGAGTGCTAAGGAGCAAATCGCATGTGTTAGAACTTTTTCAATCTGTAAAAAATACCTCTACTTTTACATTGGTTTCACTGTAATTAGAATGCAGCTAGACTTTAATGATTATAATAAAATTAAAAATGTATTGAGGAAAGATAATAATTATATATGTCCCGCATGACGAGAACCTTGTGAAAGCTGAAAAAGATAAGCAGCAGATAAAGTATCTTGACCTGGCACGCGAGGTTGTTGACATGTGGGATGTGGATACAGCAATCATCCAAGAGCCTCGACCAACACCTCAGGAGGCTCTCGTTATGCAGCTGGCTCAATGACTTGATCTAGGAAGCAGTACTACTGGACACGGGGCGTATCGTAAGGAGGTTCCTCTCTCAGCAGCCCTGACCACCAGTAGCTTGGACCCTGTTCCCGATACCGGTGGGCTACTATTTTCTATATTTTAAAATGTTAGTATATATTTCTTTTTATATTCTAATATTTCAAAATATAACTTTTATGTAATTCAAATGGATTAAAGAATGTAAATAATAGTATTAGAAGTAGGAATGATTAAATATCATGCAAAATGAACAGTATCCCGTCATTGCTGATGTTAAAATAAGACCATACAATGTTTATTTTGTATTTTAAAAATTTACAGACAGGCTATAACCATCTGCTGTTGATAATGTGTAATGGTATTAGCAGTAACAGAAAAAAATACTAGGAACTTTGCAATAAAATTATTAAACAAGGTACATATACCAATATCTAAAGAAGGTTTGGAATGGCTAGAAAAAGGGGTGCCTTCCGAGATGACAACTAATAGAGAAAAATTGCACTGACCCTAAATAAATTGGGATATGGGCAGGAGAATGGTGAACAAGGAAGGTAGGTTTAGAACTGATTTAACTCCAAATTAATGAGTCAAGGATAGTGATTGTAGCAAATTTAACATAAGTACTTCATGAGTGATATTATGATGATCTAGCATTACATATCCAAACAGAATGAGACTATAGACTAGAAAAATATTGGACTATGGACTGTGTGGAAAATTAAATATGTATGTCAATGCAATTCATTTTCATAACTTTGAATTAATTGTAAACTTGTATGACTCATTTTACTTTATCATCACATAAACATCATTGAATATGTTTAGATAGATCAGGTTCTGTCACTTTTGATAACACATGTGTTGAACTGAGAAATTGACCTTTTATGTGATTATTATGTTTCAATGTTGTTCCACAATGATAAAGTATGACTATCTTAATTAATGCTTGGTACAGTCACAGCTATGATCATGTTCATGTACTATCACTGTCATCGAGTTCCAGTGCCTGATTCGACACTTGTGTCGTATTGACACCTTCTCATGTTTACATTAATTTTGTGCTTACCTCGAAAACCCCGAGACACCTGCCCAGTTTGCCGATGACGCCAGCTTCTTCTAGCACCTCGCGCATTGCAGTCACAGAGGGCTCTTCTTCAGGCTCGACGCCGCCGCCGGGCACTATCCAGTTGTCGGGACGTCGCGACGATGTCACCAGGAGCACCTACACAACACAACAGCAAACACATGTTCTTTACAACCTCTCCACATCTCAAACAACACCGAAACGACAGAAATACAACGTTAACCTCTGTTTCGGCATCAGAACGAACGCAGATACACGCCGCACGACGTCTAAATCCCTCGTCGTCGTAAATCCGAATCGAATTAGGCTTCTCCTTCACCATTTTTACATTAAACACGTAAACACGAACTAAACAGACGATCACAAACGAAAAGCTGACATCAAATATAAAGAAAAACTATGAACCGAACGTAATTTTTTAATGATCAACAAACGCCATAACCGAAGTATCCTAAGTTGAACGTATCCATTTTCTACTAATAAAGTTACACAACGTACATGTAAAATGAAACTATAATAACAATAACGCTACAATTAGAGCAATATTTCAGCTACAACTAGCTTTTGATCGCGTATTTCAAGCCCATGTTGAATGGTGCCTGACGTATTCTTTCTTTGCGAAAATCGAAATAGGTTTGGAAAGCAATAGGGAGTCTATCAGCTGACAGCCGGAAGTCGGAAACGGTATTGCCCTTTAATTGAATTTTATTTCCCGAATGTTGCTATTGATTTGGCGGTATTTCAATTTATTTCAGCATTCAAGGTCAGTTTGAAAACAAATTCATGCTTCCCAAAGTAACGAATAAATATTTTACTAGAATACAAGAGAGATCATTTATAATTTTCTTAAAATAGGTATAAAAACTCGCAACTATCCATACATTTTTTGTTAACAAGCTACTTCTTTTACGTAAAATTAATCATTAAGCCCCATTTGGTAGCTGTTGGCTACAAAAATACGGGAACCCATGTATTTCTCAAAGATAAGTGAGAGCCCCGGGGTAGCCCGCGAAATTCAAATTTTTCCGGTTTCGCAATTTGCAGGTGTGCAGGTGTTAGGCTGTATTTTGATCAAAATATGATTCTCGACCACATGATGTATGTATTTTTAATAATTAAAATCTTCAATACAACTCTAAGTTTATTTTAATCCCATTGACTTGACTTTTTTTCATGGTTACCGTAGAGCTTTCACCGTAAACGACAAAGACAATAGCAGAAAGCTCTCCAAAAAATATATTGTTAAGGTGAATGCGCAGTGGTAGACCGCGAAATTCAAATTTTCTTACGTTTTTGCAATTGTCAGGTCAGTATCAGGTTGTATCCTGATCAAAATGTGATTTGCGAATATAACAGGTACGTGTTTACAGAACTAAGTCATTAGAATGTCTAATATATCTCTTATAAGTTAGATTTCTTCCACAAGCACTTTTCCATAAGAAATTTGTTCTTATGGAACAAATCTAACTTAGAAAGATGTATTATTGATTCTAATGATTATAAATCTGTAAATACGTACATGTTATAGTCGCAAATCATATTTTGATCAAGTAACAAGCTGACACTCACCTGAAAATTGCAAAAAACGTAACAAAGTTTGAATTTCGCGCTCTACCACTGCGCATTCGCCTTAACCTGATATTTCGTCGAGACTACAGATGTGCCATAACTTTTCCGAACACTTTTAGGGCAGAAATTCGTATGCAGGTGTTGCTTCCAAGAAAAATAAGTCTGTTTTCATATTCCCTACAGGCACTTGCGGTGTGCTGTTATGTAAATTATGTGGTAAAGACATGTTGTAAAGTTATATAGATCAGTGCTAGAATGATCATCTCTGAAGTTTTTCAGTGCAGAATGTTAGGATGATAATCCACGAGTTAGGTTTCAACTCTAGTCAGGTTAATCCGGTCCTGTGTTTCCAATCTTTAATACAGAACACTGTTGGTTTGTGGACGAACAACACTGCTGCCACCCTTGTCGAGCCTTCAGTTTTTAACCCCATTGCTAATTCAAATGCTACAGGTATTGAAGTTGGAAACCTTTCAGATAAGATAGCATTTGTAAACATTGTTGGAGCTGCTGAAGACTGTAAAAGCTAGATACATTTGCATTGTATAAATTCAACCTTTTAGTATTGTATAATTGCATAGCATATGTGTGAGCACTATGTCCTTACTATATAGCTAACATTTACAAGGTACGTCTTTCATTGACTTGAATGTGCCCTGGCAGCTGAGAGTATGTCATGCTCACTCAAATGTCTCGCTGGTGGTGGCGTGTGTGTTGGATCATTAAGTTCCCTTCAAAATGGTTGAGCTGAATAGTGCTGATCCATACGTCATGTTCGTGAACGGGCGCCGCCAGTAGGGACTGGTCATCTCTTAGCTCCCACGGCTTATTTTAATTTCTAAATTGTTATTTTATTTTTGTTTTGTTTTAATTACGGACGCTTATAATGTGCACGTCTTTTTACATCGTTCTCACATTGATAATTTCAACATAATGATGTAACCAACTGTTTGTAACAAAATCATGATTTTAAAAGAGTGTCCATGGAGTTTCTTGCCCGTTCTTCTCCATAGAGATCTACGTTTTGGAATGGGTAACTAGCTTCATCTTCCTATCTCACCGACCTTGACAATTCAAAAGTGCCTGTAATTGGTTTATTTGAAATAAATGCTTTGAGTTTGAGTATAAATATAAAAATCGTAAAATTATGCGAAAGGTTTTCAACTTTGATACATCCGAAAATGCCTAGAGCAACTACAAACGCGACTACAAATATGGTGGCCACGGTGGACTACAAAAATAATCTTAATAAAAAAACATTTCTTGGTTGAATGGTCTAAGGAAGTAATGTTTACAAAGTATCGATTACAGAAGAAGCACCAAATTTTTAATTTCATTATTTATTTTCAGTGAAGTATTTCTCGGTATTTCTAAATATTATATACATGTAGGGTCAGGAGTGCCGAGCGGTATATCGTTAGGATTTGGAGTTCCCATAATAAACAAGACTGTATAAACAATTACAGGGTTTTTATTACAGGAATAATTACACTGATAATAGTAACACAATAAAAATTGTAATAAGTACCAAAATAAAATACGTTTTTAAAAGGTCTAATCAATACAGTTAGACGAACAAACCCTTCAAAGGTTCCAAGTTCGTATAGCGGCGGCGGCGTATGCCACCCGAACACAAAGTGTATTTCTCGCTATCAGCAAGCCAATACAGCTATGTAAATATACAGCAGCGCTGTACCAGGTAAACCGACAGTTTTGTCGGGAGCAGGAAGATCGACTGATTCGAACTTTTTTTGGTTTTTTTGTTTGCCCCCTTCAGTTGACCTTGAGAGGCCGTGACTGCTTAACCGGACTTTCCTGGGGCTGCCATTAAGTAATCTTAACGCCTCCAGCAACAACAACAACAACAACTATTTAAATTACTAAGTGACTGCATGCTGAGGGCACCCCCGAGGGGTACGGGCCTCGGCTCAGGGCGTCACTGTTAGGGGGACAGCATGTGGGGACAGGCTGAATCAAAATATTTTTTTTATTATTATTAATCGGGGAATTTAACTCTACTAGCTCAGCTGCGGCGCGGGCTGGCGCTTCAACGAGCAAGGGACGGTCGGGGGCCTGGACGTTAATCGTCGTTACTCGGGGTTTTCGCGGGGCGCGAGGACCTCGGTGGCGAGGTCGGAATGACGTTTGTGTGTGTGTGTGCGAAATATACTGGTGGCCCTATTGCTTTCTTGGAGAAGAGTAATGGGATCGTCTGGGTCGGAGAGGACGTGTCTCGACCGGCGGACAGTGCTAATCCTACTGGGGACATAAGTGGTGGCTTTCACAATCAAGGGATTGCGGTGTTTTTTGGCTTTATCGAAGAAACGCTTCGTGTTGCGTTTCATGAACTGACTGACCGTGGGGATTTTCAGATCGAGATGGAGGATCTCATTCCGAATGAACTATGGGGCACCTGTGGCTTGCCGGAGGAATCGGTTCTTTTTTTACTCGCTTTATATTAGCTTCACTTGTATGTTTGTATGTAACCAACTTCTTTGAGCGCGATTTTGACCCACTTTAAACGGTCAGATTTCATTGAAACTTTGTAAACTTGTCGAGGACCGATGCCAATTCAATAATTTAAAAAAAAATGAGAAAAAAAACACGTTTTTGTAGTTAGCAGAACTAAAAAATAGAAAATAAATAATAGTTTAAAAAACTAAAAAACACGCTTTAAAAACCAAACTAAAAAAGGAGAAAATAATTTAATTCAATTAAAAAGCGTGGGGTGCTTGAAATTAATTGATTATAAAAATACCTCAATAATAGTTTAAAAAACTAAAAAACACGCTTTAAAAACCAAACTAAAAAGGAGAAAATAATTTAATTCAATTAAAAAGCGTGGGGTGCTTTTTGAGGTATTTTTATAATCACAGCACCCCACGCTTTTTAATTGAATTAAATTATTTTCTCCTTTTTTAGTTTGGTTTTTAAAGCGTGTTTTTTAGTTTTTTTAACTATTTTTTTTTTTGTCGGGCATCTCGCAGTTGACCTTGAGAGGCCGTGACTGCTTAACCGGGCTTTCCTGACGCTGCCATTAAGAATAAACTTAATGCCTCCAGCCAGGGCTTACAATTAAAAAACTTACATACTAAGCGACTGCACGCTAAGGGCACCCCCTCTGGGGTACGAACCTCGGCTCAGGCCGTCACTGTTAGGGGGACAGCTAGTGGGGACAGGCTGGATCAAAATATTGGTATTATTATTATTGATCGGGGAATTTAAAGCTACTGGCTCAGCTGCGGCGCGGGCTGGCGCTTCAACGAGCAAGGGTCGGTCGGGGGTCTCGACGTTAGGCGCCGTTTCTCTGATTCTTCGCGGGGCGCGAGGATCTAGGCGGCGAGGACGGAATGATGGTTGTGTGCGGTGTGTGTGAACTATACTGGTGGCACTATTGCTTTCCTGAAGGAGAGTAATCGACTCGTCTGGGTCGGAACAGGTCACACCATTTTTTTTTTTGTTGGGCATCTCGCAGTTGGCCTTGAGAGGCCGTGACTGCTTAACCGGTCATTCCTGGGGCTGCCCTTAAGAAACTAATCTTAACGCCTCCAGCCAGGGCTTACAAACTAATTTTATATACTAAGCGACTGCACGCTGAGGGCAACCCCTGTGGGGTACGGACCTCGGCTCAGGGCGTCACTGATAGGGGGACAGCTATCACTATTGGGGACAGGCTGGATCGAAATTGGCATATTATTATTATAGGGGGAATTTAAAGCTACTGGCTCAGCTGCGGCGCGGGCTGGCGCTTCAACGAGCAAGGGTCGGTCGGGGGTCTCGACGTTAGGCGCCGATACTACTAGGGGTCTTCGCGGGGCGCGAGGACCTCGGCGGCGAGGTCGGAAGGACGATTTTGTGCGGTGTGTGCGAACTGTACTGGTGGCCCTATTGCTTTCCTGGAGGAGAGTAATGTGGTCGTCTGGGTCGGTGAGGACATGTCTCGGCCGTCGGACAGAGCTAATCCTACTGGGGACATAAGTGGCGGCCTTCACAATCAAGGGATTGCGGTGAATTTCGGCTGTATCGAAAAAACGCTTCGCGGTGCGTTTCATGAATTGACTGACCGTGGGGATTTTCAGATCGAGATGGAGGATCTCGTTCCGAACGAACCAAGGGGCGCCTGTGGCTTGCCGGAGGAATCGGTTCTGTAGGGTCTGCATCCTATGGATGAATCGGGGGTTCGCGTGCGCAAAGATTGCACACGCATACGTCATGATGGGCCTTATACACGCCGTGTAAATCCGCAACTTGCACTTTAGTGACAACTTGCTACGTGCATTTAGAACAGAATGTAACCTGCCGAGAGCGAAGGCGGCGCGTGAGCGCGCCTTCTTTATGTGCTCTGCGAAGGAGAGATGCTGATCCATGGTCACACCAAGGTATTTGGCTTGCTTCTCCCAAGGGATAGGCTTGCCGAACAAAGAGATGGGACGGGGGGGCTCAGGTCTAATGCGTCGCGGTCTCGTAAAGAGGACTGCTTGGCTTTTATCCGGATTTATGTCGATCCGCCACTTTCGAAACCACGCGCCAAGGACGTTGACGGTGGTTTGGAGAGTGGCGGCTATCGCGTCCTGACTTTTCCCAGTGTAGTAGATGGCTGTGTCGTCTGCGAACAGTGCCAACTGTGCCTTTCTACTTTTTGGGATATCGCTCGTGAATAGAGTGAATATGAGCGGGGACAACACCGCGCCCTGAGGGACGCCGGCGCGAATGGGATGGGGAGACGAGATCGCCCCTTCGATGCGATAGCGAAAGGTGCGGTTCGACAGAAAATCTCGTAAGATGAGCACGAGACGGTCTGGCACACCGAGACGGTACAGCTTGTAAATCAAGCCATTGTGCCAGACCTTGTCGAAGGCTTTCGCTATGTCGAAAAATACTGCACCGGTTATCGTACCGCGCTGGAAGCCGGCGCTTATATGTTCTACGATACGGTGGACCTGTTGCACACAATAATGTTGGTTACGGAAACCGAACTGTTCGTTGGGTATGAGGCCTTTTGTCTCGGCGTAATTTCTGAGTCGCTTATAAATAAGTCTCTCATAGATCTTGCCGAGACTACTCAGTAAACTGATGGGGCGGTAGCTCGTGGGCTCGGATTTGGGCTTGCCCGGCTTCGGGATACCGATAACCGTGGCCTGCTTCCATGCATCGGGGAATATATTATTACTCAAGGCACCATTGAAGATGGTGGTCAAGAGCATGATCAGGTGGGCGGGCAGCATCTGGAGCACCTTATTGGTGATTCCGTCAGCGCCGGGGGCCTTGCGGGGTTTCAGACCTTTGATGACCTCGTGAACTTCGTCCGGGGTGACGAGAGGTAATGGGTCATCAGGGTCTTCGACGGGCGGGAGGGAGGTTCTACGTTCGACTTCAGCGTCCACCTCAGCGAGATGAGCTTGGTCTACTGGTTGAGAACTGGGAGTGCATTGAGCCTCTAGACTGGTGGCTAGACATTCGGCCTTGTCAATGTCGTCGAAGGCAACGGTGCCATCGGGACGGGTCAGGGGGGGCATGGAAGCTACTTCTTTGGATTTGAGTTTCCTCTGAAGTTGCCAGAAAGCTAGGTGGGTCGGCTCGAGGTCGCTCAGCATCTTGTCCCAGCCCGCGTCCCGCAGCACCGACATGCGTGTCTTTACTGCTCGCTGTAAATAGCGCATGTGGGCTTTGTTGGCGGCGCAGGGAAAGTTGCTGTAGGCACGAACAGACGCGTTCTTCTCATTCAGCAGTTCGCGTACATCGTCCGGCAGCTTCCAGCGGGGGTCTTCCCCCACCGGAACCCGCCTCGAACTTTCGTCCAGGACAGATTGTACGTGACCCGTGAATGAGTCGATCGCGGCCGTTGTGTCGGCGAGTGAGTCGAAACGATCGGGTATAGAGTCCAAGTGGGCGGACGTGTTGGCTTTCAGCGAATCGCTTACTTGCCTCCAGTCCGTTACCAGTTTGGTGAGGGGCGGTAGGTCAGGATCTGGGAGACCCGTCCGGGGGGCCAGATGCATGACTACGGGGCGATGATCAGAACTGAGCTCGTTTATTGCTTCTATGGAATTCAACCGGAGGTTGATTCGCTGCAGAATGGCAATGTCGAGTACATCAGGGGTATGATTAACATCGTGGGGATAGTGGGTAGGCGACATCGGGGCGATGACGTCAAAGTTCAGGCGCGAGCAGAGGTTGAACAATTGTCGCCCTCTGGTCGAAACCCGAGAACTGTTCCACGCGGGGTGTTTCGCGTTGAGATCGCCCGCTATGATAACGGACTCACTCATTCCTAATAGGAGCGCGATATCGTTTGCGATTAGATTGAAGTCCTCCGAGTGGGACTGGGGAGGGAGATAGGCTGAGACTAGGGTGATAGGCTGATGGCCAGTCATGCCCAGTCTGCAGACCGAGACTTCTAATCGGGCCAGGGTTGGCGGATCCATAGGGATGCAGTATAGGGACTTTTGGTAGTAGATGAGAGTTCCGCCCCGATGGCAACGTGACCTGTCGTTGCGCACTACGCGGTAGTTTGCAATTTTCGGGTCACGGTTGCAGGGTTTAAGGAACGTCTCCTGTACTAATAGTATGTCTAAGTGATGGTCGCGGAGGAAAGTGGCGATCTCATCACGTTGGCCAGTTATGCCATTGGCGTTATAAGTACCTAATTTTAGGGATCGGATCTTTAGACGAGAAACAACCGTGTTAGACATTATGGTGCCTAGGTTGGTTGGATCTAATCTGGACTAACGCTTGCGTAATATCTGGGTACGCTTCGTATATGGCATATACCTGGAGGAGGTTGCCGGCCTTGGTGGCTGCGTCGACTTCCTGCGCCATCCGTTGGGCACGGGGGGTGCAGAAAGTCAGGAACGCGCTGTCGAGTATACTATACGTGACGGACGGGGTCATGGCCACGGGGCCGTTACCGGTTGCGGGGGGAGCGGCTTGACGCGCCGCGGGGCGCGCAGCGGGGTTCGCGGCGGCGGCGACGGGGGCGGCGGTCGCGAGAGAGTACGGGGACGGGGTAGTCAGCGCGGGAGCGCCGGTACGCGGGTCCATAAGCGGAGGGATAGGCGCGGGGATGGGCCTGGATGAACCCATCGCAGGGAATGCCTGCTGATGGTTCAGACGGTTCCAGGGGCTAGGTCTCTTGGGACAGAGACGGTCAGGGAGGGCCGCGGAGGGAGCTTCCCTTTGCTGACGGGCGTCTGAACGCTTCGCCAGCCTGGGAGAGGAGGACTTGGGTGCTTTAGAGCAGCCCCTATAGTTCGCGGGATGACCGGATTCACCGCAAAGCACGCAGCTCGGGGGTTCCGTGCAGAGGGTGCGGTCTTTGGGACGCGGGCAATCTGCCGTACTGTGCACTCCGAGGCACTTTACGCATCGGGGGGTCGCGTAGCAGTGCGACTGCGAGTGTCCGTACAGTTGACACCTATGGCATTGGCCGACGATCCCCGACTTGCGGGGCTTTTCGATCCGGATACCGGATAGATGGCAGACTGTACGGACGTTAAAGATCGGGTACAGGTCACACCACCGAGTGCTCGCTCTTTTATAGGACGACGCCCCCTCACCTTACAATCCCTCCACGACAACCCTGTCCGTTGACGCACCGAAGTAGGTCACGCGTTTACTTGATACAAAACACTCAAATATTATGCTAAATCTAATAAGACTTACATTATAAAGTAATCAAATAATACAAGGATAATTATCATAAATAAACAATGGTGATTTAACAAAGTAAAACATTTTAAATTCAAAGTAACTGTCATCAGTAGTTATGAACAAAACTATCGGTCGATTACTCGAAAAGCGCGGGAATCATCGAATTTGGCGGGCGTGATTTTTCTTTCGTTTTCATAAAAATAATAAAAAACGTTTACGATTGGAGATAAGTTGTGTAGATTTATGTAAATATTCATTAGATTAGTTATTGTAATTGTTTGTAGATATAATTCTTCATATTTAGGGTAAGTTTTTTATATTTTATTTTTTCTGTCCACAATGGACAATGAACCACCCGATCCGGGGGGCACAGTCCCCTCGGTCGGTTATAATGTTACAATTTTTGAATCCAGTATGGATACAGACTCGTCCATAACCAGATCGGAGCGGAAAAGGACTAGAGCTCCACGAAAAATATGTAAAAATTGTAATAAAAGAAGGCGAAATGGTCACTCAACTGGAACAAATAATAATCCAGAAACAAATTGCCATTGTGATAATGACTCAGTAATAACAATCAGTCCTAAAATAATATCAGACGTACCGGTACATCCAATTTTAGCTCACCAAGAAGCCACTCCACGTTCTGTGGATGGTCCCCAGATTGAAAACCTCATAAAATCAGATCTTCCCCAGAAGGCGCCACAGGTTGCTAGGGCTTTGTACGAAGCCACAGACCTGTCGCCATACGTTGTACACATCCAAAAAATTTTTGATACACAAAACTCGGCTCAAACATTACACCCAATAACTTTAGGACATTTTCTTAAAAAACGCAGGTTCAACAACATCATTAACGGTTCACTAAAACGCATTGGTCGAAATAGAATATCACTAAGCTTCTCCCGTTACGTAGATGCAAACTCTTTTTTAAATGACCCAAATTTGGCCAAAGAGAAATTAAAGGCATTTGTTCCATCTTTTAATGTGTGTCGTATTGGACTTATTAAAGGCGTACCTACCGAATGGTCTCCGGAGGAAATATTGGAAAATATATCTGTCCCCGCTGGATGCGGGAAAGTCATCAAAGCAAGGCGTCTCAATTATAAAATACACGAACCGACCCCTGTGTGGAAACCATCCCAAACAGTCGTGCTCACCTTTGACGGACAAATTTTACCAAAACGTGTGTTTTGTTGTTACAATTCCATGCCAGTGGAATTGTATACATTCCCAACAATTCAATGTTTTAATTGTTGTCGTTTTGGCCATACAAAGGTACAATGCAGGTCGAACCCTCAGTGCTTCAAGTGTGGGGAGAAACATTCTGCTGACACTTGCAGTATTGAAGACGAGAGTAATAGTAAATGCTGTCATTGCGGTGGCATTCATTACGCCATCAATAAAAAATGCCCAGAATTTGAGAGACAAAAATCAATTAAGCATTATATGGCCCATAGCTGCGTGTCGTATGCTGAAGCGTCGCAACTACATCCACCAATCTCAAAATTGTATGCAGATGTGGTAACATCTGCCCCATTACATACCACTAACAATTCTTTCTTTTCCCAAACTTCACCCCAATCACGTAACACACCAATTGTCTCCTCACATAAAAAAACGGTATTCCTGAAACCTCGGGATCCCCCAAAAACAGCTAAGGGGTATGACCGGGCAGCTCATCAAGCATTAATCAGTAATGAAGTTTCTGTGTCAGGGAATGGTGTTGCATTCCAAAATAAAACAACAAATAATAATGAGAATCAAATTTTAAATTTAATAATCATGCTAATTAATACCTTAACTAAAAATAATAATATTGAACCGTCCAACGTTGCCACTGTAATTGATACTCTGTCTAACTTATTTAACCATCATAATGGATCCAAATCTATCCAAGATTGTCCAGTGGAACAGTCGCAGCATTGTGAATAAAAAATCTGATCTGTCCTACATATTAAACAAATATGATCCCTTTGCAGTCGCTCTCTGTGAGACATGGCTTAAACCAGGGTTCTCTTTTAGAATTCCTGGCTATGCGTGTCTAAGAACAGACAGAAGCGATGGGTATGGCGGGGTCGCCATACTTATTAAAAATAACTTGTCTTTTCAATCTTTTCCTCTTCCGAGTCTCAGTGACGAAATATCTGCTGTCGCTGCTATTGTAAATAAAATCTGTTTAGTATGTATATATTATTCTCGTCCCACTGTAAATATTCTTTCTGAAATAAGTAATCTTCTTTCAGTTTTACCTAAACCATTTTTGGTAATGGGCGACTTTAATACACAACATCAGTCCTGGGGTAGTTCTAGTTCCAATTACTATGGGGAAAAGTTATTAGAAATTCTAGACTCTAATAATTTGTGTATTTTAAATACGTGTCTCCCAACACGCCAATCGAATCCAGATGAGGGAATAAGTGCCCCTGACCTCTCAATCTGCACACCTGAGTTAGCATCGACATTATCCTGGTCTCCTTTACCGTCTTCTTATGGTAGTGATCATTACCCTTTAATCATTTCTTTTCCGCATAAAAAACAAACTGCTTGCAATCCAACACCACGATTAAAGTATAGACTTCAAAATGCAGATTGGGATACATACAAAAATTGTGTAGAAGAAAGAATTCTTGCTTTAACTAACTCCTTACAACTACATGATCCCCAGCTATTATCTGATCAAATAACAAGAATTTTAATAGAGGTGGCAGATAATACTTTCCCTATTAAGAATGGTGCTACAGGCAAAATTCCTTCACCACCTTGGTGGGATGCTGAGTGCACTCAGGCCATTAAAAAAAGAAAAGAAGCAGAAAAAAATTATAGTCATACTATGACTCGTCACAATTTTGAAATATACCTAGAAGCTGCTCGTACAACTCGTAAGCTCCTTAGGAAAAAGAAATTTGAAGGTTGGCAAAGATTCTGTGCATCTATCTCGCCAGAAGTTAATGCATCTCTAGTATGGCAAAATATTAGGAGATTCAGGTCAGCATTCAGTGACACAACAGCCTCAAAACTCCCATTAAAATTAGCCAATGAATTTATGGATCATTTAGCTCCTCCTTCTGTCCCAGAACAGAGATCTTTAATGCACTTCCCCTATGTTCCTATTCCTAATTCTGAGTTGAATTCCCTGTTCACACTAAGTGAGTTGAAAGGAGTCCTTTCACATGTTAAGGATTCAGCTCCTGGTGAAGATGGTATACCATATTCATTTATAGTTAATCTGTCTGACGCTGTTCTCTTAATATATTTAAATCTCATCAATACAGCTATGATATCTGGCAACATTCCATCAAGTTGGAAGTCTCAAACAATTATTCCTATTCTGAAACCAAACAAACCTTCTTCTAATGTTACTTCTTATCGACCGATTGCACTTTCTACAGTTCTTGCTAAAATTGCTGAACATCTCATTAAGAATCGTTTGGAGTGGTTTTTGGAAAGCAAAAACTTACTAGCTACATCACAGTTTGGTTTTAGGAAGGGTAAAAGTACTATAGACAGCCTTAGTGTGTTCACAACTGATATTCGTTTAGCCTTCTCTTCTAATAACTCTGTAATTGCTGCTTTCCTCGATATTAGCTCAGCTTACGATAATGTCCTGATATCAATCCTAGAACAAAAGCTGAACTCATTACAAGTTCCAACAATGTTGTCTAAGTTAATAATTAACATGCTTTCAGAGAGATCTTTAAATCTTCATATTGAAGGGTATACATTTACCCGTTTAGTTTGGAAAGGTCTCCCTCAAGGTTCTGTAATTAGTCCAATTCTCTACAATATTTACACTTATGATTTGGAATCCTCTCTAAATGAGTCAGTACAAGTCCTTCAATATGCAGATGATTTACTTCTTTATTTATCTGGTCATTCTGTTGCAAATATTTGTACATCCTTAACCTCTTCTTTATGCTTACTGAAGACTTGGCTAGAAACCAATGGTCTACACCTGTCAATTGATAAAAGTAACATTGTCTTGTTTACTAGAATGCGTATGCCTCCTATAGTTACAGTAAAGTATAATAATATCCCTATGCCTGTTAAAAACCAGGTTAAATTTTTAGGCCTTATTTTGGATACACATCTTACTGGTTTACCACACTGTGATTATATAGCTGCTAAATGCGAACGAAATATCAACATAATTAGGTGTCTTGCTGGTGTTTGGTGGGGAGCACATCCCTTTTCATTAAAATTACTGTACAACACCTTGATTAGAAGCTTATTAGATTATGGGACTTTTTTGCTGGAACCTGCTAATGTTGCTGGTCTTAAGAAACTGGACAGTGTTCAGTCCAAGGCACTTAGAGTGGTTTCTGGCGCAATGAAAAGCAGTCCTATTAATTGTCTTCAGGTGGAATGTGGAGACCCTCCACTTCATTTGCGACGTCAATTTTTAGCTAATAGATTTATGGCTCGGTGTCTTCAATTTACATATCATCCTTTGCGAAATAAACTTTCCACTCTCTCTGAAGAAGTAATTTCATCCACTTACTGGAGGCACAAAGCTACTCCGTGTTTAGTTAAAAGCTTTAGAAAATACAATTTAATTGAAGCTCCTTGTCACCAATCTGAATTTCTTCCTATATTTCACTGTAATTACAGTTCATTAATTATGTTACCAAATATACATTATAACCTTAGCATTTACAGAGATGACGTTCACGTATGTCATAACCATAACTTCAACTTCACCATGGATAGAGACTGGAAGGGCTATCAGCTCTTGTTTACAGATGCCTCGAAGCATGGAAGAGACTCATGTGTGGGAGTAGGTGTATACCACTCCCAATATAATATCGTCCAAAAAATAAAGCTCCCGCCCGAATCATCTGTATTTACGGGAGAATGTTACGGTCTATTCAAAGCTGTCGAATATATACTTATGATGGGCTTACGGAATTCACTCATATTAACTGATGCAAGGAGTGCTTTACAATCTTTGGCCAGATTCCCTTTCTATTCTCATAACTCTTATATTACATTTCAAACACGTGAACTCCTTTATAGGTGTTCTATTAAGGGGTATTCAGTGCATTTTGCGTGGATACCCTCTCATTGTGGCATTTTAGGTAATGAGAGAGCTGACCAGTTAGCTAATGATGCCGTATTGTGTGGAGATGTTTTTCCGTATAAAAATAACACCCAAGATCTGGCAGCTCTGCCCAAAGTTTATCTACAGGAATCCTGGGGTCAGCTTTGGTCCGGGCAATCAGTGAAAGGGAAATTTTATCGTAATATTCAGCCATCTATTTTTGTTAAACCTTGGTTTAGCAAGTACAAGCTAAGCAAAAAGATTACTACAATATTCATACGTATGCGATTGGGTCACGTGTGCACTCCTGCTCATCTTGCCAGGCTTGGCATTGTGCAAAACCCTACGTGTGAATGTGGCGCTGAAGTGGGAGATCTGAACCACGTTATTTTTTCCTGCCCCCTTTATGACCACTCCTCACTTTTCCAAAGTCTTGTTTCCCTCGGAGTCCCTTTGCCCACTTCTATCTCATGTATTTTATTTAATTTTAATGTAGATATTTATAAAACCATAGCTCTTTTCCTTGTAAATAATGATATAGCTATTTAAACATTTATTATTTATTAACTGTATATAAGTACTTTTACCATGTAGTTCTTAGTTATCGCTCCGAGTCGGCCTTTTTGTTAGGTCACTTGGTGTCGTTAATTGGTTACAATTATTTTCTGTTGTATTATAATTCCCTACTGCTAACTTATTATAATTTTTTTATTTTTATGTATTATCAACTAATCTCCTTTCCATTTCCAAATTTCCCGTTGTAATATTTTATAATTTCGAGAGTATTTGATTCTTACGTTTTGTTATCAAATAAATTATTGTTAGTGGCAATAAGCACGAATAGTGCAAAGCCAAAAAAAGAAAAAAAAAAAAAAAAAAAAAAAAAACTATCGGTCACAAATATTGAAATAAGTTGTCAAAATCAATTGGTGCGAATACCAAGTACTCCATAAATTATGTTCCGATTTATGAGACAATAATTGAAATTAATAATTATTAAACAAAATATAACAGATTCCGTGATTACCCACAATTGTGATCGACAACCGACAAATCAAACGAATTGTTTATTTGTAGTGCATTATATGATTATCGGATTATGTGTGTGAGTTTGGCGACAACGGTTCCTATAGTAATTTTGTTGCATTGCAGTTCCACCTGTTTTTTCTCTTCCGTGTCGACAACCAACTCCGACATACATATAAAAAAATATCACTTGTATTTTTCGCGCACTTTTCATTTCCAGTACTTACTTATTCCATGGAAATAGTTTAGTGAAAGACCGCCTTCAGTCCTAAGTTAGCATAACAAGACTTCAAAGGTTCAACGACAACGACGCATAGCCAAAACCCCCCCAAAAAAAAAGAACGACGCGTATCGCACTTCACTAGTGATGACTTTGTTTGAGTTTGTTGACAGTTATATATTTAAAATTAATTTCTCTTTTTAGTTTCAGGTATTTATTATGGGTAAGATCCTTTTAAAATATTGTGTTTTCAATGTAATTTCCATTAATTATGTATATATGTAAATTGCTAACTTTCTGAATAAACAAACAATAGTAATTATAAGTGAAATTATTACTGGGTACTGGGACTGATTGATTTGAATTGGCATTGTATGAGTGCTAACTATTACCTACTAATTGCAGAGGAAAGCTTCGATTTCGGGAAGCTACTGAAAAACCATGCGAAGAAGCACAAGAGCAAGCCTTCGCAGTTCGGCAGCGTAGCTGGCGGGGTGTGTTTCTAATAATTTAAAGTTTAGTTATCGTCATGCATGAGGTAGAATCCTCCCGTAATGTATATACCTATATCAGGGTGCATTTATATTGCTGTAGTTTGTTTGTAATCTTGAGTGTAATAGGAAATACCCCCAATGTTTTATCTTATCATGTATTTAATTTTAAGTTGCAAGTAGTGATAAATATCCTTAGCATTCAATTCCTGTAACTTTCATGCATATATTGAAACATCTCTGTTCATTCCACTTTTACATTCTTAAACATTTATATTACTTATCATTGAAGCAAATTATAATTTATGAATGCATCATTTTAGTCTAATATGATGATTCTTACAACCAATTTATCAGAATAACTTTGGATTTCAGGTTCAAAAGAGGCTTGAGAAAAACATAAAGTACAGGAAGAGCAGCCGATTGTCATACTTTGACAATTTGAGAAACTTGTCAAAATGCGACAGTCCAGCTCCTGTAGTCAATCCTGTGCAGTGCAAGGTGGAGCACAGGAGACAGCAACTAGAGAAGTGGAAGGAGGAAAAAGAGAAGAAGAAGAAAGAGGCTGCTTCAAAGAAGAAGAAGCCTTTTATTGCAGGGGTGCCACATGCACCACTCAAGTTTGTGCCCCCACCTCCACCTCCAAAGCCCATGCCAAGCACTTCTGGGAGGGTGACACGGTCCCAGTCAGCTAGGATTGCACCTGGCATCAAACCTAAGGAAAATAAGGAGACAAAGGCAGCATCACGCTCATTTGCTCCCAAAAATGCATCTTTTAAACCACCAGAAATAAAAACTTTGGCGAAACTGCCAAAACTGGTACCTCCAAAGACTAAGAAACATAATATAACATTTGACCCTGTGTTACCCACCACTCAGAAGGAAACCGGCAAGCAGACAAGATCTAAGGCTGTCAAACAGGCTGTGACCGAAACAAAACCGGTGCGTAAGCAAACAGAGAGACTAACCAAAGGAAAAGTAATCAAACCACTACCAAAAACCAATGTTTCAATAACCCCACTTCAGAGTAGTTCTTCAAGTGAAATAGAGCAGAATAACGAATTATCACAAATTTTGATAAGCAAGAACTTGAGAAAGTCTTTACCACCTCAAAATTCACCAAGAGTAACTACAAAGACACTGAGGAAATCTATACAGAATATCACTCCTAACAGACCCGTGCCTAGAAGTGAATCAAGCTCTGAAGAACGTCTGCGGTCTCCCAAGAATTTGGAAGATTTTGCTTTGACTCCCGAGCAGATAGCTGAGGAGGCTAAGAACATAAGTCCTTGTGTCACCATGTCTCGAGGCAAGGACAATGCAAGGAAGGAGATGCGGAAGAAACTGGATGAGGGTATGTATCTGTGTACCAAAAACTTTTTGCTAGAATATTATAGACCCTATAAACCCTATAGTAGTAGTGTGTGCACTAGTTAGTATATAGATACTATAGATTTTGGTTATTGGTTGATTTAGCAGAATTATTTCAAATGCATTCATACACAATAACAGCTTTTTATTAAATGCATATGAAAGTATCAGTGGTACTAACAAAGACCAGTTTATTTATTTTTTGTCTGTCTGTCTGTTTGCTGTGGCTAATCTGCGAAAGGGCTAAACTGATTTTGACAGGACTTTCACTGGCAGATAGCGATGTTCTGTGGAGTAACATAAGCTACTTTATCCCAGTAGCACGTTCTCATGGAATTACATGGACATACATGAGGACAAAGCTAGTCTATACATAAAATAATTGTTGTATGTATGTTCTGGATTTGCGCCTAAACCACTGAACAGATTTGGATGAAATTTTGCACACATAGCTTAAAACCTGAAATAACACAACATACTGTACTTTTAATCCCGGTAGTAAGTTTCTGTGGAATATTTTCCTACATGAAGCCGTGGGCAAAAGCTAGATTAATTTGAAGAACAACAGTTTGGTCTGTCGCCAGTGGCGCCACATTACTTTCCAACAGCTCCCTTTCCCATGCTTTTAAAGAATATCAATATTACAATATTGTCTATGGAACAGGTCTACTGGATGAGGATACTAGCAACATAGACAGTGTGGACCACTTCAGAAGACAACTGGCCTCAGAAATCAAGCGGATGACAGAGATGTGTGAAACCTGGGACAAGATTCTGGAACAGACTGTGCTGCCAGAGTCTGTGCAGGTAAACTGTCAACAGTTTTAGGAAAAAATTCTGATTGTAAACATAATGCAATACTTACATGTAATTTATTTTTGCGTTTGAACTTCAAGTTATTTTAATGTGTGTGTGTTTTTTATGTGTTCTTTACTTTTATCATACAAGTAACATATTAATTTATATCAGAAAGAAATGCATCTAACTCTTTACTATTGTTGACTTACTGTCTAACTTATTTGATAAATAGTGTTTCTATGATGACATGAAATAAAGAAATAATGTTTATTTCTGTAAGTAGATCATGGCGCCGGCATGTCCTAGCTAACTGATCCCTAAGAAGAAATGCCAAAACAAACTCACTCAACTATGTATGAGAAGAGGTATTGGTTCTGCAGTAGTTGAACTTGTGGGACTACAGCCCCTGCCATTTCATTTCGCAGGAAGCAGTGCTGTCAGCAGTGGGCCAAGCTCGGCTGCTGATGTCACAGAAGCTGCGGCAGTTCGCGTCCCTAGTGGAGAGATGCGCGCGGCCCGAGCCCGGCACCGCGCTCATCACGCGCGCCGACTTGCACGGCTTCTGGGACATGGTGTTCATGCAGGTAATTAGAGAGAAGAAGAAGTAAGAAGTTCAGCTTTCTAGAGTCTCTGTCCCTGATGACATCAAAAGTTCAGCTTTCTTGAGTCTTTGTCCCTGCTGACATCAAAAGCTGCAAGAGCATCAAAAACTATGTAAGTGCTAATGTCAAACAAACTAAGCAAAAATGCCCTGAACTAGGATTGCTACAATTTCACCTAGTATGTAGACATAATGTTATTGGCTACAGTTGGGTTGAAAGTTGGTATTAAAAATATCCATAATATTAGGTCTTTACCTATGAAATTGCCGTTTTGCAGTACTGGCCATTTCAAATCAAAATAATTTTTGTTTGGGTAAGAATTCTAATTTCAAATTAATTTTATTTTAAAAACATGGATTTTTTTTCCAAAAGTAGTCATTTGTTTATTGATTAGTGTTACATTTTCATCGCATTTCAATCTTTTTCGTCATCATGGATACGTTAAAAATTCGAGTAATTATGGAATATGAGTACCGTCGTGGCAGCAACGCGGCACAAGCGGCACGCAACATCAACGACGTTTACGGAGCTAACACTACAAACCAACGCACCACCTGTTATTGGTTTGCTCGCTTCCGTTCTGGAAATTTCGACCTGAAAAATGAACCTCGCGGTCGTCCGAAGACTTTGGTCGACAATGACGAATTAAAGGCGATTGTGGAAGCTGATGATACACAATCTACGGCTGAATTAGCAGCAGCTTTCGACGTTAGCGTCAAAACAATATTGGTCCATTTGCGTCAAATTGGCAAGGTAAAAAAGCTTGACAAATGGGTGCCCCACGAACTCAATGATCGTCAGCGCGAAGTACGCGTCGAGACGTGCCTTGCACTGCTCAACAGACACACAAATGAAGGAATTTTGAACCGCATTGTTACCTGCGATGAAAAATGGATTCTGTTTGATAACCGCAAGCGCTCAGCAAGTTGGTTGGATCCTGGTTCAGCACCTAAACAATGCCCTAAACGAAAACTTACCCCTAGAAAAGTGATGGTCACTGTTTGGTGGTCTAGCGCCGGTGTGATTCATCACAGCTTCTTACCAAACGGGGTGAGCATTACTGCAGATGTGTACTGTGAAGAACTGAACACAATGATGGAGAAGCTGGCACATCTCCAACCAGCATTGGTCAATCGCTCGTCTCCGCTGCTCCTGCACGACAACGCGCGACCTCATACTGCACAGCAGACGGTCTCCAAGTTGCAAGAACTGGGGTTGGAAGCTCTCCGTCATCCGCCCTACTCACCAGACCTTGCGCCTACAGACTACTACTTTTTCCAGAATTTGGATAACTTCTTGGCGGGAAAAAAATTCAATACCCGAGAGGCAGTACAAAATGCCTTTGAAGAATTTGTTGCCTCCCGTCCAGCTGATTTCTTTAAGAAGGGCATCAATAAACTGCCACTGCGATGGCAAAGATGCATTGATTGCATGGGTGATTACTTCGATTAATACAAATAAAAAATACATGAAAAAAAATCGTTTAAATTTTTTCATACAAAACGGCAATTTCATAGGTAAAGACCTATTATCAAGGTGTTCCAATGTTTCAAATTTTGTTTCAATGTTGCATATTCAAATTCAATAGATTCAAATGCACTGCAGTTCCCAATGTGAGTTAATATTATTAACTCACAGGAAGGTATTATTAACTAAAAGAGTAACCGTGGAGTTTCTTGCCGGCTCTTCTCCATAGGAAACGACAAATTGGAACCGTGCACCTAGCTTCTGACGTTTCATAAGTGCCCATGCAGGCTTATGTGAAATAAAATATTTTGATTTTGAAACTTAATAATACCTTCCTATCAAACAGTTTCTTTGCAAAATTCTTAAATTTCTCTTCCGCAGGTAGAGAACGTAGACATGAGATTCAAGAAGCTTGAAGAATTGCGCCTTTGTGGCTGGGTGGAGGACCAACCAGTTGAGGTCAAGAAGAAAGTGGTCCGACCTACCGTGAATGTGAAGAAAGCTGCTAAGCCTACTGGTGGACCTAGTCGGCTGAGGGAGATGATTGCTGGTGAGCATTATATGTTAAATTGTGTTTATAAAAACTTGTTTTCTTTTTGAAGCAATAGGAGTAAGTAAGGATCGCAAGATCTAGTATTCTGCAGTTTCTGCCTGTCCCTATGGGAAGGCGTGAGTTTGGATTTATTAATATGTTATTCTCTAAAGGCAGTTCAGAGGGATAATGACGCTTTTATTTGCTCTTATATCGCGCTTGCGATATTGTTGTAAACGGTTGAAATCCAAGTTGTAAATGACGCTTATTTGATGCATCACATTAGATCATTGCATCACGCCTAGATTCTTTTTCACGCACCTGTAATATGCGGAGATGAATCTATAAAAGCTTAACCTTACTTAGTGTACCCACTTATTTACAATAACTTTTTTTTTCCGTTGTGGCAATTGAGCCGATTTCGACTATTCTGCCAGCGTCGCGTTTAGACGGCAGCGCAATTATCAATTACAGTTTGCCTCGGAAAATCAGCTCCGACAGCCACAGTTCAGGCATTTTCTTTTTACTTGGATTTAAGATCATTAAGTTTCCCAACAGTTATAATTGTATAGGAATTTTATGACTGAAATCAATGTAATTTAAATTGGATGTTTACTCCTAGCGGCGAGAAAAGCCAAGAAGGAACAGGAAGAGACCCCATGTACCCCGTCGCCGCCCGCGCCCGACAGCAAGACGTTCGAGGCGGGCTTCTTCTGCGTCAGCTCGCCCGTGCGCTCGCCCGGCGCACCGCACTCGCCCGCAGCACACTCGCCCGCAGCACACTCGCCCGCAGCACACTCGCCCGGCACTAGGAGTAGCTTGCTGAAGGCTGTGCTCTCCAGCGAGGCGAAGAAAGCTTCGGCTAACAAGGTGGGCACAATAAAAATAACCTTGCTAATCATCGACCCATAGCGCGTTAGTATTACTTAAAAATAACCTTGCTAATCATCGACCCATAGCGCGTTAGTATTACTTAAAAATTAAGTTAGTAGAAGACGCACACACATTAATAATAAAAACATTACAAAAACACCACAATCACTGGAAGATTTAAGAAGCCCAATGCTTGCCTTGTGTGTGCATTTAAGTTACGGTTGTTTATAGTTATTAAAGCTATATAGTATGAAGGAATTCTCAAAATATACTTATAGTACGACTTTTAATTGTATTCAGTAACTTGACAGTTCAATGAAAAATAATGTTACCATCTAACACTAACAGTGTTATGGTAGTGACTGATTTTGCGTAAAGAACGAATGATAAAAATGGTTTTATTTTAAATTAAAGCAAAGTAATTTGATGATTTCCCATCCTCAAAAAAAACCCCAAATAGAATTTGTTTGGGCACAGGTTAAGGGGTCATGTCACAAAAAAAAAAAAAAATTAAGGAAGTAAAAAAATAATTTGAAGAAGGGGTTAGTAATGTGACCCCTCCTCATGGAGTGCTTGCGTATCTCACGTAACAAAAGTAGAAGATGATATGTGTCGTATTGACCATGTTATTGATAACATCACTGATACCTTTATTATAAATACTAGCGTTTGCTAGCGGCTTCGCCTTCATGGAGGTCGGAAATTATCCCACGGGAACATATTACCGGGATAAGAAGTATATGTTAATCCAGGTTTTAAACTATCTGTGTGCCATAATTCACCCCAATCCATTAAGCCGTATTTGCGTGATTGAGTAACAAACATGCAAACATCTAAATATACAAACTTTCGCATTTCTAAATACACATCTATAACTAACTTGATTTATTTTAAATTACCTTACTACTGAGAAACAAAATATATAACACATTTTTGAATTTTTAATAGTGCATGTCATGATTTTGTGACAAGTTATTAATTTTAAAATAAAAAGTTTGGTTCGGAATCGGTTCAATTTCGTCTGGCAACCCTTAAACTGTCAAGTTACTGAATACAATTAAAACTCGAACTATAGAATTTTTTTTAGGGAAGCAAATCTACCCATAAAGTTACTGTACATGAAAATCGTAGATAGTGTCTAAATATAATTTTACTGACTCTATTTCAGAATTCAACGTCGTTTGCGATGCTACGTGCGTCGGTATTAGGCAAGAATGTGGAGTTAGATGGATTCTCTCTCCTACCAGTGAGTGTATATGGTTATAGCTAAATAGTGCCACTCATTGTATTCTAATAATATCTTTATTAAAACCTTTCATTTCCGCAGCAAACCCCAATGCCGATGACTCCTATCAACCTATACGCGACTCCGGGTCGTAGCATACTCAAGAACACCAACACAGAAAAGAAATCCATCAGAAAGTCAATCAAAATGGTACTGTTCAATCGATCAGACGCCGACATACAAGACGTATCCTACCACACCCCAGACAGTGAGATAAACGAACAGAAAATTAATGAGATACAAACTGGTAGCGGAATTTCCTCCATGGACCTCGAGAAAGTGGAGAATAAAGAAAATTCTAGAAGAAGGTCCAAGTTAGTGCGCCAGGATGCTGAAGATAGGAGCCCAGTAGTGACGAGGAGTCGACGTAAGAGTATGAACACGACGCTAGATGACGGCCGTGCCGTGGCTACTCCGAGGAGGTCCTCACGCAAAAAGGTGCTGCATGAGGCAGAAGTTAACGTGGCTGAAGAGGAGACTAAGCGGTCGACTAGGAGACGGAAGAGTGGGGTGCAGGCGCAGAACTGATGGTGGGGACCAGAAGATAGGAATCTTGAAAATTAAGCCATGTTGAAAAAGGTATTCTTCCTGAAGATAGAAATACTCTTGGAAATGTTGCCATGTTGGAAATGGTTTCCTTTTACTCTGACCTTTAAGCATGCTGTTCTTCAAATAAATGACATTGGTACTGTGAATGACTATTGTAAAGCATGTAACTTTTTGTTGAATAGAAAAGGATGGCGCTATCCACATTGGATATCTTTATTCCTGTTTCTCCTAAAAGTAATCTTGTTTTTTTTATATTCGAGTCTAACATCATCAAGAATGAACTTTAAAAACTCGCTTTGTCCAAGAAGTGGTATTTTTTTGTGTTTTCTCTTAATAAAATGTCGTGTTGGCAATGATTAGTTTATAAAATTATACAGTAGTAATAATCTGAATCTTAACAGGAGGATGGTTATTATGCTCATAAAAAAGCCAAAACTGTTAATTTATGTTACTCTTTTTAGTTTAAGTTTTTCAGGATTCTAAATTGACATTTCAACTACACATTCCAACAAAGAATAAACCGCATTCGTAAAGAGTTACCTAAGGACCTCTTGGCCATATTCACTAAATGTCTACTTACACATAAGATTTCACTTTATTTTTCCTTATTTTAGTGAACAATTTGATAATCATGTTCAGCTATAGTAGATTTTATTACTTTTAAAATAATAATTATGTTGATAATAGTATGAACGATAATGATGGGAATTTAATTAATTGTATCCAATTAGTTTGCCTAGATGTAATCATTTGTTTTTAGTTTTTATTTAGAGGCAGTCTTGGGAAAAGTGCCTTTTATCAATAAGATGCAAGTGTGCTTTACAGCTGCGCACAGATACATGAGCTACATCACTACAAAGACCGTCCTGCAGCTGTAGCCTAATTGCGTAACACGTGACTCTTTCAATTTGACAACTCCACAATATTTATTGCGTTGTTAACGTGGTCAAGCAGACGAATATTACCAACACGTGATGCAATGGATTATGAATCTCCTTCAGTCATTCGGATTGTGAATACAAGTTACGCAAATCGGGTGCAGGTCTTCTTGAAGCAGGCATACTTGCATGGCTGGTGAAGGATGCCAAAAACTGTGCCTTGATAATGTTATTTATTCCATTTCAGTTACAACCGAGGCTGCCTCGGATTGCGTTAAGTTACATTATAATATGACTGTGTGAGTTGTGTGGGTGTGTCTCTCGATTATTGTACAATAATAATTATTATACAAAAGTTTTTAACAAATTCGACGTTTTTTTACTTTTAATGTCCCACTGCATTAACTATTTTAACATTCCAAACCACTTGGTTACACAGCCTGAGGTCAAACGACGAGCAGGTATAACGAAACGCAGACGCAACGTACATAACATGAAACTCCAAAAACATTCGAAAACATCGGTACTTTCGTTAGTGTTCGTTACTCCAGCAGGAAAATGACTCCTAGAGTGATGTGAGTGGAACGTATAATTAGTGCGTAATCTGCTGTAAATGCGTGCCAAATTAAACATTTGGGCGCTTTGTGGTTTTGGAAAAAAACCGGAAAAAACGATTCCTGCTGGAGTAACTTTGTTCCAGTAGGAAAATTCTAACCGAATGATCGGAGAGAGAAATATTCTGCATGGGCTGTCTAGCAGCTTAAATTTGTGCAAAAATGTGTGCCGAAAGTATAATTTGTGCGTCTTTAGGTTTTCGACTTATTACACTTCCTGCTGGAGTAACGTTCTACAGAATCGTGTATCTCTAAAACCATTGTATGTATGCCCGTAGAATAAACATACACGAGTAGCTCTTTTGTGCGTATTTATGACAGAATTAGATTTTAAAAAATATTTTCACTTTTCAAGTTATCGCGCACTTTTTTTTTTTATCCGAATTTTTCGTAGCGCCTTAATGAGAAAACGTATAAGCTCGCTGAAAACTGTTTTCGGTCCTTCTTGACGCTTATAATAACCATAAAAAGTTAAGTGTACATGCATCCGTTATTGAATAATATTGCTAAAAGTCAAAACGACGGTGTCATAACTTTGACGGCACAAAAAAACACTACAAAGTGAAAAATAACTTTAATTTCGGAAGTCGGTGTCTTTGGAGCTGTATCAAATTTTTTTGTCACCGCCTTCCGAAATTAAAGTTATTTTTCACTTTGCAGTGTTTTTTTGGAAGTCGGTTGTTTTTTTTTTGGAAAAAGTTATTTTTTCACTTTTTAGTGGTTCACATGTGCTTAACCCTTCACAGCATACCGGCGTGATGTTATGTTATGAACTGGTGTAAGCAATAGACAGACATGAAATTTCAGCAATCCCAGTCCATTTGCTATCATTTATTGAGGAGTTCCGTTGCCTATCTCCAAAGTTCTTCAACAGATCTTCGCCAAATTGAAATGAGACCACTCCGAGAAAGTACTCTTCCAAAAAATACCTAAATCGCTTCGTGTGCCTATAAAATTTGAAGAGTTCTCTCTATTTCTCCAGGATCCCATCATCAGATCCTGACTTGATGATCATGGGACCACCTGGAAAGATACCCTTTCAAACAAAAAAAAAAAAAAAATCGGTCTCTCAAATCGGTCCAGCCATCTTCGAGTAATCGGGGAACATACATAAAAAAAAAGGTTCCGACGAATTGAGAACCTCCTTTTTGAAGTCGGTTAAAAATATAAGAAATCGGCTCAACCCAAGATTAAAAAAAAAGTAAATAAAGTAAACCAAAAATTCGTGCGTTTAGTCAAAAATATACAGGGTGATTGGAAGATGGGTGCAAAGCTTTAAGGCGAAGATAGTACAGACAATTTAGAACCATTTAAGCCATGGTTGTCTTAGACGAAGTCTTACCAAATATTTTTAACCAAATTTTAAAGTTTTTTTTCGGAAATTCTCAAAATTTAATGTAAACTGCATAATTATGGCCAAATTGAATGATAAATGAATTCATTTTTTATTTATTTAATTAAAGTAATGTGTAAGCAATCAAGCAAAACATGTTTTAGGCTTCTGTGTCATTAGACATTTTTTTTACAGACATTTAAAGCTCAGAAAAAATAAAAAATTTGTACAATACGTCTTTTAAAAATTATTAAAAAAAAAAATGGTAAGACTTCGTCTAAGACAACCATGGCTTAAATGTTTCTAAATTGTCTATACTATCTTCACCTTAAAGCTTTGCACCCATCTTCCAATCACCCTGTATAAGTAGTGAAAATATTCAGCTTGGGATGTTTCTAATTAAGTAGATATAAAAAAAATATAAATATAAATAAATATTATTTCTATTTCTAAAAAACAAAACATGCAAAGAACGGCTGGTTACCCGACCAAATTCGATTGATTACTAAAAAGCGACGGATTCGTACATATTGATGACCTTCTTTATTGGACGTATTAAACCTAAGCTGTTGTCCGTACATGTACCTACCTACATGTACACTTTTGAAACTTTTATGGTTTCTATAAGGGTCAAGAAGGACCGAATACAGTTATCAGCGAGCATAAACGTTTTCTTATTAAGGCGCTACGATTTTTTTTCGGATTTTGAAAAAAGTGCGATAACTTTAAAATTATTAATATTTACTCATAGTACATAAGTATATATCGATGTATTTTCTTAAATCTTATTCTGTCACAAATATGCACAAATGAAGAGCTACTCGTGTATATTTATTCTACAGGTGCACATGCAATGGTTTTAGAGATAGGTACAAGATTCTGCAAAACGGTAGATACTTCAGCAGGAAGTCCAGTAACTCGAAAACCTGAAGACGCACAAATTATATTTTCGGCGCACATTTTTGCACAAATATAAGCTCTCTGCCCATCCATAATATTTCTTTCTCCGATCATTCGTTTAGAATTTTCTTGCTAGAACAACGTTACTCCAGCAGAAATTTGCATCACTATGGTGTTAGAAACAGGATCTGCTAGAAAGGTTCTTATTTCCTATATGGATAATAGGATCCAAAGAGTCGACATTAAGGCAAGCAATCCGCGGATTCTATTGTTGATATGGGAGTTGCGCAGGGCTCAATTCTTGGTCCTTTTTATTTCTCGTGTATATTAATGACCCACCTTGCCATATAAAGAACAGTCATGAAAAGTGTTATCTACAGATGACCCTCGCTTTCATTTAAGGTGGAAGTCCCAGGGCACCCGCGCTACTCGTATTTTCTTACGTTTTTGCAATTCTCAGGTCAGTGCCAGGTTAATTGTTGAAAATATGACAACAGATATTTTTGATGACGTTTAATGCGAAAACTGACTGTGAAAGTGAGTACCATGCAGGATAGATTGAAAACATACACAAAACACAGTTAAGTAATGTTTTTATTTTTATTTTTTGGGGAAATAGGTGGAAGGTATTCTACCTGTGGCCGCTTATGCGAATTGGAGGTGAGGTGAGGTAGTGGTCGTCGAAGAGCGGAACTGAAACTCTAACTTTTTAGGTAATAATGATATAATTGTCACACACGTATGTATTATAGATTACAATTGATACACTATTTATCATAGTCAATATAACTATTTAAACTAGTAGGGACAAAACAAAATAAACTAAAATCTAGTCCGTGTCTCGTGACGGCTGACAAACCAGAGAGCTACTTACTTATGGAATGCTATGGGTATAGCGCCCCGGATCGTAAATGCTACTTATCAAGGTGCGTTCCCGACGAAATAACAAAATCTTAAATGAAGCAAACATAATACAGGCGACGCCGACGCCACGTAATGTAAAATACAATTATAAAATACAACTATTTATTGTACCTATTAACAAATGATTAAATGAACTATGAATTATAATGTGCTACCTAAGTATTTTTACTTTCCTGTAAGTAAGTACACCTTTTTAGGTAGGTACATAATACAATGGTATGAATATTTACTGTAAAAACAAGTATTAAGTAGTTACCTATACATACTATTTTAACTATTTTGAATAGTTTCACTCAATTTCTGTTTTTGTTTCTTCAAAATACCATTTCAGACATCAATCTATGTACAGACTGGGCCAGCACATCAAGTTACCACAATTTGTCTAATTTCTTTGATAGTTTTTCAACTTTATCACATCACATAGGCATAAGGTTCATGTTCAATTGGGAAAATTTGACAGTTTGTGGTAGCTTGATGTGCTGGCGTCTGTACATGGTCTTCACATAATGCCCCATCCTACAAGACTGAGTAAATGCATCGATTACGTAATGATTAAATACCTACTTACCAGTTACTTACCACTTGGCCCTTGTGCAACGGTCATGATTATAGATTCCACCGTCAGCGACCACGCCTCTGTAATGCTATGTCTAACTAACGCCTCCTCTAAAAACAAGAAGGAATCATATGAAAATATTTACAAAAGTAAACTGTGAGGGCGTTGTTGAACAATTAAAACACCGATTTTACTTTTATTACACACAATTGCGATGCAAACATAGCCGCTACACGGATTGTCGAATGCTTTTGTCCACGATATCTCAGCACTCAAAAGCAACGAGCGTCACTAACCGTTTTTTTTTTTTGAGGGTGGGAAATCATGAAATAACTTCTCCCGCTCTGGGTGGAACAGGAGGGCGTGTCAGACTTACTGACTAAAACCCACCCGTGTACTCTCAGTTGCCCGTGTACCAGGGGCGACGGTATCTCTTTCGCGGCCCGCCTCAGTTGCGGTGCACCTCACCGCAACCTACTTTTTGGCCGCTACGTCGTCGGCTTGGAGACAAAAGCCCTGACGAGCGGCCCCACCTTGGGGTTCCTCTTCGCTTCACCGTGGGAGCGGACCACGGCTACTGAGCCCCCCCGCAACGACAATGCGGGAACCCACTGGGGGGGACGTCACTAACCGTAAAGTAGTCCTTAAGCCCTGATCACGCCTGGCCTCTTACGATGTATTCGACACAGGGATAACTTCCATCGAAAATTCCTGGCAAACCCAAAAAACGGACTTGTTGAGTTATCATACAAAAGGTATCGTAATCCTTGTAATCTCTTACTTGGGAAATCTATGTGTCGTGGAAAACGATATCGTTTAATGAAATAGTTGCTCATTTGATTATTGTAGTACCAAGGTAGTGGTAAACACCGTGACGTCAGTTGTTATTGTAATGGCGGCACGTGGACAGAGTCGTGTTGGAGAGTGGGGTTGGTGCAGAGTTCACTTTGAATTCGGACACCAACCGGCACCCAAATTGCGTAACTCACGATTAATCATAATCTGTTTCGTTTTGAAACAGAGTGCTAAACCATTGCTTCATATGTTTGAAAAATGTGTCTGCTCAACAACGTAAATAACCCAATGAATATTGTTGAACTGTCAAAATGAAACCGATTATGATTAATCGCGTGTTACGCAATTAGGCTGCTGCTCACTCGTCCAAAACGAAACTGTCGGTTTACCCAGTTAATTTTGTGAATTGTCCGGTAATAATTAAAAGTGATTATTAAAGTGATATTGTTATTCAAGTATTGCATTGGAGTTATTATTCACTATTACCTACGCAATGAACCCTGTGCTACCTAATCAAGATGTTGACGATGCTATCGCTCAGCCATCACTGGCTCCGCCGCCGTCATATATAAATAAAAAGAAAACCTGACTGACTGACTGACATCATCAACGCCCAGCCCAAACCCTTGGACCTAGAAAGCTGAAATTTTGCACAGAAGTTCCCTTTATAATGTAGACAAGGAATAAGGGTTTTTTTTAAAATTCGATCCCTAAGGGAGTTAAATAGGGGGTGAAAGTTCCGCGCGGGCGAAGCCGTGGGCAAAAGCTAGTTAAGAATAAATCACGAAAGTTCGGCTTTAAAAACTTCTAGGGATAGTAAAGTAACTTGGAATATAATAAAATCAAT
Organism: Antitype chi; assembly: GCA_947359405.1. Taxonomy (NCBI): domain Eukaryota; kingdom Metazoa; phylum Arthropoda; class Insecta; order Lepidoptera; family Noctuidae; genus Antitype; species Antitype chi. The sequence continues at coordinate 1,504,592 of OX375823.1, forward strand.
AACCAACCCAGCCGCTGACTAAATCAAAAAAATCAAAATATTTTATTTCACATAAGCCTGCATGGGCACTTATGAAACGTCAGAAGCTAGGTGCACGGTTCCAATTTGTCGTTTCCTATGGAGAAGAGCCGGCAAGAAACTCCACGGTTACTCTTTTAAAAATAATTGGCTTTTACAATGTTTTCAAATTACAGTGATAATAGGTCTGGGAGGACAGTGCAGGCCAGTCAATAAGTACCAGGTACTTAGAGGAATTAAAATACAGAATAGAAAAACGTCTACAAATCTAGTCTCTAAGGCCTACAACGTTCTCTCATTCACAGTATGTAAAAGAATCTACTTATATAAAATGAATCTATTTGAACCAAGTGACATGATTTCGATGACAATCAGTAATAATAAATAGGAGTAAAATTTATGTGTAATGTCAAATAATGACGAGAATATGTCAGACATAGTAAAAAATAAAAAGAATAAAAATTAACATTGCAATTTGGGAGCAGTTAATAGACTTTCACACAGTTTTGCTGTTAATGAGGTACCAGGGAAGCCACATGTGCAGAAGGAATTAATGAATTAACTAACTTCTACTTGCCTCGGTTGATGCACATGCGCCTAATGCCATAGACAGGATCAACGCTGATATTTTCGAAACCCAGCAAATTATACGTCCAATTTAAAAACATCCAGCAAAGCCTGGCTTACGTACGAATAGATATGATCTAACGCTGGCTGGAGCCAAGCGAGCCAAGTGGAGGATATAACTAACAGGAGTTATCCCCTGGCCCACTGCTGCCCGCTACACTGACACATTAAGCACGCTGCCAACTCGTTATCGCGACAACGCCACGAATAAAAAAGCAGTACAGTTACTTAGGGTACGTCTTTTGTCGCTGGCGCTGATTTGAATATACTTGGCCTGATGTAGAGTGTCTTTACTTGTTCTGTATTAGGGTAGTCGGAATGTTCACTCGTGCAGATATTCTGGTTTAATACGAGATTTTTCGCCTTCATGTTTATTGCTAGCAATTGCTGATAGATATGACCGTAGGCGTTATTTTATTAAACAACGAGGCGACGACTAAAATCTTCATAATGTTTGCCAAACTTTTTATATGCCTAGGTTTCTGTCTTACTATAAATTACCCTGGCTAGTAGCCACTTCAATAATCGAATGCTACCCAAACGTTAATGAAATTAAGGATTTAATGGGTTAACGTATATTTGATGTTCATTATCTTGATTTTAGCATAACATAAATTCCGTAAGATTAATTGATAGTCCTTAATCAGCACCGAACGTCCATTAGGGCAGCTTCATCTAAAGAGAAATCTCAAGCAATTCCCCGACACTTGACGTTTCAGAGGCCCATAATTAAAAGAGACAATTAAAAATGGCATTCTATGTTGCGATAATAATAACAATTATATGACTTTTCCGTTGTTAAACCGGAGATAACAATGGGTTAGATTAAGTAAAAAGTAAATTTATGCAAATTCAGACTGGGCGGGAGACAGTAATAGGGGGTAATTTGGGTTTCTCGCTGGCAAATGGCATATTACTAAAAAAAGCGCGCGCGCGCGAAACTGCTTCGTAAATATTATAGTATAATGTTAGTAATGTAATGTATACAGGGTGAAATTGAAAACATGCGACAAACCGAAATGGGAGATTGTACTCATCATTATGAACAACTTTTACTAAGGGACCAAAGATGCAATCGCAAAAAAAAAAACAGCTGTTCCCTACATTTTGACAAGTTATGCGAACATAAATGTAGGGAACAGATGTTTTTTTTTCGCGATTGCATCTTTGGTCCCTTAGTAAAAGTTGTTCATAATGATGAGTACAATCTCCCATTTCGGTTTGTCGCATGTTTTCAATTTCACCCTGTATACCTTACTCGTAATAGGAAGTATTTTTTGGGTTCTACTAAGTATAATGGCTTAAGAGTTAAGTGTTAAAACAGTCGAATAAATAGGTTTAGTACTATACAGGTAGGTATAGTTTATACATAGGTATAGTACCTGACCTATGCAGTCAAATTGAAGAGAGGCAATTTTGCTTACTTCCTCCTCATTGGGCCCTTTGTGGTGCACAAATATTTTATATTTGATTATTACTGAATATCTGATAATATAATACATACATAACATAATTTATGTATATTGCATGTCTTCGGTTCGCCTAGTTCTAGTTACCTCAAGTCAGAGTTTTATGGAAAATTTGAAATCTACTACATTCATTTGGAACCTATTTAGTAGAACTCTACTATTAATACTGACATCAAAACGTCGAATTCATAAACTTCTCTGTTTCTTAAAGTCGGTTATTAAGGATTTCAAATACATATATATACACATTACCTATGTACGTATTTTTCTGTTCCTTTCTTCTTGTCTGTATAAATGTGTGTGCATATTTATTTATTTATTTAACCATTTGGTTAAATAAATAAATAAGTAAGGAGGTAAGCAATTGATTGCGCAAATATCTTTCGATAAAGAAGCCATCGATCTTCCATGACAGAAGAATTAATTTTGTTCAGAATTAAATAAACTTGTCAGACTTTCTGAGATTTCAAGTCAGAATATGCAAATACCGTTATTTTAAAATGTTGGTGCGCCATTTATTTCGTTATCTCGTAATTACTTTGGGGACAGAATTACTGTTGTAAGTAAAAAAAAACCGTTAAAATTTGTCTCGTGCCAGCGTTCTAAAGACATTCTGCGCAAATAAAAAGTAAAAACATGTGCATTTCGCGTGCGCTGAGATTTAAGTCGATGTATGACTGTGTAGTGATGTGCAGCTGGAACACCGATGGTATTTGTTGTTTATCTATGCTGTAACTAAATATAAGCATAGATGCGCGAACCTGTACGAAGCAAAAAGAATATGCAAGGATCGTAACAGGCTTTATGTTGGGTAGTTTCTGCCTGCCCCCTTTCGAAGAAGGCGTGAGTGTATGTACGTATATGTGTGCGTTGTAGACTATGATTCTGCGTGAAGGTAAAGGTGGTATTACCAACCTACCAACCCAACACAAAAAATAAACTTTTATCAGATTCTGCCCAAAATTTTGCTCTCAAACTTGAATAGTTAATTAAAAGTATTACTTAATTGTTTGTTCTTACTTGTTTGTGTATGTGAGTTCAAATGTTGGTAAACGCACCCTCAATATAGGAGAAATTCCAAGTGAGGGGCCAAGATTTGAAAAAAAAGCACCAGTCTAAACTAAACCATAGCAATTCACAGCTGGTCATTGGCGTCAATTAGTTGGAGGTACAAATGTATTTCGCATGGCACATAGGTACCTAATGTAACTAAAGTTTTTAAGTTTTCTAAAGGTGATATGTAGTTTTTTCTCGAAATCCACGTATCGACACTCCAGCATCCCTTGTCGTCAGCCGCCGCCGTCTCGCGGCTGCAGCAGGAATTTTATTTCACTTCATTTCGCCGTGACATGCGCCACGTTAGCCAATAAGGACGACGTAATAACACATTTTTTTGATTGTTTTATAGAAACCACAGTTGAGGAATGTTGTGTGATCCATGACTTGACTCCTGTTCTCTATTTTGTGGGGAAGGTTTTTTTTAATGACATGGGCCGCGAAATGAATTGAAATGTTAAAGGGATCGTAAAAACAAATAATGTAATTTTGTCTTTAGCCATAGACACTAGTTAGTTACCATAATATTCTACGGAAACTTGTATGGGGTTCATGCTAGGCAGGCTAACGTAACGGGTGCAAAATATTAGCAAAGTTAATTATCTACAAGGCTTCTCCCCTTTACTTTTAGTCCAAGACGATACATCTTCATTCATCATGCCTATTTCCCCATATAACCTTCTCAGTGATGAACTCCATGACCTCAGAGGGCAGAGCCTGAATAGTCATTGTTTTTGCCCCGAGTCTGTGGGGAGGACGCAAAAAATAGTTGTCTATGGCAAAAGGACGGCGCGCGCTACGATGCGAATAATCCACTAGTAATATAAACAGTGTCTCTTCTCTTTGCTTTGGTTAGGGGGAAATTGGGGTGGGTGTGCGTTTGGATTGAAAGGGACAGTTTATTGTTTCGGAAAGTTCTTTAGATCTGGATTTCCTTTGTAGAGAGAAAATATTACGAGTGAATTAAGTGATGGTTTACACTTCCATGTCGAAGTGTTTACCTCGTGTTTTTGGCTCAGCCTTTAAACCAAATGAATTATAGGTACGTGTAGCCTAAGCATAATCAGCCTATAACGTTCCAAGAGTTGGGAATTGTTGAGAGTGGTTGTGTAACACAGGCCTGAGGCCTCCTCTCGGTGAGAGGGAGCCGAAATCTACCACACGAGTGCGGGTTGGTAGATGTCCCACGTCTTCGAGCAGCGGTGATGAAATAATTTACAAAAAGTGAAGCGCACCTGCCGGGGTTCGAAGCTACGACCTTAAACTCGTAAGTCGCGGTCGTGGACTACCACTGCTCTAACAGGTATATGCAATCAAAATAAATAAATATTAGAAAATCCTATTTAATTAAGTAGGTATTTTATGTCTGCAGTAGAAGTTTTTAAGTTCATGGGGCTGAAAAGTTAATGCTCTCCTGCATTTGGAAAATAGCTCTGCTTACTTACTGCTTCAGAAGTTCAGATGGGACATAGGGTTACTTATTTTTTACGTTGCCGTTGTCCCAATTTTCCCAAAAGCATGGTTTCCCTTCCTTGGCTCAGAGAGTGAGTTTATTAAAAATTGGATTTGTTCGTAGCGTGGCACGCGGCGCGGCACTGCCCTCACACCGGCACATTATTATTATTATTTTATTATTACCTCGTAAGTGGGGAACCCAGTAGGCTTGTCGATGGGTAAATATTTTGTTTTTATTTGACGATCAGATTCGATTTCTTTTTTTGTAGGCTGGGAAAATAATAATTTAATTTCGATGCAAAAAAGCCAAACAAGATTTTACCCGAACGTTGTTTTTGATAGAGTTCGGTATGAACAAAAACGAAAAATTAATTATGTATTATATATTATCCATGGACATATTCGAAAATTACAGATGTTGTGCAGTGGCCAAAATCATGTGGCCAGACAATATTCGATAGGCAGGTACTGCACCCTAATTGCGTAACTCACCATTAATCATAATCTGTTTCGTTTGAAACAAATGGCTAAACCATTACTTCATATGTTCGAAAAATGTGTCTGCTCAACAACGTTAATAACGCAATGAATATTATTGAACTGTCAAAATGAAACCGATTATGATTAATCGCGTGTTACGCAATTAGGGTGCTGTTTTACTTACTAAGTAATATTGTTTATAGGTGACACAAAACTTTAAATAAGACATATCTTTTAGCTTGCACAAGAGCTATCGACCCTTTTCCAATCAGACTTCTTTTACTGGGGCATTTTTTTATTATTTTACCTCTAACTTTGCATAAATACCTACCTAGTTAATGGTCAGTCTCATTTCGTTAAATCCCAAAATAGGAGTGCCTTAAAACCATTAAAACATATCCAATAGTAACTTTCCAATCTGCTTATTTTGAAACCCAAAGTTCTTGCAATTTTGCTTTGCCTAATGCGAATTAACTACACAATTTATAATTTAATTACCATTGAACTCATTAAAGTTGTGCAGTATCCCGCGCCATGGCAAAGATACGTATTTGTAAATTAGATCGGAACTTGTTTAATCCTGTTTGAGACCCTTCACCCTCTGCCCTCCGGCATGTCGACCTAAAATATTGCTGACATTTTTCAGGGACTTTAGACTCTTTGCTCACCCTCTACGATGAGGGATAGTTATAACGAGATGCGTTTGTTTGCTATCCGAAGGGGCAGGAATTAATTTTGTTGAAATTTTCAACTTTGATATATTAGTTGGTACTTTTGCGTGACGGAGTGTGTAAAGGATATCTCATGGTAAACAGTTTTGGTTTTAATTTGGTCAGACTATTGGGGTACGTAGGTAATATTGAAATGTTTATTCAAGTATAATATAAGTAAATAACTTTATTATTAAAATAAAAACTTTTTCCAAAAAAAAAACAACCGACTTCCAAAAAAACACTACAAAGTGAAAAATAACTTTAATTTCGGAAGTCGGTGTTTTAGGAGTTGTATTTTAATTTTTTGTCACCGCCTTCCGAAATTAAAGTTATTTTTCACTTTGTAGTGTTTTTTTGGAAGTAGTTTTTTTTTTTAGTTTTTTTTTCACTTTTTAGTGGTTCACATGTGCTTACCCCTTCACAGCGTACCGGCGTGATGTTATGTTATGAATTGGTGTAAACAATAGACAGACATGAGATTTCAGCAATCCCAGTCCATTTGCTATCATTTATTCAATTCAATTTTTATTTCAGGAACAATTCATATTGTGTTTGAAAACATACATAATAAATAAATAAACAAGCTCATTTACCAAACTGAAATGGGACAACTCCGAGAAAGTACTCTTCCAAAAAATACCCAAATCGCTTCAAGTGTGCCTATAAAATTTGAAGAGTTCTCTCTATTTCTCCAGGATCCCATCATCAGATCCTGACTTGATGATCATGGGACCACCTGGGAAGTATACCCATTCAAACAAAAAAAAAATCCAAATCGGTCGAGCCGTCTTCGAGTAATCGGGGAACATACATAAAAAAAAAAGTTCCGACGAATTGAGAACCTCCTCCTTTTTGAAGTCGGTTAATAAATTAAATTTCGATGAATTAGATCAAATAACTCTGACTGAGCGATCAAAGATAGGATTTAGATTATAATTACATATATCCTTGGTGGCCGTGGTTAAAATGTAGGTAGATAGGTTTATATTAAATATGTTGAGTTTACGTTACTGGCTGGGTAATTTACATAACTCATCGAGGCATTTAATCAAGTATTTGGAGAGTTCTAGTAGAAAGTGGTGCCCACCAAGCGAGTAGCCCATCTCTACCAAATTGTTTCTCCGCACTTCAGCAGCTGTAGAGTATCAACTTAAGTATAATTACAATCAAATCAAAAGAAATCAAAGGCTGCATCGACTGTGGATACAAATCTATCGCCCGGGTGGTCTCGAAGCGCGCCGTCATCAGCATCAGCGCCCGCGCAGCGTCGCCAATCGCTTAGACGCGCCCGCCGTTTGTACCGAGACGGTATAGCCTCAGGTATATATTCTGCGGTATAGCTACGGCTTTTTATTTTAAATGCATTTGAAGGAAGTAATCTGAGAGAGGAAATTAATTCGAGAATGAGTTTTTAACGCCTCACTCACCTGCGTCACCTCACCTCAACTCAACGTTTTTGCCTACAAGAGCCACAAGGAAGGTAGGTTGAGTGTACTTGTGGTTTTAATGCTGGACATTTATAACCTGAACAAAACATTTGTATTTAGCTCCTGTGAATAAGTTTGTCAAAACATAGATGTTAAGTAGGTAATATAGGAATTCCGAAAATTGATAGCACCTCTTGTACCTAATCTTATTCACATCTTCAAAATAGGCGTAACCCTACTTACCTAAAAGCGACAACAGCTGACAACTTCGATCATTTGCAACGAGATAAAACCAATAGCGGCATTCCTCAAGCAAATAAACAGGACATCAGCCCAAACTTATCCTCTGTTATCTGCACTAAAACCCTACTTCTTTGTTCATAGGACTATGGTCTTGGTAATCATGGCACAATCGTGTGCCACTTTTGTTTCTCTACATCAATGTCTGGGCCCATGTCTCCATTTCCTCGTCTGTCTGTGTGGCTGACAAATCAATCGGCAACACATGAGTGATAGCCGATCGGCGGGGATTCTATCCGACGGCCATTTGCATTGATTGATCTGTGATTGAAGCGATACAGACGGTTATATCTTGATGTAATGGATGGAACGTGGTTTTATTTGAAATACCGACACGTTTTCTAATGGTTATCAGTTTATAATTGTATGCTTGATGGAACTTAGGCCTTCAGAAAGACGCAACAGTTTATGCTAGTGAAGGATTGCCAAAATCAGACTTGTATTTCATGATGGCGTTGTGATTTCCGTGCTAAGGTTCTCCCGAACTCTACAAACTTTAATAATTCGATAGTAGTACCTACCTATTTTAAGCATCCAATTATAAATTGGTTTACTTTAAATTGTTTGTTAGTTATATAATACAGTGTTAAAATGAATTGAATGAATGAATTGAATGAATTTTGTGTCAATGTGAATTATTCCTGAAATAAATTGAAAATTGAAATTGAATAAATCCAGTATTATAACATTAATTATTTTGAAACATACACAACAATATTATTAGCCACAGTGTCGAGTAAAAGCCCTGTTGCCAATTGGTATCAGTCAACTTCAACCTCATTTCTACAACAACAGTTCTAGGTAACCCACCCAGCACTGCCCACCAGCCAAATCCACGATAATCCCCATCCACAAGTCTCTGCCGTCACTACAAACGGTACGAGAACACATCGACTCCGAGTGACTGGCACCGCGCCTTGCGCTTCTCGGAACTTTACGTTTGTCTCCGCTGTACCTACTGTAGTAACTACTTCTTGTACTCATGTGTTGTATGTGTAAATGTTCATTTCGTTACCGGGTTTACTGATAAAGACTGGATACTTCGGAGGGATGATTGTGGTTTTCACAATCTTATTCAGTCAACTCTTACGAGTTGGTGGTGATGAGTGAATCAGAATAAGGGGGAATTAGAAGAATTAGGAAAAATAACATTTAATCAGAGTAGGGTAATTTAGGAATAGTCAGATGTGTTAGACAGAATATGGCAGTACACTTTTGTCAGGCAATCCTGACAAACAAATCTGCTGACTGCAGGTTCCTTTTCCAACCATGGCTACAGCTGCTGCTGGTATCAGCAGCGGGCATTTATGCAGGTGCTATTGAGTACGAATCTCATAAAACCTTAAAATACTTTCTCCTACTAATCCTACTTGGGCCCGTTAAAAATTATTAACCTGTTAGGCTCACACTTAACTAAACCTTTATAAGATTTTGGCCCAGCCCTTTATGAAATCACGTCTGCTTCAATCCATATTGTAGTTACTGACTTATTGCACTTAGCACATAAGGATTTAAATCAAACAACCTTGCTTTAGCACCAGCTGACTCACCTTTACTTAGATCAGCAGATTAGTTCACAAAGTTAACTTGACTCTGTAGAATTCGGTCGCAGACTGGCAGTAAGTATCGAATAGTTTAATGTCCTAATCAAGCCCCAGATGATTTAACACGTTTGTTGAGCCAAGTGAACTGGGTCCGTGTTTGAGTTATATAAATATTTTCCTTATCTAGAATATTGATTTAGTTAATATTGTAAGTTGGTTGACATAATAAAGGTTGTTTATGTTTTAGTATAGTTTAAATAATTTCTTAGACATAAACAAGAATAAATCTTATGACTTCCATGGGTTTAAAGCTGCTTCTTGGTAGTTAGTTGATTCTAAGAATGTTTCTCTAGACAAGCTTCTGCCTAAATGTTTAATCACGATTAATATAAGGATGATGTAGTTATACCCATAAAGAGTCTCATTTTGAAATAAACCTTTCATTCTTACGAGAGTAACACCAATTAGATATGATGTCGTTAGCTGCAATGTTCATTTGAAAGTTTATAGCATCTTGTTTATGATACGGTGTGTCACGGAATCACAAAAACTGTTTTATTGCAAGCGCCAATAACCCGGCGAGGGATGAATCAGTTCTTAAGCTCGTTAAAAGAAGATTATCACAATCAACAAAACGTGGCGGTTATTTTTTGTACAAAACTGTTTTAACATCAGTCATCTATTTTTCAGTTTTGGGCTGAATAGCTCAAAAGTGAAAGCAGTGGTATCAGCCCCGACTAACGGTCCCAGGCACCCCGGTCCCTGGAACCCAGGTAGCGGGTTACACTGCTTTCAAAACGGTGAAGGAAAACATTGTGTGGAAACTGGCGTGTCCTAGAACGAAAATTGGAAGTCTTGTGTACAGCCCACTCCTTCTCGAAGAGAGAAGGCCTGTGTGGCTGTGTCCTTGCAGTGGAAACATTAAAGGCATATGACGATTATGAGTCCAAAGTTACTAGAAACTACGGTACATAAGTATAGATACAGATAAACAGAAAGACAGATGTGTATGTCATCTATGGACATTAGGGTCCAGTAACTTTTCTGAAGTCATCTTTTCAGTGTAATTTACCTCCTTACCTAGCTGTATTTTCCTGGTCAAACCGCCAAATGAAACGTGACCAGCCAGCATCGCCTACACAAGGCCTTGCGAATAGCGGTGGATTTCATGGAAAACCTGTCAGGATAAATTTTGATAGAAACCTGGTAGATACTCAGTTTTCTCATAATTTATGAGAATGGACAACTGTAACTGTGCACAATTACGCACGTGCGTCGACGCATGCGCATAATAGTGTTAATTGTGTAGCTCAGTACTTGTGCAGTCTAGGCTGTCTAGAGGTAGGTAATTTACGATGTAACACAATTTCTCCAGTCAATTGTTAGTGTCACGGCTTGATTGCATGACACGCACTGTGATGGGTCTATTTACACACAGACTGACAGTTACAATTAACGTCTTTGTTTTAAGTTATCTAAGCCATTTGATGATTTTGTCTGAAACTTGTTTGAGTGAGAGAGCGCTGAAACTGCTGAAAGTAGTCCAAAATACTGTTATGTTTTCAATAATAAACACAATACAATATTTTTTCGAAACCAATAATAGGTAACTCAATCCCAAAGTTAAAGCAAGAACAGTCCAACTCATAAAGTAATTTATTGGACGAAATGGAAGAGAAGTACCTACCTCATACTTCATAGTTAGCTAAAGTGTTAGCCAAGTTTTACCGGTCTTACTCACTTGTGGAGTTGTGGGACTGAAACAATTAATAAAAACATTCCCGCCATTGAAGGAAAGGGAGAGTTTTTCTACGTTCAAAGAATTGTATAATTTCAACCGATCTAGTCAATCAAACTGACGCAGGTAATGGACAAAAGCTGTTATAAGTACAGTTCCCAAAAGTGATAAGTAACCGGGTTCGTCGGAATTTAATTTGAACTCCTAACACAAGCTTATCTGGTTAAAAGGGGACTTCAATCACTAGTTGTTAAGTTTTACTTGTTAAAATAATAAAGCATTTTTCATTTTCAGAAATTAACTGCTTGTTTTCTATTAATTTTATTCGCAAACATCCGTTCGGTTTCTTGTTAATCATCAACTCTATCCGATGACCCTGGTTGCTTATCTATTTGGCTTATCTATTTAGGTGCCCGTACATACACTACGATCTCAAACTGCTGTGTTTCATCTGGTTTTGCTATATTTTTAAGACAGGCAACAGGGAACACGCATCTTTTGGGCTCGCTCGTTCCATCGTAGAACTCATCCATCGCGTTTCATCAGCAGATATCGAGGTCAGTAGGCCAATCCCGCAATAAAAAAAACTTGCAAAATTTAGTCATTTATCTACACATATTTCATTTTTATATTTAATTGAATGTGTAAAATTATTTTATAAACACAGGTAAATAACATTTAAATAATATCTAAACCTGCCTGTCGGGGCTTTATTGATCCCTTTCAGTATGAAGTGACATCTAATTGAAATGTGAAAGGAGAGGAACGAAATCCTACATAATACAGGAAAACATCTCGTTTTATGTGTCACACTTACAAGTTACAGGTAAAATACTGAGAAATAGAATACTTGCTACATTGTCTGACAATGGTAGATGTTTGGGTAGGTACAAGTGTTTACAGAATACGATTAGGTTTTGAGAAAATATTCAGGAAATATTTTTGCAGAACTTGTAAAATACAATCTTGTTTCAATAAAATTGCTGTTTACACTATCGATCTGGTATTGCCAATATTTGATACTATGCTTGTATGCATGTTGCTTCGTAGAATCTTTTTTTTTTAACTTTGTACTTTTTCAAATTTGGGAACATGGAGATGTAGACTCCAAAACGATTTTTTTTTTGTTGAGTGACAATTTTTTTATCACTTCAAACTTTCTCGTTACATGTAAATGGAAATACCTACATTTCCATAACAACAAAATCCCTCCATTTAACGGGTAAATGGACGGAATTTTAACCTGCGCCTGTCAGGCTGCTGGTTGCTAAGGGTAGGACGTATGATAACGGTACATGCCGGCCATATCGACGACCCATCAATACGCTGACAGAATTATCTTTTTACAAGCCTTCGGTGGAAAACTGAAGATGTGGGTAGTTTTTTATTTATGTGAAAATTATAAATAAATGGAGTAGTTTTAGGCCACATTTAGAGACTAGAACTTAGTATTGGTATTGACAATTTCAGACTATCTTTCTATCTACATTCGGGCTGAAACGTATGATACATACAACTATTGACGGCTAGGTGTCGCTAGTTGGCAGTGAGTGGCACCACCACTCAGTCTCAGTGCTCCCCACACAATGAACATCGAACCGCGAACGTAAGGCGACTGCCACACTGACAGTACAACGCTATAGCTATAATAATCCTACGCTACGAGCACGGGTAGTTTGGGCAGTTCAATCCAAGATAGGACACTAATGAAAGATGGAATGCAGCCAACTCGTGAACAGAACATAGAGCCACTGCTAGTACTAAAATTTTCCATCCGCAAAAACGTAATTCTTGTCGTCTTAATTGCGTAACACACTACTAGTAGAAATGGCTTCCAACATTCTTTGCGTTATTTATGTTTTTGAGCTAACAAATGTATCGCACATAAATGAAGCAATAGATTAGCAATAATATCCTTTAAATTGATTCGGATTGTGATTGATCGTGTATTACGCAGTTAGGGTTCTTGACTTTGTTTGTAACGATAGCTTTGCAAATATCAGACGTAACACAGGCGGTGTTCTTCCTAAAGTCAATGAAATAAGAATTTGTCAGAAGTATTAAGAAGTTAAATGAAATCAGGAATTGATTGTCTCCAAATATACCTACATATTCAAAAGTATAGCTGAGCATTCACTACAGTGCTGCCGTAAGCACTTCTGGTGGCATCACGTCGTTGTAATTAAGTCGCTTCAGCTACGCTTGGCGCGGTTGGTTTATGGATTAGTGACCATTTTTGACAGTTTTTACGGGTCGTCAGAAGTCCGAAAGTCTGACAACCAGTCTTACCAAGGGGTATCGTGTTACCCAGTAACTGGGTTGTGGAGGTCAGCTAATAGTACTGGGCGAGTAATAACTAGTAACTGCATTGTCCTCAGCCTATCTGATACTTGTGGGGTAGGCAAATGTGGAGAACTCGTGATTAGTTTCATTTGGTTGTATAGTGATGATGGAAAAGGTCAGCTTTGTTGGGTTGCTCTCCCAACAAACCTTTTTAAAGACGAGAAGAAACATCAAGAAACTTTTCTAGCACTCTATAGCATCAGCCACAAAACGTGCATAATTATTTAGTTCTGTTTGATAAAAAAAGTAAGTTCAAATACTAAAATCCGACTTCTAAAAAATCACGTTTTAAAAAGTATGAAACAAGAAAGTTCTCGTCTGAAAGCCGTGGACAAGACACTTCCAACGATATCTCATTTGTCAAAACAGATGAATATACAAACCCCCTTAAAAAAGTGTCAACTCTTTTCAACATTTGCACAGGGCAGCCAAATCTCCTAAGGCTTGAACAAACAAGTATAAGTAAATCAACGTAACAATAGTAGAATGATGTAGGTATACCCGCCGCGATATCGTCATAAATCTTTCCGGTAGATCTATAAATTCATTACAACCACGAGGGAGCTCGGCAGAGCTCATTCTTTTAATTTATCTGCTCCTAGCCGTACGGCCGTTAATTTAATACTGGTTATGGCTTCATTGGCCTGGATATTACGGTTAATTTTAAATGGTTAAATTGTATTTTCTCCTATAGCGGAAGGTTTTAAACTAAGTAATCTTACGGTATAAAAAAACACGCTTCTTTACAATTTTACGAAAATACAGAATTCTGTAGTAGTGTTTTCTTCATAAAACTTCGTGCCTTTCGAATAATAGTGCACTCTATAAAATGCGACAACTTCCTCGAACACCTTCTAAGCAATTTATCTTGATTTATATACATATATAACCATTTTCTTTCCAATTTCATTTCATGTACAAAATAGTTGAAACTCTGAACTATTTTCTTCTTTACTTTTTTTGGGCTTAAGTATGAGGTTTATGATTATTATTTACTTCCTGATAATACCCGAAGACACATGTCATATTGCAACCAAGTCGTGTTCTCTGCGAGTTATTGAGCTTATGAGCGAAATTCAAGTTTTCTAGTCTGAAAATCACCCTCAGAGGACTAGACCATTGTGATCAGCCAATGTTTGTTCTTGAGAGGTTTCTCTAGCGATAGGTATTCCCTTGTTGTTGATAGTCATATCAGTGTCAGTCATCGCTGTGAATGCAGGATGCGTGACACCTGACGTATTCGTGTCGCACTGTACTGCATGCTCGGCATCGTCAGCATCGCTCAGGTGGCGCCACCTGTCGTCATTCCTCGAATTCTCGACATGTTACACAGAAAGAGATAAACAATTTGTTTGACATTAAGATTAAAAGGCGACGAGAGATTTATTATGGGTATAACGGACAAGACAAGTTGGTGGACTAAAATCTGTTGGATGTTTCTCCCAACGCCCATTATAGACTGACAAGTGTCAAAAGTCCCAACACTTTATAAAAGAAATTGGAGATTGTCACTAAAAACATTTAATTATAATATCATAATCAACCTATAGTGTTAACACTGCTCTGGCACCACAGACGTCGTCTCTTTGAGAGGGGGTGGGCAGTAATCCACCACGCGGGCCCAGTGCGGGTTGGTAGATGTCACATGTCTTTAAATTTTTGGTTCTAGGACATACCGGTTTCCTCACGATGTTGTCCTTCATCGTTTTGAGAGCAGTGGTGATGAAATTATTTACACAAAGTAAAACGCCTGCCTGGGTTCGAATCTACGACCTACAACTTGTAAGCCGGGCTATTACCACCGGGCCACCACTGCTCATCAAAAGAGAAATATAGAAAAGTAGTTTTTGCCCGCGTCTCCACCCGCGTGGATGTTGGTTATCGCGTTAAAAGTAGCCTATGTCGTTCTCCATATCGAAGGTTATATCTCTGCCAAATTTCATGGCGATCGGTTCAGCGGTTTAGGCGTGAAAGCGTAACAGACAGACAGATAGACAGAGTTAGTTTCGCATTTATAATATTATATATTAGTAGGGAATTAGGGACAGTTGAAGAAACATTTCAGGCATGAAAAACTTTTAGTTAAAATTGCGACAATTTCACTCAAAATTAAAACAGCCTCAATAAAGTCTTAGTTAAAGTTTGAACACAATGATTAGTGGTCGCATTCGAACCCGCGTGTCTCATTCACCACTTATCGCTCGGGTTATCACGCTACTGTTCTACGAAACATAAATCAAGTTAAAACAATATACTAATACCTCCTTATTTGGAAACTGGTTTATATTTATTTACTGCCTAATGTACACGCTCAATTGACTCGGTTCGTGGATCATAGAAAAAAAGGGTACATGTAATAATTTTTTAATAGTCTATAATCTATTTTGTTGTCCTAAAAAAGCGATATGATAAACAGGGACATCAAAAAATTCGTCCGCCCAAAAGGCTGGCAGCATTGCCACGTTGTATGGCGATGCTGATTATTTAGCCAAAAAATAGGCCAGCCCTCTGGTCACGTGCAGAGTCGATCAACCGCTTGGCGATCTCTCGTTAAACCTAGTGGGCATTCGGACCCAGGAAATAACTCTCAATAAGAATGAAATATTTTCGCCGTTTGAGGTTTTCCGCACCTGCAGCAGCCACCCCAGCACAGCCATTCCTATTAGTAATTTTATTCTGTTGTACTTATTACATAAAAAAAATATTCTATTTAGATATTTATAGATACTAGTAATCTGAGTTTGACAATGATTTGCCAAACGCAGCTTCGTACTTGTAATAGTCGACATCGGCTTTGCTTGCCATATGAAAAATAGAATAGAATAGAATGTCTCTTAAATGCTTGTCATCGTCAACATTGGCAGCCTTGTACCACCCATTGCTGAGTATGACCTATACTCAGTAATGGATATAGGTTTATTTAGTGCTTTTAATTCCATTTAATAAATAAAGATGAAATTTCTACTAGACTCCACTCCTCTGTGAATCCTCTGGCTATTTACTTATTTGTACAATTTTCTTGACAACTCCTTTATTTCTATGATCGTTCTTCGTCTTTGGCGGACGAGTTTAATTATAAATATATTCTGGAAACAATGGCGACAGCGACAGGATTAAGATTTCGTTGTAATAATAAACTGGCGTTTGGAGAAACATGACCTTGTTCTGAGTACAGAGCTTAATATAACGCGGACTTAGTGGAGGACAAATGATTTATACTATTTCTGCCGTACGATGCTTTCATGTAAAATAATTGTAGCTACATAAAAACAATGAACCCAATGGTTAAATCGATTCATAACTGTCCATTGCATTCGTAGACACTTCTCAACTTCAACTCTTGATGTAAGGATTTTAAGGATACTTCTGATTTAAAAACGAAATCAGCAGTGACAATAAATTTAAGGCCTTCACTTCTTATGTTACGTATCTATACGATGTTTTCCGTTAATTTCTTCACTGTACGCGAATGAAATGAAACAAACACTAATTGGTCGAAGTCTGCGTGTGACTTCAGTGCATTTAATAGCACAGACATATTTTTTACAAAGTTCCGCAGTAGTCTATATAATGAAGATGTCGTTACTGCGTGTAATGATTGCTAATAGGTCCTGAGACGCGGGCGTGGCAGCATCCATTAGTGTGATGGGTTCCGGCAACTGAGGAGCACGCCGTGTCACGTGTAATCAGAAACTGTTACCGCTAATTTTCTGCACGATCATGCGTCGGAATAAGTATAAGAAACATTTGGTAATCTGCAGT
Source organism: Antitype chi (assembly GCA_947359405.1). Taxonomy (NCBI): domain Eukaryota; kingdom Metazoa; phylum Arthropoda; class Insecta; order Lepidoptera; family Noctuidae; genus Antitype; species Antitype chi. The sequence continues at coordinate 1,521,524 of OX375823.1, forward strand.
GCTGGTCACATGTTATTATGGGACCAAAAGTATCTGAGAGGAGTTTTCAGCCTGTTTTTCACTTGTCAACCAGCAACTTAACTATTAAATGCATTGGGAGTTCTCGTAAGTAGTAATCTCAATGTTCCAAAGTTTAGAATCTTCTTTACCTACAGTCGTCGTCATCCCGGGTCATGATAAACACTTCACAGAGAATGTGTTGTGGCCCATCTCAGCATTCTTTTTAGCGTGTATATGGCAAAAATAACACAAAAAATGTTTACGTAAGTTTTTTTTTTGCCCTAAAATTCACTGACACAGCCTCATGTGTGCAGGTCACAGAGCATGCGATGCAAGATGGGAGGTGAGCCGTTGTCTGTGGAGAGACGCCAATAACAGTAATAATGCTTGCGTGCAGATCTCGCAAATAAAAACAGATAAATAAAATAAAATATCTCTCACCCACCCCATCCCATGAACATCAATAACCTTTTGCACAAAAGGGCGCACTCTTCAGCAACTAGTCTAGACTTAACACAAAATAGCCGCTGGCCGGTATTAGGCATGCCGGTCACGTGCCGGTAATGCACTCGGCACGGCTCTTCTCCGGCACTGGGGCCGTGTTTACCTGACAGAGGAATGTTCCTAATGGATACATGATGGTGGAAGACGAATACGGTTCTGTAATGTTGGATAGTGAGTGAATTGGCTTATTTACTCATATGCATCAGATTTTGCGTTGGTATACAAATGTATCTTGATAAAACGAAAGCATTATCGATCAACGTAAGATACTGTGTACTTATAGTACTTATAGTACCAATGCAACAAGTCATTTTACACTAGCAAAGAAACTGTTAGCAACCGGATTCGGTTTTTTAACGTCATGCTTTTTAAGCTACACAAAATTGGCCACTTGCTAACTCTGAAAACTGAAACTTCAGCTGCACCTGCAATTGTTTTTTTAGGTAATTAAAAGTTATAATTGTATACGTATTATTTTGTTATTGCTTTGAGTACCTATTATTTTTTAAAGCGCATCTACCTAAGCTAAATATATATACAGGAAAAGTGTTTATTCAGTGCGCAAACTTTAACCACCTACATTTTGGCAAATAAATTACTTATTACTTATTATATCATTCTAGAAACCCCAGCGAAGAAATTTTTGGTCGGTTTTACAAAAAAAAATCTGCTGTTTCATAGAAAAGTGCAATACCTACGCGGTCAAAATGATTAATGACGTTAATTCACGTCAATTAGGTAATGACGTTAATTCATGTCAATATTGACGGTCAATATGAACAGCTGATTTTTTTTGTAGAACCGACGAAAAATTTCTGCGCGGGCGTGTCTAGAATGATATGCTGAATTCATGGTTGAAATTTGCGCACTGGATAAAAACTTTTACCTGTATACTTACTTTCACGGTTTACAACTTAATTTAATGCAGTGGTATTCGAACTCAGAATGCACTAGTCAGACCACGAATCAAGTCAAATAATTTATTTCTTGGTAACTATGGGTAGTTTGGGCAGTTTTGTTTAGCTATTTTATTTCGTTTTCTTTTGCAAGCGTAGGGACGCTAGATAGCCAGCTAGGTGGACCGAGTTGGCTGGGACATACTGGATGCGGAAGGAGGAGGATACAGTGTTGTGGCGCAGCCTGGGAGAGGTCTATGTCCAGCAGTGGACTGCGATAGGCTGAGTTGACTTCGCTTTTTTTATCTATTACCTAACTAAAATCACCAAAAAAACCGCCAAATCAAAAACGCATTTCCTCACCGAATTCTTCAAATGTATGATATAAACAGAAGGCATTATGTAAAGTGAATCGCGGCAGCTGTTCTGTGTCATGAATAATTCAGGGCTCGTCTCCCAGGGTGCCGCGGTCCATCGTGAAGACTTCGCAATGATGTGGGAGCCGGAGATAAATCGAAGGGGTTAGGAATTAGGGACGTTTAGTTTATCGTTGCTTTTCGTAACTGCTGAAAAGTGGACAGAGGGTCTAAGGTTAACGGCAAACGAATACATCTGAAAGGGAATTCTTTTAAGGTTTTTTTGACGGAGCGGTTCGTGCCTGGCTGGAAGTCTTATGTAGCATACAGATAGCTAGTTGTCCGGCGTCTGGTTGTCAGTGTGTGTAAGATTTATATTTGAGAAGCCATTGGTAGAGCTAAAAACATATTAATGGCGAAAAGGTAGCTTATTTGATGACTGCGTTTTGCTGGTTCCCCAGTCAAGTGCCATTACATAGAAAAATACTTAGTGCAGGTTAGCTCGCTTAGATATCAAAAATTCTCTTTTGTTTCCATATTACTTAATTTTAATCAATTCACCAAGAACGGTTACACAAGTAACAACGTGAATTCGCCTGCCATATCCTTACGTACAACATCTAATCTAAGTTGAAAGCTGCCGCGGGCAGCACCTACTATAACACCTACAGCTACTGCCAGCGCCGGTATAACGGAATAACTGATCCCGGACTACTGCGCCGAACTTAGGCACTGCTGCATGCGGAAGTGCAACCGCGCGCAATTTCCGGCCGTCGCTCACAGCGCCCTCTGCGAATTAAACTATTAATATAGAATTACGGGATTGTTATTACAAGTGATGCGAAGGAGCTCAAGCCTTCTGTCTTCAGGCGAGTTGCAAGATGGCGGGTCGTTTAATTACAGATGGAATGGACGAGTTAAGCTGGTCTGGGCTGGGAATTAATTTATTAGGGCATCTTGTGAAAGGGCTCCTCTACTATGACCCGCACCCTAATTGCGTAATACGCGATTAATCATAATCGGTTTCATTTTGACAGTTCAACAATATTCATTGCGTTATTTACGTTCCTGAGCAGACACATTTTTCGAACATATGAAGCAATGGTTTAGCTATTTGTTTCAAAACGAAACAAATTATGATGAATCGTAAGTTACGCAATTAGGGTGCTGGTCAAGTTCTGTAATTTAAGGCAGATGATACACTTGAGTTTTTCCGTAGCTAATTTGGTAACACATTAGCATAATCTTGGTGTTTACGGGTTGGTGACCGCTAAGCACTATGTGCGAAAGTACATAGAAGCTCCAGTAAGTGATAACAATAGCATTTAGGCCTTTGATCCCTCTTCGAACTGGTTATAGCTGCCAATTAAAAAAAATAAAATACGAATACTCTCGATAACCATTACACCAGAACCTAATAGCAGATATTAGATCCTATAGTCATCAAAACTGTTATGTCGGATACAGCCTACATCAAGAATTTAAAGTATGAAACATATTTAAAACAACAAATGAAACCCTGTGTCAGACAACAAATTAATTAGAAAAACACCAGCTAGTCACAATATAAATAACTACGCATCCAAGAATGCAGGATTGTGCGTATCAACGGGGTAGCCACCCCCTGTTAATTAAATGTTTTCAATGGCCGGGGGAGGCGGAGAGGCAGGGAGGGGCGCGCCCGGGGTAAGGGAATACTTCACAATTTGTCACGACATTTGATATTGTATTTATTGCGAGGTTCAATAAAAAGATCAGATTAAACAAAAGAGTTGGTTTGTGAAAGGGGTGTGTTTCAATAAGTAGTCACAGTCAGGGTTTTAACACAATGCTGGCTGGATATGGGAGATAGATATCTACCTACTAATTAGCGACATACAACAAGGGGTAGAATAGCTAGCAGGAGACGAGGTTCATGTTTTACATAATGATGTAGCCAGAAACGAAAAATTTACCAAAGTCCTAGATTGTCTTTTTGATATGAAAAACCTGAATGAATACTGTTACGCGCTAAAACTAAAGTAATTCGTTACCACTAGCGCCATCTAGTATCGAGTAGCAGAATTAATTGAGTCAAGATGTATCTAGCAATTTCGATATCAGAATCTTCTAGAATTATCAACATCCGTTCAGTCGGGGCCGGTATGTACTCGAAGATTCTAGATGGTTCGATTCCCGAATGTTCTATGGCCCTATAAAAGGCGGGAGCGGATCGGGATCGGAGTAGTATTGGTCAAGCGATACATGCGAAAACATCTGAAGCGATCTTGCAAGTGCAATTTAAAGTGATCAATAGTGAAATTGTGTCTTGTAATTTGTGTGTTTAATTAAAGTGTCGATTTTGGTAATTTTTATTGGCAGTTTTTAATTGTCACGAACCCGAAGCTCGTAACAATACTTTTGCATCTATTGTTACCCGCTCAGAAATTATGCAAAAGAAGATATATCAGTAATCAGAATGACAGAATTATCTATCTTTCTTTTAACTTTAAGTACTCTTACATATTTATTTCTGTCTAGCCTCTGAAGGATTCGCTTTAAATATACACACATCAAACAGTCGCTACATTTTGTTAGCAACCGTTTGTGATACAACGCACGTCGTTTCCAGGTAAAATCGATTGAATAAAATAAATAATACATTATGATTGAGATGGCAGACGTGTACTATTGTTACCTATAAATAGTTCAAGGTCACCTTGTCTGACACTTTGCAATAGTATTGGGTTTCCCGACCTAATTGTTAATAATCCAATCTTATTGGAACCTATATGGTCGAGCCGTTTGGGGTTGAAACTCTAGGGCCATGGGGTCCGACTGCCACGTAGTTTTCCGAGACATTGCCAAGCGGTTGTTCGACTCTTCACGTGACCAGAGGGCTGGCCTATTTTTCGGCCAAAGAATCAGCATTGCCATGCAACGTGGCAATGCAGCAATGCTGCCAGCCTTTTGGGCACTTTCCGATCTTTTTGATGCCTTATGATTAATTTCTTTTATATACTTGTACACACAGCTAAACATCAAGCTATACATTTCCAGTATAAGCTGATCTCCCATTGTATAAGATTTCCGTACAGTTCGAGATCAGCGTAAACTGGAAATGTATAGCTTGATATGTAGCCGTGTGTACATATTATTATTTTTAGACCGGTAGTTTTTAAATTATGTAAATATCTACACTTTCTATGATTTATAAATATTCAATGTTAAGGTACGTTGATTTTTAATGACTAATGTAATGTTTGTAAAACATGACAGGTATGTCGGGCATATTTGCAAGCTCCCCAGAGGGTCTAGACAAATGACAATCGCTTTTAAATCGTTTCGTATTTCTACAACGACTTTCAACAGGATTGACATCAGCTTTTCGGTAGCTTAGGTATGTTAATCCAATCCATTTTTGACTTTTACATCATTGCTATCGCCGCTACAATGTCACTTAGTCTAGACCCCCTCGCCTAGAACTGCCTATTACAACTGCAATACATGAAAGTAATAAAGGCCTTATGTTATTGTGTTATGATTCTCGAAAACTGTACAGCAGATGAAGTAACAAGCTAAGTGAACGCATTAAATACAATATAATGTATTGTACCTTTGTACATTTCGTAGACTATGTAGAACACTCTTAAATAATACCTCCGAGAATCGTGTTTAACGGATCATTTGATATCACTTAAGCCTATAGCCTAATAATTCGTTGCTAGCACTTAAACCTACGTCTAACAATAATTTTATCGATTTAAATTCGCATGCGAGGCTGGTGTGGTAAAGTTCTGTTCCAACTGGGTATTGCGAATATTTCTCGATTAGCAATAGGATCTCAAACGACACGCAGTGGGTGTTCAATGGTTCACCTTTTTAGGAAATGTTCAGTCTAGCTTTATGTGTTTCGTATACTAATAGCGTATTATAACGCTACTCTAACTAAGAATAAGTATAATTGTATAGCTGTTCAGTGACCCATTGACTGTACAACTTTCATCAAAAAAGGTTCTAAAAATGTGTATAAAGGCAGTGCATCGAAAATGATGATACCTATCGCGAATTTTCAAAGTTTTGCTACTTAATGCTTATACTGGTGACCACCATCATCTGCCTGACCTTTTTTCAACTATGTTGAGGTCAGCTACTAGTCTAATCGGATGCAGTTGAATACCAGTCACGTGGCTACCAATTCTTCCAAATTCATTTGATGGCAGCGGTCTATTGACATATTCTATATGTTCAGTTGACTTCCTTTTTGATTTACTGGTTACGTATCCTTCGTATCAGCGCCAGGATAGTCATTGCACCAGGACATTGGTCAAGAGATCGTTAAACTGATAAGGAGGAGCTTGCAACGCCATAATAAGATGGAAACTGATTCACTTGCAGTAAAATGTGGCTCAAATCGGAGGTATCTCTGCGTTATCAGTAATTGGACGTGTTCGTGTGATAACGAGACACGCGGACGGACAACTGTTGGGGCGCAGTAAAAACTCAATCAGGAACACACCTAGCTTGGTCGGAAGATGTTTATATACCACGACACGACTGGCTAGTGGATCCCGTAGACACTACACTGTTTTAAGTGTTTTAGTGTATTTTTTGCAGTTTTTGTAGTTTAGGGCAATAGTTTCCTAGCTGAACACTTTTACAATATACTTACAGGGTGGCTGACCTATTACCATGGATTCAGTATATGTATGATTCTGAAACCCCTGCGTTGAATTATTTACTGCGTTGAATTTTATACAGCATAAAGCAAAAAAAAAATGCTGTTACATAAATTTTGGGCGCGTAGGTACCTAAACCTACTGCACTTTTGTTTGAAAAAGCTGTTTTACTTTTGATAACCAACGAAATTTTCTACGGAAGGTGGTCTAGAATCATCAGCTGAATTCATAGTTACAGTTTGCGTGTCGGTGGGTCTGCCACCTGTCTCTGCTATCATGTAGAATCTACCTCTATGCTTGCTTAGCAGGCCAAGTGTTAAAAGGATGAAACGGAAGCGTTTCATTCATTCTATGATCTGATAGTTTTCCATAGATAGAAAGAACTGTTATGTAATAGATCTTATTGGCCACGATCAAAACTTATTGAAATACTTAGGTACCCAGCAGTTAGATGCACATTGACAACGAAAACCACCGAATACGACAGTCTTCCATACTAAATAGCCCACAGCTATTCGTTTTATTCAACCACTTTATTCCAAGTTTGTTTTAAGGTCTATAAAATTTACAACCAGTCCCGATAAGGGCCCTGCCATAGCCCGGTGTTTGTTCAGATTTATCATCTCATAAATAAACATAACATGTTACAATTATACGAATTCTTCGCCATGATGTATTTCAAGACAAATTAGTTTCGTTTGGAAATTATTTCGGTCATAATTTTGGAAGCAAAACTGTTAACTGTGTTGTAAATTATAAGAGTGGTTGTGGATTAATGATGTGATGTGGCAATAGCAATTAATATTTCTTTTAGGTAGGTACTGATTAGACTGAAAACGCGATATACATTAGGCAGCAAAAATGGTGAACGTGATGACCGCTGATTGATTTTAATGAGAATCCTAAATGTCTAAGCATTGATGGTTGGAAGAAAGGGTATGTATGGTAAAAATGCAATGACATTCTTTTTTATTAACCGACTTCAAAAAGGAGGAGGTTATCAATTCGTCGGAACCTTTTTTTTTTTAAATTATTTTTATCTATGTTCCCCGATTATTCGAAGATGGCTGGACCGATTTGGATTTTGTTTTTTTTTGTTTGAAAGGGTATACTTTCCAGGTGGTCCCATAATCATCAAGTCAGGATCTGATGATGGGATCCTGGAGAAATAGAGAGAACTCTTCAAATTTTATAGGCACACAAAGCGATTTAGGTATTTTTTGGAAGAGTACTTTCTCGTAGTGGTCTCATTTCAATTTGGTGAATGTTTGATGAAGAACTTTGGAGATAGGCAACGGAACTCCTCAATAAATGATAGCAAATGGACTGGGATTGCTGAAATCTCATCTCTGTCTATTGCTTACACCAGTTCATAACATAACATCACGCCGGTATGCTGTGAAGGGATAAGCACATCTGAACCACTAAAAAGTGAAAAATAAAAACTTTTTCCAAAAAAAAAACAACCGACTTCCAAAAAAACACTACAAAGTGAAAAATAACTTTGATTTCGGAAGGCGGTGGCAAAAAATTCAAATACAGCACCAAAGACACCGACTTCCGAAATCAAAGTTATTTTTCACTTTGTAGTGTTTTTTTGGAAGTCGGTTGTTTTTTTTTGGAAAAAGTTTTTTTTTGTTTATTTTTTCGTCGATTGTCAAATTATGATATACTTACAGCATAACCTGCATAACCATAAGCATAGTGACCCTATAATGTTATCACTGCCGAGACACAGGCCTCCTCTCTGCGACAAGGAGTGGGCCGTAATCCACCACGCGGCCCAGTGCGGGTTGGTAGACGTCACATGTCTTAGAATTTTTGGTTGTAAGATGTGTGCTTCCTCACGATGTTTTCCTTCACGGTTTTTTTGAGAGCAGAGGGATGAAATAATTTACACAAAGTAAAGCGCCTGGCTGGGTTCGAACCTACGACCTGTATCTCATAAGTCAAAGCCGGTACCACTGGGCCACCACTGCTCGAAACCTCACCATACTTACAGGTACGTTGCCAGGCTTCCGGATAAAACCAGACAAAGTCAGGCTTTTTGGTTGCGAATACGGCTAAACTATATGGTGTCCACCTGTCAGGCTTTTGTTAGGCTTTTTAAATTTGACAATTTTTTTTACATTTGCCATGTCTTAGTTTCTGCTTCGCCCGCCTTACCTTGTATCGCTAGCGCAAGCGAGCGGAGTAGCACTGTCCATAAGAAACAAGAAGAAGGTTTTATGGTAAATGATAAAAAGCTGTGTTTTACTTTATTTTTTTATCGTAGTGTTATACTAAGACTAAAAAATGAAGGGTGCCTTTTTACCCAAATGTCCAGCTAAACAGACTGGTCTCTGCGGCTTTTCGGTTTTAAGACCTGGCAACACTACTTACAGGAAAAAACTAAAATATGGCGGTGTCTCGGATTGTCCTCAGCACACTAACCCAATTTAATTGAATTATTTGTGGAATAAAGATGAGTTGCGATCGTTTTGTTACACTATATTTACGCGGCGCTTTCGACAAAGATGCGTGCGCGCATACCGATGTGATCCGCGCCTTCCTGGTGATTCACGTGACACTGCGCAGCTTTACAGTTAGACAGGTTTCAGTGAGATTTGGTGAAGAGATCCGTATGACAACTTTTTTTTCATCTGTCCGTACATTCTGTTATGCTTTTGAAAACTTTTGATTTAATATATGTCCAGCAGTGGACGTCTTTCGGCTGAAATGATGATGATGATGACACAAGATAGCACACCAACTATTTAAAAGTCAGGGTTTTTTAATAGCACCCTATTTTAAACTGCCTTTATCACCTTCGCTCTAGTTAATGAATTTTAGGATGGCATTTTTATATAAAGACCGACGGAACACCTGATGAAAAGTAATTTTACGCGTCTATCTTCGTATTGCAATGCGCTATGCATAAAAGCAACCAGAATTTTGATGCGGAACTCCAAAAATGCATCAACACGTTTTTACGGGAATTTATGTTAATAACTCATTCAATATGCAGATTGAGCCGTAAATACTGTCGCAGCTAATTACTGTGTAGTCTTACGAGCGAAAGTGAGAACTTGGACATTTTATCGATTTCCTCGTACATTAAGTTACCGAGAGTCTTCTGAGATTGCCTAGTAATGTTGAATGAAGGAAGATTTTTTTGCAAACAAATTGCCTGAACTCATCATTGCTGCATTATAAACCAAAATATTAGGTATTTGTTTTCTAGCTGTTGCCCGCGACTTCATCTGCGATCCGGGCTAAAACGTAGCTTATTCCTTGCCAGATTTCATCCTAATCTGTTCAGCAGTTTTAGCGTGAAAACGAAACAAAATAAACAAACTCACTGACGAATTTATTATTATTGAGTTAGGTTGGATAGGATTAGGATTGTAGGAAGCATTGTGTTAAGCCTGACTTCTGTTCTATCTCTTCTCTTGAAGAACAACTCGTGCTTTGGTGAGGCATTCGAGTGCAGGAGGGTGTAGCGGCCAGAGGGGATCGTGCCGTTTTGCCAAAATGATTTTGACAAAATTTCATAATCCAAACAAATTTTAGCAACCTTTCTTTATACCAATGCAATATTTGGAATGATTTTAGTACCTACGCACATTTTCATTTGGTAAAATTTTTAATCGGCAGAATATTACTAAGCATAATGTAATAAGGCATTTGGTTTTTAATCAAAAGATTTATTACAGCAAACAATCTTTATTAACATTTACTCAAATGATTTGTTATGAAAAAGATATAAAGACACACTTAAATAAGATTTTTTGGGAAATATTTAATTTAAAATGCACTCTTATTTTAATATAATCATTTACTTGATACGAAATATTTGTAACTTACAATTTTTTTTGTGCAATGGACATTTTATTTCAGAGTATTCAGACAGTTTGTGTTGCAGAATTCGATTAATTCTGCCGTCTCCTGTCTAGGTAAATCTAAATGTCAGCTGGACAATGGGTACGAACGAAGAACGAAAAGTTAGGTTAGAACTGTGACCACACAACGAGTGCCAGAAACAATTTTTTGAATGTAAAATCAGAAACTACTACCAAATTCTTAATATTATTATTACCTACCTGTTTAGAATTTGTCCCAAGTGGAAAAACACCCTTGTAATGAAACGTCGTCGTTGACTGAATAGAAATGGTAAATTGAAAACTGACGATACAAAATATTTGGCTTATTTTTATTTTGAGTAAAATATGTTATACCAACTGAAATATTTGGATGTATTAAAATTGTTAAAAGTAATAGTTGGTAAGCAAGTTATTGTTTAAATGTTCACTTGCCAAACATTAGGTTTGCGTTACAATTATTTGTGAATAGTTTATTTGCTAAGTAATAATTTGGCAAATTAAATTATGCAGAAAATTGTTTGGGAAGTGATAATTTGTTTTTGATGAAACAAGGGAGACCCTGGCCAGAGCGCAAATGATCGCCTTGAATAAAGGTAGCTACTAAATAATCGTCACACGTAAGACTCTGTCAGTGTACTCTACACTCCTGTCAACACCTCGGATTGTATTACGAATACATTACAAATTGATTGATTTATTATATTTGGACCATCATTCAACACCACAGCCTTGATTGACCAACACAAAACAACTTTATTTAATGTGTTGCCCATACATAGTCACCTGATATAAATACTTCGAAGCCCACATAGACATTACCCGAACGATCAGTCTAACACTTAGTTATATCGCTTGCCATCAAAAACACCTACAAAGTTAATGAGACCCTACATCTTAAGTATTGGTATATCATTGGACGCTCAAAGAGCCGACAGACAGACAGACAAACATACTAAACACACCTCCAAAAAGTCCACCCACAACCTTATCAGAAAGCCACAAGGTTGAAGGTCAAATGGAGAGTGTAGTTTGAAGTGTAAATGAAAGATGGCACGTCAATACGCGGTACAGACGTCAAATCAGTGATCGTTGAGTTGATGTGCTTCAGTTGATGACTCTACGTTTGTTTTGTTGACTGTACTTCAAGTTATTTGTGTGTGAATTTGTTTTACAAGAGAGCTAAGTAATGTAAGTACTTAGAGGTACTTACAAGTTTTATGAATTTATGATTATTTTGGGCTTAATAGTCGATTCGCACGAATTTATTGGTCGTAACGGGCGTAACACACTCGCATGATGTTTATTTATTTGTGGGCGAATGGACAATTCTACAAATACGTATAAGCAATTGGCACGGTTTTAAGTTTTATGCAATAAAGTTATGAAAAAAGGTCATTGATAGTAAATGCAACAAAGTACATTAATTCGTAAATATGTGTTAACGTATTTCTGGAGTGGCCGATTCGCCTACAAATAAATTAATTTCGGGCGAGTCGCCTATACAAAATAATGTATTGTTTCAGCATTGATTCACCCGATTCGGGCGAGTAAAGGTAGGTACTGGTGCACTATTCTGATTTCATAGATAGTTATGTCGTCATTATCCTAATTTTTCCTCTTTTTTCTAAGCATATGTAGTGCCTTGCACTCACACGAAAACGGGAGTAGTGCAATGTACATTGTTTCAGATGTGACTTATTACAACTACGAAACGATAACCTCTGCTTCCCTTTCTATTCCTGAAGTATACTAAACAACATAAAATAACTTTCGTTCGAAAGTAATTTATGTCTCCTTACCTAGGTTACCGGGGGAAACTAGCGTGTTCTTCACACTGCAGTATTTCCCTAGCTTAGTTCTACCTATGTCTCTTTACCTAGGTTACCGGGGGAAACTAGCGTGTTCCTCACACTGCAGTATTTCCCTAGCTTAGTTCTACCTATGCCTCTTTATCTAGGTTACCGGGGGAAACTAGCGTGTTCCTCACACTGCAGTATTTCCCTAGCTTAGTTCTACCTATGTCTCTTTACCTAGGTTACCGGGGGAAACTAGCGTGTTCCTCACACTGCAGTATTTCCCTAGCTTAGTTCTACCTATGTCTCTTTACCTAGGTTACCGGGGGAAACTAGCGTGTTCCTCACACTACAGTATTTCCCTAGCATAGCTCTACCTATGCCTCTTTATCTAGGTTACCGGGGGAAACTAGCGTGTTCCTCACACTGCAGTATTTCCCTAGCTTAGTTCTACCTATGCCTCTTTATCTAGGTTACCGGGGGAAACTAGCGTGTTCCTCACACTGCAGTATTTCCCTAGCTTAGTTCTACCTATGCCTCTTTATCTAGGTTACCGGGGGAAACTAGCGTGTTCCTCACACTGCAGTATTTCCCTAGCTTAGTTCTACCTATGTCTCTTTACCTAGGTTACCGGGGGAAACTAGCGTGTTCCTCACACTGCAGTATTTCCCTAGCTTAGTTCTACCTATGCCTCTTTATCTAGGTTACCGGGGGAAACTAGCGTGTTCCTCACACTGCAGTATTTCCCTAGCATAGTTCTACCTATGCCTCTTTATCTAGGTTACCGGGGGAAACTAGCGTGTTCCTCACACTGCAGTATTTCCCTAGCTTAGTTCTACCTATGCCTCTTTGTCTAGGTTACCGGGGGAAACTAGCGTGTTCCTCACACTGCAGTATTTCCCTAGCTTAGTTCTACCTATGCCTCTTTACCTAGGTTACCGGGGGAAACTAGCGTGTTCCTCACACTGAAGTATTTCCCTAGCTTAGTTCTACCTATGTCTTCTTACCTAGGTTACCGGCGGAAACTAGCGTGTTCCTCACACTGCAGTATTTCGGTCGCGCACCTGATTTGTTCCAGCCTGGCGCTGCGCCAGCGCAACAACAGCTGCTAATAGCCAATTATGTGTTTCCGAGACGTGATCAACTCGTCAATGACGTGTTTTGGGAGATTTGCTGAAGTGGGCATAATGTTGGAGCTTGTCAATCTTCAGTTTCAGCGACAGCGTGTATAAGAAAAATGGTGTATCTGTCGCAGCCATCTGGTTAAATTAGGCCAACTAACTGGATGCGTAGGCCTTCATTAATAGGCCGATATCCAATTGGATGCCTAGGCCGACAGTTAATTGAACTAGAATCATTCAACGTTTAACAACTTGGCGTATTGAAAGTCAGCCTTTTGAAGATGACTGACCAAGACTCAGCCAAGTGATTCAAATTTAGTTCAGTTTTTTTTTCACTGCGGCGCTAGTAGTTACCAAAACAAATATGGCGTCAATAGTGCAAACCGTGAATGTTATTTTTCGTTCTTGTGTGCAATTTTAATGAAATTAAAATGTAGATGATTAAAATAATATAGATCAAAATAGTATGAAAACATTGAGGTGCCAAATAAATACTACGACTTCTGCAAGTTTTCGCGAAATCAAGTAGGTATTAGTCTACACTGACTGAACTTACTGACATACTTAATTGTTATTGAGTAATATTCGTTTTGTGCAAGTGTGTTAGCTAGCAGAGCGGAGACTTTTTTAGTTTTAGAGGCGTATTAATAAAAAGAACGAAGCTCCTTAGTTTCCTTAGTACCCTATAGGTTTTGGGTCGAAAACCTATATGGTAGTTCCCGTTGACCTAGAATCACGAAATTTGGCAAAAAGCTAGGTCTTACAGCACAAATAAATGAAAAATTCCAAAAAATTTAAAAAGTTGCAGATTATGGTAAATTTTGGTACTTACAAGTTTTCGCGAAAATCTAAATTTGCCCATAACTTTTTTATTATAGCGGTATAATGGGTAGGTACGGAACCCTCGGTGCACGAGTTCGACTCGCACTGGACCGGTTTTTAGTATTTTTTGTTATAGCAGCAGCAAAAATGCATCATCTGTGAAAATTTCAACTGTCTAACTATCACGGTTCATGAGATACAGCCTGTTGACAGATGGACGGGCAGCGGAGTCTTAGTAATAGAGTCTCGTTTTAAGCTTTGTGCACGGAACCCCAAAAAGTAGTCGTACATAATTTGTGAACTCATAGACGCCCAAACCAAACATCACAAATTCATTAATATCTAATTTAACTAAATGACTACACGACATTCAGTCATCTGGTTAAACTTTGCGCTCAATGACTTAGCTAGTTGTCCTTCAGCTATTTAATTGTATGCCGGCGTTTAATGAACCGCCTAGGCATCCAATTAGCTGGCTAATTTAACCAGATGGCTGCGACATAACTACTATCTACATCTCAGCATTTTAGTATTGAATCCTAAGAAAATCAAGGAGTCTCCGCGAAACATTATGTAGTAACCCATATTATGAGGTGTGGAGCGTGTGCGATGAGTTTTCAAAACAGATATTGGTCTGAGAATTACATATCTAAGCAGATTTATACTACTTCTTGTCTTCTCAAATTCAAATTCAAATCTTTATTGCATATCTCATGTGTGTACAAGATCTTAACATTATTAAAAGTTCACATGGACCCTGTCGGGCACAACAATTGAGTAAAGTAGTAGCATGCTTTAACAAATTTAAGTGTATAGAACGTCATAATTTACGAAAAAAACTAATCAATTTAAAATAAAATAATATTACATTAGGGTACCTACCATTAAAATTCAAGTTAGTAATTTGAAGTAAATACATAACATAACAATAACACGGTATATTTGTAGAATACAAATCCATTGAATAAATTAATTATGAAGGAATTAAATATTATAATTATGTCACGGATTATAAAAAAAAAATACTAAAATACAAAATAATAAAAAAGTAAGTCAAATAATATAACGTAATAAAAATCACATAAAAACATAAGGCAAAAAAATAATAATTAAATTAATGTCTAAATATGAATAAAATAATGGTGAAAGTCATCCCATTTTGATGTCGTCATTAAAAAAATCGTTCAGTGAATAATAGCATTTATCGACCAGTAGTTTTCTGAGCCGGTTAATAAATATTCTCCCCGAAGGTGATTACTTTATTTCGTACAAGAGCCACCAACTGCATCCGGTTTGACTGGAAGCTGACCCCAACGTAGAGTTAGGAAAAGGCAGGCAGATGATGATATATTTATTTTATTATTTATTTAAAGACCTTAAAACTATCCTTACAACTATTTAACCTAATGCGATAGCAAAGTTACACACGCAAAATTAAAATTAAAGCACACAACAAAGATTATTATTTTTAACATAATATTAACAATAGTACTTTTGCGAATTCACTCCAGTAACATGTAAATATCCAATGCGACCTGAATGTAATTGATAGTCCGAATTGCTCGAGTCAGAGGGGTTTTAGCCAATAAGTTGGTCCTGGCTGATGGTACGACCAGCAGGGGCGGGGGCCGTCGCCTCCACACATAATGGTCGGGTACGTACAAGTGCAACCGCTGCAGCACTCCCGGGTTGTGCTCTATGCCTCGGCGCAGTATCACCAAGTACGATACTAGTGTAAATTGGCGTCGCACCCCGAGTCCATGAATAATAAAGTTGATTGATTCAATACCACCATAAAAATAATATAGAACTAAAATTTTACCAGAGTCAGAGAGATCTTGTGCATCTTCCACGCGAAGTAAATTCAAATCCAAATTTGTTGCATTCTTAGAAGGAGACAGCGCTATCTACTGACGATACTCGTTCCCTGTCATAACAAGAGTTAGCTAAGGGCTAACTTTCAATAATCAGATATTTTTTATCTGAGCAATAAATATTGCGGTTTGGCAGTTTCGATGTGAAACTGTAATATTTATTCTTCAAATAACAGTAATCCGACTATTGAAAAAATAAATAAATTTAAAGAAAAGAAAGAATTAAATCGAAATTGATCTCTTTGGTAGATTATATTATTTATAATCGCAAAGCTCTACTTTGTGATTATTTATTTACCTCTAGATAATTATGTCAAACTGACACACCGTCACCTTCGCTAGTCAAGTAATCATAAAAAATGGGGTGTGGCTGTGTCATGGATACGGCCGTGTTGTACGTGAATACGTTTATGTAACGGGTTATATTTTTTTAATAAAATATTTTTATCTATGTATTTAGGATAAAAGCAAGGAAACAAATAATTATTGTGTTACAAATTAAAACTTAAACGAACATCGTAGCTTCTCCAAGTCAAAAGTTATACTAATTGCAAATCTCGATTCGCAGCAAAATAACTTCAAAATGGCGGCGTTTCCCCTTCCACCGCGCGCGATGCGTCACTGTTTTCGTTTATCGTAATGAATTCTTTGATCCTTTAGCTATCCAGTGGTATAATTTAATTTTGGATGTAGAGGATAGATTCGAATCTACAACGCCAAACTGTATCCCTCGATTTTGTTATCATTAGGTTTTTTAGATTTAAAGACGTATTCACGTTAAAAACGTACCTTTTATTATTTTTGGTAGGCCAGCCTAGCCCACCTTCGCACGCAAATAAAATTACCTTAAATAACGCATAATAAATTAGCCTACTGCATCTTACAAATAATAAATTGTGAAGACTTAAACTGATGCCGAAAGCATCAGTTTCCTCCTTCTTTGAACCTTCTGTGCGTGTCTCCTATGTGGTAAGTACTAGGGTACGCTCGAATTACCGGCTGATTGTGACTGGGTGCGTGACAGACTAGTCTATTTATTTCAGTTGAACGAGGCTGAGTTCAAAGAAAAGCAGATTAAACCTGAAATATTATGTAAATCCTTACAGGTTTGAGGTTGTGCAACTTAAGTGTTCGATCAAAATTATGTAAATAAAAATAAGACGAAGATAAAATCATATTGAAAAACATAGCTTTTTCATGTAGAATGGATTGAATTTCCCCGTTACTACTGCTCCGTCTTCATATATATTAACAGCCCAAAACTCCGTGATTCTGACCACAAACAAGGCTACCCACTGGACCGACAAGGTCACGCAGACTATAAACACAATTTTCTAAAACAATAACTGTGCCACATCTCAGCCCACGCAGAGATATTAGAAACAGACTTTCATTTCACAGCTTTTCCGCCATTCCGGTGTTAATAAACGTTATTTATGATAAGACTAAGTTGCAATATCAGTTACAGGCTTTTATGGTTTTAAATTGGCTACACGCAGGTGTACTTTGCCCAGGAGCTCTCGCTCAGCACTGTAGGTAGACCACTAGAATGATGAAGCACTTATGAAATAGAATTGAATTTCTGTTGTTTAACTTTCTATTGTTTTTATATTATTATTTTGTAAGGTAAATCATAATTTTCTAATTTTTTCCAGTCGCCCAGAAAAGTGGAATCAAAATCAAATCAAAAATGATAAAAGATTTGGTTTGTTTAGGGGATGAAATAACTTTCATTTCACAAATCGAACACGTGTTTTGGAGACAAAGTCTAACCATCTTACTAATAAACACGGAATAAAGTTATAGATAACAGGAATAACAAAGGAATAACCATACATTTTCATAGGTTTATAAACTCAGAATAACTTTATTCTGTGTTTTTAATTCGTAAGAGAGTTAGTGCTTTTATGCAATAGCATAAATATAGCATAACATGCAATAGCATAGTCTGTTAGTCCAAGGGCTAACATACTATTTTACTGAACAGAAGTATTTTTTTCAGGAATTCAGAATGGTTAGCTTACTACAATTCGTAACTAATCCAATAGTATTTCAGCACTTCTAAATACCTAACTTTTATGTATTAACATCAACAGTGTCTTGTTAGCGCTTTGTTCCGGAGATAGCCGGGGACAGACGGATACTGTACTTATTGGATTTATAAGGGAGAACTGGCGAGGAGCTGTGAGGAGAATATTGAGCAGTTTGGGTCATTATTAGTATTAATATTACGTTTATTTAGGTAGTCTTGCGATCGATAAAGCTGTTTCCACGGTATCTCATAATATCGTTTTGTGTTTTGGGGAGACGTAAAACCCGGGTGATATGTACCATTTCTTAGAAAAACTGCGCGTTGCCAACAACGATATTAACACGAATCTTCATATCTTAACAGCGTGTTTGACCTTGAGACGGGTTAATATAAGAGTGGTGTGAAATTGCCTTCGCAGTAATTTCAGCGTCAAGCCAAATACGATCTGTTTTCAGGATATTATATGAACTGTAGACCAACTCTAGTGTATATTAACCCTTTATGTAAGGGTTAATATAATCTATATTAACCTAAATACCTTTTAATCTATACCTTTCTATCTGTTTTTTTTACTAGATTTGGTACCTAATAGATATTAGTGGATATTGGCTGAGCTACCAATTTTTGAATCTTAAACAGGGTTTGTCCAGGAAATTGCTGCATGAATCAAGAAAAGCGCGAAGTCGGGATAAGGTCTGACAACAGGTAGTATCTTAATCCGGCTAACCAAGTTTCTATCTGAGAAATGAATCCATTTATCCTAGGATAAAATACCCGGTATCCCGTAATGGCTTGTTTAACAAGAACTACAAAAAAGAGGCAGTAGCAATAAAAGTAATAGTGATTATCATAACTTGAAGTTATTGAATGCTCCATGTTGTACAATATGTTCTCGGCGGCCGAGCGTATCTACATACCATTTATGAATATTCTGAGGAAACCAACATGGATCGCAGAAGTAAATACATACGTAATAAATTCTGATTTACAAAATAGGTTCCAATGTGTAGAAATTAATGGTGTACTATCTTCCGGGCTACCAGTTCAGTTAGGTGTGCCTCAAGGCTCAATACTCGGCCCATTCTTGTTTTTAGTGTATATTAATGACTTACCATTCTATTTAAAGGGTATTTGTGATGTTGTACTTTTTGCAGATGATACTTCTCTTATTTTTAAAGTAGACAGGAACAGACAAGACTTTGACGACGTAAACAGTGCACTCTCAATGGTTACGGATTGGTTTACGGCAAATAACCTAGTTCTCAATGCCAAGAAAACGAAACGTGTAAAGTTCGGCTTACCGAATGTTAGAAATCTAGGTACCAACATTGTCTTAGATAAAGAGGTGCTTGAAACCGTAGACTCGGCAGTTTTTCTGGGCATAACAGTAGATGCCAAACTTCAGACAATACACTGACGTCGATCTAGCTCGCTTGTCTACTTTTGTTATTTTCACAGCGTTATGTCCTACGGTATTCTGCTGTGGGGCAATGACACTGATATTGAAAATAAATATATTTGTCCCTCAAAAACGTGCTGTTCGTGCAATTTACCAGCTAGGTGCCAGAGTTTCCTTGAGGGACTTTTTTATGACAAGCTTCTCTCTTCTTTGCTAGATATGACTTTTGATGCGTTTAAAGCTCAAGTAAAATCCATCCCTTGTTTAAAGGCTTACTTACTGACAAAAATAGTTGGTCGCTGTGATTAACTCAAGACAATGTTTATGTTCTTTCATTAGAATTAGCGTACCACTAGGTAAGCTAGTTGAAGTGTTTTGTTGATGTCGTGTTGTAGATGTTTGGAACTTTGGTGTCATTTGCCCGTCGACTCTTCAGTAACGAAAGTTAACTGCGTAGCTGCGTACTTAACCTGCTTAAGATTTATAATATGAATTACGAACAGAGCTATAAATATTTCCTGAATCATCCAATAGTAACGAAGAGCTTTAATTTATTTAATATCAAAATTATGAACTTTAGAAAGAATAAGTGTAGTCATATCTCCTCGTTCCATGATCCTCGTCCCTCTAACTTATCAAGAAGCAGTATGATGGATGCAGGCACGCGTCCTTACCCGTGCGACCACGCGGCCTCGCTCAGATGTGACGCGGCGCGTACGCATACCTTCCGCATAGCTCCTTTTTACCCACGATCCCTGCGAGCGCCTGCTCACCCGCCCCGGATTAGTAGCGTGTTGATACTGCGAGGACGAGAAGGGAGATGCGTATTCTTGAAATAGTAAGAAGATTATTAGTTTAGTGGCTTTAGACTTATCGGGGTTGTGTCTGTAGTTGCTGAAAAGCTTCTCGTAAAGTTAGGCGGGACAGAGTGGGAGTTTCTGTTTTGGTGTTTCGTGCTTTCAGGCAGTAACATTTTTGAAGACGATCTAAATTAAACACATGTATAAAACACAAAACTGAATCTTGATTTAAGTTTCGAAGAATGGTTGGTAATTGATAATTTTTAAATGGTTTTCTTTCCTAAACACTAGGTTACTTTGATTCAAAGTAGAGGGAGAGTTTTCTAAGACAATGGTTATTTACTTATTCCATGAAAACGACAAAGTTTTACCTACCAAGTTTGGCAACTCAAGGCATTCTTGAGGAACGACTTATCCTTACAATAAATTACAAACTCCTGAGTCCGCGGTCCACGGAATGCCAACAATGCAAGGTCGGAGTGCGGCCTTCGAGGGTCTAAACATTTTTTCTAGCCCCTTAAATCGATAAGTGTGGCGTTTCGCAGATAAAACTGGTGGTATGTGGTCGTAGATTTATGGTTGCTGTGTCGAAATGATTGGAATGGGTCCGGCTTATCAGGAATCTGCAGCAAAATGAGACAGTGTGGTTTTAATAGGCTTGACCAGAAAGGTTTTTTTCACACAAAAGTGAGTTTTGGAGAAACTCTTTCTGATTTTCTATAGATATATAGATATAGTTACTGCTCTGACTATTTGTAATTGTTCTTTTAATACCAAAGTTGTATCTTATTTGTTTATATGTATAATAACACAGGCCTCTCGGTGCGAGGGAGTGGGTCGTAATCCACCACGCGGGCCCAGTGCGGTTTGGTAGATGTAACACGTCTTCGAATTTTTGGTTCTAGGACGGTTTCCTCACTCACGATGGTTTTCCTTCACCGTGTTTTGAGAGCAGAGATGATGAAATAATTTACACATAGTAAACCGCCTGTCTGGTTATTGGTAGGTACAGTGTATGCATGGCATGTTTATATTCTATACTAAAGATAGATTTAAAGTTTGTGTTAGACAAGAAATGTTTGTTGCAAAGTAGCAAAAATTGCCTTTTCCTTTGATACTGCATAGCTACAATATAACACTCCTGCCTGCGTCAGAATATGCCGTCCAACAAGACTGACATGTCCCCGGCGTCGATAAGTAATTGTCCACTAAGCAGGCAGCGACTGCCATTCCGTTTTTGTGTCCGTTCGCCCGCGCCCGTAAATGTCCTGCGGTTTGCACAGAGTAGTGCGCGGGTAGAGGTGGCAGGACCTGCACGATTACTTGCGTTTTTTCTTGCTTTTGGTTTTGGATTGAGCAGGGATTATTTCACTGTCTATTGTAATTTTAATTTTAACTGCGTGTGATAAGGGTTATTTTGGGATCAATCTAATTAAAATATTTAATTTAACGTATGTAGTTTGAGACATGGGCTGTACTGCAGTTTCTTCGACGGTGCCAGATCGACTATCAGTACGTGTCTCTACGAAAACGCCACTATGTCAGTCCGACTCCAGGACCAGACCTCGAAAGCTATTCTTCTGCAGCGAGGTGTTAGACAGGGAGACGTTATCTCTCCGAAACTGTTCACCGCTGCACTGGAAGATGTCTTCAAGTTTCTAGACTGGAAAGGGGTTGGCATCAACATCAATGGCGAGAACATCACTCACCTTCGGTTTGCCGATGGTATAATTGTCATGGCTGAGACCATGGAGGACCTCAGTGCAATGCTCGATGACCTCAGTAGAGTTCCAGAAAGAGTGGGTCTTAAAATGAACATGGACAAGACAAAGGTCATATCAAATACCCGTGTAACACCCACTCTCATGACGATTGGAGGCGCTACACTCGAAGTTGTGGACGAGTACGTTTACCTAGGACAAACTGTCCAGTTAGGTAGGTCCAACTTCGGGAAAGAGATCAATCGTCGAATCTGACTCGGCTGGGCAGCGTTCGGGAGGCTTCGCAATATCTTCTCGTTCCAAATACCGCAGTATCCCAAGACGAAAGTCTTTTACCAGTGTATGTTGCCAGTGATTACCTATGGTACAGAAACGTGGTCGCTCACAATGGGCCTTATCAGAAGGCTTTAAGTCACCCAAAGGGCAATGGACAGGGCTATGCTCAGAGTTTCCCTACGTGATCGAATCAGCCTAGCATAGCCCGGATGTGGGAAGCACAAGACCGGTCGAAGTGGAGAAGCCTGTGGGAGGCCTATGTCCAGCAGTGGACGTCTTTCGTCTGAAATGATGATGATGAGGTAGTTTTAACATAAACATTTTGTGGTTAGTTTAAGGTTCTAAAGGTTCTAAAATAAATCATACCAACTGGATTATTTGGACTTCAACGGTCTTATTACAAAAAACGAACAAAGCTTAGACTTGATAGTACAGGTTTAACTGTACTATCAAGTCCAAGCTTATCTATAAAACCATGGCCTAAATTTCTGCGTATGTATTACCGGTCCCATTACAAAAAGCGGTTTAACTAAAAACCCAGGTTTATACCTCTATAAACTAAGGTTTATACAGAAGTAATATTATAAAAAGAGGTTTTTCGATAAACCATAGACTAAACACTGGTCTAACGTTAAACCTGGTCGGCCCCTAGTTTATCGATGGGTCTAAGTCGTATCTGTCAAGTTTCCTCTATTAGGTTAGTATCTATTTCGTTGTGTTGTGTTGTTTTTATCCGAAAATGGACATTAACATGGTCTATTTAATTGATAATGAGGATATTGAAGCCGCTGAGTTATTAGAAAGTCCACGCCGACTCAACAGAAATCGGGTTCGAGTCAATTCCTTCATTGAATTATCCGATGAAGATTTCAGGCAAAAGTATAGGTTTACGAAACGTTTTGCAATGAAAATAGTGAACTTACTAAGATAACTCCAATTCTCAGATCGGTGTTCTTCTCATTCGTACAGACGCCAGCACATCAAGTTACCTCAATCTGTCAAATTTCTTTGATAGATTTTCAACTTTATAACATAGTCTGTTAGGTTCATGTTCAAATGGGAAATATTTACAGTTTGGGGTAGCTTGATGTACATACATAGGTACATAAACTCAGGCGCCGTTCCGTAGCTGTCTTTAATAAAGTTATTATTTTTAGTTATCTATTTTTCTTTAGAATTTATTGTACCTTTCAACCTAATTTTGATTTAGGGCATATGCAAAAGCAAATGTTTCATGTAAGGTAAGAACTGGGGTGCTTCACCAAACTCCACACTCCGTACCCTTGGATAATTGGGTCCGCGAGTAAACAAATTAGGGTCCCTACTTAATAACAATAGGATTTCAAATTGGCTAGTGGCCTTACCGCAAAGAAATTAACCAAAATTCTGTGAAAAAGTACTAGTTGCTTTATATTACTTACTACTTCCATGTAGGTATACCAGTCAAAAATCTGTCAAATCAAATGTATGTCATAAACCGCAAGTGTTTAATAAGGTTCTCTTTTGTTTAACAATCTCGGTTCCTAATCCCGAGTTTATTTCTAGATAACTTCATTCCTCTATAACGTCTCTTTTGTAAAAGAAATAAACGTACTAGGTGTCTTACATAATTACAAACTAAAACAAAGCGTGAAAAAACAAAGTTACAAACTTACAAATAATATTGATCACAGGTCCTAGGTTCGATTCTGGAAGTTCTCAGTAGTAGACCGGAGTCTGGATTTGTGCCGGTTGATGGCCCCCTGGATGGAAAAGACTCGCCCCCTAATAAATGGTACTTAAACATAACTGGCGAAATGTGGCTGTAGTACAGGTACCTCTGGCCAACCATTCGGGGGTGTTATTGAAACACCAAAATGATCTGTTCCGCACTACTCTGT
The DNA here is from genome assembly GCA_947359405.1 of Antitype chi. Lineage (NCBI taxonomy): Eukaryota > Metazoa > Arthropoda > Insecta > Lepidoptera > Noctuidae > Antitype > Antitype chi. The sequence goes on from OX375823.1 coordinate 1,545,519, forward strand.
GCCGCAGTAGTCCATACAGGGGTAATGGCTGCGATTAGTCGCCATTGGGCCGCGACTTTTTGTGCGACTATCCGTCAGATCGCATCGCAGACAAGTTAGTACGGCCAGCTATGTTATTACACTTGCAAAGCGCAGTTTTTAAAGCCGCCTTTAGAGGATAGTTACATGGTGTTGGGCGAGGAATGTCGTGTGTGCGCTATGTTATTGGTCGGAGACTAATTGGAACATTGTACAACCTCGCCTTGATTCCTTGAAATTGCGTTTGCGATTGCAACCACCGTGTATAGCATTCTGGTGTGAATAGGAAATTCCCATTTAGAGAGTACCTAATAAAAGCGATTGAACAATGGAATTGAACGGAAGTATACTTCTCCACGAACTACGATTGTTATTTGTGGTGATTATTATAGAAATATTATAGAAATGCTTTTGCCAGCAGCTTTGCCCGCGTGAAGGTTGAAAATTATCCCACAGGAACGTACTACCGGGATAAAAAATATCCTATGTGTTAATCCAGGTTATGAACTATATGACTGCCAAATTTCATCCAAATCCGTTCAGACATTTTCGCAGGATTTAGTAACAAACATCCAAAAAAAAAAAAAATATTACAAAAGAGTGCAATCCGCGTAATCTATAAAACGGGGCCTCGCGAGTCTCTTAGAAACAAATTCAACGAAATTGGTATACTAACTCTGCCTTCTCTTTATTTCCTAGAAAATATCTTGAATGTTCGCAAAAACATAAACAGGTCTTTTAAAAAAAAAGATGTGATTTCCATAATCTAAATAAGTACACGTAGTAAAGATGAAATTGTGATTTCAAAATTTAGATTAACTAAAACTAGCAAGCCATTTCTAATAAACAGTATCCGCTTCTATAACAAGTTGCTAAAGTCGGTTACAGAACTTAGCGATGGAAAGTTTAAAACTCACATCAAACGTGTCCTTATCAAAAAAACATATTATAAGATAAAAGACTACGTTGAAGACAGGGAAGTTTGGCATTAATTCCTTCTGCACATGTGGCTTCCCTCGTACCTCATTAACAACATAACTATGTCAAACTGCTCCAAAATTACAATGTAATTTTTTTATTATCACTGTAATTTGAAAGCATTGTAAAAGCTAATTATTTTTAAAAGAGTAACCGTGGAGTTTCTTGCCGGCTCTTCTCCATAGGAAGTGACCAATTGGAATCGTGCACCTAGCTTCTGACGTTTCTTAAATGCCCATGCAGGTTTATGTGTAGTAAAATATTTTGTTTTTATTTCAAACATCTAAACATACAAACTATCACATTTATAATATTAAGTAGGATATATAGAAGGAGGAGACCAGGTTAAGCTACGCTTGCCGCGGTTAGTCCGTAAATGGGTGACCATAAAGACCCCTCCGTGCCCCGAAAAGCACGTTAAGCCGTTGGTGCCGGCTGTCATTTGTGGATCTTTGACAGTCGTTACGGGTCGTCAGAAGCCCGAAAGTCTGACAACCAGTCTTACCGAGGGGTATCGTGTTACCCAGTAACTGGATTGTTGAGGTCTGATAGGCAGTCGCTCCATGTAAAATACTGGTATTCAGCTGCACCCGGTTAGACTGGAAGCCGACCCCAACAGAATTGGGAAACGGCTGGGCAGATGATGATGATGATATAGAAGTAAGTAGGATAGTTGGATTGAGCTGATTATTATAACTGATCGAAGAAAGGCACACCATCACTGTTAGTATCCAGTCTAATAAAACACGTCGGAGACTCGGACCCCTCAAAGGCCCCCGGTTTCCTGGACCTGAAGGGCAAGGCCAAGTTCGAGGCCTGGAGCAAGCAGCGTGGTGTGTCAAAGGAAGACGCACAGAAGGCCTACATCGCAAAGGTCGAGAAACTCGTTGCCGCCATCGGCCTCCAGTAAATAACTATAGTGTGACTGACATTAGCATATATGTAATTTAAAATCAGTGTGAAATTTTTATCTAAAAATCATGAAGAAATTCGTCAGATTGGTTACAAACTAGTCTGCCAATGGAGCGGAAGGAGCAGGGTTACGTTTGTTTAGACACGTTTTTGTTTCGGTCAAAGTTTAGTTTGCTCTCTCGCGACTAAAATGTTCTTGCATTTAACCGTTTTACTTTACACAAAGCTCTCGGAGCAATACTATCTATCAAATGTTTCCATTGTCGAACCATCTAAATTTCCTCTCAATAACCCTATAATTTCGCCTGTACATCATGATCCCACTACTCAACATAATATTCTAGGAGTGGTCCTCCTCACATCTTTGATACAATCTCCTGGCAGCCATTCATACAATTGCACTTTGTTCTCATTGTTTGAGCCACGTCACGCGTAGCATTTGCGTAATCATACACTACGGGATACTCTCAACTTATAATCATAAAGTACCTTTTGAAATAGGTGTCTAGATGGAGCAGAATATAGGCCACTCTTTAAGGCTCTAGGTTTTTGTAACAAGAATAACCGACCTGACCTAATGAAAATTCTGTCTAATTTGTCTACAAGTTGGAGAGAGCACGTAATTGAGGTAGTTTATTTTGCCTTCCCAATGGAATTTAGTTAATTAATTAGAGCGAGGACGACTCAGAGCTACTAAAAGCAGATTTTATTTTAGTTTTAAGTTATCTAGATTGTTTTATAAGCAAGTAGGAAACAAATCCGAGTTTGATATTCTACGTTTCAGGATATATGAGTTTTCAAAATGCATTACGAGTTACGACATCTTGACATAACTAGTTGATGTCATCATCATTTCAGCCGAAAGACGTCCACTGCTGGACATTGGCCGCCCCCAAGCACCTCCACTTCAACCGGTTCAAAAACTACTAAGTAAGTTAACACATTGTTGCTATTTCCACACGATTGTAATAATACGGAACTGAAACTAACGGTACAATTTGAATGAATCAGCCATGTTTTACTTGTAAGTAGTCGTAACTTGTAAACGATGTGCCAATCCGTTATTGAATATTGTAAACCGATACAAGATGTTTAACGTCCGGTTTTCACAACAGCTTCAAGGAAAATATGGGTATTTAAGTAAACTAAATTAGTAAACTTATTCATAATACATTATTGTGAGGTTACTTATTAAAAGAGAAGTCATGGCATGTAGAGAGAGAGAGAGCAGCTAGTGATGGCCCAGTGACATCAGCTAGTGATGGCCCAGTGACATCAGCTAGTGATGGCCCAGTGACATCAGCTAGTGATGGCCCAGTGACATCAGCTAGTGATGGCCCAGTGACATCAGCTAGTGATGGCCCAGTGACATCAGCTAGTGATGGCCCAGTGACATCAGCTAGTGATGGCCCAGTGACATCAGCTAGTGATGGCCCAGTGACATCAGCTAGTGATGGCCCAGTGACATCAGCTAGTGATGGCCCAGTGACATCAGCTAGTGATGGCCCAGTGACATCAGCCCCGACTTTACCTACAAATTGTAGTTCGAACCCAGGAACGCACATTACTTTGTGTATTTGATTTCATTATCACTGCTCTCAAAATGGTGAACGAAAACATCGTGATGAAAGCGGCATGTCTTAGAACCAAAAATTCGAAGACATGTGACATCCACCAACCCACATTGGGCCTGCGTGGTGGATTATGGCCCACTCTCTCTCACAGAAGAGGCATGTGGCCCAGCAGTGGGAACTTTATAGGCTGATTATGCTTATGCGTATGCATGACGCGTTTAAAGTTAAATCCTGCAGTCTAATTTACCAAGGAATATATAAATCCTACGTGCTCAGAGTAGCTCGCATACTTGCACCACAAATAAAACTACAGCTAGCACTCCACCCTCTGACATTAATACGTGAGATAGCCACACAAACTTTTTCAGCCACATAAAACAAAACTTGTTCCACGAAAAACACTATAAATTCCGCAAATCTCTCCGCCATTAAAATATGAAGCCCATAAAGGGATGCAGGGGTGACCGGAAGTTACGGAAGTGAGTAATTACCGTCCGCTGGCCGGCGGGAAGATAACGTAACTACGTCATCCATGCATTCCGGAGTCCGGGCCCGGCAGTCAAGTGCAGTGTAATGAAATTATGCACGTCCGGAATTTTAAACGAAACTTAAAGAGAACTTTTTGTAATTAGTCGAGTACTTCCGGAATTTTATAATGTTGCACATTTTGTTAAATGAGTTTTTTCTGGTGATCTTTTTGCGTATAAGGGTTGTAGCGTAGGTAGCATTTAGTAGTCTGTAACTCTGTAGTTTATACCTCTCCATATGATGTGTTTCATGCATTGACCCTATGTCTAGCCTTCTGTGTATTGTTGTGTTTAATTGGTGACGCTTAGACGTGAGTAATCTGTACGTTTAGCGGCGAACAGTGGAGCGACAACAGTCAGTAGTGCCACTGTTTGTACGTCAAATTGCACAAATACGACGACCCACATAAATGTTTCCATGTAAATGACGTTATTGGTGACTACTGCTTCTCTCGTAGCGCGTTCTACATCTTACTAAAAGATTAAATGAGTGTGTGTTCTGTAATTCATACTAAAAAGTTATTATTTTAAACAGGAAAAGCTTTTATTCAGTGTGCAAACTGTAACTGCACTACGATAGAAGCTGTAGTCACCAATAACGTCATTTACATGGAAACATTTACGTGGGTCCTCGTATTTGTGCAATTTGACGTACAAACAGTGGCTTTCGTAAAACATACCCTAGTGATAACCTCGTGAAGGGCTTAACTTAAATAATGAAGAAGGATCAGGCCGGTCCCCCTTAGAGTCAAGCGTGATGTAATGTCCTCAGTTTGAGGCTCGGTGACACATGACCGACGGACAGACATAGTACGTACCTATATAGGTACCTACTACCTACCTAATTATTTAAATACGGTTTCTGACATTGTAGAATTTCGTAATCTGTAAACTCCAAAACAAAAATTGTAAATTAAAATATTTTAGGTAGGTACGTAAAGTATTTTTTTTTATTTTTTTAAATAACAGCTTACGTACCTACTTACCAACATAGGACAGACATTCCCGAAAGTTGAGGGAACATCCGAAAATTACGCAAAACAGAAAAAAATACTAAAACGTAGGGGCATTTTGCCAACAGCTTAATAGCTAATTTTGTTTCACAAAACCGTTTTTAAATACAAACAAATCACACAATGAAACGTGAAAGGTATTTAATTAGTTAATTAACTACATGTCAACGGATAATGAACGACTTGATTGATGAACATAATTTGCACATGTGAGTGATGAGAGCTTTAATTATAAGAAAAAAATATGAGTACACAGACAACATGTTGCGCTTAGGATATTTAATGGAGTTAAAAGAGATATTTAGGAGTATATTCATAAACGTTGATTAAAGTGTAATTAAACGTCAAAAAAGTATGGTTAATCAGTCGCTAATCATTACTTAACTTTAAGCAACGTTTATAAATAAAAGGGGTTAGTGTCGAAGAATAAATCGGTAAGGTTCCTTCAAAAGAGTTTCGAATGTAGGTATTACAGGCTATAGTGCTGGTCGATAGAGTTTAATAAAAAACAAAACTAGAAATTAACTTTATTTTTGACCTTGTTCCATTTTTGAATTACATTTTATGCTTTCCTATTCGACCAGCTATGACCAGTATTCGAATTTCGAAATACATATTATATTTTCCATCTTACACAATGAAACTTAACCTATGTACTAGTAAGTGTACTGTATGTGTACTGTGTAAGTATGTGTTTCCGGAGAGCTTTTCATACAAGCTTACCTATAATGATTACTTGTGAAAAGCTTTCAGTTTGAATCCCGTGAGTACGGACTACGGACACTACAGCCTTAGGCGATAGTTTGATGCGGCCTACATCGTAATAAATTGGAAACTTTCCATACCTGCGCACTGTACGAGCTTTTAATGATAGTTTGATATTATAGGTAGAGACCGGAAGTTCACTCTCATGTTTCAACTTTTTACGATTGGCATATCCTATTGGGTACCTAATTAAAGAAAGCTTTTTGCGTTTATCATGGCAATACAACCAATAGGTAATTAAAACCCCTATTTCCAAATTTTAAGTCAACACAACCTACTGTAAGTATTTCTTGTTAATAACATCCTAGATCTACACACAACTCTTTAAAAAGTGTACATAAATCTTCCAATTAAAAAATTAACACAGCGCTAACAAAAAACACAAATAAGCTGAACAAGCAAACATAATAAAGTCAGTCCGCATAACGCGGAGGACTCAAAACAAAACCGTTTTCAATGGAGCCGTAGGGAACCCTACAGCTCAGGGCTCAGGGGTCCGGGGTAAGCGAGTTATGAATTAGTCTCAGGTATGATGGGTGCGCGGAGGGGCGCATTCTTACACACGCGGGATCAAACCGTCTGGCAGAGGCCATTATGCGACCCTAATGCTCCAAACGTATAAAAGCTCTAAAATAAAGTGGTATAGACACGTATTGCTTTATTATTGTGTTCATTCATGTTATCAAAGAAAAAAATTGCAAACATAATAACATAATCTTAACGGTCATATTCGAACAATCTCCTAAATAGCATGAATGATTACAGTTAACAAGACCCGCAATCACGGAAGAGAGCACTTAGCTGTCCACCGGCGAAGAGCGGCTCGTTGATGTCGTTTGTACAACAGAGGTAATTTATACGTATCTACTATCTAATCAAATCACACACGATATTAAAAATAGTAAACTTTCACTGCGCGGCGGGTGCTGGCGAGCGCCGTGCGCCGCGCCGCGCCTCCGAGCTCCGCCAGCAAAGCTCGCAAAGCTCCGCGCCCCTTCAGTCCGCCGGCGGCAGTCGACCGGCGAGTACGTGCCGCTCGCAACGCCCTCCCACGGAAACTTTACGCGAGTGTAGTGACAGTGAGTGAGCATGCCCGCCCGCGCCGTGGCTCTCCTAGCCACCGCGGCCCTTGCGCTCGCCGCCACTCCGCCCGACCCCTGCCTGGAGGACAGCCGCCCGCGCCGCTGCATCCCCGACTTCGTCAACGCTGCTTTCGGCGCCCCTGTGGCCGCCTCCTCCATCTGTGGAAGACGAGGCCCCGAACGCCTCTGTGATCCTCCTGGAGATCAACCCCCAGAAAATTCCTGCAGAGTATGCGATGCTGCCAGGTCCGACCGACGACACCCGCCGACCCATCTGACTGACTTGAACAACCCTCACGATGTTACTTGCTGGAGATCCGCTCCGATACCTCCGACCTCCTACGATTCTCCACCCGACAACGTATCCCTTACTTTATCTCTCGGTAAAAAGTATGAGTTAACTTACGTGAGCCTACAATTCTGTCCGAAAGCCGCTCGACCTGATTCTGTTGCTATCTACAAGAGCGCGGACAATGGCATCACTTGGCAACCCTTCCAGTTTTACTCCAGTCAATGCAGACGGGTGTACGGGAGGCCCAACAAGGCTACTGTTACTGCTGCCAATGAGCAGGAAGCCAGGTGCTCTGACAGTCATAGATTAACCGGAGAGAGCTCTGGAGGAGCGAGGCTGGCTTTCAGTACTCTTGAGGGACGACCAAGCGCTACTAACTTCGACATATCTCCTGTTCTCCAAGACTGGGTTACCGCGACCGATGTGAGGGTAGTTTTCAACCGCCTGCACATGGTCAACGAGGGTGATGAGATCGACAATAAGAAGCAAGCCGCCCCTGGCAGCCAACATTACGCGGTGTCGGACTTTGCCGTCGGGGGTCGATGCAAGTGCAATGGTCACGCTTCGAGGTGCATTCCGATGAAGGGTGGGGAGGTGGCAGCTAGTGGTGGCGTGCAGCAGCTGACCTGCGAGTGCAAGCACAACACGGCGGGGAGGGACTGCGAGCGCTGCAAGCCCTTCCACTTCGACCGGCCCTGGGGACGCGCCACCGCCAGGGACGCCAACGAATGCAAAGGTCAGCTCCCTTCACTGCTCATCCTGCTTGCTATATTATTTTTAGTAGGTACTTGTTTCTACGAATCCATGTATTTTTTCATTCAGTATCCGTAGATTAGAGGTAATTTACATTCTTGTTTTCAAACAATTAGATGATTTGCTTATTTTTTGTTGCTCTCTGTTTGTTTTACGACTGTCCAATCAATGTTATTTCCGTAATTACTTCGCAATAATTGTAAAGCGATCATTAAATTCTACGAAGTTACTTAAGAAAAAAAAAGTTGAATTAATTACGATCTCTAACTTATTCGAAAATCTTAATGATATTGAGATAAGTGTTATCTGCCTGTAGCCACTTTGTAGTATCAATCAAATCTAAAGAAATAGAATCCGAGAATTTGAAAATGTAAATCAGCTCCTTTCTTATTATAAACTTAGCTTTGAAGCTAGAGTTAAGTAAAAGACTACGACGAAGGAAGATTACCATTCGCCTACACGACTTACTTAAATGTGAGGCCTATGGTCCCAGAATAGCTCTGACTTCATAGTCCAGAATATTATACATTATTTTTATGGAAACGGCTATATATTTTTATGTAGAGCCCATACACATACTTAACGAGAATATTTTTTTCGAGTCTGGTATAAAATCTCTTACTTTAAACTTTTATCCGATGGAATAACAATGCATGAAAATTATCGCAATGAATTTCATGCGTTTATTATTTACTGCTGAACTGTAATTACTGCGAGTTTTCATTTTTAAAAGTGTCTTAAAACTTACTGGAGTTGGAGTTATGATGTAAAATAAAAACCCCTGTGGCAACGGTTCCGACGCAAACTTGTCTAAAGATTTTCATGGAAAATCAATTGTTTTATCACAAGATTTTCAAAGTATACAGGTATCTCTACGAAATGGCTTATTAGTGCTTCCATAGTTAACTTGGGAAAATCTACCAAACCACGCATTTTTGAAATGGTAATGAGAATTAATTGGATTGTGTTCTTGTTTCAAACTTGATTCGTCTCCTGCCACGGAACTAGACTGAATTTAATCATCTCTTAATATAAATTAAGTCCAACTTACGTTGCTTATAATATCTCAATAACTACCATGTAATAGCTATCTACAAACAGAACTTAATCGTAAGTATAAGACACATTTAACCCGTTCCTTGCCGGCTAACTGCTGGTTAAATTAATTGATTTATTGCACGGCATAGCTGTCCGTTAATTAACATTTATGAGTTATAAATTTTTACGCTGAGCAGCGCAAGCGCAACGTTACCCCATCCATCATAGATTGATGGTCGTCAACTTTATGAGAATACCATATTAGAAAATTAGAACGTCGATGGAAAAAGTGTATACCAGTTTTGAAGTTTTTATTGAATGGGAATCAGGGCATCGGTAAGAGTTTGTTTAAGAAGATGAAGATTTTTATTTAATTTAATGTTAAATTATCTTTGATTGGCTTCTGACTATTATAAGCTTTTAAGAAAACTTTTACTTACTTATGTTAAAACAGGTATTTGGTGGTAGCTTTAAAAGTTTTTGATTTGGAATATACCTAAGCTTTGGTTGGCATAAACATAAAAGAAATTTGAATTGTAATTCACAATAATTATCATACATTTTTGTCCTCACGTAATTACCCATCCATTTGGTATCACAATGTAGAGCTAACAAACTCCGCCGCGATAATAGAGGTGCGCCCACGCATCCCACCTCTATGATTTGTGGACCACAAACGCATATTAACATAAATTTACCAACTCTACTTTTAAAGACGTCTCAAGGATATTTCTTTTTATTTTTTTCAGCATTATTATCGCCCCTTAAAAGTAATGGGCAAGACTTATTTAGATTTTTATGTAGATCGTTAATTTCTTTTTGGATTTTTTTAAATGGATTATTTGGTAACTGAATTAATTGAATTGTTAGAATATCATCTTAGTTGAGGGGGATGAGCACCTTTTTACCTGACTACGGTAAAGCCAAAAAGAGAGTAATGATTCTTACGTAAACTAGAGAAACAATTGATTTTTCGGTAGGTATCAGCGGCGAACGTTATAAAATTTTAAATTTTGGCAATAACTTTTACGACAGTGACCGAAACAACAACAGTTTGGTATTACATATCAAAATTACGGCCGTGCTATTAAACGGAACCAGTTGTATTAAATTCCTGACCTATTTTACTTTCCCAGAATATTATACTGAAACTAACAAGTCTCTGCTCCATAGGTGGCATTGATAACCTGAACACAATTCACCCACTATTCAAATAAAACTTGTTTGACCAGAAACTCATAAAAATACGTCTTATTTCTGCAGTTACTGCATAGAATATAGACCAAAAACGTGTTTGAACAAAAATGATATCAGAATAAAGCCATAAAACAATAATTCGGTGTAATAAAGGCCATTTCGAGCCATTTTACTATCGCGACGGACATTCAGAAGCACCCACATAACCGTGACAATATAAAAATATAAATAACTTAACTTTGTACTATTTCAATAAAGTTGTAAGATGTTGTGTCACAGTTGACAGAAAGCTTGATAGATTGGGCTTTTTATTACCTGTGAAGGAAATCTGTGAAAAGGGGTATTTTTTTACATTTTGCTAGTAAAGTAGGGTAGGATAAGTCGATGTACTCAAGGAAAAAATATTATAAGTAATTCTTTGGACGATTTCAATGCAAATTGTGAAGGTGTGTATTCAAGGCGCGCGATTTGCAGAATTTATTGGTGTTACAGTAACATCGTCCTTGCCTGTAGTTTGCCTCTAATGCCTAAAGAGTTATAAGGGAGTAATAATAATTTTATCATCCTCTTTGGTCTAGTGGTCGCAAGCGCTACTGCTGAGTTCGATTCCCGTGTCGTGCATAGTGTTATTGGGTTTTTGCATCAATAGCAGCTTGGACTCTGGATTTGTGGTTGATGGCCATAGGTTCAAAATCAAGTATATTTACCTTCCTTAACTATTGTACATAGACAAACTTTTTAATAATGTCTTAGGTCTGGGTTAAGTACATCATTATCCTAATTCCGTTTAAGGCTCCAACGGCTTAATACTTACACGCCAGTGTCACACTGATAAGGATCCAATGATACCTTTTTCCTTTAAAGTACAGACAATAAAAAGGATAAAAATTAGGATGAATCACAGCGCGTCGATCGGCATCAAGATAATGTTATTTTATTGTGCTAGTTTAGTGTTAAACGTGCTGTTTGTCTCGGAATTCTAGTTTATTGCTTCAGACACCTAATAGGGCTGGCACGACAGGACAACTGGATTTAAATGACATAGTTGTGAATGAATGAATGAAATGCACCGACCCCAGTAGTTTGACCAGACTCGATTAATCAAATGAACCCCAAGATTTGCACTAGCCCTTTAATCCTCATGTTTCAAGCACTTTTTCGTTATTAATCTGCCTTTTTTACCATACATGTGTTCAAGTAGTACTTAAAATAAGAAAGAAACATGCATAAAAAGCACAAGATCTCAGGAACTAATTAATCCTCACAACTACGAAGTAAATGTAACTGCTTCTGAAGAGGTGACCTAGTTTCCTGAAATATAGGTCCTATGCTTAGCTTAGGCCCCAGTCTCCCACAGAATAAGTAATTAAAACTATTATGTTCTCGATCATTTGAAAATGTACTTATAATATTCTGGTGCGACATATCTAGTTCATATCTTACTACAAATCTTCTAAAAAGGGTTTTGCCTGTTCAAATAAACTTTGTAAAAACTGCGTTGACCACAAAAAGCCTGATAACGCCAAAGCTCCTGATAACTAAGTAAGGAATACCACAGATATCGAACTAGGAATATGCGCTGAAGCAAACCGAAATGTCCTAAAAAGGTTAGGTAATTTATAATAATAATCATTTAAATCGGTTAGAGCATCCTACAGATATGGAAAAGCCTTTTTCGTTCATTCATAGCAGATTAGTCACAAAATTTTTAGTTTCAAGGTTGATTCTCTGCATTTTGGTTTGCAAGGAACAAAAAAGACAATTTTCAGTGAACCTCACCAAAGGTTCCCCCAAACAACTGAATTGAACCCAGTAAATGGGTTGTGGAGGTTAGATACGCAGTCGCTCTATGTAAATTACTTTTATTCAGCTGCAGCTAACAGAGTTGGGAAAAGGCTAGGCAGACTGATTGATCCAGTGAATAGATTTTAGCAGGCCTGTAATCTTATGTCGTATTTAATTTTAGCAGGCCTGTAATCTTATGTCGTATTTAATTTTAGCAGGCCTGTAATCTTATGTCGTATTTAATTTTAGCAGGCCTGTAATCTTATGTCGTATTTAATTTTAGCAGGCCTGTAATCTTATGTCGTATTTAATTTTAGCAGGCCTGTAATTTTATGTCGTATTTAATTTTAGCAGGCCTGTAATCTTATGTCGTATTTAATTTTAGCAGGCCTGTATCTTATGTCGTATTTAATTTGGCAATTAAAAATGGGAGATCACATAAAATAACAAAACGCTTTGTTTCCCCGAAGGGATGGGCAGTGTGTGTACTTTAGGAGTACACTCACATTTCATCCTAATGGGGGAGCTATTGCCTTCAAACGGGTACAACACGAAACTCCGGGTTGCTTCTGAGAAATCCCAGGTAGAAAGACCCAAAAACACTTTGCTCTACCTGGGAATTGAACCCAGGGCCCCATGGTCATGGCAGCAGCGTTTGCGACCACTAAACCAACGAGGCCGTCAAATGGGAGAATTCATTCGAAAATCATTTTTCAGGTCGCAACAAGAGGTTTTGCGCTTATTGGTCACTAAAAAATGGAACGCGAAGTATTTTTGGTCATACATTATGAACGAATTCTTGTTGAGGAATTTCTGTTATCAAATCAGAGTTTGGCAACATATCGCATAGCTTAGTTCAATATTGATTTCAAATGGTTCAGTAGGAATTGGAATGCTAACTATCCTATTAAAGTAAAGTGTTTTACTGTAAAAACTAGTCGCGCCAACCCTATCACTTCCAGTGATTGATATTATCAAGTTATTTGTCGAGATATGTCGCTACGGCATGTTTTATAGCCTTAGGAAGTGATAAAAACCATGTATTTGATTACCATTGGCTTATTTCCTTTACGTCATGTCTAATGGTCATGTTTGAGGAACAATCGGCTATCTCCTGGTATTATTGTCTATGGTAAAGTTATGCGGGCTTATGATGGCTTGTGGTTGCTGAATTAGTACTTCGTAATGGCTACTGTTTTTAATTTCAGGGTGGTTTTAATGAGCGTTATATTTTTTTATTGCAATTTTTTGTAGCTTGGGTAGCATGCAGGCTATGTAGGTAAATGCTAAATAATTGAAAAATGTGCAGTCTCGTTTATCATCCTCTTTCGTTTAGTGGTCGCAAGCGCTACTTGTTAGCATGAGGTCCTGGGTTCGATTCCCAGGTCGAGCAGAGTGTTATTGAGTTTTTTTTTATCTGAAATTTCTCAGTAGCAGCCAAGAGTCTGGATTTGTGCCAGCTTGACGGCAATAGACTCGCCCTATTAGGTACATGGGACTTAACATAACTGGCGAAATGTAGGTGTACTGGTACATCTCTGCCCGACTCTTCGGGGAAACAAGGCGTGCTGATATGTCTATGTCATGTGCAGTCTGTGGTTGAAATGTGTGAAAGCTCATAAAATTAAAACCTCTATTTAGCTAGTCATAAATTGAACTGCAGAAAAAGATGGTACAGACGCCAGCACATCAAGCTACCCCAATCTATCAAGTTTCTTTGATACATTTTCAACTTTATTACTATATGATAAGGTTCAATTTGACAGTTTGGGATAGCTTGACCTGCTGGCGTCTCTACAACACGTCATAAGAACTCCAGATGGCATATTTCCACCTCCTTCCTGCACCTTAGCCAGCCACTTACCAACTAACTCAAGTCTCCCAGTCTCCAAAACCTATGACAAACCGCAGCTAATTTTGACAACAAAACGCAGTAAAAAAACCTTACAGATAAGCGAGTATTTACGGCCGAGTGTTTATCCGGACCTATCTAGTCGAGTTGGCAGCGCCTCAACGGGCGAGCTACTGGCGGGAGCTGGTAGCGCCAGCGATAAACGTAATTGGCTACATAACATTTGTATCTCGGTTTGTTGTTTTAGTGTTTATTTGGATGGGTATACATAAGTGGACTGCTTTTCCAAGTTGTTACACATACTTTTAATAAATGTGTTTTAGCTTTTAGTTATCCATGAAATGCGTTTCTGAATTAAATGGTTATACCTAAAGAAAGCTTAGTAGGATACATAAAGGTACCTATGTTACCTATTACTATGTATTTTACTGTTTACTATTAATTTGGTTTTTAATCTTAATCAGCAGAGTATAAAGTAGTTCATTTCAGCATTTCTGAGATACAACATACTGACAAATGCCCAAATGCGTGCACTGACTGGTTGTAGACAGGTCCACTCAAATTTGTGTGGTATTTTCCTCAAAACACTATCTCAGCCACGTGTCCTCATAGGATCGGTTCAAGACAATGCTTGGATTTTAAGAGACTGTGACATTTGGGTTACCGGGGAATAGGTGACTTCGCAGTCTCGTGTCAGATTTGTCGGACAGTTCATCACATCTAGTTGTTGTAACGTGTATTTTATTTGACCTGTTTTAACCAATTTACAGAAATATAATTTATTATGTGCAACGTCACCTGTAAGGTCTTGGTTTTTCGTAAATTCGAAGCTTGGGTACACTTGCACCTATCCTGATAATGGAATGAGGATATACACGATCACTGATCCTCTAGACATCAGTACTCATCAGTCAAGCGCGTTGATTATGGCATGATCCATTTTTGTATACAATGTTCTCGCTTTACGGTTGAACCCGTTTAAGAGTCTACTTCTTCTGGTGCTCAGCATCGTGGCATCCATAAAATAATAAATATTCAATAAATCTAACCTAACTTGTAATATTTCTTGCAATAAAACGAGACCGCAATAGTTATGTGCGTTTTTATAAAACAAGTAGTTTATTTATTGATTAAACTAATAAATCGAATGGAAATCGTATTTTTCTTTGCCTTTTATATGGAACGAGGCATAAAAGTATCATCGTATATATATGTATGTATTACATGTATAAGTATTCAATTCTAGTTTTATAACAGAAATGGCACTATTTTTCTGCCATGTAAAATTGAACGATTTTTTACCTTCATGTTGTACTCATAAGATGAAATCTATCTTCTATGTATAAAACCAATTGCTGTTCGTTAGTCTCGCTAAAACTCAAAAACTGCTCAACCTATTTGTTTTTTTTGTTTTGTTCGCCCGAATACCCCCTGTATTTAAAGCGAACCCAACGGTGGTTTGAAAAATAAAGAACATTATGAAACACCAAAAGGAACAGCCGAAAAATAGGGAAAACTGAAATTACATTTTTGATGGGAAGTTTGGTTTTGAAATTTGGACTGGATGTATGTCGGGTCAGCTAGTCCTCATTAAAATAAAAGCACACTTAAAACATAAGCTGTTTGCTTGGATAAATCTTGAGACCTAATAGTCTATAGTCTCCTACATTTCATAAAATGTATTATCAATTAAAACAATATCCTCTATGTTGTTTACACTGTGGCACTGGGCAGCTGTACTATTACACTGTTCTAATGTCCTTCCCAAACAATTTTTATCTTTTCACGCTTGTCAAAAGTTGACCAAGAAACTTCCAAAGCCACAGTCTAAAACATCCCGCTAGACCATCACCCGGTATACCCATCATTCCTATTACCTAATAGGTTTGCATACTATCAGTACGTGGTACTTGTAGAGTAAATAACACAGTTATCATAACTGCCTGTATTTATTTGGTTTGGATTCGAGTGCTGCCCTGAAATAACACTCGTGGTTACTGCTTGACCCATTACGGATCATGAATATTGAGTATGATCGTAATATCTGTCCGTTCAGTCTACATCTATTGTTGATTTATGATACGGCAGTTTTTAACCGACATCAAAAAGAAGGAGGTTATCAATTCGACATGTTTTTTATGTATGTTCGGGCATAATTATCCGTCATATAGAGGAAAAGTTTTTATTTAGTGCACAAACTGTAACCATGAATTCAGCATATCATTCTAAACACCCCGCGCAGAAACTTTTCGTCGGTTCTACAAAAAAGAACCAGCTGTTCCACACATTTTGACCGCGTAGTTATTGCACTTTTCTATGAAACAGCTGATTATTTTTGTAAAACTGATTAAAAATTTCTGCTCTGGGGGTCTAGAATGATATGCTGAATTCATGGTTACAGTTTGCGCACTTAATAAAAACTGTTCCTGTATAGACGGATTTGCAAAATTCATTTTTGTTCGAAAGGGTTTTATCCCGAAATCCCATTTAAATTTCATATAGATCTGGTGATGAGTTTCGAAGACAGAACGAAACTCTTCAAAAAATGACAGCAAATCAACCGCGATTGCTGCTATCGCATAAAAATGCATTGTTTTGACCCCAAGGATAATAAATTTTGAATTGGTGTAGCGTAGGTACCTACTATAACTAAAAAGTGAAGAATAAAAACTTTTTCTTTAGATTTTTTTTTTGGAAAATGTTTTCCAGTATTTTGTTAGGCTGTGGTCACTGTGGAACATATTATGACGTTTTTGCATTTTATTTGTAGTATTTAACTTTGATTTAAAAAAACTCAGCATTATTCATAGAAAAGTAGTAATAGTAGTTAGATTTAGGTAATATATTGAAATACCTAATGATACCTAACGAGGGCAATAATTCTCCTCTATTCTTGTTTGGGATTTCGGGATCGAACAGAGAATGTGTTTTTTTTTTTTTTTTTTTGGGTGGGAAATCATCAAATAACTTCTCCCGCTCTGGGTGGAGTAGGAGGGCGTGTTAGACTTTTACTGACTAAAACCCACCCGTGTTCCCTCAGTTGCCTGTGTGCCAGGGGCCGCGGTATCTCTTTCGAACAACCCGCACCCCTGGCAGGCATCGGCCCTTGCGGACCCCCCCATTTGATGCTGACGTCTCTTTGAGGCGCGCGTGGAACACAACGCGCCGTCGGCCCGGGCCTTACCGGACAGCGAGCTACCCATTACTCGCCGTCCGCAAGCCCGCGCCTACGGTGGCCGGGAATCAGCCTGGGATTCCCGACGCCCAGGGCGTCTCCCGCGGCGACTACGGCCGTGAGGGCGCATATACTGCCTCTCCCTCACGTGCGCCGCCTCCCTCTTCGCGAGCATTACTGCTTCGCAGAAGGAGGTGACGGCTAACCATTCACTCTCGCTCCGTACCATGGCCTGAACCAGGGCCGGACGCGAGAGATCGCCGCCGCCGATCGCCTCCACGAGGACACGGCGGTGCTCCGCCCAAGCCGGGCAGACCGCCACCGTATGCTCCACCGTGTCCTCAGGGCGATCTTCACAATGGAAACACCCGGGCGTTTCCTCCCGCCTTATTCGAAACAGGAACCTCCCGAAACAACCGTGTCCGGTTAGGACCTGCGTCAGGCGGAAGGTGAGGACGCCATGCCGCCTCTCAAGCCACTCCTCAAAGAGGGGACTTACCGCCGCTATCGTGGCGTGCCCAGCACTGGGTTGCGACAATCGCACTCTCCATGTCGCCATGACATCCCGCCGGAGCTCTGTCCGCTGCGCCGCGATTTCTCGCGGCAGCGGAGTAACGCCCCGGCGTTTGGCCTCCTCGCGCCATTCCCAGATGTGCGCGAGGACCTTTACCTCCAGATCCCATAAATGCCATTTTTGCTGATCTTAAACTGTACTTAAATATTCCTTAATTCATCTTCTCAGTAGCTACCTACTGAGAAGATGAATTAAGGAATATTTAAGTACAGTTTAAAATACAGGTACCTACGTACCTATTATAGGAACAGGTGTTGTTCCTGAGCATTTACTTTAGGGTTGGCTCATGCATATATATAAATCTTGACCAATTCGCTTCCTAAGCTCTGCTAGAATTACTACACTTCTTTCTTGGCTTAAAACAAAACATCCCTTTTCACAATAATGTATTTTTCATACCCACATTAGCATCAAAACATAATCTTTGTAATAAAATGGAGCTAAAAGCTCCGGTTGGCGTGCCCCCAAGTTTCCAATAAAGCGATGGTATTCATGAGCCCAATGAGAATGAGAAGTTACAAGTTATTCACTTTGACAAACTACTGCAGTACTGCTGTTTACATAATAGCTAGCTTTATTTTACATACATAGACATGTTGTTTCTATTCTTATGTTTTTGTTCATGTTTGTTGTGGCCATTTGTTATGAATAGGACTTTACAGGATGTCCCATTTAAATAACATCTAGAAAGATAACCCTACTTTTCAGTCGGGTAACTATAATAGTGTTTTGTATTTTAGAAAGGGCATATTACTTACAGGCCGCCTAGGGATTTTGTAGATTATGCTGATTTACTTGATTTTACCGACGTTCTTTTACAGTTAAAATACTGCATTTCCATAACTTTTAGTGGACAACTTGAAATATCGTTTCAATTATTATCAAATTAATAAATAATTTTTATAATCAACCTCAAACCAGCGACTGTTTTGTGAATTTATCTGTAAGAGTCTTAGATTGGAATATCACACATTCGTTAATATGTGAATATTAATTAGATAATAATTGAAACGATCTTTCATGTTGTGCATTAAAAGTTATGGAAATGCAGTAGATATTTTAACTGCAAAAGTACGTCGGTATAATTTGTCGATTATAAAAAGAAAAAGAAAAACATACAATATTTTAACTGCTTCTATGACGACCCACTGACCGTAAAATCACGTAAATCAGCGAATTCGAAAAAAATCGTATACAGCCTCTTAGGTATACCTATAAGGTTACAACATAGCACACAAAACACAGTAAGTAAGTACAAACAACATATAAACCATTAATTTTCTTAATGATGACCGCAATCATCATCTAGCATAACGATTTCAAATGAATCATTGTCAGCGGCATTGAGATTAAAACCAACACATTCAGACAATTACCTTCGGAAGTTATCATTCAAATCATTGTTTATTCATTCATTCAATATAACTAAACTGACACATTGTCCTTTATGTCACTATGTCGTACAAACTTATTACTACCAACCCTAAAATTAAAATCACACCCTTATTTCTCGAAAATAAGTCTTAAAATCGTTTGGGGTGAAGGTAGAGTAGCAGCAAATCATGTTTGTTCTTGAACTGTCAATATAATTGATGTGTAGGTAGTAAAGTTTTGACCGCCCACAATGCTAAAAGTTTTTTTTTTAAGTTTTAGTACAATGGTCGTACAAAAACAATTGGTAGAATAATAGATGCTTTGTATTGAGGTATGGTGTTTTGACTAATTTCGAATAAATTGCTGGAAGGTATTTGTGGTCGGTTGAATGTCCTGCTGATTTTCACCAGAAGAGATTCCTGATGCTAGTTAACTTGGTAAACTTATTTTGCGTTGATTTGTTGGTGTACAAACATTAAAATTGTAGGACAAAGGCTCTATTTAGACGTAGAAAGGATCCAACCATCAGCAGAGCTGAGGCAGATGAAGTAACTTAAAACATGTTTGGTGTTTTCGACACTTTAACAATAGCAAAGTTGGTTGCCAACTTTAGGACAGGCGCTGGACTTTGCCTGTCTGCGGGAGGCCATTACCAGTCCTAAAACTATGCCATTGATAAAAGAAAAAAAACAAGCTTTTATTATTACTTGTTAAAAAAACGAACTAAAAGTTAAACATAATTTAATCTAAATTATTTAAATAAAAACGTGTTAAATTTTGATGGCAGGAGAAATAAAGAACCCACACATAACTATGTGTTGATTTGAGCACTTAAAGTGTTATGTATCTATGGCCACCTTCCAGCTCCAGAATCTGACCCTGGTTACCTTATAGGATCATAGTACTTGTCAATACGAATCAAACGAGCCTAAACTCGATGGGTTTTTTTATGGGAAATCATTAAATAACTTCAAAATTGTGTTGCAAGATTCCACCCGAACAAACATAGTTACATACATACATTGCAAGTTAAATAAAAGCTTGTAAAAAGAAGAGTCCTATAGGCCGTATGAAACGAAAAATAAAATACCGAAATTGAAGTGAAACTTCTAAAAAAACTTTATGAGAGACAGAGAGAGTTATATCCTTCTTCTATCATGTAACAAAATGTGCTTAAAAATTACGCGTCGTCACGCTAAATTTTCGTACAATTATTTTATATCCCCACCTAAAAAGTTTTAATTCAAAAACAATCCTATCTCAAGACCCCACTTAAACACAACTCATTTAAAAATAAATAAAGCAATCGTTCAAAGACTTGCTAAGTCATCCATTTAAACAATTAGATCACTTCACCAGCACCTCAATCAGACTATTTTTCAGTTATATCTCATGAACGAAGTCTATGTTAATAATAACATTAAACGTAGTTAAATGTAACCAGGTAAGCAGGACCTCAATATCAATATAACCGTGTCGGCATCCGTCAAAGCCTAGCGAGCGACGTGCTGGGTCAGAGATCAGCGCGTGCGCAAATATAACGGAGGCTGGCTGGACTCGTTAGCTGTATAAAGTTTATACACTACAGGTACTGATTTTTACGACATGAGGTTGATAAACCAGCTGTTCTTTTTTTCTTGGCGCATTACCTGGCCCTGTTGTAATGGCTATACAAGAATAAATTGTTTTAAGGTGTCAAAGCCGCGTTCGCACTGTGTCAAGTTAAATTGGCGAATATTCATTACTAGCCTCTTCAGGAATTTTTATTTCTTACAAAAATTATTACATTCAATCGTATCCCTAACTTAAAAATGATAAAGCTTCCCATATAAACTTTCATCTTTTATCAACCTCTTTTACGATTATTTTGAGACAAAAAGTAGCTTTTGTCCTTCCCCAAGGTGCCATTTATCTCCTTACCAAAGTTTTTCATAATCCTTTCAGTGTTTTAGGCGTGAAAAAGTTATATTATTGGTTTCATGGGTTTTCATTGTTTTGCGCGGAACCCTCATTATTATTTTTAAATAAACGTATCCTATTTTGCTCCTTATTTACACCAGCTATCTGCTAGTGAACTTCCTGTGAAAATCGGTCCAGCCGTTTCGGAGATTAGCCGGTACAAACACACAGACATTTTTTTTTTGTTATTAGTTTCGCATGCATGTATGTAGTAAAAATCTGTAATTGTGAGATTACAAACAGAGACACACAATTTTAATTATTTGTAGACTAAACGCGTGAAAACTAATAAAAAATACTTACTTGAATGTTTAAAACAAAAAGGTACTCAACGAATTTTCATTTCTATGGTCATACTCCTTTTTGCTGGCCTTTTGGTTTCAAGTGTCGCATACATATTCAAAAAGGTTAATTTAATAATTCATTTGAAATATCAATAAATTTGATAGCCCATTAATTTATCTCACATTCCCAGACCGGCACATATTTTCTCACGTAACCACACCAATTAACATAAGAAACAAGTTTTCAATGAAAACAAACACTATTTATTTCACTTTTCTTTCAAAACAGTATTTAAGTCATTTCCTGAGCATTATGTATGCAGACACGCGAAGCTTCAATTACTAGACAACCAGTATAAGATGAGCCCTCATTTGTTCGTCTTTATACTAGCGTAGGAACAGTAAGGAGGTTCTGATAGGTTAAGGTAGTGTGGTTGATAGGAGCTTATTATGATAAGTTGTTCTCAAAAATATAAAATTGTTCAGCTGGTTGTCGAGTTAATAGGTATGTTCTTTTATAATGATAATGTAGCCCTTATTATGTGTAGTTAGAGTTAGATGAAAGTTGAATAAGTATTTAGTTTTTGTTGTTGTCCCCGTAATCTGTGTCCCCTTTACGGGGACAACAGCACGTCATAAAATTTCCTTACTGTTGTCCCCCTACGTTTAGAGGGCAGGCTATGAGGTGGGATAAAGTTTGTGACACACACACACTTTCCACATCCACACTCTGCTGTCGTAGCGAAATCGCCCCACTTCGCGAGGAATTAATGTGTGTGTGTGTGTGTATCTTAGGGAGTTGATATCACTGTTTTCCTGTCAGAATACCTTACAAAATCGGATAATTGATTGTTAACAATAAGACAACACTAAAAAGCAGTTTTTCAACTTTCTAATAATAATAACTTAAGTTCACTGAATAACTATAAAGGTCGGTGACCGCTACCACCTAGCATGACTGAACTTAGGTAGATAATTATATGAGCACATAATAGTATTTACTACATCAAATCTATGTATAAAAATCCAAGTGTTATTAACTTCGTAACGACTGCCAGGCAGGCACTAACAGTTGCTGATCTTTAACCCACCACGTACAGCGAGGTTCGCACTTTACACTAATAAATAAGCCGCCAGAATACAGCTACTTACCTTCCATTTGAGTGTTAAGATTAATTTGGTTAAAATTAACTAACAGCTTCTTAGGACAGAAAGTAATAATTCCTTCTACAAATATTTAACTGGTAGCTATTTAACTTTGAATACAATATTGGCATCCGTGAATTATTCGCACCTGCTTGCGTGATTAAGTATACCATTCATTTGTGCACGTAGGAAAAATGGTTAGGGAAAGAGCCAAGCGTTTATCAATTGTCTATGGATCAGCTGGCAACAGTGCCAATGCTGACTACAATTGTAAGTGTAACAATGGCTTAAATATAGAAATTACCTACACCCGTGATACCTGTGAGTGTTGCCAAACTAATCTTTTGAACTTTTCTGATGCAAGACTACTACTTTCCTTGTGCCGAATAAGCTTACTAGTAGGAAAGAGGAATACTAATTCTAGTTATCTTAATCAGAATCTCATAAAATATTTGCTAGCTAATTGGCCCAAAAAGTCTCAAAAACGAACTGCAACCAAAATATTTTCTTCGGATGACGCCGAGACGGCCACAAGTCTGTACATAGATTACATTATACAAAATAGGCCATCCGTATTTGTTAGAATATAACAACGAGATAATTCAAAAATGCCTTGTTCAGAGGACGCCGCCGATAGAATTTAAGCCGCCATGATGGATGGTCGCTGATGACAGTAATGGCAGTTAAATACGTTCGGATATTCTTCTAATAATATGTCATTAGCTGGAGCTTAAAGTTGTATATGTGTTGACGTGTGCCTATTAAAAGTGTTGCTAAGTTTTTTATTCATGTTGATGATTTAAAAAAGGTGGGCGGGGATTGAATCTGTAAAAAACCGGACTAAAGAAAATTTGGAGTAGGTTTGTGGCAGCTTCGTGCCCTGGAGATAAAAGTATTATACTTAGTTTAGTAGAATTTCTGATACTGAAAAGTTTGAATCTTAACGAAAAATCTACTAGACTTAACGAAAAAGTCACTTCAAACCCAGACTCCGTAAAAAAAACGTCTCATATTTTATGAAAACCATTTCCTTATTATAACACGTGCTTCTATTTGAAACCTTCGAGGAAGCAATGAAAGTCCCCAGTTATTATATAGTTTTTAACGTCACATTTGTTTAAAATAACGATACGTTTAGTTCGAATATCAGTCATAAAGCCGTCGTTGTATTAATAACTAACGCTTTAACTATAGCGTGGTGTAGTGTTGCCAGTTATGGGGCATTACATTTTGGGATAGGTACGAAATTTTAAATGCTTTAGGATTTTTTTAATACCTATTGCTTGCTTGCGATTTTAGTTGCGTTTATGGAAGTGACTTAAAACATCGGATTCTGTCTGGCATATTTGTGTACGTAGGTATGGGACTATTTATCATTACATTCCATTCCACATTGAAGCTGCTGCATGTCAATCTTCAAAAGCAGTACCACACTGCTTTCGAAGATTGACAGGGGACTACTAACAGTAGTCTGACTACTGAAAATCGTACAAGTTACATTGTTCGTCTAGCCATATATTTCATTCATAAAACTGTTCCCATACAAGGAAACGAAACGTTTGACAGTTTACTTCAAAGTCCCATTACAAAATCCAGGTTAAACATAAACCCGTGGTCCCGGAACCGGCATCCACCTGGCCACTCTAACCTCAGGTCTATTTTAGCGCGGCGTTAAACGCGCGGTTACTGCTAGATTTATGGAGCGCTCGGTAACAGGACTCTTTGCTTTTTTTAAACAGCCATCAATGGAACCGTTTGTTGCCAGTTCTGTTATGTAATACGAATATACGAATTTGTTTTGAAAATAAGGACTGTGTTTATAAATGTTTTGTTGAAACAACAGGTGGTTTGTGAGGAATAGGGAAGCAATTTTTTCTTCTGTATTGTTCGGACGATGATGCCCGTTTCAAAGGCGCTTTGGATAAGTTGGCGTTCGATTGGGCAGCATTCTTATTGCCATATGTTTGTGCAACGCTCGACTTAAAGTCTTTAACTGTGTGCCCGTAAAGAAATCTGGTCCTGTTAATTTGGCAACATCTGTTTCTTCTCCATTATCAAGGACTATAAAAGCCACAGCTCCTACGTTCTAAATTAACACAAAACTTTAAAAAAAATCCACTAAACTTATTTTCTCAAACTTAGCCAAGTGGTGTAGCCGACCTTCCCACACGCTTGAAGCATGCCTATAACAAGATACACCGTTGTCTCACAAATGACTGCAATTTGTTCTATTTCAGGCTAGGAGCCATTCCAGCTCGCCTATATGGGCTCTAAATTGGCCTTCCGCCAAAATAAGTATGTTTCCGAGTTGTCAAACAAATACCGTATTTAGATGAATGCTTCAGATCTCAAATTGAATCGTTTCGTCTTATTTACGAAGTTATCAAATGCTGGATAGTTGTTGTGCTGGATGTGGGGCAATGGCGAGCGTGAAATACTTGCCGCTCATATTATGGTCGTGGTATCCGAGATGTCGTTAAACTATGAGTTGTTTTTACATTATCTTCTGATTCTAGGAAATTGTAAAGCGGTTTGAAAGTGTTATCGGTATTGAAGACAGCATCAAATGGTAATGTATAACAAATACGGTATATCAAGCTTTAAAATCTAATTATGGTCATTCTCATCTTCTGTATGCACAGCTTATGTTGTGTGCAGTCTGTTTGTGAATGACTAACTGCAATGGTTTATGTACCAGAGGGTGGACATTCATTTATGTCCGGTAGACTTTGTGTAGCGAGTCATTATGCAGAGACAAGCAACAGATGATGACAATAGCCAGTGTCCCTTTCATACGCATTCATTAGCTTAATAACATTAATCGCCTTAATTCAATAGCTGGGTATTGTTACAATAATCAATTAGAACAAATTACATCGTCGCAAATTTAACGCAGATGTTCGCGTGACATCCGGTCTGCAACTGCTACACTGACACCCCCACTGACCTGCAGTCTGAACTATTATTGCAATTTATATAAAACAATACAAAATGGCCGTCTAACTGTCATCCGATTCCAATTCGCGCGCTTTCTATACAAATGGTACGACTTCATTGTGCGCGCCAAAATTTTGGGGAACTCGTAAATACGGCAGATAATTTGATGTATGAATAGAGTTAATTACGGCATTTATTTATTGTATCCGTTTCATTGCACGCGGGGGTGGCACTGCCCCTGTTTTTATTAGCAATATGCGCCCTAAACTTTACGGTTTCCACTGGGGTGAGTTTAGCCATGTTGATTTATTTCTTTGGCGACGCATGAAAACATTATTTTTTGTCTAGGGCACGCACAAAGGAGGTTACGAGAAAGGTTGGATTTTATTGAGGTTATGTTAAAATTGGCGGAAAATACAGTTTTTTTTGTATCGCCCGTGACGATTGTAAACACGTAGAATTTAGTACGAACGAATCAAAAGGGGGATTTGGCTGTTCAGCAAAATAAAGCGAGTTCTTTTGTGAAACGAGATTAACCGAAGTTAAGGCAAAGTCTGTGCGTTAGATAATTCGCATCAGAATTTGCTTTTAAAAAGATCGTTTATCAAGCGGACGTTAATTTATTTAATAAATCAGTTTGGAGGATGGCGGGCCTGCCATTAGTCAAACAGAGCGGGCTGAGATTCAATACGGGGATTGGCCGGGGCTGGCGAGTGGCGGGAACTACAAATGATGCTGTATGACGGAGATGGATGGAGCCGCGCCCGCCGCCCGTCTGCGGATACACGTTTAGCTTAATACCTACAACGACACAATGCTAAGTACTTGTAATTGGAAAACTTATGGGATAACTGCGTTTATTGATAGTCAGTCTCCATCTGAGGGAGACAGTGGAAATATTGAGATTTCATAATGCAGTATGCAATTTAATAGTTCATCTCTTTGAAACTCAAGAATTTATACTTAGAGTTAAATATCTTTGACTGCCTTATAAAATTTACGGAGGTAAGAACCGCTATTTTTCTGAAAGCTTGGGAACTTCTATTCCAAAACAAACATTTGAGTCAAAATGTGATTAAATGCGATAGAACGGCGGAAACAAGATTTTTCAGTTATTCCGGGAGGCAGTAAGACCTTTGCTTAAGTTTTTTACGTTCCAAGTTGTTTGAACCGTAATGAGATGAAAAAAGTTCGCAGCCTCCTTCCTTAGATCACTTGGAAGAGTTCTGTCGAAGTAAAATGTATTATGAGTTTATGGCCAATATCGGGAGCCTTTAAGAGCAACATAATGGATATTTATTACCTGCGTGTGGCCTAACTTTGTTATGAAGATGTCCGTATTTTGTTAAATTACGTTATTCCGGCAACGTGTCTGGCGTGTGGCGTGTTAGAAAAAGAGCAATTTCAAAGTGAATAAATAGCTTCAGTTTTCGATTCATAGATGACAAATTGTTTGTCGAAGCTCACCACACTGTTTGATCTTTATGTCATGGTCTTGTAATCGTTATGACCACCTTTATGTCACAGAGGAAACATTTTTTACGAATATTTCTTTCACATGTCACTTTCATCCGTCAACTAACATTCATAAAAAAATATTTTTGTAATCCTTCGACCGTCGCCTTAAGGGCACGTAGCGTGCGTCGCGCTTACGCATACTTCTCGCGGATTAACGCTACATAATGCCGCGGAAGTTCTACCGAAAGTACATCCCCTTAATGAACCAACGAAATATTCATAATTACGACTTTATTCCCTTACTTCTAAAGGTTAATTTCAATTGTTTGAGGTTGCATAATGTTTGGTAAAAATATATAAGCGCTGTGTAGGTTTAGGTGAAAGTAGATCTTATTAGCATGAAATAGGGTTGCCTTTTGTTTGGTTAAGATAGAATAAACATAGTGGATGGGACCGAACTCGTGTCTACGCATAATATCATTGGCACACACTCTTATTGGTGATGATTTGTCAACTTTACACCACACACTGGATTTTGTACTCTACTTCTAGAGAACGAAGGTAGTTTTCCTTGGAAACGTGTTTCCAAAACTATGTTTTCTTTGAGCACAGAGTTGTAAAAAGTCCATTCACGCTGTGATCTTGGCAGTGTGAGCAGCAAATTATCATAATTTTGTCTTCACGAGAACGTTGCTTGAATTTTAAGTTGTATTAAAATGTCGGCTAACTTGATTGTCATGTTTTCTTTATTACGTTCAGGTTTTCCTTAATGTCGTAATTTCGAAGTTTTTCGACAAAGGTTAGGTAACCTTTTGGTGTCGTAAATGTCTGTAATAACACAGTCTATTTGCTAGAATTTTATCTTTGAAAATAAATATTAATATTCAGGGCAAATGTCAATGAATAAATTCTATTTCAATATAATTTTCAGAGATAACTTCAGTAAAAGAAAAGTCTGTTAAGTGTTTGTACATCACTAATTACTTAAGTAAGTGATTAAAATAAAAAAGGTCAGCAATATGTTTTCAATTAGCAAAATGTTAAATTAAGGCACATTTACACTTTACACTGGCAATCGTATCCACTTTCCGTAAGCTCTCAGCATACAAACTGACACCTTTTATTTTCCCCAATGAATGGATCTCGTTAATTTTCCAAAGGCAGTCGGTATGAATAAATCATGACGTCAGTTCCGGTGCTACTCATTTCAGGTACCTACCTACTACGTAAATTATTTTCTTTTCCGTAGACTTTCTTTCACACAGAGCTATGCTAATTTTATTTATTTTTTGCTGGATCTTGAATGTATGCAGTCTTTGGGGTATTTTATACGATCATTTTTGTAATTTTTCTGTCGTTTTTGTAAAAAACCAGGAAAAATAATGAAGCCGTTATAAATAATTGTAAAGTGCACTTCTATTTGCACGTTATAGTTTTTAATGGATTGAATGAATACACAATACAGAATGACAACCCGTTGTTTTCAAGTTTTCTGCTTAGGTAGAGGCAATAAATCGAGGAAGCGGGTCACGAATCCACCACAAGTTACCGCCCACACCCACTATTAAGAACATAATCCTCCACTTATTACCATTGATTACCAACAAACACCATTCATTCAATACTCAAAGTGTTTCTTAACAACAAATTATCTTGTCTTAATAATTATTAGTGGCACTTCCAGTCCCCGCAGTGAGCAGTGCCACGCAACTATATTATGTTATTATTTACGATAATCCAACACTTGGCCATTTGTTAGCTGAATTATTGTCAAAGAAACTGTTAAATCAGATAACAGTAATACGGTTAGACTTGCAGATATTAAGTTATTATGATAATTTGCACGGTAGGTTAAGTTAGGTACATTTGTGGCGTAAATTGATATAAGTACTCTGGTTTACACGCAATACTAACTATAGGTATAATCGTAATACATAGTCTGAAGTTTTACTATTATGTATTAATTAAATTAGTAACTTTTACTGATTGTGGAAAAATTTGTGGCCAATTACGAATCTGCGCACACACACAGTCGCACGTGTTTATGGGTCTTCGTTTGGGTCTTCGTCTTAGCAAGTTCGTCGATTTTGGTTTGTTTAAAAAGAGTTTTTCGAGGGACTTGTTACAGTATAGGTATAAGTAGTATAGGCGTATCAATTACAGTGACACAATATTTTTTTATATTGAGTGTAAGTACTTATTTGCCAAATTAACATATTTTCTGTAAAAGTTTATTTAAAAAAAAGTCTGACTTAATCTACTGTAATATTCCCTACGTTTAGGCTTGTAACTGAAAAACTAACATAACCATAAAAACAACCGACATATTTATAGCTACAATATTGTTGCATTTTCATTAACCCGTTCTCCCTATTCTGGATTTCCTGCAATCGATTGGCAGGGAAGCCTTGTGCCTGCGGATAATCCATAGATAAAAAATCCGTACACGGTCGGATAATCCACCCATACATCTGTCACTGTAGCTAGTAGCTACATCCATCCGTTTCAAAACGTAACAAATGTTTCTTCTTCTATTTTTGCCAGCTTATGATCTACGTATTCGTATTTCAATGGTCGTGATGTGCATGGAATAGGAATCAAAAGAAATGTCAACTTTAGATCGAACTGTGTATAAGTTTTAAGGTATATTTTGGCATGGATTTATTGCTAGTGTAATTGAAGTTTATTACCTTTTTGATAGTGGTGTTATTTGATCTGTACTGTCAAAACAAATTGTTTAAATCTATCTACCGAATACTGCTGTTTAATATCCAAGACACGATTACCGCCGTTACAGTTACGTAATCAGGTTTCAAAAAACTATTGTGGCCGCAGACTACCTGTTACCTGGCTGTATTTTAATATTCCCTTGTCCACAAAAACTTGGTATCCATGAACGCTCCATATTGAATATTGATTGTCATTGTCATTTTATTTTTAACAAAAGACGATCGCAGCCTAGCATTTAAAGCCGTAGTAGAAATTTTATGCGATTTCAATTTAAAATATCTCAGATCAATCGAGAGGTATTGTATTATCGCTCCACTTTCAGTGTTAAAATAAAAACGTAAATAAACTGTAGTACCTAATTAAATTTCGTGGAAGACCTGGATGAGACTCGCAAAGACCAGGGAAGCATGGCACACAAGGGAGGAGCCTTGTACTCAGCATTGGGTGGAACAAGGCTGCCAATGATAAAGAAAAGAAAGAAAGAAAGAAAAAGTATTCATTAGACTCGCTCAGTTAATGAACATGAACACACACATGTACATGTTCATGTGTGTGTGTTTATGTACTTGTAATGTACATAAATAGTAAAATTATAGTAATCCGCGTGTTTGCACCCCACGTAACATCTATTACTTGTCTATGCCTTTAGTGTTTGTGACGCTATGGCATCGCTGTGACAAGACGTAATGACTTAATGAGATGCAGGTGCCGACATTAGGTACGGCAAAAACAATTGAAAATCACATCAAATTAACATTATTTTATTAGTGTTATGGCCGTCTTGAATGTCAGACAGTATACGGCAATTAGAGAAATAAAGAATAACTAAGTATGTACTAAGTAACTACTTAATACACGATGATGATGACTTAAATTCATCATCATCACCAATCTGCCGAGCTTTTTCCCAACTATATTGTGGTCGGATTCCAGTCAAACCGGATGCACTGCCTATCTGACCTCGACAACCCAGTTACTTACTGTGTGATGCGATTCCCATTGGTAAGACTGGTTGTCAGACTTTCGGGCTTCTGACGACCCTCAGCGACGGTCAAGGATCAACGAATGAGTCGAATGACAGTCGGAACCAACGGCATGACATGCTTTCCGAGGGACGGACCTAAATAGATTTACATATAAATACACTTAACATAACATTGATTAGAAAGGGTGTGACTACGGAGTTGACGACTAATAGAGACGTGTGGGAGAAAAAAGGACATGTTGCGCCGACCACAAATAAATTGGGAGAAGGGAGGGAGAGTGGTGATGATGATAACATCCCGCATGTTTTCTTCTATGTGTAAGGCAAAGTAAAGTCCCAAAAAGAAACAAATGCATATTATTTCAACAGAAAACTAAGACAATAGTTATTTGTTATGCAAGGCTGCAAAGTTGTTTTTTCGCGCGAGTACTTGTATTGAAAGTCGAGCAAGCGAAGGATTCTAGGATTGAACCATGAGCGAAGCGATTAGTTCAAATATAGAATCCTGAGCGTAGCGAGGCTTTCAAAGGTATGAGACACAGAATACCTTTGCTGCCGAGCGAAACACACAATTTTTCACCTCACTACAGCGAGGAAAATGCTACACGTACAAGTACTCGCGCCAAAAAACAACTTTGCAGCCTTGCATAACAAATTACTATTATTCATAGGATATGATACAAGGTGGTAAGTTGAGCTATGTTCAAGATAAATCCTCCGCTAAAACGTAAAATACAATACTTACAAGAAATAAACGTAAAAATAAAATCACAAAACATCACAATATCGAACCATAATACCGCTAGTACAATGTAGAAGCGCATAAATGTAAAAACGCCATTTAAAAAGTAGATAATAAGTTACTTTTCTATAGTTCTCGTTCATATCAAAATAGCGGTGGGCAATAAAATGCTGATCGAATATGAGTTCCAATTACACGAGATTCCAAGTGGCGGCCATAACGTGGGATATTATTAATTTATTCATGGGACTGCGACTCTTACTAACTAGCTGCATTTTAGTGGCACTTGCAGACACTCTTAACGTCTGAGGCATACGGGGACGAAGGATGGCAAGCATTCCTGGAAGTGTCAATTTTGTAATTTTTTGCGAAACCATTGTTCTACTTTGTAAGTATATTTTTGCGTTAGTCAGACATATTAATTATAATTTTTTGTTTGAAAGGGTATACTTCCCAGGTGGTCCCATAATCATCAAGTCCGGATCTGATGATGGGATCCTGGAGAAATAGAGAGAACTCTTCAAATTTTATAGGCACACTTGAAGCGATTTGGATATTTTTTGGAAAAGTACTTTCTCGGAGTGGTCCCATTTCAATTTGGTGAAGAACTTCGGAGATAAGCAACGGAACTCCTCAATAAATGATAGCAAATGGACTGGGATTGCTGAAATCTCATGTCTGTCTATGGTTTACACCAGTTCATAACATACATAACATCACGCCGCCGGTACGTTGTGAAGGGGTAAGCACATGTAAACCACTAAAAAGAGAAAAATAAAACCTTTTTTCCAAAAAAAAAAAACCACCGACTTCCAAAAAAAAACACTACAAAGTGAAAAATAACTTTAATTTCGGAAGGCGGTGACAAAAAATTAAAATACAGCTCCAAAGACACCAACTTCCGAAATCAAAGTCATTTTTCACTTTGTAGTGTTTTTTTGGAAGTCGATTGTTTTTTTTCTGGAAAAAGGTTTTTATAACTAGCTTGATTTTACTTTGTTACGTCATCGATGTTATTAATTTCGAACTCCTATTTTGTTGTATGGATTTGAAAGAAATGGTCAAAATGATCGTATTGATAGAACTTATATGTATCAATTAGCAGCTAGATTATTACGAATCTTTACAGCCTTACCATTTTTGTTTCTTTTGTGTGGATATTATTCAAACCATCGACACTCTTTGGTACTAACTGATCCACTGAAAGTCTTTGTTTTGTAACCAGAACACATTTGGAACCTATGATTAACTTATCTTGGACCTTTTTTAGTCTTGGTATAAACTAGTATTTATGATTTTTTCTTAATAAGACGTTAATCAAATTTCAACAGCGTACTTGTCTTTAGGTCGTAAGTGAAAACTGTAGAAGTGAATTTCGAAGAGGTATTTTTTACAATAATTGCTATAATTCGCTATCCTCACAGCCTGTGTGTATTAACCAGCAGGGTGTCTTCATCGCTTACCGTGTTAAACACATTGTCACCGAGCAGTCGGTTACTGCCGCAACTTAACTACAACTTAACTTAACTACTAACTTAAGTTGCCTTCAGTTCCTGTAGGCGGACTGGTGACGAGTTTTATGATTTTAAAGTTTCTTTTCCACTGGATTTCTCTTGTAGGTCTTTGAATGCGATAAAGAATTCGGAGTTTGGCATTAGTAAAAAGCTTATTTCCATTGTCTTTGGTCTATTTACCAACAACCAATTGATTTGTAAGTAGAATAGTGCCCGTAAAATACCGTAAATGGGCATCAATTGAAACAATTTGCTTATAGTCAGCTTCGTTCCCAATTTTTATATTTCCCACGTCGTTTATGGTCAAGTTAAACTACTGAGCGAGGTTTAAACATGCGTGGGCGCAATGATGGTGGAACTACCGATACGTGTGCGTTTACAGCGCGCATCCAAATGTTTTGATGACAGTTGGTAACATTTTACTTGTCTATTTTACTATGTAAATCTGGAATTCCGAACTGTTGACGGAAAATCGGAGAACAAAGTACCAACTTGGAGAGAGCGTCAACGTCGATATAGAAATTGCTAAAACTGCTATATATTATGTATCAATTTACGTATGAATGAAAGCTTGGCAGCCACGTAGTAAATGAAAATATTATGATGTTTTGCAATAAAACTAGTTTTGCCAATAATAATTTCAACATGAACGCCATTTTATACATTTCCGGAAGTTTCCCAAGTCCTTTCTAGTGCTTATGGCCTGGGGCTGGCAGGTAGGTGTTTATGTGCCATAACTAGTTCTTATGCCATACTCCATGGAGAATAATTTGCTTTCATAACATGAAAGTACATACTAATTCCATGCATAGATAAATATGAAAAAAAAAATACAAATCCCGGTAGAGGAAGTAAATGCAAAAAGTATTTTGACAGGCTGCCGTCAATGGTGCTAATAGTGCTTCCATCCGGATCCGTTTTAAATTTTTTGTGATTGTTTTTTTTTTCCAATCGACACATAATATCTTACTGTTAGACCGCGTCCGCACGGACGTAAAAATATCGCGGGATTTTATAGCGCACTGGATCTGCAACCCTCCGTGTTGAACCGAGCATTAAGAATTCAACAGAGTGCGCCCCAGACCGTCGAGAAAACACACCGTTCGATTTTCAACTTTCGCTGAGCAGTGCGTTGAAGATCCATTGGGCGAAAAAATCTCGCTGCGATATTTTTACGTCCTGGCCTGGCCGTACGTGGACTTATGTAGTGAAGTCTTAAATATAGCAGAAATGCCTTCGCAAGACTTCTCAGCTCAGTGTTGAAAACATCACATTTCTAGAGAATGCGGTCTCATAAAATAATAACATACGATTTTCACTTGCACTTTATTGCGACGAAAGGAGATGTGAAAACTCGTCTGGGTTTAAGTCTCGTTAGAAATGTTGAAACTTATGATAAAAGTTAAGAAAGCGTGTGAAAAATACTGGAGTATGTGACATTCACATAAGTAATTGGTAAATGAAGACTTTTGAAAATACTTTAAAACAATACCTAATGCCCGTGAT
Organism: Antitype chi; assembly: GCA_947359405.1. Lineage (NCBI taxonomy): Eukaryota > Metazoa > Arthropoda > Insecta > Lepidoptera > Noctuidae > Antitype > Antitype chi. The sequence goes on from OX375823.1 coordinate 1,579,689, forward strand.
ACACATGCCTGTAACTTTTTCAAAAGTATGCAAGTATCTTGCACGCCGATGTTTCATTCACAAATCAGAAGTTGTTAAGGCAAGTCGGACTGCAAGCTCCTTGCATACTTTTGTAAAAGTTACAGGTATGTGTATTATGGGCTATATGTATGCTAAAAGCTGTTGGATGATTAAAGCCAAAGTCAAAGTTTTTTATTTGTAAAACATAGGTAAAAACAGGTGTTGTGGATAAAATATGTACAAGTACACTATGTTTTGCCGTTTATGGCGTACAAATCTAATTTAAATACTAATAGAAAGTAATAGTTAGTTAAATCTACATTTTATAATACATTTAGGCTAAATGTACTTATAATAAAATAACTGCTACTACTTACAGATAAACGAAAAAATATAATTATTATTGCACATAATTATCCTTATACCTACATAGCTATCATTATTATATTCTAGGTATTCATTAACTCAATAGTACGCCATCTGCGCTAAGAAGCTGCTTAAATATCACACAAATCTCATTATTACTGACAATCGACTTTCTTAAAATTAGGTAGGTATGCAAAAATTTCTGTTACCGGACTTTGAATGAGATCGCGGCAAGTCTGGCAGTCCAAACAAAAGGCTTGACCAAAATAAGACCATTTACTTCAATATAATTGAATACCTCATAGATAGCTACACTATAATTTATTTTAGGGAGGATGCGTAAAGGTAACACACGAAATTCAAATTTACTTACGTGTTTTGCAATTTGCAGGTCAGTGTCACTGTGTCAGGTTGTAAGTATGTTGATCGAAATATGATTCGCGGCTGTTACAAAAACCGTATATTCCCAGTCGCCCCCACATGGATTGACACCAGGTGGCAATTGGGAAAAAAAATCCCAGTTGCCACCGGGTGGCGACCGGGAACTTATTGCCCCCACTTCAAATTTTTATTCCCATTTGCCTCCGGTGGCAATCCCCGCGGGGGCGACTGGGAATAATCGACAAAAACGGCTTTATAGAATTATAATCATAAAATCATGAAAAAGTAATTAAATTGGATTATATGTATGAACTTAGAGGGTTATATTGAAGATTTTAATGATAATAATTCAGTAAATACACAGGTGTACGACCGCGAATCATATTTTGTTCAACATACAACCAAACACTGACTTGCAGATTGCAAAAAAACGTAAGAAAGTTTGAATTGCTGGGGCTATTGCTGGGCTTTTACTGGGCTATTCTGGCTTCTAAAAAGATTCCTAAACAGCCATTTGCTACCAGTCCTTCATTCATAAATTACTAAAATCCCGTTAACTATCCACGTGCAAACAGACCAGTATCATGTTAGTGTTTAGTCAGTCGGCGACTTGAGTCTGTCGTGTTTGCACACAGTATCCGTGACTGCCAGCCGCCTAGCCGTTCTCGACTACAAGCTGACACACAAACAAACATCTTCAGTGTGTACTGTGTACATTTGCTTATTGGGTTAATAACACACCTGGGTCCCCGAGAGGCTGGGGAAGTGGGGACAGACTACAGGTGCACTTTGCACTTGCGAGATTTAAGTTGAAGCTTGCAGTCTGAGCTTAATCTATATTCGCTTTTAGGCGGTGTTTGCAGTAAAGGGCTCTCAGCAAGTGTAGCAAAATCCCAATTTTACTGTTATTTCTACTAAGGATCAAATTGCTTAGCCTTTTCCCAATTATGTTGAGGTCGGCTTCCAGTGTAACCAGGTGCACCTGAATACCAGTATTTTACATGGAGTATCTGCTTATCTGACGTCCACAACCCAGTTAATGAGTAATACGATACCCCTTGGTAAGACAGGTTATCAGACTTTCAGACATCTGTCGACACGTAACGACTGTCAAAGATTCACGAATGACAGCCAGGACCGACGGCACGGAGGGATATTGGTGTGTAAAGATGGTCACCCATCCACGGACCAACCGCGGCAAGCGTAGCTTAACCTGATCGGTCGACCCGAACGGCTGTTATTAGGGTTATTACTTAGCCACAATTTTTACTAGAGAGCATCACCCTAACTGCGTAATTTAGTATCAATCATATTCTAAATATTTTTTAAGAATATTATCAACGTAAATAACTTTTTTTTTTTTTTTTTTTGGGTTTTGGCTTCGCACGGTTTGTGCATTTAGCCAGTGTCAAGTAATTTTTCTTTTTGATCAAGTAAATGGCCCGATATCGGGCACGAAGTTACAAAACAGTCATAGTCGTCTTTAGTTAGTCAAATCAAAGTTATTGTAAAGCGGTAGTAACTTTACAACAACCTAGTAGGAGTTTTTGGGGGGAACACGAAAAGTCCACGTTAGTCACATATTTTCACCTTCACTAAACTTGTGCACTCACACGTAACTAAATTGAATAATTCACTACCAAAATTATACAAATTAATTCGCTATTTCACTAAATTTCATGAACATGAAAATTCGTGCGACATGTTCCAACGCGATCCCGCCAAAAAAACCAAAACTCAATTTCATTTTGACAGTTTAACAATATAAATTGCGGTATGTTGTTGAACTGTCAATATGAAACTTAGTGTGTTACGGAATTACGTAAGTATTCTTTTTGATATCGTAGACGAAAGATACGTTCGTAAAAGCTGTGGTACGTGGTGGTACAGATCATTGTATCTCGGAGCACGTTTATCAATTGATCATTGCACGCATGGGAAGACGTCAAGGTTTATTAGCTTAGAAGAGTAAGTAGCTTTATCCATTTTCTCTAAAAATATGATAGCTACCTGTGTACGGTACCTTACTATTAGGTCGACGACTTTTTAGACACAACCTATCATTTTCCTCACGTGGCGCGCAGAGCGACGTGTTACGACTCACGGAAGATGGCGGGTCCAGCCTGAACAGCTTGTCAAGGAAACGTCCCCATTATTCAACAGCACGAACATTTATAGCGAGAACCTCTTGAAAACCTTCGGACTGTGTGTGTTCACAGACGCCAACTCTCCCGTATGTTGGCAGACATTTTATGAATATTCACAGCGCGAAAGTGTGACCAAACAAGAAAGCGTCACATTTTGACATAAATTCTTGAAGAACGCTATGATATGTGTGACTTTAGATATGTTTAAATAGTGATTGAGAGTGTTAAAGTGTTTACTGCAATGGTTTATGCATATTTGCTGCGAAGATGAGTACTTAAACTGTTGTTAATTTGTTACTGTTTGTGTCAGCAGTGAATAAATTATTCACTTTCATGTATTTTTTCTGGGCATTTGTTTTTGACGACTTTCTGTCCATCTGCTTTTATTTAAAGACACAAGAAGATTTTAGTTTTATTCATTGGTTTTTAGAGATGCAGTGAGCTTGTTAGCACAGTAAGCCAAATACAGAGTTAATAAGATCGTTGATATTTTCGGCAGGGTACCATCAAGCTACCTCAAACTGTAAAATTTTCCCAATTGAATATGAACCTTAAAATTATGTAATAAAGTTGAAAATTTATCAAAGAAATTTGACAGATTGGGGTAGCTCGATATGCTGGCCTCTGTACTTAGCTGTTGAATTATTTCGTTTTATTTCACTAGTTTATATGTCAATCTGCCTAGTATTTTCCTAACTTATTAGAGTCAGCTTCCAGTCTAAATGGGTGCAGCTGAGTACCTGTATTTTACATGGAGCGACTACCTATCTGACCTCCACAACCCAGTACCCCGAATTGTTTGAAAGCATTAGATAGAGATACTTACAGACTTCGTAACTGTTAATCCTGATACCGTTTGAAAGCTTAAGAAACAGCAGGAAGACATATTTTCATAGTAACCAAGGCCGTTCCTTACAAATGCATCGATTAACTTCTTCCCCATTCAAACGAGTGAGGCACGCAATAAATTGTAAGTATTTATTACCTAACTTATACATTATTTATCTACTTACTAAATCATAAGTTTTCCAAGTGAAACTGTATCGGGAATGTACTGTAGGTCCGTGTTTGCTCTAAGTTAACTTGCTCTCAACTTTGATGTCACTAATTGTGAGGCATAGGGAAGTTACTGTGGTACAAATGAGTTGGGTCATTTTATTTCTGGAATTCTAGGCAACAGGGTATGCATAGTGTAATTCTTGTGCTAAGCTTTACTGAAATTAAAATATTTTCCATGTTTCTTTATGATTTTCACGGATCTTTTTGATTTAGGAAAGCATGGAACTTTTACGCAAAATATTACCATCTTGTTCTAAACTGTACCTTCGATGATCTGTAATTACATTAAATTCTGGCTATGGAAATACCAAAATGTAGCTAGTAAAGGCTGCTGTCCACCGGCGCGACACGACAGCGCGACTCGTGACTAGTAGAATATTTTTTATAAAAACTTCATGGAAATTCTCGCGTCGCGCTTGTCATCGGGAGCCTTAAATAAAAATAAATATATTGCTACATGTTACCTAGGATATTTTTCCTGCTTATTATTCCGCATCATAACGATGAAATTAGGGAAAGGGCTTGCGGCGTATCCCGGAAAATAATAGGCTACTTATTCTAATCCCGAGGGGGTAGTTCACGTCAAGATGAGCGACGGTACGTTCCCGATGCGGAAATAATAACGGATTGCGAGCTACGATGCGATCCCTACCTTTATAATAATAGCAATGTTCGACCAATTATTGAGGTTTTGCAACAGTAACAATATGGCTTAACAAAATCTGCAAAATTTACTAACAGTACCATGACGCCAGTAAAGATATCGATGTGACTCGAGTGCGTGAAAATTCCGGTAATTTTATTCTTTTTGTTGTGTCCAACAGGGTCTGTAATTGTAACTTAGATTTAAGCCATTGTAACACCTTTAAACATTTATAATCACTCTGTAAAGTTCCCACTGCTGGGACACAGGCCTCCACCCTGTGAGAGAGGTGGGCCTGCCTGCGGGTTGGTAGATGTCACAATGTCTTCGAATTTCCGGCGGTTCTAGGACATGCCAGTTTCCTCATGATATTTTCCTTCACCGTTTTGAGAGCAGTGGTGATGATATAATTTACATAAAGTAAAGCGCCTGTCTGGGTTCGAACCTACGACCCACAACTCCTAAGTCCCGGCCGGCCACCACTGCCCTTTAAACATGATGTAATGCAACTAAAGATATGAATATGAATTTCCGCTTTGATCTTTCGATAGGTCTCCAATAAATTCTTCTTAAAAGAATCTTTAAAGTGGTCTTTTGAGATCTAACACGATTACTGACTTTTCGTCTTGCAAAACTTTATATCATCCAAAACATCCTGTTACAATTTCTAAGCTCGACTTTGATGTCACGACACGTCTATGGTACAGGAACAGATCGGGGAAAGTAGAACAGCCGTGTTACGTGTTGGTTACAGCCGGTGTTATTGCCCAAATATGTCACACAGACAAAGCGCCTCATTTGGCACAAGGTTGAGACAGATTCGCGAAAGATTGCAGTGTTTTTGTTTTTGGAGGAATCCTTGTGAAGGTTATGTCACAATAGCTGTGTCACAGCTTCACAGGCTCATAATGTTTTATGGTTTATAAGATGACTAGGACTTGATGTCCTTGAAGTTACAACTGACTTTGCCCAGAAGGACCAAATTTTATCAAAATTGTGATATTGCCATGAAAATATCTTTCCTACCGTAGATACCGCATAGATGCGATGGCAATATGGGATTGTTATAAACTCATGTTTAAATTAATATAAGGTAATACAATTATAAATTGTATTATTGCAGTTAAATAGCATCGTTTGCTATTCGTTTTATACACATTAGACGAAAGAACATTAATTTTACAGCATACCTTAGAACATTAACATCTTATCTGAAATCTCGGTAAAACGGCTGGTTATGTTTACATTTAGCTGATCATTAGACGTCTCTAACTAAAGGTTCCCGCGTACAAGTAAGCGGTAATTGCTTAACTGATATTTGTCTGTTAACTGTGACATTTGATATGTTCCGGGTGCAAAAGTTTTCTCAATACTATTGGAGTTAAACGCGTAGATAGCTGTCTGTAGGTGCAGTATCAAATAACTAACTGACTGGCCACCGCTACCAACCTTGCAGGCAGATAGACAGACTAATCATTCTGGCAAGATATACAGTTAGTGATGAACATACAGCATCGTTTTCACCCGCCTACGGGAAACAAAATGGGAGGGTTATGAATTTGACCGGCTAAAAAGCCGTGGCTGTCGTGGCCGTATACAATTAAAGAAAAGACAAAAGATAAAGATAATTTTATTTGTCAAAACATGTGTATACATGCAAATTAAGCATGCAGGATGTCACAATATTAATATTTTGTCCGTACATGTTTTACCCGTATGGCGTACAAATTTAGAAAATTTAGAAAATAAAATAAAAAATCATTACAAAATAAAAACTAAATTACTAAAGGCAATTCAATCCAAATACACAATGGTCAGTCATAAACAATAATAAGTCATTAAAATAAACTAATCATAAAATGTCACAATAATAAAGGAAATTAAAAAATAAAAATAAAGAAAATAAAAATGTCAAACAAAAAAAATGAAAAAAAAAAAAAAAAAAAAAATGAGAAAATAAAATGTAAAACAATACATTTTAATATTATTAAGCGATTCTAAGCTGCAGGGCTAAGTAACGTAGGAATACGGGTTGCAGATGATAATATTTTCCTGTTTCATACTTTTTTGAGAGTGTTTTTGCAGTAGTCGGGTTTTAGTTAGGTATATGTATTTCTGACCTATGTTGTCTGCGCCATCAACCTACCTTCGGCATATTTATGTCAATCAGTGACCGGTGGTGATAAAACCATGCAAAATATCGTGAAAATGTGGTATATTTTTTAACCGACGAAAAAACAGAGGAGGTTACTCAAGTCGACGCGTATTTTTTTTAATGTATGACCTCGCTTAACTGTTTACAGAGTAGTCCAATTTTGATAATTCTTATTTTATTTTACTTCGAAGTTGCTTCTCTATAAACTTGGAAAAAAAAATCCTATCCTAAGGGTGGGAAATTAGGGGTGATTTATTGTTCACTCACAGATTTTAATGCTAAGTGGTGTATTACAAAAAGTAATACAAGTTAAGCATGTAGTAATTAGTAGATTATAGCCACAACATTTTTTAAAATAAAAACATTTTAACAAAAAAAATTAACCGCTGAAAAAAACTGAAAAGCAAAAAATAATAAACCTTTTTTGTTTAACTTCAAATATATATTATTATCCAAAGTCACTGACTTCCGAACTTAGTTATTGAGGTAAAACAAAAAAGGTTTATTATTTTTTGCTTTTCAGTTTATTTCGGTGGTTAATTTTTTTTGTTAATAAGTTTTTCTTGTATTTAAGAAATTTTATCAGACTGACATCACTACATATCTATGTAAAACAAAAATCAAAGCACACCTACAATGTAGCAGCTGTTATTTTATCATCTCGCGCGTCTCGTGTTGTTCTCTCGTAAAATGTGCACATTATCGACAATCGCTAAGTAATTCAAGGTTTATCGCTTCTTATACTCATCCCCAAAAGGAAAAACTAGGACCAATAGACGATTGAATGTAACTCGTATCTGTGTGAATAATATACGTCGATAATTAAAATACCATGTAGGAGCTTGTGGCTAAGTTATTAAAATCGTGCAGGTCGAGCGATCAGGTGAAGCTACGCTTGTTGGTGACCATGTTTAAATACCATACCCCTTCGTGCCATGGAAAGCACGTTAAGCCGTTGGTCTCGGCTGTCATTCGAGGAACTTTGACAGTCGTTACGGGTCGTCAGAAGCCCCAAAGTCTGACAACCAGCCTTACCAAGGGGTATCGTGTTACCCAGTAACTGGGTTATGGGTATCAGATAGGCAGTCGCTCCATGATATTATACTGGTATTCAGCTGCATCCGGTTAGACTGGAAGCCGACCCCAACGTAGTTGGGAAACGGCAGACAGGTTGGGATCCATCCATAAATTACGTCACACAAATTCCCCCTGTCCTTGTCACAGGTGGTTACACTTTTAAAACCCCGTCCTCCTTGTGTGACGTCACATATTTTTCAATTTTATATTTAGAAGTAAGAGTAGTTTAAGCTAGTTTTAGTATTTTAGGTTTTAACATCAACACAACGCTTTTGCTCCCCGCTTGTCACACAATGTCACATTTCTTAGTAGATTGAAAGTTGCAGTTAGTTATTACAACTAATGGTCGCCCAGTATCGAAATTCACCCATACTTAAAAAAATATAAACTTTCTGCATTGCTTCCCAACTTTAACTGTGCCAAAGGTCATTGGGCATATCTGACCCGCTTTGCCAAGAGTGGCGGACATTAAGCAAAATAGTTTTAAATTAAAGAGAATCATATGAACTTTCATTGCATGTAATTATTTTATTAAAAATCTATGGAGAAAAATCACCTGAATCGTTTAAAAAATTAAAAACAAACGGTTTCAGAGGATTTATTTCATCTTGTATTGGTATAAAAATGATGTAATAAAAAATCCGAGACCAATAAACTCAGATCACGGATAAGCTACACGATCAGAGGCATGTATAAGCTGTCTCTTTCGCACATTAGACAGTAGAACAAGTTCCGAGGGCGAATCCATTCACACCATATTAGACTGAAACAGTATTATACATATATTTTGTTAAACCCAACACAACACGGAAGACAAAGTATAGAAGAGTACTACTGCTCATGTACACGCGACTGCCGCAGTGTCGGGAGCTGTAGACGCGCACCCGCTGCCTTCTTAGATGAACTAATGATTGATGTGGATCAAGTTGGGTAGTAAATATTATAACGAATTAGTATTTTATTCATCTTCCCTATATCACTGTATAACACTTGATCACTTATGCCAAACACACTTGAAAACTTATGCCACACACACTTGAAAACTTATGCCACACACTCTTGACAACTTATGCCACACACACTTGAAAGCTTGTGCCACACACACTTGAAAGCTTATGCCATACACACTTGAAAACTTATGCCACACACACTTGAAAACTTGTGCCACACGCACTTGGAAACTCATGCCACACACACTTGAAAACTTATGCCACACACACTTGAAAAACTTGTGCCACACACACTTGAAAACTTATGCCACACACACTTGAAAAGTTATGCTATACACACTTAAACACTTGAACCACGCACACTTATAACATTTTATAAGAGTTTTACATTGGTAGATACTGAAATTGTTTCTATTCAATTCAATATCTTTATTGTGGATCATAAGTAGTTTTATGAGGTTTTTTATTTTTTGTCGAGTTTCCCGTGACTCACATTAATGCGATTAATGCCAGAGTAAACTAGAGCCATATATCAATACATTCTGCTATATTTCGTTTGTGTCCGCTATGGGTATGGTTTCCATACTAAGATGCCCAATGACCTTTCTCCGCAATTTTCGTAAAAAAGGGTACAAAGTTTTTGCTTCACGTATTAATATACAAGGTGTCCGGTAATTAATGGATAACCTGATCGGCCTAAGTCGGTGTCTTTGGATATGTATTTAAATTGTTTGCCACCGCCTGCTGAAATTTATTTTTCACTTTGTAGTGTTTTTTCGGAAGTCGGTTGCTTGTTTTTGTTTACAGAAAAACTACTAATATTTTTTTTTTCTGAATGGCCGTTAGTTCAACCATGAACCATTTCAAGGTTATCCATTAATTACCGGACACCCTGTATAGAGAAAATCCTTATCCAATCTTTGTTTACATTGGAGTTTAACGGCACAGGAATCAGCACCCTAATTGCGTAACTCACGATTCATCATAATTTGTTTCGTATTGAAACAAAAGGCTAAACCATTGCTTCATATGTTCGAAAAATGTGTCTGCTCAACAACGTAAATAACGCAATGAATATTGTTGAACTGACAAAATGAAACCGATTATGATTAATCGCGTGTTACGCAATTAGGGTGCAGGATGCCATGGAAACTTGTCATAAGTCAAGGGTTTTTATTTCAATCTTCAATAATTATTTAAGATATGGCTTATACATTTTCGATTCCGAATAATATAACTAATGATGTCGTTTTAGAGATTCAATGAATCTCTCAAAAGGATTCTAAAAATGCAGCCACTATAAAATAACAAGGTGTTCTTCGGTGCTTTGCCTTAACTATCAAATAAATAATTTCCTTTCATCCATAGAATTAATTTACAGTAGGTATCAGTTAACACTAAGAACATTTTTTACGCTATCATCTTCGTGGCAGTACCCATTTAGTATCCGACTGTCAATGCAAATGTGCTGCCATTAGCTGTTAAGAGTCCTACATATCCTTTACTTTATGCTTTAGTGCTGCAGGACCTGATAATATTGTAGTACAAGGTACGGGTTGTAGCGACCATAAGTTTTATGGGAATAAGTTAAGTGGAAGTTTCTTGGTTCTGATATAGCTCCTCTTTTCCACTTGTACAAGGAGTATGGTTCTGTTTGATTTCGGATTTCGACAAGTTTTATGCATAGGTATAGATGCAAATAAAGTGTCTGTTGAAATGTCAAAATAACAGGTTTTAACAATTCTTTTTTTTACGGTTGTCTGTTTGTTTGTTTCGGCTAATTTCAGAAACGGCTGGACTGATTTTGACGGGACTTTCACTGGCAGATAGCTGACGTTGTAAGGAGTTTTTTTATCACGTTCTGGTGTTATAATATCCGACATCCACGCGGGCCTATTACATAAGTTTAGCTTAAGGATGTTTTCATATCTACTGTATATTCAGTTATGAGTACTTATGAGAAGCACTTTGATGGGATGGTTCTCTACCAGACGTCCGTCTTAAATGTTTTTTTTCTCTGACAGAGAGCCATTTCTGATATAAAATAGATACTTATACATGGGTATTCTATAGTCACTATATTCGGCAAGCGTGTTGGTGACTATTGATAATGGTGCATTTCCTGTGCGCGTTACGTAAGCTCGTTGTCTAGTGAACTCGCTCATATAATACCTGGCAACTTTGTAGAGAAAACTTATCATTATTTTGCAATAAGAATTACAAATATAGATCCATGAGTCAGCGCAGACGCAGTCTATCTATTAATAACTGTCCTTTCCTGATAGCTTCACCTCACATCACACATGTACCTACGTAGCTGTACAGCTGTGAGGACGATACGTCTCACGTGCGTGTAGTCCGGTGTTTATGATCCAGAGCACGATAGAAATCTAGACAGAATGTCTTGCAGTTATAGTAACTGGCGTTTCGAATTCTTAGATAAATGTGTGTATTTATCTTGACTGCCAGCTGCAGGTCTTGTTCATGCCATATAACAACATAATGTAACATTTGCACATTTTCTGTTTTATTTAGAGTATAAAAGTAAAAAATAAAATTGAAAACGTTTATTTTCGCTATACACAAGTTAAGTACTTAATGCAAATCTTTGACAGTAGTCCACGAATAAGGAGCTAAAAAGTGTATGATTAAAGAGTCGCTAATCATTACGGGCTTAATCGTTGACGTTTAAGCGTCTCTTAACTTTGAGCAAAGTTTATAAATAAACCCCCTTATATTTTACATGCGCTTTCTACTGTAAAAACACTGCACTATCTTGGTCTAATTTAGTCCAGCCCATGCAATACTGCCGCATTAATGTATTATCTTCCCAGACTTCGTCATATTCTCATTACACGATAACCTGACTGGAAAACATCTAAAGCAGCTAAAACTTCAACCAACTCTCTAGTTCTTGAGACACAAAAAGCCAATGAAACCTGTCCTCAAAAACAAAAGTAAAAGTACCCTACAAGAATCCTTCCCACAGGAAAAACACATGTAACCATTCACAGGCGTGTTATTTAACAGCGGACAAGCCATAAAGTGGTGTACCTCCCACGCGACGGATTGCCATCGTACTGGCGCGCGCGCAGCTATCTGACATTCGCGAGGTTTCCGAATATCCTGCACAACCAAATGTATGGCTATGTCTGTGAGGGGGTTTGGTCACGAAAGAGTAAGTATGTATATGAATTCATATGGCAGCATCTAGTTGGACTGCTAAACTTGCGATCTTTTGCTTGTTCGTTGCATACATCTTCGTATTGTCGATCTGTATCAGGGTAAGAATGAGTACCTCGCTAGTCGCTGCTTCATACGGCGCCTGCCTAACAGCACCTGTCTGTGTGTATTGACACCTCTTTAGTATCTCTGTCAGTAGCAGTGATGTTACTTCTTGAAAATCTATGAAAGAAATGCAGATTTATGTTTAATGAATTTCAACTAATACCAGTGACCTTCACTAGGCCGTTTACTGGCTTGTGATCATTTCTGTGGCAAACAAGTTTTTTTGATACAAGAACATTTCCAGCTTTTTAGGTAGGTAAGTACTAGGTATTAATAAAGCATACCTATATCGCTAAAAGCTCGTAATTTGAAAAATGTCGTTTTGTTTATACTAATAAGAAGAGAAGGTTAATCGACTCAACGCCACCTAATGACTATTCAATCCCGAATGTTTCATGATTACGCAACGGCGCCGGCGCCCATGACGCGGGGAAACCCAGTGTTTTCTCAGTATAAATCATGAATGTGACATGTTATATTTAACAGTTCTACCACGTACTATCACTTAAGTTATTCACTCTTTGTCTTAACCAAATTTATTGTTTCTTGTTACAGGTAATTAAGATTCTCTATTGGCGTGCGGTGAGAATGTTAAAACATTAGTTATGTGCTGCTCTGAGGCGGAGATCAAATTAACAGCTTAACATAAGCTCTTTACTACTCATTAAAATGGTGTTTGTTTTAATGTTACATGTATTATACTTATAGATTTACAATGAGGTCGAAATAGGAATGACCGTTTGACATAATGATATTGTGACGTCTCGGTTGTAAGCAATTATGAGTTACGTTGTAAATGGTACTAGCTGTTGGCCGCGGTATCGCCCGCGTGGAGCTTGAAAATTTTCCCACGGGAACGTACTACTGGGATGAAAACTATCCTATGTGTTAATGAAGGTTATAAACTATCTGTGTGCCATATTTCATCCAAATCTGTTCAGCCGTTTTTGGGCGATTGAGTAACAAACATCCAACATCTTCACAAACTTTCACATTTATAATATTAGTAGGAACTGCTGACTCATCAGAGTGAAGTTAGTGGAACTAACTTCATAGCATAATGTGGAAATGTTGTACACCTCTGCCCATCCCTTCGGGGTAACAAGGCGTGATGTTATGTTATATTATGGAAGCACATGGTGAAGGTGATACAGTTTATTGTACTCATATTAAAAATTCGAGACACAAATCGATGAAAACTATCCTTCTTTTAATGACAGAATGCACCAGTACCTACGCTAGTGATCCTAGTGAGTTAGTGACCGCAGCCCCCATGTTTCTGTTCAGCCAGTAGAACTGTCAGTGGGATGGTTCAGTTCAGCTGTCAGTCGTAAAAGATCACAAAGAGGTCATTGCGAGCTAGTGAGTCTTTGTTCATAGTTTACAATTATTATGACAACTTGTTTGAGATTAGGTTTTATGCGAGATACATTGGGATGTACCCTACCTACCTATGCTAAATATAGTTATATTTATGTCGATGTCGAAATAGGAGGGCTGACCCTTAACCTAAATGAGAAAATAAGATCTTTTATACTTATCAATGTTATTCTTAGAGCAATAATTACTCTCTTGAATCTGAAGAGCTTCACAATAGTCGATTCCACTTACGTCTGCTCCAATAATCGACTAAAGAATAAATAACGACGCGCCCTTGACTGGTTTTTGTTGTACAGTTAAAATAAACTTATTTACTGTTCAATAGTTACGTTATTACGACACTGGTATCGATAATTAGTTAACTCCCACGTAGTGTTGCGTAACTGTAAGTACCATCACTAGTTGTTAAACAATAACAAAACGGACAATATTGAAAATTAAAAAAAAGTAAACTTTATAAATATTCTCATAAATAGCAAAATATATTGAAAATGTATGGCCGTTATGATCTTTTGTAGATAAGGATGTGAGCACAGCGCACATAGGTTATGGTAAAATAATAGTGGAATATTTGAAATAAACAAGAAAACCTTGAGCCACCGATTTACGCTGTAATAAAGCATTATTTACTCTCAAGATTACTTTGAAATGGCTGTTCTTAAAGGTAATTATTTTTTGCCGCTTCCAATCGATAAAATAATGTGTTTATAAACCTTTTTCACACCTTCCATATACTATATACGACGAACGATTAATGAAAAAGTACGACTGCTGTCACAATATTTACAACTTCGCCGTCTCCTAACTCAGACTCATTAGAAAACAGCTGTTAAATAAATAATATAAAACAAAATTGCCAAACGCCATTAATGTATAAATAACTGGCAACTAATTACGAATGCAAACTAGTGCCATTTCTCACGGCTAGGGAGGCGACGACGTCGATAGGTGTCGACATCGAACAAAAAACAAAAACTATCGATAATTTTTCCTCACACTAACTTTGTGGTGTAAGAATTTGGCATAAGTTGTGAGCGGAGCGATTGAGGAGACACCCGATATGGTATTATGAGTAGCTTTAAGGTGGCCAGCAGGCTTAGCATGACGCTTTCTATTTCTACTCTACTGTAGAACAGAAATTGCTTGTCTACATTTCTTGGTGAAAATCTGCCAACTGTCTATACGGAACGTAATTTTTGTCTACTCTTCCGACAGCAAAACGCTTGTCTACGGTTTTTGTGCTATAAGCCTGCTGGTGGTGGAGTGCGGACTCTTCTATTAAAAAGCTATGACACTCGTTATGAAAATTATTCCGGAGATTGGTTACGGAGCTCTTCTTCGGCCGGCGTAGTTAGAACCGCTTTTAATTTGGAGCCTTTAATGCGATTTCATTCAGTTGGATTGACTAGGGTTAGGTTCTTAATGACTTGACAAAGTTTACTCAACTAGCTCTCACTTAATTATCTTACGAGTGTTGAAGGAATTACGTAACTCTGTAGCAAGTACAATTGCAAATTAAATCAGATACCGCTGTCTAATAACTGTAATATTACCTTACATAGTTGTCCAGCCAATATAAAGCACATATTTTATTATAATTCAAGCCACATATTTAGTGACTTGAATATAAATAAGGCGTTAATGTATTCATCGCCTAACTATGGCAAAATCGCCGCAATTTTATGATTTGGGCCGCACCCGCTCCGCAGGGGTCCTCTAATTTATTTGAAGGCTCTATTACTAGACACCGAGTGGTCCGATAGGCTTTTTATTTATACACATACCGTAATACACACATATTTACATATACACATAGTGCACTCCAACATTCCCAGTCGTTTTGCTGTTGTTATGCAGATTCGATTACTCTATCGAATGTTGTGATCTTTTTACGACGAAAATTATGAAAAATAAAGATATTCCCGAAGTATGTGCTATTCTTACGAGACTATGTGCTTTTTAGTTTGTTGCTCGTCTGTCTGTCCTGCCCACGTCTGTATGTTTATTGCGCTTCTAACACACCGTTTTGACAGCATATAATGGTTTTATTGGCCATATTTTAAAGTTCTTCGTGTGTACAAATATGTGTATTTATAATGGTCGTAAATGGTCAGTGGCTTGTGAACCGGGTTACGGTGTAACAATGATTTATAGTAAATAAACCTTCATAAGTTTTTAAACTGTCGTGATTTTTAATAAACATTTTGACAGCAAAAACTTTTAATAATTATTAGCTGTCCCGCAGACAGCTAATAATTATTAAAAGTTTTTGCAGTATTAACAAAAAATGCGAAATTAGAGAGCTGTGGTGGCGCAGTGGTAACTGACGCGACTTACGAGATGTAGGTCGTAAGTTCGAACCCAGACAGGCGCTTTACTTTGTGTAAATTATTTCATCACCACTGCTCTCAAAACGGTGAAGGAAAATATCGTGAGGAAACCGGCATGTCCTAGAACCAATAATTCGAAGATATTGTGACATCAACCAACCCGCACTGGCCCCGCGTGGTGGATTACGGCCCACTCCCTCTCACAGAGAGGAGGCCTCTGTCCCAGCAGTGGGAACATTATAGGGTGATTATGCAATGAAAAATGATGAAAATTTTAGCTTGATTCGCATGAATTTATTTACACTTCAAAATTATTTCTGTGGGCAATTCGCACGAAATAAATTTATTTGTGGGCGAATCTACAACTCCAGAAATATGTGAGTACTAGGCAAATGGCATGTTTTGAATTCTATGCAATATAGAGAAAAAAAAATATTCTTACTAGATAATAGGAGAAAAACGAATTAATGTTTTTACTTTATTTTGGCTGTACGGTCCTTTTACCACTAAGTCTCCGCTCTGCTAATTAAATTATATATGTAGTTTGCCTCAAAAAATACCCGATCATACAGACTGTTGCGGTTTTGTTTAGTTTCTATTTATAGAACATTAAAACAGTACATAGTAGTTTCAATCTGTCGGTCACGCAATCATCGATCTTTAAGGGGCTTACAGGAGCTAAATGCAAGTTTTGTAATGCCTAAAATCTTAATCCGACTGCGCATATACAAGTGCCTATGTAAGTGTGTTGCATGCACTCACTAGTACGGCTTCCGATGATAACAACGCTAGTAGGTACTGCTGCCGATGTTACATTATAAAGAGATTACAATATATAAATTGATGTAAGATAGTCGATTAGATGTGGCAACCTAAATGCTCAGGATCAGTGTCCGTATGAATTGAGGAGCCATGTCTCAGATTTAAACAAGGGTAGGTACTACCAATATTTAGTAGTAAATTAGCCAAATTTGTAGCCCCGATCCTGGAATTTGTAGTAAAACCCATCAAAACTTACAGGACGTTGAAGATGGCTCCTCAATTCAGGCATCTGGATTGAGGAGCCACCTCAGAACTCGAAAACTAGCCAATGGATATTTCTGAAACTTTGGTAGGAATTAGTAGTGTTTATGCTTAATTTGTACACAAAAAATGGGTTTTGTACGGCTGAATTTGAGGCAGCTACAATGCTTTGATTTATCTGAAAAATCCATAAATTTCCCCGTGCTCTATCTCAGAAACTAATGAAGCAATTAAAACAGATTTTTAGTATTATTTAGTAGTAAGTTTGTTTTAATTTGTAGTATAAAAATAAATCGCAAAGGATTCATAGCTTCGGAAATACAACACATTTTATGTGGCTCCTCAATCCTGACGGTCTATAAAAAACAAATGCACGTAGCTACTAAAGTAGTTGATCAACTCGAAGTTTGATTACGCCAATATTTAGTAGAAATTTCTACTAAATATTGGCGTAATCAAAATTCCTCTACATTCAGTATTTCAAAAGATATTAATAATTTTAACATTCCTTAAGAATTTTCTGTGTAGGGTGACCATAAATAATTCAAACTGTGTTCATAAACAGAACTTTATTTACACATGATTCATTCTTCACCAAATCAGTACTTAAATAAAGAAACACAACATATTAAACACAAAGAATGAAAAAGAAAAACAAACGAAAAGTCTACTAGATCAAATTACCTGTTTTAAAATTTATAATCTCTAAATATTATCTCTATATTCCCGTATTCTATCATTAATTATTAGCCTTCTCTAATCTTTATTTTAAAATATATTTTCTAAACAAAGTCGCTTATTTTGACTGTCGGAGCGACCGCGCTGTCCTTCTAAAATACATAACGGATTTTGATGCAGTTTTCACCATCATTTATAGAATTTATTCCGCGAGGTTGTTTTATATGTAATACGTTTACATTTAACGTAAACGCATACAGACGCGTGGAAAGTGGTGGCCCAGTGGTAACAGCCGCGACTTACGAGTTGGTCGTAGGTTCAAACCCAGACAGGCGCTTTACTTTTTGTGAGTTATTTAATCACCACTGGTCTCAAAACGTTGAAGGAAACTTAAAATAAAAAATAATAAAAAAAATACATTTTTAATATGATGTTGATTGATGAACAGAGATCGGATATTCGAATGCATATTCTCCTAAAGCTGAGATGTTGGCTAACATGTAAAGCGCTTTTGTATCGAAAAAGTCTTAATTTAGGTAACTAATTTGTTTATTTTTTGTTTTAACTAATACAAACCACCCCTCCTCCAGTACATATACATATTTGTATCGAGTTAAACATTAATTTAAAAAACTTTTTAGTGGTTCACATGTGCTTACCCCTTCACAGCGTAACGGCATGATGTTATGTTATGAATTGGTGTAAACAATAGATAGACATGGGATTTCAGCGATCCCAGTCCATTTACTACGAGTTCCGTTGCCTATCTCCGAAGTTCTTCATCAGATCTTCGCCAAATTGAAATGGGACTACTTCGAGAAAGTACTCTTCCAAAAAATACCCAAATCGCTTTGTGTGTGCCTATAAAATTTTAAAAGGTCTCTCTATTTCTCCAGGATCCCATCATCAGATCCTGACTTGATGATCATGGGACCACCTGAGAAGTATACCCTTTCAAACAAAAAAAAAGAAATCCAAATCGGTCCAGCCATCTTCGAGTAATCGGGGAACATACATAAAAAAAGAAATAAAAAAAAAGGTTCCGACGAATTGAGAACCTCCTCCTTTTTGAAGTCGGTTAATTAATACACGTCTGAATAGTTATGCAATCATGAATCCCGGGGTTTTAATAAATATAACAAATAATTTATAAAGCCGCTTCCATACTTTCATAGCTAAAAATTGTATTTAGGTAGATATGCATCCGAATATCCGATCTCTGTTGATGAATGATTATGAAACCAGAATTTGCAATAGTACAAACCAAACAAATATTCTCATATTATTACTTTTGGGAAAATTTAAAGTTCACAGGTTTTTGGAAGGGTATTTTAAAATCGATCAGATAAGATTCCTATAAATCAAAAAACGGAACTATGTATAACTTTTTTCTTTCCAAAAGCAACTGCTCTCAGGTTGGACGGAGGGAATACGGTTTAAGTCTATCTCTACGTTTAAGTAAATATTAATTTTAATGAATAAAAAATGTTTTTTTATTAATTTTTATTTTAAGTTTCCTTCAACGTTTTGAGACCAGTGGTGATTAAATAACTCACAAAAAGTAAAGCGCCTGTCTGGGTTTGAACCTACGACCAACTCGTAAGTCGCGGCTGTTACCACTGGGCCACCACTTTCCACGCGTCTGTATGCGTTTACGTTAAATGTAAACGTATTACATATAAAACAACCTCGCGGAATAAATTCTATAAATGATGGTGAAAACTGCATCAAAATCCGTTATGTATTTTAGAAGGACAGCGCGGTCGCTCCGACAGTCAAAATAAGCGACTTTGTTTAGAAAATATATTTTAAAATAAAGATTAGAGAAGGCTAATAATTAATGATAGAATACGGGAATATAGAGATAATATTTAGAGATTATAAATTTTAAAACAGGTAATTTGATCTAGTAGACTTTTCGTTTGTTTTTCTTTTTCATTCTTTGTGTTTAATATGTTGTGTTTCTTTATTTAAGTACTGATTTGGTGAAGAATGAATCATGTGTAAATAAAGTTCTGTTTATGAACACAGTTTGAATTATTTATGGTCACCCTACACAGAAAATTCTTAAGGAATGTTAAAATTATTAATATCTTTTGAAATACTGAATGTAGAGGAATTTTGATTACGCCAATATTTAGTAGAAATTTCTACTAAATATTGGCGTAATCAAACTTCGAGTTGATCAACTACTTTAGTAGCTACGTGCATTTGTTTTTTATAGACCGTCAGGATTGAGGAGCCACATAAAATGTGTTGTATTTCCGAAGCTATGAATCCTTTGCGATTTATTTTTATACTACAAATTAAAACAAACTTACTACTAAATAATACTAAAAATCTGTTTTAATTGCTTCATTAGTTTCTGAGATAGAGCACGGGGAAATTTATGGATTTTTCAGATAAATCAAAGCATTGTAGCTGCCTCAAATTCAGCCGTACAAAACCCATTTTTTGTGTACAAATTAAGCATAAACACTACTAATTCCTACCAAAGTTTCAGAAATATCCATTGGCTAGTTTTCGAGTTCTGAGGTGGCTCCTCAATCCAGATGCCTGAATTGAGGAGCCACCTTCAACGTCCTGTAACTTTTGAAGGGTTTTACTACAAATTCCAGGATCGGGGCTACAAATTTGGCTAACTTACTACTAAATATTGGTAGTACCCTCGTTTAAATCTGAGACATGGCTCCTCAATTCATACGGACACCAGGATCATACATTAACTTCTGGCAAAAAGCCTCGAACGATGTCTCTGTCAAAAATTTTCGTGAAAATTTATGGAGAAAACATTCGGAGGAGGTTCCTCTCTTTGGATCCTCATTCAGATGCCCGATGGGCTACTTATATTATTTACGGGTTTATAGTGCTGATTATTCAATAGTCAGAGTCAAGATTAAATAAGACAGTTTGATTGAAATCGTAATCATTCCTCAGATAAAAGTCTGGTGAAACAAAACCCTTATTATTATTTTTTATTGTGGATCTGATTTCCTTTGAATATGTATTTTAGTTTTTGCCCCCAACTTCCGAAATTAAAGTTATTTTTCACTTCTTGTTGTGTGTTTTTTGTAGTATAAAGTTTTTTAATTTTTTGGTTAAGGTACCTACCAATTCGTATACACGTAGGTACTTGCTAGGAAAAACAACAGTGACAGAAAGTATAAGAACATTATTAAGATAGGTACACAAAATAGACTAAATACGGATTATGGCAGCTAACGTAAAAACTACCCAAGAAAAGTTAAGAAAATTTTATAGGATCACACCTGACGTTGAGACAAGATAGAGCCGTTAAAAAATATTTCAAAATCGATTCACAATATTGCCGGAGAGATCACGGAACATACACATAGCTCCTACTTTTTCAAGTCGGTTAAAAATTAACGTCCTGCGTTCACCAGTCCGTTTACAAAGCGTGGCCTTCATTGTAGAGATTTAATGAATGGCCTATTGTAATACCAACGTCTACCTTTTGATATGATTGTCTTAAAATCTAGATATTTGGAATACCGACTAGTTACTAAGCTTTAAGGTGAACCTAGTCCACATTTTTTGCATAAAAACTTCAGGAGTGTTTTACTCCACTGTCTGACATGGCACATCCAAAGTAAAATATGATATTGTTTTGTCTCGTTATTAATATTGTCGGTACGGAAACAGAATACTAAAATAAAAACCCATTCAAAAGTTAGGAGCCAACAAAGATTCGTTTTTCTTGCTAATTTTACTTAAATTTGGGCGTGTTTAAGTAGTAAAAGAAGTGTAAAATCTCCAAAACCAAGTCGGTACCGACAACGTTCAGTTTTCGAAAAGTTCAATAAACTTTATTGGTCATTGATTTATGCATTGGCTTTTTCATAAAACCCGATCTTCCAAAGGACTTTTCTTAATTTTTTCGCATTTTTTTACTATAAATGATCCTGTATCTCACTCAATAACGTTGTGCGTGTAGACTAGCGTCTAACTGCTCATCACTGCTACTATCTCTGTCGGACACGAAGCCTGGTGAGACAGCGTGATTTTTAGCCAGGCCCAACAGCGAGTTCGAGCCCGCGACTAGGTTCCCCTTAAATATATAATTCGTTAAGCACAATTTGCAAAGCTACGAATAATACGCTATACGATAGTACGAATAATTAATTTCCTTCAATTCGTAGTCAGTGTTTGTACTAAATATTCAATTAATATGAAAGCTTATTACATTAACGCGTATCTAATGCAGGCTGCATTATAATTGTACATTTGAATAGGTAATTAACTAAGTCTTGTGAGCGATTGTTTCAATTTGAATTCATTAATTAATATCTGAACTGGAAATGCAGGTTCTCAGTCAGTTCCATTTAAGGTCTTGCATAACTTGTGTAATATGAAAGTGAAGTTATGGTAGGTAGGTACTGTAATGTACAGCAACTGTCCCGGTTCAGATTACCTAGGTTTTTTTATTATTTTACGCAATGTATTTCGAAATAGTTTTAGTGGCGGTCATAATTTTCTGAAGCGCCCTGTATCTTTTTTTTCGGTTACAAAACCTGTGTTAAAATCAATTAATTAATTAGGTATCTATTTACCTCTTACAACGATCATTACCTAATTAGATAGTGTGGCTATCAACTAATATTACCTAATATTATGTATATCAGATCGGTACTTATATTTATACACAAAAAAATGTACATTATGAATCTACTACGAAAACAGCAATAGGTACCTACTCAACCAAAATTATACAAGTACCTACTTAATTATCTATCTAACTACTAACAATTAAACATAGGTGCGTCATCCATCAGTCTAACAAACATAATAACTAAACATAACAATGAAACCTAAAGAGCTTCTTCTTGTATTAATTAATAAGTACATAGGTAGGTACCTAACATTCTAAAAAATCTCTATTATTTCTTGGAAACCCTATCGAAGACTACAGGTTAGATACATAGAACTTTAAAACCGTACCTGAAACTTAAAATAAGTACATACTTAAGTAGCACTTTGAGTTCAGTTTCTTGAACGGAACGTTAGCATGACAAAGTATGTGCAAAGTTCAGCCATATTGAATATCACATAGGTTTCTGAGTCAGTTCCAGAAGGGTGCCCGTTCACATGTAAATTCAAGGTGACACACAAGGTAAGGTCTACCTACTTACTTAAGTTTCAGTTAGGGTTAAGTTGGTCAAGTATCAAGTGTACAAAATTAACGAGATACTGAAACTCAATCTACTTATTTCCGAATAGGAATTGATTCGTTAGTCCACTGCTGGATAAAGGCACCTGGGGCCTTAGTCTGCTATTTTTATAAATTCTTCATTTCAACACGATCCCATGGTCATGATTCATTTGTCATTTTGCTAAAAGTTCGTAATCTGCTAAATTCATAATGGTCGATCATTGGTCAGTCAATGGTCTCGTAATACAATTGTATCATAATGGCATTTTCGTATTGCCATTATTATAAAACTCGTTAGTAGAAATGTTTTTCGAAAAACTGCTACTAAATTTGAACATTTATTCATGCCAGATTTCATATACATATATTTTTACATAGTAGGTATTTATTAGTGTTTTATGCAATCTAAAGTAGTAGGAAGTTCGTAAATTAAGTCAGTCATTTATTTGTCATTATGTGCGAGATTACCAATAAATGCCATTTCTTTCAATGGAGTGTCAGTGGCTGACCATTGGAAAGTCATAATGACGCTATTTTATTAGTAGATTACCAAACTTGTCAAAATCAACAATTATGAAATCAATGATAGACCATTCTGACACTATTGTAATAGCAGACTTGAGGCCCTGTGCAGATGTTCACCACTGAGCTTTGATACTCAGCTGCTCCTAGTCCTATCCTTTCCTATACAGGTTCTAATTAAATTAGCTGGCGAACTTCACACACATGATGAGTGTCAACTAAAAAACAAATAAAAATATATATTTTCTAAGCTCATAATTCCAAGTAACAACTAGGGGCCGGTACACTGCTAGCAGCCGGCGACCCCGTACGCTGTAGTTACTTGAAATTACGACATGTTTTTTTCAATCAATAGAGGCAATAGAAACATGCCTGTTTTACTGAAAATAAGTCACAACCACACATTACCGATGCCCGTTCTGTCTCTAGATCCTTTGTACGATAGTAGCACCAACTTGTGAATCCATCCCTATTTACATCCACACAAAGGTGACCGTCCACTTGTTGCTCACGCTCATGCTAATCAGCACAAAAACTTTGCATATCTGATAGCTCGTAACTTCTTTACGACAGCTGTAAACGTAAGCTGTAAGGTTGTAAACCATGGCACGATTGTTAACTGACCCCCATGGCAATAACGGCAGGGTAAGGATAACAGGGGAATGATACCAGGGTAATGATAACAGGGGAATGATGCCAGGGTAATCACGGCTGAGTAATGACGGTTGGGTAATGACGGCTGGGTAATGACGGCTGGGTAATACCGAAAGGGTAAAGATAACAGAGGGGCAATTCCTGTATTTTTAGAACTGTTGCATTATAATCTCAATTTCAATCTGGCAAAAAACTTTATAACAAAAAACAACCGACTTCCAAATTTAATTTTTTTTTCACTTTGTAGTGTTTTTTCGGAAGCCGGTAGATTTAAAATAAAATTACACTTTTTATTTTACACTTTTATATTGTGGTACCTATTCCACATAAATTCGTATACCTTCGCTTGCAAAAAAATCCAACCAAATTGCGAACCTTTTTTCGAAGTCAATTAAAAGTAACTCTAGTTTAATTTTCCCACATTTTTTTAAAGTTTACGACATTGGTTATCGCTGAGCTGAAAATGCGAATAAATATTAAGTCTTTAAATACAGGACATGGCTTTCAGGTTATTGATGACAGGGTCAAGATTACAAAGTGATGATGACAGGGGAATGCTGGTAGGGAAGCGAAGCCAATCATAATTTTTTTTCTGTAAAATTGATTTAAAATCAAAGTTAAATTTCAAATCATGCAGTACGGGCGTCGCTAAGTTCCTTGAGAATCAAATCTCTTTAGTTCAATGTAACAATCTATATAAAAGTTAGATTTAACGGTACTCCGCCCGTCGTACTCAGCAGTTACATGTTTATTCGGACGTAAACATGCTATGGCAACTAGGAGTAAAATCAGAATTTCGTTTTTTTTATTGAAAACAGCGCCATCTATCATAACGTTAAGGGAAAAAAATATTCAATGATTGCAGTGTTGCTATGGCTAAATATATCTTTCCTATGCTGGGAGTTTCCTTTCCAATGAAAAAATATAAATCAAGAAATAAAATTGTGATCACATGTTATTCTTGTAGTTAATCTTGAGAAATAACAGAATACATAAATTCGACCTTATAGAGGTTGTTATTAGCAGCACAATAATACAGAAGTTATGTTTTGGTATATAAAACGTGTAAAATTTTGTTTTTGTATGGGCACACTTAAATTGCAAATGGCTGGCTGCGTGTGAGTGTTTAATTGCTCGTGCGCATTTATTTTCCTTTTGCAAATGCAATAAAGTTCTTGTTGTTTTGCAACTTATATATCTGCTATCCACGTTGAGGTCAGCTGCCGTTCGTCCGTGTTGCTGTACCGCGTTACAAATCGTTCGTTCGCTCGTGTTGTGAACACCGTATTGTAAACAATATCCAGAATTTGTGAAGTTACTGTGGACTCTACGCGTAGGCACTCTTTAGAGTTTGGACTTGTAATTATTGCGAATAGTGAACAGTGAACTTCAACCATATCACAAAATTCTTGCTGTGTACCCAAAGACTACAATAGTGTGTGTACCTGAATGTACTGTGGTTAGGAGAGACAGTTAATCGACACTACCTAAAGCATAAAGGGAGAAAAAGGAGAACACAAAATCGTGTACTAAATGTGTATTTTTTGTAATAATAAATATAATTTTATACAACTATGTATTGTTTTTTCGAATTCCTTTAAAATTCTTCCCCTAAGCGCCACATGACATATAAGTACGTACGTACCTAATACGCAACGTACAGTACAGTAGCTATATTACACAGCGACTTACCTATCTATACATACATATTTATATTCATTAGTTCCGTTAACGAAAAACTAGATGGCGCTACGTTTGACACTTCCTAATATTAAAAAAAAGTTGCGAGCTGCCTGTCTATTGCTAGTATACTATTGTAGTCTTTGGACGTAAACAACATTCAATGAGGTAATTGTGAATTGAATGAAGTGACACTTACTCTTTGATAGCCTTATTAGAATACTATGACAGGACTGTTGGCGGGATACAATGGATGGCGGACAGTTCTACACGTTTAATTTTTATTATGGAGTGCAATCCTTATAAATGCCGTCATTAACAAGCGTAATGCGGAACCGAAGAAATCTCATGGTGTTCTTTTCTCACTGATGGTGGCGCGAATGTTGGATCATTTAGCTTCCTTCAAAATGCTTGAGCTGAATGGTGCTGATCCACCCATCTCGTTCTTGAACGATCGCCGTCAGTTGGGACTGGTCATCTCCTATCTGCCACGTTTTATTTTAATTATTTTATTTTGGAATCAATTAGGAAGTTTAGGGATTAGTGTTTTTAGTGACCAATTCTGGGAAATTTTCAAAAATACATCAAAGTAGGGTTTTCTCGAATTCCACAGAAGTTTCGAATTTTGCTTCAATTAAGTAGGTCACACTATCATCACGAAGGAAGGCATGTCAAATTACAAGACACCCTGTATAGGTACGATTTCAAAGATCGTGTTGATTCTGTAATAATCAGATTATCTATGTTGATTGTGTGCTAAACAACATAACAGGTATTAGTAACATCGTTGGTGTGGAGAAAAGTGATGTTGTGCGTGTCGTTAGTGTGGGTTCAGGTAAAATGATAGGCGAGTCTGGAATAAACTGAATTAGATGAACATTTAATTAGGGTTCACAATACACGATTATAAATACAGTAAATTAGGAACGTGGCAGGGCGATGGTATGTAAGCGACTGGCGAGCCCGGCGCGGGCGCTCCCGTACAATATCAAAAATGCAATTCAGCAATCGCATCGCTAGGGTCGCTACATCACACCCCCCCTTTCTCCAAAATTTTTTACAAAGATTATAAAAAAAAATTTTTGTTACACTGGGTTTACAATGGTACGTACAAAACTACATTATACAATGCGAACTATAAATACTAACGCTTACAATGTTGCAATCAATCAATGATTTTTTTACTTATACATGTTTTACATTCTTACTACTTATATAAATCTTATAATTAAAATATATTTAGTTCATATGATTAAGGGTAGCTGTCATAACGTCCGCTCTGCAATAATCAATAACGCCACTCGGGCCGGCAGCTTCCGTTATGACAGCGCCAATATAATAGATACATACAATCCTAATCAATACGCCTACAGGGTTCCACAGCTAATGTAACCACACATAGTTCACGATAGAAACTACATCGTTCCATTAAACGGATGATTCCTGCACAATTCACTTGTCGTACACTGATTATACGTAACCTGCTGCGGTTCCTGTGGTTGGCACTGTCCCAGTTAGTGTTGTCATTTCCTTTTTTAACCACCCTCTCAATTGGCCTATGCAGCCTCTTTTTATTGCGCAACATAACAGGATTCCCAATATTAGCGTGATAATTATAAGTATTATCCCAAAATAATTCAGTTTGCTTTCTAATTGTTGTCCAGCTACTACCTGTGCTTGGGCTATGGAAATGTATTCTTTATTTTGTGAATTCCCCATGTCTATAAATGTGTATTCTCTACTTGGGGCTAGCACTGTAATTAGTAAATTGTGCATGAATTTCTTACATTTACGGTGAACCTAAGCTACTTTGCTAGTTGAGCAAAAATCGCACGGGTTTCTTGATTACTCGGCCTGAGCGTGTGGTTTTAATCATAGGCGGTAGCGAGTTTTGCTCAACCTGCTGTGTTTGTGTTTCAGTGTTGCTGTTATTTCCTACACTTCCTGGTATCATATCCTCATTAATAATATATGCCGGTTTTAATCTATCGATGGACACGGTTGACTGACGATCATCTTTTTGTACGTTAAACGTCTTCTCGTTTCTGCTAATGACTTGGTATGGACCACTATATGAAGGTGTCAAAGGTTTCCTTACCATGTCGTTTCTAATGAATACGTGTGTACAAGTGTTCAAATCTTTGTGAACGAATATTTTTCGTGAACCGCTATCCGCTCGTGACTTTGGGCGCATGTCGTTTATTATATTTCTTAATTTGTTTACGAATGTCGGTAAATGTCCTACTTGCGATTTTTCTACCTCGTGATAAAAATCGCCCGGCAAGCGCAACATGTGTCCTAAAACCAGTTCTGCTGAACTTACATTTTGGTCACTTTTGCAGACTGCACGAAGTCCCAACAATACTGTAGGTAATTCGTCAACCCATGACCTATTTTCTAACAACCTTGCCTTTATTGCTGTCTTTAGGGAGCGATGCATTCTCTCTACCATACCATTCCCTTGTGGATGATATGCTGTCGTACGAATTTTCTTTATGCCTAACATGTTCATCAAACTACTGAAAATCTCGCTCTCGAACTGCCTTCCCTGATCGCTGGTTAAAGTTTTAGGACAACCGAATCTGCACACCCATCCTTCATAGACCGCTTTCGCTACCGTGTCAGCAGTAATGTCTGTGACTGGAATTGCCTCCGGCCAACGCGTAAATCTATCTATGATGGTGACGCAATATCGATAACCTTCCTGTGTTGTCGGCAGTGGCCCTACTATGTCTACGTGTATGTGTTCGAACCGTTCCGTTATCGGGAATGTACCTAATTTTGAAACTGTGTGTCTGTGTACCTTTACCTTCTGACATTGTATGCACGATCTCGCCCATTTGGCGATGTCTTTATTCATGTCCGGCCAAAAATAACGACTCGTGATCATTCTCCGTGTGGCCCTTACGCCTGGGTGGCTTATGTTATGTACTGTGTTATAAACTGTTTTTCGGAACTGTGACGGAATGTATGGTCTTACTTGGTTTTTTGTAATGTTACAATATATCTTTCTTTTACATAATGGTGATTGAATTTGTTCTAAAACAATGTTGCCCCGTGAGTTTGCTAACATGTGTGACATTTGAGCGTCTGTTTCCTGTGCCTGCGCGATTTCTTCGTAATCTATGTTTGTGTTGCAAGCTATGGCTTCTACCCGTGATAGCGCGTCAGCAACCGCATTCTCGGTGCCGGTGACGTATTGTATATCGCTCGTGAATTCGCTGATGTACAATAACTGCCGTGTTCGCATTGGTGTTTCTCGATCCGTGCCTATTTTGGTAAACGCGTATGTTAATGGCCTATGATCGGTGAAAATTGTTAGTTCGCGACCTTCTACCATGTTTCTGAAATGGACGATTGCTAGATAGACTGCTGTTAGCTCGCGGTCGTATGTACTGTATTTCTGTTGTGCCGCTGATAGTTTTTTTGAAAAATATCCTAGCGGTTTCCATTTACCGTTTGTTTCCTGTTGTAAAACCGCGCCCACGCAAGTGTTTGATGCATCGCACATCAGCGCCAATTTTCCTGATTCTCCCGGGTGAGCTAGTGTAATGGCGCTTTTGAGGCTTGCCTTACACTTCTCAAAAGCAGCCACCGCTGTATCGTTCCACTCTATTTTAGACTTATCTCTCTTTTTGGCCCCGTGCAAATATTTATTTAACTCTGCCTGGCTTTCGGCCGCTATCGACCTATACAGCTGCGATGGTTTCTGTGTTCCCAGGTCCATCTCTCCAATTAGCCTCTGGAATTGCTTGTCCGCGCTTTCCTCATAAACCGCCAATAAACGCTTTTTTAATGCTGCGTACTTGCCTGACTCTGGCGGGGCTTCGATTATATCGGTAACTTGCCGCACTGTGTCCTGGGTCAACCTGGCGATTGCTATATCAAATAGCTGCGCGTCACCCTGCTTCTGCGGTGCCATAATAGCCTCGAACTGACAGAACCATGACCTTGGCAAATCTGTCCAAAAATCTGGTATCCTCGCCTGCACCGATACTGCTGCTACTCCGGTGGCAGCTGCCTGGGCAGCCGCGGCTATTCCGGCTGTTGTTGGGGTAGCCATCGTGGTAGTTTCGAGACTATTTACTGCACTTGTACCCACGCGGTATTCTGACGCGCCCTTGCCACGTTGCCACTGAGTCGCTTACGGCGCAAAACACAAAAATACTCAAAAACTATTGTCTGTAAACGTTCGGGGTCACCACTTGTTGTGCGTGTCGTTAGTGTGGGTTCAGGTAAAATGATAGGCGAGTCTGGAATAAACTGAATTAGATGAACATTTAATTAGGGTTCACAATACACGATTATAAATACAGTAAATTAGGAACGTGGCAGGGCGATGGTATGTAAGCGACTGGCGAGCCCGGCGCGGGCGCTCCCGTACAATATCAAAAATGCAATTCAGCAATCGCATCGCTAGGGTCGCTACAGTGATGATTATTGTAATTGAAGAGCTTTAGATTAGCGCGGAGATGTTCAACTGGTTGGTTAGACGGCAATGATGGTGTACCGGTGTTTATGTGCTAGTACTGTTATTAGGATTAGGAATTTAATAAGGGAGTTTTTGAACTTAAATATGGTTCCTAGAGATAAGCTGTAGCTAAGAATTTTTAGGCGAGGATTAATAAATTATGCAATCAGGCCCAGGGTATTATAGTGCTAAAGAAATTTGAAAAAAAAAGCAGTTAAAGATAAACTTATCATATATTTACAGCATCACAATAGTTTTCCCAATAAGCCAAAACCCGCGTCACTAACAATACGTCATCAGTTCATCAATGGTACAAGACTTGTAGCAGCACTCGTCGACGGGGCCGCGCTTGTTGCGCACGCCTTCCAGCGCAGGCAACGGCGGCCCCCAGCGGCCGCGCTTGTCCTCCTCGGGCCCCCAGCACAGCGCCGCCAGTGTCTCGGACAGGCGCCGGCCACAGTACACGCCGCGCCCGCTCACCGCCGGCGTGCCAACACACACACAGCACATCAGCGCCACACAGAACAGCACTAACTTCAACATGGCTGCTTTATTGAAGCTTCTGATACTACTCGATGTGATTGTCCCGATAGATGGGGTTGGAATGTGTTCTTCCCTTAGATTACTACCCTTTTATACCTGGATGTAGGTCATTAATATTCAGTTTATTTTCTGGCACCTGATAATGTGTAGGTCGTGAAACATCCTACTCACGTTCTGCGTCTTTAATTTTTACTAACGACACTACAATATACTACGTCATTGTTCTACGAGAGACGTTTTCCTCCATCACTCAAACGATTTCACTTTTCATGAAATTTGAAGGACTATGTCTATCTATAGAGCCCTTCTAAAATTGTGATCATATAATTTTACATAAACCACAGAATTAAGCTCTAAGATTGGTTGATTTGAATTTGAGAAATCACACAATATTGAAAAATCATTGAGGTTTTTAGGAATGCCGTTGTGTATGGAGAATCGACGTGCTTATGTAATGATAGCTGTATAATGGCAAATATTTCTCCAAGGGATAGTTAATGACGTGACAATAATACAACATTCGAGGATATCAAAAATAAAATGACAGTTAAGTTTGTAACGGAGATAACTTTTTGACATAGTTGATGAATGCTGCAATGATACTATCGAGTCTCTGGAACGTTAAATATGTCGCGACAATGTATATCGAAGTCTAGGTAGACTAATATTTTATTCAGAGTTACAAGAAAAGAGTGGGAAGTGCCAGGGCTACAACCTACATACTTTGAGGTGTCACAAATGAAAGTGCATATTAATGAGCTGTCCCTTAGTATAAAAGGGTAGCAATCTAAGGGAAGAACACATTCCAACCCCATCCATCGGGACAATCACATCGAGTAGTATAAGAACCTTCAGTAAAGCAGCCATGTTGAAGTTAGTGCTGTTCTGTGTGGCGCTGATGTGCTGTGTGTGTACGAGCACGCCGACGGCGGCGAGCGGACGCGGTGTGTACTGCGGGCGGCGCCTGTCCGAGGCGCTTGCCGCGCTGTGCTGGGGGCCCGAGGAGGACAAGCGCGGCCGCTGGGGTCCTCCGGCGCCTGCGCTGGAAGGCGTGCGCGGCAAGCGTGGCCCCGTCGACGAGTGTTGCTACAAATCCTGTACCATTGATGAACTGATGACGTATTGTTAGCGAGGGTTATGACTGATTGGAGAATTATTGTGATGCTGTAAATATAAATGTTGAGTCTAATGTTTAACTGGTTCTTTTATTTTATCAGCAGCTTCAACTGCCCGTTCACTCTCGGCTTGATTTTCAGCCATAATTTTCAGCTTTCAGTTTTCTCGAACTATGTGAGTTCGAGAAAACTGAAAGCTGAAAATTATGGCGAGAAATTGACTAACCACTGTATCTTTCCTTCTCCTCTCTTTGCTTGTGATGCCCCACTAGGTTCTACAGATAGCATAGAAGCTTGACAGACGAAACAGTGCTTACGTTCGCTGGCAATCTTGATCCGATCATTTTATAGCCACGGTTTTAAATTTTCTTCATTTAATATTTATGTACCTCCGTTCTAAACTGGTACTATCAAGATGCGTGTGTATCCAGCTAAACCCAACTCCACAGCCATTCTCGGCGTCTTAACGTCTAATGCAATAGCAAAAATTAATTGAATTTATCTATCGGTGTTAATATGATAATCTATGTAAGCCTAGCTCGTAACTAACCGCCTCGCAGTTAATTATTTACTGCGTTTATAAGTTGCGTAGTCTGACAGCTAGATAAGATATAATTGATAAATTCATGATTTTCTTACACGCAAATATTAACTTTAAGGGTCTCTTTGCCACCGAGAGGTATTTATTATATATTTGGTATTGATATCTCGATGCAAAACAGTGGCTATGGATTTTCTTGCCGTTCTTTCCCATAAAGATCTACAATTTGGAGCTGTAACTTTCTGTCTAGCTGACCGACTCCTTATCAATTCAAAAGTGCCTGTAAATCGTTGAATTGAAATAAATGCTCTTATATGTTGCAAGGAGTCCGTCATGAATACTCATGAATCACCACCAGGTAATGCGGTAAAAGATCATTTTATCTAACCTTGATGAGCAACGTCTCGCAGTCAAAGCTGTTCTTTCAGGCAATTCATTCAAGTGTAGTATGACGTCATCCTGCCCTACATACAACTCCTACTTACACGTGTATGTCATACATCTACTGTGATACTGTCTGTAACACGTCTACCTTTATTGCCCACCTACTGAATATTTTTGAGCCTTTAGTGCGCCCCACTATTGGGCAAAGATCTGTCCTTTTTCCTTCCAAATCTCCCTGTCTTGTGCGATCTCTGGCCATGTTGTCCCTGCAAACCTTACAAGATCGTCATTCCACCTTCGCAGTGGTCTTATACCTCGACGGCGATGTCCTTCCTCAGGCGTCCAGTGAGAGACGATCTTTGTCCGTCTCTCCGGGTGCACTCGCGCGACGTGTCCGTCCCATTCCCACTTCAGCCTGACTGTTTTTTCTCCAACGTCCGCTACTTGAGTTATCGAGCGAAGGGTCGTGTTTCTAACTGAGTCTAACTTTATTATTACTAAAAAATACGACTGTATGTTGATAAAACTCAAACGCCTTACTTCTGAATAAAAACTTTCGCTCTCATCCACTGAAAAACTTGGCCCCGTTTTATTTACAGCAGTTTTAACAATTCAGATAGGTGAATTTGGAAGGTCAGACTTTCTCTACATCATTAATGCATGGGCCCACTATCATTTGGATAGTAAAGTTGCATGCAAAATTAGCAATTTGTACAATCTACAATAACATTCATAAATGAGGATCATAAAAACGATCAATTTTATGAGTATTCAGAATTTATGAGTGGCCGGCCTGGGTGGCAGTCCACTGTAGACATGATGACCAGAAGGTTAAGTGCGTTCGTAAATCAAGCAGATAAAACCAAGTCTCAATGCTTGCTTTGTTAATTATAAATCGATTTATTTGATTAATTCCGTCTTTGAATATTATTGTGCGGAATAAAATCATTGTTGGAGTATCTCTGGCTTTGCGTTTTATGGAGCTTGACCTAAATGTTTTGTTATACTAGTGAATTCTGGTAGTTTGCTTGGAAAACGATGATTTTCCTTATCGAGATTTGATGTAAAATGTTTGTTACTCATGTCAAAATGGCAAAAGGAAAATGTTTGGCCAGCTTCCCGAATGCCTTGAGGATACTTGTACATATGAAAAACTTTATCTTAGTTCTTTTGGGATTTAAGCTCTACGGGCGAAGGCGTGCCTAATAAACTAGCTCAAGGACCATGGAAACCTTTGGCTGATCACTGTGTCTACGTTGCCGACAGCGCATCAAAGAGAGAGGCAGCCCGCATCGAATTAGATCAAGAACTAGACTGCTCTAACGACATCATCATCTGCCTGTCTTTTCCCAACTAACTCGGGGTCGGCTTCCGGGCTAAACGTTTGCTGAATACCAGTATTTATGGATTGCCTATCTGACCTCCACAACCAATTCATTGGGTAATACGATACCTCTTGGGTTGGTTCTGCTTTTACATACTTGTTGTGTTATTTTTAAAAGAGTATCCGTGGAGTTTCTTGCCGGCTCTTCTCCATAGGAAGCGACAGATTGGAACCGTGCACTTAAGTTTCTGACGTTTCATAAGTACCCATGCAGGTTAAATGAAATAAAATATTTTGATTTGAATTTGATTAACACTGATTGATTTACGTGGTTCTGACGACCCGTAACGACTGTCAAATATCCGCAAATGACTGCCGAGACTAACGGCTTAACGTGCTTTTCGAGGCCCGGAGGGGTCTCGGTATGTAAAGATGGTCACCCATCCGTGGACCAACCGCAGAAAGCGTAGCTTAACCTAATCGATCGATCCACCGGGCTGTTATTTTATACTTAGCCACGAGCCTTTCTCTGCTCTAATGACATGCAATACTAAAAAGGCGCGAAAATCTTTTCTCATTCAACACAGAAACACTCCACATTAGTCACTTACTACAGAACCAAAGATTTATAAATTCAGTATAAATTAAGAGCAGTTAATAGAAACAAGGCGAGTTATCTGCGACTATCTGACGATCAGCGATAGTGGCCGTAAGTGGCCGCCATTGTCTAACAGCTTATAAACGACGCTGATAATCTCCAGATTTATTGGTAGATACTGCTCGTAGGCGGGGCACCTTCAATCCGATTATGTAGATTCAGGATTAAAAGTCCTTTTTGATTAACCCTTTATTAGGCAGAAACCTAATCTATGGAGCGCTTGTACCACCCGATCAGTCTAACTTTAAGGTTTTTTTTATTTGATAAAATCGACGTTAAGGTTAGACTAGTCAGCTACTTTCATTTCTGCCCCATAAAGGGTTAGGGGACATTTTTCAGAAGAAACTGTAACGTAGGCTACAGTTTCTTCTTCGCTTCGCTATTGACAGAGCGGTCGTTGTCAGTTTAGGGTGGCTCTAAAAATGCAGATAGTTACCTAAATTAATGTTTAACGGAATTCAATCAAAGTTGTTTCTTTAATGATGGCTCCGGACTACCTATTTACCAAATGTTTTATGTAAGAAAAAATTTAGATCTTAGGGTGTTTTTCCTTGAAGTTTCTTTTGTCGAATTTTTAATCAGTAAGAGCTTATCTTTACGCCTACCTACTTATGTAGCGTCGATGTGCTTACGACGAGAAACATTAATGTTTTTGACATTTGTACCATTATAAGGTACGGACCTTATAGTGGTACAAATGTCAGAAACATTCATTTAACTTCACGGAGGATGCCCGAGAGGTCCCCAGGGTGCCCCAGGGTGCCCCAGAGTGCCCCAGCCCCAGACTTTTTTTGAAATTAGCAGCTCAGTGTCAGGTTGTACGTTGATTAAAATATGATTCGCTACTGAAACAAATATGGCTTTAGAGAATTATAACTTCAAATTCATTTAACTCTATTGAATTAATTCTTCATGAAATAGTCGCGGGCTCCCTTGAAGCGGCTCTTTAAGCTCGACATAGGAAATACCTAATACATTCACTAGACTCGCTATCCTCTACATTTCATGTCCCAAATGTCCACCAAGGTGTTCTATACACCGTACATTATAGTTATACCACGGTACATCTGATATTGTGAAGCGCGTTCGATCTACTTAATGATTTGGAGCACACGAGCGCATTAGCTGCGTCGGTCTGATCCCATCATATTACTATTAAAAGTCATCGCTCGTGACTCTAGCCGAGAATTATGCATTTGGGGTGTGGTGCAAGTGATAGACGCATAGCTGTTTAAATAATTTCATTATTTGGCAGATCTTAAAGTTTTTATTTGGAAGTTGGGATTGCCTACTTACAAAATCATACGAACACAAAGTCTTTTTTACACGCTTTATATTAGCTTCACTTGTATGTCAGTATGTCAGTATGTAACTCTCCGTGGGTAATTTGCGCGCCTGCGGCCTTTCTTGGTTCTGGTAGCCGTTTTTTATAAACTTTGCTTTAAGTTACGCTTTATATTAGCTTCACTTGTATGTTTGTTGGTTTGTTTGTTTGTATGTTTGTATGTAACCGACTCCTTTGAGCGCGATTTTGACCCACTTTAAACGGTCAGATTTCATTGAAACTTTGTAAACTTGTCGAGGACCGATGACAATTCAATAATTTAAAAAAAAATAGATAAAAAAACACGTTTTTGTAGTTAGCAGAACTAAAAAATAGAAAATAAATAATAGTTTAAAAAACACGCTTTAAAAACCTAACTAAAAAGGAGAAAATAATTTAATTCAATTAAAAAGCGTGGGGTGCTTGACATTAATTGATTATAAAAATACCTCAAAAAGCACCCCACGCTTTTTAATTGAATTAAATTATTTTCTCCTTTTTTAGTTAGGTTTATAAGCGTGTTTTTTAGTTTTTTAAACTATTATTTTTCTGACCTAGTTTATTAAAATACATGTAAACGTAAACTTGACTTAATCAACCAATCCAGCCTATCCCTATTCCTAAACGGTGCCCAAACCTAATGGACCCTTCTGTCAGTTTCTAACTCAAAGTTGTGTCTTCCGAGCTGGATGACTTTCCCTAGGTAAACAAGCTCCCTCACACTTCGAGAAGCGACTCTTAAATGTACAATTGACTAGACAACACATGATTTACTTACTTAGAAATAAAATTGAATTGAAAACATTTACCAATTTAATTGCCACTTAGTAACTTAAAAAATCTGTTAAAATAAAAAATTGATTCGGTACCGCTCGTACCTCGCTTCATTAGATTGCGGTGGTATAATAGGTGTAGTGCAGCTCTAGGCGGTATCACACCTTTACTTGGCGCCCGATACTCTTCATTATCGACACGCCAGCCTCCTTCTCCGTATTGATTGAAATAATATGTAATTATATCCTTTGTAACAATGAAACCCCTGGAATAAAATAAGAGGAAACATATACCTACATAGGCTTTGTTGTTTTAAAAATTACCGTGTTTGGCTTCGGGGAATCTGGAAATAAAGCCTTATTTTCTCACGGAGAAGCAAAGCAGCTTTTAAAACAACACCAATAAAATTAACGGGCCAACAAATCATACAAATTAAATTTCCACAACTTGACACAACAATCACGAATACAAACATTAATTTCCGCAACAAGTTGAACAAAATAAATAAAAAAAACCGTCGCTATCAACAAATACGCTACATTCCTCGCCTGCTGGCCTGCTGCGCCCACAATTATAATTGCCTTAACCGCTACACGTTATAAATCTTTCACCGAGATGAAGATTAGGCTGTTTGTAATAAAAATAAACATTCCCTTGCCACGAACGCGATGATAGTATGACAAATTAATCGGAACGCGCTCGACGCTTTGTAATAATTTGAAAATAGAACGTCGCGTGGCTGAACAGTGTCTGGCCGTTGCGGCAATGGCCTAAGCATGTGTAATAATAGATTAGTATTATTAATTTCAGCTTGCAACACTCATTCATGATGCTTTTTGTAACAGATAAGAATTTGTGAGGAAAATAGATGTTTTTTTAAGACGCAGCGTCACGCGCCGTGTCAAATGATGTTGATGACAGGAACACGAGTCTGGGCTAAATTCGAAGAGGATTACCTAACATTTTCACGTGAATTTGTACCTTCAAAAACATTATTAAAGGAAAATAGCTCTTAATTTTTTTCTAGGAACTTGTCTACACAGAGCCTGATTTACACGTGCGAACACTTTCACATAGTATGTTATTAAATGTCTGTTAGTAAATACTAACAGATATTTTTGTTAAAAATATAATAATTTACCATCTCAATTAAAGTTTAAAATTCCTTCACAACTAGTCGTCGGCCACTTACTGAGTTCAAAATGACACTTTCTCCATTAAACGCCATTAACTCATTATTTTATAGTTAAGACAGTACATAAAGTACAGACAGACACTCGCTCTTATTCCATTTGATTTATCACGGCGCGGGCTGACAAACCCTGCGGTAAATAATACAATTAGATTTTCAAATAATTCAAATTAAGATAACGATGTTTGGTTGTTTTTAGGGTTCCGTAAAAAACAGAACCCTTTTAGGATCACTTTGTTGTCCGTTCGTCTGTCTGTCTTTCAAAATCCTTTATCTGGGGAACGCGTGGAGGTATCGAGTTGAAATTAAAACGATATACTCAAGTCTACAGTCTCTTGAAGGTGTGAAAAAATCAAACTTCTAAGTCAACGTAAAAAAAGATACGGCCGTTAATGCCGCAAAGAACGTATATTTCGACTCTCTCAAGGGAATCAAAATTTATAGGGTATTTTCCGTTGACCTAGAACTATGTTTGGTAAGTAGGTAATACCGTCTTATACTACAAGTATAGGGAAAAATCTGAAAACTATACATTTGTAATGAAATCATAAAAAAACATCATCATAATTATACCTACAAATTTGTACGGAACCCCCGGTGGGCGAGTCCGACTCGCACTTGTCCGGTTTTTTTTCACTGGCAACTTTAGCGGTGGCCATTATTGATGAGTGGAATTTGTTGAAAAGCTTTTCTTGTTTTTGTTGATCGGCAGTTTCACCATTTTGTTAATTGAATTATGGTATAATCTAAAATTGTAAAAAGTTAATTTTACTGCGGATTGTGGGCATTCCCGTAACGATTGGTTTGAGATACGGATGCTGCTCTATCTTTTTCCAAACATTAATATCGGTTGCCTTTTGCGAGAACTCAAGCAATGCATTCTTGACCAATTTTCCGCAAAGCAAAAACCATCTCTCTACATAGTATAAAACAAAGTCGCTTTTCGTGTCTGTACGGTAAGATCTTTTAAACTACGCAACGGATTTTAATGCGGTTTTCATCAATAGACAGATTGATTTAAGAGGAAAGATTATATGTATAATACGAGTACACTACAACACGGGCGAAGCCACTGGCAAAAACTAGTTTCAAATAAAAACTTCAATAAAAAAAAACTACACTCAAATAGAGTATTTACAGACACGTTTCACCTGAAAATAATTATTTAATTACTTAAGTAGTTTTTAAGTTATTACTTACTGCACTGCACTTGTAAGTTAGGCATCTATTTTCTATATTCCTCCTTATTAGCCGTTTCATTTCAGTTTACAGTTCCACATACCCCCATACGTACTTGTTAAATTAAAAGCGATTTCCATTCGCAACATGGCTTAAATTATTTATATTGTTGTGTCGAAGTTAAATTTACTTGCCGAGTCGTTAATTTATTGCGTATTGTGCTTGTACTCAATACAATGAAGGTAAGTAGGTAGGTACGCCAGGCGTGCGCTGGAGGAAGTCCCTGAGCACCTGTGATGTTTGGGCACTATACATATATTGAAAGTTTGTGCTATTAACTGATTATTGCTTGTACGCCTGAGGTGGCAAAATACAACAGATTTATTCATTAAAGTTTATGCTTATCTCTAAAAATGCAACTAATATCAGTGAAGTTCTTGAATGAAGTTGGCAAAAGATCGATAAGAATAAAAACGAGTATTTGCGATTAGACGACAGTATACGTTGCCAACAGTTTACGATTATAATCGTAAACGAAATTGACCAAACAGAATTTCGTGGCTTATAAGTCGATTCGGACGAATTTATTCGCCCGCATCTTCGGGCGAATCGACACGTTTAAATAATATGGTATTTTCTGTAGGCGATTGGCACGAAGTTAATTTATTTGTGTTACAATTCAAAACAAGCCAATTGCCTAAAGGCTCGTGCAGACTAGCGCGATGCGACGGTAATTTCGTTTACCTATGCAATACGTAAGTATGTTGTCAAGCAACAAAGCAACTTTAATAGCTGCACAAGTGACCCACGTGACTTTGCGCGGTAATAAATTCCTACAAACGCCTTTTCCATCGGGCGTGGCATATAATAATAAATTCATAACGTTAAGTACCCCATTGAACGTATAAAATGGTTGCATCATTAAAAACCTATTCAAAACTACAGTTAAATCATAATTATGATAGTTTTACATTGCACCATCAGCGAGCAAGTGATCTGAACCCTATTAACCTTTATCTAGTCGATACCCGCTCCGGAATAGTTAGGAAATACGAGGAAGACGGCGAATTAGCTTAGCATTAGTGAGCAGTACTAGAAACACTTTGGTCACGAAATGTATTAGGTTCAGAAGTTCAACTAAGGAGACGTACACGATTGTTATTGGGTCTATCTTTTGTGGTGTGCAGTGGAAATTCTCAGGATGTATCCAAACCTAAACAACGCAGTGGGTACGGTTAACTAGGGTTTGTCAGGTTCCTTCCGACTAAAACTCACAGGTGGTTCATCTTCAGGTCAAAATATGGGGAGAGTCTCTTGGAACTGTGGACCAGCCAGTGAGAACATTGTGGCTGATTATGCATGCACTTAGAACTTAAAAATGCCGGAAAGCACCGCTGCGTCTTGGCTCTCCTTTACCCTTTTTGACCTCAATTCCTCTAATTCTAAGCCCTCGTAAACTAACCCTAAGCCAGGGACAACATCATGGATCTTCTGTCCCACCTTCTCCCTGGCTAAACGGACACACACAGCCAGACAAATTGAATTCATCAGTGCATTGTAACCGAGACAAATGGCGTTTTTATTGAAGCCGTCGGGACTGATGCAAAATAATGTAATGTCACCGCTATGATTTTAATATCAGTGAAACGCTGTACTGACATACTTAGCGAGATGGTCCTTTTACAGGAGCCGGGAATTAATGGACCATCAGTGTGTTTGTCAGTAATTTATGGTCAATGAGGGTAGGTAACAACCGGTCTGTGGCCGGATTTAAAAAGTCATTTTGTATTATGTATTTTAAATCTTCCCAAAATTCGTCTACTTTCTATCTGCACTATTGTAAATCTTATTACGAAAATGTTATGTAAGCGTAGGTAATATCAAAATTTGTTTGTTGAACACAAGAATTCAATTTACGACTCTATCTTCGTTGACCCAACCTCATTGACAATTCATCTAACAGAGTGAAGACCCATAGTCCAAAGTGAACGCTTTCTCGGATGAACTGTGAACCCTTGTAACTTCATATTAGTCTGCTTATCAGTTGGCTATGGCTGAGCGAGTGGCTGCCCAGCTGCCTAGACTGTGGCAAGCGATCCGTCAATGGAGCCCGCTTCATCTCTCTTATCTGTAATGTATTCTACCGTACAATCGATGAATCGAGCCCCTCGTGTATTGTTCTCGAATTTCGGGATCGTGGATCTCGAGTAATGTTTGTAAATAGGCAGGTAAGATGATCGATTAAATTGTTTTGTTGTGTTAATCGTGTGTATTTATTAGCTGTAGATTTCAAAGATCAACCACATTATGGTTTTCTCTGCAAGCCAGTTTACGCTTAACCGAGAGTTGTGTATAGTCACATTCAAAATATATATGTACGTCACCTTAATGGCTATTTTTATTTGCTCAATGCACGATAGAATTTGTTAAATAGAGTTTTTTTATGCAGACTGTTATTCTGCTCAGTGTCGTAGCTTCAAAAGGTATTATGGGTTCTGACGTGATAAAGGAAGAATTTGAAAACTGACGAAGACATAACAGTCTTGACTGTACTTTAGTTAATAATCTCTTTGAAGATAAATCTAACTGAAAGATTTCGAATTCATTGAACCGTCATGTTCCTAGAAATATGGAGGGTGGTAATACCATAAAAATAAGAAGAGGGAAGTGAGTCATAGTGT
Organism: Antitype chi; assembly: GCA_947359405.1. Taxonomy (NCBI): domain Eukaryota; kingdom Metazoa; phylum Arthropoda; class Insecta; order Lepidoptera; family Noctuidae; genus Antitype; species Antitype chi. Next base: position 1,621,378 of record OX375823.1, read on the forward strand.
TATAATACTGAATATCACCCTCTTACTCACAGGCTGAGAGGTAGGTACTTATACACAAAACAATAGATAAAGTTTACGCTTGAAGAAATTAATAAATAAAAATAAGAAGAATCCACACGTAACAGACAATTTTATTAGCTTCATTAAACAGCTTTGTTCTTAAATCCTACTTTGATTGAGCACAGTAGGTTTAAAATCTACATAATTGACAACGGAATAAACCTTAGTTACGTCTTAAACCATTGTAACAGCACTATTACCACACACAACAGTAACTAATTTACAGACAAACACACGATCCAGTGTCTAATAAACCAAAAGGCTACCATTAACACGAATCGTGATCATCCAGCAGTCGTGAGAATGTTAGTCGAGTTGCGAAACACTCGAGTTGACAGTATCGAGTCGGCTCGGTGAACGATAATCGATATAATGAGAGGGGGACACAATCGATGTCCAATGAATAATGCAAGGAATACAGTGGGAGTAAAGGAGTTTCACGTAAAGCTCACCTAGGTTGTTATTTATTGAAAGTTTTTTGTAGTATTGGGGGTTTTCCATACACTGTTTTTCCGAAAGGGTTAGGCAGATATACATCCACATTCGCCAGTTATCTTTAAGGTGAAACCATTTCAGTTCATTTAATTCCATTGAATAACTATTTCATGAAAAAGTCGTTCAATGGAATTAAATGAACTGAGTTGTACTCGTATTTATGATTATACTTGTGTGAAGCCATATTTGTTATGGTTTTTTTCTTTGGGAAATCATCAAATAACTTCTACCGCTCTGGGTGGAGCGGGACGGCGTGTCAGACTTTTACTGACTAAAACCCAGTCGTGTTCCCTCAGTTGCCTGTGTGCCAGGGGCCGCGGTATCTCTTTCGAACAACCACAGTCCTGGGAGGCAGTGGCCCTTACGGACCCCACCAGTTGGTGCTGACATCTCTTTGAGGCGTGCGTGGAACACAACGCGCCATCAACCCGGGCTTTGATCCTTAACGGCCAGCGAGCTACCCATTACTCGCCGTCCGCAAGCCCGCGCCTACAGTGGCCGGGAATCAGTCTGGGATTCCCGACGCCCAGGGTGTCTCCTGCGGCGACTAGGGCCGTGAGGGCGCATATACTGCCTATATTTGTTTTGGTCGCGAATCATATTTTGTACAACATACAGATTGACACTGACCCACAAATTGCAATAAATCTAAGAAAATTCTAATTTCGCGGGCTTTCCTGGAGATTCCTAATGAACACATCCAATAACACTTTATCCGACCAGCAGGCTTATCACGAGCACCGATTTGTCGACGGAAGAAGAGACATGACTATTAACTAAATTATGTACAATAGGAGAAGATAGCTATGTTTTTCTAATAATGATCACAATTAAGCGTTCAAAACGAATCATGATTTTGTAGATAATCGTATCTATATACTTTGTGGCCGTCGAGTAGAAAGTTTGTTGTCAGTGTGATTTTGACAGTTTTGTAAGAAATATTCTTCTGAAATAGTCTACATTTTTAAGGACCTAGACAAAGATCGTTAGAAACGAAAGACAAAATTACAGATTGTAGAAGGATATCTAAGGTGCGATGTCAAAAATTGAGAAACGAAATGTCACTTTGTATTTAAAAAGCACTGTCTATTCTTCGTAGAAATAGAAAACGTCATGGTAAGCCTGCTGTGAATCGAACCCTGCACCTCATGCTCAGTAGTAGCGCTTGCGACCACCACCTCCATGACTTACTGGTCCTCAGATCAATGGTATTTAGATACTTGGTTATTTTCTAGTGTTGGTAATGATTTAACGATATGAGATTCGAAGATTACAAAGAGACATTAAAATTTCTTCCAGTTTAATTTTCTACTGTCTTGGATTAATTTCAGCTACCAAATGTTGTATATAAATAGTAGTACATAATTCATCGATTTAATTACATAACCACTAGACATACAATGTTAACCCTCTAAGATCAAAATTCCACGAGACGCTTCCATTTTCACGACCATTAAATTTAATAACCCTATAATTTCGTCACTGTTTATTAACCCTCCAAAGTTTGGAAAATCAAACGCCAATAAAACGTGGACATTATAGCTGCAGGGTTGAAGCCCTGAGTTTACAGAGAGCTCCATTTAAATGAATTTGTGCTTTGAACGTACAGTCGGGCGCAGCGTTTGTTAGATGATAGGTACTGTTGATGTTGGCAACACTGTTTGTTGGGAAGTTACAGTTCGGATGTATGCTCGTTTTGGATTTTTGAGTTTTGTTGGTGAAAATAAGACTTTTTTTTTTGTTTTGTTTGCCACTAAGCAGGTAAGGCTATTAAATTTACTGCACAGAATAGCATTAACTTGACTAAACACTGATGCAAATTCCTCTGCACTGCTCGCCAAAACGGTGAAGGAAACCGGCATGTCCTAGAACCAAAACATTCGAAGACATGTATCATAACCCAACCCGCACTGGGCCCGCGAGGTGGATTACGGCCCTACTGAATCCCTCTCTCAAAGAGACTGTGTCCTAGCTGTGGGAATATTATAGGCTGATAATGAAACACTGATACACTGCTAATTGAATAAAGTTCTTCATTGAGTTTAGTCTACTGACACTTTCACTTATGAAGCTGAATTTCTGAAAAGTAAGGTTCAAGTACAAAGTTTGATTTCAAAATCAAAAATCATTTATTAAAACTAGGCTGAGATTCAGCACTATTTGAACGTCAAAATAACATAAGACAGTCCCCCAAACCGCACGCCCTTCACCATTTCCTAGTGCTTTACTTTAGATGGGAAGAAGAAAGTTCATTTAAAAAAATCTCCACAAATGATGACACTATCAACCTGAAACTTTTGTAACCGACGCTACCCCGCCGAAGCCCGCGGCGTCCGCTGATCCAGACGTTTCATTAGTATCCCAACACTATCGACCACTCAATCCTGACCCATCACCTCACAACAGACCTCCCCTTTCAACCCTACAGCTGAAACAACCAGCCAGGGGTAGAAGCTCAACATAACCTGGCCGATAATTTGTACGCGCATAATTCCGCACTAGTTGTTCCCGTCAGTTTGTTTGACGGAATTTGCATAGTTATTAGCCCCGGCGTTGTTTATTTAATAGTGGATATTTGTTTTATTTCTCAGTTTCAGGGGGGAGCTTTTTAATTATTTTGGGATTTGGGATTATAGAGTTTTATGCTTTAGTTCTTAGTAGCAGAGCATACAGTATTAAGATTTAACTCTCTTTGAACTTTACAATTTAGAAAGAAGAGATTTGCTGTTGTATTAAAAATGTTAATGGGCACTATTTATTTCTTATTGCGTTTTTTGTCATCAATTTTAGATTCCAGAAAAGTAGAAAGTGAAATGGACATTACAGATACAGATGAAAGACTCAATCGTTGATTTGATCTAATAGGAGAGAAATATATTTTACAATTTAACTCTGCGATTTTATAAACTATAGATGATAATCGAAATAAATTGAAGAAAATTAAATTATTTATTTGTTATTAATTTAATTGAGATTGAGTTGATTGATAGAATGAATCAAATTAGAAGGGAAAAAGGTTTTGTACGCGATTGTATTTTTGTTTTCAAAAACAAATAATTGTTTTTGGAGAACTGCACACTATTCATCATAGTCTGAATCATTTTGAAGGATATAGCTAATCCATTGCTTCTATGTTTGAAAACTTGTCTGCTCAACAACGTAAATAACGCAATGCATGTTGTTGAACTGTCAAAATGCAAGACATTGTTACTAATAGTATGTAACGCAATTTTACTCCTAAAAAGTATTAAAGCAATCTCTAATTATGAACTCTTTGCTACACTTTACTACTATTTATACGGGGAAGAGGACTTTAAAGATATATATGTTACCGGTCAAACCCGATTTCAGGCCAAACTAGTTTGTCCTAGGCCAAACTGGTAACATATATATCTTTAAAGTCCTCTTCCCCGTATAAATAGTAGTAAAGTGTAGCAAAGAGTTCATAATTAGAGATTGCTTTAAAAATGCTACACTTTGCAACCATTTCATATCCATTATTGCAAAACCTCTTCTGCAAATAAACTTTCATTGTATTGTATCCATTATATACAATTATTAAACAACTATTATTCAATCCGCGATACAATATTATTGTATAGCATTGTATGTAGATGCTGTAGCTGTAGGTCTGTTTGTCACTGCCCATTGTCCTGTCCACTAGCTAGGCCAGTAGCTAGCCTGACTTGTGGACACGCCAGTGCACACAGTGACTGCTAGCTATTGTAACTTTGCTTTCGTTTTTTGCTAGAGCAGGATATTTATGTTTGTTAAGTACTAGCTCTTACTGGAATGTTCCTTTTATGTTTGCTTTGTGTCAAAAACTGCTAAAGGGTATTCTGGATGAATGATAATAAACGATAGACAAAAAGCAAAAATACAGAACAGGCAGTCAGAACTCATAAGTTGACGTCTTTAATTATTATATTTTAGCACTTTATCAGTGACTTTCCTCTCCTCTTTATGGGCCTTATTACGTCGATTGGCACGAATTCACTCGCCCGAATCGACACTTTTAAAAAGTATATTTTTTTCTATAGGCGACCCGCATGAAGTTAAATTATTTGTGGGCGAATCGACAACTCCAGAAATACGTATTAGTCTATCGGCACGTTTTGAATTGTATGCACTGTATTGCATGTACCTACTTGCCTCATCACCTTATCTTATAACTTAATTGCATAACATTCCAAGCAAGAGTGAGGCAGAGGGCCTAACCCTTCGGGGATCTGCTGTTGTCTTATGTGCCCTCTCATACCCAGCTTCCGCTCCGCTAGCTTAAAGGACACTCAAGTTCATCTACCAACCACGCCTTCAAACTAAAACCTAACTATAATGGCAAGTAATTAGCACAACTACACGCTATGCTAAACTCGGATCCATTTGCAAAGTTTCTCCACTACAACAATAGTTGCGCAGACATCGCGGTAGTGCCGAAACTCGAGACGGGCCGAACCCGACCCGGCCGGGCCCGGCGGCTGACCGTATGTTCTGCGATGTGAACACGCTTCCCCGACCCTAGGGACGAGCCCTTTTATGTACAGACATGCTCCGTGAGCAGTCGGGAAGATTAACTACTCGCAAATTGTTCCTCTCTATAGGAATGTTTGTAGATGTGTGTCTGAGCGGAAATGTATGTGATATTTTGTTGTAAGTTGATTGTATGGGAAGGGAATGTTGTTGCGAAAAGGGATATTTGAAAATGTTTGGTTATTACATATTAGTTTGATAAAAGGGTTTTCTGTTGCTTTACGGAAGAACAGATATAAGGTACGGTATTTACATATCTAGGTACTTACCTATTTACGAGTCTCACGTGGAGAAGGCACCTACTCAAAGGCTCCCAGTCCGGTGTGACGCGTCTCTAGAAGAACTATGTCTATGAAAACGTCTTGTTCTACCAGAATCGCTTTGCACCGTCGTCGTCGCCGCGTCCCGTCAGTCGCGTGGCGTTTGTCTACGGGCGTTTGACGTTTGCAAACTTCCGCTCAAAATTAGACAAAATCCTGCTAAATTGGTGCATATTAATGGGGCACTGCTATAGAAGCTACAATTGTCATCAATAATTGTACTCATCATGCAACCACGACATGTTTAACTATCATCTATATTTTAATTGAAACAAAGTCAAAAAGCAAATAAGGCTGCATTAAAATAATCTTACGTAGTGCAAGTAAAGAGAACAAGTCGTTCAGCAGACACGTTTACGAAAGCTACATCGCCTCACAGTTACAAAACTCCGCCGTTCGGCCGCTCGCTCCACTCTCAGAGGTTAATTCCCCTCGGGTTGATCGGTTACCCTTTGTCGCTCGTTATTATGGTAATGACTGAATTATCGGCTAACGAGCCCGAGATCTACGTGTTTTGTTATTGATATGTTACCGATATCGATGTTTTTAAACTAAAATAAATCTTTTGTAACGGAAGAGTTGAGTATTTCTCGTGAATGAATCAACTTTTCACTTATAGCATAGCTTATTTCGCTGTTAGTAATATTGATGCCATTCGATAGGGCGCACTTAATTAGGTACAATAGTTGACCCTCTTATATGTAACAAAAGCGACTATGAGGTTTTTAGCGCATGGCATAGCGTCTACGGCAATAGCCACATAGCCGATAATAACTGTTTGTCGTATTTCGCTATACTTATAATGAACTATGATATTTAATCCATCGTAAAAATGTCTGTAGGTATTTCAGTTGCAGTGAGATATGGTACGAACATTAAACAGTTTTCCGTTTCAGAAATGTGTTGAAGATAAATCTGCCAAGAAGTAATAGAAATTCTGTCTGCTTGTCTGTACTTGAAAAAGATGGCGATGCGAGAAAACATTTAACTGTTTTCTTTGGATTTCTGCAAAGTAACATTACGAGTATAATGTCTCATATTATACGTCGAAAACATAACAATATTAATAATGTAATCACATGCAATTATGGACTTAGCCCAACGAGGACTGGGGCTATACTTGCAATTAGAACTGGGGGCGAAACTTAGGTACATGTATAACGTTGCATATAAATAAGATTCATAGACCCTCTTTAGAGTAGTTTATAGTAATCATGTTTGACAGCTATTGTTAATAGGATGGGAGAGAAGACTATGCTTTATGTAGCATTGTATCATTTATAAACAAGACTGGCAGGCGAAGTGGTGATTAGAGTTAATTATTAAGGGTCCTTCAAACAGGGGCAAAGCGACAGCGCGGCGCGTCACTTGTGGAACAATTTCCATGACGTTTTCATAGAAATTGTTTTAAGTACGTGAGTCGCGTCGCGTCGCGCCTGTTTGCAGGAGCCTTTAATCTGTTCTTCCTTGAGAGCAGTGGTGGGTCAGTGGTAGCGACCGTGACTTACGAGTTTTACATCGTGGGTTTGAACCCAACCAGGCGCTTCTTTGTGTAAATTATTTCTTCACCCCTGTTCTCAAAACGGTGAAAGAAAACATCGTGAGGAAACCTGCATGTCCTAGAACCAATTTAGTTCTAAGACAGTGTCCCAGCACTGGGAACAATATAGGCTGATTCATCATCATCATCATCTCAGCCGAAAGTCGTCCACTGCTGGACATAGTCCACGCTTGGCAGGCGGGTTGGCGATCGCAGTTTGGTAATAAAATGCATAGAGAACGCTGCTGCTCATTCTCTAGTCGGCCCCTAAGTCGCTTCCTACGACACCCAAGGGAAGAAATGGGATGGTGCTATTCTTTACGTCCGGCACCACACGGAACTCTTTACGTCCGGTATCACTCGGAACGCTGATGATGGTGTTAAAAACATCGCGAAAAATGCAGCAGCGATGAAAATGAAGTCAGGAGTCATTTCGTCCCAAAAATACTCCATTGTAATTTACTCAGGCTAAATATGAGGATACTTTCTATTCTCCTCAGCTCCTATTCTCATTATCTTCACGACATTATTTCAGCACTCGTTCCTCCCCCCCCCTCTCAATATTCCTGGGCCCGCTATAATGGTCCAATAAGTTAATTAAGTGGAGATTTCCTTCCGAGATGCGGCGTGTGCGCCCAGTGTGGAGGGGCCACGAGCCTCGTAAAATTAATTAGCCTTAAGTAATTTATTTTGTTAATTTATTGCCCGAGAATGTAACTTGTAAGGTTGTGTTATGAATTTTGAATTGTTGGCAGTTGAGTTTTGTTTATTAGGTAGTGTATGGAAAGTTTGTTGTATCGTGGCTGATGGCGGGTTGTTATTTTAATCCTCTTGGGGGGTTGTGTGGTCGTATAGGTACCGTTTTTGTATGACCAGTTTTTTATAACAATAGTCTGTGCCTCACGGCTGAGCCAAAAAGGTTCATTTCAGCATGCCAGACATCTGAACGAACCTTCAAAAGTTACAAATGAAACTTATAAGGACAAGTGACGGGGTGTAGGTACAGTTTCGACATACCTACCTAATTAATAATTTTTATACTTATAAATAAATAAATAAACTAGTAATCTATTTAATTACTAGTTTTATACTACCACAAATACTATAAATATTTTAAACGACGACGCGAAGTAGGGCTGCGTTTCGGTTTTTCATTTTGTCTGTGTGAAATTATTTTAATTTAATGACACTCTTCTCACTGTCATGTTAAATTAGTTCTCTACAACCCATCAAATGAATATTTTATTAATTGTAAGTTTATCTCTGTGAAAGCGTAGCATTCTATCTACGCGGCGTAGCACCGGCGCGCGGTGGCGGCGGCGCCTGCGCAACTTACGTCCAAACTGACAGGTGGCCCGATCAATCATGGTAATCCGTCGTGAAGCCGTTTCAATTAGGAATTCACCTACTTGCAAATGTAATATAGACCTATAATTACCTCTGACACAAAAGTCTCTGATCTGAATGACATATTCTTTTCATGCGATCTGTCATTTTATAAGTACCTAATTATACAAGGTGGCACGCGCAACATGTAACCATGAATTCAATATCTGAATCAAGAACCCCCTGCGTTTCCTGTGTTTTTTCTTCATTTTGTTGTATTTTAACCGTGTGTGGAATTATGGAACAATAATTTTTTCTTTAATTTGGGCGCGGATTTCCCACCCTGTAGGTAATGCGAAGTATAATGTCATTTGAATTTGGTATTTGTTTGGTTTCTTGATCCAATTCCAACAATGAATTCAGATAAGTTCTAGATTTTCTAGATTAAAAAAAAACCATTGGAAAAACAATTGATGACTGACTGCACGAACCGGTTTCAGTAAAACGCTACCTTTTGTTATCACTTTATCAGTTACGCCTCAACATCCTCAGCTATACTACTTCTTTTCATAACCCACCTTCTAACTACTACTGCAACTACTGACCCTCAATAATCACAATCCAAAATCGCGACATCAGTATTAATTATCAATTAATTACTAACAACAATCTCTCGCTCGTTGACAGCAACTAATACGTGATACACGAACAACAGTCGGCTCTTCATCTGACATCCGATACCGCAGTATACTGACAGTTGTATTAATTAACATGTCATTAGGTATCAACGGCTCGTCTTGTTCCAATTGATAGGTATCTAATTCGTGATTTGATCGCACTGCGAACGACTAAACTGTTGGATGAAGTAATTAATTTACATATTTTGCGGTTTAATTTCTAAAACTAAGTAGTGATTCTACTAATTCGAAGACATGTGCCACAGAGAGGGGAACTGTGTCCCAGCAGTGGGAACTTTATAGGCTGCATAAGAAGGCTCAACACGTTTTCGAGTAATTCAAAACACATCAAGCATATCACATTGTAATTTCGCCCCACATCAGATTCAGCAATCAATCCGACACACCTGGCTTCTGCTCTGGCATCCTACGCCGAATTAGTTTCCGACACGGGACTAATTAGCACATCATTATGGAACTGGCGTGTAATATGTTTAGTTGTACCACTGCCGGGCTTCCTGACACCCACGCGAGGTGGTATTGTCGGTAATTAATGTCCAGGTTAGTATGTGCTTTGTTTTTTTTTTCTAATTGAATCAAAATGTAGATAAACAAAATATCTCACTCTTTAACCCATTGAAGTACCTACGGTTGAAGTTTTGTTGTTATTGCGTCTAGTTTAGTGTTCCGCAAAGTGTTCAATTTCATATATTCATATATATTTTTGCTGTCTTCTAATTTCATTTGATAATTGTTTAATTTAATTATTGCTTAGATCAACACGTTCTTTCCTCAGTGGAAAAGTGCTTTTGTTGTTTCTTAAATTGTTTACATTTTTTAATTATTTGTTTCTGAGTTGTGCTTCAAGTTAGAAAACATTCAAGTATATCTATAAAGCTTATACATTGTTGCATTAAGCATCATCAATGATAAATATGATCAGACGGATAATTATTATTACCAGTAGCTTGCTACAATGGCTTTAATTTTGACAGTTCAAAAACAATTTTTGCGCTATTTACGTTGTTGAGAAGACCAATTTTTCGAACCTACGAAGCAATGGATTAGCAATATCCTTCAAAATGATTCGGATTATGATTGATAGTGTGTTGTGCAATAAGGCTGATGGGGTGTTTCTTAAAAGTGACGAATTAATTACTTTTTATGACTTGACATTCGACTTTCGATCAACAATAATAAACAACATGCTGTTTACTTTCTTGACGCAACAAAAGAATGAGTGTGTTGTGTTAAATAAAAGAACAGTGTCTGGAAACAGTAATATGTCTGGAAGATCCAATTTAATCCCTTATTCTGTCGTTAAATGTAAATTTAGAATGTAATGAGTTCTGCGTTATTTGATAGTAAATTAAGCGGTTTACTTTTAATAAATGGGGAGTTTTAGTGGGACTAGACTTATATTATTGTAGTCTGGCGTTACATTCCCCAGTTTAATGTATTTTTTTTCATATGTGACAAGGTCGAAGGCATTTGTGGGTTTACCTTGCGGTACACCTACTCTATTTTTCTTTGATTTACTAGAACTTTTACAAGATTTTATGATTGGACTCCCCTTTTCTTTATTTATATGCGTTATATCTATTTACATCATGATCCCAAGAAACATCAATAAACTTCATGTTTGTACATGAACAATCGATCACTGAATCATCTTCGTACAAGCACCTAACGAGTCTTGCAGAGTTAAATCAAATCCGAGTCGATTGCGAGAACATAACAATTGCACGGTGGATCGCTTCGCTCGTAATTGGTGGCGCAGTATACGTCACCGTATATCGTTTACTGGGAGTGTTGATACCGTGGCGTGGCATGGCGCATTAGAGGCCTGTTTAGCCTCGCAGGATAAGGTAAACACGGCGAGGTTAGGACGCTTGTGTGGGCTGCGCTTTATTAGCGTTTGTAAGCTGTTATATCGTTATGATCTTCCTAAGGAGTGATTAGGATTGTAAAAGGGTTCTTTAGAAGTAATTTGAGTTATAAATATTATCAGATATGGTTTGGTAGCTTATGCAGCCATAACGTTAAGGTACTTTGTGAACAAGATACTTAATACTGAAAAAGGCTGGGGGAGATCTCGATGTTTAAAAAAAGTTATGCAACATTTTTCTCTTCATGGACTTTTATGGGCTGCAATGTTTGAACAGCTAAACGCAGGAGACAGGAACACATTAAAAAGTCCTACACCAAAAGCCGACGATCTCAAATCAAAAGTAACAACATTAGTTTAACGACATAGATACGCCATAAAAACCCCGTAAAGAAATAACCAAATGTCCATAATTTTAATTTACGGCAGTCTCCCGATCGGGTGCAGTTTTTAAATAAAGCGAATTTACTGGCGTAGTAAAATCTATTACTCGTCGTGCCGGCTCGGGTGTAAATTAATATTATTCGCTTCTTATTCGCTCCTCGTATCCGTTTTATACCGTTGCGGGTAGAGAAAGGTCACACGGGATGCCGCACTGTTTTACTACGACTAATATTTTCTGGTTTGCGAAGTAGCAGTGTAGCAGTTTAGTCCGAGATTTCGTGTAATGGTTTTCTTGGCTTTGCTCTCGGAATCTTTCATTATTCTCTAGTTCTTGACTTGGCATAACGTAAGGCTAGATTTCTTCCTTACCTACTTTAGGTTATATTTCCTACTTTAGCTTCCATGAAAGTAAATATCTCGTTCGAATCTGTAAAATTAAATCCTTCTTACAAATCCACAGTGTAAGTTGAGAATGGCACTTGCGAGCAATAATAAAATCTAATATTACTCGGTTTCTTGTCTGGCGTAAATGAATATTATTCACTTTACTTGTTTTATGTGGGTGTCTGCGGATTGCTCGTACCTAACTCGTAAGATTCCTCACAGTAGTCGCGCTTTGTCGGCGTTATTATAGCACTTGAGACTTTTTAGAATTTCTTGTATGAGTATTACAATTGTTTCGTTGAATAATCGTGGATTTTCTTACTCTGAACCTTAAGTAAATCATCTTTTATGTTAAAATAGCTTCGCCTGAAGCATGTATGTTTTGCACAGAAATTAATAATCATGATTTCAATAGTAAACCAGTTCTTGAAGTTCCCAAATAATGTTGTAAAGAGCAGCTTACCACCTTCTTTCCCAAATGAATCATTATTCGAAATCACTTGGCCTTTCGAATCGAATAGAATTCTTTAAGATATTACGACTCACTCGATATCTAATAGCAGGTAGTTACACCGCCATCTTGTTGTAATTTTTTTTTAGCTTCCTTCGAGTCGCCGGTTCTCAATGGACGACGATTTACGGCAGACATCGTGGCAACAAAAACAACCTTTTTTCAAAATACGAACACGACGAGTTATTCATAAAGATGACCTCATAAAAGGTTTATGTTCAAACTCTATTCTAAAGAACTTTGAACTTAAAAACTGAAGAAATAAAGTTGAATGTAAGTCGTTCCGAGAGTTGTACATTTTTTTGTAAAAGTTTGTTTAGGACCATTTAGTTTGATGCATCGATGCGTTAAATTTTTTCTGGTAGTTGACGAAATTATTTGCGGTTAAATTGAGAAAGGACATTTAAAATTGAAATTCATTTTGGGATTATGTGTGTAAATTAAAACTTTTGCCTTTCTTTAGTGAACTGTTTAGTCGTTGGTTCCAGTTCTGATAGAAAATAAATGTTCTTTTAGTTTATCGTTTCTTTTTACGATCCCTTGATTTACACCTGTAGGGTATCTATTAAAAGCGGTTGTGTGTGGCAGTCATGTGAGGTACATTTTGTTTTTTGTTTTCTTTTAGTGGGAAAATTAAAGGTGTAAGTATAACTCGATTTCTTTAGAAATAAGCATCACCTCTGTACCTATTTTTCTGTTCATTTCTTCTTATCTGATTAAATTTGTGTGTAGGTACATAAATGGTTGAAAAAATACATATATATTGTCGAATCACATAAAAAAAATAGGAAGTAGGTAAGAACTTTCTTACATGGTTTTACTAAACGTCATGGAGTTATAAAGTATTATGACTTTTACTTGTCTATGATTCGACTCCGGACTATACAAAGTGTAACGTTGTTGTATACGCACCAAGGGCATGGCTTCTTTGGATGATATCAAACGATAGGACGAAGGGTTTTTAATCCTGTCACTATATGTTCGGAAGTTATGAGAATTTTGAATATATTGATACCAGAAACCGACCTTTTTAAATTGAAATAAACACATCACTCGGGCAGAGATTTATCGTGATATTGGCAAGTAACATGGAAAGTTATTGACCTACGTAGTGCAGTGACACGTTTGTTATGATTTGAATTTAAGAAGCCGAAGATTTGGTATCTTTTCTTAGAGTATTTTATTTTGAGCTGAAACTATGTATAGTGATTCTATACCAGCTGTTATCTTTAGTGCTTAAGGATAGCTATAGGGTTTCTGATACATCCTGTATAGGTAAAACAACCATAAAGCGCTTTACATGTCCATAGCTAGACTTCACAAAGGAAACACGATACACAGCCTACTCGTACTTTTCCACCACAGGTCACCTAAGTTCAGACAAAAATAAAAGGTCAGTGCACAATTCAACATGTTAATTACAAACTAACATTGTTTTACGACGTGTGCACGTAAACATTGTGCTGTGCTGAGCCATAACACGCGTTAACATTGTTAATACCGTAAATATTTGTGTGTCTGTCTGTTTGTTTGAGGGCCTATTGCACCCGCTTTGCTTCAAATTATGTTATTTCTAACGTTACGAGGTTGTAATGTAACTATAAGCTATGCAGGTCTGAACTGTCTTACATAATTAATAGGTTAGGGCTGCCTTTTGAGAGACGAATCAGGATTCAAATATAAAAAAAAATGTTCTGAAGTCAAAAAAAAAAAATCAAAATATTTTATTTCACATAAGCCTGCATGGGCACTTATGAAACGTCAGAAGCTAGGTGCACGGTTCCAATTTGTCGTTTCCTATGGAGAAGAGCCGGCAAGAAACTCCACGGTTACTCTTTTAAAAATAATTGGCTTTTACAATGTTTTCAAATTACAGTGATAATAGGTATGGGAGGACAGTGCAGGCCAGTCAATAAGTACCAGGTACTTAGAGGAATGAAAATACAGAATAGAAAACGTCTACAAATCTAGTCTCTAAGGCCTACAACGTTCTCTCATTCACAATATGTAAAAGAATCTACCTATATAAAATGAATCTATTTGAACCAAGTGACATGATTTCGATAACAATCACTGAAAATAAATAGTAGGTAGTAAAATTGATGTATAATGTCAAATAATGACGAGAATATGTCAGACATTGTAAAAAAAATAATAATAAAAAGAATAAAAATTAACATAGCAATTTGGGAGCAGTTAATAGACTTTCACACGGTTTTGCTGTTAATGAGGTACCAGGGAAGCCACATGTGCAGAAGGAATTAATGCCAAACTTCCCTGTCTTCAACGTAGTCTTTTATCTTATAATATGCTTTTTTGATAAGGACACGTTTGATGTGAGTTTTAAACTTTCCATCGCTAAGTTCTGTAACCGACTTTGGCAACTTGTTATAGAAGCGGATACTGTTTATTAGAAATGACTTGCTAGTTTTAGTTAATCTAAATTTTGGAATCACAATTTCATCTTTACTACGTGTATTTAGATTATGGAAATCGCATCTTTTTTTGAAAAGACCTAAGTTTTTGCGAACATACAAGATATTTTCTAGAATATAAAGAGAAGGCAGAGTAAGTATATCAATTTCGTTGAATTTGTTTCTAAGAGACTCGCGAGGCCCCATTTTATAGATTGCGCGGATTGCCCTCTTTTGTAAAATAAAAATTGAATCTACGTCCGCTGCCGATCCCCACAGCAGAACGCCATAAGACATAATACTGTGAAAATAAGCAAAGTATACTAACCTAGCTGTGGCTACATCAGTCAACTGCCTTATTTTTCTTACTGCGTAAGCAGCTGAGCTTAATCTGCTTGAAAGCGCTCTAATGTGGGCACCCCATTGCAATTTTGAATCTAAAGTAATTCCCAAAAATACAGTTTCCGAAATAGCATCTAGTTTCTTGCCATCAAGTTTTAAATTTAGACCTACTTGGGGTACATTTGGTAGCGAGAACTTAAGACATTTAGTTTTGTTCGCATTGAGTAAAAGATTATTAGCAGCAAACCATTTCGATAGAACAGCTAGGCTTTCGTTGACATGTAAGACATCCGTATCTTTTCTATCTATTCTAAAAATAAGAGAAGTGTCATCAGCGAATAAAATTATATCCGAGAAGTTAGCCATCAGATAGGGAAGGTCATTAATATAAACTAGAAATAAAAAAGGACCAAGAATTGAACCTTGAGGCACGCGCAAGTGTAAGCAGATTAAAAGTTACACGTATCCTCTCGTTTGTTAGGCAAGCTCATTGAGTCTGATAACAATAGCTAACTAATTGGGTTAATTAATTGACACTTGACAGTTTATCACAAGCTTGACCAAAACAAAACGGAATTCACTAATTGCTAAGTCTGAAATTAAAAACAGTAAATAAATAGATACCTGCCGTGGAGTCCAAAATGGTCCTCCAAAAAAAATTAAAACTTTATTACAAAATAAAACAACCCACTTTCAAAAACCACTACAAAGTGAAAAATAACGGAGTCGGCGGCAAAAAACGAAAATATAAAGATTAGAGAGAAAAAGAAACTGACTTCCGAAATTAAATTATTTTCCACGTTGTAGTGTTTTTTTAGGTGTCGGTTGTTCTTCTATATAATTACTAGAGTAGACCACATTTTGCTAAGTCTGATTATCTTTTCCAAATAATTCATACCATTCGTCATCTAGCGCCTTTATTTCAGTGATTCATCATCTTCATCTGAAAATTTAACGGTTGACGATCACAAACAATGCTTTCAAGTCAAGATGGCAGCTTGTAGCATGCTATATGGTTCTTTGTTAGCGACGACATTAAATTGACGACTGTTTGTCTTGAGTTTGTCGCCGAAATTACACTTGCACAATTCCACATCTGGTTAGGAGTGCGCAATTTTTGGGGACGAAGTATACGTTGTGATTTATATGGGTCACCTCCACAAATAAGGTGGCCAAACGAGTAACTAAATGTATTTTCAAAATATTGGTATCTACAACAAAATACAGGAAACATTGGAGTAGTATCTTCTGTCAAAACATGCCTTTTAAAATATTCTGAAATTGATAGATCTTTCAAAAATTAGTCAATTACTCGAATAATAAATGGATTCTTACGAAGAACATGCATTTAACCCCAAAGAGGTTGCTTTCATGAGCACAATGACTAATCGTCAGAGCCCTCACAACACGCATCAACAAGTTTATTGACGTTCAGTGCTCACCTACCAGATGCAACTCTTCCATATTGCTTCATTTATGTTAGCAGCTTTTAACCGAACACATTGTTAATTTGCCCCGAGACGCATTAGCTGGACAACTGTTTACACAAACACTAAGTTTACACTTTAGATTGTTGCCAATATTTGTTATAAAACACTAACTTAGTTCGATGTTTGTTTAACTTCAAACAGTACATTTTGTTACGTCCGGGTGTTGGAGGGAAAATTTGAGCTGTCAAATAGGCTCTGTGGAAAATTACAGTTAGTTATTGTGTTTCCAGTTAATGAGATATGTAATTTACTTTCTTTATTCTATGCGTAGGTATTGGCAGAGACTCTTTGTAATAAATACCACTAGATTGATAAAATAATACTTACCAACATGCAAGGTGCAATGTGTTCTCTCTTTTATTTGTTGCAACTGTAAAAATCACAAAATTCGTAGGTAATAACTATTTGCCGACTGAAAAATAAAAGTGATGTGATGATACCAAACAAATAAAAATCAAACAACAATAAAATTAAAATCAAAGCTCCTATCATGAAGACTGCAATAAAGTACGAAATAAATAAATCATAAGTCACATCGTAAACACGACACAAACACTATCTGTGGTCGGAACGCTTTGTTCTATGTTTATTGCTTCACGCTTGTAAACTTTTACGGGGCTGGCAGTGTTAGAAGCTATGCCCGATGCTAATTGAGACGCCATAATGGGTCAAAGGCCATCATCTGCGTCTAGTTTAGTGATATTTGAGTTTGTTTGAAAACAAATTGATAAAATACTGGTATTCAGCTGCACCTGGTCATGTAGTTAGGAAAAGACTAGGTAGATCGATCGAAATACTTAGTGAATTCATTGTCCGACTACATCAGTGATCGCTCAGACGATAGACATATTTTTTTTTAATCAGCTGATCTAATTAAACTTCTATAGTAGGTGTGCACATATGTTTATATTTCGTCATCTGTAGCTAAGAATAGATTGTCGCATGCTATTTGTGGGTGTATCAGGTGGGTCGGAGATTCCACCTGCGTGTTAACGACGACATCAAGTGCCAAATTCGATCAGTTACGATTAACTGCGTCGGTGCTTTTAAGGCTACCTAAATGTTTTCTTATGCGAATCAAGTAATTTATTGATGAACATTCCAATCATCCGTCCGGGATTTGTTCGACGTGTAAGGTTTTCAGGCTGCACTTTGTCCGGCCTTGTCATTTATCCAGTATTTTCGACTTTGAGGAGTTTTTACTTGTAAATAAAAAATGTTAAACTAGAACTGAAATAAAAAAGTAGGTGCTTACCTACTTAAGGGGAATCTAGTAGCGGGCTTAAACTCACTGATGGGTCTGGCTAAAAAGCACGCTGTCCCACAAGGCATCGTGTCCGACAGAGATAGTATCAGTGATGAGCAGTTAGATTCTAGTCTACTACACGCAAAACATTATTGAGTGAGATGCAGGATTCATTATAGTAAAACAGGCGAGTAAAAAATTAAGAAAGGTTCTTCGGAAGATCGGGTTTTATGAAAAAAACCGCTGCATAAATCAATGACCAATGAAGTTGATTGAACTTTTTGATATTTGAGCTTTGTGGGTACCGACTTAGTTTTGGAGATTTTACACTTCTTTTATTACTTGAAAACGCCCAAAGTTAGGTTAAATTAGCAAGAAAAACGAATCTTTGTTGGCTCATAACTTTTTACTGGCTTTTTATTTTAGTATTCTGTTTCCGTACATTCACTATTAATAATGAGACAAAACCGTACCATGTTTAATTTTTTATGTACATTTTTGAACAGTGGAGTAATACACTCCCGAAGTTTGTATGGAAAGAATGTCGACTAGATTTACCTTAAGTAATCTTATTAAAAATAAAATGTTTGGACTTTGAAATTGAAAACATGTGACAATATCTAGCAACCCGCATTAGGCGCGCGTGGTGGATTACGGCCCACTCCCTCTCGCAGAGAAGAAGCTTGTGTCCAGACAGTGGGAACATTATTGGCTGATTATGGTAAACCCTACTTAGAACGAACTAATTTCTGGATCTTTGTCATAGCTTCTGGAAGTTTGTAATTACGACACTCATATTTAGGATTAACCATTAGGTACAGTGGCCTGCATCAACTGGGTACCCCAGTTGTATTAAAATTTTAATACAACTGGGGTACCCAATTGATGCAGCCCACTGTACCTACTTCGTGAAACTTCAGGCATAAGTCAATCATGTGGCCATTAAATGAGTAGGTAGCTAATACATACATTAACATAGTTACTACAAACCTCCGAATAAATTCAATTGTAACAATAATAATCATTCGAATCTAATTACAATCAAATTGTCATTAATCTCATTCGGTTTCCAATCGTTACAAAAAATACCTTATTTCCTTGAGGCAAGGTGTAAAGTTCAATAGATGTTGTTGGGTATTGTGAAGAATGACGGATGTCTAAATAATGGGTGAGCACAGATTGTGGTATTTGTGTAGTGGATTATTGTTATATAATTAAGGCTATAATTTTGTCGTTTTGTTGAGCGTCAAATCGTTTTTGTTGCTCAATCAGGTCATTTGTTGGGTGTATTACTATGACGAATAATCTATTATATTATATTCTAGCCAGCTTATTTGGACCTACCGTAACTTTCAGCATTGACAATTTAATTTAGATTACCTTTAAATACCTAATACTTAAGGCTCCGATCGCGAAACAGCACGACGCGACTCTAGTAGAACCATTCTTATGAAAACTTCATGGAAATTGTTCTTCTAGAATCGTGTCGCACCGTCGCGTCACTCCTGTCTGCGGGAGCCGTAATCCAGAGTCTTTGCTCTTTATCAGGTAAACTTTATTTTAGTGTCGCCCCCCGCACCTGCCTTATTAGGTACTCTTCTCTACTCTCTAATTTCCTAATACTTATTATTTTTGTTACAGGTAATTGATTTGTTTGCCTTCAGTGAATAAGAACTGTAATACAGGGTGATTAGAAGATGGGTGCAAAGCTTTAAGGCGAAGATAGTACAGACAATTTAGAACCATTTAAGCCATGGTTGTCTTAGACGAAGTCTTACCAAATATTTGTAACCAAATTTTTAAGTTTTTTTTCGGAAATTCTCAAAATTTAATGTAAACTGCATAATTATGGCCAAATTGAATGATAAATGAATTCATTTTTTATTTATTTAATTAAAGTAATGTGTAAGCAATCAAGCAAAACATGTTTTAGGCTTCTGTGTCATTAGACATTTTTTTTACAGACATTTAAAGCTCAGAAAAAATAAAAAATTTGTACAATACGTCTTTTAAACCTTATAAAAAAAAAAAAAATTGGTAAGACTTCGTCTAAGACAACCATGGCTTAAATGGTTCTAAATTGTCTATACTATCTTCACCTTAAAGCTTTGCACCCATCTTCCAATCACCCTGTATAACACACCGCGACACAGTACCTTCGTAGACAAAAGCAAAGTTTCAGGTAAGTATCATTTATGTTTACATTAATATCAAACACAAGTATCTTTGGTTAAATATAATTATGTATAATATTGTTGGTATAACGAAGTCATAACTTCCGGATAATTAATCATGTTTTGCTACAATAATTGCTCAATTATTGGTTTTAGTAATTTTCTGAATTAATGAACATTAATTTGGCTGTTTGTTTCCTTATTCACCGTCTCAACTTCTAAAGTTAATTGCAAATGTAAAATCGTGGATTGAATTTATCTGATATTTCACGAGATAAACAGTTTATTGATTGATTACAGGTTATTAATAAATACTAAATGATAAATTATTTTATTTCTGTAAGTAGGTTTGTACAAACACTTTTTTTACACGTCAATCATATTTTTAAAACTAGTTGAGGCGTTTCCTATCTGTACTCTGAGAAGAAAGGCCGAAACAAACTCAGAGGCTAGTCTCTTTTAAAGTCCAGACATAATCTTGGTCAGATCATGTGAAGACCATATGGATTAGTGTCTGAAATGGTCTTTTGAGGAAAGTACCACTCAGATTGAGTGGACCTGTCCAATCATTGCACGCATTTATCAGAAATAATCATGCTAAAATTTATTGTATTTCGAAACTCTACTTAATAAATATCCAAAGTTATAGGTAGTTCAGAGTTTTAAATAGCTAAGTAGTCAAGTTTATCTTTGAACTTAGCTAAGTGTAAATCAGATGTTTCCGTTCCTAAGTTAACTGGATCATGAGACTAAACATCCTGAATACGATTGCTTTAGTTGTGATGTCTAAGTACATAACATCACGTCTGTATTCCCAGAAGGGTAGGGCAGAGTTGTGCCTACGCATAGTACACCCACATTTTTCTAGTTATGGTTAAGTCCCTTGTAATACGGGCTAGGCTGTTGCCATCAACCGGGCACGAATTCAGTCACGGGCTGGTGCTGAGAAATCTCGAACTGAAAATCCAATAACCCTTTGCTCGACCTGGGAATCAAACCCAGGATCTCATGCTCTGCAGAGCATGCGACGTAGCCCTGCGACTACTTGACCAACGAGGCAGTCTAAGTACCTACGTACAAACATACCGGATCAAGAAAGCTACCTACCCAAAAACTTCATCGGAATTTTCATTGCAATGCGTTTAACGTCGCCGCCATTTAAAATTTGACTTGTCACAGAGTGAAAAAGTCGCAAGACTTTGGCCGGTACATCCTTGCAACATTACAGACGTAATAACTGTAGTCTGTGGCTGTAGCTCAACTGTCGGGAGATTCCTGTTGCGTGTAATGACGCTGTGGCCGCGCCTGTACCGACCGCAAATCTGTGAATTTGGTGAAATCGATTCAGAAACTTATTAATACTCGAGAAATGGCTTGAGACACCAAATTGGCGCCTTTGTACACTTGTCGAATGAGAGCTAGAACGAAAAAAAGTGTAACAAAAGTGTATGTCGTGACGGTCAAAATAGAGAGGTAGAGAGAAGAAATAAGCCAAAGTCGATTATGTTAATTTAATTTTCCTTCTTTGGAATACTTGGTAAAAACGAAAACATTCTGAACCTCGACGATAAAGTCAGCGCTACCAAATTATTGCATTAGTAAATAAATAAAATAAAGGCACCAAATGTATAATTATGAAAATAAAAGATAGCCTTGTTATAAACTAATTTGGATACCTTGCAGGTAAAACAATATTATTTGCCGACCGTACTTTCCGCTCGGTCGGTCGCAATGACCATCTTGCCAAGTCGTCATTACAGTATTGGCAAAAACTTTAATAACCCATTGTTTTGTGACCAAACAATCGAGCCGCCATCGAGGGGTCTCTTAGACCCAATTGTAATTTCATCACGAGGTAATTTAGGGTTACAGAATGATATTCAAGAGTTCCAATTCGCGAATTATGTATGAATCGAATAACTGTATCTAAGTGTGTGTGTGTGAACTTGTGTTGGGGTACGTACGTGTGTGTGTTAGAAAATGAGATGTGTTTTTTTACGAAAATTTGATTGATGGTTTGATCCGATCTTGAATGTTAATAAAGTCAAATGTTAATGTTACCGTGTTGTCGGAACTTGGAGACGAGTTAATCTGTAACTGTGATGGATGGGCAGGAGATTTAGCTACATAAAGATCTTTTGCACACGGCTTTAATCTACAGATTGATCTACTTTTAAACTTCGAAAATTACGTAACGTCTGCTACTTGCCGACAGATCACAATGCTAACTAAGCATGTGAGAAGAACCTTGAAATTCTTCACATTTTCCGGACTTTTTCGGCACTGACATAAAGCCTGTCCAAATTGGTGGACTATCAAGTTCTCGCGAGGTCGGCGACGCTCGGCTGACGGCGCGGCTGGTGTGGGGCCCCCGTCGTGTAGGTATCCTGGGAACACAAGGGTTATGTGGTCTAAGTCATAGGAGCATGCGGATAGAATAATCAAACTTTGTAAAACATACAATACTTTATTTTACAAGTATTTATTTTTTATTAATATTTACTTATATCTGTCGTTTTCCGATTGTGGCGAGACTTTCGTATGCAAAGTTGGCAATCCTGTCTAACGATTCGATGGACAGCTTTCCTAACATAGTTGTATTTTAATGATTCCGAATATAACAAATATACAACCCTAGTTTTAGTATACCTATGCGAAACCCGAAACACGTGTCTATTATTTTTATGTAAAGAATCTATTTACAAAATTTCAAAACTGATTCATGAAAAATCACAAAGTTAAAAGCTTGTTATGTATAAAGTTGTCTTCACAAACATGGTCACCACGCGGCACCCCGCGCCTATTACACTGTGTAAAAAATATTGGAACCGATTCAGTTACTTATTCTAAACAAACTATACTCAGGTTTCACATATACTAAAAATAATGTTGTATAATAATAATAACGACCTAAGTTTTTGTTAACCTTGAACCTCATAAAGCGTCATTGCACAACTTTTACTATCATACCAGCTACTGAAAAAACTGAAAACAAAGAAACTTTCTTCCGGTTCCCTTCAAGCTATAGGTACCTACACTAAATTAGCTCGCTATATTTCAGACAGATAAGACTACATTGTAGCAAGCATGATAAAATTAATCATGTAGAGCCTGTTTAATTTTGCAAGAGTGTAAGAAATATGAAAGTATCTACCTACCTATACACGTATTGCTCAGTGTGAAATATGGTCCGTAGGGAAATTAGTTCAATGTTTTGTCTTTGCATACTGAATAAGGTGGATAAGTTAAATATTCCTTTACTTATTATATTTACAGGAAAAGTTGAACGAACGAAAATTATTCGTACGTTTTACAAATATAGAGTAGAAGAATATTTTAGTCGCCTTTTCTTATTTTGAGTTGTTGGTCATCCCAATCTCGTTCAATTAAAGTACACCATATCATCTCGCCTATATTACTTTGTAGGTACACCCACATTTTTCGCCGTTGGATAAATATGAATCTGCTGAAATCGGGCCGATTTCTCTTTTAGGTGATGTATCAAAAATAAAATAAAAGTTTATAATTGCTGCGAACACATCCGTCGCTTCCGCTCATCGCTTTTTCCTGACCTGTAACCTGTCTAATTTGACAGGTGTCATTCCACTTGCGTGCCAAGTTCTCTGGCTTAACGTTTTTATTCAGTTTTTCGTTTACACGTGTGGAATTTTGACGATAGCTTTCTTTTTATAGTATTTTGAAAGACATGTAAATTCTGCAAGATTTTATTTTGGAACTTATATAAAATCTATACATTGTGATTTTAAATTCTTTTAAGACAAACAAATGAGAAATATGTGATACCTATTCCTATTCCTTATTTATCTCGTTCAATTAAAGAATTGAACGAGATTGGGATGACCAAGAACTCAAATTAGAAAAGGCGACTAAAATATTCTATTACTCTAGGTATATTATTTGTATAGAAGGTAAAGTAAGGAGTTTTAATTTAATCAAATATGGCTTACAGCTTTGGGTGTTGTCAATATGGGCCAGTATCCGGCCCCTTTTTTTTTGGATTATAAATAGAGGAGTAGGATGGAGTGGTGTTATGACATCACTCCATATCTTAGCCACGATTTTGCTTATGCGTAGTATGCCGCTAGTGCTGTTTCTGTATTTGTGCTGCACTTAATTTAAAACAAGGCGTAGGTAAACTTAGATGATTTAGATTTCACTGTTTCTCTGTGCTTTTTCCAATTGAGATGTGTGTCTATGTTTATACCGTTATAAGTTAAATTTACTTGTTGATTCTTTAAGGGTGTCATTAAAAATTAAATTTACACTTAAGGGGTGTGTACGGTCTAAATTGTATCATTTTAGTATTTTTCACAGTTAATTTCTAAATTGTGACCTTGTAACCAAAGTGTTACTATCTGGAAAGTATTTTGTAAGATTGCATTTGGGTCACAATTTTTGTCACATTTCACATGTATGCAGATTAAGATTGTCTTTAGATTCTGATATTATAATACCTACTTTTAGAGACATTCTTCTTTACACAATATGTCAAGACAGGTGAAAGCCTGTATATTTTAAAAGGCTCGGTCTCACACTATAACATAATACCCCCACGTCGCCTGTCACAAGTGTATTTACGACTGTAACACAACAGATAAGACCCCGCCACCAAATAAATAAACACATCAGTTTGTGGGACCGCCATAAAATGGGCAAACTACCGAAAAGGGTTCTGTCTGACCAAACTCCGATTTGTGCAACACAGTGTAAGATACAGAAGATCTACAATTTTTTTTAACCGACTTCAAAAAGGAGGAGGTTATCAATTAGACATGTTTATATATATTTTTTTTATGTATGTTTGGGCATAACTCCGTCAGTTATGCCCAAACATACATAAAAAAAATACTAAAAATATTGTAACTATTTTGTTGTTCGATAGGGGTTTATTCCGAAATGGTCCCATTTAAGTTAATTTCATATGGATCTGATGATGCGTTTCGGAGAAAAACAATGGAACTCTTCAAAAAATTACAGCAAATCAACCGCGATTGCTGCTATCGCATAAATACCTATGCATTGTTTTGACCCCAAGGATGATGAAATTTCGAATTGGTGTGGGGTGGGTACAGTTGCCAGCACATCAAGCTACTCCAAACTGTAAAATTTTCCCAATTGAACATGAACCTTAAAGCTTTATGTAATAAAGTTAAATTTGACAGATTGGGGTAGCTTGATGTGCTGGCCTCTGTACTATAACTAAAAACTGAAAAAAAAACCTTTATGTGGTAGTGAAAAATAACTTTAATTTCGGAAGTCGGAGACTTTGTATATGTATTTTATTTTTGGCACCGCCTTCCGAAATTAGTTTTCCCGGAAGTAGGTTGTTTTTTTTGGAAAAGTTTTTATTTAACCCACGGTTTTCTTTGAAATTATGTCGGGTTCGGTTTTCGTCAAGTTTTCGTGGGAAATCTACCAATTGGGTTCTCTAAAACCTTGGCTGTATGATGGGTTCTTAAAAGTACCATGGATGATGTAACACATAACCTAACATCACGCATGGTTTTCACGAAGGATTGTGCAGAGTTTATATCCCATGTAAAAGGGGGCAAGCCTATTGCCATCAACCGGGCGGATACCCAGACACTCTCTCTCTCTCTCTCTCTTGTGGGAGGACAATCAGATTTTCGGATATCATGCGCTATGACACAAATGGCAAGCTGACCGTCCTTATACACCGTGAAATTTAAATGGTTGTTTTCCCGCGACAGAACAACTTGCCATAAGGAGTACTTTCGAAGCATAGAGTAAAAGTAAAAAAATTAAGATGTTTTTTTATAATTAAAAAAATGTTCATCAACTCGAAAACGTGAGAATCTATAGTAACACTAGAGATAACTTGTAGGTACTACTTAAATCGCACGCGCTGCCGACAAAGGGAACAGCTATCCATAAATGTTCAAAGCAAAATAAACTCTCGCACGTGGTGATTTTTCACAATAATTGTTAATCTGCCATTTTTTGTTTTTAATATTTTTTTATTTGTTTATAAAACGATTGTATTACCAAGACAAAACCATTTCGCTTCGGGAAAACAACCATTAAAATTTCTCAGTGTATTGATCATTTCTTAGTATATTGATACTTTTAGATTTTCTGCCTACTGTCTGTTTTGTGAGCTATGTAATGGTATTCAGTTTTGAGTTATTGAATATAACGGAGGCTTATAGGAAATTGTGGGTCCTTTTTGTGATTACCAGTCAGAAGGGTTTATGGAGATAGCACACGTACTTAAGGGGTTGGTCAAGAGTAAATGATTACCCAGGGTGTGTGGATATTTTGCATATAGGTGTTGTGTGGTTCGGTGGTTCGATAGTCAGCTATGATGCGATAACTTAGGTAATTTTATTTAAGCAACATCTACACATTGCTTAAATTCCCTAACTTTAAGAGTATCTATCTAACCTCAAGATTTTAAACTCACTCTTAAGGTTCCTATTAATATTCTCTTTTTTCTATTGAGCATTTTAATTTATTTATTTCTTTACTTTCAACCTTCTTGTTGTTAATAGAAAAATGTGTTATTTTTTTGTTATTTTATATTACTTAGATAATAACATATTAAACCCATGAAGCCATGTCATGTAACCGTATGATAAATACAAAATTAAATCGAATAGCCCAAACTCTTCCCTTGGGAACTACTGCCTATGAAACGGTTGCGCCCGCGTCGCTGTCGTACACAGTTCACTTGATGTCAGTTAATCTGTCACCGACCAGTCTTCAGTGCTGCCACACACTGTGTAACGATATAATTGTGCTATGGTATGCCTCAACTATTTATTGGGTAACGAAGTACATGGTTAGTTTTAGAGACGATCAGATTTTTCAGTTCTTTTGGTTTTACAGCAGTGGTGGCCAGTAACGGCCCCGACTTGGTTGTGGGTTTGAAACTTTGAACCCAGGTCGCTTTACTTTGTGTGAATAATGTTATCACCACTGCTCTCATAAATGATGATGGAAATCTTCGTGAAGAAAGCAGCTAGTGCTAGAACTGAAAACATTAAGTAAGATTAAGTCATTAAGTTAGTTTAGAGGTTTGACTTCAACTTAGTTCAAATTATAGATACTATAAACATGGCTAATGACCTATATTTTGTAACTATTGATTTGTCACAGATAAGTACCTACAGTTAACTTATTTTGTTCTCAAAGTAAATTTTATTAAACTTACTGTATAGACAAAAGTGTTTTTAAATGAGGTCAAAACACCCAAAGTAACAAAAATAATGACTGAACTTTGTCAAAAAGTCGATTACAGATTCTTTAAAATAAAAAGGAACAAAATATAAAAAAATAATGTTTTAAGTATGGCATCCAATAGTTTCTACGACAAAGAATTACCAGTGTTACTAAAATTAAGACGATAATATATTGAAAGAGTTTTGATACCTTGACTGTATATATAATAAAAAAACTCTGCGTCTGACGAGTCGGATTCAAATTAAAATGGTCGGAATGTTCTGGATTTGAAATAGTAATAGTGACATCTATCTCTATCGTGCATACAGCGCCACCATAACGTTGATAACTGTATGTTTTATTAACAAAAATCCAGTCCCTACACACAACTTTCTAATACCCCCAACGTGGAACAAAAACTCCTAATTTATAAGTCACTACACCACAATGTTCTCCTTTAATTTTCACTTTATAAATTATACCGTGGTGCGCATGCGTGCGACGTGTCATTAGCACCCTATAAAGCGGGAAGTGTAAACATGGGGCTAAATGTAACCACAGAGCTGTAGAGTTAATTTTGTCCCCAAAAACAACTATCAGCTGCGGCACGTTGTATTGGTATTTAATGAAAAAGCTTTATTCGAGGAATGTGGATTGGTATATTGTGATAGTATTTTTGAGTGTATGATAAATTACGTTTTTATCTATATATAAATTGGTTAATAAAACCTCAAATTTTAAACTAGCTGTGTTGCCTAACTGATATACTCTAAGAAGACAGACCGAAACAAACTTAGACGTCACAGTCTCTTTTAAAGTCCAGACATAATCTTGGTCAGGCAGGCCATATGCTGCATTACCTAATTTATATTAATAATTTTATAACAAATACGTGGTACTAAAAATTGATAATTAATTTAATTTCTGTATGTAGATTTATGTACAAACACTTTTACACGTGAATCAAATTTTTTAAACTACATGAGGTCGGCGTTTCTTATCTGACTACTCTGAGAAGAAAAGCCGAAACAAACTCAGAGGTCACAGTCTCTTTTGAAGTCCAGACAAAATCTTGGTCAGATCATGTGAAGACCATGTAGATTATAAGGATTGACAGGCTGTATGCCACATAAGGCTGATTTCAGGATAAAGCTCCTGAAATTATACTGACTGCCTCAAGTAAAGTTGCTTAATTTTCTGAGAACAAGTGAACCAAAATTATCTTGTCTATTTGTTTACCTACTTTAAATGAAAGGTAGGTACCTTAGTAGCTACCTATTATAAGTAGGTACTCACTTAAGTCGAAAGTTAATTTGCAACATCTTTGCAAATATTCTTAAGAACTTGCATCTATAAGTATTTACAAAGATACTAAAGTGAGTTCTTGACATTTGGGAAGTACCTAAGTATAGGTAGTTGGCCAAAACACATAGATTTAGTAAACAAGCTGCTACCAACCTATTTAGTTTTGCCAAAAATCTCTGATGAGTATGTTTACAACACCGTATAACTTTAATTTTACAAGGAAAAACCCTTGTAGCTAAAGTTTCTCCAATCCATTGTATTAATACTCCGGTTTTTTAAATTCTTCATGGCATGTTTTGTCGGTCTGAATCAAACAACGTATAGGAACAGTTGAAGTCTTTATGATATTCAATATTATTTAGCACAGCAGAGTGGTGCTTCATATGCAGGCCACATCCAGAAGCTGCAACACTAAAATACAAGTTTATTCTCTATAGTTGACTCCCACTACTCGCGCGGAATACTAAAACGTTAAAATATTTACCTTCAGCTTTTCCTTACAAACTGCAAAGCTTTTAAGTAACGCAAAACACAAATAAATCCTCTCTGAGTAACATCACTAAAGAAAGTAACCCACATTCATCAGATTTTCGGTCAATTAGTCGATTATTCGAGATATCAAATAACAAAAATAAAGTATGCCATGCATGAGCATTAAACATTCGTTAACCGGCATAAAATACTTCATGACCAGTGCCTCGCCATTTAAAAAGCGAGACGAGTCCGTTTCGCGCCCTTTTTGTTTATTTTTAAAAATATTCTTTTTCATCGGATGATTGATGTTGTGCACGCGGGTCGTGGAAAGGATGCACCCTGCAAAAACCTGCTGTATTAAATAACAATTTTTCACTTTGATAAATCTCTTGGCGCTCTTTAAATCCTTATTTATGGAGCTTTTTATATACCTGATTGAAAAGTAAGATTTGGTGAACGAATTTTGTAAATCAGGATCAGTTTTAGAATTTCCATATTTATTGTTTCAAAGCTATAACCTTCAAACAATGTTATAATAACCTAACGTATATTTTTGATATAACCAGAATCGATACTGGAATCGAAAGTTCCGTACGATCGCGGAATCGATCAATCGATAATCTTATTAATAGTTCGCCTTTGATGTGTCGACGGTGCGATTCGATCAAAGCATTATTTATAAGTGTCTGTTCGTCTGTATGTTGTTAGCTCGTCGACAAGACATGTTTTATAGACTTTCTTTACTAATTTATCGATGTAAATATAGAACTGGTACCAGATAGTTCTGGTATGCAGGAGATAAACTGTTGATTGTCAATCTAGAAATCTCATATGTAAAACGTTATTGGATAGCAATGCCTTTAAGGCTTTCGATGTAACATAACTTGTTGTGTCTAGCTAAGATTGGATCTCACCATCTTTGATTTGCTTTTTATGAGACATTTGATCTCGCATTTAGAATGTTATACATTAGAACATATTTCATTCATAATCAGCTTGTAATGTTCCCACTGCTGGGACAAAGCCCTCCTCTCTGTGTGACTGCCAGTGCGTTTTGGTAAATTTCACATGTTTTTAAATTTTTGATTTTAGTCATGGTTTTTCTCACGATGTTTTCCTTCACCGTTTTAAGAGCAGTGGTGATGAAATAAATTACATTAACTAAAGCAGCGGTCTGGGTTCGAACACTTGGAACCCCCGACCGATCTACAAAACACAAGCTGCGACCACTGGGCCACCACTGCTCTAAAACTAATTCAGTTATACGTAAATCGAAACGCGTAACCGAGCATCGTAAAAAATCGGAATCTTGCATCATTCTTGTCTAACTGTACTTGCACTTATTTGCGAATCGTACATTTGGTCCAATAAAGGCTGGTTGGGTTTACGGACCAAGACTACGGAACTGTAAAACCGTCACTTTAAATAAAATACAAAAAAAAAGATAAACATAATTCCTTCACGTCACTGTCCTTTTATTTCATACACAACAAGACTCAATGTCATTCCTAAAGTACACACGCACGTCAAGTGTGTCAGTCTTTATCGCGAGTTCACACTGTCACACATTCAAAACGAATATGACATAAAAGTGAAAAATCCAAAAAACGCTTGAAGCGTTGCCGCGCGGCGCGGGTGCGCGCGAGTCGCGCCTTATCGCGGCAATTAATCTCGCGCGGCGGCTGGCCGCGTATCGCGCGACAAATCTGTTGCGCGCCGCGCGGCAACGCGTTTTATGATTTCATTTTGTCGATGTGATGTCATTTGACACTTTCTGGATACGTGGACTGGTTTGGGGTTACATTTCTTCGTATTGTGAATTTTTAAAGTGCTTTTTGAGGGCGAACGTTGGACTCTACCTTGGCCCAACAATGACCACGATTTGTAAGTAAATGCATGTTACACTTACTTCCAGTGATCTTTTGCTGGTTAACGCCGTCTGAAAATTTTAAGATTAAAAAAAAAATCCGTCACACTTTCATATAATAAAGAAGTAAAACATAACTTGAACTCTACAAATTCGAGCTGTAAAATGAAATCATAAAATAGTGTTATAAGTATACACTCGGATTAACAACGCAATAAACCTCGATGAAAAAACTACAAAACGTTTATATAGGTTTTTTATCGCTGTCATATCGATAGTTAAATTTAAGGTCGTGTTACCATTAACTATGCATTCATGGTACATAGTAAATAAACTCATTTTGTCTAACTTAGATTTTTGTTTATCCTAACAATTGCACTTTTAAAGTTAATTACTGGCACCTGTGTGCCAAAAAGAAAAGTGCAAGAGCTCTAAAATAATTCTAAAAGTTTACTAAATACAAATATTTAATGACTTCCAATATGTTTAGACGAGGAACTGCCAGTATTACGTTGCGTCAGTTTAAATATAAACCATGGAGGTTGGAAACAAAATGGTGGGATAACATTTTGTTTTAACCTCCTTGCCGTACTGTTATTTTTCTGCATTGAAATTGATAACCAGTCAACAACCCGCTCCCTGTTTTTAATTCCTTCTCAAAAAAGAAACATTAAAAAGTTCATCATGTTTTACATAAATAACAAGTCCCAAAATTAAAACAACTCCGTACATAGGCTCAAAATAAACCCGTGTACGGACGGGAATTAATATCGCGATCACTGTCAACAGGTGTCACGCATAACTTACAAATATATCCTTATAAGTGCACCAGCGCACAGTGCAACATAAATGCACTAAATTATAATGTTGATTTGTTGGTTATGCGCTTACATACTTCTTGGGACAAAATAATAGGAATATTTTATGGGCACCACATGCAACTTGACAAAAGGATTTATGTTGAATCGCTTCAGGCAAAAGTTATTGTAATTTCTTAAAACTTCTCTCATATGAACTTATTTTAATACGTTTCTTGTCTCACGTTTTGAATATCTAATGGATCTTGCATCAGTCATCACGTTTACCTTCTTAATTATATATTTTCTGTTTTTACAAGCCTATTACTCAGGCAGGCTCAGTAGGGCAAAGGTCGCTTCTCCTTCAGGGAAGTTCTGGTCGCTGATCACCACGCTTGCTCAGTGCGGGTTGGCGATTATATCAAGGCGAATGGCGAAATATCAAGCCCAGGTTTTCTCACTATGTTTTCTTTCAGCGATGTCAGTGACGTCCAACATAAACTTAGAAAGTACATATGAATAAAAGTCACATCCAACACAACACTATAACCGCGTGCATGAGGAGTGAGGTCATAACCACCAAGACAGTTGATCATCTGTAAATCCAAATAAATTACCCTATTAATTTAAACGCTTTTCGCAGCTAACAAGTAGGTCCAAGATAAACTATTTCTCAGCTTTCACCGTTTTGCTAATTTATAGGAAAACCGAGCCTTTAACAGAACCTTTGCGTGCTTGGTAATCCTTTTCAGCAGACTCGTTTGATATAGATTCGAAAACGTCAGAGTGTTTGACAGTCGGAGCTCGTTCCCAAAGGGCTTCAGAAGTCATGTTCCCTCCTTTTCAACATTTCCGACATTAAACTCGGTTGTGTTGACGCCGTGATAAGCATTTGTTATAATTTGTCGAAGCTTTGAAGTTGATTTACAAGCGCGAATGGCGGATTTTAGTAGTTAAGCTGACAGTTTTATTAGTAGGAGTTTATTTAGGAAGATTATTTTGAGTATACGTTTATGTGTCAATTAATTTTAATGTTGTGTTTCGTAAATTAAAAGTTGCACAATTGTGCACTTTTGTGGGAGATAATTTTTTTATCGAATTTTCACATCTTTATTATGCAAGCATAAAAGTTTTCGGGTAAAGTAAGCTTTAGAAATGTTCAAAAATTATTTAGCTTTATACAACCTCTCATTAATTACATACCACAGCCCACACGTTATCAACAATTAGCATCTTAATACCATACTAATTGAGTGCTCATTACAACATGTTGGACACGTCCCGTGAGCGCGGGCACTAACTTATGTTGATCAAATAGTTGATAAGCGTCGCTCAGTGGTTTGTAAACTGCTATGTTTATGCCTCAGCGTTGCTCGCAAACGACGTAAACTGCGATGTTTACGTTCTCCTTGTAACTAGAACTTTTGATCTGGAGAAAGTTGGTGACAGCAATTTATTTTAATTTGTCGTATTTTTGGGATAAACTTGTAACTTTGTAAGGATAAAGTTGGGTGTCTTAGCGTTAGCGCTAGAGTGGCGTTGTTTATTATCCTTTATAAAGGGTCTGTATTTTCATAATTATGAATTAAGTTACGGTATAGATTTCTAGTCTCTATGTAAACTCACCGAACATTAAAAAAAGTTTCGAATGAATGTCAATAAATAATAAATCAGTATTCGTATTCGTACCCATTTCACTTCCACGTATTTAACAATAAAAAGAGGCATTATATTCACATAAATCATAGCATAATGAGGGATCATTGTCGGACTCTTTTGTGACAGTATTTAGATTTATAAATATAATGGCGGACAAACGACCAAAGAGTCCACAACACAAATTACGAGCTCGTTGTTTCCGCACAATTTAACAAAACAAGATGGAAGCCGAGACGGTTCCTTGATTGTTCCTTATTTGCGTTTTTAGTTCGTTCTGTTTATTTTTAGGATATTCTATATCTGAATTGTTAAAGAACTGTTCCGTTTGGGATAATTGGTGACAATTGTTCTTTCAAAATACTAATTACCCGAAAAAATTACATAATAACTTTTAAACTAAAAACAAAAACAAAATGAAGGTTCTGGTTTTGACCGACAAACTTCATCCAAATTACTGACTATTATACCAAAGCAGGGCAAGAAATGAGCAATTACATTGAAACAGCTAGGAATAGCCAGCAATTCCATTGTAATGTTAAATTTTAAACTGCTAACTTAATTGTAACTCCAAGCACTTCAGATTGACCAAACACGCCATGTTTTATGTCTCCAAGCACTGCTTGACTTGTTAAGGAAACGGTAGTAAATAAACAATCAAGTAGGTCGAATATAATCCAATATGGTAGAAACAATAGCAGCCATAGCTCTTTATACAGATATGCAAACGTTGCTGGTCCAAACGACATCTCTATTTCAAGAAATTAATAGGCTAACTTGAATTATTTGATACAGGCAACACTGTAGTATTTATTGGAGAATTTAAGCACAGGCTCAGACTCAAAGCTTTAATTCCAATTAAATCAATTATAGGCACTTTTGAATTTTCAAGGGGTCGGTCAGTAGGAAAGATGAAGCTAGTTGCATATTCTAAAGCGTAGTAGGGTCTTATAGAAATTAACGGGCAACAAAGCTCCATGGATACTTTTTCAAATAAAGTAAAAAGTCCTTATGGTCTACGGAATACAACTAAATAGAAATACTTGGGATTTTTTTCCTTGAAAAAGTCTCCTGCTGAGAGGCCAATTCTCTCAGATTTTCCGTTGTACAAAGACTGGATTTTGCCTAAGCTCTGATCTGGTCACTTTTGGGTCTTACATCTGCCAATGGAAGCACTAAAAATTTATGATGTTCCAACCATGATTTCCAATAACTACATAAATTAAGACTATTTGTCCGAGAAACACAACTAACAAAAGAGCACAATATTTTATTTGTGTTAAGTGCCAAGCACCATACTCTGCAATAAAATCACCGCAGTAGCTAGGTATAATTTGAAAGTGATTACATATTTATGGCAGGAGTGTGCAGCCCATAGTGTTGGGAGCCGGTGTCATCGAGTGGACATTCTACCTGTCATTAACGTACCGCGGTCCGTGTGCACGGGGAATACTAGGGCGGTGCAAGTTGTGACAGATTCGCGAAAGCATGTTGAATAAATTTTATGGACGTAATTCTCGTTGGCACACCGACGGCCAGGTGGGTGGACGATCTATAGAAGATCGCGGGGATTGCTGGATGAGACTCGCATAGACCAGAAAAGAATGGCATAAAAGGGATGAGGCCTGTAGGTACTCAGCAGTAGGTGGAACAAGGCTGCCACTGATGATGATGATGATGAATTGTTT
The DNA here is from genome assembly GCA_947359405.1 of Antitype chi. Classification (NCBI taxonomy): domain Eukaryota; kingdom Metazoa; phylum Arthropoda; class Insecta; order Lepidoptera; family Noctuidae; genus Antitype; species Antitype chi. The sequence continues at coordinate 1,656,149 of OX375823.1, forward strand.
AACAGCGGGAGACAAGTAATGCTGCTGATCCAATCAAAATTGTAGGAATACCGGTTCGAAATCGGGGTGGTTAGGCCTACTATCCACATTGAAAACTATGTAAGCTAACCTATAAATAATATTTATTGATACTTTGTCTTAAATGCGACTTGCTACGGTCAAACTCAGCCCGAAATAAAGAGCAATAGAGATGGTTGGTATTCTGGTTTTTATTGTTGCGACTGAAACTACAATCACTATCAGTTCTGATAAAAAGCTATTGATGCCGCTTAGGTAATCGGATTTCAACTTTTGCGACTATGAATTCCAGTCCAAATAAACCTCTTAGCCAATATCCAATTTCAACACCGACCAAATTATATAGGAACTAGCTTTTGCCAGCGGCTTCGCCTGCGTATAGTTCGAAAATTATCCTACGGGAACGTATTACCGGGATATAAAGTATCCTATGTGTTAATCCAGGTTATAATCTATCTGTGTACCAAATTTCTTCAAAATCCGTTCAGCCGTTGTTGCGTGATTGAGTAACAAACATCCAAACATACAAACTTTCAAATTCATAACATAAGTAGGATATACTCGCAGTAGGAGTACGATGAACGTTAATTTGCATAATTCGTTTCGTTTTCGATCATGCAGCTGGCGAGGGAAAGTTGCTGAAATCCAACATTGTCGGATCGGTTCACTAATGCATTCAATTTTCAGTGTTGATTCATTTTGTGTTTTCAGACATTTCACTTCGAGTGAAAGATGCCGAATGGAAGGAAAAATAAACAAAAAGTGAAGCGTTTGATATCGGCTTTACCGCTTCCGCTCCAAACTCGCGCTGCCCTAAACAAAATCGTTGACAGTATGACAAATTAATACGGTGAGCGCGCGTGCTGCATTAGCGCCCGCGATCGAAGGGACACTGCCCCTGCCTCATGCCTGCCCCACTGAGCCGTTCGATGTGCCCGATACGGGGATCGGGACCAGCCGTGGTCATAAACACGAAAATATATGGATTGACCAGTTACATGCATACATTCATGGTAAAGCTACCGAATGGCACGTGCTGCAGTCTACGAGCTTTACATATTCATGTTTTGATATACAGGTTGTGACTTTAGTGGTGTGTAGTTAGCTGCTCTTTTGAAAGACTTCCGAGATGATAGTAATATCTGCCTTAGTGCGGGTTGTTCGAAAGAGATACCGCGGCCCCTGGCACCGAGGCAACTGAGGGAACACGGGTGGGTTTTAGTCAGTAAAATTCTGACACGCCCTCCTGCTCCACCCAGAGCGGGAGAAGTTATTTGATGATTTCCCACCCAAAAAAAAATATCTGCCTTCATTTGTCTCAGTATAGAGCAGAAGCATAGATAAGAAAGTAGTATTGGTGACCACATCAACATCATTGGCCGCCACCACTGCTGAATACAGCCCTGCTCCCTTTTGTGCTATGCTTCCCTGGTCTGAGCGAGTCCCAACCTGCACCCTAATTGCGTACCTAACGCACGATTAATCATAATTTGAATAATTTTGAAACAGCTAATCCATTGCTTCATATGTTCGAAAAATGTGTCTGCTCAACAACATAAATAACGCAATGAATATTGTTGAACTGTCAAAATGAAACAGATTATGATTGATCGTGTGTTACGCAATTAGGGCGCAGGTCAATACTCAATACTCAATACTCAAAACTTTATTGCATTCCACATGTAGGTATTCCTAGGTGGTAAACTTATATTAGATCATATGGACCCTGTCGGGCACAGCAAAATAAGTAAGATAGAGAGGAAGCATTAATTGTTAAATATTAAACATTTAGCAAAACTACTATATTATAAAATTAATGTAAGTATTTACTGGCTTATTAAATCTAAAATACAATCAATTAATATAAAATAAAATATAATATAAAACAGGTAATAATATGAGATGCAATAATAATTAATAGGTCAAATTAAAATTACCTACTTAGTCAAAATTGCTGGCAATTTAAATTTTCTCCAACTTAAATGCCTGCTCGTTGATTCGTTACAATAATAATTATTTTAAAACTTGATTTTGTGTTTATTAACCGGGTCTTCATTACCTACAACTGTTTGTGTCTGCATCACCCAAAGGTTGATTGGTACAAAATGCCTATGGCAATTAAATTCGTCTCGGTACATATGTGTGTGCTTAAAGTATTAAATAAATAACTTAATTATGTAAGTATTTTCTTACTTTCTTCTTCGTTTGGTAACGTTAGTATATAGGTTTTCTTTCCCTAACATAACTCTAGCTGGTCTACAAATCACAGGGTTGAGAAAAAGCCTTATAGCTCCCTAGAGGGATCCTCGTGTGACTCAACACGAATTTAGTCTACAGTTCTTGAAAGAAAATGAGAAAACAAAGATTCCCTTAACGATTTCTACATTGTTGAAATAGGTATAAAGAAATAACACAGATGGAAACTGAAGAACTTTTTCGTGGTTTATACTTAAACCAAGGAAAACGAACTATGCTAGAAATAAAGTTTGAGGTCCTTTGCAGGTTGGAGAAGGTATGTTATTATGAAAATACAAACGTACCAATATCAAAGTTACTTGGGTAACATTTTTTTTTATTAGCCTGTATTGTGTCCCACTGTTGGGCAAAGGGCTCCGTTTTTCTCTCCTAAACCTCCCTGTGTTGTGCGTTGTCTGGCCATGTTGGGCCTGCAAATCTTATTAGATCGTCACAGCCCTTAGCCGTAGTCTACCTCGACGGCGATGTCCTTCCTCAGGCGGCCAGTGAGTGAAGATCTTTGTTCATCTCTCCGGGTGCATTCGCACGAAGTTTTCAGCCCACTCCCACTTTAGCGTGGCTGTTTTTTCTCTAACATCCGCTACTTGAGTTATAGAGCGCAGGATGGTGTTTTTAACTCGGTTTGTACGCTTGACACATATTATGCTGCGCTCCATTGTCCGTTGGCAAATCTTGAATACAAAACAATAATTTGAAAAAATGCATAAGTAAGAATATCTTGGCTCAAATGGGATTGGGCGGGTCACATCAGCCGCATGCAGATGACCGCTGGGCAAAGGTCTCTACACAATGGGTGCCTGAAGATGGACGTTGCCGCCGCGGTCGGCCCAGGAAGCGGTGGCGAGACGACCTGGACGCGTACCGCGAGGGCTGGTTCGAGGTGGCGCGGGAAAAGACTTCCTGGAAGGACATGGGGGTGGCCTTTGCCCAGCAGTGGGACAGTATAGCCAAAAAAAAAGAAAGTATATCTTATAACAAAGTCCAGGTCAAAGTTATCTCCAACTTAATTTTACAGCCATTTAAAACATCGTTTCGCCATTATCTCTCACAAGTACATCATACATTTTTGTATTCCGTCGCGGCTCGTTAATTATACACAAATTGTCCGCCGGTGTTTCGGTTATTAATGGCGGTGCCCGGACAATGTGCGTAACGACCGGAATATTAATGCTTTCGCCAATGCACTTTAATCATAACTGTGTTATGGGGAATTACGAGTTTATGTGCGTATTTCATGGTAGTAACGGAGACTCATTTTGACGGTACGTTTTACTTAGTTGCTGCTATGTTACAAGTTATTTGCTGTTTTCGTGGAGAGAAACAAGAGATCTTTAATAGCAAAACCTTCAAGAATATAAATTTCGGTCCGAAACAATAAAATTGCTACAAAGGCTCCCGCCGACAGGCGCTACGCGTCTCTGGTAGAACAACTTCTAGGAAAACTTCACGAAAATTGTACCACCGAAGTCGCGTTGCGCCGTCGTCGTCGGCGTCGGTCTGCGGGAGCCTAAAATTGGGTAGTTGGAAAATTTTACTACCTACTAAGTATATGAATTAATTCCAAAGCTATATTATTTAATTAAATTAGTATAAAGTTTCTTCGATAAAGTTATCAAAAAGCCCCACTGAGAATCACTTACAAAATATATAAAGGATTAAGAAGGGTTCAGTAAATGTTTTTTGTCGTAATATTTTGTTACAGAAACGTTACCAACATTTTCATTCGTCAGTAAACCTCTTCTCTGTCTACACCCGACTGCACCCGTTTTCAATACCCATCGCAATAATACCAAAAACCATCGAAACCTTTAGCAGGCGAGGGTTAAAAGAGAAGAAACAAAATAAAAAGCGCAACACTAAAGCGTTGGGACATGGCTGAAACCCACTCGGTTGCCAATCCACTGGGGATCCAATCCGCGCTCCCTGTGCCGTCTGCACGAAAAAAAAAGAACTATAGGCACTGTTTCGTGAGCAGGATTTTTGAACAATCTAAATAGAGGTATCGAGTTCACTTGGTTCGTTGTAAAAGTTTCCGAATAACGATTACCGATTTTTGTCGCTTTGTCGGTTACTTACGATTGTGGTGCAGTATTAATAACTATTATTGCATTAACATTTTAGGCAAACTGTTACTAAATAGAAGGTTTCAGTCGCACTGGATGAATAATTGTCATTAGTACCTACTGTATTTTCAGGATTTTATGGTAGAAGATGTTATAAAGATTCTGTAACCAAATCTGACATTAGCATACGTAATAGTAATAGTGAGTCAATGTTGATTTTTATGAGATATGAATTTGGAAAATTCTTTGTCGTATGCAAGCTTTTGACTTAGCGATATTTATTTATTTATTTGCATAAAACATGGTATACAAGGTGTTACATGAGTTAAGGATGAGATCATACATGTTTTGTTTAAGATTAAAGCATGCAAAATGATTAGTACAACTTATGTTCAAAGTGTTCCTTAATACTATAAAAATTATTATCATTTAGCCATTTAAACAAATGAATTTTGAATAGACTGCTATTTAGTAATTTAAGTTTACATGGTAATGTGTTATATATACGTACAGCCATAGCTACACAGCTTTTACTATATTTTGTTAATCGAGGGAATTCATCTAAAACAAGTCTAAATTTGTCACGCCGCATTTCATTGTAGCTAGCAGTAGTGGTCCAGTATTAACGGCCCTGAGTCACCAGTTGTAGGTCGTTGGTTCGTAACGACCTTGTGTAAATTATTTCATCACCACTACTCTTAAAACGGTGAAGGAAAACATCGCGAGGAAAACATGTCCTAAAACCAAAAATTTAAAGACATATGAAATCTCCCAAAACCCACTAGCACTCATTACAAGCTGATTACGTATAAAACATGTTTTAATGTATATCATTCTAAATGCGAGATCAAATGTCTCATAAAAAGCAAATCAAAGATGGTGAGATCCAATCTTAGCTAGACACAACAAGTTATGTTACATCGAAAGTCCTAAAGCCATTGCTATCCAATAACGTTTTACATATGAGATTCCTAGATTGATAATCAGTAGTCCTAGAACCAAAAATTCGAAGACATGCGACATCTACCAACCCGCACTGGACCCGCGTGGTGGATTACGGCCCCACTCTCTCTCACAGAGAGGAGGCCTGTGTCCCAGGAGTGGGAACATTATAGGGTGATTATGCATTTAAGCTTACTTTGTTTGTTTCGAAAAATCTTAATAAATGTGTGTGTTTGCATATCTCAGCATAAAGAGTAGATTGCTTACACATTCATTGAGTGCTATCCATTTATTTTCATTCGAAGTGTTAAAATTTATGTAAAGGCTAAGGCTGCAATAACCGACAATATCAGTAACCATTGCCAGTACCTATGCATGTTCAATTTTTCAATTCTCCGAAGGCTTTGCAAAAATATGGGGTATGTAGGTTCCACTATGAAGTATGAACGTTATCTATAAATGTCAGTGTTTTCGTTCACGTTTGGTCGGACTGTGTTATTGTTAGTGCAACGTTGGGCAAACCATTCATAACTGGTCACGGTGGAACTATTGATGTTAATATAAAAACAACCGCTGTAGGTAAACCGCGGGTGATGGATATGTGAGTGCTATTGGATTGTGTGGGATGTTAGGTTATTTGTATTGGATATCTAGTGTTTTTTTTTTGGGTGGGTAATCATAAAATAACTTCTCCCGCTCTGGGTGGACCAGGCGGGAATGTCAGACTTTTACTGACTAAAACCCACCCGTATTCCCTCAGTTGCATGTGTGTATCTCTTTCGAACAACCCGCACCCCTGGCAGGCATCGGCCCTTGTGGACCCCACCAGTTGTTGCTGACATCTCTTTGAGGCGCGCGTGGAACACAACGCCCCGTCGACCCGGGCTTGGTCCTTACCGGACAGCGAGGTACCCATCACTCACCGTTCGCAAGCCCGGGCCTAAGGTGGCCGGGAGTCAGCCTGGGATTCCTGACGCCCAGAGCGTCTCCTGTGTCTCCCTCACGCGCGCCGCCTCCCTCTTCAAAATCAAAAAAAATCAAAATCAAAATATTTTATTTCACATAAGCCTGCATGGGCACTTATGAAACGTCAGAAGCTAGGTGCACGGTTCCAATTTGTCGTTTCCTATGGAGAAGAGCCGGCAAGAAACTCCACGGTTACTCTTTTAAAAATAATTGGCTTTTACAATGTTTTCAAATTACAGTGATAATAGGTATGGGAGGACAGTGCAGGCCAGTCAATAAGTACCAGGTACTTAGAGGAATGAAAATACAGAATAGAAAAACGTCTACAAATCTAGTCTCTAAGGCCTACAACGTTCTCTCATTCACAATATGTAAAAGAATCTACCTATATAAAATGAATCTATTTGAACCAAGTGACATGATTTCGATGACAATCACTGAAAATAAATAGTAGGTAGTAAAATTGATGTATAATGTCAAATAATGACGAGAATATGTCAGACATTGTAAAAAAAAATAATAATAATAAAAAGAATAAAAATTAACATTGCAATTTGGGAGCAGTTAATAGACTTTCACACGGTTTTGCTGTTAATGAGGTACCAGGGAAGCCACATGTGCAGAAGGAATTAATGCCAAACTTCCCTGTCTTCAACGTAGTCTTTTATCTTATAATATGCTTTTTTGATAAGGACACGTTTGATGTGAGTTTTAAACTTTCCATCGCTAAGTTCTGTAACCGACTTTGGCAACTTGTTATAGAAGCGGATACTGTTTATTAGAAATGACTTGCTAGTTTTAGTTAATCTAAATTTTGGAATCACAATTTCATCTTTACTACGTGTATTTAGATTATGGAAATCGCATCTTTTTTTGAAAAGACCTAAGTTTTTGCGAACATACAAGATATTTTCTAGAATATAAAGAGAAGGCAGAGTAAGTATATCAATTTCGTTGAATTTGTTTCTAAGAGACTCGCGAGGCCCCATTTTATAGATTGCGCGGATTGCCCTCTTTTGTAAAATAAAAATTGAATCTACGTCCGCTGCCGATCCCCACAGCAGAACGCCATAAGACATAATACTGTGAAAATAAGCAAAGTATACTAACCTAGCTGTGGCTACATCAGTCAACTGCCTTATTTTTCTTACTGCGTAAGCAGCTGAGCTTAATCTGCTTGAAAGCGCTTTAATGTGGGCACCCCATTGCAATTTTGAATCTAAAGTAATTCCCAAAAATACAGTTTCCGAAATAGCATCTAGTTTCTTGCCATCAAGTTTTAAATTAAGACCTACTTGGGGTACATTTGGTAGCGAGAACTTAAGACATTTAGCTTTGTTCGCATTGAGTAAAAGATTATTAGCAGCAAACCATTTCGATAGAACAGCTAGGCTTTCGTTGACATGTAAGACATCCGTATCTTTTCTATCTATTCTAAAAATAAGAGAAGTGTCATCAGCGAATAAAATTATATCCGAGAAGTTAGCCATCAGATAGGGAAGGTCATTAATATAAACTAGAAATAAAAAAGGACCAAGAATTGAACCTTGAGGTACGCCCATCCTAACTAGAGACCCCGAGGATGTCGCCCCGTTAACGTTTACTTTTTGCTGCCTGTTTGATAAGTAGGAAAGTACAAGATCAGCAGCTTGTCCACGAATTCCGTAGTGGTGTAATTTACAGATCAGTGTATTGTGGTCAACGCAGTCAAACGCTTTTGAGAGGTCACAGAAAATGCCAATCGCATCCTGAGAACTCTCCCAGGATTCCAAAATGTGACTGATGAGTTTTACTCCCGCGTCAGTCGTCGACCTACCTTTCGTGAAACCAAACTGTCGACTATGTAAAATCCCATTTGAGTTAAAATGTGACAACATCTGGTCCAGCATGATTTTTTCATAAATTTTGCTCAATGCTGGAAGCACAGATATAGGTCTATAATTAGAGGGATCACTCTTACTACCCGATTTGAAAATTGGTACTACTTTACTATGTTTCATTAAGTCAGGAAACGTACCGCTGTCTAAACATTGATTAAATATGCCTGTTAGGACAGGGGCAATTGTGTCAATGATATTTTCAATAACCTTAACGGAAATCCCCCATAAGTCTTCAGTGTTTTTTATGTTAAGACTTTTAAATGCTGTTTTAATTGTGGCAATAGAGATGGGTTTGAATTCAAAACTTGGAATGTCCTTACTGAAGTTTTCTTTAAGAAGAGATTCAGCTAATACAGATGATGAGGGGAGACATTTCGTAACCTCTATTGGGATGTTGGTAAAGAAATTTTCAAGAGTCTCCGCAACTTTTAACTTATCTGAAATGGTTTCATTGTCAATTTTCAGAGCTAACTCATTCTGATCTCGTTGTTTTGTGTTTCCAGTTTCTTTGTTAATTACCTGCCACACAGCTTTTATTTTATTTTTAGAAATACTAATTTTGTTACTTATTAATTTAGATTTAGCTTGAGCACAGACTCTTTTGAATATCTTAGAATAGTTTCTTACATAATTATGAAAGGCCTGATCTGAAGTCAATGACTTTTCATTATACAAATTATATAAGATGTCTCTGCTTTTTCTAATGCCATCAGTGGCCCATTCACTAAATTTTGGTCTAGTAGTGATTGTAACTTTTTTTACAGGACATGCTTTATTGAATTCTTGGCATACTGTAGAAAAAAGTGTGCCATAGTTTACATTGGGGTCTTGTGAATCTAAAGTTGCTATTGAGAGATTGCTAAGAACATTATTATTAAACGTTTTCAATTTATTTTTAGTCAGTGGTCTCAATTCTATGGTTTTATCCAGGTGTAACTTTTTATCTAAGTCAAACGATACAAGCTGACCAGTATGGTCTGACCTGACGCCACTAATTAACGATGAGCCTTTTATTATGCAATTAGTAAATACATTGTCTATGCATGTAGCTGTGGTTGCTGTTATTCTAGTCGCTTCATTAAATATACATTTTAAATTGAATGATTTAAACAATGAGATAAGCTTACTTTTTTCTGGTGAATTAACTAGTAAATCAATATTTAGGTCACCACACACAAAAACTAATTTATTATCTTTAAAAAGTTTACCTAATATTTCCTCCATAATTATCAAAAATGATGACAAGTTCGAGGCTGGTGGTCTATAAACAGCTAAGAAAGTATGGCCCTCAACCTCCGCACATGCTACCTCACATAAGCGATCAACAGAGCAAGCAGTGATATCCTTTCTTTCCTTATATCTAAAACTACTATTACATAATATCAAAGTACCACCCCCTATCGAAGACCTATTGTACGCACTGGCAACTGAAAAATTATTTACATTAAACAACATTCTATCCGGTTTTAACCAAGTTTCACTAAAACATAAGATATCCATATGATATTTATCTATTAACATTTCCACGTCTAGGATTTTGCCAGAGAAGCGATTTATATTTTGGTGATACAGTAAAATACTCTTATTATGCTTCTCTTTTGTCGTGTCTAAAAGTTTAAAGAATTAATTACAGTATTATTAGAAGTACTAGATAATACTGTTTCGTCACTTAACCTAGTCTCAGTTAAATTATCAATAACTGCGTGTATATTGTAAGCTAACAAAGTAGCTAATACATGCTGACTTTTCTTGGGAAGAAACATATGTTCCCGATCTAATACAAAATCTCTAACAAAATTGTTAGTATCAAAATACAATAGACGGTCACTATGACGACATGTCAACAACTGCATTAAATTATTTAGCCTAAAAATGTAATCATTTTCTTCATCATTCAAATTATTTGAATATGGCAAAGCACATAATATTATTTTACCTAATTTTAATTTCTTCGCGAGCATTACTGCTTCGCAGAAGGAGGTGACGGCTACATATGCACTCTCGCTCCGTACCATGGCCTGGACCAAGGTGGATACCTAGATGGAATAAGAACTCTTATTATACTCGTCTCCTCGATATACCAGTTCTTCTCCAGATCCTTAAGAAACGAACTTATAGTGGTTGTTATTTCTAGTAGTAGGTACCTACAAGTATTGTGCCTAAGTAATGACATCCGCACGGTTCGACAGATCGGGTTAAGCTACGCTTGCCGCGGTTTGCTCCATGCTTGGGAGAGCACCCTGGCTGTCATTCGTGGATTTTTGACAGTAGTTACGGGTTGCGGAGGTAAGATAGACAGTCGCTCCATGTAAAATACTGGTATTCCGCTGCATCCGGTTAGACTGGAAGGCAACCCCAAAATAGTTGGGCACCGGCTTGGGCAGATGATGACCTACGAGGCTATTTCTGGGAAATCGTGAGACATAAATCTTTGTAAATATGTAATGATTGTGATTTGATTACCTTCTCCTTCACGTAATCATACTAATAGAATTATCTTTTTTGTTACAGGTATGTGTCTACTATCTCTACATAAGTATAAGTACGGTCTACATAACTTGGTAAGTACTCTTACTCATTCACGTATTTTCCACAATCTCGATAAGGTTAGTACATTACATACCTCTGTCTCAACGAGTGATTGTAAATATTATAACATACCCGACAATATTATAGCCGAAAGATTGTCTTACCTACTTTATTATCCTGAAGACGTAGCTCCATGATAAGTTACCTATTCTTGTTTGCCTATAGAGCAAGCAAGGCCACCTTCAATAGAAAACGTCAATATAACTAAAGCTTTTAACTAAACCTCCACGACGGCCATTCATCGTCCTCTCAAAGCTAACTCTCTTAAATCTAACCGGGTGTGTGAGTACGGTCAGGGACAAAAGTCCTTTTTTTTATACTTTTTTAAAAAAGAAAAACTTTGACCCACACTAGGAATTTCTTCTGTATTGCGGGTGCGTTTACAAACATTTAAACTCACATACACAAACAGCCAGACCCGGAACATATACTTGTAGGTCATACAAATATTTGTTCCGTGCGGGAATCGAACCCGCGAGACGCAGCGCAGCAGTCAATCGCTTAACCATTGCGCCAACCGCGCCGTCAGTATCACTTCCTACTACTTTTACACATCATCTACATAATTATATTGACACAAAATTATTCATGTCTACATTGTATTTCGGCATTTCATTTGATAGTTATTGTTTATTATTTTTAAAAACCTGTGATGTCTCACTACAGAACTGCATGACAAAGGTCTTATACTCTGTTTCCAATTCTCTTTGATAAAAACTGCTAAGAACCAGCATCCTAATTGCGTAACACACTTTCAATCACAATCTGAATCATTTTAAATGATATTGCTAATCCATTGCTTCATATGTACGAAAAGTTTGTCTGCTCAACAACGTAAATAATGCAATTAATGTTGTTGAACTGTCAAAATGAAACCTGCCCCGCCGGTCGGTCATACTTACGATAGTTACGAGCTAATATCTTTTAATTTTATTTCTGTTCCGACTTAAATTAAAGCCCTCTGGTCACAAATCATTCAATATGTTTAGCGCTAAACGCATTTAGTGATGTGTAGCACAAGCATGGCGAAATATCCAGCTCAATAATTAAGATTTATAAAACTGAAGTGTTAGTCCACTTTTGTCGCTGACTGTACCAATACGGGTATCGCTTTACATATTTATCGCACGATACGTACGGTATCGTACGCGGTCCGTGCGAGCTGTGCGGGTCGGTGAGCGGTGAGCGGGGCGTGATCCTAATTCAATAACATTCAATTAAGGCCCTCCCTGCAATTAGAAACCGGGCCCTTAGGTGGTGAGCGACCAGGAGTCGGAGAGAAGGATAAGGAAGTTTTAATTCTGTTGGCGGAAAAAGTTGTACGATGTTTAAAGTGAATTTTGTAAAACTGGAGGGCTAATTTTGTTTAATTATGTATACATACTTACTTTGTAAGGTTGTATTAATGTAATTGGACTACCTTAATGTCTGTTGATTCTTCCTAAAATAGCTTGTGAATGGGTATTTGGTATGTATAATTATGTAATTAAATTTTGCTTCAATTGATTTTCATAATTTTAGCATACAAACATAACATTACGCCTTGTTTCCCCGAAAGGTTGGGCAGAAGTGTACTATAGTATACCAACATTTCGCCAGCTATGTTTAAGTCCCATGTAATAGGGAGCGAGCCTATTGCCAGCAACTAGGCACAAATCCGGACTCCGGGCCGCTACTGAGAAATTCCAGAAGGAAAAACCCAATGACACTTTGAAGGGAGAATAATAATAACATGTTCCTTTTACTAAAAAACAAAGTAGCTGTACACTATCCTATTATTTGAATTTTTGACAAGATAACTGTTGGATTAGCGACCTTAAAAGATACTAATACATATTTCTTTTTGTTTTATTTTTGAAAAGATTTACTATTAAAAAGATTTAAAGATTTACTACTACAAAAATTTGCTGCTATTCAATAATTTCCTCTAAGAAGAAGAAAAAAGAAAGAAAAAGTATTTATTAGACTCGCACAGGAATATCACAAACTTAACTACACAATATGCTTAACAAGCAGCTAGTTCTTATCCACCCCCAGCCTACTCCGCACCAAGTCGTCCAGTAAGATCTGCGTAACAAATTGTGTTGTCATGTTTTCTGTAATTTAAGCGCTATCTACACGCACCGACTGACGCGCCTCCCTACCTACCTGCCCACTGGCCGGCGGTGTACACTTGCACTATAACGTGTTGTGTCCGACGGTTTTAGATCACTATCACGAACCACGGTGTGATACGGACAAAGAAGAGACGGTGTGTAAGGGGTTAGGAGACTTACCAAGGATTAATGGTAGACTGAGGAGAAATAGCAGTTGTTCATGATTGAATATTTTGATGTGTTTAATGTTCTTTCCAAGACCATTAAAATGTTGTTGTCAACTTTTAAAGAAAATTCGCTAATTAGGTACCTTTGATATTAGCACGGGTCGATGGTTCGTAGATGGGTGACCGGCTTTACAAACCAAGGCGCCACGCTAAGACTTTGGTCCCGGCTGTGATTGGTAGATCTTTGACAGTCGTTACGGATCGTCAGAAGACGGGCTGAAAACCAGTCTTACCAAGGGCTATCATGTTACCTAGTAACTAGGTTTTAGAGGTCAGACAGTTGCTCTATGTAAAATACTAGTATTCTGTTGCATCCGGTTAGGCTGGTAGCTGACCCGAACATAGTTAGGAATACGCTAGGCAGAAGATCTATGAAATTACATACACGTCGTAGCTAGATTTTAAACTATAGATAGTGTATTTTTAGGCAGAATATAACCACCTCCTAGTTACATAATTTTACATAAATAACTTCCTTGATTTCTAGAATCTTTGACAATCATCAAAACTAAATGCGATATTCCAATCAATATCCGATACACTAACAGCCCCAGTTAACTCAGCATAAATTACACCACGGCGTGTTAATACCTGCCACATTTACAATCATTAATTTATTAAACATTCTCCAACAGGTCCAACTTACGGGCACCTCACTAACCTACATTCAGACTGAACTAGACTGAGTCTAGTCTACAATCTAGCCACAAACATGCTTACGAGGCTAATCCATAGACAAGATCTGTTCGATAAAGATCTACAACGTGTAAATAAGACTGTGTCTATGGTTTCAAAATATTCTAATGGCTGGGTTTATTTTGCTCGTGTTTTTGAGATTTAGACATAAATGCAGATACATAATCTGTAGGAAATTATAACACGCACATAGAGTTGCTAATAAAATTACTTTAAATAAATACGAACAGAAAAACGATAAAATTATGCTTTTACTGGTTTAAATAAGTAGAGGCGCTCGTGGCTAAATAATAACAGCCGCACGGGTCGATCGTGGATGGGTGACTATTCATAAGATATTGAGAATACTCTGTGCCGTGCTTCAGATAGCACGTTAATCCGTTGGTGTCGGCTGTTATTTGTACATCTTTGATAGTCGTTACGTATAGTAAGAAGCCCAAAGCTCTGACTACCAGTCTTACCCAGTACCTAATTGGGTTGTGGAGGTAAGATTGGCAGTCGCTCCATGTAAAATTCAGCTACATCTGGGTAGATTGGAAGGAAACCCCAACATAGTTGGGAACAGGCTAAGCAGATTGTTGATAGGTAATCTTTTTCATAACGACTTACACATAGAAATCACGAAATACGAATTAAAATAATGGGATTTAAGATGACTTATTTCCTAACCAGGTATAGGTTGAACGATTTACAAAAAAAAAAAACTAAAAAAACAGAAAAACTAATAGCATGAAACTTTCATAATTTTTCATGTTATTATCATTCCGCAAAACTCACGCACGTCTCATTTATCTGCCGGCAGTGCCTTCACAGGAGGCTCCGGAGGGGGCTGATATGGAGTGCCAATAATGGCCCCATTACGCCTCCTCCAGGCGAACATCAACCACTGCGCCACCGCTCAGGATCTGTTGCTCCAGAGCATGGCGCAGTGGTCGATTAATATCGCCGTGGTCGCTGAGCCGTACTTTGTCCCGCCCAAGGATGACTGGGTAGAGGACCTGAGCGGCTCAGTGACTCTAATTTCGACTCTAAATCGAAGGGGTTGCGTGGCAGCACGGTTCGGGGAGACTGTCATGGTAGGGGTGTACTTCTCCCCGAACCGAACTCTCGCCAAGTTTCACAACTCCATCGCGGAGTTGAGAGACGTCGTCGTCGGGTTTCGTTCCCTCCCCGCGCTCGTCCTCGGGGACTTCAATTCCAAGAACGTTGTTTGGGGTTCCCGCTACATGAACACACGGGGCAGGATGGTGGAGGCCTGGTCGTCCTAAACCGGGGTGCTGTCGCCACGTGTGTGCGGATACGGGCTGATTTAGTGGTGGATCTTTCGTTCGCCAGCCCAGCTCTGTCACCACGTGTCATTGACTGGCGCGTCATGGAGGGGATGGACACGTATTCCGACCACCGGTACATCCGGTTTGACGTCTCCGCCCAGAACTCGAGCGCACCGGTCCGACAAGCCCCGTGTGGTCCGCGGTGGGCGCTGGAGCAGCTGGACCGGGAGCTCCTCCTGGAAGCTTCAATCGTGTAGGCCTGGGTGTCACCACCGGACAGGACTGCTGACATCAACGACGAGGTGAAGTGGTTCCGGGAGGCCATGTCCGAGGTAAGAGACGTGGCAATGCCCGGGTCCAGCCAGGACGCGCTTTACGCCAGGTGTACTGGTGGTCACCGGAGCTCTGCGCGAGGCGTGCGTTGCTGCGCGGCACCGGTACACTAGGCACCGCAGGCTCCGTATCTGCCCTCCGGATACGGAAGCCATTCAGGCGGATAACAGTGTCGCGAGTTCAATTGTTTTTACCCATCTCAAAAGTGCCCAACGTGCCTAAATAAGTTTTCACTTCAAAAGAAAATCTTATTTATTACTTTAGTAATACCAGTCTGAGTGCTTCGAAGATCAAGGTGAACAAAAGTGCTAAAAGAATAAAAATAAATCTAAAATTTTTGTTAGTTTCACCTGTAAGAGTTGGCAAAGACATCAAAGAAGTTTTTAATAACATGACACATAGCGTTTAACTCTTTGAATGTTATCTTTATGCATGTTTAGGAAACTGTTCATCACACGAGATGTTTGCAAACAAACGGATTGCATCTTATCGTGATCGTGTTGGGCAGTTTGAGAAAGATCAGAACAAAAGATTATTTGAATGTCAAAGTCACATTTTGTTGAACATGGTTGACCATTTTAGAAAACTGAATGGATTTCGTTCCAAGCAGAAAAATACAGGATGCCAGGTACATTGACTGGCAAAATGAAACCATTTAGCACATGATTCTAGAAAACCAAGCTTTAAAAAAATCTATTGTTTCATAGTGCAATACCTACACGATCAAAATGTATGGAAGCATTATGTGGGTACTGAATCCGTGGCTTCAGTTTACGCGTCGATGTCCCTGCCACCTTGTATAATTGATTAGGTACGTATGCAGTTTTTATAATATCTGCTGAAGTGCAGTGTCGCAATCCAGGCATCGCGTTACAGTTTAATTTCAAGAGGTGACGAGACCTATGTCGTATAATAATTTTCAATGATGTTAATAAGGGCTGATGTTTCAATAGTCATATATCTTTTGTATAGAAAATACGTCAAACTGTCAGATTTATTATTCAGATAAATGTATCTGAATTTTGAAAAATCAGCCCCTGAAGTATTGTCATTCATTTAGTTTTCCAACATAATATTCTCGAATAGTTTTCGCTTACCTTTACCACATTTTTCATTGCGGACATTGGTGCCGATTCTGTTATACACCGAACTAAACTAACTAAACTATCACTAAAATTCCTTACTTTTTGGCTATGAGAATCTTAAAGCTATTCTGCAAAAAATAATCTCTAAACTAAAAAATAATCTCTAAACTAAAAAATAATTTTTGACACAACTAAAATCGAATTTGACAATCGCGACTCCTGCAGGCTTAGCATGACGCTTTCTATTTCTACTCTACTGTAGAATAGAAATCGCTTGTCTACATTTCTCGGTGATTAACTGACAACTGTCTACACGGAAACGTAATTTTTGTCTAGTCTTCCGTCGACAAAACGCTTCTCTACGGTTGTCGTGCCAAGCCTGCAGGTGGTAATTTTTTTCTTTTGGCTTGGCAACGTGGTACTTGTGTACCCTACGCAATGATTTTTTTAAGAGCTGAATGAAGCGTGCGCAGGGGGGCAGCCTCGACGTTTTTTTATATGGAATTTTTCACTTTTTGTTTGGAAAATAAAAAAAAATACTACCTACATGTTGAAATTATGGGGCTTACGGGTTTATTAAAGGGGGTCGAAATTATCATCATTTTTGCGATAGGACACACCATTTTCGAGATATAAGCAAACGAAAAGAAAAAAAAAGATCAGTACTGTTTTTGCACCTGAAGTCGAAGTGTTGGTGTGAATTTTAGTTCATGATCACTAATTTTATTCCACACTTTTTTAATCGCGATTAAAAATAGTCAGATTTAGTTATAAAAATTAATTATAGTCATAATTTT
The DNA here is from genome assembly GCA_947359405.1 of Antitype chi. Classification (NCBI taxonomy): domain Eukaryota; kingdom Metazoa; phylum Arthropoda; class Insecta; order Lepidoptera; family Noctuidae; genus Antitype; species Antitype chi. Next base: position 1,673,368 of record OX375823.1, read on the forward strand.
TGGTGAAAACCGACAAACTCAGAATAGCAAAATTACCATCTTCACTAAACTAATAATTCAGTGCTATCTTAGTGCTGTCAAACTAAAATATAGTTAAGTTGTGTCACTTTAGTCAATTTCAGAATAGGAAATCGTCGTTTAACAGGAATAGACTAAATTTTGGTGATTTTTAGTTTAGTTTAGAGAATTTTGTGCCAACAGAATCGTCACCATTGTCTTAAAAGTTGTACTGAATACTGACTTTTATCAGTCGACGATCACCGTCAGTTTTCCCCAAAATACTTAAAAAAACCCGGCTATCTCGGCAAGCTTTATAAAACAAAAGCCGGTCTACCAGGACATGTCTGAATACGTTTGCATATCAATAATAACGGGACGATGTTTTTACGTCTTGTTGCGCGCGCGCATAACTGTGTGTCGGTGGCGGAGATTTTTGTTTTTGGGAATGACATCTTGCAATTCAACCTATGAGGTTGTCGTTTGCTAAACGGGGCTTTCCTGTGTTAATCTTAATGAATTAAGATTACCAGCCAAGGCCTAAAAAAACATAAAACTAGAGCGACTGCTCGCTAAGGGCACCCCCTGTGGGGTACAGACCTCGGCTTAGAGCATCGCTGGTATAGGGAAGCAAGGGGCAAACTGAATCGAATTGATTATTATTAGGTGACGTACTTAATCACTCAGCGGCGCGGGCTGGTTCGAGCAAAAGACGGGACGGACATTGAACGGGACGTCACGACGGTGTACCCTGAGCTGGTGAGCTTATTACTCTCCTGGAAGAGAGTTGTAGCGTCTTCGGGAATGGTAAGAGTATGCCTCGGTCGACGAATCTTGCTAATACGGGAGGGAGAGTAGCGGGCGGCTGCCGCGATCAGGGGATTGGGATGCTTCACAGCTGAGTCGAAGAAACACTTGGAGAGGCGTTTCATAAACTGCTGGATAGTGAGCATTCTGAAATCCAGATTGAGATTCTCATTTCGGATAAAGAAGGGGGCCCCGTGACCTTTCTAAGGAAACAGTTCTGGAGGGTCTGCATCCTATGGATGTGATGGGGCTTAGCGTGTGCAAAGACAATGCACGTATAAGTCATGTTATGACCGCGGTGTAGATACACAATTTGCACCTAAGGGACAATTTGCTACGGGTGATCAGTACAAAGTGAAGCCTACCGAGAGCGAAAGCGGCACGACAACGAGCCGTCTTTATTTGCTCCCTGAAGGTAAGTTGGTGGTCGAGGTTCACTCCTAAGTACTTGGCTTGCTTCTCCCAAGGGATCGGCTTACCATACATTGTGATCGGAGTGGGAGGGTGGAGGCAGTTTACGCGGTTTCGAGAAGAGAACCGCCTGACTCTTGTCGGGGTTGACCTGGACTCTCCATTTCCGAAACCAAGCGCCTAAGACGTTTGCGGAGGTTTAGAGAGTGCGAGCGATAGCGTCGTGGCAGCGACCAGTATAGTAAATGGCCGTGTCGTCGGCGAATAAAGCCAACTGGGCCTTTTTACTTTTCGGAATATCGCTGGTGATAAGAAGATAATATCAGTAATTCACACATACATTCCAAGCACACAACAAACATCCTACATCACACACATACATCCACACACATTCCAAGCAAACAAAGACACACCCACACACAAACATTCCACACACCTAACAAACCTACCCAAACACCAACAAACCTTTCCTACATTCTAAGCAAATAAAGACCAATTCTATTCTATTCTATTCTATTCACATACAATTAAAATAAAAGCGTTTTGTTTTTGTTTCATTGGGTTTTTTATGCCATATTCCACCACCAAATCAGTAGGAGAGCATTCCCATGTTGATCCATGATATACAAGGACTTTGATTTCACACTTTTTTGTATCCATTCTTTTAACCGCATACCAAATCATTTACTTTAATCAGCCCAACACTTAGGTCAGCCCTAAGCTACGGATAATGGGTGGCTCAATAAACTGTGCGACGGCTTTTTTCGACCAACTTGTAACGACCGATCAGATACCTCTTAAACGATTGCAATTAAAATGTTGCCACTAGCCTACTGAGTCTTGTGGTTCAGGTTATGTTCCAAGAAGAAGACGTTATTATAATTATACATTTAGAGGGAATTATTGAAAAGTGGTTCAACTCAAGTTTGGTCTTTGAACTTCAAATAAAAATCTGGTACACAATCACAACCAAGGAAATTGATTTTCTGCACTCAATTTTAATTTCTTATAACTAAAAAAACAAACCAAATTCTACCCAAAATCCCATCGATGTGCGTTCAATCGGAAACTCAGCGTCCATTCAAGCGTCAGATGAAGTTTTTTAAAACAATAAAATTAAAAAACAAAACCAATGTTGCCATCCGGTTACGGCGGAATATTTACAATGAGTCGAGTCGCCATCGGGCTGGTTCGATTGTCTCGATTCTCGATTTATTTTTATTCGATTCTTGTCTCCAGATCAGCGAGTAGGAATGCGTGAAGCGTTCTCCGAGTTTATATTTAATGTTCACGTTTATTTGGGAAGCAAATTGGTCTTACGTTCTTAAATGAAGACATCGCTTTCTCATTTGTATTAATGTTTATCCTTCATGTTCGTCCTCGTCGTTTCTTTCTTCGTTTTGAATCATACGTCATAAATACTTATCCAGTCATCTGAAAGCTTAAGTTTATTGTATTATGATTTCTCGCTGTTTGTTGTTTCAGCTGCTTATATTTTTAAATACGATATTTTTCTGCTATTTCTTTAAATTATCACGTTGTGGCTTAATACTTTGTGTTCATTCACGCACTCATTTACCATTTTATAATCAATGGGAAAAAAACGCATTAAAAAATTTGAATGAATACAACATTATTTTGCTTTAAAATTGATTGCCTAATAAATAACATTATCAGTAATTACTCCTCTTATCAGCACTTAAACTTCGTCTTTAAGATTTTTATCGGATCTTTAAACGTAAACGATCTCAAATTAAGTTTTAGTTCATTTAACGTGACTTTAGTCGTCCATAGAGTAGACATAAAACTTGTGACACAAGAATCAACTTTCACAAAACTCTATACTTTCATTGTTCCTCCGACCAACTTAGTTCGGAACAGAATCTTACACCCATTAAATTACAAACTTTATTACCAAACAGTAGGGAACAGACTTGTAATCTAACTATTTTCTAATTGAAAACTCAAGTTGCCTCGTGGAGCATTCCCTTTGCACTGGACATTATCCATTTTTACGATGGCACCTTAATAGAACCGGCATGTTTTTGTCCACAAACTTAAACTGGTCACCATTACAAAGGACATTGCGCTCTTCTACTTTCGAAATAAGAGCTTTATAAGTTACAGCTTTATGCTTGTCCGTCGGCGTTTTTGATTAGCAACCTTTCGTACGGCGAGAATTGTTTTAATCTCGAAACTTCATTGTTCCAAGGACTTTAAAAAATGAACATCTAAAACGGTAGTGTTTTATCAGAAAACTCATTAAAGCAGCAATGAACTCCTGTAATCTGTTTTGCTTAATTTACTTTGATTGAACCATTTGCTTTGTACTTCGGTTCAGAAACGAATGTTTCAGAGTCAGTGTGGATCTGAATTCTATATTTATTAAAATTATTTTACTTAGAATCGTTTACGCGTGTACAAGAATCGGAATTTAATGAACTGATTATACTTTCAGTGCTTAGAGTTGACGATGGTACTTCGAAAACTGCGATGTTTTTCATAAAATACTTGAAGGTTTCACCTTGCAAAATACAACGATCTTAAAGACAAGTAAATTACTTGATTCCCACTATTAAAGAAACCATACCTTTAAGCAGTCACGTTCTTAAACAAAAGTATTACTTTTATTTCACATTCGCTACCACATTCTTCCAGCCATTATGCAGGATTTTTCACACAATGCACCAATATTTTTGCGTTTACTTCGTGACAACGAACGATAGCTTTATAAGCGAGAATGGCGCCTGAAGGGAGCTGTCTTGTTGTAATTTATACAATAGCCCCGTAGCCCGCCGATTTCTAGATGTTTCTCGTAAAGTATCGAGGAGCAATTTTGTCGAAGCTTGACACTTGCGAAGTTGAGACATCAGGTGCACTGATTAAATGGACTGTCTGTTGAAGCGTAACAATGCTCTTGTTATCAAAATGACGCTGTTGTGTAAATTGTGGACGAAAGTAAAGATTGAAGAGACGTTCGATTTAATTAAATGTTGATATAAAAGACTAAGTTTTTCCAGTTGTGTCATGCAGGCACAGCCATATTATAAGATATAGCCATGCCGCTTAAAGCTCTTCTCTAGTTTTATTTCAAAAACTTTTGATAAGGCCCCTTATCCATAAATCGATGTTTTAATCCAAGACCATTATAAACAAAATACTGAAACATAAAAGTACATACCCGCAGTACACTAAGTCTTCCCCATATCATTTTACACCAGATATTAGTTGGCGTAAAGTTTTGTATTGGAGCGTGCCCCAAGGCAGTATCCTAGGCCCAATACCGCATGCAATCATATCATCTGCGGCCAGCAATCACCAGTCGTTTTGTTTGCTTGCACTCCCGCCTCAGGAGGTAAACCCGACCAAATTATCTGTTAGGATATACTGGTATTTTCGTTTAATGTTTTAATGTAATTTTATGCTGCAAGTAATGTTATGAGAGTTAATATTGTTATGAATTTCTCGTCATCATCAATCATGCCACTAATCCATCATTCACGTAATAAATGTGTGATAAATGAGTATGCATTATAATCAGTGCGTTCACATCTATTACCTAACGATGTTATTAGCTCAATCATCGTTAAATACTAGTAAAGGTACGGCTACATTGCGCATGTGAATAAACTTTTGTTCATCAACCATAATATTCTAAGTATTTTTTTAAATAAAACCAGCAATTCCCAAGAAATCCTGTATCCATAAATATCTACCCTCGCTTAACTCACTCCACAATTCTCGTCTATATTTCCCTCAAATCTTCTTCCTTGCTTGTAAGGTATAACTCGGGCGCGTCGCCTGCGGCCGAGCGATTGGGCAAGCGGCGCACGAGTTCAGATAATTACACCAGTTTGCATGTCAGAAGAATCTTCCACGATGGGATCTGCTGTATGTGTGGAAATGTTCACGGAGGATCTTGCATCATGTTTTAAAGAGTTTGTTTTGGCCTTCCTATAGCTAGGTAGCTTGATTTATTTTTCAACCAGAGTTTTCGGTTTTTACTGATCAAGTTACTGTTAGCTATCAAAACGCTCGGTATTTGTTGGTAAAAGCATCATTTGAGAACTGCTGGACCGGTTTGGCTATTATAAGTTTAAAAATGTTCGTAATAGTCCGAATTAGGTTTTGATGGTAAGGAAATTTGGATTCAAATTCAGCAAAAACTGAAAATCCTATTTTGTATGTGATTTTTGTATGAACAATTAAAAATTGTATAGGACAACGTCTGTTGGGCCAGCTAGTTATTAAAAATAAGAAATTGCTAAAACAATAATTTAGGAGGCATTTAATAACTGCACGTCAGAGGAATCCATCGCCTAAATTCTTGCTTTTATCGTTTTCGTTGCTCCAATCGCCAAATCAAGCAATGCAATACCTTTCGAAGCCGAGTTTATTATTTCCCAATAGATGCTGAACTTTAACTTCAGTGCAGTTTGTCGCGCTGCATAAAAGAGCGCGCGGTAAAACTTGACGCCTTGCCGGCTTGCCACCGCTTTCGCGAGATGCCGCGGATTCTGAAGTTCTGTCTACTACCAAGTGAATGGTTTTGGAATTGCTTTTATGGTTTTGTTACTTTGAGCTGAAATCAGAAATCAGAAATCAGAAAGCTTTATTTGTAAACATAGGTCAAATTACAATAGTTTGCGAGATGTTACAGATAGGTAGATCCTCCATGTTTTGCCCAAAGGCGTACAAATATATTTAATTACACAAATACATTGTCGAATTTATATAAAAACAATATTAATAGGTACATGCATATCAATACAAATTGCAGAAAATAGAATAAATTTCATTACATGTCAAATAGAATAAAGTAACATGCCATAATAATGCTAATTAATGTCAAATAAAATTCTAAATCGTCAAAATAGGTGAGATTATGTAAAATTTTCTGAAGCAGTAACCATAGAATTGTCGTCCAAATATTCCTGTAGTGAGTAATAGCATTTATTTATCAATATTCTTAATAGTTCTGTTTTAAAATGGTCCAGACTTAGCGTTTTTATTTTTTCAGGTAGTTTGTTAAATATTTTTATGGCCATACAGAAGGTACTTTTATTCATTAGTGCAGTTTTGCCATAGGTCACTTCGAGTTCTGACTTATTTTTATCGCGTAATTTTCTATAGTAACTTTTAGTAGCTATTTTGTATGATGAAATGTTAGATTTTACGAACATATTTGTTTCGTATATGTACAGCGATGGCAAGGTAAGAATTTTTAGACTTGTAAAGAATGGTTGACAACTGTCTGTGCTTTTAAGGCCACACATAGCTCTGACACATCTTTTTTGGGCTCTAAATACGAGTTCTCTATCAACTGAATTGCCCCAGTATATATTATTATTATTGCTGTATTTCTTTTCAGTTTAGCTAGACAAAAAATATATCAGTGCATTTGTTTTGTTTTACATACTTCACTCACCACTGTGATCAGTTTCAGTACCGTACCAATTTGATTATTAGATGTAAAGTCTGTGAACATTAATATTAATTACTTATTAAATTCAATTATGCCACTAATTACATTTCATTTCAAAACCGAAAGCCATGTTGCCAAAATTAATCATATTAATGATTTCACAAACGAATTGCTGAAATAATTAATATTAATAGTATGCCATTTGCGGACGCCACCCACTTAATGCGCGCAGTGGTCGCCATATTTAATTCCTGCAAACAGTACAATACAATGTTTCAATTTAAATAATAAATAAATCGATGCCACCGGGCATGTGTGATTGCGAAATATTGCTCGCTTCGGCATCACAGCTTAAAATACAGCTGCCTCGAAATAAAAATATGGAAAAATACCTTATGATTAAGCAGATGTTTATAGAGTATTCATTTGTATTCAAATGCGTCGAGAGATGTGAAAAAGATAATGACCCACCTACAGTTTCACTTTTGGTGAATGGGGAAATAAATCTGTGACTTATGGGCTCAATGTCCAGTTTCGATGCAGCTACGAGTATGTGAGAACATTGGTATCGGCTTATTGCGTGAAACTCGCAGGTTGAACTGCACAATATATCGGACATTGCACGGTGCTCACCGGAGCTATGTTAAGCTCAATCGTCGTGTGCTGCTGCCGTTTGAAGATTAGTTCACCTGTGTTCTCGTATATTGTTTGGACACACTTCCATTGCTTAATTTATCTGCAAGGGTTTCATTATGACTCTACATTTTTATTTTGTAAAAACTACTTGAAAATAAGTCTTGGTTTTATTTTGAAAAAGTAAGAGAACGTGGTGATTATTTTCGGAATCATAAGCGACATGCCTAATACGAATTCTAAATATTGATCTCCCACTTAACCGGTCGAAATCAATTACGTATGTACGCCTCTTCAAGAGTGTAAACTAGACAGCAGCTTAGCTCATCTTTATTTTATATTTATTATGAGTTATTATTCAATGCCCGGAGCTTTCCCATTTCATCCATCAGAGTGCAATCTTTAATCTGCCGGGCACACTGTAGGCAACCGTTAATATATCATAAAACACCCACACGCTATGAAATATGAACGATATTTTTAATACGTAGCTTTTAAACGTATAAAATGTTCTGTAAAGTGCATCAATTTAGATATTATGCGGTTGCTTTTACAAGCTTTTTTGTATTATTTTACCGCGCAATGTTGTCTGTTTTCATTTTTATAATCTGTATTATAATGGCTGCTTTACACGACACCAACATAACACATCACTCTATGGTCTATGACTTAGGTACTGGCAGTTTTAGAGACGTCAATATTTGGCATGTTACCTCAGAGTAGTTAGATGTGGCAGCCAAATAGCTAACTTCATAAGGATTTGTAGTAATTACTAGATGCGATTGCTAATCGTAGCTAGTAACTACAACCTTCTGTCTTAAAATTTGAAATATGCAAGGACGGAAAGATTAATGAAGTATAAAAAAACCACATTAATTCAATGTTCCATAGCATAAAATACAAGTGTTTGAATCTGTATAAATGTGTCTCAAAAATAAACTTTGCGTATCCCGGAAAACCATGTCTAAAACAGTCTCGTAACATGATTATTATAATGATGTTTGATTATTAATGAGACATTTCATCATGATTAATTATTATTTCAGAAGGAGACTTTAAAAATAAATTCACGCAGAGTGCCATCGACAAACTTCACTTTTTAATATCTCACTTCTATTTTTGAAGAGCCAAAAATATCGGCAGTACGATAAAAATATTAGGTCTTTACCTATGAAATTGCCGTTTTGCAGTACTGGCCATTTCAAATCAAAATAATTTTTGTTTGGGTAAGAATTCTAATTTCAAATTAATTTTATTTTAAAAACATGGATTTTTTTTTCCAAAAGTAGTCATTTGTTTATTGATTAGTGTTACATTTTCATCGCATTTCAATCTTTTTCGTCATCATGGATACGTTAAAAATTCGAGTAATTATGGAATATGAGTACCGTCGTGGCAGCAACGCGGCACAAGCGGCACGCAACATCAACGACGTTTACGGAGCTAACACTACAAACCAACGCACCACCTGTTATTGGTTTGCTCGCTTCCGTTCTGGAAATTTCGACCTGAAAAATGAACCTCGCGGTCGTCCGAAGACTTTGGTCGACAATGACGAATTAAAGGCGATTGTGGAAGCTGATGATACACAATCTACGGCTGAATTAGCAGCAGCTTTCGACGTTAGCGTCAAAACAATATTGGTCCATTTGCGTCAAATTGGCAAGGTAAAAAAGCTTGACAAATGGGTGCCCCACGAACTCAATGATCGTCAGCGCGAAGTACGCGTCGAGACGTGCCTTGCACTGCTCAACAGACACACAAATGAAGGAATTTTGAACCGCATTGTTACCTGCGATGAAAAATGGATTCTGTTTGATAACCGCAAGCGCTCAGCAAGTTGGTTGGATCCTGGTTCAGCACCTAAACAATGCCCTAAACGAAAACTTACCCCTAGAAAAGTGATGGTCACTGTTTGGTGGTCTAGCGCCGGTGTGATTCATCACAGCTTCTTACCAAACGGGGTGAGCATTACTGCAGATGTGTACTGTGAAGAACTGAACACAATGATGGAGAAGCTGGCACATCTCCAACCAGCATTGGTCAATCGCTCGTCTCCGCTGCTCCTGCACGACAACGCGCGACCTCATACTGCACAGCAGACGGTCTCCAAGTTGCAAGAACTGGGGTTGGAAGCTCTCCGTCATCCGCCCTACTCACCAGACCTTGCGCCTACAGACTACTACTTTTTCCAGAATTTGGATAACTTCTTGGCGGGAAAAAAATTCAATACCCGAGAGGCAGTACAAAATGCCTTTGAAGAATTTGTTGCCTCCCGTCCAGCTGATTTCTTTAAGAAGGGCATCAATAAACTGCCACTGCGATGGCAAAGATGCATTGATTGCATGGGTGATTACTTCGATTAATACAAATAAAAAATACATGAAAAAAATTCGTTTAAATTTTTTCATACAAAACGGCAATTTCATAGGTAAAGACCTATTATTAAAATGTACGTTTATTATCGTGTACGCTATAATGGTACAGAGTGTGATTTTATGAATCACCCACTTTTAGTGTAAGGGTTGCTATCCTTTCAAACGAATAACAGTAAAGAAACAGAGTTGATGTTATCGCAAGCAATTTCATCTCGTCACCAATCTTTATTTTCAAAAAGTACCACTTTTCTCTTTCACCCTTACTTCTAAGAACATTTTAACGACATTTCTTCGTAACTGGGAAAACGAGCACTTTTCTTGTAACAAAAGTGTCAGCCCTCATTCACTCCGTCCTTAATAGTCCATGACATCTGGCAGTCCACCAACGCAATCGGCCATTACATTTTCTCAACGAGATTTTCACGCTTCATTCATGCGGCCCGTATCTAAAAAATGTCAGGAGACCGCGGCATTGCACCATTCATCCTAACCTAATTTCGTTTGCAACGGTCATTGGCCTGTTAGCGCTCCTTTTTTATGTGTGCTGGATAATCTAGCGTGATTTGCTAGATGTGCTACATCCAATTAAAAATTTCTACCGTTGGTTTCGAAGCTTTAAAGTTTACCAATTTTTGGACCGAAAGCTTGCGGTACCTAGAAGTAACTTGTATAAAATTTTAGAAATCGTCACGTAACGAAAAAGTGATATGCTTCATGCGAATTTTTATTAAACAGGATAAAATTTTAACGAGTTATAATTTCTTCACTAGTGGGTCTCGAATCACATGTTCAATTCATGGTTCCGGTTCTGATTGCTCACTGGTTCACATTTTATCCTGTATAAAATAGAAAGGAGACAGAGAGAGAAACGTAGTTTTCATGGTTTTTGAGGGTGCTGCCATTGGGCAGCACCCTCAAAAACCATGAAAGCGAAACCGTCCTGACCGTCCTTAACTTTGACCTCACTATTGAGTGAGGTCAAAGTTAAAATCTTTGGAGAATAATTGGTGATAATTGGCAACTTTTTATCATGAGTGTCGTTTTCATGAGGAGCTTCGTTCCATAAGGGGGGTCTCTCGACCGTTTTCTTTAAAAGAAATGAATGAACAATGAGCTAATCACAATAACTTACGATAGGTACAGATGCCAGCACATCGCGCTACCCTAATCTGTCAAATATTTTTGATAGGTTTTCAACTTTACAGAGTAAGCATAAGGTTCATGTTCATTTCGGAAAATTTGACAGTTTGGTGTACCTTGAAGTGCTGGCGTCTGTACATAGGTGCAGTGTTCTCTTATTGTAACAGATGTAACCAAAAGCTAAGCCAAAAAGTTGTAGTTGGTTATTTTATGAACATAATATGTACACTTTTGTGGTTTTAAAACTCTACATTTTACTGCAAATCTTCTGTAGAAAGTTGATTGTCCATTGAAAAGCAACCGAAGTTAACAAGTAAGAAAATAGTAACGTGCGTTTTTAACACTAAACATGCAAAATAATAGAAATCCTGTCTCTTCAAATAGAATGACGCAAAACGAACTGACTAACTAGAAAGAAAGGGACTTCTTTCGTGGGACGCCCTCACTTTGTTCGGCTTGGATTATGACAATCTTTTCACAGATCTGTCAAAATCGGAACCATGGACCACCTATTATATTTTTTCCCGTTTCCCGCCCTCGCGACCCGAGCGCCACTTAAAGATGACAGCTCAAATTACGCGCCGCGCATGCGCTCAACAATTAATGAGCTCATTTCGCGCGCTTTTTATTTATCGCTCGGATATTAGTCTGCGCTTAAAGGAACCGGTATAATAATTTGTATTTACATGCGCATTTCTCATTTTTATTTCGTATTGCGTTGGGTCTTTTTCTTAGAAAATTTGACTTGGTGTGTAATAATTTAAGGTACGAGTGTAAAGTTACCCATATGACTTTGCTGTCAATTATACTTAATTAATCCTTTCTTTTTAATTTTTTCAGGTACTAAACTAAGCAGAGTTCTTAAAGACAACAAGCATCGGAAAGTAATTTTGTAACGTTTGTAGATAATCTAGATATGGTACCGGCCTGTCTACTTTTTTAGGTAGGTATATGGCCGACTCTTCAAAATATCTCTTAAAAATTGTACACGTTTTTCAATCACCAAAATGTTATCAGTTAAAAACCCATTTAAAAATCTCCGTGCAATTTCCGCGGAAAAATTAAGTTACGTTTCGTTACACATCTTCCCCGTGATTCCCTCGGTTGCAAGTTTTAAGTGAATTAGAAATGAAACTTTGTTGGAAAGTCTCGCTTTACAAAACTGAAGTTTGTGTGCGTGCGAAGTGCGTGGCTAATCGGACCGAGACGGAACGAATAAAACAATGACCTGCCCGGCCTTGTGCACAGGGTAAGTTACCAGACCTAAAAAGAGGATTATTCGGTTTTCGATTGACTTAAAATATGTTAGCAGCTGTACGTTGTAAAAATGTCGACCTTTTATTTAGTGTGTCTTGATTTTTTAAGTATATTATTATTTACAGAAATGATTGTCTTTCCGTTTCATCTGCCTTGAACGGATATAGACTACCCATTTTATTGTCTTGTCTATGCATTGACACTAAGAAAGGTAAATAATTCTCAGTTCACATGAACATTCCACATCACACAACCCTGAACACATCTATAAATTCTAACTTTACAACTCTGCAAATGTATTTTCTAGTTATTATTGCAAGAACAATAAAATAGGCTGAAAAATTTTATGACATGCTTTCACGTGGGAATAAAACCTTGTTTATGGTTTAAAAAGTAAAGCATCGTTTAGTTCGCGATAGTAAACGATCTTTTTTGTCGAAGAACATATTTTACAACAGCTCTCCTACAAAGTGGAGCGTGTAAAACATACGTTTGAAGAATTACTAAACAAGTTTGTCGGAGCACTTCTACTGAAATAAATCAATGGAGTATGTAAACGAGGCATTGTACACGGAAGCTTTTAGAATAAAATAGACAACGTATGGATAGGTGTTGCAAATGTAAATACATACGTAGTTGTCCAAACGTTGTCTATATTTGGCTATTGTTGTGGAAATCGGTTCAAGATAGATTCCTTGCCTACTAGATAAAATAAAATCTAAATCAATAGACTTTTAACATTCTTTATTATTTTAACTAATTAATTCTTAACATAGAAGCAAGCAAACTACATTATTTAACTAGGATTTTAGTCTGGATTTGTTCAGTCAATATTTGTTAAGCAAATAAGTACAATCTTTATCACATACCTTTTAAAGTAAACTTAATAAATAAATTGCGAAACCCAAGTAGATACCTACTTAGCAGGACAAACGAACTGAATTTATAGCTAATTTTACCGCCAAAATCGGACCAAGTCCAAGATGGCGTCTTTATGGCGGGAACTTACAGATCCTTATCGACTCTCAAACGGCGAATGGAAGGCAAATGACAGCATTAAACGGAATTATTGCAACATTATTTTGTAAGGCTTTTTCTTTGTGATTTAAGAAGAAATGCCGAGTTTGACAAATATTTACTTGAGTTGCTTCTATTTTTGGGGTAAGAATTTTAATTTGCCACGTCCATGGTATGCAGGATCATATCACATTTTCCTTAATAAACACTTAGCTGTCACTTTTTACTATAAATCTTTTCACAAAAGTTTTCTCGGAATTAGGAGATCCCTCCTATTGGCTGTGCAGTATGTCATAATTTCCTTGATACTTTTATGTTAGTAGGTACATATCCCTACTTTAATATTACTGGCTGAAAACAAGTAAATAAAACACCCAAAATCACTTTATCAAAGAAATACGATGACAAACAGACACACGTCGACCCTTGCGGTGCAAATAAACGGTAATAGCTGAGGGTGGCCACCCCGACGGAGGCACATTTAAAATATTTTATCTTTAAAATAAAAAGCATGTCCCGCCCGCGGGCAGTCGACGGTATCTGCCAGAATCTGCCTTCATTTTACAATGGGAGAAGCATACTTATAGCTTCATTTTCTATAATATAATTTTAAAATACGTTGAAATGCGTCTGGCTCCTGACATTTTGTTTCATTTTTCCCAGACGTTACAAATTATTCTTTTGTTTTCGTTAATTACGTTTGTGAAATGGAAATCTGATCGTAGAACAATATTGTTAATTAATACAAAGTACTAACATTCAGATGATAAGTACAATTTAGAAAAGCGATTTGTTTGTTTCACAAAGCTTATATTTACGTGAAAATTTTACAGTCAAGAGAAACTCCTCAACTCTCAACCCATGGGAACAGAGAAAACATACCAAACCGAACTAGACTTTCCCTAAAATAAAAGCTGAAACAACGCGATCGATACTTTTCTGAAAATATTATACAAACAAAATTATTATTAAACAAGATTTTTATTTAGATCGGGTTTAAACCACTAAGCCAGTTTACGAATTAAAAGCCCATAAATATTTAGATCAGGTTTAAACCACCAAGCCTGTTTTCGAATTAAAAACCGATATATAAATACTCTTTAAAAAAAATTTACAACTAAGTCCTCCGGACTTAGTTGTAAATTTTTGTATTAAGAACTAGGCAAATCGGAATAAAGTTGGATGAAATGCAAAAACCGTCTCAGAGGCTAAAACTTATTTTTTTTATAAATAGGAAGAAAACCTTCTTTAATAACATCTAACAGGCACAACGTCTTTTGATCATCATAACAAATTCATATAGTACTTTGGAGCATTCAGGACAGGACTCGAATTATTGTTCCTAAGAAAATATACTTGTGTACCTATGGACATTTTCATCTACAATGTGACAAAAAAAAACGTGTGTAAATGTACAACAAAAAGTGATTTATTCAAAGATCCTACTAAATAGAGTGATGGGCCGATAGTGGGTTTTCAAACGTTTGACTAGCTATATTGACTAAACCATTGGATATTATTTGATTGAATTTTCTTATGCAGTATACGCAGTTTAAATTATTGTCGTATTGTGGTTTGCATCTTGTATATGATCTACTCCTACTAGATATCTATAGCTCAATGGGCGTGTAGGGCACAAGAGGCATCTCGTCCAACCCTTGGGGGATTAGAAGAACCAGCTACATTATGCACCCTCAGGTTCTTGATAAGATATGCTATCCTGGTAATGACAGTTTGGTTACATAAGCTGCTTTTATGTAAACCGAGATAAGAAACGACCAATGAAAAATGGCAGCTTTTCCTGAATAACGCAATTTTGACATATTAGCAGAAGGAAAACTGTACTTTCATTTACATCTAGGCAGAAACGTGTTGGTACTAATGATTGAACAGATGGCTTTCGGGGAAATGGAATATCGTCATATTCCGTGAATTCGGCGCTGACATAAATCCGGTAATTTGTCAAGATTACTGTCTGCGAGACAAATTATTGCTGATTTATTTTGCGGGCTAATTTGGGAAAAACAGCTGTTAGTATTAACTAGTTTAGTAAGTTAGGAAGATGCTAGACGGTAAAACAATACGGTTTATTTCAACCGAATGATCAAGTGTCGTGAGGTCACGGGAAAAGGAATGGAGCATCTCGGGATAGTGACTGCAGGAACAGGATGGGCTGCGACATCCTGTTCTTTGTACATGTTTATTACTACAAGGATGTAAAGGTGTGGTAAACCAACGGATTTACGACATTAAGAGTTTGTACCTCTTTGCAGACATTGCCAGTACAAATTATTGCCTAGCTATTAAGACAGATGATTAAAAAAAAACATTGTGTCACGACGTGGTGCAATGAAAACCAGTACCTACTGCAATATCGATATGTCGAGTGCAAACTTACCCCGATGACCAACTAAAGGATTCGCAATTTATTCCGCCGTCTTAAGGAAACAATATTAATGCAGCAGAAGAGCATTATTCCACGACGCGTCGCCCGCGCATTGAATCCGGCACTTTATCAAGATAACTGTCGTCGTGAGTAATTTTCACTGATACGCGAACGACGTTGATCAATCGATTTTTGTACACGAATCGATACCGCCCGAGAATCGGATCGCATCGAATCGAACTTTGGCGTAACGTGTTGATTTATTCGAGTGATCTGTGACGTTAAGGCGCATTACAGCCCTGTTTAAAGGTCACGGCGTTTCCGTTTCTTTATTTGTAGTTGATGTGGCTTATCTGACGACAAATGGGTAAGATTCTGCGAAACTGGGCATGTGTTGTTTTATCGTTGGCCGTGTCATCGTAATTCGTGGTTTTTTATGGGATCTTCCAACAATTTCAACACTGAATTCACACGCTTTTGTGGTGTGATTCATCACCAGTGCATGTAAACGTAAAAAGGTCTAAATTAACTTAATTTTGCGCAAAGAGAGGATTTCGAACAGCCACCCAATTTTTTCCCTGCTCAATGCTCTCATCCCTCACAGAATCAACCAAACACATAAACAAAAACGCCCCTAATATGAAACACAAACACAAAAAACCTTTATAATCCTTAACGCTCAGCAGACGTATAATTACTAATTAAATAATTAATTACAAACGGAATCCTGTTCGGGGTGAAATTCGCGGCGATTCGAGAACTGAACCCTTTCGCCCCGGCCGGGGTTCATTCGGGGCATTCGATCCACTTCAGTTGTTACAAAACAACTTTAAAACGAGATGATTGGGAAGCCTATTGTTTTCATAATTACTTTGATTTTGAATATCATTTTTCGTTTATTTGTTGGGTTGTTTGCTTTATGATTGAAGGAGATTTTATCTCTAATTTCTAGACTCAATTAATTCTTGGTATTCTGTCTAAAATTAGAACTTTCATTAAGATGATCAGTGATCTTTTGGGACTAAATAGCGGTTTCTTATTTGGCCAAGTAAGTAGGCTTACGAGGCCATTTTCAACAGTGAATATTTACAGGTTTATGTGTTTATTATGATGTACTGAATAACATCAACACTAATCCGAATTTTGCCATTTGGTAGGCTCACCTATTATTTATATGCATATGAGGCAGCATAATAACTGTAATGTTATGTCCAACACTTCCAATGTCTACCCGACACTGTAATACGTCCCTAGGCACGTCTTACCTCCACACCAAACATTTCTGCACTACTTTTATCGTCCACTAGAAGGAAAATAAATTGACACTTAGGTTTAACCTTATTTCTAGTATCAAGGGTAATATTTGGCTTAGTGTTATAACCCCTGTTACCATTACTAGGATCAGCAGAAACTATTATGTTTAAACGACCTCATTAGATCCTGTCTGGAGAATGGTCTTGGCTCAAATGCGTTTTGCTTTTTTAACCGATATTATGATCTAGTAAAATCACCTAATACATAGAAAATGGTAACGTCTGCTTCAGCACCACCAAAGAATTCACGATACATACTCAGCCTATAACGTTCCCACTGCTGGGACACAGGCCTCCTCTCTGTGAGAGGGAGTGCGCCGGAATCCACCACGCGGGCCCAGGTCGGGTTGGTAGATGTCACATGTCTCCGAATTTTTGTTTCTAGGACATGCCGGTTTGATGTTTTCCTTCACCGTTTTGTGAGCAGTGGTGACGAAATAATTTACACAAAGTAATGCGCTTGCCTGGGTTCGAACGCACGACCTACAACTCGTAAGTCGGGGCCGTTACCAGTGGGCCAAAACTGCTCCTCAAGGATTTACGATGCGTTGCCAAAATTAGATACAAAACGACTGGGGAATGTAGCTGTAATTTCACCAGCAGCAAATACCCTTAAACTCGAAACAGCAATATCATACTTGGCGGCAGTAAAAGGTATGGCAGTAGTATTTCCTTTTACGAGCCCTTTCTCAAGGAACTACTACTGCTACAGAAAATTACATCACTATTACCCAGCACTATAACCCTCTCAGAGACACTACCGCACAACCCTTACATACGAAAGCACATCCCTACAATCGAACTTAACTAATCACATCTTCGCATTAGCACAGACAGCCCCCAGACCGCAGCGGGGGCCAGGGGGGGGGGGAATAGAGGGGGGTTCGCTTTGAGTTAACACCTCAGTGCTCGATTATACGAATGCGAGTTATTCGACGGCGGTACAGACACGGTAATGACGGCTCGTAATGAGGTTGGATTTGTAATGACATTACTGATGTTTTTTGGGTGAAAATAAAGAATTTTCTAGGATTTGCAGAGTAAAGAGAAATGTCTGTATACACATGCAAGCATTATTCCGTACCTTATGCCGTGCCAGGGAATCACTATAACCATACAGGGCCCCGCCCTGTAATAATTCCATTCGTCAATATCGTGTCTTGTAGAAACCAATGTAACGGTAAGGAATCGAAATGTCATATTCTGTATGTTCCAAGTCAATTTGTCGACATTATTATTACGATATTAGCAGAATTCGTGTGTGACCTAAGAAATTGACGTGGTTTCGAAGTAAGGAATCGTTAAGTGGTCATAATGAATTCGGGCCCTGAATTGGGGCTCAGAAGATCCAATTTGACATTGGATTCTTTTAGCATTATGTAGAAACTTGTTGTGGAATCTATCCAGTGACATCTGTCTTACATCACAGCATACCCACTTATCCACGTTTCTCATTCCAAATTAATAATGTCTTAAATTTCTTTATTTATTTCATTATTTCGCTAGTACCAACCTATCTCCTACTCCAAGACCTTAAAAGCCTTTCCTACATTACGCCACAACACGCGGCCCTCCTTCAAAGTACTTACATTGCTATCACAATGTTTGTTTGTAATGGCGCAAATGACATTTGTGCAAGCCGACCCTTTGCAGCGGGAGCGACGGTAATGAGCGAGATTGTAATGATATACGTCGGGAGTTTAATAGTATGACTTGTGCTATGGTTTTGGTGTATTTTTATATTGCGAGGCACATTTTAAAGACCTATTTTTCCTACTGTTATGTCTTTCCTACTCTCTGCGTCTTATGTCAAGCTGACGTCTGTCAAAGTTAGTTGTGTCAGTTATGGTAAAGAGATTTTGATGTCACGGAACGTAATTACTGGCACTCCTTTTGTTTTATGTAAGTAGATTTATTGACCAGCTTTTAAAACAATCATAGAAAGTACAAAATAATAGGACAATGATTGCTAGTTCCACTTTCCATTATTAATGTTTAATTGTCGATAGTTTTAATAATTTTATTATGAACTAGCTTTCGCCAGCGGCTTCGCCCGCGTGGAGGTCAGAAATTATCCCACTGGAACGTACTAAGTATCGGGATAAAAAGTATCCTATATGTTAATCCAGGCTATAAACTGTCTGTGTGCCAAATTTCATTCAAATCCGTTCAGCCGTTTTGCGGGATTGAGTAACAAACATCTAAACATACAAACACATTTATAATATTATAATTAGGATATATATAGTAGGTTAAAAAGTATTGACTGCTTTGAGATTAACGTAGTTTACTTCACAGTGCATTGACTTATCTACTTACCTTTGAGGGACTAGGAAGAAACTCAGTGCTTCTGGTTTGTATTGTGATGTTCACATTAAGCTACTACGTATACTAATACACTATACTATCTCTGTCGGCACACCACATATACGCGTGATAGACGGCGGAAAGGCGCGGGGTATCGGGGCACCGAACCTGTACGCGACGGCCGCTGCGCGTCCTCCACACCACTCAGCTCACAGACGCGCGCCACTACGGGCATTTTATTGTTCTATTTTCTATACGCTGATCATAGGTAATTATGGTGTTACACCTATTTTAAAGAAGCCCATTCAGGTAATCTCCAACATGGGATCCTTTTAACATAGATTGATTGTTTTTCCTAATGAATCTATATTATAACACAGTAGATATTATCCTATTATTCGTCACATTGCGACTGTGAAGCCACATTGCAAATGAAGTCTCACCTCTTGTCGTGGTCTTTGTACAGCACCAGCACTATGAAAGACCTTTGCGAAGCCAACGATAACACTGTAGAAGTGGCCGAACTATGATCGAAACTATTACTTAAAACAGATAAATGGAATCCATTTGGTTTCAAATCCGAATCCAGATTCCGTCAAAACTGGAAGGCGGACGCGCGGACTTGCGAAAGATGAAAGGACTCGAGGGAGGCCTTTGCCCAGAAGTGGGACAGCGCAGGCCAACAAAAAAAAAGAAATGGAATCATCACTACGACGAAGAAGCAGATGCTCATCTGTCATTACCTCAAAATTATTCATTGATAAACAAACCAAATCCTCTGAAACACATCATTATATTGTACCCACATGTCAACATTCCCAGGCGACTCAGCACTCAGTACGCGAGGGTTAAGTCATTCATTCCATCGTCGCGTCGTTCGCGAACCGTCACGGTGGGGGTAACAAATAACCCGATGACATTCTCCTGCCTAATATGACGTTATTGTAGAATGTAGTTATTAGGATTTATAGGTGGGCTATGGGGTAGGTGTTAGGCCTGGTGTTTTGGAATTTATTGTACGTTTATGGTGTTCATTTTGTTAAGGGAATAATGTTGATGGGATTGGCATGTTGTTAGGGTGGGAGTTTACATGGTTCAAAATGGGTGCATGATGTGGGACCATATATTCTGTTTTCTTGTTAGGTTATTATAATGTTCTCGTAAAGTCAAAATATTTTTGTTTAAGATTTCTGTCGTAGACCCCCTAAAATGCTATTTTCTATTTGCCATATTAGTCGATTCGCACGAATTAAGGCGAACACACATTGCCTCGCACTACGCTGCGAGGCGACAGAGCCACGCGTGCGGGTGCGGGAGTGCAGTTGTGCATCATCATACAGCTTTCTCCGCACAAACGCGCGGAGCTGCAGTATAGCCATGCGGTGGCCTTGAGGCCTCATTTCACAGCAGCTTGCGATGGTGATAGTACATTGCAGAGCATTGTTTTTATATTAAAAATGGTTATTCATTTATAACTCATTCAGGATGCTGCAGGTATATTATCTGTTTGGTTTTTGTATAATCAAATCAAATTGCGTCATGACTTTCGAAAATAATAATAATAATAATAATTCGATTTCAAATATAAATCGATCGATATCGAGATTCATTTTGAAATAGTACGTCTAGCTCTGTCAAAATCGCGCACAATACTGCAGATTTGCAGAACTTGGTGTGATGATACGGCAAGATGCAAGGTATGGCCTTGCGTCTTGCCCCGCACCCACACACGGGTGTGTTTCTCCGCATGTAGGCGCGTGATCTGCAACACTGCACGTGAATGCGTTTTCTGTGTGTTGTACTACGCGTGTTTTCTATACAAACACAGATACTTGCAAACAACGTAAGAACACGCACTCCCGCGCTACGCTGCGTGATACGGTGCAGTGTGCGAATCGCCTATTCTCCCGGATCGGGCAAATCGTCACTTTTAAATAATATATTATTTTCTATAGGCGAATCGCACGAATTTAATTTATTTGTGGGCGAATCAACAACTCCAGAAATACGTATGAGGTAATTGGCTCATTTTAAATTGTATGCAATACTTAAAGTTATGAAAAAAGGTAATTGCAAGCACATGCATTTAAAGTGTCCGCCCGATTCATGAAAATCTTACGAATCATCTAATAATCCTTATATTTTTGGAGATCTTTGGCTACAAGAGTATATTTTATTTATTAACTCAATCAAAGATGTTAGTCTCCTGATGCCAGTGCTTCTTCTTCTCCACTTTTACCTCTCCATGTTACCATACGTGCTGATAAATTACAAATTACGTAGGTAAATAATACCTGGGTACTTACTTAACAAGGTTTTTCTAAATACTTCGACCACAAACTCTCCTTATCAACCATCACACACGACCTAACCCCGCGGCAATCCAATCTATAATAAAGTCACATTACTAATGAAATGGCCGCCTACTCCCGCGCAGCCTGTTGACTGATCGCTTCCGACGCACGCATGCGCTCGCGTGTTGGCTAATCAATACGGGAAATGTTGCCATACCACTGATAAGATAGATACGAGCCATTAGTTATGCGTAATTGGGAGGGTTAATTGAATTAAGTTGTAGGTAGATCTAATATTATGTTTTGTTTGCATGTTCAGTAACAGAGGGCTTACAGAACCACGATATTTGGTTTAAGCCATGTGCGGTAATCGAATCAAAAGTAATTTAAAAATTAGTCTGAGAATCAGCACTTTCTTTTTCTCACCACAAAAAACAGTCCCGCATAACGCCCATCCTTCACCACTTCCTAGTGCTTTAGCTGGGAAGAAGAAGTAGCGCAACAAACTCCCCAGCAGCACAGCTGACTGTTAAATTAGAAAAGCTTAATTTTATACAATTGGGCAAAGTTAAAAATTTAGGCAAAGTATAATTTAAATATCCTCTTATTCTAGTCCTCATGTCGTGGTACAAATATTAGCCAGTCACCAAAGTGGTCAGTAATAGTAATAGTATTTATTCGCATAAAAAAATACAGCTATTTAACGTTACATACTTGTAAGGTCAGTAGCGAACTAACTCTCCAGTGTGCACCAAACTGACATCTGACTTCACTTCATATCACATCGCCACTCGTGGAGGCAACTTAGTAACAAAGGTACACTTAGTAACAAAGTATTGAATAACATATCGATAGCCATTCTACACATTATTGTAATAGAACTTGATTCGATACTTCGAAAGCCAGTCAACAGCTGAATACCCACTTAATACCCAATTACTTTGGCTTCATAATTTCGATAATAGCCACATCCCTGCCTACCCAACTTGTATAATAGGTGTGCGGTCGATATCGACTGTAAACAATCTATTTAATTTGAATAATAACCACTGGGAACATAATCTAGCTAAGTCGTAATTACCAGCTCAGGGCTGACACACACTATCTACGCTCGGAGCTTTGTTTATCTTGAAATGTTTCTGTGGACTGTCGTATCTTGCTACGAATAGGTTACCTTGTTACTTGTCTAATCTTACATGTTGCAAAATAACATGTAAACAGAATCTCAAAGTTGAGACAACTATTTCAGTGAGTTTTAGAAGTGAGCATGTGAGACCAAATGGATCGCTACTAGTAATGCATTGCATTCATTGTATGGAATCAAGGTCTTCTAACTTAGCAGACTGCTGTGCTGCTGGGGAGTTTGTTGCACTGCTTCTTCTTCCAAGCTAAAGCATTAGGAATTGGTAAAGGGCAGGTGTTTTGGGGGACTGTCTTTTGTAAATTTGACGTTGAAAAAGTACTGATACTCAGGCTAATTTGAATAAATTTAATGATTTTTGACTGCCGAACTTGCTACAGTTGCATGTGCCAGTCAGATATGATTTCAGAATTCCTCCCAAGCATCAGAAATCATAATGATGGTACTTAATTCTTCCTTGTAAAGTCTCGATCACGTTTTGGTTTTCTTTTGAAACACCTTCATAAAACGACACTAATTTGATTAAGTACCTGCGACAATATCTTCTATATTCCTCCGTCATCTCCTTGCCACCCCTAATTACAGTGTCGATCGCGAACTTGATTACAAGTTAATTGGCTGCCCACAAAGCCGGTCGCACACGGGCCGACCGCGCGACTGCTAATGACGACTAATCGCAGCGTCCGGACACGTGCGTCACGGCCGCTTCGGGCGTTGCGATTAATTGAAATCGTGTAATTTGAGCTGTGTATGAAGCGTAATGCCTTGTTTGTTTATTGGTTGCGGATGATATAAATCGCTGCGATTAATTTCTGCGGCCGTCTATTGGAGGCTTCATTGGTTTTGTTTGATGTGTTTTTATTTGGTCGCGTCGTGTGTGCGGTAATCTTGATGTCTGGTTGGCTTTCTGTGTGTTAAAGTTTAGATGCCATGTGTATTTGTTACGACTTCTCATCACTAGGATATTTCCTTGGGGTAGGTACTTATCTGATTATGGTTGAAAAAAAAAGGACTATTATGATTTTGACCGGTATGTATACCATGTATGTACCTATTTATGTATATAGGTGGATATGTACTTAAGTATGTATGCATGTACATATTCATCTGTACCCTAATAAATTTTAAACTGCTTATCAGAATTTGACCAATGAGGTATCGTTCGAAGCCTCATGATCGCCTGCTGATTATAAGCTACGTGTGAATATAGCGCCCTCTAGGGGACTTAAAATGACGACCTAAAAAGAAATTAGAGCTTAATTTCAAAAGTATGTATATTGTGAGCTAACCCCAAAAAATATATTTAAAAATAAGTTCAGAAACTAAAACCCGACACGGTAAAAAGTCACAAGGCTCAAGTAACAAATGACTCTCAAAACAGTATGAAACCAGAAAATATTCTCATATGAAAGCTGTGGTCGAAATCTATAACTAAGGGGCGTAGACCATAGGACACTGGTAATTAGCGATAAATAACATAGGTAAATGTAGCCAGATAATTAACTGACATGAACTAAATAAATACCTGTAATCAATAAACATATTTACTGTACAAACCTCGTGTATCAATACGTTCGTAATTAACCGGTACATTTGTTTAATTTGTTTCAAGTAAATAAATAAACTGCCATAATTTATTTAATTTATGTCAGTGATCACCTGATCACCGTAGCGAATGGGGCTACGTTCGTAAAATAATTGCAGGGTCTAGGGCTGCCGCGAATCATAACGTTATTTTAATATTTTGTAACTTTAATACATTATTTTAAAAGGCCAGTTGATTTTACATAATTATGGGAGAACTACATCTTCTCTATGGACACTCTAGAATATCTGACTCGAGGATATAGACAGCAGCGTTGCTCTGAATACCATAGAACATAATTATGGCAAGGGTGTTCTAGTTTCTGTAACCTACTAAGTATGTCAATAAAGATGTATTTGAATTTCCCTGGTGATGAGACTATTATTCCCCTTGAGTATTAACTAAAGCTTAAGTTTGAGCAAAACGCGTAGAATTCTAAGCAGTAAGTATAAGCTGGAATAATGCTCGCATACACCCAACCATTTGTCAACAGTATTATAATATTGTCACATAGTTCAAGTTTTCTTCTTATTAAAAGACACGTACAACCACCAACGACAACCCTACCTCGATGTACAGCAATCGACGATGCAACACATAAAAGCATTTAGTCTAGGTGACCTGCTTCATCAAATGCATGGTATTCGAACTCAATTTAAAAACCTCTAAATTGTAATAGTCCGTAACGGCACGCAAGAGAGGAAAGTGGAGACGATCCATTTATTCCGAGCAGCATATTTCATTCAAAAGCGATCCACTCATTCACGGTCCAACAATTTTATCTCAAAACAAAAACATACAAGTACAATGCCTGAAATATTACAAAATACTGAGAAAAGCCACAGAATGGCGTCGAGTTTTTACGGCGGACTCAATTAGGTGAGTTTACGACATTTTTCAGTTTATTTCAGTGAGACCACACGCGTCTACTGCTGTAAAACTATTTACATGTTTTACTGTTTCGTTACTTCACGCCGTTGTCGCTGTTTCTCAGAGAAAGAACCTTATTGTAGGTATAAGGCTGGGCTGTACTTCGTTCAAAGCGGTTAGCAAAACGGGGATTTTCGATACTTTCCTAAAAGTTGTTCAATTTTAAGTAACAGGAACTATTACGGTTATGTAAACTGCTGAAATACAGCCATATAATCATCATAATCAGCGTGTAATGTTCCCACTGCTGGGACACCGACCATCTCTCTGTGTGAGAGGGAGTGGGCCTAAATCCATTACGGAGAGCCAGTGCGGGTTGGTAGATGTCACATGTCTTCGAATTTTTGTTTCCTTACGTTGTTGTCTTTGACCGTTTTGAGAGCAGTGGTGATGAAATAAGTAAGTAATGATGTACAAAAAAGTGTAAGAATATAGGGTTAATTTTCAAAGATCTGTCAAAAAGGCAGTGGTATAGATAGACCATCAAACTGTACAATTTTCTTCATGGGACCAACACCGTAAATGCGAAAAGAAAAAATATTCTGTCGTCCCATATATTTAGGTCTAGTAGGCACCTATCGAAGTTTTGTACGAGACATTTGATAAATTTTTCGCAATTATGATAATGGTCTCATGAAGAAAGTTGTTCAGATTGATGGTCTGTACCACGCCCTTAAATATGGCAAGTCTTTGAGAACTAAGCCAGTAACACACCGATGGTTGGAGGAGACCTATGTCCAGCGGTGGACGTCTTTCGACTGAAATGATGATGATAATACGCCTCTACCATCATACTTACTTATAACAATGGCTTACAAAACATGGATATACGAAAAACAATTACAAAACAACGATTTTTCATGAAAAAAATACTTAAGACTAAATTGCTTTTCTTAAAGAATAATGAAGCCTAGAGATTTTGTTTGTGTAATGAAACAAATTTTCCTTAGCACTGGCTTATAAGAACTTGAGAAGTTTATTGAGCCCAAGAAAGCCGCGGAAATGTTCCGGGGAGAAGCCAGGATAACTTGGTTAGTAAAACAACTAATCTCTTTCACGAGTTAGTACTTATTAAAGATCTTAAGGACCAAAGTTATAGGGGCTGCAAGAGTCGATGGAACGTTAAGCTACGCTTGTCGGTCGGTTCGTAGATGGGTAACCTGTCTCGGGAAGCAAGTTAATCCGTTGGTCGCGGCTGTCATTCCTAGATCTTTGACAGTCGTTACGGGTAGTTGGAAGTCTAAAAGTGTGACAACCATGTCTAACTAAGGGGTATCGTGTCAGTTAGGTCAGATAAGCAGTCGCTCTATTACTGGCATTCAGCTGTATCTGATTAGACTGGAAGCAGACCTCAACATAGTTGGGAAAAGGCTCGGCCTAACGTGTCCCGCAGTTCCTGAAACAAAAAAAAAACCGCACAATAACACGGTTTTCGACTGTATTGTGGAATGGCATGGCAAGGCGCGAACATTTGTGTCGAGTCCCGAACATGAATATCAAACTCCCGGTTTTATGGACCTTTAACGTTATTGTACAAATTTTGTTGGAGCTAGGGTTGTCAAAATGATCTGAATATATATTTTTATAAAGATTGTTGTTTAAACTCTTAAATCTACTCAACTGTGCTTCTTTAGGCAATGTCTGTTTTTTAAACATCTCGGTATATTGGTCGGCATTCGTAAATGTTTAGACAATATTATTATGAATATTATTGTGAATAATACCACTAATATCTATTTTTCGTCTCCTATTTTTTTTTGTCAATCTCCCTCTTGAAACCAACATGAAAAGTAAAATATAATCCTGAACACTATAAGTTAGTCACTTGAATACTTCGCCAAAGATTTGCTTCCATTTTCTTAAAACCCTTTGTTCATCTTAAAACCTAAACATAGCAGCAAAACGTTATCGCAAACGCTATAACATAACACTTATATTATAAGTCATAACGTTATAACCACGATAACGTTATTCCTTTATTACAGTTACGATACGCGAGAAATTAACTGTTCCCGCGGGTTTCGTACTCCTAAATTGTATCTAATATTGTTATATTATCCTTATTGTTTCTTCTCCACGATATCGGAAAATTGGATATTCGAAGTTTGTGAATATAATTCGGTTTCATTGGCTTTTGTCTCTGTTATTGTCAAGGATTCGGAAAACGACTATTACCAATATCTTGGGACTTGGATCGGTGATATTGTTCGGTACAAGAGTTTTGGTTGTTTTGAGGAAAACAATGCGATATAATGTATTGGAAGGAGGTATCAACTTAAGGCGGATATTTCTTGAAAACGGTCAAAAAGGTGGTTTTTTAAAGCAGTGTATCTCTTCAACTGTAAATAATTTTGAAAGTCCAAAAATATGTGATATTTTCAAATCTTTTTTGCATACAGTAATGAAACTCAAAACATAATTAAACATACTTTAATGCATCAAAAAATCATCAAAGTCACCTCTTAATTATCTTTAAAAGCAGTTTATCCCTTCAATTACAATTATAAATAATTAAATAAATACCATAAAATTCCAAATGCCAAACTGCATTCAGTGATGGATTATTTATTATTAAATAATTAATATATAATTTTATACGATTTTATTTGCTATTTTACGACATACGCTTGCTCATTTATTATTCGAATTTATTACAACAGATTTTGAGCCGTATCTGATTGCAATAAGAACTATTATCGCTCATAACGACACTATTAAAAGTTACCATGGCTTTAATGTTTAATTTTATTAGAGCTTTTGGTAGGTAAAGTTTTAAACTATCAAAGATAGTAACTTTTCAAAAAGAACTTACATTTAAAAGGACAATTTTAATAATGTCGTCGATCTGCCCAGCTATTTCCAAACTCAAACTCAACTTTCTGACATCCACAATACAGTTACTGAGCAACACGATCCCCCATAGTAAGACTGGTTGTCAGGATTTCGACCTTCTGACGACCCGTAACGACTGTCAAAGATCCACGAATGACAGCCGGGAAAAAGCTTAATGTGCTTTCTGAGGCACGGTGTGGTCTTGGTATGTAAATCCGGTCACGTATCCACGAACCGACCGCGGCCAGCGTCGCTTAACCTGATCGATCAACCCGTACGACTGTTATTACTTAGCGACAAGCCCCGTTATTCTAATCGTAGTCTCATTGTTTATTACAAAATGATCATCTAGGTTTCGATGCAGAAATTTACTTTCTATTTTCCAAAGCATTGCTCAAGTCATTGCCTACATTTGAACATTGCCTCGGGCGATGTATCATAATAACATTAAATGCATCAAAAACAAAAAACACATCAATGCCTCATTTCATTCAAACATGATCATATCGATAATAAAATGCATTAAAGCCTTACCACCTCACCTCTCTTTCTAACATCAACTTTAAACAATCCATCTATCTCCCTCTCAAAAGTTGCAGCACAACTGGAAATTCCGACACTTTCACCATTGACCTCCGCACTGTCGGTCATTTGTCAAAACGTCTAGATACTCATGTCTCTATTACTGCTGCATTGTGGAGGATACCAGTTTTTATTGCAGGTAATCGCCTGTAATATAAACATCTAATGATATTAGTTACGCCTCGTTAGCTTATTGATACACGGAATTGAGAGAAGAAATTGTAATCAATTTGAAAGTAACTTGATTTTTTTGTGTTCCGTACAATGTTTAGATATAGAAACACTAGCTTTTGCCCGAAACTTCGTCTGCATAAAATGTATTTTTCCCCCGACTCACCGCATCGCATCGCATCTGCCTTCCACGCTCGTACGCATGGCTACACATCATGCTATACTATCCAGTTTACGCTGATCTCGCACTGTATGGAAATCCTATACAATGCGAGATAAGCTTATACTGGAAATGTATAGCTTGACGTGTAGTCGTGTGTACTTCGATTTGCTTAGCGTTCATGCTGGCTTTTTTCTTAATGCTCGGCTCCTAAGGGTCGTGGCGTGATGTTTATTAAACTCTTTCTCAAGTACTGCAAAAAAAAAACAGACAAGGAGTTCCAGATTCCAGAGACAGAAATAAGCGCTTTCAAACAAAAAAAAAGAATCTCTACAAATGTATATCTTAATTATATAAACATAGTATATAGATAGACATAATAATATAAATAGGATAATGCAAGCTATTACGAATGTGATACGCTTTATTATGGCGGTTCTCAAAAATAATTTCTACTTACGTCGAGAAAACTAATTTTCAAACTAAGTAAATGGCTAATAGGCAACAATATTGAACTGTTGGGACTATCTTACCGCCTGGTATCCCTTTGCAAGTAAGATGCTGAAGGCATTATCATTGTTATCATATCTTATCATTATCACTGGCAGAACTTAACCACAAAAATATAAAAAAAAAACAAATTACACTACAAATTATAGTTACAATGGGCAGCCTTATTGCTTTCTGCGATCTCTTCCAGGCAACCTTGGAATAGACAGTGATTAGCCTGGACATACAATGGGGATGTAGCTGGTGCAAATAATAAGCATACCTACCGTAGTTAATCCTTTTTCGTTTATTTTCTTAGAGTCTGATAAAATAATAGTTTCTGTAAGTACCAACGTCCATTCTTTTATTGGATAGGTAACATAACCCAAATAATGTTTTTTTTAATTAAACCATTTGTGAACACATAAAAACAAACAAGAACAAAAGAGCAAAAAGGTACAAAGGTGATGCATATTTCTAAACAATTCTCTTCTAGCATACCTGCGATTGAATAAGTATGGAGAGTTGCTACAGCTAATTTCCGTGGACATCCGCTCATTTAAATAATAAATTAATAAATGATATTTAAAAAAAATAGGTACAGTCCATAAATTGACGTTTGCATATGCAGTGAAAGTTACATAGACGAGTATTTTTTTAATAGACAAGATTCAAATAATAAGCATCTGCCAAAGATCAATCATGTTTCCGACCCATTGATTTAGAAAAGAATTGGCATGGAAAGTTACAGTATTTAGATTGTTGAATGCATCGCTATGGTTTCTAAAATATGAGTCCTGACCAAATGATCATAGACTTGCAATCTTATATTTTATCTACCTATGACAAGCGAATTCTATTCACATCCTCTTTGTGAACTTGCTGAAGGATCAAATAAGTAAGAAATAAAGATTAAAATACTTAAAAAAGTAAGTTCATAAACTAAAACCCGATAGCTAAAAAATCACGCTGTAAAAATTACGAAACAAGAAAAAATTCTTATTTGAAAGCCGTCGTATGCCACTTTACCATAAAGCTTATTATGGCTTTCTACTGTTAGTGTGTAGGTATTGTTTTTTATAAGGTAAGTAGCAAACGACAACGAGTTTCAGATGAGAATATTTTCAGTCCAAATCATAACCTTTATTTTCTTCGCCGTACTCGGGTAAAATAATTAGTTAAATATCTAAACAAATGCTACACCAGTGGCAGCCCTAAAGACCAGAAAGATCGATCGACCACGAAAAGCCGAATCAGCTCAGCGCAATCAATTGAAACAATTTGAGCATTAAATACGACAGCACGCCGATACGGTACGCCGACTACGCCAGTACGCGTATCGGTACGCCGCAACCGCAGTGATTGATAACAGTTCGCCGGCGAATTGGAATATAAATTGTATTCAAATCAACGTTATGTTAGTATGAGGTTGGTGCAATCGTATTGGGATAAAATAACGTTTTTGAGATAAATTTTATATTAAAGCATAGCCTGCGATATTATGCCAAATCACAGGCTCGGCTAAGGGCTACTTAATTCCTATGAAGAAACTGAGTGAGTCCTTTAATTAATTCAACAAATTAATTCGAAGCTCAAGTCACAGTAAAATTCCTCTTTCAGTAATTCTAAGACATTATCATTATCATTTAATAAATGTACAGAGACTGTGTGAATGAACTACGAAAATTCAACCAATTTTCTTCCTACGTAAGGAGATAAGTTCAGCCTCAGTTAGACAATTGGTCATCTATCATATCCTACTATTGTAAATGTAAAAGCTTGTATGAATGGATGATTAGAAGTTGTATTACTTAAATCACGCAAAAACTGCCGAACGGATTTAGATGGAATCTGGCAAACAGACTGGCAAAACTGGCTCAACACAGGCGAAGCCGCGGCTGGCTAGTAAGTTATATAAATATAGACGTCACGGTAGCAATTATAATACACACAATGCAATCTGTTATTACTACTATTTATACTCGTACTATTCCCTTCATCTGTATCTGCAGTGCTGCAGTGCTGCAGTGCTGCAGTGCTAGCCTGTATTCATAATTTTCCCACGACTCCTCAATTTATCTTCAATTTTGATACGAAACAATAAAATTCTCAATCATTTCGAGTTCTCCCATAGACAAGCTAGATAAATTGAAAACCTTTTACGGCGCTATGAACGTGTTTACGACGTAACCGTCCCATTTCCGTTCCCAGCCCGTCTCGGACTCGTCCCGTTAGGGCTAAAACAGATGCTGCGGGAAGTGGAAGTGCTATTTTCTGATTTTGTTGCATTTTAGTGTGATGAGGCTTTGAGCCCTTAATGAGTGCCTTTGTGTTACTAATTGTATTGCCGCGGTGTCTATTAGAGGTAAACGGTTATGTTTAGTTTTGTTTGTTTTGAAGGCTGTTTAATGTTCTAGGCACTTGAACTATATTAGTTTCTTTAGCAGCTAATAACACTTAACTTAAGTGCCTCTTGGAGTAAGACAGTTAAGCTGTCAGTCCCGGTTTGCATACGAATATCTTCGACAGCTGTAATTGTTGCTGTTGGTGTAATAAACCTGAAATATGGCCTGAAAACTTCACTAGTATAGATGAAGAGAGTTTCAGTCCATCTACCTACTTATGCTATTTAGGGTTACTAGCCGAGTTTAGGCTTGTAGTGTTATAAAATTGTTTAAGATTTTTTTTGCCCATACGAAAACAGTATTATATTTTTTCTGGCCGGCTCTTTCCAATGAGGATAATGTGGCTTATTAGACACTTTTAAATAATATATTAAGTTAAATAGGCGACTGGCACGAAGTTAATTTATTTGTAAGCGAATCGATATCTCTAGAAATACGTATCAGGCAATTGGCAAGTTTTCTCATAACATAAAATTCGTGCGACTCCTAAACCGTTATATAACCTGGCGCTTCTCCCTAAAGTTAAATTTGTGTCAGTTTCCTTTCGACACCCACGAAAATATTGTGAAGGAAACAATATCTACTCTGTATTCGTTTCCGTCCCTTTCATCGAGAGGAAGCCCGTGTCCCAGCAGTGGGAACATTATAGGGTGAGTATGTATGTATGTATTAGTTTCCTTCTTCTATATATCCGAGACAAAGTCCACGTATAAGCTCCAGATGCATTTTCCCTGCATCGAATACAAGTAAGTCACAGACATACTAAATCTATTTAAAGCTTTCCCGCGCGCCTGTACTTTACGAGCTCGTAAAGTCGCGCGTTCACCTGCGCGCGCGCATACACTCGCACGCGGAGGTTTTTTGTGTTTTTGTTTTTAGAAGTAATAGGTTATTGAATGTTGGTGGTGGTGTTAACAAATTCACAACTTCGAAATGATTATAGAATCACTATTTCGTCTGAATGTTTTATCTATTCTATGACCCAACATTCTGAGGGTTGCGAGTTGTAGGTCGTCAATTCGAACCCGGCGCTCTATTTTGTGTAAATTATTCCATCACCACTGCCCTGAAAACATCGAGAGGAAACCGGCATGTCCTAGAACCAAAAACTCGGAAACATTTGACATCTACCAACCCGCACCGAGCCCGCGTGGTGGAAGCGGCCCACTCCCTCTCGCAGATAGGAGGCCTTTGTCCCGGCATCGGCAGTGGGAACACTATATTAAACAGATTATGCTAAATTACGTACTGCTTCTTTTACTCTACTATCCCTACATTGAATTCTTCTGTTTGACATCAATGCTTGCATCATCTTGATGCTTTGCAGCATCAATGTCCAATAAATCAGTAGATACATAACTGTCTTAATAAAGCGTCTGTGTATGTCCCTCACATCAACAATATCTTCATTAAATTGCTGTTTGAGAGTGTCGCTGCAACTAAAAATCGGCTTTACCGATAAGAATACAGGTTTAAAAAAAAGAAAATTAAGCAAAACCCAAAGAAACACCCGAAAAATTGCAAGAACTGAAATTACATTTTCTATAGGAATTGTATATGAATCATTGAAAGTATAGGACTACGTCTGTCGGGTCATCTTGTTAATCAAAGATTATTACTCTACTACTCAAAAATCAAACACCTTTTACCTAGTTCGAGCTAAATCATTCTCCAGCACAGGCGCTAAACCATGCTCACCTCAAAGCTCATAACTAAACCGAAGATAGCATCAAACGTCGATTATCACCGTAATCAGCGCGCCGCATAATGAAATTATCGCGTTAACACTTTATCGCGCGACGGTACGTTAGCACCTTGCCCACGCGCTGTACTGTGCCGACAAATAAACACTAGCGCGCTAGGGGCGAGGTTGCAGTGTGAGCGGTTAGCGAGGGATTTATACGAGTTAACTCCATACGACGAATGGTATGGCTTTTTTCGGTACTTTAGAACACTAGGTATACTTATGTATAAAGTAATGAAAAGATTGTATATGAACTGTCGATAGGTTTACTATATTATAATTATCGTCTCTATCTACAGGGTGGCATCCCTATCGGCGCACAGACTGTAACCCTGAATTCAGCACATGATTCTAGACCCCCTAGCGTAGAAACGTTCAACGCACTACCTCTATAATAATAGGTCTTTACCTATGAAATTGCCGTTTTGTATGGAAAAATTTAAACGAATTTTTTTCATGTATTTTTTATTTGTATTAATCGAAGTAATCACCCATGCAATCAATGCATCTTTGCCATCGCAGTGGCAGTTTATTGGTGCCCTTCTTAAAGAAATCAGCTGGACGGGAGGCAACAAATTCTTCAAAGGCATTTTGTACTGCCTCTCGGGTATTGAATTTTTTTCCCGCCAAGAAGTTATCCAAATTCTGGAAAAAGTAGTAGTCTGTAGGCGCAAGGTCTGGTGAGTAGGGCGGATGACGGAGAGCTTCCAACCCCAGTTCTTGCAACTTGGAGACCGTCTGCTGTGCAGTATGAGGTCGCGCGTTGTCGTGCAGGAGCAGCGGAGACGAGCGATTGACCAATGCTGGTTGGAGATGTGCCAGCTTCTCCATCATTGTGTTCAATTCTTCACAGTACACATCTGCAGTAATGCTCACCCCGTTTGGTAAGAAGCTGTGATGAATCACACCGGCGCTAGACCACCAAACAGTGACCATCACTTTTCTAGGGGTAAGTTTTCGTTTAGGGCATTGTTTAGGTGCTGAACCAGGATCCAACCAACTTGCTGAGCGCTTGCGGTTATCAAACAGAATCCATTTTTCATCGCAGGTAACAATGCGGTTCAAAATTCCTTCATTTGTGTGTCTGTTGAGCAGTGCAAGGCACGTCTCGACGCGTACTTCGCGCTGACGATCATTGAGTTCGTGGGGCACCCATTTGTCAAGCTTTTTTACCTTGCCAATTTGACGCAAATGGACCAATATTGTTTTGACGCTAACGTCGAAAGCTGCTGCTAATTCAGCCTTAAATTGTGTATCATTAGCTTCCACAATCGCCTTTAATTCGTCATTGTCGACCAAAGTCTTCGGACGACCGCGAGGTTCATTTTTCAGGTCGAAATTTCCAGAACGGAAGCGAGCAAACCAATAACAGGTGGTGCGTTGGTTTGTAGTGTTAGCTCCGTAAACGTCGTTGATGTTGTGTGCCGCTTGTGCCGCGTTGCTGCCACGACGGTACTCATATTCCATAATTACTCGAATTTTTAACGTATCCATGATGACGAAAAAGATTGAAATGCGATGAAAATGTAACACTAATCAATAAACAAATGACTACTTTTGGAAAAAAAAATCCATGTTTTTAAAATAAAATTAATTTGAAATTAGAATTCTTACCCAAACAAAAATTATTTTGATTTGAAATGGCCAGTACTGCAAAAAGGCAATTTCATAGGTAAAGACCTAATATAATATAATAGGGTATTTTACGCTATACGAGAAAAAATCTAAAAATATATTATTGAGATAGCTTAGGCAAAATGCAGTCGCAAAATGTTAGTTTTAGTTTATAAAACAACAAAATAAATTTTAAAATGCAATTTAAAGATTTCAGTTTTTTTAATCTGTGTTTGAACACCATGAAATAGTAGTCGCCATGTTATTTCATCATTTGGCATGTCAACTGAGCAACTTTGTACTTTTATTATTTTCGTAAACTAAGTAATTTTTATTTAAATAATATTTTGCATTCAGGAACAGCAAACCAACGCTAAGTAGTAAAATAACTAATTTTTTAAACTATAAACAATTGTCATACAAAATATCAGCGCATTTGTTTTTAGCAAACTGACGTCATACCCACAGAGCAATATGGCGTCTACTGCGTCCAGCGTTTTTGTCAAATTACGCGCGAAGTTTGAAATTGTAAAATTTAAATGTATTGTTATGGCACTAATCGATTAAATAAAAATTTTGTGTTTTTTTTTTGTGGTTTATTAACACTCTAGAATTTAATTAAGACACTTTTCAAAAATGAGTGTAATACCCTATTATCTTAGTAGTTACCATTAAGTTTTTATTCATCTAGCAAGTGATACTTTTATCACTGGCTGGATTACCAGCCTGCCAAAAAAAAGAACATATTGAATTTAAAAAAAACATTTTTGGCATTCAATGTTTTTTCATGAAAATCTGCCAGTATTCGCTTAAATCCATTTTAATTTTATACCAAGAAGGTTTGTAATTAATTTAAAACATTTTTAATTGTTTCTGCTATGACAAAATTTGAATACAGCACTACAAGAATCTTTGGCGGTCGAATGATGGTGACATGAAGGTGTTATTAGGAAACATTAGTACCTACCATTGTTTTGAGAAATGCAGGTATTGAAAAAACAAGATGATTTTGGCCGTGCGCCGCCGCCAATATATTCCGAGAATGTTCCAGTGTTTATCCAGGGTATTCAAATTTTCTTTCTTAGTTACTTTAAATCAAAATCAAAATATTATATTTCGCATAAACCTACATGGGCACTTATAAAACGTCAGAAGCTAGGTGCATCAACACAATTAATTCCTATCAATTCTTCGAGAGCCACCTCCCGCTATCACTGCGGCCCAACATTAGTGTTGTACCATGTCGGATGCCACGCTCCGAATACTAACGGTGTCCAAAGAACAAGGTATACACGGCCCTATCGCGTTACACTGACAATCGCCTACATCACACCTCGAGCTCCTACGAGTGATACATCGACAACTCATGCGCAGCTTCCTCGTCGTTGATCTACATGGCTATTTTGATAAAGGTGAAGGTGTCATGTTCTTTAAAAACTACCTGAACAATTTGTTCGTCATACATAGGTTATAGATTAGTAAGATGAAATTGTGATTCCAAAATTTAGATTAACTAAAACTAGCAAGTCATTTCTAATAAACAGTATCCGCTTCTATAACAAGTTGCCAAAGTCGGTTACAGAACTTAGCGATGGAAAGTTTAAAACTCACATCAAACGTGTCCTTATCAAAAAAGCATATTATAAGATAAAAGACTACGTTGAAGACAGGGAAGTTTGGCATTAATTCCTTTTGTACATGTGGCTTCCCTGGTACCTCATTAACAGCAAAACCGTGTGAAAGTCTATTAACTGCTCCCAAATTGCAATGTTAATTTTTATTCTTTTTATTATATTTTTTTTTACAATGTCTGACATATTCTCGTCATTATTTGACATTAAACATCAATTTTACTACTATTTATTATTAGTGATTGTCATCGAAATCATGTCACTTGGTTCAAATATATTCATTTTATATAGGTAGATTCTTTTACATATTGTGAATGAGAGAACGTTGTAGGCCTTAGAGACTAGATTTGTAGACGTTTTTCTATTCTGTATTTTCATTCCTCTAAGTACCTGGTACTTATTGACTGGCCTGCACTGTCCTCCCATACCTATTATCACTGTAATTTGAAAACATTGTAAAAGCCAATTATTTTTAAAAGAGTAACCGTGGAGTTTCTTGCCGGCTCTTCTCCATAGGAAACGACAAATTGGAACCGTGCACCTAGCTTCTGACGTTTCATAAGTGCCCATGCAGGCTTATGTGAAATAAAATATTTTGATTTTGATTTTTAAGAAAATGTACATACAAATATATACTTAAAACAAGCCGGTGATAAAAAATATATACGTCAATAAATATTTTTAACGTAAAAAAGAAATATATTTTTTCATTCATCAACTTACACGGTTAAGTTAGCACGAAGCGGTTAGGTACACACGGCTACACATCAAGCTATACTTTTCCAGTATAAATTGATCTCGCATTGTATAGGATTTCCGTACAGTGTGAGATCAGCGTAAACTGGAAATTTATAGCTTGATGTGTAACCGTGCGTACAACATGAAATTACAGCTGACAGTTCAGTACTTGTTCTTAGCAGCTAATAGTTTATTACCAGCGAAGAAATCATGATAGCGTATGGTCATTATTAAAATTTATAAAATAAATAAAGACAGTGGCACTCCGGGAGCGCCGACAGAAGTGAAAACTTGAACAAGTACATATGTATTTTTTAATCGTATAAACAGGATTTCACATTATTCATAATCATATCCGATTTTCATAATTCCAATTGGAATATTAGTTCTGGACCTAAATCTATCTTTTGAGACTTAAATTATTGAAATAACTCTACTAAAAAACAGAGGTGTGGGTAACGGTGTCGCGAGGTCAATTGTTTTTCCCCTCTCAAAAAATGCCCAACGCGCCTCTTTAGGTGCATCCACACCAAAGTTACTTTTTGTGGAGCAACGTTTACAAGTGTTACTGGACAACAACGAATAACATTTTTTTTAGTAAATGCCGTAACAGTTATAGAAAGTTATTAAATATTATCATGTTGCAAAATGTTGCTTTACAAAAAGTTACTTCGGTGTGGATGCACATTAAAGAAGTTTTCACCTAAAAAAAATAATTTGTTTTATTTATGACTTTTATTATGTTTTAAAAATATTTGGGTTCACTTTCTAGCTAAACCTGGCCCTTTTAACGAGACTGAAAACGTAGTTTTATTTAATTTCTATGATCAGAATGCTCTTTTTGTTATCCTACTATACGTATTAAAAATATGAAAGTTTGTACGTTGAGATATTTTTTTTTTGGATGTTTGTTACCTACCCAATCACGAACAAACGGCTGAAGGGATTTGGATGACATCTGGCACACAGATAGATTATAAATTTATAAATAACCCTACATAGGTTACTTTTTATTCCGGTGGTATGCAGCTAGTAATTTACAATTTCAAAATTGGCTCTGACATCCTTGCCTTTGAAATTACCTAATATAATGCTCAAGTATTCTCTATGATAGTTACCGTTACGATAACTTAATACTAATTACCTCTCGCCTATCCTTGTTCTCACAAATAGCTTATTATCGTAATAACAGCTTATTACAGCAGGCTATGTTATGTGCACGTAGCCCAGCATGATTACGGGTCCAAGGAACAATCGGCTGTAAGTTCAAGTTGCTCGCCCCGTAAGCATGTTATGTTTGATTGAAACATTTATGTGTGTGCACTTAACAGATTAAATGGATTGATTAAATGGGTGAGAATCAAGAAACGACGAATATAACTGGTGAAATGTGGGAGTACAATAGGTACTCCTCTGCATAACTCTTTGTTGAAACAAGGCGTGATGTTATGTTATCTACAGGCTTAGCACGAGAACCGTAGAGAAGGGTTTTGTCGACGGAAGAATAGACAAAAATTACGTTTCCGCGTGGACTGTTGACAGTTTTGTACCGAGAAATGTAGACAAGGGATTTCTATTCTACGTTTGAGTAGAAATAGAAACCGTCATGCTAAGTTAGCTAGAAACGATTTGTTTTTAGTTTACGCAACTCATACGAGAAAATAATTTTAAGGCCCTGGTAACTTTAAATATTGTCGTTATGAGCAATAATAGTTCTTATTGCAATCCGATACGGGTTAAAATCTGTTGTAATAAATTCGAATAATAAATGAGCAAATATTGTCGTAAAAATGTAAATAAAAAATCGTATAAAATTAGATATTAACTATTTAATCATAAATAATCCATCACTGGATGCAGTTTGGCATTTGAAATTTTATGTTACATTTTTAATTATAATTATAATTGTTATTAAAGGGATAAACTGGTTTTAAAGATAATTAAGAGGTGACTTTGATGATTTTTTCGATGCATTAAAGTATGTTTAATTATGTTTAGAGTTCCATCACTCTATGCAAAAAAGACTTGAAAATATCACATATTTTTTCGCTTTCAAAATTATTTACGGTTAAAGAGATAGATATACTGGTTTAAAAAACACCGTTTTGAGCGTTTTCAAGAAATCACCACCTTAAGTAAAGAGATTTGCATCATCGAAATCACTATATTCTAGCTTATTTCCATGTGTATCGCAGCTATAATTTGTAGGACATCATCATCACTCTCCATCTCTTATCGCAATTTATTCGTTGTCGGGACCACACGTCCTTTCCTACCCACTTTTCTATTAGTCGTCATATCCGTAGTCAGTCCATCCATCGTTTCTTTGGTCTCCCCCGACTCTTATAACCATCAACATTCATACTCAGAATATTCCTCACGACATTTTCCTCTTCCCTCCGAATCACATGCCCATACCATGGCAACCGATTTCAACAAAACTTTTCAGGTAGATATCGGTGCCACTTTCAGACTTCCTTTTATATACTAATTTCTTATTCTATCCAGTCGTGTAACACCATAGATCCCTTTTATCATTCTCATCTCAGCTACATGCAATTCCATTTCATTCTTCCTTTTTGTGGCCCAACATTCTGACCCATACAAGACAGCAGGGGCCTTAGTCTGCTATTTTTATAAATTCGTCATTCCAACACGATCCCATTGTCATTCATTTGTCATTATGCTAAAAGTTCGTAATCTGCTAAATTCATAATGGTCGATCATTGGTCAGTCAATGGCCTCGTAATAGAATTGTGTCATAATGGCATTTTCGTATTGCCATGATTATAAAACTCGTTAGTAGAAATGTTTTTCGAAAAACTACTACTTTTGAACATTTATTCATGCCAGATTTCATTTATATATATTTTTACATATTATTTATTAGTGTTTTATACAATCTAAAGTAGGTAGTAGGAAGTTCGTAAATTAAGTCAGTTATTCATGTACGAGATTACCAATAAATGCCATTTCTTTCAATGGAGTGTCAGTGGCTGACCATTGGAAAGTCATAATGACGCCATTTTATTAGTAGATTACCAAACTTGTCAAAATCAACAATTATGAAATCAATGATAGACCATTCTGACACTATTGTAATAGCAGACTTGAGGCCCAGGTCTAACCATGATTTTATATATCTTCGCCTTAAGTTTAAGGGGTGCTTAAAAGCACCCCACGCTTTTTTATTGTATTAAATTATTTTCTCCTTTTTTAGTTTGGTTTTTAAAGCGTGTTTTTTATTTTTTTAAACTATTATTTATTTTCCATTTTTTAGTTCTGCTAACTACAAAAGCGTGATTTTTTCAATTTTTTTTTAAATTATTGAATCATCATCGGTCCTCGATAAGTTTACAAAGTTTAAATGAAATCTGACCGTTTAAAGTGGGTCAAAATCGCGCCCTAAGGAGTCGGTTACAAACAAACAAACATACAAGTGAAGCTAATACAAAGCG
This sequence comes from Antitype chi, assembly GCA_947359405.1. Lineage (NCBI taxonomy): Eukaryota > Metazoa > Arthropoda > Insecta > Lepidoptera > Noctuidae > Antitype > Antitype chi. The sequence continues at coordinate 1,714,213 of OX375823.1, forward strand.
TGTAAAAAGCACAAAAAGATAAAAACTAATGAAAAATGTTTCTGATTAAGACACTATTTTAGATTGTCAATATTGAGTCTAATGTCAATATTTGAACTACTGAAAACTAAAAACCAAGCGTTTGAGTCGGTCGTACCTTACTGTTATTTCTTTATTAAATAGACAAAAACACTACAGAACTATTCTTCCTTTATCTCAATTGAAATATTAATAAACTGCACCCTTCCAATACTCAATTTCCAAATCCCCGTGTAGACTCAACCCCGGAGCACACATAATTTACCTCTGTCTGTCGGGTGCAGCCTGTGTACACACGGCCTAACGAAGCCGTGACTCGATTTCCTAACACTGAGCACCTTAATCTTGTTACCTTTTGATTTCCCAAAGAAAAGAGGATTTTTTGAAATTCTCATGTACTGTCGGGTTACTTATGTAAATACGCAGTTTTCTGAGAGGTTATATCAGCGGGGTGATGCCGTAACACACTAACAATTTTATTATGACACTAACTTTTGCCAGCGGCTTCGCTCGCGTGGAGGTCAAATATTATCCCACGGGGACGTACTATCGGGATAAAAAGTATCCTATGTGTTAATCCAGGTTATAAACTATCTGCATGCCAAATTTCATCCAAATCCATTTAGCAGTTTTTTCGTGATTGAGTAACAAACATCTGAACAGAAACCTTCACATTCATAATATTAGTAGGTTATTAACATTCTTCTTTCATTTTGACATTTCGACAAGAAACAAATGGTTAAGAATTTCCTTAAAAATCCTTCGGATTGTGAAGGAAAGCGTGCTGTGAAATTGGGGCGATGGTTACTCATAATCAGCCTATAATATTCCCACTGTTGGGACACAGGCCTCCTCTCAGTGAGAGGTTATTTGAGGCAAAAGCCCCAGGTTAGCGCGTGAAATTCTATTTGTTTCAAGTTTTTTTGCGATTTGCAGGTCAGTATCACGTTGAATGGTTCCTCGATCGTATTGTATTAACAAAAGGTTAGATTACAACACGTTAGCTAACTAGAGCTAAATTGTTAATATGCAATTAGTGTTAGTCTGAGAGTTAGGAGCTATTGTATTGTAAACCAATCCCGATCTGCATATTTTAACAAGTTCTCATGCAGCTGGTATGACTCGCTAGGTATACTTAACTAGCTTGGTACAATAGCTAGATATCACTTATTTCGTTTGGTACGTACTCACAAAAGAATTCACTGTGGAAAGGCAGAAAGAAAAATGCGATTATTTGCATTACATCATAATAAAACTATTAAAAACGACGGCGCCGGCGGAAAACCTGTTCTTAAGGTCCTCCAGAAGCTGTTTGATTCCGTCATACTCGAGGGCAAAACGGTACAGGCATGGAACAGAGGTGTGGTGGTACTTTTCTTTAAGAAAGGTGACAATACCCTTGTTAAGAATTATAGGCCCATGTCACTTCTGAGCCATGTCTAGAAGCTGTTTTCGAGAGTCATCAGGAACCGTCTCGCGTCCAAGTTTGACGACTGCCAGTCTCCCGAACAAGCCGGATTCCGTAAAGGCTTTAGCACCGTAGACCACAAACATACGCTGTGGTAGATTATACAGAAGATCGAGGACTATAACCTGCCTCTCTACTTAGCGTTTGTGGACTACAAAAAAGCCTTCGATTCGATCGAGACATGGGCTTTACTGCAGTCTCTTCAACGGTGCCAGATCGACTATCGGTACATCGAGATGCAGAAGTGTCTGTATGAAAACGTCACTATGTCAGTCCTACTCCAGGACCAAACTTCCAACCTATCCTTCTGCAGCGAGATGTGAGACAGGGAGACGTTATCTTTCCGAAACTGTTCACCACTGCAGTGGAGGATGTCTTCAAGGTTCTTGACTGGAAAGAGGCTGGCATCGACATCAATGGCGAGTACATCACTCACCTTTGCTTTGCCGATGATATAGTTGTCATGACTGAGACCATGGTGGACCACAGTGCAATGCTCGATGACCTCAGTAGAGCTTTCGAAAGAGTGGGTCTTAAAATGAACATGGACAAGACAAAGGTCATGTCCAATGCCCGTGTAACACCCACTCTCATGACGATCGGAGGCGCTACACTTGAAGTTGTGGACGAGTACGTTTACCTAGGACAAACTGTCCAGTTAGGTAGGTCCAACTTCGAGAAAGAGGTCAATCGTCGAATCGGACTCGGCTGGGCAGCGTTCGGGAGGCCTCACAATATCTTCTCGTCCCAAATGCCGCAGTGTCGAAAGTCTTTGACCAGTGTGTGTTGCCAGTGGTGACCTATGGCACAGAAACGTGGTCGCTCACAATGGGCCTTATCAGAAGGCTTAAAGTCACCCAAAGGGCAATGGAGAGGGTTATGCTTGGAGTTACCATGCGTGATTGAATCAGGAATGAAGAGATCCGCAGGAGAACCAAGGTAACCGACACAGCCCGAAGAATTGCCAAACTTAAGTGGCAGCGGGCAGGGCACATTGCTTGCAGAACAGATGGCCGATGGGGCCGGAAGGTTCTGGAGTGGCGACCGCGTACCGGAAGACGTATAGTGGGAAGGGCTCCCACAAGGTGGACCGATGACCGTGGCCTTCACTGCGAGAATCCGCTGGATGTGGGACGCACAAGACCGGTCGAAGTGGAGGAGCCTGGGGGAGTCCTATGTCCAGCCGTGGACGTCTTTCGGCTGAAATTGATGATGATGATGAACTGTTAAAAAAACAGAGAACTATGACGATAATAATGCCAAAAGGGCTCAGCTCAGCATAACAACACAAGCTGTGTCACCTGACGCTGTTTTTCAGCTGCAACTCACGAGTACCATACGCTTGAATAATAAAACATAGGGAAGTGTGCGTCCGTAATAATAAATTAAGACTGTAAAAAAAATCAAATAAAAGGTTGTGGCATGCCTACATGTGTGTGTTGTCTTGTGATTTATGAAAAACTAGCTTCTACTCGCGGCTTCGCCCGCGTGGAGTTCGGAAATTATCCCACAGGAACGTGCTATCAGGATAAAAAGTAAACTATGTGTTAATACAGCACCCTAATTGCGTAACACACGATCAATCATAATCTGTTTCATTTTGACAGTTCAACAATATTCTTTGCGTTATTTACGTTGCTGAGCAGATACATTTTCCGAACATATGAAGCAATGGATAAGCAATCTATTTCAAAATGATTTAGATTATGAGTGATCGTGTGTTACGCAATTAGGGTGCTGGATTCAAACTATCTGTTTGCCTTTCAGCCAAATCCGTTCAGCCATTTTTGCGTGATTGAGTAACAAACATACAAACTTTCACTTTTATAATATTACAGGATAAAATAAAACAGAAACTAGGTACTTAAGAAGTTATTTATTTGCAAGTGGTTGATATTTTTCATGATCTGATGGCCCGAAAAGAAAAACTCCTTAAGTTTATTCAGGCACAATATCAATATTGAATACTCAATATTCGTTGACAAACAACATGTTCGTCAAATCTCATAAGTTATAACCTCAACTATTGACGCCGAGCCGCAGTGTTTGCCCCAGGTCCCTGATGGCTTTAATATATAGACTGGTCACGGTGAGGGTACGTGGGTAAAAATACGGAGGGAGCCTGAGGGTAGGTACAAGGTAGAGTTCAGAGGATTATTTTGCACCGCTATGATGGGATGAAGATTTGTGGGTTTGTGTGAGGTAAAAGACAACCGAAGCATCGGGAAATTGAAATTAATGTAGGTACTTATTAAGCTTTTTCTACTTATCTATGTACGTAACAATAACAATCTTCTGGCTGCAATATAGAACACTTTGAAACTGTAGTTAACCATGGTATTAGAAATCTCTACAACTTTAACTCTTAATTTTCCAATCTTCTTGAAACAGCTTTCTTTTGACAATTATTGAATGCTTAAAGCATGGTTACTTAAAAAAACTGTATGAAGATATAAATAATCAAAAAATTCATGGCTTAAACGGAACGGAAAGCTATTTTAAGAAAATAATTATGGCCACAAACACTCACTTGTGCAAAGCTATTGTTTCGATAATGTCTGTTTTTCAGTAGAATCCTACCATACAATTAAACATTAGTACATAAATAAAAATACACACCACAAACGTAAATAGTAGCATAATAACGATACTTCCAAATAATCGTTTAAAACACTCTGTTTATTTTACATACCCGTTGCCAAAGCCATAATAATTAAACCAAACGTAACGTTTTTAAAACATACTCAAAAACGTTGGGTTGTTAAAAAAAACCGTCTAATAACATGATTCCAAGGAATTGGAAATGCGGATATGAATGTAACGATATTTGCTCTGTCTGGGTGTGTGGTGCAAGTTAGAAACTGTTAGCGGTTGACAGAAAAATGTATGTTATTTATTAGAGAAATACACTTCTTAAAACAGTTTTTTATAGTTTTTTTGAAGTGAAACTGCTTAGGCAGCGGTTCGATAATAAGACGAAAATTGAGAGTTAAATGTCAAGAACGCGTCACGTTTATTCACATTTCCTTGCATGAGAGAGAAGAAACATATAACTCTCTGTGTCTCTCGCACTAAATCACAACTATTTTTTTTTAAGAAGTTTCCCTTATAACACATGTACGTACGATGCATGCGCATTTTTTAAAATAAATTACTGAAGCTATCCGAAAATATTTTAGTAGGAGTCATAGCATCAAATGTCTCAAACCTTAAGTCTTCATCGAACCAGTTTGTTATAAACTTAAAACCTCAAAATTCCAATAACATTAAATGATCTCAAGTTTTAAATACACTCACTCATCTTTCTGTCTCGTTTGATGTCATCTCAACACTTAAAGCGTATGAGTCACGCTCACGCTCGTCACTCATCACGTAGGTAACATAGCGTAGTTAATTTCTGTTTGGGAGTTCCCTTTGATGTGAGGAGGTTGCATATTAAATTCTCTTAGTCGACGGACCCCGATCAAAGGGCTTAATTATTTTAATGCGAATTGCACACACAATTTCGACAGAATTCGTATATTTCCGACGCCATATTTTTAATAATATACGAAAATGCACGATGACGAACTTAATGATTTTTTTCTGGAAATTGTGACAAGTATTTTGTTAGTTTTGGACTAATTGAATCGTTTATTTATTGTGTTTTTCGATGAAGATGGGTATTGAAGAAAACAGTGAATCAGTTTCTTTCTACGTCAACATTGGCGCCAGCCGTATCAACTGGAACGAATGATTTATAGCAATGATGACTGCCGGTTTGACTTCTTGATTTATTAAAATGGCTCTGTTACAAAGAAGAGTAGTAATTATGGAGATAGGAACTTTACTGGCTGGTATTATAATTACCCTGTAACTGATATCTTAAATGGTTCCAGAGAACTTAAGATGACTACAGATGAACATAGAAACTTGACTGACTTCGTGGAACGGATTCTGCTCGGAGATTACTCACAGGATTTAACTCTAGAATAGATATCAAGTAAAGAGTAGATTCTAATAACATTTCTTTGAAGTGTTCAAACTACACTAATTAATTACTAAAATGGTTCTACATTACATATCCTGTCTTTTCTACATCTAAGTTACAAGAATCGATTCCAACTCGACTACCTTATCGAGTGGACAATTACCGATTCTCGATAAACGGAACACCGATTGTATCGATATTTTAGTGTTTGTTTGTGATATAAAAACGTGTATTAAGCTTTACTGTTAAGTTGAATGGGCACGCTTGATTGTGATCATTATTTCTCACACTTTCCAATATAATAAGGTGCCATTACGAATTCCTGTGGTAGCTGTAGCCACTAGCCACAGTATAAAAAATAAACAGTAGATATAGAATCTCTAATCGTAACCGTGTACACTGCTACTGCTTTGGCACTCGAATTCCGTTGACAGGGGGGCACTGTTGGTAAACATTTGTGAAATGTATTGAATAGACAAGATCGCGCCGTTAGTTCCGATTTTGGTCACGCGCCAAAATAGTCTTGTACAGCTATAGTTGTCAAACTGCCTGTTAATAATTACGTGTCATGTATTGTGTTTATGTTTCTTTGGGGATCTTAGATTAATCATCAGCATCATTCTCCTGCCTTTATCCCATTTCATTTGTGGTCGGCACATATGTCCTCTTCTTCCATACTAGTCTCATTCCAGATTAGCATTCATCTCGGTAGTCAACCCTTTCTAACCATCATCATTCACGCAGTCCATCCATCGTTTCTTTGGTCTTCCCCTACTCATATAGCCATCGACATGCATAATGAATAAAATTAAATCATTATATTATGTGTATTTTTAGCAACTACTCTATGGTCTTGAGAACCTTAAGACCATAATACTCGGCTTATTAGTTGTCATGTAATGATTTCTATTTGTGTTAAGTTGGCGGTTTCATGACAACTTGATTCAGAGTAACTATCTGATTCTAGAGAAACATGAAAACGCTAAATAGGTAACATACTGGTACAGTACGAGTAGTTGCCAATATAGTTAGCCCTTAAATGTCACCTGACCTGTCATATTGTTCGAAATTATCTCACGGTATTCAACCATACTGTGGCAACACTCGGTAGGAAAGAATCGGAGCTCGAAATTATCGAGCGGTTGATATTAAACCAAATGTTATAGCGACTGGTCTTTGGGTACCGTCGGCAACGAAAATTAAGTGAGTTTAAGTGATTGATTGATTTGAATCCTGAATCAATAATTTAGGTAAAAAATAAGACAGTTGATAACAGGGGACGGGAATTGCCCAACAAGTAAAAGTCATCTTTCTTTAGTTTCCGCTTTTCAAGCCAAATAGAAAACTGGGCTTCCTATTTCAACAGTTTTCTATTATAATTAATTTAATGCTAATATTAATAAACTGCCTGTATAATTTCAAAAGGATTGTGATAAATTCAAATACAAGTGATTTTATTTCTATATTGTTGAAAGCCAGCTTTTTCACCACGCTATGAAAATGTATTTTTTAATCGTATAAACAGGATTTCACATTATTCATAATCATATCCGATTTTCATAATTCCAATTGGAATATTAGTTCTGGACCTAAATCTATCTTTTGAGACTTAAATTATTGAAATAACTCTACTAAAAAACAGAGGTGTGGGTAACGGTGTCGCGAGGTCAATTGTTTTTCCCCTCTCAAAAAATGCCCAACGCGCCTCTTTAGGTGCATCCACACCAAAGTTACTTTTTGTGGAGCAACGTTTACAAGTGTTACTGGACAACAACGAATAACATTTTTTTTAGTAAATGCCGTAACAGTTATAGAAAGTTATTAAATATTATCATGTTGCAAAATGTTGCTTTACAAAAAGTTACTTCGGTGTGGATGCACATTAAAGAAGTTTTCACCTAAAAAAAATAATTTGTTTTATTTATGACTTTTATTATGTTTTAAAAATATTTGGGTTCACTTTCTAGCTAAACCTGGCCCTTTTAACGAGACTGAAAACGTAGTTTTATTTAATTTCTATGATCAGAATGCTCTTTTTGTTATCCTACTATACGTATTAAAAATATGAAAGTTTGTACGTTGAGATATTTTTTTTTGGATGTTTGTTACCTACCCAATCACGAACAAACGGCTGAAGGGATTTGGATGACATCTGGCACACAGATAGATTATAAATTTATAAATAACCCTACATAGGTTACTTTTTATTCCGGTGGTATGCAGCTAGTAATTTACAATTTCAAAATTGGCTCTGACATCCTTGCCTTTGAAATTACCTAATATAATGCTCAAGTATTCTCTATGATAGTTACCGTTACGATAACTTAATACTAATTACCTCTCGCCTATCCTTGTTCTCACAAATAGCTTATTATCGTAATAACAGCTTATTACAGCAGGCTATGTTATGTGCACGTAGCCCAGCATGATTACGGGTCCAAGGAACAATCGGCTGTAAGTTCAAGTTGCTCGCCCCGTAAGCATGTTATGTTTGATTGAAACATTTATGTGTGTGCACTTAACAGATTAAATGGATTGATTAAATGGGTGAGAATCAAGAAACGACGAATATAACTGGTGAAATGTGGGAGTACAATAGGTACTCCTCTGCATAACTCTTTGTTGAAACAAGGCGTGATGTTATGTTATCTACAGGCTTAGCACGAGAACCGTAGAGAAGGGTTTTGTCGACGGAAGAATAGACAAAAATTACGTTTCCGCGTGGACTGTTGACAGTTTTGTACCGAGAAATGTAGACAAGGGATTTCTATTCTACGTTTGAGTAGAAATAGAAACCGTCATGCTAAGTTAGCTAGAAACGATTTGTTTTTAGTTTACGCAACTCATACGAGAAAATAATTTTAAGGCCCTGGTAACTTTAAATATTGTCGTTATGAGCAATAATAGTTCTTATTGCAATCCGATACGGGTTAAAATCTGTTGTAATAAATTCGAATAATAAATGAGCAAATATTGTCGTAAAAATGTAAATAAAAAATCGTATAAAATTAGATATTAACTATTTAATCATAAATAATCCATCACTGGATGCAGTTTGGCATTTGAAATTTTATGTTACATTTTTAATTATAATTATAATTGTTATTAAAGGGATAAACTGGTTTTAAAGATAATTAAGAGGTGACTTTGATGATTTTTTCGATGCATTAAAGTATGTTTAATTATGTTTAGAGTTCCATCACTCTATGCAAAAAAGACTTGAAAATATCACATATTTTTTCGCTTTCAAAATTATTTACGGTTAAAGAGATAGATATACTGGTTTAAAAAACACCGTTTTGAGCGTTTTCAAGAAATCACCACCTTAAGTAAAGAGATTTGCATCATCGAAATCACTATATTCTAGCTTATTTCCATGTGTATCGCAGCTATAATTTGTAGGACATCATCATCACTCTCCATCTCTTATCGCAATTTATTCGTTGTCGGGACCACACGTCCTTTCCTACCCACTTTTCTATTAGTCGTCATATCCGTAGTCAGTCCATCCATCGTTTCTTTGGTCTCCCCCGACTCTTATAACCATCAACATTCATACTCAGAATATTCCTCACGACATTTTCCTCTTCCCTCCGAATCACATGCCCATACCATGGCAACCGATTTCAACAAAACTTTTCAGGTAGATATCGGTGCCACTTTCAGACTTCCTTTTATATACTAATTTCTTATTCTATCCAGTCGTGTAACACCATAGATCCCTTTTATCATTCTCATCTCAGCTACATGCAATTCCATTTCATTCTTCCTTTTTGTGGCCCAACATTCTGACCCATACAAGACAGCAGGGGCCTTAGTCTGCTATTTTTATAAATTCGTCATTCCAACACGATCCCATTGTCATTCATTTGTCATTATGCTAAAAGTTCGTAATCTGCTAAATTCATAATGGTCGATCATTGGTCAGTCAATGGCCTCGTAATAGAATTGTGTCATAATGGCATTTTCGTATTGCCATGATTATAAAACTCGTTAGTAGAAATGTTTTTCGAAAAACTACTACTTTTGAACATTTATTCATGCCAGATTTCATTTATATATATTTTTACATATTATTTATTAGTGTTTTATACAATCTAAAGTAGGTAGTAGGAAGTTCGTAAATTAAGTCAGTTATTCATGTACGAGATTACCAATAAATGCCATTTCTTTCAATGGAGTGTCAGTGGCTGACCATTGGAAAGTCATAATGACGCCATTTTATTAGTAGATTACCAAACTTGTCAAAATCAACAATTATGAAATCAATGATAGACCATTCTGACACTATTGTAATAGCAGACTTGAGGCCCAGGTCTAACCATGATTTTATATATCTTCGCCTTAAGTTTAAGGGGTGCTTAAAAGCACCCCACGCTTTTTTATTGTATTAAATTATTTTCTCCTTTTTTAGTTTGGTTTTTAAAGCGTGTTTTTTATTTTTTTAAACTATTATTTATTTTCCATTTTTTAGTTCTGCTAACTACAAAAGCGTGATTTTTTCAATTTTTTTTTAAATTATTGAATCATCATCGGTCCTCGATAAGTTTACAAAGTTTAAATGAAATCTGACCGTTTAAAGTGGGTCAAAATCGCGCCCTAAGGAGTCGGTTACAAACAAACAAACATACAAGTGAAGCTAATACAAAGCGTGTAAAAAGCACAAAAAGATAAAAACTAATGAAAAATGTTTCTGATTAAGACACTATTTTAGATTGTCAATATTGAGTCTAATGTCAATATTTGAACTACTGAAAACTAAAAACCAAGCGTTTGAGTCGGTCGTACCTTACTGTTATTTCTTTATTAAATAGACAAAAACACTACAGAACTATTCTTCCTTTATCTCAATTGAAATATTAATAAACTGCACCCTTCCAATACTCAATTTCCAAATCCCCGTGTAGACTCAACCCCGGAGCACACATAATTTACCTCTGTCTGTCGGGTGCAGCCTGTGTACACACGGCCTAACGAAGCCGTGACTCGATTTCCTAACACTGAGCACCTTAATCTTGTTACCTTTTGATTTCCCAAAGAAAAGAGGATTTTTTGAAATTCTCATGTACTGTCGGGTTACTTATGTAAATACGCAGTTTTCTGAGAGGTTATATCAGCGGGGTGATGCCGTAACACACTAACAATTTTATTATGACACTAACTTTTGCCAGCGGCTTCGCTCGCGTGGAGGTCAAATATTATCCCACGGGGACGTACTATCGGGATAAAAAGTATCCTATGTGTTAATCCAGGTTATAAACTATCTGCATGCCAAATTTCATCCAAATCCATTTAGCAGTTTTTTCGTGATTGAGTAACAAACATCTGAACAGAAACCTTCACATTCATAATATTAGTAGGTTATTAACATTCTTCTTTCATTTTGACATTTCGACAAGAAACAAATGGTTAAGAATTTCCTTAAAAATCCTTCGGATTGTGAAGGAAAGCGTGCTGTGAAATTGGGGCGATGGTTACTCATAATCAGCCTATAATATTCCCACTGTTGGGACACAGGCCTCCTCTCAGTGAGAGGTTATTTGAGGCAAAAGCCCCAGGTTAGCGCGTGAAATTCTATTTGTTTCAAGTTTTTTTGCGATTTGCAGGTCAGTATCACGTTGAATGGTTCCTCGATCGTATTGTATTAACAAAAGGTTAGATTACAACACGTTAGCTAACTAGAGCTAAATTGTTAATATGCAATTAGTGTTAGTCTGAGAGTTAGGAGCTATTGTATTGTAAACCAATCCCGATCTGCATATTTTAACAAGTTCTCATGCAGCTGGTATGACTCGCTAGGTATACTTAACTAGCTTGGTACAATAGCTAGATATCACTTATTTCGTTTGGTACGTACTCACAAAAGAATTCACTGTGGAAAGGCAGAAAGAAAAATGCGATTATTTGCATTACATCATAATAAAACTATTAAAAACGACGGCGCCGGCGGAAAACCTGTTCTTAAGGTCCTCCAGAAGCTGTTTGATTCCGTCATACTCGAGGGCAAAACGGTACAGGCATGGAACAGAGGTGTGGTGGTACTTTTCTTTAAGAAAGGTGACAATACCCTTGTTAAGAATTATAGGCCCATGTCACTTCTGAGCCATGTCTAGAAGCTGTTTTCGAGAGTCATCAGGAACCGTCTCGCGTCCAAGTTTGACGACTGCCAGTCTCCCGAACAAGCCGGATTCCGTAAAGGCTTTAGCACCGTAGACCACAAACATACGCTGTGGTAGATTATACAGAAGATCGAGGACTATAACCTGCCTCTCTACTTAGCGTTTGTGGACTACAAAAAAGCCTTCGATTCGATCGAGACATGGGCTTTACTGCAGTCTCTTCAACGGTGCCAGATCGACTATCGGTACATCGAGATGCAGAAGTGTCTGTATGAAAACGTCACTATGTCAGTCCTACTCCAGGACCAAACTTCCAACCTATCCTTCTGCAGCGAGATGTGAGACAGGGAGACGTTATCTTTCCGAAACTGTTCACCACTGCAGTGGAGGATGTCTTCAAGGTTCTTGACTGGAAAGAGGCTGGCATCGACATCAATGGCGAGTACATCACTCACCTTTGCTTTGCCGATGATATAGTTGTCATGACTGAGACCATGGTGGACCACAGTGCAATGCTCGATGACCTCAGTAGAGCTTTCGAAAGAGTGGGTCTTAAAATGAACATGGACAAGACAAAGGTCATGTCCAATGCCCGTGTAACACCCACTCTCATGACGATCGGAGGCGCTACACTTGAAGTTGTGGACGAGTACGTTTACCTAGGACAAACTGTCCAGTTAGGTAGGTCCAACTTCGAGAAAGAGGTCAATCGTCGAATCGGACTCGGCTGGGCAGCGTTCGGGAGGCCTCACAATATCTTCTCGTCCCAAATGCCGCAGTGTCGAAAGTCTTTGACCAGTGTGTGTTGCCAGTGGTGACCTATGGCACAGAAACGTGGTCGCTCACAATGGGCCTTATCAGAAGGCTTAAAGTCACCCAAAGGGCAATGGAGAGGGTTATGCTTGGAGTTACCATGCGTGATTGAATCAGGAATGAAGAGATCCGCAGGAGAACCAAGGTAACCGACACAGCCCGAAGAATTGCCAAACTTAAGTGGCAGCGGGCAGGGCACATTGCTTGCAGAACAGATGGCCGATGGGGCCGGAAGGTTCTGGAGTGGCGACCGCGTACCGGAAGACGTATAGTGGGAAGGGCTCCCACAAGGTGGACCGATGACCGTGGCCTTCACTGCGAGAATCCGCTGGATGTGGGACGCACAAGACCGGTCGAAGTGGAGGAGCCTGGGGGAGTCCTATGTCCAGCCGTGGACGTCTTTCGGCTGAAATTGATGATGATGATGAACTGTTAAAAAAACAGAGAACTATGACGATAATAATGCCAAAAGGGCTCAGCTCAGCATAACAACACAAGCTGTGTCACCTGACGCTGTTTTTCAGCTGCAACTCACGAGTACCATACGCTTGAATAATAAAACATAGGGAAGTGTGCGTCCGTAATAATAAATTAAGACTGTAAAAAAAATCAAATAAAAGGTTGTGGCATGCCTACATGTGTGTGTTGTCTTGTGATTTATGAAAAACTAGCTTCTACTCGCGGCTTCGCCCGCGTGGAGTTCGGAAATTATCCCACAGGAACGTGCTATCAGGATAAAAAGTAAACTATGTGTTAATACAGCACCCTAATTGCGTAACACACGATCAATCATAATCTGTTTCATTTTGACAGTTCAACAATATTCTTTGCGTTATTTACGTTGCTGAGCAGATACATTTTCCGAACATATGAAGCAATGGATAAGCAATCTATTTCAAAATGATTTAGATTATGAGTGATCGTGTGTTACGCAATTAGGGTGCTGGATTCAAACTATCTGTTTGCCTTTCAGCCAAATCCGTTCAGCCATTTTTGCGTGATTGAGTAACAAACATACAAACTTTCACTTTTATAATATTACAGGATAAAATAAAACAGAAACTAGGTACTTAAGAAGTTATTTATTTGCAAGTGGTTGATATTTTTCATGATCTGATGGCCCGAAAAGAAAAACTCCTTAAGTTTATTCAGGCACAATATCAATATTGAATACTCAATATTCGTTGACAAACAACATGTTCGTCAAATCTCATAAGTTATAACCTCAACTATTGACGCCGAGCCGCAGTGTTTGCCCCAGGTCCCTGATGGCTTTAATATATAGACTGGTCACGGTGAGGGTACGTGGGTAAAAATACGGAGGGAGCCTGAGGGTAGGTACAAGGTAGAGTTCAGAGGATTATTTTGCACCGCTATGATGGGATGAAGATTTGTGGGTTTGTGTGAGGTAAAAGACAACCGAAGCATCGGGAAATTGAAATTAATGTAGGTACTTATTAAGCTTTTTCTACTTATCTATGTACGTAACAATAACAATCTTCTGGCTGCAATATAGAACACTTTGAAACTGTAGTTAACCATGGTATTAGAAATCTCTACAACTTTAACTCTTAATTTTCCAATCTTCTTGAAACAGCTTTCTTTTGACAATTATTGAATGCTTAAAGCATGGTTACTTAAAAAAACTGTATGAAGATATAAATAATCAAAAAATTCATGGCTTAAACGGAACGGAAAGCTATTTTAAGAAAATAATTATGGCCACAAACACTCACTTGTGCAAAGCTATTGTTTCGATAATGTCTGTTTTTCAGTAGAATCCTACCATACAATTAAACATTAGTACATAAATAAAAATACACACCACAAACGTAAATAGTAGCATAATAACGATACTTCCAAATAATCGTTTAAAACACTCTGTTTATTTTACATACCCGTTGCCAAAGCCATAATAATTAAACCAAACGTAACGTTTTTAAAACATACTCAAAAACGTTGGGTTGTTAAAAAAAACCGTCTAATAACATGATTCCAAGGAATTGGAAATGCGGATATGAATGTAACGATATTTGCTCTGTCTGGGTGTGTGGTGCAAGTTAGAAACTGTTAGCGGTTGACAGAAAAATGTATGTTATTTATTAGAGAAATACACTTCTTAAAACAGTTTTTTATAGTTTTTTTGAAGTGAAACTGCTTAGGCAGCGGTTCGATAATAAGACGAAAATTGAGAGTTAAATGTCAAGAACGCGTCACGTTTATTCACATTTCCTTGCATGAGAGAGAAGAAACATATAACTCTCTGTGTCTCTCGCACTAAATCACAACTATTTTTTTTTAAGAAGTTTCCCTTATAACACATGTACGTACGATGCATGCGCATTTTTTAAAATAAATTACTGAAGCTATCCGAAAATATTTTAGTAGGAGTCATAGCATCAAATGTCTCAAACCTTAAGTCTTCATCGAACCAGTTTGTTATAAACTTAAAACCTCAAAATTCCAATAACATTAAATGATCTCAAGTTTTAAATACACTCACTCATCTTTCTGTCTCGTTTGATGTCATCTCAACACTTAAAGCGTATGAGTCACGCTCACGCTCGTCACTCATCACGTAGGTAACATAGCGTAGTTAATTTCTGTTTGGGAGTTCCCTTTGATGTGAGGAGGTTGCATATTAAATTCTCTTAGTCGACGGACCCCGATCAAAGGGCTTAATTATTTTAATGCGAATTGCACACACAATTTCGACAGAATTCGTATATTTCCGACGCCATATTTTTAATAATATACGAAAATGCACGATGACGAACTTAATGATTTTTTTCTGGAAATTGTGACAAGTATTTTGTTAGTTTTGGACTAATTGAATCGTTTATTTATTGTGTTTTTCGATGAAGATGGGTATTGAAGAAAACAGTGAATCAGTTTCTTTCTACGTCAACATTGGCGCCAGCCGTATCAACTGGAACGAATGATTTATAGCAATGATGACTGCCGGTTTGACTTCTTGATTTATTAAAATGGCTCTGTTACAAAGAAGAGTAGTAATTATGGAGATAGGAACTTTACTGGCTGGTATTATAATTACCCTGTAACTGATATCTTAAATGGTTCCAGAGAACTTAAGATGACTACAGATGAACATAGAAACTTGACTGACTTCGTGGAACGGATTCTGCTCGGAGATTACTCACAGGATTTAACTCTAGAATAGATATCAAGTAAAGAGTAGATTCTAATAACATTTCTTTGAAGTGTTCAAACTACACTAATTAATTACTAAAATGGTTCTACATTACATATCCTGTCTTTTCTACATCTAAGTTACAAGAATCGATTCCAACTCGACTACCTTATCGAGTGGACAATTACCGATTCTCGATAAACGGAACACCGATTGTATCGATATTTTAGTGTTTGTTTGTGATATAAAAACGTGTATTAAGCTTTACTGTTAAGTTGAATGGGCACGCTTGATTGTGATCATTATTTCTCACACTTTCCAATATAATAAGGTGCCATTACGAATTCCTGTGGTAGCTGTAGCCACTAGCCACAGTATAAAAAATAAACAGTAGATATAGAATCTCTAATCGTAACCGTGTACACTGCTACTGCTTTGGCACTCGAATTCCGTTGACAGGGGGGCACTGTTGGTAAACATTTGTGAAATGTATTGAATAGACAAGATCGCGCCGTTAGTTCCGATTTTGGTCACGCGCCAAAATAGTCTTGTACAGCTATAGTTGTCAAACTGCCTGTTAATAATTACGTGTCATGTATTGTGTTTATGTTTCTTTGGGGATCTTAGATTAATCATCAGCATCATTCTCCTGCCTTTATCCCATTTCATTTGTGGTCGGCACATATGTCCTCTTCTTCCATACTAGTCTCATTCCAGATTAGCATTCATCTCGGTAGTCAACCCTTTCTAACCATCATCATTCACGCAGTCCATCCATCGTTTCTTTGGTCTTCCCCTACTCATATAGCCATCGACATGCATAATGAATAAAATTAAATCATTATATTATGTGTATTTTTAGCAACTACTCTATGGTCTTGAGAACCTTAAGACCATAATACTCGGCTTATTAGTTGTCATGTAATGATTTCTATTTGTGTTAAGTTGGCGGTTTCATGACAACTTGATTCAGAGTAACTATCTGATTCTAGAGAAACATGAAAACGCTAAATAGGTAACATACTGGTACAGTACGAGTAGTTGCCAATATAGTTAGCCCTTAAATGTCACCTGACCTGTCATATTGTTCGAAATTATCTCACGGTATTCAACCATACTGTGGCAACACTCGGTAGGAAAGAATCGGAGCTCGAAATTATCGAGCGGTTGATATTAAACCAAATGTTATAGCGACTGGTCTTTGGGTACCGTCGGCAACGAAAATTAAGTGAGTTTAAGTGATTGATTGATTTGAATCCTGAATCAATAATTTAGGTAAAAAATAAGACAGTTGATAACAGGGGACGGGAATTGCCCAACAAGTAAAAGTCATCTTTCTTTAGTTTCCGCTTTTCAAGCCAAATAGAAAACTGGGCTTCCTATTTCAACAGTTTTCTATTATAATTAATTTAATGCTAATATTAATAAACTGCCTGTATAATTTCAAAAGGATTGTGATAAATTCAAATACAAGTGATTTTATTTCTATATTGTTGAAAGCCAGCTTTTTCACCACGCTATGAAAAATAGAACATTTTTTCCGAGAGTATTTTTTAATACAGAATCTACCTTTTCTAAAAAAAAGCTGATCCTAAAAAATATTCAGCCGATATTTCCCACGGGTGTTCAATTTGTAAAGTAATCTGAAAAGTTTTGTGCCGGTTAAAATGTAAATAGAGAACAAAAAAAAAATTGCAAAAGGATACATGAAATTCGTATTTGGCAGTCCAAAGCTGACCATTGAACATATACATTTAAAAAATAGAGTACCTACATGATTTGAATCATTGGGGGAATTTAGTTTTTTGTTGATATTTTTATATTTCGACTTTTCTAGGCTCAACCGTTCATAAAAAGAACCAGAGAAAGTTTGTAATTTTATCATGTTCTTTTTTTAAATTCGAAAATGCGTGTCCTAGGAGTAAGAGGAAAAGGCATAAAATAAAAATTTACTACGTGTTATAAAATAAAAAGTAATCGCTTCACCAGTTCACTGTACATTGTGAAAATC
Source organism: Antitype chi (assembly GCA_947359405.1). NCBI lineage: Eukaryota > Metazoa > Arthropoda > Insecta > Lepidoptera > Noctuidae > Antitype > Antitype chi. The sequence continues at coordinate 1,731,763 of OX375823.1, forward strand.
GTGATCATGAATTAACATTTTACGAGATAAAAGCCTCATAAACAGTTTAACATTTTAAAAATTAAGCTCGCCTGGTACCGTGTTGTAGTTAATAATGATCTTTTATCATCACTGCATCAAAAAGCATTCTTATCACGGGTCAATAAAGTTGATATTGCATAATTTTTTGATGCAATTTATCTACCAAATCACCTGCATTGAAAATTCAATCTTAATTGGCAGTGATAGAGTTAATAATTGGTCAAATAGATTGTATATTCAGTGTTATGAAATATTTTACTAGCAGTGTAAGTGCATAATATTGTGTTATTTGCATGATAATTGACTTAATAACGTCAGTGATTGGATTTTAATCCACCTGCACCTCGGGACAATATTCACAGGCTGATAATGGAGGGAAAATATGAAATGGATTCAACGTAATCAAACCGTTGGCTATGATTTTTGGGATCATACTTATTAAGCAATCGGTTTTATCTAGGGCTGTGATATTTCAGTTTTTGAGCTTTTAATGCATATCCTTGTGGGTTTCTTTCGAAAACATTTACAAAGTTTGACTTCGTTGAAACTGAGTAGGTTATTAGTAATAGCATAAAGCATGACCAAAAAATAAATTCGTTAAAACATAAATCCAAATGAGTCATCATCTGCCGAGCCTTTTCCCAACTATGTTGAGGTCGGCTTCCAGTCTAACCGGTTAGACTGCTAGGATGCAGCTGATTGCCAGAATTTTAAAACCAAATAAGTATCTACATCCAATCCAACTGAGAAATCTAATAACTTAGGTATTTAAAGCAAGCATATCTTTTAAAATCGCAAAAATTTAAAAAAGCCAACATTCCAAATAAGCTACTTTTCAACAAACCCAACAACATTGAAAAACTTCAGTACAAAAATAGAATGCTAACTTAAACCGTGACAAATTCCTGTATAGCTCATTGTTGAGCGCTCTGCAAGGGTACACCTTGGGGCTCATGTAATATTTATTTGTCAGATAATCAGTGAACTGGTGGAGAAATCAATGCATTCCTCACTAGAACGGCTAGAGAGTTCATAGGCGGAGCGGGGCAGGTAGCGGGGCAGGTAGCGGGAGCGATTATACGAAAAAAGTGATAAAGTATAATAAGGATCCTGGAGACAGACGCGACGCGACAACGTCACGCGGCTTTAATAGAACAATATCTTTGAAAACTTCATGGAAATTGATCTACTAGAGTCACGTCGCGCCTGTCTGCGAGAGCACTTAATTTTCATAAGGCTTACGACATTGTTTACTGTTGTGAAACAATTCCTTACCAACTGGTAACCAATGTACAACTTTTATGATTCAGGAAAACTCCAAACTCTCACCCAACACATACGTATTACAGCAAGCAAAAGTTAATATAATGTATAAATCAGTACCTACCCTTTTATTACCCACAAATACTTGCAAGCACTTTTACTTCCGCACCCCTCCGCCCCCTTTTTCCTACTCACGTCCTCACCTATAGACGTCATAACATGTAGGATTTTACGACGTGTAAGTAGTGACGTCACTCACAATCGCGACAATACCTCGCGCAACACGTGGGAGAAAGTAATTACCAACAAACAATGTTTTAAGGAGAAACAATAACTTTGTGTGCATGAGTTTCCGTAATTTAAATGTAATGTAACATTTTGTAATGAAAATATCCTGAATGGTTTGCGGTGACGCTTGAATTATTTTATGGTGCTGATGACTTGCAAGGAAAGGAAGTTTTCCTAAATAAAGATACCGTAATTCATTTAAAACTTAATGTATGCTTTCTGCACTCCTCCTTAAAACATTAACTGTGCTAAATGTCATACTCCGCTGAGCACGTAATTTTCGTGAAAAGGGGTGCACAGTTTTTGCTCATATGTTAATTCATTTATTTTGACATGAAATATAAATGGTATTTCTATTTATTGATAGTTACAAAGGCCTTAACACTATGATAGGTACTATTTCATCAAAATTTAAATAATAAAAACACTCAAGTCAAGAATCATACTGTCATTTCTCTAGCACTGCAGACTCTGACCCTTATAAAGATCATCCATAGGATCTCTTTAATATCTACCTACCTGCAACAGGATGAAAAAATAAAAAACTCGCTGATATTGTTAGTAACCAGCCTCACACTAAGCTAATTAGGGCTTCATCCAAATAGACCAAAATCGTAAAACAGAGAAAGTCCAATATTCCTTAAATCGCTTTTCCACCAGTACCTTGTCTCCACCTTACCGCAGTCGCCACAGGAGTTGTTCAATAGCGCCATGTTTTATTCATCCCCGTCCATAGACTTCTACAGAGGGACCCCCGCAGATGGCCTCGTGTCAACGAGCGTGTTTAGCGACAACTCAAACATTCTACAATGACATCACATTAACAGGATGCCAAAGAAACCGAACCGAAGCGAAGGGCTCGTGGGTTAATACTAACAGTCTTACGGATCGAGCCTCGGTGAGCACGTTGAGCTGTTAGCCCGGCTGTCCTTCGTGGATCTTTGGCTGTCGTTACGGGTCGTCAAAAGCCCGAAAGTCTGACAACGAGTCTTACCTTAGTGAAGGGTATGGTATGACTCAGTTAATGGGTTGTCGATGCCAGATAGGCAGCAAGCATCTGGTTAGACTTTCTCTGTTGGATTGGACGTAGATACTTATTTGGTTTTAAAATACTGGTATTCAGCTACTTCCGGTTAGACTGGAAGCCGACCTCAAAATAGTTGGGAAAAGTCTGGGCAGATTGCACATTGAATGCATCAAAGCGAGACTTAGCTGAAACAATCTGCGTGTCCGATGGGATTTTCATCCATTTAACACCTTCGATGTGACAGACGGACAGGGTCAGATAAAGACTAAAATTTACCCCGTTTATGCATTGGGTGCTAAAATAGTAAACACTACTAAACATATTGTAAGACATTCACCATTTAAAGTTTTAGTTGAGAAATTCTTACACCCCACACATCCATGACACATAAACATAACACCTATATGAGCATATTCATAATAAAGCAAGGATTTTGAAAATGTATACATGGGGCAACACTTCTTCAAACATGCGCCAAGTTGCCGACGCCAGGAAACACTGCATTGTATTGACTCTTTCAATATGTCGCACGACACGTCAGAACTCCGCGACGACCAACTTTACATAAAGTATAAGGAACTAGTAACTCGATAATGTTCAGAAAGTTTCAGGAAAGTTATTTCAGTGGAACAAATCTTAGACCGTATAAAACAACTTTTAGGAGGGTATTCAAACTACATATAAGTTTATAGGTGAAGTAGGTGGGTACCAACACGTTCATCCGAAAATAAGATTTTAATATTTTTGTCAGATGTTTAAAAACTTTCATGTTGGTTCTTCTCCCTAGCATCCTCAGCTTGTTCTCTGACTGCTTCAAGGGTCGCTCATTTGAGAATAGTCACATCTAAAATTAAAAATTATCCCACGGGAAAGTTAGACTGGGATAAAATGTATCACATGTGTAATCCAGGTTATAAACTAACTCAGTGCCAAATTTCATCTAGGTAATCGGATCGGATCGGATTTCGGTAGGTCGGGATCAGCCGTTTTTGCGTGATTGAGAAACAAACAGCCAAACATACAAAGATTCACATTTATAATATTAGTAGGATTAAAAACCTACTTACTCCTCATTATGAACTAGTAGCGTTTTTCATTATTATGGTCCGATCATTATCATTACAGCTTCCTTACCTGCTAGCAATATGTCTCCACAACTCGGGCACATTGGCCCTCATGGCCGCAATCCTTTTCCTCGTGTACAAGGGCGACGCACAGCACAATGCGTCCGTTCCCACAAAGTCGCCATTTGCAAGTTAAATACAAGCAAATAAAACCGTTTGGAGAATTTAATACAAAGCTTGTTACCGTTGTTCCCGTTCCTTTCTGCTGTTCATATTGTGTAGCCGATGATGGATGTGTATGACCTAGGTTTTACTTATGTCTACTTAGAAGGAAAAGTGGTAATTATAGATACGGGACACCGTTTTGCCGCTTTATATGAATAGTGAATGAAATTGAGGAACCATCATAAAATTCCATAATTTAAGACAGCAAATGTCCACTGCTAAATGTAGAATTTACTCCAAAAAGCACTTCAGTTTGGCAAACAAGACACCACAGATAGTTTATTACCTGGATTAACACATAGGATAATTTTGATCCTGGTGTACGTGTCCGTGGGATAATATCCGACTTCTAAGCGGGTGAAGCCGCTGGCAAAAGCTAGAATAATATAAGATGCACCTTCTTTTTTATGGATGATTATCCACAACACATCACTATGTCCACAAGGCATAGTATTAATTCCACACGTCACTACATTTGAGATACACCATCACAATCAAACCCAACTTTGATCATATTATCACAAAACAGAAGACCAAAAGATGAAAGACTCACAATTACCCAAATATCAATAATCCGATGAAGTGTCAATAAATCTGACTAATCCTAGCCGGTGACTAAACGCTAGGCCAGCCAACTGGGTGCCCCGGCGATTACCCACAGCCATACATCTTAGTTTGGAAGCACGCCAGACTGAGTCTGATGCTGCATCGTTACATGCACTATTTGTGTAAATTAGTCTGTGATTTACAAGCGGCTGATTTTTCTTTGTTGTGTGGTGAGGATAGACTAAGTGTCTAGGTATTGCTGTGCTGGGAAATGGCGACGAGTTGGGATTTTAATTGAGTTTGTGTGATACTGCTGCGAAATTCCGTTGCTCGGCGAATCAGAGGATCACACTAGAAACAAGAGTAGGTATATGTTTAATTTACCAAGTTTAAAAAATGAGACCTTTTTTTGTTCAGGAGTGAGATTTTGTCAGCTTGTTCAGTAAACAAATCAAACGTGCATAACCTAGAGTGTTTTTGGTAGCGTGACTTAGAATAGTATAGACTATATTTATTAGCAAAGAAAGCAGGGGGCCGATTCTACTAATTTGCAACGTTACACGTTAAATTGTGTTTCCACAACAGTTCGATTTCGATCGCCGTTCGATAGTTACATAAAAAGTCATTCTACTATTTTATAAGCAAAATGGAAACTAAACTTAAAACGAATTGCAACTGAACTGTAGCGGGAACACAGCGGGTAACCCGCGTTACCAACATGCCAAAATAATATGTTTTATTAATACCACAAAGAAAAAAGTTGAATCTAAAAATGTTACTAAACACGAATATGTGGCACTAAAAGTATTTTCTATAATTAAAAGACATAATGATCATAATTTTATCATTAACTTTGTCCTATAGTAAACGTCACGCTCATGTTCGATTTTGTTAGTAGAATAGGTTTTGACATTGTTTCAATCGATCGTTGGCGTAACTAAAACGTAACCGCAGCTGTGTCGCAGCTGGACCGTTGTTCATTTTAGTAGAATGCGAAAACGCTTAAAAGTGGTGATTCGGTTGCGGTTCTATTGCGTTTTTTTAACAAATTTGTTAGTAGAATCGGCCCCCAGGTATTATAATTAGATATTACAAATAATGTTACGAATCCTTGTACAAAACTATGAGCATTGTACAGTATAGCTATAATAGGACACCAAAGTTACCAAAAAAGTGACTTGTCTAGTTCCGATAACCAAACTTCCCAAGAACCACTTGGCTTGAGTAAGTTGCGTTCTTCCCCATTTCATCCCCCATTATACTAAATAGGGATGAAGGTAATTGAGACAAACAGTGTCTCGTCTTCTTCCCATCTTTCCCACAAGTATCTACGGTATCTACGGTACCTACCTACACTACAAGTAGCTACCTAGTACAATATGTAGTTTACAATATAATGTGTGGAGTGCATGCTTCTGCCATGCCCTACAGGCTTACGTTGAAATGGGGGAGTCTGTATGTAAAGCTATGTTGTTAATTTTGATTTTAAGTTGACTTACCTATAATAAGCAGGGGAGATCGAGGAATTTTGAAGCCTCGAGCGTTTATAAGCGTTTTTTTTTTAATTTTTTCATAACATTAATTGATTGAACTGTAAAAAGAGCAAATACTAATCATAATATACATTGTATAACTAACAAAATTATTGAATTCGATACTTCTCCGTGGATACTAAGCTAGATTAATGATAGCCTATAATAGCCATTTTGAGGAAGGAAAAGTAATTTGATCATTAGAAAAGTACCCGCCTACCTACACTGGGAAATTATGGAGGAGTCGAAGTAAACATTTAGTACTATGTTCTTTGCAAAAATTAACACTGATTTGAACGTTATCGATTGCAATAATTTATACAGAATTTTGTTTTTACTAGTTACCAAACTGTAACCATGAATTCAGCATAAAGATTCGACGGTTATCAAAAAATAATTCTGCTGTTTCATAGAACAGTGCGTACCTACGCGGTCGAAATGTATGTAACAGTTTTTTTTTTATAACTAACGAAAATTTTCTACGCTAGGGACCACTGTCTAGAATCATATGCTGAAGATTATGGTTACACTTTGCGCACTGGTTCAAAACTTGAATTAGCTATCATACTATACGGAATACCTGCACCACAAGCTTCTCATAAAACAATTTCACCAAACAGATCTACGTTTAACAACTGGATCCGATATTAATCATGGAACCGCGTGTAAACAGTGGCATCAAGGAGGCGGGACCCGCTGGTGTCAGGACCTCATTTGTCAATCAGTGTCCTCGTGAGTAATGGTCGCTGGATATTCGACAGATTACTGTCCAAATCGATATCCAGAGGATTTATTTTTTTATAGGCCGATTTGCAGGATTTTTGCTGTGTTTGTGATGTGGTTTGTACCAGCCAATGTGAACGTAATAATATTTTTTTATACAGTGATAATTTCATTCGATTTCTGTCTGGGTTTCTGGCCTTAGACTTAGCAGCCTATATTTTAATTCATAAAAAGTAAGTTCATAAACTAAAACTCGGCTAAAGCTGAAACTAAAGCTGAAAAATCATGATCTAGAAAGAATGAAACCGGAAAATATTATCATCTAAAAGCTGTGGTCGTATGCTAACTACTGTTACAATGTATTATTTAGGTGAAATGAGATAATTAAGGCGTTATATTTGAAACTCATAACGGCATCAAAGAAAAAATCAAATTTTATTTCGTCCTTTTAATGTCTTCTAGAAAGCGCCATATTCAATTTAACTTGACGTAAACATAGCCTAGAACTAGAGGACGATCAAGACGCTTCCCAACGATACTTCATTTGTCAAATCATGATATGGAGTTTAGAAGTTATGAGGGAATAGATGAACATACTTACTACATACCGGTCAAAATCATAACCCTACTTTTTGCTTGCCCATAGTCGGGTAATTAAACCGATCCATAACTAGAACCACAGGCAGGTACAACCAGATATGACGCAGGTAACGACATTAAATCCCTCCACATGGTACCTGCAGGTACTCAGCTCACAATATCGCAGTTATTACATTATCATTGTCTACTACGTCACCACGTGCTGTTATTCAGAAGGATCATTCCATAGATCAGAATACACAGCCAGATATAATTTCATACCATTAATGTACACTCCGGACTTTCATACAGACTGACCTTGACTAATCGTAGTACTTACCACAAAAGTACATGGAGCAATAAAACAGTGGACTGTATAAAATAAGGCAATGGTCTAATGCCATCATCTTACAATATAATAACTCACTTTCCTAGACAAAAACAGAGAAACAGTTAATATTAAATTAGAGTTTGAAGAGTATCGTCCGTCGTGGTGATATCATATTTTAGAAGCGGAGACTTCAAAAATATGGGAGGGGCAAAAATTTATGTATGCCCTCTAAATAATGCCCTGATTTCACTTAGTGACTCCCGTCCGACAACTCCTTCAAATGTGGTTCCGTGAAAAAGCTCTCCGCGCTTTTCATATTGCCATCACAGACTGGTGGAGGAGATTAAAATAAAATGGTGGTGGAAGAAAGTCACTAAGGTTTTTGCTACCACAACAATACTGGGAACTGTCTGGCGCTGGTCAGATCTCTAATGGGTGGCCGATGTATGCATTCTTTGTGAACTATTATTGTTCCTGAAATTACCTAGCTAGTGACCTCGACAATTGTTCATATTATTCTTGCCTGAGAAACCGGCAGCAAGTTCGTCATGCTCCCTTTTTTTTTCGGAAATCATCAAATAACTTCACCGGCTCTGGGTGGAGCAGGAGGGCGTGTCAGACTTTAACTGACTAAAACCCACCCATGTTCCCTCATTTGCCTGTGTGCCAGGGGCCACGGTATCTCTTTCGAACAACCCGCACCCCTGGCAGATGCCTGGAGGCTTTATTGACATCTGTTTACGTTTATTGTTTTGTTTTTATTATTTACTTGTTTCTGCCTGAGTTTAATTAATATGTTTTGTTGGTATATTGACGTATGATAGCTGACATATGGCAATTAATTTTATTTTATTTTTTGTGTTTAGTAATATTAATTACTGACCTATTACTGTATAGAATCAAGTTCTTCTAACTTAACAGATAGCTGTGCTACTGGGGAGTTTGTTGCGCTACTTCTTCTTCCCAGCTAAAGCACTAGGAAGTGGTGAAGGGCGGACGTTTTGAGGGACTGTCTCATTTAATTTTGACGTTCAAAAAGTGCCGACTCTCAGCCTAGTTTGAATAAATGACTTTTGATTTCGATTTTGATTTTGACCTGTTCCCTAAACAGCAACGCCCTGTAATCCCGCATTGCGCGAATTGGTCCTTCTGTTCATAATTCTCCATTTATCAGACAGGGGTGCACAACCTTCCCAAGTTATTAAGCCCATGTGTCTATGAGCCAGGATTAATCAAATTAATAAAGTCGTTATCTCGAGTGTGGCAATTTGCCACCCCTGTGCGACTTAATGCTGTTACTAAGTTCAGTTTGGAGACTTTTAGCGCTGATGCGGACGTATAAATTGTATTAATATGTGCTGAGCGTATTAGGCGCTTAAATTAAATGGTTATTGGAGCGTAAAGTTTAGGTAAATTGATCGTTATTGCGTATTAGATGTTGAAAATGGGGAATTTACGCTTTAGATAGAGATAAATAGGATTTAGTTACTTAAGGTGTTGTATTTTTTTGCATGGTAGAAGAAAGAAATCCTATATCCTTTTCGTCTTATTATTTGTATACCCTGAGTTCACATATCATGTAAGTTTCTTTAAAATAACATTTAGTTCGCGCAACTTACTACCAAAAATTCTACGATACGCACCTAGATTCTGACATTTCGAAGTGCCCGTATACCTATATGGAATATATTTTATGAAAAAAATTGTTTTGATTAAATTTTTTATAGATCATACTTAAAGGCTCCCGCAACTAGGCGTGACGCGACAGAGTGACGCGACTCTAGTAGAACAATTTGTATGACAACTTCATGGATATTGTTTTAAAAGAGTTCTTTGCACCACGCCTGTTGCCAAGCGCTTTAAACTAATACTAACTACACGATTTCATAAAAATATCACACAATTCATACAAAAGCTTGATGAAAGCACAGCTTACCGTCCATTTACCAAAATCGTTAGCGAATGACAAAAGAATGAGTGGTCGTGTCGAGCGGGCGCGGGCGCGGGCGGGCCGTGTGATTTATGTAGTGTGACTGTACTGGGAGTACCGGGACGTATATACGTCCCGGTACTCTGATATTCTGCTAAATAGTGCTCGTGACACGGGGACTTAATGTTATGGAAAAAGGGTTTAGTTTTTCGGGAAATATGAATGGGAATGTTGTGATTTGGAGCTTATGACTGTTGACTTGTGGGTTCGAAATCAGTTGAATTTTGGGATTTTGCCATCGATACGCTGAGAAGTCGAGGTTAAGCGTCCTTCGCACTGCCAAAAATGTTGCTCAAAATTGTTGCACAAAACAAGCTAGTTTTTTAAAGCGATTTTTACCAATTACTGTAAGGATTCTTTCTGAGAAGTTACAGCACTGATAGGGGTTGACTGTTAGTAAATATAAATACTTAGCTATTATATCTTACTATGAATTTCATACTAAGTTTTGCATGCCAGCCAAGTTAACGCTCGCTTTTCCTTCCCTCGGAGTTACTAGTTCTATAAACTGATGCTTAAGTAATATCGAACCGAAAGTTTCACTGATAAATCAATTCAGGACTGTCTTCCTATATCTTCTGATATACATTACAAAGGAAGAAATTAGGGCAACCCATTCCTGACCAGAGGGGGGCTTACAATCTCAAGTAAAAGTGCTATAAATTATCTATAGGGAAATAGATTATTGTGTTGCCAAGCCACCGTGCACCGTGCCGGCTGTGCAATTTATCACTGTTTTAACTAATAAATTATGTACGCTAATTCAAGTAGTTGTTGGCTTAAGCACACCTTAGTTGCTAGTATGTAGGTAGCTAAGAAGTATACATAAAAGGCATACATCTAAGGGAGAAAGTGTCGAGCTCGTGATATCATGAGCAGCAATCCTGAGGATTTCTATCAATACTATGAAATAAAGATCGATTTAAAGGCTTTGAAAGTCGTGACGGAAATGAGAGTTAGAGAATTGTCTACCTAGATAGCAGAGACAGGAGACAATTATACTGAATCGAATTCAACTACTCAAACGTAAATAAGTAAACGTTTGGCACCAGGAATAGGTACTACCTACCTTACCATGCAAGACTTCACATACTTGGGTAAAATATAAACAACGCTTTAAAAGGTGAAGGAGAGAAACGGAAGACAGTTAATAAACTAGCAGCACGTCCTAGTTACAAAATTAGTAAGTAAAAACCACTACCGCAACTTAAAATTAAATCGTAACATAATCATTTACAAAAACTCCAAACTCCATCAGCATTTCTTTTTCATTTCACCATTATACTCCGGCACGCGCGTCCGTATTGTCGTGAAAGTAGCGTCGGATACGGCGGCTCACGTCCGGCATCCGGTCACGTGCCCCGTGTCCGGCCTGCGGACGGCCAATCAGTCGGCTCTCTAATTAATTTACTTTGAACGCTTCTTATTGGCTGCTACGTGCTCCAATCAAGACGCGAACCACTTCACGATTAGTTTCCACCGGTCCAGGTTTTTCCGCTGACTTTAATTTCCGTTGATCGGAAAGTACAGATTGTTGTTTTTTCTTGTTGGAAGTTGGTAGCCGATAATTATTGTAGCGTCTGCACTTTTTGCGATGGAGTCTTCTTTACCCTAGCTAAAAGGAATATTTAACAGACCAAGAAATAATTGAAGAAATACCGCTCTGAATTTTGACTTAATTCTACAATTTATGTAACTGATTTTTTTTTTTAATTCAGAATCATTCATAGATGGTAAAAAATAATCATGGGCTTATAAAAGGATGGCAAAATAAATAACGAACGACTTTAGAATCGACCCCTATGTTGCCAGATTCTTTTTGGTCCTTCGAGCCGGACACATCTGGGAAATTAGTTTGACTAAACGATGATGGACACACCGCTCGTTAACATTTGTGCGATGACAATAACACAACTGTCCACGCAATATTGTGGCTTGTGTGAAGTATGCTAATGCCTATAATCCCTCGGATCGTTGTGGTGGATTCTTGGCACGCAACGAATCCAGGTCGCTCCGATAGTTTATTCCCTAGACGCAGGTCTGTGACGATTATCACCGGCGCCTCTGAACAGGATCTATTGGGATCGTTCTTGGAATAATCGGTGTGGGTGCCAGGATATGCAGAAGAGGATTAAAATATCTATAGATCAGTTTTAAATCTGCACAGGAAATGCTTCTTCGACTTTATATAAAAAGACCTTTGGATCTCGCTAATTTATTATAGCATTAAATTTTTCAAAAGTTATCGTCTGTAACAAGTCTGCTTGCGCGTCTCCTAGACTAGTCTACAACCAGCAAGACCACTGTCAGAGACTTAATCTAGTTGATAAATCTTCAAACGGACGTATTGCCTCAGTGTCCTCTTTGGCTCTTAGCCCTGTTCGTGTTCACAGGTGTAAATTTATTTATTTATTTTATTATTTATGTACACACAGTAAAATACATACAAATACAGCATAAACAAACAATTGAGTAAAAAGAAAAATGTGAAATGTGAATGTGTGTGTGTGTGTGTGTGTGTGTGTGATGTGTGTGTGTTGTGAAATTTATTGAAAGAAGTAAGTTATTTCTAAAGAAATAACTCTTCGTGTCTTCCTTTTCTATTCATTGGACCACAAATGTTCAGCTTCTTATTTTTTAGTGCAGTTGCATCACTTTTAGCCCAAAGAGAAAATTTGCCAAAACGGTTCAAAAACTGCAACGTTTTAATAATTCTGGCAACACAGCAAACGATAAACCACAAACAAAAGAAGACATACACAAATAAAAAACTAAGATTTATATCTGTCAGTGTCTTGTCATATGTTGACATACAAATCATCACCCCTGTCCCACTACAAAGGGAAGCTGGGTATTTTTCTGACAGCGACATCTGTTAAACGTAATAGCGAACCACAGATCGACCGCTGACAGGTTTATGTGGAGGGGGCGGCGCGCGCGCAGACTTATGATCACTTTTGTAATGGCAGTAATAGCTGTTATGTCGTTTGCGTTATGTTTTGATATTTTTAGTTGTGTGTAAGCTCAGCTTAGGTCGGTATTTTCGGACAAATGGTTAGGTAACTGAAGAATTCTTATTTTAATATATACTCGCACACAATCAAGGAAAATGGAAATGAAAGGAAACTAGCACGAGATAGCTTAATAAAAAAAAAAAATTGCTACACCGACAGGTGAAATGTTCTGGATGTATTGAGGAAGTCAAGTTATCCTACCCTGGCATATTTCAAAACATAACTATAACTATCCCACAACGATTTGCCATCAGAGAAAGATTTCAAAAACGTATCCTTTGCTATCCAATCGCAATAAATAATTCTAAGCTTGAATAAATGGATTTATCCGATAATTAATCGCAATACATTTACCTCCTTGGATTCGCCGCGGTCGGTTAATGGCTTCATACGTCACAGGGTTAATGTCTGAGTGCTAGAGCCTTGGACTAGGGTTATTAAGACTGCGAGACGTAGGACAAATGTTTATATTGTGAGGTACATTAGTTAAGTGGAGGTAATTAAGTAACGAGACTACCGAGACTTGGAAGTAGGTGTAGCAAATCAAATGCAACGATAGCAATAATCTACTTGGTGGAACAAAATTGATTAGCAGTGTTGTTTCTAATCATAACTATTATAAATAGTAGTTGTAGTAATTTATTTCCAAACTTAGTAGGTACACGTTAAATCAATGAGGTCTGGATCCCTGAACTAAGACATCCCGTATGTATGACAGGGGTCGAGGACCGGATACCTACTATACCGGGCTACGTAAGCTACATAAGGAGTTTCCTGGCCACTAGGACCACTTTTATGAAACCGTGCGCCTATTACTGAAGTACAGACGCCATCAAATCAAGCTACCCCAATCTGTCAAATTTCTTTGATAGATTTTCATCTTTATGACATAAGCTTAAGGTTCATGTTCAATTGGGAAAATTTGACAGTTTGGGGTAGCTTGACGTGCTGGCGTCTGTACAATATACAGGCTGCACGGACATCGAAGCACAATCTGTTAATATGGATTCAATACATGATTTTGTAACCCTTACATTTTGACCGCGTAGGTTATTGCACTTTTCCATGAAACAGCAGATTTTTTTCTTTTGATAACCGACGACATAGTAGATTTTTTTTCTGCGCTAGGGCTAGAACCATGTCCTGAATTCATGGTAAAAATGTGCAGGTCGATGTCCCTGCCACTCTGTATTATGTAATTTGGTCTAATGAAAATAAAATAAAAATGTTAAAAACGCGCAATCAATGTTAGTCAAAACGAGCTTTCGAAGTTAGTCAAAGCGATTCCTTTCTGTAAACAGCCCACTTGTTTTAAACTTCGAACCAAATTGAATTATGCTGATGTTCGTCACCATTAAACCCAACCAGCCAGTAAGATACAAGGAATAAAATGCCATAATTAGTAGTTATCCAAAATAAATTGGGATACCAAAAAGCAAGACGATGCTAGTGATGACGTTTTCCATAGTAAGCAAGCCTAAACATTTTTTTCCTTTCTTCCCCAGAATGTAACTGCAACGGGCACGCGCGTCGCTGCCGGTTCAACATGGAGCTGTACAAGCTGTCGGGCCGGGCCTCCGGGGGCGTCTGCCTGAAGTGCCGCCACTACACCGCCGGCAGACACTGCCACTACTGCCGCGAGGGGTACTACAGGGATCCCACCAAACCCATCACACATAAGAAGGCTTGTAAACGTGAGTATTTACATTACTTTACAGACTGTTTAAGCGAGTCTCGTGCAATTCAGAGCAACAAATTCAGGGAACTTTGTAGGTAGTGTTAGGTACATGATTTGATAGACCAACTAGACATGCCCAAATCAGAGCATAGGATGAAGAGTATAGATAAAACATAGGATCCATGTGGGCCCTTCAACTATTTTATCTTGATGGCATAGCATTAATTTATACCACTTACTTAGAAGTAGTGTAAACGTTACGTCATGCAAAGCTAGTTCAAAATGCCAATATTCGCGAATAGCGGATGTTTTTTGCGTAAAACACTAATTTATAAAAATCATAGTTCGTTATATTCCTGTTAATCGTTAACCTAAAATAGTTTTATATTTGTTGACACATCGAGCTAGAACATGCTTTAACTTTTACTTGGGAAGAACCAAACTTATGACTAAATATTGTGATGTTTATACCAATTTTATTATCAGAGGTAATTAATTTGAAAGCCATCAAACTCTACAAAAACTACATCATTCGTTTTAAAGCCGTTAAAATGAACTTGAACTGTTAATTTCTTTGATAGAACGACATATTTGTAAATCTTAACGCCTCGAAATAGCAATAATTATCCTGTTTTTTTAAGATTCCTTCTCAACACAACTATTAATATTATACCTTTACCGACTTTTACAAAGTTCAATATATTTTATCTGCCATTACTTACAACAACATCTTCAATTCTAGAATCCCAAAACGATTCAAACCACATACAACACAAAACATTTAATTTTTAACCGTAACATTTAAAGCGCCAAAGATAAGTATAAATTAAACTGACGATAACCGTTTACACCTGTCCATGGACAGACAAACAGACAGATATAATCTGAAACTATCTGTGTTCAAATAGACACGGTCGTTATACAAATACTTGGGTTTTAGTTAAACGGAGTTTAACGTTGGTATTTGGATAAACGTTGCATCAATTTGGAGATTATGAGCGCTTTTTATATTTCTAATGTTAACTTTGGTAATAAGTTTTATTTTGTAGGTTATATTATCGTTATTTGTTGTTGTAGTAAGAAGCAGGGCAGGGTACCTAGTAAACTTACCAATTACTTAACAGCTTATATATAAAAAGAATGTTAAAACAAAGTACGACCAAAACGCCAACTCATCTGCGTAGCTTTTGGGGTCGGCTTCCAGTCTAACCAGATGCAGCTGAATACTAGTATATCAGATGGAGTGACTGCTAATCTAACCGCCACAACCCAGTTACTGGGCAACACGTTATGGTAAGACTGGTTGTCGGACTTCGGGCTTCTGATGGCCCGTAACGACTGTCAAGGATCTGCCATGTGCTTTCTGATGCATGGAGGGGTCTTTGTATGTAAAGATGGTCGCCCATCCATGGGCCAACCGCTCCATACGTACAGTTTTTATTATTACTACACAATACACCCACAAGCCCCAAATGGAATAAAAAAAACATCACAACAAAATAAGATCGGTTTTCGTCATTGAGAGAGAAGAATAATTTCAATTCTTGTGAACGACGTCGAGTCGGTCTTGTCGCCTTTTAATTTAAAAATAACGTGTTTTTGAGTCCCTTTGTGTACATTGTTTAGATAGTGTTGTTGTGTGTAAGGATAATGTCATTATTATCATGGTTTTTTTTTGAGGGTCGTAAATCATCAAATAACTTCTCCCACTCTAGGTGGAGCGGAAGGGCATGTCAGACTTTTACTAACTAAAACCCACCCGTGTTCCTTCAGTTGACTGTGCGCCAGAGGCCACAGTATCCCTTTCGAACAACCCGCACTCCTGGCAGGCATTGGCCCTTGCGGACCCCACCAGTTGGTGCTGACATCTCTTTGAGGCGCGCGTGAAACACAATGCGCCGTCGACCCGGGCTTGGTTCATATCGGACAGTGAGCTACCCATTACTCGCCATCCGCAAGCCCGCGTCTACGGTGGTCGGGAATGAGCCTGGGATTCCCGACGCCCAGGGCGTCGCCTGCGGCGACTAGGGCCGTGAGAGCGCATATACTGCCTCCCTCTCACGTGCGCCGCCTCCCTCTTTGCGATAATTACTGCTTCGCAGAAGGAGGTGACGGCTACCCATGCATTCTCGCTCCGTACCATGGCCTAGACTAGGGGGACTACTCTCTAACTCGGTCAACGAAAATACCGAAATAGTTCGAAACTTCAAAGTGACTCCTACAGCTGATTAATTAACTTTTTTGGACGGGTAAAACCATATAGGGACTGAGGGAGTAGGAACAGCTATAAAATTGTGTAGTAATTCATTCTTAGTTTGGGCCCCAAACTAATCATAGGTCCGTAAGTGATACGGAGTAGGAAACACCCGTAACTTTAACCGAGATTACGGATTTCGTGCTTAGAGAGTAGGTCCCCAGGGCCGGACGCGAGAGATCGCCGCCGCCGATCGCCACAAGGATACGGCGGTGCACCACCCAAGCCGGGCAGACCTCCACCGTATGCTCCACCGTGTACTTTATTATCATGGTTATGGTAGCTTTGCATCATAAAAGGCAAAGTTGCAAATATTGAAACTCAAACTCAAACTCAAAGCATTTATTTCAATTAAACCATTTACAGGCACTTTTGAATTGTCAAAAAGTCGACCAGTTGGAAAGTTGAAGCTAGTTGGTTGAAAAAAAAGGGTTTCTCGACTACTACATACGCACATCTTTAAAACCATCCCTCCCAGCGGTACCCACTAACAAGTCCGCAAACATTTAACCCTATCCAAACTAATCCTATTCTGACCCCAAAGAAATCCAAATTGCAAAACAAAAAGGCGTGACGTCGTAAAATCCAAAAGTAAACGTCCCGGTCACATCGTCCCAGTGGTCGCGGCTACAATAGTTTTCACATAAAATTGACCGAAAATCGAGTTGGTCCACTTGGTTCTTCGAGCGAGATCGGTCCTTCGGGCAGGATCGGTCCTTCGGGACGCTTCAGTTTTATTTGACGGCCGCAGTAGGTTTTTCGCTGATTGAGTCAAGATTGGGGTATGGAAATGGGAACGCATAGGTACTATTGTTACGTCAGCTAGTTGAGGTCGAGTTGTTGGGACGATGGGGAGGGGAATTGAAATGGTTGCGTTGAAATTTGTGGAGAGCCATTAAACGAATAAACTTGTACTTATGAGAATATTTTATCCGTAGGATTTATTATTAAAAAAATCCCTAAAAGTAATAATATTTGTGTCCTTATTTTTTTTGGGTTAGGGATTGAAGACAGAATGAACACATTCGTAAAATAATCATGTGTACGGAACGTTTCCGTGGGCAAAAAATAATACCTACTCAGCACACTAAGTAGGTATTTCTACTTAGTTATAAAGCTATATAAACAAGCAACTTTTCTACATCCCGTCTCAGAAAGCAAGCCAACCAATTTTCACAAGATACTGCCCCCGAAACCTTTCGCAATTCTCAGAATACGCAAACAGCCGGCACTACGCGACTACGCACGCCGATACAATTGCCAACATTATTTCCGATCGCAATCCCCTGTCATATACCCGGACCGCTATAAAACGTCGGGGTCAACGCACAACTCGACACTTTCCCGCTACCGAACCCATCCGGGTAATCGAGTTCACAATCCTGCGAGTCCGACGACACACGGGGGAGAATCCGATTATCGAATGAAATCAACTATATCGATAACAAATCATGACGCACAATAAAACGAATTCTGTTTCGAATAGTTTCGATTATCGATAGTGATTTAGGGTTCAGCAATTTTTCGTGCAATTTGAGTTTGTCGGAAATGGCAATATTTTTTATGTTTTCTTTTTCGTTAAACATATCTGGCGAAATGTGGGTGTCCTCCTGGAACACTCCTGCCTAACCATTCAGGAAAACAAGGTGTGATGTGGTTTAATTTATAAAAAAATTGAACATCTTATAATATGGCGTCATAAACAAGTTATTAAAATTATATCATATTAAAAATACCATTCAACATCGCGATTTTACAACTAATTTAGAACTTGTTAAGGCTTAACTACCTAGGAAATAATGTGTGAGAATTACGTTGTTTACTGATTAACGCGAACACATTAAAATAAAAGTGCCTCTCGTTATAGGCCAGTGCTATAAAGTTGTTACCAGGCAAATAAAACGTGATTGTGCAATGCGTGTGTACTTGCTTTTATTTTCTACTGTTCCTAGATTGCTATATAATGTGTGCACTGTGCACTAAATTCCAGCTCTAAATGCAATTTAATTCTCCAACCGACCAATTATGTTGATAGTTTTCTTATGTCTTATTGTCAGACCTTAGGGTGTGACTACATTGTTGGTCGTTTAAGTAATACTTCTGTACTTAACGAACTTCCAAGGTTTTATCGAGATTACAGTATTTGAGAATGAGGCATAGAATAATAAAAGTATTTGCAATCTAAAACAGCAAAATTTTTGGGAAGTACAATTTTAATCATGTTGCCGCCACGAAAATAAATACTTAAGACACAAATAAAACCCTTCAAAAGTCTTGGTAAGATCAAAATATCTGGTACCAAAGCTTAAAAGATTCTCACAGGTTTCATTCCGTCCTAATTAAACCAGTTCCCATCACACTCACAACCAGCAAATACACTCGAGAGCAATGAATCCGGGTCACTTAAAGAATCCTAAAAATCTCGGAAACTAAAAATGCTAGGTTAATGCAATAAATTGTATTTAATAGACAATGTAATACTCCTTAAATGAAGGTATTAAAACTTCATAGTTATTGTAAAGTTATATCATAAAAAAATCTAATTTGAAAAAGGGCCACTTTCGAAGATGGAACTACGAAATTACAGCATTTGGTTTTGCTTTTGTTTGTAATCTGTCATTTATGTGGGTACATAAACCATGTTGATAGTGCTCTATATTCATTATTCAAGCTGAAATTATGTCGCTTACGCCTGAAGAATGCACCAGAATACTTACAATGCTGGAAACCGGCCGGAGTCAGCGCGATACAGCCAGGACTGTCGGTGTGTCGCTGTCAACAGTACAAAGAGTTCTCCGACGTTACGAAGAAACTGGTTCTAACCTACGCAGACCAGGAACGGGCAGAACCAGGTGTACCACAGCACGAGAAGACCGATACTTGGTGAACACCATGCTTCGAAATCGCTTTCTCACAGGAACTGAACTCACAAATCAGTTTCGACGCCTCGGAGGAAGTAACCCAAGTGCATGGACAGTAAGACGTCGGCTTGCTGAATCTAACTTAAAACCCCTTAGACCTGCAAACGGCCCTAAACTGGAGCGTGGGCATCGTATTTCAAGACTAAGATATGCCCAGAGCCACGTAAATTGGAGTATTGAAGATTGGTCAAAAGTTATGTTCTCCGACGAATCAAAATTTATGCTCTACAAGCACGATGGAAGACACAGAGTGTATCGAAGACCAGGGGAAAGATTCAAGCAAGCATGCATCGAAGAAAAAGTAGCCTACGGTGGTGGGTCTGTACTTGTGTGGGCCGGAATTTCTTCTGAAAGTCGCACAGAGCTGGTGATCATAGAAAACGGCTCTTTAACTAGCGTAAGATATGTGGAAGAAATCCTCAATGATCACGTTGGTCCATTTATGGTCAATTTAGGTGAGGATGCTATATTTATGCATGACAATGCCCGACCTCATACAGGTAGGATTGTGAATGACTACCTTCAAGAGATGAACATTACTCGTATGGAGTGGCCAGCGCGCAGCCCGGATATCAACCCGATCGAGCATGCTTGGGACGAGCTAGGCAGATGCGTAAAACAACGAAACCCTCCCCCAATCACGCTTCGTGAGCTCAAAATTGCTCTCACAGAGGAATGGGAGAATATTCCCCAAAATCGTATAAGGAACTTGGTGTACAGCATGCCAAACCGCGTAAACGCAGTAATGGAAGCACGAGGAGGCAATACGAAGTATTAAAATTCAAGAAAATCGTAATAGAGTTCAAAAATTTCATGTTTCCTATTTTTGTTTTAAGGAGAGATCAGCAGTTTTTTTCTTTATGTAATTTTGTGTTAATAAAATGTATGGTGACTCATATTTTTTTTACTTTCATTTAAGGAGTATTACATTGTCTATTAAATACAATTTATTGCATTAACCTATCATTTTTAGTTTCCGAGATTTTTAACATTCTTTAAGTGACCCGGATTCATTGCTCTCGAGTGTATTAGTTCAAAAAGCCCAACTAACTTCGAAGTACGACGAGCTACGAAGTAATACGAACAGCTCGCAAATAGTGTTCAAGCTAATTTAGTTGGTAAACAAGGCAAACTGCTTGGCAAGAAAACTGTGTTAAGAACTTAAGACTTCGTTATTTCCTGACAACAGACTTACTTTGAGAAAAAATGTAATAATAAAGAAAAGGAAGGAAGTTTTCTTTTCCTTCTTTGCGATGCCACATCTAAGTTTGGACATTGATGTTATCGCATTATGTTTTTTCTTCCTTGTTTGAAGATAAGACTATCAGTTGCTTATGTAGCTTTGATTGAGGAAACTATCGGCCATCGTTGTGTAGGGGTCAGTAAAAATAATATTCTACATCTAAAACATTGGATAATAGCTTCTGCTCGCAACTTCGTTTTCGTCACTCGGCAATAGCGTAACTTTCTATTGAATGAATTAATGAAATGCCCCTAGTGTGGTATGACCAGGCTCGATTAATCGAATCAACCCAAAGATTTGCACTAGCCCTTAAAATAATGTTGTAATCGGATCAGTACTTGCCATTTACATTTTCCCCCTTATTTATGAACGTTCCTTTTAAAGTTAAGTAGTTATCGGCGACTTTTTACGAGTATCCATACATTTTTGACGTTTAAACATCTCTTAACTTTAAGCCACGTTTATAAATAAGACGGTATTATATGAACAAACAATTTTACCTCTTTGTTATAATTTAGTTTAGATTTTTGTTTAAATTTCTGAAATCACTATCTCGCTGAAAGATTATATATTCATGCTCTTCGTAAGAAGCATTTTTCTCCCAGGATCGGAGTACCTGATACCGTTTCTAAAACAGAAAGTCGATACTAGTTAAGTCACTCAATGTTAGTAGTTAGTCGGGTGTTCGACTGGTGATTCAATTATCCATGTCAGGTGACAACAGCGCCGATCGAGCGTAGTCGACGAAAAATTCAATCGACGCTTTGCAATTCTGTCGTTTGGCGTAGCAGTTATATGAAGTAGAAAGGGATTAATGTTCTATTTTTCAACATCTTTACTTGTACCTGCTATATCTACACTTTGGTTTTGTTTGGTTGCTAAAGGGACTATCAACCCAAAATGTTGACAAACTGAAAAATAACAACGGCCATTGAAATCAATAAAAATAACAAAATTATATCCTACTTATGTTCTATGTTATTATATACAAGGTGTTTTTTTAATATCCCATAACTCTAGGGTATGAATGAGACCATATCAAAGAACCACTTGGCATATGAATTGTTCGTACAAAATAATTCGACAAAGTCACGATTATTAATGTGAAAATATGTCATAAATACGTCAACATCGCATTTTTTTTAGATTTAAATATGAATCAATCAATTAAACTTAGATACCTACACACATCGATAGTCTATTGTTAGTATTTTGTACGATAATTTGTCAGCGTCGCAAAAGTAAAGATTCATCATACGGGTGACAATTGTTGACTTAAATTAATTATGATTGATGATATCTTCGAAACTATGCATTTTTAGACCACATTTTCTAGGACTATTTGTATATTTTTTACTTATAGAATATAACCCTAGAGTTATGGGATATAAAAAAAACATACTGTATATATTCACAAACTACAATATGTACTGTAATGTACCCACGAGACTGGCGGCATTACCACATTGTATAGCAATGCTTAGCCTCTGGCCAAGGTAAAAACCAACCCTTGGGTCACGGGAAGGGTCCTCCAGCTGTTTCAAGATTTCCTTAAAGAAACCATGAGCACTCGGACCACACGGCCCGAGGGCTACAACCCCAAACGGCTCGAGAGTATAATTATTAAGAAGTTTGTTAATTAATAATGATTTAATGTATATTTTATAAATTGATTTCATTATTAATCATCTTCCTAATTTATCCTATCTTTTCCATGCCATCGAGATGACGAAGGACCATTTAAATAGAATACCTAGCGACTACGACGTCAAGATCTATATATATAAAAATGAATCCCTATTTCCCTTGGTCACGGCATCATACGTGAACGGCTGAACTAATTTTGCAATTTTTTTTTATTGTAGATATATAAAAATGAATCCCTATTTCCCTTGGTCACGGCATCACACGTGAACGGCTGGACTAATTTTGCAAATATTTTTTTATTATATTTTTTATTGTCAGAAGAAGGTACTTATGAAAGAAAAAAATAAAAAGTTGCGCGCAACATTAGAAAATGTAAGAAAACTCAACGACCATTTTAACTTTTCTTATATTACACCAATGCGAATTCAATATTCATAATCAAGACAGGACAACGTCTGTTGGATCAGCTAGTAGTGTTATAATTATTTTTCTCTTCCACCAGCCTGCGACTGCCACCCCGTAGGAGCAAGCGGCAAGACCTGCAACCAGACGAGCGGACAGTGCCCCTGCAAGGATGGCGTTACCGGTACCACCTGCAATCGCTGCGCCAAAGGATACCAGCAGTCGCGCAGCCACATCGCGCCTTGTATACGTAAGATAACTATCCTGTTCTTTATTGTCAAGCGTAGAAGGTAGTACATAAACCAATCTTACGCTTCTCTGGTTATATTTTTTACGTGAAAAGAGGTTCGACCTTAAACCTCACTTTACACTGAGTTCTCGACTTTTGAGGAGGCAAAAATTTCCATTCATTTGAGATACGCAAACGAGACTCGTCAGGCGATTATTAACGTGTAAACGATGCTTAAACATATGAGTGTCTTAACAGTCAAGACTTTCTCCTCATGTAGACAAGGCTTTATTATTGTAAACAAGCTGGGATTTTTCAAAACATTTATGAAATACAACGAAGTATGGATTTTCCATTTAAAGTTACAATTACAACTCTTCAAATAAGTTTTATTACCTACTGCATTAATCACGGGGGAAATCGATCTATTCGCACATCTACGTCCTCAATAAGTTGTGAGTCAAGTGATGTCCAAGAATTGCACCTGGCTATAATCCCACGCGTTAAAAGTCACTTAAAGGTGAGGTGTCTTGATTGTAAGCACTAAAGCAACCAATATTACATCGCGACAGTCGTAACTGAGGCTGTAATGGAGGACTTTGTGATGCCGACACTTGGTTACATCCCGTCGGATTGTCGCACCGTGTAGGGAAATTGTGGAATTGAATATATCCTTTTGCTACGCGACAGGAACGACACTCTGCTAAAAGCGTGTGATTTTCAAGTAGTCTGTCGGTTGAAAGTGGGCACTGTCGTAGTAAACACGTAACGATTATTTAAGGAATATTTTAGGAGACAAGTATTCTTGTATCATCTCAACATAACGCCTGCGTATCATTTCCGATGAGCAATAAAAAAAATCGTCGTAGGCTATAAAAATCGTCGTAGGCTATAAAAATCGTCGTAGGCTATAAAATGCACCAAATTAGTAGTCTTCTACTCAATTTCTTTGATAAAATCAAAATCAATAGTCATTCTTCAAAATGAAGTTGAGCAACAGCACCTTCTGAACGTCAAAATGAAATACAGACAGTCCCCCAAAACGACTAAACTGGGAAGAAGAAGTGGCGCAACAAACTCCCCAGATATATAGATAGAATAATTTACGCGATTATTATGCATAGCTATTTCAATTTAGGCATAATTACAACATTACCCACTGCAGTTCTTCAGGATTGACGACCAGTTATAAACTCTCAGAGATCTTAGTAAACTTGTCACTCACCTCATGAAGTAGGAGGTCATAGAAAGCAGCCCAAGCAGATTTTGGAAATTTTAAAAGTGATTTATGACTGAAATACATGACGTGTTCTGTCCAGGTATACCGCGAGTGGTCACAGCAGTGCAAGCCATGGAGGCGGTGGACGGCGACCCGGGCCGCGGTAAGTAGTAAGTGTACCTTCATGCACTCTCGCCTCACACACACTTGCATGGACACAGACACTCAATCACCAGACGATGTTGTCTGTACTTCAGGTTAAAGCAGCTGCAATATTGCTGCAAGCGTTCTCAATTGTATACAAACAAAAGGCTCGGCTGATCCATAACGGATCGAAGAACAAAATTTTCATCTAATCTGTTTCTCACAATTATCATTTCGCATAATTATAACATAATGTGTTTGAGTGTCTGTGATTAGGAGCTTGCTGTACTTTTCTGAATCAATAAAAGTATCACATATATGAGCTTTAGGAACTGCTATAAAAAACATGTCTTCATTTTTTGTTTAATGCAAATGTGTTGAGATATTATAACCGGGCGGTAAAATAACTTAAACCTCTCAATCGCCGCATTCCATATCGTTAAACCGACGTTATGAGATGGTTATGGGTTTAAAATCACAATGTTGCATGAGTGTGCGCTTGCGCAGGCTCTAACGTTTACACGTTATTGCTACATTAACCAGTAACTCATTCACATGGAAATATTTTAAAGTGATATTACGTTAATGAGACTCATCTATACTCTTCAATTTTCAAGAAAATATTCTATTATTAATTACGAATCCCTTATGAGAGAGCTGGCCTGTCCCTCTCCATGTTTGCAATAGTTTTAAAAGTACAGTAGCTCCATCTTATTATTAATTTGCACTTTAATTTTATTTATATCTTACTATATCTTGAACTACTTTGTTGCAAAGGCGATGAGTAACGCCATCTACACTTTTATTAGGTATAGAAAACATAAACACTCGGAGTGCTAATGGTTAGAGTGTCATCTGATACCAGACCAATAAAATACTTTGTACGCTAATTGATTTAATTACTTTGCAACATTTAACAACAAGACCTCGTATAGTTTGTCAAAATGTAGTAAGTTATTGAAATCCATTCTCACACCACATGACTAATTTCATACCGAAATACTGTTAACAATAATTATATTATTTTAATCAATTATAACAACGCCATGAAAACATTGGTAGATAAATATGTCAAAGTTAAATCACATAAAGTAGTGTAAAATTAAATAAACGCAGGTACAGTAATCAGGTTCCGGCAAATTTTTGACTGTCAAATCAAATTTTTGTATCGAAGGACCACAATATTATCTTTTATTTTTTTGTTATTTTCATGTTGATCTAACTTTTTGGTAGTGTGGGAATGTTTACTTGTCGTATTGTTAATCTTATGATATTCATTTCAAGCTTGTTTCGTGTCATTCACTATCAAACTCATAACTCCTATTTGTTTTATTTTATCAGTGCCGAGTGAGAGGTAAACTTTTCTTTTCATCATTATATTTCAATTTAGTTATCCGTCATTTATTTCTATTTGAGCTCTTTTTTCTGAAAATGTAATTAACATCTCAAGCGAACATTAACCTTAATCCATTGTTATCAATTTATGTGATGTTGATGATAACAGGGGGAGCAAAATCATTGTTATGAAAGCTGTAAATACTGTTAAAGATAAAGTTTGTAGTCTGCACTATGAAGTTATTAATGTAACACATCCATGTGCTGACGATGATGTATATAACAACAGCAGTGGAGCAATAAAAGACGAAATCATATAATGTTAATTTTAATAATGATTACAAAGTTTTTTGTGTGTCCCTATGCTGATGATAAAGTAAATTATAATCATGATAATGTTGATGATAACTATGAAGGTAATAATGTAACATAAGCATGTGCTGACGATGATGTCTGTAACAACAGCAGCGGAGCAGTGCGGCCGATGTCGCGCCGCCGCTCGCACTCTAAATCTCAACAAGTTCTGCAGCCGAGACTACGGTAAGTACACCGACAGATAGCTTCATTACTAGAAAATATATTATTACATAAACTATTATAAACGTTAGCAGTTATATGGGCTATTCTAACTCTTGTAGAGGAATACAACGTCTATCTTGCAATCTTGACGTCTATCCATCAAACAATGGAAACAAATAAAGATGCTGCAGTAGCACGTGATGCTGTAACATCAACATCACACTCTGTTATAGCGATATCTGGTGTTAAAGCAGGATTGTCTCACAGAAAACTCTCACCTTGAAAACTTAGGTGAAGAGAGCTAGATGTGAGCTGTCAATAGTGTCAATCCCTACTATGAGGTGGAATCATAGCTCACAAGCGTATTTCATCGAAGTGCTAATGGTGAGCTTCAAGGAATTTCGTTTCCGATTACGAATAGGTACCTACTTTTAATTAGAAAAGTAATTGCTTTTACAACATAATTAGAATCTTCGTTAATGTCGCTTGTAAACGGTCAATAAAATGTGTAATTATCAACTTTTAGCAACTTTCCATCACAGAGGGTTAATTAAACTCTCTCTTTTTACAAAATCTATGAACCATCCATGAAGGACCACCATCCACCAACGTCCATCGTCCATCGTCCATCTATGAAGGTTTTTTCGTATTCTTATAATTTTCATTCTGCTGGAATAATTTAATAATAACTTCCAAAATCCTGTCATCGACCTTTAACCATCGTATATAATTCATATTGTATGATTAATAATTTAGCAAGATATGAAAACTTATATCTGCGGTTAAGTTAACGCAGACCTTAGTAAGATGTCCCCGTGGTTTACCCGTGTGGTACCCGTGATTTGCAGCAGATTGAATCATAACAATACCGATGTAGAATAAATGGAAGCTGAGAGAGATCAGACATAAATATGCCATTGAGTGCAAGGATAGACATAAAGAGAGAGGAAACAGCAAGATAGCGGAAGTCTTAGGCATCAAGGTTTTGGGAGCCCTTCGTAATGAATCTGTTTGCCTACGCAGTCATAATGGGCAAGGTGGTGGGTCGCGAGGCGAGCGCGGCCGGCGACCAGTGGGTGCGGCTGGCGCTGAGCGTGCAGGCGGTGTACAAGCGCGCGCCGCGCAGTCGTCTGCGCCGCGGCGCCACCGCCCTGCACGTGCGCGCCGCGGACCTCGCCTGCAAGTGCCCTAAGATCAAGATTAACAAGTAAGTCATCATTATCTTGCCCTTATCCCAATTTATTTGGGGTCAGTATAACATGTCTTCTACTCCCGTACTTCTCTAATATCTTCTCATCTCAGTAGTCACCCCCCATCTTGCCATATCATCTTTCACACAGTCTATCCATCGTTGCTTTGGTATTCCTCTACTTGTATGGCCATTTAATCAAAATCGTTATATCCAAATACGAGTATAAACCATTTTAGAAAATCCTAACTGCTTATTAACTT
Source organism: Antitype chi (assembly GCA_947359405.1). Taxonomy (NCBI): domain Eukaryota; kingdom Metazoa; phylum Arthropoda; class Insecta; order Lepidoptera; family Noctuidae; genus Antitype; species Antitype chi. The sequence continues at coordinate 1,759,409 of OX375823.1, forward strand.
TTTTAATGGCACAGACAATAATGTTGGACGTAAAATATTGTTTGGTTTTGTAAAAAATCTGTAGACGCAAAAATAAATGGCTTTTGCAAATCATTTAAGATTATAAGTTTGTAAATTGCTTTTAGATCCTCTCATCTAACAATAGAAGCAAAGCCATTATTTAAAGCATTAGGAGTCAACGAGGCATCACTAAGTTTCTTTGAGTGTATTTGCAACCAAAATACTGTATGAAATAAATCTTTACATTTTTATTTTGGCCAGACATTGTTTGAGTTTAAAAGAAAAGACGTATACCTATAGACCAAAACATAATTATTATTCTTTTACTAATCTTTATTTCCTTATCAGGTCATACCTAATCCTAGGAGTGGAAAAAGAGGGCGTGTCAGCCGGTTTGCCGGGGCTGACAGTCGGCGAGAGGACACTACTGCTGGAGTGGCGCGACGACTGGCACCGACGCATCCGCCGGCTTCAACGGCGCGCGATCAACTGCCATTAGCGAGCCACCATCTTGGAATAGTGGGGATAAAGCAACCAATGAGAGCGCTCCGTTCTCGTCGTAATCCGTCGTTGCAAACATACGTGAATTGATAAACGTAGTTGTTTTAACTGTTACTGCCATAATTATACGTGCTGTCTATATAAACTCATATTACAATAATTTGTTTCAGGAATTAATGTTGAATTATCGTAAGACTGATTGTAATCGCCCTGCAATACATCTACGTGTAACATAATGGTGTTCTAAGTACAGATTATACGTCAATTCCTCTGCTGTGTCGTCACTCTTCGTATGCTAAATGTACCTAGTTGTTAGACAGAAGTATTATACATGGTAAGAAAGTACATTCAGATGTTGGCACATTGAAATGCGTCATAGTATTAAGTCTACATTTACACAGTTATAAATTTATAATGTAAGATGAAGTTGTTTATTTCTTTGAAACCTCACGAGATAGATTTTAAAGGAAACATATCGAAAGTAGAGCCTAATTTTCACTAAAATAATTATCATGATTGTGAATCACAGGCCTAAGTTTACCACCTTCTATTTTGATCTGGATTATTGAAGGATAATAGTAAACTAGATACTTAATCGATAGACACTCGTCATAGTTAACTTTTGGCACTCGATATAGCCTATTTCCATAATAATAAATGTAAAATAGCCAATTTCATCCAACATTAATTCCTGAGGCACTCGAACGTTTACCTAGTCCGTTTTAGGAATAACGTTAATGATAAATAACTGTAGTTTCACTGTTATGTACGACAAGGTTTTATGCCAAAAATGCAAGAGACAATGATTGGGCGCGCGGTAATTGGTCCTTTGATCCAGAACCAGACTACCAGTTAAATTCTCAATGAAAAAACCTATTGCGAATGTAGTATGCACTATCAAAATAAAAGCAACCAAAGGAACCAAATAAAGCGTGTCTCAGTCTTTCATTACAAAAAAACTTCGAAATTTTCCCCATCCTAGGATTTCGTTGAAAAAAAATTGTACATTATTATTATTTATTTTGAATAGTTTAACTTTATAAGGCAAACATAATTTGTATCGTTCCATTTCTTGCATTTTTTGTATAATTGTTATTTTATATTGAAAATGCTAATGTTGATATTGTTTTTATGTGCTTTGGCTACACGATGTCACGGGGTCTGACAAACTTTGGGAAGTATCTCATTATTAAATCTGCCATGATTTCGAAGAGAAAGGTATTATATACTCAGCTCTTTACAATATTGAGCAATAAAAATCATCACAAAAAGCATTGTTAAAATGACGTCATCTCAACATGACATGTCATGTCCTGTCAGTTTGACAGACGACGTGAGTTGTGTGCGCGACTGTACACGTTAGATGTAGGACACATTCGAAGATGAATCACCACATAGTCACAATGGTTTAACGTACCTCATTTATATTATAAATCTTATCACTAAGGTTAAGTGTTTAATTTATATCGTTAGCGCTTAGATTTTATACACTTTAAGCTAAAAATATCAATTTCTCTATGTGTTCGTATTTTTCTCTTTATATTTTCTGTAAATTAAATGATTTAAATATTAGATCTTGCCAAAGTAACATTTTTTATTTTGTATAGAGTACTTAGTTTCCTCTGTGTTATGTCTTCGCTGTTGAGGACATAATTTGAACAAATGCGTCGCCTAACTAAGGTATGTACAGTATTACTAGCTTTACTAAGGAAATAATAATAAGACTCTTTTATTTCTTGAAAAAGTACAATTGCGAACAAAAAGTATTCCAATAAAACCCCAATTATGACTCGATATACTTCAAAGAAATGACATAAAAATCGTTTAAGCACCTATAGTCACAGGTTTTCTATACAAAAACCTTAACCATAATTTTATGTCTTATTCCATTGAGCTCAACAAAAACCATACCAACAATAACACAACAAAAGCCATTCATAACACTAAAAAAAATGAACATCTCAATCGGGAATAAAGTCAGAAAGTATGCGTAATCATTTACAATTGACCTGTCAGAGTTATTTATGCTATCTCCCTGGCTCGGTTAAGTATACAATGGTATAAATCAACTCGAAGGCGGAACGTTTTACAATAATCAATGTACCGGTTGAACCGCTCTGATCAGGCTAAATTGGCTGAAAAGGCAGTTTTATAAAAGCAATAATAAATTTATAGCATTATTGTGTTTAATAAATGCAATAGTTTGGGTGGAAATTAATTTAGAATTCAGCAGAAAAGTAAATGTGTGCATTTACCCAGCATTTAACTTAATTGTACTTTTTCAAAAGCAAAAGAACGTAATCTATAGATAAAATAAATATTTAAAAACGACTTAGAAGTTTCGCTTGAACGTACTACAGATTGTAAAAAGTGTATTTAGTTGTAGATTGAACTATTAACCTGTTTCTAGTTATGCATATCTTTAGATTTCATAATTTGTATATTTTTTGTTATATTTTGGCTCAATAGACTGTATACTTTAGCTGCTAATTTAAAAATAAATAAACAAATGTCAATTTAGTAACGATGTTCTTTTTTCAAAGTTTACCTAAATAATTATTGCGCGCCAAAATATAATTCAAAATATTAAAAATATAATTATTAATATCTGAACGTAATTGTACCTATAGCATAGTCAGTTTGTATTTTTACTGAATGTAATAATAGATTTATGTGAATATTGTTTTATTTTTCAATTAACTTATTCAGAATGCAGCAATAATGTCCTATTTTACAACAATTCAAACAAAAAATATAAGCATATAATCTTCATACAAAGTAAGAGAGATAAATTCCAAAATATAGTTAATAAAAACTGGTAATTTTTCAATTTGCTTGAACTGAATACAATAAAGAGCTGTATTAAACCGATCTTATTGAAATGCGGAGCGATCACTCCTTCACTTATAAACACTTGAAGTACTTACTTATATAGTATACAGTCCATTCTGCTTTTTACGCAGAACTTATCATTATGTCTGACATCATAATATTATATTATGAAACTTCTTTTGTATTCGAAATGCAAACTTAATAGCATGTCTTAACAGTTACTTTTATTGGTTAAATAAATAAATGAATTATTATGTAACGCACAAATAAGGCCTATATGCTTACCGTCATCGTTAAATTAAAACTAGATACTAAAACATCAATTTAGTTGGCGTCATGTACTGTTAATAAATAGTATAATATTCATTTAGCTATACTTATTTATATTTTAAGGGATGTCAATTGAATTTAAGAAAAGCGCGCAAACGCTTCAGCTCCGACCATAGATTCAAAATGGCAAACTTTCTGTCTATGGTCTGTGAAACGTTTGCCGCGCAATGAATTGTGTTTTCAAGATACCCTGCTCCTGTGATGTAATAAATGTTATTGGTTATATTTATTTAAAAATAAAAGTACATTAATATACGGACATGTGGTTTTATTAACAGCTGTCATGAAAACTTTCTCGTCTGAGTGCTAGCTAATTTCACCAATGATACTGAACCGCGTTCAAGAGCTGTAAGTGTCAACATACCGTAGAAAATTGTTTCAATGGTGAAATTCACCACAATTGCAATACAATTATGACTGCAATTGACTAGTAACTATAGGAAATAAATCTGTATTCAGTAATAAATAGATTATGCTAGCCGATATATGTAGTCCTTCGCAAAATCTTCAGGAATCACATAGGAAGGTAGGAAAAGCATTGCTACAGGCCTACCTCCGCCATGCATAATCAACAAAAAAAGCATATTACAAAATTAAAATAAATCTACAAAACTCCTACAACATTGAGACAATTTACATTTCCATAATAACAACTAAACTAAAACCACCAAGCTGTCCGTGTAAACAAGCCCTAAAGCCAGCAACTACATGTAGCCCGCGCACGTAGCCATAAATCAGTTATAAAGGCGGCTCCACACTGATTTCCCCCGGGACCCCTCCACGAAGCTGCTCTGATGGCTCGTCCTAAGATACGGGAAATTTTTCGATATTAACATCCATATTTAATGAGATTACCTTGATTTACAATATCAGGTATGATGGGCGATGAATTGTGATCGGTTCAAGATTGATAGATCGTGATTGGTGTCTTTAGGTGAGTGAAGCATGGGGACGCTGATTGGTTTACGCATTTTAATATTGAATGGGCTCATTTTTTCGCGAGATGATATAAGGGTCCATAAATTAGACGTGTTATATGGGTTAAAATATTGGGCCACAAAAAGGATGATTGAAGCGCAATTGCATGCAGCTGAGAAGAGAATGTTAATAGGCATTTGTGGTGTTAAACGAATGGATAGCATAAGAAACTAGTGCATAAGAGAAGTCTGAAAATGGCGCCGATAGCTGAAAAGTTGTGTGGAAATCGGTTATGAGCTTATAATACGGAGGAATGAGGAAAATGTCGTGAGAAAAGTTCTGAGTATGAATGTCGATGGCCATAAAGAATAGGGGGAGACCAAACAAATGACGGATGGAGTGTGTGAATGATGATATGGCTAGAAAAGGTGTGACTACCGACATGACGACTAATAGAGAAGAGTGGAAGGAAATGACATGTTGCGCCGACCACAAATAAATTAGGATAAGGGCGGGAGAATCACGTCATTAGATGTGTTGCTGAGCTGGCTCTGTCTGATACTAACAATTATTCATGAAATACATTTCCATGGATTAGGTTCTCTTAGAGAAGGGGAGAGGTTTAGTAAGAATAGCCCCACGGATCGTTCGATCAGCTCGCTACAAGTAAGCTACACTTGCCGCGGTTGATTTGTGGATGAATGACTATCTCTACATAACATGACGCCTTCGTGCCTCGGAAAGCACGGTAAGCAGTTGCTCCCGGCTGTCATTCGCAGATCTTTGAAAATGGTTACGGGTCGTCAGAAGCCCGAATGTCTGACAACCAGTCTTATCAAGGGGTATCGTATTACCCAGTATCTAGGTTGTAATCCCAACATATTTTTAAAAAGGTTAAGCAGATAATCAGTTTCTCTTAGAGAAAATTGTTCATAAAGGTTGATTTGACAAAGAACTGCCTCGTTGGTGGTATCATGGTACCATCTGGTCGCAAGCGCTACTGCTGAGCATGAGGTCCTGGGTTAGATTCCCAGGTCGGGCAAAGTGTTATCGGGTTTTTTCATCTGGAATTGGAATACTGACGAAATGTGCGTAAACTATAGGTAGGTACACCTCTGTATAACCCCTAGAGAAATACATGCGTGATATTTTCAGGTAGGTATATATTTTGGTTCACCCACGGAAATATGGTTAACTGCCTATGAGTATTTGTTACATACAAAATATGTACCAATATGAGTGGAAGCAATAAAAACGATTTGTTTACAACTAGCTTCAAAGAACACAATATGTGGTGAAACCCACACATAGGTACGACACGGCGTCTCATAATAAATTAAAATAATGTTTATACAACTGTAAGAATACTATTTGTTCCTTTTCTGGTACGACGGCTACAACACAAGAATAAAACATTTGAAATTTTTCATTTGGAGAATAAGTCTCAAAATGTCACAGGGACCAAATAACTAATCTGTCAGCTAAAATACAACACACCAAACCAATAAAAATAAAAAGTAGATGCCGGCTTCCAGACTCCAGTCTAACCGAATGCAGCTGAATACCAGTATTTAACATGGATCAGCTGCCAGTCTGACCCTCACAACACAACCACAACCGTAGCTTAACCTGATAGATAGAACCGTGCATCTGTTATTGACCACCAACCCTTCATTGCAATTAAGATACATTTCTGGGTTAATCTGAATACCAATTTGTTAAATCTAGGACCAAGTTGCGTAAAGTTCCCTATTTCCACCTCCAACAAGTCACCCTGTCTGCAGGTATACCTGTTAAGTCCTCATACTCCCAAATTAACATAGAACCGTCTTTACTTCTATTGTGCACACACAATTCAGATCTAACTGACTATTCCAGCTTCCACATTCACACATTTTATCCAGGCATTGTATTCAGGCTAGAATACAAACTATAGCCTATAACCCGGCTACATTGTATAGCCCGGCCACATTGTGCCCGCATCTCGATGCAACGCGAACATTTTCCTGAACTAATGCCCGATCACGATGCGCAACTGTGCGATTGTGCGCCGATTGGATAAGGCTGGCTGCGCGCTGACGACTTTAGGACAGAAATGAGCTTTTTAGGTAATGTATTAGTGAAAGGTAACTAAAATGTAATGTGTGAACTAAGCAGCAACGATCAATATGTGTTATGCACAAAATTTTGCACCATAGCTTAAAAGCATAACAAATGCGTGCATAGGTATAATTAAATTCAATTATCCTGGAGAGAACCGGAGTTACAATCATAGCTCGTAGACAAAACAAGCTGAAGTGGCAGTGAGCTGGCCATGTTTGTCGAAGGAAAGATGGCCGGTGGAGCAGACGGGTTCTGGAGTGGAGACCGCGTATTAGCAAGCGTAGTGTGGGACGCCCCGCTGCTAGATGGACCGACGACCTTCAAAAGATGGCTGGGACAGACTGAATGCGGAAGGTAGAGGAGGACAGAGTGTTGTGGCGCAGCCTGGGAGAAGCCTAAGTCCTAACTTGTCGATGCATTTTACTGTAGCCGGCGACTAAATATGCAATAAAAAAATCTAGTTCATGCAATAGGAACGAAAATTATGTGGATATTCATGACTTAATGTTCATAGAGAATATTTCTCAGCGTTCATGCTCAATCAAAAAGCATAATTATGTGATTGTACGCCGATTGGATAAGGCCCTCCACACGCTCGCGACTTATTGTAGCGTCAATGAAGAACATTTCGCTGAGCTAATGCTGAATCAAGATACATAATTGCGTGATTGTGCGCCTGTTGGATAAGGCTAGGAACACATTGGCGACTCTGCGTGCCACATCGTCAAAAGAACTTCTCTATTTTGTTCATTTTGTCGCACGCATAGAGTGATCATCAAATGCCACTTCGGCACATCAAACACTTATTTTTTTTGCGTGGGAAGTAATCAAATAACTTCTCCCGCTCTGGGTGGAGCAGGAGGGCGTGTAAGACTTTTACGGACTAAAAACCACCCGTGTTCTCTCAGTTGCCTGTGTGCCAGGGGCCGCGGTATCTCTTTCGAACAACCCGCACCCCTAGCAGGCATCATACACATTTGATCTACAGGGAACTTAGGATTACTGAGAATCCAGGGGCATGAGCATGAAAAAGTAGGCTTTTCACTGCTCTAGCTAAATAAATTGTCGAATTGTCAATTACTTTGTAGTCATAAAAATATAGGTAGGTATTGTAAGTTAAGTTCAATGGACTCATGTTTCACAACTTATTTCAGAACGGACAACGGAACAAATCGTGTAAATCATCGAAACCAACATCAAGCAAGCAAACCACTCAAAAAAAAAAAATCTCAACCAAGTACAAAAACGAAAATCTTGATCAATCGCAAGTCCGCAGCCTGCCTTACAAAAGCACGAACTCTTATCCAACAATAGTCGGTAATAACTTTCTTTGTGTTGAAATATAAACTATGTACGCACATTTTAATCACGCATTGTTGTTCCCGACGTTAGAGCAAACATACGGATAGATTCGGATGCCGTTAGGACGTAGGCGAAATTTTCCGGGTCTATTGTTCAATCGAGTCGAATGTCGAAAGAATCGTAAATCGTTCGAGAGCACTTTCGTTAATATCGTGTGCTGTTGGTATTGTGAAGTATTATTTATATTTAACTGTACTAGGTTATTGCCCTTCGAGTTACGTGGAAAATGAAAAGGATTTTGTAATGTCTTATAGGGAAACTAGACATTGGTAGGTAATTTATATTTTATCTTATATTTATTTATTTAAAATTTCGTACAAAACACCCTAACAGCTATGCGCCAATGCCATGTTACTACTTTAAACAAAAGTTTCAAAAGCCATCTTACTTACGTTAATTAACAAAATTACCAAGAAATTAACACAACATTAAATATTTTCAATGCACTTCAGTGCTACTTCTGTGAACCTCTTCAGGCTGCACTGAAATATATCAACCTCCATAGAAATAATATTGACCAATCTTATGGGTCGTGACAAGGGTGCAAACTTGTTCGGGTTTGTCCTAGAGGATGGCTCCAGTAGCGTTGGCGTCGGGCGACGCGCGCCACCGCATCCTGCTGGCGCGCGCAGCCCCAGTTCTGCCAGAAGTTCCGCATAGTGCAGCCAACCACGCAGCACCCGAAACACAAAGCTACAAAGAGCGATGTCCCTCCGCACAGCCAGCCTGCTGTACCCTACCATCCCTATTACGAAGAGACTCGGGTATAACAGCGGAAAGAAGGGATAGACGCCGTACTGCTTGAAATACAGAAACCGAGTGAATTTATTCTGGATTCTTTCCACCATGACTCTGTATTTAGCCTCATGGGGTTCCAAATTATAGCACTCGTTTCAAGACGGCTCCGTACCAGCGCATTGGACATGATTTTAACCACTGCCGTATTCTGAAAGTCCTTGCACTGTCTGAGGATAAACCCAAGATTACAGTAAGACTTACCGCATATATCTACGAATATTATGAAAGTAAGTATAGGTATACATCATCAGAAACCTATGGATAATGGTAAAATGGTCAACACGTTACAGGACATAGGTCAACACGTAAACAATTCTAAGTCCTGCCTAAATAAAGGACAATTTGGCTTAATATGACATGCTAAAGCGACATACAGGCTAGAAACGTTGCAGACGTACACGGTATACGACCATAGTCAAAGGTCTTCATACACTGAGCGGTAAGGGTTGCATAACACACCAACAGTAAGAATAGCTTTCATTTTGACAGTTCAGCAACATTCATTGCGTTAAAAAAAATGTTGAGCAGACAGTTTTTTCGAACAAATGTAGCAATGGTAGTCCTTCAAAGTGAGTTCGATTCTGATTGATAATGTGTTACGCAACTAAGGTGCAGCTCTCAGAGTATTGTTGATACTTACTTACACTTGGGCTTCAATATCCTTTTCCTTTTGCCCTTCTGAATAATCCAATTAAAACCAACCAAAGGCACAAACTTCTCATAACAATATCTTAGATTTATAAAACAGAGAAAACGAAGAAAACTTTTGCTAAGAAACCAAAGCAAGTTGAACTTTCCTTGGACGACAAAACAGCAAATACAATAAATAATAAGTCCTTTGAATATGGACATTGTTACATTAAAAGTCGAGTGAATAAATTCAGACTTTGCCTTGTCATCGCAAACAGATAAATCTAGTATTAGAAACGGAGATAAGGGTGACCAGAATACTAGTGACAACAAGGATATAGAAAATTTATTATAGAATTCTTACAAAACGTATGAAGAAACATCCTAGTAATAATTAATTAGGACAAAAACATTTATAACTTATAAAACTGAAGCGGAATTTCAAGAAAAGCACGTTCCTAACCTCGTTGATTGAACTCACAATGGTTATTAAAGAACGTTTTATTTATAACTACGAAGGAGGAACATATGTAAAACTATGTGTTAATCCAGAGTATAAACTGTCTATGGGCTAAATTTCATCCAAATCCGTTTAGCAGTTTTGCGGAAATTTTTTTTTTTTTTTGGGTGGCCAATCATCAAATAACTTCTCCCGCACTGGGTGGAGCAGGAGGGCGTGTCAGACTTTTACTGACTAAAACCCACCCGTGTTCCCTCAGTTGCCTGTGTGCCAGGGGCCGCGGTATCTCTTTCGAACAACCCGCACCCCTGGCAGGCATCGGCCCTTGCGCACCCCACCAGTTGGTGCTGACATCTCTTTGAGGCGCGCGTGGAACACAACGCGCCATCGACCCGGCCTTGGTCCTTACCGGACAGCGAGCTACCCATTACTCGCCGTCCGCAAGCCCGCGCCTACGGTGACCAGGAATTAGCCTGGGATTCCCGACGCCCAGGGCGTCTCCCGCGGCGGGGTTTTGCGTGGTTGAGTAACAACTATCCAATCATCTCAACACTCACATCAATACAACGTTTTGTAAAAATTTGTTTAGATTTCGTCATGGGTCTGAGGCAAAGTATTTTTTTGCACTAGTAGCCACATAACAATTGAACATTTCACATCAAATAAAAAAGGTTTTCAATGAATGGCCTTACAAGCGTGTAAATCGACTGCAAGTCACTACTACTTAATACACTTAACCCTATTTTTCCCGTCTCCGATCAAAACACGCCAACCTCACAGGCGTACTTTATGAGTAGCGAACGTGCCCAAACACGCTTGCTGGTGGCAAAGCAGCGTGACTGGGCAAACTTGGCTCGGCCGCCTTTGTGGTCGCCCCAGCGAACCGTGAGCCACAATATTTGTCCAACTGAGTGTACTAGGCACGTATATTATAAGAACAATCCTGTGGGAAACTGGTTTGTTTGTGAATGATACCACTGAAGCTGCTTAGAGAAATGAACTGGCTGATTTAAAGGAGAAATTCATATTTTTTTTGCTTGTTTTAGTATAATAAGGGTCCGAGAATAGCTCCTTGCGGAAGTACTAAACGTAGAGTTGGTACAAGTGTGTATTGTATACAGCCGGTGGCATAAATCTCTAGGCGTGATGACTGTCATAAATGACCGTCCATAACTAACTTTATTTGTTTATTTCACAAGGGAAAATAAGCATAATCGGCTCATAATGTTACCTCTGGTGGGACACAGGCTTCCTTTCTTCAAGGGGGCTGTAATCTACTACGCGGGCCCAGTGCGAGTTACATGGCTTGTATATTATTGGTTCTAGCACATACCGGTTTACTCGCGAAGTTTTCCTTCACCGTTTTGAGAGCAGTGGTCTTCTTCTAACGGATCGATGGCAAAAAAAAACCACATCTTTGGCCCAAAATGCGGCTCAGTGAACTCTGCTCGCTAACGCAGTCATAAGATCGTCAAATGCACAAGTAACAGGGCATGCGGCGCAGTATGGAAGGTGAGCCATTGTCTGTGGGGAGGTTCCGCATACGCACTTGAGATCTGAGCTGTCCGTGAACCCCCATCTGTGGAGATTGTCTTTGCTCCGGCCGACTTGGGTTCGAAGTCTATTTAGAGATTTCCAATTCGGCCACGGTAATGCGAGCCCAGGCGGAAAGCTCTCAGATGGTTCGATACAGTTATCAGGCGGTTTATGCAGCTCCCGCCACAGGCTACATCTCGCTGTGGAAGCGTCGCTATTGGCTGGACGAGCTAGACCCACGCACCCTATAAAACTTTTTCGGCTCTTTAGCCTCTGGGGCACTGAGACGTAGTTGTGCATTGGGTGACGTGAGTCAATCTGTAGTTTCGCCCTTTCAATGGGAGCAGTGGTGATGAAATTATTTACACTTAGTAAAGCGCCTGCCTGACTGTTCGTAATCCATGCCGATACCGCTTGGCCACCGCTGCTCTTGGGAAAAAGCAACACAAATATCTTAACAGACAAGTAGTGTGGAAAAAAGCAACACAAATATCTTAACAGACAAGTAGTGTGGAAAAAAGCAATACAAATATCTCAACAGACAGTTAATGTGAAAAAATAGTTTCTTGAAGAAAACTGCAGGACGCTCTGCTTCATTTGTCATGCAGAGTTAAAATCTCTACAAAATCGTGCTCCCACGTCAATTTCCCACGGTCAATTTGACTTGCCTGTTTAGTGATTCTGTGCTGAACTTTATTTTATAAGTATCTCATTACCTAGTCTATAACTATTGCCTCAAAATTGCCTAACGCTGTAAAAGGCCACACCGTTTATGCCCATTGCTGTCAGATGCCTATCAGACATCAATCAAAGTCAATATCTATAGGTTATAGACGAAGGTAGTTAATGAGAAGGTAATAAAAGTTATAAACACTTGTAATAATGGAATATCCATGTAATAATGGTATCTATATCGTTAGAAAGAAGCTAGTGTAAATCTATTGAGAATATCCTTACTAATATTATAAACGCGAAAGTTTGTAAGTATGGATGGATGGATGGATGGATGTTTGTTACTCTTTCACGCAAAAATGGCTGAACGGATTTGGATGAAATTTAGCAGACAGATAGATTATAACTTAGATTAACACATAGGATACTTTTAATCCCGGTAGTACGTTCCCGCGGGATAATTTCCGACCTAGATCCTCAGAATTCTATCAAAAAGGCATAAATGAAGTTCCGTTTAGATGGCAGCAATGTATAGATAATGAGGGTAAATATTTTGAATAAATAAATCCTTATCCTTACTAATATTATAAACGCGAATGTTTGTAAGTATGGATGGATGGATGTTTGTTACTCTTTCACGCAAAAACGGCTAAACGGATTTGGATGAAATTTGGCACACAGATAGATTATAACCTAGATTAACACATAGGATTACACTTTTAATCGCGGTAGTACGTTCCCGCGGGATAATTTTCGACCTCCACGCGGGCGAAGCCGCGAGCGGAATCTAGTATGTCATAATTCGTGTCTTACGATCTATTAGTAGGTAGTTAGATTGAAAGACCTATAGGCACGTGTTATAGCTACCAAAAGAAACTGCTGTAGCAGCTGTAGATAGCTATGCTGAATTGTGAAATGTTATTAAATTTTTATTTAATTGTGTGTTTATGCGTTGTGAGAGCAGACCGTTACCATTGAGGCCACCATGGTGGCCACCATGGTGGCCTCAATGGTAACGGTTGCAATGTACGAGCTGTAGATCGTAAGTTCGAACCCTGACAGATGCATTACTTTATGTAAATTATTTCATCACTACTGCTCTCAAAACTGAGAAGGAAAACATCGTGAGGAAACCGGCATGTCCTAGATCCAAAAATTCAAAGACATGCGACACCTACCAACCCGCACTGGGCCCGGGCGGCCGATTACAGCCCACTCCCTCTTGAAGAAAGGAGAACCGGTGTCCCGGCACTGGGATCTTTATAGGCTGATTATGCTTTGCTAAATAGTTCATTTATCAAATTAAACATTCGAAAGTATCCATCGGTTTCTTAATAAACTATAGTACAAGTATATCCGACGACCCTGGTTACTTAAATCTCATTTGGTCTACTCCTCAGACTTTCATAGTAAATCTCCTCTGTAGCTGAAGTAAGGACGGGTGTAGGTATTACGATAACTTTCAATCAGTTTCATTGTTTTTCTTCATCGTCGTTTTTAAAAACCCCCACAAATAGCTCGTCTATATCACACATCTCAGCACTTACCGTAACTAGGTGTAGTTCAGGTGGCTGCACAAACGCGACATTCCCGGCGGTACATTAAAATTAATTTACTGCCACAATTTCGCAACTTCCTGAGCGATAAGCTCATTGTTAGGTCTGCCATTGTGTGCAATCGTAATGTGGAAATTATAACCAAGGAACACCTGTTCCCTTGTTTGTCATTTATTATTAATAACATTAATTAAGTTGTTGTGAAATTTGAAGATTAGTGGAGCAGTTTTGTGATAGTATTTTGCATATTGTTATTTGTTCTGTTTTCTAAACTACAAGATCCTTTGATCCTACAAGATAGCTTCCAGTCTAACTGGATGCAGTTGGATAAGAGTAAAGGAGCGACTGCCTATCTGACCTCCACAACCCAGTTATTGGTAGACTGGTTGTCAGACTTTCAGGCTCTGACGACCCGTAACGACTGTCAAAAATCCACAAATGATAGCCGAAACCAACGGCTTAACGTGCTTTCCGAAGCACGGAGGGGTCTTGGTATGTAAAGATGGTCACCCATCCACGGATGAACCGCGGCAAGCCCGATCACTCAACCCCACTTTTCATTATGAGACAAAGTCTGTAGAGTTATTCCTGGCACTTACACATTTAACCCAAAAATGTATGGACAGTGAATGATGGCCTTTAATGCTGCTAGACTCATCGGTTTAAGCAGTGCATTGTCTATGAATGAATTAACTAATTTAAGATTTTAATTAAGTAGAAGATTGTAGCCTGAGCTAGCGCTTCTATGTCTAAGCTTTGTCTAAGATATTCCTTTTGTGTGAATATTTGCAGTACCTATTGTTTAACAATATCATCAATATCTTGCATAGTTCATGGACCATTGGTAAGCTATCTCCTCTTAGTTATTTATCTGTTTACAGTTCCCGCATCCCATCAGCTCAATTACTGAAAGGAATTTCTTCATTTGTTTAGACATTTACTTTAACAGGATTATGCTCGGTACCTACATACAAAGAATGTGGGTAGGTATCATAGAATAACAGATAAGTTTAAACCCGGAAGACTCACAGTTAGCTCAAGCAGTATTCCTAAATTGGTTTTACCAGAATAGATCGTAAAACCTTAGCTATGTAAGTGAGGTAGGTAATGTAATAAGTAAACTGTGGAGAAATTCGTCACACTCCCCTTCAGAGATAAACCTGTCGTATCTTATTATGTTTTACGATTGTCCTCACAAAAACATTACATGAAAAGGGTATTTTAGTCTCTTTACACGGAACGACACGACAAGTAAATGTTTTTTTTAACTCTGTATAATAGCAGACAAAGCATCCTTTGGGAAAGCTTCACCTTGGCAGGAACAAGGTTCGGTTCCCACAGACGGGCAAAAGTCGTTAGTCGTGAATATTACTCGGATTTGGAACTGTGATTTTTTGACCAAAGTCCTTGAAATATTCGATGAATCCTTCGATGTTGAAGTTAGTGTGCATACAATATTTTACAGGGGACATAACAATGTAAGACAGATTCTAGATCCAGCTACTGAACAAAGAATAAGCCAATAGAAAAGAGACAGTTAAGTTTCTATAACAAAAACGTTTGATGATCACAAAGCTTTCGACCGCTTCCTGCCCAGAAATAATCATCTGTCATCATCATCATCACCAAACAAACGTAAACACCACACGGGTCTATAAATACCACTCACGAGAATCCTCTATCAGCTACCTACCAAAGAACGTAACGACTCCGTCGCATCTAAATGCCCCACAAAAGGGCAACTAACCCGACTCCCTGAAGATTCAATTTGCAAGGGCGAGATTCGAGCAGAATAAAAAATAAAATATTATCCCCACTTTATAGGTCAGCCGTGAACCGAACGGGGAAAGGAACATTTAGATGAGGATTTGAGGAGTCTTTGACAAATGTACTGGTTGGGTAAAGTTTGCTCTCATAAATGTCCAATTATTATGTTCTCTTGTTTGATGTAGTCTTCAAGGAATCTTTGATTTGTTCTGTGATTTCTGGGGTGATGGCAAGTTACAAGCTTTGACCATTTTGTCAACTAGGTCAACGCTTTGGAAAGAAATGTAATATGTAGCGACATATCACTAGCGAGTGAAAAGAAATCATTAGATTTGTTTAGTACCCAAGCTGTTGGCGATGGCGAATCGAATCCAGAAGTCTTAGGTGGTGGTGATTGGTGAAAAAAGTGGCACAAGCAGAAAAAGACCTACAATCTGCAATGACTACATTCAAGCTGCATATGAAGATGATGTTCAACTGGTAATTCATTTTAATTTGCGTAATGACCGCTTGCTAATCTCGTTTCACTACATAGTATAAAATGATTCAATTTTTATTTTATTTTTCTGTGTGGATTTCATATTTATTGATATGACTTAACCGATGGTTCAATCCCTTTTGAATAAGGGTGGACCCAAAGCTATTCAGGTAATTTTCCAGGCGTAGTATTTTCTTCCAAATATTCGAATTTCCTCATTGGTTATTTGAGTGCGTATTCTGTATGGCTAACAGTATACTCTAGTGCTTCTTTCCCATTGTTAAAAATAATACCAAATTATAGGTACCTATAAGTATGACCAGCAACAAAGGCTTCCAACCTTCTTATAACAAATAACTGCGACAACCAATCCGTCAACCAAGTTTGGTGATCATGTAAATTTTCATGTTAACTAGATAGACATTCATTAGAAATGGACATTCGCAAACTGCTACACAACGTAAATCTAAGTGTAACTTCTCTCCCAGACCACTTAATTCCAGTGAAACCAAAAACATACTCTAATAAGTCCCATGTTTTCACCCCTTGAGGCCCATCCACACCAACAATTACATCGTCACGTCAATTGTAATTCATCCCCTACGGCGCGCTAATTAAGTAAATATGGCGACACACGTGACGGAGCTGTCATACGAGAGTTTGGAAACAAGGATGACGAAGACAATGCAAATGGCAGGAATATTCTCGAGATGGAGTTTTGGATGCTACGCTACGTTAATCTTTAACTCTTCAGTCACCTTTGCTGATCAAGAATAGTCTGATATGTCAGACTGGAGTACTGGACTGGTGACGGTATCCGGTATAGCACATAAGGATTTTTTGGCTTGTGGCCTGAATTGAAACTAACGCCACCATCTTTTTTACCGACTTCAGAAAAAGGAGGAGGTTCTCAATTCGGTTGTGATTTTATTTTTCTTTTCTACTTACTTAATTTATGTTTATGATATTTTAATAATTTCCTGTCAATGTTATTTGCTTAGCAAGTGAATTTGTGTTGGGTGGGTACCATCTGTGCCTTATCTAAAAAGTTAACAACAAACAGTTAATTAAAAGAAGAGGAAGATAATGATTGAGTAGAGTACAATCAATACTATTCTAAGTTTCGAAATAATTACCACGTACAAAATTGAGTCAAATTGCTTATTAGACTTATAGGTTAGATTGTAATCAATTATGGTCCGGATTCTTTTTAATAAATGATTTAAAAAATGTG
Source organism: Antitype chi (assembly GCA_947359405.1). Classification (NCBI taxonomy): domain Eukaryota; kingdom Metazoa; phylum Arthropoda; class Insecta; order Lepidoptera; family Noctuidae; genus Antitype; species Antitype chi. Next base: position 1,776,586 of record OX375823.1, read on the forward strand.
ATTATGACAATATGATCAATATGGTCATATTATAGCAACACTCAGCTTATTACTGCCTCACCTCCGTTTCTTCTATCCTGGTGATGATTGAATTAGTCAAAGCTGAGCAGTGTGCCTGTGTACACAGGATTACGTGTCAGGTATCAATTTCATTATGTTGCGCCCTCAGGTTAGGACCGCCCACGTACCGCATGTTTGACGATCACTTGTGGAATGGTTAATTTTTAGATCTGGTTTTATTTTTCTTAATTTTTGGTTAGAAATGTTTGAGTGAGCCTCTAAGTATTCAAAATTAAATAAATATTTAAAATTCTTCCGAACAATTCAATATTCGAAGTAAGTACTCGTAAACCAAGATTTCGTTCAATCAGTATCTAGACTTAATCGAATAATTTTCGCTCTCAGAAAATGGTTAGTATGTCATCTCTTGCTACACTTTTCGAGCTTTTTGTGTACAATATTGTAAGTTACTGTACTTTTACACCTACTCCATTAACTTCATTGATCAATACTAAGTAATTACCGTGACTGTATTAAGGGCTCGGCGGGTGGAAGTGTGCGAAAAAAGCGACAAAAATACAGACGTAGCGGGTCCAGGGCCGCGGGGGACAAGGCGTGCGTCTTAATACGTCATTAGCGAACGATTGCTGAGTGTTTTTACACTGTTCGGAGTCAGGGCTGGCTGTCGACTCGAAGGAACACACGATGTTTCACAGCTTTAGATATTTTTCTTCGGTGTCTTATTACTCTGCCCTACCCTTGGGGCAATACCAGGCGTGATGATACGTTATGTTATGTACAATTATTTATCTAATTTGAAATTTTCACAACATATATATTTATAGGTTATTCTCTTTTTTGCGTCATAAACTCATAACTCATAAGCCAGGCTTGTTACTTATAACTGAATCAATATTCAATAAACAATATTTTTCCTCCGTATTCTGTTCATCTTAGTACAATGTATTCCATATCATCTTCTCACATTTTTTGTCAACTTTCCTTGTACGAAACTATTTCGTAATTTTCCGCCAATATTTTCACAACATTCCCGAACTACAGAGGCATAATATTATCTGATTTTTATCAATTTTCCTCTATGAAAGCTTTCGTGTTTCCTGTTTGGTCGTGACTCTACACATTCTTGACACACGCATGTTATCTGTCTTCTCAACATATTTTTCCCTACAGAGTTTGGTATAGGTACATGCACCTACTACCTTACCTTACCTATACATGTACTTCTGTGGGATCCTCAGGTGGATCTCATAGAAGAGTCAAAGAATGACCTTTGCTGTGCGTTTTAAGTAATAACTTCGTTTATTCCACAGTTTCGTGTTTACAGCAACGCGCCAGCCACGCTAGTCTGTCTTTTCGAACCAAAAAAATCTATGCCAATATATTAGGTCTTTACCTATAAAATTGCCGTTTTGCAGTACTGGCCATTTCAAATCAAAATAATTTTTGTTTGGGTAAGAATTCTAATTTCAAATTAATTTTATTTTAAAAACATGGATTTTTTTTTCCAAAAGTAGTCATTTGTTTATTGATTAGTGTTACATTTTCATCGCATTTCAATCTTTTTCGTCATCATGGATACGTTAAAAATTCGAGTAATTATGGAATATGAGTACCGTCGTGGCAGCAACGCGGCACAAGCGGCACGCAACATCAACGACGTTTACGGAGCTAACACTACAAACCAACGCACCACCTGTTATTGGTTTGCTCGCTTCCGTTCTGGAAATTTCGACCTGAAAAATGAACCTCGCGGTCGTCCGAAGACTTTGGTCGACAATGACGAATTAAAGGCGATTGTGGAAGCTGATGATACACAATCTACGGCTGAATTAGCAGCAGCTTTCGATGTTAGCGTCAAAACAATATTGGTCCATTTGCGTCAAATTGGCAAGGTAAAAAAGCTTGACAAATGGGTGCCCCACGAACTCAATGATCGTCAGCGCGAAGTACGCGTCGAGACGTGCCTTGCACTGCTCAACAGACACACAAATGAAGGAATTTTGAACCGCATTGTTACCGGCGATGAAAAATGGATTCTGTTTGATAACCGCAAGCGCTCAGCAAGTTGGTTGGATCCTGGTTCAGCACCTAAGCAATGCCCTAAACGAAAACTTACCCCTAGAAAAGTGATGGTCATTGTTTGGTGGTCTAGCGCCGGTGTGATTCATCACAGCTTCTTACCAAACGGGGTGAGCATTACTGCAGATGTGTACTGTGAAGAACTGAACACAATGATGGAGAAGCTGGCACATCTCCAACCAGCATTGGCAATCGCTCGTCTCCGCTGCTCCTGCACGACAACGCGCGACCTCATACTGCACAGCAGACGGTCTCCAAGTTGCAAGAACTGGGGTTGGAAGCTCTCCGTCATCCGCCCTACTCACCAGACCTTGCGCCTACAGACTACTACTTTTTCCAGAATTTGGATAACTTCTTGGCGGGAAAAAAATTCAATACCCGAGAGGCAGTACAAAATGCCTTTGAAGAATTTGTTGCCTCCCGTCCAGCTGATTTCTTTAAGAAGGGCATCAATAAACTGCCACTGCGATGGCAAAGATGCATTGATTGCATGGGTGATTACTTCGATTAATACAAATAAAAAATACATGAAAAAAATTCGTTTAAATTTTTTCATACAAAACGGCAATTTCATAGGTAAAGACCTATTATTTGAAGGTTTATTCTAAATTACCTTGACAGTTTGAATGCGATGAAAATTATTCGATGGCCAGCATGTGCTACGTAAGGTCGTCTTTTATAGACAACCTTTACAGTCGTTACACCTTCTCTGTAGGTGTACTGTATTAGCGTAGGTGTATAAAATCGACGACATTATTGGTTGATCGAAAATATTCTTAGAAGTGTCCTCAATGATGACTATGCGATTACATTTAGACAAAGGACAGCCCGTAGGACCCTGCTCTCTGCTACAGCGACAAACAAAAAAGTAGTACTAGTTTTATGTAAGTACTTAATAATACCATCGCTCAGCATCACTCTGGCACATCACATACAAATAGATACACGAAGCAGAGCCACAGCGCTGGTTCTAAGTGTCAGCGAATCAGCATTGCCATACAACGTGGCATTCTTAGGCTATAAATAGGCCAGACCTTTGATCATGTGAAGAGTCCAGCAAACGCTTGGTGGTGTCCCGAAATACTCGATGAGCACTCGGCCCCCAAGGCCCTGATACGATAATATGAGCTTTGGCTCATATTATCGCGATAATATGAGCCAAACTTGGTGATCATTGCAATTATCTTATTTTAACCTTTTTGGTATGGACCTGGTTTGAATACGTGTACGATGTTCATGTATAAACTCAAATCAACTAGTAATTACAGCTCTAAACAATGGCGTCAACCCTACCGAGCTGTGGGACGATATCGCTTCGCTAATTCTATCCGTGATTTATATGTTCACGCGGAGGCGGGCCAGCGGATAGCGGATTACTCGCGGATTACGCCGGGTTCGACGCCCGGGTAGATAATGGTAGATTTAGACCGCGTATCCCCGGAAAGAAATCGTAATGGATTGGACTGTGATTGCTTCTTTGTAAATGTAAATGTTGCTCTTTCTCTTCAATCTCGAGTGATTTGTTTGTTGGACTGTGTCGGGTTAAGTGTTTGCGATTATATGTATGTTGTTGACTGAGAACTTTGTTTTCCAAGAAAGGATATCCGCTAGTATTATCCGCAGCAAAACTGCCACGATGGTCTAGTTCTCGCAAGCGCTGCTGCTGAGCACGAGGCCAAGTTCGATTCTCAAGTCAGGAACAGGGCTTACCTTTCCTTTGCGATTTCTCGATAGCAATCTAGATAGAGTCTCGATTCGTGCACAATAGATGGCAATTTAGTCGCCCCCTATTACATGGGTCTCAAACACAGCTGGTGAAATGTGGGCCTACTATACGTATACCTAGAGGTGCTCCTAGTACAACTTAGTAGTACGCTGATCTCGCACTGTACGGAAATCCTATGCAATGCCAGATCAGCTTATACTGGAAAAGTATAGCTTGATGTGTAGCCGTGTGTACCTTAGTGACGACTCAGATAACTAAACAAACATAACTTTAAATTGTTTACATAAATAAACTATTGAGATTAACAGTGGTTTGGTCTAACGTAACTAACTAGCTGCAACAACTACCGGGGTATCCGTCAACGAGGAGAAAACCCCAATATCTTTTGGTCCTTCGAGCCGGATTAGGTAGACCTAATCCTTCGGGTAATACAAGCATGATATGATGTATATGTCGCAGGCATCTGGTTTAATTAGCCAGCTAATTGGACGTCTAGGCCGTTCATTAAACGCCGGCATCCAATTAAATACCTGAAGGACAACTAGCCAAGTCGTTGAGCACAAGGTTTAACCAAATGGCTGAAAGTCGTGTAGTCATTTAGTTAAATTGGATATTGTTGAATTTGCGATGTTTAGTTTGGGTGACTATGAGTTCACAAATGATGTACGACTACTTTTTACTAATACCTACCACTAACTAACTAGTAGTAGTGAAATGTTATAAAATTAATAAACAAATAATTTCACTTTAAATTGCACACAATAACGAAAAATAACATTCACGGTTTGCGCTATTGACGCCATATTTGTTTTGGTGACTACTAGCGCCGCAGTGAAAAAAACTGAATTAAATGTGAATCACTTAGCTGGGTCTTGGTCAGTCATCTTCAAAGGGCTGACTTTCAATACGCCATGTAATCAAACGTTGAATGATTCTAGTTCAATTAACTATCAGGCTAGGCGTTCAATTAGCTGCCTAATTTTAATTTAACCAGATGGTTGCAACATATAAACAGGTTGTCGCGTAGATGTCTCTGAAACGTTACGTATAACTAACTATTGCAGAAAAAGTTCAACCGAAAATATTAATCAGCAAAATGGGCGCATGCATGCGGTTTTTTCCAGAACTGCATGCAATCCTATTAGTTGTGGTTTTATTGAAAAGCGGGTAGTCAGCGATGTTGTAGCCATAAATAATACGCGCCACGCTTCATGCCGCTGAGCTATCAATGTGCACAGGTGATGGATCGGGTAGCTCCCTGACTGCGTGAAAACGAGATTAAATTAAAAAGAAATGAAATTGGTTTTTTTATTCGAATTGTTGTGTTTTTAAAACTTACGTAACCTTCCAAATAACATTCAATGAAATGGGTTGCTATTGGGATAGTTATGGTCACCTAATTAATTACATCTACATTGCTGAAATTTTGAGTGGTTGTTATGAGGAATCTCTAGATTATAACAGCCATATAAAAAGAACGTTTTATCTATTTATTTTTGTTTTCTGATATAGCCATGCAGAAGAAGCATAATATTAACATTACATGACATGAGTTTCGTTTCATACAGACGCTCCCTATATAAACAGTGTGAGCAATGTACGCCTACATAGCTCAAACTGTTTAGATTTCCGTAGTGTTCTAGATTTAGGTTTACTGGACATACTTTTTATTTTATTTTCTTATTGTCTCTAATTTTTTCATTATGTCAATGTCATGCATACCTGTTATTTGCACGGTTACTGAAATGCCAATGTTAGATGTAAGTTTTATTTGAAATGTAAGTGACAGTGCTGTTGGTGTGCTTATTATTATAAATAAATAAATAAATAAATAAATAAATACCATCACGCTTTGGTTCCCCGAAGAGATGGGCAGATGTCCTATAGAACACCCATATTTCGCCAGTTATGTTTAAGTCCCATGTAATAGGGCGAGCCTATTGCCACCAACCAGGCACGAAATACCCAATAACCCTTTGTCCGACCTGAGAATCGAATCAAGGACCTCAAGTTCAGCAGTATCGCTAGCAACCACTAGAGTCAGTGCCACGAGGCAGTTAGTGCAGAAGAAGCCTTCATAATACATATTAAGTATATGTAATCGTTTATCATAATGATATTTATAATGTTAATGATAATTAAATGAGCAATTCTTGTATATATGCATTTATTTATTTATTAAGCAAGGCACTCCAACGACATATTTACAAAGACAGTAACATTAGGTGATGAAGAATCTTCAGCACTGTGTAAATACATCACTTATAGGCATGCACAAAATTCTTATTAAAAGGCTTAATACCTACTACGAATAACAAAGAACGTGATTTACGATTCGATTACATTTTGAAATTATTATAATATTACAAATGAGATTAAATTATAAAATAAAATTAATAGATTTCGTCACATTGCACTATCACAATACAACCATAAAAATAAAAAAAGTTGACACAAGGTAACAAAACTGAATATTAAACAAAGTAACATGAAGGTATGTTAATGATTAAAATAAAATACAAATATCGTACTTATGTCTAATTAAACTAAATTAAATTTAAATATTAATAAGTATTCAATTTGAACAGATTATTAAATAAAACTAAATACAATTAGTACAATTAAGAAATTAAACTTACGTTATTATTATTAAATTAAAATAAGTATGACTAGTGGTGGGCAGCTAATTACATATAAATTTTGTTGATTTTAGTTTTAAATATTGGCAAACTATCCAAGAAAATATCAATATTGCTGTCGACTGACCAGGCACTATTGTAAAAACTCAACATTCTATTTAGGGGTGTATGCTGGCCCAGGTATGTGCGACACGGTTTAGTGGCAAAAGTCTTACTTGTTGTTGTGTGTTGTATATATATTAATCTGAATCTCGGAAACGGCTCCAACGATTTTCATGAAATTTAGTATGCAGGGGGTTTCAGGGCGATAAACCGATCTAGCTAGGTTTCATTTGTAGAAAACGGAAAAAAAAATACCGAGCAACGCTCGGTCATCCAGATATTTTAATAAATAAATGTGAATGATCAGTTATCGTAATAACTTTCTAACAGGGTAGGTATCTACTTACGTGGAAATAGAAATAGTCTTAAATCAAAACGAGCAGTTGCACTGTATCATCGAGCTCTGTTTTTAAAATTCTCCACAAATTGTGAGTGTCTTTCAACATTGCTCTAATAGCGACTATAATGTAAAGTGCTATTATTTGCGACGGTTCATCACTGCCTGCCCACTGACGTCAACGCGTGATGCACGGCTATCATTAGAGTGGTTTGAAAAGTCAATATTTACAACGTGTAACGGAAAGGGTATATATACATATCAAGAGCACGGCTTCTTTGGATGATATCAAACGATATTGGAAGGGTTTTTTTAATCCTATCTCTACATGTTCGGAAGTTATGAGAATTTTTAATACATTGATACCAGAAACCGAACTTTTCAAATTAAAATAAACACATCACTCGGAAGAGATTTATCGTGATATTGGCAAGTAACGTGGAAAGTTATTGATCGACGTAGTGCGGTGACACGTTTGTTATGATTTGAATTTAAGCAACATATGATACCGAAAATTTGGTATGAATTCATAGAGTATTTTATTTTGAGCTAAAACTATGTAGGTACAGTGATTCTCTACCAGCTGTTATCTTTAGTGCTTAAGGATAGCATTAGGGCTTCTGTTACAATCTGTATATAGCTTTTCTCTTCAAGTCTATAGAAATATATAGCATAGCATAATCAGCCTATAACGTTCCCATTTCTGGGACACAAGCCTCTCTGTAAGAGGAAGTGGGCCGTAATCCACGCGGGGCAAGTGCGGGTTGGCAGATGTCACATGTCGATTTCCTTCACGGTTTTGAGAGCAGTGGTGATGAAATAATTTACACAAAGTAAAACGCCTGTCAGGGTTCGAACCTACGACATACTATTTATAAGTCGCGGCTGTTACCACTGGACCAACACTGGTCCCTTATACTTGGAAGAAGAATGTAAAGATCTACTTAGTGGTTACTGTATCTTTGCTCATCACGTTTCTCAAAACGAGAAATGGTCTCAACTTGGTTGTAGGAAAGTCCAAAACGCTTCCTTTTGCCCAGGACAGTCGAAATCACAATTCTCTCAAGAAACCTGTGATCAATTAATGTCCCTGACTTTACATACTAAATATATCGTCTTATTTATACTCAGTAGAGCCCTTTACTCTGTGATGGGTTGTAAACTTGACCCAGCAGAGGCGAGTACCTATAAAGCCTATATTTAATTGTATAATCACGTCCCAACTGTCGCATTAGCTGCGCGGGCGTTTTGTCCGCTTTCGGCATTGTACATAATGTTGTAGTAATACTCAAGTAAAGATCTATAGAGAACGGAAGTGGTTCCAACTGCCTTTTAGGATGGGCGATGATTTCAGGGTAGTTAGATATTTCAGAAGACATATGAATGGGCATTAAAAGTATACGCGGAGCAGCTTTTGAATCCCCAATACAATACAACGTCATCTTCGCTCTTGAAGCCACTGATCCATAATACATAAAAACTCATGCAGGTTCTCACAAACATTTTCCCATTAGTAGATATGCTGGATGGAACATTCATTTGCCCCTACCATCCTGCTGGGCATATTACGTCTCCACTCCAGAAGGCTTCTGCATATCTCCTGGCGATTTAACACTAACTAAAACTTCAATAATTATATTTTACTACAATTTACGTACTGCAAAACATAACAGACTACCAGATAACCTATAGTGTCAATATTACCATATAAACACCCACAAGATTGAATTCTGCCGAGGTCACGGAGTAGACCTCGCTCATAACATTTTAGTGCCTCTAACTGAAATGTAGGGGCTAACAGAATAGCTTCCGGAGTAGGAGTGCGCAGGATTTACGATGTTTAGGGGACATTTCATCGAGTTTTACAGTTATAAGACCTGTCAAATTGATGCAACCATCAGAAATCTACTACTAAATCCTCCGTACTTACATCCCTTGCTAGGTGACTGGTACCACCCAGCTATTGTATCAAAATCCTACAGCTTGGATTCACTTCTTGAAGACTTTTCAAATCCACAGTTTAGGACGGCGTCCAAGGAAATTTGTCCAGTTAGGTATTGCAAAGGTATAGGTGGCTGACAAACTGATCTGAAAACTCCTTGCTGTACAAATTGTGCATGGTATAGTATTCCATTAGGTGAGGACATTCAGCCTGTGTATAAACATAATCAGCTTGCTGCTCTTATTCCTCATTTATTTTAGTTTAGCGGCTGGCGCAGCATTTCTTCATCTTGCACACTTCAGTAGATGCTGTGGTGGCATAGCTACAACGCAAAAGTCGTCACGAAAATCTTGCATCATCATAACATATAAGTATACAACGTCCCGACATCAATCGCTGGGCAGTAGCCCACCAGATACAACACCCGTCTGCTCGGAGAACTTCTCCCATTTCTATGGAGGATGAATGAACTTAAGACCCTGTTCCTCGTGCCTATAAAGAGCATTCGTCGTTCCTTTGTTCTTCCACTAGTCTTTCAGGCAATCTTACCCTGTTTATCAAACTACCCAATAACATAATCCTAAACGACCCATTCCAGCAAATTTAAGTCTACAAAGCTACAGAGCCGTCGTCGGAGCGCCCGCGCAGTCGTCGTAAATCTGCGCGCGCTATTGTGCATTGAACTCGCATTTATATGCCCCGACTTTGTGTTTGACAACTAAGTTCTGATCCGTTTATGTGCTTTTGAACTTTATTATTAGTATTGAGCACGCGTTTATTAACAGTGGAAATGAGCCTCATGAGTTGTTGTAGGTAACCATTTAAACTTATTTTTCTGTCTAAGTATTACTGCTTTGCTGGACTATTTGAAGACTGAAGAGGAAAGGGGGGGAATTCGGAGAAAACTTACTTAACTTATTGAAAGACATGCTAGGGCCCATTATGCATAAATGATTTTATTGCTGTAAGTACTCATAGGTTTGTACTAACACTTTTACACGTCAATCATATTTATAAAAAATTATGTAGATGAGGTGGGCTATTCCGTTTTCCGTTTTCTTTTTCTGAATACTCCGAGAAGAAAGGCTGAAACAAATTCAGAGGTCACAGTCTCCTTAACAGTCCAGACATAATCTTGGTCAGATCATATGAAGACCATGTAGATTGGTGTCTGAAATAGTCTTTTGAGGAAAGCACCACACAGATTGAGTGAACCTGTCCAGTCAGTGAACGCATTTATCAGTAATCGACTAATCGTACAGCTCAACTCAGTACTTAAGGAGCTCAACGATTTGACGAACAATACCAAAGGAAGGACATTTGGGTAGGCCGCATAAATTACTCAAACTGCTATGCTACGACTGATTAACTGTTTGTATCCTGCGCCGTTTGAAACAGATTCCAAGAGGATGTTCCGAGAAAGCGTAAACAGCCATAGATAGGTCTGTACAAAAAAAAACAGTAAATGCAGTGACTAAAAGGAAAGTTTAAAAAATTAGATAATAAAAACAGTAAAAATAAGAAACATTTAGCTTAGGTAGACCCGAGTTATTTTCTAAATTATCTAGTCCCTTGTCAACACCTTAATAACTTAACTACACCTCCAACACTCACAAACAACCAACTATGAAGCGGTCCTGTCCTTTCACACGAGAACTACCAAGAAAGAATCCTGCCTGCAGCAATTACGAATTATTATGTGCAATTATTGTTTATAATTATAATTTATGTCCGCCATTACCGCACGGCGCATACGCAAGCGCGGTGAATATAGTCATCTATCATGTAAAGATAAATATTTGCCAAGAAGGCAGCAAGATTTAATGCGTGATATTTAGTAGGGAGCAGGAAAATTATAGCTAAAATGTCAGGCGTTTTCTTACAATATTTCACCTGGTGGGTTCAAGTTATTATTTCTGTTTTAAGCGTACACAGATACATACAGGGTGGCAAGGGCATCGACGAGCAAACTGAAACCATGAATTCAGCACCTCCTAGCGTAGAATATTTTCGTCGGTTATTAAAAAAAAACTAAGCTGTTTCATAGAAAAGTAAAGTAAACCTACGCGGACAAAATATATTCCTTACTATTTGTACATCCGATTTCAATCAATTACATTAGCCGTTAGTACTTATGTTTGCTGTACCCATTCATAACTCAAGTAGTCAAGTGTAAACTGTAGAGGATTGAGATGTAAGTACAAACAATTTATTTAATTAAAACGTCTAGTTTTGCCCGTGACATCACTCGCACGTTTTTCTGCAAGGACGTGCTAATAGCGGCCTTAGTTAAATAATGATACAATTCGTTTAAAAAACATGTTGTATTAGTTACATTGAGGAAAATAATAAGTTGAACCAAAGCATTACTTAGATTATACTTACGTCATTGTTGCTTCACGAATGAAGTTATAGTCGTGTAGATAGTTTCTATTGTAGATTAGTACTAAGAAAGTTGGGCAGGACATCAAGTTAGACGAGGAGATAGCCGATGGAACGAAGCTGTGACCGAATGGTGGCCGAGGTTAGGCTAAAGAAACCAGGGCCGTCCAAAAGTTTAGGTTGATCGTCAAAGTGGCCGGAAGGAAACGCATTAATTATTCACATCATTAATTTACTTAACCTTGGTAATACACAGCAGACACTGTTCAGACTTAATCATCAGACAAACACTAGAAATCTCTCCTCTCTACGAGAAACCTATACGTATATATACGTATGTCCTTTTCCAGCCTCAATTCAAATCAACCTGAAAACAAACGTACAGACAGCAAAACCTTTATTTCTCCAAATCGCCGTATGTTTACGGACAAAAGGCACACAGGGGGTGAGCAAATACTGAGCAGAAAGTATTGACAATGTGCCCAATATCGTAAGGGGGACGATCGCTATTTGTCAGTCTGTTTGTGGCCGCGACACAAACATGACGCGGGATTAGATGGCTTACTTTGTTCAGTTGAAGCAGAGGATCATTGACTTTTGTTTCTGGTTTGGATAGGTCTTTTTTGATTTGAAAGGGATGTATTTGAGTAATTGGAACGGTAATGGAGCAAACGGCTTGTTTTGGTTATACTACAAATACGGCCATACCATCCATTTCACCTGAGCGAGATAATCACAAACATGCGGCAAGAAAGACGAGCGATCAAAGTGCTACTTTTAGGTATTTACTTAATTTATACTTCACGCACAGAAATGTGCCGCAGGAGTCCGCTGGATGCGGGAAGCACAGAACCGTTCGAAGTGGTGGAGCTTGGGGGAGAACTATGTCCAGCAGTGGAAGTCTTTCGGTTGAACTGATGACGATGATGATGACAGAAATGTACAGAGGCGGACTTAATGCCATAGGTATTTTCTACCAGTCAACCTTTGGGTAATGCAGAGACTAACAGTGGTAGGTGCTATTCCGAAAGTCGAGTGAGAGCCTTCTTTGCTTTTGAAAGTAATAGTTTTTTTTTTTTTCAAAATATAAGAAAATACTAGCAGTTCGTGTCAAACGCACCGGCAAGTACGTCTGGTAGGTTTGTATATACAAGGTGTAACTTAAATAACGCACAACCTTTTAAGGGGTCATTGTACTCATCATTATCGACCACTTTCACTATGGGACCAAACCTGAAATCGTGAAAAAAAAATCAGCTGTTCCTTACATTTTGACAAGTTATGCGAATACAAGTGTATGGAACAGCTGATTTTTTTTCGCGATTTCAGGTTTGGTCCCATAGTAAAAGTTGTTGATAATGATGAGCACAATAACCCCTTAACAGGTTGTGCGCTATTTAAGTTACATCTTGTATATAATATTATAATATCAGCGAAAAGGAGGAAAATTGCCTTATTCATATTAGGTACCACGAAGCGCTACACATTACAAAATTGATGTTTTATGGTAAATATATACCTTTCAACATCTACTTACAAACGTTCTTGATACAATTCACATTTCCCTTCTCCTTCAAGACGATTTATATTCTTTCAAGTCCGGAATTAAGACACCTTTTTCCCATTTCCGCATGAAAAAATAAAATGTTCTACCCCAGTGGAAGGATTGCAATTATTCGAGGAGGAGGGTCACTATTATCATAATGAGGAAGCCAGACAGGGGCAGTAACAAGCTGGAACATTTTTCATAATTCCCACCCTTTATCTCCAGGGTTTTACGCTGTGGAAACATACGGGGGACAAACATGGAAGGTGATGCCGCGTTTTGTGTGAAAAATAAAAATCACATAACTATAAAGGACAAAAAAGAAATAAAAGGAAAAATGATCGATATATTAATAAGTGATGCAAAAGCTTTGTACACCTTTTTACGAAAATCACGCGGATGGAATGGAGGAGTATGAAATTGGGCACAGTTAAAGATTATACAGGGTGAAATTGAAAACATGCGACAAACCGAAATGGGAGATTGTACTCATCATTATGAACAACTTTTACTAAGGGACCAATGATGCAATCGCGAAAAAAAAAACATCTGTTCCCTACATTTATGTTCGCATAATTCGTCAAAATGTAGGGAGCAGCTGTTTTTTTTTTGCGATTGCATCATTGGTCCCTTAGTAAAAGTTGTTCATAATGATGAGTACAATCTCCCATTACGGTTTGTCGCATGTTTTCAATTTCAACCTGTATGATGAAGGAGTGGATTGAGCTAATATTTTTATATAATAATGCAATTTTTATTCTGGGCCTTAACGGACAGACAGCTACCTATTACTCGCCGTCCGCAAGCCCGCGCCTACGGTGCCCGGACATCAGCCTGAGATTCCCGACGCCCAGGGCGTCTCCTGCAGCGACTATGGCCGTAAGGGCGCATATACTGCCTCTCCCTCACCTGTGCCGCCTCCCTCTTCGCGAGCATTACTGCTTCGCAGAAGAAGATGACGGCTACTCATGCACTCTCGCTCCGTACCATGGCCTAGACCAAGGCCTAACGCTAGAGATCGCCGCCACCGATCGCCTCCACGAGGATACGACGGTGCTCCGCTCAAGCCGGGCAGACCTCCACCGTATGCTCCACCGTGTCCTCAGGGCGATCTTCGCAGTGGAAACACCCGGGCTTTTCCGTCCGCCTTATCCGAAACAGGAACCTCCCGAAACAACCGCGTCCGTTGAGGACCTGCGTCAGGCGGAAGGTGAGGACGCCATGCCGCCTCTCAACCACTCCTCAAAGAGGGGACTTACTGCCGCAATCGATTTTATTACTTTCTACAATGATATAATTCAGGTAATTCAACTCCCATCCTCATCATTTCGACCAAAAGGCGTCCACTGCTGGACATAAGCCTCCACCAAGCACCGACACTACGACCAGTTCTGTGCTTCTGGCATCCTCAATCTTGTTCAATTTCGTTTTATGACTGACTCATTTCAATATAATATATCTTCTAAATGGAACATGGAATTACTTAATTAAACAACAGTAGGAATTAATGAAATGGTTCTACCAAATGTAAGCAATTATGTAATAATGTAATTTTGTTAAATGGCACCGGGACACTAAAACTGTAAGTGCCTGAAGCACGTACCACCTAATTTGTATGTCTGCGCTGGGTGCGGTACACTGAGGCCGAGATCTATAAATGTTAGTTAGCGCGTGCTTGACATGTTCTCGTCTCTATCTTGCTCTTGTAGTTTGACAGTTAGGGCACAGTGTATCAGGAACAACAGACCAGTGGTGGCGCAGTGGAAACGACCGCGACTTACGAGTAGGTCGTAGGGTAGAACCACAGAACAGATATCTCTTTTATCAGTTCTGTGGTTTGAAGGCAGGTCCCTGACAGGCACTTTAGCATAATCAGCCTTTAAAGTTCCCACAGGCCTCCTCTCTGTGAAAGAGAGTGGGCCATAATCCACCACGCGGGCCCAGTGCGGGTTGGTGGATGTGACACGCCGGTTTCCTCATGATGTTTTCCTTCACCATTTTGAAAGCAGTGGGGATGAAATGACAGGCACTTTACTTTGTGTTAATCATTTCATCACCACTCTTAAAACGGTGAAGGAAAACATTGTGGAGTAACCGGCATGTTCTAGAACCAAAAATTCGAAGTCATGTAACATCTACCAACCCGTACTGGACCCGCGTAATTGATTACGCCCCACTCCGAGTGCTAAGTAACGTTTAAAGATCTTGGCCTCAGAGTCAGGTTGTGTCGTGGACTCGTGGTCCAACAGACTCACTAAAGGCCATCGACTCACGATCGAGTGCGAAATCGTGATATCTATTTGCCAACGAAGTATTTGGATTTTATTTTAATTTAAACAAATGCGTTTCTATTTCCTGGTGAGATTGCATTTACAAATTGGCTGTTTCTTCGGCTATTATGAGATTATTAGGTTGATTGGGTATACGCAGCCATAGCTATATGTATAGTGCTGACAAGTATGTAAAAAATTAGGGTTACTTACATTTAATATAAAAAATTCAAAAAAAACTTATGTTAAGGCCGGACAAAGTCCGGACGCAAAGAAAAAAAGCCGGATATGTCCGGCCAAATCCGGAGGGATAGTAACACTAGCCACAATGTATGTCGTTTGTGCGGGTTTGACACTTAGGCAAAGTAAGATTCTTACTTTACCTAAGCGTCAAACCTTCGGGCCGTGGGGTCCGGCTCATGGTTTGTTCAACGAAATCTCCAATCGCCTGGTCGACACTCCCTGCGACCCATGGGCTGGCTTGTATCTTAGCCAGAGGCTAAGCATTGCCATACAACGTGGCAATGCCGCCAGTACCTTCGGTACATTACCAGTTGGCAGGGAGGCACAGGAATTTTTTGACGCTATATTTTGGTTTATTAATAATTTTAGTCAGGTTAAGTTACCGTATTCTAATTTTAATAGTTTAATAATTAATTTAGTATAAGAAGTTAATCGAATTATACAAAAATGTATGATTAAACTGTCGCTACTTAACTTTCGTTTACTTCTACTTTTACTTCGTCTTTACTTAACTTTGAGCAACGTTTGTTAATAAAGGGTTAATGTTTAGTACCAATTGACTAGCTAAGTTTCTGTTCTAGCATGTACGCGCAAAACTGAATGCCGTATGTAATCTCAGGGGCGGGTTCTGTAGCAAATATAATCGGTTTAGAGCAAGCGGGTCGCGGCGCGATTTTGATCAAATAAGCGTTTGAATGGCGTCTCCTGATTTACAATACAGGATTACTCCGCGTGCCACTCTGAAATATTTAATAACACATTTACTGCTAAGATGTTTACTGAATTGCGAGCTACTTCGTGTTATGTATTTTATTTCTTGTTCAGGTTTTAGTGGCGCGTTGGGTTGTCGTTTTATTACGTAGTATTATTTACATAAACTCACGCATTGTTCCCATGGCAGGCAGAAACTACACGCCACCAGCTGCCACGATCCTTACATACTCATTTTGCCTCATTTACGTTCATACACGCACGTGACGCACGCCGGTTATGCGGATACTACGCACTTGACATTTCTGAAGACTATTAACAATAAGGTCACTATTATGTCTCACTGCAGTGTTCGATTTTCATCTGTGTTGTTGATTCTTTTTCTAAAAAAAGTTGGATGTTAATTCAGTCTCTGCTGTCATCCAACTGCTGTCAAAGTTATATACTGTTTAAGAAGTTAGTTACTATTTAAGAAGATAGGTATGTTTCAGAAAAAAATAATAGGTCTTTACCTATGAAATTGCCGTTTTGTATGAAAAAATTTAAACGATTTTTTTTCATGTATTTTTTATTTGTATTAATCGAAGTAATCACCCATGCAATCAATGCATCTTTGCCATCGCAGTGGCAGTTTATTGATGCCCTTCTTAAAGAAATCAGCTGGACGGGAGGCAACAAATTCTTCAAAGGCATTTTGTACTGCCTCTCGGGTATTGAATTTTTTTCCCGCCAAGAAGTTATCCAAATTCTGGAAAAAGTAGTAGTCTGTAGGCGCAAGGTCTGGTGAGTAGGGCGGATGACGGAGAGCTTCCAACCCCAGTTCTTGCAACTTGGAGACCGTCTGCTGTGCAGTATGAGGTCGCGCGTTGTCGTGCAGGAGCAGCGGAGACGAGCGATTGACCAATGCTGGTTGGAGATGTGCCAGCTTCTCCATCATTGTGTTCAGTTCTTCACAGTACACATCTGCAGTAATGCTCACCCCGTTTGGTAAGAAGCTGTGATGAATCACACCGGCGCTAGACCACCAAACAGTGACCATCACTTTTCTAGGGGTAAGTTTTCGTTTAGGGCATTGTTTAGGTGCTGAACCAGGATCCAACCAACTTGCTGAGCGCTTGCGGTTATCAAACAGAATCCATTTTTCATCGCAGGTAACAATGCGGTTCAAAATTCCTTCATTTGTGTGTCTGTTGAGCAGTGCAAGGCACGTCTCGACGCGTACTTCGCGCTGACGATCATTGAGTTCGTGGGGCACCCATTTGTCAAGCTTTTTTACCTTGCCAATTTGACGCAAATGGACCAATATTGTTTTGACGCTAACGTCGAAAGCTGCTGCTAATTCAGCCGTAGATTGTGTATCATCAGCTTCCACAATCGCCTTTAATTCGTCATTGTCGACCAAAGTCTTCGGACGACCGCGAGGTTCATTTTTCAGGTCGAAATTTCCAGAACGGAAGCGAGCAAACCAATAACAGGTGGTGCGTTGGTTTGTAGTGTTAGCTCCGCAAACGTCGTTGATGTTGCGTGCCGCTTGTGCCGCGTTGCTGCCACGACGGTACTCATATTCCATAATTACTCGAATTTTTAACGTATCCATGATGACGAAAAAGATTGAAATGCGATGAAAATGTAACACTAATCAATAAACAAATGACTACTTTTGGAAAAAAAAATCCATGTTTTTAAAATAAAATTAATTTGAAATTAGAATTCTTACCCAAACAAAAATTATTTTGATTTGAAATGGCCAGTACTGCAAAACGGCAATTTCATAGGTAAAGACCTAATATATACAGATGACATAGAACCTAATAAAATCAGCTCCAATTACCGTTAGCTCCTAATCCCGGCAGTAATACAGCGCTTTGTTCGTATCGCTCAGCTGCACGCGGCGGGTGATTGATCGGCGCTAATGTGCCAGCGTGCAGCGCTGTGCTGACTGCGCTGCGGCAGCGATACAGCGCAATTTGTCACTTCGCTGAGCTTACGATAACGATACTGGGTTAGTGTGGCAATGATGTAGTTAGTCGAGTGCGAGGTAAAGCTTGGTTGCGGCTTTCTTCGCTTGAAGGAACAGCTCATTAGCTGAAACCACGGATTAAATACATAATCATCAACTTCGAAAACATTTTGTAAGAAAGTTAGGACGGAGGTTCGAAAATATAGTGGTTATATTCATTACCTTAGCATAACTGGTTGATCCATTTATCAAACCCAGTAAAGTGGCAATTTCATTGGACTACGTTTTTCAGTCTAACAAGTTACGCTGCTTGCTGCTAACTATGGGTCGATTGTTCGCTATAAAGCTCAGGCAAAGCCTCATGAACTTTTTAGGTAGAATCTAATCACTCGTGGCCTTAAGATTCTCATTACTGACAGGAAATAGTAAAGTTTAATTTATTAACTAAGCAAGAAATACTTGTTGCCAATGGATGAGAATCTATAGAAGCCATCAAGTATAATAAGTATTATGTATGTCTTCTCGAGCCAAGGTCCGCTATAAAATTCATATTTAATCTGTACCACAGTTTAAAACAGATAAAAAATGTTGTTCACCAAAGAGGTAGCCGTGCATTCTCTATGGCGCATGCCGCTATTGTTTTCCCGCGTCTTTTGTCGTGCTCAACGACCAGCCATCTTGGATCCCTTGCCTTTAATTCTGTTTCTTACTTTTTTATAATATTCACTGGGCTGCTTAGGCACACCGCGCTAACCAATGTGTCGTTATTATGTGCTTTAGAAGTTAACTTCACGTTGATTGGGTATATTTGACAACAGAGATCTACTCTGTGGAAGTAAAAAGTCAGGGATTTCTCACAGAGAGGAGGTCTGGGTCCCAGCAGTGGGAACATTATTGGCTGATTATGTATGTTATTTAAGAAAAAAGTCTGTCCTTGCTAACAAGCAAGGTCGCGATGCTTGTACCTAACAAGGTACAAGCATTGCGATCACAATCATGAGGATTCTTATTATGACAAGAACATTTTTAGAAAAGCATCCAGTAAATTCCATAACAACCAGCTTCTTAAAACGACCATAGCAAAATAGTTATTCAGTAAAACAACAAAAAACTAATTCTAGTCCAACCAACACTCAAAGAACGTAAAGCAAAACAATCCAAACAAATATATACCGTGTTACATTTTGCAAATCATCTTTTCTGACAAGGCGAACGCCGTGGGCCACGCCATGACAGGCCATGCTACACTGGCACCCCATCGCCCACTCACCGCCACTCCACATCAAGAGTGCCCAAGAGCACGTTTGTTAAAGATACACGCCCGCTCGAGATATTTCCGATAAATTCCTCCTTGTTACATTTTTATGAACGATAACATAGCTGGACGGACATAGCTTCGATGTCATGGCATTCTGAATTCTTAATCGTTATTATTAGGAATGTGTTTTTTTTTTTTTTTTTTATTCCGAACTTCACAGACATCAGTTCCCAATTTCAATATCAACACGGAACAAATATCAACTAGTCCTATGCATCAGATGGTTAAGATCTCAGGTTAAGATGGAGCTTAGAGTAAGATATTACAAGTGACATCTGTATGAGCAAACAAACCTACCAGACTACCATACAGGAGTCAATCTTTAATGTAGCATGAATGATCAGGTCTTTGTGAAACCTACCACCTAAGTTCACGTTGTCAAATGCAATGAATGTAGGTATGCGACGCAGTCTTTCGCAGTCATTCATCAACAATTTTAATTTATCCGCTGCCTCACACTCGGCAATATTACCTCTTCACATCTATCTCCGATCCTCTAAAGTCTAAAACAAAAGGCATTCGACCCCAGATTCTGATTAACGAAACTAGGTGACACGTCTATATTACATCCCCGTCCTTTGTTCGTCACAAGTGGGTCAGCAGAGCCCCAGCCCCAGCCTCCTGAGCACCACACATTGTGCCGCTAACGGCCTCAATTAGCGACATCTGTGTTTTTATTGCTCAGAGGTTACAAAGGAAATTGTTGTCCTCGCCAATGTGTGCCAGAGGTTGTTTCAGACGGATGAGATTCAACGCGCGTTTGGCGCCTCGCCTTGTTCGACCCTACCTAATGAGAATGATGTGACAGAAATCTGCATCTTGTGAAGAGTTCAGACAAGGTAAAACGTTGCTTTTATTTGCTAGAAACCTTCAATATACACTTCAGGTATGGGAACTGAAAATTAAAAGCAATGTTCACCTATGGCCAACGATGCACTTTGAAAATTACAAGCAAAGGTCAGCTTAATTTAGTTGCCGACTACGTACTTAGGTATGCTAGCGGCCAGTACCGGTAGATAAACCTTTGAACTAGACTATTGAACCTTCTGCTCCTACTGACACACCTCTTTAGTCACATGTTTCGTCGGTAACCTCCAAGTAAAGACTTCAACGCGGTGCTGGCGCTACCATCTGAACTACCTTAACAGGTCGTGTGAACTCGGGGTCGCTCGCCGGGATTTCGTGTATTCTGTTATTGTTTAGTTATCAGTGTTATTAAGGCTCCCGTCTTTTGTTCCATGGCTGTATTGTGTGGTTACAAGAGGGTTTGTTACAGCTTATCTTTCGGTCCGTTTCCCTTATGAGTTTGTTCTGATAAAATTTGTGCTTTTAGTTGAACCGCTGTTGGGTGTTATAAGTTTCTTGGATAATCTAGCTAGATAGCTACAGGCATCCTAGAGAAGCACATGCTCTATAGGTACTTCTATAGAAAATGTGTGTAACGATACTTTGCCGAGGGATTAGCAGAGGTGTGCCAATATAGTACAGCCATATTTCGCTAGTTATGTTTAAGTCCTATGTTATAGGGAGCGAGCCTATATATAGCCAACAACTGGGAACAAATCAAGACTCTGGGCTAATACAGAGAAATTCCTGATAAAAAAACCCAAGAACACTTTGCTCAACCTGGGAATCGAATTTAGGACGTTATGCTCAGTAGTAACGCTTGCGACCACTAGACCAACGAGGCAGGCAACGATTTAAAGTAGGTTATTACTGTTTATTTTCTCAAACAATGCAATGCATACAACTTACGATATGCAGCCCTATAATTTCTTCATACAGCAATCCACAACGAAAACAAACACCAAAGAATACGCCCATTACATTATTTGTGTTCCCATAAAACTATAGTAAGTACAAACCAAATAATTCCATGCAATTTCATCCACTCTCACTTATACCATAGACAAAAATAAACACTATGATAACTATTCTGATAACTATTCTGATAATGGCGGGAGAAATTCTCGAAAATAAAAGAAACTCTGCTTAGTATGTAATCAAAAGGAATGGCCACGTATATTGTAGCGATGAGAATTTTAGCTGCAGAGAATGGTGGAGTAATGATAGTGTCGATGGAGGAATCCTTTCACGTACACGTGGAGTGTTAACATGGTCTTATGGCGTATGGCAGGCATGGGACAGAAATACGGGATTGGAATCTATAGCTTCAGAACTTTGAGTTAAACGCACAGATAGCGAAAAACCATCTTAACTTATTCAGGTCGGCGATCGAATTGCAACCTGTTAGGTACCCGAACTTTTAAATGCGTTTTAAATTTTCTCCGGTTATTTAAAAAAAGTAGCTGTTCCATACATTTTGACTGCGTTAGCACTTTTCTCTGAAACAGTTTTTATAATTTTTTATTAATCATTAACGTCCCACTCTCTTTCCACCTCTCTCTGTCTAAAGCTGTCAAGGACTAATCTTTATTAAAGGACTCCAGCTCATCCCGCCATCTCCGTCTAGGCCTGCCACGATATCGTTTGCCATTAAGCGGGACTGGGTCGTAAGTTTGGCAGTTGCATTGTTTTATTTATTTTCTGAAAACAGACGACAATTTTCTAATCATGTGCTGTATTCAAGGTCAAAGTTTGCGCGGCGATTCCACCCTGTATAATTTCTGGAATGTCTTTCTTATTTTTATCATGAAAGCAATACCAATTGAGGTGATAGCTTTTTTTAAGCAAATACGTCACACCATTGTAAGTAAATACTTCTTTAATAAAATCTTTTATTCTTCGTCCCATATTTAATAGTGGAATCTCTATAGAAATAAATGTAAGTAAATGACGGATCCATTACCTAAACTCTATTGGATATGCCAGGAGCTTCGACAAAACATCTTCAGCCGCCATCTATCTGTACGCAAAACCTACCAACATCCCATACAAGAACACAGCGTCATAAATCAGCTTTCCAACTAAAACTTCTGTATCACTTACTCCGTAATTGTCCGTATGGTGGCCGCCCATACATAATGTTATTCTAGTGTACCGTGTTCACCGTGTACGTGCATACGTGCGCCGTGATCCAGTAATTTGGCTCACGTATCGCCTACGTTGTGCTGCGAGGGACGAAGCTAACTGGCCCCTACTATGATGTACTTGCAACCTCGCACAGACTAGCTCGACGTTCCTAAGTGTTAATTTCGCGGTGGGATTTTTTTGCACACTGGATCTTTAAGGCACTGGTGAGCGCCGAGAGTTGGAAATCGATCAGTATGTTTTTTCGACGCGCTGAGATGCACTCTGTAGCATTCACGATGCTCGGTTCAACCCCGAGAGTTGCAAATCCAGTACGTGATAAAATAACGTGAACGTCAACTAAAGCCTCTGGCACATTACTGTGTCATGTTGTACCGTAAGTAGTCGTAACGCGGGACAGATCAAATAAACAAATCTCGTTCATTTGGTCCATGGTAATTGCGTAACACACATAAAATGACAATAATTGATCGCAATGTCTTTTCCATATTGACAGTCCAAACACGTTCATTGTGTTATATAAGTTGTTGAGCAGGCAATTTTTTCGAACCTTTAAATAGAATAGGTCTTTATTTGCTTAGAATGTGGGTACATACATAAAAATAAGTTACTAAATTATATAATAGGATCCATGTACATTCTGCCTTAATATAGCATCATTAACATATATATTACTGTATAGCATGCTTTCGCTGAGCTAGATGCTGTGAGCAAAACCTTGTGGTTTTGGGCATCGACGTGTTATTTATTGGTATTAGATGAATTAATGTTATTCAATATTTATATATACCTTCGCATATATCCCATAATTTAGCTCACGTGTGTTACTACGAGTACTGCTACGAAGGTACGTGCTACCTGGGTACTACTGAAACTCACTTGACTATTTGTAGGGTAGATTGTAATATTGCAAAATAGGGGAGAACAATGCAGGGCCATGTACTAACAGCTCCGACTTACGAGTTGTATGTCGCGGGTTCCTACCTAGATAGTGGCGGGTTACTTTGTGTAATTTATTTAATCATCGCTGTTCTCAAAACGTTGAAGGAAAATCTTGAGATGTCCCAGAACTATACATTCAAAGACGTGATATCTATCCACCCGCACTGAGCCCGCGAGGTGGATTATTACCCACAGCCTCTAAAGAGAGAGGAGACCCGTATACCATCAGAAGGGACGTTAAAGGCAAACCTGTACCTATGCTTGTTATGGAAATAGGATACAGTGGTAAAGCAATAGTCTAATTAAGAAGTTAACGTGAAGTTATGAATTTCAATGACGTAACTTTAACTCAAAGCAAATGGAACACCACACCACCATATTGTTAGCAAATAGTAAGGGATAATGATTAATACCCTCAATGAGCCGACGTCGCACCCTCCGCCTCGTATTTGTTTAATAACCATTTTCTTGTTAACCCACAGTTATTGTTAGATATACTCAGGTAAAATAAGTAGGTACTTTTATTAATAATTAATAGAAAATGTGTTGTAGTTCGTTTTGGTTTAATGTTTTTCATATCTCCTCCTAATATTGTAAGTTAAATAATAATGAATGATATTATTTTTGTAAATAGGTCTGTAAACACTTTCATGCGTCATCATATTTTTTTAAACTAGATGAGTTCGGCGTTTCCTATCCGACTGCTCTGAGAAGAAAGGCCGAAACAAACTCAGACATCAGTCTCTTTTAAGTCCAGTCATAAGTAATCTTGGTCAGATCTTATAATGAATATACATAGATAGATTGCTGTCTGAAATGGTCTTTTGAGGAAAAAGCGACACATATTTAAGTGGACCTATCCAGTCAGTGTTCGCATTTGTGAGCAATCGTGCAACTCAACTCATAACTTGAGGAGCTCAACGACTGGACGAAATAAAAACATTTTCCACATTCTTCATAGAAAGGACATTTGGGTAGGCCGCATAAAGTACTGAAACTGTCAGACCATCATTAAAACTGAGAAAAAACAATGACCCCGGGTACATATAGTCCTCACATTGACGATTCAAAAGGCTCGTACTTACAGAAAATTGTTTTGACGGAACTATTAAAGAAAGCTGAAGTAAAAAAGAAAGCTGAAGTAAAAAAAAATGGCCTCAGGGGATATAATAATGGCCATGAAAAATGAATTTTATTAAAAGATATTCGTGTTCAACACTGGATGTAATTTGTACGTTGTTATGGAGATAGAGATTGTGAAAATGTAATAACGTTGCGGGAACACTTAGCTTATTTTCTCCAGAATAAATAAGTTAGGAAGGTAAGATTTATATCCGGTCGATGGCAATAGGCTCGCCCTCAATAGGGACTTATCTAAGCACAGCTGACAAAATGAGGTTATAATAAATGATTTTTTGTCTGTAAGTAGATTTTTAGAAACACTTTTACACGTCAATATTTTTTTTTAACTGGATAAGGTCAGCGTTTTCTATCTGACTACTCTAAGAAGGCCGAAACAAACTCAGAGGTCCCAAAATCTCTTTTAAGTCCAGACATAATCTTGTTCAGACCATGTGAAGACCATGTAGATGTAGATTGGTGTCTTTAATGGTCTTTTGAAGAAAGGACACACAGGTTGCAGCCAGTGCACTTATCAATAATAGTTCAGCTCAACTCAGAACTTAAGAAACTCAATGATTTAATTATAAATTTCTGACTGTCCCTTTTAGGATTCAAGCGTCAAGTTACGTTAATTGACACACACAAATATGTCCACAGATATATTATAATTTAATACGCACTCCACACACATACCCTCCATGTTTGATACAAGCAAGCTTTGCTCCGCCGCGCGCCGGCGGCTAGTGTCCGCCACAGCTTACAACAGAACAACTGCATCTGATGCAGCTTTGTGCGTTGTTCAGATATCGTAAAGTAAATTTATTACTCTTTGTTATATTTACATTAGCTTTAAAATTCATGAGTAAATTATTCTGGAAATTAATTTTGAGAAATTCTAATTACCCATAATGTGTTGCAAAAGTAACTGATGAGGGTATAAACAAACCCTGTTCAGTAAAATTACATCTTTAAATACAGGATAAGTTTTTATCCAGTGCGCAAACTGTAACCATGAGTTCAGCATATCATTCTAGGCCGCCCCAGCACAGAAATTTTTCGTCAGTTATACAAAAGTAAATCAGCTGTTCCATAAATTTTGACCGCGTAGGTATTGCACTTTTCTATGAAACAGTTAATTTTATTTTTACACGCTTTATATTAGCTTCACTTGTATGTTTGTTTGTTTGTTGGTTTGTTTGTTTGTATGTAACCGACTCCTTTGAGCGCGATTTTGACCCCACTTTAAACGGTCAGATTTCATTGAAACTTTGTAAACTTGTCGAGGACCCGATGACAATTCAATAATTTAAAAAAAAATGAGAAAAAATAAACACGTTTTTGTAGTTAGCAGAACTAAAAAATTGAAAATAAATAATAGTTTAAAAAACTAAAAAACACGCTTTAAAAACCAAACTAAAAAAGGAGAAAATAATTTAATTCAATTAAAAAGCGTGGGGTGCTTGCCATTAATTGATTATAAAAATACCTCAAAAAGCACCCCACGCTTTTTAATTGAATTAAATTATTTTCTCCTTTTTTAGTTTGGTTTTTAAAGCGTGTTTTTTAGTTTTTTAAACTATTATTTTTGTATAACCAACGAAAAATTTCTGCGCTGGGGGGTCTAGAATGATACGCTGAATTCATGGTTACAGTTTGCGCACTGGATAAAAACGTATCCTGTATAAGGTTTCATAATTATATCTCAACACTTTGTCCAACAATTACTGTTTGACTCATCATCATTTCAGTCGAAAGACGTCCACTGGACGAAGGCCTCCCCCAAGCACCACCACTTTGACTGGTTCTGTGCTTCCCGCATCCAGCAGATTCCTGCAGCCTTTACCAGGTCGAATGTTGAATAACATTATTTAATTGTAGGTTATTGAAAAATCATCAACGAAAATTGAGGTTATAAAATTAACCTCAAATTGTCAAATGAAAAATGTAGTTAAGGTGATTTATAACTAGAATTTCAAGTTTTAGTTTTAAAATAGGTGCTAATTGGCATCCAAGAATACGTTTTCTAATCCATTTGTTTATTATTTTTTTATCACATCAAGATGCTTTTGGAATATAGCATAGACCAGCACCCTAATTGCGTAACTCACGATTCAGCATAATTTGTTTCGTTTTGAAACAAATGTCTAAACCATTGCTTCATATGTTCGAAAAATGTGTTTGCTCAACAACGTAAATAACGCAATGAATATTGTTGAACTGTCAAAATGAAACCGATTATGATTAATCGCGTGTTACGCAATTAGGGTGCAGGTACCTACCTAATTATTTATTTTTTTGACCTCACCATCTTTTGCCATAATCTGTTTGTCAGCCCTAAAATATAGGCACCAGAAAATAAATTATCTTGTTTCGTGAATATATGAACATTGTTTCAAATAACATTGCGAGAGATTCTTCTCCCTTAATTCCCGTGAGGAGCGAGTCTCAAATTAGTTTCTGCTTTCCATTTTCATGTAAATTCGCTGAAAAATAACAATGTAACCTTAACTGACCTTATCTACTTGAAAGTCATAGGAATAAACATTGTAAACAGCATTGTAACAGAAATGATTCATACGCATAGGTACCTCAGAAGTTATGTGATTCGTAACACCTTGAAAATAGGGAAAACGAAATACGCAATCATGCAAAAAATATTACCTATATCAATCTCGTAAACGACATATAATTTAAACAAATACGTACACCTAGTATAGCATTAAGAAAATACATCGCAACGCGCGCGTCTTCCCGCCGAAATCCGCCATCTTGATCAATCGTTACGTTCGGAAACGGCACCAAATCAACACCCGCGAGATTGGAACGCGTGCTTCGAATACGCACAAGTTCAATGCAACGTTCCAAAACCGTTTTACATAAGAATGCGAATTCACGATCCACTGACTCGGATAATAGTGAGTGCCAGAGTGAATTTTGGAGGATCACTTTTGGCTGTATAGCTGATATCATTGCTTTTTGGAACTTTAAAAAAGGTAACGACCGGAAAATCGCGTTATAGGAAGCATAATCGACAGAACGTAAATGTGATATATCAAAGAGTTACCCATTGAGCCATCGTTTACGCGAAGTTGGTTTTTGTAGGTTTTTTACTGTTTCCTCGTATTGGGGTTGAAGTCGAAAAAATGTCAAGTTGTGAAAAACAAAGTCTATAAATTTTACAAGTTATACCGAAAGAAAATCACTAGGTACCTATGTAGATGTCTACCTCTACAAACTTGGCTTGCAAATGACACAATTTACAAATGACAAAAAAAAAAAAATTTGAAGATTGGGACGAATTATGTAACAGAAAAATAAAAATAAATTCATTTATATTTGTACCGGTGCTGTTTGCACAAAGCTGACGTCACGTGTGGTCACATGATAAAATATCATCGTAAGGAGCGTTTTGGCGGTAAATTCAAAACAACGAAAAAATTATTTGACTTTAATCGTTTTTAATTGAGAAAATGGATGTAAATCAATTTATTTTTATTTTTCTGTAACATATTTCGTCCCAATCTTCAAATTAAAATAGTTTTGGAATCTTTGGAAAATACCCTATTACAGATAAGTAGGTGCTTCTTCAACACTTAAAAATTACCTTCCTACTTCAAGTTTTCCAATGAAAACTGCTTATTAAAAGTTTCGTTAGAAAATACTTTCCAAGTTTCCACAAGACCGCACAACCTGAAAACTGTTACTAACCAAAACATATTGGAAAACAGATTTAGTTCCGTTCGGAAACACATAAATCCGTTTGAGACTTATTTAAAAAAGTAAAACAAACTTTTAAAAAACGCAAGCTCTTTATTTCCGCCTGGTGAAATAACCGTTCGGATACGTAGACGAATCAAAAGGATTCATCCTTTCGATCGCAATGAATTTCCCGCGCTTGGGCGGGCCATAATAACAGCGAGTGACACCACGAGAAGAAAGGAATTGTTGTAGAAAATGTGGTAACTATAAGAAATACTTGAGCCCAATTTACCTACACAGTGCTATTTAACTGTCTAAAGCATACCATAAGTTAAAGCAACAATAAAAATGCACCGTTTATACAAATTCAGAGTTCCGTACCCAAAGGGTAAAACGGGGTAAGACTCCGGCGCCGTTCCGTCCGTCTGTCACCAAGCTGTATCACACGAACCGTTATAGTTAGACAGTAGAAATTTTCACAGATGATGTATTTATAAAAAAATACTAAAAAACAGAATAAATAAATATAGGGGGCTCCTATACAACAAACGTGATTTTTGTGCTCGATATTGATAACGGCAACAGGTAGACGCTTAAATAATAATTAAATTAAAATAAAATAAATATTTAAGTGGGGCTCCCATACAACAGACATGATTTTTTTGCCGTTTTTATAGATAATGGTACGGAACCCTTCGTACGCGAGTCCGACTCGCACTTGGCCGGTTTTTTAAGTTTAAAGCCCCCGTAGATAAGCACGACAAGAAAGCGCGACGCGCGACGGTCGCACCGTCGTCGCGTCGCGCCTATCTGCAGGAGCCTTTAAACGTTGCCAGTCATTTGTTGCTTTATTGTACAGACGCCAGCCCATCAAGCTGCCCCAAACTGTCAAATTTCCCCAATTGAACATGCACCTTATGATTCATGTGATAAAGTAGAAAATCCATCAAATAAATTTGACAGATTGGGGTAGCTTGATGTGCTGGCGTCTGTACGTAGGTATACCACAGGCAAATTTCTTGCCATGGTATATCAACAGTCTTTTACAATCCTTTTATCGTGAAAATGGGGCTTTATTGTAAGCCGAATCATTATTGCGAATAGTAAAAATATAGAAGAATTAGACAGTAGACCTGAAAGCGATTCACTATTAAAAATGGTTAGCATTAGTTACGGAAACAGCATAACTACATAACTTTAGAACGGCATATTAAGCACAGCATAATTTGTAGTTCTCAGTAGTTTAAATTGCTGTCTTAGGTTATTTATAACATACCTATTTAACCATTTAGGTACCTACATAGATAATGTACTTACATAAGTACAAAGCTCAGTATAACTGGCGTATTTTGTGGCCACAGCTTTACATCCACTTCTCGCGTCGCGGATCGGATATTCGTCTGTCTGCAATCCTGCCTGAAAACTAACACCACCGCCAAATGAAAACATTTGTCACCACTTCAGCTAGGTACCAGTAAAGCTGTGTGAACTCGTTCACTCTCAGCAAAAATATATTAATCTAAATGCGTAGCACACTGTCAATGAGAATGTGAATTATTGCTAAATTGAAATTATAGCTGAATTATTGTGAATTATAGCTGAATTTTTCCTAGTCCAATGTTCGAAAAATTTGACTCACAGATAGATAGATGATGACGTCAAGAACATAGGCTAGTTTTCATCCTTCACCCTAATTGCGTCACACACTATTATACAGAATCTGAATCATTTTTGACCAACTTCAAAAAGGAGGAGGTTGTCAATTCGTCGGAAACTCTTTTTTTTTTAATGTATGTTCCCCGATTACTCAAAGATGGCTGGACCGATTTGGATTTTTTTTTTGTTTGAAAGGGTATACTTCCTAGGTGGCCCCATGATCATCAAGTCAGGATCTGATGATGGGATCCTGGAGAAATAGAGAGAACTTTTCAAATTTTGTAGGCACACGAAGCGGTTTAGGTATTTTTTGGAAGAGTACTTTCTCGGAGTGGTCCCATTTCAATTTGGTGAAGATCTGATGAAGAACTTCGGAGATAGGCAACGGAACTCCTCAATAAATGATAGCAAATGGACTGGGATTGCTGAAATCTCATGTCTGTCTATTGCTTACACCAGTTCATAACATCACGCCGGTATGCTGTGAAGGGGTAAGCACATGTGAACCTCTAAAAAGTGAAAAATAAAAAGTCGGTTGTTTTTTTTTTTGGAAAAAGTTTTTTTGACCTCTTGAACTACCAGTCGGATTAAAAAAAAATGCACCTTATATATAGCGTAATTCTCGAGAATGGCTAAAGGCTAATCAACATTACGCTAGAACCCTGAGGACCAAAAGAAAAACAAACAGAAAAGTCAGAAAAACTGCTAAGCGACAACAAAGTACCAGCCCAGGCAAGCGATGTGTTGCGACGGGATGGGTCAGGGAACAAGACACGCGATCAAAGCCACGGGCAGAAGTTAGTATTTAAAATTATAAAGATTTAGAATTAGGCCTATACTGAGCAGTGGGTGGAAAAAGTCTGCCAATGATGTTGATGATTTCAATAGACTCATATAAAGTTATTATTATATCAATGTTGCTCACTTCCAAGTTGTACTTATAGCAAATGGCGTTGTTGCATGAAATTCGAAGTCTTCTAAAGTCTTGTATCATTATAAGAGTAAGTAAGTACAGGATAATAAAAGGGCTGCGATAGCAATCAAAGAGGACGTGATGAGAAAATCATCGAACGATGAGTTTATACAATATATGTGAGTCAATTTTTTTTGCAGTATCAGGTCCAATATAGTTTCAAGAGCGTGTGTATATGCCACTGAGATCGGAATTTATTGTTCCATATAGAATTTCAGGTATATTTTGTTCGTAGACTTTTTCCAAAAAAAAAACTACCGACTCCCAAAAAAACACTACAAAGTGAAAAATAACTTTAATTTCGGAAGGCGGTGACAAAAATTCAAATACAGCTCCAAAGACACCGACTTCCGAAATTAAAGTAATTTTTCACTTTGTAAGTCGGTTTTTTTGTCTTTTTTTGGGAGTCGGTTGTTTTTTTTTTTTGGAAAAAGTTTTTTAAAGCTTAGAGTAAATCCAATGTTTGTATAATTCAGCTGCTCAACAACGTAAACAACGCAGTGAATGTTGTGGAACTGTTAAAATGAATGCGATTCCGACTGATAGTACACTATACGCGATTACCTCTCTGGTTAGGAGACGCGATCCAGGATGTCGCGGGCAACAGCTTGTACTCATTTAGCTGCAACCATTACATTATCATGAAGCCGTCTAATATTAATGTCCTTGGCTGTGACTTTGCATTAAAATTCACGAATAAGTGGTAGGTACTTCACAGACGTTTACGATTTTGACATTTGTTAGTTTATGAATATTCATTCATTCGCATTTATATGGCGAAAGCAAATCGCAATGATTAGTCATTATAACACGTCAAAGTCGGCTATTTGATATTACATATATCCGAATAGCCAGAAATTGCTTTTAAGTTGATGTTTTAAAACTTTGCATGGACATACTCATATAGTGCCACCAACTTAGCTGTTCAGGTGGGCAAAATTGGAACTACAACCAACCCCTGAAAACTAACTCAACAACTCAATTCTTTCAATCTCCACTAGCGACGCTGTCAACTGAACAGATAAGATGGTGGGACTATAAATACATAAACTTCCCATGGGAGTAGGCAGACCTGGCTGGAGGCGTTAAGTGTAAAATCTTAATGGCAGCCTCAGGAATGACCGGTTGAGCAGTCACGGCCTCTCAAGGCCAACTGCGAGATGCCCTACAAAAAGAAAAAAAAATGGGAGTAGGCCGAAACTATAGACCTGTTACGATCCTTACAAAGTCCTTTTGCCTCCCTTACGTTCATATATCTGCATGAACATGATGCTACCATAACATAATGCTGAGAAGGATCTCAGACCAGTCTTACCAAGGGGTATCGTGTTACCTGGTAACTGGGTTGTGGAGGTCAGACAGACAGTTACTCCGTGTTAATTACTAGTATACCTACAGCTCAGCTGCATCTGGGAAGACTGGAAGCCGACCCCAATATAGAAAAAGGTTATGTTGAACAATCCTCATCAGAACAGTTTCATAAACATCTAAAAGTTGACCATAAACCACATGTGATGGACACAAAGACATGTTCCTCTATGACTCTATTTATTTACCCTTAATTTATTCAATTTGAGAACTTCTCGGCTGATTAACAATCGCTTGTCATCTGCGCTCCTGGTCAACTTAGCGACTCAATTGAAATTTTCATATGGGTACAGTCTTTATAAAAGATGAGTATGCTGTTCATATAGTAACAAACATACTTAGAGACAAGAATTAAGTATAGCGTTTTGGCGAAATGCAAAAAAAATATCCTTTGTGACTGCCGTCCATACTAAGATACCCTGAGTGACGCATCAGGCCTCACCCCGAATGATTACAGTGGTTAATTTTCAAATTACACTAGTACAACTAGACAAATTATTTATTGATGAAGACACACAACTTGTTGCAGGAATCCACTGGGCGTGGCTTCTCACGACTTTGTCCTCAACACTTAGTTCTCCTGCCAGGGGTGCGGGTTGTTCGAAAGAGATACCGCGGCCGCTGGCACACAGGCAACTGAGGGAACACGGGTGGGTTTTAGTCAATAAAAGTCTGACACGCCCTCCTGATCCACCCAGAGCAAGAGAAGTTATTTGATGATTTCCCACCCAAAAAAATAAAAAATGCATTATTATATAGAAATATTAGCTCAATGCACTCCTTCATCATATAATCTTTAACTGTGCCCAATTTCATACTCCCCCGTTCCATTCGCGTGATTTTCGTAAAAAGGTGTACAAAGTTTTTATCTCTTATTAATATATCGATAATTATTCCTTTTATTTCTTTTTTGTCCTTTAAAGTTATGTGATTTTTATTTTTCACACAAAACGCGACATCACCTTCCATGTTTGTTCCCCGTATGTTTCCACAGCGTAAAGCCACCCAAAAAAGAAAACCCCCTTGGTTCTCCGCTTAAGCATCTATCTGCATCTGTCTGCCTGCCGTCTTTTCCAGTTCGTCGTTCCATCTAGGTAGCTACCAAAACGGAAACAACTAAACGGCATCACATTACTGTCGCAGTTTGACTGACGACAGAGTAGGCAATAGTTCAATGACGTTTAGTTCTAGCCTGTAGGTAAAAGAGTTTGTTTCTTTTGCTGTGTGTGCAGTGTACGTACACTACAAGCTAAGCACTTCAGCATGTCATACAATGTGCTACATTAAGTTACCCCTAGTTCTTCCATCACTTTGAATCACATGGCAATTTCTGCCGTAATCATGTTATTTGTGCTTCGTTAGTGAAAAATTATCTTGGAGAACTTATTTATGTATAGGTCATACATAACTAACTAGATATTGTATTATACCTTGACATTATAAGCCATTACGCTACTTAAAAAAATATGAATCCCTTTATTTATATCCCTACTAATATTGTAAATGTGAAAGTTACTCTGTCTGTCTGTTACGCTTTCACGCCTATACCGCTAAACCGATCGTCATGAAATTTGGCAGAGACATAGCCATATATGGAGAAGGACATAAGCTACTTTTTTACGCTATAACTAACATCCATGCGGGCGGACCCGCTGGCAAAAGCTAGTATAAGTACTATGTCTGATTTTTCCCCCTATTAAGCTATCTCCCTCCTGGTTATTACCAGATTCACTCCGACTCCAAATCAAGAAAAACCTCGATATGAATTCACCAAATAAATAAAGAAATCTCCAAGTATATAAACGAATTCGATCAAAGTGTGGTAGAACGATGGCTCACCATGGAAACGATTGAAGCAATAAAGTGAAATTAAATACCCTACGTAGACGAGACTCGATACAAACAGATAAATATTGTGAAGCTCGCGAACAGCGTGATGTACGCTTTGTTTATATGGAAGGCTTTTAGATTTAACTTTTAGGGTAGCTTATATGATCAGTTTTTACCGTCAGTTTCGTCTCATCTTTGCAACTTATAAACCTTATGGGTATTAAATCCTAGCTAGCCTACTCACAGTCCTTCAAACCGAATTTCAGCTATGGCGACCAATCTCAGCGGAGAGTAGCCTTTGGCCCGGGAGATATTATAGTGCACGAGTATTTTGCGCGTGGTGCGCAACTGCGCATACATAAGTGCAGTCTCCCTTCTCTCATAGTCCAATGTAGCAGTAATCCGACACGACTGGAGAAAGATCTGGCGCAGGACTTTCTGAGGCACGGGGGTAACACCACACCAGACTCACCAACTTCCAAACTCCGGGCTGTTATTCCAAATGGAAAAACCAACAACACTGCCAGACTTGGGAATTGAATCCAGGACTCAGCTGTCGCGCTTGCGACAGCTGCAGCGTACAGCGACTGAAGCGACCATACAGTGCTTTTCACGATGGAAATCCGAATGTTAATAATTTGACTGATTTTGATAAATTCTACCTACCGTTTTATTATCTTTTTATCGTTTCATTCATAGCCGCAAGACGTAGGTATATTAAAAAAGACTTGAAACTCCATCCGATCAGGTCAAACTGATGTAGATTTACCTGTTCAGTTTGGCTTGGCTATGTCTTGCTTTAGGTTGGAATGTTGTCCTTTTTCTTCTTTCTAGTTTTGAGTTTTATCGTGACTGCTTGAGCTCTTTTTGTTTTCATTTGGAACTCCAATTTATTTTGCAGCATTCTGCATTACCACGTTTCAGAATGGCGAAATACAAATATCAGCACTAGTTACAATAGGATTTATACAATTTATTTCCGCATATTAATCAACCAAATCAAAAACAACGACCGATAGTAGCAATAACTGTTTCCAATGCGGCTCGGACTGTAGCAAAACATTTGGCTTGAAACCGATTAATGAGTTCAGAGTAAACACCAATCAGCATTGGAACCTCAGATTATAAAACAATGGCAGATAGGTAGGCCGCACGGAACACCAAGAGTGAGGCCAAAAAACCAAATACTGATCCAATACTCGAGTTAGTACGCCCCGAAGCGTCGCATTGTATATGATACATACAATGCGTGAATGCGACACTTTAGTATTTGGTTTTTGGCCTCACTCTTGGTGTTCCGCGCGGTCTATCTGCCTGTTTTATAACCTGAGGTTGAAACAGACAAAATATACATTATCATTAAACTATTTAGCATTGTTAAGAAACTATAGTAATTACAATAAAACAAGACTTCCAAAATGTTTCATACTGCTATTTTTATACGAGTATAATGTGCATAGGGTGATCACTGATCAGTCTTTAGAACGATTGAAAAACTTTTTCAGAAAGAGCCTAAATAAACTCGACATTTCCCTTAAGCAGAGTAAGATGGTAGACCTGAAAAACACAATAAATAGGTATATATTTTGTAATTGGTCTGGTTTTTCAGTTTTTGAATAATTATAATATAATATTTTGAATAATTATAATATAATATATTTTCATTTGATTTAACAACATTGGTCCACTGGTTCAAAGAACTTTATCAAACTAAGGGTTAGTATTTATAAAATTAATAGGTACACATCATGTTTATTTATCCCTGCCGCACAAGCAACCAGACAGCGTGTCTTAATATTGGTGCATCGTGTTGTTCAGCTAAGGTTTGCAGAATACTGTTGCTGCTAGCCCTCATTCTGCTTATTAAGGATGCGGTCTTCTTCCTCACAATGGCATAAAAGTCGTCATATCGTGCTACAGCAAACATGCTCAACGCCCTGCAGAACCGGGGCAACCTCAACAGTACTCTGAAGCCATTATTATGTTGCACACGCCGGACATTTAGAGCCCTCCGCGTATAGTTGACCCACAAATTGCCCGTGTAGAACACTTGGCAATAGTTATTTTAACCTCCTTACTACAACGAGCGAATCTGTGAGCCAACATGACTGTTGCATCTGGCTGCTAGTGCTCTGCGCTCACGATCCATATCTACCTGATCTTTGAGATCCTCGGTGACATAGTGTCCCAAATATTTAAATTGGGCGACCCCTTTTGCCCGTTATTTAAATCTCTTTTTCCAGTTGCAATGCACAAATAAGTTATTTAAATGCAAATGTAGTTTCTTTTTTAACCGACTTCAAAAAGGAGGAGGTTATCAATTCGTCGGAACCTTTTTTTTTTTTTTTTTTTTTTTTTTATTTTTTTTTATGTATGTTCCCCGATTACTCGAAGATGGCTGGACCGATTTGGATTTTGTTTTTTTTGTTTGATAGGGTATACTTCCCAGGTGGTCCCATGATCATCAAGTCAGGATCTGATGATGGGATCCTGGAGAAATAGAGAGAACTCTTCAAATTTTATAGGCACACAAAGCAATTTAGGTATTTTTTTGGAAGAATACTTTCTCGTAGTGGT
Organism: Antitype chi; assembly: GCA_947359405.1. Classification (NCBI taxonomy): domain Eukaryota; kingdom Metazoa; phylum Arthropoda; class Insecta; order Lepidoptera; family Noctuidae; genus Antitype; species Antitype chi. Next base: position 1,813,020 of record OX375823.1, read on the forward strand.
CTCATTTCAATTTGGTGAAGATTTGATGAAGAACTTTGGAGATAGGCAACGGAACTCCTCAATAAATGATAGCAAATGGACTGGGATTGCTGAAATCTCATCTCTGTCTATTGCTTACACCAGTTCATAACATAACATCACGCCGGTATGCTGTGAAGGGGTAAGCACATGTGCACCACTAAAAAGTGAAAAATAAAAACTTTTTCCAAAAAAAAAACAACCGACTTCCAAAAAAACACTACAAAGTGAAAAATAACTTTAATTTCGGAAGGCGGTGACAAAAAATTCAAATACAGCTCCAAAGACACCGACTTCCGAAATTAAAGTTATTTTTCACTTTGTAGTGTTTTTTTGGAAGTCGGTTGTTTTTTTTTTGGAAAAAGTTTTTTAATTCAAAGATCAGAAGCAAATAGAGAAACATAAATAAAACTATTTCATTGGCAAGTAAATGAAAATGTTCAGGTTTTCGCGTCACGTTTGCGGCCCTTCGTCCTTCGTCGTCGGCCCCTCTTTACATGCCGAATGCTAATGTCACCGGGACGGCCATCGATGGCATTTTATTGATAAAGTGTAGGTTTATGGAACGGGAATAAGAAACTGCCAAGAAAGGATTTTAAATACATGAATAATATAGAAACATTCAGTCGCGATTTAATTTAGATGGGCCCAAGGCCAAGAAGACGACCGACAATTTGACGACTGAGTCGATATGAGTCGTTTAGGGTTGAAACTCTAGGGCCATGGGGTCCGAGTGCCCACTTAGTTTTCCAAGTGGTTGGTCGACTTCTCACCTGACAAGAGGGCTGGCCTATTTTTGCCCAATGAATCAGCATCACCACACAACGTGGTCATTTGAGCACTTTTCCTGTTGACAACGATGCATACGATTTTTTTAGAGCCCGATGATTCTTTTTATTTATATAAATAAAAAGAAAACTCCTGACTGACTGACTCAACAACGCCCAGCCCAAACCCATGGACCTAGAAAGCTGAAATTTTGCACAAAGGTTGCATTTATAATTTGGACAAGGAAAAGGGAAGGATTTTTAGAAATTCAACCCCTAAGGGAGTTAAATAGGGGATGAAAGGTCCACGCGGGCGAAGCCGCTGGCAAAAACTAGTTGTTTTATATTTGTACATCAGTGGCAGAGGCACCATAAAGAATAACACGATTCCTACCGGCTACCCTTCGGGGATTCACATCGGCAACTCCATCGCTATTAAAAAGTGGCACGTCGCTACAAAAAATATAGTTACTCTGCGGGTATTTAATTCACCATAACATTCAAACAACAAAAACAAAAACTAAATTAACCCGGCGCCAAAACGTCATAATGGGGAACTAAAAATTAATACAACAGCGTTCCCGTAATGATGTCACTTTAGGTCTCGTGGCATCGCTTGATATGGACGAGGGCAAGCCGATGTACAACGGGTTATGACAGAGACAGATATAGAAAAATGCGTCAGACGAGCTGGAAAAATATTGCACATTATATTTGGTTTTCAGCTGTTCAATACTGTATTTAATTCTTTACATTGCTATATTAATTATAGAATTATAGTAAGTATTCTTTATTGATAAGGCCGAGTTCGCTTCGGCTTCTCTCTTAGAAAAATTTACATCTCGCCGCTGTTGTACATATTATTATTTCAGGTCTGTTTTTAAATTATTTCAATAATTCCAATTTAGTGAACCTTCTTCTAAATATCTTGTATATGCCTATAAAAATGTAATATTTCTGTAGCAAATTAACTAATTGTGATCGCAATTACATTACCAAAATGTTTCGTACCGCCCTTTACTCACACCGTATCGAAGGGTATCGAAATTAGCAATTTTATTGGATACAGATCGGCCATACGTCACGATAATTCTGCAATTAGGGAGGGATCAGACGCGGGTAATTATGTAGATTTACGTGGCCCTCCGAGATTGTGCCTCTCTGTAATTACTGTTGCGTTATCACTTTAAAACTTGGTAATTTATGTTTTATATTAATGATAAAAATAATCAATCAATTTTGATTGAAAGCTACACACACTGTTATGAATGAGCTATGGGGGCATGGAATGAAATAACGTATAATTACAACGTTTATTCGATGCGAACAAGTCTACATTTTCACAGAATTTTCCAAACGCAAATCTGAAACAAATTATTTGAAAGCTCATTGTAAATTCGCTTGACTGTTATTTTACTGCCTGCCTGCACTACATAAGGTCGACTTTTGCAGGCTACTTTTACAGTAAGTAGACATACTTGAGGTGTTTTGCGTACTTGTTAATCTGATGTCTCATAAATGGTGTAATACGAGCATAAGTAATACCACGGCACCTAGGCACGCGAGTCTTCTAATTTATGATAATACGATTATAAAAATTACGCAAACTCTCAAGTAACAAGTCTTGTTAAGTACCTAACAAGATAATAAAAATAAGCATTACCTATGTACGTATTTTTCTGTTCCTTTCTTCTTGTCTGTTTATATGTGAGTGCATAAATGGTTAAATAAATAAATAAATAAATAAAAACTTAAGTAATTAAGAATCAAGTGGTAATGTTGTACATGTCATAATATCAAACAGAATTGTTTTGATAAAGTTTGCTACGCAGACGGTGGCGTAGTCACGTAGGGCCTACGCCGTAGTATCGTTAGAAACTTTCTCGTCGACGATGCAATGTCTCATAATAATTAATAACATAATTTGGGACGCTAATATTTATTTATACAGGTGTTCAGTCTTTCATTCAACCGCCATTCGGCTCCTGGCCGTTAATAAAAAAAATGGAATGATTTGTTTCAAATCTTAATTTTTCTCTTGAATACCGAGACATAGCCTTGTAATATTCTCTTCAAAGTTGACTCCAAAATTACATTTTTCTTAAGGTAAAAATGTATGCAGCAGTGTGATTCTGTAAGACCTCATTCTAAACTTCGAATCTGAATCCGCTGTGAGTTTTTGATTGGCATTCTTAAAACTCGGTTGATAATTCGAATTTACACTAGCGCTACCCTTGCGAGCGTGTCAGCGAGATGAACTAAATTGACCGTGAGATTTTGACAGATAAAGTATGAGATGACGTAAGAAGTGGCATTCTGTAAGGTAATTCCCCCGTCACTCAGCTCCTCCATGCATCTTAATTCCCAAACAAGAGAAACAATCTCAGCACAGCTACTAAACACCTCTCTAATTAAAACAAACAACAACATCTCCTGTGATTCGGTATAATCTCAGCACTTCGGCTCACTTCGGCAGCTCTTAACTAATTGTCCGATTCACTCACTCTAATTAAATTTACATTTACAATCATTTGCTGCCTCCCTCTCTTCGCGGTGTTTTGCTTTCGCGGCTCATTGTGATTTTAGTTGAACAATCTGTTTAGGAGATTTTCAGGATGTAGGGAAGTTTTGGCAAGTCACGTTTGACAGGTAATACAGTAGGTACCAACCTCGGTAATTAATTAATACTGCTTGAAGAGGTAAGTACGGAAACGAATGTATTTTAACTGACTATTGCAACAAAAACAAAAGGAAGGGTTGTGTTTTTAGCAGCACCGTAGCACCTAAACTATTTATCCTAATATCCATAATCAGCCAATAATGTTCCCACAGCTGGGACACAGGCTGCCTCAGTGCCTCCTCTCGTGGAGAGGTAGTGGGCTAAAATCTACCACGCGGGTCCAGTGCGTTGTATGTTGGTAGACGTCAAATCTGTACCTCAGAGGTATACAATAGTAACTCCACTTTTTTTGAAAATATGTTTCTTGCACCATTCAAATCGCAAGAACCAGTTCTACATAATGCTATACGACATTAAGTCCTATGACACAAATGAAAAGAAATATCCAATCGTATATGACATTAAATCTACAATCCTCCAATGGGTATAGGACCTCAAATGATGTTAAGATTATTTACCTCTAAGCTTTGCGCCAACTTAATGTTGTTCATTGGAGTTAATGTTCTTTACCTCTGAACGAAAACTCGCGCGCAGCGCGTTAGTTATCCGTATGAACCGTCGCTTGCGTCAGTGCGTGCGTCGTCGTACCTACTGTGCGTGCAAAACTATCCGCGTAATTGTTAAAAATTGTTTTAAATAGTAATAACCTCATGTTTTCACGCGGAAAATTACTGTGTGGCCTAGTGAATATCGGAGATCAACATGATACAACTTCAGAATATGGTAAGTACTTTTTTAATTAAATTTAATAAAATACTTAGTGTAGCGAAAACGTGACGAGAGGTAAACAATAGTATCTCCGGTAAACGTCTTATGCCATTGATCTTTATTTCTTGGTGTTAAGATACTTTTTTCAATGTTCAAAATTGTTAGTAGGTAGGTTCACATTGTAGTGCCTATGGTATTAAGACTTTCTTATGATTCTTGTGGTATCAGTATTTACTCATATTAGGGTTTCGTGATAAGTAGTACTTATCACGAAACCATTTAAAAACCAAACTTCCCATTACTTTATAACAAAATATTGTAGTAAAACGTTTCGAGGATGAACTACAAGTAGATTCACCTTGAAACGTCATGTCATTGATCTATATTACAGTGTGATAAGGTCCATTTTTCAGTAACATAAACACAGCGGGTAGTTAGGTACACAATGTTCAAAGTAGGTTTTAAGATGATGCTTGCGATCCATCAATTTACTATTATTTTTATTAGACTCTGCACCGAAAACGCACAAACATAATTAGGTAATATAAAATATTAATTTAGGACAATATTATTTTGTATTTTTAGGATCTCAGAGAGAAGATTTCCAAGACTGGCATCGTTCCCACCAAGTTTTATCTTCAAAATCTTGTCAAGACCTGGACATGCTTGCAGCTCCCTCCGAAGTACATAACATCGGCGTTGGTATTGATTATGAAGCGCAACCGTCAACCCACTCTTTGTTCACTGACATTTCTGATGGAAAATATCAAGAAGACTTCAACAAAGGTACGTACATCAGCTGGCAGTTGACAACGACTGCTCGTCAATACTTTGTATGTTTTAACGATTAACTTTTCGCCATATCCTGTTATCTACAACCTAATAGGTGCATTCTCGCATAGTATGGATCAATTTTTATGTGTTTTAAATAAAAGCATATGTATGTAGCAGCTAAAGTAGAAACTGTTTTTTTAGGATCCCAGAGAGAAGAACAGCTTTTCCTGGAAATGCACGAAGGTTCATATTCAAGACCATGCCAAGATATTGAAGTAGTTCCGGCTGTAACCGAAGTAATGGATACCGTCGGCGATGCTACTGACAATGATGCACAACCGTCAACCTCTGCTTTGCTCACTGACATTTCAAATAATCTCGTGCCATCGTCTAGCTTTCACTACATGAGAACAGAAGATGGTATGAGCTCTGAGGAAGATTTTTCACTATCAGACGAAGAATATATTCCAAACACTGACGAAGACTCTACAGATGATGAATTCCAAAAACGAAGACAGGTAACTATACCAGAGTCAGAGAGGTCGTCCACCGATGATCTGGAAAATATGAGAGAACACGGAACGACTCAATCGTTGAACGGTACTTCTTCAGATATACAGCCAGAGCTAGCACCTCAAATTTCTGTAATTAAGAGTCGTAAAAGAACTTTAAATAAATTAAAATGGAAATGCAATTTAAGAAAACAAGGCGCAATCACAGGAAAATCATATACTTCTAAGAAAGGAAAAGTTGTTCCAGAAAAGAAGATGAAACCAGTATGTGCTTGCAGATTGAAATGTAGTGAACGTATAGATGAAACAGTTAGACAATTTATTTTTCAGAAGTATTACGCGGAAGAGATGACGTGGGATTTAAAAAGACAATTTATTATATCTAGAGTCTCAGAAGTTCCTACTGCTAGATCCAGACGCCGTGTTCCTGACCAACCCCCTAAAAGAACATACACACTATATTACACATTTTTAATTGATGAAAAACTCGAAAAGGTTTGCAAAAAGTTTTTTCTGAATACCTTAGCTATTTCAGAAACTGTTGTTAGAAACGCGATGAAAAAATCTATACAAGGATTTGTTCAAGCAGATAGACGAGGAAGACATCCACCGCCTAATAAAACAGAAGAAATAGTTAAAGAAACAGTACGAAAACACATAGGCAAGGTACCGAAATATGAGAGCCATTATAGTCGAAACAGAACAGAAAGACAGTATCTTGGAAGCCACCTAAATATTGACAAATTATATTCGTTGTATTTAGAGTTCTGTGCTGAAGAGGGTATACCGAAAGAGAATATGGCAAAGGCGTGGCTATACAGACATATTTTTAATACAGAGTTTAATCTCGGTTTCAGTCCTCCTGCTAATGACACTTGTGATGATTGTGATATGTTTGTTATCAAATACAAAAACGCCACAGATGAAACTGAAAAGAATAATATGAAAGCTCTACATAATAAACATCTTGAGGAAAGCAGTCTACGATATAGTTTGAAAGGATTTGATAAAGTTGCAGCTATTGAAAGCCACGGTGCCAAGAAAACGCTGACAGTAGACCTTCAAAAATGTTTACCCACACCTTATTTAAGTAATGGGCAGAGTTTCTATTATAGAAAGTTGTGGACTTTTAATTTCACAATTATGGATTCAGTATCCAAAGAAAGTTGGTGTTTTATGTGGGATGAGACTGTGGCAGGTCGAGGTGGAAATGAAATGGCTTCTGGAATAGTTAAGTTTTTTGAGCAGCTTAACGATAGCGTATTAAAAGAAGTAACAGTATGGAGCGACAACTGTGCCGGGCAGAATAAAAATATTTATTTAATGATGGCTTACTTGTGGATATTGTCTCAAAAAGAAAATGTGGAGGTAATAAACCACAAATATTTATTAAAAGGGCATACTCACATGGAAGTGGATGTAGTCCACTCAATAATAGAGAGAGAAAAAAAGAAAATCCAAGAGTTTCCCATCGTGACTCCTTGGGACTGGCAACAGTTTATAAAGAGCTGTTCAAGAAACTCAAAAATTAAAGTGGTAAACATGGAAAGTGCTAATTTCATGGATTTTTCGGCTTTTTGCAACGGATCATCAGCTCCTTTTGTACACAGAAAAAAATCTATTGCGGGAGAGTCTGTACCATATTCTGCTATAGTATGGATGCAATTCCGAAAAAATGAAATAGGTTCGATGTTCTACAAAACTTCTTTTGATCAGGAAACTTTTGAAGAAGTCAGTTTCATACGAAATAAACGGAGAGGATTTTCAGTACCCACGCCGAAACCAATTCGAGAAACTCAAAAGCCCATTTCCAGATTCAAATACAACGACTTACAAAAATCGTTGCAGTGGATTCCATCCATGTTCCACGATTATTATAGGAATCTTCCATGTGCAGATGTCCCTGACTTACCTGAGGCAAGCGAGTAGCTATGTTGGCTATTAAAAATAAATCCAATTTTGATTTTCAGCTTTGTGAAGTAAATTTTGTTTCATTTTATTAGTAAACCACCCCCATATTCTTAAATAATTCCATAACGCTGCATACTGACAAGAGACATAATGTTTCTAGTTGCTGATTTCCTATAAAATCCGAAAGTTTTATTTCGAGGTAAACAATAGTATGATATCATAATGCTTTCTTATAACACCAGGTTAATTTATGTTACAAGGTAAATAGTCTCAAGTCCACGAAATCAGATAAGAATTAAGATTATTGTAATTATGAGTACAACATAATAATTTCATCTAATAACAATTAAAAATACTGTTGAGTTTGTTCCAATATCTTTAAAGCAACTATGTCAAAACTGCATTCAAAGTTTCACTCCGCGCATTTTTGCCTCTCCTGTAAAATTTTCATTTTGTCACATAATGTTGTATACCTCTGAGGTACAGAAATGTCTTCGAATTTTTAGTACGTGCCGGTTTGGTTTCCTCATGATGTTTTCCTTCACCGTTTTAAGAGCAGTGGTGATGAACACAAAGTTTACACAAAGTAAAGGGCCTGTCTGACCCTGGGTCACAAGTCATAACCCACGACCTACCACATGTAAGTGACGTCACCACTGGGCTAAAACTGCTCCTACTACTACACCGCACTGTGGATTCTAATGAATTTGTTCTGACTAAGTATACGAAAACCGAAAAAAATAGACATCGATTTCTTGTTGATACCTTTTCAGTTGGCGTTTTTGTCGGTGGACGGTACTATACCTATTTCTTACTGTTACTCATGAGATTACTACACAAGTGGTATCACTATGTACGGCACCTATCTACTTGACGAGACACATCTAGGTACATCTAGTAAGTACTGCAATTAGCTACTTAAAGACTATGGCTTACCTTCTCCACCTTACATCCTGACAAAATCTTTGCTTTTGATTTGATCCTTACAAACCAAATAGAAAACCTGATAGACTTCTGAAACATAGAAACAAACGTTTGAAATTTTCCTGAAAATCAAAAAGCCTCGCGTATTCAACACAACCGGTGTAATGGTCCCGGAAGTCAAGCCGCCTCTGCGATCTGTATCCACCTTCAGTTTCAACCGTGTGCCTACAATCACACTAAACGCAGATTGAAAACGAATAAAAAGCTCTTCCAATATCCAATAAAGTTCGCCACGTAAAAAGTTTCAAGCAAATAGGTTTTATTTTACATTCTCGGTGCGTTCGTTTCACTCAGCCGACGCCGCCCAATCAGAGTTGTAAAAAGTAAAAATGGCGAATTGAAAAACTCCAGTTTTACGGAATTATGACGAGGGAGACATCCGCGAGTCATGACTTTATGGAGACTTTATTTCACGTCTGATAAGGTAGATACTTAGCTACTGAGTGTATTTTGAAAAACCACCTTGTAAGTTTTTTATTTCATTAGGTACCTACTTGGGTACATTGTTACAATTTTCTAGCTCTTGTTGTCGTAATGTGGGCTTATTGCTAGGTAATAACAGCCACACGGGTCGACCGATCAGGTTAAGCTACGCTTGCCACGGTTGGTCCGTCAGAAGACTCAGAAGCCCGAAAGTCTGACAACCAGTCTTACCAAGGATTATCGTAATACCCAGTACCTGGGTTGTGAATGTAGACTGGAAGCCGACGACAACATAGTTGAGAATAGGTTAAGCAAATGATGATGACATAATAATATCATGATCGTAATTAATTGATTCAATAATTTTACAAAACAATTAACAATCTACCGACGCCATTAACTTGATTCTGGCAATATAAGTACAGGAAAAGTTTTTATTCAGTACGCAAACTGTAACCATGAATTCAGTACCTACATCATTCTAGATCCCCCAGCGCAGAAATTTTTCGTCGGTTATGCAAAAAAAAAATCAGCTGTTCCATACATTTTGACCGCGTAGTATTGCACTTTTCTATGAAACAACATTTTTTTTGTATAACCGACGAAAAATTTCTGCTCTGAGGGGTCTAGAATGATATGCTGAATTCATGGTTACAGTTTGTGCACTGGATAAAAACTTTTCCTGTATACACACAAATTCATTAGTAACACGATACTCCTAACATCACTAATACGCTGCTAGACTAATTGTCTTACACGTAGTACACTAATTCCGAGCTAGTCAACACACAATAGAATACTAACCAACGGAACACATATAGGTACACACACGTACAACTTGTGTACAACGTAAGGATGTGTCTACAGGGGTAGGTAAAATGAGGCAACTTTTAGAATTTTTGTTGTGTGACTTGCTACTTATTCAAAAACTGTTTAACTAACCGAATATGTTGTAATTCACTAAAACCGTTAATGTGGATGAAGACCTAAATCGTCACCATCTTCCTGCCCTTGTCTCATTTGACTTGGGGTCGGCGCAACACGTTTTGTTTTTCATTCTCTTTTGTCACGCTATCGTTCACTCCATAGTGCCTTCACTTTCGTTCCTCACACAAACCATCCATCATATATTTGGCTTTCCTCTCGCTCTCCATTCATCAACCTTTATTTTATACCTGTACTAGCTTCTGCCCGCGGCTTCGCCCGCATGAAAGTCGGAAGTCATCCCGCGGGAACGTACTACCGGGATAAAAAGTATCCTATGTATTCATCTAGGTTATAATCTATCTGTGTGCCAAATTTCATCCAATTCCATTCAGTAGTTTTTGCGTGAAACAGTAACAAACATCCATCCATACTTACAAACTTTCGCGTTTATAATATTAGTAGGATTACCAGTGTATGGCTTTGGCAAGCAAGGTTGAACCCGTGAATATGACAAATTCTTAGCGCTTAATCTTACTTCATCGTACTGATCCACTCCAGTACAAACACACCTTTCCCACCATTCCAACTACTTCCAAGTGTAAAGCAAGTTATCCCAGAGCTGGGAGAAGTTCAACAATGACTAGGAATCAGCCCGACATGTTTATAGCGGGAACTGGATGCCGACCTGCGATCCATCCTCAAGTTTACTACACCTGAATAGCGGAGCTGCTAGACTTCACACGAGTTAGTTTAGTTAGTGAGTTTCCTTTTAATCTTTGTAAAAAGTTCGGTCAAGGAAGTTTGAATATATATTGGTACCTACACGTTTAAATTGCTAAAGCTTTGGTTTCTTAAGAAACAGGTGAACGGTCATATACAATAACGGTTTTCCAAATACAAAAGCAGAGCGAAAAATAACAGATTTCATGACGGCCATTATGATAATATGACGGAACCGCTTTCCTAGAAAACGGTAGCTTTATTAAATTTTCCTGTTTGAAAACAAGACATTTCCCTCCCTTGTTTCTGATGCAATTAAACAGAAGAGAGTTTTAAATCTTACATTTTTTATTTTTTTTTAAGAATCCGCATCAAATTCAAATCCCTAAAAGTTTAAAAAAGTAACTCAAAACTCCGTCCCAAACCACGCAGACTGTTTGAAATTAAAAAGGAATTCAATTCAAATTTAGAATTCTTACAGGGGCTGGGGTTGCCACCTCGCCGAACTTTACCCATAACATGTAAATGGGGAAAGTTTTGGCTAATTGCTTGCAAGACTGTCGCCAGACTGGCTCAACTCACTTAATTAAACCTACAATCTTTACTACGAGATTGCTTATATTTACTATTAATTAGGTACATGTTGTAATAATCTCATATTTCATTAATTTTAATGGAGTAATAAGGCTAAGGTACCTACTTATAAGTAATAACTACTATAAACCGAATAACAATTAGGTACCAAAGTAAGTTGGTACCTACATCAATAGGTACCTAACTGAAATCACGCTATAACACAGCTATTGATACCTACAACCTTTCAAATAAGGCGATTACATTATTTAAAAAAAAAAACATTATATTCATAAAAACATTTATGAAATAAACATAAAAATGGGTAGGTAGATAAGATATAGGTATACCTAATTAACTAGGAGACAGAGACCGAAACTAGACAGCAAAACTTCTTTATTTTCAAAATGTGCTTCCTCTTAAGACAAAAGTTAATCGTATAAAATTAAATTACTTACCTCCAAAAAAGCCTTCATAATAGATTTCCTCATCACGCACGCAGCCAATCAACAAAGTTTAATAACTTTTAAAACATTAAAGTAACGTCGCGAAAATCGATAACCAACAGTAAGGGCCATAGACAAGCTTATTAAAAACTCCCTGCAATCGTTTTGCAACAGTCCGCGGGCAAAATGTTGTTTAAACGACATTTTTTCGGCAATTACTCTTCAATTAGGGGATTTTTGGGAGTTGGGGGAAAAGCGACGGGATTTACTTGTTTTATGTTATGCGTCCGTATAATGGAACGAATCTGTGATGCAGATTTCGTTGAATAATTTTATTGTTTGTGAAAATGTAAGCGAACAATTTGACAATGATCAACCACGCGTGAAGTCATAAAATTATATGGTGAACGTTAATTTAACTCTTTTAACCTACTACGGCGAAGCAAAAAGGATGGTTATGATTTTGACCGGTATGTATGTATATGTGCATCTCTTCCCTCATAACTTCTAAACTACTTATCTTAATTTGACAAATAAGGTATCGTTGTAACCGTCTTCGTCGTCCGCTGGTATAGCATAAGCCTTGTGACGTCACAATGGCGCCCTCTAGAGACGACGATAAAGATGAACTAAAAAAATGGGTATCAAATGATTCGTACATTTAATAGCCTCTCGGCCTCCTTAAAGAGGGGACTTACCACCGCAATCGATTTTATTACTTTCTACAATGATATAATTCAGGTAATTCAACTCCCATCTTCATCATTCATCAATAACAATACATTCTAACAAGCAAGTGATCATAAGCTTTGGGGCAAGGTGGCATACGAGCACGGCTTTCAGATGAGAATATTTATTTGTTTCATACTTTTTAGAGCGTGATTTTTCAATAGTTGGGCTTACTTTTTATCATAAAGAATTATTATCAATCAAGAATATTACCGAATTTTCGGCAAGCTAAATATTGATAACGGGATGGAGTGACCATCAGGCCTGCGTGTTATCTGTATCTGGATAGGTTTCTACAGGTATTATGAGTAGTAATGCTTCTAAAAAGTACTCCTAACACTAAAATATTCTGTTTGCAGCTTCATTCACACAACGGTAACCAAAATAAAACTATTATTTTCCATGCATTATTCAGAAAACAATCCAAAGAATAGTTGCGAGCTACTCCATCAGAAAGGATTACCTCAAATCCGGGACAAATTGAAGATTTTCTCGACGCCATGCCAGCAACGGGAAGAAATAAACTTACGTCTTTGTTCAATGTATGTAGTAGTACAGTCAGCTGCACGTCCAGGGTAACCATTATAATGGTTTTTTGATATAGATAGCAATAGCAATAGATAGATAGCAAAGCAAGCAAGCTAGATAGTAGATAGATTGCAATTATGTGGCGGTAGGGGCGATTTTTCAAAGTTGAAATGTTACTAGCTACCGAACTTACCAAAGTGCGGTCGACCTTACCACACCACCTACGCGTGGCAAAATCATTAAATGGGTAGGTATACTTATTTACAACCTGTTTCTATTAGGCATTATCGAACCACAGTTACGGTATATATTGTGATGGTGTCAACTAGGTACCCTACTCTAATATAGAATAAAATAAATTGTGAAAAATGCGCCTTCCAAGAAATAATAGCAAAACTTCCGATACTGTGATTATGATTCCAACAGGCGTTGAGTTTTAGTAATGCCACTCCATCAAGCCAGCTTTGAAAAAAAGTCATAGCAATACATCAGTCAACACGCCTGTATGAGAATTGAAAATTGAGAGATTTCTACATATACATATAGTCTTGAGAGATCAAGACTGGACAGATATGTTTATGTAGAAAACTCTCAATTTTTGGAGCTATGTCTATGTGCCAATAAATCCTACTTTTATTATTATAAATGTGAAAGTTTGTGAAGATGTTGGATGTTTGTTACTCGATCACGCAAAAACGGCTGAACGTATTTAGATGAAATTTGGCACACAGATATTTTATAACCTGGATTAACACATAGGATAGTTTTCATCCCGGTAGTACGTTCCCGTGGGATAATTTTCAACCACCACGCGGGTGAAGCCGCAGGCAACAGCTAGTAAGTTATAAAAAGCGAGCTTATTGCCTTCCAGCGGGTACAAATCCAGACTGCTTCTGAAAAAAAAACTTACGGTGAAAGCGAATGATATTCAACATTCAACCAGGCACTGACCTGCACATTGCAAAAAACATAAGAAAATTTGAATTTCGCGGGTCACCACTGTATTGGAGCTTGTAACGAGAAGCCAAACACCTTCTCAGCCTTTTATTATTTTAACTTTTACATAAACATAATTTATAATGTAATCCAAATTAATAATCCAAAGATTATTAATCCACCCTTACCTGTTCGAAAAATCAAAGGAAATCATTTATTTCTAAACCTAATAAATAATACTATTAAAAAAATTAACAGTTATTACCAGTTTCATTATTACTAAAAATCTATCAATTTTTTTTCTATTGATTGAACTTTTAACCTGAGATTTCACGCACTTGTTATGGAACGCAATATGCGTTCGGAAACCAGTAACAGTCTGATGGCGGTCACAGGGAAAATATAAATTGATCCAAGTCATACTAATAGAACGACTTGCTTGCAAGTAATAATTGTATAATTTGAATCAAAAAATAAAAATAAGTTTAAAATTATTTGTAACACTATCATTTTAATAATATTGATTAAATTTTTTGACAAGACGACGCGTGACGCAACGGAGGTAAGATGCCGTAGTTTCTGAACGGACTAATGTCAATTTATCTACTTGCGTGTGCATACAAGTCGTCAATTTTACCAAATTAGCACAGTTTTCACAATAAAATTAACAGATCAAGCTACCATAAGTGATGGCTGGGAAGCTGAATAAATTCGAAACGCCCAGCTCTGCCAGCTCCGATAGGTAAAGCGAGTGTGTTAACCTTCTGAAATGTTTATTTAAACAGCTGGCCCGTGTTATAAAAAAATGCGCTGTTGAAGAATCGTTTTCAGTGTTGGCTTAGTCATCGTGCAGTCTACGAGGTGTTTTTGCGTGCCGTGTTTTTGTGCTAAACATAATACATTATAATTCGTGGAAGCAACGTTGCATTATAACCTCTGCACGCAGTGTGATATTTTTAGAAAATCGTTTAGTTCATTGGCAGCTCGCTTCTCGCTGAATAATCGTGTCGTGGAAACACGTGGTCGGCTCTGAACGTGCCCAAACACGCACTCTAGTTGCGACGACACTGCAATATCAAGATATGGAGGCAGGTTCATTGATCTTCCCAAACCCGTAAGATATTCCGTCAATACGATGTTAGGACGTCTGTGTGACTAGCCGCCGGCTTCTGTGCAGTGAACACACGCATTTTATGTTATTTGTGCTTAGAACTGTGTTATTATTATGTTGCTTTTGCACAGGAGTGCTACCTGCCGCATTCTGTGATCAACAGCTTTTTCTGTAGTGACAGCACATTGCACACATGACTGTGACATTTCGAGTATGTTTGTTGACTAATCTTGACTAAACAAAAAATATAAACACTGGCAATGACCTTCATAATATGATAATCAAGTATAAATAAGTAAAACATCATTTTTACATTTATTTTATCAGAGTTTTAGTCTGATAAAACGAATCAAAATGATAATAGGTCTGATTGTATCTTGATTCATAAACTTACAAAGAAATACATAAAAACGCACTAAGTATTTTGTTTTGCAAATAAACCTAATTCTAGAATTCAATTTGAATAACCTTGATCTAAAAATTATATTATCTGTCGGTTTACTGCTATTGTTATCTAGACAAGTTTGTGACCTATACTCAAATTAAATCTTGAGTGCCTATTATTAATTCAACAACAATGTTGTTTAAATAATTGTCTCAGATAAAATATAAGACCTAGAAATTAATATTATAATTTATACCAAAATCTACTTTCTTTACTAACTTAGGCTTTTGACTGTCTGTACATATTTTACTGTTTTTCTCACAAACAATTAATTATGTATTAATTGACAGTCAACATTATATTGTTTTCATGATAGACTACTAGGTAGGTTACAAATAACAGTAACCAATAAATAAAACATTATTGTTATAATAAAAATAAACATCCAACAAACAAAGGTAAGTAATTATCAACTACAATATCAGTGTTATTAACACATTAATTATGAACTGATAATGATGTAAACATCACAGCACTGTGAGAAACAGAGAAGCAACTTATTCTTTAACTTCTTAATGTATTTATTTCCAGTACATAATTTTTATGCGGCATATTTTTCTTTATGGCATCTGAAACCACTTCCTAAAAAGGTTTTCATTAAAAAAATGGGCTTGCAACGCATAGAGATGATTTAAAAAAAAATTGACTGATTTAGCAATATGCTTTTCTGAAAAAAAAAGTCTTTAGTGTACTGTAGTATAGGGTGGCAGGGACATCGACCCACAACCTGTTACCATGTTCAATACACATTCCTGAGCAAATTTTTTCATTGGTTATTAAAAACAAAAAGCTGGTCAATACATTTTGACCACAATGTATAGGTATTGCATTTATCAATGAAACAGCAGTTTTTTTTTTATAACTGACGAAAAATTTCTACACTAGGAGGTTTCCATCATTCATCATGTGCTGAATTCATGGTTAGTTTGCACCAGGATGTGATGCCACTTTGTACAAAGAATTTATTTCCGAATGTACTTAACCGGTACAGTACCGCCGCGCTGACCCAGTTAAGGGGCCATTACAATAAATAATTATTTGTGTCTCATTAGCCGGTAGTTGATCAGTTAAAACTTAGTCACAGTTTATTTCAGGTTAAACAATAGTTGCGTTCCCTCATCATAGATATTTCCCCATTGTATGAAAATTGACTTTCAATTATAACTAGCATTACTGGAATAAGGCTGGAGGTTGACGATTTGGAGGACCGATAGGCAGTCACTCCATGTAAAGTACTTGAATCCAGTTAGACTGGAAGCCAACTCCAAAATAGTTGGGAAAAGGGTAGGCGGATGATGACTGAAATAAGACGGCTATTAATATAATTAACTGGTTTATATAATTAGCGTGTAAGTATTGATTGTAAACAGAGATTAAAACAATATATCAGTTTCAATTGAATTAAATATTATCAATTGATTCATAATACGATAAATATTATCTGTTGTTTTGTCTTTTATAATAGTGATTGATTGGAATAGGTATTACAGTCTCCAAATTACTATAAACACTTTTGACACTTGAGCAGTAGTTGCACTAGTTGCCCAGTGGTATCGGTTCCAACCTACGACTTGAAAGTCATAGGTTCGAAGCCAGGCATGCACTTTAGTTTCATCACCAATGCTCTCATAACGATAAAGTAAAACATCGTGAGAAAAGCAGCATGTTCTAGTATCAAAAATTCGAAGACATGTGACATCTACCAATCGCACTGCGGCCGCGTGGTGGATACACAGCCTGCTTCCTCTCACTGAGAGGAGGCTAGTGTCCCAGCTGTGGGAACATTATGCTATTTTTGACACAGCTGCTCAATTTAATCTATCGTACTGTTGCATACTTATGCCAAATTACAACAGCAAACAAATAATTCTTGATTATTTCTTCGCTCTGGATAGGCTTACTTACTAGCCTGACTAAACCTGGGCCCGCACTACTGAATAACACTAAGGCAACACCTGGGCACATTTTACACAACCTCACTCAAAACTCAAGCATTTTATAAGCAGTCTATAATGTTCCCACGGCTGGGGCACAGGCCTCCTCTCGGTGAGAGGAAGTAGGCCGTAATCCACCACATGGGGCCAGTGTGGGTTGGTAGATATCACATGTCTTCGAATTGTTGGTTCTAGGACATGCCGGTTTCCTCACAATGTTTTCCTGCACCGTTTCAAGAGCATTGGTGAATTAATAATTTACACAAAGTAAATCGCCCGTCTGAGCTCCCAACCTACGACCTACAGCTTACTTAAAACTAATTTCAACCAATCAAATGGTTTTCCTGCCAGGGGTACACAAAGAGATACCGCGGCCCCTGGCACACAGGCAACTGAGGGAACACGGGTGGGTTTTAGTCAGTAAAAGTCTGACACGCCCTCCTACTCCACCCAGAGCGGGAGAAGTTATTTGATGATTTCCCACCCAAAAAAAAAAACATTGTTTTAAACTAGTTTTAAATAACGCTTTTAGTTTTGATTTAGGTTCTGTAATATGAGCCCTATTGTTTTGAAGAATCTGTTATTGAAAGGATATTTTGTTTTTACACCACTGTTTCTTCCTGTGCTGTGTGCTATAAATACACATGAATAACATTGTTGTTGATAACTGTAATTGCATGGACCTTTACGAGAAAATTATAGTGCCTAGGTACATACACAATAATAAAGTACAATTAGCATTTTTGTTTGTTAATTACAATGTCTAGAATTACTTTTTTAAAGCTGATAAAAATAATTCACCTGCATAATATTTTATCAGTCATATTAAGAGTGTAAATAAAAGTATTTAGCTTAAAATAAACGATTTATCAGAAGCTAAAATGGTATCTATTTAAAGAAATATATAGGTAGTACCTAGCATACTCTTGACTGCAGCGAGTAGGTAACAGTTTTAGTTGCACTTCTATGCTTAATAAAATAACACTTATCATTGTTTTACCAACAACAAAACTAGTCATAGTTTACTGTTTATCACTTCATAAATCCCATTTCGACCTCGTTTCAATGGGAAGAACAGACCTTGGTCTTATTTCGGAACTATTATTAAACTACGTATTCCACAGAGCACAGACTGAGATTTAATAAAACAGCTGGTTAATCTCACAGAAGTCATAAATAAATAGGGGAAAGAAGGCTATCCAATACAATAGATTTTCTTCGTTAAAACGTATTATTCTTCCAAGGTATTCTTTCTCACCATAAATATTAAATAAGTAGTTGGTTGAAACGACCTACAGACATGCCGTCTTTTCACAAGTGTTCCGAGAAAGTAATACTTGTATTCAAAAGATAAGTCATAGTTATTGAGAAAACGAGAATAATTTTATGAATGGATTTTCCCGTAAATCAAGTGGAACTGATTGGCAGTTAGCCAAATATGAGATTTTCAATGTCATTGTTTTTTCCTCATTGATGTTTATCTTTAAATGTTTACCTACCCGCAAAAAAGATTTTAAACTTGGCTGTGTAGCCTGCAGTTTATTCACTTTGTTGAAGTTCATACACACTATCGATCACTAATAGTTCTTTATTAGTGATCGATGATACACACTTAATTAAATAATGGTAGGTATAGAGGTGCAGGCTTAATGAACCATGTACACATGTCATGTGCTACTTTACATCTCCACTTTCTTTGTGAACAAGAATAACGCGAGATAAATATACCGTTGGCGTTATGCAAAAATACAAATAGTTTTTAACCAACTTCAGAAAAGGATGGAATTTATATTTTTTTTAACAAAATTTGTTAATTTTATACCTAATCGCTTTTCGGTAGGTTTTTTTTCGATATTAGAACTTTTTTCCTAGAAAGTTTTTTGTCATTGTTTTTAGTTGAGTCCATTAGGTAAGCGATGTTATAGCAACACGAGACACACCTCTCGCTTATCAAATGTTATCGCACATAATTCCGACGAGAGATAACACAGTTTACGCGGTTTTGCGATTACTGATAACTTTTATCTGACTGATACATTAGTTTGCACTAGTCGATAAATGTTTGCATACCGTGCAATTCCATGGTTTGTTATGAAAGTATAAGCGAATCTTGTTGAGTCGACGACAGACGTTCATTTATGAAACATTTTGAAATTGCCACGCGCGATGTTTTTTTCATTTTCATAATAATCTTAACAATTTAAGTACCTACATTCTTTTGTAATCCGTTATTTGTAGATCTTTGACAGTTTTCACGGATCATCCGAAACCCAAATTCTGACTAGCTGTCTTACCAAGGGGTATCGTGTTACCCAGTAACTGGGTTGTGGAAGTTAGAGAAAATACTGGTAATCAGCAGGCTTAGCATGACGCTTTCTATTTCTACTCTGCTGTAGAACAGAAATCGCTTGTCTACATTCCTCGGTACAAAACTTACAACTGTCTACACGGAAACGTCATTTTTGTCTACTCTTCCGTCGACAAAACGCTTCTCTACGGTTCTCGTGCTAAGCCGGCTGGTTAGACTGGAAACCGACCCCACATTGCGTAACACACGATCAATCACAATCTGAATCATTTTGAATCTTACAAAATGATTGCTAATCCATTGTTTCATAAGTCCGACAATGTGTGTGCTCACCATTTTGAATTGTGAAAATGAAAGATATTCCTACTGTTTACACTTTACACAATTACCTACCCCGCCATCTAGGCTGATTGTATTTAGCTTGCTGAAATGCACTTTGCCCACACCCCGTGGACACAAAAGGGACTAACGCCCCCTCCCATTTTTTATTCCAGCCTGTGACTTAGGTACCTACTAATTTTAATTCACAAGAAGGTGCGAGAAATTGCTGCTTTATCTCCTCAATATGCAATACTCGACACAACTAAATGATGTTTATCATATGCCGATTTAGAGTAAAGTTCGCCGATACGAACTAATCTGCATTTAAACAAAATAATATCTCTGTCATGTCGCTGAACTTTTCATAACAATCATTATCATTTGCATGATTTGTTAAATAGGTATAGTAATGTGTGTTTTTCGTAAACTTGCACTTTATTTGGGGTGGGAACCGCATGAACCGCAGTCCGCACCATATATCAATGTGATCTATGTATTATACCTAGGGTTGCCATCCGTCCGGGTTTCCCCGGATTTGTCCTAGTTTAGAAGGCATCCGGGGAGCGTCCGGGCGGGGCTTCATCTGTAGTCCGGGTTTATTTTAAGAATAAAAAAATTCTAACTGATTATTAAAACAATTTATTCTGTTTTGTTGGTTAGTTACATTTAAATTGATGATAAAAGATTAGGAAAAATTAATAAATTTAATTAAGGTCTGAAAATAAATAAAAAGGTGATTTATGACATTTTCAACTGTTTTTTATTACACTGACTGTTTAAAAAAACCAGTTGACAGTCCGGGTTCTGGGCTCTAAAATCCGGGGTTTTCACGCGTCTTGGTTGCCAAATTTTAGAGATGGCAACCCTAATTATACCTATATGGCACAGGCGGTGAAACGGTGGCACTAAATGTGACCTTTGGCACACCTTACGTCATAAGGTCATGGTCAAAACTTGTCAGATGGACTTGTTTCTTACCTATTGACTTATTATTCTTCATTATATCAGCCTGTAGGCTAGGACTACACGACCAAGACCGAATCCACAAAACAAATTATACCGATCTGTCACCCTGCTTTGTAGGGGACAAAGCAGGGTGACAGATCGGTATAATTTGTCTTAGACTTCGTCTAAGACAACCATGGCTTAAATGGTTCTAAATTGTCTATACTATCTTCACCTTAAAGCTTTGCACCCATCTTCCAATCACCCTGTATAAAATTATTAAAAGTAATGCCACACATTTTATGCAACATTACATTAAAGAAAAGACGAAAAGTGGTTTGGGTTTATAATCATCCGTCTCCGATCTATCCCCCCATGGGGACAAAGCAGGGTGACAGATCGGAATAATTCCACATAACGAAGCAAGACTCCCGAGAGTCTCGCAACAATATAAAATTAATTTTGTCTTATTATTTGACGATTTTGGCTCAAAACTGTTCGGAAACGGGAGCCTAAGTAGGGCTAGCCCTAGCCTAGGGGCTGATAGTGCTGATACCCATACCCATGAGCAGATTGCCCACTTTAAACATCATCATGTGTTATTTCATTTTCAGTGACACAGAACTGGCACTGGAGCTGAGCGAGCAGGTGTTCCTAGATGATGACGAGTACCAGACGCGGGCGCCCGCCTCCCCCACCACCGTCCCCAACGTGAGGCCCTACAGGCCCCCTTCCACAGGTAACAACATAATCCTTGTTGAACACTATGACTTATTTAAAGGCAGCGTTGTGAGTAGGCGTCAATAAGGCCTCAGTTCGAGACTGATACCGAACCATACATAAAATTGACTGTCTCTGGACGAGTTATTAAAGGAAGACTCAGGACGAGGCGAAATAAGTGGTCTCCCTCATGCAGAGAGTGTCACAGATCCTTACATAAAACCGACTGCCTCTAGGCAACCAAATAGTCAGCTTCGATATCTGTAGAAGTAGCCTCAAGTCGAGACACGGATCTTTAGTAGATATGGAATTTACTGACTAGGTCAGCCGGTGTCGAATTGTTTTCGTACGTCATTCGAGCCTTATGTGCATCGCGCTGACCTTCAATACAACTGGTCTACATCTCGTCTTCGTTTAACTGCACCAACCTGAATATTATACATATAGAAGACAATCGCCTTTCGTAATAAAATAAATATTGGCATTCTTCTGACGGCAGTTACCTATCTCCGATTGCGAAAGGTCGTGCAATAAATTCAATAACGATTTATCTGCCCTAGATTGTGAAGTATACAGGGTTATTTTTGTTTTAATCATGACTAACGACCCTTTCCTAATTCGCAAGGTTTTTACGATTTGAGAATGCATCGAGATTTCTTTATTATAATTAAGTTTAAGACTGTATAATTAAAATTTATTCCGGAAGGTTTTTGTGTGTAATTTATACTTACACAAAAACCTTCCGGAATAAATTTTCTAAATGATGGTGAAAACCGTTAACCGTTAAAAGATTATTCCATGTTTATTTGTTTTTTGTTTTTACTTTTCCACTTATTAATTAGTTTGTTAGTATATTATGTTATGTAGTCTCGATGAGGCTAACTAGCTTAACTGTAGCCAATTCCAACATTCATTTAATTTTAAAAAATAACAAAATGTTGTATGTACCTATTTTATAGTGCCTAAGATACAGGCTGTGCCTAGTGACTAACGATAACTCCATAGTGTAATTTTGAATGGTACTCTATAATATCTATATCCATAGTTTCTTAACTATAACCTTTGTGAAGTTATGTCAGTTCAGTTTATTTGACCCTGTAGAAACCTAAGATTAATTCAGAATTTTACCTCTTATCAAGAACTCGCGAATTATTTTCGCCCAGCCCCCATTTTAATAGTAATCCATTGATCGGTTGACGTTTACAACTAAACAAACAGCAGCTGATTCACATCCCATCTATAATTAGATCCTTTTCTCTATGCTCACGTAGATCGTGGCAACAACCTATGACGTGAGACGTGAGGTCAGTCGCCGGAACACTGCTGAGAAAGGAGAATGCTCTAGAAAAATAGTTTTCTAGTTGTTTGCATTATTTGTGGTGTAAAAGTCATGACCTTCTAATAGAAATCGTCGAATTTGGGCAGTCATGAGCTGGAAACTTTCTTTACTTATGTATAGTCTACTGTTGTCGATCTCTGTCTGTAATAGTCAGAATTTTGAATTTTGTTGCTTTCTATTCTCGCGTCTAGATATTTGAGATTCTAAATATTCATAATCATTATCATTTATTTGCAAAAAATCATTGGTACAGTGTTGGTCTTAAAGTCAGTAAATAAGCTTTTTGACATGCAAAACATTAAAATGTATTTTATGCTAGAGTTTAAAATTAAGTCCAATGGCATGCCCATATTACACATGGAATATAGGAATTAAAATTAAAAAGAAAGTTATACTTAATTAACCTGAAAATAATTATTAATTAACAAAACCCTAACCGTTCCCTAACCCTTCCCTAACCTTCGCTTCATAAATTAACCTTCGACAGCGTATTGGTCGGAAATTATGCCACTGGAAAGGACTACAAAGCACGTCATGGTCCACCTGTGTGTTAAATTTTATCAAAATCCGTTTCTTCGGATTTCGATGAAATTCGACTATTTTTAGGGTTCCGTACCTCAAAAGGTAAAAAAGGAACCCTTATATTATAAGATCACTCTCTTGTCCGTCTGTCTGTCCGTGTGTCACCACCGATTTTCTCAGGAACGGGTGGACCTAGCAAGTTGAAATTTATACCAGATACTGAGGTCTATAGTCCCTATTAGGTTATAAAAATCAATGTCCTGGTCATTGTCAATTTTCATTAAAAGCAAGGTCTTATAGCACAAGTAAAGGGAAAATTTCGAAAAATAAAAAAGTTGAAAATTAAGGTAAATTTTGGTACAAGTTTTCACGAAAATCTAAATTTGCTCATATCTTTTTATTATGGCGGTATAATGGGTAGGTACGGAACCCTCGGCGCACGAGTTCGTTTCGCACTTGACCGGTTTTTTTTAGTTATCTAACTGAAAAATATAGTTATTTTCACATTTATAATATTCGTATCTCCAAATATTACGCATAGAAAACATAATTATGTGGATAAAGGTAAACCAAAGCCGTAAAATTTGATTAAAAAAAATAAGTTCAAAAATTAAAACCTAAAAATCACGCTCTAAAATATGACAGAAGAAAATATTATCGTTTGAAAACCGTGGTCGTATGCCACCGCCCTAAAGTTTATGATGTTTTGTTATTTTAGATTTTGAATTAAAGTGGTTGCAAAAAAAAATGCACGTCAACCGGAGAACCTCTTTTTCGGTTAATAAATACAATTTATCACGGTATGTAGAGCAAACTACACCTCATAATAACAACGCAAGAATTCCCATTAAATAAGTACCTGAATTACTTGCAAGTAGTTATGCAAGTAACAATACATCTGCTGTCTCCATTACAACATGCACAATCTCACGTCAAATTAAATAAAACAATAAGAAGTTCATAAATATTATGGCACATACATTATAATATGCAATTGCTCTTATAACAACAAAGGTCAAGCATTGTTATTAACAATATAACTGCAATAATAAATGTTATGCACGTCCTGTAAAGTTTAATTTTTATTGTAACTCCAGCTGACTGAACTTGATCCATGTACAGACGCCAGCAGGTCAAGCTATCCCAAACTTTCAAATTTTCCCAGTTGAACATGAACCTTGTTGTATTGTAATAAAGTTGAAAATCTATCAAACAAATTTGACAGATTGGGGTAGCTTGGTGTTCTGTTCTGTTCTGTTCTTTGTACGTAAGTCGATGTGAAAACTTGGTGTTTGACCTACATGAGCTACTTGTAATACAGGTTGGCAGGGACATAATTAAACCCACAACCTGTTAATACAATCAAATAAATAAATAAATGATTTTCTAGACATGTCTCTCGCGTAGACATGTCTCGTTGGTTACGAAAAAGAAGCTGTTACATGGAATAGTTCAATACCTACGCGGTCAGAATCTATGAAATAGCATTTTTTTTTAATAACCGACGAAAAATTTCAACGTATGGGTTGCAGAATCATGTACCTACTGAATCCATGGATACAGTTTGCGCGTTGATGTGGGGTGCGGGGGGTGCTTTTTGAGGTATTTTTATAATCAATTAATGTCAAGCACCCCACGCTTTTTAATTGAATTAAATTATTTTATCCTTTTTTAATTTGGTTTTTAAAGCGTGTTTTTTAATTTTTTTAACTATTATTTATTGTCTATTTTTTAGTTCTGCTAACTACAAAAACGTGATTTTTTTTATTATGTTTTTTGTCCTTTTTTTTTCATTTTTCTCATTTTTTTTTAAATTATTGTATTGTCATCGGTCCTCGATAAGTTTACAAAGTTTCAATGAAATCTGACCGCTTAAAGTAGGTCAAAATCGCGCTCTAAGGAGTGGGTTACATACAAACAAACATACAAGTGAAGCTAATATAAAGCGTGTAAAAAAGAGCCAAGAATTGAACCTTGAGGCACGCCCATCTTAACTAGAGACCCCGAAGACGTCGCTCCGTTAACGTTTACTTTTTGCTGCTTGTTTGATAAATAGGAAGGTACAAGATCAGCAGCTTGTCCACGAATTCCGTATTATTTATCAGAATATCTGTGCTTAGATGTGCGTAGTGGGGTAGACTTACCGTATTAGATTTTCGATTGTGCCCCGCGCCTTGGAAAAGTACGTTAAATTGTTGATCCTGTGTCTGGGGGTAGGCCCCCAGGCGCAAGATCAACAAACGACGGACTTCGTGCTTAGGGAGTAGGTCCCTAAGCACGAAGTCCATCGTTTTGGTCGAAGTAACGGGCGTTTCCTACTCCGTATTACTTACGGACAGAAGATTAGTTTGGAGCCCGACTTAAAAATGAATGCCAACACGATTTGACGGCTGTCCCTACTCCCGATACGTTTTTGGCTGTCCAAAAAAGTTAGTTAATTGGCTGCAGGATAACTAAGCAGTTTTGAACTACTTTCGGACGTGCCCGTATCTTCGTTGACGGAGTTAGAGAGTAGGCCCCCTGATGTTCTCCCGTCGCGTCGTGTCGGATTGCCGTCCCATCGGAATAGTCCGACGGGACGGCAATCTTATAGGAAAGTGAAGGAAAATAGAGTGCAGCAGTGTCTGCACCCACACACTTTTGCTCTCTAATTTCTCTAGCGCCGATGGCTTGTCTCCTCTGAAATTGGCCATCATGGCCAAAAGTCGGTCTGGAATACATCATCTAATAATAGAATAATAGAAAATAATAAAACATCTACGACAAAAACAACGAACGAAGGTTTCTGAATGGCTGAACCTTATTAAGACATGACACTAATTGACCGCGATCCGATTATGACGTAGATAGTAGATACCTACTGAGACAACTTTATTAACCTTTACTACATACCTACGGCCAAACCAATGCATACAAAAATGTATGCAATAATGAAAACATAGTTTGCAACGTGCAAAATCTATGCAATAATGAAAACATAGTTTGCAACGTGCAAAATCTATGCAATAATGAAAACATAGTTTGCAACGTGCAAAATCTATGCAATAATGAAAACATAGTTTGCAACGTGCAAAATCTATGCAATAATGAAAACATAGTTTGCAACGTGCAAAAGCTATGCAATAATGAAAACATAGTTTGCAACGTGCAAAATCTATGCAATAATGAAAACATAGTTTGCAACGTGCAAAATCAAATCTATCAAACCTTTTCCCAGACGTTGGGGTCGAGTCCCAGTTTAACCGGATGCACCTAAATAAATAGGTACTACTATTTTACATGAAGCGACTGCCTATCTGACCCCCACAGCCCAGTTAGTCGGTAACAAGATGCCTCTTGATAAGACTGGTTGTCAGAATTTTGATTTTTTCGTAACTAGTGACTGTCATATAACTACGAATAACAGCCGGTACCAACGTGCTTTCCGAGACGTATATTTAAAAGGCTGGTCATCCATACACGGGCTGACGGGCTGAACCTGCCAATTGAGCTTTACCTTCGATCGACCAATGGCCAATTGCGGCTGTTATTACTAAGCCACAAGCCCCGCCAACGTACTTATATAATTTTATACAATTATAATTCCGTTCCGCTGCCTTACCCCACAAGCTATATTATTATTTAACGTTTTCGTAAACAATGGCTGCGTGTTAATAGTCCTATTAGGTAGGTATGTTTTCATTCACGTTTTCTTGCACGGAGCTGAGAACACGTGACTTGACGTGACCAACTTCGTCCCATTTGCGCAAGTCACAATTTGTTTACAGAAAACTTGTGCGAACTTTGACGAAGCTTAGACGTGTTAGGGACGTGTTTATGTAGGAGACTGAGAAATGTGTTGTTTTGTTATTCAGTGTTGTAGTCAGAAGCCCCTAGGCAGTGATGGCCGCGTTGGCGCGATGGCTAGGTCCCGAGTTCTGCGTTCAACGAGACTGAATTCTGTTGATAGCATTCCGATTTCGGTGCGGTTTTATTGATGTGGGGGCGATAAGAATGCATGGAGCTGTTTTACGTAAACTAAATTGGTTGAAATGACTCATAGACTTCTTACTACGTCGTACCTCGCTTTTAGGTTAATACCTACTAGTGATAAATGATAAATTATTTTATTTCTGTAACTAGGTTTATGTACAAACTCTTTTACACGACAATCATATTTTTAAAACTAGATGAGGTCGGCGTTTCCTGTCTGACTACTCTGAGAAGAAAGGCCGAAACAAACTCAGAGGTCACAGTCTCTTTTAAAGTCTAGACATAATCTTGGTCAGATCATGTGAAGACCATGTGGATTGGTGTCTGAAATGGTTTTTTGAGAAAAGAACCACACAGATTGAGTGGACCTGTCCAATCAGTGCACGCATTTATCAATAATCTTAATCTTATCAAGTTCTCAGTTGAGCTGCAGCTCAACTCAGAACTTGAGGAGCTCAACGTTTTGACGAACAATACCAAAGAAAGGACATTTGGGTAGGCCGCATAAATTACTCAAACTGCCAGACCATGACGAAATGAGAAAAAAAAGAGAAACCAAACAATAAAAAAACATCCCCACAGTCATTCACAATAATTAAAGCAATATAATACTTTACAAATTCAGGTCATTGTTTAAATAAAATTCATCAATATCAATGTGTATATAAACAAAAAATCCGGAAATAATCGTAATCAGAACATTTGAGGACCATGTAGTATGTGATCAAGATATAACTTTTAAATAGCCAGTCTGAAACATAATGCTCGTGCTACAGGAATGTGTCATCGCCTCATTGGCAATCACCGGATGACCCTTGTGTTAGGATTGTCAATCATTTTTTTTTTTCACTTCAAGACACGAACATCTCTGTAGCCCTGGCTCTTGTTAAAAGTTCCGTATCACACGACTTCACACGAGCCAGCATGGTATAATGATAAGTTTCTATTGTTTTGATGAAACAATATTTGACGGTTGATTGTAATCGATACTGTGAATAAAGCGACACGTGATCGATGCAGTATTATTGTTTCTTATGAAACAACGAGAAGTATGTTATCCATTCGGCAAATCGGCGGGAGGGCAAATCAAATTAATGGAGGAGATATCAAGGTGGGCTGAAAATACTAAAAAAAGACCGTTTGGTTATGTTTGACTGTTCACGAAAAGTCAACAGGGTTTCTATAGCACAGGAGCATCAATTTATGAATTGTTACTTACCTGTTAATTAATTATAGGTACACCTCAGAAACAACACCAATCATACAAATAATTAGACCACAATTTACCTTTAAAATAACTCCCGGCAAGTTGGTAGCACAGTGCTTACATTCGTATCTTTACCAGACATGGGAACCTACTTTTATATAAGGAAAATATTGTTACACAGGCTAAAAATAAATAAATTTACCATTCAACTGCTGACAAAAACTTCAGTAACTTACCATTAAACTATCATAAAATTGATACATTAAGACGGTATTTATAATAGTAAAGTTCCACATCAGTGAAAATAAATGCTCAGTAAGCGAAGGAAATCTTTGGTACAACCTTCACGCATAATTCAGTTGATTAGGCGACATTGACCGACCATAACAATAACCTCGCGAAGTGATTAAAAGAATTAGTAGTTCTTTGGCTGAAGACAGGAAGACATCGTGTTCTAGGCAACTTTTGGTGTAAAATTTACAAAATTATGGATTACAAAGCTGGAACGTTATGCTGTTTGATAAAAGTTTAGTGTGTGTGATAAGTGTTTTACCTAATTTGCTGAAAAATTAAGAGAAAAAACGCGATTAGGACACTAGTTACAAGAGCAACTACCTACTCAAGAAATCTTATATGTAGCTAATTATTTATCGGTAATATTGGGAAATAAAAAAAACTTATGTCGTGAATTGTGAATTTGTGATATATAGATAAATACGCTGTGTTCTTGTTAAAAGTAAGTGTGAAGGTGATTTTTGGCATTTTGGGCGATGACTAAGAAAAATTAGTAATTCTAATTTTAAAATAAACTTCTGTAAGTATTATGCTTTCGATAGAGGTACATAAATAAGTGAGAATGCGATAATTTACTGACGATTTAAATACTTATTTAATTGCGAGCCTCTACGTTCTTCAAACAGGAAGAAACGGTGTTATTCACGAAGTTAGGTGTAAGTGAGACCTTGCTGGACGAATAAGCAATAGAACACACGCTCAGTGGATCATATTACAATTACAAAGTTGGTAATCTGAACCAATGTGCTTTTGGTAGACCGGCTATCGTGTCAAACAGTGAAAATTGTGTTCGTTTGAGTTCCTAATTAAATAATATTCGCAATTACTTTCCAGAGATTGATCATAAAGTGTGTTTTATAAAGTTTTATAATGCAGTGTCTATATAATTCTGCCTAGGTAGTTGACGGTTTTCCGACGGTTTTTTAAATCTGAACATTATAATAAAGACAGTGTGTAAAACTGTTCGTTTTATTGTAATTTTACATGCTATAAACTGTTTTTGTGTGCCTCTTCAAAGTTGACTCTGGTTTTAGTTGAGTGATAATAAAGTTAAATGATAATATTTATTTGCATCAATACGAGTACAATAAGTTGAAAAATATACATAGCAAGTTTCCAAGTAAAAGGTGTGCCAGTCTTAATTTAAGGAGGTCGGAAATATAATATAATAATAATAAAAAGTATCATACCTATGTGTTAATCCAGCTCATAAATTATCTATGTGCCAAATTTCATCCAAATCCGTTTAGCCGTTTTTGAGTTATTAAGTAAGAAACATGTAAACATACAAACCTCAGTATCTATAATATTAATAGGTTTCTATAGCAAAAATAACGTTGACATACTACATATATGTGGTGCGCCATTGAGTGCAATTGATCAACATTACGGCAAGTGCTGTAATGTAATGAGTGCCGTCACGACAGCACATTAATAGTGACAAATGCCTAACGTTAAATAGCTCCATTGCGCGTCGTGGTTAATTTATCTGTTTACTAATTGTCACGATAACACTGATGTAACTAAAGATATGACAGTTTTCATAGCTTGAAAGAAATTTCAGTGAACACTAGTATATTTTGGATACTTGAGCGAATATTACCAATCCTGTCGAGTCGTGCAACTTTGTACCTTATACGGCTGGCATACACTTTATTCTTCAATGACATCGAAACTCATCTGCTCTACGGTTTACTTTTTCTCAGAGAATTTTGATAATCAACTTTACATGAAACTGGCTTTTCTCCTCCAGGTTCAAACATCCTAAAGTCCCCGCGAGCACGGCGCGTGCGCACCACATCTATGTCGCAGCCAAACAAACGCACCACCGCTGAGAGCATTCTGCACGCGGACAGACGGACCATCTACACAGCCGGCCGGCCGCCCTGGTACAACTGTACCGGAGGGCAGGAGGTCGAGCCCTTCCTTATTGGTGAGTCTGACTATCTTACCTGCATGAAGTAGCCCAATCAGGTCCAGTAGTACACTGCTATCTTTTGGCGGCCGCATGACATTGACAGAGGGCGCCGTTGGTATACATACATTTGTACAATTGTTTTGTGAAAAGAATTTACAAAACAAGATGCTGCATTAATTCCGACTTTGGCCGCTCGTCTAAAGAAAGTGGTAGCGCTATAGATTCCAAAGTTTATAGTAGCTAAAAGACTGATCATCGGCGTCTTCCAGTAACTTAAAGTAGACAAATCTACAATATACCTAACATGAAATTAGTCATCAGATTCGCTGGTCAGTATTTGAATCTTAAAAAACGAACTAATCTATCCAATATTTTCTAAGTCCTGATCAGTCTATCAGGGTTTAGAAAATTTTGGATAAATTCACCCGAAAACAAGAAAAAAACTGTAGTGTAGAATATGTATAAAATAACCACGAATTAAGTACAATTGACACCAAATATTATATTTTTTGTGCGCATTATGTTGAAGAGAAAAAAGATTATAAGTATGTCCATGTGCATGGATCTGTGACCATCAAGTTCAACAACATTATTTGTAAATGCTTAGCAACAGTACTTAGTGGTTACAATGTGGTTTTATGTGTAGGTATAATGTGGTTTTTTTTAAGGTATATGCGGCGCCAGTGCTTCGGGTAAGACGACCGTCGCCACCAAAATTATAGAATCTCTGAACATACCATGGGTCACCATAGTCAGTATGGACTCCTTCTATAAAGTAAGTACACTATGTATAATACTGTTGCGCGCCACAATTAATATCTGGTACATGGTAACATTAGTTGCCGCTAGCGCCACCTAGTATGAAGTAGCAGAATTAATAGTGTTTCGATGCTAGAACTTTCTAGAACTATCGACATCTGTTTAGTTGGGGCTGGTATGTACTCGAACATTCTAGATGCTTCTACAGTAGTAAGTTCTGGAACTATCCGAGGGTCCTATAACAGGCCGGAACGGATCGCGACCCGGGCAGTATTGAACAAGCGATACATGCTAGAACATCGAAAGCGATCTTCAAGTGCGACTAAAGTGCAATTGTGTTTTGCAATTAGTGTGTTTGAAGTTCTTATTAGGTTGTTTAATTAAAGTGTCATTTTAGGTAATTTATATTGGCAGTTTTTAATTGTCACGAACCCCAAGCTCGTAACAATACTTATACCATATACCTATATCGTTTTGTAGAAATATACATTTTTAGCTCTTGCCAGCGGCTTCACCCGCGTGGAGTTCGGGAATTATCCCACGGGCACGTACTACCGGAATAAAAAGGTATCCAGGTTATAAACTATCTGTATGCAAAATTTCATCCAAATCCGTTCAGCCGCTTTTGCATGATTGAGTAACATCCAAACTTTTACATTTATAATATTTATTTATTTAAGGAAAAACAAACAGAAGCACAATAAGAGATAGACATAATAATATTATCTTAAATATTACATTTTAGGCAATTATGCTACCCACCACGTTCTCCACAGATTACAGTAATATTATCACAATATTACGAGTAGTAGGGATATATTAGCGTAGAGTGTCCCACAGCTTGGCAAAGGCCTCTTTCATTCCTACCATCTATCACAATCTTTTGTTTTTCACTCCAATACCTAAGGTGTTTAGAATGACTGTGATTTTATCTTAACCACAGTTCAAGTGATATCCACACTATATTAAGTGCGAAAGTAGCTCGTGTTTATGTTACCTTTTCACGCCTTAGCGGTTGAACTGATTTAGATGAAATTTGGCCGATAGACAGCCCATGACGTGGACTGACTTGGGCCTGACTGACCTTTTAATCCCGGTAGTACGTTCCCGTAGGAAACATTCTGGCATGCGGTCGGAGCTGAGGGCAAAACCTTGCATGTAAAAATGAATGAAAAACCAAATCAATTCTATCGTAAGAATATGAATTACTGTAAGGAAAAAGTAATGATCTGTTTCTCATTTATCTAAAGCAGTGTTTAGTATTTTTGGATTGCAATCTGACTGAGGGAAACAGCGTGCTAAGACAAAAAAGGCAGATTACGAATCGAAAATATTTGAGAAAACATGTTGGTACTGCATTATGAACGACTGATAACACATTACAATAGCCTTGGTCTGCGGCCATAAAATAATTTCATGCAGTTTTGCAACTAAGAATGGAAGCATTAACGACTTTTTATCTTCCCTTCTATCGCAGGTATGCTGGAAGCGATTTCTTTTCAAATAAACATCACCTCTGTACCAATTTTTCAGTGTTTTTCTTCTCGTCTGTTTATACGTGTGTTAAACTCAGGTACTAAACGAGAAGCAGCACCAAGCGGCGACGCGCAACGAGTACAACTTCGACCACCCGGACGCGTTCGACATCGAGCTGCTGCTGTCTGTCATACAGCGTCTGCGCGAGGGGAAGAAGGTGGAGGTGCCCATCTACAACTATGTGACGCACTCGCGGGAGAACAGGACTGTGAGTATGTGGCACTTGTAGCTTGGATATGGGGCTTCTTATGGAGCCGTCAGCAATCGCCACAATCATGGCGGGTGGCAGAAGAAAATATTATCCAATTGTATCATCATAATCATCACTTCAGCCGAAAGATGTCCACTGCTGGACATAGGCCTCCCCCAAACACCGCCACCTCAACCGGTCCTGTGCTTCTCTCATTCAGCGCATTCCTGATGAATGTTGTTATTAAACCAGCAACATATTTACATAACATCATGACTGCATTTTCTGAATAGGCAGACGTGGTACCTTTTTATTTCACCAGCTATACTGAAGTCCCATATTATATGGAGCGAGCTTTATTGCCTTCAACGGAGCTCGAATTTAGACTCCTTGCTGGTGCTTAAAAAATCCTGATGGAATCCAATTACTTTGCACATGCTCAATAATCATAGCACAGTTTGATATTAGCACAAAGGTTGATGCTTGTATACCAATATTGTTATTTAAAACAATTAAATTTCAGATTTTCTATGCTCAGACATAATGAGGCGAGATTCTTATAGTCCGGTCCAAATAATTGCTTACAAAACAGGAAAAGGCATAAAATAATCGCAGTTTGTTTCACAGTGCGCCTTGTCCACAGAAAACAATGTACGGCGCGAACGTGATCATCTTCGAAGGAATCCTGGCGTTCTACAACGCAGAGGTGACCAAGATGCTGGACATGAAGGTGTTCGTTGACACCGACGCAGACATACGACTCGCTAGGAGACTGAGAAGGTAAACTTGCCTTGTGTACTGAAAATACAGACTTTATTCGCTCAAAGAAGCCGCGTGCTTGATGGGATTTCCCATCGGCAAAAATGACGAAGTTCCATGAATACTTTCATCCCCTATTTAGCCCATTTAGGGGATAAATTCACAAAATGCCTTCACTCATCCTCCATAGAAAAGGTAGAATCCTCCGACCAGACAGGTGTTGCGTCCCGTGGGCTTAGTGTTGTAAGAAAATGTTTTTTTTTTCTGAGATGAAAAAAAAAACGTTAAAAATCATGAAACCAGTTTCTTTTTCTGTATTAGGTTATTTTTTTAAATTACGAAAATAAAAATATAGAAAGATGGTTATCGTTAAAAATGAGGTGATATTAGATTTATTTGGAATAAAGAAATACGGTTTTTTTTGTTAAATATGCTTCGAAATAATTGGCAATACTCATTGAAGTTTACATTTACGGATGGGGATTTCCCCAAACTTCGTTTGGTTTATGTTTTGTTTGAACTGACTGAGACTGCCGAGAGCTTAAGACAGTGAGAGTTCGTGTTTGTCGAGTGTGAGTGTGAATTAAATATACATTAAAATTGTGTTGAGTAATTCTATGTAATTGATTATATTTATAAATATGCCGAAACGAGTCGGTTCAGGTCGAAAACCATCAGTTGTGGGAAATGTTGATTAAATGAGTCAATGTTGAGTGAGTTAGTCATACCTCTGTTTAAACAAATCAACTGAACAACTTTGTACTTTTATTATTTTCGTAAACAAAGTATTTTTTATTGAAATATTATCTTACATTCAGGAACAGCAAACTAACGATGAGTAGAATAATATTAATAACTAATTTTTTAATTAAAAGCAATTATCATATAAAATATCGGCGCATTTATTTACACAGCAAACTGACGTCATACCCACAGAGCAGTGTACGCCATCACTGCCTCCAGTGTTTTCGTCAAAATACGCGCTTAATATAACACATTGTATACATTTACACATGTACATGTATACATTTAAAATTTAAATGCATTATTATGGTACTAATCGATTCAATAAAAATATTGTGTGTTATTTATGTGGTTTATTAGCTTTTTAGAATCGAATTAAAACACTTTTCAAAAATGGGTGTAATACCCTATTACAACACGCCTTGCTCCCCCAAAAAATCGGGCAGAGGTGTATCTAAAATACACACACATTTCGCCAGTTATGTGTAAAAGTCTATTGCCATTTAAATAACTCTTTAAAATCACCTCTCCAGAGACATAGTACAACGCGGTCGCGATTTGGAAGGCGTACTGAAGCAGTACATGACGCACGTGAAGCCTGCCTACCAGAGCTACATCGCGCCCTGCATGGCGCACGCGGACATCATCGTGCCGCGCGGCGGGGAGAACAAAGTGGCCATACATCTCATCGTGCAACACGTGCACAAGCAGCTGCAGCTAGTGAGTTACTGCACCACGACACAGTAACAGTTACAGATTAAACTTGATGTCATAAATGGAGTCTGTACTGTACTAAAGAGTACCAACCCTGAAGAGCCTCGAAACTACGTCAGTTAGGTCTAATCATATACACGAAACTCCTTATTCATATTAGTTTTAAGTAAAGAATTTGCTACTAGTTTGCTTCACCCGACTCGACGATGAGATTTATCCATTGGTAAAACTAGTCGTAATGCCCTTTTTCGAAAATGTAAATTTGTTTTCAAGTCTTAACTAATGACACGATTAATCTTTACTATATCAGGGTGGCAGAGGACAATAACGCGCAATCTGTCAGCCCCCTGTCTGTCCCCTAGCGTAGAAATTTTTCGTCAGTTATCAAAAATTTACACAGCTTTTTCATAGAAAAGTGCTATACTTTTACGCGGTGAAAACAAAATGTATGAAACAGCATTTTTTTATACCAGCGATAGATTTCAACGTATCCAGGGGGTTCAGAATCATGTATTAAACCCATAGTAACAGGCTCCGCGTACATGTCTCTGCCACTTTGTATAATATAATACAGTGTGGGGCAGCGTTTAAAAAAAATACATCTTATTAACCATACGTGTCTTGTTACAGCGCGGCTTCAAAGTACGTGAAAAGCTGGCGATCGGACACATCGGACAGCCCGTCCCGGACTCGCTCTTCGTACTTAAAGAAACTCCTCAGGTAAATCACCACAAGGGTTGCATGACTTCAATACTATACATATTTGATTAGGGCTAATTTGGCTAATTATTATGTTCCAACATCATTAACTGAAAAAATTAATGTAACTGTGACAGATGTTGACGTTTGACTTTGTTTTAAATTCATTATGGAGTTTTAATAAAATAATTTTCAAAAATAAAATATCCTAACCTTACCAAGGGGTAACATATTACCCAGTAGCTGGATTATGGATGTCAGATAAGCAGTCGCTTCATGTAAAATACTGGTATTCAGCTGCATCCGGTTAGACTGGAAGCTGACCCCAACATAGTCAGGAAAAGTCTAGGCAGATGATTAGATGGTGTACAGAAAAACTTTGAAATAACAAAATATGTTCTCTCTTCGCGAATTAAGACTAAGAGAACGGTATAGTTATTGAAAAGTCAGCCTTTAAATAAAAAATCATTGCTTAAATTGATTAATACATATCAGACGCAAAATAGTGACATGTTTTTTTTTTATAAAAGTAGAAATTTTCAATTGCTAACAAACATGGACATGCACGTGACCATAGGCGATCACTCACCTGATCACATGTTTAACTTTTTATTATGTCTGCCTCGCAGTTAATTAAGTACACTTGAATTAAGATTCTTAAATAATTACATTCCATAACCATTCGCTTACTTACTTAAACTTTGATCCTTGGCATAAAAGTTTTTAAATAAATTTAATTGAATGTGTGATTCCAAAACTTGATAAGTATTTATCTGAGGTCCTAAATTATAAATAGATATGTTTGCGGCATTCAAGAAGATAAAATCTAAATATGATATTACCTTCCAGGTGCAAGGTCTCCACACATTCATCCGAAACAAGGACACGCCCCGGGACGAGTTCATCTTCTACTCCAAGAGACTGATGCGGCTTGTCATAGAGTTCGCGCTGTCTCTGCTGCCCTACTCCGACCATATCGTGGACACGCCGCAGGGCTTCTGCTATAAAGGTAAGGTCTGCTTGCCTTTAGCATACAGCTTGAATATTCTTCTTCTTTGCTTCACTCTTGACAGAGGGGTCGTGGTCATGATGAATTTTATCCAATCGCAGGCGTAGTCGTAGCTCGCCTAATATACCAACATCTGGTTGTTAGATGACAGTCTGGCGTATTCAGTAACAGGGCTTCCAACCGCGGATTTAATTTTATCGGTGACCTCCCGCGTGACTTTTACTCTGCCCTGCTTCTCTAGACGCTTCATAAGAGTCATTATCCGTATCGATACATGCCCAAAGAAATGCTGTATTTGAAACTACTAGTGCTGATAGTAGGATGGCGATTTCTTGAAGGATAGACAAGTATGTCCGGAATTCAGTCCACGAGATCACAAGCATTCTTTTTACAGCTTGAATACTATGATAATAATCTTACTGTTATCTTATATTTCTACACGAGAACTTTAGCAAGTAATCTAGTTTTTAACATAAGGTAGACTGAGAGAGAGCCCTTCTGAATTAAACTAGGTTAGGTTAGGCTTAACGCCGAAACGGTTGGTTTTATTTGTGGCAAAATTATTAACTCCCGAAAATGTAATCAGGATTGTTTAGAATATCAAAAATCGTTTGTAGTTTAGTAATCCAAAAATGAGTTGACTTACGAGTGATTTGTTTCTTGAACAAGATCACGACCATAAAAGCTAAAATAACTATGAAAATAACCTTTACGTCTATCTTGTTAAGGTCGTAAATGCGACGTGGAGAAGATCTGCGGCGTATCTATCTTACGAGCGGGCGAGACCATGGAGCAAGCAGTGTGCGACATTTGTAAGGACATCCGCATCGGCAAGATACTCATACAGACCAACCAGCAGACTGATGAACCTGAGGTATACAATTATATTTAGAAGACTTACTGAAAAATGTCCTCAATTTACATAGATTTTGATAAGTTCCCACTGATAATTTGATCGAAGTCGAGTAAGTTTTGGAGTAAACGACTTACAATTTATGGGAACACGAGTTAAAAATAGCTTTCTTAAGTAGGCATAATACTACAAGTTATTGGTATAAGTATTATATGCAAAAGAAAAACATTGTCAATATAAGTTTGTATGGTGTGCATAACAACTTTTTAAGCCTATGGAATACTTAATAGAGTGATGAAAAAGGATTGAATATTTAGTTCTCACTCACATAAATAGCTATTTGTCTTCACTTGAAATCTGGTCAAGAAATTCTGTGGAAAAGCTGCACTAGAGTAAGTATTAAATTTCGATAAAGAAACTCATAATATATAAGGAAAAATAACATTACAAATTGTTGCACAACCTGAATTAAAACAACCACAGAGGTCGTCTCACAGCCAAGAAAAATTTCAAACAACGTTATATGGTTTGATCAACATGATAAATTATTTAATTTCTGTAAGTAGGTTTTACAAACACTTCACACGTCGATTATATTTTTTTTAAGTCCAGACATAATCAGTCAGGTCAGATCAGGTGGATTGGGTGTTTGAAATGGTCTTTTGAGGAAAGAATCACACAGATTGAGTGAACTTGTCCAGTCATGTGCGCATTTATCAGTAATCATGCAGCTCAACTCAGAACATAAGGAGCTCAATGATTTGACAAACAAAAGCAAAGAAAGGACATTTGAGTAGGCCTCATAAATACTCAAAGTACCGGACCATGATTAAAACTAAATAAGAAAAAAAAGATACCCACATAGTCTTCACATAATTAAAACAATATAATACTTTACGAAGTAAATATCCATGATATCAAATAACGGATTTGTCAGACCTGTTGTTTAAAACCGATCGCATTAACCCGTTCCAACCCACGTCCCTCCCAGCTGTACTACCTGCGCCTGCCCAAGGACATCAAGGACTACCGCGTGATCCTCATGGACGCCACCGTGGCCACGGGCGCCGCCGCCATCATGGCCATCCGCGTGCTGCTGGACCACGACGTGCCGGAGGAACACATCAGCCTCGTGTCGCTGCTCATGGCCGAGATCGGCGTGCACTCCATCGCGTATGCCTTCCCGCAGGTAAATTAATCATTCATTCGTCTAAATAAGCTGGGAATCGGCACTTTTTGAAGGTCAAAATCAGCCTTCACCGCTTCCTAATGATTTAGCTGGGAAGAAGCGAGCAAAACTCATTATCACCAGAAAAAGTGGTGACGTGAAAATGTTTTAGGGTCATAGAGAAAAGGCTTGCTAGTCGACAGCTCAGGGGCAGTATTTTCATATTATTGATATTGTTTTTTTTTACAATAACGAAAATTGTTTGTACCAAATGGCTCTTTATGTCTTTACTTACTGCGCCCCACGGTTTTACCTGCATGAAAATTGGAACCGTGTTTTTTGTAGCTTAAAATGTATCCTGTCTCAGAAATATTACAGCTTACCACCAGTGAACAAAATAGTGCCCCCGCCAAAACGAGCCAAATAACCTTTTCTCGAAGCGGTTCATCGTATTTTAAAACCCTCATAACTACTGTCTAGGTTTTATACTTTAGATTTTATTAATACCTAAAATGCGTCGCTTTCGTCACTGACTCACTGATCAAAACACTACGGCAGTTCCCGAATTCCTAGTAAGCTGAAAGTTTAGTTTTTGATGGGTTAATATTACAAACACATAGTCAGTAACCTCGTTACGTCTTCAATTTACTGTTAATCTATAATTAGCTATTTAATCTTCATCCACAGGTAAAAATTGTAACCTCAGCGCTAGACCCGGAGATCAACGAGAAGTTCTACGTGCTGCCAGGAATTGGAAACTTCGGCGACCGCTACTTCGGCACCGAGCCCGCGGACGACGAGTGAGCCGGCCACGCGCTCTGTGCACACTACGCACTGCCTTCGAACTGTGCGTATGTCCGGCGTACACGTGGAGACGCTGCGTAGATGTCGCGTAGCGTAGACGTAATGCGTGATCGTTAATTTGACATAAGTCTACATCGTTTTGACGTAATTGTACGTCGCTTTCACGTAAGTGTACGTCGATTTGACGTAAATGTACGTCGATTTGACGTAATTGTACGTCGGTTCGACGTAATTGTATGTCGCTATGACGTAGTTGTACGTAGCATTGACGCAGCGTTTGCGAAGCGTGTACGCTGGACTAACGCCATGCGAAGGCACCCTAAGAGTTAATCGTCTACGAGAATGATGGCAGGTAATGTGTAATTAGAGTGTCCCGTCTGTGGTACCAAACTTTGGTTGGAGCTAGAAAATGCAAGAAAGATGGAAATGTTATTTATTTGCGATTTTATACATGTTTTGGTTATGTAGTTAAGTTTTATAGTACAAAGGGTATTTGAAAATTGATTTTTGACATGTTTTTACAGTGTGTTGCAAGACAAAATCATTGGATTTATTTTTAAGAATCTAGTCTTGACTATTCAGAAAACCCTGAAATTATTATAACAGCTTTATCATATTGGTACCACAACCTCTATTTGACACAAAATGAAGTATCCACTTGAGTGGCAACCTATTTATAGAAAAGTGTTAGAGACGTAAAAGACGATTAACTTCTCAAGTTTAAGGGAGCTTCTTAAACTTGCGAAAATTGTGTAGAAATTACACGTAACAAATTGAATAAAAAATAAAATAAAATTCGGCAAAAATAATACATGGAGTAGTGATCAAATGGAGATCTACTTTTTTCAATGTTTAAGATTTTTCCGTTTATGGTGGAAGCTCCAAGGTACCCCGCTAAATTAAAATTTCGTACGTTGTTTTGCAATTTGCTGGTCAGTGCCAGATTGTATGTTGATGAAAATAAGATTTGCGACCATATGTATGTATATAAAGAATTAGAATAATCAAAATCAATAATACAACGAATGACTTTTTTATGAAAAACTCATTCAAAAATGAAATAAACTTAAAGGTTTAGAACCCTCTAAGTTCAGTTGATGATTTAAATGATTATCATTATGTAAAGCCATATTTATATATGAAAATCATATTTTATTGGACATACAACTTCATATTGACCTGCAAATAGCAACACAAAGGAAACTGTTAATTTGGCGCGCCACCTTAGCGCTACCAACCTAAAAGCGTTCATCCCACGCGGGCTGGCAACGGCGCATTTATAGCGGATTTTCGTGATTATTTCATTAAATACAAACAAAAGTAAACATTTTTTTCAGCCAAGCACTAGATCGTTGGTATTTACAAGTTTGTATGCTATTTTTTTCAAAGTTACTTTGTTATTTACATACATATAAAAATCGACATATTATGTATATACATATTTTCTATTTGCATTACTTAGTACGATTAAATGTTTTTATTAAAGAATAAATGCTAGAAATTATTATAAATACCAATGATCTAGTGCTTGACTAAAGAAATTGTACTTTTGTTTGTATTTAATGAAATAATCACTAAAAACTACTATACATGCATTGTTGCCAGCCCGCGTTGGATGAACGCTCCTAACGAATCATGGCAATAAATATTTTTCTACCATTGGCTGTTCGCTAGTATCACGTCATACAGCGTTATTCTGATTGGTCGAGACTTATCACATGTCTATGTAGTTCTCCATTTTATAACTAATCTGTGGTAACTAATACTAGTGATTATTGTCGTGGACTGGCCCTGTATTTATTTAATAATCTTAATGTTTATATAATCGTATGTAAGTGCGGCATCTTGCTATGGAAGTAGTGGCCAAGTTTTTAGTACCTCAAGTGTATTCCCGTCCAATAGGTAGGAATATATTGATCACTGCCGTGTAACATTTTGTAATTAATTACACAACTGTACGCACACAAACACGTGCTTACTTAAACGCACAGTCCTGTAAATACGCACACACATACATGCATCCTCAAGGGGGAAGCTCCAGGGTAACCCACAGAATACAAATTTCATTACGTTTTTTTTTAAATTTGCAGGTCTGTGTCAAGCTTTCATCATCAGCTTACATCAGTCCACAGCTGGACATAGGCCTCTCCAATAACACGCCATTCAGCTTGATTGCACGCCGTTTAGCTCGATGTGTCAAGTTTTATGTAGAACAAAATATTATTCACGAACGTAACACGTATGGACCCCCGGAGTTCATTTAATGCCATTGAATAGCTATTTACGACAAATATAAATGTCGTAAAATTACAAAGCTACACAGGCAACTATGGGAACACGGGTGGGTTTTAGTCAGTAAAAGTCTGACACGCCCTCCTGCTCCACCCAGAGCAGAAGATATTTTGATGATTTACCACCCTCAAAAAAAAAAAACGAAATAACGTAAACTTATAACGTACGTCTAACGTTGCAACAAAATAACGCAATAACTATAGTTATTTCGCCGCTTCTTTTGGACTGCCTCGTTGGTCTAGTTAGTCGTAGGCGCTACTGCTAAGCTCCTGGGTTCGATTTCCAGGTCGGGCAAAGTGTTACTGGATTTTTTCTTCTGGAACTTCTCAGTAGCAGGCCGGAGTCTGGATATGTTCCCGGTTGATGGCTATCGGTTCGCCCCCTATTACATGGGACTTAAACATAACTGATGAAATGTGGGTGTGCTATGGTATACCTCTATCCAACCCTTCGGGAAAACAAGGCGTGATGTTATGTTTACGTTATTTCACCGTTATTTTCCCAACGTTATCTTGAATGGAGTATAGACCGTTTGATTCACCGCGAAATAACATTCATATTAAATTTAGTATAAGTAGCGTCATACATCATACACGGAGGC
Organism: Antitype chi; assembly: GCA_947359405.1. Taxonomy (NCBI): domain Eukaryota; kingdom Metazoa; phylum Arthropoda; class Insecta; order Lepidoptera; family Noctuidae; genus Antitype; species Antitype chi. The sequence continues at coordinate 1,855,820 of OX375823.1, forward strand.
ACTAAAGACGTAATGTAACGGTTGTATCACTTCTAGTCCTTACTAACGTACGAGTAGATCTCCAGCCTGTAGTAGCGTAAAAAACGTAAAGACTTAAAATATGTTATTTTGGACATGAGTTACCTGCTAACATCTATTTATAAAGCCCGTATTTATGGTAACCAAAAAGTGTGCAAGATCGTTGCAATAAAGTGATAAATTATTTTATTTCTGTAAGTAGGTTTGTACAGACGCCAGCATATCAAGCTACCCCAATCTGTCAAACTTCTTTGATAGATTTTCAACTTTATTACAATATGATAAGGTTCATGTTCAATTGGGAAAAAATGACAGTTTGGGATAGCTTGACCTGCTGGCGTCTGTACAAACACTTTTACACGTTAATCATATTTTTTAAACTAGGTCGGCGTTATCTATCTGACCACTCTGAGAAGAAAGGCCTATACTAACTCAGAGGTCAGTCTCTTTTAAAGTCCAGACAAAATCTTGGTCAGATCATGTGAAGACTATGTAGATTGGTGTCTGATATGGCCTTTTGAGGAAAGAAACACACAGATTGAGTGGACCCGTCTAGTGAGTACACGCACTTGTCACTAATCGTGCAGTTCAACTCAGTTTTTGTGGTATTAGCAACTTTGGCTGAAGAACATATTCTAGAATTGGCAATTGTTCCATCTTAGAACTCGAAACGTATCACTTTTATTTAGTTACGTTATATTTTCGGAAAACACCTTGGTGCCGGCATGGCTTGTATATAATTATTTCGGCTTAGTGTTATTGAGTCAGAGAGCTCATTTATAAGGAGCTGGTTCGGCTGTAGCCAAAACACTGAATACTTTTGAAATGGCTTATAATAACGGTAACTTGTCCCACGCAATGCACAAGGACAACAACGGCGAACATTTGTGCGTCGTGGTATTTATAATGTACACGTGGACCACGCTTATATGGTAGCAGCTAGAGAGACTTGTAGTTCCTGAACTACCTGGTAGTATATAGGATTTAGTTTTTGAGTCCCTGAACACAATCCTACATTATTTATACAGTTCACTTATTACTGATGTATACCACCGATAGTACACTTTTAAGTACGTCTTTAGTACAGCAGACCAACGTACGGGGATCTGATGACTGACTGATGACACGATTACTGAATATACCATTTTAGACACCTATATCTACCGACATGGTCTTCACATGATCGAACAAAGATTATGTCTGGTCTTTAAAAGAGACTGACCTCTGAGTTTGTTTGAGCCTTTCCTCTCAGAGTGATCAGATATGAAACTGCAACCTCCTAAAAGTGTTTGTATAAACCTCCTTTAAAATCATTTATCATGTTGCTACAACGTTGCTCCGCAACTTTTGTTGACCATAAAAAGGGGTTATTTGATCATTGGACTGCGATGATAGAGATTTTACCAGAGGCCTGGTGCTTTCTAGAAAAGAATTTGTCGCTTCTGAGTATGCCATGTCCGGTCTATAAGGTTTGATTTCGTAGAAAAGCTATGATTTGAGCCTACCATGAAAGTGATCACTAACACCGCTGCTGAGCATAGCACAACCCATGTCCAACATATATAAAAACGTAATATTTAATATTTATTATTAAAGGCACGTGCCTACAAAAGTACTAAACAGTCATGGCTGAGCCTGGGCAAGCTAAAGTCACAAATTATCGCGTCGCCAAAGAATAGTTCCTAGAATGAACTAAAATTTAATGTAGGAAACAATCAGTCATTTTCTTGCCTTTTGTGGACATACGACTGACTCTAATTCTATCTCTTTCGATTCCAATTTTGCATCCCTCTCCCACGCGGTTCCAGAACATCTTTACTGCCAAAATGGGATTTCAACATGTTCGGTAATGTCAGTCGCATGCTCCCATGAGTCGAAATTATAATTTGTCTAAAATCACACTTCCATAGTAACTTGCCCAATCGGCTGATATCTAGACTGTTATACTAAATCGAATTATACTGAGTGACAGGGTTTATTAGAAGGAAATTATACAAACATGCTGGTTGCAACCGCAACTGCTGCGCGTTCTTCCTGGGTCCGATTCAGAGGTCGGGCAAAGTGTTATTGGGATTTTCCATGAATTTAATAGCAAAAAGCTCGCTCCTATTACATGTGACTTATACATAACTGGCGAGTGTATAAATTCCCATTCTAGTAAACGCTATCATAAGAATATTTTATGTAAAATCAATTCTTGCTTTTAATTTAAATAAATTGTAATTGCTTATGTATCATTGACATTATAATGAATTCATCGATGTAATGTATTATTACTATTCATATAAATGTATAGATTTTAATAATCTGCTTTCTACTTAAATGGAATGTAAAATTTATGCCGTAAGAAACACAAATCGCCGCGCACATCTTCTCAAATTAATTTTATTTTGTAGGTACAGTTTAGTAATCAATGTTTTTAATCATTTAGTCATCGTTCCTTCTGTCTTCGTCATAGCGATCTTAATAAAGATTATAGCAGCATAATATATTTTCTCGATAACTATCATAGTCATTGTGAAAAAATATTGATTAGTGAACTGTTAATTACGCCAATAACGGATCTTTTAAACGTCTTTTTATCCAAACGCGAGGTAGTTTCGCAACTTTTTTTGGGGTGAATAAACATGCGAAATATTTTAGTAGTTATTTTGTATGTAAACTTATGATCCTCGCGCCAACAAACTGTATGACTGAATACGTAGATCCAGGAGACTTTTTGTCTAAATTGTGAAGACTAAGTTTCATTCCTAACTTACATTGTTATCTACTGCCATTTTGTTTCTTCAGTATTAGAATTTTGCGGTTTTTCTATGATATATTTATGAAAAACAATTTGATATGTATATATTAGAGGAATTGGCATTTTTTTAGATAGAAGACCTCGCTTCGTTAAATGAAAACAATCATGATATTATTTAGCGTAAATATTTATTTGACAGTATTCGTGTACTGTGCTTAGTTGTAAGTTTTAGTTAGTAAACTTGACACTTAATGAATGTGCTTAATTTTTTTTATTGTTGGTAACACTTTTTTTTTTTTTTTAACTTTAATTATTGGTTTTTTTGCCTCTCAGAAGAATCGAGAGTTTAACTCGATTATTATTTTTTAGTTGTTACAGCCAAGTGAAACTTGAACAAATGAACAGTCCCTGTCGGCTTCTGTTCAAGAAATACTCGACTCGAATTTAAACGTGACAGCGTGTCCCTACACAAAATAATATATAATGCTTCCAAACTTTCTGACTGTTTGAACGACTAACAACGCTTTTGTAGTATTCATTGTTTTTTGTAATGTATTTTGTGGCGTACAATAAAGTATAAATAAATAAACTCTAGACTTGATTATATTCTACGACATATTTTCACATAAACTATTCTAAATGTATAATTTGAACACACTTTAATATGATTTAAGAACCTTTTAAAGTACCGTAAGTAAGTAAGGTATTTATTCTTTCCTAAAAGTTGTTAGTGTTCAAATAATCAATAAATATTCCTCAAATAACAATATTTACACAATATACATAAATGCACAATCGTGTGTACAATATATACATAATTTATATCTAGCTATTGTATAGATGTAAGTCGCTGTGAAAAATAAATGAAAAAATAATCTGAAAATATGATGCAAATGATGAAATAAAACAGATTGAAATAATTATTAATTGTTTTATTGTATTTTTTTAGATCACCTTATTTTAACCACGACTTCTTATGGCTGGACCTAATCTATTAGTATTATTATTAAACAGTCTATGATTTTAAATAAAAAAATGCCTCTTTTTTATGTAACTACACCTATGAGCCCAACTGCCGAAGTAATTAAAACAATTACTTTTCTATTGTTACCAGACTTATTAAACATGGCTGTATGATAAATAAACTCTCGATAAACTTTAAAAAAAAACTTACGCCTCATAACAAAATAAATACAAGTTAAATAAAAACCGAAATACGTAACATATAGGCAGTTACCACTTGTAAATATACGTCATCTATCATATATGGTCGCAGGCATCCAAATGTCTCTGGAACACCACATCCAAGTGTTCGTACTTTGATGAAGGGATGTCACCGTGGGGCTGGTTCTTCCTGCAAGATAAGTAAACTCAGAGGTTAAGTTTAGGAAAAGTAACTTCAATGCTCACATATAAAGTTTAGTTTCCGCTGCAATTTTAATATCAATTTATGATTTTCAATTACTACTGAAAATTATTAATTAGTCGTTCAACATCAGCTTAATTTAAAAAAATCTGTCCCCGGGGCGCAAGGTGGTCTGTTTCTCTAAGTTTGGCGCGATGTCTCCGTCTTGCGACCCAGGAGAATTATTATAGCGCCTGGGAGCAACTACTCACCTTCCCTTATAGGATTCTGCATATTGTACAAGAAAGTTTGGCAACTAAAAAAACGTTAACAAACCAAATTAAAGATAACTGCAACAATTCGACCCTTATTTTAGATCCAAAATTACCGGTTTTCAATAACCCTTCACAAAGAAGCATATGCTCATATGTAGAATGCAAAATAAGTCACGGTGATATCAGGGCTTTCTAAAACTTATTTACATTTGGCATTCACCCTTATCAAATACTGCTGTTTCGGTCCAATATCATGTATTTTCTCCGCTCTTCCCCTTTATGGAAGCAGACCTTTTAGACAAAATCGATCAAATTATTCAAAGCACTTTAACATCCATTTTAAATGTGGCATTGGACGACCGCTCGTGGCTGAAAGCCACACTACCCATCCGTTTCGGTGGGCTCGGCGTCCGCAAAATTTCTAGTGTAAGCTTACGGCGTTTCTGCCCTCGATCCACAGCACCGAAAAGTTAACCACAAAAATCTTAGCCCCTTCTCAGGTTGACTCTGAAGTGCTGTGTTTGACCGATGCCATGAGCGCTTGGAAGGTGGCTTGTTCGAATACGGTTCAGCCCGTGAACCCATCTTCCCAAAGACAGTGCGACGAGCCGCTATGTAGGTTGGTACGGAATAATCTCATTAATACGTCCACCAATACTGCTGAGCGCGCCTGCCTGCTGGCTGTAGGAAAATGGGAGTCGGGCCTTTGGCTTCAGGCGCTACCTTCACCTAACGTAGGTAGGTACTATGCTAGGTGATTCTACCTTCCGGCTCGCTACAAGTCTGCATCTGGGTGCTCCTTGCGTGACGCCGCATCGCTGTCAGTGCGGTGAAGCAGTTGATCGCCTCGGACACCATGGCCTTGCTTGCAGCAAGAGCGCTGGTCGGCTGGCACGGCACGCCAGCATTAATAAAATCATCCGTCGCGCTCTCGTCACCGCCGGGGTGCCAGCTGTCTTAGAACCCAATGGCTTGGCACGCGACGATAGGAAGAGGTCAGACGGAATGACCATAATACCTTGGAAGTTGGGTAGGCCTTTGGTGTCGGATGCTACCTGTGTCGACACCCTCGCGCCATCTCATCTTCTGAGCACGGCGGGCTGTGCTGGTGCGGCTGCTGCAGGTGCAGAAAGCCTCAAACGGCGCAAATATAACAACCTTATTGGGAGCTATATGTTTGAGCTGTTTGGGGTTGAAACACTAGGGCCGAGTGCTCATCGAGTATTTAGGGACATCGCAAAGGGGTTGGTCGACTCTTCAAGTAACCAAAGGTCTGACCTATTCTTAGGTCAAAGAATCAGCATTGCCATTCAACGTGGCAACGCTGCCAGCCTTTTGGGCACTTTTCTCACTGACAGCGATGCAGACGAATTCTTTGATGCCCAGTGAGCTCTTCCCTTTTTTACTTTATATACCTGTACATAATGTCTAATTATTTATGTTAAGACCGAAATTGTAATAGGTAATAAATGTGAGACTGAGAGTAAAAGGTTCAATTCGATTAATTTACACTCGAATAAACTTGATATTTATGGTGCAGCATAATAAAATGATTATTCTAGATCTAGCTTTCTTACTTATAATACTCCTCGCATTCCTCCATAGAGATGTCACTGCTGATGATTCGGGACCCGAACCCGCTGTAGTAAGTTGAATAACGTTGCTGCAAAACAAAGATACGTTTATTTAAGAGTAGACGAATAAAACTTTTATTTCGTTGCAGTAAGATAGTTTTTCGTAGTTTAAGTGTGCCGAAGGGCAATTTATAAGAACGTTCGCAGACTAATCTCAGTCAGCAGTTTCATTCAGTCAAAAATAACTCTTTTACATTTAAGACTTAACGTCGCTAAGATGAAATTGCGTCTAGATTTTAAACGTTTTTAAATTTTTGGCCTTCTGATGATGTACTACGATTCAAGAAGAACGACTCTATTTTTAATTAATTATTTTAATCTCACCTGCAAATGTTTCGATAGAATCTGTTCAGCGATGACAGTGCAAGCCAACCGCAACCCTTTAGCTAGAGCGTCGATATGTTTGACGTAAGTAGTGGTGAGCTCGCGCAGGTCGCTGTCTCGACGAGGAGTTAGCCTTAGGTTTATACCGCCAGGTGGCGGGGTACCCTACGGAGAGAAGGTTTTTGTAACGAAATTCCTTAACGCGGCTTGCGGTAGAAGTTGACTGATAGAAATCTTCACGTTAGAAAAAGCGTTATGTTCAAGCAACTTTGTCTCTTTCGACGAGTTTCGATGTACCAGTGTAGGTATGTGTGCGTGCGGAACTTAGTTTTTGACGGGAATTCCGCCTCCGCGTTTTTTTTCTTATATTTAGTTATTTCATTTTAAACACACGCTTCGGTTGTTTTACTGTGTGTCTAACACCGGATTTCAGGGTAATCAACGCTTAAATTAGCTGATACATTGACTGCCATACTCAACTCTAATGATTTGATTGGCTGTTATTATTAGGTCTTTACCTATGAAATTGCCGTTTTGCAGTACTGGCCATTTCAAATCAAAATAATTTTTGTTTGGGTAAGAATTCTAATTTCAAATTAATTTTATTTTAAAAACATGGATTTTTTTTTCCAAAAGTAGTCATTTGTTTATTGATTAGTGTTACATTTTCATCGCATTTCAATCTTTTTCGTCATCATGGATACGTTAAAAATTCGAGTAATTATGGAATATGAGTACCGTCGTGGCAGCAACGCGGCACAAGCGGCACGCAACATCAACGACGTTTACGGAGCTAACACTACAAACCAACGCACCACCTGTTATTGGTTTGCTCGCTTCCGTTCTGGAAATTTCGACCTGAAAAATGAACCTCGCGGTCGTCCGAAGACTTTGGTCGACAATGACGAATTAAAGGCGATTGTGGAAGCTGATGATACACAATCTACGGCTGAATTAGCAGCAGCTTTCGACGTTAGCGTCAAAACAATATTGGTCCATTTGCGTCAAATTGGCAAGGTAAAAAAGCTTGACAAATGGGTGCCCCACGAACTCAATGATCGTCAGCGCGAAGTACGCGTCGAGACGTGCCTTGCACTGCTCAACAGACACACAAATGAAGGAATTTTGAACCGCATTGTTACCTGCGATGAAAAATGGATTCTGTTTGATAACCGCAAGCGCTCAGCAAGTTGGTTGGATCCTGGTTCAGCACCTAAACAATGCCCTAAACGAAAACTTACCCCTAGAAAAGTGATGGTCACTGTTTGGTGGTCTAGCGCCGGTGTGATTCATCACAGCTTCTTACCAAACGGGGTGAGCATTACTGCAGATGTGTACTGTGAAGAACTGAACACAATGATGGAGAAGCTGGCACATCTCCAACCAGTATTGGTCAATCGCTCGTCTCCGCTGCTCCTGCACGACAACGCGCGACCTCATACTGCACAGCAGACGGTCTCCAAGTTGCAAGAACTGGGGTTGGAAGCTCTCCGTCATCCGCCCTACTCACCAGACCTTGCGCCTACAGACTACTACTTTTTCCAGAATTTGGATAACTTCTTGGCGGGAAAAAAATTCAATACCCGAGAGGCAGTACAAAATGCCTTTGAAGAATTTGTTGCCTCCCGTCCAGCTGATTTCTTTAAGAAGGGCATCAATAAACTGCCACTGCGATGGCAAAGATGCATTGATTGCATGGGTGATTACTTCGATTAATACAAATAAAAAATACATGAAAAAAATTCGTTTAAATTTTTTCATACAAAACGGCAATTTCATAGGTAAAGACCTATTATTTTAGTCAGAAAAGTTCACCACTCCGGGATCACACCTGTTTTCATGAGTTTGAGTCTGGTAGCTTTTGTGTGAGCCTTATAGAAACAGAGTGAAAGATAATTTCCACTTATAGAATTACTTTTCCACTTCGCGTAACTAGAACATGCGTTAATTAAGCGAATACTTTAGTCAAATAGTTTATAGGGTAGGTTTTTTATTGCTTTACAAGTTAAGTATAGAGATAAATCTCGCAAAAAATATTAATTATTAGTTGTTCCAGTTATTACTGTTTTCGGCTTTGACAATGTTGCATCCGAAAGTCAGGCCCTTGGCTTGGCCTTCACATGTCTAAGACAACTTCGCATAATACCTGGTCCACGATACATTTCATCATCAAAGTAAGTGCTCTGCTGTCGTAATGGTCCCAGTCATTTGTCACTGTCACACCGCCCAGCATATTGTATCTGAAAGTTATCGTCAATTACTGAGATTTGCACAGAGTTGTATTCCTAGGCCGGGCAGTGTTCATTCGTTTTACAAGAGGAATTTCTGTGTAGTAGTCCAAAATCGAATCTTGTGCCCGGTTGATGGCAGTAGCCTCGCCCCATAATCATGCGATTTAAAACTATCTGGCCAAATGTAAAGTATACATCCATGCCCTCCCTTTTCGTGGAATACAGGAGTGTTGTTATGTTAAAGTACCCTTCAAATGATCACTTACACGTTAGCCATATACATATGATGTCCAGGCGTCACAGACACCTTATAATATCGATCCAGATTATAGTTCTTCAGCAAATACAGACAACTGGTAACATCCCACATATAAGTATGAACCAAATCCCTTTCCCGCCACTGATGGTGTTGCCAGCCTCCATAAAAGTTCCTATTATGGTAGTAATTATTATTATATGGCATTATTAGGAGCTGGCATCTGTAATTTAGTCTGTCTTTATATTCTGCTGTTAGTTTTAGTAGTTTGGCGAATAGTTTTATTTCTCTTGCGACGTCGGTTTGGAAAGGCGTGTGGAATCCTTCTCTGTATGGCCATATTAGAAAGCATTCTGCGTTCAAACGTTGTGAAACTTCTAGACATCGTTTTATTTGTGTGGCGGCTTGGATAAATGTGGCTGCGTCGTTGCTTGTGAACGCGCCAGATACGTATCTGGAACAGAAAGTTTTTTCGCAATTGGCTCCGAAAAGAAAATTTGCCAGTTTAATTTCGGAAGCCTACATTTCACAAACATACATAAACAATACATGCATACTCATTCGAAAATACTAAATAAAAACATACATACAAAGGTTATCATCACAAAAAGCAAAAAGAAACACAAAATGAAATTAAGACATGAACAAGACATACAATTATATCCACCGCGTACAAATTACAGAAGAAAGAGCATTATGTATGAAGGGTCTAAATTTTACAATAAATTATCAAAAGATCTAAAAGAATCAAAAACTATGTATACATTTAAAAAAATATTAAAACATTGCATCATTGAAAACCTGCAATTAATTAAGTTTGAATCACTTCTAGCTACGCTTATCTGTGTTTTACGGAAACTTGTTTTTGCTTTATGTTTTGAACCAACATTACTTTTAAGTACTACATTTTTTTTAAGACTACCCCAAAATATTTAATTATGTTTACTTTTTGCAATACGCCCAACAAAATAATTTGTGTAGTATTAAATATTCTCATGTATTGAATGAATGTATTCATAAGAGAATAAATAATCTCAAACCAGAAGCCTTGTTACTTGAAGTTCTTGAGTTTTCATGTTATTTAACTTCAGAAAATATATTTAATGCGTGGGGCATTAAATAAACGTAGTTACATAAAGTTTAGTTTTCGCTGCATCTTAATATTTTATGCCCTGCATATAAGTCATTCTGAAATCATCTTAATTGTCATATAAACAAAGTTGACATTTATTTAAACCTTGGAACAAGAATTACCTCGGATGTGAATGTAGATCAGGCGCTATCCATAGCAGCTTCACATGGTACCTCTGCGTCAATTCCTGTATGTACTCCGTGACGTCATCCCAGTGGGCCTTGTTCTCCTCCCAGCTGTCGGTATGAGGAACCAGGTCTGAGTCGAAGGCCGTCCAATACTTGATGCCCAGTTTGGTGCAGAGGTCGAAGAGAGCCTTTATGTGTCGCTTATGGTTGTCCAGAGAGTCGGTGTTGTCGTCCCAAGACCGGGAATGTGTTGAACGGCCGTGTGCGTCTGAACCTGTGGAAATGGTGGAACTGCTGAAATACGAATTATCTATAGTATATCTGAGATGCGAGAGATGCTGAGATGCTATATTATGCTCGGTTAGTGTTGACCGACATAGCCCGAAGAATTGCCAAACTTAAGTGGCAGTGGGCAGGGCTCATTGCTTGCAAAACAGATAGCCGATGGGGCCGGAAGGTTCTGGAGTGGCGGCCGCATACCGGAAGACGCATCGTTGGATGGCCTTCCACAAGATGGACCGATGACCGCAGGGTGAAGGCCGCAGGAATCCGCTGGATGCGAGATGCACAGAACCGGTCAAAATGGCGTAATTGTGAGAGGCCTATGTCCAGCAGTGGACGTCTTTCGGCTGAAATGATAATGTTGATGAAGATGAGTGTTGATTCTGCAAGTTTGCAGACCCAGGAAACGTTGACTTTTGCCATGTGGAAACAAAATTAAGAAAAATAAGTAAGCCATTGTGGCGCATTCTTTCAAGTTTCGGTCGAGTGCATGCAAATGGGTCTTACATAAGAGGCCCCAACGTGTGCATAACAAGATTAAAACAAATCAATTGACTCAAGGATTATCAAAATCGGCCCACGCGTTTGGTCTCTAGCGTGCCACAAAGGAACAAACAAACATAAATACATGCGACATGCTGACAAACACATTCCCTCATTTGCGTCACGCAGTCAGGTAAAAAGACAGTCCATATGCATGGCTACTTAGTTGAAGTGCACCTACCATTACTCCTGAAATCAAGAGCCACGCTGTACTTCAGCCAGTCCTCCATAGGGCGCGAGTGAACGCGCTCCAGACTGTTGTAGTAGCGGTAACTGGCGCTCTCGGACGGGGACGCCATGTTGTTGTACTCTATCTTGTCTATACCTGGAATTAGTTAACAGATACGTGTAGGTATGGTACACCCACATTCTGCCAGTTATGTTTGAGTCCCATGTAATAGGGGCGAGTCTATTGCCACCAACCGGGCATAAATCAGACCCAGACTCCGAGCTGGTACTGAGAAATTCCAGATAGAGATGCCCAAGAACCCTTTGCCCGACCTGGGAATCGAACCCAAGATCTCATGCTCAACGCTTGCGACCACCAGTCCCACAAGGCAGTCCGTCTGACAACAAGTCCCAGTAAATTGAAACTTCAGTAAGGTTGAAACTAATCGACAAATAGAATTTGTTGTTTTTTTACATGCAACTGACATTCAACCTTATGGTAATAAAGAAATTACGAGGTCAACTTTACATGGGGTTACGAAGATACGGGCCCATCCGAAAGTAGAACGAAACTTCGAAGTTAATCGTACTGCCAATTAATTCCTTTTTTGGGCCGGAATACACATCAGTCGTTGGAACAGCTGTCAAATCGTGTTGTCATTCATTCTTAGTTCGAGCCCCGAACTAATGTTATGTCTATATGTTATACGAAGAAGGATAAGTTATTCGTAACCGGGTTAAGTGGATCGTTGTTGGAGTATAGCACAAACAAGTCGATCTTATTTCAATACTACAATCTTTCTCATTCTAACTCACACTCACACATATATGTTTTTACCTACTATCCGAGCCCGCCCTTTTCACTTGACTGAAATCATTCATAACCTTGTTTCATTTTATTATTTTAGCTTGGTTTCGGATTGTGGTTGAAAGAACGTATCACGTAATGTTTATTAGTAAAACACACCTTCCACTTCCTTCACAGATTTTGGAAATGGTACACTCAGCTAAATAATCGCCAATCCTCGCGTTTATACGAAACTGCATCGATTGGCATCATAAAATTAAACGTGAGAATTTACGTAAAACAGCATTAATGCAAAAAAGATTTTGGGCATTTGTAATAAAATACTTAATATTATTCAAACTATGACTATTTTCAAAATTAAAAGGGCACTAAGCGAAATATTAATTGAAAAAGTTATTACACAATTGACGACATCCTTAATGATGAATCACTGACCGATTGACATTCTATTATTCCATTAGACATTTTATTTTTATTGTTTCTTTAGTGACCTTTGTCATTTTTTATGTATTACCAGGTTACAACCTGGTTAACATTTGACATTTTCGTATTATTGTAACGTTTTTGTGACATTTTTACTATAATTCAAACGATTTGACATGAAATTGTATCATGTAGTATAACATTTTCCCTTACGGTTATTTTAAAATTATAATATCTTAAATTTGTGTAAATTTAATCATAATAATATTATACAGGGTGATTGGAAGATGGGTGCAAAGCTTTAAGGCGAAGATAGTACAGACAATTTAGAACCATTTAAGCCATGGTTGTCTTAGACGAAGTCTTACCAAATAATTTTAACCAAATTTTTAAGTTTTTTTTCGGAAATTCTCAAAATTTAATGTAAACTGCATAATTATGGCCAAATTGAATGATAAATGAATTCATTTTTTATTTATTTAATTAAAGTAATGTGTAAGCAATCAAGCAAAACATGTTTTAGGCTTCTGTGTCATTAGACATTTTTTTTACAGACATTTAAAGCTCAGAAAAAATAAAAAATTTGTACAATACGTCTTTTAAACCTTATTAAAAAAAAAAAAATTGGTAAGACTTCGTCTAAGACAACCATGGCTTAAATGGTTCTAAATTGTCTATACTATCTTCACCTTAAAGCTTTGCACCCATCTTCCAATCACCCTGTATAATTTGCATGCCCATGTGATGGTAGAACATGGAGGACTCATAAAATAAAACATCTATGTACTATATTACCCACGGAGATATTACCCATGTTTGCAAACCAATAAATGATTTGATTTTATTTACATTTTATTTGACTGTAATTTTTGCATCAAAGTCAAAGCATTTATTTCAAATAGGCACTTAAAAGGCACTTTTGAACGTAATTTTATTTTAAAATAGAATTGATTCTAGTCGCCCCTTCCAAAATGTAGATTCGTATGGAGAAGAATGAGCAAGAAACTCCACCGTTACTCTTTTAAAATGTTTTAAGTACAGTATTTAACATAGTACATTCATTATATGATTATGTGTGAAAACGATGCACCCAGAACAAAATTACCATACATCATCATCAGCTTCTTTCCAACTATGAATGGCCGGCTTCGAGACTGACCGGATACGTTACCCCAAGATACTGGTTGTCAGACATTCGGGCTTCTGACGACTTGTAACGGCTGTCAAATATCCACGAATGACAGCCAGGACCGAAGGTTCAACATGCTTTCCGAGGCACGGAGGGGTCTTGGTATGTCAAAATGGTCACACACCCATGACCAACCGCGGCCAGCAGCTTAACCCGATCGATCTACCTGTGCGGCTGTTATTAAATAATAAGGGTTTTTAAGTATTACAGACACATACCCTGAAAATAGTCAACATTATCGGCTCTGGGCTCTCGTACTTTCTGCCTTTTGGCAGTTGGCTGGTTGTATGTCGCCATCCTTGGGAACCCTGAACTAAAAACAGTATTTTAGGTAAAATTTTGAATCTAATATCAAACAGTTTGTTTGTTTGCAAGTTGATTTTGAATTTGAACCACTTACAGACCCACTTCAGTTATTTTACCTCTAACCGCGGCACCCCAACAGCAACCGTATTGCAATTAGAATAGAGATAATTTTGATTTTGACAGACTTGTCAGTGGCTCTAACCCAACAGCAACCTTATCATAACTACAATAAAGTTCACTGTGATGATAACAAAAATAAAATAACTTTGAAAGGACTTGTTTAGCCTCCGCCGCTCAATTGCCTAACCAATAAGGAGTATTTAAAGATCCCTTTCTTTTAAAGACCTTTTGTTTTTATGGATTTACCAAGGCAATGACAGATAGCCAGTTTCAACTCGGAGCCGTATAACTCTCTCGTAAAAAAATGCAACTCTCTGGCAGTCATGCCTGTAATTTAATACAGTTTGAACGCGTGGAAAGTGGTACCGCATCCCCCCTAAACAAGAACAGTAGCAACAAGGCAGATCTACTTACCCCCAATTATCGTCTAAAGTGTCCTGTTCACGTCAGTCACACAGACAGCCGTGCGAGCGCGTCCGCGTCGCTTATATAACGTAGCGTGAATGTGCTCAGCCGGGCGTGCGGGCCTTTGTGCCGCTAACTGGACGGAGGACTTTTGTTTGATAGTACTTAGATATAGCAGTGCAATGTTTTAATTTTGTTACGAGGTTTTTTGTAATTTTATATGGTTTGTTTTGTTGTTTTGAGTAGTTCAAAGGGTTCAGCTGAGTCATGCTCCTAAATTTTATCGAAATATCGGTCCTTTGCGGCATATATGGCCTAATGACAAACCGAAAAACTAAACACTCAATTTTGGTACTTAGCACAAATTTCTAGGGGAACCAAAATAAACCTAAATATGATGGCTATGAGAGATATCTTCCATTCCACAAATTTATGAACTTCTCTCTAATAAACTGTCTTTAGCAACATAACATAAAAACACGCCTTGTTGTCATCTTAAACAACTTCAGAAGTAATATTTTTCCAATGAAAATGCTATATGTAGATAACGCAGTCAATCTCAATAGTAAGTTAGTCTACACAAAAAACTGAGGCGTTTATAATGCTTGTAAGAACAGATTTTAATGTCAAGGAAAAATGCACTAGAAGCACTGAACTGTGACAGATTAAAATTTACTATAGCAACGTTTAAGGTGGATGCGCTCAGGTACTATTTCACGAAAAAGTCATTCAATGGGATTACATGAACTTGAAGGGTTGTATTGATGTCACTATGGGTGAAATGTATTTGTGTGTACTACCTTATACAATGCCTGAAATAAAAATGTTTTTTTTATTATTAGTATTATAATTCCGTAAAGCCACATTCTTTCGGTCGCAAATCATAATTTAATGAACATACAACCTGACACTGACTTGCAATTTACAAAAAATGTCAGAAAATTTGAATATCGCGGCTATCGTGGCGCTTCCCCCTTAATAACAGTATACAAAACTCTTGTGCAAAACATTAAAGAATAAAAATAAAACCACATTAATTTCCTTAAACCTATATTCTTCTATACAAACGTATTATAAAAATATCCAGATCAATCTGAAGAAAACTGCTGCAAAAAGCACGATGATCGGTAAAGGCATTTTGCTACCATTTTTCACACTTTGAACACCGGATACTTCACCTTTCTTCAACGGGGCGGTTAAACCCGCCATCTTTGGTTTGTCTATGGGAGCTCCCATCATAGAGAATTTGCTCGCACTAGTAATTTTGACAGTCAACATCTTCCCCATATATCTTTGTTCCTTGGGTACTAACACTTGTTCATAGTACTCGTTGTGGGCCACAAAGTAGTTCTTGTCGTGAGATATGTCCGTGACGAGCACCTCCTGCGTCTCGCCCACTTTGTGGCCATATGGCTCGTACGAACGGAACAGTTCGGACAGCTTTTTCGTGCGTTTTTTTACTTCTTGTGTTGGTACCTGTGAACAAATATTACAATCTATTTATCTAAATAAAATTGAAGTATGTTTTTATACTAATTGCATATGAAACTATATACGGTACTTGTAAGAAGAATGTTTTTATTTGTCTGTTTCTGTCTGTTTGTTCCGGCTAATCTCCGAAAAAGCTGGACCGATTTTGATGAGACTTTCACTGGCAGATAGCTGAAGTGATAGAGAGTAACAACTACTTTTTGTTTTGTCCCGGTAGCACGTCCTCGTAGGATAATTTTCGACATCCACGCGGGCGTAACCGCGGGCAGCAGCTAGTGAGGACTAAAGCTCCTTGAATTTAAACCAAATGATCTAATCCTGAATACAGAATCATAGATCATTATCAAGTTCATAAGACACAGTAGTACTCAATGTCTTAAAATACCTTTCCAAACAACATGTTTTACAATTTATCATTCAAAAATCAACTATAACTACATAACGCTGAGCTCGATAGTCGAGTAATTGTCAACAGAATGTCTGAATTCGAATCGAAGAATCTGAATTTAAGTATATCCATAACCAGATGGCGAGACCACACCTCTTCGCAAAAATAAAAACTTGTTGTCGAACGGATTAAAGTGAATAATCGAGCTCCATCAGGGGCTCAAAAAGAATATCGGTGTGTACATTTTACATGGACTCGTTAATAATGTCCGTGTCCAGGCCGACGACCGAGTTTCAGTACCGGCCCTGTGTGTGCCACGGCCCTGTCACGTCCCGGACAAGGCCCTGATATATGTGACCCTTTACTGGTTAAATATTTCCAAATCGAGCGATATGATGAGTCATTCCTACCTTGGTCATCTTAGCGGCGGGAGTGCCAGGCCTAGCGAAGAACTGGTTGATGAAGAGTGAAGGAAACCGGTACTTGTCACACAGCCGCATCGTGTCGTCGAAGTCTGCGTCCGTCTCGCCGGGGAAGCCGCAGATTATGTCTGTTGCTATCGTAATGCCGGGCACCCTGGGCATATTATTATTTAATTAGTAGCTATAAATGTCCCACAGCTGGGCAAAGGCCTCCCTACTCTCTTTCCATCTGTCTCTGTCCTGCATGCGTAGCATGACCAATTCTATCTCTATTCTACCAAGAATACACAAAGTTCTCTCTATCCAACCTAATATTTATTCTGCCTAGGTGCGGGTTGTTCGAAAGAGATATCGCGGCCTCTGGCACACAGGCAACTGAAGGAACACGGTTGGGTTTTAGTCAGTAAAAGTCTGACACGTCCTCCTGCTCCACCCAGAGCAGGAGAAGTTATTTGATGATTTCCCACGCTCAAAAAAAAAAGCACGGAGCGACCCGTAAACACACGTTTTTATGAAGACGAAGACATTTATTTTTATGAAGACAGTTATTCTTTCCATAGCAACGGGGAGGTAGCTAGTGATGTAGTTAAGGTCAAGATTTTTTCATCAAATAGGATTAAATGAACTAAAAATAAATTCTGAATAATTCTAAATAAATTCTGATTCTGAATAATAAATTCTGTATAAAAAAATCCCAAGTGTCAAAGTAGAGAAAAATTGGTCGTCATGCTTGACATCATAGACTTTTGCATGTGATGGATATATACAACACCAAGCGGTTTGCACATGCGTTATCGACTAAAACAGAAAGTTGGCCTGTAAAAATTATGCAACATATTTGGCAGGAGATATTATAGTAATTCGATAGATCACTATCTCTGAATCTAATGCAAAATTTCACTAAAATATTTCTGCCTCAATTTTGCATTTTTTTTTTGCATCTCACTCACTTTTCTCTGAGGAAGTCGACAACTCGTTCAAAGTCGGCTCGTGTGTACTCTCTTTTCATGTCTGAGAGTACTTGATCACTGCCCGACTGCACCGGCACGTGAAGGAACCTTAAAAAAAATTGAATTAACGTCACCGAACAGCTTCGACCCCATTTCACCATAGCCGCATAAAGTTTAAAAAATACGCAGTAGAAAACATTCTATACAAATAAATAAAACTGAAGTCTCCATTTGTAATGGCAAAATAACAGCTATTTACTAAATGCGTATGAAAATATATGGTACTTTTAACAAAAAACTATTTTTAAAAATTGTCTCTTGGTCGGTCTGTTTGTTTAAACGTCAACTTTGTGTAAACTAATAATTTAACAAGATTTTTAATGGATAGAAAGTGGTATGACTGGTGTGCGGTGCCTCTGTGCACAAATACTTCTAAAACTGCGCCACACAGTATTTGTACCGGTGCCGTTTACACAAAACTGACGTCACGTGATAAAAAGTCATCGTAAGGAGCGTTTTAGCGGTAAATTCAAAACAACGAAAAATAAATTTGATTTTAATCGTTTTTAATTTTGAAAATGGATAAAAATAAATTTATTTATATTTTTCTGTTAAATATTTCTTCCCAATCTGCAAATTAAAATAGTTTTTAATAAATTGGAAAATACCCTATTGGTAGTTATTGGTAGGTACTCTAACTAAAAAGTGTAAAATAAAAACTTTTTCCAAAAAAAAAACAACCGACTTCCGGAAAAACACTACAAAGTGAAAAATAACTTTAATTTCGGAAGCCGGTGAAAAAAATTAAAATGCATATCCAAACTCACCGACTTCCGAAATTAAAGTAATTTTTCACTTCGAGTTTTTCCGAAAGTCGGTTGTTTTTTTTGTTGGTAATATGAGTTTTTATTTGTTGCTGATTTTTCTAATTATTTCTGTACCGAATAAAAAAAACTGTCTTATACTCAATTCTCGTGCCGGTTACTTCGGAACCACAGTGTAAATACTGAATGCTAAAGTCTCGTTTGTAAACCATAAGATGGTGCATGATCTTGGCCACTTCGGCGCGATGTTCCAGTATGTAGGGCGGATTGGCTTCAACCAGCTTCCAGAGAAGGTGTATATTTTCCTGACCAGTCGTTAATAAAGCTGACTCACTTGTAAACCCTAGGATGGTGCATGATCTTGGCGACTTCAGCGAGGTGTTCCAGTATGTAGGGCGGGTTGGTCATCCCGAGCCTAAGCCGACAGCCCTCCGGTATCACTTCAACCAGCTTCCAGAGAAGCTCTGGCAGAGAAGTGCCGATGTCGCGACCGTATGTGCCTGAAAAAAAAATAAGTGAGTTGTCCAATGGAGGGTCAGCGTGGTGTCTGTAATAGAGGTTTTGGCTACAGCAGACATCGGTCTCTAAAAGTGTAACCTTGACTTTTGACTGTGTTTGTGATTATGAGAGAACAATAAAGAATATTATTATTACATTATTAAAATGTTCTTGGCAAGTTTGCTTGTCAATAGACCCTGAAGAAGTTAATGCTAATTTACAGGCACAACCATACTCAGCTTAGAAGAGTGTTGTCCTGTGCGCCCCCCTTGCGTAACATACTTAAAATCATAATCCGAAGAAACTTGAAGTAAAGTCATTTAACATTCCTTCATAATTATACTTAAAATTCGTCTGCTTGATAATGATAAGGAAATATTGCATTGAATGTTGCTGAATTATTTTAAAAACTAAAGGCGTCGTAACTGTGTGTTAAGCAATAAGCTGCTGGAATAACAGTCATCCCCACTGCTATTAATCTTTATCAATGACATGAGACAATAGATCATTTATGATTAGACAATCTAAGTGTAAAAGAATTCGTTCGCAATCATTTCCATAATACGAGGTCAGTTTTTTTAGGACAAATAGGACAAAATATGTTTTCAATGTCTTGCACAACCTCCTGAAATAAATAAAAGGAAAATAATAAATATCGTAAACTCACCGGTATCCTCACTAGTCAACCAAATCTCACAAACGCCCTCAGTGAACGACTGTCGTGCCCTCTCCACAATCTCCTCAGGCGGGTAGCTCCCCAACTCGCCTCGCGCGTGCTTCGTCTTACAGTACGTGCACTGGTTCAAACAACCGGTGTTGATGGAGATGATCTCTATCAGGGGGTTCTTGCGGACTTTCGGAAGGAGGAGAGAGGCTCCGCCTGCTTTGCGGCCGTCACTGGTTTTCTTTTGCCCGAAGAGACGGACTGTGTGGCCTGCAAAGGTTTATTTATACATGACTTTATATTAGGTATATTTTGGTACAAGGCTTTTTCGGGTGTCCACACTTACTCAGCCTATAACGGTTCCACTGTAGGGACACAGGCCTCCTCTCTGTGAGAGGGAGTGGGCCGTAAGCCACGCGGGCCCTGTGCGGGTTGGTAGATCCCACATGTCTTCCAATTTTTGGGTCTAGAACATGCCTATTTCCTCACAATGTTTTCCTTCGCCATTTTGAGAGCAGTCATCATCATCATCATTTCAGCCAAAAGACGTCCACTGCCGGACATAGGCCTCCCCCAAACTCCGCCACTTCGACCGGTTCTGTGCTTCCCGCATCCAGCGGACTCCTGCAGCCCTCATAAGGTCATCGGTCCACCTTGTGGGAGGCCTTCCAACAGAGCAGTGATGATGAAATAATTAACCCAAGTAAAGCACCTGTCTGGGTTCAAACCTGCGACCTTCAACTCGTAAGTCGCAGCCGTTACCACTGCTCCGCACATTTATTAATGTGGAATCGAAAACCAGAGTCAAGACGAATAACGTGGTTCACATTCTTAACGGTAAATTCCACTGCCATGTAGGATGTATGAGGTTTACCACGTTAGCTGTGGGTCGATATAGACGATTCCACCTGCATTTTCATACAAAGGAACTCTTTTATGTTGTAGACAAATAGCTTTTAATGACCATCTTTTAAAGCTGCATTCGATAACTTTACTCTTTGCCTAGTTGTTATACTCATACCTTTAAGTGTCTCCTCAACAATCTCGACAATCCTGTCGATCTGCTGCACGCCGACCACACTGAGTCCCGTCAGATAGTTGGCACGCGGAGCACCCTGCGGCACACAGCCCGCTACTACCACGTGGATGCCGCGCGACTGACCCAAATCTATCTCATTTCTAGAAAATAAACAAAACTGTACAGAACTGACCCTATCTAAAGAGAACTCGGTCGCATGGTCATCGGCGTTCATTCCATACAAATGTATTCCTCGGTTTTATCGCTGGTTAATGATACTAGAACAAAAAATATATTTTTTACTATGTAACTATTAAGTGCTTTGTCCTTATAATTCATTTTTTGGCGTAAATTAATTCATTAAAAAAAATATACATATTTAAAGGAAAGAGGAACCAAATCAAAGTTAGAAACCAAGTCAAAGTTAGAAACCAAATCAAAGTTAGAAACCAAATCATGTTAATAAAGGATTCTGTGGCAGTTTTACAGTTCTAATCAAATCTTAATAAACAATAAAATAGGAGGGATTGTAAAAGTTGATTGAGCTGTGATGAGTTGCATATCAACAACACATTAAAATCCTAACATGTATGACATGAAAGTACAAGAATTGATTTAAATAAAAGGAAAGTTTTAGTAAAATTCACAATTATTCAGTTATGGGAAAATCAAAATATTTAAAACACTAACTTGAAATGATCCTCAGAAGGGCTCTTGACTGTGCAAGAGTTGAGCAGCCAAAGCTGTGCGTCAAACTTGTCTTCAGTCAACTTGTAGCCATTGGCAGCCAGAAGGCCGGCCATATACTCCGAGTCGGAGTTGTTGTGCGCACACCCCCATGTCTTCACATAGATAGTCTGGGTACCTGGAGAGTAAACACAAAAGAATAATTTTACACACACAACATACATAACATCACGCTTTGTTTTCTCGAAGGCTTAGGCAGAGGTGGGCCCATAAAACACCCACATTTAACCAGTTACGTTTAAGTCCCATGTAATATTGGGTGAGCCTGTTGCCACCAACTGAGCTGCTACTGAGAAATTCCAGATACAAAAACTCAATACCTAACACTGGCCAGCCTGAGAATCGAACCTGGGATCTCAAGCTCAGTAGTAGCAGTAATTAACTCAGTAAACTTAAACAATTTGATGAAACAGCTTTGTAAACATACTGTTTCTCACAAAATAAATACTCATACAGCTTGCCTTAAACAACTACGTTACGTCTATGTCTGTTGCCGTAAGTAAGTTATTTGTCACACAGCACGATAGGAACCTACTGTTCCTTCAGTCTCTTGTAAAAGTTACAGTTGCTTATTAAAGCCTCTTGCAAGTAAATCGATGTACGCTGAACACTGATGACGGTACACGACATTGTCTACACTACGTCATTTCACTTTTTATATTGAGTAGTCAAACTCAGCTCACATCTCAACACTTGAAAAGAAAGAAGAAAGAAAGAAGCTTAAAGTTAATACACATGAAATTAAGAACCAGTCGACTAGTTTGTGAGGTGTGCAGCGAGTTCACACGCAATATTTATCACATAGTTTCACAGCGACATGTTAATTAAAAGAAATAAACTATAAGAAACAACTTTTGAGGTTATACCTGGTACAACACTCTCCAGTATGACCTTTTCTGCGGGCTCGGAATCATTCTTGTTGTCACGTTTTCTTGACCGCACACTCACACTCTTTCTGCTGGAGTATCTTTCTTTCGGTGTAATGTCCTGAGAAGATATTAGATCTTCTATATCGTCTATAATTTCATCACAAACACCTGGCATTTTCGACTTTTCGAGTCTTGTTTTGACAGTTATTTGACATTGACATTTCGTTCATGCATCTCTTTCTTTCTTTGTTGTCATTTTACACTACACCACAGAATTATTTGCGTCTCGCTACAAGTTACAAAGTTATGCAAAGTTAGCTATACGAGTATGATGGGAAAACCAAATCGGTTCAAAGATTCCGCCGCGTGTGGCACCTGATTCAGCATTCTGTAATACAAGTACAAGTAAAATTCAACATATTATAAAAAAAACTTGAAAAGTTACAGAAACTTATCAATGAACTAACTTCATTAGTTGTGATCTTCAATACAGACGCCAGCACATCAAGCTACCCCAATCTGTCAAATTTCTTTGATAGATTTTCATCTTTATAACTTATGCTTAATTCACCTACCAAGGAATCACGGTAAGGACTATAGCGGTTAATGACTGTTTGGTGCGGTTTATACACTGGCGGCATCATCGGTCATTATTTCTTTCGAAATGAGAAAGGAGCTGCCGTTACGGTGAATGGCGAGCGCTATCGAGCCATGCTGACTTTTGTGTCCAATAATTAATCAGCTAAACATCGACGACACTTGGTTCCAACAAGACGGCGCAACTTACCATACAGCGTGCTTAGTCATCAATTTATTGCAAAATCAATTTGGTTGGTGATAACTTTATTTCCAGAAGTGGTCCTTTAACTGGCCTCTCGTTCGTGCGACTTAACACCTCTCGATTACTTTTTATAGGGCTATGTTAAGTCATTGGTTTATGCCGACAAACCAACAACTCTTGAAGCATTGGAAGCCAATATTCAAGCCACCATTGACGTCATTCGGCCAGATTTATTGAAAAAAGTAGTGAAAAATTGGACTGATCGAATGGACTATGTTACTCGTAGCCGCGGCGGACATATGGCGGAAATCTTATTAAAAAAATAAATGCCATGAAATTATCTACCAGATAAATAATAAAAAAATCTTTCCAATAATATTTCTGTCTTGTATTATTATTTAAAGTTCTCGAGCACTTTAAAAAACACCCTGTATATCAATGTACAAAACAATAAGTCCATTTAATTCCATTGAATTACTATTTCATGAAAAAGTCATTCAATGGAATTAAATTAGCATAAGATTTTAACGATTATAGTAGAGGGTATTTTACTATTTTACGTAAAAAAAAAAAAAAAGTATTTAACGTATCTTTAGAATTATAGAGACCTAATGCGAAATTAGCCGCAACCAAAATTGGTCTCTATAATTCTAATAATTCTAAATAATTTTGCTTGCGGCTAATTTCGCATTAGATCTCTATAATTCTAAAGGTGCGATAATTGAGATTGCTTAGGCAAAAAGCAGTCAGAAAATGTTAGTTCATGAAAAAACTAAATACTTAAATTTGAAAATTCAATTCAAAGATTTCAGTTTTTTTTATCTCTTTTTGAACATTATGAAATAGTAGCCGCCATGTTATTACGTCATACCGCTGTTTAAAATAATCAACTGAACAACTATTATGTACTTTTATTATTTTCGTAATCAAAGTTATTTTTTATTGAAATAATATCTTACATTCAGGAACAGCAAACCAACGTTAAGTAGAATAATAACTTTTATTTATTCTATGCAATTATCACACAAAATCTCAATGCATTTATTTGTTGCCACAGCAAACTGACGTCATACCCACAGACCAATATGGCATCCACTGCGTCCAGCGTTTTCATCAAATTACGCGCGAAATATGAAGATGTAAAATTTTAATGTATTTTTATGGCACTAATCGTTTCTAGTGGTTTATTAGCATTTTAGAATCGAATTAAGACACTTTTAGGTGCGTTATGCGCCCGGTTTGCATAAGTAAATGAAACCATGTTCAGTAGTATTGTAAATGTGTATTTCGTTTACCACACAGTCCACACAGTATACATACGACAACGGAGGAAATGCATAGAACACACAATTGGCAATTATGGAATTTGAAACTTATAGTAGTTACACGATATAACGTGATTATGTTGCTAAGCTTTACATTGTGATTCAAAATCCTAGTCCCACTAGTTCTCCCATTTTTAATATATACTCTTTGCAGTACTTAGTTCAAACCTGCGAACCATAGACCCCACGTCTAGAAACCAAGTAGTGTTACCACCCTTAAGAGTTAAGAGTGGGAACCATACATAAAAAATTATCTAATTTGGTTCGCCACAACTAGGGTTGCCATCTCTAAGATTTGGCAACCAGGACAAGACACGTGAAAACCCCGGATTTTAGAGCCCAGAACCCGGACATGTCAACAGGTTTTTTTAACAGTCAGTGTAATAAAAAACAGTTGAAAATGTCATAAATCACCTTTTTATTTATTTTCAGACCGTAATTAAATTTAGTAATCTTTTATCATATTTTAAATGTGGTACCTAACAAAACAGAATAAATTGTTTTAATAATCAGTTAGAATTTTTTTATTCTTAAAATAAAACACAAATTATTAATATAAGATAAGAAAGATAAGAAAACAAAACTTTATTAAAATATTAAACCTAACAAAAATTGAATTAAATTTTTAAACAAAAATCTTAAAAGTACTGAGACCATTTTAGTGTTCAGTCTTACAATAATAATGATCTTAAAATTTTTATCAGCAGCCATTTACACAATAAAATATCTCATAACATAATAGGTATTAGTGTCTTCTAAAATCATAAGCAACAAAACTGAACCTTTTTAAACTTTAGACTTAGTACTTACTAAGTTACGTATTATAGTGGGCACGCCACGATAGCGGCGGTAAGTCCCTCGCGTCCGGCCCTGGTGCAGGCCATGGTACGGAGCGAGAGTGAATGGTTAGCCGTCACCTCCTTCTGCGAAGCAGTAATGCTCGCGAAGAGGGAGGCGGCGCACGTGAGGGAGAGGCAGTATATGCGCCCTCACGGCCGTAGTCGCCGCGGGAGACACCCTGGGCGTCGGGAATCCCAGGCTGATTCCCGGCCACCGTAGGCGCGGGCTTGCGGACGGCGAGTAATAGGTAGCTCGCTGTCCGGTAAGGACCAAGCCCGGGTCGACGGCGCGTTGTGTTCCACGCGCGCCTCAAAGAGATGTCAGCACCAAATGGGGGTGTCCGCAAGGGCCGATGCCTGCCAGGGGTGCGGGTTGTTCGAAAGAGATACCGCGGCCCCTGGCACACAGGCAACTGAGGGAACACGGGTGGGTTTTAGTCAGTAAAAGTCTGACACGCCCTCCCGCTCCACCCAGAACGGGAGAAGTTACTCGATGATTTCCCACCCAAAAAAAAAAAAAAGAATATTCATTTATATTACCTTAAAGTTTTAATCAACAGCCATAATTAAAATTTATTTTAAGTAATAAAAACAATCATAACTTTAACCGTCCTGCGACTCACTGCCAGTGTCACTGCGGAGTGCGGACGGTGGCAACTGCGACGGGAGTGGCGGGAGGACGGTGAATTATTTAGCGAGTCGGTTCGTCGGTTGATCGCGGCGTGCGGGAACAGTGCATGTGTCGCGGGCGACCCAAGACTTATTACAAATGAAGCCCCGCCCGGACGCTCCCCGGATCCCTTCTAAACTAGGACAAATCCGGGGAAACCCGGACGGATGGCAACCCTAGCCACAACCAATGACTAAGTATGTGGTTTAATTCTCTTTCGCCACAACACTTTTCAAAAATGGGTGTAATACGTAGGTATTACACCCATTTTGAACGTATGATTTGCGACCGTATGAAATATGACTGTTAATAATAGTATTTATCAGTCATATTTCTTACGGTCGCAAATCATATTTTGTTCCACGTACAATCTGACACAGATCTGCAAATTGCAATTTATTTATATTTTTGTTAAAAAATAATTAAGTAAGTACTTACCTTAATTTTCAACTTTTTTTAATTTTTCGGAATTTTCCCTTTACTTTTTATTGTCAATTTTAGTTAAAAGCAAGGTCTTATAGCACAACTAAAGGACCCCCGACCGACCCTTGCTCGTTGAAGCGCCAGCCCGCGCCGCAGCTGAGCCAGTAGCTTTAAATTCCCCGATTAATAATAATAATGCCATTTTTTTGATCCAGCCTGTCCCCACTAGCTGTCCCCCTAACAGTGACGCCCTGAGCCGAGGTTCGTACCCTACAAGGGGTGCCCTCAGCGTGCAGTCGCTTAGTTTGTAAGCCCTGGCTGGAGGCGTTAAGTTAACTCTTAATGGCAGCCCCAGGAAAGCCCGGTTAAGCAGTCACGGCCTCTCAAGGTCAACGGCGAGATGCTCGCCAAAAAAAAAACAACTAAAGGAAAAATTCCAACTCATGAAAAAAGTTGAAAAATAAGGTAAATATTGGTATTTACAAGTTTTCGCGAAAATCTAAATTTGCCCATATCTTTTTTATTGTGGCGGTATAATGGGTAGGTACGGAACCCTCGCCGTACGAGTTCGACTCACTTTAAACTGATTTACATACAACTAGTTATATTAACTTATACCTCCTTATTGCCTTACCATGGTGAGTAATCTGTTGAAAGAAACCAAAATTGTAGAAAGATTTACTTACAATAAATGTTTTTATAATCTAGGAAATCTCGATCTTGCATGACTACAACTTATTGCTACAAAGGCATCAAAGGCGCCAACATTACCATTTCATGTTAGGTTACTAAGTAGGTAAGTACTAACTACCAAATTTTTATGGTGGACTGTAGGAGAGTATTTTGGTCACATCAACCTTAACTTTACAAATATTGTAGTTATCAAAAACATAAATTATCCCGAACCCAGCTGCGGCCCTGCGCGAAACGAGGGGGTTGATAAGACTAAAATTGAGTGTAACGACAGCGAGGGATTCAAGCTCGCCCAAGACGAAGACACCACGTTTACATAAAAACAAGTTTAACGTATGCTACCTACCTAGTTAATTAACTAGGTACTAACTTTATTATCTCTAATGATCATATTAATTAAGTTTGCCAAAACTAACTGCAGTGTGAGAACACCAAAGTATCTAATAAAGACGTGGTTTAAACAATACCTAGTACGTCATTTAATCATGGTTTATAATTGATGTTTATTTGTTATTAAACTTGAATAACTAACCAAAAATAGCAACCGCGATACTTATTGCGATCTTATAGAAATCTCATTTCCATGAAACCCCAATAAAAATTTACACTTCCGATTAATAATAGCACATTATTATGGCCATGTTAACTTTAAATAGTGTCGTTATGAGCGATAATAGTTCTTATTGCAATCCGATACGGGTTAAAATCTGTTGTAATAAATTCGAATTAAGCATTACAATAGTGACAATGGGTCGTAGACGCAGCAGCTGTCGTCGTAATGGCGGCAAAGGTACCTGTGTGTTTTGGCGCCATTTGTCTGGCAGCTCATTTTTTTTATGTGATTATACAGACCCGAATCGAAAACCACATTTTGTAATTAATTAAAGAAAACTGCCAGCAATAAAAGTTGTTTTTCTCTACTTTCCACAGCCTAATTTTACCCTTCCACTTATTAATTTTAGTCTAACCATAAATCAACAGTGATTTCCTCTTTTGCAGTCATTTATTTTTACTATTTTTTACATGCATATCTACTACTGGCCACTACATAAAGATAATCTCGTTAACTTTGCATTTTATCGCCATTTTAATTTGCTGATTAGATCATACCTAGTTACGGTGTATGAATATGAATGTATCGCGAACAAAAAAGCTTGAAACCGTTGCTAGAAAGAATATTTTAATCATTTACAATCTCTGGTTAACTTTGGTGGTAGTAGAGAATAATTTGCATTTATTTAATTGTTTAGACCCCTTTCGAAGTTTGGTGCACTGGAGCGATGAAAAGTTCACCTTTCTCCGCTCGTGCATCGCGCGTGGTAGCCCGCGCTCGGCAGAAGCGCGCGCGCGTCGGTCGCGGCAAGTAGTTTGTGTGACAGCTGTTTGTGCGTTGTGTACAAAGCTACTGTGTGAACTTTATCGTGTTTAGTTAGTGATCTTTTGTGGACCACCGCGTTTTTGAATATCGAATTGGTGAGTTTATAATTTTGTGTGCTTCTAATAGAACGTTATCTGATTTATGGAATAATTGATAAGTTCGACTTATTAAATTTAGACATAGACATACACTCAAACATTCATAAAATTAATGTTTAAAGAGTCCGCTAAGTGCGGTATTACTTATTTAACCAAGATTTTACTTATTCAGTAAATAGGTAAATGTTATTTGTATTTGCCGAATGCTCAAATAGAAGTAACCACATAAATATTTAAGGTGTTTTTGAAAATAAGATCCCAAACAGAAGATTTAATCTGGTTCATTTAAGGCATAATAAAGATATTGTACTCATACGTTCTTCCAGAAATTATAGTATTTTATTAAAGACTTTTGCTGGTAAAATGATTTTCTAGAGTGTAAAGTAGAAAAAAGAGATTAATTTTGATCAAACACTAACAAAATGTTAACAAAACACAATATTTATTGCGAAGAGAGCGGGTAGGTAGGTACACTACGTACTTAGTTTTAAAACAAACCTTATTTTAAGCGCTACAATAATTTCCAGCCAGAAATATTATTTCAGTAGAAACAAAAGCGGCAAATATTCTCACGCTATATAGGTACCTAAGCAATGAAGATTAGAAATGTAGAGATTATGCGAGAAAACTAAAAGAAATATAAGAACACTACCTTTTGCTATGCCTACGCCTGGCTTCCCTCTGTAGGTATATAGAGGGAACGTACGGAATGGAGATAGTCCTTGCCAAATATAGTTGAAATCCGTTCAGTGGTTTAGGTATGAAAAGGTACCCAACAAGAGTTACTTTCGAATTTTTATTAGTAGTACCTACGGACAGTAGGTAATTACCTATACATAATAAGTGTGTAAAACGGGTGTAATGCCCTTTAATGCATAGCGCCACAGATTACCTAAAATTATCATGTAGGCCACAGTCCTAATTTGACAGACTTGTGGAGCCCTTTAGCTCGTGCGTAAACGCATGGTCCGGAGCGGATCATTAGAAAAAAGTTAAGCAAAAAAAAAAGCATCTGCCGGAAAAAAAGGGAAATTCAATAACACTGCAATAAATAACAAAGGTTTTTATTTTAGAAATAGGTTGGAATTGATCACGTATTTTGGGCTAAGGGTAGGGCTACCAAGCATTCTCGTTTCTAAGTATTTATTATTGGTTTTATTAATCATCCACTTGAAGATTGTGTGAGTAATCCTAAGGTGGTTCAATTTAAAGCATGTTTCTGATAAGGCTCACTTAAACCAACAATGTTACCTATGAAGTTTGGCTTATCTGTTTAAAAGCTGCCAAACATTTACCAACATGTTTAAATACAAGTCAATCAAATTTATTTTTTAGGTGGGTGTATTTTTATATATACATAATATATATTTTTACTTATGGTAAGCCATGACATGTGTCTTAACAAAATAGGGATGAAGCCAAAATATTTGACCAAACCAAACTCATTCAATGAACAAGTTTTGTTGGGTTTTTAAAGCAGCTGCCCCTGCTCAAACTAACGCAATTCACCATTGTGAATTGTTGCTAACCCTACTCCAAGTATGGACCTACTTCCTTTTCCAGGATTGGATGCCAAAGAGAAAGGCTTAAACTCAAAGCATTTATTTCAATGAAACCAGTTACAGGCACTTATGAATTTAGTGTCAGAGTCAGTTCAGGCAGTATGATGAAGCTAGTTGCCCATTCCAAGCGTAGTAGGTTCCAACGGAGAAGAACGGGCAAGAAACTCCACGGCCCCAAAGCGAACTAAATACCAGCTTGAGTGCCTAACCTAACATTACACATGCCTAACACTAGGCACTCGGCTAAACAAACTATTTATTCTATTTCCAACTATGCGAACAGCACTAAGTCTCGATCATTTAAATTAATGTTTTATTTACGTCTACATTTTTACAGAGTAAAACTGTAAAGTTATAGTGTTGTTTCAAGGTCGTTCCGGGCTCCGGCGTTCGGTAACTTCGGTAACAAAGAAAATTACGGTAAAGATGCGCATGCGACCCTAGGTACTCATGTGCCTACGGGGTGGTTGTGGACGCGTGGCGCGTGTGACTAAGGTTGGCAACCTTACCCTCATATAGAGTATATTCTAGTGTGCGTATGCGTACTTTATAATCTCCAAAATCAATAGAGTACAATAAAATACTATTTTAAGAATAACATTAATTAAGTAATTTACTCTTTGCTTACCCTCTCTGAAATCAGAAACAGTTTATTTCTTCTAAAAAAAGTTGGCAACCCTACCTGTGACGCACGTGTTGTGTCCACCTGTCGCTCGGTGTGGGCACAGAACTACGCTATTGACGTAAAAAAGGTTTTAGTAACTTTTAAACAAGAAAAAAAAAATTACAGTCGGTAGGTAAGGTCGGCTAAGAAGAATTAAGTATTTTGTTTAATTCTTCTATTTATTTAATTCATACAGGGATCCATATTTTTATGTTACTGGGGTTTTTTTTTTGGGCTTTGGCTTCGCACGGTTTGTGCATTTAGTCAGTGTCAAGTAATTTTTCTTTTCGATCAAGTAAATGGCCCGATATCGGGCACGAAGTTACAAAACAGTCATAGTCGTCTTTAGTCAGTCAAGTCCAGTCAAGTCAAAGTTATTGTAAAGCGGTAGCAACTTTACAACAACCTAACATGAGTTTTTTGGGGAACACGAAAAGTCCACGTTAGTCACTTATTTTCACCTTCACTACACTTGTGCACACACATGTAACTAAATTGAATAATTCACTACCAAAATTATACAATTTAATTCGCTATTTCACAAAATTTCATGAAAATGAAAATTCGTGCGACATGTTCCAACCCGATCCCGCCAAAAAACTCCGTTACTGGGGTTAGTTATAAATTATTTTAATAACCACAGACTAAAATACATGCTAGCATATAGTATTACTTATTGTACTTATATATTTTATTATACTGAAATAAAATCTTATTGTAAAATTAATTCATGATTTACAAGCAGTTTATCCCAACGCAGCAGCAGCAGTAGCAGTTTATGTACTTAAACCAACTTTATATACCATGTTTTATGCAAATAAATATTATTTCTATTTCTATTTCTATCCCTACAATAACAATTATAATTATAATTAAAAATATACCATAAAATTTCAAATGCCAACCTGGATTTAGTGATGGATTATTTATTATTAAATAGTTAATATCTAATTTTATACGATTTTATTTGCATTTTTACGACATACGCTTGCTCATTTATTATTCGAATTTATTACAACAGATTTTTCAACCGTATCGGATTGCAAATAGAACTACATATTATCGCTCCTAACGACACTATTTAAAGTTAACATGGCCTTAAAGTATATGGGTAGGTAAATGATAATATTTCCTAGCAAAAGAAAATGTTCCACATTCCTTCTAGTTAGTTTTATGACGTGCAAACGAATTTCGATATAAGAGTGGCAGATTGCGTCAGAAGGAGGGTTATTTGATTTGGCTGATTATACATGCCTACTTCATGACTCCTCTAGGTAGCAAATTGATGTCCCGAAACAGATGACGATCTTTACCTAAAAAAGTAATGAACGTGCCTCGTGAGCCACAAATCAAAACACACACATAAACCACATAACACTAGTTAAAGTCAGGTTTTTACCACCTGACCATATTCCTCATCAAGTTTAGGTAAGTACCTACTTTCCATTTATTTGCCTTACCAGGTAAATAGTTAACCACTTTGCAGAAAAAAACCTATAAATCAATACAATGCGTACGTGAGCTTGGGCATCTTTAATAGGTCAACGAGCTTTAAATGTACCTAAACTTAAATACAAAAAAAAATCCAATGTCGCTGCACGTCCCAGGAATCGTACCTTAAGAGTCACAGACACGCAGTCGCGCTTTCGACGACTAGACCCAAGAGGGAGTCAAATTCCGCTTTGAGCTATGTTTCAATCTACCTAGCCTTTTCGCAACTATGTCATGATCGGCCTCCAGTCTAACCGGATGCAGCTACCAGTATTTTACATGGAGCGACTGCCTATCTGACCTCCACAACCCAGTTACTGGGTAATACGGTACGGTATTTAATTTAGTAAGTAAAGACTGGTTGTCAGACTTTTGGGCTTCTGACGACCTGCAATGACTTTCAAAGATCCACGAATGACAGCCCGACAGCCGGGACCAATGGCTTCACATGCTTTCCGAGGCACAGAGAGGTTTAAGTATGTGAAGATGGTCACCCATCCACGGGCCATCCGTGGCTCGATCGTAGCCTTCTTGAGTGATGTTTTTTACTGGAAAATCTTATTGGTTCGCGTCACCGACACAGTAATAAGTATATCTGTAGCTATGGGTATGATGCCTAAGTAGGTATACCTATTTATAAATTATGAAAAAATTATTGATACTTACTAAAATTAATTCGAAAAAAAAAACCACTGTTATTTCAAAGTTTTAAGTTTTGGGTCGCGAGGCCCCACGACAACCTGTTTTTTATCGAAAATGTAGTGAATAATAAAATCATTATCTGTGCCTCCTACACTGATACCTAATCTCTAGTATGCAAAGTAAATCAAAATAACTTATTAATTTTATGTTTAATATCAAGCTCAGTGCCAAAGCACGCACGCGCGGTCGTTTATCTGCAGTCTCGACATTAAACTACGTGATAAAAAATGGATCACTCTAGAAGGTAGTTTGATTTTCTTTTACAAAAATGGTAAGGAAAACCTCTTCTCACTTCGACAGAGGAAAATTTATTATAAAATGCCTACCTACTACCTAATACTTATATTTTTTAGGTAAGTACATAATTAGTATTTCATGTTTCCTTGAAGACCGACACCACCTCACGTTAGGATCCAAAAGTTAACTCGAGAAGGAACGAACAAGTTATCAGTTCGAGCCTATCTTTTTGCCTAATTTGATTTATACATTTTTAGGCTTAGGAAAAATCGTTTCTTTTCCTCAAACCGCAGGCTACAAAACATACATATTTAGAAACAAAACACAGTCCAACAAAAACAATCAATTCCTATTTATAGTAAACTGGAGTAGTGGTAGTTGACAGTGGTGACGTCACCACGTAGCTGTCAGTCGTTATGCAAAGTTAAGTCATCGAAATTGGGACAGTCTTTTATCAATAGATTTATGTAGAATAATTGAATGTTATCATTGTTGTTATTGCGCTTGCACAGGCCTACGCCACAACCGGGAGTGCTAGATAATATCCTTCGGTCTAGGAATTATAAGTAATTATAACTTTTGCCAAGTAAACAATTTATAGCAACTAAGTTGATGGTATTAAATAATAAATTGTGTGAATGACATACATACAGTTGGGTTCCATGCGTGCACTGATTGGACAGGTCCAATCGTTATGTATGGTTCTTTTTTCTTTTATCAGATACCAAGCTACAGGGTCTTCACATGATCTGACCAAGATTAGGTTTGGACTTTAAAAGAGATTGTGAACTCAGAGTTTTTTCGGTCCTTCTCAGAGTAGTCAGGTAGGAAACGCCGACCTCTAGTTTTGAAAATATGATTGACTCGTAAAGTGTTTGTACAAATCTACGTACAGAAATAAAATCATTTATTATATAATATACTTACAGGAAAAGTTTTATCCTGTGAGCAAACTGTAACCATGAATTCAGCATATCATTCTAGACCCCCAGCGCATACATTTTTCGTCGGTTATACAAAAAAAAACAGCTGTTCCATACATTTTGACCGCGAAGGTATTGCACTTTTCTATGAAACACCTGAAATTTTTTTCGGTGGGGAGGTCTAGAAAGATATGCTGAATTCATGGTTAAAGTTTGCGCACTGAATAAAAACTTTTCCTGTATTATGTAATGAATTTCATTACTAAAAACTAAACCTTACGCTCTGTTTCGCCATTAACAGAATCAAAACTGCTCAAAACTGAGTTTCTCTTAGTACTATCTAAGTTGTCTCAAGGTGAATAGGTACTTCCTTTTCACCGCATTTACATATCTCACAGACAAAACAGTATTCCTAAGTACTGTGGGACCTGAAGGGTCCCTGGGGTTTCATAAATGAAACGCATGATGCGTGTAAATATAATATATTATATCGTTTATTCCAAGTCAAAGGTCTTTACAGCTCCGCGCCTGTTCATGATCTATTTTCTTCTGAAACTAAAACTTTAGCTAAAATATTTGAAGGATTGTTCCAGATCTCCCTGACATTGACAGTTCGAATGTGACAAAGCCATTTCGTTGCCTGCCGGTACAACGGTAAGGTTAAATTAGGTAAACAACCAACCTTAACAGTACCTACTTAGTTAACATTACCTAGTCGCCATCTACAACCTGATCGGATATCCGAAGCCCGAACGAAGAAACACTGTCTATGGCCGCGGAACCACGTCGACGCTCATTTGAATTTCCCAGATATTCGAAACATTATACCGGCATTACCATACAATAAGCCAGCCACAGATTACAATCTACAAACAAGCTGTTATGAAATTATATTAACAGTCTGTCCACTATTGGACTAAGTGACTTCCGTGTATTGATTCAAAATTTATTCAAACATGTTGAAATTACATTCAGTCATGCCATGAATGATGCATTCAGTAGGATTAGAGGTACATATTGCATTTCTTAATCAGAAATGTCGTTCTGTTTGAATGTTTGTGGTTGTATGAAAAGAGGCAGAAAGATGAATGGATTCTGTGGAACATGATATGATAAGGAAGGAAGTGAACAATAGGTAATGACAGGTGACGGCTGATCGAAATGTAGAAAAACACACAGCACCGACACCAAATAAGATGGTGAAATAGTGTCCAGCAATACCAATCTATCAACAATAGGCGTTCTATCATCTAGATACCATGACAGAATACGCAAATAAACCAATAAATACAGCTACCAACAAAATTGACTGACAGATAAGTGGTAAACGTGCATTATTGCAAGACTTGCAAAATGACTAAGTTCTACAGAATCAGATGAAATGCAATTCTGAATTGAAAAGCTACATAACTGAGGAGAACAGGTACAATAGCATCCACATTAATTCCCCAAGGTGGTACACGAGCCTGTCTTAGACCAGTGTGAAGACAGTATCCACTTGGACTTCAGAGGCAGTTAAGGACTTTATTTTGGGAATGTCAAGGAATGTGTCGCAAAAGTTTAAAAAGTTTTAGATGAATGAATAAGTATGATATAAACAACATGGTCACACCGTGGTATTTGTTTAAGTTTTTTTGCCTGCTTACCGAAAACTGCGTATTTTTAGCCTGTTAAATGATTCTTATGACTTTTCTATGTAAAAGCAGCGGTACGGGTCGATCGCTGCGCTTGCCACGGTTGGTCCGTGGATGGGTGACCATCTTTACATACTAAAACCCCTCCGTGTCTCGGAAAACACGTTAAACTGTTGGTCCCGGTTCTCATTCGTGGATTTTTGATAGTCGTTATGGGTCGTCAGAAGCCCGAAAGTGTGACAACCAGTCTTACCAAGGGGTTTTACCCAGCATCTGGGTTGTGGAGCTCAGATAGGCAATCGTTCCATGTAAAACACTGATATTCAGCTGCATCCGGTTAGACTGGAAGCCGACCGCGACATAGTTGGGAAATGGCTGCGCATATGATGATGGCGATGATATTAGTTCAAATTTAGGAGAGTACAACGTTACGTACAGATAAGTTCAAACTCTAGCTTTGAATATCATGTACTAAAACCACTAATTCATTTGCCAAACGTTTTAAGAGGGTGATTCATGTCCAACAGGTTATTTCTAACTTGTTACGTAGAAGGCCAATAGATCAATTATTTTCTTGATTAATTGGCCTTACATAAATGGTATCATTTGACTGCGAGGTACAAAAACTAAAGCGATATCACACAATCATCATAGACTTGTTGTTAGTTCTGACACCTACAATGCTATTTGAGTGAGCAAATTAAAAGGCACGCGAGTACATCCGCGTGGGTGTAGGCAAAATAAAAATAGGATTGACGTTTTCGCAAATTGTGATGCCTTTGGTGACGAACTAACTTCGAGGCTATATAATATAACATTTGTACCGAACGACCCCACAACATATCAATGTATAGTTTGTACAATAATATTGAAGTCAGTGCTTCATTATCATTTCAGCTTGGAATAAACTGCTGAGTTGCTGGGTACTAATCTCTTTTCTGTTCTGTAATTCTCCACGGTTGCGTGTATCCATTGTCCAGTGGCCCTAGTTTTAGTTTCATTTAACCATCTCGATCAAACGCATCGAGCGCGTTTGGGGTTATGATTGGCCCTGGATTGGTGACGGACCAATCGGAGCGCCGTCAGACTAAGGCCGGGAGCTTCCCGCAGCGACGACCTTGACGATGTCAATCCAACGTGCTCTCGCCGCTCTCGGACGTCCTATGTGTCTTTGACCAAGGGGCGTTTTTCTTTTTTTTTTGGCTGGGAAATCATCAAATAACTTTTCCCGCTTTGGGTGGAGCAGGTGGGCGTGTCAGACTTTTACTGACTAAAACCCACCCGTGTTCCCTCAGTTGCCTGTGTGCCAGGGGCCGTGGTATCTCTTTCGAACAACCCGCACCCCTGGCAGGCATCGGCCCTTGCGGACCCCACCAGTTGGTGCTGATATCTCTTTGAGGCATGCGTGGAACACAACGCGCCGTCGACTCGGGCTTGGTCCTTACCGGACAGTGAGCTACCCATTACTCGCCGTCCGCAAGCCTGCGCCTACGGTGGCTGGGAATCAGCCTGGGATTCCCGACGCCCAGGGCGTCTCCCGCGGCGACTGAGGGCGCATATACTGCCTCTCTCTTACGTGCACCGCCTCCCTATTTGCGAACATTACTGCTTCGCAGAAGGAGGTGACGACTACCCATGCACTCTCGCTCCGTACCATGGTCTGGACCAGGGCCGGACGCGAAAGATCGCCGCCGCCGATCGCCTCCACGATGAAACGGCGGTGCTCCGCCCAAGCCGGGCAGACCTCCACCGTATGCTCCACCGTGTCCTCAGGACGACCTTCGCAGTGGAAACACCCGGGCGTTTCCTCTGACCAAGGGGCGTCATTGCGCCAAACGATCAGTTTGGCAGTTCATCAACATTCATGGCGTTATTTACGTTGTTGA
Organism: Antitype chi; assembly: GCA_947359405.1. NCBI lineage: Eukaryota > Metazoa > Arthropoda > Insecta > Lepidoptera > Noctuidae > Antitype > Antitype chi. The sequence goes on from OX375823.1 coordinate 1,893,327, forward strand.
GCAGACAATTTTTTCGAACATATGAAGCAATGGATTAGCAATACCCTTAAAAACGATTCAGATTCTGATTAGGGTGCGGATCTAAAGTGGTTTAGCAATTGTAGTATTTTGTATTAGGAATTGTTCCTGTGAATCCCTTCAACTTATTTCAATGTCTGAAGCTCAAAGTTGGCTTATTAGTCGATTCACACGAAATTACTCGCCCGTATCGACTTTTAAATAATACTTTATTTTGTGTCCGTATGAATTGAGGAGCCATGTCTCAGATTTAAACGAGGGTACTACCAATATTTAGTAGTAAGTTAGCCAAATTTGTAGCCCCGATCCTGGAATTTGTAGTAAAACCCTTCAAAAGTTACAGGACGTTGAAGGTGGCTCCTCAATTCAGGCATCTGGATTGAGGAGCCACCTCAGAACTCGAAAACTAGCCAATGGATATTTCTGAAACTTTGGTAGGAATTAGTAGTGTTTATGCTTAATTTGTACACAAAAAATGGGTTTTGTAGGGCTGAATTTGAGGCAGCTACAATGCTTTGATTTATCTGAAAAATCCATAAATTTCCCCGTGCTGTATCTCAGAAACTAATGAAGCAATTAAAACAGATTTTTAGTATTATTTAGTAGTAAGTTTGTTTTAATTTGTACTATAAAAATAAATCGCAAAGTACTCATAGCTTCGGAAATACAACACATTTTATGTGGCTCCTCAATCCTGACGGTCTATAAAAAACAAATGCACGTAGCTACTAAAGTAGTTGATCAACTCAAAGTTTGATTAGGCCAATATTTAGTAGAAATTTCTACTAAATATTGGCGTAATCAAAATTCCTCTACATTCAGTATTTCAAAAGATATTAATAATTTTAACATTCCTTAAGAATTTTCTGTGTAGGGTGACCATAAATAATTCAAACTGTGTTCATAAACAGAACTTTATTTACACATGATTCATTCTTCAGCAAATCAGTACTTAAATAAAGAAACACAATATATTAAACACAAAGAATGAAAAAGAAAAACAAACTAAAAGTCTACTAGATCAAATTACCTGTTTTAAAATTTATAATCTCTAAATATTATCTCTACATTCCCTTATTCTATCATTAATTATTAGCCTTCTCTAATCTTTATTTTAAAATATATTTTCTAAACAAAGTCGCTTATTTTGACTGTCGGAGCGACCGCGCTGTCCTTCTAAAATACATAACGGATTTTGATGCCGTTTTCACCATCATTTGTAGAATTTATTCCGCGAGGTTGTTTTATATGTAATACGTTTACATTTAACGTAAACGCATACAGACGCGTGGAAAGTGGTGGCCCAGTGGTAACGGCCGCGACTTACGAGTTATAGGTCGTAGGTTCAAACCCAGGCAGGCGCTTTACTTTTTGTGAGTTATTTAATCACCACTGATCTCAAAACGTTGAAGGAAACTTAAAATAAAAAATAATAAAAAAAACATTTTTTATTCATTAAAATTAATACTTAAACGTAGAGATAGACTTAAACCGTATTCCCTCCGTCCAACCTGAGAGCAGTTGCTTTTTGAAAAAAAAAAAGTTATACACAGTTCCGTTTTTTGATTTATAGGAATCTTATCTGATCGATTTTAATACCCTTCCAAAAACCTGTGAACTTTAAATTTTCCCAAAAGTAATAATATGAAAATATTTGTTTGGTTTGTACTATTGCGAATTCTGGTTTCATAATCATTCATCAACAGAGATCGGATATTCGGATGCATATTTACCTAAATACAATTTTTAGCTATGAAAGTATGGAAGCGGCTTTATAAATTATTTGTTATATTTATTAAAAACCCCGGGATTCATGATTGCATAACTATTCAGACGTGTATTAATTAACCGACTTCAAAAAGGAGGAGGTTCTCAATTCGTCGGAACCTTTTTTTTATTTCTTTTTTTATGTATGTTCGCCGATTACTCGAAGATGGCTGGACCGATTTGGATTTCTTTTTTTTTGTTTGAAAGGGCACACTTCTCATGTGGTCCCATGATCATCAAGTCAGGATCTGATGATGGGATCTTGGAGAAATAGAGAGACCTTTTAAAATTTTATAGGCACACACAAAGCGATTTGGGTATTTTTTGGAAGAGTACTTTCTCGAAGTAGTCCCATTTCAATTTGGTGAAGATCTGATGAAGAACTTCGGAGATAGGCAACGGAACTCCTCAATAAATGGTAGCAAATGGACTGGGATCGCTGAAATCCCATGTCTATCTATTGTTTACACCAATTCATAACATAACATCACGCCATTACGCTGTGAAGGGGTAAGCACATGTGAACCACTAAAAAGTGAAAAATAAAAACTTTTTCCAAAGAAAAAGTTTTTTTAAAATTAATGTTTAACTCGATACAAATATGTATATGTACTGGAGGAGGGGTGGTTTGTATTAGTTAAAACAAAAAATAAACAAATTACTTACCTAAATTAAGACTTTTTCGATACAAAAGCGCTTTCCATGTTAGCCAACATCTCAGCTTTAGGTGAATATGCATTCGAATATCCGATCTCTGTTCATCAATCAACATCATATTAAAAATGTATTTTTTTATTATTTTTTATTTTAAGTTTCCTTCAACGTTTTGAGACCAGTGGTGATTAAATAACGCACAAAAAGTAAAGCGCCTGTCTGGGTTTGAACCTACGACTGGGCCACCACTTTCCACGCGTCTGTATGCGTTTACGTTAAATGTAAACGTATTACATATAAAACAACCTCGCGGAATAAATTCTACAAATGATGGTGAAAACGGCATCAAAATCCGTTATGTATTTTAGAAGGACAGCGCGGTCGCTCCGACAGTCAAAATAAGCGACTTTGTTTAGAAAATATATTTTAAAATAAAGATTAGAGAAGGCTAATAATTAATGATAGAATAAGGGAATGTAGAGATAATATTTAGAGATTATAAATTTTAAAACAGGTAATTTGATCTAGTAGACTTTTAGTTTGTTTTTCTTTTTCATTCTTTGTGTTTAATATATTGTGTTTCTTTATTTAAGTACTGATTTGCTGAAGAATGAATCATGTGTAAATAAAGTTCTGTTTATGAACACAGTTTGAATTATTTATGGTCACCCTACACAGAAAATTCTTAAGGAATGTTAAAATTATTAATATCTTTTGAAATACTGAATGTAGAGGAATTTTGATTACGCCAATATTTAGTAGAAATTTCTACTAAATATTGGCCTAATCAAACTTTGAGTTGATCAACTACTTTAGTAGCTACGTGCATTTGTTTTTTATAGACCGTCAGGATTGAGGAGCCACATAAAATGTGTTGTATTTCCGAAGCTATGAGTACTTTGCGATTTATTTTTATAGTACAAATTAAAACAAACTTACTACTAAATAATACTAAAAATCTGTTTTAATTGCTTCATTAGTTTCTGAGATACAGCACGGGGAAATTTATGGATTTTTCAGATAAATCAAAGCATTGTAGCTGCCTCAAATTCAGCCCTACAAAACCCATTTTTTGTGTACAAATTAAGCATAAACACTACTAATTCCTACCAAAGTTTCAGAAATATCCATTGGCTAGTTTTCGAGTTCTGAGGTGGCTCCTCAATCCAGATGCCTGAATTGAGGAGCCACCTTCAACGTCCTGTAACTTTTGATGGGTTTTACTACAAATTCCAGGATCGGGGCTACAAATTTGGCTAATTTACTACTAAATATTGGTAGTACCCTCGTTTAAATCTGAGACATGGCTCCTCAATTCATACGGACACTTTATTTTCTATAGGCGACTAGCACGAAGTATTTTATGCACTTTATTGCATGTTCTCGCAGTGACCTGCACCCTAATTGCGTAACACGCGATTAATCATAATCGGTTTCATTTTGACAGTTCAACAATATTCATTGCGTTATTTACGTTGTTGAGCAGACACATTTTTCGAACATAGGAAGCAATGGTTTAGCCATCTGTTTCAAAACGAAACCAATTATGATGAATCGTGAGTTACGCAATTAGGGTGCTGTTCTCATATTTTTATTTTTATATGTATTTCTGGAGTTGTTGATTCGCCCACAGATAAATTTACTTCGTGCGAGTCGCGTATACAAAATAATATATTATTCAAAAGTGTCGATTCGCCCGATTCGGTCGAGTAAATTGGTGCGAATCGACTAAAAAGCGTATGTACGTTGGGAACATACAATATTATCATTTAGCATTTAGAGGGTGCTATTTATTTTCAAACAAGTTTCTAAGAGGCAGGTCACCAGACTTGACCTCACGATATGTTATTATTGATATAAATTAAACTGGTGCATCTAATATTGATAGTATTGCGTCACATCACTAATTAAAATACTATGCGCATGAATCAGAAGTGTAGACGATTTTTTTTATTGAGGTTGGAAAGTCATCAAATAATTTCTTCCGCCCTGGGTGGAGCAGGTGGGCGTGTCAGACTTTTACTGATTAAAACCCACCCGTGTTCCTTCAGTTGCCTGTGTGCCAGGAACCACGGTATCTCTTTCGAACAACCTACACCCCTGGCAGGCATCGGCCCTTACGGACCCCACCAGTTGATGCTGACATCTCTTTGATTCGCGCGTGGAACTCAACGCGCCGTCGACCCGGGCTTGGTCCTTACCGGACAGCGATCTACCCATTACTCGCCATGCGCAAGCCCGCGCCTATGGTGGCCGGGAATCAACCTGGGATTCCCGACGCCGCCGCGCCGATTAGGCGATTAGGGCCGTGAGGGCGCATATACACCCTCTCAATCACGTGCGCCGCCTCCCTCTTCGCGAGCATTACTGCTTCGCAGAAGGAGGAAGTGTAGACGATTCTCTGAACGTTTCGTTCATTTGCGAAGAATGACATCAATGTGGACGTGATTGAATGTTAAGATTACGGCTGTCAACAGAGAATGGAAGAATTGGAAGACATAAACATATTGCCAATACTCAAGCAGCTGGGAACAGAGGGGTAGAGAGGGTAGTAATGACTTTCATTTGAACATTTCAACAACATTCATTGCGTTATTCGTTATTGACCAGACAAATTTTACGAAATATGTAGCAATGGATTTGCAATAAACGACAACAAAATGATCCAGATTCTGATTGATCGTGTGTTATGAAACTAGGGCAAGCCCTTTAACACAAATAAATAAGTAGATACCTAAGTAGGTAATGTGTCATAATGATAGACAAAAACATGTTGCAAGAAGTTTTTATTGCAAAAATTAATTAGAAATATAATTTATTATTAAAATCATCTGCCTGGACCAGGAAGGTCTACTAGGTACGGGTATTCCTATCAATTTCGTACCTCATCAGTTCTAATGACCGAAATAAAAGACAATTAATTAGGCAGATTATACGACTCACTAAATACTAGCGCCGAGCAGCTTATCACTAACCCCAAAACAAATTCTATAAGTCAATACCGTAAAATAGGTTCTGTCTACTCACGACACTCATATTTATCATATCTACATACATGATGATGCATCGCACGCGCACCTCATTTCGCGTGAACCTAGACTTCTGTGTCACACGACAAGTATAGAGTCCATTGTGTGCTAGATCTAGGCCACTTATCCGAACGTTATAATTAGTGCAGCCGGCTTGCGGCGTCTTCCTAACTGCCAGTTATGTACGGTCGGTAAAATAATTTGGTGCACAGACAAAACTTACATGTGTAGCTTTAACAATAGACATACAATTTGGCACTCAATGAGAACAGCACCCTAATTGCGTAACAAGCACTATCAATCAGAATCTGAATAATTTTGCAGGATATTGTTTCATAAGTTCGGAAAATTTGTCTGCTCAATTAACGTAAATAACGCAATGAATGTTGATGAACTGTCAAAATTAAAACCATTCCTTTAGTGGGTTACGCATACGCAGTTACCCCGCTCGCATAGATTGTGTGCACGATGGTGTGACTAGGAAAGAAGCGAAGTTTAATATGATGGCTAATAGAGATATGAAAGAACACGACACAAAAATTTGCCACATAAAAAATTTGGGATAAGGGTCGCAGGATGATGACGTGTAAAACACTTAACTACTAAGTACACCAACAACATTGCAAAAAAGTAATATGCTAGTTTGTTGCTTGTAGATTTGACTCTTTTTTCGACTGTACCTGCGAGTGTTACTGGCTGTTTAGTGCGATCTAAATAGGGTGATGTGACGTGATAATTATGACGTTGACAGCCGACGGGATGGTGATGATTAAGGAGCTTATGTGTTAATGGAAGAAATACACTCAGTTTCCGACGTATTTGTGTTTAGTATTAGAGGCTTTAGAAATTTAGATTTTGTAAGCCGGAGGCACCATCTCGAGAAATGCACCAAATCATAACCAGCCTAATGTTCCCACTGCTGGGACATAGGCCTCCTCTCTGTGAGTGGGAGTGGTTGTAATCCACCACGCGGGACCAGTGCGGGTTGGTAGATGTCACGTGTCTTAAAATATTTAGGTTCTAAGACATACCGGTGTCCTCATAATGTTCCTTCACAGTTTTGAGAGCAGTGGTTATGAAGTTAAATATACATTGTAAAGTGTTTGGCTGGATTCGAACTCACGACCTTCATCTCGTAAGTCGGGGCTGATACCACAGGGCCACCACTGCTCTATTTAAATGCCTACTTGATTTCAGCTAAAAATCGTCTCTTTTAAAGACAGTCATCAATACAGCTATTATTTCCTTTCTCAATGTTTTTAGACTTTTCCTTGACAATGTAAAAGTTCCTGTAAATGGTTTAACTGAAATACATAATTGCTTTCCCCCTTATTACAATACAAGGTTTTTCTGTAGGTATGGTTAAAACCATTGAGCCTTTTTTTGAAATAAGTACCTAACTGTTATCGAAATACAGCTCCTTTTACAAAACTGACAACTTAGCTAAGTTATAATTTTTGTATTAAAAACTTTATCCAAATAGAAGAATGTTGGTAATGCAAAAACTGTCTTTTTTTTGGCTAGAACTAAAGTTATGGCGTTTTGTAATAAGAGAGGGTCAGAGTTTCCAAAAACTCACCCAAAAACAATTCTACCCTAAACAAATTCTAAGTAGGTTTGTCATTGTGTCGAAAGTATACTATACCTACTGTTTATACTAGAGATGGGCCGACTATGACTTTGGCTGACTAACCGACTAGTCGGCTGGAAAATGACCGACTAGTCGGCCAAGCCGATCATTGCTTTCGGTTGAGTTCGGGTGACATCGGTAATATTCGTGACTAGTAATGTAGTGACTAGTCGGCGGTTTTTACTGACTAATCGAAGGCTACACATATGGCCGATTAGTTGGTACATCACTAGTTTATACCTTTCTCCCAAATAGAAACAACCGACCTGCTGTTGTTAATACGCCTAGTACAGTTATTACACCGGCCATGCATTTCCCTAGATTAACTTTCTCTTGTAATGGGCTATAGGATAGTACTTACTCTTTGTAAGTTGTCATCATCAGATCAAGAAATAGGAGGTGGTCATGCAAAGTAAGACACACTAGAGTTGGGCCCTTGGAAATTACCGACAATTCATTAGGGATCATGGTTTTAATTGAGCTCGTCGTAGAATGGTTTAATTTCTATTGGGTTGTTCTGGTTTAAATTGTTCATTTTTATACCATTTGAAACCCCTGGTTTGAAATCCAAAAGGGAGGCGGCATCCTAATTGGGTACCACACTAATAATCAGAATATTTTATAGGTTAATGCTAATGTTAATCCATTACTATACCCTTACCTTAACCTTTAAGTTTGAAAACTTTGCCTGCTCAACAACATTAATAAAGCAATGGATGTTGTTGAACTGTCAAAATGAAAGCCATTACTGCTGTTAGTGTGTTACGCAGTTACCCCGCTGATTCCCTCTTGGATTTCTACATTTTGTTACTGGCATTACTTTGGGAACGGGAAGCTCATAACTTCTTTAAAGAAGCTATTACATAATTTCAGTTAGTATCACATTCCTCTTTTGATTTGTGGTGTACCGGTAAAGCACGAAATAATCCGTAACTGAAAAATTCTTTATTTTCAACGAACCTACGAACAGCCATGTTCACGAAACACGAATCGGTCCAGCGCGCATCTTTTATAACTGCAAACATTATTCTACGTAGAATCTAAATGTAGTTTATTTACTTTCGAATATTTCTTACGTATTCGCTACAACTATCTATATTGCTGTTTCTATGTTCTACAGCAAATTCTTCACTCGTTTGATAAAACTTCAATTGTTCAAGTATATTGTAACTTATGTTGCTGATTCTTGGGACTGATACAAACAGTACATTTTGCTGTCGATTTATGAAGATATCGCAATATATCACAACTTCATAAGCAATGGTTAAACTATATATTCGAAATGTTTCACGCAATCTATTGCTTCTGCTTCCTCGTGGTACATTCATCACGGCTATAAGTCGGAAAATAAACAATTTCGCTTTGTGCTGAGCCGCGTTCATCATTTTGGATTACTTGCTTTTGTTATCCATGAGAATTGATGAATTTCTGTAGTTCTAAGTTCGGTGCGCCACAATACTCTTACTCAGAAGTACTTTGTAGACTCATATTGATGAATGAGTGTGTATTGACACACCTACTGGTTTTCAGAACTTTAAAACCCACTGAAAGACCTGATAATTCTTCATAAGGTATCGCAAATATATCGCAAACCATACATAAAGCTTTATTTGAACTATATTCAGTATATTCCAGGTAATACAAATAATGACAGGTAAAACAAATATTGGCAGGTTAACAGGTACCAATTGGGCACAGGCCTAACTAACCAGCACCCTAATTGCGTAACACACGATTCATCATAATCTGTTTCATTTTGACAGTTCAACAATATTCATTGCGTTATTTACGTTGTTCAGCAGACACATTTTTCGAACATATCAAGCAATGGTTTAGCCATCTGTTTCAAAACGAAACAGATTATGAAATTAGGGTGCTGGAGCTACTGGGTAACATTGGACGCAATATATTTTTGCCTAAAGAAATACAAAGGGTGGTGTTAGTTGCCTTAGTTTTAACTGAAATTTTTAACATTGTTATTTGTCTTACAACAAATGCGCTAAACCAGCCCGCGCAATTCAATTTTTCTCACGTTTTTTGCAAATCAGTGTCAGGTTTTTGTCGTTTAAAATATGATTAAAACCATCAATACAAATCCCCAAGTACATTTTTCATGTAATAGTCATCAAATTGCAAAAGAAAACGTAAGAAAATATGAAATTTCATCTATTAATGACGAAACGACACTCCTTTGGTCTACAACTCTCCAATCTTTTTCCAAACGTAAGCGTGAGTGGTGTGGTGATGTATATTATGGACAGTAGGCTAGATCTACCATACCGTCTGGAATCATATTACCAGGCCAATAAAAAAATCGTCTACTTTAGCAAAGCTCTCTACTATAAAGGTCCACAGTTAGAGCCTGGCGAACATTTCTTCATACTGATCTAATTCTGTCTTAATGTTACTGAACGAACACGTACCACGTATCGGAACCAATCGATGTTCAAACTATTTGGAGCTCGAAATACCTTCCACTTGTTCACAGAACCACGAGCGTCCAGCTGTCTACGTGGCTACGTCATACGGTTTCACAATCACGCTTTAAATAATATTCACGGAACCCAAATGTGTATTGTTACTGTTTTAATATTAAATGTTTGCCACTCTTATTTTGTCCGAATCCACATCTGATTATTTGTTTTAGGAGATTCTTGAGAATCCTTTCTGTTTTCCTCCTTCTTTATGAGATTTTCCAGAAATGTTATGTGAACCTTCGATATAAATAAAAACGACGAAAAACTCCAGTTAGTGTTTTTAGAATTTGTAGGTGCTAACGATAAGTGCTCGGCAGTAATTGTGGTGCCTGCGATAAACCTAAAGCTTCGTCAATAACATTGATGCTATCTAGATTCGATAACAGCGTTGTTCTAATAATGCAATGTTCAAACTTGCTCATCATTGCATTGCAATTCATAATCCTCAAATACAGGAACGATGCAAGAGACAGGCTTAGTCGACCTCGTCGTTTTGAATTTTATGTAATAAAGTTAGTGTACTTTTTCCTTAACTTTTCGTTCTTTTTATTCAAAAAGTGCCAGTTGCCTAATCTGAGAGCACGGCAGTGCCCCCCGCCAAGACGAGCTAAGCGGAGCGCAAGGGCACTACCTACCTTTTCTCTAAGCGCTTCGTCGTTTTTTTGAATCCTTATAATATGGGTTTGGATTAATTATACCAGGGCCTCAAGTCTGCTATTACAATAGTGTCAGAATGGTCAATCATTGATTTCATAATTGTTGATATTGACAAGTTTGGTAATCTAATAATAAAATGGCGTCATTATGACTTTCCAATGGTCAGCCATTGACACTGCATTGAAAGAAATGGCATTTATTAGTAATCTCGTACATAATGGCAAATGAATGACTGAATTAATTTACGAACTTCCTACTACTTTAGATTGCTTATATATAACACTAATAAATAATATATATAAATGAAATGTGGCATGAATAAATATTCAAATTTAGTAGTAGTTTTTCAAAAATCATTTCTACTAATGAGTTTTATAATAATGGCAATACGAAAATGCCATTATGACACCATTGACCGACCAATGATCGACCATTATGAATTTAGCAGATTACGAACTTTTAGCAAAATAACAATGGGATCGTGTTGGAATGACGAATTTATAAAAATAGCAGACTAGGGCCCCTGGGGGCCGATTCTACTAACAAATTTGTTAAAAAAACGCAATAGAACCGCAACCGAATCACCACTTTTAAGCGTTTTCGCATTCTACTAAAATGAACAACGGTCCAGCTGCGACACAGCTGCGGTTACGTTTTAGTTACGCCAACGATCCATTGAAACAATGTCAAAACCTATTCTACTAACAAAATCGAACATGAGCGTGACGTTTACTATAGGACAAAGTTAATGATAAAATTATGATCATTATGTCTTTTAATTATAGAAAATACTTTTAGTGCCACATATTCGTGTTTAGTAACATTTTTAGATTCAACTTTTTTCTTTTTGGTATTAATAAAACATATTATTTTGGCATGTTGGTAACGCGGGTTACCCGCTGTGTTCCCGCTACAGTTCAGTTGCAATTCGTTTTAAGTTTAGTTTCCATTTTGCTTATAAAATAGTAGAATGACTTTTTATGTAACTATCGAACGGCGATCGAAATCGAACTGTTGTGGAAACACAGTTTAACGTGTAACGTTGCAAATTAGTAGAATCGGCCCCCAGATAAGTAAACAAAATTCTCGGGATATGTTGTCAATAGCGGACTTAATAAACATATAAACTTTTAATTGCATAGCTCTTATACTTTAGATTTTATTGGTATTACAAAACTCTGATTTCGTCACTGGCTAACTGATGATCATCAACATTCTTAGGGTACTTCCTACTAACCTAGAAAACTGAAATTTGGTATGTAAGCTAGTATTAGTACACAAACAACAAAAAAACTTGGAACTTTTATCCCCCAACCCCTTAAACTAAGAGATGGAAGTTTGTATGAGACTTCAATGAGACGCAATTTTGACTCCTTGTTATTACACATAATAACAAAAAAATATTTAATAAAATCATAAATTGATAATGTAACCCCTTCTTTATAAACAACAAAAAAAAGAAAGAAAAAAAAGTTGTCACAAGCAACTTACAAATCGAAGTGAAATCACACGAAAAACATTTTCATGTAAAATGTTGCCAAGACGAGACCATATGACTTGCACTGTCAAAAAGTTATCAGATCTCATGTAGAGCCAAGCTTCTAACTCTACACGCCCTAACTCTACAAGGCCTAACTTCACAAACTCTACACCTTAGTCAAAATATGTGGTTTGGCTATTTCGCTACATTCACATGGGCGTAAGGTGAAAAATGTATCCACTGTTCATTACTTTTCTATTATACAATAGTTCTAGTAGTAACGAAACGGCCAAGCCATATATTTTGACTACGGAGTAGAGTTTGTTTAGGCCTTGTAGAGTTAGAAGCTTGGCTCTACACAGATAACCTTTTGACAGTGCGAGTCATATGGTCTCGTCTTTGCAACATTTTACATGAAAATCTTTTTGGTGGGTACGTATTTCTGGTATTGTCGATTCGCCCACAAACGAATAACTTCATGCGAGTCGCCTCCAGAAAATATTATTTTATTTAAAAGAGACTTTTTGCCCGATTCGGGCGAGTGAATTCGTGAGTACGACTAATAAGGCAAGAGACATAGTCAAAACAACCAAAGAGACAGAAGTCACACAGAAATGCAAATAAAACACGTATGTAAATTCGTCTCCATTATACAGTAAGAATAAATTACTCTAACCCAAAACTCCCAAAAGTCTAGACTGCGTTGACTCAACAGTACCTAATTGTTTTATTTCTCCTTTTTCCAAAATCCACTGCTCAGCCCAGCCTACCGGAATGACTCAACTTGCGCAAAAGAGCTGCTCCGAAATGATTCAGCCAAGAAGTGACTCAATATAATATACATACATATTATTATGTTCCGTTGTGAAAGAGTCTTTGAATGCACAAGCAAATGTTTGGTGAAGGGTGGGCGTTTTGGGGGACTGTCTTAAATGTAATTTTGACGTTCTAAAAGTGCTGACTCTCAGCCTAGTTTGAATAAATGACATTTGATTTGTGGTTTTGATGATCGCTGCAACTAAGTTCTCTTTTTGATAAACTTAACGGAAAATTGGCGGAATACTAGATGAGTTTCTAATTCGGGATTTAGACTTGATTCTTACATTTCTTACTAGTTCAAGTTAACATAATCAGCATATTAGATAATGTTTCCACTGCTGGGACACAGATCACGCCGCAGTGTGAGGAAGAGGGTCGCCGTGCGGGGTGGTAGATGTCACATGTCTTCGAATTTTTGGTTATAGGGCATGCCGGTTTCCTCACGACGTTTTCTGCCACCATTTAGAAACCTACAACTCGTATGTCACGGTCGTTACCACTGGCCCACTACCAAAATGTTGTGTAGCACAGTTCTTTTCTGCCATTAGGTTATACAGGGTGATTGGAAGATGGGTGCAAAGCTTTAAGGCGAAGATAGTACAGACAATTTAGAACCATTTAAGCCATGGTTGTCTTAGACGAAGTCTTACCAAATATTTTTAACCAAATTTTTAAGTTTTTTTTCGGAAATTCTCAAAATTTAATGTAAACTGCATAATTATGGCCAAATTGAATGATAAATGAATTCATTTTTTATTTATTTAATTAAAGTAATGTGTAAGCAATCAAGCAAAACATGTTTTAGGCTTCTGTGTCATTAGACATTTTTTTACAGACTTTTAAAGCACAGAAAAAAAAAAAAATTGTACAATACGTCTTTTAAACCTTATTTAAAAAAAAAATTTGGTAAGACTTCGTCTAAGACAACCATGGCTTAAATGGTTCTAAATTGTCTATACTATCTTCACCTTAAAGCTTTGCACCCATCTTCCAATCACCCTGTATAAATTATCTTTTATGGTTTCATTGCCTCTTATTAATCTTGCAACAGCTACCTTGCTTTGTCTGACTAATTTACGGCTTCATCGAACTTTCATACTTAATTGCCAATAGTAACACCAATTCTTGACTTCTACAAGTTCTGATGTGATCATCTCTTCAAAGCGAAAGATCTAAACTAGACGAACATCAATCGATTCACTGCCTACTCTTATCTTACGCCTACTAAAAGCCACAACATCCGGGAAAAAACTCAAAACAATGAATGAAAATAATTCCGTCACTTAGTTTTATCGATGAATAATGGCTAAGTATCGAGAACTGTTATTTATAACGAGTCAGATTAGATTAGCGGTGCTGACTTTTGTACTGACTAGCTTTCAAAATATTACATGTTGCTTTTGAATAAGAAATGAATACATAAGAGGAAGCCTGAAAGTGGCACCGGTTACTCAAAAGTTGTGTGGAAATCGGTTGTAATGGTGTGGGCATGTGATACGGAGGAATGGGGAAAATGTCGTGAGGAAAGTTTTGAGTATGAATGTGTCGATGGCTATAAGAGTAGGGGGAGACCAAAGAAACGATGGATGGACTGTGTTAATGATGATATGGTTAGAAAAGGTGTCACTACGGAGATGACGACTGATAGAGAAGTGTGGGAGAAAAAGACATGTTGGGCTGACCACAAATAAATTGGGATGGACGTCAGGAGAATGAATGTGTAAGTCAAAGTCAAGTATATTTCCAATAGGCACTTAAAAGGCACTTTTGAACGTCAACATTTATAGAATTGATTCTAGTCGCCCCTTACAAAATGTAGTTTCGTATGGAGAAGAATGGGCAAGAAACTCCACCGTTACTATTTTAAAATGTTTTAAGTAGAATATTTAACATAGTACATTCATTATATGATTATGTGTGAAAACGATGCACCCAGAATAAAATTAGGTACCATACCAAAATAGGTAAAAAATATCAAATTGAAGCAATACAGATAAATTAATTTTATGATAGATACATGGTGCTCACACATTTACAAACATTGTAAAAGTATACGATTTTCCTAGAATATTAACAAGTAATGAGTCAGTGTGTGAGTTAAAGTAATCACCGAGTGTAAATCAATGTCATAAATATAATTAATTATACAATTCAATTAGCAACCAGTTTGATTTTGTCTAGACTGTAGATTACCTACAGAACACCCAACATTTCCCCAATAATGTTTAAGTCCCATATAATGGTGGCGAGACTATTGCCATTATCCGGGCACAAAGCCAGATTCTGAGCTGCTACTTAGAAATTCCAGATAGTAAACCCCAATAACACTTTTCCCGACATGGGAATAGAACCCAGGATCTCATACTCAGTAGTACGCTTGCAACCACTAGACCAACAAGGCAGTCAAAGGATTGTGTGTAAGGATTTCTTGTCAAAACTCATCATCATCATTTCAGCCGAAAGACGTCCACTGCTGGACATAGGCCTCCTCCAAGCTCCTCCACTTTGACCGGTTCTTTGCTTCCCGCATCTAGTGGATTCCTGCGGCCTTCACAAGGTCATCAGTCTATCTTGTGGGAGGCCTGTAGGTGTAGGCTTTGTAGTTAAAACCAGGAAAGTAGTAAAAGACAGTAATAACAGTGGTTGAAATAACGTGTTTTTCAAATATTTAACTTTAAGGAATAACACTCGTTTTTTTTTTTTTTTTTTTGGGTGGGAAATCATCAAATAACTTCTCCCGCTCTGGGTGGAGCGGGAGGGCGTGTCAGACTTTTACTGACTAAAACCCACCCGTGTTCCCTCAGTTGCCTGTGTGCCAGGGGCCGCGGTATCTCTTTCGAACAACCCGCACCCCTGGCAGGCATCGGTCCTTGCGAACCCCACCTATTGGTGCTGACAACTCTTTGAGGCGCGCGTGGAACACAACGCGCCGTCGACCCGGGCTTGGTCCTTACCGGACAGCGAGCTACCCATTACTCGCCGTCCGCAAGCCCGCGCCTACGGTGGCCGGGAATCAGCCTGGGATTCCCGACGCCCAGGGCTTCTCCCGCGGCGACTACGGCCGTGAGGGCGCATATACTGCCTCTCCCTCACGTGCGCCGCCTCCCTCTTTGCGAGCATTACTGCTTCGCAGAAGGAGGTGACGGCTAACCATTCACTCTCGCTCCGTACCATGGCCTGCACCAGGGCCGGACGCGAGAGATCGCCGCCGCCGATCGCCTCCACGAGGACACGGCGGTGCTCCGCCCAAGCCGGGCAGACCGCCACCGTATGCTCCACCGTGTCCTCAGGGCGATCTTCGCAATGGAAGCACCCGGGCGTTTCCTCCCGCCTTATACGAAACAGGAACCTCCCGAAACAACCGTGTCCGGTGAGGACCTGCGTCAGGCGGAAGGTGAGGAAGCCATGCCGCCTCTCAAGCCACTCCTCAAAGAGGGGACTTACCGCCGCTATCGTGGCGTGCCCAGCACTGGGTTGCGACAATCGCGCTCTCCATGTCGCCATGAGATCCCGCCGGAGCTCTGTCCGCTGCACCTCGATTTCTCGCGGCAGCGGAGTAACGCCCCGGCGTTTGGCCTCCTCGCGCCACTCCCAGATATGCGCGAGGACCTTTGCCTCCAGATCCCATGGCGGTAATCCGGCAAGGAGGCCCGCCGCCTCACCTGAGATCGTGCGGTATCCCCGGATCATCCTGATCGCCATGACCCTATGGGACGCCTTCAGCTTTCGCGCTGGTTGGCGCCTCAATGTAGGCGCCCACACCGGCGCCCCGTATAGGGCCATGGACCGCACGACCCCCGCGTAGAGCCTCCGGCAGGAGGCGTTTGGCCCCCCTAGATTGGGCAAGAGCCGCTTCAAAGCAGCCCCGGCCCGCTCCAGTCTGGGAGCCAAACGTCGGAAGTGTTCCGCGAAGTTCCACCGGCTGTCGAGGACGAGTCCCAGGTACTTCATCGTCGACTCGACGCCGATGTGAACCCCTCCCGCCGTTATCTGGGAACCCGCCGGTGGCGCATTCCGAGGACCATGAAAACACATGGCGTCGGACTTGTGCAAGGCCACCTCGAGTCCCAGTTGCCGGATCCTATCGACGATTGTCGCAACCCCGTCTGCCGCTAAGTCGGCCGCCGCCTGGTACGACCTCCCTTGCGCCAGGACCAGCGTGTCGTCAGCGTAGCAGACTACGCTGACGCCGCTAGGGAGGTCGGCGCGCAGCACCCAGTCGTATCCGATGTCCCACAGATGCGGCCCCAGAACCGATCCCTGTGGGACACCGCACGACATCTCTCGCCGGTTCCACTCTCCTTGGTGACCGGGGTAGATGACGGCCCTGTCCGTCAAATAGGCCTCGACCACACGACAGAGGTAGGTCGGCATCCGGTGATACCGGAGTGCCTCCCTTATGCAACTCCAGGGCAGGGTGTTAAAGGCATTGGCGATGTCTAGAGACACCGCCAAGACGACCCCACCCCGGGCCACAGCATCCCCCGTCGTGAGGGCTCGCACGCGCATGATGGCGTCCACCGTGGAGCGCCCCCTGCGGAAACCGAACTGGCTCTCCGCCAAATCCGGCCCCACCCGCACCAGCCGCCCGACGAGGCGGTCTGCAATTACTCTTTCAAAGAGCTTGCCCACCTCGTCGAGCAGCACGATGGGCCGGTAAGCGGACGGAGAGTCCGCGGGGCGCCCCGGCTTCTTAATGAGGACCAGTTTCCCCGTCTTCCAACGAAGTGGGAACCGGCCCTCCTCCAAGCATGCGCTTAGGAGCCCTCTTAGTCGAGGCCCGAGAGCCTCCAAGGCCAGGACCCAGGCTTTTCCAGGCAAGCCGTCGGGTCCTGGGGCGGTACTCTTGGCATTCAGCCTACGTACCGCCACTCTCAACTCTACCTCCGTCACCTCTGGAGCATCGTCGTCGTCGTCGGTGTGGTCCGCATCGGGCACCGCAGCAGGCGGAGCCATGGGCGGGGGAGCGTGCTCCTCTCGCGAAGGGAACAGAGCGCTCACCACGTCCTGCACGAGCTGAGGCCGGAGACTCTGCGTCAGCGGGGGAGCCCACGGGCGGATTTTATTCCGCACCGTTTTGTAGGGGCGTCCCCACGGGTCTCTGTTCAGAGTCTCCAGCGACTCCTCGCGGGCCAGCATTCTAGCCCGCAGGATCTCCGCTCGGAGGGCGGTCTTCGCCGCTCTGTACCCCTCGTACAGCTCCGCCTGAATGGCTTCCGTATCCGGAGGGCGGACACGGAGCCTGCGGTGCCTGGTGTACTGGTGACGCGCAGCAACGCACGCCTCGCGCAGAGCTGTGAGCTCCGGCGACCACCAGTATACCTGGCGTGAAGCGCGTCCTGGCTGGACCCGAGGCATTGCCACGTCACAAACCTCGGACATGGCCTCCTGGAACCAGTCAACCTCGTCGTTGATGTCGGCAGGCCTGTCCGGTGGTGACACCCAGGCCTGCACGATCGAGGCTTCCAGGAGGAGCTCCCGGTCCAGCCGCTTCAGCGCCCACCGCGGACCACACGGGGCCCGTTGGACCGGCGCGCTCGAGGTCTGGGCGGAGACGTCAAATCGGATGTACCGGTGGTCGGAATACGTCTCCACCCCCTCCATGACGCGCCAGTCGACGACACGCGGCGACAGAGTGGGGCTGGCGAACGAAATGTCCACCACCGACTCACCCCGCATCCGCACACACGTGGCGACAGATCCCCGGTTCAGGACGACCAGGCCTGTCTCCAGAGCCCAGTCCTCCACCATCCTGCCCCGCACGTCCGTCAGACGGGAACCCCAAGCCAAGTTCTTGGCATTGAAGTCCCCGAGGACGAGCACGGGGAGGGAACGGAACCCGACGACGACGTCTCTCAACTCCGCTAGGGAGTTGTGGAACTCGGCGAGAGTTCGGCTCGGGGAGAAGTACACCCCTACCACGACAATCTCCCCGAACCGGGCTGCTACGCAACCCCTTCCCCTCTTGGCACCCTCGAGGGTCGGGGTACCGGCGGCGGCCGACGAAATGAGGGTCACTGAGCCGCTCAGGTCCTCCACCCAGTCATCCCTGGGCGGGACAAAGTACGGCTCAGCGACCACGGCGATGTTAATCGACCACTGCGCCATGCTCTGGAGCAGCAGGTCCTGAGCGGCGGCGCAGTGGTTGATATTCGCCTGGAGGAGGCGAAATGGGGCCATTAATGGCAGTCCATTTCAACCCCCTCCGGGGCCCCCTGTGTGGGCCCTGCCACGCTAGGAACGGCGGCGGCGACGACGGTGCAGGCGGCAGCGGCGGCGGCGGTGGCGGCAGCTGCGGCGGTGACGGCGGTGGCAGAGGGTTTGCCCCTGCCCCGGCTCCTGGTTTCGGCGGGTGGAGCGCAGGCCTTGCTCCCAGCCCGGTGTTCGGCCGGCTTGCCAGCTGCCGCACATACATAGCAGTGCGGCGTGGCATTGCACGAGCCGGCCTTGTGACCGGGCTGACCGCAGCGGAAGCAATGACTGCTGCGGTCCACCTCCGAGGTGCATTTCACACCCACGTGGTGCCCCACCTGGCAGCGGAAGCACCTCAGAGGTCTGGGCTCCAGCAACTTCACCTGCGCGGAAACCCAGCCTACCAGGAGCCTACGGCCCTCGCCGGTGATTCTACTGGCCGCCGACACGGGGCAGCTCACCGTGATGGTTCGCATCCCCGTGCTGTCAGGACGAATGGTGCCCGCCTTCACCTGCTCGGCGGAGCACTCCCCAGTCCTGACGATGGCGGCCACCACCTCGTCCTCCGTCACCGAGTCATCCAGGCCCAAGATGCGCATGTCAGCGCACTTGGTGGGCCTGGACACTCGGGCCTCGTCCGCATCAAGGGACGTCCTGAGCTTTTCGGCCAGAGCGTCAGCGGTCGGGCCACTGGCCGCACCGGGGACCTCCAGCATCCGGGCTCCAGTCGCAGTGACCCTCATCCGGATGCCATTGGTGACCCCCAGCTCCGCCAGGTTCACCGCCGCCTTCGCCTTGGCGATCACGTCGCGGTAGGACACGCCCTTCTTTTCCGCTTCCGGCTGTAGTGTTATAACTACAGCTGCGGACTTCGGGGCGCGTAGCCTAGCCGCGGCGCTACGCTTCTTTGCCCGCTGCCGCCTTTCCTTCCGTTTGGCCGCCCTAGCTGCCTTGCCTGCCTTCTTCTTCTCCCCGGCCACCTGCCACTCGGCGTCGGCTGGAGGAGATTTGGGAGGCGGGGCCGACCCTCCTGGCACCACGGCTGGGGCCGTCGCTGCCTGCGCCGCCACCCCGCCTTTCTTGGGCTTGGTCGGCACCGGTTTCGCCGGGGTCCGTCCCGACTGCGGTGCCGACTTGGCCGTGGCTGAAGTGGCGGTGGCATACGTGGCGCCCGTCTGCTGCTGGCCGGAGGCCGGCCGACTCGTCGCTAGGGGGGGGCGATGGACTACGGCCTCCAGGGCGGAAAACCGGCTCTGGAAGGCAGCCAGCTCCTGCCGCACCAGAGTCAGTACCCGGTCCTCCTCAAGAGCGGGTCCACCCTGCCCATGCCGCGCCCCCTTCTGAGGCTCCACCCTGGGGCCAGCTCCTCGGAGTCCGGCCAGGTCCGCTCGGAGCTCCTCGTTCTCCTTTCGGAGAAGCTCCATGGCGGCAGTCAAGCGGGCGACCTCCGCCCGCATCTCGGACATACTGTCCGACGGAGGTCCGGTGGAGATGTCCTCCGCTGCCGCCATAATAGAGGCTATGGCTGCGGGCACGGCCTTGTCTTTAGAGGACTGAATCCTCTTCAAGGCCACACCCTTGATCGCAGCAGTCACAGCCTCTGCGAACCTCGCTCGTCGCTCCGATTTGGAGCCGCCGGCAGCGTCCGACTCACCGCCAGACGACTCTGAGGGGGCCCTGCTGCTGGTCCCCCCAGAGAGCTGCCCCTCCATGGCCAATGCCTCGGCTGGGCTGGCTCGGGTCGGCTCGCTGGTCGCCTGGGTGGCTAGACCTTTGCCTAGCCGGATACCGCCCCGCCGACAGACCTTCCCAATCTTTCGGTCCGAGGTCACCCCGCCATCCGAGGACGACCCCTGGCCGTCCTTCGGGCGCTTCTTAAAAAACTCCCGGTTTCTACCGGGAGCTCCTCCTACCACACGCTCCGGGCTCTTGAAAGAGCCCTTCGCGCTCGATGCGGCGTCGGACTCCGACCCCGCATCACACTCCTCCTCTTCTTGGTTTTTTGGTTTTTTAAATTGTGTTTCCATATTTGTTCCCACGAGTAAGTACATTCATGTCTCAAAATATTGTGGTCCGCACTAGGGACTAATTTAGCTACCCATTAGTCAAGCTATCAACCTCCCTCACGGTGCGCCGCCGCTTGGAGGTTTGGGGTAATTTTTTATAGAGGATTTCTTCCTCGCGGCCCGGGCGGTTAAGCCAAGACCCTCGACCCCCGTCAAAAGTCAGAGACATGACCGTGACAATCTTCGGGGCTACGAGATTAACGGTGGCAGGAGGAGAGAACTCCTTCTTGCCTGCCCGGTGGCAGGGTAAGTGCACACCGGACCCGCTCTAACTCCGCCGCTGTGCGCCTCTGCTGAAAGCCCAGAGGGACACGCGTTGGAGCGTACCGCCGACAGGATATTGGCATACGGGCAACAGCACCCCTTAGGCACAAAGTACCCAATGGGGAGACATTGCCCGCACCCCAGGGTGCACCGACCCAGAGACTGGCCTTTCCCCCGGACGTATCCAAAGAAAACTCCAGCCCATGGGCACACGGGGAGGTTTCCTGTCCAAGCACCCCGAATAACACTCGTTAAATGTATCTTTTGCTGTCAACAGCAAAAGCTTTTATTTTGTAAAATCATCAACACTTCAAAGTGTTGATGATTTTACAAAATAAAAGTTATCCGTACTACTTCCCAAGCACGATATCCGGAGTTTCGGCCGAAATTACGGACATTTTCCACTCCGTATCATCTACGGACATAAGATTATTTTGGGGCTCGACCTAAGAATGAATCACACCACAATTGGACGGGTTCTACTCTCGATGTGTGGTGTATTAATCGGGTGTAGGGACTAGGGTTCACTCCGAGGTTTTGAACTACTTTCGTCTGGCCCGTATCTTCGTTGACGGGCTTAGAAATAAACCTTCTGATATAAAACGACATCTTCATTCTCGTAACGGATGGATGAAGTTAAAGTATTTTGCGGTAAAAAACGATCGCGCTGAACGCTGACTCTGACGCATTTCTTATGCGTCAGTAAGTAATCTTACTTCACTCAAAACCTGCGGGGTAATTGCGTCACACACTAACATTAGGAATAGCTTTCATTTTGACAGTTCAACAACATTAATTGCGTTATTTGCGTTGCTGAGCAGACAAGTTTTTCGAACATTGACGCAATGGATTGGCAATACCCTTCAAAATTAATCAGATTCTGAATTGATCGTTTGATAAGCAATTAGGGCGCTGAGTGCTATGCAATATGCAATGTTCAGCACAAATTAACTTAATAGCTTCATAGTCCAAATCCATGTATGAAAGTACAAATAAAGCTTTATCTAATGTAATATTTCATTACCACAACTCACAAATGGTGATGGAAAACATCGTGAGGAAACTGGAATGGACTAGAATAAAAAAATCGAAGATATAATGACATCTACCAACCCGCACGGGGCCTCCGTGGTGGAAGACGGCCCGCTCTCTCTACCATAGAGGCCTGTGCAGCAGGAACATTATAGGCTCATTTATGTATGTTATGCCACAAGGTGTCTTTACAGCTTAAAATACGACAATAGTCACTACCGTACCCAAAATCCAAGGACTACTGCCCCATATCTTTGTCAAACTTGATGGCCCTTCAAGCTACAAATAGTCCAGAGGGAAGGCCGTTTGCTCAGTGCTATGATTTACCTTTTACCCACAAACCTAGACGGCCAAATTTGGGTAATAATTTGGACGAAATACTGGACTTACTACGGACATAATTCGACCGTAGTACAAGCTTATAGTTTCGGAGCTACATAAGCTAATGTGGGGTGTTCCTAAGTAAGAACACAGAGCCTTAATCTTGTTCAAATGTAGTTATTTCCACTTGAGTAAATGGTTCTGGCGAATGTAAAATCAGTCTAGAGTAGGTAGTGGGAATAGAGCTACGTCACCTACATTATAGCGGCAACAAACGCAGTAGGATGCATTTGCGTTAGCTTAGGACTTAGATAGATCAACATTACAAGTGTCGTTGCTATGACGACATGTTTTATGTTATGTCTGTCTACCGAGCGGGTTTCCCCCGAAGGAGACATCGCAGGACATGTCTAGTCGTGTAACACAGCCACCTCTGGCTGCTGAAATCTGATAATATTGGATTTAACTGTTGGCAGTACCTAGGTATAACATGCTGACTGTTATTGGTTTGTTTAGTTATGTGTCGAGTCGTAACAGTAACCAACTTACCAATAACAATTAGTAAGATAAAAGAACTCCGAACTGGAATATACTTAGGCATTTATTTTTGTCTAATTAGGAGAGTACAAGAGTTAAACTGATCTCGCTCTAATACTGAGTATCAGCTGGTTCGTTTTAAAACATCTGAACTACCAAATAGCAGCACTTGTAAACAGAATGATTGGTTTCAGATAGATATAGGCTATCTATAGTAGTCGAGCATTAGTCGGTGGTCAACGCGAGGTCGTTGGCATATTTTTGCGGTGTTCGTAGTTTTCCACAAATCATGCCGGTAAAGCCCTGTTTCTGTTTACTCATTAGTTGAAAAGAAACATTCACACACGTCAGTCTCGTTATCAGGAATAGGGGGACTTGAATAGAGTGCAATAGTTACGCATACTATTTTAAGAGGACATTTTTATTTACTTACTTCGAAGTTCGTATCAGCACATAAAACTAACACTTATAGGCCTTTTGTGGGCTTGAGGTAGTCTATGTGTCACTTTTATGCAACCTGTATTTTCTTAACTATCACTAGTTTTCCTAAATACATGACATTAATTTTATAAAATTTTGGAGCGCATGGCTGTTAGGAAGTTCCCGCTCTAGCTAGATATAATATACCCCTTCATTTATAAACGTTACTTATATGTAGTTATTAGCGTCTGTTTAACCAATCTCTTTTGACATTTAAACATCTGTTAACTTTAATCAACGATTATAAATAAACGCCATAGTTACCTACTTAAAAAAAAGTTTATTTGGATTCGTAAGTAGCAAGAGCTTGCACTCCGTATCTATCTAAATATAGTTTTCGTTTAAGACTCGATACAGACTGACACTGACTGTGATACTACAAGCTTTCCTAGTTTCATCCGGTTTCCACAAAAGCCATATCTACGAAAGTGCGTTAACTAGCGGTGGCCTGTTGTACGTTATCAGCGTAAGCCGAGAAGCGCCACTGTCAGGAAGATTAACTAATTAACTCGTCAAACAATCGACATTTTATCAAATTAGTGACGTCATCGGCAGCCATTTTTGGCGCGCAGTTACCGCGGGCAGTGACGCCCCCGTATCGATTGAAGCTCTTAGTAAATTAGTGATGTGTGCAAACATCGAGCACTTGATGAAATTAGATTGACATCTGTCATTAACCGTGTTATTTCCAGTATTTGTTAATATGATATGGTGCGTGTTATCTTTAATAATTGACTACTTGAAATTGTTTTTTTTTTATCACGAAGCTGCTTCGCATTTTATGTTCTAAGAATATTTTATTGAAGTGAAAACTTTTTTGGCGCGTTGAGCACTTTTTGGGTGAAAAAAAAATCATGGCACTCGCGTCATCGTCGAAAAAAAATCACAAGTTACCTACTTAGTTTTCACTTCTATCGGCAGTCCCCAAACGCTGTCCCGCATGTTTTTTTTATTTCTACTTCACACTTAGCTTACTGTAATGGACATCTTAGAAATCGTTTCGATTAATGATGCATAAACGCCTCGACTGTTCTCAACAAAACTGATAATTAAATTACATTAATTCAGCTTTAGCGAGAACAATTGGCGCAATTTATTGATGATGATGATGTGTGAAACTGCGAACGTAATAGCATACCGACGCCGTATATGTGCAACAAACTCATAAAACTGCTATACGAAACGTACCAACAACAATAAATAATTATCTAGTATTTAATAATAGCAACAAATGATACGGCAAATCATAATATAATCGATTTAATTAATGCATCGTTAAAATTTCAAGATGGCGTCATAAGACGTTATGATTTACGCGGCATTGTACAGATCATACGCATGTTGTACGTCAATAAACAGCAGCTTCCCGGTAAAAAGAATTGAAACTGAAAAATCTTTATTTGCGTGGATTAGACGCGAGTTTCCGATTTTAAAATTAGGTTTTTCTCTCCACGTTGATGAAATATGCCATTGATCTTACTCAGAGATATGTAACTGTGTAGGTAGGTATTAATCGGGTCTGTTGGGGCATACAATGTCTAAAATGTAATAAGAATCATCAGGGGAATTGCTCAAAATAATAGCTAACACTCAATAAATCTTACGCCATTACGCTTCACTTCAACGAGACGGAAATATAGTGGCAGAACTTTAATACGACATTTACGAACCACGGAAGACAATAACTATTCAGAAGAGCAATAAAACTTTCAGCCGGCACCACGCACAAAGTGAGACACTTCAAATTAACGTGGGTATGGCTAGTATATCTTAGGATTTTATAGTTGCGCCACTAGCAACGCCAAATCTGTCAAAACCCGTACATTAAAGCCTAGTTCCTTATTCTGCCACCGCCCAAATTACACTGGGCTTACTGGATAACCTAGTCTTGTTATGAAATCCAAATACTTTCCCACAGGAGTGGTTAGCCGGCGCCAGCGCCGCACGTAAATGGTTGCAAACGATATTATGTCTGTACTGTGTAGCTGCAGACTAAAATAAGAATGTGATCATTACCAGCCAGCCGGATCTGTTCTAGCCGCGCTATCGGTTGTCTTTACCGGTACCCCGATGTTGTTTCAATAATTATGAATCGAATATTTCTCATTTTTCCACTGTTTCATGAAAGAGCTGCCAAACAAATGAATTTTTGAGATAAGCTGATTAAAAATATCTGTGATTGCTCTGGTTTTAGGAAAAGTTTCGGCGTGTGAAGCAGTTGTTTTTTTTTTATTTTATTGGTTGTGTAATTTCCTGAATTCAATAAAGAAAAGTAGAATGAACTTTAATAGTCTTTTACGACGTAGACACCTAGGATCTCCATCTAGATTTTACTCTTATTGTTCACGCTGCCACTAGCAGAATCTAGTATTCAAGTAGGTATACCTACAGCCAGCAATTAGAGCATTTTATTTTCAAATCTATTATTGTTGAAGCTACACAACTACCAATAGGTAGGTACATAAGCATTTTAATTTAAAAAACTTTTGTCTTCAGTTTTTCGTAACCCTTCTCTATTTTTTTCTCAAAATGTAACCTAGACAATTTTTAATCTCACAGCCCTTTAAACTTTCATGATTACTTAACTTAAAACAGTTTTAACGAAAAGTTACTTTTTAAAAGAGTAACGGTGGAGTTTCTTGCCCATTCTTCTCCATACGAAACTACATTTTGGAAGGGGCGACTAGAATCAATTCTATTTTAATGTAAATATTGACATTCAAAAGTGCCTTTTAAGTGCCTATTTGAAATAAATGCTTTGGCTTTACTACACTCATCAAAATATTAAATGCCATGACTCTTAATTTCAATACATCCACTAATGAGTTTAGATTAACCATACCCCTATGATCGACTCTTTCTCAGAACATTTTCTTAATAAGGATGAGAAGTCATCAGCTACGACCGGCCACTTAACAGGCCAGCGGTCATTACCGACCATATTAATAGCTGTTTGTATTCACAGGCTATAATGAGGAGGGGCGATGGGTGACCATTGCACCGTAAACAAAAGAGTCCTTGGCATTACTGATTAGAATTGCGAAATGTCATGGTGTCACTTATGTCATTCAGAAAAAAAAAAACTATCTGTCAAAATGAAGGCAAATTTGGCGCCAAAATTGATAGCATTTTCGGTGCCTCACGCCAAGGAATGCAATCTTCCTTCAAGGTAAAAATTTCCCGCAAACTTCCCGAAATAGAGTTATTTCGGATTTAGTGCTGAGATGTCCTCGACCCCTCACCTTGAAAAGTAACGAAGTGGCTTAGGAGTACAGGACTTCAAGAAACAGATTTTTTTCTTTCTTTTTTCTCAAACGGCCTAAGAAAAATATATGTACCAGTCTAACGGAACTGCATTCATGTGATATTATTTATTATAATCGTGTCAGTGGGCAGGTGTGCGTTTGTGTGACGAGTTATGAGAATTTATGCTTTCCATACTCCCGCGCGATTCGTATCGGCATGTAAATCCATGCTAATGTCTTCACCCAGCGCCGCGTGACTTGCTACGCCTAGTTTCTGTAGTAGGTACGGAAAGAAAAATACGTGGAAATGTCGTGATTGTTGCAAACGCGGTTCTGAAAGATATGATATTTCAATTTGTTACGGAAGTATTACCTCACTAGTGCGAGAAATGAAATATCGATACTTTCGATGGGCTTTCTTAGTTTCCTGATTCTGTGTTAGACGAAAAGGTCGATATTTTGTCAAGTAAAAATAAATCAGAAATAAAAATTAATCCCCTTCTGATTGCTTCCAAGGGTGAGAGCGCCAGTCACGTCAAAACTTTATTGTGAGGCGTGTAGCACGGATGTGTCTGTTAAAAATCGGTATCAGTCTAATTAAGCAGACCCCTGCATCCTAATTATTAGTATTCATATGTGATTAAGACTGGCCTGATATTCGGTTGACCGGGGGCTTAATGCTAAAAATATATTTGTTTACATAACACAAGAAAGGACCATAAAACGAATGATTCAATCATTCAATGTGGTAGCCTAAATGTAGGCAGAAATAACGGACCTCCCACATCGAATGATTGGCAAAACAATAATTTATTATATTTATGATCTCGTTATGAGGGCGAATAAAATCTGGGAGGGCATAGCAATGAAATGAGATCAACATGTTTGGCTGAAAATACATCTACTTACGAAGTTACGAACCACCAGCCTTCCGTTATATTGCGTATATTATTTACTGGAACTAGTCTATTTATATTTATACAAAATATACAACATCTTATTCCGTTAGTGTAACATTTTCTTCGGTTTTCTGAACTCTGCTCTTAAATTGACCGTGCCAGTTTTTGTGTTCACATTCTTAGTAAATACTCTTATTTCTTTTGTCAATATCTTATATCTTTGCAGATAATGATAAAAGAAATAGAGTAGTTTTGTAGAATATGTCAAATACATAATATAACTACTTAGCGAGTCGATTTTCTTGCGAAATTTACTGGTTATGAAGCAAAATATGACGGCAAAAAGTACTTAATCAATTTACATAGCCTAAATGACACTGATCTCCTTGACATTTCCTTAAAAAGCACTAAGTAGGTGTCCATAATGTTTGTTTAAACTTTGTATTAGTAATATGAGTATGACTGACAACACGTGCCCAACTCATAAAAACTGTGTAACATAATCCCTGTCTTTTGTTACAGATCGTATGTTGGTGTCTATAAAGCTACATCATGGCTGGAAGGAACTTTTGACAAGACCATGTCAAAATTAAAAAGTATAAAATGTCAAAAAAGAATTCTAAATTAAAGTTTTAAATCTTGTGAAGTGATCCAGTGATAGTGAAGTGCTTAACTATGGCCGATATCGATATGTCGTATGATATGTATGAAAACATTACAAATATGGAACAGAACATTACGCATTACCCGGCAGAGGCCACGATACTGGCTGCAGCGTGTGCCTGCATCTTTAGTGTCGTCGGAGTCGTCGGTAAGTTACCTTCCAGTGTTCTTTGTTTACCAGTTAATATTGTGTTTACAGGATCGATTTTATAGGCCGTTCTAGCAACTGCATGCTCGATGCCCGATGCAACTATTCGAGGAAAGCGTTGAAACACTGTTTGTTTATAGCGACCGGCGCTGTACAAACAATGTGTCATATCGTAATAAACTACATTTCAAAGTTCTGTATCATTGATATTTCATCAACTTGTTTTGAAAACACTCGAAGTGGTGTTAGTGTTAAATGGATTTCCAGAGATAGTTTCATAAAGAATTATGATGCGCTTTCTGATGACTTACTTGAAACAAATCTTTAAAGTTTTGTTTGTTATTGCTAGTTCACAGACGGGTTATTGCATTATTTTAAAGTGGCTTGAGCTACGAGATCCCCAAAGCAGTTCTTATAAGCAATACATAAAAGAAAGGTAAACAATTTCCGTATTACAAATTGAACCCTTTTAAGTTCAAACCGTAAATTAGAACATCAGAGCACGAAGAGGTTTTACGGATCGGAATTTAGACTTTACATTTATAACAGTTTAAGCTCAAATTCGGGTGTTGATTTTTAAGTATGCATTTGTTTGCTGCTCGATGTACTTGCTATCACTAGAAAGCGTTCAATAATCGGTCACTTAACACGAACGCAACATAAAACGCTAAGTGCCGGTCGTAATCGGACATCAAACGGTTTGTTACACGACTCGATACCTACCCGGGTACGTCCCGCTCTCGGACGCCCAGCTGCGTAAACAAACATACGGTGCACATCACTAGCCAGTTGTTCGATGTTTGATTTTTTTCTTTTTTTAATATAGATGGGGATGTGGTTCATTATTGTACAGCATCCGAATATAACCTATTAATATTTTTTCATGTTCGCAAAATAGCCAGCGCTCCGTAATTTTACTAATTTCGCAACAAGGAACTTTCACAGTTCACGCTGAAAGGCGAGCAGCCATTGATAGAGCGTGTATTTAAAATTTTATTACAGTGTTATGACTACTTTGAAAAAGTAGCATTTACATTTTATTTCGCGGCTATACACACAGCTGGCTTGTGTTTTAGCGCTTTAGCTCTCTGCCACTTTGACTGCGTTGTTTAAGGAGGTTGGTCTGACGTTCAAAATAATTATTAAAAAATAATTATTTTGAACGTCAGACCAACCTCCTTTGAGACGTAACCGAATGAACTCTGTCTTCTAATTTCTCATCTCATCCTCATGACATAAAATGAAAATGGTAATAAAACCTGGGGCGAGGGCTGTTGCCCTTCGAGAGTGAACGAGTGAATGAATGGGTCCATTGACGGGACGTGACTAAGCCCTGAAACGCACCACTGAATGTTTAACAGGAATTAATTATTATAATGCGTTTTATTATAAGTCGCAGTTTGAATGTATCGTTTGTCAAATAAGACACATGCATCGGACCGGGGATGACAAGTTTGAAAATATTAATTAGCATTCTTTTTTGTTTTAAGACGAGTCTTGTAAAGGTCTTATTCAAAAAAGGTTCTTGACCGACTAGTATTTTATTCATTTAATATCATACTGAGCTTATAATGTCCCCAGTTCCCCACTGCTGGGATACGGGCATCGCTCTCTTCGAGAGCAAGTGGGCTGTAAGTAATCTACCACGCGGTCCCAGCAGTGCGGGTTGGTACATGTCTCATGTCTTAGAGTTTTTGTTTCTAGGACATGCCGGTTTCCTCACGATGTTTTCCTTCACCGGTTTGAGTGCACGGGTGGCCCAGCGGTAACGGCCCTAACTTGTCCTGACGAGTTGATGGTCGTGGGTTCGAACCAAGGCAGACGTTTTATCCTATATTTTTTTTTAAATCATATGAGAGGAAAACTCCAGGGAAACTCACGAAATAAGCTTGCAAATTGGAAAAAACTTAGGTACCTACCTAGGTACCTAAGTTTTTTCCAATTTGCAAGTCAGTATTAAGCCTCAGCAGACAGGTGCGACGTGACAATGCGACACGACAAAACTTCTATGAAAACTTCATGGAAATTGATCAACAAAATCGCGTCACGCTGTTGTCGGCTGTTGAACAAAATATGATTCGCTATCTACTTCTAGCGCATGAACATAGATTTAAACCTTAGTCCAAGTGTGAGGTCTAGGAATTCAATCCACTTGAATGTAAAATTCCTTCTTATTCTTATCAACATTTGGTTGACTAGGGACCAATCAATTAAGAATATAATGTCCCGCTCACAATAAAACTAGCTAAGCAATCTTGTTGCAATTCCGTCGCCATTATATCAAAGCAAACAATCGCCGCCCTACCAACAAGCGTCCATCTCACGACGACACGCGACGTACCGATGGCCGCCATTTGTCACCGACTTTATTATCGAAACAATTAGCTCGCCGAGGGACATCCGCACACAATAACACCCCCTATGTATCCAGCTATTAATAGAATGCGATAAATAACTAGCTTTTGTTATTGGATGGGATGAGGCGCGATTGGTTTTATAGGTACCTATGTAGGTTCGTGGAAGACTCTAACTAATGATACCTGGAAAGTTAGGAACGCAATGGGCTAATCAAAAGAGTTTCTGAAAGTTTTTTTCGTTAAGGTGGGACCGCCAGGGTAGCCTGCGCAGTTCAAATGAATAAAAAAATCAAACGAAATAAAATGCAATTTAATTGACTGACTATTCGTTTATACTTAGAGGGTTTTATTGATTTCAATGATTATAATTCTGTAAATAATAAGTGTTTCAGTCGAAAATCATATTTAGTTCTACTTAGTATAAATTGCAAAAAAACCGGAACCTCAAATCCCAAAGGGGCGTACCAATAGAAAATGGCGCCTAGGGCACGCATCACATTTGCCCACCCCTTCGTAAATTATCTTCTCGGTCTACACTGAGCAAAGCTATGTCGCATAACCTTTCTTGACCAATTATTGCCTTCAATAACGAAGGTATTAATTTCAACTTGATAAAAAATCACTCACAACTTGCAATGCTGTAATTTTAAGCAGAATTTGAATAGAATTGGGCAGATTTGGAATACGCTTTCATCCCCATACTATACAATAAATTCACGTAGCTCTTTAGATTTCTTAGATATAACATTATGAAATGGTTTATTGAAGTATTTTTTTATTTTTAAATTGAATAATTGGCGACGTTTCGCGCTCCACTTCGAAAGGCGCCCAGAGCTCGTGCACTGCCTGCACCACCCTAGCTACGCCTCTGTGTATAACCCAACTGGGTTGTGAATGTCAGAAAGGCAGTCGCTCCATGTAAAATATTGCATGGTATTCAGCTGCATCCGGTTAGACTAGAAGCCGAACCCAAGATAGCAGAAGGCTAGACAGATGATGAGCAGTGATAGGAATAGGTAGTGCCTATTAGCCTAAACTTCGAAGAACAGAGACAAGAAACGGAGACTTCCTTAGGACTAAATTATTGCCGGCACATCTGTCTCGAAATTTCGAGACAACACTTAAATACATTTAAAAAATGTGTTATTTGGACTAAGTAATTCGTCTATATTTATCTAAAGTTTGTCTATAAATGTGATAGTTTACACTTGAACTTTAGAACTTTTTTACACTTGAACTTTAGAACTTTTTTACACTTGAACTTTAGAAATCTCATTAAACGTAGCCGAGAGTGAGCTAGAAAGAAGATATTTACTTCGAAACGTGTACTTACTGCTTCTTATTCAAACATTGTGATTCATTGTGTATTACGATCAACAAGTCATTTACAAAATGTTCTCCAAAAAAAAATTCAGAAAATTTTATGGTTGTAACGACTGTGTATGTTATTATTTTATTATGATATATCTAGTCGCAAACTTTAGGTAAATATGGACGAATTACTTATTCCAAATAACATTTTTTTTAAATGTATTTATGTGTTGTCTCGAAATTTCGGGACAGATGTCTCGGAAAAAATTTAGTCCTAAGGAAGTCTCCGTTTCTTGTCTCTGTTCTTCGAAGTTTAGGCAAATAGGCACTACCTATTCCTATCACTTGATGAGGGTCGATCAGACACTTAATTCACACACATTCGTCACGTTTCAAGCAAGACGTTCATATCACACATGGACACGTTGGACATAAGCACTGTAGGCCGATCTTCTCTAGAGTAGATAACCCTGACTTGCAGTGGCTCATATACGTAAGTATTTTATAGAAATATGACCGCAAGAAACTGGCCGCAAACCGCAGAAGGATGAGCACTGTAATTATGTAACTTAGATAATAGGTCACGGTGACTTTGTAAACACCTAGACGTACAAGATGGAAGGAAATAGAAAAAAGAATTAGAAGACATCTGATAACATCTGAGGCAAAAGAGAAATGAGTTACCCAAAATATCTCATTTGGTTGTCCTAACCTAACCATACCAAATAACCAAGTTGGTCCCGACCAAATGAGTTAAGTTAGGTTAATATGTAAACTTACTCATTTGGTCGGGATCCATAGCTTAGTTACTGATACTTTTATTTTATCAACTTTGAAAAAGGCAAGAAAGTATTCTTTAAAAGGCGTATATCATTCGAAGGTGAATAAGGTTTTAGAGGATCAAATAAATATTTCCCAAAATGCATAGTAAAACTGTCAAAACTGAATTTCTCCTACCGTACAATGACCAAATCTTGTTTATCTAGACAAAAAATACAAAATGAGGTTTTCACTATGGATTTATTAGTATTACTAAAAAGAAATACACGCGAACAGTGCCAATTATGTACCAAACACATGTAAAAATCAGTAACCGTACTGAGACATGACCTGCTAACTATATATCAATGTCGACATTTTCAATGTCGCCATTACAATTTTTTCTTCCACCCATATCACTTTACTGAGTGCTGACAGATACTGCACATATAAATAAACTGCCACCCGTAAGCTGATTAATTACGAAGATTTACGCCGACAGCGTGCAGAGGGTAGGCAGATCAATCACTTGGTCTATCGCTGGACAGTTGACCGACGACCTAGGGGGACGGTCGTAGGAAAATAAACATGTGTGGTTCGTAGGGCTGCCAACAGTTTTGGGAAAATTACCATTAAAATATGTTTATTTGAATAAGTGCCTATTTAAGTGTTTAGGTATTGGATATGGGAATAATTCTCAGAAATAAATGATTATTTCATTTAATTTTAGTTTAAATCAGTTTTTTTTTTATAAATGCCTACTTACCTCGTTTTTTAAAGCTTTTGCGATATTAAGAAACTTAGTAGTTGCGCGTCATTTAAACATTTAAAATAAGATGGCATCGCCACATGCAGTATATATGTTATAGTGGATATGTATGCTTGTATGTGTATTATAAGTTTATTACCTATTTAAGTACCAACCTTATTTATTATTCATTATGATGAAATTTGTATAGATTTTTTTAAATCATTGTTCCTCTCAACCTAAGCACCTGCGATCTAATCTCTACACCACCCTTGGTTGACTGGTAGAGAATGCCTAAGGCATTAAGGGCGCCTTTGTACCTGTTTGTGTGCGAGAAGTTTAAAGAAATAAATCTTCAAATTTTCACAATCTGCAGGTCAGTGTCAGGTCGTTCGCGGGCTACCCTGGCGATTTCAAGGATGGTTGTCAAAAATAGTATTTAAGGTACTCAGTAGGTATAATCTGTTGATATATTTTTTAATTGACGCCAACCCTAGTGCCTTGCCTTGCAACCGGGTGGCGAGTGGTGGTGTTTATTGATAAAATGAAATTGTATTTTCAATGAGATGGTATCGTGTTATCGTTATCTAATGAGTTGAACGGGCTGTTGGAGCTGGCACAAGTGTTCTAAGCCAGAATCTAGATAATCAGAACAGAACATGAAACATCCACAATACCTAGTCAGTTTGTGAACAGCTGCAGGGGTCAATAGGCCAAGTTAAGCTACGTTTGTAGCTAAGTCAGACCCTTTCGTATCTCGGAAAGCATGTTGAGAACGCGCTACCCAGTAACTGGGTTGTGGAGGTAAGATAGGCAGTGGCTCCGTGTAAAATACTGGTATTCAGCTGCATCAGATTAAACTGAAAACCGATTACAACTTAGTTAGGAAAAAGGGCTCGGCATCCCATCCGATCGGACGGACACAAATGATCACACAGATAATCTCTCTTTATCCTCCCTCTCGAGGGAAACGAGAGATCATCTGTGACAGCGCACACATTATAAGTGTACAATAATGACTCTCGCGCCGATGGCTAGTCTCTGCTGACATTGGTCGTCATGGCCGAATTTCGGTCTGCTGGATGACTATGATTCTTAATCGATATGAACAGTTTTGAATCGGATTGGTAAGAACACAAAGAATTCAGAATTCATTCATCAGCCCAGATCTATAGACGACACGCGATGACGCAGCTCATTCAGCCGTGAACTTAACAAACGCCAGGAATCCATCAACATACAAGTCATACAATACATTGGAGAATACCTCACGTTGGCTTTACTACTGACGCCTCCAAGCAAGCAACGGTTACCGTGATGAGTGATCCTCTATGATCAATGATTTTGCTGTCCGTCCATCGCTGTAAGCACGCGATCTCTTCATCCTATAGTGTTAATCAGATCCGTCCGTTAACGGAGTCGTGTTGTGATGCACTAGTTCTCCTGTGTGATGGTATGGCCGTATGGCACAGATTTCATAGTATGTGGACACGGATATGAGAACGGGATTTTCATTTGTGGAGAAAGAATCCAATTAAGTACTGTTACATTACATGGACTTAAACTTAACGTAATTGGCGAAATGTGCGTGTATTATACGAGTAGGTATTCATCACCTTTCTAGTCTTTTCGCAACTGTGTTGCGGTCGGCTTCCAGTCTAACCGGATGCAGCTGAATACATGGAGCGACTGCCTATCTGACCTGCACAACCCATGTTACTAGGTAACAAGCGATACCCCTTGGTAAGACTGGTCGTCAGACTTTACAGGGCTTCTGACTATCCGTATCGTTACGGGTAGTAAGAAGCCCGATAGTCTGGAAGGACACTAGAATCCCCGCAGATTTACAGTGTCCTTCCAACGCCAACATGTAAGTACTCTAATAATCTGCTATAAAAACAGTGGTTTCTTGTTTCTGTAAACTTTGAAACGATCTATTGTTTGTCGACTGGTGATAATGGTCAGTAGGACCCCATGCGGGGCAACACCACGGAAATACGATGAACGTAAAGATAAACCACCGATTTAAAATCGCGAACACGCCGCGCCGTAAGCAATCGTAGTATGCGTTCCACTTTGTGTGACCTCTTGCCTTGGTCTTCTAAGTCAATGTCAAATCATTTATTTAAAATTGACACATAAAAGGCACTTTGAACGTCAACATGTCTGTTCAACAAAGTAGAATTGATTCTAGTTGCCCCTTTCAAAAGGTGGTTTCGTATGGAGAAGAATGGGAAAGAAACTCCATAGTTTGACCAACTCCACAAGTGACCTATGAGACAATTGGGCACGCCACAATTGCGGCGGTAAGTCCCCTCTTTGAGGAGTGGATTGAGATTCGCCACGTCGTCCTCACCTTCCGCCTGACGCAGGTTCTCACTGGACACGGTTGTTTCGGGAGGTTCCTGTTTCGGATAAGGCGGGAGGAAACGCCCGGGTGTTACCACTGCGAAGATCGCCCGGAGGACACGGTAGAGGTCTGCCCGGCTTCGGCGGAGCACCGCCGTGTTCTCGTGGAGGCGATCGGCGGTGGCGATATCTCGCGTCTGAATTCACTATGACCACTTAACGATTCCTTACTCGAAACCACGTCAATCACACACGACATCTGCTAATATCGTATTAATAATATAGATAAATTGTCTTGGAACGTACAGAATATGACATTTCGATTCATTATCGTGTTTTTTAGAAAACCATGTTGGTTTCTAAAAAACACGATATTGACGTAGCTTGAACGTAGTAAGATTCTGCAGGGAATATAATAACCATACAGAATTGGGGCCCAGATATGTTTAGGTCCCATGCCATGAATCGTGCACAAATCCCGACTCCGGGCAGCACTGAGAAATTTCAGATGGAAAACACCATTTACACTTTGCGACCACTGGTACAACAAGTCAAATAAAAAAAAACCTTAGAAACACCTCATTGTTTTATAAATGTTTTGACACAATATCAGCTGGTCCTCGTTGACGAGTATACAGATAGTGCTCAATAAGTGGCCCATTGACCGATTGGTCACATGCGTCCCATGAACACGGGTTATCAACACAAACACATTACAACGTCATCCGTAATCCTTTTGTATCGAGGATTTATAACTAACGCTTTCAAACGTCATGTTGGTCAATGGTGCCGATTATCTTGTGCACTGAACTAAACTTATTAAACTATCACTAAAATTCCTTACTTTTGGCTATAAGAATCCTAATGCTATTCTGCAAAAAAAACACTCTAAATTGAAAAAATATTTTGACACAACTAAAATCGAATTTGAAAATCGCGACTCCACGTGGTATTTTTTGGCTTGGCAACGTGGTACTCGTTTGCCCTACCCCGTAATTTTTTTTAGAGCCGGAAGCGAGCTGCGTTACTTGTTTTTTATGGAATTTTTCATTTTTTGAATGGAAAATTTAAAAATTATTACCTACACGTTGAGTTTTTAGTTAGACAATCAAAGTTTTAGGTTGAATAGAAGTTCGATCAACAATAGAATAACGAAATTGACAACAACAGAATAGTAAAATTGCCATTTTCACTAAATTAATAACTCAGTGCAATCTTAGTGCTGTCAAACTAACATATAGTTAAGTTGTGTCACTTTAGTCAATTTCAGAATGGCAAATCGTCGTTTGACAGGAATAAACAAAATTTTGGTGATTTTTAGTCTAGTTTATAGAATTTTGTAACAAGAGAATCGGCACCACTGTCCACTTGTAACGTGTACAGATACGGGTCCTAACTATATTGGGGTCGGCTACGGATGTAGCTGAATAACAGTATTTTACATAAAGCGACTACCTATCTGACCTCCACATCCTAGTTACTGGCCTTACTGGGTAATACGATACCCCTTGGTAAGATTGGTTGTCAGACTTTCGGGTTTCTGACGACCCGTAACGACTGACAAAGATCCATTAATGACAGCCGGGACCAACGGCTAAGCGTGCTTTCCGAGGTACGGAGGGGTCTTGTTGGTATGTAAAGATGGTCACCCATCCATGGACAAACAACATTCATTACGTTATTTTCGTTGGTGATTTCGAACATAAAGAAGCAATGGATTAGCAATATCATTCAAAATTATTCTAATTCTGTTTGGTTGTTGTACGTATGTGCGTTTTGAAAGAATCGACCGGCCCTAAAGAAAGAAAACCTAGGTATTCGGCTGTAATAAGTGAAGTAGGTAAATTTGTCATGAGGATAAATCAACACAAAGTTGTGGTAGGTAATAATTATTGATTGTAAATTCGAAATTTTATTACACAACAAAAATGTAGACACATTAATTTCATATAGGTACTACATTAATTAAATGGTTTCATGACAAAATAACTACTTATTTAATAAACACTAGGTACTAACTTACCTACAACTAAACAAATAAATAGAAATAGTGTAGTCGTTTATTGACGAAGTCTTTGCAACTTATAATATTATTAATCCTACCTAATTAGTGCGATTAACAAACCAAACAAGTACCTACGTCCGAAATTTCAATATCATAATTGTTATGATATCATTTAACAATTTTTTTTTAATAAATAAATTAGGTAGGTACACCAAACTACCAATACATAATAACTAACCGGTACAGGAAGAAGCATACTTTATTTACTCAACTGCCTAATCATTTGACATTGTGACGTGTCTGTTTGTTTGTTCGGTAAATAGGACGACTTTGGATATAAACCGATCTTTGAATGATTTACCTATATACAGGATGATTGGAAGATGGGTGCAAAGCTTTAAGGCGTAGATAGTACAGACAATTTAGAACCATTTAAGCCATGGTTGTCTTAGACGAAGTCTTACCAAATATTTTTAACCAAATTTTTAAGTTTTTTTTCGGAAATTCTCAAAATTTAATGTATACTGCATAATTATGGCCAAATTGAATGATAAATGAATTCATTTTTTATTTATTTAATTAAAGTAATGTGTATCTAAGCAATCAAGCAAAACATGTTTTAGGCTTCTGTGTCATTAGACATTTTTTTACAGACATTTAAAGCTCAGAAAAAATAAAAAATTTGTACAATACGTCTTTTAAACCTTATTAAAAAAAAAAAAATGGTAAGACTTCGTCTAAGACAACCATGGCTTAAATGGTTCTAAATTGTCTATACTATCTTCACCTTAAAGCTTTGCACCCATCTTCCAATCAGCCTGTATATCCTTATCATTCTCCTGCCGTTATTTTATTTTATTAGTAGTATTATCCGAGTTTATTTGGGGCCGGCGCAGCATCTCTATCTTCCATACTTCTCTATTAGTCGTCATTTCGGAGGTCACCTCCCTGTCTAGCCATTATCATCTTTCACCTCTGTTGCGTGTAGGTAAATAAGATTAAGGTTATATCTCTTATTCTAGGTCTACTAATTTTTTTCCTCCAAATCTATAGAGAAGTAGAGTGGAAATAGCATTAATAGCGCTACTTTCAAATTCAAGGGTATCACCGCCCAGATATTTAATGGGCGAAACACAATTCATTAATAAACATGTATGCCCTAAAAAGGCTAACAGCCATTTAATTAGCGAAAGTAACAAATACTGTACCATGTAACTAAGAAAGAGAAACTTAAAATTAACGACTTGTAAAAATTTACAAGTTAAGAATTTGCATAAAATAATAGTTCTATGTAATTTCGTATGTATATCTTGTAGCCTCTTATTGTTTGAGGGTTATTGAACCTATACAGTTAGTGAATATCTTACTTATCTAGTACTACATTATAATAAAAATGCCTCTCGCAAAATTAATCTAGACTAGCTTTTGCCCTACTACGTTGGGGTCGGCCACTTAGGTACACTCTAACCGGATGCAACTGAATACCAGTATTTTACATAGAGCGACAGCTTGTCTGACCTCCACAACCCGGTTACTGGGTAATACGGGGGGGTGTCGATGCGTATGGATGGTCAACTCGTGCGGGCATAATATTAAATGTTAATTAAAGGTCTACTTGGTACGAATCTTTTAAACCGTGTCGCTATTTCGGCCAGCTTTTCAGCACCTAAGAATCTAGTCCAAAACTATGTTTGCCAGTAGGTAATCAAGTAAAGTTTTTTGTCACTAATTAAATTAATATTTTGTATGATTTATATCTCGTTATTGCGTAACTCATGTCGACACGATGAAATGTAGCCCTTGAATGGACTGAAGATACAAAAACCTAAAATGATGTTTTTATTCTAGGTTATCGACTCCAGGGTATTGAACTTGCAAATAAATCAGTCAACGCGATAAAAAAATGCATCTTACGCTTTAATTAACGGCCGATACACACCTATAATGCAAGAAAATAATAATTGTAATGCACTTAAAAGCATGGTGATATATGAAAATGAAAGTTTGTAATTTATTTCGTTCTTCGCCCATCCGTGAAAGAAGCAATTGATCATAGTTTACTTAATTACAATGATTAACATAATTAATTACCTATGATGCCGCAGTTTGCCATTTTATATATCTCGTACCTAGAGTGCCTATTCACAGGGTCCACAAATAGTCATAGACGACATGGGAAGTTCAAAATTTCTAATTTTGGGCTATGAAGTGGGCTCTGTGAAGCGGATTCAATTCAAATTCTAAGGCAAAGCATTTATTTTAAATGGGCACATAAGAGGCACTTATTGATTGCACACAATTATTTATTCTAATAGGTAAAGGTATTACGTATGGAGAAGAATGAAAAAATATATACAATTTAATTAGCAACTACCTAGTTCCATTTTGTCGTGCCAGCATTACTTTAGCGTGTTTCGTTCAATGTAGCCCAAAGTTCAAAATATATTTGCGAAAAACGAAGGCATGTTGTATATATTGAGGTTTACATTCAAGGAGTCACGCAGTGATGTTAAAATGGAGTTTGACAAGTTATCAACTTCAATTCACACTATCATTCAGAATCTGAATCATTTTGAAGAATCTTGCTAATCCATTGCTTCTGAATGCTCTAAAAATGTGTCTGCTCAACAACGTAAATAACGCAATGGATGTTGTTGAATTGTCAAAATGAAAGCCATTGCTACTGGTAGTGTGTTACGCAATTACACCGCAGTTCCTTGGAGATCGTGAAAAGCTTAAAGATTATGGATACCTAAATTGTCATCATCATAATTATTATGTTCAATCAAAAACTAAAGTGTTAATCGAATTTTGCTGCTGACCGTACAGCTGTCCCTACTTTGTACCTACTCAGCTTTACTAGGAGCTGTGGTGGCGCAGTGGTAACGGCCGCGACTTACGAGATGTAGGTCGTAGGTTCGAAACCAGACAGACGCTTTACTTAGTGTAAATTGTTTCATCACCACTGCTCTCAAAACGGTGAAGGAAATCTTCGTGAGGAAACCGGCATGTCCTGGGACCAAAAATTCGAAGACGTGTGACATCTACCAACCCGCACTGGGCCCGCGTGGTGGGGTACGGCCCACTCCCACTCACAGAGAGGAGGCCTGTGTCCCATCAGTGGGAACGTAATAGGCTGATTCATAACTTTACTAGGCAGGTATGTGGAAAAGAGATGCAGGAAAAAGATTATTGGTTTCCATAATATTCGTTACCCACTTAGATTCATAAATAAACTTATGATATCATTGCAATAAGTACCTCTTTAGAGGATATGACGTAGGTATATTATTGATTAGCTAAACAAATATGATTGAATCAGTGTTACTCATCGTTTTATCAACCAAGACCCTAACTTACATAAACCAGACAAAAAGTTAAACCTTCTTTTTGTCTAGAATTCTATTTTATCTTCTGTATTGTATGTAATTTGTTAACTTCATTGCGCTATTTACGGTGCTGAGCAGACAAATTTTTCGAACACATGAAGCAATGGATTAGCAATAACCACAATAACCTTCAAAATTATTAACATTGTGCTGGACATCCAGGCATCCAATAACTTCCATGAACAAACTCTAATAAATACCAGTGCAGTGCGATCGAAGCCATCATGCCACTTCAAAATACTTTCAGCAAAATGTTCCAAAAAAACTGAACGACACCGCAAAAAATAAGTTCCCTATCGTTGTAAATAGATTCGGTATTTTATTTTAGTTCGCAAAGTAAATACGCGTGTGAGAATCACAAATAGAAGCGGCGCCGGCGCTTAAAAGGGTTATTATTGTATGTTATGTCTCGGCCAGCAGCTCGTTAGAGTGTGAACAGTCCCTCATAAACATTGAATGAGTCTAAAATAATTGTGAATCGATTTAAATCGGATAAGTGGCCAGTTGGGCCACTCGATCGAGTTGCGTTAAAGAGAAATGCCAATCAATCGAATCGTTTTGTTTGTATTCGGAGCCCGGGTTCATCTCTAGCTGATTCGTTATTACAGTTTAGTTTTGAGAATTTGATAAAATTTTCGGTAAAAGTTTAATTTTAAAGCAGCATACTACCAAGTTTTGGTTACTGAAATCTTTAATCCGTGGTAGTTAAAATGTTCATTAATCTACATAATTATCATCATGTGCCTAGCCGTTTCTCAACCATGTTTGGGTCAGCTTCCAGTCAAACCAGATGCAGCTGAATACCAGTATTTTACATGGAGCGACTGCCTATCTGACCTCCACTACCCAGTTACTGGGTAATAAGATACCCCTTGGTAAGACTGGTTGTCAGACTTTCCGGCTTCTGACGAACGTAACGACTGTTCATAAATCTACATACATAACCTACTAATATTATAAAGAGGTTAAGTCTGTAATGTAGGGTTACCCCACATACAAACTTAACCTAAATATAAGTATAAAAAAATTTATAGCCCAGCCCCTCTTAAGGAAGGGCATAGGCTATTTAACATCACGCTACGACCCTTTAACAGCTTACCTACTCACCCGTGCCAATCCCAAAGACTGTAACTCAACTTTTAGTGTTTTAGCTTAACTACGCCCAATAAGTTTTAGCTTAACTACGCCCAATAAGTTTCTTTATGTCTGTTTAGTACCCCTGAGCAACATTTTTTCATTCAATGTATATTGTGCAAGATATGGCAAACTAAAAACACTGTTTAGCGTTCAAATTAAGCTTTAGACATGCTGAAAAACTGTAACAAAGCTTACAGTATCTCACATGTAGTTTCAAAAGTTACAGTGTATTGGATTGGCACGGGAGTTAACTGTTGATGACAAATACATTATGTCATGTTCTGCAATAACATACGTATGGGTATAAATTAGGTATTACATACATAAACTAACGCCTTCTTTCCATGAGGGTAGGCAGAAAATAGAGAACGCCACCTGCTTTCTATTCTTAATTTTCATTTCTCCTGGTACTTATTGACAGGCCTGCACTGTCCTCCCATATAGTTACCGGCACGTAGGTTGGCAAAAGATTTTGTAGTAGGGGAAATTCGCGCATGTAAAAATGTATGAAATGGTGCCTGCGCGAACTTCCCCCACTACAAAATCTTTTGCCAACTTACGTGCCGGTAGCTATACCTATTATCACTGTAGTTTGAAAACATTATAAAAGCCAATTATTTTTAAAAGAGTAACCATGGAGTTTCTTGCCGGCTCTTCTCCATAGGAAGCGAAAAATTGGAACCGTGTACCTAGCTTCTGATCCTTACATGCTCCTTTTGCCTCCTTTACGTTTTATAATAATATAAATCTGAAAAATGGTCTCGGATCACTCTTCAAAGCTTTTTCAGCGTCATTTGACTTAAGCTTGTCAAGGGTGAAGGTAGGTGTTACGTTGAGTGAAGAGGTTTAAAAATTAAAACGTTTTCAAAGCATAGTCTGTATTGTGATTTGATATAAAAAACTGTCGGTTTTTATTGGTCGCATCTTTTATTCAGTTGTGTTTTCCTGAGATAAAAATCTTACATTGCTCCCCGAAAACAGGGTGACATACAACTGTTACCATGGTTTCAGTACCTACTACCTACATCATTTTGGACACTCTTTTTTTAAACAGCTGTTCAGAATCATGTAT
This sequence comes from Antitype chi, assembly GCA_947359405.1. Taxonomy (NCBI): domain Eukaryota; kingdom Metazoa; phylum Arthropoda; class Insecta; order Lepidoptera; family Noctuidae; genus Antitype; species Antitype chi. The sequence goes on from OX375823.1 coordinate 1,936,832, forward strand.
TGTCTGTCAGAATCTGTGTACGTCGATGTCCCTGCCACACTGAATTTTAAGTTAGTATAGTCTGAAACGCTTCAGAAAGCAAGTTAGTTTCATAATAAATGAGGTCACACTGAAAAATTTCAGTGATTTGCGTAAAATAAGTCTGACCAGTCCGCATGACATAGATTTAGACATCTTACTTCCTTTTTTTGTTTCGAAAACCAACGAAATTCTGTGAAAAACGAACACTGAACTGAATGCGCAATTGTTTGTTACTTTAATCAGCTGCAATCAGAAATACAGGATTTGCCTACGTGACTGGGAGATCCGCACTCCGTAATTCTCCTGTATTTCGCTAAGAATCCGATACATTTCGTGTTTGTAATACAACATACAAATTCTGCAAGTTTTCACTGTGCATTTTGAATCCAATTGATGAGCACAGTGATTGATTTAACAATCAACAACGCAATCTGTCCTGTAACGTAGTTTTTACACGCGAGTGCACGAAAAAGAATGCAGCTAGAGAAGTCTTCGCTACGTAGACTCGGCATTTTTTATTTGGTCTACTGCCATTTTATTGTATTTTTGGACATTAATACATCTTCTTTTTTTAAAGGAATTCTACGAAAAAAAATCAATGACTGGAAAAAAAAACAAAATGATTCCGGAAATTTTTAAGCAGGCTGTATTTTATTGTATTATTCCCTGTTTGTTTTAAACAAATCCCCAATTTTCTAACTACATTCACTCCTCTTCTCCATATTCCAGGTAACCTAGTAACCACAGTGGCGCTGCTAATGCACCCGAAGTTGCGCGGCCACGTGACCACCATGTTCGTCCTCTCGCTCTGCGTGTCCGACCTCCTCTTCTGTTCCATCAACCTGCCGCTCACTGCCAACCGGTACATCAAACAGCACTGGGGCCTAGGCCCCAGCCTCTGTCAGATGTTCGCCTTCGTCTTCTACGGGAATGAAGCAGTCTCGCTACTCTCTATGGTTGCTATTACTATTAATAGGTGAGTTTTTCTGCACTTGTTTGTAAATAGACATGTTTTTGTATACAACTACGAATTTTTCAACGAAGATGTTCAAGGGGTTTCCTTACATTCTTCAGTGTTTTTGAACTTTTGGACCGTTGGGTTTACCCCAGACGATGTTTTTGAGTTTACTCGTAAATATCTTCAGTACTATCGTACCCGTAGGGTAAAACATAATAATCATCATTTACACGATGGTATAGCTAATATGGAAAATAGTCATTGAAAAGTATGGTATGCTATATACATACAGGAAAAGTTTTTATCCAGTGCGCAAACTGTAACGTAAAACTGTAAACGAGAAGTTTCTTCGCTGGGGGTCTAGAGTGGTATGCTGAATTCATGGTTAAAGTTTGCGCACTGAATAAAAACTTTTCCTGTATACCTATATGCGTCTAATACGCAAACAGGAACTAAATGTTATGGACCACACCTACGTATGTATATATGATGAAACACATGTGCTGACAAATATAATTTATTTTTCTGTATGAAGTGGTCTACCACATGCAGCTTCCACACTGAGCTATGGAAGTTTTACTACGTGTGAACAAACACTACAGCCTGAGAAAATGTCTGTAACTTCAGCGGAAAATAACTAGCGTCGAATTTTTTATTGTTTCACTAGAATATGTACATTAGTAGACGGCCACTGATATTTCCCGAATAGATTTTCTACGTGGGCATCGTAAAAAATACATTTAGTGGTGGCGTGAAACAGATTATAAATGTCGACGGGTTATTTATCTCGCCATCCCACCACTCAGCCGTGTACAGTTGTAAAACAAACCGCTTTACTGACGCCGGGAAAAAATACTCCTCATTCACGACGCTATTTATAGGAGCCGGCACAAGTGATAGCTCGCTCGATATTGACCTACTGCAGAATTCACGTGAACAAATAAAATTGTTCTCAAATTCTACTTTTATTTATTGTTTTACTATCCTAGGAGATCTATCTAAAACACGAAAGTGGTTTTGAGCATTTTTTCTCACAATCCATCAGTTTTATGTTTTTATATCAGTCTTTGCCAATTTGCGAACTACACTCGCGAATGTTTAGAGAACATGGATGACGTGGGTGCTACATACAGACAAGCTACCCGCTAGGTACAATCAGCAGTGAACTCAAAACGTCAATTTCGTTTCGATAAAGTTGTTGTTTATGCAATTACTTCCCGAGAAATTGAAACAATAAGACAATTTTACACAACATGGGCACATTGGGCATACAATATCCCATTGTAGTCATTTTGAAACCAATATATTCGGTTCGTCGACCCGCCCTCAGATTAAACCATCACCATAATACTGGTGCATTAATATTAATGCGTGGTAACCAATTTAAAGTGTCCTCGTGTGTACGTGAGCGATGCATAGCGCTGCGTTCACCTTCGCTGCACCCAACATTAAATTATTTTTATTAGTTTCTATGTTGTTAAGTTGAGCCCGAGTGAACAAGTTACAAGGAATAAAAATGTATTTAAATTATGTTCCCTTTATTTTTTTCAAGTCACGTAAGAATAAGGTTATGTTGAAACACTCTTTTACCGTTGTCATGATTTTCTACGACGCGACGATGACTTTAAAAGTATGTAGTTAGGTAGTTGGTAAGTACTACAAAATGTACATTGCATAGCACATTTAATTGATAGGTGTCTAATCGTTAACTAGAAGTGGTACGAAAACGTCTCGACATCCCGAACCGCGATACATTTCGGTGTTGGCGAAATAGATAAACACTAGTTTCCTTTCCATACCTATCAGTGCAAATATATCAATCTGCCCGCCTTTTCCCATCTATGTTGGGGTCGGCTTCCAGTCTAACCGGATGCGGCTGAATACCAGTATTTTAAATGCAGCAAATATCAACCTAAAAATTAATATCTAAACTAAATAGACGTAGGTATTGATAAAATATCTACCTACATGGGCTTGTCTGGGTGTTCTGCATAAACGTGGCTGTAGAATAATTATTCGCATAAATAAGTTGATATTTTCTTTTTTACTATCGACGGACCGACAGGGCACGAGTTTCTTGTCATAATAAAAAGCTCAACATTTAATCTAGGTCATTTTTCTGCAACGGAAGTGTACGAAGTCTCTTTACTTACCAAATAGTATTTAAGACACAAAATCGTATTTCTTACTTATAATCCTGGGTGTGTGTTGAGCAGTGGTGGCTCAGTAGTAAAGACCGCAACTTATCGAGTTATAGGTCGTAGGTTCGAATTCGAACCCGGCGCTTTACTTTGTGTAAATTATTTCATCACCACTGCTCTCAAAACGGTGAAGGAAAAAAAGGAACTGAAAATTCGAAGACATCTACAAACCCGCATTGGGCCCGCGTGGTCGATTCAATCAATCAATCAAAATATTTTATTTCACATAAGCCTGCATGGGCACTTATGAAACGTCAGAAGCTAGGTGCACGGTTCCAATTTGTCGTTTCCTATGGAGAAGAGCCGGCAAGAAACTCCACGGTTACTCTTTTAAAAATAATTGGCTTTTACAATGTTTTCAAATTACAGTGATAATAGGTATGGGAGGACAGTGCAGGCCAGTCAATAAGTACAAGGTACTTAGAGGAATGAAAATACAGAATAGAAAAACGTCTACAAATCTAGTCTCTAAGGCCTACAACGTTCTCTCATTCACAATATGTAAAAGAATCTACCTATATAAAATGAATCTATTTGAACCAAGTGACATGATTTCGATGACAATCACTGAAAATAAATAGTAGGTAGTAAAATTGATGTATAATGTCAAATAATGACGAGAATATGTCAGACATTGTAAAAAAAATAATAATAAAAAGAATAAAAATTAACATTGCAATTTGGGAGCAGTTAATAGACTTTCACACGGTTTTGCTGTTAATGAGGTACCAGGGAAGCCACATGTGCAGAAGGAATTAATGCCAAACTTCCCTGTCTTCAACGTAGTCTTTTATCTTATAATATGCTTTTTTGATAAGGACACGTTTGATGTGAGTTTTAAACTTTCCATCGCTAAGTTCTGTAACCGACTTTGGCAACTTGTTATTTATTTATTTATTTATTTTTTAGTTTAAATAGAACGGCCGAAGCCAATTACACTATTTAAACATATATAACAATAACATTACAAGCTGTTTAACACAGTCATGCATTCTTCTCACAAAAATTCAAAAATTCTGACAGCATCATCTTCCATTCATCCGCAAACATATCAAGATTTGTATTTGAGTTCAGGAGAGCGTTAATGGCGGTTAATGTCCGAGGAATAGGTGACTTGGAGTGTGCAACAGTACGGCAAGTTGGAACAGCCAGTAAGCGGTGTTTCCTGCCACGACAGTAATTGTCTGGGACAAATAGATTACAGATTGCGTTATGTAGATCAGGAACATCAATAATCCCCCTAAGAATTTTAAATATTACAGTCATCTGATCGCGCGACCGTCTAACTTCTAGTGAATTAAAACCTATGCAACCCAAGAGAAATTTAGTGGGATACAAGAAAGGATAGAACCCATACAAGTGCTTGTAGAGGTATCTAAGGAATGCTTTTTGAACTTTTTCTAAAGCTAACGCATACTGCTTCTCAAAAGGATTCCATACGCATGCACTAGACTCAAGCTTACTACGGACCAAGTTATAGAAGCGGATACTGTTTATTAGAAATGACTTGCTAGTTTTAGTTAATCTAAATTTTGGAATCACAATTTCATCTTTACTACGTGTATTTAGATTATGGAAATCGCATCTTTTTTTGAAAAGACCTAAGTTTTTGCGAAGATACAAGATATTTTCTAGAATATAAAGAGAAGGCAGAGTAAGTATATCAATTTCGTTGAATTTGTTTCTAAGAGACTCGCGAGGCCCCATTTTATAGATTGCGCGGATTGCCCTCTTTTGTAAAATAAAAATTGAATCTACGTCCGCTGCCGATCCCCACAGCAGAACGCCATAAGACATAATACTGTGAAAATAAGCAAAGTATACTAACCTAGCTGTGGCTACATCAGTCAACTGCCTTATTTTTCTTACTGCGTAAGCAGCTGAGCTTAATCTGCTTGAAAGCGCTCTAATGTGGGCACCCCATTGCAATTTTGAATCTAAAGTAATTCCCAAAAATACAGTTTCCGAAATAGCATCTAGTTTCTTGCCATCAAGTTTTAAATTAAGACCTACTTGGGGTACATTTGGTAGCGAGAACTTAAGACATTTAGTTTTGTTCGCATTGAGTAAAAGATTATTAGCAGCAAACCATTTCGATAGAACAGCTAGGCTTTCGTTGACATGTAAGACATCCGTATCTTTTCTATCTATTCTAAAAATAAGAGAAGTGTCATCAGCGAATAAAATTATATCCGAGAAGTTAGCCATCAGATAGGGAAGGTCATTAATATAAACTAGAAATAAAAAAGGACCAAGAATTGAACCTTGAGGCACGCCCATCCTAACTAGAGACCCCGAGGATGTCGCCCCATTAACGTTTACTTTTTGCTGCCTGTTTGATAAGTAGGAAAGTACAAGATCAGCAGCTTGTCCACGAATTCCGTAGTGGTGTAATTTACAGATCAGTGTATTGTGGTCAACGCAGTCAAACGCTTTTGAGAGGTCACAGAAAATGCCAATCGCATCCTGAGAACTCTCCCAGGATTCCAAAATGTGACTGATGAGTTTTACTCCCGCGTCAGTCGTCGACCTACCTTTCGTGAAACCAAACTGTCGACTATGTAAAATCCCATTTGAGTTAAAATGTGACAACATCTGGTCCAGCATGATTTTTTCATAAATTTTGCTCAATGCTGGAAGCACAGATATAGGTCTATAATTAGAGGGATCACTCTTACTACCCGATTTGAAAATTGGTACTACTTTACTATGTTTCATTAAGTCAGGAAACGTACCGCTGTCTAAACATTGATTAAATATGCCTGTTAGGACAGGGGCAATTGTGTCAATGATATTTTCAATAAGCTTAACGGAAATCCCCCATAAGTCTTCAGTGTTTTTTATGTTAAGACTTTTAAATGCTGTTTTAATTGTGGCAATAGAGATGGGTTTGAATTCAAAACTTGGAATGTCCTTACTGAAGTTTTCTTTAAGAAGAGATTCAGCTAATACAGATGATGAGGGGAGACATTTCGTAACCTCTATTGGGATGTTGGTAAAGAAATTTTCAAGAGTCTCCGCAACTTTTAACTTATCTGAAATGGTTTCATTGTCAATTTTCAGAGCTAACTCATTCTGATCTCGTTGTTTTGTGTTTCCAGTTTCTTTGTTAATTACCTGCCACACAGTTTTATTTTATTTTTAGAAATACTAATTTTGTTACTTATTAATTTAGATTTAGCTTGAGCACAGACTCTTTTGAATATCTTAGAATAGTTTCTTACATAATTATGAAAGGCCTGATCTGAAGTCAATGACTTTTCATTATACAAATTATATAAGATGTCTCTGCTTTTTCTAATGCCATCAGTGGCCCATTCACTAAATTTTGGTCTAGTAGTGATTGTAACTTTTTTTACAGGACATGCTTTATTGAATTCTTGGCATACTGTAGAAAAAAGTGTGCCATAGTTTACATTGGGGTCTTGTGAATCTAAAGTTGCTATTGAGAGATTGCTAAGAACATTATTATTAAACGTTTTCAATTTATTTTTAGTCAGTGGTCTCAATTCTATGGTTTTATCCAGGTGTAACTTTTTATCTAAGTCAAACGATACAAGCTGACCAGTATGGTCTGACCTGACGCCACTAATTAAAGATGAGCCTTTTATTATGCAATTAGTAAATACATTGTCTATGCATGTAGCTGTGGTTGCTGTTATCCTAGTCGCTTCATTAAATATACATTTTAAATTGAATGATTTAAACAATGAGATAAGCTTACTTTTTTCTGGTGAATTAACTAGTAAATCAATATTTAGGTCACCACACACAAAAACTAATTTATTATCTTTAAAAAGTTTACCTAATATTTCCTCCATAATTATCAAAAATGATGACAAGTTCGAGGCAGGTGGTCTATAAACAGATAAGAAAGTATGGCCCTCAACCTCTGCACATGCTACCTCACATAAGCGATCAACAGAGCAAGCAGTGATATCCTTTCTTTCCTTATATCTAAAACTACTATTACATAATATCAAAGTACCACCCCCTATCGAAGACCTATTGTACGCACTGGCAACTGAAAAATTATTTACATTAAACAACACCCACTGTGGAAACATTATAGATTGGTTCTGATGCCTTCAAAAACCGGTCACACAGTCACTATACTCTCTTTCATACAAATTTCTACGATCTCTGGAATGGGAAATTTCTTGGGACCCGGGGGAGCTTTCGACGTACCGACACTCCTCAAGGGATCTTTTGGCGCTCGAAGAACGTTGACAAGCAAGCTCCGAAGTAGCGCGGGAAATTGAAATAATCTTGTTTTTTTTTGCAATTTGCGGGTCAGTGTCAGGTTGTATGTTGCTTAAAATATGATTCCCGACCGTATAAAATATGGCTTTGCAGAGTTACAATCAATCAAATCATTAAACTCGCCAGTATAACCCTCTCAATTAATTAAATCCCGTTGAATGACTTTTCATGGTATTGTCGACATACAGGCTGACACAAACCTGCAAAGCTAGCTTCCTTGCGCTTCCGCCTGCAAATTCTTTTGTGAAATATAGTGTGAAAAAACATGATGGCGGCGTTAGTACCGATTTTGATCACGCGCCAAAAGAGCCTTGGTGCTGCTATTTAATAATATTTTTGCCCAAACAAAGGAACATAAAATCAGAGACTATTTAAAGCTAAATTGCACCCAACTAATCCCTGCAACGAAGCATGGGTGTTAACAATGTAGGTTAATAAAATGGGGGAACCCTACAATTTAAATACGAGGATGTTAACATCCATAAAATAAAATTATAATTGCTCTTGCTATTAACATTAATATTAATAGCAAGAGCAATTATAATTTTATTTTATGGGGAACCTATTGTACAGTATTTAGTGCATATTCTAGCCAAGATCTATAACATTAACATTACCTACCTTATAGTAATTTTGTACAATTTTTTTTTTCGAAATTTTTGAGGTCAGATAGGCAGTCGCTCCATGTAAAATACAGGTATTCAGCTGCATCCGGTTAGACTGGAAGCCAACCCCAATATAGTTGAGAAAAGGCTGGGTAAGATGGTGATGATTTTTATTCGAAATGTGGGTCTACTATAGGTATCATCATCATCATAATTTCAGCCGGAACACGTCCACTGCTGGACATAGGCCTCCCCTAATTTGGGGGGGGGGATTGCCATAATCGCCACGATTGGCAGGCGGGTTGGCGATCGCAGTATGGTGGTATAATGCATAGAGAACGTTGCTGCCTATGTCCCTTAGTCGCCTCCTACGACACCCACGGGAAGAGATGGGATGGTGCTATTCTTTACGTCCGGCACCACACGGAACGGTATACCCCTGCCTAACCCTTCGGGAAAACAAGCTTGATGTTGTGAATTTTTTTAAACACTTTGTTTACGCAAGTTTTAACCAAAAAAATAATGTGTCGTCTAATATTAGGTCTAGTGTTTTTATACAGGTGACCATCGACGAACAAACTGGTACCATGGATTCAGTACTCACAAGATTCTAAAACCCTTGCATTGAAAATTTTCGTTGGTAATATCATAACCACGCAGGCAAGAAATTACAGCAATTTTCTTTAAAAAAATATGTTTTTCCATACATTTTAACAGCGTTGTTATTGCACTTTTCTATGAAATAGCAGTTCTTTTTTTATAACCGTCGAAAATGTTCTACGCTAAGGGCACTAGAATCATAATAAGTGCTAAATTCATGGTTACAGTTTGCGCGGCGATGTTCTGCCAGTCCTGCCACCCAGTAGGTATTTAGTTATTATCAAAATACGTACCTACTCATGCATTTTTTATCGGCGAAGTGGCTCGATGATTACGGAGGCCATTCCTAAAAATATGTTTGAAGTGATTTCCTTGTAAATTTTAGTAAATAACTTTATGATGACACCACAAAAGTGCCGAATGAATCAGCTGCTAGTATAAAACTTTATAAATCCTTGGTAAATAATGGAGTCATCATTGGTAGACTTGATGAGAAAAACAGAAACAGGCACTTGGTTGAGATATATACGAGTAGCTTTATCTATAACTATGGAATCAAATAACGTAGTTTATTTAGTTGGAATAATGGCGTGTGCTAGCTGACACTCATGGCCAATAAGTTAATTTAATGTTTGGTATTAGTTTAAATAAGTAATTATAATTATAGTCTATGAGAATTTAATATTTTGTGATTCATAATCTTACTGTCGTACTTACCTAATATACCTAATATTATAATAAATATCTAATATAATAAATGTGAAAGTTAGGATTTTTGTTACTCAATCACGCAAAAAGGGCTGAATGGATTTGGATGTTTGGCACACAGATAGTTTATAACCTGGATTAACACATATACTTTTTATCCTGGTAGTCCGTACCGTGGAATAACTTACTTATGACCTCAGGCGAAGCCGCTAGCAAATGCTAGTATAAAATAATCCATTAGCAATATCGGCCAGTATCGCTTCCTTATTTTTTACGACGGCGACGGTATGTAGGTAATAAACAGATAATCAATTCTATTACTTATGTGCTTTTATAGAGCTCCCGCCGTGTGATGTGCAACTAGGAAACCAAAAATTTATCTTCTCTTTTCAATAAAGACTTCATGAACGCGGTTCGTGGATAAGTGACCAATGTGACCATCCATTACAAATACCGAGACCGATCGTACCTCTGAAAGCCGTTGGTCACAGCTGTCATTCGTACTTAGATGTCTGACAGTCGTTAAAGTCTGACAATCAGTCTTACCAAGGGGTATCGTGTTATCCAGTAACTGGGTTGTGGAGTACAGGTAGGCTAGGCAGCTAAGCTCTATGTAAAATATTGGTAGGTATTAAGCTGCATCAGCTGCAGATTGATTGACTGCCTCATCAACATGGAGACACAACACTATAATTATCCATCCATCTCACTTGATATCAGCTTAGAAGGCCACTTCTGTACATTATCCTGTTTTTAAAGAAAACTAGTATTTTTTTTAGTCCAAAACCAAACCTTTGGATCGATGTTGTATTAATTTTTTTTCCAGAACACAAAGTTCTTAATACAAAATTAAGAATTTTGACTCAGGTTTGACGTCAGAACGTTAATCTTGTCGAAATAGAGTTCGAAATTCAAAAATGGCTCTGTGGTTTTATGTAGCTTAAACTTTTTTTGGACGTATATGACCTCTATTTGGTCGCCTGCGAAGATAGTCGGTCGGCAACTCGGCACAGCTCCTGCACCCTAATTACGTAACATACTATCAATCACAATCTCAATCATTTTGAAGGATATTACTAATCCATTGCCTCTTATTTTCGAAAATTTGTCTGCTCAACAATGTAAATAACGCAATGAATGTTGTTGAACTGTCAAAAGCCATTCCTACTATATTATTACCCCACTGAGACCTATCAATATACTCAAGTTGGTATAATTCTACATAAAACATTTTTGCTATCGCAGTTATAATGAACATAATTATAATATACGTAGAGAAAGTATTTAATTTTACCTCAAGATTTCAAGCCATTGATGCGTTGAATTTAAAATAGTTGAGACGGAATGTAATAGAAACTTTATGAGAAGATAACTTATAATTATGTTAGCCGTGCGTGGATATAAGGTAGATATTGGTAAAACTATGTGATTAGTTATATAGTGATACATCATTCATAGGAATATGTGGAGGAACAAGATTACGGACAGCACTTTACAATCAGGCGCCAGTCGAGTCGAGCAGTGCATTTAACTGATTAATTTAATGTTGTTTGCACAATTCTAGTAGTAGCCATTAACCCCAAGCTACATAACTATCCAAAATTATATGAATGAGTAGTCAGAGCTTCATGTAGCTTGCTATTGCCAATGTGCCATTGCAATTGCAGTGGTAAGGCTACTAGCACACAGACCACTCGCGATTTCGCTGGTGGTCAGCATCACTACATTTCGCTGGTAGTCAGTATCACCACATTTCGCTGGTGGTCAGCATTACTTACCACATTTCGCTGGTGATCAGCATCACCACATTTTCCTGGTGGTCAGCATCACCACTTTTCAACAATATTTCAAGTGGAAGCGCCAGGGTAGCCCGCGAAATTCCAATTATATTCTAATTTTATCATTGTAATTGAAAACTAAGTGATTATTTAATTGTTCTTATCAATTGTGTGCCAATATTGGCAAAACAGCGCACTACCATAATTTTAAGATCTTCGTACGTAATTACCTATGTTTGACAAACAAATTATTCCATTCTATTCTATGAACTTAGACTTAGTTGGTTGTTTCTATTGATGATTTTAATCCTACTAATATTATAAATGTGAATGTTTGTATGTTTGGATGTTTGTTACTCAATCACGCAAAACGGTTGAAAGTATTTTGATGAAATTTGGCACACATATAGTTTATAACCTGGATTAACATATAGGGCACTTTTCATCCCGGTAGTACGTTCCCGTGGGATAATTTTCGACCTCCACGCGGGCAAAGCCGCGGGCAGACGCTAGTGATTTTATGATTCTGTAAAGCCATATTTGTCGCAAATAATATTTTAATCAACAAGCAACCTGACTCTGAACTGCAAATTGCAAAAAAAACTAAAGAAAATCCTCAAGGCTACTAGCGCACAGACCACTCGTGATATCGCTGGTGCGCAGCATCAGCTACTAGCGCTCAGACCACTCGTGATATCGCTGGTGGGCAGCATCAGCCAATGTTCAAGTACAGATGCCAGCACCTTATACTTTTGTGATAAAGTTGAAAATCTATCCAAGAAATTTGACAGCTTGGGGTAGCTTGATGTGCCAGCTGGCGTCTGTACTAGGCAAATCTGCCAGCGAGAGTCACTTTTCAAACAGTCTTTCGAAACATTTCAAGTAACTATAACATAAACAAAATGGTCAGAGATAGCCACTTTTGCCATCATTAGTGTACCACTAGTGTAGGCTTGAAATTGTTCACCAACATCAGCTGACCTTTCAGTTTCGGATATGATATTCAAACAAACAGACTTCCAAATATTTAAGGAGCAGCTGCTTACGTACAAACGTAAATTATTAGTAAATGGGCCATAAACGAGCAAATATTTAATTTGTTATAATAAACAAACTTATTTATATGTTTAATTTAGCGAGGATCCTCTAAAATTAACATGTTGCGATATTTTTAGCACTCCTGAGATAGCAGGTACTTAGGTATTATATTCTTTTAGTGTCTGTTACTTTAATTTCAGGTTTTCTTTGTTAGACCATCGTGTCATTGATAAATATATCTAATAATTTAATCTATTTCTTCAGGCGCATTTCCCTTTGTATGACGTGGAGTCGTCGGTTCGATTCCAAGTCCGGGCAGTTTTATAAGGTGTTCCCAATTTCACACATCCCTACCTAACCCCTTCGAGCATTTCATACATACATACATAAACTCACGCCTCTTCCCATGGGGGTAGGCAGAAACTACACCACCTGCTACGAATTCAGTCATGAATTCATGATTCTATGTGTGAACTTTGCACGGATCCCCATAAACCCAAATTTTCATCTGGCTACATTTACAGGCTAATGTGTTGTATATCAATTGGTAATAGGTAGTTCTGGCACAGAATGGAGCTTATCTATCGCAATTTCCTGCGCTCATGAAGAGAATAACATCATAACACATCGGCCAGCCAACTCAGTGGTAAGCAGAGGTAGTAAATCAAATACTATTGCTTTACCTGCTCTTAAACAACGCAGCTGAAGTTATTAATATATTCCTGTAGAGACTAGATATACTACATAATTATACTCGTATTATGTAAATAATAACGATGTTTCGGAGGTGTGGTCACTGGTCATTCATTGAAGAATTCAGCAAACTTGAGTAGGAATTACATTGGTTATAATTATCCGGAAAATAAATGCACATCACCATCAACATTTTAGGAAAAACGTCCATTGCTGGACTTTGCCGCCCCCCTATCATCAAGCCTTGACCGCTACTGTAGCCAAAGGTAGGCGGGCCGCCGGGCACTGGGGGCTGTAATCACCACGCTTGGCTCACATGTCGTTCCATGTAAAATACTGGTATTCAGCTGCATCCGGTTAGACTCAATCAAAATCAAAATCAAAATATTTTATTTCACATAAGCCTGCATGGGCACTTATGAAACCGACCCCAACATAAATAGTTGGGAAAAGGCTCGGGAGATGATGGTGAATCATCACGCTTGGCAGGCGGCTTGGCCGATGGGTCGGCAATCCGACACGACAGGAAACAGATCAGGCGCAGGACCAACGGCTTAACGTGCTTTCCGAAAGCACGGGGTTATGACCGGTACGTGTGGAGGCAGCGACACCCGCCCCTGCTTAGAACCAACCTACTGGCGAGGACTCCTCTCACTAGAGCCATGCGTGTGGTGACCGACGTTCACGAGAGGGTTGATGTATTGTGGTGCAACTTCAGTGAATTCGCAAAAGTTGCATTGTATATAATATGTTATTTAGATGTAGGTTAAGATTTAGGATATAGTATGTAATTTTATTGGATGTAGATTAAGGATTTAGCATGTAAGGCCACTCTATCGCATTGGATCGTAGATCTGTAATGGTAGTTGTAGGTGAGATTTGCATAAATAAATAAATAAATGACACCGCCGATGTCCAAACTCCGGGCTGTTACTGAGAAATTCCTATTAGAAAACCCAATAACATTTTGCCCAACCTTTGAATCGAACCGATGAGCCCACGCTCAGTAGTAGCGCTTGCTACCACGAGACCATCGGGGCAGTCATCTGTGCCCCTTCGGGGATTACAGGCGTGATATTATGCAGAAAGTTATTCTGTATTTATTTCATGACTTTTACTCGTTTCAGCATAGTAGTGGAAAGTTAACCAAGAGGGTCGGGAATTAGGGAATACTTTTCAACATTACTTTTTTCGTAAAATCAGAACACAGTTTTTAAAATACTTATATGTACTTCAGACTTATTTTTCACCATATCTTATGTTTTCAGACCTTGTAGTGTGTTCATGTAGATTTCATTTTAACTATTGTCTCGTTATACAACTGGGATTTATTTATCTAACTGTCATTAAACAAGTAGAATGAGCTATTTCATTCATCCATATACGAATGCGGTCGTGGTCACACTACCTAGTATAGTCAGTCAAATTCGGCAGTCACTAAACCACTATAAATATAAGTAATATTACGTGGAAATACGTGAATGCAGCAGCTATAACTAAACTCATATTCGGCAAACCTACCTACCTATGGGGAAGTACGTGCATCAGCTGACCTACATTACATTCGTAACACTTGCGCACGCACATTTTAAGTTCCATTTATTATATGACCACATGTAAGAGTTCAAATGAAATGCCCAAACCTTAAGCAGCGGTGCAAACTATAGGCGGTAGCGATTTGCGAAATAGATTTCTTTGTGTTTCTAACTTTATGGGTCCATACTTTGATTGAAGGTCCTAAAATAGCCTGAAAACGGAAAACATTGTAAGCAGTTAAAAACTTTCGTGAGGCACACCTACTGTTTTGTCAAAAAATGCTATCGTAAGTCTCCCAAATGTTAATAGGCAAAATAGACAAAGCACTGACTGCACCTACCACACATTTCTTTTACAGATCATTTAAACTGGTTCTAATCTCATTTATCGTCACCCTGCCCATTTAATACCTGTGACCCCTATCTATTACCCAAACCATTAAGCTGTCCTATCTAAACAAAACACATATTTGCTGAACGTCACGAGTGTCACGACTCACGGATCACTTGCACCTGGCAACTGGCATCACAGATTTAATCCATCGACTGTACTCCTCACTCCATCTGTGAGCACATCTGTCCCGCGCCCAGTGGGCAAAGGGCCCGAGCCAAACAAAAATAAACCCATTGACGATGGGTCAGTAGCCGGCACACAAAGGGCCCACTGTGCACAATGAGTGCTTGTGCCTGTACTCCTACTTTTTGTCTTGTTTTTCTTCAGTTAAAGGCTTTGTAAACAGCTTATTGATGTGTACACTCTAATTTGTTTAAGTAATTGTTGGGTAAAGTGATCTCTACGCAAGTGCGCATTGCCTATAATATGGTTTTTGCACTTGTAGGTTGGTGCTTTATTTCTTTACTAGGTAATTAAGCACGTCGCGCTTGGTTGAATTATTGATGGCAATAAAACCCTTCAGCAAACAACTATAATGAGCGTTTTATTGTGGAACTAATCAAAAATTTTAACGACCTTTGTTGTCAAAACTTCAAAAGGCTCACATTAAAGTAAAACCGGGCTCAAGGTGGTCTCGGATAATCAATGATAGGTACTACAGTAGTACAGTCAGTACCTAATGCGTTTCAATACGTTTCAAACCCAACGTTTAAATCAAGTTATAGCTATCAAATAACTTCAAAGCCACCCGATGGCTTCCGGAGCGTCCTTCACCGTGCTATATCAATGTATACCATAAACACTATAATAACAAGTTAAGCCACAAATTGTTATCTAATCCGTGCCGAGCTGGCAAACACGCTGCTTTCCCACGCCAGATAACCAGAGTGGCAGAGTGGTGATTACATTATGAAAGCGAAAAGTAAATGTTATCAACTTAAGTGGGGACACTTTGTTCCATAGTGGGTTCAGATGGTTGAAATAAAACAGTGGTTTAAAAGCTTGGGAGAAGGAATGTGTTCAGTTTTTTATTCGCTGATGAATGGACAAAAAGAACACCCAATCTTCTTCTGCTAATACGTATAACAGAAAATTGCAATTACCAATGCGTCATGATAATATTTTCCCTTCGAGCATTGAAGTGTTGTAAATCTAATGTAGATTATAGGCTGATACATGTTGAACAGTGGACCATGGGCCCCATGGCCACCTGATTTGGTAGGCAATGGATCTTCGGGACGTCTAGAATGAATTTCATTACTTTCGCGTATAGATATTGAGATAGATGTTTTGGTTATGAAAATTGTTTTCGTAATTTCTGGAAAAAGAAAAAATACCAGAGTGCCTTTAACTCGCCATTGTTACCGCGATCTCCTCTATTTATATCGGAAGTGGACTAAAATTGGAACACAGAAATGCTCCAAATATCTTAAAATCCACGTGTAGAGAGGTTCTTTTACTTCCTCTTGTAAATTGTTTACCGATTTCGGTCTAAAAATAGTTGAACCGTATACGTAAATATAACCTAGATTGGTGTAAATACCGGAATACCTCGCGGTTACTCCTACGTAGTGGTATATTGGTGTATGATTCGTTTGATGCTGATCTCTTTGCGTTTTGTTTCAGATACACTCTGATCGCGTACTACGACATGTACTCGCAGATCTACACTAGTACCAAGATCTGGGTGCAACTTATACTTATATGGCTGGTGTCATTTGGACTTATGGTGAGTAAAAATACCCTGCATTACATGCAGAGGCATAAATACGTGCATACATACTTAACTTAGAACTTTTCCCGTAAATACTAATTATTTTTCTATCTAGTCTTTCTCTTAACTTTGACTGTACTTACTTTTTTCTTTGTCCACTTCTGACAACCCATGATTACCGTACCTCTTAGCTATATATCTGTTACGGCTGCGTTCTCACCAAAGTGTAAGAGCCTCAGAATACAGGTAAGAGCAATCGCTTGGCAATTTTCATTCCTATTGATACGAATTTGAGCAACGTGTTTTTTTTTAAAGATCAAGCTATGATACAAATAGTTTTTGTCACTAAACTTCCAACCAGGCAATTTTTTTAACAGAAAACCATAGTCCAACATCAATAACGAACAATTTCTGCTATCCGTATAGGAATATTACGTAATTATTTTCGATAAAACCATCCATAATACATCGTTGAATGCATGTAATGAGGTTTTATCTTAAAATTACAAGCGTTTTTACTCTCATTACGCTCTCAAACTAAAAAATATACAAGAATATTGTAACAAATGGTTCCTATCAATCATTAGCGAGCGTTTAAACAGAATTTCTGGGTATTTTTACAACAAAAACAATTGCATCACATTGAAATCAAAACAGAAATCAGTCTATCAGTCAACGCGAGATTTCATCAACTTTTCGCTCGAAATTTGTGAAATCGAACATTTTGCAAAAGTTTAAAGGCTACTTATCATTATACTTAGGAAAATTGACGACACTAGGAAAATGAAAAATCTAATGAACTAGAAGCCCGTCTGATTTGTGCGAACTCGAGTTTCCACGGTAGTTAAGCCTTCGATGTGCGAACGAAGGATTTTTCGTACCTACTAGAAAATAAAGACTGATTTCACACGCAAATAAATGAATGTGCTTACAGTTAGTAAGTAGGTATACAACTTGTAGATACGTATCCACCTTGCAACTAACAGCAATAAAATTTTGAAATCCGAAACATATAAACCTAAAACGAACTATACCCGCGAGCCATCTGTTAAAAGTCAGTAATAAATAATAAAGGGACTAGGAACAAAAAACACACACAATTTTGTTACATTACAATAACAAAATGAAATTATTACCGGAATCAAAAAGATAATAATTTAGCCGTTTCATGGAACACACACAACGCTACCACTGAGGTTCGTAGCAGCAGTGTTGCCAGCCAAATAAATATACTTTTAGTAATGAAGGAAGCTAGAATTAGTTCATTGCACTTCCACGCCGTTGATTGTCCTGAATTAGCTAACATCCTCTCTGCTAGTACGAATAACATGATGCTTAATTAATTACTGTGATGTAACCAAAGGAATATGTTACAGGATAAAATTCCTCACAGAATCCTTCTCATAAAACTGGGTAAATTTGGAGTTAGGGGCAATGCCATTGAATTAATGAACTCGTAACTAGTCAACAGAAAACAAATCACTAAAATAGCAAAAATATGTCAAAGAACTAGAACAGAAAAACCTACTTTTCTAAAAACAGATTTATAAATTACGGCGTACCCCAGGGGAGTGTACTTGGTCCGTTGTTATTCCTATGTTATACAACATTAGTTTTTGTTTACCCTAAACCCAAAAAGGGGTCACTGTACTCATCATTTTGAACAACTTTTTATATGGGACCAACCTTGAAATCGCGAAAAAAAATCAGCTGTTCCATACATTTTGTCGATTTAAGTGAACACAAATGTATGGAACAGCTGATTTTGTATAATAATGTCCGTTTCTACTTAGAGATGATAAATAAAAGCGCACTGTTATATTTTCAACACTCGACAATCAACATCATCTCCTTAGCCTTTTCCCAACTATGTTGAGGTAGGCTTGCAGTCTAACCGGGTGCAGCTGAATACCAGTATACTACATTGGAGCGACTGCCTATCTGACCTCCACAACCCAGGTACTGGGTAACACGATACCCCTTGGTAAGACTAGTTGTTAGACGATCGGCTTTCGGGACGACCCGTAACGACTGTCAAAGGTCCACAAATGACAGCCGACAATGTTATTTGGGTTTAGAGTTTTCTTAGTGTCAATAAAAAAAAAACGGGCAAGGGTATCTGTTTAATAGAACTATGTCAATTATTATGAAACTTGTCATGAAACAGCAGTTCAGTTCCAATCGTTTACAACGCGTTGATGAGCCCAAATGTGTTGCATTTTAATACTATTTGACTTAACGCCCTTCTGAATTATTCAACAGTTTTATGAGGAATTGAGAACCCGCATTCAATAAAATGGTGATGTTCTTGATTATTTTGTTAGGGTCATAAGTTCATAACGCATAAGCAGAGATCGGATATTCGGATGCATATTCACCTAAAGTTGAGATGTTGGCTAACATGGAATGCGCTTTTGTATCGAAAAATTCTTAATTTAGGTAAGTAATTTGTTTATTTTTTGTTTTAACTAATACAAACCACCCCTCCTCCAGTACATACACATATTTTTATCGGGTTAAACATTAATTTTAAATTAATACACATGTGAATAGTTATGCAATCCAAGAATCCCGGGGTTTTTAATAAATATTACAAATAATTTATAAAGCCGCTTCCATACTTTCATAGCTAAAAATTATCTTTAGGTAAATATGCATCCGAATATCCGATCTCTGCTCATAAGGCATTGTTAGAGCTTGTTGATTTTGACAGAGATTCCCATAGATTTAAATTTTAGGAATATTCATAAACTTCTATTGACAGCTCTTTGTTGTTATCAATATAACATTATTATCGTCTTGTGATCTAATTGAACAATTCCTTGTGGGTACTTCTAAAACGCCAATATTTAGAGTTCAGTCAACACAATCTATTACAAGACAAAAAACGTTTTCCAAATCAAAACCTTTAACCTTTTTTTTTTTAGTTTTTATTTTTCATTTTTTAGTTATGGTACCTACCCAGAATTCCAACACCAATTCGTATACCACTACTTGCTACGTAAACAACAGTGGCAAGAAACAGCAGCATATCATAGAGGTACATAAAGTGGATCAAAAACATATCGAGGCTAACGCAAAAACTACCGAAGCAATGTTCTTAAAAAGTATATGGAATTATGATATATAGGCATAATGATTATTTACTACTAAATACCATTCTTTTCTCATCCACAGGTACCGCCACTCCTCGGTGTCTGGGGCCAACTGGGCCTGGACCCCAGCACATTTTCGTGCACGATCCTCCCGAAAGACGGAAAGTCTCCCAAGAAGTACCTGTTCGTATTCGGCTTCGCTCTCCCGTGTGTGGTCATCATTGTCTCCTACTCCTGCATCTACTGGCGGGTCAGACAGAGCAAGCGGAAGCTCGAGGGAAGAAGGTGTGTATGTGGGTGAGGATCGTCACGTCACTAGCTGTGACTAACTGGTGGTGGTGGTTTAGTTTTAAGTGGTCATTGGTGATGGGATGTGGTGATATTTTGGGTTTCTAAATCGTTGTTTTCCATTGATAAAGTAGTACTTAAAAATAAAACGTGTATGTAATTAATCTCTTGCCGTCATTAAGCACGTTAAAGGCCACTGATGGAGCCATGGATTTCAACGATTGACGAATTAATTGGTTGTGGCTTATACCGAATCAGTCGAAAAAGAAAAAACAAAAATGGTTTATTAATTTAACAAGTAAAGATTGGAGCCTCCTTTTAAGCAGATAAGCCTATTTTAGGACTCCGATTTTCGACTTTGACTCCGACTTCTTCGATAAGTTGAAGCAATAGTATAGCTTGCTTCGTCTTGCGGTGTTTAGACGATGCTAGTCATTTGTTGCTTGATTTTTATTGTGACTTGCATCGAAATGGGGCTCAAAACGATAGATACGAGTTCGATTCTCAGGTCGGGCTAAGTGTTATTGAGTTTCCTATTATGAATTTCTTTGTATTATATCAGAGTCTGGATTAGTGCCTCTCTTGTATTGGAGTTAAACATAAATGGCGAATTCATCCCTGCTCACCTCTCCGTGATAGGTTAGTATGCTGTTATCTAAAAGATTTTCTCTCCTTATCCACAGCAAACTATCCGGCCAGACAGCAAAAGAGAAAGAAGACGACTCCCGGCTCACGACACTCATGCTGACCATCTTCCTGTGCTTCCTGGCGTGCTTCTTGCCTCTCATGATCATGAACGTGGCGGACGACGGCATCTCGTACCCCTGGCTGCATATCATCGCCTCTATCCTGGCGTGGGCCTCCAGCGTCGTGAACCCCATCATCTACGCAGCCACCAACAGGCAATACCGCGCAGCATACGCCAATTTACTCAAATTCTGCAAAAATAGCACCGTAGGCAGAAGAACCACTTGGGGCAGCAGAACCATGGGACATTCCTCTAATTCTCCACATTATGCCGACAAAAGAAATCATAATAAGGACAAGCCGGCCAACTTATGAAGAGACCAGTGACATCTACCGACGGGTATCAGAAACTTTTTTCCAGATTTAAAGGTTGAAGTAAAATCCGTAAAATTGCAAAGTCGTGAAATCAATCATCGTACGTCCAAAATATTTTTATTATCATAGGTTCTTAGTTTACGTTTTGTAATTCCTTTGAAGGATCATGAGTTCTAGGGTCCATTCTATAGCCGTGGGTAATTTGGGTACATTTTATGGTTCCGTATAACTACCTAATTATACTGTTCCCAACGACATTTCTTGTTTTGCGTACTATGTCTGCTAGTGTTAACCCATTTCTGGATTTACATTTATGAATCTCATTAACAGTGCGCGCCGTCGTAAAAGTTAATTGCAATTTTTTGCACAAAATAAAAAAGAATGTGTTCTACAAACTGTGTGCTCACTACCAATAATAAATATGCTCTAAAACTGTGTAACGCTTTTGTGATTATTTTAAGACATCACAGGCATCGGGTTTGGCGTCAACTGTAACCAGTAATATTATTATTTTACAGTTTTAAATTATTGTATTCTGTTACTGAGTGCATGGCTATAAATCTTAAAGTCTTTCTGTAAATATTCATTAAACATCTGTATATAAAATCAATGGCAACTACTTTATAATGGCTTATGATGCTTACCATTTAACTTAACCAAAGTAAAATATTACCTTATTTTAAATAAATAATCATATAAACGATAAGAAAATAATTATATTTAATAATATTTAAACGTAAGAATGCATTCCTTTAGATTTTAATTATGTTTAGTTTTTATACGTTCAGTTCTGTAAGATTGGGTCCAGGCACTAAATGTATTAGTTGATTGTAATTTGGTTTGTCTGCATCTGCTGTAACACCTGACAGTTACTTGATGAGATCAATGTTAAATAAAACAGCCTACTCGAATAGTTTGTGTAATTAGTAGGTTTATTATTTACTCAAACTCAGTCACATCGGTGTGTGAAATTAATTAACTCTTCAAAGAAGTGCTGTTTTTAACCGACTTCAAAAAGAAGGAGGTTATCAATTCGACATGTTAATTATTTTTTATGTATGTTCAGGCATAACTCCGTCATAATATAGACGGATTTGCATACTTTTTTTTTTGTTCGAAAGAGTAAACCCCTTTCGCACAAAAAAAGAATTTTACAAATCCGAAATGGTCCCATTTAAATTTCATATAGAACTGATGATGCGTTTCGGAGACAGACAACGGAACTCTTAAAAACATTACAGCAAACAAACCGCCATTGCTGCTATCGCATAAATATGCATTGTTTTGACATAAATATGCAAGGATGATGAAATTTCGTATTGGGTGGGGTAGGTACTATAACTAAAAAGTGAAAAATAAAAAACATTCTTAAAAAAAACAACCGACCTCCAAAAAAACACTACAAAGTGAAAAATAACTTTAATTTCGGAAGGCGGTGACAAAAAATTAAATAAAATACCTATCCAAAGTCACCGACTTCCGAAATCAAAGTTATTTTTCACTTTGTAGTGTTTTTTTGGAAGTTGTTTTTTTTTAGTTTTCTTTATTTGTGTAGTAGGATGATTATGATTTTTGTTACACTTGGGTTGATCCATAAATATTATCAACGCGTTCTTTGAGAGTGATTTTTTAAACTAATCGCACAGCAATATACAGTGTGTTACGGTGGTTTTTTTTTCAGTAAATAATTGTCATGTTTCTATAGTAGCAAAATATTATATTATAATAGTTCTTGTGAAGACTGATATGTAAAAGTCAATTAGGATAAATAGCCCCTCAATCATAGCTAATGTCGGAGATACGTTTATGTTGACATTGTTATGTTTAAATAAACATTTTTGGTTTCGTAAAGAATAATATTTATTTAATCAGGATAGGTAATATCACTTTATAGAAGAAATAGAAATTTTTTGCTTAAAATAATTTATTATATTATGTAATTAGCATAGTTATGTTAATTAATAAGTGAACCAAAGGTAAAATAAATGTATTTATATTAAAACAAAATATATAGTTTTGTTTACCCCGTGCGCCACTTTACTCCAAAACCTGTGTAGGTTAGTACGTAGTGCCAGAAGAAAACTTCCTTATTTCAGTATTTCGAACGCAATGATCCTCGAGATCTTCATGCTATTTTCCTATTGGAAATAGGTGCGTTTTCACGAAACAGAGACCAATGAAAAACGAGACGAGGGCGTGATGTGGATTTCGACCAATGTGTCGATTTCTGCATGTCTAAGCCTCAGTATTACCCGTGCCGTGTTAAATAGAATAGAATAGGTCTTCATTTACTCAGAATGTAGGTCCATAAAAATAAGTTGTTAAATTACATATATAATAGGATCCATGTACATTCTGCTATAGCATGCAAATTTACTAGAAAGTAGAGATTAATAAAGATATTACAAAAAAAATATCATTTAAGAAATCCTGCACAGAATAATAACATTTAAATACAAGGAATTCAGTGAAATGCTTTTTAAAATTTTTGCAACGGTACGTTTTTAATTTGGTCAGGTAATTTATTATAAACCACAGGAGCCATACAAATCACATTTCTTGTTAATAAGCTAGTTTTAAATACGCCTGTGTATCTGTTACCGGAAATGTATGAAACCTAGGAATTGTACACAATTCCTAGGAAATATGCACTTCCGAGCCTACTTAGGAAATGTGTAAAATAATGTTTCAAAGATTCTTTAATACACACATTTCCTGTGAAATGTATGTATTTCCTAGGAATTTTATGCAATTCCGAGAACACACTAGGAAATATATAAAAAGTAATGCTTTCTAGAATTGCTCGCATGGTTTCTGTCACGGCTCCGGCGCTGCGGGTCTCCGGCGGTCCCACGCGACCTTATAGTCGCAGATGGTATTCACGGTCACCACCGCAGCTTCGGCTTGCTGGCCGGGTGCGCCAGCCAGCCTCAGCCGCGGCGACGAGCGTTAGAACCACCTGCTCCTCAGCACGCGGGCCACCTCGCCCCTCTGCGCCTACTCGGATTTAAATTACACTCTAGCGGTAGGGCAAACAAGATTACGTGGAGTCGGTTTTGCAGCGATTCGTTTCTGTCTCTAACTTTTAATACATTTCCGATTGCTATTTAGGAAATGCATAGATTTCCTAGGAAAAGTATGTTACAAAATATATCATAGATTTCCTATCTATTTTAGGAATAGTACACATTTCCTAGGAATTGTATACAATGACGGATTACACACTTTTCCGTTAACATATCCACGGATACCAGAATCTATTATGATATATTCTGGTAATCAATTCACTGAGTACTTCATATCGTTGGATAAACATAACTTGAAAACCCAATAAATTTTGTGCAGTTAGTGCAAAAAAAAACCATTTGTAAATAAATAGATTGTAGTGAACCCTCGGGGCGTACTTAAGACTCGCTGCTATCAGTTCCCCTTGTATTGGTTAATTTTGTGATGGACAGCCGACAGATGGCGCTTTCAGTACGTTTTTACAAAATTAACTACGAAAATTATGAATAGGATTTATTCGAAATATAATATAATAAAAAAAATAGTCACCCATCGCTTTATTTTTATATGAAATGTTTTCATGGCATAGACAATCTGCATTAAGTTCACTGTGCAAAAAGACGCATACCCCGTACAATTTTTTTAAAAAAACACCTCGTTGTCAATGTTCGTTTGACCATTTTCCTGACAGTCCCATAATTTTATTGAAATAAAAATCGCCGAAAAATGGCGAAAAGGATTGCACAGAGCTCCGTAAACTGGGCCGCCCTCGCCGAAAGGGTCCCGGCCGAGCAGAAGGTACACCTTGCGGCTTTCAAAATAAAGTCCGACACTTACCTCCGAAGGTTAGTTTTGATCGATGGATTACATAATTTTCGTCGGAACATTTTTGGTTATTTAATTTGCTTGTTTTAGAGTTTTGGCCAACCCACCCGAACCGCCAAAGATCAACTGGTCTATGTACAAGAATACCGTGCCCGTGCCTGGCATGGTTGACACTTTCCAGAAGCAGTACGAGGCATTGAAGGTGCCATACCCCGCTGACACACAGACTGCTCAGGTTGAAGCCCAATGGAATGAGGTCAAGAAAGCTATCGATGCCTTCATCCAGTCATCTAATGCTAGCATTGCTGAGTAAGTTCAAATCTGTTCCCCATACCTTATTTTTTTTATGTGTAACTTTTCACTCTTCTAGAAACACAGTGGGTCGTCTTATGGGCGGTTGTAGTAAGTAGTTCCAGTAGACGACGTGAAAGACAGTTTTATCGTCATATTAACACAGAAACATTAAGCATTGTCACACTATTTACATAATTTTACAAATTCAATACTGCCACGGAGAGCAGCGGTGGCCCAGTGGTAACGGCCGCGACTCTCGAATTGTAAGTTGTAAGTTCGAACCTGGACAGGCGCTTTACTTTGTGTAAATTATTTCTTCCCCACTGATCTCAGAACAGTGAAGGAAAACATCCTGAGGAAACCGTAGTGTCCTAGCACCGCATTGGGCTCACGTGGTGGATTAAGGCCCGCTCCCTCCCACAGAGAGGAGCACTGTGTCCCAGCAGTGGGAACAATATAGGCTGATTATGAATGCCATCACACTCTGCTCTGTGCCATTCTGTTGGACACAACAATCCATTCAATTGTCCAATGCTACTTCTATCTGTTTAGGCTTGCTAGCTTGGTGAGACACTTCACAAGTAGGTCTTGATTCATCCCAAATCTATCTTGTAGGGTTGAAACACTGTCTCTTTAATCTTCTATGTTGAAAGGTCTTGATCTCCACTCAGTCTGAAGACAAGCTCATTTTTGTGTAACTATTTAGAGTATTTTCTGGTAGCTAATTTATTGGTACTATGTTTCGCTATCTCCTGATTGACAGAAGTCAAGATATATACATTCTCACTACTCATGTATTGAAGGAAGTTATGGTGCCATACTAACATTTTATATAATAACAACCCAAGTGTTTGCTAAGAAAAGCCAACCAAATTGTCTGTATGTGAAAATCACCAATATTGTAACAAACATTCCTGATTTTTGACTCAAAATTAAACTGTTCTGAGGCAATCAATGCCTAAGCTATGAAGACAATCATGGCAGATCATACGCTTCTTTTGACTTGTCACTTTTATTCTTTAGAAAAATTTTACTACCTTACATTATTACGCTTTTGCATTATCAACTAATTCTGTCCATCGATGACCTTCATTAATGTAATTCCAGTTACCAGAAACAGATCGGCGAGATCAACGCACTGCTGCCATACGACCAGATGACCATGGAAGACTTCAAAGACGCTTACCCAGAGGAAGCACTCGACCCCATCAACAAGCCTACCTTCTGGCCCCACACAGCTGACGAACAGCTCGGCTACGTGGACCCTGACAAGCCAGCACATTCCGGTCACTAAACCAATTATTCAATGCCTTTACAGCGCCTCAAGAGTTCAAGCAGTCATCATAAATCAGTTTCAAGTTATAGTTGACAGTTATGCGAAGTGTTGTCAAGGTTCTTTAGGAAGTTGCAATCATCTTGTTCTATTTATGTAGGAATAAATGAAATCTTTATCAATAGTAGTTGTTTTCTTATAATTTCCAGAATACATGCGTTTAAAAAACGTGTGCGGGCGCAGTTCTCACACACACGTAGATAATAGAAGTCGAATTAGAAGGGGCATAACGCCGTTGCCTTTACGTGACGAATTCTACCAAAAATACACTATGACCAGTGGCCCTAGTGTGTTTTCATTTAACCATCTCGAACAAACGCATCGATCGCGTTCGGTCGGCGCTCCAAAGTCACCAATCCAGGGCCAATCTTATCGGAACGCCAAAACGCGCTCAAAACTTTTGATCGAGATGGTTAAAATAAATGAAACTTGCATTAAAGTCTAAGATGTTCTCTATCTTTTGTAGTATGTGTATGCGTATTTTGTTACCTTCTTGGTAAAATAAGGTTAACATATGTACCCTGCATTTAAAGTATTAATTGATGATTTTATTACACTTTCAAGATATTACAGGTGGAATATTGTGTAGTGCTAAAATAAATTGATGTGGTGCACACAGGTTGTTTTATTTAAAAACATCCTTTTTCTGCAGTCAATTGGGTTGCCAATGTCCAATGGTTATTAGAATCATTAAAGTTCGATAGATTATTTATTTATCTAAAAACACAGGTTTTTGTTCTTTTAATTATACAAGGCACACTATTAGACCTCAGGGTCTGTCTTAGCATGCCATGGTCTGGAATTACTCAACGCGCTACTGTAAAATTAAGGTAAAATGGAGTGGTAATATTCTTTGAGCTTGTGTTTTACGCCCCTAACGAAAATATCCGCCAAAATAAATGGATGTGGTGCACACAGGTTGTTTTATTTAGAAACATCCATTTTCTGCAGTCAATTGGCTTGCCAGTGTCCAATGGTTATTAGAATCATTAAAGTTCGATAGATTATTTATTTATCTAAAAACACAGGTTTTTGTTCTTTTAATTATACAAGGCACACTATTAGACCTCTGGGTCTGTCTTAGCATGCCATGGTCTGGAATTACTCAACGCGCTACTGTGAAATTAAGGTAAAATGGAGTGGTCATATTCTTTGAGCTTGTGTTTTACGCCCCTAACGAAAATATCCGCCACCTTTCAACACCCTACTATTCTACTACACCTAAGAATCTAGGTCCTAAATGATCAAGACACTGAATGCTACTTAGTACGTGTACCGTCCTGTGGGAGAATAAATGACATCCAAGAAACAGTTGGGTCGTCTGTAGGGAACTTGTAACAAGGAACAAATAAAACCAGTAATATTTCGATTAAACTTTATTTTCTGTGAGTTGATACATCACAAGTAATGCTGTCACAGAGTTACACGACATAGGAATGTTACAATAAGAAAAAGAATCTATTTAGTGCCATGAGCTATGGTTCAAAGTGCTATTGAGGAAACAAATAGTTTTTCTAAATATTATGCTATATAATATAAGACACTTCTCGATAAGTGGCACATCAAATATTCTGCAATGAGTTTAAATGGAGATCAAACTAGTTCTAGTTGGGAAAATCATTTACTGATTTAACTATGTATTAACACAGATTAAATCGAAACAAAAATGGGAAACACGAAAGCAGGAATAGACAATTTTCGAATCTTGAAATGCTCTAGTAAATTATACCCTAATTATTATTCTTCGCATTACTAAATTAAAATTAAAACACACGTAATTACCGCTTTTTCCGAACACTGAAGCATGGATTCTCGCCTGAGACTCTAAACGTATACAAATCTGTTGCCAGTAATAACTATAATATACGATATGATAGAGTCTATAACCTCATAGGTCCAATTCCAAGCCCTCACTTTCACAGAAACTTGAAATAAAAATTAAATCTATTATCATTTACAACTAGACGCGAGTGAAACAATGCTAATCGTTTCTGATAACTTACTCACAGGAGGGACCTTTTGGTGTTACAATTTCAAGCTAAATTACAAGCTAAGGGCGTTTTTGATTTCAGTGATTTTAGCAGTGCGACTACTTGAGCACAGGGAAATATGTTTTTTTAACTAAATAATCAATAGATCGCTTCGACAAATTTCCGAAGAAGCTTGCTACTCGAAAGTCACCGAAGTCTGGAAGCAAGATAGTCATAAAACAATTTATTCACTGCAACAATCACTAAAACATTTAACATCCCGCACTTAATCCTATGAACATTGATTTCACATCACATCCAGTCGAGCTTAATTCTAAATAAAAACTCTATTTAGCTACGAATTTGCTAGCCGGCGGCGGCGGGGGCTGCGCGTACATGTTGTAGTAGCTAGTGGGAGGCGGCACACTGAAGCCGGGCGCCGCACCGAAGTTGGCGAAGCCCTGCGGCGCCGTGAAGGGCGGCGCGTCGCTAGCGCCGCGCCCGCGCCCTCTGCCACGGAACCCGTTGTCTGGTCTAAAGTTGTCTCTGCTATTGTCACGGTTGTAACTTGAACGAGTATTATATGGGCTTTGGTTGTTCTCGTAATCATTGTTTGAGTCGTCCCATCTGGAACCTGTTCGAGGAAAAAGAGCTTACAGAATTTTCTGTTGGGTTAACTTCGATTGCTGCTACTACAGCGATAGTGTATCCCTATGTATATTTTAATTAAATTGATTGGTGTTCTCAGTCTGTTGTTATGCTACTTTCCATGTAAGGAGATCATGAACCCTTCAGATTTACAGTACAGCAAATTTTACAAATAATATTTTCGACTCAAGCTAAATGCGATCAAATTCAAGTCAAGTTACGTTTATTAAACGTCGCAACACTATGCTAATATACTTTACTTTTATTGTCGCAAAATAATACTTTTTTCTTTTCATCAAAAATGTTTTTACGCCGCTATCCCAGAGTCACCGAGCACAGCCACGTGAAGTGAAAGCAACACAAACACACACGTAGAGTACTATAAACACACAATTAGTACTGACTCCTCTCGCCACCGAAGCGGCCTCGACCTCCGGAGTCCCGCCCTCCGCGTCCCCGCCCCCCGTCCCGGCCGCCGCGTCCACGCCCGCCGCGCTCGAAGCGTCCGCCCGAGCCCTCGTCGCGGTCGCGGTAACGGTTGCGACCTGAAACGTAACAGAAGATTTTATAGGTTTTATAAGGTTAAAGTCAGAATTCACCTTCTAAAATAAGGGCACAAAAAACCGAAATGAAAATGAGGCACGAAACCGGGAAGAATGCTGGTGAAATGGAATTAAGGCTTCTTCGCTCTCTTCTTCATCGATCCCTTACTGCTGAGGATCGCGGTCCAGTGTAGACCACTAAGTCGGTAGTCGGCACCAAATAACAGGCTCTTTGCTCAAAAGATCACTTTGTTGAAATAACCTGGTCCTTTACGCCGAAACGAATTTCCAAGTGTAAGATAAAAGTATAAACTCCTAAGCCCTTACCGTATTTTCCCTTGAATCCCATGCCACACTGCGCCAACTCCATCAGCTTGGGGTTCACCACCTGGTTAGCCTCTTGTAGGACGCACATCAGATCCTTGGCCTGGCATAACATGACATTTTTAGAAACAAGGTTTCAAATAATAAATTTAGAGAAGACTTGACGAAAACCGCCATTATTTCTTTAATTCCAAATTGAAGAGCAAGTTGCAGCCTATAAATTCCCACTCCTGGAACAAAGGCCTCCTGTCTGCGAGTGGAAGTGGGTACCAAGTGGGCCCAGTGCAGGTTTGGCAGATATCATATGCATTTGAATTTTTTGTTGGGACATGCCAGTTTCCTCACGAAGTTTTCCTTGACTGTCTTGATAAAAGTGTTTGCTTGGGTTCGAACTTAAGTTAAAGGAAGCTGCTTACCTTAGCAGAGTTATTAGGTGTGAAGAGCGTGTAAGCAGTCCCGGTGTTGTGCGAGCGACCCGTGCGACCGATACGATGCACATAGTCCTCCGAGTTGTTGGGATAGTCATAGTTTATCACAAACTTCACGTCTTCCACATCTGTGTCCAAGCGGTTATATTAGCACGCAGGAATTGTTGACGCTCACACAATAATGAATGTATTGGACAAGTGAAGTAACCGTGTTTGAGATGAGGATTCGTATGTAAGGACCAACCAACGGGCCAAATACTTTAATATTTAAAATATTCAAGAATTTTGCAGCTAATGCGTTCACTAAAGAAAATGGTTGGACAAATAATCAGTTTTCAATTTACTTATGATTTTGGCTAGTAATAAATATTAAATATTTCTCCGCCATTTCATGAAGTTTCGCGGCAGAACGCTCATCTCAAACAGTAAAGACACATAATATTTACCTTATCGTGTGTCGTCGGCACGTCAGTCACCGCTAAACTGGAAATAACTGTATTATGCCCGTCAGTCCGGAGTGTGCAGGCCAAGAGTCGGTGTGCTGTCTTACGTTAGCGCCCTTTAACCGCGCGGCTGTCAGTTGCGTAGGGCAGGCCAAAGGGCTTCGGATTAAATCTCTCATGACAAATAACCAAGCATGTATTGCTCTATGGTCTTACGTAACTTAACCTTTAATTTTTAAACCAATGGTATGTTTTGACAGAGCAAATTTTGTTTCCCCATAATTTTGTATCGAAAATTCCTGTACTTAGGACCATGATTTTTTAATGCTTAATTCCCACGCAAATATTAGAGGCAGCATGCTCATATTGAAACAGTGTGCGCTGACAGTGTACTGTCATTTGATCGTTACAATATGGTAACAAGGTTTTGTAAGGTCAGCAACACACCGATAGTCTAGCCGTTAACACTGCACGCATGCGCCTCTGAAATGAAAAACAATCGAGAATAATGCCAAGTCAGTCATGGAAATTTATTTTATTATTATCGGGCTAAGATGTTTGCGTCTGTGGTAGATTTTTACAATATCTGTATAGCAAGGAAATTAAAGTAACTCCATATGTCCAAAATAAAGTTTCTGAGGAATAAAACATTTGAACATTATTTTGTTTCTATTGTATAAATATCTACCACCAGAATAGAATACTTATCGTGGCCCGAGAATATAGCAGTATCACCGTACCATTGCTGTGTTTACTAGTATTTGGAGGCCATGTTCCAATATTCACTTTTAACCACCTCAATTGCATTATTTAATTATTAAGTGTTAATACTGGTATTTTCAACATATTTATTAATACAATAATCACAATCGCTAGAAATCTGAATTTTAGAATATTCTGCAAACAAGGATTTGCATTTCCTTTGCTGTTTAGTTACTTGTGCAAAAAACGTGAATACTGGAACCTATTTAGACAGTTGTGTAACGTAACAACTGTTCACGATTATCACTAAGCAATGGCATCAATATACCTCCACTACGCCCCTGACATCTCTTAGACCATTACAACACCCCGGTGGTACAGTGCGAGACCCGCCATCTAATATTGACATGATTTTAATCTCTAAGTACTCGCAACTGTGTCATTTCATCTTTTGTTTGATGCCCTCATCAGTCGGCGGGAATTATCACCACCATAGAACATTATAAACTTGATCGGTGGCACAAACATAAGATAGTAACTTCTGGGCAACTTACAGTGACTATTTCTTGTCTTTGGAAAGCGAATAGTGCTAGTATATCTGACAATACTGAACTGCAATTGTATGATATTCAGACATATAAAAGCCCTAAACAGTTTCACTCTTATGATACCCTACCATTGGCCACGTGCGCGGGAGTGTCGCGGGAGTACTTACCGAGGCCTCTGGCGGCGACGTCCGTGGCCACGAGGATGCCTCCGGTGGACATGCGGAACTGGTTGAGGACGTAGTCCCTGTCCTGTTGGTTCTTGTCTCCGTGGATGGCAAGCGCTCGCCAGCCAGCGCGATTGATAGTTTTTGTTATTTCATCGACCTTGATATAAGTTAGTGTGAGCGATTTGAAGTGAGGAAACTATTCCAAAATATATTTACTGACTAAACATATTATAAAGATTAACTTATTGCTGCCTAGAAACAATTACGATGACAGTGATGAGATAAATTAGAATCAATCTAATTTTTCCTTAAAAGATCTACGAAACTTCATTGACTTATAGGGTCGACTTTTGTGATGTTTCCCAAATATTTTAATTTATCTATCTGCCAAAAACATTGTCAATTCCCAAAACTCACCCGTCTTTTAGTCTCAGCAAATATGATGGTCTTGGTCTCCTCCTCAGAAGATATCTCAGTGAGCAGCGTGATGAGCTTATCATTCTTCTCCCACTCTTCACACACGTCCACAATCTGCAGAATGTTGTGGTTGGCTGACAGGCTCAGGGAACCGATGTTGATCTGGATATAATCATGCAGGAACTCCTCAGCCAGATTCTGGACTTCCTTAGGCCAGGTTGCTGACCACATGAGAACCTAAAATTTCAAAATAGTTTTACATTCTTTGTAGGAAAACAAAACAGCTGAGCCACCAAGTTTGATAAATGAGGCCTATAATTTCGCCAGTTTAAAGTAATACTGCTCTTATTAATGTTAAGTCGATCACCGTCGCCGCCGTTTTCGCTGCCATTCAATCCTAACTATAATTTTAGGGCTTGCTAGCCAAGTGGCAAAAACGCAACCTTTATAATTATGTCCGTCTGTCGTCCGCCCAGAAGTCGCCAGTTTGGCTTTGGCTAAGCCAATATTGTTGCTTAATATGATTTATGAAGCTTATTACATAGATGTTATTTTTTTCACACACCTGTCTGTCTGGTCGGATCTGCTCGATGATCTTGCGAATCTGCGGCTCGAAGCCCATGTCCAACATCCGATCTGCTTCGTCGAGCACTAAGTATGTGCAACGACGGAGGTTTGTTGTGTCTGTTGACAATAAATACTTTGTTATTGTATCGCAGAACCAAATTCAACCAAATCTCAAATGTTAATGAGTAGAAGAACCATAATATATGCTTCTATGATGAATAAAACTGTAGTCCTATTATTAGAATAGTTTGCTTATGGTTCGAAATGCTTTCATGAAAGACAAAACAGAACTTAGCATTTCTGTTATCTTTTTTAAACCCCACCTTTCTCCAAGAAATCAATAAGTCTTCCTGGTGTCGCGATAATAATCTCGACTCCTCGCTCCAGACACCTGCCCTGCGGTCCTTTAGGAGCCCCACCGAATATGCATGTGTTGCGGACTTGCACGCTCTGACCGAAATCATTGGCCACCTGCAAACAGGAAGAAAAGCATTTAACTCCTGTATAAATCTTACATTCAGCTGTGCAAGTAAACAAATAAAAGTAGAATAAACAAATATAGAATGCATGTAAGAGCAGATTATTAGGAGCTAAGGGGGAGCTAGGAGGTTTTAAATGGAGATGACGGTGATAATTCCTATTTCCAGGCGTTTCCGAGTTAAACATGTAATAAATTGTGTTATTACGTGGGTTGCTAATTCTTGTGGGTGTGGCGCCGTGTCCATAAGAGACTAGAACTAGCATATTGGTATGTTTGATAAAACGCAAAATAAAAAAGGCCTACTGCGTAGGATTCAATGTTGTCAGTATGTTTCTTTCATTGAAATGAAGGTCAACATTGACACAAGACTGCTTTTGTGTAAATGGCCTTGAATGTTGGATTAGTAGTGTTAAATTGCAGCATTTGTAGCAACAATGTAACCTGCCCCACCCTAATCTGCTCTTACACACTTGTTAACAGTAAAAATCAAATAATTATGAAAGCATGAAAAAAGATAAATGAATAAAAAAAACACAACAAAAACAAAATTATTATTCTACTGGACATGTGTAATTTATTGTAGAGTTAAGTTATATAATATACTGAGTCCCAGGATATTTGTAATTATAGATTGACCCAAAAGTGTGTATGCCCCAGATGGTTGACCCCACCACAAAAACTTGTTAAAACATTGTGTGCACCCACTATTTCTATTTTTTTTTATATATCCATGGCAGGCCTTCCTTGAATAATATCCTGCTTGGTTAAATAATAATTTACAGAATATTATGTGTTTACATGAGGATAATGAGGTGATGAAGCAAACTGCCTTTTTTTTCAATGTACTATTGAAAAACTACACAAGAAAAAAAGCATTCCACAGTTAAGCTGAAAGGTCTAAGAGAAAAAACAAAAAATACTTGTGCCCACAACTAAAAATAAATTAAAAAGGTTACGTTCAGAAACCTCACCTAATAAAAGAGAAAATTTAGAATTTGGGATAACAATCGAAAAAGAGATGCGAAAAATCGTGTCAATGTTTCATCAGGTTTTCGAACATAGCCTGCCTGCAATAAGCTAGTTCTACTTATTAAATGTAATTGGATAAATTTACTATTTCCAGTTCGCTTGGATTGTCCGTCATCTCCGCAGCGATTCCATTCATTGAGATCAACGCCTGAAGTAGCACAATGGAAAACAAATACTCATCTTATATTTTTGATGTTAGAAGTATTTATATTAGAGACAATTAATTCTAATGTTGCTTCCATGAGCAAACCTCAGGCAATCTTGTGTCAGTCCAAGGCAGGCCTTAATGTTACTTCGAAATTGATATAAGAGCAAAGATTAATATTATAATAAGTAAAAGCAATAACCTGTTGTATCTGTTGAGCAAGCTCTCTAGTTGGAGCCAAAACCAGAACGATAGGCCCCTCATCTCTCAGCAGTCGAGGCTGATTTATGATGTGCACTATGGCTGGCAAAATGTATGCCAGGGTTTTCCCAGACCCAGTTTGAGCAATTCCCACTAAATCCCGTCCTGAAAGTGCAATAGGCCAACCCTGAGCTTGAATAGGAGTTGGATGTGGGAAACCTTGTTTTAGAATTTCCTTCATAGCATAATCTGGGAATCCACCCTCTTCAAAGTATATGCTTGGGGCCGGAACATCGCGTCCTTTCACAGTTATCTGGTTTTGGCTGCGGTAGGCTTCTATCTCAGCTTGGCTACGCGCTTGGACGTTCTGGTGCGGTACATAGAAGTTTTTCTCGAACGGAGTGAGAGTGATTGTGTCCCAGCGGATTTTACGGAGGTTGCCACCCGGTTGGTCATTCTTGAAATTCCCTCCTCGGAAGTCATCCCGACCGCCGCCTCGACCTCCAAAGCCTCGACCGCCGTCGCGTCCTCCCCGGCTGCCTCCGAAGCGGCTGCTTCCTCTCTCCTGGGACCGATCACCTCCTCGTGAACCACCTCTACCGCCACCGCGGCTTCCACGGCTGCCACCGCGACCGCCACCACGTCCACCACGTCTATCATCGTACCTAAATTACAAAACTCTCGTAAATAAATCAAGCGAAGCGTAATTTTTTTTTAACAAAACTATGCCAACTTACATCTTTACTTTTGACAACGATGGAACTATACAAAAACTAATAAATACGGAATTTCTGAGCAATTCAAGTAACTGGTAAATATGTTACGCTTTTTTATTAGTAATCGCAAAATTTTCTACAGTATTTCTGGCGTAACAAACATTGGGTTGACTTTTATTGCAAATGCCACTACTCCACTAGTCGGCCATATTTGATTGATATTGGTCTATGACTCAATGACTGGCGCTTCCGTTGTATTTTAGCAGTTGAAGAACTTTTAAATGCAAGTCAAGAAATTGTAATATTTTTTTAGAAGTAGGTAGACATTGTTATTATTTATATGAATTAAGTTAAAAAATTAATATTAAAAAAATATGAAATAATTATTAAACGCTGTCGACTGTTATTTTAATAAGTTCCCAAGAAAGAGATTGGTGGCGGCCATACCAGTATTACCACCATAGATAAAACACTGTGTTAATTACCACGTTTTATGGGAGTTTATTAATCATAGGTAGGATAAATGTTTGTTTTATAATAATATTTAAAAATGTAATAGAATAAGAAGTAAGATGAATAAACGAAAATAATAATGGGAGGTAGAAACCAGCCCTTGGGTCACGGCAAGTGTCAACCAGCCGTTTCGAACTTTCGAGATTTCCTTGAAGAGACCATGAGTACTTGGACCCCACGTGACCCCACGGCCCGAGGGTTTCAACCCCAAACGGCTCAAAATATAATTAGGATTATTTTCAAAAATAAACGTGATAATTAAACTGCAATGTTTTAAAAAGTACGATTTCCGCAATCAGGGATGGTACGAATTTCAAATGGTTTGCCGTAAGGAAACCCCTTGTTTGCTTTCATTGGAGTGTTCGTAATATTTGTGTAAGTAAATAAATAGTTGTTCAGACTTCTTCTTGAAAACTTCATTATTGAGGTACACACTGTTGCAACTATTCTTTGGAAACTCATGTTCCCATCCCAATTACTTTATTGATCAAACATTTCGACATGTTCTAACATTATGTTATCAGCCCATTTTAGGACGTAGCGTAGGACTTAGGGTAGTTATTTTATTTCCTTAGAAAAATGGACGCTTCTATACCAGTTTTTGAGAAGCCTCATCGACCTCTGACCGTGTTAGACTGGACAAGGAATATCCAGAGGCTGCAAAACGAGGCTAGGCTCCGACGCTTCGAGTCGTACGAGTTGAGGCAAAGAGCTAATCAGCTCAGGAACGAAACTTCAGTCACCACGAGATGGGATAATTATGTTAACAATGAGTTGTTGAGGGATAGGTAGGTCCTACTGTTTTTTTTATTTTATTTATTGATTACACTACACCACGAATAAACTATGTCTACCTGCTACATTACCAAAGGAAGCACTGAAGTACTCATGGAGTTAAGTTAAGCGTCTCTCAGGAATTTGATATTCTTCCTGATAAGTCATTTTTCTCATAGCTGAGGGTGGCTGTAACAAGGTATAGGTCAAAGGCACCATGCTGCTCCAAAAGAGTCTTCTGAATCAGAAGGCACCTTCCGATCAGTAGTACCTACTGATAGAAAAGTTACCAATGTGTACCTATTTTTGCAGAATATTCGAAGTCCAAGCATGGAGGGAGAAGCAGAGGTTCACAAGAGAATGTGTCAGAGATGAAATAAGGGCTTTAAAAGAAGAGAAAAATGCGACTGAACTGCACTTAGAGTCTCTACAAATACCACTTATGGTGATATCCCAGTGTCTCTCTAACAGAGACCAAAGGGTGCCTCCGGAGCTAACTCGAGACCAACTTGGGGAAGAGTTGCATAAGGTATAAGTATCGTGTTTTCTTGATGAAACAACTCTTTTGTATTTAATCGTTTAAAATTATTCAAATAGAAAATTCTACAAAGTATTGTAGTCCTACAAAGCGGAAGCGCGTGGTGGTCTAAGATAGACGTGGTTGTTGCTAATTCTGTCTTATCCTCGTGGCCCCTCTGATTATACTCACGGGAAAAGTTTTAGTAATTGTTTTTACCTAGTGCTAGCTAGCCTTCCCATATATTTGTTTCTTATTCACTGCACAGTACACTCTTTTTACATGGGTAAGGAAAGTGTCGCTGGAATTAGTCTACAAGGCAGATTTTTTTCTAGGAACTGCACATAACGGAGAACAATAAGCGTGTCCTCATGGACGTCTGTCACATGGGTTGGGAGAAGATAAAGGAGCTGACCAACGTGCTCTGTCGTCTGGAGCGCGAGATCAAGAATAAAGACGAAACCATTGACTTAGAGTACCACGTTAAAGACCTGAGTAGAGACAGCGCGGATATATGCTTCAAGCTGGATCCTACTAGGGTTCCTACAGAGTAAGTAACTGGGATTTGGGACCTTAGCTTTAGTGAGCATGATACGGACTGGAGTGACATCGTGACGAGTATCGGCGTACCTACTTTCGCCTTAACTTTTAGGAATCTTATAGAAGAATTTGTTCTGGTGGTTTTCACTATCATCATAGCTATTCACAACCATTTGATCCGCTTCCGTACCGAATCGAACCTCAATCAAGGTTATCGTAGGAGTCCTTACGCTGTTCACAAATCCAAAATCCGAAAAATAGGTCAGTCAAATAGACGACCGCTATTCTTCCGACAGCTGTCTGGTGTTAGGAGCAAAGCAAATCAGGTTATCGAAATTTGTCATTTTCGTTACGATAGCCTGTCGAATGCTTGTGAATAGCTATGCTGATCTGAAATTTCCAGCTAGGACTGTTAACTTGAGCGAGTCTTCGAAGTTTCCGCGTGGTTACCAATGTTATAGAATCTAGTTTCTCTCAGAAATAGTATCAGTAAGCTGTAGCTACAGCATTATTCAGTCATAGCATAATGAATACCTAGTTCATATTTTTATCTTACACTTTTATTCGTTTCCTAGATCAATGACTGAAGAGAGTTACGTCCACTGCATAGAGAACACAATAAAGATAGCTGAGCAGCTGATGTCTGAATCCAAGACTCTTCGGGAGACGATGTTCAAAAGTCGCGAACAGGCCAGGAATCAGATGCACGCGCAGAGCCAGCATGTGGAACTGATAATGAGGAGAAGGGTCTATGATATACAGAGGGCTCGGAATGAAATGGAGTGGCAGAAATATAAGGTAAGTATGAGGGCCATAGTTAATCCATCCAAGCGTCAGCACAAGAAGGCTTTGATAAAAAGTCACTTTTATATCTCCTGAGCTCATCTATTTTTTTTGTGAGGAGAAGTACGTTTGCGTAGGAGGTAGCACTGGAGTTTATTGACGGTCATAAATAATGCGCCCAGAATCTGGTAAAATCTGTGATGTGATATTGCAGTTAATAGTTTAACGGGTGTTTTGGCAAACAAATAATCTTCGAAAAATCGCATCGGACATTACAATTTGGACCACCCTGATGTAGATTGCACATAAGTAGTAATATATCTTTACAGTCATATATAAGCGTTTTTCCATTTCAGCTGCAACAAAACCTCCAGAAGGTAGACAGGGAGATTGAGACGCTGCGTGCAGCAGTAGCGGACAAAATAAATCCAACCAAGCTAGTGGAGACCAGGCTGGAAACTAGGACCAGGAGACCAGTCCTTGAACGAGTGCAGGACAAACCCATGCGTGGTCTCATAGAAGAGTTCGAAAGAGTCCATTTGAGTCACAATATGCTGGAGAAGAAATTGGAAGAAGCACTGTAAGTATTTCTAACCCTGTAGTTGGTATTTATTGTTATGGTATGCCGTAAGTGGTCACCACCGCCTTTGGTTTCTGAAATACCATCACAGACACAAAGCTGAAATATCTAATCTTCTTCTTCGTGTCGCTGGCAAATTTTGTTGGCCCAAAACTTCGCCAGTTCCACGGCGTTATCGGTGGCCGTGCAAAGGTCACCTTACCTGCATTTCTTGGGGCACAGATATCAATATAGGAAATGGAGCATTGTGAAACACCGCCACATCCACACCCTCCTGCTGTTTCGTCGAGGTAGCCCCAGAATGATGGCACGAAATATCTCATGTTCTTGTATAATTACACCGGCACTCAAACCGAAACATGGCAATGCTGCTTGGCGGCAGAAATAGGTATGACCTCTGGTAGAATTTCCACAAACTAGCTTCTTTTCAATCAGTTCTACTAAAGCCCGATGCAAACTTTATATCGTCTCGGAACATGAGGCGAGTCGCTGCGCAGTATCTAATTCACGTGTCATCGGGGATGACGGGTGCGGTACTGCGCAGCGAGAAGTGCACTTCAGAGCCGCCATATTGTTTGACGCTTAAAATATGCCAATCGGTTAATTCACCTTTTTTCCAGCACTACATACCATGGAATGTATAACCACCATGAGCGCGTAACTAAGGATCTGCAATATAAGAACCAAGCTTTGGAAACAGATAGAAGGCTGATAGAGATCAGGAAACCAATTCATGCGCCGGATGAAACAGAGTTCAAGAGAAACATTGGGTACTGCCGCATGAGCGATGAACTGGTCACTGATTGAGGGCAACATTTTTTGAATTATGTTGGCTGGTTAAGCTTGAGTTAAGTTTTGAGGCGATTAGGGAACGCCATTTAGAATTAATACCATTTCAAGTATAAAATTCGTAAATGATAAATGATAAATGATAAATGATTTATTTCTGTAAGTAGGTTTGTACAAACACTTTTACACGTCAATCAATTCGCAATGTTACAAGAAATTTGCAAAGGGCAATAATCGTCGTTGATATTGCCTTCAAATATTACGCAGCTTGAGCACAAGGAGATGTAAGCACTAACTGTATTGCCATAGGTAACATTTATCAGATATTACCTTTTGCTTACCAAGTTTAATATTTATAAAATGTTTTTGCTATATTTGGGTAGTTACTCGATTTTTAACCGACCATAGTTTCATGTACAGACGCCAGCACATCAAGCTATCCCAATCTGTCAAATTTGTTTGATAGATTTCAACTTTATTACAAAAGTTTAAGGTTCATGTTCAATTGGGAAAATTTGACAGTTTGGGGTAGCTTGTCTGTACATAGTTTTAAGAAAAAGTTTAACCTAAAGAGTAAGCAATGTTCTTGTAGTTGATAAAGTTAAAACAAACTTCTCGTACAAGTAAGTAATTTTAAGACTGTCACCATCAGCGGTCGTGTTCAAAGTATTTAATAAAAATAAACAATTTAATAAATTCTCATATTTATTCATGTAATAACATAACAAGCGCTGTGCTGAATTATTATTATTAATTAATTTAAATATAGATACATGGTCATGCACTATCTTTGTGACATCACACCTTGGTAATAATAAAAGCATTTGATGTAAAAACACACATTTCTTAAAATAAAATAGACTATATTATTAACTATACTCGTAATAATATAATACTTCAGAGTTCATTGGAATGTGTTCTTAACTGATATAACAAATTTTTACATCAAATGAGGTTCCACTTTCAAGGCACTATTTAGCAGTGTGTCAATTATGATGTATTTGATAGGATAAGACATTTGAAAATCTTTGTTGATAGGAATAAAATCGTCTGAAATTAGTTTACTCAGAATAGACTGGAATCGATATCCGGCATTGTTCCATACAAAAATAAATAAAAAATCGGGCCAGCCGTGGCAAAATTATCCAACAGGTAATATTAAAGAAAAAAAATAACATCGCCTGACGGCTAGTCAATAAAGTTTAAATTAAAAGCGGGGCGAAAGTTATAAATATGATACTGGGCTAGGTACTCGATTATATATTTTTTTTACTAGAAAATTTATATAATTGATACTTATCTCTTTTGGTGACTGTATATGAATTAATCATTATTCTTGGTGGGTGCCGAACAACCAACTGATTCGCCAAATATACGTAAACAAGGAACGAGTTGATTGCTAATAGAATTATGAACTGGTCATAGTAACTCATTATAGCGGTTTATGATAAAGGGACTTTTATGAAGCTGGTTTGACTGGCGAATTAATACTGTAGTACTTTTGTTCACAATAATAAGTTTTCATTATCGCTCAGTTGCAATCTATACAAATACATAAAATTAAAGTGCGTGTTTGTAATGTTAAAATAACAGCTTTTGCAGTTATAATGCATATGAAAGCATATACGGTACTTATCACAAAAGAAAATATTTTGTCTGTCTGTTTGTTGCGGCTAATCTCCAAAACGGCTGGACCTATTTTGACGGGATGTTCACTGACAGATAGCTGATGTTATAAGGAGTACGGTAGGCTTTTTCCAATTACACGTTCCTGTGGGATAATTTATGACATCCGCCCGGACGAATCCGCGGGCACAGCTAGTATTAAATATGAATGGTCCGTTTGGCGTGATGTTTCAGTTCAGTACACGATCAAGCGCGATTTTATTAATTCCGCCACATTTTTTATTGTTGTTGAGACATTTTCAGCTTGTCGAGTTTTGGCACCAAGAAAGAGACGGATATACGAGCTAGACAAAGTCCGAAAATTGCTATTCCCTTCAAATACACGCATTGACAACACAGGACATTGTCTTACATCATAATACTAATAATACATAAATCAATATTACTTAAATATATAGTTTAAGCAGCGTATCAGTGTAACTTAATGTACTTGTAGCCACGTAGCGTAGCTAAATATATTCAAACTATGATGAAATATGAGGTTTTATTCGTAATACTTAAGTTATTTGGTTCAATTAATAAATAGTACATAATACAAGTTGAAGAAAGATGGTTAGTGGAGGGCTCATCTCAAAAATGTTTCTTTAAGATATTTGGTATCATTTTTGACCCTGTAATTTGATGCCATACATTTATTTTGGCACTCTTTTCCTTCCATTTCCTGCTGAGGCAAGTTTTAAAAATCTTAAAATGCAGTTATACTTAACAAGCGAATAAATAAATGATTCAGTGCAATTTGATATCTTCCATGTTTAAGGTACTTTTCCCCTCCACGACCGTTTCTGCCCCAAACTGTATAAAGTATAGTTCCAGGATTTCACGATTATTAATCTAACAACAAGCAATATTTGGAATTTAACTCACGATTAAGATTAATTTCAACAGTAACAAGTGTTTATTGTACACTTAATTATAATAAATTAAAACATCATTTAAACAGCAACTGTACCCAGTTATTTTATATCACTATTTTTACTTGTATATTAAAAAAAAATCTTAATATGCACCAATTTTAGAATAATAACGGTAATAACAAAAAAAAAAAAATCTAATTCATGAGTTTTTAGATAACTAGCGGATCCTAAATGTTCAAATAAGATAATATTGTCTATGCCTAACAAGTAAGTAACCATTTTCTTAATGTTAATTCTAAAGACAAGTGTTCCACAAACAATTATATTACCTATTTGACAAATCGTTAGTAACTTCGTCAGATACTATGATTTTGCATGAGATTATTGACATCTTATCTATTAATTGCAAAGTCAAAATAAAAATTGTGACCATGTATTTGCTAAATGCATTGCAAAAAATATTACTCTGATATGTGGTTTGCTCAGTGCAAATAAAT
Source organism: Antitype chi (assembly GCA_947359405.1). Taxonomy (NCBI): domain Eukaryota; kingdom Metazoa; phylum Arthropoda; class Insecta; order Lepidoptera; family Noctuidae; genus Antitype; species Antitype chi. The sequence continues at coordinate 1,980,104 of OX375823.1, forward strand.
ACAAGAAAACTTACACATAAAACAAAAACATAAAATAAACTTTCTCTTAAAACAAAGTCAGAAAAAGACAACAAAAAAATTGTACTTCCCGCCAAAAACCATAGACAATATTTTAAAGCAAAGGTATCGTCTACACAGGCTGTAGTTCAGGTTGCGGACCTACTTTCTCGTAGGCCTCATCTAGTAACGAACAAATTAAGCTTATAGTATCATCTGTGAGTTTCCTACTGCTAGTCAGACGGATGGAGGGTTCTGGGCAGTTAATTTCGACATCCCGTAAGTACGCAGCAACTGTCATGGCGACGCCTTTCTCTAGGCAATAGTTGGTGATGTTGCGGAGGTATGAGTGTTTCAGTCTGTCTGTGAGGTCATCCTTTTTGAGGTAAATGTGTTTGACCGGGGAGAGCTCGTCGCCTCGGAAAGTGAAGTGCTTCAGTCGGGATAGAGAGCTGCAAAAGAAAAGAATAATATTATGTCTGCCTAGGTTATTATGTAATCTTAGTGTATCAATGGCAAAAAGTATAAACATTTCTGGCCAAAAATTTAGCTGCGCAAACGCCGCTCACTGACGCAGTCATAAGATCATCAAATGTACAGGTGACAGGACATGCGGCGCATGATCGAAAGTGGGCCATTGTCTATGGGAAGTTGCCACATACGCACTTGAGATCTGAGCCGTCCAGGGACCTTTGTGGAGAATGTCTTTACTTCGCCCAACTTGCGTTCGAAGTCATTTAGAGATATCCAAATCGGCAACAGTAAGGCTCTCAGATGTCATGGACTACATAATTATGTAGTTTACATCTTGTATCATGTCCAACGTCTACCACTGAATACAGGCTTCTAGCAAAGACTTCTATTGATCAATTATTGAAAATCCTTTGTAGTAGCTTAGATTCAAACCAAGTGCCGCCCAGAAAAAAAAAATCCGTTCATTTAACTGAAAAATTATTAAGGACATAAAGAATATTCAAGAAGACAGCAGTATTGTCCTCTTTTCAATTCTGACTTAGAATATTACAAATCTGTCAAGATATTGAGGTCAAACAGAGATGCAAGTAAAATCTTGATGACATTTTTATAATCTACGGTTGATGGCATTGTTTTGTTTATCTCTTTCAAACACTCAATTGCCATGTCATAAAAGCACTATCTCACTAAGTAGTAAGTGTCCTTATCAATGTTAATTTCCTCTTAAATTATCTGACATACCCGAATTTTTCAGCTAAATAAACTGTAAAATGTCATTCCGATGGTTTAGTTACAGAATACTACAGAAGGCAATCCATACAACAAGCGAAAATAGGCGCACCCACATATACATGCGTACAATAACAGTCGCACGATAATATCACCACGTTAGAAATTATAAAAGCGTACTTTACGTTACCCTCTGTACCCATACAACGCGTAACAGAATTGTGTGAGTCATCTCCCCTTGACATTATCGGTAGCAGTCAATATTGCGCATTGACAAAATTGCTTCTTATCAAATCGTACGTTTAATGTGTAGTAACGTTATCAGTATGCCAATAAAATTGCAGTTATAGGTAAATCAACATCAGTTGGTGAATGGTTCTAATGTTATTTATTTGTCTGTTAGATTTTAGTCCGTTGGTAATTAAACATGCAAGATCGAAAATTGTTTCTATAAATTGAACGAGCTTTTAAATTACCAACACACTATTATTGAATATTGAATGGGATATATTTTCCTGATCCTTTGAAAACGAATTAATCTTCTAATCCAATGATGACTACTTAGTATTTTTAGGACCTCAAAATAATAATTATTAGAAGTTAACAAAAAGAGCCGCATTATTTATATTAAGACTGTCCAAATATTTTTTTTAGGAAAACAAAGTGTGAATTATTAGAGGATCAATTTATCAAGTAGATACAAGCTTTCCCCGAGAACAAGGAAATTAATTAACAAAATCTACTATTCTCTACAACGAATTACGTCAAGAACTTCCCACACTTAAGCAGCTATGATTTAGCTATCAAAATGATTCAATCGTTATCATTAAGTGGAATAATGATAACATAAACGCGTGGGATCGGAAGGACTCTCGTCAGGAACGACGTTCCTTAAACTTTTTCTTCAACTCCGAATCTAACGCGCAGTTTACTCTATCCTTAAAATACTCAAACTTTAATTTAACCTCACTATTGCCTTCGGTACCCACGAAAACCATAAAAACGATACCCATGATGAAAACTTTAAAAAAAATCACAGCAACTTTGAAACTTTTGGCTTCAGTACCCTCAAAAACCATGAAAACTATCTCTCTTACATATATAACAAAAAGTCGCTTGGAGGGGGCATAACGCTTTTACGTTACGTGACGATTTCTACAATTTTACTCCTACCGCAAGCTGCAATAAAGAACTTCGTTCTAATAATACGTTGATTGCTACATGAAGCATTTTCGCGTGCTATTAGCAAAAAACGCAATAGCAAACACCATTTTATTTTCGTATTGAGATAGCTTTTTGTTTGTTTTCTCTCCTGGTATTTCTCAGTAGCACTAATGCCTTCTTAATAGCAATCAGCCCGCCCCTATTATGTGCGTTTTAAACATAACTGGCCAAATATGGATTTACTAAGGTACAGCGTGATGTTATGTTAGGTTACCTGTTAAGTTTCTTAGAGTTCTCGTTGAGTTCTTCAAGGATGTCGGGCTTAGACTCAATGATGTCGAGCGCCGAGATGGCCGCCTGTGTCAACATCGGCGGTAACGACGCACTGAAGCAGTAACCTGTAACAATAACAAAGTTGTGTTCAATGTTAGAACCCATTAATAGGTGCCAACGTGTAAATTGGGGATGAAATCTGTTGAGGAACGGGAGAAGTGAATACTTCTTAGCAGTGTGATGGATGTATCGATTCTCAGTGGCTGTAGTGAGAGCAAATGACATAGCTATAAAGATAAATTAGATATACAGACACGCAACCTATTACCATGGATTCGGTACAGAATCCCCTGCGTCCAAAAAAAGGGGCTTTAAATATGCTTAAGAAAAATTAATTTCCCTGTCTGTACATAAAGTATGATAATTAAATACCAAGTCCTGAAAGCCTCTGATGCTCCACAATGAAGTGTGTCCCGGCACAGAAACCTCCTACAGTCGCGAAGGAATGCTCTAAAGAGCCCACGATCAGGTCGATTTCATCGCGGGGCACGTTCAGCAGTTCTGTTAGACCGCGACCATGCTTTCCTACGACCTGCGAACAAAGTTACAGGGATAAATAAAAGTTCTTTTTACTGATAATCTAGTCAAAATGGGCGTAGAGTCTTATTTGTTAGAGGAATTTCGTTCCCACAAGGTGAAGTGTATTTTTTGTATTGCTGGGAAAAAGCATTTTTATTAAAAACAAACAACTATCCTACTTATTAATGTAAACATTTATATGTTTGTTACTCAATCACACAAAAACGTCTTAACGGATTTTGATGAAATTTGGCAAACAGATAGCTTTTACTTACTTATACTTTTATGGGTCTTTTTTTGCCTGAATTAAATGATTTATCTCCATAGTACGTTCCTATGGTATAATTTCGGAAATCCATGCGGGCGAAGCCGCTAGCTAATCATTCATGTGATGAACCATTGAAGCCATATTTAGGACTTATAGTTTGAATACGGCCCCGTCATCCCGTGTCCAAAACCTCACCCTATACAAAAATAAAGAAACAGCTATCCATTAACTTTTAATACTGGTTTTCAATAATAACCTTCTACTAAAGTACGGACTAATTATACACTCTTAAATTATACGGTATCTACTCGCACTTGACCGACATTATCAGATTAATTCTCGCAATGAAAGCTCTCGGGGAAGCGTTAATGAATGTTTATTCAATTGTCATATTATGGGTTCCAATGATGCCCGCATTCCGTGTTTATTGTTCAATTGGGCCCTACTAGGCTATTAGCTGCAATAGTCCGTGATTCAGATTTAATGTTGTTTGGTTTTAAATGATTTTATTTCTGTAAGTTGGTTTGTACAAACACTATTACATGTCAATTATATTTTAAAATGTAGGTGTAGTCGGCGTTTCCTATCTCATAGAAGAAAGGCCAAAACAAACTCAGAGGTCAGTGTCTTTTAAAGTACAGACATAATCTTGGTCAGATGATGTGAAGATAATGTAGATTGGTGTCTGAAATCTTTTTTTGAGGAAATAACCACACAGTTTGAGTGTACCTGTCCAGTCAGCGCACGCATTTGTCAGTAATCACGCAGCTCAACTCAGAACTAAAGGAGCTCAACGATTCGACGAACAATGCCAAAGCAGGAACATTTGCCTTAGCTTAGAGTTTCTGATTATCTAAGTTAATATTTCTAATCTAATCATAACATCTGCATTATAATATTAAGACGACTATTAAATATGTAAATAGAACATTCTATCATTTGTTTAGCATTGCCAGAAGCCTGAAGAATTTATAAAGAAAATTAATAATGTTATCTAATAAAGTACAAAACCTCACCCTTCGCATTTTGTCCTTAAAACAAGCAAAATGCATTTAAAATTTTGGCTATTATTAAATTCATAGAACAAATAGATATCGAATGTTCCCTGTTGCACTATTACAACATCAATAAAAATAATCTATACTAATAGGTATAATAAATTTAAAGTGCTAGCTCTAATGTGTTAGTACATGTGTACTTAAACGTGACGATGAATCCGCGACAGCTGTGATTAAAGTGGCTACTGACCCAAACAAGATAAAAAATACATTTGCGTATCTTACACAGGAAAAGTTTTTATTCAGTGCGCAAACTGTAACCATGAATTCAGTATATCATTCTAGACCCCCCAGCGCAGAAATTTTTATCGGTTATACAAAAAAAAATCAGCTGTTCCATACATTTTGACCGAGTAGGTATTGCACTTTTTTATGAAACAGTTGATTTTTTGATAGTTACACTTTGCGCACTGAATTTTGATCAATTTGCCGATTTTGAAAAAAAAAAAAAAAAATATTTGTGTTTGAGGAACCCTGGATGGGTTAAGATTCTCACTCTAGAATAAACTAGCTTTTGCCAGCGGCTTCGCCCGTGTTCACTAATTTACACAATTTACTCTAGTACTAGGGGCCACGGTATCTCTTTCGAACAACCCGCATGCCTGGCAGGCATCGGCCCTTGCGGACCCCACCAGTTGATGCTGACATCTCTTTGAGGCGCGTGTGGAACACACCGCGCCGTAGACCCGGGCTTGGTCCTAACCGGACAGCGAGCTACCCATTACTCGCCGTCCGCAAGCCCGCGCCTACGGTGGCCAGGAATCAGCCTGGGATTCCCGACGCCCAGGGCGTCTCCCGCGGCGGCTAGAGCCATGAGGGCGCATATACTGCTTTTCCCCGAAGGGTTAGGCAGAGGTGTAGGTACTATCCATAGTACACTACACTCATATTTCTTTTAAGTTTTTTGTATTTATGGACGGGCTTATTGACGTCGACCGGGCGTAAACCCAGACTTCAGACTGCTACTGAGTAATTCCATAATGATAAATGATTTTATTTCTGTAAGTAGGTTTGAATTGAACAAACACTTACATGTAAATTGAATACTTCAATGACACCTTGCCCGACTTGGGAATCGAGCCCTGGGGCATCAGCGAAAGCGTATGCGACCACTAGACAGAAGAGGCAGTCCAAAGTGATACATATGAGTAGTTATCCTATCATTATGTAAATATCTTATTCATTACTAAAACTGGTTCAAGAATGTCCAGTACACCATGTAGGGACTGCATTCCCTACTTGCTAATTGTTCCAGTACATTGTTTGTATGCCGTTGCCACCTCTTTTCTATCATTTAGCCACACGTGCAGCATATCTTTATAGCTTATGCATCAAAACTGTAGTTGAATGTCGTCAAATATACATTTAATGGATGGTTGCAGAGTCCATAAAAAAAAACTATTACATAAGTATTCATGTATGCTTATGGAAAATCATATTATGTAAATTCGCAACGCTCACGTCAAATAAAATATATATGTATTTTTTATAGTAATGTCGAAATAACATTAACACAGCATCAATGGCGGATGCAGCCTTTGATGTCAAGCAGGGGTTACATAGTGGAGGTCCAGTCAGTCTTGACTGGACCTGCCTGCTGCAGGTGTCGATCATTAGCGGACTAGTAGTGGCCTATACCTATAATTTACGGACAGTTGTTAGCTCCTGTATCTTTATCAATTATGAAGCAAAGATCTATTAGCGTTGCACAGTAGACCCTCCCATTATACAAGTAGCTATCACAGGTAAAATTAGCTTAGGAAACATGGTATCTTTGTAAGCAAAACGATACATTTTTTTTATAGGAACAGAGCATAAGCCTGTCGGGGACCTGCAAAACAAAATCTGCCCCGCCCCCTCGCGGCCTTCTCATGCAGTTTGTTTAAACTCCCACTATGTAGGTATTTCTTTAACATCTAGAACAAGTATAACATAACGCCTTGTTTCACCGGAGGGGCTGAGCAGAGGTGTACCTATATAGTACACCCACATTTCGCGACCCACAATCTGTGTGACAGGTTTTCCTTGTGCAGATACCAGTCTCCCACGCAAACACAGCACAGGATTTACCAGATGTTGTAATCTTCATACAGTGGGTTGCCAAATTATTAGGGACAGTCACATTTTTTATCAATTTCTTACTTTGGGCGCACTTGACTGCAGTTTTAAGTGGTACAAGCGTTGCAGGAATATATTATTTGTTTTCGTCCTGTCTCTGTAACTCAAATTTTAAGTGGATGTTGATATTTAGAGGGTATATTTATTTTCTACAAATTTTTAAGTTACGTGAGAGCCGTAGTGAACTTTAGACGCTAATCAGTGAAATATGAATTTGAATATTTTAACCAAGTTATTTTTATATTTGTGCTACAAAATTTTGATAAAATGTAAGTATTGTTATTATGTTGTTATAAAATTCAATTATTGATCTAATGATTGTAAAAATAATATTTTTTTTATTATTTTTTTTGCTTTCAGTATGGGTCGAGGGTGCGATTTGACTCCAAAAAAAAAAAACTGAAATTAAAACCCTACTGCAGCATACCAGTCATTCCCAAAGGAAAATAGCAGACATTGCTGGTGTTTCTAAGTCTGCAGTCAATAAAATAAAAATTAAATTGGACTTAAATCAGCCAATTTCGCCTAAGAAAAAAGGCAATTGCGGCAGAAAACGCATCACTACCCCACGGTCGGATAGGAAAATCAGAGATATCTGTTTGCAAAATAGAAAAAAAAGTGCTGGACTGTTAACTCAGTTAGTCCAGGAGTTGGGAATACCAGTTTCCAAGAGAACTGTGCAGCGCAGATTGGCAGAGGAAGGCTTGACAGGTCATCGTCCTGTGATAAAACCACGGCTGACTGATGCAATGAAGAAGAAACGCCTTGCCTGGGCTAGAGAACATCGCCAAAAGACGGTTGAGGACTGGAATAAGGTCAGTTTGCATTATTAGTGGTATTTTACACCATTTAAAATAACAATATTCAAAATAATAAACAATATTCATTTTTTTCAGGTGTGTTTCTCGGATGAGTCAACATTCGAGATTCTAGCCGACAAGAGCAGCTTCGTCAGGCGACGTCCAGGAGAAAAATACCACCCCAACTGCATCGTGGAGAGGGTAAAACACCCTGTTGAAATAATGGTGTGGTCTGTCATAAGCGCCAAGGGGGTTGGGCGCCTGTACATTGTCCAGGGAACCATGAAACAAGACCAGTACACACAAGTTTTACAAACTCGCCTGTTACCGACTCTTGAAGAATGGTTCCCTGATGGTGAGGAATTCATGTTTATGCATGATTCAGCGCCATGCCATAAAGCCAGAAGCGTTACCAAGTTTTTGGCAGACCACAACATTCCAGTTTTACCTTGGCCTGGTAATTCTCCTGACATGAACCCCATAGAAAATTTATGGGAGATTACCAAGGCCGAAATAGCCAAAGAAATGATAACCACCAAGGTCAGGCTGACAGAAAAGCTCATTAATGTTTGGCATCACAACCCTATCATAAAAAAGTGCCAAAAAGTGCATAGAAAGCATGCCCAGGCGTATAGAAGCACTAATTGAGGCGAAAGGAAATGTCACTAAGTACTGATCACTACTAAGTAGCATTTCTTTTCGCCTATTTATGTACTTAATTATTATTATTATTTATTTTTTTGTTCTTATTTTACTTCGTCAATAACTGTTTTGTGTAATTAAAGCTTTTATCATTAAAAAAATGTGTTTTTCTAATTAATTTAAGACTCATACTTTACAAATTATAAGAAATCGTGACTGTCCCTAATAATATGGCAACCCACTGTATTTTTTATGGCGCCTTTGTGGAAGATTTATAAATGTTTATTGTATTGTCAACTTGTATTGAGGTGTTCTTACTGGGGCGGATAATCGCGTGATTTCCTAGTTATTAAAACAAAACAGGTACGGAGTGGCGATCCGCGAGAATTTCACTGCAGTATAAACAGCCCTTTTTACTGTTTCAAATCGAAAATTATACCATGGGAACGTACTACCGGGGTAAAAGTATCCTGTGTTAATCCAGGTTATAAACTATCTGTAAGTCAAATTTCATCTAAATCCATTTGACCTTCTTTGCGTCATTCGAGTAACAAAACAAACATACAAACTTTTACATCTATATATATAAAACAAAGTCGTGTTAGTTACACCATTTATAACTCAAGAACGGCTGAGCCAATTTTAATGATATTTGATTTTTTAGATTTGTCTTCGTCGGGAATAGGATAATAAGTATTAAAATATGATATTTATTAATAAAAAATATTAATCAAAACAAAAATCTAGCCGTTTATTTTTAACAAAACGCAACGCGATGCAACTGACAGCGCACGTCACGTTATTTGTATTTTGTTTTGAAAAAAAATTACGCAAAACTGAAATGCAGGTAGGTTCATTGGGACGTTTTGCGGAATACTAAGAGAGAATTTCGGGAACGGGAAAAACGAAAAGACAGAGTAAAGTTTGTGCGCGTACGAAGTCGCGGGCAAAAGCTAGTTTGAAATATTAGTAGGAAGGATAGTAGGATACTTCAACGAGACTCCGAGAATGTATAGAAACATTTGCTAAGTTACTAAAACTCACCCCAATAGTCAAGCTCTCATCCAAAATTATCCTCAACTTGTACTTCCTAGCCAGCTGCACCAATCTCTTCAGCGGGCACATCTCCCCGGTGTTGAAGTAAATAGCTTCAGCGATCAGGAAGGCACGTCTGCGAGGGTTGAGCTCCTTCTTCTTCTGTGCTTCAGCCAGCATCTCTTCGAGGTGGTCCATGTTGTTATGTTTGAAGTAGCGGGCGGTGCTGCGGGATGCGTCTATGCCTTTCTGGATCGCAAACCAGACACATTCGTCGCTGAAATGTTAAGGGATATTAGTATAGAGTAAATAAGAAGCAGTGGTGGCCCAGAGGCCCCGACTTACGAGTTCCAGGTCACGTCGAACCCAGATAGGCCCTTTACTTGGTGTATTTAATTTCATCATCACCGCTCTCAAACCGGTAAAGGAAAACATCGTGATGAAACAGGCAAGTAAACTTTCGAAGGCAAGTGACATTCACCAACCCGCCCTAGGCCCACGTGGTGGATTATGGCTCACTCCTTCTCTCAGAAAGAAGGCCTGTATTCCAGCAGTCGGAACCTTATACAAGCTGATTATGCTATTATGCTAAAAGTTAAGTTAGGTATATGCTTATTGCATAGTACACTCGAGAGCAATGAATCCGGGTCACTTAAAGAATGTTAAAAATCACGGAAACTAAAAATGATAGGTTAATGCAATAAATTGTATTTAATAGACAATGTAATACTCCTTAAATGAAGGTATTAAAACTTCATAGTTATTGTAAAGTTATATCATAAAAAAATCTAATTTGAAAAAGGGCCACTTTCGAAGATGGAACTACGAAATTACAGCATTTGGTTTTGCTTTTGTTTGTAATCTGTCATTTATGTGGGTACATAAACCATGTTGATAGTGCTCTATATTCATTATTCAAGCTGAAATTATGTCGCTTACGCCTGAAGAATGCACCAGAATACTTACAATGCTGGAAACCGGCCGGAGTCAGCGCGATACAGCCAGGACTGTCGGTGTGTCGTATTGCATTAACCTAGCATTTTTAGTTTCCGAGATTTTTAGGATTCTTTAAGTGACCCGGATTCATTGCTCTCGAGTGTATTTTTATTCGGCTGGTGTAATAGCTGTATGCTGTTCCAGTGTAAGCATTAATTAATAGTTAGCTAGAGGAGGAAAAACTTCTAAAGGCAAATTAAGCCATTCCGCACCGCAACGCAACGAATTGCAAAAATTCTCTCCATCGCTTTCGTACATTTTAAATTTAAGTACAGACACCAGCACATCAAGCTACTCCAATCTGTCAAATTTCTTTGATAGATTTTCAACTTTATGACAAAACAATAAGGTTCATGTCCAATTGGGATAATTTGAGTTTGGGATAGCTTGATGTGCTGGCGTCTGCACAAAGTTTTTATCTGTTTCCGAAACAATTAATATAATAGCAGTTCGTTGAAGACGCATGCGTTGGTCGGTTTTCAACTGTCAGCAACTCGAATTGAAAATCGACCGGCGTGTGTGGCCCGACGACAACGTGACTCCTGTGTTTTGGCGCAATTTTGCAATGCAGCGCGGCGGCGCGGCGCCCTGCGGCACGCGCCGCGATTGTGATCTGCGCGAAGCTTTGCACTGAATATTTCAACGAGATGCTTAGATTCCAGTACAACCAATATGTATGATGATTTGGCTCATAATATTAAGTATAACCAGTTGTCGCGAGTTTCACAACAATAGTTTCGTAATATTATAATCCCTAAGTTGTTGCATCATTACCTATTTAATTTATTCTAGTTATAATCTTCAGTCAATCTTATAATAATTGTTCGCCCATTTAGTGAAACCATAAGAGCATGACAACCTTGTATGTTGTTTCAAGATATTTATTAACTACCTACCTACATATCTAATTAAAATGCATATTTTCTGATCGATTAAAATACAATTTAATGAGGACTTAACATAACATAACATCACGCCTAGTTTCCCCAAAGGATTGAGCAGAGGTGAGCGACTTAATTATTTTATTTAATGTAGTAATTATGATGACTCGGTGTTTTTTAAATGGCTAGCAAGTTTTTTAACCGACTTCAAAAAGGAGGAGGTTCTCAATCCGTCGGAACCATTATTTTTATTTTTTATGTATGTTCCTTTGGTTAGTTGTAGCCAAAGCATAGTCAGGGCCCCAATTCTGTATCGTTATAATGATTCCACGCGGAATCTTACTACGTTCAAACTACGTCAATATCGTGTTTTTTAGAAACCGATGTAACGGTAAGGAATCGAAATGTCATATTCTGTATACTGCAAGAGAATTTGTCGACATTATTAATACGATATTAGCAGATGTCGTGAATGATTGACGTGGGCCTTATTAATAATATCAGATTCGTAATTATTTTTATTGCCGCATTTTACTATTGAGGTACTGTCGTCTGCAAATAATACCATAGGTTGTTGTATTTGTCGAGGCAAGTCGGTAATATATAAAATAAACAATATAGGTCCAAGTACACTACCTTGTGGTACGCCATATTTGATTTCTCTGTAGCCGGATAGATATTTATGTTTTCGTTTAGTTTTCACACATATCCTTGATATTTCTGTATATTGCTTCCGATTTAAGACATTTCCTTTAATGCCGTACGTGTAGGTTTACATTTAAGAGCATTATGGTTTACGTAATCAAATGCTTTCGTCATATCAGTATATATGGCGCATACAGGCATTTTATGGTCCACACTTGGCATTACGTTATAACTTATAAACTGTCTCGTATAATTTTTTTTCAAAAACTTTGGAAAACACTGGAATTAAGACCATTGGCAGAGGCCAGAAAAAATATTGCAAAGAAGACATGGCTAATTACAGAATTAGCTATGTCTTTGCCCAATTTTTTTATGTAGTGGTTTTATAATTACTTTTTTAAGACTACTGGGGAAGGTACCTAAGCTAATACTTGTATTCATGATGTGACTTACTGGTACAGCAATTATATCAGCTACCACAGAAGTTGTTACGCCGTCATAACCATGACTTTTTTAATTCTTTAATGTTCTTATTGCGCTAGCTATATCCTGTGGTACTACTGGCGGCATGAACATTGAGTTCGGGTTACTGGCTATACTAGTGATGTTATCTGACTCTGTTTTTCCGTTTGATATATCTTGTACTTGGTCTACAAAGAAATTATTAAAAGAATCAGCAATTTCTTGAGGGTCTTTAATTATAGAATTCTGTCTGTCGATTTGTGAAGTAGGATCTTTAGTGAATTTAGTGTTGTTAATAATTTGCCATGCCGCTGTAGTCTTATTCTCAGAATGATTTATAATAATATTTTGAGCTTTTTGTGTGAGTCTAATAATATTTTTGGGTCTCTGTGCTAATGCTTTTAAAATATATATTTATTTTTACGCGTAGGAGATAATCGGTACGTCCACAGTAAATTTCTTTGTTTCCGACTACAAATTCTTGTACCCCGAGATATCCATCTAATCTTTCTGTCTGGTTTAACAATAAGCCATTTCGTCGGAAAGCAAATATTGTACAATAAACAAAAAATGTCTATGAAATTAACATTGGCTTCATTAGCGTTTTCAGTACCAAAAACGTCTGAGAAATAAAGACACTGCAGATAATTTTTAAATTTTATAAAATTTTCTTTTGTAATCCTGCTTTTTGTATTTACCAAGAATTAATAATACACTTTTTTTAACCAGGATTTTCAGTAATTGAGCTGTATGGTCAGATAAAGCAAGATCTATTATCTCGCTATAGCATTCCTGCTTTGAGTTATGATTATAAATTTGATTATAATGGGCTGGGAAATAAGTAATACATATCTTATGTGGCAGGAACAAGGTAAATATTATATAGACTCCGATCAAATGCAACTCAGAGGAAAAATCACATGAAACATTTTCCTATGTGTTTTACTGTATTTTTATTCAAACTTTGTCACACTCAATAATAAATTAGGAGTACCGTATGAGTTGTTATATGAATAATGCCTAATTTTAGGTTTGAATGTATCAATTAGACTTTATTCATTAAAGAGGATAAAAATTTATACACTGTATTAACTTTTATCTGAGGAATAAATATGTCAGTTTGACAGCTTTTGTATAAAAAATAAACTTAATAAGTAACTGTCAGTTTTATTCTTCAGATAGAAGTTATCTTCCTGTTGAAAAATCAGCTCCCTAAATTAACTAACAAACTATTAAAATTATCCACATTGCTGTCGACTGGTAATGTACCCGATACTGGCGCTTAGCCTCTAGCCAAGGTTAGTAATAATTTACATAGTTACACAGTTATATTTGATGAAGATACATCAATTCACAGTTATATTATGAGATGGAATGGACAAGGGAAGGAATAGTGAATAAATATGGAGCAAAGAGCATAAAACATTAATGCTGGCATAAATACTTCTTGACATTTCCTGATGACAACGATGCGGAGGAATACTTCGACCCCTAAGTATCCTTTTGTTTTTGTATTTATTTTGTATATTGTATTTTTAATTATTAAGAACTTTTCTTTATGCGTTTGTGTTGATATTAATAACAATAAAATAGTTTCTTGACATAGGTATTCTAAATGTATAACCCATTAATTTTGGTTGCTATGTACTTCTCAGCCTATTTAGTATCCTGGCCCGAGGTTGTGAATATCAGATAGGCAGTTATAACATACATAATAAGGCTACAATGTACTCACTGCTGGGAGGGGACACAGCACAGGCTTCCTGTCTGTGAGAGGGAATGGGCCATAATCCACCATGCGGGAATCCACAGAAAATGTGATTTAACACAATATTTTGGATTTCTTCCAATTAATTTTCCTACAAGATTGCTGATCAATATTGGGCTGACATTGAAGTATTTGAGTCATGATTTACTTGGCTGCACACAGCATTGATGGCAGTCATATTACAATACTTTAACAGAAGGCAACAACGGTTGTTTTTGTATTAGTTTCCTATTGGTTCCAGTATCTAGTAAGACACTAGTAAGAATGCTATAAGGCTATTTTGATAAAAAACTTTCCTTCATAAAGGTAGTCACTATTTATATAAATACAGTTCAAACTTACGCAAAAACGATGTCCTTCTTCTTAGCATAGGAAGGTATTGCACTGGCAATTGTTGAGAAGCCATATGAGTATACACAAGTCTCTTCAACCTCCAGGAAGTGAGCCAGACGTTCCTCCAGGTCCAAATGCACGTCAATGGTACCATAAAATCCACGAGGCCCACAGGAACCCACACCATACTTTCCAAGAGCTTTCAAGGCACTATCCATTATAGACTCCTCTTTATCAAGGCAAAGGAAACTTGAGGAGCCTACATTCAGCACGTTATCATCAATTTTACCCATCACTGGAGGTTCTTCGACCGTAACATCATGCTCCACGATAGGTATTGGCTTCCAATCTACTGCCTTCCCATTGCACAGGGGATCGTAAGTTTTAGACTTGTTTTTGGCCCAGAAAAAGTAAATAGAAATTACTACCACTTGAAAAGCGATAACCAGAGTCCACCAGCTCGCCTGAAAGTTAAGAATTAGTTAGAAAACCCATTAAACAGCGATGAGTAATTGAAATATTGGGAGTTAACTTACCATATCGTAAATATCCACTAGTATCATTTTGCCTGGTTTTATACACTCAGTTATTGAGCGCTATGGATAAGTTAAGTGGTAGTAAATACAATACTGTATAAAATGTACAAAAAAATAATTAATATTTTTGTAGATCTCTCGTGCACCGGTCACAGAACTCACAGACTCAACTCAACTAGCTTCGGCTTGCTACATTTATGAGTAATCTGTAAACTCAACTGGCAAGTGGCAGTCTGGCACCTATCTCTAACTCTAGGGATGAAAAAAAAACAATCATAGAAATTTTCAACAAAAATCGACTTTTATAGTCGATTCACATATTACAAAAAAACGATTTTTACTCACTGCCGATTTTTTTCTCTTTTGATCCAAGAAAATTTGAATTTCGCTGGCTACCACTACACTACATTCACCTACATACAATTTCTTGCGAAAGCCGAAACGAATAATTTCTTTTTGTGTGAAAATTTATGTTTATCTTATTGATTATTATTATTATAAATAAAACTGAGCTGTGAATGTAGTGATAGAGTGATTATCGATATTTAAGCGTTTTATTTAATCTATCAAAAAATTAGGAAAAAATCGATTATTTTAATAAAATTGATTATTTTTATTAAAAAGTTGATTCTTTTTATATATTTTTTTTTTTTCGATTTTCCTAAAACATTTGATTAATTATTAATCAATTTTTTATGTATACTGTCACAACCCTATCTATCTCAATGTAGCTGTGCTGGCACCACAGAATACATTAGAATATAGGTACTGAAAACTGGCACTCTGGCAGACTGCACTCTACATTTTATATCTGGTAACTAAAAAAATATGAAACAATCAGTGTTGCCAACTGGGTGTCAGGTTTGGGGCTAAATCGAGTTCAAAAAAGGACTACATTAGCACATTTTTCAACAAATAGAGCTAAATGACTAAATAACGAAAATAAAGATTCTTTGGTAAAATGGATTTCATGAACAAGTTATGTGTAAATTATTAATAAAATACATCATTCTGGATTATAAAATATTATTTAATCATAAAATTACAGTCTAGATAGCAGTCTTCATCTAATTCCTCTCGAAGGGTTGCAACTTGCGCCGACGACGTTGATGGTTGGGCTTGTGCCTCATTACGCGCAGCCTTGTTCAGTATAAATGTAAATTGGATACAATTTTTTTTATAGGAGATCCTTTGGGATTACGTATGTGTAGTAAGTTTGGTTAACTTGGTAAGGCCAGTTCGTATTTATGGCATGGAATTTAGGGACTCAAAGTTCATCCTGTTTCGTAATTTATGTTTATATGGTTTTGATAGGCGATAATATTTGGGGCTAGATTACGGGCTAGGGGTTAAATCAATAATGATTTCCCTTTTTCTTCTTCTTCAGCCCCGAATATAAATTCGGGGCTGAAGAAGAAGAAAAAGGGCTAGATCTAGTCCCGAAGGGGCTAAATTGGCATCACTAGAAATGATGTGTATAATATGATAATCTGACAGTTGTAAGAGGTGGACAAACTAACTAAATTGTGTCCCAATAGTTGATTTTCCTGAGTTCAGGTGCAGTGGTGACTATGAACTTACTATCCGAATGAATTTCATTTCCAAACAAAAACATAAATGTCAAGATGATTGCGGACTGTCACTGTCATGTCATCTGTCATCATTGTCATGTTTTGAATTGCTGAATTGCCCACACCTCCCTCACCTCAGCAGCTCAAAACAAAAATCAAAATTAAGCAAATTTTTAAGAAAATTAAGAGTATCACAATGAATTTCGGTGGAACTTTAAGAGTGAATAAATTTGCATGTTTTACGTTAATTTTTCTATTATTTTTAATTATTTATTGGCGAACTGGGAGCGCTGGTTTTCCTATGGAAAAAAGTGATCTTATTAACTTGAAAAGCTTGTTAAAAGCGTCTATTCAGGCCGCTGAGCGGGGCGGAAAGAAGGTTATGGAAGGAAAAAGTCACGAATTAAACATTAAAAGCAAAGGTAAAACGCTGGAAGGAGTAAACGACCCGGTTACAGATGCAGATTATGCTTCGCATTGCGCAATGTACTACGGATTAAAAAACACGTTTCCGAAGTTGACAGTGGTCTCTGAAGAACATTCGAAAAATGATCGAAGTTGTGCAAACCAACCAGTGATTGATGTAGAGCAAGTACTCCCAGGGAACAACATTGTGGACTACATGAATGATGAACTAGTGTATGTGAAGGATGTTACTGTTTGGATCGACCCACTGGACGCAACCAAAGAGTATACAGGTAAAGCATTTAGCCAGAAGTTTGTTTACTTTAGAAAATAAACTTTACATATTATTGATATTGCGCTTACAAAAATCGCCGTGTTTTTAGATTTTTGGTAACAATAAAGGTTTTTTGCACATTGAAGTTATCACAAAACGGTTTTTACAGCAAGAAATAAGGATCAAAAACGAAAAAAAATAAAACAATTTTTGTAAGCACAATGACAATATACTGGAGGTTGGGTGAAAGGGTAAAACTACCTTTACATATCAAGACACCTCCTGCTGGGCTCCTGGCTGTAATTTGTGCATCTTTGACAGTTGCTACAGGTCATTAGAAGTCCGAAACTCTCGCAACTCTGGTATTGTATTACCCAGTAACTAGGTTGTGTAGGTCAGATAGGCTGTTGCTCCATCTAAAATACTGGTATTCTGCTGCATCTGGTTTGACTGGAAGCCGAACCCAACATGGGAAAAGGCTACGCAGATGATGTTATGTTATGTCCACATCACATAAATGCTTCCTATTCACATTGTTATGTGAATTGAAAGCATTTATTCACACATCTATCACAACATCAACAATCACAAGAGTAAAATAGAATATGGAAGCACAACAACAAACAGAACAATCGTAATACATGTATAATAATATTTTGCTGAGCTGACCACTCATACTAAAAGAATTACTAACTCAGCATTTGCTGGTTGTTATACACCCAGCCCTGGTTTTCAGTTGTCACCCCAACGTGCCATATCAATAAACTAAATAGTGTAGTCATTGATTCTGGCCTGGAATGCAAAACACAATTAACAATAATCATAATAAAGACAATGTTTGAAGGGACGTAAAATTATCGCTGCGGGATTTTTCCGCACACTGGATCTTTAACGCAATGGCAAGCGCCGAGAGTTGAAAATCGAACAGTGTGTTTTGTCGACGTTTGTTGGGATGCACTCTGTTGGATTCTCAATTCTCGGTTCAACATCGAGAGTTGAAAATCTAATGCGGGATAAAATCCCACCGCGATATTTCGCACCTTTAGAAGTATAGAGACCTAATGCGAAATTAGCCACAAGCAAAATTATTTAGAATTCATTTAGAATTATTCGAATTATAGAGACCTATTTTGGTCTATACTTCTAAAGGTGCGATTTTTCGGTGGTCTGATCCTGACTGCTACTGGATAATATTCTTTGGTGTTTTAAACATTTGTTTAGCGCTGTTTGTATAGAATTTAGTAACTCAATTTCATGCAAAAGTTATCAACACTACTATCTAACTAAACTATGATGAATGTTGGTGATCACATCATGTTTCTCTTGACAAAATACACAGTGAATTTAACTAACAAAATAGTATTTTAAAATAACTGTGGTTATTGAGCACATTCCGAGTAGTTACTCAGATAACATTTTGCTTTACGATGTTGATAACATTCAATAATAGTCCACGAAAATAAGGCAAAATAAAATCCAATCAATGTTCACACTTTTATTTTTCTCTAATGTAGTTATAGTTTAGGCGTCGGACACTGGGACACCTTGCGAAAGTATTCACTTTTGTTGAGCTTGTAAAACCTCATGGGGCAGTGTGAACCACTCCTTAGCCCACGTTCGCACGGGCGGGGGTTTAATCACAACGTTTTTGTCACAGCGTACTGGATTTCCATCGCTCGGCTCAGGGCCGGGAGTAAAAAAATCCATTTACTAACGCGCTTAGGATTTCTGAAGTGAAAACTTCTTTAGGCGCGTTGAGTTTTAGGTGAACAAAAATCATGGAACTCACGTCTTCGAAACCGAACGCTTTCCATGAGCTATATGTATACTGTGTATCTACTTTTCGGGTGAACAAAAACCTTGAAACTCGCGCCATCGTCACCGAACGGTTTCCATGAGCTATATGTATGCAGTGTATACTTTTTGGGTGAACAAAAAGCGTGAAATTCCCGTCATTTTCACCGCCCGCTTTCTGTTCAACCATGAACATGCAATAGCATCACAGCGTCAGCGTTAAGAGCGACATACATCTTTTCCACGCGTCGGCAACACCGGCACATCGTCAGCGCTAAGAAGTGACCTACTGAGATCTTCGCCTCATCGGGTCGATACACACACAACACACATAGAAATAGATATCAATGTGTATTGACCACAAAACTTGTATATAATTAAGTTAATTATTGTAATAAATCAGTCATCAAGCTGGAGTCGAGTGTGAGTCATCTCCTACAACCTCTTCTTACTGTGGCCAAGACACCTTTAACCAGCAACGATCCTATGAGTCTGTGGGATCGGCAGTAAGAAAACCATATCCTGTGTACATTGCACGACGTACACAAACCCCTATTCCGTCTGTTACCGTAGGTCTCCTTGTAACAGGCTTCCCTCTCGTAAGCCAACGTAACTCACGTTTGGTGTGGTTTGTGTGGTAGATTAGGGCGTAGGGATAACTCGGGTGCTAGGTGAAACCTATAGGCTAGGTTGATAGTCAGTTGGGGCATAGATAACTGACAGGTACTAGGCTGAATTGTCTCAAACGTAGCCACACTGTACGCAATTGGGAGGATGGCCGTACTAAGCTGTAGTCCCAGTGCGTACACTTTCCATGAGCTATATGTATACTGTGTACAGTACTAGACATTTGTACACCACATGTTGTGGTAGAATGTACAGAACTTATAAAAAATATTAACACCATACTATGTAAAACTACATTCTTACAAATAAATAAATAAATATATGTACATAGATATAGGAGCGTCAAAGCGTCAAAAAATAAATAATCTAATAGCTTGACGATACAATTCACAAGTTACTTAGTTTTTTTTAAATATTTTATCAAATTATGAGCCACCGCAGGGGTCTATTTAAAATGGTGGTTGGGTGAACGAGCACACGGATGAGTCGCGCGTTGATGTCTTTTGGAAAAGTCGCTTTCTTTCATTAGGAAATTCTAATTTTATTTTCCCTTTCTTTCCCTTTGTATTTTTATCGTAAACATCTATGCTGTTACCTTTAATGGCTGAAGTCGGTCGCTCGTTTATAATTTTTTACCGAGAGCAATCAGGACCCAAGGACCCAATGTGAAATCCTGTATTGACGATTAAAAATATACATACGTAATTGTTCAAGTTTTCACTTCTGTCGGCACTCCTGGAGTGCCATGGTTTTTTTTTTGCCGCTCTGGTGGATTCTCCAAGCTCGGCTCGACGAGAGAGAGAGACGCGGAACGAAGCACCCATGCCCCATGCGTACGTGGGCTTCGTTATAACTACAGGGTGAAATTGAAAACATGCGACAAACCGAAATGGGAGATTGTACTCATCATTATGAATAACTTTTACTAAGGGACCAATGATGCAATCCCGAAAAAAAAAACATCTGTTCCCTACATTTATGTTCGCATAACTCGTCAAAATGTAGGGAACAGCTGTTTTTTTTTTTGCGATTGCATCTTTGGTCCCTCAGTAAAAGTTGTTCATAATGATGAGTACAATCTCCCATTTCAGTTTGTCGCATGTTTTCAATTTCACCCTGTATATTTTGTAAATAGTTAAAACTTACCTTCCTATCAAATTGAGATTTTAGTAGAGCCCCTTAATAATGCTCTTCACACTGACAGATCCAAATCATAAAAGGGACAGTTGATGCATGTGTCCTATCTTAGCCTTTGTTGATGGCTGTGTTTGTTTCAATTTCAGAGGCTCTCTATCAGTATGTGACGACCATGGTGTGTGTGGCCATCAAAGGCGTGCCCATCATAGGGGTCATACACTACCCCTTCCCACCGAGGACGTACTGGGGCTGGTACACAAAGAAACCATCAAGCAACATGCCCATGGTGGCCCATGTAAGTTTGAAATATGGTATTTTTAACCCCCACCGCAAAAACGAGGGGTGTTATAAGCTTGACCGCTATGTGTGTCTGTCTGTCAGTCTGTGGCACCGTAGCTCTTAAACGGGTGAACCGATTTGGGTGCGGTGTTTTTATTTAAAAGTAGTTTTTCTAGCGGTGGTTCTTAGATTTGTTTCATCAAAATCGGTTCAGCCTTTTGAAGATTATCAGCTCTTTTCTGGTTGATGAAGGGATTTCAGCATCTCAATAAATAGGTTATAGATAAATGGTGATCAGGACGAGGAATGAGGGTAAATTAGTATCAAACTTCACTGTGAGAAACGTACGCAATGCTGCGCAGATTTAAGCAAGACATTAAGTTTAAAAAACAGGAAATAAAAGTAAAATGAAAAATTTAAAAAAAACCCTGACCCATACAAAAACTCTAAAAAGAAAAAAAATCATTTAAATTATTGGCCTTTTAAGTTGAAGGTAATATTTTGATCAATGCATTGTCAAGTCAGGGGACGGTCAATGAAAACGCCAAACAAACGATGCCCAGCAATAATGAATGTAACTAATGCTATTGTAGAAAGAACAGACAGCTGTGCTGCTGGGGAGTTTGTTGCGCTACTTCTTCTTCCCACTAGGAAGTGGTGAAGGGCGGGCGTTTTGGGGGGACTGTCTTATGTAATTTTATTTTGTAGAATTCTTCTATTTCTAGTTAGAATAAATGACTTTTGATTTTGAAAGGATCATATTTTCATTAACCGTCCCCGACGGCGACGTGACAATGCTGTGATCAAATATTACCTTAAATGTTATTTTTTACTTTTTAGAGGTTTTCGTTTGAGTCGAGGTTTTTTAAATATTTAATTTTTAATGGGATTATATCAGCACCACAATAATAGGTATACTTTTATGAATGAATCTTAATTATCTACGTTTGAGTTCATAACTAACACCAGCTCATTTCATTTGACTAAACATATTTAGTCAAATGAAATGAGCTGGTGTTGATCTATCTCTCACCGAATCTTACCTGATTTAAAAAAAAAAAACATTCACAATCTCCAAAAACGCCTTACAGAATAAAGAGAACCAGGAGCACCCTAGAGTGGTGGTCTCCCGGTCTCATCCCGGCAAGGTCACAGAGATAGCAACCGCAGCGTATGGTCCTAAGACCACCGTCTCTTCCGCGGCAGGCGCCGGCTACAAAGTCATGGAGGTCGTGAACGGTACCTACGATGTGTACCTCCACGCGACCACCATCAAGAAGTGGGACCTATGTGCAGGAGATGCGATCATAAAAACAGTTCAAGGTAAAATGACGACGATCAAAGGTGAATCCATTGACTATTCACCGGATAGTGACGTGAAAGTCATTGGAGGCATTCTAGTGACCAGGTTCGACCATGATTTCTACCTGGATAAGTTACCTACAGTGTTGGATGGGGTACATTAGTGAAGTGACGTGTTTTGACTGACATTACTAATGTTGTTAAGTATGCTAAGTCGGAAGTTGATTCATGTTAATGTTACAGGACCTTGCCGCCAATATGGCATATCGAGTTTAAGAACTGGTAAGACCAGATACGGACGGAGATTTTTAAAATCACGCATTGTATTTTCAACTGTCGGTCATAGAATTGAGAATCGCCCATGGGTACGAGAGCTGTGGCTTTGAAGAGTTCTCTGTCGCTCATTCATTATTTTTATCACACGAACCGAAGCGTGCTCTACTTGTAGTTACCAAGTGTACAAATACACTATGGATGTGTGCGTTAGCCCAGGAGCTCTCGTACCGAGGGTCTCGGTACCGTCCAAGGCCAAGACTCGGGCGAAGTCGAAAGTGTGTGTGTGTTATGTGCTGACGCTACCTACTCGTTTTCACGCACACATTCTCAGCGTATTTGTACACTTGGTCACCATAGGCAAAAGGCCCATCGCTTCGTGAGATAAAAATACTATACCAGAGCTCGATGTGCCATATTTATGGGTAGAGGACTTTGTTATGTCTATGTAGGGTTTGTACGACGTGGGTGTGTGCTGCTGGTATCAGAGAAAATTTTGTACTTATTTTTTTTTATTTAAGTATTATTATATTATAATAATGCCTAGTTATTTTTAATTGTCTAGTCTTCCATGGCATACATTTTTTTTTCCACATTACATATTTCTGTATTGATTTAATTTACAGAGATAAACTGATTTAAGTAATTATTAGGTTTTATCAAACTAAAACTTTGAAATTAATTAATAAGTCTGTTATCGATTAATTTTTGAATATGACATGTTTGTGGGCTTGGGCTGTGAAGTTAAATTATGATGAATAATAATTATAAGAGGTTGTAAAATGTCTCAAATTGTCACAAAATATGGCTGCATATGAATCAATGAAATAAATTCACATTCGTTTTTTAGTTTTAAAAGTGTCTCAGTGAATAGTATTGTAAATACCTCTGAAACTAAATATTTAGTGTGAACCTACTGAGATAAAACAAGCGTCCATTGAACTATTTATTTATTTATCAATCATTAAATCCAATGAAGTGATGACATTTATATTTTATGTAAAATCAGAGCTGTACAAAATATTAACTGTTGTGAAGATTATGTACTGTACTAATTTTAGCAAAATAAAAAATATATTTCTGTACGTAAATATGTAGTATATTATATTGTAGTTAAATGCGTAGCTCGAATTATCTCAAACCAAATACATAGAAAATAATTTGGCATAATTCGTTAAATTATTCCGTGGTGGAGAGACCAAGGAATAAATTTTCTATGAATTTGATTTGTACGTATCAAGTTGTTTTTATTTTCTATGAATATGTTTTTTGGATGTAATCGCAACTGTAAGTCAAGTCACAACATACAATGCAATTGTATACTACTTTGCAATAGGCCCACCTAGGTGTAACTTATGTGTGTACAGACATAGTGCTTTGCAGCTACTGCACGAGTCCCTGTTCATCAGGCAACAATGAACCCTTGATTGAGTTAACAGTAGCAGCTAATGTCTATCTTCTTTTGAGTCAGCTCAGATAGAACGGAAAAGTACCCGAGCAATTTACTGGTTCCATTGAAAATAGGACCATATAACCATAGCCTATAGTAGAAAATTGCATGAATATCGACATATTCGGCTCCCGCATACTCGTGACTCATTTTCAATGGAGCCAGTGCTACAGTATTTTTTCCGTTCTGTCTGAAGTGCCCCTAAGTGTGCATTTCTATCAATTACTGAAAGGAATCTCCATTCTAGTAGATCTCAGTACTATTTGAAATTCCATCACCCCCTTTTTTACAGGGTGTTCATAATTATCCACATGATTTCTATATGAAATATTATTTTATATAATTTACTTAGTTACATTTTAATATTAGTAATGACATAATAATTATGGAAAGAAAGAAATGCACTTTGCAGTATTGACTATATTAGATGTAAAAGGTGTGTGCACACCAAAGCCCCGGGTGGCGGCGGTTTCAGAACGTTGAAACTTGTGTCATGCTCTGCAGCAGTACCACTTTCACTATATTATGTAAAAATTACAGGCCGCATTAATTATGAGGCCGGCTGCCAGGCTTTGGTGTGGAGACACCCTAACAAATCATTGTTTTGCAAAAACCATTAATTTGCGTGCAATAAGTAGTTGGTAAGTGGAATAAAAATAAGGACACATGTTTAACTATATTTTTATTTCAATAAATTAAGCAGGTTGTTTCAATAATACAATTATAATGCATTTCCGTAAATCATAAAGGTACAAATCACCCAGCAATTTTCATCTAATAATACAGGAATGTGTTGCTAGCCTAATGTGAAAGTTGCCATTCACAAAAATGTAAATAACTATCTTTCAAATGTGAATTTATGAACATTTCAACATAGCACCGGCAAATATTGCATAACAAATTGAGAATTATACTAATTTTCTGTCAGGGAGACAATTTGTTTGGGAAATTTATTTATTGCTAAATCCCTTGAAAATACTTTGATAGACTAGTTGTATGCATTGCAAGATGGTCCGTAAATAGATACTCTCGAGTGGCAGTCCGCGGACAAATGGAACAGATATTCACAGCAAGATAACTAGCTTGCATGTATAGTATATTTAGTCTATGATTCAACGAATCCAATTATTGACCTACGTAAATAAAATTTCATACAAAATTACATCCATCAACATGTAGAATATTTAACTACAAATATAAAAACAGAAATTATTGATGTTTATTGCATTTCATTATGCTCACAAAATATCCTATGAAAATCGAATGGCTAAATAATGAACTAATATGAACAAACATTAAGCATTTTTGACTAAAACTCCTAAAGCATTAAAGCAGAAATATAGTTTAACAAGGTGTCTGTAGCTTTAATACATCGTTTTAATAAATTGATTTTCTTTATAATTCAAAATTAAATGCTTTTCAAGCCTCAATATAACTTGTTTTTTGTAAATATGTATCATATGAAGGAACACTCGAAGCCGAATAAACAGGCTCTTAGCGTTTTATTGACATAGCGTGTATGTAGCAAGCAACTTGGTAAAATCACAATAATAGTAAAATTACAAAATTATATACAACTAAACAAAGGTTGACTGATGCGTGAACAAAGACTCCAATATGCGGTACATTATTTCATACCCTATTACTCTACTTACAGTATATTTTTAATTTCGCACTGACAAATCCTATCTGTTGGTATGTATATATATTTGTAGCTGAGCTCCCAACGCCAAGAGCCTAAACGACATCTAGAAACTCGCACTAATAGACATGTTGCAGATGGATTGTCGAAACCGCTGTTTTGCATAAGCGCTAGCCGTTTTACAAAACAACTCAGTTAATCATTTACACTCATACATTAATATGTATGAGTGAAAATGAATTACAGAGTTGTTATTGTACCTACTCGTTTTATTAATTACTGTTTCGGACGCCATTATTGTTGTGACACAGAGCCACGAGCGTAAAAATTTAGCACTAAAATCTACAATCTGATGGTTCATTTCACGCTGTTTTACATAACCCTCTAATCGATGGGGCCGCTGCATTGATAAACGCAAAACGTTTATACAATTCTGAGTGTACTTACTTAAAATTACTGAACTTTACTTCAGTAATTTTTTTAAAATGATGTTTAGGACATCATTCAGCTGTTTTAGATAACGGAGCTATTTTGTAAAACAGCGGATTCGACAAACCATCTGCGACAGACATATCGAATTCAGCATTACTATTTCATACAATTTGATGCGACTATGAAGTATGTACTTTTAAGAACGAATTATCTCAATATGCGTGGTTTCAAAATGTAGGATAGTGCACAGCGATTAGTCACTCGCTACAAACTTTAAAAGACAGCTGCATTATTGAACAATCTGGGTAAACTGCTTATTGAATGGGTATGTCATTAACCGACAAAATATTAATGACGATAAGGTATACATACATATTAATTGGTTTGACACAAAATACAAGTTATTCTTATTCTGGAGATGGAATAATCTAGATGTACCCGATTGGTAATATGGCACATCGAGTTAGAAAGAGACTGACTGTGAATTTTTTCAACATCTTGTGCCATATTAACGATCGCTTACTATATTTGTTTGGACACAAAACAAAGTTGTATAACAGACAGTATTGTTAGACAGAACACGGGTAGCTAGCTACTTCTACAGTTGAACAAATTATAAATTGTACTATTTACCCAAATCTTCAATACGTCCCAGCTTCCGTTACTCGTTAATTTATGTCCGCCAAGTCCGCCGGGTCCCCAAGTCCCGATGCGTGTGCGCACAGTGTCGCACCGTGTCGCAGTGTGTCGCACAGTGTCGCCGTGTGTTGCAACGTGTCGCCCTCGCCCGCCGCGCGTCGCCTCGCGCATTTGCCTCGTATGTACATAACATTTTACAATAACATACCGTTTAGTTATAACACTTAACACATACTGAGATTTATCGTCCATGCTCGATACAGCGACGCGGTGTTTTGTTAGACGGAGTCATCTGGAATGTTACAATTATGTTAGTCTGCAAATTAGTGGTCGAGTCACAAGTATTTATGTTTTTTTTTTTCAGTCAAAAGCAAATCTGAAAGATCAGGTGCGTATTTTTCGCAACCGGCGGCGGCGTGCGTGTTTGGCCTGTAGACATGGGTAGCTCGTGCGCGAGTGTTAGAAAAAGATAGCTCTTTTCGAATGTCGACGCTCTCGCTCACTCACACGCTCGCTAAACAGCTCACTAGCTCAGTTACCTCACTCAGACTCACTAGCTCAGTACTTCAGCGAAACACCGACGACCGACCGAATTCACCGGCCGAACGGCTCTTTCGGCTCCCTTCGGCATACTTCAGATCACATCATTCGTTCTTCGAACAATAGCTCTTCGGCACAAATACGTCATTGTAAACTTATCATATGACATAAATTACTGTAAATTTATCTTTATAGTTATGACTTTAAGTAGAAAATACTTTGGCACATTATAAATAGGAACCGCAATGTTTAACAAAAAGAAAAAAATAGCTAACAGTCGGTATCTGAGTCACTGAGCTATAGAAGAGCTAGTGAGTAATAAAGAGTCCAAACTTCCAAAGAACTATTCACTATTGAGCGAGCCGAGCCATCTCCTCCGACGCGCGTGCGGCATGAGTCAAATGAGCTAACAGTCGGCGTTTAACTAACTGAGCTATAGAAGAGCTAGTGAGCTAGCGAAGTGATATAGCTCTTTAGAGTGGAAATGCTAATCGCTCTTTTTCTTTTCAGCGAGCTATTTAACCCATGTCTAATGGCCTGTGGCGCGCTCCGTTTGGCCCTGGATTGGTGAAGGGTCAATCGGAGCGCCGAACGCGGTCGAGGCGTTAAGTCGAGATGGTGAAAAGAAACTCACACCAGGGCCTCTGATGTATGAACAGGAACGATCAAAAAAAGACTAAGAATCGTAGCAGGTGGCGTTTTTAGTTTCTTCCTAACCCATGAGAAAATTGCGTGACTTTATATATGTGTATAAATTAAACAATAATAAATGACTATTTCAATCCGAGCCACAACTGAGATATTGGCTATAATGATACAACCTACATTTACACTATCCCATACATCTTCACCAGTGTTGTATTAGACAGTGAGACTACTAAGGAATTCTTATTTTTAATACATGGGGGCAGCACTGCAGTCTTCTTTTAACATTCAGAGGCCCATGTCCAGCAGTAGAATATTTATTTACGTTTCATTATTGTTGCTGCTACTGACAAGTCTGTCAAAATGACAGTGATCTTTATTTTAGTTACAACTTGCAATTGCCAGCGGCTCCGCCCGCGTCAGCTAATTTACACAAAACTTTAACAAATTATAAACCTAAAACTTCCTCATGAATAGTGATAGAAGAGTGCTTCTATTGGTGAAAACCGCTTGAAAATCCATTCAGTAATTTTGAGTTTATCGCGAACAGACAGACGCGGCGGTGGATTTTTGAGTTTATCGCGAATAGACAGTCGCGGCGGTGGATTTTTGAGTTTATCGCGAACAGACAGACGCGGCGGTGGATTTTTGAGTTTATCGCGAACACACAGACGCGGCGGTGGATTTTGTTTTATATTATGTAGTGATAGTGATGATGATAGGTTATTTCTGTCAGAGGTACAAAACCAGGAAAGGCTTGAAGTGTACCGTTACAAAGTGCCCTCGTACTTCAATTATATCCGTACACGTTCAGTGTACGTACCAATGCACTCAAATATTGATTTCCTTATCTAATCATTGGCACTGTGGTGTGTATTGAATATTAATATTTGATTATCCTTGATATGCTATCTTTCTAGATAAGGCATGCAACTATGGGAGAATTTTGTATTTCGTAAAATTGCCTTGAAATAAGAACTAATTAAAATGATCTTTTTTTTTCTACAACATAAGAAAGGGTTAGGCAGAGGTGTACTGTAAGTACACCAACATTTCGCCAGTTATGTTCAAGTCCCATGTTACAGGGGGCAAGCCTATTCCTATCACCCAGGCAAAAATCCAGACTCCGGGCTGCTACTGACCAATTCCTGATAGAAAAATCCAATAACACTGCCCGACCTGGTTTCTTGCCTCTTCTACGTTTTGGAATGGGGAATTAGCTTCAACTTTCTGACTAACTGACCAACTTTTTGACAGGTCGTATAGCAGTAGAACTTGCGACCACTAGAACAAGGAGGCATTGTTTTGCGAAATTGTATTGAGAAAGCAAGATGCGGCGTTACTCTCCATTACAGTTTATGTCAGCTGTATTACTTCGCTATCATAGATGGCCATGATCACAAAATGGGAATCATTATTTCAGCCGAAAGACGTCTACCTAGTACTAGACATAGGCCTCCACCAAGCACTACCACTTTGACCGGTTCTGTTCTCCTCGCATCCGGCGGATTCCTGCACCCGTTGAAATGGGTAATGAATTCAATAAAATATTAAATTGAATTGTGCTCACCGTGATACCACCATTTCGTTTTCTTAGGATTTTTGTTGCAGGTCTTAACGTAAAATGAGTTATCTGGTGGCCGTTTCTGAAACACAAAATAAAGCAGGTTTATTTTCCCGACTACCGGGGTAGGCAAAATCATTTTGCCACTAATAAAAGTGAACCATACAATTGGGTCTGGGCAAGTAAAAACTTGTTTGTTTCTGGGAATACGCTGTTCAGAAGAAACCTCAGTGAACAAAACGATTGTGCCTCGGAAAGCACGTTAAGCCGTTGGACCCGGCTGTCATTAATAGATCAGTGACAGTCGTAACGCGTCACACAAACCCGCAAATCTGTCAACCAGTCTTACCAAAGAGTATTTTGTTACCCACAGTAACGGGGTCGTGGAGCTCAGATAGTCAGACAGGTAAAGTATTTGTACTCAGCATCTGGTTAGACTGGAAGTCGACCCTAATATAGTTAGGAAAAGGATAGGCGGATGATTAAGAAAAACGGGTGTGTTTGCGTACCTTCTCCTTACAGCTACTGAGCATGGACACGATTGACAAACAGACAGACTGCACGGATAAGGCTGGCGACCAGTCGTCTGTTAGTATGGACAGGCAAATGTGGCCGTTGGAGTATACGTGCGGGTGTATCGGGATGTTGTTGCCTATGAACGTCACCTGGAAACAAAGTAAAAACACATTTACAACGATTACAAGAAAAAAGTTTCTGCCATTTCTGTGACGTATCGATAAAGTTCTGATTTGTTAAAATGTAGTCATCATAATGTTCCCACTGCTGCGACAGGCCTCCTTTCTGTGAGATGGAGTGAACCATAATCCACCATGCGGGCCCAGTGCGGGTTGGTAGATATCACACATGTCTTTTTGGTTTTAGGAGATGCCAGTTTCCTCACGATGATATCCTTCAGAGTTTCGAGAACAGTGGTGATGAAATAATTTAGACAAAGTAAAGCACTTCTCTGGGTTCGAACCTATGACCTACAACTCGTAAGTCGGGTTCAATAGGTACTACTGGGGCACCACAGCTCTCATATGTGGACTAGATAAGATATAATTAATTCCAATTCCCAGCCCTCATCAACTGCAAATCTGCAACATACTCTTGAAATATCTCGACAACTGCGTTTACATTTAAGTTTCTATTTGTGTTCCGCAAAAAGTATAATCAGTCAAAAGAACTTATATACTCTCTCGTAACTTAGAATACCCAAATTGTAATTTTCCAAAGCCTTCCACGTCAAAAAGCAAGGGTTTAACAAGACCATTATCTAACGCTTAATACCGGTTTACTACCGACCCGAGAATCCAGGGCACAATTAATAAACGATTTAAACTCACTTAGTGCGAAGGATTAGCCGCCCACGTTCTAACGTTCTAAAGACTCTTCTCCAGCTGATTAATTTAGTCTGAACCGGTGAACTGTAGCACAATGACCCATTTGAACCGATAATCACTGTTCTAGACTGTTTAAGATACGAGAAATTGGTTTTTGGTGCGAATGTCTTGTCTCTGTTTACTACAATCTTTTATTTGACTTGTGTTATCTTTTGTGAATAATTGACTAAAATAAGAATGACGATGACAAATATTGCTTTTGTCTCAGTTCTAAGGGAGAGTCCAACCTTTTTTGAGAACAGCGTTGTGCTGCAGTGACTTTGCTTTTTGAATGGACATCGAATTAAAAATACGGGTCAAGTTGAAAACCAGCGTCAGGCACTAGTTGTCTGGGTTTTTGCTGAACTAGGCTTTTTTGGCGCAGCGCGAGGCATACTGACCTGCTAATTTCTTACACCGCACTTTACACATTTTACTTTTAATCTGCTGTATTTGTGTGCCTTTTAGTCTACATAGTAAATATGTATTTTCTTTATTTCTTTTCTTTTCCAAATGTTTGTAGATTTGTCTAGCTGCGTACCGGTTTTCAAATTAAATGATAATGTTTGATTCGCAAAACAGCTAAGCAAAATGAAAAGGAGGCGTTATGAGGAAAAGAACAATGGATATTAGGTTTTGTTGGATTTCTTTTTTAGTTACTCATAACACCGTATTCTAGAGATAAGGATCAAATACTATGGTGACAAATTGACTCAGCTGCTATGAGGATACAGCGATAAACACTTGATAAGGGAAACTCAATGCTGTGGAACTTGCATTACAGTTTAATATAGCAATAAGAGCTTAATTTCAAAATCCTTTGTGACTTTTATAAATGACCACAATGTTTTTGGTCAAAATTAGTCATATGACAGCGAATGACGTCCTTCGCACAAACACAAGAATTAATTACTTGTCAAATCCTCGTATTCACGCTACAATGATTTTATCGGATTTTGCGTAATAATAATAAGTGATGTTTACCATAGTATGATAAACGACTGCTGATTTGAATGCACTCTAAAAATATACTGGCTTGACCGCTCAATATGTAAATGATTATAATAAAGTCTAGCGATGAGGACGTTCAGTGCGTTTGTACTTCCTTCATAGACAAAGATGTTAATTTTAACAGCATAAGTACCTACTACTTCATGGGGCGACGAACCCACGAACGCGTGGACTAAACGTAATGTAAGTTTGAATAATTTTAGAAATGAAAATACTCGTTTCGTAGATATTATTTACTAAATTTTAAGACTTTTTCATATCTTACTACCCCTAAGAAATGGTGAAATAAACTCTAGGGTCAAAGTCTGTTTTAAAGTCCAGATATAATATTGGTCAAATTATGTGAAGACAATGTAGATTAATGACCGAAATGGTCATTTGAGGCCAGAACCACACAGATTTGAATGGGCCAGTCTACTCAGTGCAAGCATTTGTCAGTAAGTGTAGCTGAAGTGCCTGTTGCGAGAGAGAAAGTTTGACGTAATCTTTATGTTACGTTGCATATTACTTGCTAATTTTAGAAGGCCTATATTTTATTATGGTGTTGGGCAAGCTTCAAAAGCTGCATTTAAAACAGGCGCAGTAGTAAGTCAAATTAAGAAATAGGCTAGGTTTGGGTTGAGAAAACGCTACAAAGACGCGCGGAATTGATATGGCCAAAATTCTAAGTGAAAATGCTCCTTTGTATCGCATTTCTATAGTAGTTCTAGCTCGTAAAACAGTCGACACTGCAAAAGGCGTATTACTAAGTGACTCGTCTGAAAATAGTTTATTGCTTCGAACACTCGAGAATGGCGCGGGCGTCAAGTTAATTTATTCATAATTAAACTGATTGAAGTGATGACGGCATTGACAGCACATGAAACAATGTAACGAAACTTATGAATCGTGAAAATAATGAAGTATTATATTGATATTTAATGTAAGAGACTTTGACCCCGAGTTAGTTTGGCCATTTCTTCTCAGGGGTAGTCAGATCATAGGAAATGGCGAAACCATCTAGCTTATTTGTTCGTGTCGTGCAAAAGTGATTCCTTTATTCTATTTACAGAATAAACCATTTTATTTAAATCACCATCGGTCAAATAAAGCGCCAGCTAAACAGGCATTTGTGCAGGTTTCCAATTGGGCAGTCATCTTGGGTCTTTTTTTTGGAATGACATCTCGCACGTCAACCTAAGGGGCTGTTGGCTGCTTAACCGGACTTGTTTGTGGTAACCTTAATAATTTAAGGCTCCCAGCCAGGGCTTGAAAACTTAAAACTATAGCGACTGCTCGCTAAGGGCACCCCCTGTGGGGTACAGACCTCGGCTTATAGCATCGCTGTTGCTGCCCGCAAGGGACATGGCCCGCTGGATCGGACTGAATCTTGGATTCTCCAATGAAATTATTTTAATACCGATCGACTCAGATTAAGTGCCTGATCAGTGAATCTGTCAAATATCATATTAATTTACTTATCAATTTGTAGTGTGTGTGTGGTCATCATTTATTTATTTTAACAGGATTAGTTCACTCGATGCATCACTATCTAATTCTGAACCTAACAATATGTCGCATATTATTATGGCTTCGAAGTTCTCATCGATAGTTGCGTACTGATTGACTACAGTTATAAATACAAATAGCAGAAAATCAATAAAATACGTTGTAGCATTTCAGATGGGGTTAAGGTTTTATTTGAACGAGTACTTGGGTTTACGTCTACCGGGTGATCAAAAGCGTCCTCTGCTAACTAACAACAATAAAGTCGGTTAAATAACCGTATGTATGTCGTTTAGCCTAGCCGAAATCAATCTGCCTAGCCTATTCCCAACTATTTTGGGGTCGGCTTCCAGCCTTACCGGCTATATTTAACATGGAGCGACTGCCTATCTGACCCCACAACCTAGTTACTGGGTAACACGATACTCCTTGGGTAGACTGGTTGTCAGACATTTGGGCTTCTGACTACCCCGTAACGACTGTGACCCATCCACGAACCGTTAGCCTAGTCACATTTCCGAAATGACACAAATAGGCCCAACGAAGCTTCGTTAAAAAAGGTTAACCTGTCTTGGTTAAGCTTAATGTAATACGATTTATGCGCCATAATGTGTTCTGCTGTGATGCTCAAGTATGCAAATTAAACTAGTTAAATATTTACCTTTATTCAATAGAATTGGGTTTCGGAAAAGGCTAGAAAATTACGCAATGCAGTAAGATAACACCTTGATGGAAAAATGCTGCCAAAATATTTAAAACGATAGTTAAACCACAAAACAACCTAGGCGAGAGGAATCGAGGTTATTCAAGATGCGAGAAAAAAGTATGAGCCCCGTTTTGAGACCCATAGTAATAATTGTTCAAATATTAGGTATACATACATAAATAAACACACGCCCTCTTCCCCATGGGGGTAGGCAGAAACTACACATCGCCTCCTGCTACTACATTCTCATTTAGCTCCGTTTACGTTCATACATCTGCACTCTAATTGAGTAATACATTATCAATTACAATCTGAATCATTTTGAAGGATATTGCTGATCTATTGCTTCAAGCGTTCGGAAAATTAGTCTTCTCAACAACAACGTAAATAACGCAATGTATGTTGTTGAACTGTCAAAATGACAGCCATTCCTACTATTACTGTGTTAAACAATTTCCCCGCAGCAGGCTTAGCATGACGCTTTCTATTTCTACTCTACTGTAGAGTAGAAATCGCATGTCTACATTTCTCGATACAAAACTGTAAATTTTTGTCTACTCTTCCGTCGACAAAACACTTATCTACGGTTCTCGTGCTAAGCCGGCTGGTCATACACGCGCACCGCTTGCGTGTAGTTACTACGCACCTGATTTTTCTGAAGAACATCACCAATAAGGTCAGTACATGTCCTCGAACCTTCGACCTTGTCTAGTTTTAAGTACTAGTATTCTAGTCAAGCCGTATGTGCAGTTAACGTAGCTATGTGTGTCATGGCACCCACGACAACTATACGGCTTTGGATCGATAAGTAAATTATTTTATGAATACCGTTAACAGCGTAACTTACTTTAGTACCTTGGTTTAATTATAATATCGTACTATTTATTCGCAAAAAAACATGTAAGAAATAGCTTCTGCTCTCGGCTTCATCCACGTGGATGTCGGAAAATATCCCACCGGAACATGTACCGGCCAAAAGCCCGTTACTCCTTATAACATCAACTATCTGCCAGTGACTCCCGTCAAAATCGGTCTAGCTCGTTTCGGAGATTGAACGGAAAACAAAACAGATAAATTACAAAGTTATAAGTATATTCGACACTAGGCAAAAATGCTGTAATTTCGAAATTACAAACAGACATTTAAATTTGATTTATTTGCATAGATAAACAGTTGGGAAGGCTAAATAGGTGCAAAAGCGTGTTGTCACTAAACTATGAATAATTCTAATGACTAATTAACGATCATAATTATTGTTGCTGAGAAGTTTAATTGTAGCACCAAGGCTTTGAAACAAAACGATCAAAATTAAACGCTGCAATTTTTTTACTGGCAGACTTTTTCATTCAGAATTTTTAATTAATTAAATCTTAGTACGTAAATTAATTATTTACGCTGATATTTAGATTAACACAGGCGGTTAAGTGTAGCGGTTACTTTTGTTTTATGGCAGATTTTATTGTTCAGGTACCTAAACAGAACGATAATAAACGTAACATCACACCTGTATATCCCAAAGAGTTAGACAGACGAGTACGTATACGCACATTTCGCCAGTTATGTTTCTATGTCCTATGTAATAGGGGGCGAGACAACTGCTACCTAGTGCTGGGACACAGGCCTCTTCTCTGTGAGAAAGAGCGGGCCCAGTGCGGGTTGGTAGATGGCCCATGTCTTCGAAATTTTGGTTCAAAGACATGCCGGTTTTCTCATGAAACATCCTGAAGAAAACATTCCTTCACCGTTTTGAGAGCAGTGGTGATTAAATAATTTAGACAAAGTCAAGCGCCTGTCTCGGTTGGAATTTACTACCTACAATTTAAAAAAAAAACCGATTAGTTATAAACATAAGTATCTTTTAGCAGTTAACCACCATGGTACCCAGGAGCATAACCTAACTCATGTAATCAACAATCATGACACACGATCTATGGCTGCTGGCAAATTCAATGTACCCAGAGTCACTAATTACTTTGGTGAAAGAACCCTAAAAACGAATACCATATAGGTATATTGATCGATCTGCCAGCTGACATAAGGAGTGAAATGAACAAAAACTGTTTTAAAAATAAATTAAAAAATATTATTTGGAAATATGTTAAAGTGCTACCTCAAAATAATAATTAACTGTGAGTACTAAGTTTATTGAGTGTATAGACACTCACCGACCCCATAGTCAAACCATTACTACGGTTTTGTGGGGCTTAGTTTATAAGTTATACTTACCATAAGTGAATAAATAAATAAATAATAATAATAACTCGGTAAGTCGCGGCCGTTACAACTGCTCTTTATTGCTACCAATCAGGCACAAGTCCAGACTCCAGGCTGCTACTGAAAAACCCAATACCACTTTTGGCTCATCCAGGTATCGAACCCAGACCACTTGCTCAGCAGTAGCGCTTGCGACCACTGAACCAACGAGGCAGTTAAAATCAACGATAATAACTATGGGCCAGTGAGCATCTAAATCGTGAAACTATTAACACATAGCTGTTAACTTTTACATAAACGTTATCTATTTACATAGGTATTCCATGTCATCTAGGTATGTATACTTGATAGTATATTTGCTCATCACTTAATTACATAAGGAACTGAGCGAAGAGGCAGCGACTAAATGTAAGTGGGTACTACAAACTTGTTATTCTAGATTCCTGATAACATTATGGATTTAAAAAAATACGCGGAAATGAACTATTGGATTATTTTTATTAAATAAACGCTTGCCGCGCTGGTGTCATGCATGGTGGCCATACTAATTTGAGTGAACCAATTACGATTTGTGCACTTTTATAATTTCTAACGTGACGATATTATCGTGGACGTCCACGACCCCGTCCATAAAATGTATGGAAATACGTGCTCGTTATAACGTTATCGCAGATCTTTGACAGTTGTTACGGGTCGTCAGAAGCCCGAAAGTCTGACAACCAGTCTTACCAAGTGGAAGTCAGATAGGCGGTCGTTCCATGTAAAATACTGGTACTCAGCTGCACCCGTTTAGACTGGAAGCTGACTCTAAAATAGTTGGGAAAAGGCTAGGTAGATGATGAGACTTATCACAAAATACTTTTTACGTGTCTGACTGTCTGTTAGTTCTGGTTGATCTCGGAAAAGGCTGGACCGATTTTGACGGGACTTTAAATGGCAGAAAGCTGATGTTATAAGGAGTAACACGTGGGATCATTTCGGACATCCATGCGGGTGAAGCTGCAAGAAGCAAGTACTTGAATCAAATTAATCTTTTGGTCGTTGTATAAGTGAATCTCTACTATATAATCTATACCCACTGATTAATTAAACTGTGGATAAAATAAAATACCTACTTATGTAAGTATTCAATATTTTAACGCAACACGAACCGGTCATTGGAATTAATGCTTGAAATATTTATTAATTGTGTAAGTCACATTGCAATGTTGAAATACAGAATATATATATCTATAAATATAAAAATGAATCCCTATTTCCTTTGGTCACGGCATCACACGTGAACGGCTGGACCAATTTTGCTAATTCCTTTTTTGTTGTGTTTGTTATTGTCAGGAGAAGGTTCTTATGAAAGAAAAATTAAGAAAGTTGCGCGTAACATATATCTACGTATATAAAATGCGAATTCGATTTTCATAGTTAAGACAGGAAAACGTCTGTCGGGTCAGCTAGTTTTTTATAAATATTAACGTTGACGCGAAACGAAACAATGTATTGTGTACAATCTGTAATTAAATGTGTAATAGTAGAATAGGTGGCTATTTCCGGAAAATCTCCAGTCAGCCAGCCAGGCCATCACATCATAGTGAACCACTATATTTTAATTATTTTTTTCTATTAGGGAGGACGAATATTTTTTTACTCTTGGTATTTCTCATTTTTATTTTATACTAGCTGGCGCTAGCCGCCTCGCCTGGGTGGATGTCAGAAATTATTAATATTCCACGGGAACGTACTACCGGGACCAAAATAAGCCTCTGTTGCTCCTTATAGCATCAGGTATCTGCCAGTAATAGTCCCATCAAAATCGGTCCAGCCGTTTCGGAGATTAGTTCCGCTACTTCTTCTTCCCAGCTAAAGCACTAGGAAGTGGTGAAGGGCGGGCGTTTTTGGGGGGACTGTCTTATGTAATTTTATTTTGACGTTCAAAAAGAGCTGACTCTCAGCCTAGTTTGAATAAATGACTTTTGATTTTGATTTTGATTAGCCGGAACAAACAGATACACATACATTTTTTTTAAGAACCGTATATACTTTCATATGCATTTAGTAAAAAGCTGTTATTTTGATATTACAAACAGATACTTCAATTTTATTTATCTAGTCCTACTAATATTGTAAATGTGAAAGTTTGTATATTTGTAACTCAATCACGCAAGAACGACTGAAACGGCGGAGTTGGATGACCAAACCAACCGCCGTTTCAGTCGTTCTTGCGTTGCAAAAAAAAAGTGTGTGCACACTTTTTGCGCAAAGGATATTGTTTATTCCAGTTGTACGCTCCCGTGGGACAACTTCCGACCCCAAGAGGGCGAAGCCGCTGGAAAAAGCTAGTATTTGTATAAATGTAAAGATTCATTTTAATCTACAATACAGTCGATATTAAGCAGCACTCGTAGAAACGATTTATTAGTATTTTATATCTTCTTGTACTAACAATAAAGCTGAAGAGTTTCGTTAGTTTGTCTGAGCGCGCTAATCTCTGGAACTACCAGTCAGATTTGAAAAAAATATTTTTGCATTTCATAGGCAAATGCTTGAGGAAGGCTACATAAGGCTATATAAGCCGAGCAAAAGAAAAAATGTCAGAAAAACGTTGAGCGAAGAAAGTAATAGAGCGGTCAGCAGGCTTAGCACGAGGACCGTAGACTAGCGTTTTGCGTTAACTTCGGAAGAGTAGACGAAAATGACGTTTCCGTATAGACAGTTGACAGTTTTTTACCGAGAAGAACGATTTCTATTCTACAGTAGAGTAGAAATAGAAAGCATCATGCTAAGCCTGCAGGTGATGTGACGCTACGGGGTGGGTGGGGGATAGGATTAGCAACTTTTTCTGAGTATTTCTGGTTTCAGAGAAAGTAAATATTACTAGAGTACCATTTATTCATTTCTTTACGTATTTCTTTGCACTTTAGCTCATTTTAATCAATTATCACAGTGGAAAATATAGAAAAATCCGCAGAAAAACGAAATCACTTGGCTCAAAAATGTCAGATGAAAAAAGTATTTTGGCGTACTCTATTAGTGTTATACTATAGTACACCCATAAGAAAAAGAATATAATACTCTATTTTAGAGTACGGTTGGCAACCCTAGTCGGAGAGCAGGAAAATTGACGCGGAAGTCGCGGGCAGAACCAAGCACACCAGCACGTTATCCAATATCTACTACCTACATACGAGTATTGTAAAAAGAGTGGTACACTTAGCATAAAAATTACCCCAAATCCCAAACATATTGCACTTTTGTTGATTTTTAGGCAAATAGTCGTCTATTTATAGTTTTTTGTGCAGCTTTTGTTAACTCGAATTTAGATCCATAATACTAGCTACAGAATGCAGTAAACACTAGTATTCTCTATAGTTTCCCAAATGAGTCAAACTAATATGGGAGTGCTGCTAACTCCCCCCTTGCGTGACTATTACATTGCATACTGTCGCATTCCCTATGACGTCATTCCAATCAATTTTTTTTTTACAGATAAACTGTTCAGACAAACAAATCAGCCAAACCCACCACCCAAAGGTGGACTGGTAGAAAATGCCTTTGGTATTAAGTCCGCCTCTGTACATTTCTGTGCGTGAAGTATTAAATAAATCAATCAGCCACAAAATAGTGGCAGAGCTGATTGTCCAGGGTGTACATCTTTGTACTTATTCCCACTCACAAAGGTTTTTTTTACATGTTAAGTGTGTATGAAGCAGATACAATGACACGATCAATCACTATGACCCATAAGTGTGTCACTAATAAATAAACTCATGCACTTACTTCAGGAGAGTCAAATGGGTACTTGTTTGTGAATTTAAACTGCAATACAAATTTTTCGCCTTCATATAGTGTGCCGGGAACGCCTTCCATGTGTACAGTCCACCTGACAAAGACAAGGAAAAACTTATGTCAATTTATTAATTCTAAGGTAAAATGATGTAGACGAAGGAATAATAAAGTCTTCGATAAAGAGATTTGAATATTACACAAATTTTCTTGGAACTTGTGAAGAATGATAGTTAGAAAATATTATGCAAATGTACAATGAATATGTTTAGTATATTGTTATTTCTAACCCTTCTGGGTCACTTCTAGGCCCTGATTCACTATGGCCACTTAACGATTCCTTACCTTGAAACCACGCCAATTCCTTAGATCACACACGACATCTGCTAATATCATATTAATAATATCGAAAAATCGTCTTGGAACATACAGAATATGACATTTCGTTTTCTTACCATTACATTGGTTTTTACAAACACGATATTGACATAGTTTCAACATAGTAAGATTTCATGGGGAATCATTATGATCATACAGAATTGGGGCCCTGCCTAAACCTTCACAGAATAACAGGTGTGATGTTATGTTACATGGTAATCTTACTTTCTCATGGAGGGCAGATTATGATACAAATAGTTGCAAAATTAATGTGTCCATTATCTTCTAAAAAGAGACAGAGCTGTGAGATGTATCGCAGTAATGGCACATGACCAACAGGGAACTAGATAAGGAACAGAGTTTTAAAGAATAGCTGTATTGCAAATAAAGAGAACTTCAGCTCAACATGTCAATGTCAATCCCAGAACTAAGTTTAAGTGAATCCTTCTATGAAATGGTCAAAGCTTCAAACCAAACCATTTATTCCTTTGCATACATCGTCCTAAGCTGACCCCAAGAAAGTTGGGAAAAGGCTAGGCAGATACCTAGCCTTTTCCCAACTATCTTGGGGTCAGCTTCCAGACCAACCGGTCTGGAAGCTGACCCCAACTGGTATTCAGCTGTAACTGGTTAGTTACAGCTGAATACCAGTATTTTACATGGAATGACAGCTTATTCTTCTACATACAGGAGTAATTGTTATTTGTACAAAATGTTTTGTCTTTTTTTGTTGTATTAGAACTTTGCACCCAAGACTTGACTGGTGATGACAAGTTAATTTATAATATTAAATTATATGCGACACATGGCCTGTGACGACAGGACAGACATGAGCATGAATAAATAACATCACATGACATAAAAAATGCAAGCTAGCACAAAAGTGAAGAACCAAGTTTATGTAAAAAAATTGTTGCATCATACAAAATTAAATGAAGTAGGTACCACTATAGCTGGTACTTATATTTATTTTATGTGTTTTTCTACTCTGGTAGAAGAATAATTTTAGTTTTTGTTAATAAAAACACTAGAAAGAACCTATGTACTATGGTATATTTACTTTGTTCTAAAACTGATTCTCAAAACTACAAAATGTTCTAAGAAACTTCTGAATAAACGTTGATTGATTAAATGATAGTAGATAAAACTATTTATCTATATCAATGTTTACATAACTGCATAGTGTTGTTTTGACATCATCAACATTATACCCAGTCAAGACGAAGGCTACTAAAAACACCTAATTGCTATACTTAATTACAAAAACATTATTCGAAATAAATCGATCAGTGTTTACATAGGCATTTAATTCACACGAAATGGTTCTTCATATTTTTTTGTTTGTAGATAGACGAAGTATGCAGTTGTTTACTTACAGTGTTAGATTTTGGCTGGCCTGATCTCCGTCTACGGTGACTCCTGGTGGCGGTTCCTTCATCAGGGACATGAGTTCTTTCTGTAATCTCCGCTAAAACAGACATCGTACCATATTTTACCCGACAAATGTAAAAGTTATTTGTATATTGGACACAACTTCTACTTCCGGGGACAGGGAAAACTTATTATTCTACAACTTTCAAAGGTAGAGCTTATTTTTCTTCAATACAATAAAATTGTGACAAAAAATCTAATAGCAAAACTGTCACAATACGGTACCCATTAGAATTAAGATTTCACAGCTATTTATGTAACTGATTCGATATTGTTATACAAAAGACATTATACACGTAAAGCATTAACGTTTAATGTGTTTT
The DNA here is from genome assembly GCA_947359405.1 of Antitype chi. Taxonomy (NCBI): domain Eukaryota; kingdom Metazoa; phylum Arthropoda; class Insecta; order Lepidoptera; family Noctuidae; genus Antitype; species Antitype chi. The sequence goes on from OX375823.1 coordinate 2,022,143, forward strand.
GTAAAGCGTATTATTTTAATTATTTTTACTTACCTCAGACGGGGACATAGCCGCCATTGTAATCCAATTAGACGTTTGATGTTACTAGTTTAAAAATATTATTCTCCTGGTCAGTTCATATTTTCCTACCAGAGATCGAATCTTTATCTTTCCATTTTAAATTCACGTGGAATGCTTAATCTTCATAAATTGGGTAGCGTGCTTTTTCTTTTTTTATTGAAAAGAAGAGGAATTCAATGTTGAATGTACTGCAGTCGAGAAATAATTTGCATCTTAGCTTTTATTGCAACACATTGGAATAAACGTCAACATTTTAATTCGGATACGCTTTCAAGAGTAACCAGTGCTAGAAAAATCGACTAACAACCAAAGAGAACAATCAATATGCTACCATTGTTTGTTAGACATACTCACAGACATATAAAATATGTCTGTGGACATACTGTGGTTAGATATCGACATAAATGAGTAATTTTAATTTACGTTAATTTAGAAGTCTATCTAGATAGGTGAAAAGTTTTTTAAATGTCTCTTTTCTGGCTATCCTTGACGGCCTTACGTCATGTCTTCATTATTAAACCCTCGACGACCGACAGTCTTACGAGTATATCAGGTAGGTCAATATGTACAAGTAAGGCGTCAAGATGAAAGATTTAATAATATGTTATTGCTATAAACTATTGAGCTCTCTCGACTGTCTTCAATCACCATCATCAAATCAACTCCAGGTCTCTTACAAGCTGTACAGTACTACTTAAAGTGACAAAGTTCACAAGTGAAGAAGTAGGTGTGCCTGTTTTGGGGCAGTAACGGACCAGGTAAAAGGACGCGAGGCGCACCACCCTTGACAGACCTCCCCCCCTCCTCACCCCCTCAGTCAACCAGTGCTTAATTTTATTTTTCAATTTTAAAAAGGGTCAAATTCAAAGTATACCCGATCGAATAAAAAAAGAATCATCGAAATGTGACTAGAAGATCGCACAGGAAGATCGCCATCTTTTAGTTAGTTTTTTTTTTGTGATTGCCTCTAATTTACTCTCTTCTTGTCTCTGGTCAGTCTTCCGTCAATCAAATACATTTTTTAATCTGTGCTATGGTGAAATAGTTTGTTGTTGTGAAATGGAAATAAAATTGGAATTTAATTTAATTTTTCTATCGATAAACAATATTTGTTGCTTTCTATTTTCTTCGTTGATAGAACCAATATATTGCAACTGTTATAATCTAGAAATGTGATTTACCTTATTATTGTTATTCAACTTTTTGCGAAATTTTGGTTGAATTTAGGCGGCCACAATGGTTTCCCACGGTAAAAAATCATCAGCTGAATGGATTATTGACCAGCTTAATGTGGAGAATGCCAAATTAGTAGCCTTTGTGTTAGTCATAGGGTTTATTGGCTACCATGGAGTTTTACATCTCAGATATGGTAAATATTAACCTTATACCTTTGAATTTTTACCTTAACGTTGCTTTTTGTGTTATTCTGGGTATCCAGGCAGTACCTAAGGCCAAGATTGAAGTAAGAGAATACATAGATTTCACGGTTAAAGGTGGATAAAAAATAGACGGCACCAATTATTTATATTTCAATTTTATTTAACTTTGCCCCAAGCAGCTCATGACTGTCAACATAGTATGCATGTCTGAATTTAACCCTTGTGTCCCCAGGGTCGGACTCGTGCACATGGCTCCTCACGTCTGGTCGATATAAAGGTGATCACGAGTGGCAACCGTATGGCTGTATGTTACATAGATACTCCAAAACGTAAGTTCTTATTTGATAAATTTTAAAACAACAGTTTTAATGTTTTAAATTTCTTGCTGTACCATAAAATAAACAAGTATTTCAGTACCACAATAGAATGCGAGTAAATCAATAAAAACAAAGAAATTGCAATCCTGAAAGAGCTCTAACAAAAATATTTTGCTACATAAATTATTCTTCGTTCACATTATTAACAATATTGCCTTGACTTTAATAGCTCAGAAAAGACCCACACTAAAATATTTATAGCATTCATTCAACCTTTTGTAAGAGCAAAGTAACGGAGTAGTATAAAAATATTACTAAAGATTGCAGTGCCCTCCATTAAGTCCTTGAGGGCTCAGCAAAGACCTTTTAAAATCTATCACTACGATTACTACTTCTACACAATAGACACAATTTTCAAATATTATTCATATTTTTATTAAATTACTAGCTTTTGTAGGCAGGGGCAAAAATTATACCAAGGTGTAATATTACTGGGGTTAAAACTATTATATGTGTTAATCCAGGTTATAAACTGTGTGTACTCTATGTGCCAAATTTCATCCAAATCGATACTGCTGTTTTTGCATGATTGAGTAACAAAGGTATTAGTTGAAGGTCATACAGGTGTATTCCCCAACCTCGTCACACCCCGATGATGAGGTGGAGACTATGTATGAGGATATTTCCAGAGCCATGCATGGTTCCAAAACTCACTTCACCGTTGTCATGGGGGACTTCAATGCGAAACTGGGCAAATGATGCGATGATGCACTGCGAGTGGGGCAATTTGGAGTTGGACGTAGGAACCAGGGTCACCTACTTGCTAGTTTTATGGAGAAGGAAGGCATCTTTATGATGAACTCCTTCTTCAAAAAACGTGAGCACAGGAAGTGGACCTGGCAGAGCCCTGATGGTGCAACCAAAAATAAGATTGACTTCATTATGTCGATGAAGAAGCAAGTATTCAATGATGTCTCTGTGATCAACGCTGTGAAAACTGGTAGTGATCACCGTTTGGTAAGAGGCACATTGAATCTCAATATCAAGCTGGAAAGATCTCGGCTGATGAAGTCTACGCTCCGTCCAGCACCGATCGAAGTCCAGAACTCCGAAAGCTTTCAACTCGAGCTTCAGAATAGTTTCGAGTGTCTAGGGAGCCTGTGGACAATTTTAACGATGGATTCGTGGAAACTGTCCATACGGTTGGGTCTATATAAGGTTTTCAAGACTCGTCGTATCAATAAAAATAAGAGGCTCTCTGATCCTACTTTGCAGCTCATGAAGGAGAGGCGCGAGATGGTCCTGCAGTCTTCAGATGATGCACTCGAGTCATTATCATCATCATTTCGGCTGAAAGACGTCCACTGCTGGACATAGGCCTCCCCCAAGCTCTGCCACTTCGACCGATTTTGTGCTTCCCGCATCCAGCGGATTCCTGCGGAGTCCATCTTGTGGGAGGCCTGTAGGTTCACATACATACGCTGCGGCAGGTTATAAAGAAGACCGAAGAGTATAACCTGCCTCTATGTTCAGTGTTTGTGTACTACGAAAAAGCCATCGATTCGATCGAGACATGGGCTGTACTGCAGTCCCTCCAACCCTGCCAGATCGACTATCGGTAAATCGAGGTGTTGAAGTGTTTGTACGAAAACGCCACTATGTCAGTCCGAATCCAGGACCAGACCTCGAAACCTATCCTTCTGCAGCGAGGTGTTAGGCAGGGAGACGTTATCTCTCCGAAACTCTTCACTGCTGCACTGGAGGATGTCTTCAAGGGTCTGGACTGGAAAGGGGCTGTCATAAACATCAATGGCGAGTACATCTCTCACCTTCGGTTTGCCGATGATATAGTTGTCATGGCTGAGACCATGGAGGACCTCAGCACAACGCTCGATGACCTCAGAAGAGCTTCCGAAAGAATGGGTCTTAAAATTAACATGGACAAGACAAAGGTCATGTCCAATGCCCGTGTAACACCCACTCTCATGACGGTCGGAGGCGCTGCACTCGAAGTTGTGGACGAGTACGTTTACCTAGGACAAACTGTTCAGTTAGGTAGGTCCAACTTCGAGAAAGAGGTAAATCGTCGAATCCGACTCGGTTGAGCAGCTTTCGGGAAGCTTCGCAATATCTTCTCGTCCCACATACCGCAGTGTCTCAAGACGAAAGTCTTCGACCAGTGTGTGATGACATATGGAACCGAAACGTGGTCGCTCACAATGGGCCTCATAAGAAGGCTTAAAGTCACCCACAGGGCAATGGAGAGGGCTCTGCTTGGAGTTTCCCTGCGTGATCGAATCAGGAATGAAGAGATCCGTAGGAGAACCAAGGTAACCGACATGGCCAAAAGAATTGCCAAACTTAAGAGGCAGTGGGCAGGGCACATTGCTCGCAGAACCGATGGCCGATGGCGCCGAAAAGTTCTGGAGTGGCGACCGCGCACCGGAAGACGTAAAGTTAGAACGCCTCCCACAAGGTGGACCGATGACCTTGTGAGGGCCGCAGGAGTCCGCTGGATGCGGAAAGCACAGAACCGGTCGAAGTGCTTGTCGGAGCTTGGGGGAGGCCTATGTCCGGCAGTGGACGTCTTTCCGCTGAAATAATGAGTAACAAACATACAAACTTTCACATTAATAATAAATTATCATTTATAAAGTTATTATTCGTGTTAGGATTACTTCTATGCAATAGACACAATTTTCAGAATTTGTTATTCCCAATTGGTGTTAAGTAAACAGAGCATCAGATAACAATCATATATTTGGTTATAATCCTGATAACCTAATCAGTCCCGCTATGAATCATACTCCAGGTGTTTGCCGGAACACTCATAATATTTGGTGAATCAATCCTCTGTCTAGTATTTTCCCTACTTTTCTAATTACAGAAAGATAGATAGATATCTAATACCTTTAAACGAGCAATTCTTGTATATTTGGATTATGAGTAATAATCCATATCTATCTATCTTTCTTCTTTATATCTATGAAGATAAGTGGTAGCAATATGGGTTACTTTTGACATTTAATCATAAAAATATTACATCACTTGACTTACTTGGCAACCATTTTAAATCTAAATTTACTGGTTTTGTGGAACCTAGTTTTAATTGGAAACTCATAGAGCTGGTTTCTAAATAATATTTTTACTAGGATTTAGTTCAAAAGTAGTAAATGATGCAGGTGGCCAAATGCATGCAGCTTACAAGTGTATGACTACTGCAGTGGTCTTAATTCTAAATTACATTTAATTAGTGGCCTGGGGTCAATTAGTCGCTTTCCACCAGGCGAGATCATGATTAAGAGCAGGTCCATCCCGCAAAATAGCTTTTACATGAAAATCAATGTTTGTTTGTTCGTATTTTTGCTCTGCTATATCGTTTATCCGGTTGCGATAAAACTTTGTCAATTTAATGGTTGTACTTGCACGAAGGTTATAGACATAGTAGGCGCTCTTAAAAAATTTCAAACGACATTTTCACCTGCAACATAGCAATGATTTTCTACAAAATATTTCGTACCTTTCAGAGACGCGAGACGTTGTCTCCGGTACCTGGCCTTCTGGGGCAAGTACAACAGTTTCGCCTTCATAGGCGACTCCAAGCTCGAACAGTTATATGAATATTTTATAGGTAAGTGAATAATATAATATTATATCTATGTACAAAATCCCAACACTCAATGAACAAGTGTGGCGATCAATGCTTGCGACTTGTCTTCAAGAAGCCTTTGCTCTTCAATTAAAATTTTAACAGTACCTGTATCCTCCTGGTTTCGATCCTCGGTTCGGTAAAAGTGATACGTTTTTCTGTCAGCAAATTCTTAAGGCAGTGAGTGTTATTTACACGGGTATGACTCATAATTTCGACAGCTCAAAAGATAATCAAGCTTTGAATGACTAAAAGCATAAGATTAAAATAATGTGAATCATTTATTTATGACATTGTGAACACATGCACTTGCACAGATATAATGTGGTTTGAGTCACTGTGCTAGTAACGAGTTTTTAAAAAATTGCTTACCTACACGTTTGTATATATAAACGACGAAGGACTCAAAAAATGCTCAAAATACGGGCGTAAAATGTGGCTCCACTAATCGAGTTTTACTAAAAGCTCAGGTTACTAGAACGTTGTCTTTGTCACTCATTCAGTCTCGTTCTAAAGCTTGATGTGTCATATTATAATAGGTCTTTACCTATGAAATTGCCGTTTTGTATGAAAAAATTTAAACGAATTTTTTTCATGTATTTTTTATTTGTATTAATCGAAGTAATCACCCATGCAATCAATGCATCTTTGCCATCGCAGTGGCAGTTTATTGATGCCCTTCTTAAAGAAATCAGCTGGACGGGAGGCAACAAATTCTTCAAAGGCATTTTGTACTGCCTCTCGGGTATTGAATTTTTTTCCCGCCAAGAAGTTATCCAAATTCTGGAAAAAGTAGTAGTCTGTAGACGCAAGGTCTGGTGAGTAGGGTGGATGACGGAGAGCTTCCAACCCCAGTTCTTGCAACTTGGAGACCGTCTGCTGTGCAGTATGAGGTCGCGCGTTGTCGTGCAGGAGCAGCGGAGACGAGCGATTGACCAATGCTGGTTGGAGATGTGCCAGCTTCTCCATCATTGTGTTCAGTTCTTCACAGTACACATCTGCAGTAATGCTCACCCCGTTTGGTAAGAAGCTGTGATGAATCACACCGGCGCTAGACCACCAAACAGTGACCATCACTTTTCTAGGGGTAAGTTTTCGTTTAGGGCATTGTTTAGGTGCTGAACCAGGATCCAACCAACTTGCTGAGCGCTTGCGGTTATCAAACAGAATCCATTTTTCATCGCAGGTAACAATGCGGTTCAAAATTCCTTCATTTGTGTGTCTGTTGAGCAGTGCAAGGCACGTCTCGACGCGTACTTCGCGCTGACGATCATTGAGTTCGTGGGGCACCCATTTGTCAAGCTTTTTTACCTTGCCAATTTGACGCAAATGGACCAATATTGTTTTGACGCTAACGTCGAAAGCTGCTGCTAATTCAGCCGTAGATTGTGTATCATCAGCTTCCACAATCGCCTTTAATTCGTCATTGTCGACCAAAGTCTTCGGACGACCGCGAGGTTCATTTTTCAGGTCGAAATTTCCAGAACGGAAGCGAGCAAACCAATAACAGGTGGTGCGTTGGTTTGTAGTGTTAGCTCCGTAAACGTCGTTGATGTTGCGTGCCGCTTGTGCCGCGTTGCTGCCACGACGGTACTCATATTCCATAATTACTCGAATTTTTAACGTATCCATGATGACGAAAAAGATTGAAATGCGATGAAAATGTAACACTAATCAATAAACAAATGACTACTTTTGGAAAAAAAAATCCATGTTTTTAAAATAAAATTAATTTGAAATTAGAATTCTTACCCAAACAAAAATTATTTTGATTTGAAATGGCCAGTACTGCAAAACGGCAATTTCATAGGTAAAGACCTAATATTAATGCCCAGCACCCTAATTATGTAATAAACTATTAATCAGAATCTGAATCATTTTGAAGGTTATTGGTAAATCCATTGGTTCATTTATTCGAAATTTTTGTCTAATCAACAACGTAGATGACACAGTGAATGTAGTTGAGCTGTCGAAATGAAGGCTATTCCTACTGTTAGTGTATTACGCAATTACCCTGGACGTACTGTACCTTCTTAGGGCGTTATCACACTGACGATTTCCCAGCTAGTTACCAGCAAAGCAATTTGTGAACATGCTTTCGTCGGGTGCGAAGCAAGCTAGCACCGACTTCGCGGCGTGTTCTCCGCGTTTTCACAATATTGTACACTTAGTTGTTTTGCGCTCTCTTTCATCGAATGCGGCGAACACGTTGCGCACACGTGATGTGCTCGCTGCGCACGTAGCGAGTCCGTTATTTTGGATGTGCTGCCGCTAAGTAGCCCGCGAAATACAATATGCAGGTCAGGGTCAGGTTGAATGTTTATTAAAATATGATTTGCGATCGCAACACGTTTGTATTTACAGAATTATAATAACTAGTGGTCACCCCAGTGGTCGGAATTCAACCATGTTTAATCTAATGCATTATTTTATTTAAAAAAATAGCTTTCTGCGATCCTTCTCCATATAAACTGAAACTGTGTCAAATTTCATGCTCCTCCCCGTCCGTGTAATGTTCGTAAAAACGGGTACAAAGTTTTTAATTCACGTATTAATATATATATTAAAATCATCAACACAACCCTCTATAGTTTCGGGAGGCTTCGCAATATCTTCTCGTCCCAAATACCGCAGTGTCTCAAGACGAAAGTCTTTGACAAAGTGTGTTGCCAGTGACCTATGGCACAGAAACGTGGCCGATCACAATGAGCCTTATCAGAAGGCTGAAAGTCACCCAAAGGGCAATGAAGAGGGCTATGCTCGGAGCTTCCCTACGTGATCGAATCAGGAATGAAGAGATCCCCAGGAGATCCAAGGCAACCGACATAGCCCGAAGAATTGCCAAACTTAAGTGGCAGTGGGCAGGGTACATTGCTCGCAGAACAGATGGCCGATGGGGCCGAAAGGTAGACGTAGAGTGGGAAGGCCTCCCACAAGGTGGACCGATAACCTTGTGAAGGCCGCAGGAATCCGCTGGATGTGGGAAGCACAGTACCGGTCGAAGTGGAGGAGTCTGGGGGAGGCCTATGTCCAGCAGTGGACGTCTTTCGGCTGAAATGTAGATGAAGATGAACCCTCGACAGTTCTGTGAAGCCATACGTGTCTCCTGACCTGCAAATTGCAAAAAACTTAAGAAAATTTTAATTTCGTGGCCACCCTGGCGCTTCCCCCATTAAGCAATCGCCTCGCTGAAAACACGCTCGCAAATCGCCAGTTTGATAATGCCCTTACTCCATACCTACTGTCACCATTACTTCCTCAGGTGTGGTCCGAACTCGTCTCGACATGGACACTTCCTATTCCACAGTAGACCATCACATGCCCAACTACACCTATGTGGACAACAAGCTACGGCTGTCCGTCACGTTTATATACAGTGATGACGTGTCCAAGACTATGGTGGATCAGTTTAGGACGTGGTGAGTAAGAAACTAACAAGATTTACTATTATAACATAGGTTTTTTCCATTTCTTTAAAAGGCTGCGATCGTCATCGGCCTTACCTTCTAACAATTGGCTTCGGCTTCCAGTCTTAACTGTATGCAGCTAAATACCAGCATTTTTACATAGAGTGATTTCAAATTAGGCTGAGAATCAGCACTTTTTAAAAACTACTGTTTACTCTTAACATAATTAAGAAAAAAATCATGTCAAACCCTATTGAGACAAAAAACCTGAGTATGTTATCGACGTTGCTACCAACATTATGAACTTTAAAATTTCTGACCTAAAGCTCAAATTCCAACAGGCAGCGATCAGACCAGCCGCCATCAGTAATCGTAGCGTCCACCGGTCTACAACTGCTAAAAACTCGAAACACAACAGACTTAGTGCTCGAAGAATTCAAAAGGAATCTTACGCACTTGGTTCAAGCCATAGATTCGCTTGCAGCGAGGAACACACAAGTGCTGTGGAAGCTTATTGAGTCGGTTGACGCTACCAAGTTGAAGAATGAAAATAAAATGATCAGTAATAGTGATATTGATTCGTATAATAAAGCTGCTATTGAGGTAAGCAACTTGGAATGTATGATTCCGATTTTTTGCGCATTTTAAATTATGGAAATTGGAATAATTACCAATATTATGATTTCCATCATCTTTAACTTTCTTTTAAAATACTTAAGTACTCTGCTTTTTCTATCTAATTAATTTTTCATTTCCAATAACATAAAAAAAAAAACATTTTAATACGTTAAAATACCCTGCACCCCCATTATGTAACACACTTTCAATCACAATCCGAAGAAATTTGAAGAAAGCTCCATTGCTTCATTCGACAATGTTAAATAACGCAATGAATGTGGTTGAATTGTCAAAATGAAAAGCATTGGGGATTGTGAGTGTGTTAAGAAATTTCCCCGCTTTTGTAGATTTTTATATGTTTCTTTTCCCATCTTTCTCTACAGATCCTAACCCACAGTGCAGCCAAGATCTGGAACTCAGCCCGCCTGGTAGCCGAGGACGGCGACGTGTCGCTGAGCCCGACGGCGCTGCGCCACGCCGCGCAACTGTTGCTGAACATGTTCTGCAACGACCACATGAACTTCAACGACGGGTCGTGTTGCGCGCAACCTGAACCTTACACACAGCTGCAGATATTGACGTTTGCGCTGTTTTTGTTATGGTGAGATTTTTTGTTCATTGCATTCTTTTAACCAACTTCAAAAAGAAGGAGGTTATCAATTCAACATGTATATATTTTATTTTTTTATGTATGTTCGGGAATGACTCCGTCATATACAAGGTGTAACAGAATGGACAAGGCATGGCAAGACCTGAAAGTAGTTTGTTCCTAATTGACTACTGAATCGATTTCAGTAACTTTTACCTCACTTTTACCTTTTACTGTATTTCAGTAAACATCTATGTACCAATTACCCATGTTTGCAAAAATAAGTGATTTGATTTGATTTAATGTTTTTTTTTTTTGTGTTTTGCCATACCTACCATGATTGAGCCAAAGAAAATTCAATCTTATTCTGGAAGAAATAAGACTCAATTTTAAATGCATAAAGAAATGCTTGGGTCGACACATTTTTCTTAATAATATCAGTTAGCATTAAAAAACAAAAAAGTTTTGGTCATCGTATTATGCTTTTAACTCCATAGTCTAATTGGGGTGTATGAGGTCTTGCGTTAATTATGTTACTCGTTGTATAGACGGATTTGCAAAATTATTTTTTTGTTCGAAAGGGGTTTATTCCGAAATGGTCCCATTTAAATTTCATATGGATCTGATAATGAGTTTCGGAGACATACTCGTACAATGGAACTCTTCTAAAAATGACAGCAAATCAAACGCGATTGCTGCTATCGCATAAATATGTATTGTTTTGACCCCAAGGATGATGAAATTTCGATTTGGTGTGGGGTAGGTACTAAAACTGTGTGGTGCCGGACGTAAAAGAATAGCACCATCCCATTTCTTCCCGTGGGTGTCGTAGAAGGCGACTAAGGGATTTACTAGAGAATGGGCAACAGCGTTCTCTATGATTTTTACCACCATACTGCGATCGCCAACCCGCCTGCCAAGCGTGGCGATTATGGCAAAACCCCCCTTTTGGGGGAGGCCTATGTCCAGCAGTGGACGTCTTTCGGCTGAAATGATGCTACTAAAACTAAAAACTAAAAAAGAAGTTGGTTGATTTTTTTAAAGTTATTTTTTACCGAGACAAACCGCCTACAAACTGAAAAATAACTTTAATTTCGGAAGGCGGTGACAAATAATAATTAAAATACATATCCAAAGTCACCGACTTCCGAAATTAAAGTTATTTTTCACTTTGTAGTGTTTTTTTGGAAGTCGGTTGTTTTTTTTAAATATTATTTTTGTACCGTCGACCTCGTAATTCATTTGCCTCGTTAACGAGGCAAATGAATTACGAGAAATCAAAGCAACCTTAAGGTTGCTTTGATTTCTAATTAATAAATGTTATAATGCTAATGAGTACCTAAGGGATAAAAATAATTTAATTAAATGACCATCTATAATCTCTATTAATAATAGTGGAGCATTTTAATTACCTATAAATGTAAAAACGTAGCGAAGCCGAAATTGTGTTATGCATACAAATGTAGTTGAATTTGAATGTAACTTGAACGTCATAAAATGTAAAAGTCTATTTAGCTTGACAAATGACAGTTACATAGGTACAACCTTAGTGATGTTTCTATTTACTGCTACTTTTGTAGTGAAAACTTCTTTAGGCGCGTTGAGCTGTTTTTGGGTGAGCAAAAATCATGGAACTCGCGTCATCGTCACCGCACGCCTCCCATGAGCTATATGTATAGTGTATATATGTACATAGATGTAGGAGTGTCAAAGCGTCAAAAATAATAATCTAATAGCTCGACGATACAATGCACAAGTTACTTAGTTTTTATTTAATCAGATTATGACCCACTGCAAGGGTCTATTTAAAATGGTGGTTGGGTAAACGAGCACAGGGATGAGTCGCGCGTTGATGTCTTTTGGAAAAAATCCTTTCTTTCATCAGGAAATTCTAATTCTTTTATCTCTTTCTTTCCCTTTGTTTTTTATCGTAAAGATCTGTGCTGTTACCTTTAATGGCTGAAGTCGATCGCTCGTTTATCATTTTTTACCGAGAGCAATCAGGACCCAAGGACCCAATGTGAAATCCTGTATTGACGCTAAAAAAAAAAATAACACGTAATTGTTCAAGATTTCACTTCTGTCGGCACTCCCGGAATGCCACTGTATTTTTTGTCAATAGTGGTAATTAAATTAAAAGGTCGACTGTTCATAATTCCTTCTCAGTATTATATAGAATAGAAGAATAGCTTCTGCTTGCGACTTCGTCCTCTTGAAGTTTCTTCTTTGTAAAACGTGTCAGTCCCACTAAAGAACACTGTCCTTCAAAATATAGGATTTTGAAGGAGTGGAGTCTTATTGTTATAGCCTGCATCATCCTACTGCTGGGCAATGGCTCTTTCGATCCAGGGCTTAAGTGGACCGTTGGTCGTTTATTTTCTCCAGCTCGACCTGCCACCTCCTACGGGGTGTTACTCATCTGTAATAGCTAGGGAATGCAATCTCGAGTCGAGATCGGCAATTCCAGATCTCGCGTGCTAAGTCTGGTATCGCGATTGCCCATTTGAGATCTCGCGTGCTAAGTCTGGTAACGAGATTGCCCATTTGCGATTTCGCCCGGCAAGCAGGCGAGATCTCGTTTTCGAGATTCTCAAGATCCAGATTAACCTAGGCTAAATTTTTTGGTAAATAAAAGATGACTTACATCTGTAAGTTATCTAACTATAAACCCCGTTGTATTACCCGTAGCGCAGTGGTGTGGCTGCTACGCGGCGTGTGGTCGTGCTACGACGCGACGCGCACCCAGCTGCGCGGCTACGCCCCCGTGGGCGCGGCGCGGGCGGCCCCGCCGGCCTCCGCCCTCGCGGCGCTGGCGCGGCTGGGCCTCATCATGGCCTACTTCTATCTGTGTGATAGGACCAACTTCTTTATGAAGGAGAATAAGTACTATTCGGAGTGGAGTTTCTGGCTCCCCGTTGGTTATGTGTTCGCGCTTGGGTTGTTTTTCACCGATGAGTCGAGGTCTAATACGTGAGTTGTTTATTTTTTATTTTTTTTTAATGATTTGATGAAGTTATTGCAGAGTTGTTCAGTTTTACTGTGAACTAAGATTTAAACTTTCGAATTGAACAATCATAGTAGAAATTTAACTATGAAAACCGCTCTTATTACATGATATAACTGCTACTATACCGCTGTACGTTGAAATAAGTACAATAATGGTTAAATCTAAAAGGATATTTCAATTTAAAAATACTCGTAATTTATTCTCAAAAAAGTTACCAGCAAATTCCCACAAATATAAAAAGAAACTGATTTACAAAGGTACAAAAATTTAACATCCCAAATAGTTATTAACAGACTTCTTTTCTTCAATAAAAGTTATCTTCCAACTTCCAGAGTACTCCACCGTGAACAAACAGACGAATGGAAAGGCTGGATGCAGCTGGTCATCTTAGTCTACCAGGTGACCGGAGCCAGCAAGATCCTACCCATCTACATGCTGGTCCGAGCCCTGGTCTCCGCATACCTGTTCCTCACAGGATATGGCCACTTCTACTACACCTGGAAGACAGGAGATACCGGCCTGGTCAGATACTTCAGGGTCATATTTAGGCTGAACTTTCTGACTGTAGTTCTGTGCTTAACTATGAATAGGCCATATCAGTTCTATAGTTTCATTCCGTTGGTCTCTTTCTGGTATACTTTGGTGAGTATATTTTTTATATTTCAGTTTCTTTTTGTCATCACTTATTTTAATAATTAAGGCTTGTCTTATGAAACGCATTAAGCTATCTATTGGATTCAAAATTATGGTTTTACACGCACCGCCCCAGGAAGTTATTCAATAAACCAATAGTGATTGACGTAAGGAAACAGTTTTACGAGTAGTACATTAGGACTAGATAAATGATGTCAAGAGATAAAAAAATCCGAAGCCTTTAATAAAGAAGATCAACGTGGGAGCAAAATGACGTCTGTTATCTATTAAGACGCCAAGGTACTTAATGTTGGTCGTTTGTTTAAGCCTTTAAGCGAAGGACAGTTTCAGGGTGATAGACTACTAAAAATATGGGAGTGGGCCAGAGTGGATCTTAAGTTACTATCAATTGAGTGGTCGGAGAGAAAAATGATTTGTCAACATTTAATAATAAAGGGTTACATCTCAGCCACTGGTTCAAAACCACATTGAACGTGTTGAAATCGTCCCATCTTGGACTTTTTGAGGTTACAAAGATCATTACTGAAAATGAGAAATAGAGTAGGTCCAAGGACACTACCTTGAGGAACTCCGTACGTAATGGGAAAGTTTTCACTTATCCAATCGTTTACTCTGGCACATTAAAATCTGTTACTAAAATAGTCTGTGAAGAGATTAAGCTGTAACCCCCTTATGGCCATACGCTCAAGTTTGACTAGTAAACTGGAGACAGACTGTGTCAAAAGTCTTTGCCAAATCGAGAAAAATGACCAGAAATTAATTTTTACTATAACACTAACTATGATTAGTATGATTGCGTTGCTGACTAGCTTTGGAGAAATTTTTTCTTATGTGCTAATATTACAGGTAATTGATACTATGCCGACACTAAAAGGAACCCACAAATTGCTTCTTTCATCAGATCTTTTCAAACGTTCAGCTTACAACCTGTTTCTCATACCTCTAAATGTTTAATCCAGATGTTCGCAATATTTGCTCTGCCGCCGCACATAGCGACATCATCGAGCCACACGGTGGAGTCCAAACCATACCAGTACCTCTACATAGCTATCAAGGTAAGTTATTATTATTTACTAGCTGATCCGACCGTCGTTGTCCTGTCCAAAGAATCATGGCCATATTGGACTAAGAAAAAACAGAAATTCGTCCCAAGAGGAGACTGTCACCAAAATGTAGTACATTGTTAATGTAATTATTAGTTATCATCAGTTTATTTTAAAAGCTGGGGAAGTATACATATAATTATCTTTATAATAATAACTTTACTATAGCAGAACGTAGTAAAATGTTGATTTTGAACGCATCTGTAATTATTGACGTTACTAGAGAAGTCCATATTTTTACTCAAATCTAAATCGATTATATGTTTTAATTGAAATGAAATCCCAGGATATGTAAACTGTTTCTAGAAGTAATTATTTTACATCTTTTAAAATCATTACTTTAAATAAATTATAATCATCCACTGGTCTTCACAACAAATGTATGGCTGAATAAGGTACGGAACATTTAAATCATAATTTTACAATAGAAAAAAAGGACCCGTCTGAGAGTCACGGAGGATCGCTTTATCACGTCCGTTATCGCTGGCGATTGGGGGTCTCTCTTCAGTGTCTTCCGCCACTCCAACTGCGCTAGCGGCGGGGCAGGGGCGGGCGTGTGCGCAGTATGGCTCTGTGTAGTAACAACATCGTACCTACCAATGTCATAGAAACCCCGTGCAACACATCAAAAATCGATACTGCATAAATTGACCGATTACGTGGACTTTACTCTACCATTACACTATTTTTGCCTTGGGTAAGGAACCCTAAAAACAGGCGGAAACCTCTCAATTCAAAAAGCCACAGATTAACAATACACCACATAACCTCAAAAAACATATTTCTTAATTACTTGACTCTCCCATCTTTTAAAAATATATTGAAGGCCATAATTAATTACATTTATATAGCCTAATGAAACAACGTATGTTTCATCAAGGGATGTTTTGTACAATTTTACTAGTCCAAGTTTGTTAGGAGAGTTGCCATTGTTCTTTCAATAATCCATACAAAATTCTATGGAAAAAGGTAGCCTCTGCCCTACCGTTCTGGGAAATAAAGCGTGATGTTATGTAATGTACATACGTTTAAAAGCCTACATTAATTTAATCTTTCTTTCTTTCAAGGTGATCGGTCTGCTAGTAATAGTGACCGTCCTGTATATGAGTGAGGTGTTCTTCCAGAAGATCTTCGTCACAAGACCTTGGAAGGCCTTATTTGTGAACTCAGACGATGACATCCATCAGTGGTGGCTGCAGTGGAAGCAAGATCGGTGAGTCATTTGAGCCGTTATAAGAAATTAAACTTGGAGACTCCTCGTCAATATCCTTGTTCTCAATTGATGTTTAACAAATATCAACTTTACTTGTAGTGTAAATTAGGTTGATTTTAGAATGGAGAGTACTATTGAACTTGTCATTGCCATATTGAAGCTTTCGCTAAAACTATTTTAAACTTGAAAGGTATTTTTAAAGTTACTTTTCTAAAATACATTATATAGGGAACGAAATTGTGTGTAAAGTGAAAAATCTTACCATTAAAGATAGGTTTTATTATTACTTACACTTTATTTTTTATCCAAATCTATTACAATCTGCTATATACATGAAGCAAAAGCTTTATTCCCCTGTTTACGAACATTACGTGAACGGGGGAGTATGAAATTTGACACAGTCAAAGTTTATATGGAGAAGCGAGTGCAGAAAGCGAATATTATTATATAATACTCGTAATGCATTAGAAATATATTAGGTTTTAATTGAATTATGGTTGAATTTCGACCACTAATAATTAAACTGTTTGATTAAAATATTCAGGTTCGTTATTTTTCCGCAGCTATTCAATGGCGTACGGCATAATATTCGCGCTGGCGTACCTCTTAGCGCAGCGCTACAACCTTCTAGACGACAACAACCACAGTAACCTCTTCACTCCAGGAATCTCCCTAAGCGCCACTCTTCTGGCCTTCATCGGCCTTGGCAGCTACGTCACCTTCACATTCTTCTGCACCAACACTTTCGACTGCAACGAAATACATTCTTACGTTGCCTTCCTACCTATTGTCAGCTATATAATTCTAAGAAATGTCTCAGGAGCGTTGAGAATGCGACATTCTTCAATGTTTGCCTGGTTTGGGACCATTACTCTTGAACTATTCGCCTCACAGTCCCATATTTGGCTAGCAGCTGACACTCATGGTGTCCTAGTACTTATTCCAAGTGCGCCTATTTTAAATCTAATACTTACGTCATATATTTTCGTGTGTACGACGCATGAGATACATAAGTTAACTGGGATTATTCTGCCGTATGCGGTACCTGATGACTGGAAGTTAGTTTTAAGGAATTTTGGCATTTTTCTGGCAATTCTAGTACCTATAGGTATACATGATGGCATGTTTTAGTGGTAAATTCACGACTGATTTTGGCTGTGTTTTCAAATATGAGTGAGAGTTGTTTTTTTGTGGTTATAAAGTGACTTTCAGTGCTTTTTAAGAAACGTTTTCTGCAAGAGAAAATCTAAAATATACTTTCGCACGGACGCAGAAATATCGTGGCAGGATTTTACACGCGCACTGAAAATTCAACTTTCGGCCTTGAACCGAGCGTTGAGAATCCAACAGAGTGTATACCAGCGCGTCGACAAAACATTGTACGATTTTCAACAGTCAGCGCAAAGCAGTCCGCAAAAAAAATCTACGTCCGCGCGAATTTTGACTTATTTATTGGAATCCTCGCACTTGCACGTAATAATTATAATTTAGGGAATAAAAATGATGTGTACACATTGATACACAAAAAACCCAAGACATACAATCAGCGTCTCAAACACGTCCGCTTAAACAGGACGCAATGTGCGCAGCTGTCAATGGTATCGTCAGTCATCTTTCAGTCAGTCTTTGTGGACATTGTATAAACCAATTTAAGTCATGCGTGTAAGGTTGAATTTGCAAAAAAAATTGTTTTATCATAATTATAACCACTGAAGTATAATTGGGGACAGTTTTGAGTGTTAAATTTGTTCGAGGCTGTGCGTCTTGGGTTTTTTGTATTTCAGTGTGTGTAGAGCATATCTTCGTGTATTGCATGTTTTTATGGAGCCTTCAGAATTGATCAATTTCTGTTAATAAACACTCGATTTATTGTAAACCAATGCAGTTTCGAGGTTTCCACAGAAAAAGATCAATCCTGTACGCGCCCTTAGACAATTTTTGTACAATTTAAGTATAAGTTATAAATAATTATGTATATATTAGCTTTTATATAATGTATTGAAGTCTAGTCTGTACACATAATAAGATTGTGCGAATAATCTTAGAGATTGCTGATTTTCTGTGAGACTGGTAGGATGTTGAGTGCTGTTAAAGCCGTAAATACACATGACTGTATCTATGCAAGAAGCTTGCATGCCTTTGTGTCACAATGTGTCTCAATGTATCCCAGTGTGTCCCCAGTGCTGCTATTGGTGACTTACAAGTTGTAGGTCGTTCGTTCGAACTCAGACAGACACTTTTCTTTGCGTAAATTATTTCATCACCATTGCTCTCAAAACGGTGAAGGCAAACAAACTATTTGTATACTGATCAAGTCACATGTATTTACTGCTTAAAAGGCAAACACTCATCAAAAGAATTTCCAACACTTATAATTAAAATGGCAATGTAGAAACTCATGGGCACATACAACATGTCAATACCATACCATGTCAGTCATGTGTAATGAACGCAAGACCTCATACATCCCAATTATTGAGTTAAAAGCATAATACAATGACCAAAAGTATTTTTTTCACTTCTCATGCTCAAAAAAGACACCAATATAGCCCTACGAAGCGGGACTAAAGTGACCACTTTAGTCCCTAGGGAGTAAAAAGTAATTCGCTTTTTAATTTCCTTCATGTGACATAAACAAACTCAAACAGCCAGTATTATCTGTGGAGTGTGGACTATCTTCATTGCGAAAATGTTGAGAGTTTTAGTTCCATGGTTTTTGCCAAGGTGGCGCCATGTGTTTTAAATTATTAATCTGTTACTGGTTTAGAAGAAAAACTGACCGCGAAAATTTCAGAATTTTTGTCGAGTGTAAATTTGTTCGTCTTTAAATAAATTTATTAAGAATGCCCAGTGACAGTTGTGGTATATTATGTTCCTTGGTGAAGAGTTTGACGTCGAGCAAAGAGCAAAAGACATACCTAATAGATATTGTGATTTTTATTTTATTAACCGACTTCAAAAAGGACGAGGTTCTCAATTCGTCGGAACCTTTTTTTAAAATTTATTTTTATGTATGTTCCCCGATTACTCGAAGATGGCTGGACCGATTTGGATGGATTTTTTTTTGTTTGAAAGGGTATACTTCCCAGGTGGTCCCATGATCATCAAGTCAGGATCTGATGATGGGATCCTGGAGAAATAGAGCGAACTCTTCAAATTTTATAGGCACGCGAAGCGATCTAGGTATTTTTTAGAAGAGTACTTTCTCGGAGTAGTTTCATTTCAATTTGGTGAAGATCTGATGAAGAACTTTGGATTTAGGCAACGGAACTCCTCAATAAATGATAGAAAATGGACTGGGATTGCTGCAATCTCATGTCTGTCTATTGCTTAGACCAGTTCTTAACATAACATCACGCCGGTATGCTGTGAAGGGGTAAGCACATGTGAACCACTAAAAAGTGAAAAAAAAAACTTTTTCCAAAAAAAAAAACTTTTTGAAAAAAAGAAACAACCGACTTCCAAAAAGTGAAAAATAACTTTCATTTCGGAAGACGGTGACAAAAAATTCAAATACAGCTCCAAAAACACCGACTTCCGAAATTAAAGTTATTTTTCACTTTGTAGTGTTTTTTTGTTAAGTAATATTTATTAGGTAAGTACATGTTTTCGTACTAAATTGACTATTTTTCTCGCACTCAAAGTGAAAAGTACAGTTTGCACCTCGAGACTAAACGCCAACTTAATATACCCTCGGTTTCATTGACTCCCTCGCACGCTCGGGAGTCAAACCACCTCGGGTATATTATGGCTTCGTTTAGTCCCTCGTTATAAAATGTACTATTTTACAACTAACTGTTATTGTTAAGAAAATCGTGTTGAGCGTTACTTTATGCATTTAAAATGTAGTCTTATTACCATGAATTAAGAATGAATTTTCTTTGGCTCAATCGGCGGTAGGTATGGCAAAATACATAATAAAAAAAAGAAACACCTGATATCGATTTAGTAGTTGATTACGAACTACTTTCAGGATTTGCGTTTATTCTCTTACACCTTGTAGGATATATGAGTTTTCTATAAGACATGACTGTGATGTCTTTTGGTCGGTGTATCAATAGATTATGTATTGAATAGTTCTTAATGGTAATGATTGGAACAAAGTATTATTTAGTATTTTATAACACAATTGTTTGTTAATTTTTAAGGCACCGACCTCATCCTATTTGCTAGAATGCCCGAACTCGATGGCAATATCTCTCAATGTAATTTTTAAATTATCTCGCGAGTACCCGGATGCCAAGCAACTCCAGGAAATACGTTAAGAGGGAAGCGCTAGGGTAGACCTTGAAATATAAATCTTACGTGTTTTGCAATTTGGGTTGTATTGGATTGATTATACAACCAAGGTGTTTGCTGGGTGTTTGTTTTTCAGGCAATTCTTTTAATTTTTTTATTACCAAATAGGCCTGCACTTGACCTCGATCACGCCTGATGGAAAGTAATTGATGAGGTCTATGATGGATCGCGCGTGCCCAGAAGACGTCTGTCACTCTTGTTTTGTAGGTAGACGGGTTAAATGTCGAAGGGAACACAGACGCAGGCAGAGAGTTCAGCAAGCACACTTAATTTACTGTAAATTCTCTGAATACCCATATTATGATGTCAGAACGCTTATTAGTAGCTCTTTCAGATTCGATACGTAAAAATAAGTTGTCCATCTTAATATAAGACATGACCGGCTTAAAACGGCTTAATCTTGCTTGTCCATCTATTGTAGATTTTTTATAGATATGTAGGTACTTTATAGCTGGTATTGCTTAGCAAAAAGTTTTAATTAAAATGTAAATATTATTTATTTTAATTAGTTCATAGCTTTGTATGAAGACAGTGTAACAGTGAATGTAGATTTCAAATTCCAAAAGCAACCTTATTGTGACAAGTTTAAAGATCACTATGATTTTGGCAGTGATGCAAATTCGGAGTTACAATAACTGTGGAAGGACAATGTAATGTATACACGGCCGTTTGTATGGTACATCGAGTTTTTGAAAGTATTCGGCTTTAGGTGCGTCCCCACTTGATACCAACACGTCAACAAGTCACCGCATAAAAGCTCCCGCAGAAAGATGCGACGCGATTCTGATAGAATAGTTCTCACTAGGTTCTCATTTAAATTCTTCTACTAGAGTCGCTTCGCGATGTCGTATCCCGCCTCTCTATGCCTATATGCTGACGGGGATTTTCAAAAACTTTTGGATTTATATCGAAAAAGCCTGATTTCAGAGCAACAAACTTGTGATGCGAACTGTAAATCCAACAATTTGTACAAAGGTCACGTTCAAAGTGAATTAAAGGTCAGTCATTAAGTCTGTAGACAAAGATCCTAGGGGTCTACAAGAAGGAGATGGAAATTTCATTAATTTTGACCTAGGACATCTAGTGCTTGAGATATTTGCGAAACATTAATAAAGGGCATTCCTAATTCTTAAGAAAGTTTAGCCTTTTAAACTATGGGGACGCTGCTTTTGTAAAATGTTGTTACTATGTCCCTTAATAATACCTGTTCTCAGTTCTGCAATATTAACGTACTTACCGGTACTGTAATTGACAAAGGTATTTCTGTTTATACGAGTATTGTGCTTATGCATACAAAATGTTTAGAATCTGACTGAGCTTTGATTTTGCATTTCCTGAAGCCTGTTTCACAATCTCTGGATAGGCAATATATATAAGATAAATTCAGTAACAGTAGTTTTTTTATGAAGCGATCCACCAGATCTAATTTTAACTTCCGGAGGTGGTGAACAGGTGTGCGTAGTCGCAGCAGAAAAATGTCGAATTTCTTAATTTCGGTTTAGCAGATATTTAGTGTATGACGTCGTGTAATTGTGTATGGTAAATACGAATTTGTGCAATTTTTTTTTCTTGTATGTCCATAGGAATAAAAAAGTGCCACCAGGATGACGTAATTCCAGCGGAACAGTTTTTGTTGAATAGTTCCCCAATGGTTGGATGCAGTTTGTATTTGCCATACATAATTACACGACGTCATACACTAAATATCTGCTAAACTGAAATGTAGAAATTCGACATTTTTCCGCTGCGACTACGCACACGGTGAACAGGTTAACAATTATGAGTTTGTCACTTCATAAAAACTGTAAATTTTTCTGTACATATCTGTATGATAAATAAATTATTATGATTGCTAATACCTCCTTTTATTTCTGTGTAATTAATCAATCTGCTTAACCTTTTCCCAACAATGTTGGTGCCGGCTTCCAGTCTAACCGGATCCAGGCGATTACCAGTATTTTACATGGAGAGACTGCCATCTGACCTCCACAACCCAGTTACCCAGTAACTGGGTTGTGGAGGACTGGTGAAGACTGGTGGGCAGACTTGGTCTTTGACTACCCGTAATTACTCCCAAAGATCTACGAATGACAATGGGACCAACAGTTTAACTTACTTTCCGAGGCACGGAGGTGGTATCGATATGTAATCCACCCATCTGCGAGCCGCGGGAGACGCCCTGGGCGTCGGGAATCCCAGGCGGATTCCCGGCCACCGTAGGCGCGAGTTTGCGGACGGCGAGTAATGGGTAGCTCGTCCGGTAAGGACCAAGCCCGGGTCGATGGCGTGTTGTGTTCCACGCGCGCCTCAAAGAGATATCAGCACCAACTGATAGGAAACGCCGGCCTCATCTAGTTTAAAAAATATGTTTGACGTGTAAAAGTGTTTGTACAAACCTACTTACAGAAATAAACTCATTTATCATTTAACTGGTGGGGTCCGCAAGTGCCGATGCCTGCCAGGGGTGCGGGTTGTCCGAAAGAGATACCGCGGCTGAGGAAACACGGGTGGGTTTTAGTCAGTAAAATTCTGACACGCCCTCCTGCTCCACCCAGAGCGGGAGAAGTTATTTGATGATTTCCCACCCGTGTGGCTGGTATTATTTAGCCACGTAACCAATTAACTCGATGAATAAAAAAAAGGACAAGAAATAAAACACTTACATTTAACAAGCAAAATTTTATTTACCTTTATATTTTACATTGTGAATAAGACGTTAATATATTGAATATACACCTTAAATTATTATGCGTATGGTGTAAAACATATTTACATTACTCGCTTAGTGCTACAAACACCTCAATCAACGTCAACGATACAAATAAGTGAAAGAATTTTAATGTTATAAACAAGACACATCAATACACTGGTTTTTAGATAAACCTAGCGGTTTCCGCGTTTTTGGTGTCGAATTAATAAGAAAAATGATAGAAGTGAAACTTCTTAATAAATAAATTGACAGAGAGAGAGAGCTATATCCGTTTTCTCTTTCATGTAACGAAATGTGTCTAAACGTGATGCCTCCTTGTAATTTTTCTCTCAATTTTCGTCCAATTATTGAATCGCCGCGGGTCAGTTAAGACAGAAAGGAAAAATGTTCGAGCAATTTCCTGGCTCCATTGAAAATTGGTCCTTATTACCATAGCCTAATGTAGAAAATTATATAAATATTGATACAGTCGGCTCTCACATGCTCGTGGCCCGGTTGGATTTTACGTATAAAAAAACATTTTAAACCTACGTAAAATCCTCGCGCAGGCTCGAGCATTCTCTGGCCACAATTCTTACCGAGACGCGAGCATGCGCCAGTGGACAAGTGTCGATATTCATACAATTTAGCTAGTTTAGGCGGTGGTAATACGGTCCTATTTTCAATGAAGTCAGTAACTTGCTCGGGCATTTTTCCGTTCTGTCTGAAATGACCCTAAAAAGTTTCACTTCAAAAAGTATGGAATTGTTTGCGCTTAAAGTCGTTGTGGTAGAAAATCATCATTTAACGCCTTATTTTGGGAACATTAGAATGTCTATCGCATTTTAAAAGTAATGTCTGGAATGATAGTTTTTTTTTATTATCTTTGGAAATATGTTGCAGTAAAGTTTGGAAAAACGCGCAGAACTGTTTAATGTCGGAGTCATTTGTGAAATTATCATACCTAAAACATTATTATTGCTACTACTAACTGTTTTTTTTTGTTATGCTACAAAACAACGGTACTACTTGGTATTTATTGTTTTACGTTATGAAATTAGAATAAATATTTAAATAACTTTTAGACGACACCTAAACTGCATTTGAGCTTCACGCTTTCAATCACAGAATTTATTTATTTTATCATACAATTATTTTAGTTACTAGTTTTATAATAACGTATTGCTTACAATAATTGGGTGCTCTCACGATGATACTAATTTTGACTTTTCTATGTTGATTAAATACTAATCATATTTGCTAATAAGTAGTTCAAATAAACAACAGGCAAATAAACTAATCATTAAGTATATTTTTATAATTTTAATGAGACGCTTGTCACTTGTTCCGAAATAGTTATTTTATGACAAAGTAATGAAATTCAGTTGAAAATGGGAAATCAATATTTTTTTATGATAAATGTTATTGATTGAAATTTTAATATGTCCCATGTTTTTAATGTTCAATGGTTACTAAAAATCACAAAAAGAATGATTCTTATTAATTAGATATACTGTGAACGTTTCGACTTACATGTAGTGAATAACACGGCCAATTGTTCATATCTAGATTATTTCCAGAGTCGAAGGCACGGAAACGTAGGTCTAATAAAGATCTCAGGATCTCAAGTAATGAAACTATAGACAGAGTAAAATAAAACACATTCACACATCGATCGAGCGAGAAACGAATAAGCGACATTTTAAGAGTTAAGTTTTAGAAAATCAGTCTCAATGAACAGGCCATTATTTTTCATAATTTTTAGTTATACTATTTTACATTTAGACGCGTTCTAGGCATTGAATAGATATTAGTTAAATTTGGGCAGGAAAATATCTACCGAAACCTTTTGAACGGTCTCACCTTTTCATACCTATTCTGTTGCCAAATGACATGAAGTCAAAAATCAAGTTTATGCTGATTACAACAGGGTATGATTAAATTAACTGGCAATACTTTACCAACGTGCTGGGTATCGATATTCGATGGGCGAAGGCAATGCCCGTAATCGGTCAGTGAACCGCGTTGGCCGGGCGCGCTTATATCAATCAGCTGATTTTTGCAATTTTTCGTGGAACTTTGATATTTTTTGCGAAATTCCAAAAACCTAACACAACAGTAGTTTGTTTGCTATAAGGTACATGTCACAATGACATTTAATTAAAAGTTTTGAACAAAGTTCGAAATTTAGGTTTTTTTTTGGTTCATAAATGTTTGATATCGGGTAAAATATTGCCAGCTAATAAAATTTGACCCGATATAATTCGTTGTAGTTTTCGTTCAAAAGGTTAATATTAGAAATGTTGTACAAAGGACGCATAAATGCTTTACTAGTTAACTATTGATTTAATGAAACTGTTCAAATTAGTTTCTATCTATGGCCACTTAATTTATGAAACTGATGTTGCAGTTAGTTATACGAAATCAGACATTTTCATAAATGTCTCGCTTCTAGTTTTTCTTACGAAATAACATTTAAATAAAAATTATAAACATCGAACACAGAGACAGTGACTTACTTAGGTATAAAAGATAACTGTATACATTTATTACGATATACATTGAAACATAACACAGATGTCTAAGTTTTGTTAGTGCACAAACAATGTCAGTCTTTGTACAGTCGAATCACATAAAATTATTGCTGAAACTGTATCTATGTATCTAAAGTTTGTTCATACGAATCTAGAGTTAAATTAAAAGGGACAAAACAAAGGAACGGTTGATGTATCTAACGGTTAAGGGAATGAGGACAGGAATTTTTGGATTAACATTAGGAAAGGAACAAAGAAACTAGAGATCTATCCTATATGGAACGTTTTTTTAAGGTTTTTATATTATGTTAAGGCTAACTAAACTAGGTATCTATTGATTACAGATAACTTTTCTATTCTGGCTTAAAATAAAATATGCATTAAGAAGTAACAACAGAATAGGGAGCTATTCCATAGGATTTCCATTAAGGGAGTCTCTACCGACTCGTATTATTGGGTTTATTTAGACAACTATGCAGTGAACTATACTATTGGTGCGTCAAGTACATACTTACTTCAAGATATCAATTATGAGTGCTTATGTTCATATAATATATATAGTTGTATAAAGATAGTAATTGTGCAATTGGTATACAGATTTTTTTGGGCCTTTCATTTTGTTTTATACTTACAATCTAAAACATTTTATATGTAATTTTTTTGTCAAGAAAAATGAATAGATTTCTCTCGAATCCGATATTTACAATAATAAATAAGTTACATAATTATTATATTTACAAAACAGCAAAAAGTGCGCAAAAAACGATTTCACAAAATATGCATTTGAGCAATACGTTTAATATATTTACAAAAAGCATTTTATACATAGTATATTTAACAAAAACTACAAATTAAGCGAAATTATTTTTTTTTTACAAAACATACTACTTATTAAAAGAAAACCCCTATTTAGTTTAAGGTTGTAAAAATGATAGCGATGACTTGCTGTGGCCTACGTTACAGTACGTCACTAAGATTACTTACAGTAAAATATTTCTTCCTACAAAGTCTTCTACAAATAAGTTATTGCTATCGAGAAATTATTTACAATATGAAGCTAAGTTACAAGTAGTTTGAGACATCAAAAGTGAACTGAAGGAAATTAAAACGTTCGATTTCTTACATTATTCCTAATTAAAAAACAATAACATTCCTAGTATTCTTGTCGCTTAGTTTAATATATCACATTAGATTAGAATCTTGTATACTGATGTCGATTTAATAGATGTTGAACATGGAGATTACTTGTATAGTCCAAAAAGGTTTTATTTACTTCCACTTTTACTTTAATAATTTACTCAGCGATCAACGCTTTTCCAGAAAAAAAAAATCAAAACATGTGCTGTTACAGTACATTTTTTATTAATACGTATTAAATGAAATGACACTGTTTTTTTTTCATCACAAATTGCTTAATTTCAGTCAGAGTTGTCTTGACCGGCGGCAGTGTTTAAAGTCCTTGTGTCTTCACTTATTAACGACCTGTCATAGCGTCTTTGTCTGGTAATTTTGGGCCTAACTGCACTAAGTAGAGGAGCTGATATCGCGTGGCTGGGAAGTTGACTTAGGTCCTTCCGACCTTGCAGTAGAGGTGAAGTGACGCTCGAGGACTCGTCTCCTTCGTCGTCGGAAAGAGCTGGGTAACTTTCTTTCATTTTCAAGCTGCGCTCTAGCCGTCGGAGAAATCTGGAATGACCTATTTGATTAACAAAAACAGAAACATATCTTATACTGGCTTGATAGTACTTAGGTAACGTACTTAAAAGGTAAATGAAAGAATATGAGCATTAAAGTAGAACAAACGACTTTTTCCTTTGACATCAATACTTGATACATACCTTATCTGATTGCTTATTGTCCGTAACTTGTTGACTTTCGGTGGTTTTCTGGAGTCCTCCGTTAAATCCAGACTCGAAGATATTTTAGACGTCGTGTCCTGTAAGTTTAAAATAATTTAAAAAAAATGCGCATGCACTATATGCACTACACATGTAACTTACTATTTTTAAGTACCATGCCTCTATGTTGTTTAGTAACAGTGAAGAGGATGCATGAGTCTCTCTACACAATCTGCAATGATCGATCTAGTCTACTTGATACATTTGAAAGATGAAACTTATAAAAAACATTCAAAATAACAATGACAATCTTATTTTATGTCGGTACGTATTTTGTACAGGAAAACTATGAATCTTTAAAAATCAAAATGTTAAAATAGTAAAATAAAGACAAAGAAAATGCTCTTAAATCATAAACAACTCGAGGAAGATCCGCAAATAACTTTTCAAACAGTATGGAATCTTAAAGAAAGAATGGAAATACAGGGTGGCTGGGACGTCATCGACGCGCAACGTGGTACATTATATTCATTACATGATTCTAAACCCCTGCATTGAAAATTTTCGTCAGACATTAAAAAAAAATACGTTTCCATACATTGTAACCGTAGGGTATTGCACTTTTCTATGGAATAACTCGCTGTTTTTTTTAACCGACGAAAAAACGTAGGAGGTTCTCAAGTCGATGCGTATTTTTTTTTAAATAACTGACGAAAAATTTCTACGTTAGAGTCATGTGCTGAATGGTTTCAGTTTGCGTGTCAATGTCCCTTCCACCCTATATATTTGGCGACTGTAGCCCTGTACTACAAAATGAACGAAGTAAGGTCTTTGCTGCCATAATACAATCACCTCTGAACTACGGCATTTTTGTCTTCTGAGCGGTTTCCGCAAGCGCATCGGTTCACAAGGCTGAAAATAATCCAACACACAGCTACAACCTACCGTCAAATAATCATAAGAAGCTAAAATTATCGAAACATTGAGAAATTATATCTTGTTGAAAATAACAGCGTGATTGATTTATAAGAAAGTGCACAAAAATATTTTTTACAAAAAATATGAGTTATGTTAGTTTTTAGGATTTAGTGCTTTATTTGGTTTCAGTGCAGTATTTAAGAAAAGAAACAGATATATGTACATAAAAGACGACATTGAATATCACATAAATCTACAGGTTATAAAATATGTTATGCAACACTTTGTGCATTCATTTTAAACTATTTACCATTTCATTTAAAAACTTATTGAAAAAATAAAATAATAAATGACGTAGGTACTTGTAAAAATGACTAATGTATTTATTTGTCAAAAAAACAAAAAAAAGTGAACTAGACAATTTGGTACATCCTGTTTTTGCAAAGTGACTGCGCCATAAAATTTTAAAACTTGTTTTATTTACAAACGTTTTTTTATTATTATAATTTTTACAAACAAGAACAGAAAATAAAACTACACTGGACATCCAAGCAAAACACTGGCTGATAAGATAAAAAAAACTAAAAGAAAGTTTTCATACCTGCATTTCTATATCGGGAAGCCTTAGTTCTCTGGCGGAGGCGACGGAAGCGACGCTGGCATTGGACACCGAGTCTTCTGAGGACGATGACGACGCCGGCGCGGGCGCCTGCGAGCGCGAGCGTCTCCGCCCGCCTTTACGACCACCGCGCGCTGCGCCGTCAGCGCGACAGCCGGGAACCTGCAGGACATTAAATTAGATATAATTGTAGGCATACTCGATCTTGGTTCTAGAAGTTGGTAACTCTCCAAAGTGCTTATAACTGCGTTCTGGATTTAGTTGATTTAATAAGTGGTTTACTTAGTTACCATTAGGGTTCACATTATAAAACTAGTATCGTGAAACAGTAGACATGACTGTTCTCTTTCGGGGTATAGCTAATAAACACCCGGTTTTTAAAAAGCTGATAAATAGAATTAACACATTGTCATATCTCATGTAAACTGCTCTGATTCAATCAATCAAGTGAGCCTTTTGCAGCCCACTGCTGGACATAGGCCTTTCCCAGGCTGCGCCACAACACCTTGTCCTCCGCTTTCCGCATCCAGTCCGTCCCAGCCATCTTAAGGTCGCCTATCTAGCTGGGGGACGTCTCACGCTACGCTCGCCGATACGCTGACTCTACTCCAGGACTCGTTTGCTCTACTGGCCATCGGTCCTTCGACAAACATGACCAGCCCACTGCCACATCAGTTTGCTTACTCTGCAAACTATGTCGGTAACTCCGGTTTTTTTTTATAATTTCCTTTCTGATTTTATTCTTCAAAGAAACTCCGAGCATAGCCCGATCCAAAGCGCGCTGAGCGAATTTGAATTTGTGGACCAGCCCAACTGTTAGTATCTGTTTCGGCACCGTATGCCATAATGGGCAAGATGCACTGGACCTAAGTCTTCAAACATTGCGGGATAGGCCATGAGAAGACTTGACAAAGTTTCCCAAACGCTGCTCAACCCTTCTCTCAAACTTGTGTCTACAGAGCTGAAAGACGCCCTTGGTTAGACATACTTCTTGACAACTTCGACAAGCGACCCTTCGATGTGGATTGGACTCGGCAAGACCTGTGAACTGTACATGACTTTCGCCTTGTCAAAAATCATGCCGAGGCCATGCCGCCAAGAGGCTCCATTCAGGCTATGCAGCATCTGGACTAATCGTTCCAGCGTCTCTGTCATTATGACGATGTCATCGGCAAAGCGAAGGCGTGGGAAGTACTCGCCGTTCACGTTGATACGTCCAGCGTCTTGAAAACGTCCTCCAACGCATTGGTAAAGTTTCGGGGATATAACCTCCCCCTGTCTCAGTCCTCTGAGCAGTGGGATGGGGCTGGTTTTCTGATCCTGGTTCTGGTCATCGTGGCACCGTCATACGAGCATCTCAACACTTTGATGTAGCGCCGGTCAATTCGACATCGTTGTAGAGTGGCCAGAACTGCCCATATTGGGCGTGGAAGGAGGAGTAAAAGGCAAATTTTCGTAGTCCTCAAATGCCATACACAGCGGCTGGTTGTACTCCTTGGTCTTCTGATCAGTTTGCCGAACTGAATGAATGTGGTCTACGATAGTGAAGCCTTGTCGGCATGTTCTAGTGGCTGGAACTCTTCAAGTTTTCTAGCGAGACGGTTCGGGACTACTTTCGAGAACAGCTTGTATACGTGGCTAAGAAGTAAGATGTCTATAGTTTTTCAGGAAGGTATTGTCACTTTTCTTGAAGAACAGAACCACCGCACTTCTGCTCCACGCCTCGAGGCGTTGTATCCGCTTAGATGACGGAGTTAAATAGACTCACTAGCTCTCTCAGGACTGGAGCTCCGCCCGCTTTAAGGAGCTCTGCCGTTATTCCGTCATCCCCAGGTGCTTTGTAGTTCTTTAGCTGCACGAGAGCCGCAATAATCTCGCACTGGTCAACATCCGGGATGTCTTCCGTTTATAGGCTCGTTAATTCGGATCGATGGCCATCTGTACTATATTCCGCTGGTATAGCCGTTCGCGTTGAGTGAAGGTGCTCGTAAAAATCCGCGACCGCCTTGATTATCTCGGACTCCGAAGTCACGATTCTGCCATCCGCAGTTCTTAGTTTCGTCTGATGGAACCTCTCTAATTACTGAGCGAATACCTATGACCCTCGCGTTTCCTCAATTGCGATCTTAATATCGCGGGTGTTTAGGTCCTCTTATCTGACGAAGACAGCTGCGTGGATGGCAACTCTCGCCTTTCTCTCATAAGTCCGAGAGTCTCTGAGGAAAGATTGGGCACCTAACTTTTTCGCTACGATGGGAAAAGTCTGCGGGATACGTCGCGTAGTGCTATGACCACCTCGTCGGCCTTCTCGTCAACAGTGCCTGTAGTTTCCAGCAGGGCGAATTGATTTTGAAGTTTTAGTTGGAACTTTCATATCTAAGAGCAGCTTGAAGCTGCGTGGGTTAGAAGGTAGGCCTCATAATGCGGATTCTCTTAGCTCGAAAATTTCTATTTAGAATGCCTCGGATAAGCCTGTGATCGCTTCTGGTATTAAACCTACTGATCACAGAGACATCTCTAAATATGTGCTTCTTATCCGTAATGATGAAATCTACCTCGTTCCTTATCATATTGTCAGGGCCCTGCCAGGTCCACCTTCTTTGGGGTTTCTTTTTGAAAAGGGAATTCATCAAGAAAAGCCCCAGTGACTCAAAAAGTTTGCTAGAGGCAAATGCTCATCAACTTTTTGATTCCTGCGCCCACACCGGTCGGTCCGACTTTCGATTCGCCAGGTTCTTGTTATTCGACTTCGGAATTGAAGTCCTTCATAACAACATTGTAGTGGGCCTTTGTTGTACTGTGCATTACCTTGGCAACATCTTCGTACATGGCCTCGGCTGTCTCGTCAGAGCGTGTTGAAGTCGGCGCATATATCAGTATCACTTTCAGGTCAGTGAGTTTCAATACAAGGTACGCTACCCGTGTAAACACTACCGATTTCCACAACGCTGCCAGTGAGTTCCTTGTAGATCAGAAACCCAAAACACCGCTTGGGAGAGTTGATCACCTTCGCGGAAGTAGAGTAGGTGGCCTGACACCAGGGTTATCGTTTCTTCCTCCGTCATCAGACTTGAGATAACCCCAGTATATGCCAAATAATACGTCCTCTTTACCTCAAGTTCGGCAAGGTGATGGTCCAGCCACTTCGAATGTCCATTATACGTAGCCAGTTTGAGTAGACACTACGTGGGGAATGCGGGTTGGTGAACGCAGAGCCAATCCTTTCGCAGCAACGATGCTGGTGCCCGTCAACGCTCTGGAGAATTTAGGTTGACTTCTTGGATGTTTATACCGTCATCTGTCGGTGACATTGAGGTGTCCGGTTGTTGTGTGCTCCCCTTACAGGCCGCTGCAAACTGCTGTGATTAGTTGGCTGAAATAATGATTATTATTTCTCTATATGGCTGTAACTGCAACATAAGCATACATCATGCGCGCGCCGGAATACTGTCGGGCCAGGCGCGGCGCAAGCTGTGTGAGCGAGAAATGCAAATATTTTCATCTAACCGACATACGATTTCGTTTAAGTATTTAATTGTGATATGCAAGTAGGTAGGTATTTACAATATTATTAACGGCTACCTATATCAACTAAGCTACAATCTTGGTTGAATTTATCAGTTTTTAAAAACCGTTGTTATTTTGCTATAGCAAACTAACAACGGTTTTTTTTTCGGGGTATACCCCGAAACAGAACTAACAAGCTACTGTTTCCCGAAAGTATACGAGTTTCATAATGTAAATCCACCTTAGAATTAATGGCGCATAGTGAAACCGAGTCAAAAAGTCTCACCTCCAACAAGTTGTGCATAGAATGCGGCATGTGCGGGAGCGTGGACTTGGTGGTGCCGGTGACCTCGTGCGAGGTGGTCCGCGTATTCCTTCTGTCTCGCTTCCTCCCACTCTTCTTTTGACAGTTACTGCCCAACTTGTTGTTCGCACCCTTCACGCATTCCGAACTCGGAAAGTCGTACAATCCGTCAGAATCTGTAAACGGCAGCTGTCTACCGTAAAACTGCGGCGAAAATCTCCCCAAACCAGTTTTGTCGCTTAATGGACTCTCGCTCCTCGAACTGACCGGGCTCAGAGGTCTACTACCTTCTGATATCAAAGTGGGCGGCCTTAAACTAGCCTTCTCGTCTAATCCTCTCTCGACACTAACACACTTAACTATAGAACACTTGGTCACTCCGCTAGGGGAGCATAGCGCCGCTTGTGGAACTTCTAAAGTCTCTTTCATTGCGACTAGTTCCATCTCTTTCGCGCTCGTTGGAACGTCATCTACTCTTTCGTCTGTCCCTATGCCTTCGTCATTGGATTCTAACAGGGGGTCGTCGGAGAGTGTTTCGGAGTCGGATCGTCCTCGCCTACGTTCCTTACTGTCGTCGTTGGACGCTGCCGGGCTGGAGTTGGTTTTCATGAGCGGCCGCCTCCGGGACTGAAAACACGACGGTCCCCCGCCGGAGCCTGGATCCTCCATCTCCGAGGGGCACAGAGGATTGCTCGAACCGCAGCGCGAAGGTCCAGGACTCGCCATAGAGCTGTACCCTGACGAGGATAGGTTGGATTCTGAGGGTGCTCGCTCTCCTCGCGCGGACATCGAGAAGGGGCTAAGGTAGCACATGTTGCCAGAGGGCGGGGGTGGTCTAGGGGACATGGGCTCGTCGGACTCCTCGCTAGCGTTGTACGTGACGGTGATGAGGGGGGGTGGCTGGAACTCTAGGTGCGGCGGCGTGCGGCGCGGTGGGGGGGAGCCGGGCGACGCGCGCTGCAGCTGCAGCAGCGGCACGCGCGCGCGCGGGGGCGAGGGGGGCGGGGGGCTGGGGGACGATGTTACGTGCGTGGACGCCGTCGGGGTCGTCGTCGTCGTGTCCGAGCTCAGCAAGGGCTGACGCAGCTGAAAGTCAATAAAGTAAATATGTAATATTCAGACACAAATCAGTTTTACGAAAACCACTACGGCATGGTAGCATTGACAAATTGAACGTACCTTCAACCGCAAACCAGAAGTAGGTCTCTCTATCTTCGTTTCACACTTTATTTCATCAAGCTCGTCTTCACTGGGTGAAATGACGGTCGCCGTGGACTCACTCTTAGCATCCATCTCCATGTTCGCTCTAGGCAGCCTGGGAGATGGTAGTGGAGTGGGTAGGGGCGTAGGAAGAGGGGTGGGCAACGGGGTAGGAAGCTCTCGTATTGGGGATAAGCACTTGTTGATCCCGCTTGGTACTTCTAGTAGTATAGACGGCGGATAGAGTAGGTTGCTACCTGATGATGAAGATTTGTGAGCGCTTAGAGGGTCCAGGACCTGCAAATGTTGAGAAAATAGGTCCATCTTGGTGCTTAGGTCTTAAAACATCTATATTCTCTTAAAGAGTGACCATGTGGGCTATGATGAATTTACACATAATGCTCACAAGACAGAAATTAATTTCCCATAAGATAAGAGTGTTCCAATAGTACTTTATTTCGAATTTACCTGAATCTCAATAGTATTATGAGGCCTGGTAACTGGCGAGTCTGGTGCCAGTGAGGGTATGTGCGAGGAAGCAATAGATAAGTCATCAGCGTCCACGGTATCATCTTGTGGTGATGAAGCTGAAGGTGAGCTGGACAAGGAGACTCCTCCTGAAGATGCTCGTGACACTATCGCTGCTGACGATGACGAGAAGTTCCGGAACATCGCGAGGATGGAATCGGCGCTTGAAATTTTCGGTTGTCTGAAGTCAAAATTACATGTTTAAGATCAGTTAAATTGGGATTTTAATCTTATTTAGTAAAAACCAACCTGGAATATTTCTTCAACGCAGCATGTGTCAATGTCAAGTCGAGGCTCGACATTGAATCACTTCCTTGATTGCTGGAGGTGCTATGTGGTGACCTCACTTCTACTCCTGGCGAGGGTGGGGTACTTGACGCCTTGGCTCGCATTCCCCTGTTCGCTATCACCGCCATGGGAATCGTTATAGTATTGACCATATCCACATCAGAACTAGAACTCATTTCAGCTGACACTTTGTTCAAGAGTCTTGCAAATGTCACTTTCTTTTCTAATTTAGGGTCTGATATGTGCCGCATGGATGGCGATGTCGACGGCGAAGACGCTTCACTTGCAAACGATGTCTCCTTATTCTCATTCCCATAATCCATGAACGCCGGTGCACTCTCTACCGTACTCAACGTCCGCTTCTCAGACATCTGTATCAAATCTCCCATTGTTATCTTCTTTGAATGATCATTGGCTGTCGCGGGACTTATAAGCTGTTGCAAAATTTGCTTTTTCTCAGCAGCGTTTTTCTTAGTTGGGGTTGAATTATTACGTTTTTTACGCGGTGAAGGTGTTCCTGTATCAAAAGACTCATATATACTAAATTATTGAGTTCACAAGGTTTCATGAGAAGCGACGACATCGAATGTTCATGACAAAAGCAACACAATATTTAGAAATTAAAAACAGGGGATTGAACAACAACAGTTATTGACTGAGAGATTATCATCATGCCTTGGATCTCTGTGCATACTAAGGAAGCCAATTCTTTAGGGTAAGTGCCAATAATCAAAAATTTTGGAAGTGCCAATTGTATTTTCAATAGAAGTGTTTTGTGTTGTGTTCATGACTTCAGAATGAGTAATGAAGATGTTGATCTGTCATGTTGTATAGTTATTGAAACGGTCCAAGCGACACATAAAGCCACAGACAGAAATAGTATTACAACATTCATTTCAATAGCTATACAATACGAGAGAGACAGTGTTTTGTTTTCGATCATCTATGATGTTATAGTCACTCGTATTTGCAATAAAATTAGAAATTCTGTTAGATTTTAGTGAATTATTTGTATTGAGACAAAACAGTGTCTGAGTATAATAGCATGCTAGCGACATTCACATACAGAAAGAAGCCTTTGAATTGTCAATAATATAGATCTAGTTGGTGGAGAAGAAATATAAGATATTGAATCTGAGAAGAATAATGATAAAGATAAAGTGATCAATACTATTGACAAAACAGAGGCCAAGTTAGTTGGACGATCTAGAAAGGTGTCAACGAAGGAAGGAGCGGCTACATTAGAGATGCTGTGTTTGTGCTGTCAGGGGTGCACACATCGACATCGAAAGAAGTAATAACGAGGGTAGCGGGCCATGTTACATTGGTCTTTGCATTCCACATAGAAATTTCATTCACAGTAGGGACACATCCAGTGCTAACCGTACCGGCCGCCGCGCGCTCCGCCGAATGTTTGAAATGTTTGCGATAAGTCGTGATTTTGCAAATGATCCTCAAACAAAATGTGCTAATAAAGCCCTGTGTCTGATAACACGAAAGTTGGAACAGTATATAATTATGGAGATTTTACGATTTGTGACTCTCATTAAAGGCAGCATGAAGCATGATCAGGCAAGTTGAATATCACAGATTGAGACAAAAGGCTTTAAGCATTAGAGTTTGAATGTTTGTGATAATGTGATCCATTGATGTAGGAATACGTACAACTTGGGTCTCTACTCTATTACATCACAGCTAACAGGTATTTTAGTTGGTTGCATTCTATCCAGACAAAACATCTAGTTGGTATATTAGAAGGAATAGTTTTAAATACTAAAATTACCTCCAATATCTTGCGACTAACATAAAGATGATAAATCATTATAATTTGAATGCAGTTGCAGTCTACATGATCTATGAGTAGAGTATGTATTCGCGGGAGTGCGGAGCGCGCGGGTCGCGGGTCCTAGGAACACAACGCTCCAGTCCTTACGTCCGGGCGGCGGCTTTAACAGATCGTCCAAGCTAAAGGTGCGCGCGGCTCGCGGGTGAGGCGCGAGCCCCGACACCGACGGCTTGCGGATACCCAGCCGCGTCAGCAGCGTGCGGTGTGGCGGAGCGTCGTGCAGCACGCCCGCTGTGGACAAACCCGCGTCACTGACACCCGCGCCGCGCCGTGACGTCACGCGAGCCCGCCGCGCTGTGACGTCACGTGAGCCCGCCGCGCCGTGACGTCACTAGGGCTCCTGCGTGGGCACGGCCGCGTAGCGCCGCCCCCGCGCGCCGCCCGCGGACGCTATCCCCACACACATAGGATTGCCAGATACGCAACACACGAGTAAACATTCAATTTTGATGAGCGTGAAAGACACGTCCGAGTCAGTTCTGTCGGTCCAGTAACAATGATGGTCATTACAAGTCACATTGTCTCGCTGGGATTAAATATTGTTATTTAGAATTTGGTAAAGTTAAGCCAATTGTATCCGGTCAGATTATAACTTCTGGCAATCCTTTTTGACATAACTATTAGCACGATTATTTTAACTTGCCGATCCGAAAGGTGGCGTTTCCAGGACGAATACATATAAACAAACTAAACAGATAGATGCTACTTACTGTTTGCTGTGCGTGGATCAAGTTAAAAGAACCGTGATTCAACGGACTCCAGAAACCTGAGAAATGCATCTATCAATGGACAGTCATCTAAGTCAATTCATGCATCAATGCAGCAATATGTACAAACTATATCACATTCAGTTTCTGGACCCGTAACAGTAAAACATAGAAAAGAAGAAAGTCAAAGAAGAAAGAAAAGTAAAATTACGCAAAACGTGTCCTTACCATCCCAGAGACAGTGCGTTTATTGAGAAAATACATAAGTATAGCGGAAACAATCTGACAAAATGTTGAAACAAAGCATTATTGTACTGTGAGTCACAAATATACCTCTCATTGGACGGTCAAACTATTACCGTGTATTATTAAAGTGAGAGTGGCAAGCCGAACTGAACGTATATTGAAAGTGTGCTTATGAGAGAAAAGTTATTTTGGGGTTATATTTTTGGGGCAAATATTGGGCCTAAAGATTTGTCCTCCGTGAAGATAGAGGGGGGTACTTACGTCTAGCGCATCTGTCGGCCTCTTCGGCGAGGAGTTTCTCGATCTTCTCGGGGAAGTGTCTCTTCGCGCACCAGATGAGCCCGATCATGCCGAGCACCACAAACACGGTGATGAGGCCAAGCCAAAATGGCTCTTGGAGCATACGCTGACCCAAACTGATGATGTTGGGGGTCGGGTTAGGGGTTTCACATCTGGAAAATACAGGACACTCTTGGCAATAAAACTCCATGAATCTGTCGTCTTTTACAATAACTGTTCTTCGTCCCTACAGTTACATTTAAATAAAGTCTAATTACATTAACTTCATACCTTTTCCCTTTCCACGAGGGGTTACATTGACACAGAAAGCCTCCATCCCTCTCAGTACAAGCTCCTCTGTTGTTACATGGCTTGGACGCGCAGGGTCGAACACGCTCTGCACAACGCCGTCCCTTCCAGCCGCGCGCACACGTACATGCAAAAGCCTCGCCCGCCTCATGGGGACCACCGACGACTAAGGAACAGTTTCCGTACATGCAGGGGGTCTTTTCGCATGCTGTCACTAGGCAGAATAGACCTGGAAAATGTTGGTCTGGTTAAGCTTGGCTTTATTTCCTGTAGGATCAAATATGATTTAAAGTGAGGCTTCTAAATGTTTGCTGTTCATAAATGAGTTTGTCTGGGGTATTTTACTGATTTAAACAAGCGTCTTCCAAAACAATTGGATTTCAGAGCGTTTTATTACCAGCGTAATATCCAGCGCACTGACAGAAACTTTTCGTATCTTCTGTGACACATCTTCCGTCGTGTAGGCATGGGCTAGGATAGCAGGACTCCAAGCTGGTCTCCTCAGATATTAGCAGTACCTTGCTGTGGTACTCCGGATCTGAAAGACATCGAGTTGAAGTCAATTTACAACATGGACTGAATATAGCGTAACCTCACCTGTTGTGAAACGTTTTTTTAACGTAAGTTATTGGCTGTTATTTTCGGGCAACTAACGTGGATCAGAATCTTTATAACGGTTTTGGGTAGTGCGGCAAAGAGCTCTTATTTATCTGTACCTATGCCCAAGAGTTCAATAGGCCATGATTTAGCCTTGTTAATGTCAATATATAGGTATTGTTCTCTTTTGATGCCTTTAATCTTACCTTTATTGACCATAAGTGAGACGTCCATGTTAACTCCCCTCTCCCCCGCGTGCTGCGTCACGCTCAGCGAGTGCAGGTACGAGTTGATCACCAGCGGCGCGCGCGGCTCTACCTTCCTCTTGCTCCTGTCCACCTCGCAGAGAGTCCATACAGTGCCGTTGTTGTCTGTGTAGCTGTCTTTTACCTGTGGAACGTTGTTGAAGGAATTTGAAAACTTTTTGTATTGTGGATACAGTTGAGACAGAATAGCTGAAGTGACCTATTACTAAATTGTTTCATCAATAAACCAATGCGGTGGTTCGTGACTTAATGAAAGACAAGGACGAATGAATACAACTCGGACGGATAATAGAATTTGGATCAATGTAGTATACACCTGTATCCACCCACTCCCCGCTCCACAAGGCCAGGGTTCTTCACCAGACGCGACTAACGTAGTAGCTGTGAATGCCAACGTCAGCGTGTGTTGATGCGGCGCTATGAGTCGTGTGCGCAGGGCAGCGTGCGCCGGCGCCAACTGTGGCCAGTTGGGAGCGGCGAGGCGACCTCCTACACCTGATGCTACTTCCACCACATGTGACGCGTTCAGGTAGCTTACTGGAAACAACATGAGCAGTTACTTTTTGCTCTAAAGAATAAAGATGGATGGAATATAAGAATACGGATTGTGTTTAATTAACAGGATGAGTGTCAGTGATCGACCATTCGAGTTCCATTTATACTGAGATGTGAGCATAAAAGACATGTTAAGATTTAAGGATACAAATACTCACTTGTTTTGAAATGCGCCAGAAAACCCTGTCCAGTAACATTCTCGCCAGTCTTGATTCTAAGCCGGAGTATTTCAGACTGAGACACAAAAAGGCCGTTAGTCAATATGTTGGGGTTCAAGAACGGCCTGATCGGTGGGTTCTGTAGATCTATCTGTACGTCAATGTAGGAGTCTTCAGGTATGGCGTCAGTAACGTTGATGGGGACGCCTTTTGAAAACATTCCGTAACCAAAGTCAAAATGGCTGATGTTGAGGAATACGCGTTTGCCTGAAACGAAAAGGTAAGGTACTATTTAAAAAAAAATCTCCTGTATTGTGGGTGCGTTCACAAACATTTCAACTGACATACACAGCCAGACGCGGGACATCTAATTGTAGGTCATACAAATATTTGTTCCGTGTGGGAGTCGAAGTCGCGACACACAGCGCAGTAGTCAATCGCTTAACCACTGCGCCAACCGTGTCATCGTGTTGGCATAACTAATTTATTCAAACTCTTTTGCAAACTTATGAGAGTCTTTCCTATCCAGCATTCTTTTGAAAGGGTTCCACATTGTGTGCCATTTTTGTTAAATGGGCCCGCTATTCTTGTTTTATCGACCTTTGAGACTACAGATGCATTAAGCAGTTGATATTTTTCACTTATTTTTCTTGTTGGCCCTAGACAGTAGTGCTGTTGTGCGTTATACTTTCGACGAATGCCATTGCTGAGTACCTTAATGGCCATTGCAGTAAGTTCAAAGCATAATTTAACATATCTTTTGAGCGCCATGATGCATGATACTTACCTGTGGGAGCCAGAATGTCGATGGTGCAATCCAGGTTGGGCAGCAGAAAATGAGGATAGTTCGGACTTCGTAAGACACCTTCCTTCGATGTTATGGTCTGTGATGGGCAGCCGATTAGTTCAACTGCTCTCCATGTCACTGAGAATCCAGAACCTTGGGTGCTGTAAAACGGAGAATTTGTACTCTTAATTTAATTAGTGGTATGAATGAATATTAAGAAGCTAAAAGATTTTTAAGGCACATAAGTGAACGGTTAAAACTAATGAGAAATTAATTAGCCTGATATTGTAACGGTTTTGTCCACTACATAATTTTGTTTTCTTTTGGTTTTATAAACCTAAAACGTTTGACTTCTGTCTCATTAGCCTTCAAAACATTTAGCCAATGCCTCGGATTTCTGGTTACAGTTAAAAGCATATAAATAGGGCGTATATAATAATTGTTTCTGGGATAGAATCGGCATCGTTCTCGCCGCGGCGTATGCGTTATATAAGATGATATTGTGATAATGTAGGACTCACTTGTAGTCAGAGTGGAAGTACAGCACAGCCCTGTTGGTAGATGCAACCCAGCGGGCTTCACCAACTGAGCCGCAATATCTCGACGACTTCAAACTCCACGAGTCACGAAGCTGAAATATTGTAACAAATATTGAATATTTATTGTCAGCAGTTGAAGTTGCATCTTGCTGAGTAATATGGTGATTACATTACCTTACGGACTTAAGGATGTAGCATTGATTAGAAAAAATATTAGTTAAAGTCACTAGCAAGCCAGCGAAATTATATCAAATTATATCATTTACTTTCTGGATTAACAGCTACGTGAAAACATGTTTTGAAAATTAAGATTTACTCGAAATTGCTTATTTCTAGGTGCCTACTAATCTTTATTTATAACTATAAATACGATCCCTATTATTTCCTGGAAGGCTTCAATGCGAACAATCAGCCGGCATTAAAATTAAATTATAATTTGCGCGATGTTTCGGGAATTATTAATTTCCCCAAACGCTACAGCTTACGGCAAAAGACGCGGAATAGCAATTCCCAATGGAATTTTATTGGATATTTTACCTTTATTCTGAATATTTAAATTACATAAAATATTTTACGGCATTTAGGAATGTTTCGGCAATTCGGCGATTTGAATACATATTACGCTTATTCCAATGGCGCGTACTGTAATTTTAATTTCTATGCTGATTAGGGATCAACGGTAAATGCACCATGTTCCTAAAAATACATTTATATGTATCGTGTTTAAGAATTATGGAAATAGTAACTTAAACAGAATAGCTTACCTCCACGAAATCATAAAGACAGTCCTTTTGGTATTCTAAATCCACGTTTTGAAAAACAAAAACCAGTCGCGTGTCTGTTGGCCCCACTACGTGCACCCAGAAATCCAGATCGTTGTCATAGATACCAGGGTGATTGGGACTTGTTAGTACTCCTAGACGAACGACTAAATGCATTAGAATGTTACACACGAACACATTGGTGCCCAGCATGGGACCAGGATATCCGATAACATATATTTTGTACACAAACTCAATGTCATACTATAATAACAAAAAAAAAACCTTTGTAATTAAAAGCGGTTAATCAAAATCAACTTAAGACTTCATACAGCTTAAGTAGATAGTTGATTTAGTTTCAATACATTGTGTTCTATGATTGGGTATTATAGTTCAGTTTGTTCGTTATTCTGTTCCCGTGCTGGGCGCCACTTTATTTATAGTGGCGCCCAGCGTGGGACCGCGCTTCTTTTTATAACATAAACCTCAACAATTACGGATTTAATTAGAAACACTTATGTATAACATTGATGTACTTTGATAAATTTAGCCTTAGGTGTTTTGCTCACCTGAAATCCCTTCAACGGTCCTGTTTTTGAGGATATGTTCTGGGTTCAGCCGTCGCTTGCACACGTACCCACCTGTCATACCACATTTGTATAAAGTCCAAAACAAACCACTTGGTAGAGACGGAACTGGTGATGACTTC
The DNA here is from genome assembly GCA_947359405.1 of Antitype chi. NCBI lineage: Eukaryota > Metazoa > Arthropoda > Insecta > Lepidoptera > Noctuidae > Antitype > Antitype chi. The sequence goes on from OX375823.1 coordinate 2,064,622, forward strand.
CACTGAAAGCATGTAGATTTATTATGCGGGTGTTTTTTCTTGTCGAAGTAGTTTTAAATATATATACCGATTTATAACTTCATAACACGGTAGAGCATGATAATAGCATCAAAAGCTTAAGTTTTATTTAAAGATAACTATTTGTTTGGTTAACAATAATAGGTAGTTATAGATAAGTTCTAAAACCAAAAGGTAGCGCCAGCGCGGCCGCGGGACCGGCCGACTTTAGAAAAATCGCATCTCTGTAGGTTGCAAAGTTTACGACAGTGGCAACTTACCTGAATACCTAAGCAGGCATCTTCGATTTCTTCAGTGTCATTATACGGCGGCCACCCTTGATATCCTACAGCACTTCCATCGATCCAGCTCAAGTTGTCCGCATCTTCATCTCCTTGGCGCGCTCCTAGCCAGTATATGGAACCAGCGCTGTAATCGGTGCTTTGTCGGATCCCCGAGACAATGAATCGCTCTTCGTCCGCAGAATGGACAGATGATAGATGCATGTTTAGGCCTTCGCAGACCTACGAAAACGACAATTATAAAATCTTATTTTTAGAGGGGCCATTTCCAATGTCCATGTGATCGTTAGGTATATTTGGAGGGTAGGTTTTCAAAAACATTATTTCAACTTACCTACTGAAGTATAAGTTAATAACGAGACACAGTCCGTCACTTTATTGTGACCCAGAAAAAGCAGGGCTGTCACGATGATAAATAAGGCGATCACAGGGACCGGTTGCTAAGCACAACAGTCGTAATGGCATTTTAAAGCGGCGAGGTCGAAACGAAACGTTCGTCAAAAAGGATTACGGCAAAACCCTACCATTATTCTTTAGAAAATTATAATTTAACAAGCAACAGAACTGAAACAAAAGTTTTGCAACTTTGTTGTTCTGATTACTTGTAAAGTGTAATCAATCTTTGTTGGTCTAGTGAAGCGCCATGGTTTTCGAAGAAGTCTACTCCACTTATATTACAAATTGCCATTCGTGAGAAAAATGACGCAGACACTGGACCTTTGTACCATGCCAGTCTTTCTTTTCCGGAAAATAATGTGTTTCTTAACCTCCTTCTTGATATTGGTATTTTAAGTCTTTTATAAGATACTTCAATGCTATAACAAGCCAATTGAACTGTCCAATGTCTAATACAGTTCCACAAAAAAAATACGCTAGAGACAGTGAAAACCTTTTATTTAACGCGGCAGGATCATCTGGAGGACAAAGGATTAGGAATATAAATCATTAAGGATTACACGACTGAGGATCCAGTTGCCTTTATCCTGTGTTGTTTTGGTAGTTACAATCTTGGAAATGTCTTTTGATACAAGAATAGTCAAGGAATGTAATGGTGGTGTTATTGTGCTGCTGGTACGTGATCGAGAACTAAATTGCATTGTTTTGCGCTCTGTCTATTCTCTAGTAGTCCGCATTAAACATAATACATAGTTTAAAAGTACTTATTTCTCATATTGAGATAGAAAGAATTTGGGTTGAAATGGGTGCTCTCAATCTTCAGCAAAGAAGGGAAATACTTTGATCTCTAGTAAATAATTAAAAGATTCATATTACTTTCTTGAATCTTACTAGGTCATAGACAAAAATATAAGTAAGTATATAAAAATATCATAGACAAAAATATAAGTAAGTATAGAAATAAGCTCTATGAGCTTATTATGCTTTTACATTTTATAAACTTACCTGTTTGGAAGTAGCCCAAGATGCTTTCGGGTAACCGGAGAAAAGATAGCAGTGTCCATTGAACAGCACCTGCTTTGAGTCCATACATGAGTGGGCTGTGAACAAAAACAATAGGTACGTTCTATATTTATTAATTTACCTTTTAAAACACGAGCATTCTCCATGTTAATTAACAGAATAAGACGTAGCTTACTTTGGCGAGAAACTTTTCACTCTGAATTTAATAAATTCATTACAACTCAGTGTGTTTTCTTTTGTTTCCATTGTTCGTGCATTTATGAAAATAAATAAATGATGCTTCCTTAGATTATTTATACCTTTCGTTTTTTTTTTTTTGGTATTGTGTTACAATTCAGTTTGCTCGTAGAATCTAGTCGAGGACTAATATGGTAAGCTCATTTCGGCAACACCACAATGAGTTTCATACTTGTTGCTGTATTAAATGTAGTTTCTCGTAGAACTAAACCTCTAATAATGCCATAAAACCTAAATAGCACGAAGAATTACGGTATTACTGGCATGTTTTCGTGTCGCGCCGGTAACAGGAGAACCATGAAATATTTATAAGTTCAGTGATCGGAGCTCACCGGCAGTTGGTGCGCAATGGACCGCGTAATCTTGTTTCCAGGTATAATGTACCCAATTTTGGCGACATTTGTTGCCGTACTATGAGGGGATAAAGTCGAATATTGTGTGGCAAAATGTACCTACACGGGCTACACGTTTGCTTCACGCAGCAAAAATGAAGGGTATAAAGTACCTAGTAGATTTCCCGCGTGTGCAACGGTTTCATTTCTTTCTCACAATAGCTACACATCCGTCACTGGCACTCCGTGAAACCAGTAAACCTACAAAATATACACACGTACGAGTAGCGAACGTGATGAAGAAGTTGAGTAGTTATTAAGCCAGTTTGTTCAAGAACTCCTTAACAAAATGAAGATAAACTTCTTCCAAAGAGAAAAGAAGAGAATGTACTTATTAAATATTTGTTCTCCACCGTTTAAACAACACAGGCACAAAACGATGGCATTCCATCGGATTACGAAAAAGAAGCAAGACCTAGTATAAACTGGCGGCACTTAATTAGTATTCCAAGAGTGCTAAAAAGTGTTTTAATTAAAACATGCGCGCGCAATTATTTCGTCGACACGTGATAACAAAAGAGTTCGGATATATTTATTAGCTGAATGGCAAAGTGGTCACAAAAGCCGGAACAGAGGGTGCGACAAAACGACACGTTGTCAACAACGAATTTTAATCAACTCCGCAAGTCCGCACTGAGCGGCCTGAGCAAGGTAGAACAGTAGTCTAGTTCTCACTGACATTCTAAATGTTCTCCCTTTAATATAGGTACCTACCATGGTACCTAATTTCTTTTCAGTCAGTTCTACAAGAATTTTACGGGCAATGACTAATTTATTTATGTTTCTCCGTACTTGATGAGAATTTTAAAGATTGGCAACGTGTCACAATCACTTTTGACAGTAAATTGCAGTGGGGTGACTATTAATCTAGTTTTAGATCGTGGACAAATCTGCCCCGAGCATAGTTTATTAGATATAGTACATAGGGACAACACCAATAGGCTACCTACCGTATTTTAAATATCACAAATTAACTATCTACAGCCTACCAGACCAGCGTCCTAGTAAGTGCCCAATTAATACCCATTCAGTTGACTTTTATAACCGTATAAGAGCATAATTGATGAATATTATTGGCGTAATATTTCGCCTGTTATCCGCTAACTGTTAGGTATTGTGTTTGTATTGAATCGCTACCGTGTTGTTTATTTCGGAGATAGAAATTCCGTGTAAGTTAAGGAAGCGACAAAGCTAAAATACGGGATTGCTATTGAGAATATTCCAAGAAACAATTTATTGAAAGAGATAACAGAACTTGAATAATTCAAAATGTTAATTTTGAATGCTTTCTCAATTGGCTGCTGTCATTGAGACGAGACGATTTTTTTTAAAGAATTTAATTTAATTTTTATTAAAACTTCTGAATTACCTTCACCATAAAGCACTATCATACAAACAGACCGACCAAATTTTACACTAGACTACTGATTACCCTGACTCTGTACCACGCTGTTTATATTTTTGAGTTTTAATTGGGACGCGCCCCCTCTAAATATTAAATGGACGGTAAAGAGGGTGGGGTCTAATCTCAGGCGGCTTTGTTATGTTTAAGTTTCCTGATGTTTGAATACTTAATTGCGCCTCGTGGGAGGACACTGTTGATTAATTTTCGTATCGCTATTATCTTGGACGTGTCGGTTCTAGGAATTGTGATGGATGTTATCTGAACTTCATGTTAGATAATTGAGTTAAACTTAGTTTGAAAGTTAACTGTCAGATTTAGGTTGGTTTGGTATGTTAACCACAATAAAACCGATAAAGCATGGTTATAGGTTTAACTCTTTCGTATGCGGTAATAAAGAGTCCTAGACTTGGAATCGAACTTGTAACTTTAACTAAGTACATTTAACCATTCACATGGTAGGTAGGTGTGTCCTCAAAATTGCACCACTAAAGCAGTAACTCTTCTACTGTCATATCGCTAGTCTCACAAAGACTTTTTGAATGCAGCGAGCTCTAAACTACGACATATGTACTTAAACATGCTTTTACCCCACCCTGACGTATCAAAGGTGCTCGTTAGATCAAATTATGTTCAACAGTTCAGCTCTCAGAAAAAAATAGTCGGCAAAAATGCGCCTCCTCGTTAACTAGTTTCATTCATCCATTCACTCGTTTGCGAACGAAAGGAATGCCAGCATCGTTATTCAAATTTTAGTTCGGGAAATGTTATGAATTTAGCTCACTCAATAGAGAATGAGTTGGATGTCGTACTTTTGAATTTCGAGAACTTCGTGCTTATTGATTTTGTTTTGTGCTAGTACGGAACACAATGGATACTGAACGAAGAAGCGGTAATGAACAGAGCGGTGATAACAATGAAAAAAAAAGTATTCTATGGTGACTTGGTTCAATTAAAATGCTAATTATCCGGCGCTACTTCCGATTCGTTTTCGATTTACTTTTTATGAGATCACAAATTATATTTTTTCATTTGTAATGGAGATACGTTTGAATTTACTGAAACTATCATGCAGACATAGCTTCTTCATGATCAAGAATCAGACGAGTTGAGACTTAAGCCAAGATAGGCATCTCAAAAGAAGTACATCTACCTTAGGAAGGTCAAACATAGTTAACACTTAAGTGATTTCTAAAAAGAATAGTTAGCAACAAGCTATATTGGTCCAAAGCCATGACAAACTTGTCAGAAGCCTCGTCATGGAACTGGCGGTATTGCTAACGACATGTTTTGACACGACGTCAATTTTGGCATTGTCAGCGGAAGCAATTTGTTCCCTGTGACACGTTGGGCGACGTTGAGATACTAAATCGAAGATAGGCTTTGTATGTACAGCTTGAATAGGCAGAGACAGAGTTTTGGACAAATGTTCGTAGAATATAGAGGGCATAATAGTGACCTTATTTTGTTGATGTTCTTCAGAATGGTCAAATTTAAATAGTTTTATTTGTAGACCACAGGCAAAGAAAGTGTACAGGTGTCAATATTAATAGATAGTAATTGCATTACAGAGATGCCAAAAGAAACAGGGGAAGACAACATAAAAGATGAGAAGACGAATTAAAGCTCACAGCAGGCCCAAATTGGAGAAGAGTTACTGGAGATAGGATTCAGTGGCAGTTGTTAGAGGAGGCCTTTGCCAAACGGCACACTGAACTAAGAGACATTTTATAAACTGCTGAGAAAATAATGCAAAGCAAAGATTTTCAGAATAAAAAAGGCTTATTATTATAATTAATTGCGTAACACACTAGCAGAAAAAATGTTGACAGCTTTCAACAACATTCATTGCGTTATTTACTTTGTTAAGCAGACAAATTTGAACATGTGAATCAATGAATTAGCAAAATCCTTCAAAATTAATCAGATTCTTTTTTTAAATGTGATCGGCACTTAGGGTGCTCATGTATGGACTTATACGGAGCAAAAGGAGAATATAAGGATCGATGCAGGTGGCATTCTGTAGTTTCTGCCTACGAAGAAGACGAAGAAGAAGACGTGAGCTAATTTTCATAGGATAACCAACCTTGGGACCAGGGTTGTAAGTTCGTAAAGAAGGTCAGATCGCAGTCGCATTGTGTAACATACTAACGGACAGCCGCATTCATCTTTATTCTGGTATCTGTCTGGCTTTATTATAACATAGATAGGTTCTGAAATAACATGCAAAAACACATACGAGATACTGAACTAACTTCAAACAAATGTTTTTTTTTCCTCAAAATTTGATTGAAATAATTATGACCTAAGACCTACAGAGATTTCCACGAAACTGCTCAAACCAAAGCTTAAGTAAAGGCCTAAAAGATTAAAAAGAGAATCATTACACTCTTAACAACTCATAAATATGTAACACTAGATTCTAATTTTAAAAAAAGTCTGTACTGAAAAAAACTAAATATTTTACTTACTTAAATCACGGCCAGCGTTAGCCCCAAGAGTCTGGAGGCCAGACAATAAATTATCATAAAATTCGGAGGCCTATTAAATTTCCAATGTTACGCAGACTTGCTCTAATGCCAGATATTATCTTCGTCCATAATATACGGCATCGCCTGCTGCTAAAACCTTATTGTTCAGGATTTTGGCTTCGAACTGAGCTTATTACGCGGTTTTGATACCGCTACTGATTAAGCCCACATGATTTGTCAAAACGTAACGCGATGTATACATTGCATAGTAAGTTCATTAAAGCGATGTTTCCAGTTAGTTTGGAGAGGCAGTGGATCGTGTATAGCTTTGTATTGTCGTTAAATATTTGGTTTGGCTTTCAATAAGGGTGCGTTATTTTGCTAGGTATTATAAATTATGTACGTGGCGTATAAAATGGATTTTCAGAATTATAACCTCCTTCACGAAACGTGTTCTTGGAAAATATGAAAGGCTAAAAGCTTTTAAAATTAAACGAATATATTATTAACGGTAATATATCAGGTGTTCCCCAGTTTTCGCTGCAGATGACGTGTTTTAATCCAAAAGGATTGTTTAAAATAACGAACGAGGGTAGACGTCAAGTCTAGAAAAATGTAGGTTAAAATTATCTTAGGATAGCTATATCTCGTGTGTAGCTTGTCAAGTTTTCTGAACTAGAGGTAATATAAAAGTCAAATGAGATTTATGCTTGTCATGCAGCGTCGAGCTGAGCACAAGTGGGTAGGTAGAGGTATCTCCACGAAATCGAATAGTTGTAGTGTAGTAGCTTCATATGTTTCGAGAAGAACATTTCATTTCTTTTGCGGCAACAGTTTTGATAGCGTTGTACATACAGGGTGAGTTTCATAACTATCCGGAATTATTATGGTAGGTAGCTTACCGTTGCCAAATATATTTTTTGGTAAGAAATCCATCTAGAACTTGTTTTACGTACGTAGGCGTATGAATATCTACTGCATTTACATCAGGATTCTAAACCACAAAATTATGAATAATGTAAAGTGAATTGATTAAATTCATCTAGTTTTTTCCCGTAAAGGAATGCCAAGTTGTTTTAACAATTTAATAGATAATGTCGATTACTTGGGAAATCTCCGATCTCTTAAATTGTCTGTTCGCGCCAGTGAGCAGGACCAAGTTAGCTGCAGGCGAGGCGCACGCGACTGCCTTTGAAGTACAACATCGATCCCAGAAACTCACCGGGAAGTCGGGACAAAAACAGCGGAACAGAAACGAACGCAAAGTCTTACATAGTCGTGGTTAATTAAAACTAGACTGCGCTTTATACAACTTGCCTCATTCTACTTAATAAACTTACACTACCACTCCTCCACTCCATTCAATAATAAACTCTATGCTCTCGTCATTAAGGTTAGGTTAACTGCATAACGAATTTTGTTACCTTTGTTGTTGGTGTTAGGCGAATTTAAACTTTATGTTCAGGTGCAAAAAGGTGGTATGGGTGGCACAATAGGTGCAAGTTGGCTACTTTATTTGTCGTATAGACAGTCCGTTCCGTTCCGCTGGTGTCCGCTTGGAGCGAGCGAAAAGTTTGAAATTGAAAAACAAATCACACCGAGGAGATTTTTACAGTGTGAAGGCTGAACTTCTGATGAAATATTCTTCAAATCCTTTGTATGTATGAAGCACTGAAAAAAGTAGGTAGTCTGGCTACTTCCCTAGTCCTATAATATGATTAAAAAGGCAAAGTTTCAGACGGATTCCGTTTTATCTATTCTAAGAGTATTTTGTCGTTGCGATGCTGAGTTTTAGAAGTTTATACCTTATACCAAGTTTTGTATTGTAAAAACTTGTGGAATGTCGGTAGTACTGAATATTGGACAATGCTGGTGAGACGAGAGCTTCGTGGTTAATTTTAGTGAAACAGCACGGTAAATGCGAACTTTTAACAAACTTAAGAGCTGTAGGTGGCCACGCCTCTTGTTCCGGCAATTTAACTGGTAGCATATTTTAAAGATCCTTAAGACCAACATACACACAAATATTTCATTTACACAAAAGACTCGCAGATATAATACCCGTAATCAAGACGACCTAGAAGTACCAAGAGTGAGAACCTTGTACGGCAGGAAAACTATACAATGGGAGGGGGTCCGGCTATACAATAAATTACCTAAAAAACTCAGAGAGTGTACAAGCATACCAACATTTAAAAAAGGCCTTAGGAATTACATTTTAGACATATGAGTTTAGTTTATATTTATTTGTATTATTATTTTTTCTTTTTTTTTTGTATAGACACATAAGTTTAGCTTGTACCTACTGTTTTGAATTTTATTTACACTTAAGTGCAAAATTGCTCTATATCTATACATTGTTTTTTTTTTTAATGATATTATAGTGTTCAGTCTCTTGAACGGCTTGAACGTCGTAACATAAAGTACAACCTATTGTTAATTTAGTTAAGTTTCTCTTTAAGTGAACTGTAATTTGTTCTTTGAGAAATAAATGTCTTTAAACCGAATGATAGTACTGTTCATATCTAAAGATCAGTATAACTATGCGTCATTGGCATCAACATCAATGGCGAGCCGATGATATAGTTGTCATGGCTGAGACCATGGAGGACCTCAATACAATGCTCGATGACCTCAGTAGAGCTTCCGAAAGAGTGGGTCTTAAAATGAACATGGACAAAACGAAGGTCATGTCAAATGTAACACCCACTCTCATGAAGATCGGAGACTGAACTCGAATTAGTGGACGAATATACGAGAAACTGTCTAGTTAGGTAGGTCCAACTTCGAGAAAGAGATCCGCAATAGAACCAAGATAACCGACATAGCCCGAAGAATTAAGAGTCCGCTGGAAGCAGAGAACCGGTCAAACTGGCGGAGCTTAGGGAAGGCCTATGTCCAGCAGTGGACTTCTTTCGACTGAAATGATGCGTCATTAGTAAGTCCCCTCCGTAAGAACTGAGCTTCCCAGTTCTATCACAAAGACCAGAAATCTGTGGAGCCCTTGGAGAGACGAGCGCGTTCAGCTCCGGGACGTCGACCCTCGTACCTGGGGGCTATTCAGAATATGGAAAGCTATACAAAAGCAATCCAAGGAAACAACCTAGGACCAACCCAAGCAGCTTCAATTCACCACAATAACTATTCACACAGTCACTATTATTATAGTATGGTACGTAGGTACTTCAAATCAATAACAGTGACTTTTGCCGTGGATCCTACATAGTGCCTTGAATGGTCTGCTCTGGACCCTAGTCTCAGTCGCATTCCCTTTCGACTGTTCCACAACACTAATTTAACGTTCTTTTGGTGATGTACTTAGGTACAATTAGTAACAGTAACTTTCGCCTTAGCCCCGCGTAGTGTAAATGGTTTGCCCTGAACCCTAGTCTCAGCAACATTCTCTGGCGTACGGTACCACAACAGCTCCAACTTGCCTCACCCAAAATACTATTAAAATTCCTCTAGTAATGTACTTACAATCAGTAACGGTGACTTTCGCCCTGAACCCCGCGTAGTGCCTTGAATGGTCTGCCCTGAACCGAAGTCGCAGCACGTTCCCTCTTGACTGGTACCGCAACAGTTTCAATTTGCCACTCCAATCACCGCACAGACGTCGAGCTCGAGTCGCGTGCGCATCCCGCATCCAGCCCGCGCTGATGGCGTCCGATTCTGGTAGTGGGGTCTCTGTTTCTTCCCAAATCTGGTAAACAGAATAGTTAGAACTCATTTAGTAAAACTTAGGAAACGCATTCCAAATTCAAAAGATTATTAAGGTAATGTCAGATACTTAGCTATAGTTGTTTTCGAGGGTGGTTTTTAAACAAACGATCATACAAAAATAAATAAAGTAGGTCTGTGATGATAACCAACACTTGCATCTACACCACCTCCAGATTTTTACGCATTTATCTTAAGCGCCCTTAAATCTTTAACGTAGTTGAATAGTTTTGTGTATTCCATGTAAGTATTTGAAATAGTCTCAAGACTAGCAGTAGACGTTAAAGAAGACATCGACTTACGGCAAATTTCAGCAATGCAATTGAACACGTTCAGCACATCCAACGCGAACGCGGTGGTGAAGACATTACGAAATCTACTATACAAGGAATTGTTTACCTCTGTATCCGAGCTGAACGCTTCATGATGGTCGCGCAGCTGCCACTCCTGCGCACCGCTGCTGTTGTCCACGCCCACCTCCGTGATCTCCAGGTAGTCGTAGCTGCAACTGCAAATAAAGGTCAAGTTTAACATCATGATCATTCAAATCAAAAGTAATTTATTTGGACTAAGAATCTGCAGTTTTTGTACTTTAAAATTACATAAGATAGTTCCCCAAAATGTTGCTGGGAAGGAGAAATGGCGCATCAAGCCCTCTAGCAAAAACGACTGGAGAAATTGTTACTAACAAGAAGTGGTCATATATTGTATTTTTACCCGACTACGGCGAACCAAAAGGGAGGATTATGACGTTGACCGGTATGTATGTATGTGGGTATGTATGTTCATCTGTTCATATGTTCTAAACTCCTTATTATTATTTGACAAATGAGGTATCGTTGGAAGCGTCTTGATCGTCCGCTGGTTATAGGCTAGGTGACGTTAAATTAAATTGAATATGGCGCCCTCTAGAGGACATGAAGTCATGAGCACACCAACAAAACAAACAAACCCACCCCACCCATCATGTCACCAACCCTAACAAAACAACTGTTGCAAGCGATCATAAACTTTGGGACAAAGTGGCATAAACGGCTTTCACATGAGAATATTTTCTAGTTTCATAATTTCTAGAGCGTGATATTTCAGTAGTTGGGTTTTATTTTAAGTGGTAGAGTCCTTTTTAAAAGTACCATTTAATTAAAAAACGCGTTTACGCACGGGGAATTTGGCCCCACTTCCCGCGCCCCGAACCGTGAAGCGTTGAAATGTGTGTTCCACCTGACGTAATTATAGCCGCACGGGTCAATCGATCAGGGTAAGCTACGCTTACCACAGTTAGCCCGTGCCTAGGCGACCATCTTTACATACCTAGACTCCCTCGTGTCTCGGAAAGCACGTTAGGCCGTTAGACTTGGCTGTTATTCGTGAATCTTTGATAGTTGTTACGGGTTGTCTAAAGACTGACAGCAAATCTTAAAAAAGAGGTATCGTATTACTGTAAAGTACTGGTATTCAGCTGCATCCGGTTAGTTTGGAACCTGACCTCGACATAGTTGGGCAGAGGCTAGGCAGATTATGATTTAATTTAAATACTAGGTATTTGATTCAGTCAAGTTATTTTTGCGTACTGTAACTTATAGTTATCGTATAGGTCACATTACCCTAATACGGGGTAGATAAAATTAAGTTTGAGCTTAGAGAACAAAAAAGAATCTTACTTAAAGACACTAACAATTCAACTTAAATAGCAATAAAATCTCATGATCATAAAGAAACCTTTTAAAATAAACATTTTCTAAGACTAGACTTTCTATTTGAAGCGCATTGCACCGTGTAGGTACTTAATTGATTAAATTAACTTCTTTCAATAGATGACTTCAAATGAGTAAAAGATATCCAATTAAAAGATTGGAAATGTTTCTACTAAGAACTTGGATAAAGATCGTTGCTTGCACAAATTTTATATCTCTTACCAAAGTAACTTACTTAGAAGCTAAGTTTTTTTAGATTACTTTAGTAGTGAGCTTACATATTAAGAAATCGATGTATGTTTGAAGTGTGACACGTTGAAGTGTGTGATCCGCATTACGTAATTACGCAATCGCACGGGTCGTTCTATCAGGTGTAGCTACGCTTATCGCGGTTGGTCCGTGGATGGGTGACCATCTTTAAATACCAAGTCTCCTCCGTCCCTCGGAAAGCACGTTAAGCCGTTGATCTCGGCTGGCATTCGTATAAATCTTTGACAGTCGTTATGGATCGTCGGAATCCCGAAAGTCTGAAAACCATTCTTACCATGGATATCGTATTACCCAGTAACTGGGTTGTGAAGGTCAGATAGGCAGTTGCTCTATGTAAAATACTGGTACTCAGCTGAATCAGGTTAGATTGAAAGTCGATCCCAACATAGACGGGAAAAGGCTAGGCAGATGATACAATGAGCAATAACTCAATAAGCTAAGGACTTTCCTTACAAAGTTATCCCGTAGCCAGAACGGTTAAGGAACCTTCCCTTACTGCTCCACCTCAAAAATCTTCCCTGGTACAAACAAAAATGTTACAGTCCTGTCCTGACCACACAGTCTAGAAAGGGCACAGACATTTTCTACTATTATTTCAAATGGAGTACTTGTAAGAATCGTGTAGCGGTCGTGAGACATATCTAAGTAGAGACCTAATGTCCCTCTACAACTGTCTTGGCTGAAAGGCTTAAAGTCACCCAAAGGGAAATGGAGAGGGCTATGCTTGGAGTTTCCCTGCGCGATCGAATCAGAAATGAAGAGATCCGTAGCAGAACCAAGGCAACCGACATAGCCCGAAGAATTGCCAAACTTAAGTGGCAGAGGGCAGGGTACATTGCTCGCAGAACAGATGGCCGATGGGGCCGAAAGGTTCTGGAATGGCGACCGCGTATCGGAAGACGTAGAGTGGGAAGGCCTCCCACAAGGTGGATCGATGACCTTGTGAAGGCCGCGGGAATCCGCTGGATGTGGGAAGCACAAGACCGGTTAAAGTGGAGGAGCCTGGGGGAGGCCTATGTCCAGCAGTGGACGTGTTTCGGCTGAAATGATGATGATGAACTGTCTTGGTTCTGACTGCAGCAGTTCCTACTCAGTGAATAGAGGAGCTAGAAGTGTCAAGTAGTTTTTATGAAACTTCGAGAGGTTCAATCATTCCTATGTTTTTTCTCTTGTGATGTTGGTAAATTTTGTCCAACAGTATTAGAAAAATATTTATATTTTAGGGCAAAAATATTACTGAGTTACTAGCATTTCATCATTTTAACTTCCTCGTTGGTCTAGTGTTTGCAAGCGCTACTGCACAGTATGAGGTCCTTCGATGCCCAGGTTGAGCAAAGCGTTCTTGGGTTTTTCTATCAGAAATTTCTCAGTAACAGCCCGGAGTCTGGATTTTTTCCCGGTTGATGGCAATAGGCTCGCCCCCTATAACATGGGACTTGAACAAAATTGGCGAAATGTGGGTGTACTACGTACCACCTGGCTATAGCTACAACTCTGTGGAACCCTCCGGGGATTATAGGCGAGATGTCATATTGTTTTAAAATTTAAGCTACCTACTGACTTGGTATAGTGTGGAATCCGCCCATAATCCAAAAACAAGATGGCTCCGCTGTCGCATAGACAAATGTCAGACACAAGTTTCCTCTCAGAAAGCCATAAATGTTAAATTTTGCCCATAACTCATGTATTATGGGAGCCTAATGGCGGCAGTTACAGACGGCCGCCCGATAATGGGCTCTTACGCAATTTTAGTTACGTGAATGTTGTTCCCATGAAAATATCAATTAGTATGCTTTTACGAGGAATTAGAGGCCTACTGTTGTGAGGAGTTACTTTTAGACATAACAAGTTAATGGCGCGCGGATTTATGTAATGGCTTTCGCTATTGTTGTGTGAAAGTTAGGGCGAGCTAAGTGTTAGGCAAATAGCTTTATATATTGGTTTCCAACTGAAGTTATTATCGATACCTATTCCACGATTGGCGGGCAACCTACTCGGCCCAACTCACCTAATATCCTACTAATTTGAAAGTTTGTATGTTTGGATGTTTGTTACTCAATCACGCAAACACGGCTGAACGGATTTGGATGAAATTTGTCATACAGATAGTTTGTAACCTGGAATAATACATAGGATACTTTTTATCCCGATAGTACGTTACCGTGGGATAATTTTCGTGGCAAAAGCTTTTTATATTTTTAATTTTGCTATCGACTCTAAAGAAGAAGAATATGAAGCTACATAATTTTAGTTAAAAGTGCATTAAGGCGGAGATTTCTAGAAAACGGTCAAAAAGGTAGATTTTTAAAGTAGTGTATCTCTTTAACCGTAAATAATTTTGAAAGCACAAAAAAATATATGATATTTTCAAGACTTTTTTACATAACGTGATGGAACTGAAAACATAATTAAACATACTTTAATGCATCAAAATAATCATCAAAATTACCTCTTAATTATAGTTAAAAGCAGTTTATCCCTTCAATAACAATTATAATTAAATATATACCATAAAATTTCAAATGCCAAACTGAATTCAGTGATTGATTATTTATTATTAAATGGTTAATATCTAATTTTATACGATTTTATTTGCATTTTTACGCCATACGCTTGCTCAGTTATTATTCGAATTTATTACCACAAATTTTAACCCGTATCGGATTGCAATAAGAACTATTATTGCTCATAACGACACTATTTAAAGTTAGGCTTTAAGAGTGTCTACCTTACCAGCTTTGTTTAAAAAAAAATGGAATTCTTTAAAACCTTAGAGTTTGTCCTCCTTGTCGAAATAGCTTTTGAACGAATGCGGAAAAAGTACATTGAATAAAGTGGGTAGTGTCAGCAAAATTGACACAACATTTCGGAATAATACATTCACAATTAACAAGCTGTTGTGTGTGTATCATAATAATTTTGTAGTCATATTTGATTTGTGGTTTTCCACAACTAAATATGAAAACCTTTGTACGGTTACGCTACATAGTCGTACTATGTGGCGTAACCGTGTGTGGTTCCGTGTGGTGCCGGACGTAAAAGAATAGCACCATCCCATTTCTTCCCGTGGGTGTCATAGAAAGCGACTAAGGGACTTACTAGAGAATGGGCAGCAGCGTTCTCTATGCATTTTACTTGCTTACTGCGATCGCCAACCCGCCTGCCAAGCGGGGAGGCTTGTGTCCAGCAGTGGACGTCTTTCGGCTGAAGTGATGATTGATGATGTGGCGTAACATAAATGATGAAACAAATTGCAACTAAATTATAATTTATATTATAATAGAATATTCGTACAAAGGTACGTTCTTAATTAAAATATCTTCCACAATTTTATTGCGCGTCACAATGGTTTGCCATTTAATTTTTTTGGCCCATTTACAAATAAAAAATGTCAAGTTCCATGTTTTAAAGTGTCATTCATGTCGAGAGAGCGGACAATGCGATTCTTTGTCACTTCATTTTAAGGACCTTTGTTTGTCCTGACAAAGTTAATTTAGGACCTGGGAGTCTTCAAGTCTCGAGTGAAAAGGTTACGTGTTTCATCTTCGACCACATCATGGTTTTAGATCAGCTAGCAGTCAAACGTGAGCCTGTTAAATATATCGCAAAAACAGTGGTCCTAGTAAAGTGTTATATCAGCAGAATTTCGACATAATGGCGCTGACGAAGACTAGAATTCCTCAAAACCTAAGGAAATAAAAACAAAAGAAGCCAAAACCCATAACCGTTCACTTTATCTACCCTTCAACGAACCCGATCGACGAATAAAGCCGACGAAACCCGAAATGAGCCGAAGTCGACGTAAAATAAACAGTTTGGCTCATCCAGTATATCATGGCGTCTATTGGAAGGGAAGTGCTGACTCATCGACATATTGCGAGCGTGGTCGTAGCGAGTCTAAGCTCGGTGTCAGCAACGATAGGGCAGGCGACATGTGCGGGGTGCAGCGTTGTGGGAATATAAATCTTTTATTTCTTCATTTGTGATTTTAATATCTATTCTTCTCTATAAACTACAGCAATACCTCATTCTTCTGATTGCACAGGCGTGGGCCGGACGTAGAATTGCCTCTGGAGGCTAGTTTATTACATACACTGTCGTATTGATGGCTAAGATAAGACAAATCTATCCTCTCTTATAGGATGATATTGTCCTGCCCCGTCAGTTGTAGAATGTAGTACAAAAAAAAAGTTAGTCATTTGTACCATTTGGCACGCTAAAATGAAATTTGTTTAGATGGCTCATCAACAGACAAAATAATGTTTCTATTGGACCATATTTAAAAAATAAAAATAAAAATTTTGTAACTGCAGTCTGCCTTTTCCTTCCCTAAGACATATGTTTTTACAATTATTACCATATTTCTTCTATCAGACATAATTATTGTGACAGTGATAATTATGATAGTGATCGAGGTCAAGAGCAGCATTTAGTATCTATTAAAAATTAAGTGACATTTTTCAGCGAATGTTTACAGACTGATATAGCGAACGCCATGACTGACGAACAGACTACTACTCTAGTATATTCAGATAAATATTCCCTACCTTTTAAAATAAAAATAAAACCAACAAAACTACAAACACACGGGGGGTTGGATTGGCGCCAATTTTTGACAGATCAACCGTTTCGTGGGATCGGCTGCTTGACGATTTTCTGAAGCTTACGGCCCACAAAACTAGGATACTTACCTAGCTGACCCTACCTTAATATGTAACTCACATAAGTTTACGTATCTTTGTATACAGTATACCAACATAACAGCATACCAAGAGATAATATCTTAGAGTTCTGCCAACATCACAGGAACGTGTCGGTGCATGCAGATGTTATGATAAAATGGAGGTACACATCAAGAACTCATTTGCGGAGTGACATCTTGGCGGGAATCCGACTTTATCACACTCTAGAGTGTATGAGGAGCTGTTGGAAATTAGATGCCTACTTGGAAACTCCTCTTAGTAGGTACTTGCACCGTTTTAATGTAATTTGTCCACGGTCGAAGGACAATCAGCTCATAGCCTTTTCTCAACTATTTTGGGGTCGGCTTCCAGTCTAACCGGATGCAGCTGAGTACCAGTACTTAAGGGGAACCTAGTCGCGGGCTCGAACTCACTGGTGGGCCTGGCTAAAAATCACGCTGTCTCACCAGACTTCGTGTCCGACAGAGATAGTATCAGTGATGAGCAGTTAGACGCTAGTCTACACGCACAACGTTATTGAGTGAGATGCAGGATCATTTATAGTAAAAAATTCGCGAAAAATGAAGAAAAGTCCTTTGGGAGATCGGGTTTTATGAAAAAGCCAATGCATAAATAAATCAATAACCAATAAAGTTTATTGACCTTTTCGATAATTGAACTTTGTCGGTACCGACTTGGTTTTGGTGATTTTACACTTCTTTTATTACTTAAACACGCCCAAAGTTAAGTAAAATTACCAAGAAAAACGAATCTTTGTTTGGTCCTAACTTTGTAATGGGTTTTATTTTAGTATTCTGTTTCCGTACAGACAATATTAATAATGAGACAAAACGATACGAGTATCATATTTTACTTTAGATGTGCCATGTCAGACATTGGAGTAAAACACTCCCGAAGTTTGTATGCAAAAAATGTGGACTAGGTGCACCTTAACATGGAGTACCTGCATATTTGACGATTGACGATTTGTGTGTCGATTTCCCTGCCACGCTACATAATAATATATTATGTAGTTAGGAAAAACCTCATCTTATATTTGTCATGAATTGCTTAATTCCTTGTTCCTTAAGTTATTATTTGAACAAAATTCTTGTGTTGAAACAATGCCGCGTATTCCCGAGTTGTAAACTGAAGTATTTCATCTTGTAATGTTCAAGTAGTACATGTTCACGGAAATGCATTAGCCAGCACTATTCTCGAAAGTACTTAGAAATATTTCAAGTTATTATGCTGTAAAATGCTTGCAAAATATATTACACCTGCATTTTATGGCATAATTATGGTTGTGTAGGTAAAAGACAACTTTATTGCATAGACATGTCATTCCATTTTCTTTCGTAAAACAAACCTTCATGAAATAGTACATTACGATGCGTGTGACTTAAGGAGATTTGCGCATTGCTCGCAGAACAGATGGCCGATGGGGCCGGAATGTTCTGGAGTGGCGACAGCGTACCGGAAGACGTAAAGTTGGAAGTCCTCCCACAAGTTGGACCGATGACCTTGTGAGAGCCGCAGGAGTCCGCTGGATGCGGGAAGCACAGAATCGGTCGAAGTGGTGGAAATTGGGGGAGGCCTATGTCCAGCAGTGGACGTCTTTCGGCTGAAATGATGGTGATGACTTAAGGAGTCTATTATTGCACAGCGTGAATATAAACGCGTGCAATAACTGACTACTTAAGTCACACGTATCGTATACTATTTTATAGCACGTGTGACCTAAACCCGCACTTAAGTCATGCTTTTCTGTGTAAAAATCGACAACTTATGTCACAGAAAAGCGAGACTTAAATGCGGGGTTACACAGTGCTATAAAGATATTTTATCATAGATTAAATTAATGTTCAATATAAGTACTACCTATACTTACCAGCAAAGCAAAAACGTTAAAATAAATGGTCATACAAAAGTGCCTGAGCCCTATTCTCTTTTGAAATTTCTGTAAGTTGCTAAATTAATAAATATTAATACTTAAATTTTAAAAAATAACTAAGCCAGATAAAATTTTTTTGTGAAATTTTTCTAACACATATAACACAGTATTATTTACAGAAATCGCACCACTAAAATTGCAACATTAAAAATCATTTCAACGTGTTCAGTGCGGCACGTATTTGTTCATTTAGTTCAAAAGAACGATTCGAATTGAGCCGATTTTCCCAGAAATCAACCTAATATCGAACATATCGCCTAACGGCTCAAACTAGTCGAATAGAAAAGCCTAAAGCTATAGATTTATCAGCTCTGTTGCATTATCTATCAACATTTTAGCCCAACGAACATTGTTGACTGTGACAGCAATAATGAATGAAGTTTTGTTTGAGAATCACTCTATGGTTTGTGAGGATCATAGTGCTTTGTTTAATTTCATGATTAATGGAATAGCTAGATATATCTAATCATAATAATCCTATGTTACACTACCTAATAATGGTATGTTATAGTACTTAATAATGCTATGTTACAACTAGTACCTAATAACGTTATTATAAAGTACTTAATAATGTTCCCTTCTGGGCGGATGTTTCTTTCCATTACAAAATCAATTTGAGATCAACATGGTCTTATGTGCAGAAAATATATACAAAATAATAGGGAGCCCAAACTTTATCCGCATGAAATTATCCGTTTAAATTATTCACAAAGATATCAAACCCATCCATTTTCACAGAAACTTATGTAGCAACTACTAGTTTTCATTGCGTTCGTTTGTTTAACAAAGTAAATTTTAATTACCAGGGGCTCAATTTTAATCTGCTAACTAATCCGCGCACGCCTCGTTATTAATTAACACAACTTTATGTTTATATTGTTCATAAAGAATATTCTCTGTTTATTGTCGATTTAAAGGTCAAATGGATCAGCACTCACGTGCATTTGTAATGAGATATTTGATTCGGTTGGAATGATTGTATAACTATGGGAGTAGGTATTTATTTGTTCATTTTGTGCTGTAATGTACAATGAAATGAAATTTCATTCCATTGTTTCATAGTTCTTTGGAAATAAACCTTGAAATTACGTTTCAATAGGCTTTCTATTGAAAACATAATTTTATACCATCAACAGTGTAAAACAATAACTCTAATTAATTATACCATTCACGATATTTAAACTGTCAATAACTTATTTGCCATTCAACACATTGCCTAAATCCCTATAAACCAGACCGTTCAACCGGTCGATGGAGAATCCTCGCAGAGGCTCGAGTTTGCCCGAGTTGGCTCAAGTTGGCTCGATAAACAGAGAGCGCTCGACGCCGCACCTGTGTTTGTCGGCTCGATTTGGAATATTGACTCGGTTTCACTTTGCTGGGAATTGGGCACTACACTTTGTATAGGGTGGTGCGGGTAAAGATGTAGGTATAACTTTTGTGTGAACGCTATTTATTCTCATCGAAATATTTTCTCGAAATATTTTTTTGAGATCAAGTGGAATAATTATTATTTGTAGTATGTCAGGAACTTCCTTTTATCCAGCTCTGCAAAATGTTATAGAACTGAATACAAATTGGTAGGGCATTATAGTCTGTTTTGATACTCTATTTTATAGACTTCTTTGTTCGAAGACTTCGTCGTTCTTCTAACTTAACAGATGTACTGCTGGGGGTTTTGTTGTTCCCGACTAAAGCACTAAAAAGTGGTGAGGGGCGGGATTTCTGGGAGACTGTCTTATTTACGACGGTTATTTAAGTGGTTGACGGTCAAAAAGAACTGATTCTCAGTCTAATTAGAATAAATGACTTAATTTCTATTTTTTGTATTAATTCGTTATGATGTGAATAATTTCTCTGTTGGTCTTGGCCTGTTATAAGATAAGTAAAACCAGCAGGGTAAGAAATGATTATATTCTTGACAAGCCAACAGGACTGTCTTAGCATCAGCCTTGACTCAAGTCGAAGCAACCATCAAAATTATATTTCGAGTTTAACAGCATTACAAAAATCCGGACGTTAAATGTCAACGAAGCAAGAAATGGAGTTAACAAAAAATTTGCATTTCATTGCCTTGCTTCGCGGATTACGAAGATTTCATTAAAAAAGAAAACAACCCGTTTTATTCCCGTGTCAGCTCCAAACTCCGAAAAGTCACCCCCACAAAGGGTTTAAAGCCCTGCCATCATAATTCAGCGCAATATTCACGACGTGTACTTTATTTTGCGTCGTAAAATGGACATTTATTGCAAAATGTTTTTATACGCGAGGCCTGCGTCGCAGAATGACGGCTGAATCTAAAAACGGTGACGAATATATTTGAGAACATGATGCAAAAACGTAATAAAGTTCTGTGTGAAATGAAATGATAAATAAATATGGCATAGGTACTAAAGTCCTATTCGTTAAAGGGATTAAAACAAATGCAAGATTTACATAAAATGTTTATATTTGCCTCAGCGATACTGTAATTGATTCATATTCAATTATTCTGCCGCTAACTCAGTTAGTTCAATAAATTGGAGTAGAATGAATCGGATTAGTTTTTATTCTAAAATACACAGTTCGTTTTGGGCACAAATCTTAACCATCTTTTGAGAAAGATTTGATGTTAGAAATAATTTGGTTCAATAAGTCATACATATGCGCTTACATAAGTTTTCGTTAAAAAAAAATACTCTGATTATTGGACAAAATTTAATACTGTAGAGATAATAGCCTATTTGGTGCTTTTTTTTTTGGGTGGGAAATCATCAAATAACTTCTCCCGCTCTGGGTGGAGCGGGAGGGCGTGTCAGACTTTTACTGACTAAAACCCACCCGTGTTCCCTCAGTTGCCTGTGTGCCAGGGGCCGCGGTATCTCTTTCGAACAACCCGCACCCCTGGCAGAGCCTATTTGGTGCTTACATGCAACCTCCGCGAGTCCGCTGAAAGTTACTGTCAAGAAATATACAATGTATGAGGCCGTATGAGGCAAACATTGATGTAGATTGTGAATAGGATAAGAAATAGTATGCGTCAGATTTGGCTGACAGGCCACGGAAAAAATATATAAAAATGGATTGAATATTGGAAGCATTTTCCCTCCTATGGATTTGTTTGATGAAGTGCCAGCCCTTGGCGCAGCTGAGCCTGTAGGTTTAAACTCTCAGTTTAATAATAATAATGATATGAGACAGCCACTTGCTGCCCCCCTATCACTGACGCCCTGAGCCGAGCCCCGTACCACACAGGGGGTGCCCTCAGCCTGCAGTCACTTAGTAATTTAAGTAGTTTAACGCCCCTAGCTGGAGGCTTTGAGTTTTCTTAAGCTAGCCACAGGATAGTCCGGTTAAGCAGTCACGGCCTCTCTAGGTCAACTGCGAGATGCCATTCCCAAAAAAAAAAGAAGCATTCTAGCAATAATTAACTGAAGTCAAACGGTAAACTTTGATTGATTTATTATTACTCGTCCCAATACGGGGAGCTCGCAAGAGGTCTCATAGTATCTACCTACCCTTTTGTGGGGTTAAGCAGAGTTAAAGAAAAGATAAAGCAGATCATGCCACAGAACAACATCCACCTCCCATCCACAGTCACTTATTATATCACCGACTCATTGGCGTATATATAATATATATAATTAATATAGCAAAGTTTTATTTTATTTTTTATTAGTTACGACCTAATAAATGGGTCTATTCATCATCATCGTCTGCCTAGCCTTTTCCTAACTATGGGGTCGGCTTCCAGTCTAACCAGATGCAGCTGGACATCAGTATTATACGTGAAACGACTGCCTATCTGACCTCCAGAACCCAGGTACTGGGTAACACGATACCCACACACCCCGACACGACTGGTTGTCAGACTTTCGGGCTTCTGACGACCCGTACCTAACGACTGTCAAATATCCACGAATGACACGGACCAACGGCTTTACGTGCTTTCCGAGGCACGGAGGGGTCTTGGTATGTAAAGATCCCATCCACAGACCGACCGCGGCAAGCGTAGCTTAACCAGATCGATCTACCCATTGGGCTGTTATTACTTAGCCACGAGCCTCTCAAATGGGTTCCCTTAGCATACAAAATACTAGTAGCAGCAACAGTTTAGTGGATATGTGTGAGAACCCTTTACAACGATGACGTCATCGTTTTAGCTACTTCGTGGCGTTACTGGGCGTACAGTAAATACTCAAGTGGGGTGACTTGCCTTGAACTTGATGGAGTATTAGATACTGTCGAGTCATGTGTGCCAATAAGATAATGGAGCTTAGAGTTTTAAAAAGTTCTGGAGACATGCCTTTTATTAACGGTGGATTCGAAATTATTAAAGAGTCAGCTAGAAAAATAAAATAAAAGAACAATTTTATTGCTGTAGAGTGTGTTAAAGTGACTAAGAGGTTGCTAAGGTAATAATTTAATAATAATAATTTATTTATTTCGAAAATTCTGTCAGTCTGTTACAGTAAATATTTTTTTTTACAATTTAGGGTTAAATCGAATACAAAGAAAGTAACAAGTAATATAATTGAATTTTAACCTGGCGTCCTAGCTAGGTTACATGGTAACCTGTATTAGTGTTCGCCAGCCCAGGATCCCACAGGGAAGTTACATCTAACAGCGTGGTGAATAAGGTCCCACCGGCCGCAGTAGGTAGCCAAATGTTAACTTTTTTGTTAGAAATTATAGAGGATGTTAAATTTTCTCGGAGGGACTTGCGGGTAATTAGTAACAGCCGTATGGGTCGATCGATCAGGTTAAGCTACGCTCGCTCCTTTTGGTCCATGGATGGGAGACCATCTTTACATACCATGACCCACCATGCCTCGAAAAGCACGTTAAGCCATTAGTCCCGGCTGTTATCCGTGGATCTTTGACAGTCGTTAAGGGTTGTCAGAAGCCCGAAAGAATGACAAACCAGTCTTACCGAGGGGTATCGTGTTACCCAGCAACTGGGCTGTGGAGGTCAGATAGGCAGTCGCTTAATGTAAAATACTGGTATTCAGCTGTATCTGGTAAGACAGGAATCCAACCCTAACATAGCTGGGAAAAGGCTGATGATGTTAAATAAATTCTCTGAAAGACCGTGTTTATTTGAACCAAATAATTCTTATCCAAACATTCCTCCACTTCCATCGGTCGAGATAAACAAAGCTGTCTTCATAAGAAAGTTTTACGAAGTAAGGCGTCGGGTACACGACGCGGCAAAGAATGCCATCGGATAGATTCATCAAGCGCTCGTTGTGATACGTCGACACGGTCTTGTTATCGCCTGATCGGGGGACGTATTCGGGTATATTCGTAAGTCTTCGTAAGTCGGTCGTCAAAAGCGTGTTTTTAATGATCAAAAGCAATGTTTCGTGATCTCATGGTAGGTTTAACCACGGGTGAATAGATTGTAAGCAAGCTTCATCATCATCATTTCAGCTGAAATACGTTCACTGCTGGACATAGGCCTCCCCCAAGCTCCGCCACTTCGACCGGTTCTGTGTTTCCCGCATCCAGCGGATTTCCGCGGCCCTCACAAGGTCATCGGTCCACCTTGTGGGAGGCCTTCCAGCTCTACGTCTTGCGGTACGCGGTCGCCATTCCAGAACTTTTTGGCCTCATTGGCCATCTGTTCTGCAAGCAATGTGCCCTCCCACTGCCACTTAAGTTTGCCAATCCTTCCATCGGAAAGATTAAAGGATGTGAAAGATTATATGGCTAGAAAGGAGGTGACTATCGGGATGATACATATAGCGCCAATCCCAAATAAATTGGGATAAAGGCAGGCGGATACTGATGATGATTATTATAAGGAGTGTCTAGAGACGGCAGTACTAATAAAATTCAAGTCAGACAACGCTAACGGTACATCGTTATCGCGCTCACGCTAATGCGGAACGAGTGTAAGTACGCTCAAATCGATTACTTTGTAATTCGGAATGCACCCTTAGTCACGGGCTGCCTTCAAAGTCGTCAGCCGTCAGTTTGAGTCATAGTGCGAGTAAGCGGTATAACGCTGGGTTGGTATTGGGTGGCCGTCGAGGCACCTCCGTAGCTCTGTGGTGTAAGCTATAGGTGGTTCGGAAATATTAGTTTCCAATTAGACGCTATGCAGATTGAAGGTCCAGTGCAGAACTCGGAATCCCAATCCTTATTATAATTATGCAAAGAATGGGTACACTGGTGTGGTTTTCGTTGGTTAAATAACGTCATACACTCGAAAAAAACTATGACAATATACAACACTTACTAGGGTCATAACGTTCGTACGTTTGAACTCCACTTCCAAAGATGTTATTCATTTCCCTTTATTACAAGACCAAAGAGCCTATTCCGAATAATTGACAATCAGAATAGGTACTAGCTAACTCAATACGGTTCTCGAATACGGATATGAGGCGGTGCGGGTGTTATTTACGGCGGTGTCGTATCTCGAGCGAAGTCGTTCAACATGTCTACTCGACATGTGGACTGGTTGGGCACACTCACGAGTTAAAGGAATAGATTGCAGTTTGATGATAAAGCTTTGTTTTTCTTTCATTGTCTTTAGCACATTTATTTAGTGTGATGGAGAGTATTAGCAGAATCTTAGAAACATATCCAGCATGTTTTTTTTCAACTTTTATGTGTATAAAGTAGTTTTAATGCAGGTTTATATTATAACCTACGAATAAAAACAACTTGATAATGTGTAATTATATCTCATAGTGAAGTCTTTAATGCTGATTGCTCTCTGACAACGAAAAAGTGGAGAATACCTTTTTTTAAATATACTTGGAGAATTTTGAAGGCGTAATGAAAGCAAAAACTCTATGATATCAATTACAAAAAGAAAATTAACTTCATTCAAATTTAAATCAAATCAGCATAAAATCGCCATTAATTTTTCATCAAATCGAATCTCCATAATCGATACCGCACCGTCCACTCACTATTCATAATCAAGTCGTATCCGAATACGGATGCGAGCGAATGCGATCCGGATGTGATTTATTATTCGCTCGTATCTCAGACTCTGATATGTCGACGGCACCCACTGTCTGTAGGACACGAGATAAAGAATCGATGATTGGCTTTTATTTTTCTTTTGTTGGCGGACATTTGTCTATTTCCTTTAGATATTCTTATGAGGAGTCATGTTTTGGTTTATGTAGCTGGTCAGTTGTAGGCAAAAGAATATTATGGTGTTTGACATTTTTACATAACAGAATACATAACTGCTTCGTTGGGCTAGTGGGCCCTATTACTGATGCTACTCAGCATTGTGGGTTCGATGCCTAGGTCGGGCAGTGTTTTTAGTTAGCAGCCCGGAGTCTGGATTCGTGCCTGGTTGATAGCAATAGACTCGCTCCTTGTGACATAGAGCTTACTAAAATAAATGGTGAAATGTGGGTGTAGGTAGTATAGAAACACCGCTACTTAACCCGACGACGAATAAAAGGGTGATATATGTTGTATGTGTAAAACAGTTATAAAATTATTTGTCAAATATTTTAGATTTATATCAAAATAAAACATCGACATCAACTTTGCTGAATAAATATTTTTTTTAAAGTTTTATCTTAATTAATGCTTAGAAAACAAAAATAAAATGAATTAGCAATATACAATTCGTTCCCAATAGGGTTGTATCATGTTCTTAATTGCTCGGTCGTATCTCGTTCGAGATCCGCCCGACTGTCGACAGTCGCCGTCTGCATGTTAAGTCACGAATAGATGGATTTATCGATTAGGGAGCTAGGTTACGGTTGATCGAATCTATCCAATTGGGAGCTAATAGTTGTTATGGTCGTATGTACTATTGTCTTATATATTTAATAGTGATTCACGGGAGATTAATAATACATAAAAAAACGGCAGCGTTGACAGAATTTTGCAAGCAATATGATGTAGGACGCGTTGTTGTCAAATTGTCACAGATATTGTTTTGACCAAACAAAATAGCGGCGTTAGTTTCGCTTTTGACCACGCGCCTTATTAACGTTGTAGCTTTGTACTCAAACTGTCTGATATTTACAAAAGAAATAAAAGAAAGAAAAATAAAGAGAGAAAAAATGATTTTTCTGCAAAAATAAAACGATAATTACAAAAAACAACGTAAAATTCACACATACTTAGAACCCAAAAGCCTCGTATTCAACCAATTAAAGTTTATTAATAACAAATCTAAAGTCCTAAATAGTGTTCCCTCCGAAAAAAATCCACCTTTTATTATTTGAAAAGTTCTTCACGAAAGTTTTCCACGAAATCCGACAGCGGGCATGATGTGATTAAGCTCAGCAGTATCTGATCGGACACTGAACATCAGCGCGCCCACCACTAGTTAGTGAACGTATCGATAGCTGGCTTTTGTTTGTGGTATTCACTAATTCCTAGCAACGAATGCTAGTTTTCGTTTTGATATAGATGCCTCTGTTTACACACTTGATTTTCATGTTTATGAAATGAAAATTCAGAAAATTATTTTACGTTGTTAGATAATATTTTCCTAAAGCTTTAGCTCCCTAGGAAAGCAGTTCCGTCATCAAGCTCTCACTTTCACCTGTAGGTATTTGACATTAAGGACGAATTTCACCAATGAGACTGAACGCGCGTTTAACAGCTCTTGAACGCGATCTGGATGTGCTGATCGGGTTCAGTCTCATTGGTAAAATTCGCCCTAAGGGGTCAAGAAACGCTCTATATTGGTACAATCATTATTGTGTGATCGTTCACCGCTTTCTTAGGAAACCCAAACTTAAGAGTGAAAATAGGTAATGTAGAGGTTGTCTGCACAGGACGACCTTGTTGTATGTTGGCTGGTTATAAAATAGCTTTATTCACATTAGAACTGTCAAAAGGATTTAGCATAAGCCTTCAAATGGTTTTTGGCGGGATCGGGTTGGAACATGTCGCACGAATTTTCATTTTCATGAAATTTAGTGAAATAGCTAATTAAATTGTATAATTTTGGTAGTGAATTATTCAATTTAGTTACATGTGAGTGCACAAGTGTAGTGAAGGTGAAAATAAGTGACTAACGTGGACTTTTCGCGTTCCTCCCAAAATCTCATATTAGGTTGTTGTAAAGTTACTACCGCTTTACAATAACTTGAATTTGACTAACTAAAGACGACTATGACTGTTTTGTAACTTCGTGCCCGATATCGGGCCATCTACTTGATCGAAAAGAAAAACTACTTGACACTGGCTAAATGCACAAACCGTGCGAAGCCAAAACCCCAAAAAAATAAAATAAATAAATAAAGCCTTCAAATATTTTAGCATGGGTTTTTTTTTGTTTCGGAAGAACTCACTTAGATGACAAGCGCGAGACTGTTAACATGGAAACGTGGAATAAACGAAATATCCTATGAATACACGCATCAATGTTTAAGGGGAACCTAGTCGCAGGCTCAAACTCACTGGTGGGCCTGGCTAAAAATCACGCTGTCTCACCAGGCTTCGTGTCCAACAGAGATCGTATCAGTGATGAGCAATTAGACGCTAGTCTACACGCACAACTTAACTTTCTAATGGGATTTTATTTTTGTATTCTGTTTCCTCACAGACAATATTAATAATGAGACAAAGCGATATCATATTTTACTTTGGATGTGGCATATCAGACAGTGGAGTAAAACACTCCCGAAGTTTGCATGCAAAAAATGTGGACTAGGTTCACCTTAACTGTTTGATCCCGGTGCAGAGAGCCCCCCTCAGGCCCTCACGGTACTGTGTGTACTGTGTTGGCTATGAAATAAATAAGTCATGATTTGTAGTTAATTCTACAATTTTAAGCCTATCTGATTTGTCACATTCAGTTTATTTTTAATAGTTTTTTTTTATTACTGTTCTCCTCAACCAAAGCTCCTGCCATGTATTTACCACCCTTGGTTAACTGGTAGAGAATGCCTTAAGAAGGCCTAAGGCATTAAGTCCGCCTTTTCGTGTGCGAAAAGTTAAAATAAATAAACAAATCTTAAAGATGATTCGTTTAGGTAGGTATATAACAATGTCGAAAATATCCCAGTCCAGCATAGTATTAAATAACATTGTTGCGTATTACTAAAGTAACCTAAAACACCTTTGCCAACCCCGCACCTGTGCCTCTTAGTTTGAAAACACACAAAACAAACATTCGTTGCATTATTTCAGTTAACCTAGATGTGCACATAAGTAGGTTAATCTTACTATGCGCAACTCTACCTCCGGTTCGTTTCATTTATAATATTCATGCTACTGAATAAGAATACTTGAATACTGTTTTTAGGGAATTGAATACACAGGTAAAAATTTGAAAATTTTGCAACCGCCATCTTGGATTTTCATTTTAACCTCACTATTGGCTTTGGCACCCTTGAAAACTATCTCATTCTTTCTGTGTCTATTTTTATATAAAAATAAAATTCGACTTGAGGGCGCATAACGTTTTTCCGTTACGTGACGATTTCTAAAATTTTACATCTATCGTAAGCTGCGTAAAAAATCAAACGAAAATCATAATCAAAAGTAATTTATTCAAACTAGGCTGAGAGTCAGCACTTTTGAACGTCAAAATACATAAGACAGTCTCTCAAAACGCCCTCCCTTCACCACTTCCTAGTGCTTAAGTGGGAAGAAGAAGTGGCGCAACAAACTCCCCAGCAGCACAGCTGTCTGTTAAGTTAGAAGAACTTGATTCCATATAATAATAGGTAAGTAATTAACATTACTAAACACAAAACATAAAATTAAAGCTAGCACAACAGAACTTCGTTACTAAAATAACTTGTAGGCCTGTATTCCCCGAAAGGCAGAGGGGCACCACATTTTGCCAGTTATGTTTTAAATCCCATGTGATGACGGCAAGCCTAATGCCATCAACTAGGCACAAATCCAGACTCCAGGCTGATTCTGAGAAACTCAAATGGAAAAACCCAATAACGCTTTGCCCGATCCGGTTATCGAACTCAGGACCTCAGGGCTTGCTAATCCTAGACCTTGCTAGGTACGAAATGGACCGCATGCAAGTAGTGCCAGAACATGAGTGATATGTAACTAATGCTTAGTTTTTTCTCTATATGAGAAGATTGAACCCTTTGCTGACCTTCACACCATTATGTAATGTTAATTTTTTGTTGATTAATTGATATGGAAAACATAGATACAGTCGTATGCTATGAGAATAAGACTTTAGATATATTTACCTTTTTTTTTTAAGATAACTTCCACTCAATTGTCAACTCATAAATTATTTAGTTGAAAAATTAACCTTGATACGAAATGTATCGCTGGAATATATCCGCTTTCATTAATATGTTTTTTTTAATAATACGTTGAAAATGCATGCATATGCAGCATGCACATTGCATAATGGTATCAAGGTCTTTAACACAGAACTTGTTTTTGATTAATTCCTTTTTGTAGCATATAAACTATTGCACGAATTTAAGCGAATTAAAACGTTGTCTACTGGAAAACATATCTACAGTCTTACGCTATGAGTGTTAGACTTAAGATACCTATGTTTTGCTTTTTCATAAGATAAGTTCCACTTAATTGTCAACTCATAAATTATTTAGTTGAAAAATTAAGCTTCAGAAGAAATGCATCGCTGGAATATATCCGCTCTTATTAATATTTCAAACTAACATAAATTCGTTGAGAACAATACATTGATCAGAAATGTTTACATTCGGATTAAATTTACTGTAAAAATATGCTGAATTTTTTTAATATAACATTTTTACATCTGAATTTACTCAAGCTTTACTATGCGTTTGCAAATTCTTGGAATATTATTTGCATTTTTATTTCGTGTTCGTTTATTTTTATTTGTACATACATATTATTTAATTTAAAATACGTATAATTATTATTTGCATATAAGCTTCGGTAAAAGTACCTACTTTATTTTTCTGTGATAATACCCGTACATTGTGTAGCAGGTAATGTAATGTTGTAATTGCCGTGTGTTTGAAAATAATGTGCATGTTTTCTAGTTTGATAGTGTTTTGACTCTTTTCATGATCATGACTAAAGATTTGTCCGGAATATGTGTTTCCATATTTAATATCTATGGGTACATGGTCCGTTTTCGGCTGTGTTCTTGTAAACCACGGTACGGATTCAGATGCGGTTTTAACCATCATTTAGAGAATTTATTCCGGAAGGTTTCTGTGCATATTACATTAATACTAGCTTTTGCCAGCGGCTTCGTCCGTGTGGAGGTCTAAAATTATCCCAAGGGAACGTACTATCGGGATAAAAAGTATCCTATGTGTAAAAACAAGTTTTTTTTTTTTTTCTCTTTTATTGTGGGTGCGTTTACAAACATTTAAACTCACATACACAAACAGCCAGACCCAGAACAACTACTTGCAGATCATACAAATATTTGTTCCGTGCGGGAATCGAACCCGCGACACGCAGCGCAGCAGTCGATCGCTGAACCACTGCGCCAACCGTGCCGTCAAGTTACAAAACTATCTGTGTGCCAAATATCATCCATATGCGCTCAGCCGTATATACGTGATTGAGTAACAAACATCCAAACGCTTTCCTCTGTTCTGTGGTTCATATTTACAATATTATTACAATAGCATTACATTAATATTATACATATATTAAATAAATAAATAAATTAAAGAAATCTCGAAGTCAAGTCGTAAAAACGAAATGTTATAGCGATACTGATTAATTTTCAATCACTGTATCTACTTTATCATTAACCTCAGGCGCATAATAAATTGTGGTACAGATTAATCGGTCCCAATTGTTCACCAACAATGTATAAACGATTTAGTCAGGCAGGTTTAGGTACAACCTATTGTATCGTTTCGATAAAGAGGGACAAACCACAGGCCGACATTCAACGGGTCGACCTCTAGTTAAAACTTCAGCCATTGAGCACCGATTCACGTCGGAGCATTAATTTTATCGAGACCCGATCCCTCACTCCGATGACACTTGGTACTTAAGTACCTTGTTTGGCTTTTAGACAATAGACGAACAATGTAGAATTGTATAGTTGTGTACATCATTATCAACTTGGTTTGTGGTTATTAATGACTTCACTTCGCCGGTGATTTCGTCCGCGTAGATTTCATGACCCAATATGATTTTTCATACAGACTAAATCCCCTTTTTTCACTCCTTTATAGATTGAATTTCCAAAAACACTTTCTTAGTGCTCCTCTAGTTCCCTCCATTATAAAAGGAACTCGTGTGCAAAATTTCACGTTCTTATTCAGTCAGTTTCTATTTTTATATACATACTTCGGTGGTCGTAGTTTATCACTTGTAGCCTTTTTTTGGGTGGGACATCATCAAATAACTTCTCCCGCTCTGAGTGGAGTAGCAGGGCGTGTCAGACTTTTACTGACTAAAACCCACCCGTTTTCCCTCAGTTGACTGTGTGCCAGGGGCCGCGGTATCTCTTTCGAACAACCCGCACCCCTGGCAGGCATCGGCCCTTGTGAACCCCACCAGTTGGTGCTGACATCTCTTTCATTACTTGTGGCCTCGAGTTGTAATTCGGGTCGTAACAGCTACGTGAACATAATACAGCATTGCATATCGCATCTTTAGAATTATAGAGACCTAATGCGAAATTAGCCGCAACCAAAATTGGTCTCAAAATTGGTCTGGTTGGTCAAAATTATTTAGAATTATTAGAGTTATAACTCTAATAATTCTAAATAATTTTGCTTGCGGCTAATTTCGCATTAGGTCTCTATAATTCTAAAGGTGCGATATGTAAGCTACCACTCCTGGAGGCTTTTATTTTGGTATTATGCTTTGTTTATATATATATATTTTATATTAATGACGTTGCTTACCTATAGAATGAAGTATAGAATCAACTTCTTCTAAATAAACAGACAGCAGTGCTACTGGGAAGTTTGTTGCGCCAGTTCTTCCCAGCTGAAGCACTAGGAAGTTGTATAAGGAGGGCGTTTTGTCTTATGTATTTTTGACGTTTGAAAACTACTGATTTTCAGCCTAATTTTAATAAATGACTACTGATTTTTATTATATCAAAACGATATTGATGAAGATAGCTCGTTTAGCAGGGAAGGGTAAGCCGGTCAGCAAGTTCGTAAGTGAAGCTGACTGAAAGAACATATTTGCTATTGATATTCACTAGAAATTTGCTGTGACATCTACCAACCCACATGGTAGATTACAACATCAAAATCAAAATCAAAATCAAAAGTCATTTATTCAAACTAGGCTGAGAGTCAGCTCTTTTTGAACGTCAAAATAAAATTACATAAGACAGTCCCCCCAAAAACGCCCGCCATTCACCACTTCCTAGTGCTTTAGCTGGGAAGAAGAAGTAGCGGAACAAACTCCCCAGCAGCACAGCTGTCTGTTAAGTTAGAAGAACTTGTTTCTATACAATAATAGGTAATAAAAATTACGAAACACAAAAAAAACATAAAATTTGCCATATGTCAGCTAGCACACGCCAATATACCATCAAAAATTGAAAACTAAAAATAATAGAAAATTAAAATAAAACGTAAACAGAACTTCCAATCTAAATAAAAGCCTCTAGGCATAAAGGGCATGCCCGCTTACATATGTAATTCTGCATTATGCAAATATAGCTATAAGTAACTTATAACAAAAGTTAAACTAGGACCTCTGGACTAAAATTATTAAAAACTTAATACAATTAACAATAACAAAACCATGGTCAGCAAGACGACCAGTCACCACGAGCAGCCCCCGTTCACGAGCATAACGCAAAGATCAGCCATTACCCCCCTCGCCATATTTGAGGGAAGGAGGCAACCCGACCCCCGACGCTACCGCAAGCAGTGACATCTAAGGGAGCATGACGAACTAACTACATATTGCAATACTACTCATTAAAAAAAAAAACATTGTAATGAGTAGATTAAGTCATAAATAAATGATAAAAAAAAGTAAAACCTGAATTATACAGTCAGATAAAAAAAAAAGCAATTATATGAAATAACATAATGATATAACCTGTCAGTGGGTAAGCTAATTCTGGTGAAAGAACACAAACATTGTCTTGAGTTAATCACAGCGACCAACAATTCTTATCATTTAAGTAGTCGTTAATAGAATAGTATGCCTTTGAACAAAGGGTGGATTTTACTTTAGCTTTAAACGCACTAAAATGCAGATCTAGCAAGGAAGAGGGTAGCTTGTTATAGAAGGTTATACCCAGACCTACAAATGAGTTATGAACCTTATGTAGCCGGTGAAAGGGAATACGTAGTTTGTCCTTATTTCTAGTATTAACCCACTCCCTCTCGAAGATAGGAGGCCTGTGTCCTTGCAGAAACATTATACTTATGTTATATATCTAAAAAAGATGTAGGTTTCTATCATAACTACCACAACCTCAATCATTATTTTCGTAAACATTGTAAGAATTATTTATCTAATTGACGCAGTGTGTCACTTTGATTAACAAATAATTTCTGTGACTGTACAGCCAAAATCACAAAAAGCACGATTTTTATTTTACCCCACATCAGCAATAGCCTATAAATCGTTGGTGTACGACACTAAACGATTACATTTGGCTGTAACAATAAAAGTATGAATATATTCCTAAAGGAGGGTAGAATTGAACTTGTTTTGCAAGATCACGTACTAGATTCGCGGCGTCTTCTAGTGCGTTACGTCATCGTTTTGCTGAAGCTAACATTGTATTTTTTTGTGAGAGAAAATGATTCGATTCGATCTTTTCTTTTCAGTGCCTGTTTGAGATGTAGACAGATGCTCTTTTTGTTTTAGCATGTAATTGTAGGGTTGATTAAGCTTCTGAAAAGGATTAGGCACCAGTGGGTTCCAGTTGACATCTCATGTGGAGAGGTCACATATGCCGAGGACGGCAGGCACGTTAGTTGAAGTTCACAGGGATGTAAAATATCATGGCGGGATTTAAATGCGCATTCGATTTTCAACTTTCGGTGTTAAACCGAGCATTGAGAATCCAACAGAGTGCATCCTATCGCGTCGAAAATATACACTGTTCGATTTTCAACTCTCGGCGATAAGCAGTGCGTTGAAGATTCAATGCGCGAAGAAATCGTGCCGTGATATTATTATATCCGTGTCACGTCGACTTAGTTCCGCGTGGTTGCCGGACGTGTTCCGTGTGGTGCCGGACGTAAAAGAATAGCAACATCCCATTTCTTCGCGTGGATGTCGTAGAAGGCCACTAAGGGCATTCTTTACTAGATAATGGGCAGCAGCGTTCTCTATGCATTTTACCACCATACTGGGATCGTCAACCCGCCTGCCAAGCGTGGCAATTATGGCAAACCCCCCTTTTGGGGGAGGCCTATGTCCAGCAGTGGACGTCTTTCGGCTGAAATGATGATGATGATGATGACGTCGACTTAGTCGGTAGAAGTCAAAAGTGACAATTGTGATGTGAATATACGGATAATTTAAATTGATAGTTGATATTCAATTTGATAAATAATTAATTGCACTAACTTTACATCATTATCTTTTCTTTTGCCAACTATGTTGGGGTCAGGTTTCAGTCTTACCAGATACAGCTCTGCCAGGGGTGCGGGTTGTGCGAAAGAGATACCGCGGCCCCTGGCACACAGGCAACTGAGGGAACACGGGTGGGTTTCAGTCAGTAAAAGTTTGACTCGCCCTCCTGCTCCACCCAGAGCGGGAGAAGTTATTAGATGATATAAAAAAAAAATGATACAGCTGAATATCAATATTTTACATGGAGCAACTGTCTATGTAACTTCCACAACCCAGTTACTGGGTAATACGATACCCTTGGTAAGAATGGTTTACAGTCTTTCGGGTTTCTGACGACCCGTAACGACTGTTTCGGGAGGTTCCTGATTCGGATAAGGTGGGAGGAAACGCCCACTGCCATCCACAAGCTATAATGCCGTTAACCAACAAAATCATATTCCGAGTTATGGACAAAAAAGCGCAGAAAATATGAAATGTTTTTTATGCAATAATTAAATAATTTAGTTATGCAACGGATGGTAAAAATTATAGTAAAAATGTAAATTATAAGCCCATAGTCACTTTTTAGTTTATTAATGTTGCTTACTTGCGTTTTAGCGTAGTAAACACATCAAATAGGGCAGGTTAACGGTGTTTTTTTTTTATCTCGGCATCCATAAATAGTAGAAAATACTGCTTAGACAGAAAGATAAAGATTTTTTTTCTGATTATAGTGGCATCAAAAAATGCAAATCGACCATATGCGAGTTAACGACATTATAGCTTGTGGACAGCAGCCCGGGTGTTACTACTGCGCCGATCGCCCAGAGGACACGGTGGAGGTCTGCCCGGCTTGGGCGGAGCACCACCATGTCCACGTGGAGGCCATCGGCGGTGGCGATCTCTCGAGTCCGGTCCTGGTCCAAGCCATGGTACGGAGTGAGAGTGCATGGGAAGCCGTCACTTCCTTCTGCGAAGTAGTAATGCTCGCAAAGAGGGAGGTGGCGCACGTGATGGAGCGGCAGTATATGCGCTCTCACGGCCCTAGTCACAGCAGGACGCCCTGGGCGTCGGGAATCCCAGGCTGATTCCCGGCCACCATAGGCGCGGGCTTGCGGACGGCGAGTAATGGGTAGCTCGCCGTCCAGTAAGGACCAAGCCCGGGCCGACGGCGCGATGTGTTCCACGCACGCTACAAAGAGATGTCAGCACCAACTGGTGGGGTCCGCAAGGGCCGATACCTGTTAGGGGTGCGAGTTGTTCGAAAGAGATACCGTGGCCCCTGGCACACAGGCAACTGAGGGAACACGGGTGGGTTTTAGTCAGTAAACGTCTGATACGTAGAGCGGGAGAAGTTATTTGCTGAAAAAAATAATAAGAAAACAAAACCCTTAACGACTGGCACTGACTTTACATTACCCTGTAACCCTTTATTTTATTATTGTTTTAATAATACTGAAATTGTTTTTCCTCGAGTGAGTTCTGTGTTGATAAGCAAATAGTGTATATTTGCAGAGCAAGTCGACTGTCCATGACAGTGCAGCGCTTGTTATTTTCCGACTCAAGTATTTTACGTTCAGTTAACCTACATTGGCGTGGCCTCTTGGGTACCGATAAATTAAATTAAAAACACTGCAAAGTGAAAAATAACTTTAATTTCGGAAGTCGGTATTTTGGATATGTATTTTAATTTTTTGTCACCGCCTTCCGAAATTAAAGTTATTTTTCACTTGGTAGTGTTTTTCCGGAAGTCGGTTGTTTTTTAGTTATAGTACCTACTCCACGCCAATTAGAAATTTCATCATCCTTGGGTTAAAACAATGCATATTTATGTGATAGCAGCAATCGCGAGCGATTTGTTGTAATTTTTTGAAGAGTTCCGTTGTCTGTCTCCGAAACGACGAAACATTTCTGCGCTGGGGGGCCTAGAATGGTATACTGAATTCATGGTTAAAGTTTGCGCACTGAATAAAAACTTTTCCTGTATAGAGAACATCACATTCTTTCAACATTACCTAGTTCAGCGGGGAAACGAAGTTTCTTTAGCGCTAGTAATAAATCCATCACTTCTTATCGAGTGGCACTATCTGCTCTCCAGGGAGAGCGAAGCGACGCGTTGACGGGCGGACAAATGTGCGTGCCTTTTATGATGGAAAATAAAGTGGGATTATGTTTTAGTCAGTAAATTATCTAGATTTTCTTTGTTAATGACCGATTTATGTAATTAACACATATTTGGAAGCGTATACATAGCTTAGCAAAGATTTGTAATTTCGTTCTTTTGAAGTGTTAATAGTTCCTTGTGTTCGCCCATCGGTAGAAATTCGACCATAATTCATTTATTAAAATAAAATAAAATTTTAGCTTTCTGAACTCTTTCTCCATATAAACTTGAATTGAGCTTTTCACTCTCTTCAGTTCGCGTAATGTTCGTAAAAAGTGGCACAAAGTTGTTGTTTCTAGGATAATTATATATAGATAAAGCCCGCTCTATGGTGTGCAGTAAAATATAACTAGAAAATAAGATTAAGCAATTCAAAGTTACAGCAGAAACGATACAATACTTTGTTATAAAGAAACGCAAAAGAGACATATTTATAAAAAAAAATATAGTCATCGCTATGTGTCAATGGCCCGTTAAATTACTCAACTGTCCGTCTTTTTAACCAGACTTGATAACATCTCTCTCGATCAACGTTGAAATAAACTTTAATGTTATAAATCCATCACTCCAGTATCGGGAGTTTCCATCGGGTCCCGAGACAGCGCGTGCCGACGCCACGCCGTGCAGTGACGGACGGACGATTGAGACCGCACCTTTATATGTACGTTTGTAATGCTTAGTACGGACCTGCGAAAAATGTCTCGTGGGGTATGACATGTACTTAAGTAGGTGAATAGCTTTTTGTAACTATAATATAGCATCGGCGCACGTCAGGGAGAGGCAGTATATGCGCCTTCACGGCCCTCGCCGCAGGAGACGCCCTGGGCGTCGGTAAACCCAGGCCCTCAAAGTGATTTCAGCACCAACTGGTGGGGTTCGCAAGAGCCGATGCCTGCCAGGGGCGCAGGTTGTACGAAAAAGATACCGTGGTCCCTAGCACACAGGAAACTATAGGAACACGGGTGGGTTTTAGTCAGTAAAGTTTGACACGCCCGCCCTCCTGCTCTACCCAGAGCGGGAGAAGTTAATTGATGATGTCCACTCAAAAAATAAAACGCCTTGCTTCCCCGAAGGGTTGGGCAGAGGTGTACCTGTAGTGCACCCACATGATGTTTAAGTCTCATTTAAAAAAGGGCGAGTTTATTGCCATCGAACGGGCTCAAATCCAGACTCCGGGCTCTGAGAAATTCTGGATGGAAAAACCCAAAAATATTCAATCAAATCAATCAATCAATCAATCATTTATTTTGTTAAACATAGGTATGGTTACAGTTAGTATTTAAAAAAATGTGCACTATGTTTTGCCATTAAATGGCGTACAAAATTTACAGAAACAAACAATTATAATTAGTAGGTGGCATGCCAATACATAACAAAAAATCAATTTAAAAATATGTCAGGTCAGGTCATTACAATTTTAAATAAATAGGCAAACACATTAGTACTTATCAATAATTAAAAATCATATGAGTTAATTAGCAAGTCGGAATCATCATACCTCTGTTGTTTTTGTTTATATTATCTATTTAATTATGTTATATATTTATTTTATCTCAAATATTATATCAAACATAAATTGACGCAGACCAGTAAGTTACAATAGTACTTATGTCAGAGCTGTGTCGCTCTTCTCTTAAGTGGTAACTTAACAATCATGAGGCTAATAAGTGAATGGAGTATTTAATGAACAAATAAAATGAAATGTAGGTGGTTAAGTCAAATCCTGTCATTTTATTGTGTGTTTTAAGATGAATTGCCAAAACTGTCAACGTTGCAAAGTAATTAACATACCTACACACACAGTACCATCCCACCTTTTCTGTGGTGTATCACTCTTTCTTTTTCCGTTTTTTGGGGTACCACTGGATAACTATTTTGCTCTATTTGTCCTTCAGTCTTATCATGTGTCCCGGTATCAAGCTTACATAGTTATTCCGGGTCAGGGGAACATGAAATTCGTAAATGAATCATGGAATGAATCACAAAACTGTCGATCAACCTCTGGTTAAAAGCTCAACCATTAAGAACCATTTGATGTTCAAGGGCCATTCATGTAAAGAGTCTACCACTCACTGAGATGACTCTTAATGAAGAAGCTTGTTAGCCTTCTTTGAAACCGATACCCTACACTGACCCCTTGGTTCTTAAAAGGCCTGTTATATCAAGTCAGTTGTCGAATGCATAATTAACTGATTTCATCGTTGAGGTCCTTAAGTTCTAAGCTGCTTGATTTCTGACGCATTTGTGCACAGACTGGACAGGTTGACCCAATCTGTGTGGTACTTTCTTCGGTTCACCAATCTGCATGGTCTTCATATGATCTGACCAAGATTCTGTCTAAACTTTAAAAGAGACTGACATCTTAGTTTGTTTCCGTCTTTCTGCTTAGAGTAGTCAGTACAAAATAACTTAAAGAAGTTAAAATTATTGATTTATTTATTTTTATTTATTTTATTTATTTATCATTGGCTGGTTGTAATTTTGCTTAAACAGACATCCTAGGTACATGGTACCATTTGTTCAGTATGGAACTTCGTTAATGTTTAACGTATTGACGTGAATTAATGATATAAGTTTACCACGTATTTATTGAGCTAGTTTCAAAGGCTTAATTAGTAACCTAATCGGTTAAAAAAAGAATTTTAGTTTGGCATCTTGTTAAATTAGTTGTTTGTAGTCAGTCATAATTTGAGATTATGTAATAGCCCTAAAAACAATTTTATGTGCCTTTACGATCAACTAAGCTGAATATCGTCGATGGATAAGTCTACAATGTACAAGCGTTTTTCTCGTAAAATCAAAAAATGCAACTTTGAAAAAGTCATATGTAATTATAGCATGGTAACCATAACACCATGCTCGTAACACAATAAAATATCTATAAAAATTTTAGGAGAAAGTCGCGGTTGAATTTTGCGTAAGTTTTGTTACATTTACTGTTCTATTCATTCTTACATGATAAAACCAATGAAGCATAAAAATATTCGAACATCACACGACTAGTCGCACGTCGGTACTTCCCTAATGGTGTGAAGCGATTTGTCACAACTATAACTATAGCACCGAAACCTTTCATAGATAAAGTATAATGCGACGTCGCTTCGACGGGAACATCAAAAACCGATTTACGACGATACGACTAGTAGGTATCTAGACTATACGATGTATTATTCAGCTGCTGTAACTGAGGAGATAGTGTTCTAAATAACAGTGTGGTTTGAGGACAGCTTGACGTCATAAATCAGGACTGGCAGTGCATTCATATAGACTCGAAGAAAGAGGTGATACGTTGGACAGTCAGACGCTATTTGCTGACTACATAACACAATATCACGCATTGTTTCACCAAAGAGTTAGGCAGAGTTGTACATATACACCCATATTCGCCATAAATGTTTAAGTTCTATGTAATAGGGCGCCAACCTAATCCCATCCACCGGGAACAAATTCAAACTCCGGGCTACTGCTAAGAAATTCCAGATAGAAAACCCAATTACACTTTGCTCGGCCTGGAAATCGAAGCCAGGACCTCATGATCAGCAGCAGCACTTACGACCACTTGACCAACGAGGCAGTTGCTGATTAGATTATATTTATAACACAAGCGACCCGCCCCTGCGTTGGACGAGTGCAATTACGAAAGGTCAAAACGTCGAAATTTCTGTGTTGTGTTTAAATACAGGAACCTTCCGGAATAAATATTCTAAACGATGGTGAAAATCGCGGTCTAAGCCGTCACACAGTCATAAAAGCGACAATGGGTATACAATGAGATAAAGATGGCTTGAGCTATTTATTCTCTTGTAGTTCGAGTCAATATGGGAGAAGTCTGTTGGACTATAAAAAAAAATCTACACTTAACCAAATCGGTCTAGTCGTTCTCGAGTTTTTGTGAGACTAACAAACGTCAATTCATTTTTATATACATAGATTTTTTTTATATTTTCTCACCGTTTAAACCTTTCTTGGACTGCCACAAATATTTCAAAACCAAAATTAGCCAAATCGGTTAAGCCGTTCTCATGTTTTTGTGAGACTAACAAACGTCAATTAATTTTTATATATATAGATAGATAGATAGATAACATATACACACATACATAAACTCACGCCGTCTTCCAGCGATGGTAGGCAGAAACTACATAACGCCACCTAGTACGATCCTTATATACTCCGCACCTAGCCTTTGTGATCAGTGATCACTTACATGGAAAAGTCAAAAACGTATTGAATTGACACAAGCTGCCGAAAGATATAACGACGGTCCCTACATATAATCTCCTAACTACAAATGACAAATTTTACAGGAGAGCGCTTCAAAGTTTCAAACACGTGTATATCATGTTCTAGTTAATAATCTTTCATTCCATTAAATACATAAATAAATTACATTTTTAAATATTAGAATATAAAATTATATAAAAACATTTAAAAATATAAAAAATAGTGGCCCATCGGCATCAGGAGCAGGGTCCAAGATGTCGGTGGTCAGGGCTCTAGAGAAAGGAACCTCCTGACTATGCGTGTCGTGTCTAGGAGTATTGCTTTCTGAATCAAGCCCTTGATCCAGCCGCGTAATGAGAGCCTCCTGAGGTGTTGGTCGAGGCTCTTCGTTAATAGCCAATTTACTGTAACGATTATCGGTACAATGATTGCTGAGTCTAGTTAATATATTGTTATGATGGATTTAAAGTGCATTTGCCATCTTGGACTTATTTTTGTTAAACTAAACGATAATATAGGCTGGCCTGAAGGTCACGAAAACAAAACATGCAAATCACGTATCTACCACTTAGGGGATTGTACGCAGCCCAAGCAGCACATTAGCGGAAATTACATCCATAAACAAGCTATATTACAGTCAAAGGCTCTTATGTAGCTGTACTAATGGATAAGACGATTCTTGGGACTGTATAGGGGGCGATCTCTACACTGTTAAACAGCACAGCTGACTAATGGCTGTACAATGGACAAAAAAACAACAAAATGCATTTTAGTAGAACTTGAAAGAACTATTGTCCAGCTTTTGGCTACGTATAATGCTACTAGCTGGTTAAGAAGACCAAAGTTTGTAAACAGCTGCATAACGGGGTAACGTCACACCGTTTCTAAGCTTTGAACTGTATTAGAGAATAAAATTTTGCCATTGGCATTTTTTATGGAGTACACAAATTCTATTATAATGCTTCCTCAGTGAGCTTAACACTAGCTGGTTAAAAGCATTTTAAGACTGCATGAGCTGTAAATTAGTGTAGTGTTACTCCACTTTAATTCCAAAGCTTATAGTGTAAATATTATCTATTTCACAGCCTCTAGAATTATTGAAGAGTAGACATAGGTTAGTAGTGCTATGATAACGTCAATTTTGTCATAACCTCGCAACACGACTTAATCACATAGATTTTGTTACCAATGATCATAGTTCCGTACAATTAATGGATTCGGTCAGTGACCTTTCTAAAAAAATAATTGTAATGAGAAATACTGAAAGTAATGAATCAAACCAGACATGAGGGAGAAAATAT
This sequence comes from Antitype chi, assembly GCA_947359405.1. Taxonomy (NCBI): domain Eukaryota; kingdom Metazoa; phylum Arthropoda; class Insecta; order Lepidoptera; family Noctuidae; genus Antitype; species Antitype chi. The sequence continues at coordinate 2,107,261 of OX375823.1, forward strand.
TTATATGGTAAACATTTTATTTAACGAAAATATAAAAGAATGGGCAATAAAGAGAAATGTTGCTCAAGATGCACTGAAGGAATTACTTATAATTGTGAATAAGAGATTTCCAGATATTTTACCAAATGATCCGAGAACGATTCTACAAGCTAGAATAATTGCTTTAAAATAAATCGAATCTGTTGATGAAAACTGGTACAATTAATGGACTAATCAATCCGCTAACTATAGTTTTAAACAAGTGGCTAGACGTTTTAGAAAATATTAAGAGCATTGGTTTGAATATAACCTTTGATGGCTTGCCTCTATATAAAAATTCGAAATATGAGTTCTGGCCGATTTTCCGTAATGTTTTTGAAATACCCAACTATTTATGGTGTTTATTATGGTGTCGGAAAACCGAAGAATCTTGATCTTTATCTAGAAGATGGTGCCGATTCTGTTGGCACAAAATTCTCTAAACTAAACTAAAAATCACCAAAATTTAGTTTAATCCTGTCAAACGACGATTTCCCATTCTGAAATTGACTAAAGTGACACAACTTAACTATATTTTAGTTTGACAGCACTAAGATTGCACTGAATTATTAATTTAGTGAAGATGGTAATTTTGCTATTCTGAGTTTGCCGTTTTTCACCAAAAATGTTGACTATATTAATTTTTCTAACTAAATCTGACTATTTTTAATCGCGATTAAAAAAGTGTGGAATAAAACTAGTGGTCATGAACTAAAATTCACACCAACACTTCGACTTCAGGTGCAAAAACAGTATTGTATCTTTTTTTTCTTTTCGTTTGCTTATATCTCAAAAATGGTGTGTCCTATCGCAAAAATGATGATAAATTCGACCCCCTTTATGAAACCCCTATGCCCCATAATCTAAACATGTAGGTAATATTTTTTTTATTTTCCATACAATAAGTGAAAAATTCCATAAAAAACGTCGAGGCTGCCCTCCTGCGCACGCTTCATTCATCTCTTAAAAAAATCATTGCGTAGGGCACACAAGTACCACGTTGCGAAGCCAAAAGAAAAAAAATACCACCTGCAGGCTTGGCACGACAACCGTAGAGAAGCGTTTTGTCGACGGAAGACAAGACAAAAATGACGTTTCCGTGTAGACAGTTGTCAGTTTTTCACCGAGAAATGACAAGCGATTTCTATTCTACAGTAAAGTAGAAATAGAAACCGTCATGCTACTAAGCCTGCAGGATCCGCGATTGTCAAATTCAATTTTAGTTGTGTCAAAATTATTTTTAAGTTTAGAGATTTTTTTTTGCAGAATAGCTTTAAGATTCTCATAGCCAAAAGTAAGGAATTTTAGTGATAGTTTAGTTAGTTTAGTTCGGTGTACAAGAGAATCGGCACCATTGTAGTTGAAATGAAACAGTTATTGAATGACGGAATCCTTCTATCAACAAGCGAGATTATAAAAGTCAAGATTAGATGCGATTTTACTTGCGATTCACCCGCAAGGGCTTTTATAACAGGTACATATGTGCATTTTCAAGCCCTCAGCGCCACGTCTTTATGAGAAGATAAATTTTAATATTGTGTGGCCGTTACAAAACAATAAAGCCGTGTCAGTGGCGCTCAAAAGTTTTATTAATTTATAGCTGTTGGCTAAGGAATGGTCAGTAAAAATAAAAGTAATGGTATACATTTACTGCGTTTTATTTTATTAATCACATACTCTTGATTTGGCTTTGGTAATTCTATATGTTAAACCATTCGATGGTTTTATTTCTTCATCATCTGGGTAATCTGACGTGTCACTATGGTTCAACATGCCACTTAGTTCTTTTTCTGCATTGTTATATGTTGCAATGGATGACCGTTTCACTATGCATTGCATTTTTGTCCAATCTGTATGATGCTTTGAATATTCTAGTTTCATCAATTTCGAAGTGACGTTTTTAATATATCATCTCAACCATCCATCCTTTTTCTCAAGCACTTGGTATGACAGATAATTTTCCTTCCCCTCTTTCTATTGTCTTCAGTTTTTGAACGGCATTTCTATTTTCTGAAAACAAGAACAATTATTTAGCAATAACATTAGCATCTTTACCTACTACGTCAGAAGTAAGAGATCATTAAGTATGCGGATTTAGTATTTGTGCCAATAAGTAAAACGCTCTATAGTATTAAAATATTTACACCTACTACAGGTACTATCACAAAAATATGTACACTATTATTAATTGATAAATTATAAAACAAACTAAGTTATTCACTTCGTTCGCATAATTGAATTGCAGAAGTGTGTAAGTGTGCAAGAGTGCGTACGACTCGCAATTTACAAGACAAAAAAAAATTCGTAAACAAAATAGAAATAATAATAATACGTGCGGTGCGTAGCGCGTGACGGGTAACAAATTCACAATATATAAAGATAATATGGTAAAGATTTGGCAAAAACTGGCTAACACAAGTTTGAATAACTCCTTTCAATAAAAAATATATATATATATATCAATATGATTGGTTAAATTTAAATGGCGCTAACAAATCTTTCGCGACAAAGCAAATTCGCGAATAAGCGACAGTCCAAATTCGCTTCATCTCTTTCACACGGCCGGGAGAGCGTAAAGTTAAACCTAGCTAAATATTCACTTAGCTAGGTTAAATGAAGTTATAGTTTTTTTTTATCTTACTTTATAACATACATTTCTAAGCAACATAGCAAGTAATGGCTCTCTGATTTGACATAACAGGCAAGAATAAGTAGGATCACAAAATCAAGTGAAGTACCTAAGCTACTTGAGTACGAAATGCCCGAAATAGTTTTCTATCAATATTAGAGATCCCTAAGACGCTGTTGTATACTCTCACTTTGCTGCTTTCACCAGTCGTTAGAATAACTGAAAACCATTGTGGTGGCGCTGTGGCCAATTTAGTGGACTGTATTTTTGCGGTGCGGTATAAACGATTGACAGACGCTTGAAGACAGGTAATTCGAGTTGCTAGGAGTTCTGGACGATAGAATACAACCCGAGTAATTAGGGAGGGATGCACAAACCTTTACGGGAGACACGTGCTTTCGCCGTCTTCGCCGGTGCACCAGCTCATCCAAGTTCAGGCGCAGCTGAACTTCCAGTTACTGTCCTCACACGTTACACAAACACAAATAATTGTCGTTTATAAGTCTTATTACACAGTTTTCATCAATTTTAGCGGAGCTGGCTATCCGCCATGCGTTAGCGGAGCGGTTCAATCCGGAAGTAACGTTCTTCGCGAAAACTGGCGGAGTGAATGCCCTCATTCACTCCTTCATACACACGAGGTATGTGCGGGAAAAGGGAGTGAAGGGTCTAGGAACGAATGTCAATCATATTAGAATGTTGGCGCAACCATTCCCCCCCGGTTTGAAGGGTTACCTTCAAAAACAATAAGCTAAACTAATCAGTTGTAACCTCTAACTGCTAACCTATTCCTAAACTATATATAATGCGTTACTATAACTACTAAACTAATTTGAAACCTGCTGCTGATTAGGCAGAGGACAGAGGCGAATAACCGGACGTAAATATGAACCGGTTGCGGTTTTGACTCTAACTATACGCGTTACTCCCTTTGAATCAGGGAAAACTTCCTCCACTACACCTAGAGGCCAGTGTAGAGGGGGCGCATTCTCGGTCATTAAAACTACCACAGTACCAGCGGTGACTGGATTCGATGGAGTATTCCATTTTTGACGCGACTGCAGCGTGTGCAAATAATCTGTTCTCCAACGCCTCCAAAAGGATTGAACTAATCTATCCAAAAGAGCGTGACGCTTTAGGAGATGCAGTCTGTCTTCATCAACATCCATAGCGGGCAAAAACTTAAGAGGAGTCGTGGTTAAGAAATGAGCCGGCGTTAAAGCTAAAGACTCCGACGGGTCACTAGATAAAGTTCGACACAGTGGACGAGTATTCATTACTGCCTCTATCTGAGCGAGTATAGTACTCAGCTCCTCATAAGAGAGAATCTGTACGCCTACGACGCGGAACAGATGCGACTTGAGGCTCTTAATATTAGCCTCCCAATTACCACCAAAGTGACTAGCAGCGGGCGTATTAAAATGCCATTCAATACGATTTTCGGCCAAAACATGAGCGAATTCACTCTGATAATACTTTGACCGCAGTAATTCGTGTAATTCCGAGATACAACGGCGAGCTCCTACATAATTAGTGCCGTTGTCCGAATATAAACGTTTGACGGGACCACGGCGCGACAAAAAACGCTTAAAAGCGGACATAAAACTTTGCGTGCTTAAATCACCGGTCAATTCTATGTGAACAGCACGAGTTGTCATACAAATAAATAGACAAACATAAGCTTTCATGGAGCGTATACCACGACCCCGGGTAATAGTTACCCTAAACGGGCCGGCGAAGTCGGTACCGGTGTGTACGAAAGGTTTAGCGGATTGAACAACACGGCAAGAGCGATGATCGGCCATTTCAGGCGCGATAAAGCGCGGGCGAAGCTTAAAACAGGGCACACATTTGTGCACTCTGGCGCGAATCAAATTGCGAGCGGAAAGTATCCAATACTTCTGTCTAAGGATAGCCATCAACAAATCCGGACCTGCGTGACAATTCACCTTATGATGATAATCTACAATCAAATCTAAAATATGGTCCTTGCGGGGCAAAACTACTGGATGCTTTTGCTCAAATCCTAAATCGGAATTTCTCAAACGACCACCTACTCGAATGAGACCATTCTGCAAAAAAGGTTTCAAATGTTGAAAAGCGCGACTACAAGTTTTATGGGACTCTAAACTACTAAATTCTGAAGCGAAATAAAATCTCTGCAATTCACGAAGCACGACTGACTCAGCTTTATCCAGATCAGCGGCGGTTACATTACCGCGTGTGTGTAACAGTTTTAGAAAACGACAGACATACACCACACAACGCAAAAGTCTCGACCAAGACGAGACGCGATTAGACAACGAAAAAATAATCGACTCTTCACGTGAAACCGAAACTACAAGCGAATGCTTCTTCTCCTCGGGTGGTTCTGAAACGGAAGCTGGGTTAAATGGCCTAACCGGCCATTCTTCAAGCACACTATGAGTCCAAGGCGGAGCGCAGAACCACAGCGGATGATCTAAAATTTGAGAAGGAAGCAATCCACGGGAGAGGCAATCGGCGGGATTATCTGTTCCAGCAACGTGAAAGAGATTTTGTGGTGGTAATTCGGACTGAATTTTAGCCACCCTATTAGCGACGAATGTGTCCCAGCGATGGGGCGAAGAATGTGTCCAACACAAAGCAACAGTAGAGTCAGAAAAAGCCATAATTCTATCAATAATAATGCGGTGCCTACAAGCATTGACAATAGAGCTGATTAATTGCACTAACAAAAGTATAGCGCACAGCTCCAGGCGCGCTAGAGAAACGACCTTGCGAGGGGAGACTTTGGATTTAGCGCTTATAAGACTAACCGAGACCTTATAAGTATTCAAAACGTGAAAATATACTACTCCCCCGTAAGCCTTCTCACTGGCATCCGCGAAGCCTACAACAGTAACTATACTGTCTGAGAATATACCAACATGACGTGGAATTTTTATTTTATTGAGCAAGGGAAGCTCCTTCCGAAAGCGAGCCCACAATTTAACAATATTTTCGGGCGCGGGGTCGTCCCAATCACTATTGGAAAGCCAAAGTTCCTTTATAAGCAACTTGGCATATAAAACGACGGGAGCTACAAATCCCATAATATCCCATATACGTGCTACACACGACAGGATAATGCGCTTAGTACAAACTTGCGGAGTCGAACTAACTTTAAGACTGAACATGTCAGACGCGGGTGACCAGCTTAAGCCTAGAACCTTGTGCGTATCATCACCTTCAAATTCCTTGACCGAAGATAACTGGTGTGATAGTGGAATCGAATCTAGAACTGTCTGCAAGTTACTAGTCCACTTCACAAGATCAAACTGACCGGCTTTCATAAGACTTATTACTTGAGCGGCGGTCTCAACGGCCTCTGCCTCGCTGGCGACACTATAAACAAAGTCATCCATGTATAGCCCAGTCTCAATAGTGTCTTTCGCTTTCGGGAATCTTTCACCCTCATCAGCGGCTAATTGCTTGATAGTGCGAAGAGCATGGAAATGACTCGACTTAAGCCCAAAACAAACACGATTAAACTCATAAACTCTCAAAGGTTCTTTAGGCGAAAATCTATACAAAAAACGTTGAAATCTGCGGTCGCATTCGCGAATACCAATAGAAAGAAACATTTGCCTTATGTCGGCGGAAAGCGCGACAGCAAACAAGCGGAAATTTACAATAATGTCAAACAAGTTACCTTGAAGGTTTTGACCACAATACAAAATATCATTGAGCGATACAGAAGTGCTAGTCTTAGCACTGCCGTCCAAAACCACACGAAGCTTAGTAGTTAGCTTGTCTTCTCTAACAACTCCGTGGTGCGGAATGATGTAAGATGGATGATCGCGTGTCTCGTCAGTCTCGGCGGTGGGCGCAGGTGAGATGTATCCTTTATCTAGGTATTCGATAACAACATCATCATAGGCTTGCTTCAACTTCGGAGATGCTTGCATCTTACGTTCTAAACAAGAAAAGCGTCTTTCAGCGGAAGCGTAGGAGTCACCAAGTGAAAAAATATCCTCCTTGAATGGAAGGGCGACAACATAACGACCATCATTATCTCGAGTAGTCGTGCGACAATAAATCTCCTCAGCCACCTTATCATCAGGGCTTAGGATAGGCGGGACATTGACTTCTTCAATTTCCCAGAATCTGCGGATGGTAGACTCCAGCGGCGGCTCAACAGTGCAGCAATGTGACACAGTCGAGTAACTATTTAAACGTGCGGGTGCGGAACCAACAATAACAAAACCTAGAACTGTTTCTAGGGCGTGCGGTGCGGGGTACGAAGAATGACCTTGAACCTTACGCGATAGCTGGAGGTGCGGGAGAATCGATGCGCCGATCAACATATCGACGTCTCCAGGGACACCATAAGATTCATCTGCCAACGGTAGGTCTTTAAACTTGGTCAACAAAGACGTGTCAACCGGGACAGTAGGTAATTGTTCCGTAATTTTATCTACTATAAGCGAATCCATATCAAAACAGATATTGGAATTAAAACGCGATGCAAATTTAATTTTAATCGAACCATGAATGGTTGATTTTAAACCACCGAACCCTTTAACTACTGAGTGGGCTGGCTGGTTATTAATACTAAACCCAAGGCGTTGACAACAATTTTTTGTTAAGAAATTACTCTGCGAAGCGCAATCTAACAACGCTCGGACAGGACACGGATTTCCTAATGCATCGCTAACAATAACGTGAGCGGTTGCGAGCACCACGGTAGTACGTGCACTGCTTCCGGACATCGAACACAACGTGACGTCACTCAAGGCGGTCTGCGCGCAGGCAACATCGCGAGCTGGCGGAGCGGCGGCGGCGCGCGCTGGCTGAGCGGCCGCAGAGTCCGCACTGACCGGCGGCAACGACGTGTCACCGTTTGATAAACCAGCTGTGCTCACATTGGATGCGGCATTGTTATTACTTTTCTCCCTGTGAAGTAAAGTATGGTGCTTTGAAGGGCACTTACGACAACTTTGATTACTATTACAAGACGTAACCCGATGCTTGTCACTTAGGCAGTTAAAACACAAATTGTTGTCGCGAACAAACCTATAACGTTCATAAGGCGTTAATTTTAAGAAACCGGAACACTTGTACAATTGCGAATGTTCAGTTTTACACAAAGAACAAATAGATTGTACAGGTGTAGACGCGGTATTCACATACGTATGTGTTGACTTCGAAGGCGCATCCGTTCGACGGTCGGACTTAGTAACTACTTTCTTCGTAACTTCATGGTTGGATGAAGTGCGTTGTAATATTTTAATATGATCTCGAACAAAACATTCTAGATCATTGAATTTTGGCAGTTTACTACTGCCATGGTTCATTTCAAATAAACGAACAGTTTCACCATCTAATTTCTTTAAACCCAAATACAAAAACAAAAAGTCGCAGAGGTCATCGACCTTCAGATTCTTTACTGCTCGAACAGATGATGCAAAAGTATCTAAAAACCTCTCTAAATTAGGTTCATTACAAACAGTAATATTTTTCAAGTCGAATAACTGATCTAAATATGCGGTAGCTACTAATCTCTTATCTTCGTATTTAGACTTTAATGTTTTTAAAATTAATGAATAATTTTCAGCACTAAAAGTAATGCCGGCACAAACATTTTTAGCTTTACCAGTTAACTTTTCAACCAGATAGTATAATTTTTCATGATCTGTCAAAGAGACGTTCCTATCTATAATGCTTTCAAAACTATCTATAAACAGATTCCAATTGCGAATATCACCATTAAATTCAGGTATCTGAATGGGCGGTAATCTTGGTCGATCGCGAGTGTGATTTGCCGGGCTCTGATGGACAGACTGCGTCTCCAAGCTTCTCGCGACCCGTTTAATGCGACAGAATAAATCATCAAATGACGCCAAAGCTTGGTAACTCACAGCGTATTCTGGATTTAATTCTAACTCTAAAACGTTAATATCGTGAATTACGGATTCAAACTCCGTGCGCGAACTATTCAAGTTTTCTATTGAACATAAGAACGAATCTCTAATGGCTAGATCACCCGTTTTAAGTGCATTATCACAAATAGATTGCACGCGGGAAAATAGCATGTCTCTTTTAGCATATAAAAGTTTCAATTCAACTTTGTTGACCTTTGGAGACATGGTGAACAATTATGACACTCACTATCAGAGCGGCCAACAAACAAAATAAAGTTAATTTTGCTAATTAGCGGCAGAGAACAGTGACGCGGGCAATATCTAAGTACAAGTGGGTAGGTAGATAAAACGAACTGCGGGAGAAATCTACGACTACCGACGTTGTGTTTCTGTTTCTGAAATTCTAATACTTTTTGACTTCCGAATGAATAAGTAATCGAGCGATCTATATCTACGCATGTAAGTACTGCTTACGTACGTAGGTAATAGATGAACGATTTGCAGCGAAACAAACAACAAATTGCGTTAGGTATATGACTGCGGTGCGGTGCGTTTATTCCCTATGGAATAAATACTAATACAATTACTATAACAAATATGTAACTAATTCAAATACCTAACTATCCGGTGAGAGGGACCAAAGAAAATGGTGGCGCTGTGGCCAATTTAGTGGACTGTATTTTTGCGGTGCGGTATAAACGATTGACAGACGCTTGAAGACAGGTAATTCGAGTTGCTAGGAGTTCTGGACGATAGAATACAACCCGAGTAATTAGGGAGGGATGCACAAACCTTTACGGGAGACACGTGCTTTCGCCGTCTTCGCCGGTGCACCAGCTCATCCAAGTTCAGGCGCAGCTGAACTTCCAGTTACTGTCCTCACACGTTACACAAACACAAATAATTGTCGTTTATAAGTCTTATTACACAGTTTTCATCAATTTTAGCGGAGCTGGCTATCCGCCATGCGTTAGCGGAGCGGTTCAATCCGGAAGTAACGTTCTTCGCGAAAACTGGCGGAGTGAATGCCCTCATTCACTCCTTCATACACACGAGGTATGTGCGGGAAAAGGGAGTGAAGGGTCTAGGAACGAATGTCAATCATATTAGAATGTTGGCGCAACCACATTGTACAGCTAGCGTAAAGTTCTCAGCTGATTAATAGAATTAAATATGGCCATTGCACAGAAAAGAGAGTTTCAAGAGAATTTAGTTAGAATGATTGCTGGATAACAAATTAACGCCATTTTAATGTAAACAAGCCGATTATATATGAAAAAATTACTGATATCTGTAAAATTTTCATGAGATTTCAAAGCTATTAAAGTAAAAATACATTATTTTTTAGCTACAAATAGATATGAATGCTCATAAAATGTATTTTTTTTGTAAAAATCCATGAATAATTCGTACACCGTATTTATTTTGTATAATATTTTTAGTAAAACCATATTATTTCTGTGGCGCGTGTAATATTTGATAATAACACCTATATATATTAACAGTAAACTGGCACCCGCAGTACAATTTAGCGATAGAGATACAAAGAAACGTGAAAAATTACTTACCTTAAATTGGAAATTATATATTTGCCCACAGATTAGAGTTTGACATAACACTTGCACTGCACAAATAGTCTTTTGTTGCTATTTCTTTGTAGATTTATTAATCGCCGTAAGGAAACCATACACCATCTAGTGGCTGTCTAAGAGAATTAAAGGAGCTGGATAGTGGCCTGTTGACAGCTGTCTAAGCTATTGTGCAGCCCATGTACATCTCTTACAATGCTCTGGAATGCATTTAACAAGCTACTATAATTCTCAGCGCTGGTTAATTTGGGGCCAAATGTAGAATTATAGGGGCTGTGTAGCGGGATAGACAGCCCTTGTACAAACAGCATAACAGCGTCGAGTTTTCAAAAATTCTGTTGTCCAGTGGCTATACAGCTATTTGTGCTGCTTGGGAGGGACCGTCGATAAGTAAATTTTGTTGAAACTCGTTGTAAACATACGAAACGCTTTCAAAGCGATTGCCAATTTTCTAGGGTTTCTCCTCTTAAAGCAGGTTTAAGTTGCCCTCAGGACAACTTAAACCTGCTTTAATACCAACATTATAACATTAACTACGCTGACATTCCCGAAAATTATTCACCTTCACCGCCTACTTTAATTAAAGTTCGTCGATCAATTAACACATTAAATGTACCTACTTGCTTAATTACTAACACCCTTCCTTCAATTACGTAAGCGACTAATAACTCGAAACGTAATCAATATTGTACCGCACGCAATTGAAACTCCTCCATTTCCCTAATAGCACTCTCATGTAGGCATTACAAGTTTAAGTTAAATAAGTAAATGTAAGTAAGCACATTAGTCGAGTCCTTAACGTGTAATCTACATACATATGATGTCGCTCGGCGGATGTGTGAAGTGCGTGGTAAGTGCGCTTAACTTTCAAAGTAAACGCAAACTTGCGCGCCCCACTAATTACTGACTTTGCTTTATCTGTTGGGGGTTTGATTTGTGCAAGTGAGGGGCTAAGGCGACAATTTTTAGATAGTTGAATTATTTGAACCGTACCTGTGTATATTTACACAAGTACTTGTGTGTACGACTTTTATCAAATTTCAAATCAACACAGAATCCGACGCAAATAGTCACGTTACATTGATTGCTACGAAAGCGTAGCATTGGCGCGTAGCAGTGCTACGACTGCGTAGCCATTTCCTAGCAACAATGCGCATAGTATTTTTACTGAGTACAAACTAAATTTCCGTCAAAAATAATTTGTAAACGCTTCTTCCTTAAACTGAAACCAAACCCTATGAATATGTCTCGCATATTGCACGAGTAACTTTGTTAATTCGACGTTTCAAGCGATATTAGCCTTTGTTTATATCAAAATAAAGTTTACAATCAACAGCACCTGAGTCAGCGGCCTGATTCTTGGCTAATACACTAAATCCAGATTATATAAAGTTTGGCTAAATTCATCGCTTCGCGTTCGGTTTGCTAATTTAGAAGCACCTTTGCCTGTCTATATTTGAATAATGTTCTGCGGGTATACTTTATTGATTTGTCTTTCCGTACGAATATTACATTTATTTTCCATGCCCATTTTGGACTTTAAAAGTGACCATGAACTCGGAGTTTGTTTCGGCATTTCTTTTCAGGAATCACTCAGCTACTGCATATTCAGATTTATGTTTCAGAGTAAACAGTTTTTTTTTTAAGTTGCCTTATTGTCTAATTGGTACGTAGAAATTATTTTTGACGCTGTTAAAATAATACATCTTACACACAAGTGAAGCTGCGGGCTAGAGTTATTCTGATACGTGTGATAAATAATTTTAGGTAGCCATGTTGTCTTAGATAATATTAGTATAAATTATTGCATGTTACATTAATCTCCATGTCAAATATTTACCATGCCGTGTAACAGTTGTTGCCCCTGTGCCTATTAAGTATAATCCTAACTAATATTATAAATTCGAAAGTAAAATTGTTTGTATGTTACGCTTTACGCTAAAACGGCTGAATTTGGATGGAATTTAAATTGATAGACATTGAGGTCATGACCTGGGTAAGGACATAAGCTACTTTTTTACGCGATAACCGACATCCACGCGGGTGGACCTGCGGGCAAAAGCTAGTAGTATATATATTTATATACGTCACAGGTAAGGTAATTATATCGCTTCATTACTCGGCCGCGTTCCAGGCTCCTCTGTAATCTTCGTGCTAACCGGTTCAGCACTTCTATTGTCTGCGAGTAATGCCTCGAAAGGCTTAGTCTCAACATTTAGGGCTGTCAGACCCTAAGCAGATATTTGTCCAAATTGAATTATTAAGAAAATTACAACACATTTTTGCAGGCAGAGGGACCCTTAATAACTCCATTAAATAAAAATTAAGTTTTGCTATTAACATTCAATTCACACAAATAAACTTTATTTAAATCTCCCTAGTAATAGGGACGAAAGCTAAATTGTCTGGTTAAAACCTGCCAACCCTAGTAACAAGTCAAGCTAAATTTCACAAGTACAATACCCCGTCTTTGTTCAAAGTTATATTATTTATGTCGCTGGAATGTCGCGCCACAGATTAACATAATTTAATACAATATTCTGTGTCACAGCGGAATTTATTAGACTGTATAAAAACATACTGTGGACACGTTCCTTATGCGACGTGGAAATATATTATAAAGTATCTGCCAGGTGCATATTACACTAGGTCGAATGGTTTGGAATAAGTGAGTTCATACATACAAAAAACATGAGATTGCTTCAATGTACTGTAATTAAATAGACGAAAAGGGCTTATTTTTCACATAATATATTTATTTAAAAATTACAAAGCTTAAAAATATGTACAGTTTTGCCTAAATGTGTGTGTGTTGTGTGTTTCCTGTGCGAGTCACAATAAATACCTTTTCTTTCTTTCTTTTATATTCCTAAGACTTACGTGCCTGAACTAGGTAATCCTATATTTCTTACTTATCGTTTCATAAATAACTTGTATCTTAAGAATAAATAAAAGCTGTCAAACCAACATATTTATTCTTCAGTTATAAGTTATCGGACTATTGAAAAATCAGCCCTTAGTTGAAAAAAAAATGCATAAACGAGTAAAGTTTATACAGGGTGATTGGAAGATGGGTGCAAAGCTTTAAGGTGAAGATAGTATAGACAATTTAGAACCATTTAAGCCATGGTTGTCTTAGACGAAGTCTTACCAAATTTTAAGTTTAATAATAAGGTTTAAAAGACGTATTGTACAATTTTTTTATTTTTTCTGAGCTTTAAATGTCTGTAAAAAAAATGTCTAATGACACAGAAGCCTAAAACATGTTTTGCTTGATTGCTTACACATTACTTTAATTAAATAAATAAAAAATGAATTCATTTATCATTCAATTTGGCCATAATTATGCAGTTTACATTAAATTTTGAGAATTGCCGAAAAAAAACTTAAAAATTTGGTTAAAAATATTTGGTAAGACTTCGTCTAAGACAACCATGGCTTAAATGGTTCTAAATTGTCTGTACTATCTTCGCCTTAAAGCTTTGCACCCATCTTCCAATCACCCTGTATATTTTTTTTCTATTTTGTATCAACTTGTATGCACGTTATCCGTCGACACCATTTTCAAAAGATTACGGTGCATTAAAGTTTTACAGCTGTATTAAAACTTTACATCACGATTTTATATGCATTTATTCACTTTATTAACCTGTTGGAAAGATTAAAACACAAACGGATGGTGTTTTTTATGTTATTTTGTCACAGCATATAGAATAATCATCAGTCATGTAACACAAAAACTTAGACCCTTGTGGAAACCTAATTGCGTTACACAAATCCCAGTATAAAGGATTTTGAAGAAATTGCTTATTGATTGCTTAATCATCATCACCATCTGCCCAGCCCTTTGCCAATAATATTGGGGTCAGCTTCCAGACAAACCGGATGTAGTTGAATACCTGTATATTACATAGAGCGACTGCTCATCGATACTCCTTGGTAAGACTGGTTGTCAGACTTTCGGGCTTCTGGCGACCCGGAACCCGTAATGTCATTCTTAGTGTGTTGCGCAAATACTTCGTTGGTGTACTATCATTTTAAGGTTAAATTCCAAACGTAGTGTCTGACCGTTTTACTAAAACTGACAATATCTTTGTAAAACTAAATCACCACGGATCCCAAAAAACATAATAGTACGTAGTTATATGTGTCTGAGCCACTTAATATTTTAATGAGAGTATATTTTTGTAAATCGGCGCTCTAGTCGGTTTGTTTTGTGAAACCAGTGGAAACAAATGTTTACCTTGCGATGCAATATTGTATACAGAATGCGATACCCATTCACTTGTGAATGGTTCAAACGAATATTTTAAACAGTGCTCTATTAATTGGTATGGAATTTTTTACAGGTATTTTAATTAATTATGTGATTGTTTGCATGATATTGCATTCCACTCAAAAGGTACAGGCTAATGTGAGTATAAACGCCGGGAGGGGGAGGGGGTTGTGTTCTTCAGTTTTTCTTGTTTTTTTTTGGAGTTTGTTGCGCCACTTCTTCTTCCCAGCTAAAGCCCTAGGAAGTGGTGAAGGGCGAGCTTTTTGGGGAGACTGTATTGTGTAATTTTCACGTTCAAAAAGTACTGACATCAGCCTAGTTTGTATAAATGACTTTTAATTTAGATTTTTTACCATCAGTGATTTCTCAGTAGCAGCCTGGAAGTCTGGATTCGTACGCGGTGGATGGCAATAGGCTCGCCCCAGTTACATTGATAGCCGATAAACACGATGCACCAATATTTAGGCATGCTGTCCGGTTGCTCGTACGGCAGGGATGAATAATGTTTTAATTAAATAATATTACTCACCCTTAGTTGATAAGTTATTGTTGTATTAACCATTGGACCTATGTTGTCAAGTTAAATAAATAAATAAATTATTATTATTGAAACAACATAACTGGCGAGTTGTGGGTGTACAATAGGTACACCTCTGCCTAAGCCTTTGTGGATTACAGGAGTGATGTTGTGTGTGTGTGTGTTCTTGTCTTGGTAAGACAACATTAATGACTAGCTATCTACTCGTATGTTGAACTAGTTGTAAGTCAGCCTAGATAATATAATTGGATCCTTACTGGGGTTGAGTACCGAGATGATGACTAATAGAGAAGTATGTAAGATTAAAAAACTAAAAAACACGCTTTCAAAACCAAACTAAAAAAGTAGAAAATAAAAATTAACTTATTTTCTACTTTTTAGTTTGGTTTTTAAAGCGTGTTTTTTAAAATATTATTTATTTTAAATTTTTTAGTTCAGCTAACTATAAAAGCGTGACTTTTCCGTTTTTTTTTTAATTACTGAATTGTCATCGGTCCTTGATAAGTTTGCAAAATTTCGATTTAATCCGACGTTTTGAAGGAGGTTAAAATCATTTTCAAAGTTTCCGTTACATAGGCACATACTAACATACGTATGAAGCTAATAAAAGCGTGTTATAAAGAACATGTTGCGCCTACCTTACCCTTTGTAGCGGCACTACAGAAAAATACTTCGCAACAATATCTAAAAATACAAAAAGAGAAGTGGCGCCATCTACAATGCCACAAGCGAACTACGCAAGACGCACGTCATAGAAATCCTAGATCGCGCAGTTAAAGTTTACCGCGCGATTTTCATAGGTACAACATCCCGACATCAACCGTCGGGCAGTTGCCCACCAGACACAACACCCGTCTGGTCGGAGGATCCTCTCTTTTCAATAGAGTATGAGTGAACTTTACACCCTGTTCCTCATACCTCTATACCTTAACCCTTTAAGGTTTGATTTTAACTTTTATGTTTTACAATCAGTCTATAATATTTGCACTGTTAGGACACAGGCCTCCTCTTTGGAATATAATAGAATAGAACAATGTATTTGTCAAACATAGGTAATTACATACAAAGATCTTAAAAATAAGGTAGTGCGCTATATTTTGCCAATATTGGCACACAAATGATAAGAACAATTAAATGTGAACTATTCAATTACAATGGTAAAATTACAAATACAATTATAATTATTTGAGTAGGTAATTGCGCAAGCTAGCTAATTAAATTTTTTTATTTGTAAAAAAAAAATATAACAATTCAGAGTGAGTGTGAGAGGGCCATAATCCACCACGTTGGTGGTTGTCACATGTTTTCGAATTTTTGGTTCTAGGACATGCCAGTTCTCACGACGTTTGCGCTAGTCGCGTCGCAGCGACTCGCAGCTTGCTCCAAAAAAACTTGTTCAATTTGTGTTCTACGCAGTCGCTGTCGCAAAACCCGTGTCGCTTGAGTGTGTAGCTTGACAAAAACATCCCAAAATCAAATTAATAACTAGTCTCGCCCAAGTTTGTTGTCATGATCTAATATACTATGTTAACTACCGAAGCGACATTCAACTAATTGGATATAACTTAGTAAACAGACGGAGATATAAAGTAGTCACTGCTCGTCAACCACGGAGTAATGTCTCGCCCGTCTGAATAATAATCTAAGTATTAAGATTTTTTTTATTTTAATTCTCATAGCCTTCTGTTTTGCGATTAAAAAGATAAAAGTTTAATAACAATTTACGTTGGGTAGATTGCTTGAATAAACTTTTAACTGTTTGAGGTTATTTTTAACGCTATTTTTTATTTAACAGATTTGTTGTACTGGTCATCTTTCATGTAGCTTACCGTCACTTCTCAAACCTCCTAGACGTTGCTATATACTAGAACTACGTGAAATACCTACCTACTGATTTCCAATCTCTTACAAATAATATCGTTTACAAAAGGACAACCAGCAAGTGCTACTACTTAAGGATAATTTCGGGTTACTACGCAGGGTTTACGGCGTAGCAGGGTCTACGGCGTAGCTAGGCACGGCGTAGCTAGTCACGGCTACGGTTGCTACGTGGCTTAGCGCTTGTTCGATCGGCGTCTACGTTTAATATAAGTTTATATTCTAGTTGTTGGTAATAGATTGAATAAACAATGCTAAACTTAGTTTTGCTAAAAGTGGCTTAGTTTATCATTTCCATTGCGCTAATATATTTTTTTCCTACAACAATATAGAATTATTCATGACGTTTTCTATCTCAGGAAATTATGATAAATGTGGGCAGTGTGACATGATAAACGTGCGAAATACATAAAAACAACAAATAATTCAGCACTATCCGTTATCGCCGACGCGTGACAGCGACGCGACCCCACTATCTATCATACCAACATTTACCTAAACTAATATTTTATTTCCATTCAGGATCCACTATCTTTTTGTCTGTTTCTTTAGGAATTTTTATTTTATTTTTGTGAAAAAAAAATGTATCCGTTTTGTTTTTTTTGTGATGAAGTGAATCAGTTTGGCTAGTTTGGTTTCACAGTGAAACTACCAAAATTAAAGGCACTTCAAGAAAGCCATTCGTTTTCTCTTACCAAGCAAAGAAGCCATCTTCATTCATCGGTTTGTGGTCACGGAACATGAATTATTATATGGAACAGCATTTTTTTTAATAGCTTCCTTGCGCCTTGGTTTGAGAATAATGTACTGAATCTATGGAAAAAGGTTGCGCGCCGATGTACTCGCCACCCTGTATATATCGAAGGGTCAGGTTTTACCGGGCATGTTATAAGTCCCATGTAACTGGTGCTTATTGCCCGAACCCAAATCCAGTCTCAAGAGGAACATTAACACAAAAATATTTTATCAAAAATCCTGACATTCTATTTGTCTAAAAGGTTGGAATGTAATTCGTTCAGTAATAACAGTAAATAAACGGAGCAAAAGGTCGATGATATGTGAGTGCACTGTTTTGCAGAATGTGCCCCGCAAATATATTGAATACTTGGACGTGAAATATTTTAACAGAAATGTCAGGGAACAGGGTTCGCATTTGATGAGTTGTGTAATGTCGGAGAAGGCTATGTGTAGCTGTGAAGGTTTATAAGCCCATGATGGTATGAAAGGGTGATTGCCTTATTGGTCTATTGGTTCCCAGCGCTCCTGCTGAATCCTGGGTTCGATTCCCAGGCCAGGCAAAGTGTTATTGGGCTTTTTCCATCTCGAATTTCTCAGTAGCAGCCAGGAGTTTGGTTTTTTGCTCGTTTGATGGCAATTGACCTCTGAGTTTGTTTCGGCCTTTCTTCTCAGAGTAGTCAGGTAGGAAACGCTGACCTCATCTAGTTGCAACCTTGAGACGCACACCGCATCTTGTAATTTAAATGGAATTATGTAATAGTGTCACTATATTTCAAGCACCTAAGTATGTTTTTATTTTTGTAGATGTAATGGGCACCTTGTTTTTTATTTCAATTCGTGTTATTTGTCATCATTTAATTGTATTTTTGTGTGTAGTGTTATGTCTTTTGTGTACACTAAATAAAGGTTTTATCTATCTTATCTTATCTATCTAAAAGTGTTTGTGCAAACCTACTTACAGAAATAAAATCATTTATCATTTATCTGTTTGCCAAATTTCATCCACATCCGTTCGGCCATTTTTGTGTGATTGTGTAACAAACTTACAAACTTTCACATTTATAGTATTAGTTGGATAATAGGATTATCTTGTGGTTCACAGTCAGAGTCAAAAATATCGGGACGAACCGACTGTTCAAAATGATCTAGAGAACTACGAAAATTAAACGTTATCTCATTGGATAAATTTCTTGTCATAATGACTGTTGTCGTGTACTGTCTTCATTCTGAAACATTTATTGTGTCATTGAGTTAATATTTAATTTTAATAGTTGTTTAGATCATTTTGAACAGTCTGTTCGTCCCGATATTTTTGACGCTGACTGTACTTACTAAGTTCTCATATCCTAGGGGAAATTCTGAGTGTACGCGTATAAAAAATATATTCTATTATTCGTAACCAGGACATAGACCTGCACAATTTCCTCCGAATCCTTTCAGTCGTAATTGTGCCATTACAAACGTCTTCACAAGCTTCAATTAAATCAGAAAAATCCGAGTATTATAAAATAAGTTACTTATTGTCCACGTGACTTCTTTTTTTTTGTATATTTTGCACCTGTATTAGCTATTTCCTAATATTCTAACTGTTTATTTATTTTAGGTACTTTGATGGTCGTAGTTTATCATTTGTGACCTCGACTTGTAACTTGGGTCGTAAAATCTATGTGAACATAATCCAGACGTGCATATGTAAACTGTCACGCCCTTTATGCCTGGAGGCTTTTATTTTCGTCTTTGATAGATTTTCAACTTTATACCATAAGCATAAGGTTCATGTTTAATTGGGAAAATTTGACAGTTTTGGGTGGCTTGATGTGCTGTCGCCAGTACCTACCTATAGATGACTTATGATAGCTACTAATAATATTATTTTAATTTATCTGAAATAAATTGAATTAAGCTTTGTTTCCATATTTTTTTTATTGAATATAGTTTTCATTGTATTTGTTGGTATATTGACATGGCTGGCTGACATAATTATGGCAAATGATTAAATTTTATGTTCTGTGTCTCATAATGTTAATTCTTTTGCATACCTATTTGTAGTTGTATAGAATCAAGTTTATCTAACTGAAAAGTCAGCTGTGCTGCTGGGGAGTTTGTTGCGCCACTTCTTCTTCCTAGCTAAAGCACTAGGAAGTGGCGAAGGGATCGTTTTGAGGGACTGTCTTATGTAATTTTGACTATTGAAAAGTGCTGATTCATAGCCTAATTTGAATTAATGACTTTTCATTTTGATTGATTCATGTTATTAGTTATTATTTCATCGTGCTTTTGTATGTTATGCTATGTCTTTTGTGTGCACCAAATAAACGTTTTATCTATCTATATACTTCATCTTCATTTTATTCATTTTTAACCGACTTCAAAAAGGAGGAGGTTATCAATTCGTCGGAACCTTTTTTTTTTTTTTTAATTTTTTTTTATGTATGTTCCCCGATTACTCGAAGATGGCTGGACCGATTTGAATTTTGTTTTTTTTGTTTGAAAGGGTATACTTCCCAGGTGGTCCCATGATCATCAAGTCAGGATCTGATGATGGGATCCTGGAGAAATGGAGAGAACTCTTCAAATTTTATAGGCACACAAAGCGATTTAGGTATTTTTTGGAAGAGTACTTTCTCAGAGTGGTTCCATTTCAATTTGGTGAAGATCTGATGAAGAACTTCGGAGATATGCAACGGAACTCCTCAATAAATGATAGCAAATGGACTGGGATTGCTGAAATCTCATCTCTGTCTATTGCTTACACCAGTTCATAACATAACATCACGCCAGTATGCTGTGAAGGTGTAAGCACATGTGAACCACTAAAAAGTGAAAAATAAAAACTTTTTCCAAAAAAAAAACAACCGACTTCCAAAAAAACACTACAAAGTGAAAAATAACTTTAATTTCGGAAGGCGGTGACAAAAAATTCAAATACAGCTCCAAAGACACCGACTTCCGAAATTAAAGTTATTTTTCACTTTGTAGTGTTTTTTTGGAAGTCGGTTGTTTTTTTTTTGGAAAAAGTTTTTATCCGTGGGAACCTGTAATTGGCTTCATGTTACTTATACCATTGTTATCTTTATATTATAGCTGTTGGTTCTCCTATGAATAAATAAATAAATAAATTATTCGGCTGTCATTCGTGGATCTTTGACAGTCGATACGGGTCGTCAGAAGTCCGAAAGTCAGACAACCAGTCTTACCAAGGGGTATCGTATTACCCAGCAACTGGATTGTCGAGGTCAGTCGCTCCATGTAAAATACTGTTATTCAGCTGCACCCGGTTAGACTGGAAGCCAACCCCAACATAGTTGGGCGAAGGTTAGGCAGATGATGGTACTTCCTTATTCACACAGGTGCCAGGCGTGGAGCTCAAAGAGATTTCCACCTCGTTTGAGTATTATGTCTTGTGTAGCACGGCTTTACATGTAGACTTCGTAGTTGGACACTAAGCTTTATGAATAGGTGATGTAGTCACTACTAGTAGCACGTGTAATGTGCTTGCTTTTGTAACTTTTGTAGTGAGTTTATAAAATGATTTATGTTCAAATCAGCTAGTGACTAGTGTAAGAGCTTGGAGTAGCATTGGTTTTTAAGATAGAAGTATACTATTGAATATACAGGGTGTAAGAGAAACGCTTTCGACAGCGAAAACAGGTGATGGAGCTAGTGATTCTCGATACAGTACCATCAAAAAATCCAGCTTGATTTTTTACAATTTTTATAATTTTTTTTGCATTTTTACACCAGCTGTGAGAACAGTTAAATGAACAATTATTTGAGATTAAAAACAACCCCAAGTCCATTCGGGTTTAGATTTAGGCATCCTTTGCAAAGCGCCGCCAAAATAAAATAAGTAGAAACATTACAGAAGCGTAAAACCTTTTAAATTTATACAAAATAACCTATTTAAAGCGAAAGGTTATTGGTATCCGTTTGCATTTAGGCTGTATATAACCTACGTTCTGGCTTCGGAAGCGTTCCCCTTACACCCTGTATATTTTATTCATCAGTATAATTTATGGTATTTTTCCTACTTAATAGATCAATGGATTCTATGTTTTTATAAGTTAACATATGAGTATTAAAAGGCCGCAAGTGTTAAAAACGTTTTCGAAATCGCAACTTCACCGTCATCATTTTAGGCGAAAGTCGTACACTACTGGACATAGACCTTCTTCAAGCTCCCGACTTTGACCGGTTCTGTGTTTCTCGCATTCATCGGATTCCTCCAGCTTATAAAAGCCGTCTAACGCTACGTTTTCCGGTACGCGGTCGCCACTCCAGAACTTTTCTGCGCCATTGGCCATCTGTTCTGCGAGCAATATGCCTTGCCCACTGCCGCTTAAGCTTGACAATTCTTCGGGCTATATGCCCATATAGCCAACCAAACAAGCTAACCTTACCTTGGTTCTCCGACGGCTCTCTTAATTTCTGATTTGATCGCGTAGGGAAACTCTAAGCATAGCCCTCTCCATTGCCCTTTGGATGAATTTTAGCCTTCTGATAAGGCCCATTGTGAGCGTGATTCGAGAGCGTGTTACTCCAAAATTACATAATCACATCTTATAACATTATTTCACACGTTATAAATTCTCTTGCCGTCAACGCTAGCAAATACTGTGAAATGGACAAGGGTTGATTTTTCTTCAGATTTTGAATCTTTGACAATATTTCCATACCGATGACGTAGGAAAAAACTACCCTTAGAATAATAAATATCCACTTACTGTGGCTCATGTTCCGTGAGCAGTTCTTCAAAGTGCAGCCTCAGTGTGTGCGCAGGCGGTGCTCGTATCTCGCTCACACATTCGACGTCGTCCGGATAAGGCCGAGGGAAGCCGGGACTCGACACGATCGCGTGCGGGTGTGAGCGAGACAGCACGATCGTCTCGTTGCACAGGATCTTTGACGCTTCGTAGGGATCTAAAACAAAATAGAAAAAATTGTTAGAAGTGGGTATTGGTAAGTAGTTTCAATTTACTGGAACTAACGAGAAAATTAAGAAATCGTGGAAAGGACTAACGAGGCCGACTATACCCGGGGTGCAGACACGCGGATTACTATAATGTTACTATTTATGTACATTCGTTTTTAGTTATTTTACACATATAATCTTATTTTTTTAATTCTGTATCTTTCCGTGGCATTCACAGTGGGCCCTATCAGAATACCAGCGCTGCGATACTTATAGGGGCCTTTTGGCCTCGCATGGGACTTTGTTTTTTAATTTACCTTGTTTTTTTTTTCTCTTTAATTTTAATTTTATTAAGCATACCGTGTTGTTAAGTTTGTGATATTCTTGTGCGAGTCTAATAAATACATTTTCTTTCTTTCATTAAAATGTAGTGCATCTTTTTCCAAGAATAGAAAATATTGTTAGTCACATAAACAGGGTTCTTCAAATAGGCGCGACACGACAGCGCGACGCGACACTTGTAGAACAATTTCCTTGAAGTTTTCATAGAAATTGTTCTACGAGAGTCGTGTCGCGCCTGTTTGCAGGAGCCTTAAATTGCGTCATCTATCTAAACTATTAAAACCTCAAACAAAACAAAAGGCTTACAGTAACCCACATCAAAATAGAACAATGGAATTAAGGAAGAATGAAAACTTACGTGCAATATTCTAAAAAGTACGTCTGTGTTGCATATCATACGGTTGCAGAAGACAGTTGTGTACAGCTTACAAATACCGATACCGATACTTTGTTCGTACTGGTATCAACTAGCGAACTTCACTTTGTCCACACAAAGTTGTGAAAAAGTTTTGTGATGTATTTGCTTGCGCAGTGAGGTAGCTTGAAATGTTGTTTTTAGATTAAATTTTACTGAGTACTCGTTTTGTTATATTTTTTCTGTGAATAGCAGTGGAAACGGATCAAATAAATATACAGGGTAGCGGGGACACAACGCGATAATGGTAACACGTTACGAAACATTTCAGTAGGTCCAGAATAATGCACTTAATCAAAATGTGCAAGTCTGCACTGAGCCCTTTATGATATTTTACCTTCTGATACCTTTTTTCTATGTTTTTGCTACCTATTGTGTATGATTTTGATTGACTAAAATATATTTTTGTTTTAATACGAAGAACCAGCGCCTTTTGACTTCGTTAGTTAATATTTGGGTGCATTACCTATTCTGGACCGAATGCCCTGAAATTTTTCGTTGCTTATTAAAATAACAATCTGCTGTGTCCTACAAAACTGCAATACCTACGAAGTCAAAATGTATGGAACAGCTGATCTTTTTTAATAACCGACGAAACCTTTCACCTAAGGGGGTCCAGAATCATGTCCTGATATATGGTGACGGGTCAGGCGTCGATGTCCCGGCCGTCCTGATAATTGAGCTAGATTGAGACCCACCCCGCTTTGCACGGTTTTAAGACTTGAAAAAACACAATTATATGTAATTTTTTTTAGTCGTACATATATAGTCTTAATACAAGTTCATTTATTTGTATCATTAAACCAGAGATGGTTTGTATTGATACTCACATTCACTAAATCGATAACACTGTTTAATCACTAATTAAAATTAAAAATATGTAAATTACACATTTTTTACAAATATACAAATTTTTAAATTACACGAATCAATTCTCTAAATGATGGCGAAAACGGCATTAAAATCAGTAGATCAGCAGTTTAGAATAACATCACGGTAACACAGAGAGACACGAAAAGCGACTTTGATTTATAATAATATGTAAATATAGATTCATAATTATTCGTAAAAGAGTTTTTTTTCATTAGAATTTCTACCGCATGCACGCCACAGGTCTTTGTGCTTTTGTATAGTTGGTACCGCGTTTTCTTAACCTTACTGAATAGGATCGTGCGTAGATAGAGAAAAACACCACAGCGTCGCACCGCCCTTTGTGTGTGTAGCTCCTTAGCAATGAGAAAAAGCAATTATAATAAAGCTTTCGCAAAGCTTTTATAGTACCCCATAAATTATAGGCTTCCTAATAGTACACTTGCATTCCTATTGTGACGTCTACCACACTTGAAGGCAGTTATCTAAAATCTCTCCATAATTGTGTTCTAAGTCTTCCAAAGAACACGTTAAGTAGCAGTGAGCAAGACTACAATAAACATTAACATCAACTGACCCGAAATAAATCAAACTGGAACCGTTTACGAGCACCACAGTAATTATTATCTTAAGTGCCTCTAACAGATGGTGATTTATAGCAATCTACTGAGATGTTTGCTGAAGATTGTTATATTGATCTCTACAGTAAAAAGGAATAAGTATTGATCACCACGGTTGCTCGAACATGTTAAAATCTCTTTATAGCCGATTCATACACTTGCACAATAAAATAAGCCTAGGTATAGGTAGGTACGGGCGATTTTTTGTACCGCACTGGATTTTGACAGCAATTTTTCAGTTTTAGAAAATTTTAGTTAAAATTTAAAATATATTAAACACCCGATGCATAAAACCGATGTTTTCCTGACCAAAAATAGTTTATATAAAAAGCCCAAACATAACAAGCACAACAGACAAAAAGAAGTGCAGTTATTCCCGAATTTGAACATTTTCTGGGAATCTTTTCCAATTTTTTTTTCCATGGAAACTTATTTCTATTTTTGTCAAGATCCAGGTAATTAGTAGTTTTGGAGTAAACTTTATTCATACGTATTTTTTCCATTTAGTTTATGTTGATGATGTTATAATAATATCTTGTCACTGTTATTAACAAGTCCATTGTCCTTAGCAAAAGGAAGGTTTACGACTTTGTGTGGGGTAGGTACCACACCTAAAAAAGAGAAAAATAAAATGTGTATGTGAAAAAAATACGACCGACTTCCAAGAAAACACTACAAAGTTAAAATTAATTTTAATTACAGAAGTCGGTGGCAAAAAAACGAAAATACAAAACCAAAGACATCGACTTTCGAAATTAAAGGATATTTTCACTTTGTAGTGTTTTTTTGGAAGTCGGTTTTTTATATAGACAGATGACAAGACCTTTCAGGCCCTGTAAAAGTAGAAAATAGTACGCAACGCATACTGTAGAAAATAGTATGCGTCACTTATTGCGTCCAAAACCGAGAACTACTCGAATAACGAACGTGTGATTTAAAAATCCAAGACCAATGAGAATTATATCGCTAGAATTACACGGTTCACATTTGCCTTTCAATTTGAATGAAGAAACCAAATTGGATCGTGTTAACATAGAAGCGAATGATTCAATGTAGGCCCTTCATTTATGCGTCTTTCAAACAATGTGGTTGAGCTAGAACCATGTAGCGCAGATTAAATTCCCTCCTAAAAAAGAGGTTTTAATTAACAAAACATACACTACCACGCCTGAGTACACCGAAGGGTTAAGTAGAGATGCAGCTATAGTACTGGGTGTAATTCGTCAGTTATGTTTAAGTCCCATGTAACAGGGGGCGAGCCTATCGCCATCAACCGGGCACAAATCCCGACCGAAAATTTCAGACGAAAAGATCCAATAACAGTATACCCGACCTGGCAATCGAACCCTGAACCTCATGCAGTAGCGCTTGCGACTACTAAACCAACGAGGTTGTATTAACATACACCTGGAAGTTCTTTATTCAAATCCTCATTTTTTTTTTCAGTCCAGTCCTGTCTATTTTTTTTTTAACTTGTTCATCGCTGTCCCCGATAGCGCATTGTCCGCGGTACAGTCGAACGCAGCCATTGTTTCAAACGTACGCTTCCCGCCGTTTGTCTCGACTGTACTCAAGAATGGCGGGCACTACAATGTGCCTTTATCTGTCATTGTACCAGCTGTGGTATTACTTTGATGTTTTTATTGTGCAATGTTTTAGATTTATAGTTGTGTTGTGTTCGTAACATTGTTTGATTGCAAAATATTTTGCCGTATCTACCTACTGTTTGTTGTATTTTCCAGCGGCCATTATGTAACATACCTACCTACTTATTGCCAATACACCAACATTGGTGATAATTAAGTTGATTCTCAACAAGATCAAATGAATTGCTAACATAGTAGAAGTTCGAATATATGCGTTTTTGAGTTTTATTGCTCTACCTTGGAAAAACATATTCTGTACAATAATTATTTAAAAGACGAATTTAGGTATTGTAAAGGTTGTCTGCAAAAGTCGACCTTATGTTGTACAGGCTGGTGATAAAATAAGTTAAATCACATTCCAATATTCGACCGTTTTAAGAGTAAGCTTTCAAATTAATTAAAGTATTATGACAGGCCCTTAGCTGTAAACACGAAAGCGTGGAATAAGACATATCATTCAAGAATTAATAAAGAGAGCCTTAAAGGCTTCTACAGTACTAAAGTGGAAATTGCCGGAAAACAGCCAAATATATTAAATTCCCAGGAAAGACTTCTCACAACACGTACAGATTTCACGTTTACAAGTAAACACAGATCTTCGATTCCCCTCATCTCCTGTATAAAGATCACAGCCTCACGATCAACTCCCCCATTAAACACAATTACGTATTCTGAAGACGTCCTCCTCTCCCTATTGACTTGTAACAGGGCATTCAATATTTATCCCTCGTCTCTTTCTATTCCTAAATGTGTGAGGGAGAGAGGATGAGATTATGTAAAGGATGCTTGCAAGTTGAAGTACGGACGGATTTGGGTGTATTTTATATGACGTAGAATTGTTTGGGATCCGTTAGAGGTGTAGGTTTGTATGCAGGGTGGTGTTTTATTGGATTTATGACTGTTTATGCATGAGCGTGTGTCGACTGTTATTGGATTCAGAGGCCGTAATTATCTGTAGCAGCTTGTGGCTAATTACAACCGCGCGGGTCGATCGGAGGTTAAGCTACGCTTGCTGCGGCTGGATGATGGGTGACCATTATTATTTTTTATTTTTTCGGGCACAATTTATTACCTTAATATACTGTTGACATTACACAGTATAAAACCGCCAGTAATAGTCACAATACCCCCGTACTTGTTGATACTGTATTACAGTGTGGTATTATTCCTCATTGCTGTGACCTGTCGAATAACAAACGGACACATAGGTTCCATAAGAAAAGAAAAAGAAACAAATGAAAAACTTACAATAATTTAGCAACTTTATTGCTACTTTGTCTTATATGTGATTACGAGTATGTGTTTTATTCTTGCCTGTTTCTTCCCAATTTGTTGCAACACTCTCGTTATGATGATATAGGGAATTTCGGTATCTTGTAGAGATGGACGATGAAACTACAAATAACCCATGACCTCAGTGCATATCTTTGAAACTATCAGCACTATGAGTACATATTTTAAAGTCTTTTAAGTACTTATAAGCTTAAACAAATTTTAATATGCAAAACAGAACTGCAACCGAGCCAACTCGTACATCCACAGTTATACGCATCCGGAGCACCGAACTTTGATCTTTACAGCAGTTTTACACAGTTATTAACGCCACCCTCCCCCCCTCGGCCCGGCTGCGGCTGAGGCCCCCCAAACATGGACTTTGGTAACTAGTAAGAAATTAAAGAAGGACCACTCTTGATGAAGCGTACGAAAATTATGACCCCAGCCTGTTACTTTCCTCTGCAGGACAAAGGCTTCTTCTTATATTGAGAAGGCAAGAGCATCAGTCACACACAGTCGAATTGGCCATTTCAGACTTAGGTTTCCTCGTTAATTTAGACTAATATCGCAACTTGGTAGACTTGAGAAATTTAGACACGAACCCAGATGGGTTATGGGTCAAAATAAAAATAAAAATATCAGCGTATTCACGTCCAATTGCATCACCACGCTTGCTCAAACGGGTTAACGATTTCAGACATATTAATTTCAAGTCCAGGTTTCCGGACGATTTGTTACTTCACCGATGTCAGTGATATCTAAGATAAACTTAGAAAGTACATACATATGAATTTAAAAAGTCAAGTTGAAACAGCTACAAATAAAATTTCACATACTGGCAATACAGAATAGAGTTCACAAGCGTTTTGCTCGAGCATTCGAAACCACCGATTATCGACTGTGCAACTGATATTTACTTCTCATAGAAAGACATAAAAAAAAGAATCGAGAAGTAAGGTAGTCTAGAATATTGAGTTATAAACACAAGGGTGGATCATGGAGTTATAAAAGATAAAGGGTCAGTAACTCGGTAAAAAACTTTAAGTCAAAGCGTTTATTTCAATTAAAACATTTACTAGCACTTTTGAATCGTCAAAGAGACCTACTCTTTGACAATCCAAAAGGGCTTGTTAGACAGTCAGAAAGTTGAAGTTACCCATTCCAATACGTAGATCTGTATGGAGAAAAAGAGCAAATAACACCAAGGACATTCTTTTAAATCAAGATATTACAAAATCCTGGTTACTGTACTTAACAAAATATTTTAAGTAAAACCAACCATTTATTTTAATAGTCCTAGGAATACTAGGAATGTGTTTGACTTCCAGAAGGACGAATTTCGAAGTTAGTGCCCTGTAGTCACAGGCACAAAAATCAAGTGAACCTTCTGTCCTTACCCATTGTATGTTGTGATTATAAGAGGAGCTTCACACCGGATTGGATATTTGCAAGAACATTAAACTTTTTGATAGTTTAAAAAATACTGCATTTATATTGGATCGTACGGTTTTATGTATCCTCCAGATTGGTGGGTTAATGTAGGATTTCGTGTGTTTATGTCACACCAAATAGCCGTTCTCTTCGTAAAATGAGATATAAAGTTTATTTTATTATTCGTGACTTAAAGTTTCATAGTCTTTTCAGTATAAGGTGAGAATATTATTTTACTTAAACCATTAAGTTTTGTTTGTTAATGCCTCGCAATATTTATGGGTGTTTATAAAGTAAATTTTTATGTTTTTCTTATGGTTCTTTTTCTCTCGACAACAACTTTGTGATAATAGCTCATGGCTGAAAAACTAAAACTACACCACGCCACTTGAAAAAAAAAAGTTGTAAATAGTTGTTGTCTTCTTTTAAATGTATCTTTATGTCTACGGTAATCGAAGTGTTTTGCATTTTTTGTTAGAGTATAAGTACAATACTGGGTGTCAGGGACATGGACACGAAAACTGTAAACATGAATTCAGCACATGTTTGTAAACTGGCTCAGAATTTTTGTAACATATAAAAAAACTCGGCTGTTTCATAGAAAGCTGCAATGTCTACGCGGTCAAAATGTATGGAACAGGTATTTTTTTTGTATAAGTTAGGATTTTTACATGGGTAAAACGAATAAATATCTTTGTCATTATCAAAAACTTTAAATCACGAAAACTCTTTGTAAGACATTCCACTGTCCATTCAGCCAGGAGTGAACCGTTAGATGACGTAATGAACTTCTTTGTGATCACGACAGAACATGGCGTGAAGTAAAACGAACGCGGCCAACTGGCGATGGCGCCAGAAGGGAAGATTGTGCCAAAAATAATAAAACCGCTTTTCTTTGTAATGGGCGTGTTATTTCTAACATTCTACTGGTGTTATTTTTTATTGGAGATGACTGCTTTTTGGTAGAATCTTTGTTGGACTTCAATCAGTCATGATTGAGTAGGTACTTACATCAATGAAGATTGAAGATTAAAAAATCTGATACATTCTTCGTGGCCCACAAAGAACGTATCTGCACTAAAAAGAAAGCATATCCGTTTAATCGTTTAATCTATGTGGTATAAGGGCTTTTCCATTAGGTTTTATAGACGAAATAGATACTGCAACTAGCTACTTGGCCCTGAATAATCATAAACTGCTGTTTTGCATTGCAAAACTTGCTACCTAATAACTAATAATATAAATCCTCACGCCTGCTGGGTATCTGAGATATGTAGATATGTGTTGGAGTCCCTTTAAAAAAATTATAACAAACGTTATTTGTAGTATTTTTTCTCACATCTTTTTTCAAAATAAAAAAATAAAAAATCGAAATAGGCTGAGAATCAGCTGTTTTTGAACATCAAAAGTACACAGACAGTCCCCCAAAACGCTCGCCCTTCACTATTTTCTAGTGCTGATGTAGTGGCGCAACCAACTCCTCCTCTATTTATTATTATTATTTATTTATTCATTTTTTTATTTTTATTTAAGCTGCTTATTCAGATAAAATAATCTAATAACCAAATTGAAACATCAGTAATTTATACAAAATACAATTAAGGTTCAAAGCCACAGCATAAAAGTACTGTTATAGTTCTCCTAAACATAACCATACCCACAAATACTAGGATTCTCAGTAACGTTAACTCGATTGCACTCAGCAGAATTGAGTTAACACAGCAAATGTAACGAGTGCAACCCTTTTACTGGAACAATGAGAAAGTATCTCAAGTTACAATCTTATTAGTAACTTTGTAAGTTGCTCTCTTGTAAAGAAATTAGAGTTTATTGGCCTGGGATAGTAGTTTTTTTAAGCTGTGGTGTTTAGCCCTTTTATTTATAAACGTCGCTTAAAGCTTAGAGATGCTTAAGCCTCAAAAATGTATGGTAAAACAGACACGAATCACTACCTACCTTTTTTTTGGGTGGTAAATCATCAAATAACTTCTCCCGCTCTGCGTGGAGCGGGAGGGCGTGTCAGACTTTTACTGACTAAAACCCACCCGTGTACCCTCAATTGGCTGTGTGCCAGGGGCTGCTGTATCTCTTTCGAACAACCCGCACCCCTGGCAGGCATCGGCCCTTACGGACCCCCCCAGTTGGTGCTGACATCTCTTTGAGGCGCGCGTGGAACACAACGCGCCGTCGATCACTACCTACCTTTAAGTAACGTTTATAAATACAAGTTTGTGTACAAGGGTACTTTCTCATTTGGCGTTGGTAGCGTAAGTATACGCAGCATAGGCGCAACGTATCCATTCTACTTTCTACCAACATTTAAAATGTGAAAGTTTGGATGTTTGTTACTCAATCACGCAATAACGATTTGACGGATTTGGATGAAATTTTATACACAGATTTATTATAAATATAACCCGAATTAATATATAGGATACTTTTTATCCCTGTAATACTACGCTACTAATTATCCCACGGGAACGTATGTTCCCACCTCCAGGTGGGCGAAGCTTATACTTAACATTAAATACGCGAAAGTGCGTGGAAGTCTCTTACTTTTTCACGCCTTAATGGCTGAACGGATTTCGATGAAATCCAAAAAATTGCCAAACAGTTGACCTGGGTTGGGATATAAAATACTTTTATTCCAGTAGTACGTTCCTGTGAGTATCTGCATTTTGCCTTAAAGAGCCTAACATGCTACAATTCAGAAATCAATATCAACATAAAATAGGGAGAAACATTGAAAAACGATAAACATACTCGTGTAAAGCAATAGAAAGATCTTCCAACAAATATTTTTTGTTATTTCTCTTCAGTTCTGTACAAGGCACGATCTCACGATCGGCACGATGTGACGTAATGAACCTTTTTCGTGATCACGGCGCTGTAACGTCGGCAGGTAATTTGGTACAGCACTAGCGGTGTTGCCAGTGAAGTGGGGCAAAAATGGTGGAGCTTTGTAAAATATGGGTAAATAATCATTGTATAAAGTTGGATTTCGATAATGTTATTCTCTTATTTATGTTTTCAGCATATACCTGCTTATTATGAAATCTTACTGTACTAATTTATTTTAAAGTAACATTCGTTTAAACATCACCATGGAACTCCTGATCGCTTCATCATCTCAGTGGTATCTAGCCTGTATGCCTTTTTATTCTGACCACGTAAGTTAACCTACAAAAGGCAGGCGGTGCGGAAGTGTGGCAACCCAGTGGAAAAGCGAGTGCACTGTTCGACCGTTATATAGGTCGGCGCGGGTCGCCTAACTAATTCGCCTGTTCTAAATTCGGAACGCGATTAGAACGAGTTTTGAAATTCATTTTTGATTTTCTTTTTCGTTTTTGAATAGCTGGTAAATGGTGTTTGAAGTTCGCTTTATTAAAAGAGGTTTTTGTTACGTTTGATTTTCGAATAAGGAATTTTATTAAATTGTCTATTTCTTCATTAAAATACGTACCTTTTAGAAATCACGCCGTGACTTTTATTAGAAAACACAGCAATGTAAATTTTTCTGTAAGCATAGGTAAATGATAGAGTAATATAACTTTATTACATACTTAAATAATAAAATATCTCTCACCCGGTCACTTTAGTTGCCAATAAAACTCTTTGTCGTAGTTGAAATCGCATCAAAGACAGAACTTTTACAATAAAACGGCGAATTAATTCAGTTATTAAACATTAAGGAGCGAACTTCTCAAGTTGTAATTATTTTTAATTATAGAATCGCTGAAGAGGCAATGCTTATAGATGACGTCATTCATAAAAATGGACAGATAAGAAACTTATTTTACTTGACACTTTTGATGATCTATGCTCGTCACTTAAAAATAAAAATCTTTCGTATTTTATAGCTAAAGTAAACTTCGAAGAGAAAACATTTTCGGGAAGTAAGTGGTAGAATAGTACTTAATCTCTCAGTCAAAAATATTGTTTAAACTCTAAAGTACCAACAAACAATTGCTGTTTGGCCATTATACACACATTACCATTGTTTGGCCATTATTTGTTTTATTGTTATGTTTGTTGTTCTCTTTCTTTTTATATATGTTTGTTGCTGCTGTGTTGTGTCTGTGTCGAATAAATGTTTTCTATTCTATTCTTTTATTCTATTCATTAAAGGAAAATAAATATTAAAATAAAATGTAACGCTAGCTTAAAGCAGAAAAAGCCTTTAATGTACATTTTATTTGCCATCTAATCACAATATAGATACATTACAACCTTATCTATCTCATTTTTTATGTAAATTGCGCCAAATCACGATACCAGTTAACAATTGAGTTAGCTTTGCATAGATTATGCATGGCTTTCTCTTGCTGCGCGGAAAATAAGGACGCAGAAGGCTCACTGATTAGATATTAATAGGTAATTAAAATAGATATGTATTTATTAGCGGTGGAAAGAAGTGGCCATAGAAAAGGATGCCTGAAAAGATTTGGGGGACGCATTTTCTCAGCAGTGTGAGGATGCAGAATAAAATAAAAAAATTAGGATTTTGATAATTCGTATCGTATTACCCAGTAACTGGGCTGTGGAGGTAAGCAGTCGTTCCATGTTAAATACTGGTATTCAGCTGCATCTGGTTATACTGGAAGATGAAAACGCTAGCCAGATGGTGATAATTCATGCTGAGTCTGCAACGCCTGCATGGAATTGTTGCAACTTGAGCATGAAATATGTGATGTTTTATCACATTTATTTTGATCTATAAATGTTCTTTGTCTATATAGCAACTAATATTAATTCCTTACTCGTTTGTTTGGATGAGGCTATCAAAGCTTGAGTTATCGCCGCACAGGGTGAAGGGACATCGAACCTTTTACCATGGATTCAGTACATGCTTCTGTACTTCCCGCGTTGAATTTTTCAGTAGGGTATTAAAAAATACTGCAGGGTTCTAGAATTATTTTGTGAATTCATGGTTACAGTTTGCGCGTCGATGTAGCTGCCACCCTGTTTGTAAATTTAAGTATCACTCGTAGTCTCGTGGAACTAAACCTTCTGTGATTACCCATGTTGTGTCAAAAGCAATAGACATAACTGCTCAGCTGTATCGCCGTTAAATCAACGCTGGCACGCAACAGCGCGTCCTTGGATAGACGGAATATGTCGCGTGCGCACGGTAGACGCAAAACGTTAAGGTAACTCGATTTCCGGATTAAGTTTTGTAACTTTTTCAAACGCAGTAAAACTTTACTTTTTGTAGAAAACAAAAAAAAAGTCAACCCTGATAAATATGGTTAAGTATGAAGATAAAATTGCGTTATAATAAATCGACTCTAGGCTGACTAGACGACGTAACGTATGTATTGTTGTACGAATATATCCATCTATCTAGGCCAAACGTTACAATAAAATCCAACGTATAACACATTCCATTAAATCTGAACTAAGAATGAATGGGAAAACTGTTTGATGTATTCCCATTCATTTTACGTAGCCACACGTTCGTAGTTCATTTGTTCATCCCGATGTTTGAATTCAGAAAACCTACAACAGTAGAATTCTCAAATCGAATAAAGCTAACACGTACAGCCAATGGCCGGGCAACGTTTTAACAGCCAAACACGACACAATTCCCGTTCAAATTCTTTTCAAAAAACGAACCCCCATGACAAAGCCCTATGCATCACCGCAGTCATTTGGCTGACAATGACGTCACGTTAACGTCGAGTGCGTTCCGTTTTACCTTCAACTGGGTCATACCGTGTACCGAACGGACTTACAAGCCAGTATTATTCGACCCATTCTGCCTCCCTACTTTCAGTAAAAAGGCCGGCTTGTAAAGAGTCCGCAATAGTGTGGGAGAGGTCTAGGTGTATTGGCCGGTTCGGATGTATTTTTCAGCTTTGAATTTAGAATCGTGTTTCGATATTTGGCTACTGGCAGATTAGAATGTTTTACTGCACCATAGAGGTGCAACAACATACAGAAATGTAAAAACTTTTTGCTTTGATAAAGATAGTTTTTGATGAGGTTCTGGGAAGGGCAAATTGTTAGATATTGGGTTTTACAGTCTGCAATTTCTCACTAGCAGCTCGGAATATGGATTTGTGCCCGGTTGACGACCTATGAGCATTTATAAAGGTAGTATATTTCTCATTAGATCTTTTTTAAACCCACTAATATAATTAAAGGTTTTAAACATGACCCTTGTAAAGCAAGCGACCATGTTGCTATATAGAATACAAAACAAAGATCAAATTTCTAAACAAACGTTTGAAAATATATGAAACCATTGGCTTGGATACAGGTAAACGTACAAAGGAAATGCAACTATTGTATGCATCTCTAAACAAATTGTTTACAAGAAAAGTCAAGAAAATATACACAGAAATTCAGTTCAATAATTCAGAACAAAGTCGTTTCAGTCCTTTGGCTTTTCATCGTTAACTTTCTTGAGCTTGTCAAAGAATACCGGTAAATACAGTCATCTACTTTGTTTATGTAGCATACACGATCTTATCTCATGCTCCAGTAGATTTATAGCACTAGATGCGCCCCGCAGCTTCACCCGCACAAGTCTCGATGACGTGGTAATATCGAGATAAAATGTATTCTATATTCTAATTCAGTTCATGGTCCATCCATGTGCCAAATTCCATCCAAATCCATTCAGCCATTTTAGAGTATAACGTAACAAACAAATATGAAAAAAAATATATTTTATTAGTTTAGATAATTGGTAAGTGCATTTATTTCGATATCAAAATCAAAATCAAAAGCCATTTATTCAAACTAGGCTGAGAGTCAGCTCTTTTTGAACGTCAAAATAAAATTACATAAGACAGTCCCCCAGAAACGCCCGCCCTTCACATAACTACATAACGGTGTACCAGCAAGGCTTTGTGTACAAATGTTCATACTATATAAGTAGGTAGGTATTGTAAAGGTTGTCTGCAAAGAGAACCTTACGTTATACAGGCTGGTAAAAAGATGATTCTGGTTGCATTCGATCACTCAAGCGAACTTAGAATTAGGATCAAAATTGCACCACCAGTAGATAAGTACAGAATCCTAGACACATATACCTATAACGTTTGATAAATCGCGTTAATCTTCGAAATTCTTTGAAAAGTAACACTCATTCACACCTTCACCACTGTTTTACCCAAGATAACTCAAATAAATGTCTAACACTAAACCACTTTTTATCCCTTAAAGATATTACTGTAGTGACTCATGTGTGCTTAAACTAAGTGGGTGATCTATCCATAGTCAGGATTCGCCTTATCTTTAGTCGCAGCCTTGTTTTTAGAGTTCCGTACCCAATGGGGGCTAACGGAACACTTTCACTTGTCCGTGCGTTTGTCACAAGGCTGTGCCTTTTGAACCGAAATAGGTAGACATCAAATTTGACTAAGAGTATGTGCTATTTACGTTAGTCGCTATAACAACAAATAATGACAATAAAATAAAGTTAAAATTAAAGGGACTCCCATGCCAGAAACGTGTTATTTCGCCGTTTTGTGCTCGATCTTAATAATAGCTCTTAGCCGTTTTTTTTTCAACTTCCTCCGACATTAATTTAATTTTTCTTCAACCTAAATTTTTTGTAGGCAAAAAAAGCCTAATTGGCAAGATAGACTGGATTTTTCGATGGTCCTAGAGTCTTAGGTAAATAGTTCTGGAAGAATTTCTTTCAATATCTTTTTATAATTTAATAGGTAGGAGCTTACGTAATCCGATCTGAGCTCTTAAGGTCAAAAGGGCGTTCGAATTTGTCACGTAGATCTTTGAAAATCTTTTAAGCTAAGTTAAGGTTATTAAAATTTATTACAGCATTAAATCTTATCTATTTCTAGGCTTTGTTGAATTTCGGCTATTTCGCAAATTGACTTCTGATTTCGTGAAAGCGAAGCGTAAATCAAATACTTACCAAACGCAATTATCAAAACAGATACGTAACCAGGGCGCCTCATAGAGATGTCAGCACCACCACCAACTCCGCAAGGGCCGATGCCTGCCAGGGGTGCGGGTTGTTCGAAAGAAATACCGCAGCCCCTGGCACACAGGCAATGAGGGAACACGGGTGGGTTTTAGTCAGTAAAAGTCTGACACGCCCTTCTGCTCCACCCAGAGCGGGAGAAGTTATTTGATGATTACCCATCCTCAAAAAAAAAAAAACCAGGGTCTTCCGATATACATAGTTGAAATTTAGTAAAAACCGATGGATGTTAATTTGATATATGAACCGTGTGTTTTCTATTAATTTTTATTTAATTGTATTCGAAAACATCCATCGGTTTCTTATATGTATAGACAAAAAAAATTGCTAAGTATACTTTCATTTGCAATTAGTTTCCATTTCTTAAAAAAGTTAAAAATAAAATAACATAGAACGATATTAAGGCAAAAAATTTCAACGACATTGTTTTTTTTTACTTAGATAAAGCAGGTTCTTCAGTTCTCGTGCTCATCAAAAGTTCCCAAAATCATTTCATCAAGTCATAATTTGCTTAGATTTTCCCCAACTATATAGGGGTGGGCTTCCAACCTAATAAATACTAGTATTTTACATGGAGCGACTGCCTGTCTGACCTCCACAACCCAGTTACTGGGTAACAAGATAGATACCCTTTGGTAAGACTGGTTGTCAGACCGTCAAAGATCCACGAATGCAAGCCGGAACCAACGGCTTAACGTGCTTTCCGAGGCATGGACGGGTCTTGGTATGGAAAGATGGTCACCCATCCACAGACCAACCGCGGCAAGCGTAGCTTAACCTGATCGATCGACCCGTGCGGCTGTTGTTACTCAACCACAAGTCCCTGCCTAAGTCAAAAGTTGTCAAAATATGGCGATTAATGCTTCGTGTGTTAATCGCCACTCAACAAACAGGGTTCCCAAATGGCGAGTAGTTAATCAAACCACTCGTCGCATAGTTACGGATGGTCGTAAACAGTATCATCCGTATCGCAGCCGGTAATCTGTCGCAAATCGCAGTAATTTCGCAAATTACTAGACATTCCGTGAAATGATCCGTTGTTCCACGAAAATTGTATTTGTGTTTCCATCGTCTGTGAACTTGTAAATGGTACCTATGATAGGTACTTGGTATCTGTGTTTTGTGCCTACACTGTCTACTAAAAATTACAAGGGAAAACGTCATAATAGGGTATTACACAAATTTTTGAAAACTGTCTTAATTAAATCCTAGAGTGTTAATAAACCACAAAAAAAAACACAATTTTTTTATTTAATCGATTAGTGCCACAAAAATGCATTTAAATTTTGCAGTTTCAAATTTCGCGCGTAATTTGACGAAAACGCTGGACGCAGTAGACGCCATATTGCTCTGTGGGTATGACGTCCGTATGCTAAAAACAAATGAACTGGGCCTTTTTTAGCGCAGCCGTGAGGCACACTTTGACGCACTTTACACTTTTTATTCATTGTTTAATTCTATTATTTTGCTGAATATTGTGTGCTTTTTTTAGTCTGTGCTAAATAAATGTATTTTCTTTCTTTCTTTCTTTCAAATGCGCTGATATTTTATATGCCAATTGTTTATAATTTAAAAAATGAGTTATTTTTCGACTTATCGTTGGTTTGCTGTTCCTGAGTGCAAAATATTATTTAAATAGAAATTACTTTAGTTACGAACATAATAAAAGTACAAAGTTGCTCAGTTAACATGCCGTATGACGAAATAACATGGCGGCTACTATTTCATGGTGTTCAAAAACAGATTAAAAAAACTGAAATCTTTAAACTGTATTTTAAAATTTATTTTGTTGTTTCATGAACTAAAACTAAGATTTTCCGACTGCTTTTGCCTAAGCTATCTCAATAATATATTTTTTGTTTTTTTCTCGTATAGAGTTATTAGAGTATTTTTAAAAGAGCCGCTTTATGTTGTTATAGTCATCTGGGGTCTTATACTCCCTAAGAACAAAATCCGTCGAATCCGCCGAAATCACGGACGTTTCTTAATCCGTATCACTTACGGACATAGGATTCGTTCGGGGTCCTAACTAAGAATGAATGACAACACGAATCAAATTGTCCCTAATCCCGATGTGTTTTGGTTCGTCCAAAATAATTATTTGCAGCTTTTGGACGCATTCACATCTTTGTTGACGGACTTAGTGAGTTGACCATCACCTGGCCGTGTCATCATCAGCCTACAGCAGTCCACTGCTGGACATAGGCCTCTCCAATTTCACGCCATTTAACTCGATTCTCGGCAACTCTCATCCAGTTACTACCAGCAACCCTGCGAAGATCGTCACTCCACCTAGCCTGAGGGCGTCCTACCTTACGTTTTCCGATTCGCGGTCTCCACTCAAGAACACGTGTACACCTGGCCGTGTATCGCGCGTTAAAAAAACGTTTTGGAAAACTGGAATTGAAGCCGTTTCTTGAAACCAGGATGAAGGTTAGAAACCTTGACAGTGCTGAAGGATCATGCTTGATTTAAATTGATGAAATTTAAGTGAGAAATTAAGTACCTAGTTTTAAATCGCCGAAACATACGCCGTCGTAGGTCTATCCTAGGTATATTATAATTATCCTGATCCTAACTAATATTATAAATGCGAAAGTAAGTTGGTTTGTTACGCTTTCACGCTAAAATAGCTGAACGGATTTGGATGAAATTTACCTTCAGATACAAAAGCTACTTTTCTTCAAACTGGATTGCAGAAGAAGTCGCGCGCAACAACTAATACAAGTGATACATAATTGTTCTCTCTATGTGAACTCGACGCGTATATGAGAGCTTGATCCTTATTGGCTCGGGTCGAAAAAGGAAAGCGAAGCCTTTGCCTTTGCCCTGCGGTTTATCCTACTAATATTATATTATAATTATTTTATTATATAATAGATATTATTATACTTACTTACATTATAAACGCGAAAGTAGTATGTATGGATTTATAGATGTTTCTTACTCTTTCACGCAAAAACGATTGAATGTATTTGGATGAAATTTGGCACACAGATAGATTATAACCTAGATTAACACAGGATACTTTTTTATCTCGGTAGTATGTTCCCACGGGATAATTTCCGACTTCCACGCGGCCGAAGCCGCTGGCAGTACATAATATGATAACACCCCTTTTTTGCGACGGTGGTTAAAAACAGGTCTTTGCTCCGCAGAGCCACAATAACAGGTATAAACACATTTGTGATCGTGAAGGTAGTACGTGACTTTCTATAGCCATTACCGAGAAAGGCTTTGCAATCGTTAACGGCTCATAATAAAAACGAAGTACGTGAGAATGCATTAGTGAATTGTCTATAACTTGCAACGTTGTAACACGCGCCAGCAACGGTTACAGTGTCAAGTTCACGTCGTTCGGAACGGTTATCGCACGATTCTCGGTGCAATTACCGCGAACCGTTGCAACGTGCTTAGAAAGTGTTAAATGTTATGCACTTTGTTATGCGGGGAAGGCATGCAGGTGCTTCGCTGTTTTCGCAGACTTTAGAAAGATTTTGAAATGTTTTATTTTAGTGTGGTTGAGTTTTTTTCTAAACGGGTTGAAAAGTCATGAACAACATAACAGTTTTACGGCTTTTTGAACCCATTGAGACCGAAGTATATTATCTTAACTCTTTCTAAATCTTGTGGTATTATCTTTATGTTACCACGTTATAGATACGACCCTGTAACCTTAAAGTCACTACGTCGTCCAGGTTAGGCTGCCTCTGCTGGCTTCTGCTGCACGACGTGAGAATGCCAATCATCTCTAAGCCACCGTTCCTGGTTCCTCTGGACGTCTACGACCGGCCTACTCTATGGAATCTTATACTAAATTTAAGTAGGCACCTCAGAAATATATAAGACTCCTATCTAGGTAGGTAGGCTTATTCCTAGATCTATATAACTTGTGACCAACTGTGCGCCCCGAGATTTCTATGACGGGCGAGCTGTGTCGTTACATTTTGTCGTGATGACCAGTGGTTAGGGCCTAGCCTTTCAAGCATGAGGTTGTGGTTTATCTCGGACATTACTGACATTGGTGAAGGAGAAAGTCGCCAGGAAACCTGTAGTTTTTAGTTAGTATAAGTCTGAAATCGTCAAACCATCTTGAGGAAGCGTGGTTACCAATGGTCGTGCCTTCTCTGTATGAGAAAAGGCCTTCGCCTTGCAGTAAATGATAAATGATTTCATTTCTGTAAGTAGGTATGTGCAAACACTTTTACACGTCAATCATATTTTTTAAACTAGATGAGGTCGGCGGTTCCTGTCTGACTACTCTGAGAAGAAAGGCCGAAACAAACTCAGAGGTCACAGGCTCTTTTAAAGTACAGACATAATCTTGGTCAGAGCATGAGAAGACCATGTGGATTGGTGTCTGAAATTGTCTTTTGAGGAAAGAACCACACAGATTGAGTGGACCTGTCCAATCAGTGCACGAATTTATCAGTAATCGTGCAGCTCAAGTCAGAACTTGATGAGCTCAACGATTTGACGAACAATACCAAAGAAAGGACATTTGGGTTGGCCGCATAAATAACTCAAACTGCCAGACCATGATTAAAACAAAATGAGAAAAAAAAGAGAACCACACAAAAAAAAATTCCCACACAGTCATCACATTCACAATAATTAAAACGATATAATACTTTAAAAAGTAAATATTCATGTCCTTGTTTAAATAAAATTCATCGATATCAATGTGTATATACGAGTATAAACAAAAAAACAGAAATAATCGTAGTCAGATCATTTGAGGACCATTCAGATTGGTGTCTAATATGGTCTTTCCAAATATACTCAGAAGCCGTCAAGTCTGCCTTTTGTAACTTAAAAATATTTGAACTTAAAAAACCTGCGTGTAAACGAATTAAGAAACACAAAAAGTATTTAATCTTTATCATCACGAAAATACGAATCACAGCAGATATCAATAAGCCTAAAACCTCATAAAGGAGACAATTTAATATAAATAAGAACAAATTACGTATATTACAAAACTGTCAATAAAGAAATGGTTAACATGACGTAGGTGAGCGAAATTGCTCGTGGCAAAAGAAAAATTGCCCGTCAAGCGAAGTAAGCGAAAATATAATTCAATTTTGAACTGTCCGAATAAAACGAAATTTGGTCTCGTTATCGGCCACATTATACGCACCAAAAATATAATATCTTCATGTTTACAAATGCTTCTTCATACCAACATTCAGTCCAAAATTTTTTACTAAGGGCGAATTTCACCAAACTTTTATACCTAGAATAAGTCTTATCCTGAGAATAAATTTTGAATTTTTGACAGATTTTCCATAGTAGAATTGTCAGACGTAAATTTTATTCTACGGATAAAAGATAGAGACATTGGTAAAATCAGCCTTAAATCATAAAATTCCTTTGTTTGATAAATGTTTCACTATCTTCTTCGACTCAACACAGCTCATGTGTAGTGTTAAGGTATGGTGTCCTAAAATAGTGATGGCCGTAAGAGTTGCCAAGTTTTTATACACAAAATAAAGTAAGTATATTATAGCTATGCAGTATGTTATGGTTATAGTGAAAAAATAAACAGTGTTCCAAAAAAAATACAGTATCCTGGAAAAGTAATCAACATCTCGGATATTTTTTTTAATTCTTTAAATAGCTGCATAATTCATTAGTACGCTCTCATCAAGAGACGACCTGCCTGTGTTCCAACTCAGGCCTCCTTTTGGTAGTGGGAACGTTACAAGACGATTGTGCTATTATGAATGCAAAAGTACCTCTGTCTACTGCACTATTAGTATGTTTGAACGCAGCTTTGAAAGTAATCAGGGCAGGGACATGAAAAGCGACTTAAGAATACTGTTCCGGAAAATTAACACATGGTGCGAGACGCGGGAACAGCTGCAGCAAACACAAGGTTCTTTATACAACGTCATATTTCGCAATTATTCATGCTTATAACATTTAACTAAATAGATACGAGGAAGCGCTGGAAACGCAATACTTCACATACTCATAAAATATGTAAATATGCCTTTTCAACGACAAAATTAACATTGATTTATAATTGTTTCGTAATCTGTTAGAAACCATAACTATTAGCATATATAATTTTTCTGCTAAGATGATAATGACTACTTAAATAATTATGATAATGATGATGATGATAATAAAATAATTATTATCATCTGAGCAGAAAAACGTTCACTGCTCGGCGTAGGCCTTCCCCTAAACATCGCCACAACGACCGTTCCTATGTTGTTTATCTAACGGATAGCAGAGCACCAGGTCATTGGTCCTTTTGGGGGCCTACTCACATGCATACGGCAGTAGGTAAGCGGAAAATAACTTGTTTCTCCGGAGGGCTACGCAGAGGTATATCTTAAGGGAAACCTAGTCGCAGACTCGAACTCACTGGTGAGCCTGGCTACACGCCGTCTCACCAGGCTTTGTGTCCGACAGAGATGGTATCAGTGATGAGCAGTTAGACGCTAGTCTACACGCACAACGTTATTGAGTGATATGCAGGATCATTTATAGTAAAAAATTCGCGAAAAAATTAAGAAAAGTCCTTTGGAAGATCGGGTTTTATTAAAAAGCCAATGCATAAATCAATGAACAATAAAGTTTATTGAATTTTTCGATAATTAAACTTTGTCGGTACCGACTTGGTTTTGGAGATTTTACATTTCTATTTTTACTTAAACACGCCTAAAGGTAAGTAAAATTAGCAAGAAAAACGAATCTTTGTTGGCTCCTAACATTTTAATGGGTTTTTATTTTAGTATTCTGTTTCCGTACAGACAATATTAATAATGAGACAAAACGATATCATATTTTACTTTGGATGTGCCATATCAAACGGTGGAGTAAAATACTCCCCAAGTTTGTATGCAAAAAATGTGGACTAGGTTCACCTTAAGTACACATTTCGCCAGTTATTTTTAAGTCCCATGCACCAGCCTATTGAATCAGGCTGCTGCTGACTTTATGTAGTTTTGCTGACTATGAGTACCTTTACCCACACACACAGCATCATGCTGAGAGGAAGCCTTTTTGTCACAGTCACGGCGTGCAACTGCCCACTATTTATGTTCTATATGCCTGTGTATAAATATATATATATATATTATATATGTATATGTGTTGTTATCATGTTTTTTAATGTTATGTCGTCTTTTTATATGAGCATGTGTCTGTGATAAATAAATCAATTTTTATTTATTTCTTTCTAAAGATACCTTTGTGTTCTATTTTTTTTAAATTACTATATACAATTTTTTTAGTTACTGAAAACACGGAAACAAAACTTAAAATTAAAGTAATTATATAGAGAGTCGATTACAATCGTTCAGAACATTACAGAAACTCATTCAACCCCGCCCAACATTGCGGCAATGATCATAACCCCAGAGCTGCAACTTATAATTGTGTCGCCTCTAGTTCGGACTTCCCGATCGTTTGCAGTAACTAGCTGCAGTTACAGGGTTGGTGCAGATTCATGTTGCTTTTAGAAGGAAATTATTGAGTAATGTTCGTAGTTA
Organism: Antitype chi; assembly: GCA_947359405.1. Taxonomy (NCBI): domain Eukaryota; kingdom Metazoa; phylum Arthropoda; class Insecta; order Lepidoptera; family Noctuidae; genus Antitype; species Antitype chi. The sequence goes on from OX375823.1 coordinate 2,151,785, forward strand.
ATCGAAATGTTTGGGTAACGTGGAAGTTTCTGCTTGTGAGATTTGTATTTACGGACTTTATCTGGTGTGATTTTAATGTGTCTGTATTGATCGATAAGTAGATCGACAGATAGAACATACTTTACTACCTATCTATTTGTTTTAATAGCGACAAGCCCTTTTTTCGTTCCGTTTTTACGACTTTACAAAAAAAAGGGTTTTTTGAATGACATTTAAGTCAGCATGAATTCTTTAAATATGGATGTAAACTGCATCAAAATGTGTTGCGTAGCTAAGCAAAACGAAAAGTAACTTCAATTTATTATATGGATAGATATTATGTTTGATATATGAGATACTTGGATATAGTCGTGTTGCTGATGAAAAAAAATCCTATGATGAACATAATTGTGTTGCGTTATCACTTATCAGACACTTCATTTTTCCCAAAAATCATTTTATCAGTACACCACTAAAGACCCACATCTACATAGATTCATCTACTTATAACTCTTTTAATAATAAGTAGGTTACCTTATGGGTGTGCTCGTTCCACCTTATTCTTTACTTTCCATCAGACAAGAAAAAAAAAACGATTACCTAAGGAAAAAGTTCTCGCCGAATCCGATCAACACCATCTTCGACATCTTCCCAAGCTTTTAAGACTTACCTTCAACACTCGGCTTCTCGCACACGAAGTAGTTGTGTTCCCTGCAGCCCCTGTCGTTCCACATGAAGGTGGCAGTCCCTGGCGGTGGACGCGGGGGGAATTCTCGCCGGGCCTCCACGCAGTCCTGGCCCGAAGTGCCGTCGTCGTTGGGCTGGCCACTGTGCTTGCGCCAGCCGGGGAACCAGTCTGGGGACAAAGAATAACATTTAAAAGTTGTAAAAACCTATCAGCTACCAATACATTTTGTATATTAAACTAAGTTCCATTGAGTAAAAATAATTGCTAGGAAACGAAAAATCGCTGTTTATGGCAGCGCGCAATGTAACACCCGCAGAACATTCACGTTATGCGTGCATGGAACGGCACCGAAGTTGTAGAGGTATTAAAAGTTAAGTCATGATTAAAACTTGTTTTCGTGCAAAAACTTACAGCTTTGACCTTCAATATCAGAAGAATCAGAAGTTCCCAGGTATGGTTCAGTACAAAAAAAGATCTCAGTAACTCGCGGCTTCGTAAAACGTTTATTTACACCCTTTGTTTTGCCACCAGTTAATATTCATCATCATTATCATCAGCGTAAATTAGTCCGAGCTGGACATAAGCCCCTGTAAACGCACGTCATTTAACTCGATCCTTGGCTACTCGTTTGCAGTCAAACTCAAAGCATTTATTTAATTAAAACCATTTACATGCACTTTGAACTGTCAAAATGTCGATCAGTTAGTCAGGCAGTTGAAGCTGGTTGCCCATTCCAAAACATAGATCTGTATGGAGATGAACGGGCAATAAACTCTAAGGACACTTTTTTGAATCAAGATCAAAATCCTGGGTATATTATTCTTGTTGCTACCCTGCGAAGATAGTCGGTCCACCCAAGCTGAGGATGTCCTACTTTACGTTGGCTATATTTTACTTGCCAACAAAACAAGAAAATAGTAACTGCCAAAGTTGCACTTAAAGTTTCAGACAAGTTTAGACCCCAGTGTATGCTGTGACACGAGCTGAAGTTCAATGTGTAAACTCGTTTGACAGTTATGAATCGTCGCCTTATTTTTCTTATCCCACTTTTCAGGAGACGGAAATTTCTACTGGTAATGTTTTTAGTTTATTTTAGCTGATGAGGTTGTCTGCTTCTGTTTTTGAAATGGGGAGTTAGGAGTTACCTCTAAGAAGCTCGAAGCTAACTCAAAAACTACCCAAGCAAAGTCAATAATTTATAGGGGACCATTCCTGAGGCATACCCCTATTCATTCAAAGAATTTTCGAAATCAATCTACAAGTGCCGGAGATATCGACAACTAAATAAATTTTAAAAAAAATACTACAGTCAAATTGAGAACTTCCTCCTTTTCATGTCTATCGGTGTGACCGGGTTGTTCTTCAAAACTAAGCAATGGATTGTGATAGTATATAATGTTCCCACTGCTGAGGCACAGGCCCCAGTGTGGTTGGTAGATGTCACGTGTCTTCGAATTGTTGGTTCTAGCACATGCCAGTGTCTTCACGATGTTTTCCTTCACCGTTTTGAGAGCAGTAGTGATGAAATAATTTACACAAAGTAAAACGCCTGTATGGGCCACCACTGTTCTTGGTTTGTGGTACCGTTTTCACCATTACTTAGGAAATTCATCTGGAAGGTTACGTATAAAACATTAAACAACTTAGATATAATTGAGTAATCTCGATGTTTTTTCAAGTCATACAAAACCGTGCGAAGCCGCGGCAGGTTGCTAGTAAATAAATAAAACGTTACAGACTACAATACACGGTAAGGGCGGGGCAATACAATTGTAATAGCAGCAACAAAGTACCCATTCTACGATTACAATGTTGCCTCCAACGTGTTATTACTAGACATTGCAAGGCGTACCTAGGTAGAGTAGAAGTTACTAGTCATTGCTAAATACTAGGCACGTCTAGGTATTGTAGTAGTTACCAGTCATTACTTGGAACATAGGTATAGACAGCAATTTACTTTAAAGGAATGTACACCTAGCTCGTTACTTTGTAGAAAATTGCTACATAGCGGCTGGGCGGCTACACGTAAGAAAATTGGAGTACCTAGTTGCTTATTTTATACCGTTACGTGAGATATTTCACTGAGAAGATGATTGTAAAGTTAACATACATCCACTAGCTCACACATACATCCACTAGTTTTTGCCAGCGGCTTCGCCCGCGCGGAACTTTCTCTCTTTATTTAACTCCCTTAGGGATTTTTTTTGGGTGGGAAATCATCAAATAACTTCTTCCACTCTGGGTGGAGCAGGAGGGCGTGTCAGACTTTTACTGACTAAAACCCACCCGTGTTCCCTCAGTTGCCTGTGTGCCAGGGGCCGCGGTATCTCTTTCGAACAACCCGCACCCCTGGCAGGCATCGGCCCTTGCGAGCCACCAGTTGGTGCTGACATCTCTTTGAGGCGAGCGTGGAAAACAACTCGCCGTCGAACCGGAATTGGTCCTTAGCGGACACCGAGCTATCCATTACTCGCCGTCCGCAAGTTCACGCCTACGGTGGCCGGGAATCAGCCTTGGATTCCCGACGCCAAGGGCGTCTTCCGCGGCGACTACGGCCGTGAGGGCGCATATTATATATTTCCTATTCCCTTAGGAGTTGAATTTCAAAAACCCTTCCTTATTCTTTGTCTACATTATAAATTTAAATTTGAGCTTTCTAGGGCCAAGGGTTTGGGCTGGGCGTTGATGAGTCAGTCAGTCGGGACTTTTCTTTTTATTTATATAGATGAACTCACGCTTTCTTCCTAAATAATAAGAATATTATGATTTGTAACAACCTTCTCCTACCTCTTTAGCCTAGTCGCAAGCGCTACTGCTGAGCATGAGGTCCTAGGTTCGATTCCCAGGACGGGCAAAATGTTGTTGAGTTTTTCCATAAGGATTTTATCAGTAACAGACCCGTCTGGATTTGTGACTGGTTGGCAGTAGGCTCACCGCCTGTTAAATGGGACGTAAACATAACTAGTGAACGGTAGGTCACCTCTGCCTTATCCTTTATGGTAAACAGGTGTGATGTTAATGTATGTACCCACTTATAAAAAATACTGACACTGCAGAGATCCAGCAGAATATCAGCGTCAAGTATATCTGTCTGATACACGCTGAGCTGGACTCCCGTATGGCGCAACCTTGAGACTTTGTTTTATTCGGTATTTGATTTGAACTAAGTCATAGTGTCACTATATTTCTACAAGTATTTTTTTTAATTTTTTTAGGTATATTGGCACCTGTTTTTGATATTTTTATCATTTAATTGGTGCTTTTGCATTGTTGTACCCATGTCTTTTGTGTGCACTAAATAAATGTTTAATCGATCTACTTTAGAGGCTTAAAACGAAGTAGAGAGATACGCAAAACCAGATACATATTTTGTGAATTATTCAGAGCCGTGACCACGAGTACATCTCTCTTTGTGCAATGTTCAGTGAGTTGCAGTAAACACTAGTTTAATGAATCGTTCATCAAATTATTCAAATCGTGAAAATTATATGAAACATGTTAACAAATTGAAAATGTTTACGAAAAATCACGATCATTGCGATATACATGATTCGTTGAATATTCAATTCAATTAAGGTAAATTATTAATTCCCCAGATTCGGTTGTGCATTCATTTTAAATAAGCTTCTGTTAGCTCGTGTGACGTCATATTTTGCGGGTTGACAATTTTAAAGGGAAATTTTATCTAGGCTGCAGGTAGTTTACTTGGTGTGAGATGGCCATTAAAAAGTTGTTATTGCACCATTATAAATTGTAAATTATTTTATTATTACATTATTAGACATAATCGGATCATTACAAAAAGCGTATTAAAATAGGAAAAATGTTTCATTTCAATGTTTTGTATTTGCATGTTATTATATAGAATCAAGTTCTTCTAACTTAGGCGGCGATTTCTTGAAAATGCTCAAAAAGGTGGTTTTTTAAACCAGTGTATCTCTCAAATCGTAAAAAATTTTGAAAGCAGAAAATATCATATATGATATTTTTTCAAGTCTTTTTTGCATAGAGTGATGGAACTCAAAACATAATTAAACATATATAATGCATCAAAAAATCATCAAAGTCACATCTTAATTATGTTTAAAACCAGTTTATCCTTTCAATAATAATTATAATTAAAAATATATCATAAAATTCCAAATGCCAAACTGCATCCAGTGATGGATTGTTTATTATTAAATAGTTAATGTCTAATTTTATACGATTTTGTTTGCATTTTTACGACAATGCTTGTTCATTTATTATTAGAATTTATTACAACAGATTTTAACCCGTACCGGATTGCAATAAAAACTATTATCGCTCATAACGACAATACTTAAAGTTACCGGGCCTTAACACACAACTGTGTTGTAGAGTAGTTTGTTCCGCCACTTCTTCCCAGCTAAAGCACTAGAAAGTGGTGAAACTCGGGCCTTTTCGGGGGACTGTTTTGTATAATTTTGACTTTCTTAAAGTGCTGATTCTCAACACTGAATAAATGACTTTTACCTTTATTTTTCAAGAAAAATATCGTAAATATACACTAGTAGAGAGATGTCTTATTAAAAAAACTAGTATTAACGTTACTGCAACTATCATGCGGTCTACCCCACAAAGCAAATGTGTCTATATTCATTAAAAATAAAATAAAAACATCCACCAATAACTCTGCATGCTGCAGCACATAAAACAAGCTTACTTTGAAGCTCGTATATTTAGTCAAGCATTTAGTAAATGGAAGCCGGGTCAGAGCAATTTTGTGAAATAATTTAGTAAGTAATTGTGTTCTGCGAATCGGTTCGCCGTGTTTTGACGTGAATAAACAGAAATCATCGTTCAACACGCGATGTTTTGATGTGGGGACACGAATGTTGAAATAAGTTATAGGTAGGTGCAAATTATGGGTGATTTTTATTTGGTACTAGCTGACCTGACAGACGTTGTCCTGTCTTAACTATGAATATTGAATTCGAATTTTATATAATTATATAAATGTTACGCGCAACTTTCTTATTTTTTTCTTTCATAAGAACCGTCTCCTGACAACAACAAACACCAATAAATAATAGTTTAAAAAACTAAAAAACACGCTTTAAAAACCAAACTAAAAAAGGAGAAAATAATTTAATTCAATTAAAAAGCGTGGGGTGCTTTTTGAGGTATTTTTATAATCAATTAATGTCAAGCACCCCACGCTTTTTAATTGAATTAAATTATTTTCTCCTTTTTTAGTTTGGTTTTTAAAGCGTGTTTTTTAAACTATTATTTATTTTCTATTTTTTAGTTCTGTTAACTTACCTCTTTTTTTTTCCTTTTTTAATGTTTCTAATTTTTTTTTAAATTATTGAATTGTCATCGGTCCTCGATAAGTTTATAAAGTTTCAATGAAATCTGACCGTTTAAAGTGGGTCAAAATCGCGGTTTAAGGAGTCGGTTAGATACAACGGTTACGTCGGTTAGATACAGTCAGTTAGAACATACAAACAAACAAACATACAAATTAAGCTATTATAAAGCGTGTAAAAAAGAAATTAACAAAATTGGTCCAGCCGTTCACGTGTGATGCCGTGACCAAGTGAAACAAGGATTCATTTTTATATATGTTACCGGCCAAACCCGATTTCAGGCCAAACTAGTTTGTACTAGGCCAAACTGGTTTATTAAGCCGGGGCACGCCGATTAAATGGGTTAGGTTAGGTTAGGTTAGAACTGTGACCAAAAGCGCGCGAGCCGAGCGAGCAAAGCGAGCGGCGCCGCGGCAGCGGCCGGCGAGCGTTACTTCCAAAGGCTGTTAACGAAATGGCTAATTAAGCTAGAAACCAGTTTGGCCTAGGACAAACTAGTTTGGCCTGAAATCGGGTTTGGCCGGTAACACATATATAGATATAGATAGATTTTGTCTGTTATGTCCACATTTGTCTTATTGACACACATATTTATGGTAGATAGATCGCGGTCGATGTTAAGGTAAGTCCATGTTCGCGGAGACGTAAAAATAGCGCTGTGGGATTAGCTTTGCGCACTGGATTTTCAATGGACTGCTTAGGACCGAGAATTGAAAACCGAACAATGTGTTTTTCGCCGCGCTGGGATGCGCTCTTTTTTATATTACTAAATGGGCCAGCTCTTGACCTCGATCACGCCAGATGAAAAGCGATTGATGAGGTCTATCATGGATCGAAGGTGCCCAAAATATGCCTGTTCACTGTTGTTTTGAAGGTAGAGGAGGTTATATGTGGAAGGGAACACCGACTCAGGCAGAGAGTTCCACACTTTGGCTGTGCGCATAATAAATGTGAGTCCTTGCTGCTGCTGAAAAATTCCAGATGGAAAAACTCTATAATATTTTACCCGATGCGGGAATCGAACCCAGGTTTCCATGCTCAGCAGTCGCAGATATTGTTTCACAAATTCAGCTTCATATCTGAATTTATTTTTATAAGCGTCGATGCGGCCCCTGGCAGGGATATCAACGCGCATACTGAAACCATGAATTCAGCATATAATTCTGGCCCTAGCACAGACATTTTTCTTCGGTTTTCAAAAAAAATAATCTGCTATTTCATAGAAAAATAATACGTACGCCTATTTAAAAAAAAAATTACGAAGATTTTGGATGCAGGAGTATTCAAAATCATGTACTGAATTCATAGTCGATACCAGGTTTCGCGTCGGTGTCCCACCCGTCACAAACATTTCTACACAACAACAATTCTACAAACATGAACTTTAATACCCCCCCGCCCCTTTGGCACCCCTCTTTTAACTAATATATTCCAGTCCGAATCTCCAACGTTCTGAGTACCCAGTCGTAGTCACGAGAAGATTGCTCATGCTCGTATGCTCACTTTGCTCACTACACGTCAAAGTGAAGAAGTGTTGAGACGGACGCGAGCACTAACTAGAGTTAGCAGTTCTCACCACCAATTAGAGTTGCACTGAGTTTCATAGAGTTACGTGAGATTCTAGCTGAATATACCGTACTGGTGTCTTGGTTAGGTTAAATTGGATAGAGGGAGTGTAAGATAGTTTCTGAGACGGAGACTACTAAAATAAATTGTGATAAAATGAATTCTATATATAATCGGTGATCTGATCTTTCAAAAGAAATCAAATTATTTGTTGTTGTTTGTTGATCAATCAGTAAATACAGCTGATCATAGGCCTTAATCTTTATGCTTTGTAGTTTATTTTAGATAGTATTTTAGTCATATTTGGAAACTAGTGACCCGCCTCTGCTTTGCACCGTTCTTACTACTTGACAATGTGTGTATGATACGTGATTAACATTTAATTAGTTTTCTACTGGTTCGCGCGCTCTGAAAGCAGTGGATATTAATAAAGACTCATATACACTGTATTCTGTGCGCCATTTTTTAATTAAAATGGTTATGTTTACCTTTTCTCTACATTTATAATTTAAATCAAATTGATTGTAATTTGCACTTAATATATCTCTATCAATATCTCATTTTTTTTTTTTTTTGACCGTGGGAAATCATCAAATAACTTCTCCTGCTCTGGGTGGAGCAGGAGGGCGTGTCAGACTTTTACTGACTAAAACCCACCCGTGTCCCCTCAGTTGCCTGTGTGCCAGGGGCCGCGGTATCTCTTTCGAACAACCCGCAACCCTGGCAGGCATCGGCCCTTGCGGACCCCACCAGTTCGGCGCACCAGGACACGTGGCACGCCGTGACCACCCCAGGAACCAAGTAACAAAAGGGCCCCAGACGAACCCGTGTCTGGCGCCCTTGGTCCCCCTGCGACGGGTCAGCACAGTGGCCCCGCCGCCTACCACTTTTCGGCCGCAGGGGATAGGGAGAGCGGCCAACGCTATACCGACACTCCTCTTCCCCTGCGGCCCCACCGCGTCCGCCATCAAACGGTGGCGGCCCCGTCCAGGCCACGGAAGGGAAGAGCGCTACTCAGAAGTACCGGCACTCCTCCTCTTCCGCAGCCTGTAATCCTCAGCCGCGATGCCTCCCATTCGACACCGCGGCCCGCCTCAGTTGCGGTGCACCTCACCGCAACCTACATTCTGGCCGCTACGTCGTCGGCTTGGAGACAAAAGCCCTGACGAGCGGCCCCACCTTGGGGTTCCTCTTCGCTTCACCGTGGGAGCGGACCACGGCTACTGAGCCCCCCCGCAACGACAATGCGGGAACCCACTGGGGGGGGGACAATTGCACATCCTGTCAATACTCACTTCAGCACTATTTCTTATTATTTATTATTTCTTATTATTATTCAAATAGTAAATATTTTTCATAGAAATGTTCCATAATAATCCTTTGTTTACAAATCATAATATAAGTAATTGTCACCGTCATTATCTTGGCCTTATTTACACCAATTTATCTGAGGTCGGCCTTCCTTATTTCTTTCTCTATTAGTCATCATCTTGGTACTCAATACTCAATACTGAATACTTTATTGCATTCCACATGTAGGTATTCTTAGGTGGTAAACTTATAATTAGATCATATGGACCCTGTCGGGCACAGCAAACTAAGTAACTTAAGGAGGAAGCATTTGTTAAATATTAAACATTTAGCATTTAGCTCCCTTCTAGCTACATCATATTTTACGCAGTGATACCCGCCATCGTTTGTTTCCTTTAAAATCATAATAATAAAAGAACCCTTTAAAAATATGTTTCATCACGGCTCCGTCTTAGACGAAGAAGCCTCAATTATACGAGGAATTTCTCGGATAATAATCTATGATTTAGGCCAGGTCCACACCTCTACTACGGAATATATATTTTTTGTATTTGACAGTATTGTTACATAATTGGGAGAATTGACGATGAGCTTCATAGACTATAGCCGAGAAAATGCCCTACATTTTTTCGGCTATAGTCTATGAAGCATAGCGTTGTATGCTAGTTGTGAACGTTCATTAATATTCGTTATTCGCAATGGACATAAAGCGATATTGGCAAATGATTTTATTATTGGTTTTATACAAAAAAAAATATATAATATATTACAGTTTTTTTAACGTTCCCCACGTTAAATAAACTTTGATTTCTTTGTGTAAAAGATACATAGGTATCTTTTACACAAAGAAATCAAAGTTGAAAGAAGTCAAAGTGTGGAATAGATAGAATAAGAAATGAATAGGTATACCAGAGGAAGTCTGAAAGTTGCACCGGTGACCTAAAATTTGTATGAAAACCGGTCGTAATTATTTATTATTATTAATCAGTTTATTTCAGATTATAAAAATTAATCCATACAAATTATAAAATAGAGAAATAAATTAAATTAATTAAATATGAAATAGAGAAATAAATTATAAAATAGAGAAATAAATTAAATAATGATATGGGCATGTAATGTGGAGGAGTGAGGCAAATGTTATGAGGAACATTTTGAGTATGGATATGGATGGCTATAAGAGCAGAATATGACCAAATAATCGATAGAAGGATTGTGAAAGAAAGAAAGAAAAAAAAAAGAAAAACAGAAAGAGGAGAGTGAGAAGAGGAGAAAGAAGGGAGAAGTATGGAAGAAAAAAACATGTTGCGCCGACCCTAAATAAATTGGAATAAGGTCAAGATAATGAAGATCGCTATTTTCTAAAGTAGCTATCTGTATGCACCTTTATTTTAATTATAAGTCCGCGATTAATAACAGGAGCGCAGCGTCGAACTGAACCGTGCATGAATTCGCGCGCTTTTGTGGCGGCCATCTTACCAAGATGGCGGCCGACTGATTTATTACCGCCTATTGTGATGAAAGTGAGTCTTCAAGGCATGATTAATAATGTGAGACCTAGATTTCTTAGTAGTATTTTGCAGGTATATTTATTAATGATTTAATGTATTGTATTGTATTGGCGGCATTGAATTTAGGAACTATTGTTTGTAACGTTCGTATGGTGAATATGTAAGTCAAATATCGCATTATATTGGAGACGATATTTGTTTTATCACGATATTATTTGCCGAAAGGCACAAGAGAAGCAAAAGATTTTGGCCTAGAAAGTACCTACGTTTAATTAATTAATACAAGTACCTACCTATCCACTTATACGTTAAGTTTGAATGTAATTAAACTCCGAAAGTTTCAATATACTCTTAAACAAAATAAGCTTATTAAAAGTTGTTAAAAGATTCTCGATGCTACGAGAGTGCTACGGTGCTACGCTTCAGCTAAGCGGCTACGCGAGTGCTACGATGAACAACGGACGAAAATTTAAACAAATAACTCTCAATCTTTGCGTCAGAATTTTCATCACGAATTCACAATCATCATGATGAAAGATAACACTTCTTTTTTTTTTCTAAAGTGAACCATAAATTAGCTATATAAAATTTATTTGTTATGGCAAAGAATAAATAATATTCCGTATTTTTAAAGCCTCATTGTTTACATGTAACGAATTAATTCCCATCCATTAATCCTTCAATATTGACCAACCTCACAACTTCGTTAACGCAGGACTCCCGACATTATCAACGTTGTTTGACGTCACATTCCGGACGCGATCGCAGGGCGGCTGGGTGCGGCACGGTGCGGTGCGGCTGCGGTCCGTTGCGGATTGCTGCGGTTCCGAACTTGTTGAATGCAGACGTCGGCATTGTAAACAGGGCCGACCCTTTAGTAGGGTTGGCACACATACCCTTTACTTGTTTTTTTTAAACGAATTTGTGTAGATATAATTATTCAAATGAACTTTTGTTGTATTTAGGTACGTTTAATATTTGACGGTACTTTGGGTGACGGGTTTGATTATGCTTTTCTGTGATCATGATTTATTGTATTTGCTTCTTCGGTATCTTTTACCTCGTCATACCCACATGAAAGAGTAGTGTGCTATTCCAGCATTACACCAGAAAATCAAAAGAAATTCACCATCATCTGCCTAGCCTTTTCACAACCATGTTGGGGTTGGCTTCCAGTCTAACCGGTTGCAGCTGGATACCGGTATTGTACATTGAGCAACAGCCAATCTGACCTCCACAACCCAGTTACTCGGTAACACGATACCTCTATAAAATCAAAAGAAACTATACCTACTTAAATTATGTACGTGCAGCCCTAATAAACGGTGACGCATAAATTGTAACTCCTACTATGCGATAATACGTTAATAATGTTTGCTAATGTCCTGTCGTTCCCATATTACGGCGAATTTGAAGACGTTGAGATATTGTTGGGCTAAATCTTGACACGAAACCACTATCCTGACATGTGTCACAATTAACTTTATGAGATTTGTTCAACCAAATCTGTATCTTATACCTAAATCATGTCAGACTTGTAAAAGAACTAGACTTTATTAAAATTACGCTCTTAGTTCGTTTAATCCTACTAATATTATTTATTTATTTATTTAAAGACTTTGGAAGGCTTACAGCTAAATACAATGGTAATAAATAATAGTTTGATAATCTGACAGCCAATTACAGGTCTTCACGTCTAGAGCTTGTTTGGTATAAAAGTACTGTGGAACAAAATATACACACTGCCAAATATTGCCAAAAAGAAAAACAAAAATAAATTTAATAAATAAAATAATAATATAAAATAAAAATATAATATTAAATATAATAAATTATAATCTGTAATACTTAATGGATGGAAAATAAATAATTGGATGATGTAAATAATTGAATACTACTTATATAATTTTGTTTAACTGTGACTGATATTTAATTTATAAATGTAAAAGTTATAAATCTTTGATATAAAAATAATAATTGTACCTTAGATATTTGCACGCCATTAGAAATGGCAGACATGTCGTGAGTCACCCTTTATTTTAAGATCTTGCATGCATGTATTATTTCTAAAAATTATCAGATAGACCATCACCTAAACTAAGTAAACACTAATATAATTATGACAGGTTATTTCCCTTGTGAAAATGTGAAAGTTTGTATGTTTGGATGTTTGTTTCTCAATCACGCAAAAACGGCAAAACGGATTTAGATGAAATTTAACACACATATAGTTTTTAACCTGAATTAACACATATGATACTTTTTATCCCTGTAGTACGTTCCTGTGGGAAAATTTGCGGGATTTTTTTTTTAGTCTTTTATAAAATAAAGTACAAGTTCCTTCTACTCAGCGGCATCTCTTTTTTGTTTTTATTTGCCAGTGTCGGAACATTTACGCAATGTCCAGTTTATTGTTTTTGGTCCCTGGCCCTGACATCAAGCAATAGACAAAGTTGTCGAACTTTAATCGGTTGAATACGAGGCTTTTACTTTCTATGTGTGTATTGTATTGTTTTTTTTTGTAGTGTGCGTTTTGTTTGTGCAGAATAAACATTTTTCTTTCTTTTCTTTCTTCTTTCTACAAAATATTGAATATCAACGGTTCCACTTATTTTGCTTAAAATACATTTCTTTTTAAATATGGATCATCAAGTTGTTTAAATATAACAATTACGGTAAGGGCTTAGTATCCGCACGTCTAAACCTTCCAAAGGTAGCTTCCAAAGATTGACGACAGCTACCAGAAAATACCACTGGACCATCAATGGGTGGAAACCGGTCAAATGCCTAACTATCTAAAATGTTAAGTACCAACCCTAGTTACCAGTAACGTGAACTTAAGTAGTCATAATACGTTAACAACGGCCATTTTACTTTCCAATTACGATGAACTTAAAGGTACTTATCATGTAGTAGATTATATGATTTGATCAGGTCCAACCGTCATTTCGGTCAGTGTCGACCGTCATTTCGGTCAGTGCCGACCGTCATTTCGGCTGGTTGTTATTACAAGTTACTTCAATTCTATTCATTACGGTCAGTTTACTGTTTACCGCCTCTTGACGAGTCAATACGATTGCGCAGTCAAACTTTGTGATGGTAAAGCTAATGTTATTGGTTTAGTTTGTGATTTCTTCTTCTGTAGTTTTAGCTGGGGATTCAGTTCTAAATAGTAGCCTAATTACAGAATTCTTTTTTGAGTCGGAACCGTACGTACGATTGGAAAAATGTGAAACATTGTTTTAAATTACCCAAATGTCTGAAATATTTTTTTTATCTATGTAAATAAGATCTTTGCCCAGCTAACAAATAAGTCGATCTTTTAAGACACTTTTACACGTCAATTTGTTGTTCAATATACAGGAAAAGTTTTTATTCAGTGCGCAAACTGTAACTATGAATTCAGCATATCATTCTAGACCCCCCAGCGAAGAAATTTTTCGTCTGTTATACAAAAAAAAAACAGCTGTTCCATACATTTTGACCACGTAGGCACTTTTCTATAAAACAGCTGATTTTTTTTTTTGTAAAACCGACGAGAAGTTTCTTCGCTGGGGGGTTTAGAATGGTATACTGAATTCATAGTAACAGTTTGCGCACTGAATAAAAACTTTTCCTGTATACAAAAACTAGGTGGCGCCGGCAATTCCTAGCTGACTGATCCCTGAGAAGAAATGCCGAAACGACTACAGAGGTCATGGTTTCTTTTAAAGTTCAAACATTATATTATTAGAATTCTATGTGAGTCTAACAATGCAGGGCCAAGTCTGGAAGGGCATTTTGAAGAAAGAGCATTGCAGCTTTGAGCTGAGCTGTCCCACAGACGGCATATGCTCGTATAATTATGTATCAGTCATCGTGAAGCTCAACCCTAAATGCCAAAGAGGAATGACCTCAAAACATCGCACAAAAAATACCGTAATTCTTAGAATATGTTTAAAGGATTTGAGTCTCGCTACCAGCTTCTCTGTTTCGTACGACAATCGTCTGTTTAGTATCTACAAATTAGCTTTGGTAAATTACTTAAAGTACTTTTCAGTCTCCGAATTTAGTTTACATTTTCAAATAAAACCTTCCGTTAGTCTAAAACTTTATAGTGCCAACAAACATTGTGTTATATGCATGTGTACTGCACAAAGTTCTGTTTGTTACAAACTAGAGCAGCCAGTGCATGCAAAATGTATGTTCTTTGTTAACTTATGTTTCTGCCCCCCGATTTAAACTAGTGAATAGGCAATAGAATCTATTAAAATTATTATAAAGGTAATAAAATAAAAACTTTACGTTCGGTACGGCGATAAAAATCAATAAACTTGTCATATGTTGATAATCAGAGTACCTACTTCAAATGTTGTCTGCAAAAGACGACCTTACGTAGTACAAGCTGGTTATAAAATAACTTTAATGACATTCGAACCTGCCAGGGGTGCGGGTTGTTCGAAAGAGATACCGTCGCCCCTGGCGCACATACAACTGAGGGAGCACGGGTGGGTTTTAGTCAGGTCTGACACGCCCTCCTGCTCCACCCAGAGCGGGAGAAGTTATTTGATAATTTCCCACCCAAAAAAAAAAAAAAAAGCATGGCAGGCGCTGGCATGCACGTTGATGTAAACACAAAAGCGTGGAATAAACTAAGTAATTATTTTAAAACGAACTACAGAGGTGTTTCATTGTTCGAACCGCTACAGGGTAACCCTGACATCTACCTGAGGACCTCACAGTACCTACCTTGGCGGCAGTTTTTAGAGGTGGCATTATCAACAATCTTGCTTAAGCGACTTTAATTCCTAAGAATTAATGATAAAAATTCATGTCAAGTTATTTTCAATGTTTTTTTATGTCCAATAGGAACAGCTAATCTGGCACAAATTATTTTCTTTGTAATGTTTATTTCAGCTGAAACTTTATCGAATTTTAAGCCTGGTTTCTGCTGATACAAATTAAATCTACACTATTTTAAATTAAAACATAAAAAATACGATGTCAAAGGCAACTCAAAGCAAATTAAATGTCAAATGTGTAATAGTGAGGTTCAGTTACGCTCTAATTTGCGTCAGAACCTACTTCAGAAGCACGGAGCGAAGGCGAGTGATTGAATTCAAACGACTGTGGTCAACTGAGACCGCTGTAAGCTCAAACGTATTTAGATTAGTTGGCCGGGTTAAGAGGAATCCTTAGCATTTATTTGTATTTATTAGTGACCAAGCGTTTGATCTTGATTTGTTAACTGTTTATTGTAAACAAAAACTTTAATAAGCCATCCTAATGAAAACTGTAATTACGATGCCATACGATTACGATTTTCCACACAGATGTCGTGTTGCTTTATTAACAATCACGACTAAAATAAGTGTTTACATGACAACACGTCCGCTAGTTAAAAGTTTTGATTTTACCACACTGTGTATTCTGTTTTTCATAAAATAAAACCGTTATTAAACATATTGTGAACATTATACATTTAAATCAACTCGTATTTTTACCTAAGTAGGCGTAGAAATAAGAATAGCCACACTTTCCTACACCTAGGTATTATAACTTTTTACAGCAGCCCAAAAACAACCGAGAATTTCTCAACAGAAACCCAACCTAATAACTGACCTAACTCAACAAAGATATTTTATTTTTTACCATAATATCAATTTCTCTTTTTTACACGCTTTATATTAGCTTCACTTGTATGTTTGTTTGTTTGTATGTAACCGACTTCTTTGAGCGCGATTTTGACCCACTTTAAACGGCCAGATTTCATAGAAACTTTGTAAACTTGTCGAGGACCGATGACAATTCAATAATAAAAAAAAATTGAGAAAAAAAAACACGTTTTGCAGTTAGCAGAACTAAAAAAATAGAAAATAAATAATAGTTTAAAAAACTAAAAAACACGCTTTAAAAACCAAACTAAAAAAGGAGAAAATAATTTAATTCAATTAAAAACCGTGGGGTGCTTTTTGAGGTATTTTTATAATCAATTAATGTCAAGCACCCCACGCTTTTTAATTGAATTAAATTATTTTCTCCTTTTTTAGTTTGGTTTTTAAAGCGTGTTTTTTAGTTTTTTAAACTATTATTTATTTTTACATTTTTTGTTAAACCAAAAAGTATAACTGAATTGTAACTTTAATACTTTTCCAATATCATGTATACCCGCAGTATCTGTGTGGACATTGGACGAAATAACAAAAGTTTAAAATTCGATTTCTATGCAGATGCGGGCACAAAGGAAAAACAAAACGTACGGCTCGCTTGTGCTACGTTTAATTGTGAAAGTGAAAAAAAATATGAATTTCATGTAGTAAAAGCTGTTCATATTGGCCAGTGTTTTTGGAACATGTTTTTAGAAGGAAACAACATAACAATCATCACGCCTTGTTACCCCGAAGCGTGCTGCAGTAACCAAACAGTTCCATATCTTTATCATGACGGGAATTACTAAGGTTATGGTTTCCTAGGAGAGGAGTGGTCACGTAGCGTCAGCAATTTACCAATAAATGATGTCGCTGCAACGTCCTTACTAATATTATAAACGCGAAAGTTTGTAAGTATGGATGGATGGATGTTTGTAACTCTTTCACGCAAAAACGGCTGAACGGATTTGGATGAAATTTGGCACACAGATAGATTATAACCTAGATAAACACATAGGATACTTTTTATCCCGGTAGTACGTTCCCTCGGGATAATTTCCGACCTCCACGCGGGCGAAGCCGCGGGCGGAAGCTAGTTATTTATAAAAGTAAGTTCGGGAAACACCCCAACTTACTTTCATAAATAACGATTCAGTTATAGAGCGGTTTTGACACCATAAAGTCAAATTCCGCGGCCTTAATTTTAATGACAGCTATCACTGCGGCCGTTTGGTAGCAGCCGTTATGTGGCCGCCTAGGAAGCAGAAGATAAGATATCTAGATTCATCATAGGTCATAGTATTACTATTGTCAAAAGATAAGTAAGGAATTATAAAGTTATAAGTTAAACAGTCCATTAAAATAAGTAATTAAAACATATTTCTCGCTTTAAATTTCAGAATTAAATAAAAAAAAAAAATAATCTCCAATTCGCCGAATGTTAACTAGAAAGTAGGTACTTAGATATGTCATTTAAAATACATTTTGTTCGGATAATAGCCCGCAGCTTTTCATTGCACTTTCCGCCTCGGTCACTTCGTTCAATCATTCATTCGCCATTCGTTTTGGGAATAAGTCATTCGCAACGGTACACATGCAGTTTGGTTAACCGAATTATTTGTAGCTATATTTTTTAATTTAGTATTACGATAAAAATAGATTCTGATGGATAGGTATTGTGTTGTCATTTATGTGCTTAATGGTCTTCTTAATAAAACCACTGGCTGTAAAATCGTATTCTTTTTCCCTAATAATGGGACAATAGTTAGTCTGGAAGTTCATCATTTTTACACGCTTTATATTAGCTTCACTTGTATGTTTGTTTGTTTGTATGTTTGTAACCGACTCCTTTGGGCACGATTTTGACCCACTTTAAACGGTCTAAACGGAAATCTGACCGTTTAAAGTGGGTCAAAATCGCGCTCAAAGGAGTCGGTTACATACAAACAAACATACAAGTGAAACTAATATAAAGCGTGTAAAAATCACGCTTTTGTAGTTAGCAGAACTAAAAAATAGAAAAAAATAATAGTTTAAAAACTAAAAAACACGCTTTAAAAACCAAACTAAAAAAGGAGAAAATAAATTAATTCAATTAAAAAGCGTGGAGTGCTTTTTGAGGTATTTTTATAATCAATTAATGTCAAGCACCCCACGCTTTTTAATTGAATTAAATTATTTTCTCCTTTTTTAGTTTGGTTTTTAAAGCGTGTTTTTTAGTTTTTTAAACTATTATTTATTTTCTATTTTTTAGTTCTGCTAACTACAAAAACGTGTTTTTTTTTCTCAATTTTTTTTTAAATTATTGAATTGTCAGCGGTCCTCGACAAGTTTAGAAAGTTTCAATGAAATCTGACCGTTTAAAGTGGGTCAAAATCGCGCTCAAAGGAGTCGGTTACATACAAACAAACAAACATACAAGTGAAGCTAATATAAAGCGTGTAAAAAAGTTTGTTCACTGTATTATGCTTTTAACTGAATACTCTTATTAGGCCTGTATAAAGTCTTGCGTTAATTATGAAAAACTTTCTTTAAGATAACCCAGTGAGTTGAGCTCACTAAGTTTTGATATAGGACGCTGCCGCCGCGCAGTCTAGACTGAAGCCTCACACTCGATACTTCTTGGCACCAATTGACGCTTTTAACCTATAAAGTGCACTGACTGTTTGTTATTTTTTCTTTTTCTCCAGAGCTATTAAATTCAGCGTCTCAAGTTAAGTAAGTCTGTTCCAACGTCCAACTCTAAATTTCCCCACTCTCAGCTCATCATCGTCCCGTTTGCCCAGTTTCGTGTTGAAGTCCCCAATGACAACGGTGAAATGAGTTGGATATATCCTCATACATAGTCCTCCACCACCTCATCGTCGTGGTGTGACGAGGCCGGGGCGTAGACCTGTATGACCTTCAGCGAATATATACGCCACCCTGGTCGATACACTCTCGATCTTCACCAGGTTGCTGACACGGGTCATAAGGACAATAAACTCGACACCACCTTGGTCTGCCCAGGCGGGTTAGCGATCGCAGTATGGTGGTAAAATGCGGAGGGAACGCTGCCGCCCATTCTCTGGTAAGTCCCTTAGTCGCCTTCTACGACACCCTCGGAAAAGAAATGGGATGGTGCTATTTTTTAATGTCCGGCACCACACGGAACTATATTATGTCTTTTATTTAAAAAAAATATTTATACTTAAAAATATATTTGCACAGCTTTTGAGCCTAACTGTACATCAGCTACCCTTTTATAGTAATACGGTACATATTTAAATGAACTTTTTGATTTAAATGCGGTGGAGTACTTTGAGAACATTTTAATATTATCATGGAGCAGAACGAAACCTTATTAAAAATATTATATTTTTCATGGAGCGCTTTGGGAACTCTATTTGGAGTACTTTGGGAATAAGCCAGTCTTTTAAATACAATATTATGGAACAAAGATTATAGGTAATTAAATGAATTCACTTCGATGTATAATATCTTTTTGAGGCTGACTACACCTACTCATGTCTTACTCTTAGCAACCTAAACACAGCTAGGTTTGCCTCAATCAAATAAAACTGCACTCAATGCTCTCACACACACGCCACATCCACGTCGCTAAGCCACACACACACGTGCCCACTCGAGTCACGACAGCCCTCACGCGGAGAGCCCTCGTGGTACTCAATACTACCGAACTAACTCGCTGTTGACCACACTTTATGATGGCACAGTATTTGCAGACGAGCACTAATTTAATAACTAAACTACGCTAGATATAAAATTAGTGTATGTGTATTGTCGTATTGATGAGTTTAATTGTAATATTTCTGTAAATAGGTATATAAGCACGCGAATAATATTTAGATCAACATACAGGGCCGACACTGACCTGCAAATTACAAAAAAACTAAGAAAATTTGAGGTTCGAGGGCTACTCTGGCGCTTCTTCCTTACGTTGAAACTAAGCAACAAAGAATTCTTCATCGTTGTTCCTTTGATCACCTTGTTCTATACACCGAGAAATATTTATGGTTGATTTACCGCAGCAGAACAACTTGCCATACGAAGTAATTTCGAAGCATAGAATAAAATTTAAAAAATAAAGACGTTTTTGTTTTTAAAAAATTAAAAAAAAAACATCAACTCGAAAACGTGAGAATGAATAGTAACACTAGAGGTAACTTGTAGGTACTACTCGAATCGCACGCGCCGCCGACAAAGGGAACAGCGATGCATAAATGTTCAAAGCAAAATAAACTCTCGCTTTTTTTTCCTCTTGTTTTTCACAATGGTTAATCTGTCATGTTTTGTTTCTAATATTTTATTTGTTTATAAAACGATTGTATTACCAAGACAAAACCATTTCGCTGCGGGAAAACAACCATTAAAAATTCTCGGTGTATACCTAAAAAAGTTTTAGTTTTCAACTTAAAGCTCCATCTCCATATTAATACTATAATTTACTAAGTACTTACCACATCTTTTAATAATCGCGTAAGATTAAGATTTTTATTCGGTTTTTTTTTTAACTAGTCACGTAGTCAACCTTCTTCAATGATAAATCTTACTGTAGCAATAATTAGATAAGTACTAATTATATCTAGTAGAAAACCTTCCGGTATTTATATATAAATTTATAATAATAAAAGAATCGGAACAAATACAAACTAGTGTGCACTACTAGTTATATATTCAGCCGCATCCGGTTGGACTGGAAGCCGACCGAAAAGTCTAGGCGGTTGATGAATTATCAGAAAACCAAGCATATTTCATACTCACGTGCATAAGAGAAGGGCAGTCCATCTGACCATCGGAACTCGCCTTCATGGACGGCATCGGTAGCTCCTATCCAGTACACATCATCAACTCCAGACCCAGGACTGTGAACAAAAAGACATCAATTATCAGTATTCAAAATCAAACAATGCTTTATTTCAATTAAGCTAAGAATCAGCACTTTTTGAACGACAAGAATTATATAAGACAGTCCCGCAATACGCTCGGCCTTCACCACTGTTTTGTTTTTATTTTAAAATGGGCTCTGGACATCGATCAGCCCTGATGGAGAGTATGGGGTCATGATAAACTGAGCTTGTCTAGAAGATGCCTGTTCACCCTTGCTTTGAAGGCTCATATATGGAAGGGCACACAGACGCTAGCAAAGTCTTTCGAGTGCTTTAAGAAGAACTGGCTCAACAAATTCCCCAGCAAAAAGTATTTAAGTATTCCACTTTTGAGTATTATAGGCCGCCTTCTTTTATGCCATGCTTTCTTAGTCTGTGAGAGTCCTCTCTGAAGTCTTCTCCACTTTCATTTGTTGGTCATCTACCCATCAGGCTGCTGCCAACACTCTTTCTACCGTTTCCCGGCATTCGGATAAAAGCATTTTACTTGAAACGACTATTAATTATAGTAACTAAGACGTTACGTAAGTTGTGTGGCGCAGTAAATATGGATGCGTATTGGGTCAGTATGAAGTTTATGGCAGCCGTTATGGGTAGTTTCGAAGACTTATTAATAATACCAACTGGGGAATGTGTTGGAAAAATCCTATCCCTGACATAACTGCGAAAAATATATTTATAGCTGACATATTTTTTGCAGTTGTCTTAGGATAGCATTTTGTTGAAAACGCACCAATTAGAGTGGTGTAGTGCAACGGCCATGACTTACGAGTTGTATGTCGTAGGTTAGACTCCACACTACTTTGTGCAAATTATTTCGTCACCATTGCTCTCAAAACGGCGAACGAAAACATCGTGAGGAAACTGACATGTCCTAGAACCAAACATTCGTAGACATGTGGCATTTACCAAACCGCACTGGGCCCGCGTGGTGGATAACGGCCGACTCCCACTCACCGAGAGGAAGCCTGTGTCCCAGCAATGGGAACATTTTAAAGCTGATTATGCAAGTTTATTAGCAATCGTGTGTATTTTCTATGATTTTGTTTATGAACTGATTGGCTTCAAAAAAAGGAGGAGGTTCTCAATTCGACTGTATTTGTGAAAAATGTTTGCTAGCTCAGAACTTTCGACTAGGTGAATCGATTTAAATGATTCTTTTTTTTTTGAAGCTTGTGCTTTCTGTGTGGCCCCGTTCCAATTTGGTCCAATTATGATAATGGTTACTACCTATAACTAAAAAGTGAAAAATATTTTGTTTTTATTTTGCGAAGTCGGTGACAAAAAACTAAAATACATATGCAAAGACACCGACTTCCGAAATTAAAGTTATTTAACACTTTGTTGTGTTTTTTCGAAGGTCGGTTGTTTTTTTTTGGAAAAAGTTTTTATTTAGTATCAACATATTTCTTCTTTCCAACCAGATTTTATTGTACTGTTTCGCCAGAACTTATGAGATAAATGTTATAAAGAAAAGACTATATTCTAAGCTAAACAAATCCTCGCCGAGATAAGTAGTACATTTGTATTTATGAAAAAGACATAACTTTTTCCTGAATCACATTTAAATCCTCAACGGTAATGTTTTTCAAGTAAATATAAGTAGAAATACATGTCAGGACGGCTTTAATGTGTCGACAAATTGGAGTAGAAAGGTGCCATTACACTCACGTATGTCTAGATTCTAGAATATATTGCCTTTCACCTGCTTCTGTGACATTATTTTAGAAGCGAATATTACTCAAAGACAGGTTTTCTTGTAGCTCAGCTTATCTGTTATACCGAAAGTGTCAAGGAGAGCCTTACCTATTTTGATAATTTTTAAGAGGAAGAATGGTACAAAACACGAGAAAAAGCAAATCAGGCCTATGATAAATACTCACGCATGTGTAAGTAGTTGGTCCATAATCTGCTGCTGCCTCTCATTCAGCACACTGGCGAGGTGTCCTCCCAGCCTCACGCACTCAGCCTCCGCCTGTCTCCACGCCTTCTTCGCCTCCCGCACCGCTGATATGCAAAAATCCCCCGACAGCACCCACCCGTAGTCGCAGTGTCCCACCACGTCCTCTACAGCCTTATCCATCCACCACACTTTCAACCACATGGCTGACGTATTCTTCTTAGCAGTTATACTAATATTCAGCCTGACAGAGTTCCCTTCTGACACTATCTGAACACTCCTCAAGGGATCGCCAGGCTGAGAACAATGCCTCCACTTTGACTCCCCATCTTCTAAACTTAACTCCATTCCTCTACACAAAGCCTGCACATCTTCATGTATAATATTGGACACATCGTTTTCTTTCGCGTTCATTGGTCCTGTGCCCATTTGGAGCCGCAGAGCGACGCGGTTGCCGAACGGCAGGTGGATCTCATACGAGCATGTGAGTTTGACGGTCGGGCCGACTTCGAACGAGCCGTTTCTTCCCGTGAGTAGAACATCATGGCAATGGTCTACTAGACGGTATATCGCGGCGAACGTGGGTCGACCGTGGAGTTCTATGGCGGGGTTTTTATATGATGCGGTGTAGAGGAACTTTCTGTTGGGGATTGGTATTTGGTCCAGCTTGCCGCAGAGGGTGGGGGTATTGGGTGCGAAGCGGATAAAGCCGGTGGAGCAGGGCACGTTAAGCTTATGCAGCTCGATGAGGACGGCGCGGCGCGGGCCGGGGGGCGGAACGAGCACGCGGCATCCGTGCGTGCGCGGCACGTGCCCCGAGTGCACGCGGCCCACGCGCATATTTCTTAGGCGTATTGCACAATCTGAAACAAAGATGAGATTTTCGTTATTACTTTTATATTATTTACGTTGTATTTGGAGTTGAAAGCCCTTTGTACAACAGACGAGGACAAATGGTTGCTGATGTTATTTATTTTTGTGAAGTGCGATTGTTTCTTTGTTTATCGAGACAATAGGATTTCAACCTTTGTTGGTAAACTGATAAAATGTTCAAATATCTCAGTCGGACAAAGTCAGGAGAAGTGGCTGTGTTATAAATACAATGTAAATGAAAACGTGATTTATATTTAGGAAACGATCAATACTGTCCCTAGTCGGGCTGAAAATAGCGTGATCCAAGTCGAAAGTTATTCGGAGTGGAGATTTGAATTCGAGAGATTTGGGGCGATCTTGATATTGGATAATATTATTGAAAGTGAGTTCACACTACATGCCTGTTACGTTTAACAGGACTCGGGACTCTATTTTACAAACAATCACCAGAAATTCCACTTCTACAGGTTCTTCTTTACATGTGTACACCGTTAAGACAAAACATGACTGTGATGCCTCGTTGGTCTATTGGTCGCTAGCGCTACTGCTGAGCACGAGGTGTGTTAGATTCGATTCCACGGTTGGGCAAAGCGTTATCGGACTTTTCTCTCTGGAATATCTCAGTAGCAGCCCGAAGTCTGAATTTATGACCGGATGATGGCAATAGGCTCGCCCCACTAGATTTGACTATACTTGTAACTGACGAAAAGTGGGCGTACACCTCTGCCAAACCCTTCGGGGATTACAGGTGTGATGTTATGTTATGACTGTTACATCTTGTATATTTAAATTCTTTAAATGATGGTGAAAACTGTATCAAAATCCGTTGCGTAGTTTGGAACTTTAGAAATAAAACACGGTTATACACAGACACGAAAAGCGACTTTATACTTGAATATGTTTGACTAGCTGTGCTGTGCGGTACACTGTTCACGTGCATGACGGAGAACAAATTGGATTTCATGGGTTTGTTCATTTTTCCTGCGCGGAACCCTAATTCTTTTCCTACAACAAAAGTAGCTCAAGTTACTCATATAACATCAGCTATCTGCCAGTGAAAGTACTGTTAAAGTCGGTCCAGCCGTTTCGGAGATTATCCAGAACAAACTCTCAGACCGTAACGTAGTACCGTATTCATATGCATCTATAGTCCATTTGAAATAAGATTAGACATTTAAACACACTTTGTTACAGTCCGTTCAACCGATTTTGACTTCTATTCCGTAGACATAACGATGGCATTAAAAGCAAAAAAGTGGTTACAATACCAACTGTTTACTGCAGATGCCATTTATCACGCTACCAACGCAATAGAAATCAAAATCAGTTAAACGGACTGTAAAAAAGGTTTACTTAAATGTCTAATCTTATTTCAAACGGAGTATAGTAAAAAGAAAGCTGTTATTTTGACATTAGAAACAGACACTTCAATCTATACAAATAAATAAAATTTTAGTGTCTGTTTTTAACGTCGGAAAACAGCTTTTTACTAAAAGAATATGAAAGTATATAACCTTACCTATACCAAACAAACAATTTTGAAAAAAAAAATTAAGTCTGTCTGTGTGGTTGTTCAGTCTAATCTCCGAAACAGCAGAACTGATTTTGATGGGACTTTCACTGACAGATAGCTGATGTTATAAGGAGTAAGTAACATAGGCTGACTTTTTTCACGATAGCACGTTTCCGTGGGATAAAATCCGCGCCCACGTAGGCAAAGCTGCGGCCACAGCTAGTTTTATTTATTTGTATAGAAATAAATATGGTTATAGATGTTACTGGATTTCATTAAGGTGAATGCGCAGTGGTAGAGCGCGAAATTCAAATTTTGTTACGTTTTTTGCAATTTTCAGGTGAGTGTCAGCTTGTTACTTGATCAAAATATGATTTGCGATTATAACATGTACGTATTTACAGATTTATAATCATTAGAATCAATAATACATCTTTCTAAGTTAGATTTGTTCCATAAGAACAAATTTCTTATGGAAAAGTGCTTGTGGAAGAAACCTAACTTATAAGAGATATATTAGACATTGTTTTATTGGTTATGTTAGACAGTGGGTTTAAGCTAATTATGGTAACTTAGTTGCGCTGATCTTATAAAAAAAAACTATCCGGGGCTGTCGCACTTTCAAGAAACAAACTAGTTTTAAAAGTGTGTTATATACTTATAACATATCAATATAAATATGTTCTGGATACAGTCAGTCTCAAAAAGATGTTTAAAAGATTTTCATTAGCTGGTCAACAATTTGTGTTCCATACCTTAAATATATTTTCAATCTCTTTGGTTCCATACAAAAATGTGTTCCATACAAAAACCTTAAATATATTTTCAATCTCTTTGGTTCCATAGAAAGACATGAAATTTGTATTGAATCACTTTGGTTCCCTAACGATGGGTAGTAACAATGAAGTACCTAATGTGTTAAATGTTTTGTGCCGATTAGCTCCATGTAAAATACTAATGTTCAGCTGCATCCGATTAGACTGAGAGCCGATCCCTAACACAGTTGGAAGATTTTGTGTAATATGTTTTGTTGATTACTAGATAGCTATGGACTGCGATTTCGTCTACGATCCAGGATGAAAGTAAGTCCTTACCCAAGTCATGGTCTATCTGTGTGCCAAATTTTATCCTAATCCGTTCAGCCGTGTTAGGGTGTAAGCGTAAAAAACATAAACTTACTTTCGTATTTATAATATTAGTAAGGATAGAACAGATTGTCGACAAAGAGATTGTCAACGATTAATTGTCTACAATCTCTTTTGTCGCTATCGATGAACACATCTTTATGAGACTGACTGTACCTACCACACGTTACGAGCAATATCATGCAAATACGAGCAATTACGAGCAATTCACTTTAAATGGTAAATAGTTATCTTAGAGCAATTTGGTAGTAAACCTAAACCCGACAGTGTTGCGAATAGCTTGCAGCTTGCACGTGTATTGCTCTAACAATGTTTGTTTATGTGCTATTACCCTTAAGTAGGTGGCATGCTGAGGGCAGGTGCGGGAGCGAGTGAGATCTGTATGAAACAAACAAACTATCGAAAAACGAGCAAGAATAGTCGCTGTTGCCAACTGTAACCTGTTAAAAGCATGACATTTAAGAAATATATATCTAGGTACTTATAGTTTTTAATATCCAGTGAATAAGATCCCACTAAATAAAGCATCATCTAGAATGGCAAAAACTTTGTAAATTATTTCCAAGATTATTAACATAAAAATCTTCGCGCGGCCCGATGGAAAATCCCATCGACAACTGACGAACTTTCTTTCAAAGTTACAAATTTCATCCCTATCAGTCTTTCTTAGTGGTCTTTTTCGTTATGTGCAAAATATCATGCTTCTAGGTTAAGTAGATTTTGCCAAATTAATTGCGAGTAAATATTTATTTATGAAATCTTCAAACTATACAGTACACGACAAAACGCGCATACTGAGTATTTGTTCAAGTGTTCAAACACTGAAAATGCAAGAAAATCAAACAAATCGCTAATCATTCAACAACATGTCCTCTGCCTAACCTATTGTGTTGATAGCCCGCGTCTCTTCACAGCTCTCGAGAGCCGAGAAAACCGCACACAACGTACGGGTTCCGCACACAATATTGTACCTGTCTAGGTTTTACTGATTGTATTAGTATGAATCTGTATTGCAGGTAACAGTTTGGTTTAGGTGCCGAGAAGCTCAAACATTGATTGGTGCTCAAAGGAGAATAGATTTGTAATAACATAACATGATATTGCGTCTTGTTTCCCCGAAGGGTTGTTCTAAGAAGTACCTATGGTACACTCAGATTACACCTGCAGGCTTAGCATGACGCTTTCTATTTCTACTCTACGGTAGAATAGAAATCGCTTGTCTACATTTCTCGGTGAAAAATTGTCAACAGTCTATGCGGAAACGTCATTTTTGTCTAATCTTTCGACGACAAAACGCTTGTCTACGGTTCTCGTGCTAAGCCTGCAGTTATGTGTGGAGCCCTGACCGACAGTGGTTTGGACCATATTTCGAAAAATACAGAAAATTTAAATTCAGGCTTTGCATGAGAACTCTCATTACGTTATGATTGCTTATTTATTTTTTGTCACACGTAAGTCAATAACTTATTTAGTAAACAAAAATGTATTGTGGGCGGTAGCACACAGGCAGCTGGCGTAGGCTTATAGCCGTTTGTGACTTGCTGGAGGTCATCATCATCTGTCTAGCATTTTCGCAAATATGTCGGGGTCGGCTTTCAATCATTCCGGATACAACTGAGTACCAGTATTCTAGGGTGTCCGCTCGCGAGCCGCTTGCGAACTGCGCGCGTGTTGCTCGCGTGCGGTTACAACCTACGTTTGGTGCGCCGCTCTAATGCAACTCCGGCAAGGCTCGAGTGAGGTGCACGTGCGCACATAGCTTCTTTCACGTTTGAACTAAATATGAGCGTTAGTTGCGAATTTTCTTCCGAAGATGTCGGACCATACACTTCCGTTAGCATAATTGCTACAGCATCGGCTATTTTATTACTGACAAAAGCTAAAAGGAAAAACAGAAGACGTTGGTGGCAGGTTCCGTTTTTTAAAATAAGACAATATAGTACCAGAGTTGAAAGGCCATGAATTAAGCGGCCACTATGAAAACCGCGGGCGGCACGCGCGCACATCCTGCGCCGCTCGAGTACGGCGCGTAGCTTGCGCGCCAGCGCACAGTGGGCTGGGATTACAAGGTTGGGTCTTAAGAGATCAAATGTATTTTTTTGGTATCTAGGCATAAATTTAAAACGTTTTTACTCTTTGACTTTTTTTAATTTAACGAGTACTTTCGGAGATATAGCCATATCAAATTTGTATGAAGAGTTATGTTATTTTAGTTAAGCAATTTATTCCAATTAAATTGAAATTGAAAATAATGTAGGTATACTAAACGGCCTGAAAACCTGAATACCTACTTAGTTCTTTAAAAAAAAAACAATGTTCGACATTTTCCACCACCATAGGTAGGTATGACGTAATTTGTTTTGAGACTTATTTCCGGGAATCAAGGGATAAGAGTGCGCGAGCGCAACAACAAGTTATGACGTGTCGTAACGTGATTGGTGCAACGATAGGGTATCTACGGAATGTTCGGTTGCATTCAAACGTACTTCAGTGTTCTATTACCCACCATAATAGACGCACTACCCCCACACATTCATTACTTACTTATTTGCTATTTTGTATTTGTGAAAATGTTTGAAAATTTAGTGACAAACCTTGATCTTTTCGTTATTTTAAAAAAAACAGTGGCAGTATTAAAAATAATGACAGTTTGTGTAGTGAGATAAGGTCTAAATTTTTAGTCGAATTAAGTGATGATCACGAAAAGACCTTAAAGTTGTTTTATGCAAAATTTTGTTATAATTTAAATGGAAGATGGGAAAACGCTTATCGTAAAGAAAATATATTCAGAACTAAAAATAGTGAATGGTTACAAGAAAACATAATATGGCCAGACTTTATTAAGTGTTTAATAGGCAGTAATGAAGATCAACCAGCACCGAGTACATCAACTCAGTATGTATCACCATCAAAAGTTTCTGTCGGTGTCTCCACCGAACAAAGCCCAAGAAAACCTTTTTATGAATTAGCGCCTAAACAGAAAAAAAGGCGTGCAGAAAACTTTCATTTATCTTCGGACGAAATAAAATATGCATATTTTGAGCAGTTGAAAGCGGATGGGAATGAGGAGGTTGCTAAAATACTAGAACATTTACTAAAGAATCCCCAAGATGTAAAAAAAGTTAAAAAGTGCAAAAAAAGTGCAAGTTTAAAGAAAAAAAACCTGTGTTTTCTCCGAATGAGGCTTTAGGGTTATTTTTATCACTTAAGCTGACCAAGTGGCAATACAATACTTTAAGAAAAAGTGTTAACGAAAAAGACAGTAGTAATATATTTCCATCTTATTATCAAGTGCAACATGCGAAACAGAAATGCTATCCACCAAATGATGCTATTACAGTGAAAGAAACCTCAGCTAAAATAAAGTTACAAGCCCTATTGGATATAACGACAACAAGAATAATGACGTCACTCGTCATAGATAGTGGTTGTAAAGAATTTACACTAATCAGTAAGTGGGGATTTGACGGTGCTTCTAATCAAGCCAATTACAAACAAAAAATGCAAACAGACATTTTGCATTCGTTAATGTGGATACCCTTGACAGTGATTAAATTAAAACAGTGCAGTGGCCAGTAGTGATTGTGATTTTTACTTATTTATTTATTTATTTTATTAGTCCTTAGTGGATGAGGCCTAAAGGGGAGACCACTACATAAAAAAAACGCACCTAGTTCTTAACCTATATGGTGGTGTGGAATAGAGAACAAAATTTGAAATTGCGACCAAATCGCAGAAAATCGCAACCCGAGAATAGGCGCTAAAATAGGACAAATATACGTACTATGCATACGTAGAGTCAATTCTTTGAGAAAATTTGAGAATTTCGAGATTTTCACATTTTTTTCTTTTGCTTCATACAAAAATTACTTTGGATATTTATAACTCCGAAAATACTAAGTTATCTGAACGACCCTCATAGAAATAATTACTTATAATCGATAGATAAATCCAACACAATATTTAAAATTTCAGAAAAAGAAACTTTTTTTTTTTAAATGCTAAGTCCTTTACCGGCCCGTTTCAGCCCACTGTGCAGCGGCGCGCGGACGGCGCAGCAGCTACGTACGCACATGAAATGCACGCGCACAGTTCGCAAGCGGTACGCGAGCGGCGCATTCGTGGCGCATTCGCCAGGTCTGGACACCCTTACATGGAGCGACTGCCTATCTGACCCTACAACTGTAGGTAACACCTACATAAATGTTGCTTCCCAGTGTTACTGAAAACGGTCATTAGTATTTCATCTAATAAGGTCGCTTTGCCTAAGTTTTCTGGTTCCTATCCTTTATAAGATAAGATAAGATCAATGATTTGCTTAAAACATGGTATACATAGGTGTTAATAAAGAAAATGAGATCATACATATGTTTTAATTATAAAACTATTATAATTTATGTTCAATAAAATCCTTAATATTATAGAAATTGTTTTCATTCAGCCATTCATATTATTTAATTTTGAATAACCTGCATTTTAATATTTTTAATACATTCGGTAATTTATCTACGAAAACCTAAAACAAGTCCTCCAGATGCACAGTCTATTTGTGGCTAAATCCACTAATTCATTAACACAGCTATCCCCTCGGTATTACACATACATACCGGATCCATGCAATGTGCTGCAGATACTCGAGCTACGCTAAATAAAGTAGGGAGCTTTGTACAAGTTCTGTACTGCGTAACTTTGCTTTAAATTTCGTTTCACAATATTTATGTTGTGCGGAAATCTGGAATAAACTATGCGACATCTTTGGTTTAAAAAATGTGCTACCTATTCACTTGGGTTTTTGTCTGTACCCCGTTATTAGAGATAATATTTCTTTTATTATACTTCGTCCGCGTGGACTTCGGAAATTATCCCAACGTACTAACGGGATAACAAGTATCTATTCTGTGCGTAAACTGGGTTATGAACTATCTGTGTGCTAAATTTCATTCAAATCGACGAGTCAGTCGGCTTTAAAATTTCACTAAGTGCAATTTTTGGGAACCTGCCGTTTTGCCAAAATTATTTTGACAAAATTTCAATTTCCAAAGCATTTTTGCAACCTTTTTTATACCAATGCAATATTTGGAATGATTTTAGTACGCACATTTTCATTTGGTCAAATTTTACTCGGCGGAATTGGTATATAATCAAATGATTAATTACAGCAAACTATCTTTAGACAATAAACATTAGTCAAATGATTTGTTATAAAAAAAATAGAAAGACTGTAATAAGAATTTTGGGAATTAGGTTAGGTTAGGTTAGAACTGTGACCACACAACGCACGAGCCGAGCAAGCGAAGAGAGCGTGCCGCGGCAGAGCGGCCGGCGAGTGCCAGAAACATATTTTTGAATGTAAAACCAGAAACTACTACCAGAATCTTAATGTTAATATTATCTGACGATACTAAATATTGGCTTATTATATTTTGCGTGAAATATGTTATACCAACTGAAATATTTGACTACATTAAAATTGGTAAAAGTACCTGCTAGTTGGTAAGCAAGTTATTGTTTAAACGTTCCATTGCCAAACATTAGGTTTGCGTTACAATTATTGGTGAAGAGTTTATTTGCTAAGTAAAACTTTGGAAAATGAAATTATGCGGAAAATTATTTGGGTAGTGATAATTTGTCAATATTCTTTTTGGTGAAACAAGCGTAACCCGCAATTTTTGCACAGGATTAAACTGAACAGACAGCATATACCCATCGGGATTATTCGAAACATGACGGAGAATTAACACAGATAAACATCTACATTTTACATCAGTAATGTAATGTCAGTGTAATATCCCGTTATTTTAATTGATTGCTTATTGCTTAACCAGCTTAAGCGCCAATGTCGGAATTAAATTATGATAGTTCTGAGCCCTCGTGCACACTATGGGGTATATTCATAAACGTTGATTAAAAGTAAGAAATGTTTTAACGTCAAAAATGTATGATAATCATTACTTAACTTTAAGCAACGTTCATAAATAAAGGGATATATAACATCAAGCTATGTTAATATGAGCTGAACTCCCATAGAACAACAAGAAAAAATGTAATAATATTTATTTACGATATAAATAAGTAGTTTAATATAAATAGTAAGATTCCGATAAGATGACTGCTTCGTTGGTCTAGTGGTTGCAGGTGATATTGCTGAGCATGAGGTCCTAGATTCAATTCCCAGGTCGAGCGAAGTGTTATTGGGTTTTATTATCTGGGATTTCTCAGTAGCAGCCTGGAGTCATGGATTTATGGCTATAGACTCGCCCCCTATAACAAGACTGGCAAAATGTGGGTGTATTATACGTATACCTCTGCCCATCCCTTCGGGAAAATAAGGTTTAATGTTGTGTTAATAAGGTTCCTCATATTCCACCAGCTTTCTATCTGGTGCATTTTTTTTATGACCGTTAAATCCAAAAATACTTTAAATCTTTGAATTCCTTAATTAACTATCAATAGGTACTTTTTCTCGGTGAGGAAACCGGCATGTCTTAGAACCAAAAATTCGAAGACATGTGACATCTACCAACCCGCACTGTGCCCGCGTGGTGGATTATGGCCCGCTCCCTTTCACAGAGAGCCTGTGTCCCAGCAGTGGGAACATTATAGGTTGATTATGAAGTACTCAGTCTGTCAGAATGTCGAAAAAGTTAGCCAAAATCAAACTGGTTGCTAATTGAATTGTATAATTAATTATATTTATGACATTGATTTGCAGTCAGTGACTACTTTAACTCACACACTGACTTATTACTTGTAAATATTCTAGGAAAATCGTATACTTACTTTTACAATGTTTGTAAATATGTGAGCACCATGTATCTATCATAAAATTAATTTATCAGTATTGCTTCAATTTCATTCTTTTTACCTATTTTGGTATAGTAATTTTATTCTGGGTGCATCGTTTTCACACATAATTATACAATGATAATTGTATAATGAATGTACTATGTTAAATATTGTATTTAAAACATTTTAAAAGAGTAACGGTGGAGGTTCTTGCCCATTCTTCTCCATACGAAACTACATTTTGGAAGGGGCGATTAGAATAAATTCTATTTTAATGTAAATGTTGACGTTCAAAAGTGCCTTTTAAGTGCCTATTTGAAATAAATGCTGTGACTTTGACTTTGAAAATTGTATTATTATTAACGATAGTTTTTTGGAAGTAGAAAGTTTTTTAAATAATAATAATAATAATAATATTTATTCAAAAGTAAAATTGGTAAAATTAAATACAAAAGTCTTAAAAATAATTAACAAAGGTATTTAAATGTTAGATGCCTGTACTAGGTTAGATAAACCTGTATCACAAGCGACAGGAGCTCATTAACGTTGGTAATTGTAGTACAAAGAATTATTAACAATATTTAAAATAAAAGATGATAACAATAGATGATATTATTCATAACTTAAAAACTATTTTAAAAACTAATGCAACATGTTTGTTTATTTTTACCTTGCTCTACTTAGGACAGCTGTGTTTTCGCGCGTCAGCAGAAATAAAAATAAATATAAGTCAAACGTCGTATAAACGGGTATAGATAGGTAGTAATTGAACGTTATTTTTGCAGCTAGTGACTAAATACTTAGAAATCAACAAAATTGGGGCTTGTAGGCCAGCGAAGTGCAATGTTCATGTTGAGTCAGCAACTGGCGAAGTCGCGTGGCGGAAGTCTGGGCTTGAGCGTGACGTCCTACACGCCCTCATAGTCAATGGAGTTTATATATCTATATTCTGCCATTTTCCTAGCAGGGCACTCAGAGTCTCCCATTTTATGATTGTTGGGCTTTTTAAAACGTGAGCAAGTTGCACATTTCGGTGTGTCAGCTTTTTTCTCGCACACAGACAGCGAGTGTCCAGCTTCACCACAATGACCACACGTTGAATTGACTTCTCTGCATGTTTTAGCTGCATGACCATATTGTTGGCATTTATAACATCTGGTTACCAAGGTAAAGTCCCTGACAGGACAAGATGTCCAATTTATAAAAAGCCTTGCTTGAGAAATCATGGGTTTGCGTATGTGGGCTGGAACTTCAATTATGTAGTTGCAGGTTGAGGAGTCCTTCTTTCCAGATTTGTGGCTCAGTTTGATGGAGGTCAAAAAGGATCCCATGGTTGAAGCTGGTAACTTGTCGGCTAAATTCTGTTCGAAGATGCACCTGAATACCTCATTTTCACTCATATTATTTGGCACTCCTATAACAACAATTCGAGGATTGCGCTTATTGGGTTCGTCGGCGGTGAGACCAGAAGTAGAGAGCAGGACTGCACGTTTAAGTTTATCAGTATCGTGTTTGGTCTCTGTATTGATTATAACTCCTCCGTTTTTGGTCTTGCGAACACCACGTACGTGTAGCTTCATTTCTTCCGGGCGTATGATCTTTTGAACAAGGTCTTTCGTTTCTAAATAGTTTATAAATACTTGATAATTATGTATAGCAAAGAAATGCATATGTTGATATCTCCATCGTGCGTAGCGTACAATATGGTACATTTACTGAGTGATGCTCGTTTCCTTCCTATATACAGAAACGAATTGTTTTGCTTACAATTGCTTGCAATACTTACCATTTTTTTTGCCAAACTGGGCATATTAATAGATTCGTAAGAAAAGTTATCTGTTATAGCTACTACCTTATGGGAGGGGTCTACTATAGAGCTATGAAGTCTTTGCTTAATTTTTGGTAAATATACAAGTCTTATTTAAAACAATCCGTCCAAAATCCTACCGGTCCGTAAATTATACGAATCGGCCATTAAAATACTTCAATCGTGAAACTGATAATATTCTATCATCATTATCAGTTTTACGATTGAATTATTTTCCAGGAACACACTGTCATCCGTTAGTTATTTATTGAAAGCACGTTAAATACAATTTTGTGGATGACTGACAAATGTGCTAATACGCAAATAATGTTTTTGATGTACGTTTATCAGAACATTTTCTAGGTATTTAACGTTGTATATACATTATATATCAGGTATATAATGTTGTTCATAGCAGGTTGTTATAGCAGTGGTGGCTCAGTGGTAACAGCCGACTCACGAGTTGTAGGTCGTGGATTCGAACCCAAGCAAGCAATTTACTATGCTTAAATTATTTCATCACCACTGCTTGCAAAACGATGACGGAAACCATCGTGAGGAAACCGGCATGTCCTAGAACGACAAAATTTAAGACATGGTGAAATCCGCCAATCCGCACTGGACCCGCGTGGATTTGTGGCCCACTCCCTCTCACAGAGAAGGCTTGTGTCCCAGCAGTGGGAACCAATTATCATCTTCTTCACATGGTCTGACCAAGATTATGTCCGAACTCTAAAAGAGACTGTGACTTCTGAGTTTGTTTCGGGCTTTCTTCTCAGAGTAGTCAGATAGGAAACGCCGACCTCATCTAGTTTTTTTTAAATATGATTGACGTGAAAAAGTGTTTGTAGAAACCTACATACAGAAATGAAATAATTTATCAATGTTAAAAGACAAGATCATCTAATAACAAAATAAAACACGCACATAATCTTAAACATAATTTCCGAATGTAACATAAAGCAATTTGGACGTAAAATAAGAAAACATTCATTGTGCACACAATGAACGTAATAAGCGTACGTTCCCACGCTTTTAGCCCCGCCATCTTTGTTTTGTGACGTCACTTGGTATAACTCACGGGATAACGGTGTTTTGGTTTTCTTTAGGGCTTTTATTGTTTGTGGTATGTCGTTTGGTACTGTTATTGTTTTTATAATTGCCTTCTTTACTCTGGTTTTGCAGATAAATGCAGTG
Source organism: Antitype chi (assembly GCA_947359405.1). Lineage (NCBI taxonomy): Eukaryota > Metazoa > Arthropoda > Insecta > Lepidoptera > Noctuidae > Antitype > Antitype chi. The sequence continues at coordinate 2,187,907 of OX375823.1, forward strand.
GTATTTAAACGAGAACCACATTCTACAATTTATACAGGAGGAAAATTTTGAGTATATCATGGAAAGGGATGCACAGACGTGCGCGTAGGCAAGCGATTTGGCAACTTCATCGTCGCGCCCTTTTTTCTTAGGAACCGTCAAAATGAAGTAATTGACCGCTAGCTCAACGCATTGAAAGACGTAAAGGTGACATTATTTAAAGCTTATTGTCAGTCTTTTTATACGTGCAGCCTATGGGCCAACTATGTGCAGCGAGCGTACAGCGCCTTGCGCGTACAGTACAACAATGCGTTTAGGGTGCTGCTAGGGCTGCCGCGATTTTGCAGCGCTTCTACGATGTTCGCGCAGGCGCAAACCGATGACTTTTTTGCTATTATTAGGAAGCGGAGTGCCTCGCTACTAAGTCGCTTCCAACGCAGCACTAACAGTATCCTGAGCGTATTGTCCGAGCGGTGGGACTCGGTGTTGCTGGAGAGGTGGATGCACCTGCATGCCAGTTCGTCACCATTTATTAAGTGATTATTGTTTTGATCGAATTAATTTTAACCTTAGACCATAATTGTGAATGTGATGTAACTTTATTTTTTATTAACTTTAATTTATTATTTTTTATTAACTTGATTTTTTTATTTTATTAATTTTAATTTATTATTTTGTATTAAATTTGACTTATTATTTATTTGTTAATGTGTATTGTAATTTATATGAGATAAATTCCTGAAATAAATGATTATTTAATTTAATTTAATTTAATTGCCAACTTGCTTCATGTTGTGAACTCTGCGATGAATGCATTGCTTATCGGGCGCGCGCTAAAATTGATACCTACTCAAATTTTCTTATTTGTTTTGATAGTTTATGATTAAAAAAATTACTAAATTAGAAAATAAAAAAAATACGCTGATAATAATTCGTGTCTCGTTCATCATCATCATCAACATTTAAGCCGAAAGACGTCCTCTGGACCTTCTTCAAGAGGGGTTTGCCTTTGGGCACGCCACAATTGCGAAGGGGTCCGCTAGGGTCGATGCCTGCCAGGGTCGCGGATTTGTCCGAAAGAGTTACCGTGGCCCTAGTACAGGCAAGTGAAGGAACACGGGTGGGATTTATTCAGTAAAAGTCTGACACGCCCTCCCGCTCTGCCCAGAGCTGCAGAAATCATTTGATGATTTCCCACAACAAAAAAATAATATAAGTGGGGTTTGCCATAGTCGCCACGCTCGGGGGTTGGTAATCGCAGTATGGTAAAATGCATGGAGAACGCTGCTGCCCATTTCCAGTAAGTCCCTTAGTCGCTTTTTACGACACGCACGGGAAGAAATGGTATGGTGCTATTTATTCTTTACGTCCCGCACCACACGGAACCATCAACCAATTCGTGTCTACTTGAAGGCAATAACTTAGTTTGCACTTACTAGGACGATAGCTACGCGATTTCTAACAATAATTTAGATTTGGGAAATGACAATTTATAATTGTAACAGTTACTGAATCTCCTTTTTCGAGTTGGCGCAAGTTTTCAATTTCATCCTGTTTAAAAAAGCATCGATTGTCATAGTTATAATTTATATCGTAATTACCACATCAAGAAACAAAGAGATGTATATCTTGAGAAATAATGTTTAGTAAATTTCACCACCAGACTTCACACACCCAAAAGCACTTAATTCTCATATCATGAAAACGTCTTTCTACTACACAATAATTTAAGTTAGATAACTTCTTATTACATTTTACCTGAAGTTTTGATCATAATTAGAATTTTTGTTTATTTTTTTAAATAATTACATCCCCAAAATAAATGTAAATTTTTGCCTTACTTGGGCAGACACTGGACCACACGACACTAAGAATCCCAGTGTGGGGTTTAGGGCATTTGTAAAAATCTAGCACCTAAGGCTCTTGTTTAATCTGTTACTTGTTGTTTTTAGGGTTCCGTACCCAAAGGGCAAACGGGACCCTTTACTAAGACTCCGCTGTCCGTCCGTCTGTCTGTCTGTCTGTCACCAGGCTGTATCACATGAACCGTGATAGTTAGACAGTTCAAATTTTCACAGATGATGTATTTCTTTTGCCGCTATAACAAAAATATTGAAAAAAAAAAACAGAATAAAATAAATATTTAAGGGATTTTTTTGCCGTTTTTATAGATAATGGTACGAAACCCTTCGTGCGCGAGTCCGACTCGCACTTGGCCGGTTTTTTTGTTATATCTTTCCTACCGTGTTTGTTTTCTGAACTGAATAAAGTTTTTATTTATTTAAATATAAGGTAGCTAGATAATATTCTGGCTAGAATGATAATGTAACACCGTTTTATATAAAAAGACGCCTTTGAAATAACATTTGTAAAATTCTTCAAACGGCCTCTTGAATTCAACACTCATACAACCACCTCATCAGATTACTTCGTTACAACACAGAACAATATCAGCATGTGGGGCTAGTCTGAATAATTCATACGGCTGGATTGGGCGCCAATCTGGGAATCAGTTGCAGAGGCATCAATAGGCAGGAATTTAGCTTGTATCCGGAGTTTATGCTGGTTATCTGATCAGCAACACTGATCTGTGGGGCAATTCCGAACGTTCGAATTTTAATCTCAGTCTCAATCTGTCAAAAATAATTCTTATTTACCTACCAATCTAAATTGTTAAATAATAATGAATTTTATTCATGAAAAATGAAACATCTACCAACCCGTACTGGACCCGCGTGGTGGATTACGGCCCAATGTCTTCCTCTGACAGAGAGGAGGAGTGTGTCCCAGCAGTGGTGACGTTATAGGCTGATAATGTTTTGTTATTTTATTCGTTATGTATCATGTGTTATGTTATGAATTATCAGTAGGTATAATGCGAAAAATTCGGTGTCACAATTTAAACTTGTATCTTTTGGCACTAAATAAAAAAATAAAAAAAAGAGTAGTTTAAAAAACTAAAAAACACGCTTTAAAACCCAAACTAAAAAAGGAGAAAATAATTTTAAAAAGCGTGGGGTGTTTTTTGAGGTATTTTCATAATCAATTAATGTCAAGCACCCCACGCTTTTTAATTGAATTAAATTATTTTCTCCTTTTTTAGTTTGGTTTTTTAAAGCGTGTTTTTTAGTTTTTTAAACTATTATTTATTTTCAATTTTTTAGTTCTGCTAACTACAAAAACGTGATTTTTTTTCTCATTTTTTTTTTAAATTATTGAATTGTCATCGGTCCTCGACAAGTTTACAAAGTTTCAATGAAATCTGACCGTCTAAAGTGGGTCAAAATCGCGCTCAAAGGAGTCGGTTACATACAAACAGACCAACAAACAACCAAACAAACAAACATACAAGTGAAGCTAATATAAAGCGTGTAATAATCCCTACTAATATCATAAATGCGAAAGTAGCTCTGTCTGTCTCTCTGTTACTCTTTCACGCCTAAACCGCTGATCCGATTGTCATGAACTTTGGCAGAGATTTAGCTTGGGATATCGAGAAGGACATAGGCTACTTTTTTACGTGATAACTGACACAGACAAAAGCTAGTTATTACATAAACGTGGAAGACAGGAAAACATCAGTATACCAGTGTACCACTAAAGCATACTATCTATAGCTTCCTCAGAGGTGAACAGAACCTATCCGTGTGTTTAGGTGCATATCAACCCACTCAGCAGTAATGTGGTTTGTATATTACCGTGATTTAGTGGGGGAACGTCCGAGTACGTCTATAACTGCCTTAAGGGACCATTAGGTTCGGTTTAAGCTACTGTATGTACAAAATGCCTAATGCCTTAGCCTGTGCCCCACAAGGTATGGTTTGTTTGGCTTCCAGTGTTATCTAGTGCGACTAGTTGTATTTTTACTAGACCTTCGGACGTTCTTTAATAACCTGTCTGCTTTTATAAGCGTGAATTTGGCTTGGAAACACACTCATAGCCGTACCTAAAAAACGTACATAACGTAATGTAGGTAGGTAAACCTATGAAGGTTATACAAATATTTGGCCATCTAGCGCCCTGTCGCGTACAATAGAAGGTCGTCAACCAAAAGCCCAGCCCGTGTAGCTATCGATACATTTTATCCAAATGTTTCTGGGTGGTATCACAATTTCCGTCTAAAGTTGTAATCATGACCATTATTTATCATTTATTTGTCAGAATATGGTACGTTATATGGTCTTAAGATTAGTCAATGGTATCATCACATTCTGCCAAGTGTGGCGTACAAATTTAAGGTACAGTCACAATTTGGTAAATAAACTGTTTGTTTTATTACTTATGTATATTAATTTAAAAAAAAAACGGTTATATCCATCGGTTTCTTAATAAACTTCAACTAAATCCGACAGACCCTGCTTACTTATCTCTTTTGGTGAACGTAGATACATATATTTCAGGACAGAGATTATTTTTAGTTTTAACATTATTGATTGTATGATCACGAACTAAAATTAGACTTTGTAAAAATAATATCATAAACATAATTTATTAAGTATTCAAAAGTATCATCATAAAGTCTACCTATAGATAAGTTATCCCAAAGGTTTCTCAATACCCTGTTAAGTCCTAAAGTGATGGGGAACAACCCTACACAATATTGATTTTATCCTGTCCTTGTACCTGAGACTATTTTCTGTCAGTAGAATTCTCTTTATTGCTTGACCCGAAAATGAATCCCGATACTGTAAATTCCACAGAAGTAGGTACTACAAATGAAGGTACATTTCGTCGTATTTTCAAGTTCCTCCATTGTCTGTTTTACTTTGATCTCAGTCACAGCGTTCCATCAAAGAAAACATTGACACAACTATTCCCCTGTGTGTTGAAGACTTGAAGTAAATATTTCGTACACAATACGAGATTAAATGTACATATACGTGACATGCCAGTAATTCGGCCAAGTAGATAATGCTTCGGTAAATATGTATACAATTTGCTAAATAAATAGGCAGGAATTACACAGTAAATTAGTCTGTTTATAAAATGTTGGATTTGTTTTGACGGATTAAGTATTTAGGCAATGTGGACATGAGTTTAGTTTGTTTTTCTGTTTCAAACTGGATCCTCATTTTGCTTTTTAGCCGACTACGGTGAAGGAAAAAGGAGGGTTATGATTTTGACCGGTATGTATGTTTGATTATCTGTTCCCTCATAACTTCTAAACAGTGCCCCGGCTATCTCCTGTACGTCGTATAAAGATGTATTAAATACGTGTATGTAATGTGTGTAATATACGATAAATATTGAATAGTTTGTACTTGCACAACAATTTCAAATGAGAATATTTTGTTGTTTCATGGTTTTGAGTATATTGTAATTTGCCATAATAGCTGGGTCTATAAAACATAAAACTTAAAATACTTACATATTATTAAAAGTAATAAATCGTAATAATTTAGTTTCACTTAGCATTTTCATATAAAGTATCTTCTGATGAAATCAAATATCTAGTATTGTATTAAGAATCATAATTACCTATGTTGAATTCATGGTTACAGTTTGAGCGTCGAAATACTTGTCACCCTGTATAACTGATAAATAAAACATCGTAACTTACTTCAAGGAGACGTAGAGCCTCCATCATTTATCAGTTCTTAACAATGTGCTTTCAGGAAAAAGTTTTCAGCATCAGTAAATACAATTTATTGCTTTTCGTAACGCGTAGTCGATTGTAATGAGACATGACAAATTCTCGTATTTTCGCATACTCTGTCGAAATATTAGGTAGTGTATGACTTTCTATTACTCATTCGGAAAGGTCTGAAATCTATTGATGTTGCTGCTACAAAACTTTGCATAACGTATGGAAAAACAACGCTGTACAGTCACGAGCAAAAATATGAGCAGCTAGGGACATATATCTGATTACATGATTCATCCATTAATATCTGTAGACAAAATTACGGTAAATATGTATCATTTGTGGAGGGCACATACAAGAAGTAGCACAAATATGTGTCATCGAAAGAACAACTAAACTATCTGATGAAGCATGAGACGCCAAAATGTTGGATGTGGCTTAAAAATTATGTGTCACCTTAAAAGATAACATAAACAAATCCGATAATATTGCATCAAAGGTATGCAATAATATTGGACATGTATTTCGTTATAAATATCTGCCTACTCAGTTAAATGTAGAAGAATGTAATACCGCGTGGTGATGTCCGATACCCAGTTTGTCTTGTGAGATAGTTTTGGCCTTCCACAAATGATCACAGTCATATTAAATGTATATTTGCCGTCATCTTGACGACAGATATTAATGGATAAATCAGGAAATCAGATATTATTGCAAAACTGTCGATAGTAATATATTTTGGTGCGTGACGGTACTTATTAAGGTACTTAACTTTCACAGTTAAATAATAATAACTGTCGGTATTAAAATGTTGTAGGCTAAACGACTATCGATTAACCAAGTTTCAATTTATATGAGAGGTCTTTGTTTCCTATCCGACTACCATAGTTAAGAAAACAACTAAACGACCTCGGAGGTCAAGGTCTCTTTTAAATTTTAAAGCCCAACCGGTCTATTCCGTAATAATCTCATCGTGAAAACTCAGGTGAAGTGAGCTAGGAGAGAGCTGTCAATCCCCGGCATTAGGTTTATGACAGCTCACTTCAAGCTTAGTTTGCGCAAGTTTTTACCGTGACATTATTACAGAATATACCGGGTGACATTTCTTTAATTGTCTCAGCTGATGTGAAATCTTTTTCAGGTTTATGTGTCTTGAGGAAAAATACTATACAGTTTTTAATCGATCTGACACTTGGTTGTTTTTTAGTCGATTCACACGATTTTACTTGCCCGTTACGGTAATCGATACCTTTAAATACTATATTATTTTCGATAGGCGACTCACGCATACAGCTACTTTATTTGGGGGCGAATCAGCAACTCCAGAAATACGTATTATACAATTGGTACGTTTTGTATTTTATACAATAGAGTTATGAAAAAGGTCACTGCAAGTACAAGCAATGAAGGGTGTTAAACGTATTTTTGGAGTTGTCGATTCGTCCATGGAAAACAATATCTATATATATAAAACAAAGTCGTGTTAGTTACACCATTTATAACTCAAGAACGGCTAGGCCAATTTTAATGATATTTGATTTTTTAGATTTGTCTTCGCCGGGAATAGGATAATAAGTATTAAAATATGATATTTATTAATAAAAAATATCAATCAAAACAAAAAACTAGCCGTTTATTTTTAACAATACGCAACACGATGCAACTGACAGCACACGTCATGTTATTTGTATTTTATTTTGAAAAAAAAAATACGCAAAACTGAAATGCATGTAGGTTCATTGGGACGTGTTGCGAAATTCTAAGAGAGAATTTACCAAAATTCTTACGGGAACGGGAAAAGACAGAGTAAAGTTTGTGCGCGTACGAAGTCGCGGGTAAAAGCTAGTATTATTTAAAAGTGTATTCAATATATTATGTAAAAGTAAATTCCTGCGAATTGAGCCATTTGGCACGTGATAACGGTTTATTAGGCAAACCGGTGTCTGTTTAAAGGCAAAAATAAAGCAAGTTTTATCAAAAGAAAATGTTACTTTTCAGTGAACCAAAAGACTTTAATATTGTGACGTAAAAGACTGAATGAAAAAGGTTGAAAGAAAAAACGTATTTGATGTCCAAATTGGAAAATCTTTTTAAGTATATAACTTTAATGACCTGTTGAAAACTCAGAATGGTCCGAAATGTAAAGACAAAGTGAACGAAAAATGGGTCTGAAATTTTTGTTTAATTTGACGGTGAGTCATAATTTTCTCTTAGCTGATATTTCTTGAATAACTTATGGAGTGTACCAAATAATAAAAATAAGAACGGTTTGTTTACAACTCAACATCGAAAATTTGCTAGTTTATGAAAAATAAATTGGGCGGGAAAAAGTTCTCCTCTCTCCAAAAGAAATCTGGGTGTATTTATAATTACTAGTTTATAGCAATGTAAAGTTCTTAATGAATATTTGAACATTTTAATTAGAACTGAAATTATGAACTCTACATAACATGCTGATTATTCAGAACTGCTGTAAACATTAAGTAATTAGAAAAGAAACGTAGTCTAGACGCCCAGCATTTCTTAAACATTTGTTTTAATAAAAATGTCTGATTACACTTTTTAATCATACCAAAATTAGCAAGCACTGGCCACGTGAAAGCCAGTCATGCGAAAATTCATTAAGAAACAAAGTATTTTTACAAATAGAATTTTCTGCAATAATTAAAATACAAAAAAAGTAAACGTTTCTTTTTATTTGGTGTGCACGATTCGATTACAGCCAGTGTTAATATTTTGACGAACGTGCACACGGTACTTCTCTTTTACTATGACACACTTGACTTCAATTTTGTTTTGAGTTTATTTAATGCACTTGAATTGGAATGCATACTAATAGCCACGAGGGAAACACACTAGTTTAGTGGACAGGGCAAACCATACCTTTGCCTGAGCAAAGACGATGAAGGAAAGATAGTACGTGCCTCGCTTCGATTGCAAAGCAGTCCAAATGGACGAAAACGAATGGAAAAAGTACGACTCTTCCTGAATCTGCCTTCCAACTGATGGGAAAGCTTCCATCTATACTAGCAAAGAAGACGCCAGTAAGTCTTGCAAAGTTGCAACGGTTGCTCTCGCGTGTACGCTGAGGAAAGCAAGAAGACTTTCAAGAGATGTGAAAAAGTTGGATGCGTCCGCCTTCAGACGGGTAGTAAATCTTGCATCTGTGTCTGCAAGAAGAATGGGAAAATGGGAATTGTTCTCTACGAGTGAAATGAAGCCTAAACTGCGGAAATTGCGTTTGTGTTCGGCGTTTGTGTTTCTACCACACGAAGGTGGCAATTGCGTTTGTGTCTGCTGCGACGCGATAGGCAACATCAAGGTCTGTGAAGAAAAATTTAATAAACTCTAAGTTTCAAACGATAACAAACATACTTGTCAGTTATTTTATTGGACTGTATTACGTAGAGATGACGTCTGACAGAAACCATTATTGTTCGAAACGTCAAAATTACAAGTGTAAGAAACAAAAAAATATAAGGAGGTAAAAAGGCATCGCTTTGAATAAAACGTGACGATGAATTCATAAAGACTCAAAAAACTTCTGGTTTCAATTGTTAATTTTATAATTTCCAGTAATTATTAAGCAATGCCAAGTACAGAGGCCAGCACATCAAGCTACCCCAATCTGTCATTTCTTTGATAGTTTATCAACTTTATTGCAAAAGAATAAGGTTCAAGTTCAATTGGGAAAAATTGCCAGTTTGGGATAGCTTGATATGCTGGCGTCTGTACTTACAGTGTGTACGACAAGAGCGTGAGAGCTGATAATTATGACCTCGAACCTAAGTTGCTGATTATCCATAAATACTTTCAGCTAACATTAAGTAATTTGAAAAGAAAACCTAGTCTAGACGCCCAGCATACCTATCTTAAATATTTGTATTATTAAAAAAGGTCTAATTACACTTTTTAATCATACTAAATATTAGCAATAGCCACACGAAAGCCAGGCATGCAATCATTCATTAAGAAACAAAGCTTTTTGAAAAGAGAATATTCGGCCATATTTAAATATTAAAAAAGAATACGCCGCCGTTTCATTTGGTGTGCACGACTCGATTACTGCCAGTGTTAATATTTGAGGGCGGTTACGCTCTGGTTGTCAACGTCCCGTGAAACCGGGACACGGGATGTCCCAAATTTTAGGCCTGTGCTAATAATATCCCCGACACACAAATATTTTGGAAGTTTTCACTGTAGTCATTGCTTGCATACGGTTTTGTTTGTGCGAAATTATAGAGAGAACCTTTATTTTTGATTCAATGTTCCATGCTGAGGCGACGGCTGCATTTTTATTCTGTAATGTACCTATCAGGGAATAAATAATTCAAAACTACCATTTACACTTTATTAAAATGAGTCCAATTTCTCACAAGACTACAATTTTGCACAAAGCGTCCCCAACCAGCATATTTCTAGAAATCAAATCAGCATGAAAGACAAATAAAACGTTTTAAAATAAAACTGTCCCGAGCAAAAATTCATATCCCGCATTTCATCTCGACGTATTGTCTTTGTCATTGGCAACACTAGAATGCAAACTACTCTGTCATTTCGTTTTGTGCAACGACTTTATTATTTATGGTTTGTTTTCTCTTTGGAATAGCAATTGTTTTGTTTTTATTGGCTTTTGGGGCTATAAATTAAATTATATTATCGTAATAAATAATGAGTTTGGGGCTGAGTTTTGGTTTTGATAACTTGTTCGTGATGTGATTCAATTAGCATTTTTTTGATAAAAATAAAATTAAAATGCTATGTTTGTGAGTTATGTAAGTTTACTCAGGTTTTATTATGATTTAATGTTGAAGCATTTACATGTTTCAACATTAAATCATTAGTATTATTTATTTTTTGTCTTAATGAAGTACTTATTACGCACAAAACAAAGTCACTTGAAAGAGGCTTTTTTTATTGGGAAATCATCAAATAACTTCTCTCGCTCTGGGTGGAGCAGGAGGGCGTGTCAGTCTTTTACTGACTAAAACCTACCCGTGTTCCCTCAGTTCGTGTGTGCCAGGAGCTGCGGTATCTCTTTAGAACAACCCGCGCCCAACTTGAAAGAGGCTTACGTACATATAATTCCTCGTAGTAAACCTTTTTGGGCCAAATTAATCGGAAAGGACTTTTGTCTACACCATTCTAGGTCAAGTTGATGGATTGATCGAAAATACATTCTTCTAACATCCTGAATCCAAGATGTCGGAAACCTTATTTCCATCGATACATCTTACAAACACTTTGTTATCCGGCGTTTACTTACATTTCTATAGAATATAAGTTACATGGCAAACTTCCCTTAGGTATCAATTAAGCTATATCCGATGAAATGTTATAGGGTAGGGACTTTTTACTTAGACTTCACATATGTAGGTACAGACAACAACAAAAAAATGGTATAATAGGTACCGGGTTTATAGGCAACAAATAAATACTGTCTGAGTATTATGAAGACAATATTCCTAGCATTAATAACATAACCCGTTAGTTATCGTTTTTTTTTTAAATAACGCCAATATTGTTTTGTTTAGCCGAAATTCAGGCTATATTTGTGCTGCCAAAACGAGTATTTCGAGCAACTCATAACTTAATTTGTAGGCATACTCTGAGGGAGTAATATTAATCTAAATTCTAAACATAGCGACATTCATAGCATTCAAATACCTACTAGATTGATTGTGCCCACGATTAGGCTCCAAAAAAAGAACTTGCACTGGAAAATCACAAACTAAACTAAACACACAATCGTACAACAATTATAAAAATAATTATTTGCTATGCAAGGCTGCAAAGTTGTTTTTTAGCGCGAGTAGTTCAAATATAGAATCCTGAGCGTAGCGAGGCTTCCAAAGGTACGAGACGCAGAATACCTTTGCTGCCGAGCGAAACACAATTTTTCACCTCACTTCAGCGAGGAAAATGCCAGGTGCAAGAAAAACAGCCTAAATAATATAATAAATTAGTGTAATTCAATGAAGGATAGCATTGTACTGTAGCATTCGAAAACGTTTTCACGCCTTTAGAATGTCTCCGTGTATTGAAAAAAATTGTACGCTTTTATGTACTTTTGGAGCGATTTTTCCGGAAGATAACTCAAGTCGGCAATATATACCTACCACTTGCACTAACTCTGCAGGTGTTAAATTTATATCTGCATCACTGCTAGAATCGTTCATATTTTATGATTTCTTACGATTTTATCAAAAAACAAACCAAAACTATGGAAAGCGAATTGAATTGAGACGATTTCTTTTTTAAGTTACTTTTTTTTTCATGCAGTCATTCTGCTGGCCAGTCTGATTATTCTAAAAATGGGGTTGGCGCACTGACATGAAATAAGTATTAATGCATTTTCAGTGGACTGGCTGTATAGAAAATTGTTGAATAGAAAGGTTCTAATTTCAAAAATTATTTCCACGCTAGCGGGTAAAATGCGTTTTTGCACGCAGATTTCGAATGACAAACAGAATCTTTCCGAGGTTGCGAGGTGAAAATTACATTTCTTGGCAGTAAAAAATTAAAACAAATCAGAAAGTCCTGCACAAGGCCAAAAGGCTGGTCGTAAATGGGTGGTAAACTCAGCATGAAAAAATTGTAATTCATTTAAGTGCCAAAATGCCGTTTTTACAACAAACTTCCAAGTTTGAGAACTGAACCACAATTAATTTAAATATTTTACTAAACAGAAACTCTGTCAAAAAGGTTTTTATAAAGTTAAAGATTACTTGAATGACAAAAAAGCTTTTTTTTGAGTTTGGGAAATCATTAAATAACTTCTCCCGCTCTGGGTGGAGGGCGTGTCAGACTTTTACTGACTAAAACTCACGCGTGTTCCCTCAGTTGCCTATGTGCCAGGGGCCACGGTATCTCTTTCGAACAACCCGCACCCCTGGCAGGCATCGGCCCTTGTGGACCCTATCAGTTGGTGCTGACCTGACAAAAAGGCTTGGGGTTAATTAAGCTACTCCAGTGTACAGCCGAGCAATAAACTATTACTATCAATCAGGAATCAGAGTAATATTAAGTTCTCGCGATAAACTGCCTAACTTTATTTTGTTCGTCTTTCGTCGAATCTTCGGCTAAAGTTTCTGGTCATTTCCTCTTGTTCTCAGGCCCTTTCATGGAGTCATCTAGTCACGCTTGAAGAAAAAGTTTGTATCTACCTATGTATTACAATGAAGTAAGATTCTTTTGTAGTGTAGGTAATGTTTATTGTTTAGTAGTTTTGTTATGAACGTGGCCGCGTGCGAAGGTATTCAATGTGGAAACTTTTTGGCTAAATAGTTTTGTTTGATGCGCTGGAAATACATAATAATAATATAATATTTTTAATTATTACTTTAAAACTACGATATACAAAAAACAAAAGGACACTTAGGCGTCGAAGTATTCCTCCGCATCGCTGTCATTAGGAAACGTGCCCAGAAGACTGGCAGCATTGCCACGTTGAATGGCAATGCTAATTCTTTGGCCAAAGAACGAACCAGCCCTCTGGTCACGTGAAGTGTCGACCAGCCGGCGAGAAATTTCCTTAAAGAGGAGACGTGCACTCGGGCCCCATGACCCGAGCGTTTCGACCCCAAACGGCTCAAAACTGTAGTTACCCATAAGGTTACAGTATTTACGCCGCTTGAGGGTCTCAGCAACAGCAGCAGCGGCGCCAGCACAGCCCGCCGTGCTAGGAACATGGGATGGCGCAAGGGTGTCGACACATGTTGCGTCCCACACCAGAGGTCTTCCCACCTTCCAAGGCAATAACGTCATGCCGTCTGGTCTCTTCCTATCGTCACGTACCAAGCCGTTTGGTTCTAATACCGCTGGTACGCCGGCGGTGACAAGGGCTCGACGAATAATATCGTTGATGCTGGCGTGGCGTGCTATGCGACCTGCGCTCCTGCAGCAGGACAGGCCATGGTGCCCGAGACTGTCGACAGCTTCACCGCAGTGACACCGATGCGGAGCAACACAAGGTGCGCCCAAGCGGAGACACGTAGCGAGCCGAAACGATGAGTCATCCATCATAGTGCCTATGGTGGATGACGGGAGCGCCTGAAGCCACAAGCCTGACTCCCATTCTCCCACAGCCAGCAGACGGGCACGCTCAACAGTATTAGGTGACGTATTTAACAGGTTATTCCGTATAATACTGCAGAGCGGCACGTCCCACCGTCTCTGGGAGGATGGGTTGTCAGGTAAAACCGTTTTGGGACAAGCCATTTTCCAAGCGTTCAAAGCATCGGTCAAACACGGTACTTCAAAATCAACCAGTGAGGAAGATAAAATATTCCTGGTTAATTTATCTGTACTGTGGACCGAGGAGAGGAAGGCCGGTAAACTTATACTTGAAATTTTGCGGACGCCGAGACCACCCAGGCGAATGGGAAGTGTGGCTTGCTGCCACGCTCGGTCGTCCAGGGCCACATTTAGGATTGAAGTTAGTGTATTTCTAATAATTTGGTCTACTTTTTCTAAAAGTTGTGGATGCTTAACGGCTTAACTCCTGATTAACGGCTGGACCGATTCTGATGTATTTTTTTGTGTTTATGGTTGGGTTTCTGGATGGTTTAGATTCACAATTGGACCCGGTAGATGGCGCTGCGAAGCCAACGTTCGGGCAGGGTAGCTGATTTCAAGTAAAGGTAACTGAAAAAAATGGGACTACCTCGTTGTGTGATCGCAAGCGTCACTGTTATTGGGTTTTTACACGCTTTATATTAGCTTCACTTGTATGTGTTTGTAACTGACTCCTTTAGACGCGATTTTGACCCACTTTAAACGGTCAGATTTCATTGAAATTTTATTAACTTATCGAGGACCGATGACAATTCAATAATTTTAAAAAATAAATTGAGAAAAATGAAAAAAAATAAAATAAAAAAACAAAAACTAAAAAATAGAAAATAAATAATAGTTTAAAAAACTAAAAAAACACGCTTTAAAAACCAAACTAAAAAAGGAGAAAATAATTTAATTCAATTAAAAAGCGTGGGGTGCTTGACATTAATTGATTATAAAAATACCTCAAAAAGCACCCCACGCTTTTTAATTGAATTAAATTATTTTTTCCTTTTTTAGTTTGGTTTTTTAAAGCATGTTTTTTAGTTTTTTAAACTATTTTTTTTTTTAACTGGAATTTCTCAGTAGCAGCCCGGAGTCAGGTTTAGTGCCCGGTTGATGGCAATAGACTCGCCCTATTACATTGTACTTAAAAATAACTGGCGACATGTGGGTGTACTATAGGTACACCTAAGCCTAACTCTACGGGACTTTTTTGTCTGAATTATGAAAAAAAAAACCGTTCAAGTATCGTTTCATTTGATTTTGTGAAATTTAATTTCAGCTTCAATAAATTATTGCTTATTTTAAGCACTCTTCTAAAGTCTTTTTTGTTTGAATAGCTGATTGCTTGCAATTTAAGTTGGCTAGACAGATATTAAAGTGTAAAAAACTTACTAGAAAGAAGTTTTTGTTTTTCTCAAACAACAAAATAACGTTTTGTATTAGGTTTTGCTGTTAGTAGCACTTATTGACGAACAAGCATTTGCTTCCTATGAGACTTGTGGAAGCTTTTAAATTAGATTTATTTGCATCACTCAAGACTCGATTTAGTTATTTTTCATGTTTCTATACTCTTGCGCCATCCCATCTTCCTGGCTCAGCATGTTGTGCTGAGGTTGCTGCTGCAGAAAACCTCAAGCGGCGTAAGGGTAACAACCTTATTGGTAATTATATTTTCGAGCCAGTTGGAGTTGAAACCCTCGGGTCGTGAGATCCGACTACTCATGGTTTGGTTAACGAAATCACCAAACGGCTGGTTGACACTTTACGTGACACAAGGGTTGGTTTTTACCTTGGCCAGAGGCTAAGATTGCCATACAACATAACAATGCCGCCAGTCTCTTAGGTACATTACCAGTCGATAGCGATGCGTAGGGTATTTTAGTTTGAACCCATATTTTAGTTTATTCATAGTTTTTTTTTGGGTGGGAAATCATCAAATAACTTCTCACGCTCTGGGTGGAGCAGGCTTTTACTGACTAAAACCCACCCGTGTTCCCTCAGTTGCCTGTGTGCCAGGGGCCGTGGTATTTCTTTCGAACAACCCGCACCCCTGGCAGGCATCGGCCCTTGTGGACCCCACCAGTTCGTGCTGACATCTCTTTGAGGCGCGCGTGGAACACACCGCGCCGTCGACCCGGGCTTAGTCCTTACCGGACAGCGAGCTACCCATTACTCGCCGTCCGCAAGCCCGTGCCTACGGTGGCTGAGAATCAGCCTGGGATTCCCGACGCCCAGGGCGTCTCCCGCCGCGACTACGGCCATGAGGGCACATATTATTATACTGCCTCTCACTCACGTGCGCCGCCTCCCTCTTCGCGAGCAATACTGCTTCGCACAAGGAGGTGACTGCTAACCATGCACTCTCGCTCCGTACCATGGCCTGGACCAGGGCCGGACGCGAGAGATCGCCGCCGCCGATCGCCTCCACGAGGATACGGCGGTACTCCACCCAAGCCGGGCAGACCTTCACCGTATGCTCCACCGTGTCCTCAGGGCGATCTTCGCAATGGAAACACCCGGGCGTTTCCTCCCGCCTTATACGAAACAGGAACCTACAGAAACAACCGTGTCCGGTGAGGATCTGCGTCAGGCGGAATGTGAGGACGCTATGCCGCCTCTCAAGCCACTCCTCAAAGAGGGGACTTACCGCCGCTATCGTGGCGTGCCCAGTTTGTTCATAGTTGATTAGTTAAGTTAGTAGGTACTTATATTATGATATTTATATTTTAATCGTTTATTGGTTATTCTATTTTATATAATTCTTCTGTACGTGTATGTCTCCGAAGGCCTCCTAAATCGCGAGACTGCTTTTGGTGATCTTTTTTGTGTGTGCTTAATTAGGTCCTTGGATAGTTTAGATTTACAATTGGACTCGATAGGAGACGCTGCGATCGAGTTCTAGGAAACAGGACAACCTTTGTCCGATCAGAAAGTTGAGTAAAAAACGATTATCCGAATATATATTTTTTGTCCTCTTTATTAAACGAAACTTATAAGGCCTTTATGTCATAAAATTATTAGTTACAAGCCAAAATGGCGTATTTCCCAGCGTTTGATACAAAACCGCCACAAATACAGATAACGGTGATTCCGTCGGGAATTTATAAATGTTTATAGCCTTCGTCATGTGTGTTATTTCTGCCCTTAAGTAGGGGCTGCAGATGTGAGGACCATTCGGGGAATTTTCTTTAGTTATGATGTTCTTATGTTTGATTGGTCTTATGAAGAGGGGCGTTTTATAGCCAATGATATGACTGAATTAGAGCAGAAATCTGATGAAGTAAATTCCAGTGTCATATATTTTACGCTAATGAATAAAATAAATAATATATTGAATCTCTCAGAAATCCTTATTTTTTTTTTGTTATTTCGATATATTTAAATAAAACTTTGAAATCGCAGGCAGGAGATTATTTCATTTACTGAAAACCATGTAAGTAAAACTTTTGTTACCTATACGTTTTAGCAAAGAAGCTTGATCGTGCAAAACTAAACTCTTTTTTTGCTATAATAAAATTTCTTAGCGTTTTTATCCCTGAATTACCATTTCTTACATAAATCCCGAGCACTATCTTAAAACATGGCTAACCTAGCAAACTCCAATACAGGTCAACTCCTCTTAAATATACGAAGTGAAATGTACGTTACTTCTGCACTTTAAGGTCTATTTTCCTTCGCTTGTAAATTACATTTAGGTGATAAATGGGCGAGTGGCAGACGATAGATCCGTCGGTTTGTAGGGATATCAGTGATGTGTATGAGTTTATCTTTATGAGACGTTTTGATCGCTCAGGATCTATAGGCATTGACCCAGTTACGAAAATACGAAGATAATATAATAAATTGAAGGATTTGTTAGAAAATATCATATTTTGCTAGGTTTTTACTTTTATTTTGGTAGAAAGTGTTGGCTCAGTGGTATCGGCCTTACGAACCATTGGTTCGAACCCAGCCACGTTCAATCAATCAATCTTTATTTGTGAACACAGGTATTAGGTACATTATAGGTCTTATGAATAATTGGTATACAAATATATTAGTTTTTTTAAGTAATAAGTATGAATCTATACAATAGAAAATCATATCAATTAAATGTATTATTATTAAATGATTAATCAATTATAATTTATCTCACGTTTACTGATGACAGCGATGCGGAGGAATACTTCGACGCTTAAGTGTCCTTTTGTTTTTGTGTTTATTTTGTATATCGTAGTATAAATTCTTATTCAAATGAATATATCTATAATTTATTTTTACATGCAGGTCAATGGTAGGGTTAATTATGTCATGTTTCATCATATTGTAGGTAATAACAACTAAACGTGTGTTCTTTTTTTTAAATGCATGTCAATGATGAATTACATTAGAGGGGCGGTAATGTCAGATTTTATCGTTTGAAAATTCTTCGATAGAGTAATACGTCTTATCTAATAAAAATGAATACAATTTACTTTTGAATCTGCGGACACTATCTTCACTCCTTTTCTGTAATTTATTATAGACCTTTGGAGCCATTACAAAAATACTGTTTCTGTAAAGTGCAGTACAAGATCCGACTGTTTGTAATCGATCACAACGGCGCTGACCAGTTACTCGAGAAAATTTATGTAAATTATTTTTGACGAACATAGACGTTTCATAGATGTGCAAAACGGTGAAGGAAAACATCGTGAGGAAACCAGCATATCCAAGAACCAAAAATTCGAAGACATGTTACATCCGCCAACCTGTTTTGGGCCCGTGTCACCCTCGTGGTGGATTATGGCCCACTCCCTCTTACAGAGCGGAAGCCTCAGCGGGAACATTATAAGCTGATATTTATACTTGGTGCAAAAAGAAAATAAGACGTTATTACTTAATACTTTCTTAAGCAAAAGTTTTGAACCGTTAAGTCGTCCAAGAAAAAACGGTGTTAACCCTTTGTTTTTCAAGAAATTACTTAAAGCTGTGATTTACGACTAAGCTTTTAAGAAATTACTTAAGACTTCTCGAATTCTTTGCGAATGATTTGGCTCATTTAACTAAACCCTTTACTTTTTGCCTTAATGTATACTTTAAAAGGGTTTCCTTATTTGTACTGTTTTTTTTTTTTTTTTTCATAATTCCCACAACAAGCCTGAGGCCTTTAGTAGATTGCAATTATCAGACAAGAACTCCATAAATAGGTACTTTTTATTATTGGAAACTTTTGCTAGGTACTCATTCTATCTCTCATCTGTTGGTATAAACATAAGCAGCTGAATATCTGTATTCTACATGAACGACTGCCAATCTCACCTCCACAACACAGTTACTGGGTAATAAGATACCTCTTGGGAAGACTGGTTATCAGACAGGCTTCTGTGAACTGTTCGCTTCTGTCAAAGATCTAGAAATGATAAAGGTTTAACGTGCTCTTCGAGGCACGGAAAGGTCTTGATATGTAATGGATCACCCATTCGCGGACTGACCCGTAGGTTCACCTTCCATCCACTCGCGTGGCTGTTATTTTACAGCCATGAGCCCCTCTTTTACTTATACTAGGTAATCATCATTATCATTTCAGCCGAAAGACATCCACTGCTGGACACAGGCTACTAAGTAATAAATAGGTAATAATAAGTATGTATGTCGGCACGATTGGCGCAATGGTTAGGCGATTGACTGCTGCGCTCCGTGTCGCGGGTTCGATTCCCGCACGGAATAAATATTTGTATGACCTACAAGTAGTTGTTCCGCGTCTGGCTGTTTGTGTATGTGGTTTTAAATGTTTGTAAACGCACCCATAATACAGGAGATATTCCTAGTATGAGGCAACGTTTTAAAAATATTTTAATTTTAAAAAACAAAATCCACTTACCTAATCTTAATTTTTTTGTAAAGAACACTTGATATATGGTGGCACTCGTCGTCTTCCTATAACGTAACCTGAAACAAAAGAAATATATATTAAAGAAGTGCAATTAATAAGTTAGAACTTCCAAATTAATCTTAGTCGTCTTTAGATTTAGGTACAGGGTTGCAGACATTGACGAGCAAACTGTAAAGGTGCTCTTACATGGGCAATTTCTTGAGCAATGATTGCTCGGCAACACTAATGGATCAATCTGGATCATTTTTTTATTTATTTATTTATTGACTCATAAAAAAAATAAAAAATAAAATTAAGTGGAGTAGCTCTGGAGAAAAAACAATAAAATGCGGAAATTGTTTCGGGAAAATTGCTTCAGATTGCTCCATATATTTCACATTTCTCAATGTCGCCAATAATTATGAGTTGTAGGATATCCAATCGGTGTGGAAATTTTTAGTCAATTTTCTTTCTGCCTCGTTTGTACGTATACCTACGTCTCGTTTTCTCGAGAGGAACCGCCCGGCGGCGGAGGCGGTGGCGGCGGCGTATTGCCTAGTTTTTTAAGTTGCTCCTTATTTCATGGTATTTGTGTGGCCGTATCTCTGGCAACGGGTTGCTACATGTTGCCATTGTTCTAAACTACTGGATGTTTCGATGTTGTCAAGAATTGACCAGGATGGAGCGGTTTTAGTTGCTCGTGTCAGCGCATCTTAACCATGACTTCAGTACATGATACTGGAGTTGGAATTTTTCGTCGGTTATAAAACAAAAAAGTCAGCTGTTTCATAGAAAAGTGCACGTGGTCAAAATGTATTGAGCAACATTTTTTTTTTATAACCGACGAACCGTTTTAACGACCCTTGCTTTGGTCAAAATGGTCCATCTTCATGTACTTCATGGTGACAGGTTGCGATGTCCGTGCCACTCTGAATCACTATCACTACATATTATAAAACAAAGTCCCTCGCCGCGTCTGTCTGTTCGCGATAAACTCAAAAACCACTGAACGAATTTTCAAGCGGCTTTCACCAATAGACAGAGTGATTTATGAGGAAGGTTTAGGTGTAAGTATAATTTGTTAAGGTTTTGTGTAATTTTGTAAACGTGGGCGAAGCCGCTGGCAAAATTTAGTTAAATTATATTAAAGTCGCTTTTCATGTCTGTTTAACATTATTAGTCTTCACCATAATTTAGAGAATCTACCCCGAAAGGTTAATGTGTATTAAACTTACACGTAATAAACCCATCTTGACGTATTGTCGAGCCGTAAAAATCGTCCGGAAGATAACTTTACTGTTTCCGAAAGGATTGGCCTGCAGTAGCAGCAAACAGAAACGAATGCGGAAAAAAGCCTGTCGTATAAAATAAACACACTACATGGAAAAATAGACTCTATTGGCGTACGATCCCGTCACCCATTTTGTCACAGAACGTGGAGTCTTTTTAAGGTACACATTCAATTGTGGATACTGTTTTTGTTTCTACGTATGAAATATTTCGTACGTGTTCCATTTGGGAAGCTGGATGAGATCGCATGAAGTTGGTTGACAGCGTCATAACATAGCCCATCTCGAAACTTTTTACGACTACTCCACAAAATAAGCTGTGATGTGTTTCTTTCTTACATCGCAATATGGACTCCACTTTTTGGAGGGCACTATCCTCTTATACGGACACTCGAAAAATGACAACTAAAATATCTTTTTCATATTATCTTCAAAAGCTATGTTGACTCGACCGGTGGTGGATCCGATCCCAATTTACCCCATTATTTTCGTGTGAATTGCCTACATAATATAATATATTACCTACTCATTAAAAATAATAGTTAAAAAAACTAAAAAACACGCTTTATAAACCAAACTAAAAAAGGAGAAAATAATTTAATTCAATTATAAAGCGTGGGGTGCTTGACATTAATTGATTATAAAAATACCTCAAAAAGCACCCCGTGTTTTTTAGTTTTTTAAACTATTATTTATTTTCTATTTTTTAGTTCTGCTAACTACAAAAACGTGTTTTTTTTTAAATTATTGAATTGTCATCGTTCCTCGAAAAGTTTACAAAGTTTCAATGAAATCTGACCGTTTAAAGTGGATCAAAATCGCGCTCTAAGGAGTCGGTTACATACAAACATACAAGTGAAGCTGATATAAAGCGTGTAATAAAGCGTGTAAAAAGTGTCCATTCGCCCGTTTCGAGTAAGTGAATTCGTGCGAATCGACGAATAAGCCGAACGTTTGAGATCTTTAGCACGTGATTCCAAGCGTTTCATGGTTTCAAGAACTATGTACCTATAAAGAACAACGCCCTATAAACAAGGTTGCCCTTTACATCGAGTGACGTCACTGAAGGTCAAGGCAATCCATCAGCTTCTACCTTGATTAGCTAGCCAGACCGAGGCGCGAGGCTCGCACCACCCAGTACTGTGTGATTTACACGGATGATAGATTAATCCACTAACGGACTTGGGAGAATAGTGGGTATAACCGATCTGGGGTTAGGTTAAAAATGTGCCGCACCGCTAGAAAGAGTTCGTACTCTTTCTAGCGGTGCGGTGCAAAAAAAAAATTGCAAAGGAATTGTGCAGGATTCAGAAGAACCTTTAAAACCCTCAAATTGTATCATTACTATTTGAGGGTTGTAAAGGATCTTCTGAATCCTCCACAAAATTTTTTTTTTGCCTGTGATGCCTTTTCTTTTTTAACCGACTTCAAAAAGGAGGAGGTTATCAATTTGTCGGAACCTTTTTTTTTTGTACTAGCTTTGGCCAGCGGCTACGCCCTTGTGGAGGTTAAAAATTATCCCACGGGAACAAACTATCGAGATAAAAAAGTATCCTATGTGTTAATCCAGGTTATAAACTATCCGTTTGCCGAATTTCATCCAAATCCGTTCAGCTGTTTTTGCGTGATTGAGTAACGTACATCCAAACTATTTTCCATTATCAGTGGCAGTTTAAAAAAGTAGGAGTCGATTGATAAGAGCTTCCGTACTTTAATTGTTTAGTTGTATCATACATTTTTGCTCGTCTTCCCCGTACAATGCTTGGTGTAGGCTTCCTCCAACTAATCTGTCTAGTCTTTTCCAAACTATGCTGGGGTCGGGTTCCAGTCTAATCGAATGCAGCTGACCTCCACAACACACTAGGTATCACGATACCCCACTATACGTAAGATCTGGTTGTCAGACCTTCGGGCTTCTAGTAACCCGTAAAGACTGTCAAAGATCAAAGGTTGACAGCCGGGACCAACGGTTTAACGTGCTTGCCAAAGCATAGAGGGCTCTCGGTATGTAAAGATGATCATCCATCCTCCGACCGACGTAGCTGTAGCTGAACCTGATCCATCGACCCGTGCAGCTGCTTTTACTTAGCTACGAGCCCCTCATTAAATGGCTGTAGGGTTTTTCCATTAAACGCAATTATGTTTGCGTTTGTCATCCAGTTCTACTTTCCGGTACCTAGAGACCATTATTGTTGAAAATTAAGTAACTGCGAAAACTACCTATCTATTTAATTCCAATTAACTTTAGTTACCAACCCGCACTGGGTCCGCGAAGTAGATTAGAGCCCACTGCCTCTCACCGACAGGTATTTTTCCCAGCAGTGGGAACATTATAGGCAGAATATGTTACTTAATTTTACTTTGACTTTGAAAAAAAGGAATTTATTTGTCAGAATCATAGAACATAGGATATTCATACATTACGAAAAGATCGACATGTTTTACCATTGATGGTATACGTCTTGTCAGCACCAACTGGTGGGGTCCGCAAGGGCCGATGCCTGCCAGGGGTGTGGGTTGTTCGAAAGAGATATCGCGGCCCCTGGCACACAGGAAACTGAGGGAACACGGGTGTGTTTTAGTCAGTAAAAGTCTGACACGCCCTCCTGCTCCACCCACAGCGGGAGAAGTTATTTGATGATTTCCCAAACAAAAAAAAAAATGGTATACGTTTAAGTTTCAACATAATCTTTCAGATACATTAGCTTGTTGCCACTTTAGGTACCTATACTATAAAAAGGTTTGGTACCTATTAAATAATAATACGTGTAGGTAATGTATACCTGTATATATAGACTGTCTGACACTGCCTGTGAATTACCTACGCACAGACACACAGCTTACCGAACTTGACCACTATGCTTCGTTTATAACGAGCTACTTGCTCCAGTAACTAGTCCATAATAGCTTAGCTCTTCTATTTAATTAAAACGAGAATTGTTATTATAATAGGAATTGTTAGTAGAACTTTAATTGCTCTGATTTGCGTTACTTGTATGTAATGAAGATGTAATTGTATGGTAGCGACCTGTACTCATTACTTGGATTAAACAGTCTAGAACTCTAGAGGTTTGATGCAGTAGTCAAACCATTCTATATGTTCTTGTATATAATATAGTTAATATACATGGATTTAAAAAAAAACAGTATTCTGTGGCATAATTTCATAAAAATATGTAAGTACAAACTGAATTAAACAGCACATTATTATTAAAATTAAAACCATCTTGAATTTCCTTTCAACATCTTACCGAATGGTAAAAAATATAATGTTATACGCAATTTCCTTTCGCATCTCATACATTCAACGAGAACGACGAATGTTATTAAAATTTTGCTTGATCTTAAACATCGTTGAACCGAAAAATAAATATTTAAATAGGGAAAGGAGGTTCTAAGGCTATTAGAAAAAGAAAAAATATTTTCCTAATTCTTTGATCTTGTGTCTCAGGTGCCAGTTGTTTATCATTTCCCTAAATTGTATATACAAGAGATTTCTCAGTAGATTTTTGAGAGGAAAATTTGTTGACTTAATCATGTTTGAGTAGGTCCGGGATTTGCTTGAGGATTTATTAAATTGTTAGGATTGTTGACATTCTGAGGGAAATAATTTGATGTGACGTTGGTGTTTCTTGGAAGTTTTAATAAGTATAAATAAACGAGAATTTTAATAAGATATTTATTTCAGACATAGTCCATATACTGTTAGTAACACAATACAACCTTACAAAGCTATTGTTAGTTCATACAAAAACTAAGCCACAGAAATCACAAAGTGGCACCGTACTCCTAGTCCCATTTTTGCCCAACCCTGGACGCGACCCCCTGCAGTGTGTAGTCGCATCCAGTGCCGCCACATCGGTGAGTCCCAGCGGCCCACAAACACGCTCAAAAACCTGTTCGAGCTGGCCCGCATGCGCTTCATAAGAAACGCAGAACGCTTCCGCATGATGGCATGAAACCCATCCATGCTTTTCACCGCAAACATTGCTGAAGCGCTGCAGTGGCGCGGCAGCCCGAACAGAACCCTGAACGCGTTGTTATATTGTACCTACTCGCAGAGCACTGTACGTACGCTGCGTGTAGTTGATCCACAGGCTGCAGATGTAAAAAGATTGACAGAAGGCCTTAAATAATGTCACTCTGACTTGCTCGGTACACCGTGCAAACCTGCGGGCCAGCATGTTACAGCGCACAGGCAGCGCCCTGCGATCTCCAAATCAGTATTGTCACATAAATCCTCTGAGACCCAGTGACCCAGATATTTAAAATTCGATTTTTAGATTAGATTACTTATCTAAGTAGCAACTGACAGTGTTGGATTTATTTGTAGCATAAAAATAATCAGTGTATAATGTTCCCACTGCTGGGACACAGGTTTTCTATCTTCGAGAGTGAGTGGGCATTTATCTACCACGTGGGCCAAGTGCGGGTTAACGCTTAAGAACTGGTCAAAAAGGAATAAAGTCAGAAAGAACGCAAAGCGATGAAGTCCAGAATCCTACTAATATTATAAATGTGAAAGTTTGTATCTTTGGATATTTAGATGTTTCTTACTCAATCACACAAAAACGGATGGCAGGATTTGGATAAAATTTAGCATACAAATAGTTTATAACCTGGATTAACACGAAGGAAACAAGTATCCTTTGTGTTAGTATTACATTCCCGTGGGATAATTTTCGACCTCCACGCGGACAAAGTCACTGGCAAGGAGTAATAGTTAATATAAGTATGAAATCACCAACCTGTCTTGAGCAAGCGAGGTGATCAATGCCTTCTCCGTTTGAGAAGAGACCATAGCTTTGCAGTGGGCAATTATTAGGCTGATATTGTTATTCCAGTTTAATAGTCCAGTAACTCGTCCAAACTAAATGCGGCACAAATAGCCCAGTAGCTGCCATTGCATATTGATTTCTGTGGTAAAGATTGCGTGGTCATCGGGCTCGCAACAGCACAAATAATATATTATTCATACGTTAAGTAGGTCGAAGGTTTTTATCAAGAATAATAAATAACTTCCCCTCTCGTGTCATTGAAGGAAAGCTGGAGTATGTGAGGCGTTCAGTGGTTAATGTCATCGGGGTGATGGTAGGTACAATTTGGAAAATTTTTCCATTAGGAACCTGTATAATATGGCTGAACCAGAGGTTAACCAGTAGTACAGGCCCCGTCTTACATGTTGTAGGTCATGGGTTTAAACCCAGACAGGCACTTAATTTACGTAAATTATTTCATCACCACTGCTATCAAAATGGTGAAAGAAAACACCGTGAGGAAACCGGCATGTCCTATAACTAAAAATACGTAGACATGTGGCACCCACCGATCCGCACTGGGCCAGCGAAGTGGATTACGGCCCACTCTCTCTCACCGAGAGGAGGCCTGTGTCTCAGCAGTGGGAACATTATGGGCTGATTTTGCTATATTCTCGTCATTGGAATGCCACCTACTCGAAAGAGATACCGCGGCCCCTGGCACACAGGCAACTGAGGGAACACGGGTGGGATTTAGTCAATAAAGGTCTGACACGCCCTCCTGCTCCACCCAGAGCGGGAGAAGTTATTTGATGATTTCCCAACCTCAAAAAAAAATAAACCTACAAAGTTTTCTATGTTCTCGTAATGATACGGTTAACTTAAGTCTGGACAATCGACGTAGAAAGTTCCGCTACATACATAAACCCACGCCTTCTTCCCATGGGATAGGCAGAAACGACTTGCAACGATCCTTAATATGCCTTGCTTAATATGTGGGTCATTGTTTTCTTTCAGTTATTTTAATGAGAGGCTGGCTCACTTTGAGCCTTTTGTGCAGCCTACTCAAATGTCTTTTCTTCGTGATTGTACCTACGTGTAATCGTTGAGCTCCTTATGTTCAGAGTTGAGCTACACAGTAATTGACAAATGCGTACATTGACTGAACGGGTCCACTCAAAACTGTGTGGTTCTCTCTTCAAAATACCAATTCAGACATTAATCTACATGGTCTTTAAATTATTTGAGCAACATTAGATCTGATTTAATAGACACTGTGACCTCTAAGTTTGTTTTTGCCTTTCTTCTTAGTGTAGTCGGATAGGAAAAGCCGACCTCATCTAGTTTAAAAAAATATGATTAAAAGTGTTTGTACAAACCTACTTACAGAAACTAGTGAACCGAAGACTTTAATAAAATTATTTAAATCAATCATTATAATTCCTATATAACATCTAGAGTGGTTGCCAACTTAAAGGCAAAGTTATAAAGTTACATGAGCCTGTACAATTTTTCGCTTGTCATCATACATTTTTTCAACATGATTTATTGAGTAAATCTAAAAGAGACCAGTAGATTATTATCTAAATGAAAATAATCTTGAACTAAATGTTTTTTTTAGAAAACACAACATGACTACATAAACTCACGTGTGTTTCCAATAGGGGTACAAGAAAAAATATTCCGATCCAGCCCGTCCCTTGCTGGGCAGCAAGGGACGGGCTGGACCTTCCACCGAGCGACTCCCTAAGCCAAGATTCGTACCCACAGCGGATGCCCTTAGCGCGTAGTCGCTTTGGTTTTACGTTCTAAGCCAAGTCCGGTTAAGCAACCAACAAGCTCCTAGATTGAGCTGCAAGATGACATTTCCAAAAAAACAAATAAAAACCTACCACAAAAAGCGTCTACATTCTACAACCTGCTAAGAATGACAAACAGCTTTCAGACAGAGCTCTTTTAATTCTATAACTTAAGAAATTAACATTGTGAAAGAGAATGAAGTTAATTTTCTTTAATATAGAGTTGAAACTCTGCGAGACGAGGATCCCGCGGTTTACAATGGATATTTTTATTACGGCTGTAAGCTCTTGCTGAAAAGGTGAGAGGTGTGCAATAAAACAGGTTTTAAACTAAGGTACTTTGGCTTTATATTTTTAAGGATAATGTCAGAGACGGGTTATGCTTTTTATAATTTAATTTTTCGCTCCCGTTATACCGACATCTCTGCACAACTTTTGTGGGAATACTGGCGTGATGTTATGCTATATAATTTAATGATCAATTATTTTTTTCTGTTAGGTTTGTACAAACACTTTTACACGTCAATCATATTAATCATAAATGTGTGTTCGAATTGTGCTATAAGTGACCGATCTTTGATATTTTTCTGTCGGATATTTAAAGACGTCTGGAAATAGATATTTAGATGTAAATGAAATCTCAAATAGGAGACATCTTAGGAGTAAGTTTTCTGAAATGAAATACATATTAAAAAAATTACTCGGATATTTTAATCTATATAAATAAAAAGAAAAATCCTGACTGACTGACTCATCAACGCCCAGCCCAAACCCTTGGACCTAGAAAGCTGAAATATGCACAGAGGTTCCCTTTACAATGTAGACAAGGAATAAGGAAGGATTTTTCGAAATTCAACCCCTAAGGGAGTTAAATAATGAAAGTTAATGAAAGTTCCGCGCAGGCGAAGCCGCTGGCAAAAGCTAGTTAAACATATTTTAATATTTTTCAACACTTTAGTCGGCGTGTATACCGACGTATTTTTTCGCACACTGTATCTTCACCGCACTGCTTAGCGCCGAGGGTCGAAAATCGAACAGCGTGTTTTTTCAACGCGCTGAGACTCACTCGCGCTGCACTCTTTTGGATTTACAACGCTCGGTACAACACCGAGAGTTGAAAATAAAGTGCACGATAAAATCCCGCCGCGTTATTTTCACGTCCGTGCGAAAGACGGCATTTATATCACATAAAATATAGTAGCGCCTATTTTCGTCATAGGGTTATGCAGAGGTGTGTTGAGTGTTGCTGTAAAACTGCCGCAAGCAAGATTGAAGATTCTATTTTATTTGCCTGCGTCCGTGTGTCACTGCGTGCCAACTGAAAACCAGCGCTGGGTGTCTAACGCCCAACAAATGCTGAAATGGTAACCCTTTCGGTATGGGCACGCTCAGCACAATTTTACTGCAATTTTATTGTTATGTTTATTGTTCTCTTTCTTTTTTTTATATGTTTGTTGCCGTTGTGTTGTGTCTGTGTCAAATAAATGTTTTCTATTCTATTTTATATTCTATTCAAGAAATTAACCCAATATAATAGCAAGATTTACTCACATATCTACATCTATGTAGTTAGTTACAATAGGGTATTTTCCAATTTTATAAAAACTATTTTAATTTGAAGATTGAGATGATATATTTAACTGAAAAATAAAAATAAATTTATTTATAGCCATTTTCTCCATTAAAATCCAATTTATTTTTCGTTGTTTTGAATTTACCGACAAAACGCTCCTTATGATGACTTTTATCACGTGACATCGTGACGTCAGCTTTGTGTAAACAGCACCGGTACAAATACTTAGTTTGGCGCAGTTTTAGAAGTATTTGTGTACAGAGGCACAGCAAATTAGTAATATCACTTTCTATCCATTCAAAATCTTCTTAGTTATGCACTTGACATTCACTTGTTTACTTACTAACTACTTTAGTTTACATAAAGTTGACGTCACGTGAGGTCACGTGATAAAAAAGTCATCGTAAGGAGCGTTTTGGCGGTAAATTCAAAACAACGAAAAATAAATTTGATTTAAATCGTTTTTAATTGAGAAAATGGATATAAATCAGTTTACTTTTATTTTTCTGTTACATATTTCGTACTCATCTTCAAATTAGAATAGTTTTTAATAAATTGGAAAATACCCTATTAGGGCTTATAAAAGCATGTTGAAGAATTTCTGTGGCCTTAACCCTGTGGGTACCTAACTAATGACAATAATGACAGTAGGTAATGGATACCCACTGGGCTACTGATAATAATCTATAATCTAGGAAACAATACAAAATCGATTTTGACATCAAAGGCTAATGTTCCGGTAGCTGATGCGTTTCAAATAACATGTCGTTACAGCAATCTGTTTGCTAGGGTTCCGTATCTAAAGAGTGGCAAAGGGACCATCTTCATCTGCCTAGCGTTTTCCTTATTATAGTGGGGTCAGCTTCCAGTCTAACTGGATGCAGCTGAATAGAGATTAGAGACAGTTACTCGAGCTATGCAGAATAATTAATTATCAAAATTATCATTTAGGACGGAGGTGTGTTGGTATGTAAAGAGGGATTCCAGTAATGTCTAAGATAATCTCTGAAAGTATAATTTCAAATTATTCCCAAAAAAGTACGGAACCCATATAGTGGACGTCCGACCTTCATCGGTTTTTTTTCTACTAAAGTGGCTTTCAAATTATACTCCGCTTCACATTATTCTATGTCATTGAGGGCTTTCAATTCCAAGAAAAATTGGTTATGATACTCGGAATGTGTTGTAGGTAAATGTGAGTACCGCTTGATATGATTGGAGTAGATATGTTTTTATTTATTTATCAACACATTTGCTTGTAAATTCACTCTTATGGCAACGCATTTAGGTTCATAATTCAGCTTATTAAATACCTACTTGTGTTTTTGACTCAACATTACCATACTAGTGTTTTTTACTTTACATTTATTGCACGACCGACAATGCACTCTTGCATCATATTGTTCTATTATCAAATCGGCTCCGTAAAATCTAGTATTTATTTGGAGTGGTCAGAAAAGTTAAAATTGCACTCTCTGTAAATTATAAATGATAAACGATTTTATTTCTGTAAGTTAGTTTGTACAAACACTTTTACACGTCAATTATATTTTTTTAATAAGAATAGGTTGGCATTTCCTATCTGACTTACTGAGAAGAAAGGCTAAACTCCGAGGTCAATTACGGTCTCTTTTAAAGTCCAGACATGGACTTGGTCAGATCATGTCAAGACCATGTATATGGGAGCCTGAAATGGTCTGAACCACACAGATTGAGTGGACCTGTCCAGTCGGCGTACGCATTTGTCAGTAACATACAGATTACAGCTTTGACCTGCACGAGCAGCTCAAAGCTGTATGTTGGATAAACAATCGTTTAAGACATATTCTGCAAGGTTTAAAAGAGTTATAACATCAACACAAGCATCACAAAATTATTACTTCATTAAGACGTCCAAAAATAAATGTATAGCGGCATGGAGCATAATTAATAATTGTAAGACCTGCTTCCCTAAAGAACCAATAACACAAATTCAAACAGGGACACAGAAAATCACGAACCCATTAAATATAGCTCAGGCTTTTAACAAGTTTTATATTAATCAAGTTACTGAACCAAAAAATAAAACTATACCAGAAATTGACGTACGCTTAAATACTTCAAACTCTTTATTTTTGGAGCCGACCATACTTCAAGACATAAATAATCATATTTCCTCACTTCGAAATACAAATAGTGTTGGTTATGAAGGAGTATGCACTAAAGTTATCAAAGAAGTGTCTCATTACATAATATAGCTCTACATCTCAGTCACATATTTAATATGAGTATTTCTAGTGGAATCTTCCCTGAGAAATTAAAAACGTCAATAATTGTACCATTATTGCGCGCAAAAAATATATATAGACAAATTATGTCAAATTGCAGGCCTATTGCGTTGATACTCGTCTTTTCAAAAATATTTGAGAAAGTTATTTATAAGTCCTTGTATAACTACCTACCTTGAGAAATCAAACATAAATTAGTAAAAGAACAAAAGGGATTTCGTAAGCAGAAGACAATCAATATGGCTATACATGACCTGCTTCTTTCTATTTTGTCAAATATAGATAACAGAAATCCTGTATGTGCTATCTATATGGATCTAACTAAGGCTTTTGATTCTGTGGTTTATCCTATACTAATACATAAACTTGAAAAACATCGTATCAGAGGAAATATACTTAACTCATTCGATCTTACTTAACGGACAGAAAGTAATTTATAGAAATCACACAAATATCCTCAAATACTAGTTACGAGAAAAAATATCGTTCCGAAAGCGAGATAATTAAATACGGCGTTCCTCAGGGTAGCGTGCTAGGACAACCCCTTTTTCTGCTCTACATAAATGACCTTCCGAGACAAATAAAGATCCCCATGGTACTATTCGCAGATAATAGCACCGTAATTATTAAGTGTGATGGTCCTAATACTTACGAAAATGAAATAAATTTGACATTAAATAGAATTATAACATGGTTTGACAACAATAATCAAATTATAAACTTAGAAAAGACTATAATTATGCATTTTAACAAAGAATACTAAATACAATCCTTGACATTAGCTATTTAGAGACAAAAATCGAATCAACTACTGCTACTAAATTTCTTGGTATTAATATCGACAACAATTTGACTTGGAGACCCCAGACAGACGAAATATGTAAAAAACTTAATAGATTTACCTGTGCTCTTTATAAACTGTCAAAAATAGTGAGCCTAGAATCCGTACTAACAGCCTATCATGGCTATGTTGCATCAACACTCAGATATGGCGTAATACACTGGGGCAAATTAAGTTGATAGAGAACTCGTACTTAGAGCCCAAAAAAAATGTGTCAGAGTTATGTGTGGCCTTAAAAGCACAGACAGCTGTCAACCGATCTTTTTATACGTCTAAAAATTCTTACCTTGCCATCGCTGTACATATGCGAACCAAATATGTTCGTCAAATCTAACATTTCATCATACAAAATAGCTATTAAAAGTTACTACAGAAAATTACGCGATAAAAATAAGTCAGAACTCGAAGTGACCTATATTCGATGACCTCTATTTGGCCAAAAAAATATTTAACAAACTAGGTACCTGAAAAAATTAAAACGTTAAATCTGGACAATTTCAAAACAGAACTATTAAGACTATTAATAAATAAATGCTATTACTCACTACAGGAATATTTGGACGATAATTCTATGATTACTGCTTCACAAAATTGTACACCACCTCACCTATTTTGACGATTTAGAATTTTATTTGACATTAGCATTATTATGGCATGTTACTTGCAAGTTAAATTGGTGTTAAAAGTAAAAAATTCGACAGTGTTAATTAAATATATTTGTACGCCTTTGGGCAAAACATAAAGGATCTGCCTATCTGTAACATCTCGCACGCTATTTTAATTTGACCTATGTTTACAAATGTAGCATTCTGATTCTGATTCTAATTGGAATCTAAAACAGAACTTATGATTTTAAAGTGAAGCTCCTGTGTCATCAGTTAGCTA
Organism: Antitype chi; assembly: GCA_947359405.1. Classification (NCBI taxonomy): domain Eukaryota; kingdom Metazoa; phylum Arthropoda; class Insecta; order Lepidoptera; family Noctuidae; genus Antitype; species Antitype chi. The sequence continues at coordinate 2,220,778 of OX375823.1, forward strand.
AGACAGCACTAATGCGCAAAAGTGCTGCACGGCAGGTCTTTAAGAACTAACTCTGTATGTATATGTATAGCTAAAACCAGCTTCATGACCCGAACACATTAGGCACAGTCTTTTTGTTCTAACTCAAAGTTTTTTCGGAAAATAGATCTATACATATATTTTATACCTTAAAGCCGCTGTAAGCATTCTTTCACACAGCATTATAATCATTATAATCCTGGCAGTCTTTTGTCTTTGACACAAAGAGCTTCGTTTGGCGCTGAGTGCAGCGAGGTGGCGCTGCCATCGCAATTAGACAACGCTGCCCAAAGGAGGCGTCGCTCGTCTCTTCTTTTACAAAAGCTTTCGTAGAAGTACCCTCTTGAAGTATAAGTACACCGAATTACTGATGATTTTTACTCTTTCCTTTGGTGTAATTAACGCGATATGAAAATGTTGTGGTAGCTCAGTGTTGCGAAGAGTTTTTAAGGACCCGCTACCAATATGTAGATACCTGTAAAGGTTACTTTTTCAATGTTTATAATTTAATAGCTTTTGCCCGCGACTTTGTGATTCAGGATAAAAAGTAACCTATATCCTTACCCAGGTCATGGTCTATCTGTATGCCAAATTCAATTCAAATCAGTTTAGCCATTTTAACGTGATAGCGTAACTAACAAACAAACAAAAAACTCTTACTTTCGCATTCATAATTTTTCATTTTTCGAGTTATCTATCGGGTGACCACTGATAATCAGCGCTGTGCTGTGGGTCCCATAGCATAGCAACATGCTGAGTGAAAGACTTCTTGTTGCAGTCACGGTGTGCAGCTGGTGCGGTCCATGGCCCTATACGGGGCACCGGTGTGGGTGCCTTCTTTGAGTAGCCGACCAGCTCGCCGGCTGAACGCGTCCCATAGGGTCATGGCCATTCAGATGATTCGGGGATACCGCACGATCTCCGGTGAGGCGCGGGCCTCCTTGCCAGATTGCCACCATGTGATCTGGAGAAAAAAATCTTTGCACATACTTGTCAGTGGCGGTGCGGCGGCGACCTTTGTCTTGCTTGTTTTTGCTATAGTATTTTCTTGTCCCCATTTCACCTGTCAACCTATCTACCTAGCCGTTGCCCATCTATGTTGGGGTCAGCTTCCAGTCTAAATGGATTCAGCTGAGTACCAGTATTTTACATAGAGCGATTGCCTATCTGCAGTCTACAACCAAGTATCTAGGTAACACGATTCACCTGTCCTCGATACATAATATCATTAAATATGCATCTGATTAGATTTTACAAAACGAGATAATTTTATGCTTCTTCCAACCGTAGAGTAAAAGCTTTGATCACGTCTGATGATTCCATATCTGCAATAACAATAAGATCAAATATTAAAAAAAATTGGAAGCCATTTTCCTGTAGACTTCACACCTATAACGAACGACCTTTTTCGATGGGATCTCTGATCTCAATCCATTTGAAAATGCCTCGTATGTCAAGGAAGATAAGTTTGAATTTCCAATGTGCAATGGGGCAGGCGGAGAAAATATATTTTGTAATTGGCATATTTTTTACGGAATCGGGGCTTGGCCATTAGAATTAATATGGAAAAGGTTCAATATAATATAATATAAATCAAATCATAGTGTCTGTTCGTTACATTTTTTTTGCATTATGATGACGATTCACTGCATGCTGAGTTTTTTCTATCTACACCAATATTATAAAGAGGTAAAGTTTGTAAGTTTGTTTGTAGGAAGTAACCTCTGAAACCACCAGACAGAAAAGTTATTTTTTTTTGCATTTGAAAGCCTAATTCTTGAGTAGGGTTATAAGCTATTTAACATCACTCTACGACTTTTAGGAGCCGAGCAAAGGAGAAAAAGCAAAAGGAACGGTAAGCGAAAACGAAGTAATAGGGCGATGCGATGCGACGCGGTGGATCGGGGGCATAAGAAATTTTCCATTTTGCAGCACCAAATTTTCTTCAGTATATCTACTTGCTACACTCAGTATTTGTTATTAAAAGAAGTCATCTATAAATGATGTGCTAAGCAAAGGACTTTCAAAGACGGCTAAAAATAAATTACAAAAGAAAGAACGCTGTTTTTGTCAAAAGAAAAATCTGTGATTGGGTTTTATTTTGTTTAGTTCGGCATATAATAACGCTATCATGGACCGGGTTTCATAATTATTTCATAAGAAAGGCTACTAAGACTACTTTATCCATCTTCCATCCCACTACAAAGCGAAAATACCGCCGAACTGACAAGAAACCAATATAATTAAATATATAATTTACCGATAGTATAATAAATCAGAAATCCCGAAATATTAAACAGAAACCCAAGATATATGTATTACTTACAATTTAATATCCTAGCGAGTGAAATGATCCATTTTTGCCATTAGCTATGTTTGTGGGTTTCAAAAACCTATTATGTGTTTCGTAGAAAGGAAATGTTAGTAAGTAGAGATGTTTAATAAATTCCAAGGTAAATATTTTCCTGTGGGTTACCGTTAACATCTTTTTGAATGTGTTTCCGGGAGCTCGCGAACGTTGTGTACGTCTTTTTTTACACGCTTTATATTAGCTTCACTTGTATGTTTGTTTGTTTGTTTGTATGTAACCGACTCCTTAGAGCGCGAAACTTTGTTAACTTGTCGAGGACCGATGACAATTCAATAATTTAAAAAAAATGCTTAAAATGAAAAAAAAAACACGTTTTTGTAGTTAGCAGAACGAAAAAATAGAAAATAAGTAATAGTTTAAGAAACTAAAAAACACGCTTTAAAAACCAAACTAAAAAAGGAGAAAATAATTTAATTCAGTTAAAAAGCGGGGGGTGCTTGACATTAAGTGATTATAAAAATACCTCAAAATACTTTTTGAGGTATTTTTAATAAAAAATAAATAAAAATAAAAAATAATAAATAATTAAAAAAAAAAAAAAAAAAAAAAAAAAATTCAATTAAAAAGAGTGGGGTACTCCCCACTCTTTTTAATTGAATTAAATTATTTTCTCCTTTTTTAGTTTGGTTTTTAAAGCGTGTTTTTTAGTTTTTTAAACTATTATTTTTTAATCTTGCGTACATCTTGGGTAGGTGTTACCTACTTGTGACCTCTTTAGTGACTTTCTTCACAGACTTTAAAGTTTTTAAAACATATATGACAAAATAGTTTTAAATAAGGATGTATGATTTTGCCTCGGCAAGCACGATGATAACCAGACTTACCAAGGGGTCAGTAACTGGACCAGTTACCCAGTAATACGTAACTAGATAGTCAACAATATAGTTAAGAAAAGTCTGGGTAACCGTTTTAATACAAAAACTTTTTCCAAAAATATTAACAACCGACTTCCAAAAAAACATTACAAAGTTAAAAATAACTTTCATTTCGGAAGTCGGTGACTGGTGACATGAAAATTAAAATACATAATATCCACCACACCAATTCAAAATGTCATCATCCTTGGGGTAAAAACAATGCATATTTATGCGATAGCAGCAATCGCGGATGATTTGATGTAATTTTTTGAAGAGTTCCGTTGTCTGGCTCCGAAACGCATCATCTGATCTATATGAAATTTAAATGGGACCACACGAGAAGCACCAGCTTTCAAATAAAAAAAAGAATCATCAAAATCATCACCACCCAGTCGATAGTTCTGAGCTATAAAAAAATTAATAAAAATACAGTCTAATTGAGAACCTCTTCCTTTTTTGAAGTCGGTTAAAAATCATTGACAAATTGTAGCATTTGTTTCATACTCACACACCAAGCATAATTATGCTCAACACAAACAGGTAGTACACAAGTGTACTGATTTTATGCCAAAAATAATTAACGTGGTGTTTACTTTAATTCATAACAGGTAAGTTCCAAAACTAAAATTCGACTACTGAAAAATCACGTTTGAAAAAGTATGGAATAAGAAAATATTCTCATCTAAAAGTCATGGAGTCTAAAAGTGATGTCACTTTGTCAAAATATGATAAGTAATTTAGAACTTATGAGGGAATATATGAACATTCATATATATACCGGTAAAAATCATAACCCTCCTGTTTGCTTCGCCGTAGTCGGGTAAAAACAATTCCTCTAACTACCTAGCCATACTTTGAACTTCCATTCGCAGTTCCAAGATTTGAATTACGGAATTTAATCCCGGTTGAGGACCATAAATATTCCACGTAGATAAAACTTAGAATCCATCCCTAAATGAAAAGGGAGTAATGATAACACCCCGGGAATTAACTAAGCTATTAATCAATTCGATATGCCTTCGTCCATTCCTACCGTTGAGGCAGCGGGCGAGGGAGAAATGTCAAATGATACCGATTCCGATTGGAGGCGCAATTAGTGGGGAGGGCGAATGAGGGCGAGAAATGTTACGTGTTATATCAGTAACTAAGGAATGAGAGCAGTGGTGGCCCAGTGGTAAGTTCGTACAAGGTCGCAGGTTCGAACCCCGACAGGCACTTTCCTTTGTGTAAATTATTCCATCACCAGTGGTCTCAAAACGGTTAAAGAAAACATTGTGATGAAACCGACATGTCCTAGAACCAAAAACTTCGAAGACATGTGACATCTACCAACCCGCACTGGGCCCGCGTAGTAGATTACGACCAGAGTATTACCATCACTTACCACGCCTCTTACATAGAGGAGGCCTGCGTCCCAGCAGTGGGTTATGCTGTCAAAAAGGCTCAGTATTTGAAAAGCCATTATATTGTGTAACCGTTGTCCGCTGTCTTAGGAAGCCAAAGCTTTAGTAGCAGAGTATTCAAAGCAAAATTGGTTTTGCCTCTTCGAAGGTAGCTGGAAGTTTTCACAGAGAGAAGACTACGTGCTCAGTTACCGTTGATAGATTTATTGGCTTTCGCTATCATGATCACGATTTCATATCCATAATGCAACCAAGCATTTGAACTAAAAGTTAAAACCCTAATGTTAATGTTTGTCATTAGCTCCAAACACATTACTCAGGAAAGCAAACGGGCCAGAAATTCAATTAGGTTAATTGAATTAAAACTGGACTTTATGCACATTTTAGCGTTGATTCCATAAATGTTTAATATGCGGTCGTTTTCCGCAATTAGCATGATATTTCTGGTGGTCAGAATGAGTGGACGAAGCGAATTTTATATTGGGACCAAATGGCCTTAGCTGATGGGAGATACTTTTCTGCCGATCTGTATTCTGTAAAAATATATAATTCATTGTGGAAACTACGGTGAGCTTGAAGTTAACTTCAGGTTCCAGGTCATTTCACTAGATGCTAGGGATTGATACTAATTCCTAATTTATTCATAATTCAATAATAAATTAATCACAATATCATAATTTTACTTTTTCATAATTTAAAATAATAGGATTTAAATGTAATTATTAATATTTTAGTTAAGTACATAGTTCATGTATTTACTTACTTTTACTTTATAACTCTTTTTAATTTTATTTTTCTCTCGGAGGTGGGCGCTAATGGCTGCAATACAGTTTTTTTTAAAACTATCGTAGCTGTTAACGATAATTTTTATGTGACTCCTGAGATGACGACTCATAGGAATGAAGTATTTATTGAAAAGGAAGAAACCATGATGCACCGACCCCAAATAAATTAGAATAAGGACAAGAAAACTATGATGATGATAATTATGTTATTTTTTTTATTTTTTTTGGTACTAAATGGGCCCGCTCTTGCAGACCTCGATCACGCCTGATGGAAAGCGATTGATGAGGTCTATGATGGATCGAGCGTGCCCAGAAAATACCTGTTCACTCTTGTTCAAGGCACTGGTACTTTCACGCATCGACGAAACACAGCAAGCTGCTTGACGCGACTCCGGTGGGAGGGCGGTCGCGAAACAGTCGGGCGTTAGTCCTACCACCGCAAGGGAAGAATTGGCCAGTCATCAAGGTATTGGGTGTGACTGTCCAGGATGCGCCGAGCGGTCGGTTCATTTGAGTTACTGGTGGAATAAATTGCGCTACACGAGGAGGCTTCTTCATGCATCCCAAAAGATTATATAATTATGATTGAAAAGGTTACACTTTTTTTACCAAGAGAAAAGGGTTTTGTCCCACAAGGTAACACTTTTGTAACACAATTGATTTTTGCTTGGCTCCTAAAGGTCGCATAGACGGAACCTTCGTCAAGAACTGGGCTATCAAATGCAAAAAGAATTTCAAATCTGACTGGTAATTCCAGAGATTAGCGCGTTCAAACAGACAAAGTCTTTTTAACCGACTTCAAAAAGGAGGAGGTTATCAATTCGACGTGTTTATATTTTTTTAAACGTATTTTCGGGCATAACTCCGTCATATATAGACGGATTTACAAAATTATTTTTTTGTTCGAAAGGGGTTTATTTTGAAATGGTCCCATTCAAATTTCATATAGATCTGATGATAAGTTTCGGACGCAAACAACGGAATTCTTCAAAAAATTACAGCAAATCAACCGTGATTGCTGCTATCGCATAAATATGCATTGTTTTGACCCTGAGGATGACGAAATTTCGTATTGACGTGCGGTAGGTACTATAACTAAAAAGTGAAAAATTTAAACTTTTGCAAAAAAAAAAACAACTGACTTCCTGAAAACACTACAATGTGAACTAACTACTAATAACTTTAATTTCGGAAGTCGGTGACTTTGGACATGTATTTTAATTTTTTGTCACCGCTTTCCGAAATTAAAGTTATATTTCACTTTGTAGTGTTTTTTCCAGAAGTCGTTTGTTTTTTAATAGTAAGTATAGACAAAACATAATTATTACATTGAGTTTTTTCTAACCTCATCTCTTACCTGAAAAAGATCACTGAACATTACACCGCACTTGAACCAATATCGGTTCGACCTACTTTATTAAAAGTTTTACAATATTAAAAGGAACGTAAAGAAATACATTTTAACTTTCCATTGGTACTCGATATTAGTTGAGAGTTTCTTACAAAGTTAGTGATTAATGTGCGGTTCTGTTGAGTTCTTTTTTATTGGTTCAGAAGTAAGAAAGACTTAAAAGTATGTATTGTGGGTAAAGGTTCATTTTTTGGTTGATTTAAAAATTCTTTCTTTTATTAATTTTGGAAAGTTACCCAAGAAATGGCTTTGTTTGGGTATCAATATCAGTACCTTATATAAAAATAAATAATTACTGTTTCTATGTACCAAATTCTTGTGAATTATCTCATTTGTGACAGTAAACCTTTCAAAGTTGCTCTTTAGCTAGGAAGATGAAGTCTCGCAACAAAGTTCCAAGCAGTCCAGCAGTCTATTAAGTTAGAAGAACTTGATTTCGCGCAATAGTATGAAAAGCAATATCTCGATGTTTGGAACTCGGTCTATTAGCCTTATGCCATGCATAGAACGCTCCATGGCTCTCTGTGCAACTCTCAGCCTGTGCACAGAACGTCCACGTCTCAGCACTGACCGGACGTCATGGTAGGCAGAACACACAGGGTTCGGTCAGTCAGAGACCTGAAACTAATTGCCCATTCTAAAGCGTAGTAGGTATTGCAGTTTGAAATTATATCATATTTGGAAGTATTACTAGAAAAACATAAATTTATTTTAAGAATCAAAATCAAAATATTTTATTTCACATAAGCCTGCATGGGCACTTATGAAACGTCAGACGCTAGGTGCACGGTTCCAATTTGTCGTTTCCTATGGAGAAGAGCCGGCAAGAAACTCCACGGTTACTCTTTTAAAAATTATTGACTTTTACAATGTTTTCAAATTATAGTGATAATAGGTATGGGAGGACAGTGCAGGCCAGTCAATAAGTACCAGGTACTTAGAGGAATGAAAATACAGAATAGAAAAACGTCTACAAATCTAGTCTCTAAGGCCTACAACGTTCTCTCATTCACAATATGTAAAATAATCTACCTATATAAAATGAATCTATTTGAACCAAGTGACATGATTTCGATGACAATCACTATAATAAATAGTAGTAAAATTGATGTATAATGTCAAATAATGACAAGAATATGTCACACATTGTAAAAAATAAAAAGAATAAAAATTAACATTGCAATTTGGGAGCAGTTAATAGACTTTCACACAGTTTTGGTGTTAATGAGGTACCAGGGAAGCCACATGTGCAGAAGGAATTAATGCCAAACTTCCCTGTCTTCAACGTAGTCTTGTATCTTATAATATGCTTTTTTGAGATTGAATAGAATAAAACAAGCAGGCAGACAGGCCAAGGATTAAAAAAATTAAAAATAAAGATTAAATAGTATTAGCATTCTAGGAATAAAATATTGAAGTGAAATGGCAAACCCTCCCTTGTTTAATTTATAATTATTACTCGCACGGAGAACTCACAGTACCTTATGAGAAAAATCTCCATGGACACTATGCAGTGACTGTCTCTTTTTAAAGCTCGATCATCATCTGCCTAGCGTTGTCCTAACTATGTTGGGGTCGGCTTCCAGTCTAACCGGATGTAGATGAATACCAGTATTTTACATGGAGCGACCGCCTATCTGACCTCTACAATCCAGCTACTGGGTATTACGATACCCATTGATAAGACTGGTTGTCAGACCCGTAACGACTGTTAAAGATCCACGAATGACAGCCGGGACCAACGGCGTTAACTTGCTTTCCGAGGCACGGAGGGGTCTTGGTATGTAAAGATGGTCACCCATCCATGGACCAGCCGCAGCAAGCATAGCTTAACCTGCTCGATTGATTCGTTCGGTTGTTATTACGTAGCCACATGCTTTTTAAAGCTCAAAATGCTATCATAATAAAGCCCGGGTAGGTACATAAAATATGGTAAGGATGCAGATTAACACCTTGTTCACCAAACTGTCGAATATTCTTGAGAACTTGATGATTAATGTGCTTTATTCCAAGTTATTGATGGCCGCATCACAAGCAGTTGCCGTAAGTTGATGTTGCTCCAAATTGATGGCTTCCACGAACTGTTTCATACTTTAAACAATTTTGTTGGATATTCTGAAGTAGCGGGACTAAACCGAGTTCTAATTAATTAAAGGAAATTGAAACGTTGCTACACGAAGAATTTTTATATTTAATTAAATGGTTTAGTTTATTTTTGGAATGCCTAGGGTAAGGAGGGACGTAGTAATTTATAAGGATGATGGAAGGATTTTAATGTGGAGGCTTGTTATTAGCAATTTTTTTATATTACTTTATTTGTGTCGTTGATTTGTTAGTCTGTAAGCCTTCTTTAAAATAAAATAAATAAATAAATAATTTCTGAGGAATTGGATTTGTAGAAGGCGTTAAACTGTTGTACCGATCTTTATAAAATTAGATCATTCTATAAATAAACAAAATAAAATAATCATTATTTAAGGTAAGTTAAAAAAAAAAACTGTGTGTCTGGTGCTGGGGAGTTTGTTGCGCCACTTCTTCTCAGCTGAAGTATCTATGAGGAAGTGGTGAAAGGCGGGCGTTTTCGGGGACAATCTTATTTAATTTTAACGTTCAACAAGTGCTGATTCTCAGCCTAGTTTGAATAATTGACTTTATATTTTGATGTTTTGTACATCTTCAATCGTACTAATATTATAATTGTGAAAGTTAGGTACTTAATCACGCAAAAACGGCTGGACGGATTCGGATAAAATTTAGCATATTGCATAGTATACTTTTATCCCGGTAGTACTCTCCCGTGGGATAATTATCGATCTCCACGCGGGCAAAGCCACAGCCAAAAGCTAGTATTGTATAAGTATTTACGAATGTAGTAAAGTTATACCTACACTCATTTTTGAAAAGTGTCTTAATTAGATTCTAGAGTGCTAATAAACCACTAAAACAACATAACATTTTTGTTTAATCTATTAGTGCCATAAAAATGCATTTAAATTTTACATTTTCAAATTTCGCGCGTAATTTGTCAAAAACGCTGGACGCAGTAGACGCCATATTGCTCTGTGGGTATGACGTCAGTTTGCTAAAAACAAATGCGCTGATATTTTATATGACAATTGTTTATAATTTAAAAAATGAGTTATTTTACTAATTAGCGTTGGTTTGCTGTTCCTGAATGCAAAATATTATTTAAATAAAATTTACTTTTTTTTTTTTTTTTGGGTGGGAAATCATCAAATAACTTCTCCCGCTCTGGGTGGAGCGGGAGGGCGTGTCAGACTTTTACTGACTAAAACCCACCCGTGTTCCCTCAGTTGCCTGTGTGCCAGGGGCCGCGGTAAATAAAAATTACTTTGGTTACGAAAATAATAAAGTACAAAGTTGCTCAGTTGACATGCCGTATGACGAAATAACATGGCGACTACTATTTCATGGTGTTCAAACACAGATTAAAAAAACTGAAATCTTTAAATTGTATTTAAAAATTTATTTTGTTGTTTCTTGAACTAAAACTAACATTTTCCGACTGCATTTTGCCTAAGCTATCTCAATAATACATTTTTAGATTTTTTCTCGTATAGAGAGAGTAAAATACCCTATTGGCAAAAGAAAACAAAGCTCCCTAACCTATATCTACCTACCAAAAGCTCATATTAAATAGAAATTAGTTGATCAAGGACAAAGGAAACTCCCTCGGCGTCTGTTTATCATCATAAACACATAAACTATAACTTTCCTCGTGAAAACATGCAAAAACAAAGGCTGAGAGAACCTCAGTAAGTAAAAACATATTACGTTATGGAATCATTAATCTAAGTTACTATACATTGATCATGTAAATACTGGGTTGATATAGGATTCGCCTACTACGTGGTGCTATTAAATATAATTATTTATAACGTGAGAACTTCTTTAGGCGGTCTTTCAGCGATTTTTAGTAGGAGAAAATCTGGGTTCGCGTTACCGAGATGATAATGTTAACAGTATATCTGTAGCTATAAGTATGACGTGTTGCGCTTAGCCAGCAGTGGAAGCATATAATATAATTAATAATTTTAAGATACAAATATCAAGAAAAAAATATGGTACTGCAATTAATTTGAAAAGTTCATCGTTTTAAGTTTTACTTCTGCCAGCAGTCCCCATGACTGCTATTATTATGGGCCTGTTGGCCTCGTATAGGATTTCCTGTTTTTATTTGATATTGTTGTTTTTGTTTACTCTGTTTTTTTTTTGGGTGGGAAATCATCAAATAACTTCTCCCGCTCTGCGTGGAGCGTGAGGGCGTGTCAGACTTTTACTGACTAAAACCCACCCGTGTTCCCGTTCTCCGTGGGTCAGTTGCCTGTGTGCCAGAGACCGCGGTATCTCTTTCGAACAACCCGCACCCCTGGCAGTTGTTTACTGTGTTTAGTTTCGTTTGTGATTTTTCTGAGAAAGTCCCAATACATAGTTTTTCTTTATCCTACCTTTTGTTTACCTATAGGTACTGAAGATATCGAAAGGCGGCACCAACCACTTATAAATCAGGTTAGGTCGGGTTTTCCTACTTACCAAAAACAAACAATAATATTTAATTATTTTCCATCGAATCGATATTAAAATTGAATCGTTACAGTAACCTACCAATATATTAAGATCCGGTATTCCAAAATATTGGGGCTCATTACTGTTATTTCAGCAGGGTCCCGTTTTACCTCGTTATGCAATCAAATGTGGAAATCATGTCAGATGTGTAAATTCAGATGTGATTTAACCTTTGAGGGTTTCTCATGCGTAAGATCACGGTTTGTTGGTAAATAAGGACATACATTCAGAAATTGAATAAGCATCCATACATACATCACTGAAATAAGATTATAAATATTTTGTACATCAGCGGTTTTCCTTTTGGAGCTAGAAGTAAACACCGTGAAAGTTAATCGATATTCAAACGGACGTAATAAAATCGCGCCGGGATTTTGCCGCGCTCTTGATTTTCAACTGTTTGTGTTGTACCGAGGATTCTAAATTCAAAAGAGTGCAGCGCGAGTGAGTCTCAGCGCGTCGAAAAAAACATAGTGTTCGATTTTCAACTCTCGGCGCTGAGCCGCTCGTTGAAAATCGAGTTCGCGGAATAATCGTAACGCGACTTTATTACGTCTGTGGGATAAGTTATTCATGCCTTTTAACCTCCTCACATAACAAGATTGGATTGATGTCAACATCATTCTCTTGTCCTCAATTTATTTGAGATAAAGAAAGGAAGAAATAAAGAAAAGGTATTTATTGTGACTCGCACAGGAAGATCACATACTAAAATAAACACACAATTGTACAAAAATTATAAAAAACAAATATCTCGGAAGATGAAAAAATTAAAAAAAAAAAAGAAAACAGAAAGTCCTGCACGAGGCTCCCCTCCTATGATGCTGCGACATTTAAAAAGTGTCGCAGCGCTAGTATTCTGGTAGGGCCCGAGCGATGTGTGTGCGGTGTGTGTGTGTGTGTGTGTGATCGGCGCAACTAGTTTTGTTCTCCCATACTTCTCTAAGTCGTCATCTAATGAAGTCACTCCCTTTCTAGCCATATCATCTTTTATACAGTCCATCCACCATTTCTGTGGAGTTCTTCTATAAGATTGAATTGATGTACCTACAGGTAGTATTTTCAACACGTTTTTATTAGCTTCACCTGTATGTTTGTTTGTTTGTAACCTACTCCTTTTTCGGACTTGATTTTGACCCACTTCAAACGGTCAGATTTCATTTAAACTTTGTAGACTTATCGAAAACTGAGACAATTCAATCATTTAAAAAAAAAACTGAAAAATCACGCTTTTGTAGTTTTAGCCGAACTAAAAGAAATCAAATGAATAAAAGTTTAAAAAACTAAAAAAACACGCTTTAAAAACCAAACTAAAAAAGTAGAAAATAATTTAATTCTATTAAAAAGCGTGGAGTGCTTGAAATTAATTGTTTACAAAAGCACCTCAAAAAGCCTACCGCCTAAACCTACAGGTAGTATTTTTGTAGTGGCATCCGTAACGCTACGTAAGAAACAACGAATGTTATCTGACGTCACACGAATCCTACATCACGCAAGCAAAGTGTTCTGCGCAATTAGGAAGTATAATCTGGCTATAATATTCCCACTGCTGAGACACAGGCCTCCGCTCTTTGAAAAGGAGTGGGCTGTCATCCACCACGCAGGCCCAGTGCGGGTTAGTAGATGTTACATTTTTCGTGAATAAAATTCATTATTATTTTTGTTAACAATTTAGATTGGTAGGTAAACTAGAATTATTACTAGCACATGACAGACTAAAAGGCACACAATATTTAGCAGAAAAAAAAGTGCGATGTAAGAAACTAGCTTCGTGTTAACGAACTCCCGATTTTGCAATCATTTTAAATCAAATTAAACGATAGAAACAAAATTAGTTGAAGCGTTCGCAATCGTATGAAGGCTCGTGAATTCTGCTCACTGTTCATAACGCGTAGGTTTGAGTGAGCGATCACCGATGTCCGGTGATTGGGATCTATTCACAATTCAATATTATTGTTCGTTGTTCGCCAGTAATTACGTTGACATTAATCCGTGGTGGCGTGAAACACTGCTGTGGCAGTTCTAGGAAGATTTTGATTATATTTAGGGCTGATTTTTCAATAATCAGATAATTTTTATTTAAAGAATAATTCTGACAGTTTTGCATATGTTAAACAAAAGTTGTCAAACAGACATATTTAGATATTCTTCAGATAAAAGTTATTTGACTATTGAAAAATCAGAACTAAGAAAAATAGGCCGAGAAGTATGGAGAAAAATACATGTTGCACCGACCACAAATAAATTGTGATCAGGGCAGGAGAATGGTGATGAGGCAGTTAATGACCAGTCTGATTATAGGACCAAATTATATGACAGTAAAAACATAAATACAAATGTTTATTGAAGTGAAAACTTCTTTAGACGCGTTGGGCATTTTTTGAGATGAGAAAAAACAATTGAACTCGCGACACAGTTACCAACACCTCTGTTTTTTAGTAGAGGTATCCGAATAATTTAAGTCTCAAAGATAGGTTTAGGTCCAGAATTAATATTCCAATTGGAATTATGAAAATCGGATAACCCGTTTAGATGATAATATGAACAAAATTATGATTATGAATAATGTGAAATCCTGTATTGACGATTCAAAAAATACATACGTAATTGTTCAAGTTTTCACTTCTTTCAGCACTCCCGGAGTGCCACTGTTTTTCTACAATGTATTAAATAACGTTGTTAAGTTTGGAGTCACCTTTTCAGTAAAGATTTGCTTGTATTAAGTGGTTCCGCTCTTCCAGATTTTGCATTGAAAGCATGCCAACGAAATTTAAGAATACGAATTGATGGTTAGAATAAGTATAAACAAACTCAATACAAACATTGTTTCTGAAAAAACAATGTTTGAGTATTTCATCAAATGACTGTCTCCGAGAAATTCCTCTTAGCGGTAAAACACCTAGGTATTTCCTTTTCCAGTATTGTTGGTCCTAACAATAAAGAATACTCTCAACTCTATCTATCTCTCCCAGTAAATCTATTTTACTTTAACCAACCAATTTTTTGTTGCAGAATTCATGAAAAATAAAAGAACCGCGCTGGAGCGCACCCGTAGCGAGCGGTGAGGCGGTAAACTAAATCGGATTAATAGAGAATTTCTCGAGTGTGTACAAAAACGTTATATTAAATAGTCGTTGTAATCTTGTTTGTTAGTAGAATCTGGGAAAATTGTGTTTTAAAACATAGCATAATTAATTAGAAATCCTATTAGTTTTTTGTAAACGTTAAACCGGCTACTGTTTTTTTTACAGAAGGCACTGTTTCATCTCGATTTGTTCAATTAGTAGTAGCCGAGTAGGTACATTTCTTTGCTTAGAAGTTCAAATTGTTCAAGGCTTTTGGTCCTCACAATACACACTATATCGAGAAAAACCGTCTTTGGTGTTAAATTACAGAGATACCGGCCCAATTAGAGTTTAACTCAGATGTTGATTATATTGGCATAATTAGGTACTGTAAAGGTTTGTTGCTTATAGAATGCAACCTTTATGTTAATACAGGCCGGTAATGGAATGACTGTCACATTTGAACGATTAAGATGATGGGACTAGGATTCTATCCGTCAATGAGAATAGGATGAGATTAAACCTAAAGAAAATATATTTAATTATTATATAAGGCGCGGCCTTGTTACAGTCTTAACTTATTTAAATAGACGAAGTTAAACTCTATTCAATATTTTATTTGTACCTAGAACCCTTAGGTATTATAGTACAAACCCAGTCAATGGTCCCAGCCAAGCAACCGGCCATACCTTTTAGCCTTTCAATGAAAATGTTGTAATTTTGACAGATTGAGACTGAGATTAAAATGTATGATATGTCAAATAAAGCTTCATTACAAAAGGAAGTATATAATATAACTGATCCTGTAAAACTTATTATTTCTAATAATTGACACAATTTTTTCAATAATTGAGCATTTTAAACTTTCTGGAGTTTTCTCACAGTTGCTCGCAGTTGCTTGGTTATTTAATATTTTGACCCCAAAATAGGAATTAATTAAGGTTAAAAAAGAGGCGCAAGCCGCATTTTTAGGAGCGCAAAATGGGTGTTTTTAGTGGTTGATTAAAAACGTGCAAAACAGTCTGCCGACCGCAGCGACCGTGTGTCACGTCAACTCCGGAAAAACCGTAATTTATCTTCGTCAGCCCGTTTTAAACTATGTTTGGTGTACTTTGAATGGTAAATGACGCATCGGGGCCTGTTATTGATGTACTGGTTACAGTGAGATACTTTGTTGGAGGGAGGGGCGACTTTTACGGTTCCGTTTTGATGTGACGTAACTTTTATTGATGTCTTTTTGAAAATCGCAATAATATGCAAAGAATTATCTTCTTATTCACTAGTCTATCCCGGTTTTTATTCTTATTTTTACTTACATTATAATTAAAAAAGTACGTCTGTGTTTGTATTTTTTATTCTACACAGATGTTCTGGTATATTAAGTTTCTATGTCGATAAAAACATTGTAACTTGTATGAGAAGTTCAGCACGCATAGCAAAACCGCTTCTATCTCTACTCTACGAAGAATATACAAATCTATTTATACAAAAATGAATTGCTGTTCGTTAGTCTCGCTAAAACTCGAGAACAGCTGGACCGATTTGGCTAATTTTGGTTTTGAAATATTTGTGGCAGTCCAGGGAAGGTTTAAACGGTGAGAAATTTAAAGGAAAGTAGTAAAAACAACGATTTTATTTTGATAACTTTATAGGCGCCACGAAGTTCGCCGGGTCAGTTAGTCTTTAATAATTGTTCTTTCGTTCGGGGGAGGGAGGGAATAGTCAACATGAATAATATGCACCCAAATGAGTATTTATTACTATTATTGTACCGCTAAAAATATCTTTAACCTTTTAGTGTGTTATATTTTGGAATCATCTCCCCAAGCCCTTTGGTAATGGTACAATATACCTAAATATGTATCCGCTCAGAGGAAGACCTTGCGCGGGTTTTTGGTTGCGAGGTGCCTATTGGAAAGGATATCTGACTTGTTGACCCCTGAAATTCACAGTACTGCATGTAACTATTTTACTGAAAACCAGTACCTATTTTCTGTATCTCTCTTGTTTACATTTAGATTCTTGAGTTTTTCTTGTGCGAGGCCAGATGTTTTCTTGTCTCAGTATACTTTGGTTTCTTTTAGTGGCCCCGCTCTACAGATAACTATTAATGTACATTTTGTATTTATCACACTTCTGCTCAATACTGTCACGTCTTCAATATTTACTATATCTTTATTTTTACAGACTTTCTATATTATTACAATTAGGCTGACTAAGTTTTTTCCAACAACTTATTCAATACTTGAATTACAAACTACACCAGACACTATGTATTTCACTATATTTCCACATCGTAATATACTGCAAAACCCTACACTACATAATACTACATTTAACATTACCTACAATAAACATATTATTATAAACACCATTATTTACAAAAATGAATAAGACGAGAAATCTAACAGTTGGATTATTTAATGCAGGGTCGCTAGGTTCGCGCCATGAGGAGTTCCTAGTTGCTATGGATAGCCTCTCGATAGACATCATGGCGATAAATGAGACCTGGCTCAGGCAGGGAGAGGAGGGTCGCGCGCCCGCAGTGCCGGGCTACCGGCTGCGACACGTGCCGCGCGCGCGCACCGTGCGCGGCGGGCGCGGGGGCGGCGTGGGCTTCTACGTGCGCCGCGGGGTGCGCGTGCGCGCTGCGCCGCACCCGCCGGCGCCGCAGGTCGAGCAGATGTGGCTCAGGCTTAACATTAACTCGCACTCGGTTGTCATCGGTACTGCGTACAGGCCGCCGTGGCTTGATGTGAATGTCTTCTTGGATGCGATAACCGATTCTCTCTCCTCCTTTGCTAATGCGGACAAGGTCATCTTGCTTGGCGATTTCAATATCAACGTCTTATGCCACACTGACAGCAAATCTAAACTGCTGAACAATTTTATACATTGCTGCAAACTTAAACAAGTAGTTACTGAGCCAACCCACTTCACAGACCACAGTGAAACCCTCATTGATGTAGTCTGCACTGACGCCCGTGTATGTAGGGTCTCAGTATCACACATACCGGAGCTTGGGCACCATGCAATTATTTGTGTCGAATTCAATTTTAAAATAGAGAAGCCCACTCCATACTGGACTATCTATAGGCCACTTAAAGACATCCTTCCTGATTTTTTTAATGATGACTTAAATAAAATGGACTGGGAACATATTATAAGTCTGGAGGATGTGAACTCCATGGTGGCAATGTTTAATCAATACATCTTGAGACTATATGATTTGCATGCTCCCCTTAAAAGAATCTTAATTAAAGAGAAATCTTATCCCTGGATAACCGACACTGTCAAGGAAATGATGAGGCTGCGTGACAAGAGCCATTTAAAGTCAAAAACAACTAAATCCGAACATCACATTAAATCTTACAAAGAATTAAAATACCTTGTTAGAGCTGCTTTTGACAGTGAGAAGTGCGCATATTTTAAAACATATATTAATAATAATATTAAACAACCAAAGAAGTTATGGACACATATTAAATCAACTATAGCCACCTCAAAAAAACCAGAGCATAGTCTACCACATTTCTGTAACAACCCAGAAACTATCAACCAACACTTTCTGGATGTGCCTGGCAGTGGTAAGGTCACAACTGCTGAATTAACATATTTTGAGCAACATAGACACAGTAACAGTCATTTCCGGCTTGAGCCCGTCCAACAGGATGTGGTGCTGAGGATCTTGCGCGGTCTTAAGTCCAATGCACAGGGCTCTGACCAGATTTCTCTGGAGATGCTGATGCTGACTCTTCCTCGAACACTTGCAGTTATCACGGCTATCATCAACAAGTCCATAGTCACCTCTTCTTTCCCTGATCTGTGGAAAATGGCAATAGTTAGACCAATCCCAAAAGTGCCTAACCCCACTAGCGTGAAAGACCTCCGTCCAATAAGCCTTCTGCCATGTCTGTCCAAGATTTTAGAAAGAGTAGTCTCGGACCAGCTTAGGGCATATCTTGAGCAACACAGTATTTTGCCTCTGGCTCAATCCGGATTTCGCAGGGGGCATAGCACAGCTACAGCGCTACTGGATGTAGTTGGTAACATTCTCGAAGCCAGAGACCAGGGCATGGGATCCCTTCTTGTCTTGCTAGATTTCTCGCGCGCCTTTGACTCTATTAATACTTCGCTTCTACTCTCCAAGCTGGCATACTATGGATGTGATGTAGAAACGGTCAAATGGTTTGGAAGTTACCTCAGTGATCGAGAACAATTCGTCCAGGTGACATGTGACAGTAATGGAGATACCAAGTCCTCTAGTCCGAGGCGGGTGGATAGGGGCGTGCCGCAAGGATCGATCCTAGGCCCGCTTCTCTTCATTCTTTACAGTGCCGACATCATCAACTGTCTGATCAACACCAAGTTCCACTTGTACGCTGATGATCTGCAGTTATACCTCTCCTTTCGCTCCCAGGATACTGCTGAAACTGTAAAAAAAATCAATGAGGATTTGGAGAGGATCTCTAGTTGGTCTAGAAGAAACTCCTTGGTCCTGAACCCAAGTAAGTCTAAGTATATTGTGATGGGATCTAGGGATTTCCTGAGCAAAATGCTTGCTTGCAACCTGGGCCTCAGGATTGATGGTTGTGATGTGGAAAGGGTTCTGGAGGCTCGTAATCTTGGGCTAGTATTTGATGGGCAGCTGCACTTTGAAACCCACATCTTGGAAGCCGTGCGTAATTGCTTCTACCGACTCAAGCTACTGTATCGTGTCCGTCCCTACATAAGTGTGGATATGCGTGTCATGCTGTGTGAGTCACTTGTTCTATCTAAGTTAAACTACGCTGACACTGTGTATGGGGCGTGCATTCTCGGTAGAAGCGAAAAACTGATCCAGCGGGTGCAGAATGCTTGTGCTAGATTCTGCTATAATGTCCCACCCCGATCCCACATAACACCATTTTTGAATAAGGGTAATTTGATGAGAATGTCAGCGCGCAGAAAGCTTCATCTGGCTACCCTACTCTTTGGCGCGATTCTCACAAAGAAACCAGACTACTTATACAAAAAATTGTCTTGGTCGCGCGATATTAACAAGATTAAAACTAGAGCATCTTCGTACCTCATGTTAGCCTCATCGCACAGAACTGTTGCATTCCGTGGTTGCTTCAAATTCGCTGCCTCCCGTTGCTGGAACGACTTGCCTCCTCCTTTTCGTGCTATAAAGACAGTTGGCACATTCAGAACCAAATTTAAACAGCACTTACTACAGCTTCAAAAAGATACCTCACTTTGAACCTGATTGAACTTACCCTTGATCTGCACGCAGCTGGTAATGGTGGTGAGCGTTTAGCACCGCTTGTGGTAATATATGTTCCTTGGTTTGGCAGCGATTGTAAAGGCATAGCTGCATTGGTTTTGCACTTTGTTTTTATTTATTTCTTTCTTCTGTTTTTTTTTGTTCGTTGTTTGTAATTTTTTTGTAAATCGGAATTCTCACACCTTTCAAAACCTTAGTTATCTTTTTTCTCTAATTACCGTAAATTGTCTGTATTACATGACGGCCGTAACAATATAAATTCGATGTGATTTTCTTTTTGCTTTTGCCGTAAGTCGGCGCCATTTACTCTGCTGTGGTCGGCGCCTGCGTCTCATTAGACATGTGTAAGTAATGCGATGTTGCATTGCGCGTCATATAACTCGACCGCGTACTGTAGCATTACACATGACTTGACCAAATTAATCATGACACATGACTCTCAAACATGACGCGCGGGCCATGACGCGCTGTTCGACGTTCGTAAACTTCATCTGGTCATTTTCGCTCTGTGTGACTGTGTGCAAGTGAGAAAGAGCATGAGCTGCGCACCGGTCGTTTGGGAGCGAAATAAGTGAACTATTATTTAAAACCGTATTCTTGAAGAAATAAGGTTTACGTTTTACTGGCAACGCAATCATGACTCTATATCAGATCCTATGACATTACCTACGCTTTGCCGCGCGCTACCTATGATACAAAACAAAACAGTAACACGAAACAAATATAAAACTGAGTGTTGTGTTTATGATTGTGAGGTAAATGATTGTGGAATTCATGAGGTATTGAGTGATATATAAAGAAATAACTTAAAACTGTGAATACATAGGTAGATTTTTATTACATAAGTGTTAACTTTTAAGTGAAAATATCTTATGGCGACGAAAAGAATGATTGCGAATTAAATCAAGATTCATCACGAAACAATCATTGTACATAAAATAGATTTTTAAATACGCCAATATTCACAGTGATGGTCAATAATATACTATTATTATCTTCTACAACGCGATCATTTCATTACAATAGCCATCGCGCGTGATGCTACATTTCGCGTCATGTTTGGAGTCATAAGTCATGGTGTCATGTAAATGCAACATCCCTCGGTACGAAATGCGCGAGCATTTCATTACAATAGCCATCACGCGTGACGCGTCATTTCGCGTCATGTTTGGAGTCATGGTGTAATGAAACATTACTCGGTACGAAATGTAATGTCATATGACATCACTTTAAAAAGCACTGTTTTGCGCATGTCTACGTCTCATTGCTTGTCACAGCGATGCCATAGTGTCACAGACACTAAAGGCATAGACAAATAATAGATGTTACGTGCGGTGCACACACGCTGATTACAAAAAACAAACTTTTTACGTACATAATTTTTTAGGTATTTTACACATAATTATCTCATTTTTATTTATTATTTTATTCCTGTATCTGTCCGTGACATCACAGTGGGCCCTATCAGAATACCAGCGCTGCGACACCTTTAAATGTCGCAGCATCATGCTGAGATAGGGGCCTTTTGGCCTCGTACAGTATTTTGTTTTTTTTTATTTTTTACTTTTTATAATATTTTAATTTTTTTTTTTTTTTGTTAAGCATATTGTGTAGTTAAGTTTCTTTTTTTTTTCCTGTGCGAGTCTAATAAATACGTTTTCTTTCTTTCTTTCTTTCTTCTTTCTAAATATTTGAAGACTTTACTCATTGATATCTCAAATCCGCCATTCAGATTTTACTTGAACAAAATCTAGCCTAGAACCACGGGGTGACTTAAACGAGTCGATACAGTCATCTCATTTATTATAACCCTATCCATCCAGTTGTTACGATATTTCGAGGTTTAGAAAATCCTATATAACTCAATATATAGATACGCGTGAAAACCATAAGTCTGTCTTTGCTGCCGCGCAGTCGGGCTATAACAGATCATTGAACTATTACCTCGGCTTTAGTTCCGAGAACGAATGAATGAACTGGGTTATTAGACCGCCTGCTGGAAATTCGGAATATGCTATCAATTATGCACATTTGTGACCATTGACCCTACACGTGTGGCCCAAGTGGCTTATAGGAGGGAAAACTGGTATGCCTGCGTAAATTTCAGCAATTTGATTTTGGCCCAAGGACTTTCGATGGAAAATGTTTAATCCGGTAGGCAAATTGATAACATTATCTTGTAGGTAATATACAGACATCGACATGACATCGGTCAAACGGGACTTGTTGATACATTTACTTAAAGTAATGTTATGCAGGCCAAACACGTTATGATATACTTGCAAAAATTGAACATGAACAAGTATAAAGAGCGGTACAGCAAAAACCAAATTGCTGTTTCGACCGCGTAGGTATTGCAGTTTTCTATAAAACAGTAAATTTTGTTTTGATATCTGTCAAAAAGTTACACGAAAATGTTCTACTTGGGGGTCTAGAAACATGTGCTGCACTCATGGTTTAAGTTTGGGCGTCGATGTCCCTATCATCCCTTTATGTTAACATTATGTTTTATCTACGCAACATGGATAGCACGTAGTCGGCAAGAAATCACATGCCTTTAAAAAAATCACCATAAAAGTACCTACAACAATCAAATATTACTGCAATCAACGGTAAAGGGAACAACCCGGTAACAGTGATACCATAAAATGTTTTGGGTGATGCTGTAGTGCCGCTCAAACTGTTCTGGGCGATGCTGTAGTGCCGCTCAAAATGTTCTGGGCGATGCTGTAGTGCCGCTCAAACTGTTCTGGGCGATGCTGTAGTGCCGCTCAAAATGTTCTGGGCGATGCTGTAGTGCCGCTCAAACTGTTCTGGGCGATGCTGTAGTGCCGCTCAAACTGTTCTGGGAGATGCTTTAGTGCCGCTTAAAATGTTCTGAGCGATGCTATAGTGCCGCTCAAAATGTTCTAGGCGATGCTGTAGTGCCGCTCAAAATGTTCTGGGCGATGCTGTAGTGCCGCTCAAATTGTTCTGGGCGATGCTGTAGTGCCGCTCAAAATGTTCTGGGCGATGCTGTAGTGCCGCTCAAAATGTTCTGGGCGATGCTCTACTGCCACTAAAAATGTTCTGGGCGATGCTGTAGTGCCGCTCAAAATGTTCTGGGCGATGCTGTAGTGCCGCTCAAAATGTACTGGGCGATGCTGTAGTACCGCTCAAAATGTTCTGGGCGATGCTGTAGGGCCGCTCAAAATGTTCTGGGCGATGCTGTAGTGCCGCTCAAAGTGTTCTGCGCGGTGCTGTAGTGCCGCTCAAAATGTTCTGGGCGATGCTTTAGTGCCGCTTAAAATGTTCTGGGCGATGCTATAGTGCCGCTCAACAGATTCGTCAGATATTTACGACCTTACTAGTAATTCTAACACGACCATAAACATTTATTTATTTATTTCCTTATGCCATAACATTAAGTTAGTTAGACAGTTAAATGGCTTTAACCTGCTATAAAGAGAAACCGTAAATCCGCACAGCAATGTCTTTGGTTTTGTAGGATTGTTGTTTTGCCATTGACTTCCGAAATTAAAGTTATTATTCACTTTGTAGTGTCTTTTTAAAGGCGGTTGAATTTAAAAAAAAAATTGCTAAAAGTTTTGCTCTACACGTTCAAAAGTAGTCGTAGTTGCAAATAAAGCGGTATGTAACATTTCAATATAAATATTCTATATGAGATGACCGTTGTATGATCTCTGACAAACTTAAGGTAGAATCCCGCCAAATTCAAATTTTCTTACGTTTTTGCAGGTTAATGCAAGGTTGTATGTTGATTAAAATATGCTTGACGACCTTAACAAATATGGCTTTACATAATTATTACATAACATTTAAATCATCAAGACAACCCTTTAACTTTATTTAACTGGATTTAATGACTATTAGTCATTGGAATCGGGCTACACTAGAGCCTGTACCTTAAGAAAACCCAGATTTTCCTACAAACAATGTAATTACGAGATCACTACAGAGCATAAGGCATAAAAGGTTGACGAAGCATAAGAAATTACAAGTAATACAGCAGTTAAAATATGCAAACTTGCAGATTACAATACCAGCTCATAGGTCGGTGTTTACGATCGTGTGACCGGATCATAAACTGTGTGACTGTCTCTGGGGAAATAATAACATGGCTGCGAGCAAACATGCCCGTTATGGATGAAGATAATACATTGGATTAGGATGCCTTACACAAATGAATACAATATGACGTAAGTACAGTGCTCATTGTTCATCTGCTGTCTTGATATGTGATGAGGTTTGAGAGAAATGTCGTGAGGCAAGTTTAGAGTATGAATGTGGATGGTTTTAAGACTAGGAGAAGACAAAAGTAACGATGGATGGACTGTGTGACAGATGATATGGTTAGAAAGGGTGACTATACTGAGATGACGACTGTTCGTAACATCACATCGGGCCACACTCCACACTGCGACCGCGCGCTTCCCCCGCCGCCAATCGTTCGCCGACACCTGAGCGTGCGCACACATTTTCGGTCGTCTAAAATAAATTTCCTATCTATCCAGAAATACAGTCGTTTTTATTATTAAGTCAAGACCACCAGCAGCACACCTGGAGCTTGATACTCAACACGACAAATATACGTAGAGAAGCATGAAAGAAAATAAGATATGAAAGAAAGTAAGTAATACCCGACTACTGAAAAAACACGCTTTTATAAAGTTTGAAAATATCCTCATATGAAAACAATGGTCGTATGCCACTTTGCCTTGTTGTTTGCCTTTGTATTGTTTTGCTAGGGTACGTGGCTTTGTATTTAATGTGACGGCACATAGCCTATAACCAGCGGACGATCCTATATCGCTCCTTTTTGGTTCGCTGTAGTCGGGTAAATACATGATGCACGGACCCCAAATGACATTATTCTAACAAAAGCACTTCTAATTTTCTTGTTTGTGTCAGTGAAAGAAATTAACATTGCATCTGCGTATTATTTTCTCCCGTGCATGTACATGTACGTATTTCGTCAAGCATGTATTTCGTCACCACTGTTCTCAAAACGGTGGAGGAAAATATCTTAAGGAAACCGGCATGTCCTAGAACCAAAAAATCTAAGACATGTGACATCTACCATCTACCGCACTGAGCCCGCGTGGTGGATTACGGCCCACTCCCTGTCATAGAGAGGACGCCTGTGTCCCAGCAGTGGGAACATTATAGGTAGATTATGTTTTGTTTGTTTGTTTATACACATCTTGACTCCTTGAAAAGATAAGCCAGTACATAGGCTTGGTAGCCACTCTAGCAATAGGTATGTTTCTTGCTCCCTTAAGTGTATGTTCTGCTGCAATATGTTAAAACTTTAGATACACCCTTATAAAAAGTCAATGTTTTAAAAATTTCAATTTCAGATTCTGAAACTGAATACTGTTTAATTTTAACGAACATAAATTCGCTTCCTCAACGACCAGGCAATGAATCATTTAGGACTTATAATAATATTCTTCTTGCGAAACATACTCAGAATCTGATTAACTTTGAAGGATATTGTCAATCCATTGCTTCATATGTTCGAAAATTTGTCTGCTCAACAACGTAAATAACGCAATACCTGTTGTTGAACTGTCAGAATGAAAGCCAATTGCTACTGTTAGTGTGCTACGCAAATTCTCCAGTGCTCAAGAAAACTCTAACTTCGTGACTTAATTAGCGCTTGGAAACTCAATGACTTTAAGCGCCAATTTGGCGAAACCAACGTTACAGCACACGATCCTTCAGATTACAAACTGTAACTAGTCACCGTTACCGACTGCGGTTGTGGAACTCTGATCCAAGTGCAGTTAATTGACACTTGTATGTGAGGCAGAACGGTTCGATGAACGACACTTGTACCGAAGGACCAACTGCCTTAATGATGAAGAGGCGTACCACTTGCGATGCTCGTAATGGTCGATAGAAGAGGAATCCGATGGGATGGTGGAGTAACTAAGTAATAAAAGGTCGATCGAACATTAGTCATCGTTTGCCGAGGTCGGTCCGATGATGGGATACATTCGTTACGTATCGAGAGTCCTCAGTGCCTCGGAAAGCATGTTAAGCTGTTGGCCCTAGCTGTCATTCATAGATCTTTGTCAATCGATACGGGTAATCAGAAGCCCTTATCAAGGGATATTGTCTTAGTCAATATCTAGGTTATGGAAGTCATATAGGCAGTCAATCTATGTAAATTAATGGTTGTTTACTGCATCTGATGAGACTTCACGCCGATCCCAGGATTGTTGGGAAAAGGATCATTTTTACGGTGGGTGGTCGAGAAATTTGCCTAAAAGTTGGAATCAAACCTAAAGGCGGAAACATTTTTTAAACAAAATAAGTGTTGAAATTGTTAAAAATTATTTGAATAAATACTTTTATGTAATAACCTCAGACAAAGACCACCATCTTGGTGGTGGAATTGGACAATGTGTACTAAAATAATGGACCGATGACCTTGTGAGGGCCGCAGGAGTCCGCTGGATGCGGAAAGCACAGAACCGGTCGAAGTGGCGGAGTTTGGGGGAGGCCTATGTCTAGCAGTGGACGTGTTTCGGCTGAAATGATGATGATGACTAAAATAATAATAGCATATTGTATGTAATGTTGGCTTTACATACAACACTACTTGGGATATTTATAAATGATTTCTTTTGAATCTGAGGTCTCATAAATAAAAGACTTTGAAACGGATTAGGACTGGGTAGATTTTAAAAGATTCAGCTTTTGAAAAGTTGCAATGTAAGGCTACTGCTAATGGAAAAAGCCAATTAATTATTCACATATAAAAAAGGACCTATCAAAAAGAAAGCTGAAAGCGGAATTAAACAGCAAAAATGTTTCTGAATACTTAGTAGATCAACATAATGTTTATTAATGGAGAACATCTTGTTCCTTAACTGTTTTCACGTGACGAAGTTTTATTAAAATTAAGTAACGCTGTAATTCTTATATTTATTAAACATTGATATTAGTTATTTCCTTTATTTCACTTAAAACATATATATTAAGTACAGTTATCAGTATTTGAAAAAAAAAATAGTAGCCCACCGGTACCGGGAACAGGGTCCAAGCTATCGGCGGTCAGGGCTCCAGAGAGAGAAACCTCATAAAAATACGAGCCGTGTCGAAGTATCGCTTTCTGAATCAAGCCCTTGATCCAGCTGCCTTACGAGAGCCTACTCAGGCATTGGTTGAGGCTCTTGGCTATCAAACCATTGGCTGTTACGACTATCGGCACAATAATCGCTGAGTCCACATCCCACATGTCGACAACCTCGCGAGCCAAGGCAAAATATTTGATTTGTTTATCTTTTTGGGCTTTCGCGAGGTTCCCGTCATGCGGGACCGTTAAAAAACATTGTTTATTATTATCATCATCATCATTTCAGCCAAAAGATGTTCACTGCTGGACATAGGCCTGCCCCAAGCACCACCACTTCGATCGATTCTACGCTTCTCGAATCCAGCAGATTTCTGCGGCCTAAAACATTGTTTATAATTGAAACGAATGTTCGAATAGTTGAATAGTACTTTTATACAGGAAAAGTTTTTATCCAGTGCGCAAACTTTAACTATGAATTCAACATACCATTCTAGACCCCTAGAAAAGAAATTTTTCGGCGGTTTTACAAAAAAAAATCAGCTGTTTCATAAAAAGTGCAATACCTACGCGGTCAAAATGTATGGAACAGCAGTTTTTTTTTGTATAACCGACGAAAAATTTCTTCGCTAGAATCGTATATTGAATTCATGGCACTGGATAAAAACTTTTCCTGTATTGTCATTTCAATAATTACTTAAAACAATACCTATCATTAACTTCCACTTTAAATAACTATTTACCAACAGAACACAATGTTAAATTTGTTCGAATTATGTCATCAAATATGGCGGACAGTGAGCGGGAAAGTTTGTCAGCCATTATTTTTTAATTCGACATCGTAAACAGGCCAAGGAACAATGAATGTAATGCCACAAAGGGCTGGGAACCGTTCGCGGCCACAATTGAAATAAAATGTTTTGAAACTCCACATAATGTACGGATGCAGCGCTTAAAAAGTATTAATGCAATTTTGCTATGCCAAACCCAATCTTAAATGTACGGAATAGAGTTTAGTGTCGAGTGTCAGTGCTTTTTTTATTTTGTTTGGTGATATTTTAAACGTTTCTATTCTAAAGTCAGCTTTTGAGATTGTTGTACTCGGCTGGAACACTTTGGATACCCATTTGCTACAATAATGCTGTAAAATGTGGTCACGTTTTGCGATCCGTTTTGTTCTTCGCAGGTTTTTCTAGCAGGTTGTTTTGCGTGTCTACTTGGCCAGATAACTTGACAGGTAACTCGGCTATTTCCGGTAAACGGCCAATGTTTTGCTAGAATAGGTAATATATCAAGATAGTTATTTCTGGTCCTTTGGGCCGATCAGTGGCTGTTAAGAGGAAACGCGGTCATGTGGTCATCGGCATTCATTCCATACTAACTAGTGATGTACCGACTAGTCGGGAAAGCCGACTAGTCGCCCTTATTTGAAGTCGGCGATTAGTCGGCGACTAGTCGGCCCATTTTTTACTCGTATTAATTTGCTTTAAAAAAATTAAATGACGGTGATTGAAATGTTTACTCTTGTTATGTTTATTAAAGAATCAGTTTTACTGTTTACTTTCAGTATAATCTAGAATAGGATAAGGAATTAGGATAAGAAGAAACGCCGGCTCGCATGTAAACAATGATAGAATAAACGCAAAGTAAACGAAAACATGTCCCGACAATTCCACCTGGTCGCCGAGCGCCGAAAGCGTAGTCACGAACATTACCGATGTCACCCGAACTCAACCGAAGGCCATGATCGGCTTGGCCGACTAGTCGGCCATTTTGCAGCCGACTAGTCGGCCAAAGTCATAGTCGACCCATCTCTAATACTTACGTATTCCTCTGGTTTCTCCCTGGTACACGATAGACACTAGTCCAAATATTTTATTACGATAAAATGTATGTCTATCACTCTACCGTGTTTTGTTATTTGGCGTTCGGTAATTATATTGACATGCAGGATATGTTTTTAATCAGCTGTTTCATAAAAAAGTGCAATACCTACGCGGTCAAAGTGTATGGAACAGCTGATTTTTTTTTGTATAACCAACGAAAACTTGCTGCGCTGTGGGGTCTAGAATGATATGCTAAATTCATGGTTACAGTTTGCGCACTGTATAAAAACTTACCTTGTATACATAACATCACGCCTTGTGTCCCCGAAGGGCAGAGGGCAGAGGTGTTCCTATACATACACATTTCGCCAGTTAATTCTCTTTAATACCGTTTACAAAGGAGCCAAAGATAACGAAGATTAGGTACCTATCACAGTTATGCAAGTAGAATTACGTACCTTTCATAATAAATGTCCAAGATATAGAGAGCTTATTAATAAAATACATACTTTGCTGTGACTGCAGAAAGATACTGCTGGTTCTTAATACTTGCAACGTAAAAGCTTTCAGATCATAAATAACAAAACTCCATTTTAGAAGGACCAAATATTATTGTTATTTACAAAAAACATACCCTACAGCGACGAGAATGTTCATGGAATGAGGTTTGTTGAAGTTAAGGCTCACCAGAGGGCGGATCGTAAAGGGCGATGAATCCTTGTAAATTATGATGATAGGGCTCCGGGCCTTCGGATTACGGTCCGATAGGGCTGCGGTCAGTCTTATCAAGCGTAAGGGGCACAAAGTATTAAGAAAATTGGGTTAGTAAGAAAATGTGATAGCTGTGTACTCTTGGGATCGTATTTGGGTAAAAATTGGAATAAAAGAGTTCGGGGATATAAATTGGTAAAGGATTTTGACGCCTACACTCCTTTGTATAAACTGTTTGCTGGAAATATGTTGGTGGGATGATTTATATTCATGTCTTTACAAGGTGACCCGATAAACATTGTCTTGTCCAAAACATAATGAATACAAAAAAACCATATTAAGATAAGCGTTCAGTTTTTCCTGAAATTTAAAATATCCGGAAAATATGTCGGATTTTTCTTATTACAAACATTTTGAAAGAAAGAAATTGCCAAATCTGCTCAGCCGTTCTCAATTGATGCGCTGATCATACCAAGCATTAATTTTTATATATAAATAGATTTCCATTCCATAATGTTTAACATGAGCTTACAATGGCTTAAAGCCCAGTAACGGACCCTGTAGGGTACAACAAAAGGTATAAAATTAATTTAGTATGAAGAATTGGACAAACATGAAACTTCTCGACAAGGTTACCAAGAATGCAAATCCTTGGTATCTTATTATCATGCATATACCTATACATACATCCAGTGTTTATAAAAGACACTTGACCAATTCTGTTTAAACAAAACCAATACGGTCCGAAAAAATGCCGCAAACTGAAAAACCCAATTACGCTTGGACCGACCTGAACATTAAACCCAGGATTCAACATCCTTCGGTGACACTTGTGGCCCCTAAATCTAAGAGGCGGGTGATTATAGGTAGGTTAGTGGAATATTATATGGCTAAAGACCTAATAGTTTATATACACGAGGAGCACATTGTCTATGGTAGAGGCAACTGACAGAAGATTATAACATAATGTTCTAATTGGGGTGTTTGGTGGTGTGCGTTCATTTTGGGGTATAAGCACTAAGGATAATACTCAAATTTCTCTTGGTGACGTAACGTGTTCACGTTGGATTATCCGTTTGAGTAACAGTTTCTACTATGGGTATATATTTCTCAAAGATCGTGGGTTGTAATATGTACCTATATTAAATGTCAAGCTTCCACGGGTAATAGTGACGTCATCAAAACACATATCATGCATGTGAAAGCCATGTCACTTCGAAGAAATGTTAAAACCAGTCAACGTGAGTGACATCGCGTGTCCAATTAATTACGTAGACACAGTGTTTAAACGCAAATTAACTGTGTTTTTCGCAGTAATATGACTGTACCGATACGTGATATATAAACTCATTTGTTTATAAAAGTGTGGAGTATTAAGCTAATGGAATGTGACGCAAAATCTATATGTGTAGGAGAAGCAAGACTTCTGCTTATGAACAGTTTCGTAACGAGAATTAACAGTTTAGCCTCCTGTGTCAGAACTTGAATAATTTTTCTTCCAATCACTCACTCCTTCATTGTAGAAAAAAAAACAAAACCCACTCACCTAAAAACAACACTAGTCCCCTCACTATCTAGATGCACGGCATCATTCAGCGACCACTGCAGCAGCACAGCCGTCCTGCTAGCCAGCGAGCCACTCACCACCCTGGCTGGCAAGTACCGCCTCCTCATTCGCAAACTCTTTGCGATCCTTCTATACACCGACCGCTCATTTCTATTATAACTGCGGTACTTTGGTCTGAAGTAATACCCATCACTAAGGCTATCTACACTTTTTAAACTATAGTCGTCAAATGTCCTGTAGGTATCACCGTATTTTTTGGACTTCTTCATGTGCTTTGAGCGCTCGGAACGCATGTGTTTTGGTAGAAAGTAGGGGAGAGACTCGTCTCTGCACGGTCTTTCGGTGAAGGAGGTCGGCGTGAAGTTCCCTCGGATGATGTTGTCTACTATGGAGTGGAGCACGTAGTCCCGGAGTGTCAGGTCCTCGAACTGGAGGTGAACTGGAAAGATAGAGACAATTACGTTAGTTTTGATATTTGAAGCAGGAATAGTTGTTGGGATGCAGAACTATCAAGGTTTTGTTTTTTAAACCTTGCAATTTTATAGGTCGATAAATCGATTTGGATGATACTTTTGAGTTTAAACAAAAATTCTTTTTTTATTCCGATCAACGATTTCGAAGACACACCCTACCTACTACTTACCCAAATATAAAATCATCATGCCAAGCATTTTTTTTTTTGGGTTGGAAATCATCAAATAACTTCTCGGCACACAGGCAACTGAGGGATCAGTTGCCTGTGTGCCAGGGGACGCGGTATCTCTTTCGAATAACCTCCACCCGTGGCAGGCATCGGCCCTTGCGGGCCCCATCAGTTGATGCTGACATCTCTTTGAGATTATGTTAGTGAAATTTTAACGAAGTGTAGTATTTCTTTAAATAGGTAAGTAGTAGGGTCTTCGTTAAAAAGAGTATTATTGGTCGTAGCGTGGTTTAGGTAAATAAATAATACATAATAGACCTTATTTTCAGTAAATGTCATAATCGAAAAAAGAACCAATCTTTCAAATGACTCAGCGTAGTCAGCCAATCAAAAAAAGTATGTCATCTTTCGTCTATGCTCCGGACCATTCGGGGCCGTCCATTGACGCCGGAACGGGTCGCCCCCAAAACCGGCCAGCGAAGGGCTCAATTTCCGGCCGGCTGGACGAGACGGATAGTCGATGTGTTATCTTTTATGGAGATCCCTGGGAATTTGTTACTCGTCTGATGTTTGTAAGGACGCCGTTGTGATGGAAGGTCATATTTGTCTTCTTTTCTTGTGGGTTCCGGTTTTGGTCAGCATTGTTTCGAAAATATGGCGAAGTCGCTGAGTATGTATCCTCGAAGGTATGAACTTGTTTTTTATAGTTGTCAAGAACTGCTTTAGAGTTTAATCCGACGCTGGCAAATAAAAAATACAGGAAACTTTCATTCCAAAAAGTCGGTAAGAGTTACAAGTATTATCCACGTGGCTTTTCCCGCATAAATGTACATTTCATGGCTTTTTTTCGCGGAAACATAATTCTTAATAAAAAAAATAGGCAAAGTTACTTCTTATGACATCAACTATCTGCCGGTGAAATTCCCGTCAAAATCGGCCCAACCGTTTCGGAGATTAGCCGAAACCAAGAGACAGACAGTTAAACAGACAGACACAGCTTTTTAAAATGTTATAATTTTTTATTAAAAGTCTCGTTAAACTTTCATAATTATGCATTAAGTAAAAAGCTGTTATTTTGATATTACAAACCAACACTTTTATGTTATTAATTTTTAAAGATATATTTGTATTGCTGGCGCCGAAACGTGAGAATAGGAAGAAATAATTTCCGGCTCACTCCCACGCTTCCTCTTATAACTAAAGCCACATCCTAACATTTTACTTGTGACCTTTCATATTCGCAAGATCTTCTCGTAATACAATTTTGATTTATGGTAACGTTATTGGCGCCGGCGAAATATTTACATGTAGCAACACTGAGCAATGTGTTACTTTTGTAACGTCGTTTATATTAATTTTGTATGACGTTAGTCCGTTTGAGCTGAGAATTAAAGCAGTTATTGTGAGGAAGTTTTGCTTTTGTTTACAATTGAGGAGAGCAAACTTTCAGTCTTTTTCAGAAACGGGAGCTTTTAAAACTTATTGAATGATTACTGTTTTATTTTTTCTGAGTTTTATGAAAAATACAACTATTTTATCCTTTGGGAATCATCGCATTTCCGAATACAAACGAGCTTTCCTTTCTTTTTTAAATGAATTACATTGAGTTAAAAGAGTATTAACAACTTTATATACTTTTGAGTCGATTGAGAGAGTCCAGTCTGCACCAAGTGCAAAGGGCTACTGATGGAAATCCGACGACTGACGAAACACGGGGTTTGCCGAGGGACATTAAGAAAATAGTTGTACTGTAGTTTACTTTGTTTTGGTCATTATTCTAGATGTTTTAAGACTTTTACTTTTTAAGGTAAAATAAATTGTTTAGGTACTATGTTTTGTACCTGTACGGTGTATAATTGTATACACCGTACAGAACAATAGTTGTAGACAGTAAAATGATTTCTTGTCTGTGTAAATATCTTTTTGGGCTAGTTGTACGTAGTTTTTATTTTCGTGAGATCATTCGATTATTATAAAGTCGTGAACTCGAGTTGTTATTGACTTTGTTTTTGACAAACTTTATTAGTTAACATTGAATTTACAACTTTCATTCTTTTGCGAACGTTGAACTGAAAGTTTTATTGCAAGTACTTATGAATAAATAAATGAAGTGCATTGTAATTTACTTTCAAAGAATTTATAGTATCTCATTTGCAGTAAAAACTAGCTTGAAGTTATTTCAAAATAGAGTAATACTATGTTAAGTTCAAAACTACTGAAGTTTTAAATTGTTTTGCAGTTTGATAAAACTAGATATTTACAATAGCTAACAGAAAGGGCAATGGCTCTGTAATCGCAATAGCTCAGCACTTGCTTTGTCGACGGTATGCAGGCAGGTTCGATTCCCAAAGTATCTTTTATTTTTTTTATTTTCCCAGAGTGTTTTTGTCAGTGGGGTCAGAACTGGGAGGGGACGCCCTGAAAGGGCGCATATAGTGTACTTTATTAGTGATGTTCTCCAGAAAGGTTAGGAGCATAGTACGCGCAACCAGAGTGCGTGTATAACCAGATGTATCAACGTACACGAGGCAAAAAGAGTATGTAAGGATCGTAGCCGATGGCGTTCTGAAGTGTCTGCTCATCCCCATGGAAAGAAGGCGTAAGTTTATGTAATTCAGTGGTTGCCAATCTAGGTTTATGGTGGAAAATTATATATGTGTGGCCACATTTCACCTCATTACAAGATAAAATGTCGGCAATCTTATCCTTTAACAAAATCCTTACCCGTACCCTCTTACTTAAAATAATAAAAACATCAATTATTAGCTATCGTTTTAACAATATGACGTCACACAATCCTTCTCGATCACTGTATTTTTTTGCCTAGCAACTCGAAGCGTACAACCGGCAACAAAGTTTCGTCCTCGTTACTTTCAACTGCGCAACAAAGTGTTGGGCACGCTGCGTCGAAAGCTGTACCGCTTTTTAATTTATTGCACCCTTTACTAACGATCTCACAAATTCTCGTAAATAAAAGACGCCGAGAAGGGACTCCTAATTGTCATTGAAATTTATGAAAAGGTCCGGTTCTGTTTTCAAGAATTAATTATAAAATTAAATACTATTTCCAGTGTATAGACTAGGTGCACTAAACTACCTAAGACACACACTACACTACTAAACTAAACTATGAATAGTAGGCAACTAAAGCTCAGCTTAATCTAATCAAGCGATCCGTGTGGCTGATATTGCAGCCACACGAGTTGACATGAGACAATCAGTCAGGTCAGGAACGTGGATGTATGACCATTTTTACATACCAAGAACCCTCTGTGCCTCGGAAAGCACGATAGACCGCTGGTCCCGGCCATCATTCTTGGATCTTTGACAGCCGTTACAGGGCGTCAGAAGCCTCAAAGTCTGACTACCAGTCCTACCAAGGGGTGTCGTATTACCCGAATTCAGGTAGACTGCCTATCTGAACTCCTTACCCTCAGTGCTTTATGTAAAATACTGTTGTCCAGCTGCATTCTGCATGGAAGCCAACATAGTCGAGAAGAGGCTAGGTAGTTGAGTTTAATGTATAGAAGAGGCCATTTGCCCTGCGGTGGCACAATAATAGACTGGTAAATAACTTTACGCCTGTATTCAAAAAAGTGGTTAGCCGAGGTTTAGGTACAGTAATTTTTTTTCAGATTAGTAAAATGATTTAGTCGCCAAATCACGCAAACCAATTTGCTAGTAATTACATAAGCAATTTAAGGCGCTGCCCAAACGTTGGAGCCGTAAAACGCTCTGTTTTTGGTCGTACTGTTAGGCGTATTGGAACATATCACGAGCCAAAAAAATATATGGAATGTAATGTTAAAGAAAAGACTCATTAAAAATATCGTCATTCTCTGCCCTTATCCCAATTTATCTGGGGTCGACGCAGCATGTATTTTTCTCAAAAAACTCATTCCAAATGATCCTACTAATAATATAAATGTTTAAGTTTGTAAAGATGTTTGGATGTTTGTTACTCAATCACATTCACATTTTAATCCCGGAATAATTTTCGACCTCCACGCGTGCGAAGCCGCGGGCAGTAGCTGGTATTTATTTAAAAATAAAATATAATAGTAAGTAGTAAAACAAAGCTCAAAAAAACCCCTGAAAGGTGAAAAATATTTAAGTATTGGCCCTTTAAGGGCCTACGTCCCGTTTGATAGCGTAACACGGTCACTTTATGAACCCTACTGCTCATTAACGGCTTGCCTTGAAGATTTGAAAAATATATGATTTTGCTATAGATTCATATAGATCATTTTGCCCGAAGTACTTTTTTTATGGTTAATACTTTTGCTGTAAAAAAATATTTTCCAACACGCAATATTTTGGCTTCTATTCCATACTCCTACTAAACGGCTTCGTTATTTGGAAAAAAAAATACACTGAAAAATAGATAGTTAGAGGTACCATAGAATCGCCGAAGCACAATTGTAAATTAATCAAAGGAATATCCCCATTTTGAGATAAAGGCTCAGAGGTGCCCTGCGCGGGCGCGGGCGGCAGTCGTGCTTTAGCATACAAACGGGAGATGAGGATACTATGGGCCTTAAGTTTATATAAGTTGTAGCGAGCATCATGAACAAAGCGTCGCACGCGTCGACGCGTCGGGGGACGGCTATCGTGTCGGCCATCATATTTTATTTACCCCGATAATTTATATAGTACCTACACAAATTATTTAACGAACAGTACCCAGTTTATCTACCAAACGGAAAATTATTAATCTCTTCAGGGATAATGAAGCTACGGCGTAATTACTGGGAAGTACACAGAGTCTACACAAAAACGCTGCGTCAAATTGAACTAATAAAGGGTCACCGAACAGGCCTTTAATTAATTATTATCGACCATTTTCTTGTGAATCTGTACTCGATTTTAGTAAGTATCCCTGTACTAGTATTTTGTACTGGGTCTGTTTAGGTAAATGTCGATTTTTCGTATAAAATTAAATCACATGATCATGTTGCACCTGCCATGTTTTGTCACTGCATCACCCTAAGCCTGACTGGTAGAAAATGCCTCAGGCATTATGTCCGCCTTTGTACAGTTTTTTTTTGTACTCGTGCATAAAGTTTTAGTAAATAAGTAATGTTAAATAATAATAAGTAATAAGTAATTTAGACCGGTCGAAGTGAAGGAGCCTGTCCAGGCCGTGTGGGTCGTGTGGGCTGTGTGGAGGCCTATGTCCAGCAGTGGACGTCTTTCACCTGAAATGATGATGATGATGATGATGAAGTAATTTATTGGCCAAAATGTAGGTGTACAAAGTAGTATGATGTTATTATAAATGTGGCTCATGTGTTCCCACTGTTGGGACGCCAGACTCCTCTCGGTGAGAAGGAGTGGGTCGTAAACCAGCACATGGGCAGCACGCGGGTTGGTAGATGTTACATCTCTTCGAATTTTTGGTTCCAGGTCATGTCGCTTTCCTCATTATAGTTTCCCACACCATTGTGAGAGCAGTGGTGATTAAATAATTACACAAATTAAACCGCCTGTCTGGTTTTGAACCTACGACCTACAATTCATGACTCAGGGCTGTTACCACTAGGGTACAATAGCTTTCGAAAAATAAAATCGCTTTTCAATAATTCTCCACAGAAAAGGTGTCAAAAACTGCTTATATTCACGATGACTTGCCTGAATGAATCAATCAAACAGTCGCCTTAAGTCTAATTGAATGCAGTCCATTACCAGTATTTTCCATGGACCGACTGCCTACGTGACCTCCACGACGACATGACTAATAGATACAAAATCTTCACCTTATAACCCAACTGAATACGACAAAAACTTTACAAACTCAACAACCCTCTGAATGTCAAACAGCTGATCCAAACCCCATTAGGTCCTTCTGCACCATCATGGTCTCTGGCCATAAATCAATGTTTTATGGCTCTGTCCGTTTGCTCAGCTTTGACTGTTCGGTTTGTAGGTCAATCGATCGATGGGTGCCTACTTTTGTGCCGACCGGTATACCATTGTTTGGCTTTGCTCGCTTGTAGCCGGCCTATTATGGAGATAAATGGGTGTGCTAAAAAAGTTGTAATTTGGCAGCGAATTGTGGACAACGAGGCCGCGTTTTGTTTGTTTTTGTAAATGTCATAATTTTATGTATCTTAATATGCTGGAGTCCACGCCCAGTGCAGGTTGTCTGTGTTTTTCGTTTTTTTTTTAAACCGAGTCTAGTTCCTCACGATGTTGTCACGATGTTGTTTGAGATTTCAGAGCAGTGGTGATAAAATAAATTGCACAAAGTAAAGCGGGTGCTGGCCTGGTTTGAAGTTTGAAACTAAGACCAAAAGTCGTAACTCATTGGGCAACTACTAATTCTGGCCTTGTTCAGAAGGTGCAAAATTCGCAAATATAGAAACGCTCTTCTATGTACTGGATGCAATAAGGAACCTCGAGAGAATGGCGTGTAAATTATGTACGGAATAGATACATTTGCTTCTAACTCCTAATACGACATTTACTTTTTATGGAACGCCTTAAATCCCTAATCCTTATATTCTGCTTACGAAGTAGTTTCGTTCAACGAACTTTGTAACTGCATTTTGATTAAGTAAAGTCGCATGACAACACAACTTTTTCACCATTCGCCGCTATGAGAACGAGGGACGAGAAGAGTGCAACTGTGTCTGCACACACTTGTGCACGATAGTGCCTACTAGATTGGCTGCTATGGCCGAAATTATTCGCCATTAAAATAAAAAGGACTGGTGTTACACCAGCGTATATATTTTTAACCGACTTCAAAAAAAAGGAGGAGGTTCTCAATTCGACTGTATTTTTTTTATGCTTGTTGGCTCGGAACTTTTGACTGGGTGAACCGATTTTGAAGATTCTTTTTTATTTGAAAGCTGGTGCTTCCCGGGTGGTCCCATTTAAATTTCATATAGATCTGATTATGCGTTTCGGAGACAGACAATGAAACTCTTCAAAAAATGACAGCAAATCAACCGCGATTGCTGCTATCGCATAAATATGCATAGTTTTTACCCCAAGGATGATAACATTTCGAATCGGTGTGGGGTAGGTACTATAACTAAAAAGTGAAATACTTTGCCAAAAAAAACACTAAAAAGTGAAAAATAACTTTAATTTCGGAAGTCTGGTGACATGGAAATTAAAAAAACATATCCAAAGTCACCGACTTCCGAAATGAAAGTAATTTTTCACTTTGTAGTGTCTTTTGGCAGTCGGTTGTTTTTTTAAACAAAGCGTACCCCTAGTAAAAACTAAACAAAACCAACACCAAAAAAAATAAGGTCACAGCTATACAATCCATTTGTTGCCAGGATCACAAGCATCCATTTTTCACCTCGCACAAAGTCATCCCATGCAAAATGTAAGCAGCTTTACCCCCTATATTTTTCTTTTGGTTTCAAAAAACAACCCTGAGAAAGCACACCTGGCACTTTGTACACGATGCCTTTGCCTCTCATGAGTGCGCAAAATAAATGGGGTATCGTCGTACATTAATGAGAACACATTTGAAAGTAGAACGCAGACTTATATGCCAGATATCGGAACTCTAGGGTAAAAATACGGATAAGTTGGCAACACTAACGAATTAATGGCTGCCCCGAATGTTTGGGGAAGTGATTTACTAGAAGGAGGTTTTACACAGAAGTTGGGGAATTTTGGTTTAGTTTAAGCTTGCTTTTGCCAGCGGCTTCGCCCGCTTGGATGTTGAAAATTATCCCACGGGAACGTAGTACCGGGACAAAAAGTCTCCTATGTGTTAATCCAGATTATAAACTATCTGTGTACCAAATTTCATCACAATCTAATTAGCTGTTTTTGCGTGATTGAGTAACAATCATTACAACTTCTAAACATACAAACTTTCACATTTATAATATTAGTAGGATTAAATAGTTTTGTCGTTTGTGCAGATGTTATTGAGATACGATTTTTGGTGATGGTGGACTTTGTGACCTTAACGTACGTGTAACTGCTCATCACTGATACTACCCGGGGTGCAGGCTGTTCGAAAGAGATACCGCAGCCCCTAGCACACAGGCAACTGAGGGAGCACGGGTAGGTTTTAGTCAGTAAAAGTCTGACACGCTCTGCTTCACCCAGAGCGGGAGATAAGAAAATAAAAAGCTGATGTTCATAGAAATACTATCCATAGTCACTTGAGCTATCTCGTACCTACTGATGTCATAACCGATTGAAAAAGTCAATCGTTTGCGAGTACGTACCCTATGTAGCTAACCTCACTGAAACCAATGTTGGTCGCTAACTTTACTAGAACTACCAACCTCCAACAATTTTGGTATTCTCAACTGGTTGTTGCTAATACTTATTTTATTGCCTATTTTATCTACGTACCTAGTCAATTGACAGTTTATTTTTCTAGAACTAAAACCTCGCTGTAGACTGTGTCTTGTCTCGCTGAGGAATGTTTTTGATTGGTAGTTTTATTGACAAAAATTAATTATTAGAATGGTTTTACTAGATGTATTGCAGGTTAAGACCGAAGCGGACGACACGCTTGATAGAAATTAGTTTAAGTTGCTGATGACTGTAAACAATTCTCCCTTCTAGCTTATTCTAAATAATACAATAAAACTCTGTCCAACATTCATCCTTGGCCCCAACGTTGGTACCAACACGTGTGTTAATAATTTTTATGATTTTTTCCGACACACTCTCCAGGGACCAGGGACTTCTGCAAAAACATTTCGCGAATGGAATGGTGCATCAACATTGATGAGACTCGAGCTTTTTGCATTTTTTATTTGGCAACATTTTTTTTCCCATGTTGAATATTTTGTTCTGGAAAGTAGTGTGAGCGACTGAATACTAAGAATTGTATTACATTTGTTTTTCGTGAATATTCAATGACGTCGCTGGTAAATAATAAAAAATATGATAATGGACTGATGGCCGAAAGCCTCGATCAACATCTCTCGAGGCTCTCGTTAGGCGGTTGGATCAAAGGCCTGATTCAGAAGGCAGTACTCCTCGATACGGCTCGCATCGTGAGGAGGTTCCTGTCTCTGGAGTCCTAACCACTAGTAGTTTGGACCCTGCACCCGATACCGGCGGACGCCTATTTTTTATGTTTTTATATGTTTTATATTGTAATATTTAAAAATGTAATTTATATGTATTTAATGGAATAAAGGAGATAATAAATATAAAAATAACGACGTGTGCTAGCTGGCATATGGCAAATAATTTAATTTAATGTTTTGTGTTTAGTAATGTTAATAACTTACCTGTTATTGAACAGAATCAAGTTCTTTTAACTTAACAGATAGCTGTGCTGACTGCTGCTGGGTAGTTTGTTGCGCTACTTCTTCTTCCCAGCTAAAGCACTAGGAAGTGGAGAAGGGCGGGCGTTTTGGGGGGACTGTCTTATGAAATTTTGACTTTCAAAAAGTGCTGGCTCACAGCCTAGTTTGAATAAATGACTTTTGATTTTTTGATTTTGAATCGTTTCATAAAGTGCCGACTCTCAGCCTAGTTTGAATAAATGACTTTTGATTTTGATTTCATAGCTTCTTTATATTAGTAATAACACAAAAAAAACGATGAATCCCACATAAGTAAGAAGTACGTACGGTACGGTACATACATAGAATACGCGTGAAAAACATTACCCTGTTTTTGCCGTCATGAAGTCAAAGTCAAAGCATTTATTTCAAATAGGCATTCAAAAGGCACTTTTGAACGTCAACATTTACATTAAAATAGAATTGATTCTAGTCGCCCCTTCCAAAATGTAGTTTCGTATGGAGAAGAATGGGCAAGAAACTCCACCGTTACTCTTTTAAAATGTTTTAGTACAATATTTAACATAGTACATTCATTATATGATTATGTGTGAAAACGATGCACCCAGAATAAAATTACCATACCAAAATAGGTAAACAGAATCAATCATGATAAACATATAAAGGACTAGCTTTAGCCGGGGGCTTCGCCTGCGTGTAGGGCGAGAATTATCCAACGGGAACTTACTATCGAGTTCAAAATGTGTTAACACAGGTTTCTAACTATCTGTGTGCCAAATTTCATCCAAATCCGATCAGCCGTTTTTGCGTAACATACTCGTATATCCGAACATCTAAACATACAAACTTTCACATTATAATTGTGATACCATAGTAGGATAATTCCTACTAGTATTAATAACTCTACAGGTTGATACAAAAATAACTAATGTTTTTGTTTTAGAACCGGTAGGTACCTATTAATTAAGTTATATTCAGGCCGAGCAAAATGTTGTTAAATGAACCCCAGCGACTGCTACACTCGGAAGAAAGCAAGAACGAAATGAATGAATGAACGAATGAACTAA
Source organism: Antitype chi (assembly GCA_947359405.1). Taxonomy (NCBI): domain Eukaryota; kingdom Metazoa; phylum Arthropoda; class Insecta; order Lepidoptera; family Noctuidae; genus Antitype; species Antitype chi. The sequence continues at coordinate 2,262,684 of OX375823.1, forward strand.
GCTTCCGAATTTTAATTGAAATAAATAAATCGTTTCAATTTAAAGTGAATGCATCGTTTGAACTGTTACTTGTTTAAATTTAAATGACAACATTTTAACATAACATCACGCCTGTATTCCCCGAAGGTACGTAGAAGCGTTACTATAGTACACAAACATTTTCCCAGTTATGTTTAAATCCCATGTATAGACGCCAGCACATCAAGCTACCCGAAACTGTCAATTTTTCCCAATAGAACATGAACTTTATTCCTTTGTAATAAATTTTAAAATCTATCAAAGAAATTTGACAGATTGGAGTAGCTTGATGTGCTGGCGTCTGTACAAGGGGGTGAGCCTAATGCCATCGACTGGGCTCAAATCCAGACCTCGGGCTGTTAATGAGAACTAATATCACTTTACCTGACGTATAGAACCAGATACTTCATGCTCAGCACTTGAGACCTTTGGACCAACGAGGAAAACTGAATTTTTGTCTAAAATTGTAATTTTCACTTTAAGTGGCTAATAATATTAGAGTATTATTTCTCAGATACATCCATTGTATTCATAAAACACTTTCTTGTGGGTCATCAGTTCGTTGTGGGTACATTAACTTTTTGATTTATGAGCTGGGCGCTGGGGGCACGCCAATCGATATAAAACTAAGCGGTCAATAGGCTAAACTCAATCTACAATTAAAGGCTTCTACAAACAGGCGCAACGCGATTCTCGTAAAACAATTTCTATGAAAACTTAATGGAAAATGTTCTGCAAGTGACGCGTCGGTTGCGCTGGTTTGAAGAACGAACGAACGAGAAAGGTGTCTGAAGACGCCTTAACTTAACTCAGGTTTGTGTATTCTCAGCAAAAAGATAAATAGTCCGACGGGTCTTATTATTTTATCTTTCTCATCCAGTGCGTCGTAATTGTTGGATGACGTCATTTCCGAAATAATTTGTCATTCCTATCTACCACACTTTATATTCTGCGAATTAATAATCTCGTCTCCTTTCCTTGATGGTATCTATGACAGCTGATGGCAGACATATTAGATTATCACGCGTGCAGTGGTTTAAATTGTGTAAAAGTAAATAACTTTTTATTCAATAGATCACGGGATTTTTCTGCTCTTCATAATTAATCCCGGGATTTGGGACGTATCCATTTTATTCTTTCGTTGTATGAAATCAGTGTAAGTACATAAATAACGTAGGTTTAGTACGGGATGGTAGATGACACATGTCTTCGGATGTTCGGTTCTAGGACATGCCGGTTTCCTCACGATGTTTACCTTCCCTGGTTTGAAAGCAGTGGTGATGAAATAATTTACAAAAAGTAAAGCACCTGTCTGGATTCGAACCTATGACCTTTAAACAGCAAGTTGCGGTCGTTACCACTGGACCACCACTGCTCACAGCAGCCTATGTAATGATCATAAATAATCCATTAAAATAATTGAATTTTTTTATTGAACATTTGCGTGAGATTATCTACACGTTGATGTAGGTACAATCTTGTTTCTCTAAACGACAACGACACGCATGAAATATGATTAAAAGGTGCATATTATTTTTAATGTTATGTAAGTAGCCTTTTTATACATATTTTAATTCCTTACCGACTCACCTACAAACAGAAAACAAAACAAAAAAAGAAAAATCGCTGGTCGTCACTCTTTTTTGTTTTTGTTTTATAGAATCTTTTGAAAATAGATTTTATAATATAATAGACATAGGATACTTTTAATCTGATTAAAAGTATCCTATGTGTTATTATAGGTAACAAACTAATCTATCTGTGTGCCTAATTTCATTCAAATCCGTTCGGCCGTTTTTGCGTGCTTGAGTAACAAACATCCAATCATCTCAACATTCAATCAAACAAACTTTCAAATTTTATTATATAAGATTATAAAATGTGAAAGTTTGTTTGATTTAAATGTTGAGATGTTTCAAACATCTAAACTTCTAATATTCCAAACATACTTTCACATTTATAATATTAGTAGTATTTGAAGGATGTGAATGTAGGTAATTCTGTCCCTTTCATATTTTTCACGCTTACACCAAACCCATGGTCTAGAAAACTCTATTGCAACAAAACACAAAGTTATGGGAATATTTTCTGCCAGCATTCTGTTATAAAATATAGGTAGGTATGTAAAGCATTTAAATTCACGTTCCGTTTTTTTAATCAAACGAAAAAAAAACAATTTAAAATGTAGGTACTAACGTAGTTGTTAATTAAAACCTCATTATTTTATCAGATTCGCACAGGTAGGTAATATACAAATCCGTTCAACCGTTTAGCAAGCTTGAGTAACAAACATCCAAACATACAAACGTTCACATTGATTACGTAATATTAATTAAATGGCTGTTATTATACCGCACACTTAATCACAGTTATAATTTCTTTTTAATTCAGAATCTAGTTGTAAAAATGTATTTATTAATTGCCTTAAATGTTACAGCGCTATGTTCAAATTCGAAACGTCACGAAGATATGTTTAATTTAGATCCCGACGAAATATTTGCTTCAGAAATTGGAGGTGATATTTACGAAGTGCGAAAAACGCTACAAAGTATGCCTTTCACCACAAATGATACAATGACCTTCATGCCTCTTAGAAAGCGGAATAGTACAAAACTGAAATCAAATTCAACCACAAAACCACCAAATACCACAACAAAAGAAAGATTTCGTATGGCTACCGTTCCACCGGAAATCGCAGCGGAATATAAGAACATGTCTTTACTTGATATAAAAAGGCACCGCTTAAAACTGCAACTCGATAGAATGTTTATTAATTCTAGATCAGCATCAGATTATCTAGCCGGCTCAACTGTAGAGACGATGACTCGTAGATTTGACGAATTGGTTAAGGAAAACCAGAAAAAAATTGGTCCCAAGACCCGAAGAGAATTGTATGATTCTAAAAAAGAAGAAAACTTAAAATGGGACGCAAAGAAGCGTTTGTTGAATCTGATGACACACTTCATTTATATTTCGCGTTACAAGCTTGTGTTTCCACAACTATTAAGAAAAAAGTATTTAGGTAGCAATGTATACAAAATTGGATTCCTATTTGCATTATTAAGACATCTCAAGAATATGCAAAAATGGATTTATTATGCGATCAAATTATTAGGAGAACCTGGTCCTCGTGTTATTAAAACATTATACTACGATTTAAAACTTGTCGAGAAAATGCAAAGATTAGACATAGACGTTAAAGACGTGGTGTTATTGATTGAAAAGACGCAGTACCGAGCCAACATTGCATACAATCCCAAATTTTATGACTACAGTATGGAATCTTAAAAGATCCTTAAGACCAACATACACACAAGTATTATATATTATTTACACAAAAGACTCATAGATTAATTCCCGCAATCAAGACGAACTAGAACTACCAAGAGTGAGAACTTTGTACGGCAGGAAAACTATACAGTATGAGGAGTTCGGCTATACAATAAGTTACCTAAAAAGTCAGAGAGTGTACAAGCATACCAACATTTAAAAAAGGCCTGAGGAATTATATAATACTAGCTATTACCCGCGGCTCACCTCGTGAGGATATCGGTTATCGCGTAAAAAGTAGCTCTTGTTCTTCTCCATATCCCAGGCTATATCTCTGACAAATTTCACGACGATTGGTTCCGCAGCTTAGGCGTGAAAGCGTAACAGACAGATAGAGTTACTTTCGCATCTTTAATATTAGTAAGGCTGTGTCTAATATACTAAGCGAAACTTATGTGCCTAAACACATAAGTTTAGCTTGAACTGTTCTGTATTTTATTTAGACTTAAGTACATACTTGCTATATTTTATATTTTAAACTATGGTGTTCAGTTTCTTGGATGGCTTCGAACGTCGTACCTAATGTAAACTGCAACCTATTGTAAATTTAGTTAAGTTTCTCTTTGAGTGAACTGCAATTTGTTCTTTGAGAAAATAAACGTCATTAAACCGAAGTATAATGCACTGTCCTTTAAGTTGCATACTATTATAAAAGTTGCAGTATACATACGAATACCTATAAGAAAATAAGAGATTCACACACTACCTATTAACTGGTTGATTATAATACAAACTTTGAAGTTTACTTATTTATTTATTTATTTTATTTATTTAACCATTTATGCACACACATATAGTTAAATAAATAAATAAATAACCTTTATCTTTCTCAACTAAAACAATAATAATAATAGTGAACAAATCTGGAAAAATCTATGTTGCATTAAGGTAGGGTTTTTTTTTTGTGGGTGGGAAATCATCAAATAACTTTTCCCGCTCTAGGTGGAGCAGGGCGTGTCAAACTTTTGCTGATTAAAACCCACCCGTGTTCCATCAATTGCCTGTGTGTCAGGGGCCGCAGTATCTCTTTCGAACAACCCGCACCCCTGGCAGGCATCGGCCCTTGCGGACCCCACCAATTGATGCTGACATCTTTTGAGGTGCGCGTGGAACACAACGCGTCGTCGACCCGGGCTTGGTCCTCACCGGACAGCGAGCTACCCATTACTCGCCATTCGCAAGCCCGCGTCTACGGTGGCCGGAAATCAGCCTGGGATTCCTGACAACCAGGGCGTCTCCTCGGCGACTAGGACCGTGAGGGCGCATATACTGCCTCTCCCTCACGTGCACCGCGTCCCTCTTCGCGAGCATAAAGGTACACACGGCTACACATCAAGCTATACATTTCCAGTTTATGCTTATCTCACACTGTACGAAAATCCTATACAATGCGAGATCAGCTTATACTGGAAATGTATTGCTTGATGTGTAGCCGTGTGTACCTGGAAAACTTATTTTTTATTTAGACACGCTTACCTTCAGAACATCACGCTTGTAATCGCCCACGCGTTAGGCAGAGGTTTACCTATTGTAGACCCACATTTTGCTTTAAGTTTGTTTTGAGTCCCGTGTATTAGGGGGCAAGCCTATTGCCATCAACCGAGCACAGATCCAGACTCCAGGCTGCTACTGAGACATTCCAGAAAGAAAAACCCAATAAAATTTTGCCCGACCTGGGAATCAAACCCAAGACACACGCTCAGCAGTAACGCTGGCGACCATTAGACCAGCAGTAATTTAATCTCTTAATGTTTCTTTCTATTTATAGTTTACGAATTAAAAAAGCTGCAACAATGTGTTCTGTCGTTTTGAAAAAATAGCATACTACCTCCATGAAACCGGAAAAAACAAACCTGATAATGGCTGAGAGCAACAAATGTTTTCATTCAAGTTTATTTATTCAGAGTTCCTGGCTTGCTGGCAACCCGCCAAACGAACTGGCAACGCCGGGAAACACGTGTAATATTCAAAACTTAAACTTGGCTATCTTTTACAAACTCCTTTGGTTTCTTAATTATTTGATGGCAACATTGCTGGTGGAATTAAAGGTGAATGAGTACTAAATATTAGCAACTGAGTGTATAGTATAAAGTAGCTTATTCTTAAGCTGTTCAACTTAAAAATAAAATTTATACAGTTTAAAAGGAGTGGTTCTTCTTAGCGTATCGATGAAAAATCTTTGGCCCAAAATTCGGCTGCGCGAACTCCGCTCACTGACGCAGTCTTGAGATCGTCAAATGCGGCGCAAGATGTTAGATGAGCTATTAGAAATTGTTGTCGAAAGTTGTCTACTTAACCGAGGAAGCCTTAATAAATTAAGGCCTTTAGCCAGGGCATACAACATATAAACTAAGCGACCACGCTAATGGCACCAGTTGTGAGGTACAAACCTCGGGTTCAGGCGTCGCTGGGGGAGTTACAGCAAGAGATAGGCTATATATTATCGGATCAACTAATTTTGTATCTTTGACTGCCAACACTTTTAAGGCTCTTACAGACAGTCACGACGCGATACGACGCGACTCTAAGCTCATGTTCCCACTGACATAATAAAATCGCGACGCGATCTTCAACACACTCCATAGCGATATGAAAAACGAACACTGTGTTTATTCAACGCGTTGAGACTCATTAGCACTGCACTTTGTTGGATTCTCAATCCTCGGTTCATCATCGAGAGTTAAAAATTCAGTGTGAGTTGTACCCCTACCGCTATTTTATTATGTCCGTGGCGACATCGACTAATAGAACATTTTCTAGAGTTGCGTCGCGCTGTCACATCACGCCCAACTGCGGGAGCCTTACGATGAGCGTGTTTTTCAAACGAACGCTTCTAATTACGCCCACATAACGCGATATTAGCCGTTCAATCGAGCGTCCTCGCGGTATTACCACTTTATATACCAATACTAATATTGTGGCCTTGCCTATTGGTTTCTTTGGCGATTTGCCAACTACCTCAGTAGGCAAGTATTTCGATATTTTATATAGTAATGTAATTCTGGTCGATGTTTGTTATATTTCTTCAGTTTCGAACGGATATCTTGCACGTTAATTTGAAAAAATAAAAATATTGTAATGGTTTTGCTTTTGTTGCCTTAAGAGTTTAAAGCGTGTATCAGAAAAATAAGTCATATTTAAGGGAGTGGTATTGACCAGCAAATGGAACAATTTTCTTCATGAGATCAACATTTTAATCGTGAAAAAATTATAAGTTGTCCCATACAAAACTTTAATACTACTCATTCGCAACTGAACTGACAAAGAAGTTATTTAAATTCTATAAAATACATAGCTTTAAATAACACATACCACTAAACTAACCAACAATATTATTCTTTACAGTCTTATCAGCCTATAATGTTCCCACTGCTGAGACAAAGGCTTCTAAGACTCTTCGAGAGAGAGTGAGCCGTAATCCACCACGCGGGCCCAGTGCGGGTTGGTAGATGCCACATCTCTTCGAAGTTTTGGTTCTAGGACATTTCCTCACGATTATTTCCTTCACCGTTTTGAGAGTGGTGATGAAAATCTTTACACAAAGTAAAACGATACCATTGGGACACAGAAACTATACAAATCATAAAATATTTAATTGCTCGATGACGTGACTTTCAGATTTTTGTTTCACTCATTAGAATCAACTGCAGTTAAATATTGGAAGGTAATGCTATTTAGTTACAATCGTGATGGTATCAAGCCAAACATCGCGTGGTGAACCAAATACTTCCAAACGAGACTCTTCAAGTAATCGTGCCGAGGGCTGTCACGACATTGTGTCGGCTCTTTAATACCTTCCCGCACGCAGTTTAGGGTTGCTCCCGAAGAGAAATAGGGCACTAGCACAGGACTGTGGAACTGTTGACGTAAGGCAAGGAAGACTAGCTGGCTACGAAATAACTTTCAGTAATAGCAGTTGCAGTATAATACATAAATCTGTAGGATCCAGTTGAGTGGAAAAGGAAAAGGACACCTTTGCTTTGGAGTGGGACAATACAGGCTATTATTATTTACTTCAGGCGTGATGTTATGTTGAGTTCATGTTTAACTTAAACGCTCCCTCTTGTAACATGAGCTTGTTAAAAGCTAAATATCAATAAAAAAAGTATAATCGCATGATAAGTAACGCCGTTGTTGGAATCCACTAGCGTTTTGACCCGGAAATGGCGGTATTACGGGAATTTACGCATTATAACGAGCTGTTTAGGTGTGGAATCGCGTGCAAGTGCAGTCATTAGTTTTCATAACTTCGTTAATAGGCTTGATTTTGAAATTTTGTGATGTAATGAAATTGTGTTTATATTTACAAGAAATTTCTAGTAAATGCTGATAATGCGAAATGACCGACGCGTACCGTGAGGGCTAGTTCGGGGTGGTGCGGGAAAACAGTCTCCGGATGGACTTGGGGAGGCCTTTTTCCAGTAGTAAGCCACGGACAGTATAGAATTATCAAAAAAAATGCTAATAAGTAGATACCTAGTCAGTATTGAGTTAAAAAAAAGCAAAAAAAAATATTAACAGAAGATGTAAGTACAATTTTAGAATATTACTGTGACTAGAGAAAGAAAAAATAAAGAAAGGAAATACCTATATTTAGCACAAGTCTAAAAGGCACACAATATAATATACAGCAGATAAAAATTATATAGAATGTGTAAGATACGATGAAAGAAATTTACAGAAAGTGTCACAGACAGTCATGTGCCTTATGGCTGCGCCAAAAAGGCCCAATTCAGTAAAAATGCCAGACAACGAGTGTCTCACGCTGGTTTTCTACTGGATCTCTAATCGAACAACTTTCAATAAGTTTTGCATATGACATCTAATTTGACCGTCACTGATGTAGTAGTAGAGTAGGTTCTCATAGATTTGAAGCGGTTTTCAGCAGTGGTGGTCTAGCAGAAGCGGCCTCGATTTACGAGTTCTAGGTCATAAGTTCGAACCCAGTCAGGCACTTTACTTTATGTAAAAGACTATATCATCACTGCTATGAAAACGGGGAAGGAAAACATCGTGAGGAAACTTGTGACATCTACCAACCTGCACTGGGCCCATGTAGTGGATTATGGCCCACTCTCTCTCACATAGAAGAGGCCTTTGTCTCAGCACATAATACCCAGGACATAATAGGCAGATTATACTTACACTAACGTCTAAAGAATTAATTCCGAAAGGGTTATGTGTAGGTATTAAATCTACAGTACCTATCATAGACATAGAAATGAAATGAAATGAAAAATAGCACAGACATCTTGAGTTTTGACATGTCGTTACGTCATTAGATTGCATACGTGTGAAGCAGAGTGGTTCTCCAGTTAGCCAATAAACTATTCCCTGTGAAAAGTACGGTACAGTTTAAAGATAGATACCAAAAACCCGCTGCGACGAACACGTAAAGTTCAACCATTTTACGTGTTCGTCGCAGAGGGGTTTTGCTCCAAGCATACCCATGAGAAAAGCCAACATGTCTCAATTTTACCATTATACCATGTTGATCCCAAAACTGAGAAAAATATTTGTATGAACTGAAGGTATTGGTTCTCAAACCTGTATGTTTTGCTACGAATTTGTATGTTTTTCCGTGTATTATGATTTAAACGAGGCAAAAGGAGTATGTAAGGAAAAAGGCGAGAGTTTATGTATGCATGTCAAAGATGATCTCGTTGCTCATCTCCCCTGTACTAGATTCCTTTCAAATAGTTCCAAATATTTGTGTGTTTTTTTTTCGATACATTGAAGTAGCAAGATAAAAGGCTACATGCAAGAGACATTCAATCTACTAATGCACGCTTCAAGAGCACTACAAGACGACATATCGATACACAGTCCACAAACACAACTCTAACAATATCGGGAAACTGTTATGCCCCACACACCCAAAACCAATCACCAATGTCACCAATATTGGTTTATTTTACGACCATATCCACTAAATGGAACGAGCCTGTTTCCGCCACTAAGGACAAACATTGGAGCCAATAAGCCAACGTTGCTTAGTCTTTAACGGAAGCGTATTCCGGTTTATTGCAGACATGTTGGACATGATTTATTCATGTTGGAACATGTCCAGATGTTTTTGGGACGTTTGGAGTCATGTTGAGCTAATTTCTGAAGTGTCGAGGAAGAGAATGTTTTTGGGTAATAGTAGAGTGTATGAATAAGCATGGATTGATAAAGCGATTGAAAGCGTCTTTGTTGCAGCGCGTGCGAGGCAGTAGCAACAGTATCCTGCAGATGGTTTTATCTCGTGCAGATTGCCCTATCCAAAACAAATGGATGCATATTGTGATGGGAATTGACTAACATAGTGTATAAGATTTGACTAACACAATATTTAATTAATTTAATTTAATTTATTTCTCTGTTTTATAATTTGTATGGATTAATTTTTATTATCTGAAATACACTGATTAATAATAATAATAAAGATGGAATGACCTACGGCTAAGCAATAACAGCCACACAGGTCGACCAATCAGGTTAACCTACGCTTGCCGCGGTTTATCAGTGGATGGTTGACAAGATTTACATACCAAGATACCTCCGTGCCTCGGAACGCACGTTAAGACGTTGGTCCCGGCTGTCATTCGTGAACCTTTGACAGTCGTTATGAGTCTTACCGGTCGTCAGAAGCCCGATAGTTTGACGACCAGTCTTACCAAGGGGTATCGTGTTACCCAGCAACTGGGTTGTTAAGGTCAGATCGGCAGTTGCTGCATATAAAATACTGATATTCAGCTGTATCCAGTTAGACTGGAAGCCGACCCCAACATAATTGGGCAAAGGCTGGGCAGACAATGATAAAGATGTAATAAAACATTGTAGAAGAGAGTTAAGAACAACGCAATATTATGTTGACGAGCTTTGCTTTATTATTTTGAACAAAAAATACATTTCCAACGGCTTAAAAAAGGCAACCGACCAACTGCGCTGAGTTTTGAAGATGATTTACTGTAACCTACTTTACGTTACATGAACCAGTTTAAAACTTTGTAGTACAGGTACAAACCTTCGCCAAGAAAACCTATTATTATTTTCGCTATTACACAATTTTTCCAAAGAAAATCCGAGCCATAATAATAACCAAATACTGCAGAACTTTCAAAACGAAAACAAGCTAAGTTTAAAATAAGCAGCACCTGTTTTGCATTTGCTTATTTTTCTTCCACCACACAATAAGCTGAGACATGTCCCTGAAATATACCTGAGAGTAGGGTAACCATCCGTCCGAAGTGTTTAGACGTATGGTAAACTGGACATGTCCGGCTGCTTGGCCCAATGTCTGGGCTTTGTCCGCCGTTGACATTTGTTCAAACTTAATGACATGAGGGGACTTTTTTACACGCTTTATACTAACTTCACTTGTATGTTTGTAACCGACTCGTTTGGGCGCGATTTTGACCCATTTTAAACGGTCAGATTTCATTTAAACTTTGTAAACTTATCGAGGACCGATGACAATTCAATAAATAAAAAAAAAATAGAGAAAAATAGAAAAAAAGGAAATAAAAAACTAAAAAAATCACGCTTTTGTAGTTAGCAGAACTAAAAAAGAGAAAATAAATAATAGTTTAAAAAAGTAGAAAATAATTTAATTCAAATAAAAAGCGTAGGGTGCTTGACATTAAGTGATTATAAAAATACCTCAAAAAGCACCCACGCTTTTTAATTGAATCAATTTATTTTCTACTTTTTTAGTTTGGTTTTTAAAAGCGTGTTTTTTAGTTTTTTAAACTATTATTTATTAGAGTATTAGAATCAATCAAAAGTAATTTATTCAAATTAGGCTAAGTACCAGCACTTTTTGGATGGTAAAATTACATAAGACAGGCCAACAAAACGCCCGCCCTTCATCACTTCCTAGTGCTTTAGCTGGGACGAAGAAGTGGCGCAACAAACTCCTCAGCAGCACGGCTGTTAAATAAAATAAAAGAACTAGAGTTCTTTAGTCTAGAGACTACACAATAGTTTGCAAAATAATTCAACATTACAAAATAAAGAAACCCAAAACATTGCCATATTGCAATACAACTCATTAATATAGCAATGTCATGTCGAGTAGATTACGTCAATAAGTAAAAATAAAATAACTTGACTTCATCATCATTTCAGTCGAAAGACATCCACGGCTGGACATAGGCCTCCCTCAAGCACTGCCACTTCGACCAGTTCTGTGCTTCTCGCATCCACCGGTGTCCTATGGCTTTCATTATCGATCATTGATCATAGGTCATCACCAGAGATCGAATATTTGGATGCATATTTACCTAAAGATAATTTTTAGCTATGAAAGTATTGAAGCGGCTTTATATTATTTGTAATATTTATTAAAAACCCCGGAATTCTTGGATTGCATAACTATTCAGATGTGTATTAATTTAAAATTAATGTTTAACCCGATACGAATATGTGTATGTACTAGAGGAGGGGTGGTGTGTGTATTAGTTAAAACAAAAAATAAACAAATTACTTACCTAAATTAAGACTTTTTTGATACAAAAGCGCATTCCATGTTAGCCAACATCTCAACTTTAGGTGAATATGCATCCGAATATCCGATCTCTGGTCATCACCCATTCATTTAAAAAAATATGTATTTTTTTAACACTGACATACTCGTAAGATAAAATTTTAAAATGTCTCAACTTTTTTGCAAATGTCCGGCTTTTTTTCAGGACTTTCGAATTTCCTAATGGTAACCCTACCTGGGACTGAACTCACCGTCGCCAATTTATGCAGTTGACTTTAAAAAGTTAGCATTATGCTGTCTGTGATATAAATTGTCATTCTTTTTAAACGTTTTATGTCTGGAGTTTGTGGTTTGAAGTTTAGACTTGAGTAGAATATAAATTATGTTGGGTATTACATTTTATTTTCCATTTTCTGAACTTTAAAGGTAAGGTTTAAAATATTGTTTCGCTTAGAACTTATGGACTTCCTTCGTCGTGATTTTTAGGTATATCTACACTAGCTTCTGCCCGCGATTTTGTTCACGAAATTTCTTGTTTTAAAAATAAAATATATTTTTATGTACTAGTTTTTGCCAGTGGCGTACCTCACGTGGCGGTCGAAAATTTTCCCACTGGGACGTACTATCGGGACAACAAGTATACTGTGCATTAATCCAGGTTACCTATCTGTTTGCCAGATTTAATCGAAATTAGTTTAGCCGTTATGACATGATTGAGTAACGAACATCTAAATATCCAAACATATAACATTTCACATTAATAATATTATTAGTCTTAACTTACATTTATCATTATAGTAAACACTAAACTTTAGCTAAATATTGATGTGGTCACCTGTCAATGTCATTTGTCAAAACTTTATGTAAAATGCAAAACGTCATTGTGTTCTCTGTCTCTTTCTGCCGTCGATCATCTTGTGAGTTATGTGAAAGAAAATCTCCCACTAAATCTTTTTCTATCTACAAAATGTGCATATTATTTCTTCATTATCAATTACATTCAACACAAAAGCCATGTTTTAATAAACTACTATAATATTACCGAACTCAACCAAAAATGCAAAATCGAATACCTCGTGGAAATTGCCTTATCACGTTGCACCGATAACAGCTGCATAACTTTAAACTTGCAACCCAACACCAGTTATTACCCACGATAAGTGTTCCAATATCCCCGGGTTAACACGCCGAACCTCCCCTTTCAATTTAAACGTTTTAAGGAAATTGAGTGGAGTAGGCAATGTCGATACACCGCACCGATACGAAACAACTTGAAATGAAAACAATATTTATTGATAGGTCGAAGCGGATGTGAAAGGGGAAACAGGGGGAAAAGGGTGTTTGAAACTTTCTCTCGTTTTGGAGATAATATTATTTTGTTGTGAGTGGGAAGATGGTATTTCGTTATGCAAATATTTTTGCGTATCGGGTTTTATTTTTCAGTGTTGTATGTTCTCTATTGCATAACAATAGACATTTGACATAACCTTTAAGGCAGTTTTCTTTTATTGGGATCTTTTCTAGTTTTCCTCGTAAAAAATAATGTAACAGTTCATCGAAAGTTAAAAACGAAAAGCCAGCAATTGCTTCGATGCGTCTAACCCCGTGGCCACAAGCTATACGCTCGAACGACGCGCGTCTTACTACAGTAACTGCGGAGAAAACAAATGAAATAAGTTGTTTAGAGCATGCCACGAGTCACGGCAACGCGACTAGATAAGCGACAGACGGAATCAAAGTCAAAGTCAAAGCATTTATTTCAAATAGGCACTTAAAAGACACTTTTGAACGTCAACATTTACATTAAAATAGAATTGATTCTAGTCGCCCAATCAAATGACACACGCGTGTCGATTGACGCAAGTCGCATCTTTCGGGGCCGTATAACATAACATCAATCCTGTATTCCCCGAAAGGTTAGCCAGAGGTTATCTATAGTATCTACCCACATTTCGCCAGTTATGTTTCAGTCCCATGTAATAAGGGGCAAACCTTTTGTCACTAACCGGACATAAATCCAGATTCCAGACAACTACTCAGAACCCCGATAACACTTGCGCGACCGGGAATTAAACCCGAGACCCTATGCGCAGCAGTAGCGCTTATGACCGAATCAGTAACCACTTAATCTGCTCAAGGTCTTCATCTTCTACACCAAACAACACTATGACCACCAGAATAAAAATTACATGTTTAAGGGCATGTGCCGATGTGGTTACAATCATGGTATGATACGATCTAGTAAGTGGAGACCTTTACTCATGAATACAATTAAAAACGTTACGACAGCGTTTTTGATTAATGATACGAAACTTTCTTAAAAAAGAAATTAAGAAAAATGTTCTTCGAGTAATTACTTAAGTTTTGTGACATTCGATTTGTGTGGACTTTAAAACTTTTGCTTTTTAAATTCAGTAAAATCTTTAATTATTTTTTTGTTATTGCCTGCGATGCAGACAGCACAATAGCATTGTACAATAACAGAATAGCATTGATTTATTATGTAAGTAACAGAAAATTTAAAAGTTTTAAGAAGAGGTAGTCCTACAAAGATCTTAACAGCATCGCAACTATCAAAAGTTTTGTTCGTTCTGTTAAAAATACAATATGCTAGAGAATTTAGCTTAGGTATCTGTTTCACGGCCGGCGATCAACGAGAAGCATAGAGATAGCAACTAAAACCGAGTTGGCGAGCAACGAGCAGTCAGAGCGCATCGGCGACGAGCGAATACGCGCTAGTATGCCTATATGTATACCATGCGTGAGCCTTTCAGCAAGTGTTCTGTCCGCCAAGCAACAGTCGCTAAGCGAGTACTCAAATCTAATGAAATCAAAGGTCATTTATTCAAATTAGGCTGAGAATCAGCACTTTTCGAACGACAAATTTTAATTACATAAGACAGGACTGTGTTATGTAATTTTAAATGCCCAAAACGCCCACCCTTCACTACTTTCTAGTGCTATTATAGCTACGAAGAACAAGTAACGCAACAAACTCCCCAGCAACACAGCTGTCTGTTTAATTAGATAAACTTGATTCTATACAATAGGTATGCAAAGTAATTAACATTACGAGACACATAACATTAAATTAAATCATTTGCTGTATGTCAGCTAGCCCACTCTATTTAATAGCTCTTGTCATGGTTACAAACGAGTACTCGCCGGCGATGTGAACAATCAGCGATCAACTATCAATATAATGTATCTCTTTTACTTACACGGGACCTACAAACTTTTGTACGCTTTTCAAGCGAGAAAATCGTTAATAGCGAGTCGCTTTCTTGTCGGGCGGCGGTGGGTGGGAAAAGTGCCTTATAGTAACGTGGGATAAAAAAAAAAACATTTGTAGTGGTCAGCGTGAAATAACAATTGAACCGGTTCAAACTGCAGAGTTCATTCAAGCGGCTTACGGGAAGCTTTGACCATAGCCGGTGGTGCATTTCGCTGGCTTGTAATCTTTTTATTATTAAAGGTTGTATAAAATTTTGCAACAAGACCGGTTGAAGTGAAGGAGCCTGGGTGAGTCCTATGTCCAGCAGTGGACGTCTTTCGGCTGAAATGATCATCATTGATGATGATAACTTTGTGCTTTGTCAGTATTGTGTACTCTTTTATAATTACTGCTGCCTTGGTCTAGTGGTCGACCATGAGATATTGTGGTCGATTCTCAGGTTGAGTAAAGTGCTTAGGATTTTTCAGTAATAGCCCGAAGTTTGAAAGTTGGTGGTCTGACACCCCGGTGCCTCGGAAAGTACGATAAGCCGTTGCCGTCTCAGTGGACTATGAAAGTGAGGAGAGCGTGCACCTGGCTCGCCTGGATTGGCCGCCATGGTCGAATTTTGTTCTGGAGCACTATACAGGGTGTAACAGAAACCCTATTGCTATACTTAACCCGTCGCGCTTCTAATTAGCAGACACAATATAAATTATATTCTTATCGGAACACATGGTGTGCACTTGACGTGCGAGAGGTTAAGCACTAAAGATAACAGCTGGTATAGAATTACTATACATCGTTTCAGCTCAAAATAAAATACTCTAAGAATTGATACCAAATTTTCGGTTTCATATGTTTCTTAAATTCAAATCATAACAAACGTGTCACAGCACTACGTAGGTAAATAACTTTCCACGTTACTTGCCAATATCACGATAAATCTCTTCCGAGTGATGTGTTTGTTTAAATTGGTTCTGGTATCAATGTATTAAAAATTCTCATAACATGTAGAGATAGGATTAAAAAACCCTTCCAATATCGTTTGATATCATCCAAAGAAGCCGTGCCCTTGGTGTGTATATACCCTTTCCGTTACATGTTGTATAGTGTACTATATTATACTAAGACTTTATTACATCAAATTAAATGTACCTATGTATTTTCCTTTCACAATTATCCATAATAATAATAATAATTTAATATAAGCTGGCAACACTTTGTCAACAAAGACGTCTTGTTTTTCTCATATTCGCTGTAAAATAATTCCGACGCAATATTACAACAATCTTTCAATAGACACAAAACCTGAAACCAAAAACTACTGGAAAATCAAAAAGGAGACGAATTATCACCAAAATGAAATAAAATTTATTATAAAAGTGTCTAATCGGAGGTGACATGACAGATGTCACCTCCGAAAAACAACAATGAAAAGAGTTAAAACAGAAAACAGGAAAATGATGATGAGGACGATATGTTGACAAGATCAGCGGCACGTCAAGCACGCCCACCACCTCCGGACTCGTCGCTCAGCTCCGCCTTGCCGCCGCCGGTACCCAGCCCCACTGTGGGCGCTGTGACGACACCGGCCGCGGTAGTTGCGTCGAGCTCGAGCGACGAGTATTTCTCTCCGCCCACGACGCCACCACCTGCTCGCCGACGGGGAGGACGCCGGCCGCCGACCTGTTTAGGACCTCGAGGCCCACCGGCCTCTGATAGGGTCCCAGCTCTCGGCGGAAGTGTGCAGCGCATGAGATGGACACGATCCATTAATGAGAATGTCATGCGCTCATACTATGGGGCTACAGAGGGAGGAAACAACCTGACCGCGTACCGTGTTCGGATGCTCTCTCTGTTTCAGGTGCTTGAGCCAGCTATCAACGTTTCATCACAACGACTATCGGATCAGGTGCGGGTCATCCAGCGTAACCATATGTTGGATGACACAGTACTTGATCGCCTACGCAATGAAATGCAGAGTAGCCATGTCATCGCTCCCCCGTTACAGAATGTGGTGGAATCACAAATACCACCACAGTTAAATACAGATCAAACTGACGAGGAGACTGATGATAGGGTTACTAACGTAAGTACCCAGTGCAATGAGGAATTGAGGAGTGCTTTGGAGGGTGCGATTCGGGAATACCGGTTCATGTCGCCCGAACTTAGGCCACGCTTACCTCGTTTGCCCATGCATAACAAAAATAGGGCGCTGGTGGCGGCTCTGGATTCGCTGTTGTCAAACTATTTTGATGACTGCGAAGACCTCACCGATACTCATTCAATTCTGTACTGTGCGGCTGTAGCGGCATGTCGTGTAGCTCACGTAAAATTCGCTAATGACTCTAGAGCTACACGACCTAAACCAGCCATACCAGCTTGGCAGTGCAGAATTGAACGTCGTATTGGTGGGGCCAGAGCCCTCATCGGCAAACTAATCTGCTTCAGGGAGGGCAACACTCGCCCTAGAGTGATGCGCTTTGTGAGGCGGGCATTCTTAGGGACTGATACCAGCCCTCAGGATTATATGTCCCGTGTCGCAGAGCGCATAGACTTCCTGAAGCAGAAAGTGTATGCATGGGCAAACCGTATCCGTAGGTATAAGCGGCGAGTAGACCGATACATTCAGAACCGCACCTTCCAGAGTGATGAAAGGTGGGTTTATAGGGCTTGGGAGCGACCGGATCAAGGTGTGGCTGATACGCGCCTACCGGATGATGATGCCATGTGCTCTTTTTGGCGCAATATCTGGTCGGTGCCTGTCAGTCACACCGAAGGTGATTGGACTCGAGAAGTCGAGCGAGCCTGCGATCCAATACCAGAAATGGGGGCTATTACCATCTGCCCCCAAGATGTAGCTCGTGCAGTCCGTCCGCTGCCAAACTGGAAATCTCCAGGGCCGGACGGGCTGCACAACTTCTGGATCAAATGGTTCATTGGATCACACGCTCGCTTGGCGGCCCAGTACCAGACTGCTTTGGAGTCTGGTTCGCTACCCCAGTTCCTAACGACAGGAGTTACCCACCTGCTCCATAAATCTGGTAGTACCGCGGAACCCAAAAATTATAGGCCGATCACGTGTTTGCCGACGGTCTTTAAGGTTCTTACATCCATTTTGAGAGCTAAAATTTACAACCATGTAGACGCCAATTCCATCATGTCTGTCTCTCAAAATGGGTGTCGGAACGGATCCCGCGGTACTAAGGAGCTGCTCCTCATTGATATGGCCATTAGCCAACAGGTTCGTCGTTCCAGAAAGGATCTTTCGACATGTTGGATAGACTACAAGAAGGCCTATGACTCGGTGCCACATACATGGCTCATGAAGGTGCTGGAATTGTATAAAGTAGATACAACTCTGCGCACCTTCCTGATGTCATGTATGGGGCAATGGAGGACGGTCCTTCGATATCCAGGATGTCGAAATATCCAGAGGAATAGCGAACCGATAAGGATCGAGCGAGGCATATTTCAGGGCGACAGTTTGAGTCCGCTTTGGTTCTGCCTAGCCCTGAATCCTCTAAGCACACTGCTGGAGGATTCAGGTATAGGCTATCGACTGAGGAGAGGTGGTCAGGTTATATCTCACCTCCTATACATGGATGACCTAAAACTCTTTGCCCCCAACAATTTGCAACTGATGGAGCTACTGAAAGTAACTGAAACTTTCAGTAGCGCCATTAGGATGGATTTTGGTGTGGACAAATGTGCGGTCATGCATGTAAAGCGAGGGGAGATTGTGGAATCCGTGGGAACCCAACTCTCGGATTCCATAAAACTTCGAGCCCTCTCTGCAGCCGAAACCTATAAGTATTTGGGTATGTCGGAAGCTTTGGGCATCAATGTTACTGACATGAAACAATCGTTGAAGGAACGCTTCTTTGGCCGCCTGAAAAAAGTATTTAATAGTCTTTTATCAGGCGGAAACAAGGTGCGTGCCTTCAACGGTTGGGTCATGCCGGTCTTGATGTACTCTTTCGGCATACTCAAATGGACTCAGACCGAACTCGACGCCATAGATAGGAGGGTCCGTACGCTGCTGACTGCATATCGCATGCATCACCCACGGTCATCGGTAATGAGACTGTATATCCCGCGAAAATGTGGAGGTCGAGGCTTTTTAAATGCTAAGACTCTCCACAATCGCGAGATATGCAGTCTCAGGGATTATTTCCTAGAAACCAACGTGGGGATGCATCGAGATGTGGTTGGGGTGGACAAGGGCCTCACCCCGCTCTCCTTAGGTAAAGAGAACTGGCGCAAGCCTGTAGTGCTTGACACTAAAGATCGCATGGAGGTATGGCAGAGTAAGGAGCTTCACGGACGCTTTTTCCAGGCCCTACATGGACCCGATGTAGACCTTCTAGCGTCCGTAGCCTGGCTACGTTTCGGTGACCTATTTGGGGAAACCGAAGGTTTTGTCTGTGCAATTATGGACGAAGTTATGATGACGAACAATTACCGGAGATTTATTGTGAAAGATGGCACGGTTGACATATGTCGGGCATGTCACCGTCCGGGAGAATCAATCAGACACATAATCTCCGGGTGTTCTCGTCTAGCTAACGAAGAATACTTGCATAGACATAACCTAGTAGCCAGGATTATCCACCAGCAACTTGCTCTGAAATACAATCTTGTGGAATCAGAAGTGCCGTACTACAGGTATGTGCCCGACCCAGTTCTCGAAAATGGACATGTCACACTGTACTGGGATCGATCCATCATCACTGACAGGACTATTGTCGCCAATAAACCTGATATAGTGGTGGTGGATCGACTAGAGCGGCGTGCAATGATCGTTGATATAACGGTCCCGCATGACGGGAACCTCGTGAAAGCCGAGAAAGATAAACAAATCAAGTATCTTGACTTGGCTCACGAGGTTGTCGACATGTGGGATGTGGACTCAGCGATCATTGTACCGATAGTTGTTACAGCCAATGGCTTGATAGCCAAGAGCCTCGACCAACATCTGAGGAGGCTCTCGTTGGGCAGCTGGGTCAAGGGCTTGATTCAGAAAGCGGTACTCCTGGACACGGCTCGCATTGTTAGGAGGTTCCTCTCTCTGTAGCCCTGACCGCCGGTAGCTTGGACCTTGTTCCCGATACCGGTGGGCTACTATTTTTTATATTTTTAAATGTTTTTATATTTGTATACTAATATTTAAAAATATAATTTATATGTATATTTAATTGAATAAAGGAAATAATAATTTTAAAATGTGAATGTAATTCCCTTACCTTAATTTTTTTCACCTTAACGGATGAATGGATATGGATGAAAAACACACGGATACATTATGACCTGGGCTAGGTCATAGGATGATTTTTATCTCGTTTTTACGTTCCCATTGGATAATTTCAGACCTCTACGCTGAGGAAGCCGCGGGAAAAAGCTAATCAGTAATAAAGTAGAATTATGACGAAGATAAAAGTACTGGAAAAATGCTAACTAAATCATTCAGTTTAAAATCGGGATTACGCAATAATTTAGCTAAGCAGGGTCTACGCCGTAGCCGATCCTGCTACGGCTGCTACGCGGTCGTAGAAACCGGCTACGACGCGCCTTACTTCGATCCTTGTAGTAGATCAATAAAATGCCTCAGCAGATCTAATTAAGTGAAATCGTAGTTAATAAAATGACATATTGGTAGGCTGACTGGTTCAGACCAATACAACGAATAAGATTAAAGTATTAAAATTCATAAAAAAAATTAAAACCTAGCTTTATAGCCGTATTTACCACACAAAGGTGACTGTTTACATTTATGTGGGTGTACAACAGTCCAGGCTATTTGATGGTCGCTCTGCACAATATCTCACCGTGAACGCGGCGCGACGTGAAATCGATTCGTTCAATACGCTACGTGTACTCGCGGAATGGACAATACGGGAATAGAAATTGTGGAAATGGTGCTCCAGTTTGACGTGTTTCATTTATTTGGAGTATCCTGTTTTATTTAGTTTTTGTGAAATATTGGTTATGTTTTCTGAAATAATAGAAACGACCAAATATTATTAGCAATTGGACAAAATTCATTGAATTTAAAACGAATTTCAATAATTTTTAACGACGATTCTTACAAGATTGCATAATTGAAGTTTAAGTTTCTATAATAGTTTCTTAAATACCTTTGCGTCAGATCTTAATAGATCCGACTTTTAAAGTAACCGTTTTTAGGGTTCTGTAACCAAAGGGTGCCAACGGAACCCCTTTTACTAAGCCTCCGCTGACCGTTCGTCCGTCCATTTGTTTGTCAGCGCAGCGGGCTGTATCTCGTAAACTGTAATAGGTAAAAAGTTGAAATTCCCCCAGAGTGTGTATTTCTATAGCCGCTACAACAACTAAAAATAAAATAAAGTTAATAAAAATTAAAGGAGGTCTCCATACAAGAAACTTTTCTTAGCGTTTATTGCCTTGTGATACAGAACAGTACCTGTGTGAATCCTACTCGCTCTTGGCCGGTTCTTTTAATTAAATGACTAGATCACTATCAAATGAGGGACACCCAGGAATGTTTTGTAGTCACTTTGAAACCGGTCTTATTACCGGTATTGACTGGCCTGCACTGTCCTCCCATACCTATTATCACTGTAATTTGAAAACATTGTAAAAGCCAATTATTTTTAAAAGAGTAACCGTGGAGTTTCTTGCCGGCTCTTCTCCATAGGAAACGACAAATTGGAACCGTGCACCTAGCTTCTGACGTTTCATAAGTGCCCATGCAGGCTTATGTGAAATAAAATATTTTGATTTGATTTGATTTGAACCATTACACGCCTGTACTCCTTGAAAGGTTAGGCAGGGGTGTACCATTAGTCCATCCACTTTCCGCCAGTTATGTTTAAGTCCCATGTAAAATGGGGCGAGCCTATTACCATCAACCGCACACAAATCCAGATTCCTGACTGCTACTGAGGAATTCCTAATAAAAAACCCCATCACAGTGGGCCCTATCAGAATACCAGCGCTGCGACACCTTTAAATGTCGCAGCATCATGCTGAGATAGGGGCCTTTTGGCCTCGTACAGTATTTTGTTTTTTATTTTTTACTTTTTATAATATTTTAAATTTAAATTTTTTGTTAAGCATATTGTGTAGTTAAGTTTGTGATATTCCTGTGCGAGTCTAATAAATAATTGTTCTTTCTTTCTTTCTTTATTATGACTTTTCACGGCCTTTGGCCTTTATAAAGTTTCAGATAAATAATAACCTACTATTACAGAAATAGAGCTTTGCCCCAATGTTTGGGCAACCATTCAGTGGTGAGTAAAGACTATTATGTGGCAGAAGTGGATGATATCTCAGCGAACAACGAGGCGACGTGAATGGAACCGTTCAACATGTTACGTGCTCTCAAGGAGTGCACAATATTGGACATGAAGTTGTCGATGATTCATAAAGCATAGCGCAGAACTTCCATATTTTATTTTAAGAGCACAAGTTAAAAAACTTCTTCTAATGATAAGTACAGTAGGTACACGTCTGTGGATACATTATAATAGTTTCAAATTCAAATTCATTGATTTGCCAGAATATAGGTTTACAACTGTGGTAATGTATGATCTTATAACTATAATGACCCCTTTACATTAAGTATACCATTACATTGGTGTGCACATAAGTATTTAATTGTATACATTATTTTAATAGAAAATAAAAATAGACAAAAAAGACAAATAAAAGTCCATGCATTAGGATTTTTAAGGAAAAAATAATTAATCGATGTCAAAGTTATACCTACGAGTGTGTCAGTTAAAAAGATAAATATAATGTCAGCACTATATATACACAATAGCAAAATATGATTGTTAATGTCATGATGTAAAATTTTTTATTGAGTAAAATTTGCTATCACCTTAAACATTAATTAAAGTATATACCAATTTATACTTTTCAGTTTCCTTCTCTGCGATCTGTCATGTATTCATTGAGATCATACAAACAATTTTCTTTTAACCATTGCGTTAACTTTTTTTTAAACATGGGACAAGATAAATCTTTAAAGGCCTCCAGTAATTTGTTATATACCCTTACAGCATTTATGTACGAGTTCCTTTTAAGCAATTGTAGCCTACATTGCGGTAAACAGAGCTCATGTTTAAATTAATTTTTATTTCTAGAAGTTACATATTTTCTTTTGGTTACATCTTTGTGTTTAACAAAATATTTTGGATGTTGTTGTACGAATAGGCATAATTCTCGAATATACACGGCAATGGCAGAATATTGTACTTTTTAAACAGAGGTTTTACAGCTATCCGTAAACCAGGCCCCACAGATTGCCCGCACACATTTTTTTGTACTCTAAACACTTTTATAATATCCACCGAATTACTCCATAACAAGAGGCCATAATTAAGTACGGATAACACGTATCCGTGAAAAGTACAAAGAGCAGCTTCTGTTGATATTGTTGATACCGTGACTCTGATTCTTTTTATTGCGTAGACAAATCTGTCGAGTTTATCACAAACGTAATCTACATGTGTTTTCCAGTCACAATTCTCATCCAACATGATACCCAGCAATGTAGTACTTGCCACTTGTTCGATTATAGTATCATTATGTTTAATATTTAACGTCAATGGTTTTATTTTATGCGTTTGGAATTGGATCATTTTAGTTTTCTGCATATTAATTTGTAAGTTTTTAGAGTGTAACCACTGTATTATGTTGTACATTGCGTTATTTATTTCTCATTCATATGTATCTGCATTTTCACATTTCACAATAAGTGTTATGGGAAGTGATATTTGGGAGATCATTAATATATAGAAGGAATAAGAAAGATCCCACTACACTGCCCTGTGGCACTCCAAAATTATTTTGTCGACAGTCACTTCTATGTAAGATCTTTTTGTTGTTATGGATTTCAGGGATTTCCACACATTTTGTCCTGTCATTTAGGTAGTCTCTCAACCAGTCGTTCGCTTTGCCTCTTATACCATATTTTTATAGTTTATTTATGAACAGCTTGTGGTCTACAAAGTTTTTCTTGATATGAGTAAGGCATTCAGCCTTACTCATATCAAGAAAAATCAAGAAAAACGAACACATTGTGACAATTTCAGTATTAAAACACACTAGGTAAACAGGGAACATCTTACACACAAGGTACGTAGTACTAAAAAAAATTGTATCAAGTAAAAAACATACAGGCTGGTGTTTATACGAATAATGTATGTTTCAAGGTTGACCGATAGAGGCTGAACTAAATCGAGGCCACGCAACGCATTGCACAAATCCACCTTAATCACTTGCGTACATTTTCTCCGAAACAGTCAGCCATGACTGTGCACCGCACTTTTTGTATGAAAATGCGTTGCGCCGTTGCGACTGTAATTTGCTTGGGTTAAAAGTTATTTTAATCACCCGACCCTCAGTCTGGCTAAATATACACGTATCTTTTGCGGACCTAATGGAACCACTTATCGCTGACTCCAATAATTGACGATCCACAGTTCAACTAAACTTCCTATAGAATGACTAAATGTATCTGAAATTTCCTTGTAAGGTGTTAACTAATCATAATTTTAGTCCCTTGAGTTTATATTTATTGCAGGATAAATGCATATTTTCATTCAAAGAAGAAACGACCATTTTCATGACCGCTTATGACAATGTGTTCTTTTGCTACCTTATATGTATAAACCAAGAAAATATGTATAACTACAAGATAAAATCAAACAGTTACATGGAGGTCTACAAGATTTTCAGCAATTATAGAAAAATTAAAAAGATATTGCCACGTTCGAAATAATCACCCTGTCCGATATTTTTAAAATATTTGAAATACGTCGAATACCTACGTAATAGTACCTACTAAGCTTCCATTTTATTTGCTGGCCTTTTCAGAGCTCCGCATTGCCGCCGGCATACCGACTCAATACAGACCATTACAGATGTATAGTCATATTGTCTACGCCTCCGATGTCTGTATGCTGAAGTATTATTTGAAAAGAGTTGTATTAGAGAATTTTCTAGCATTTTTATTAAAATTAATCTTAAAATTACTTCGTAAGTATATCTTGAAGGTGAAGGAAATACTTGCGAGGACTCTGGCCTTGTAATTAGTATAAGGATTAGTAACTCAGTGTCATACCCTGTTCCCAAACGCGCATGTAGGTACATACGACGTCACAGTATCTTTATCATAGTTTGCTATCGTGCTTATGTAACAAAAAAACCCGTTTGGAAAACCAATCTAGGTTTTTGTGTTAACGTATCGCGATTTAATTGTATACCGACGGGTAGAAGCACCAGTTATCCCCCTCTCTACATACTAACTGCTATAATTATTTTGTAATTATCGTTATGTTGATGTTTCTTCACTCTTCACTTCAAGGGCGATGAATGAAAAATGAAATGTTTTTGTTATTATGTAACATTTTCTACTTTAGTGTAAGCCTCTTTTAAAGTAAAGAAAAATAACTCTTAAGTCAACGTACATGCACATAAAGAAACTAACGCCTTCTTTCCATAGGGGTAAGGAGAAACTGCAGAGCGCCACCTGTTACCTAACTATTTTATCCTAACATACTCCCAGAGAAAATAACTCAAAGAGAAATAAGAACCAAAACCATTTTATTAGCGAGGTTATCATGTAATATGTATGAATCAACTTACACAAGTACTGTTATCGTAATAACATAATACGAACAATAACAACGACATTTTCATTACTTTTAAAACCATGTTCTGATATCAGTGTATTATGGAAAAATAGTTTTATGTCAAAGTGGCGTGGGGAAAAGATAACAA
Organism: Antitype chi; assembly: GCA_947359405.1. NCBI lineage: Eukaryota > Metazoa > Arthropoda > Insecta > Lepidoptera > Noctuidae > Antitype > Antitype chi. The sequence continues at coordinate 2,288,489 of OX375823.1, forward strand.
AATCAAGGTAAAACCAGGGCTGACCGCCATTGCCAAGTGCGCGTTATACCTTGCTGGAAAGGTTTCATACATGGCATAAGCATAATCACCCTATTACGTACCCACTGCTGGGAAACAAGCCTCCTTTATATGAGAGGAAGTGGGCCGGAACCCACCACGCAGGCCCAGTGCGGGTTAGTGGAGTTACATCTCTTCGAATTTTTGGTTCTAGGACATGTCGGTTTCCGCACGATGTTTTCCTTCACCATTTTAAAACCCGTGGTGATGAAGTAAATTACACAAAGTAAAGCGCCTGTCTGGGTTCAAACCTACGGCCAACAACTCGAGGGTCGCGGCCGCTACCACTAGGCCACCACTGCTCTCTGGGCCACCACTTGTGTGCTGGACCACACTAGTCTACATGTTTCACACATCCTTAAGGTAAATTAGATAAGTAATGTTCATTCATTTTACTTCACTGTGTTATCGTGATAACGTGACATGGATGTCCACGATACAATTTTTTTGTTGTGTGGGAAATCATCAAATAACTTCTCCCGCTCTGGGTGGAGCAGGAGAGCGTGTCAGACTTTTACTGACTAAAACCCACCCTTGTTCCCTCAGTTGCCTGTGTGCCAGGGGCGACGGTGGCCGGGAATCAGCCTGGGATTCCCGACGCCCAGGGCGTCTCCCGCGGCGGCTACGGTCGTGAGGGCGCATATACTGCCTCTTCCTCACGTGCGCCCCCTGCCTCTTCGCGAGCATTACTGCTTCGCAGAAGAAGGTGACGGCTATCCATGCACTTTCGCTCCACACCATGGCCTGGACCAGGGCCGGACGCGAGAGATCGCCGCCGCCGATTGCCTCCAGAAGGACACGGCGGTGCACCGCCTAAGCCGACCAGACCTCCACCGTGTCCTCAGGGCGATCTTCGCAGTGGAAATACCCGTTTCCTCCCGCCATATTCGAAACAGGAACCTCCCGACACAACCGTGTCCGGTGAGGACCTGCGTCACGCGGAAGGTGAGGACGCCGTGCCGCCTCTCAAACCATTCCTCAAAGAGGGGACGAGTGGCGTGCCCAAGGATAATATCGTCACGTTAGAAACTATAAAAGCGCACATTTGATAGGTTTTTAACTATAGGCCGTACAAGGATTATTCGCTATTTCGAGCCAGTTACTAACATTTAAAAAAAAACCTGTATTTTTTGTTATAAAGCTATTCTAACAACAGTGTTCTCCACCCTATGAAGCGGTGAGCAGAATAAATCCACAGCCGCTCACCGAATTTATTTGGAAACATTTCAATTGAACCCATTCCACGGACACATGTTCAAGTGGCCTTTTAGTTTTATGCAAGCACTCCATATTTCCATTTCTATATGTATTTTTAGTTTATTTCGTCCATTCGTATCCTATATTTTTACTCAACAATCATCAGGAAAGTGGTTTCGGCCGCAAACGTTCGTTTGGTCCGCTTTCATTCGGAGTATTAATTTTAGTTACCTTTGTAGATTTTTCTGTTTCATTTTCGTTTGGTCTCGGTGTTTCGAACAACTATAATAATAATAACCTAACATCACGCATTGTTTTCCTGTAGTACACCCACATTTCACCTACCTATGATTAAGCCCCATTATGAGAATAGGAGGCGAGCCCATTGCTATGAACCGGGCATAAATCCAAAAAAAAAACAATACCCGACTTGAGAATGGAACCCAGGACGTTACGCTTCAGCAGTAGGGCTTGTAACTGCTATACAGTGAGAGAGTCAACCATAATTATATCAACCGGTTTGCGTCCCAATCTCTTCTCATGCAAAGAAGATGAAACCATTTTTCGACTTAACTTTCTATGTTTTAAACACATTGGTACAGTACAGGCCGGTCGTCATTGTTAAAAGGTTCAAAATAAGCTGGCTTCGTATTCTATTGAAACTCCGTACTTCGCTAGGCCAGCTCAAATTCAATGTCTTACCATTGACGTGCGGTAGACTGCACGAGATCTCAGAGGATCGTACAGTAGACAGTACGATCCTCTGAGATCTAGCATATTAGCTTAACTGCAGTAGTCAACCTCTCATTCAAACAAATGGTTATTATCTTTTTTGTCATTAAAACCATCAATATCCAGTTTTTACGTCTCAACCAGTCACAACAAACCTACTGTCACCATCCCTTCACCTATAATAACAGAACAGAGCATATAGACGATTCCAACGGAGAGGGCCAGTTGTACAGAAACGTTTTTCTTGCCGTGTAAAACAACGGTTTATTTACCGTATAGTAAGCACGTATGTGTATGGATCAGTATGGAAGTTTGTCGACGACACGGCTGCATTACGGTACGCCGCCGTCGTTGTATGATATGGAAACATGACATATACTAGGTCACACTATTTTAGTACGCTGCGGTTAACAGAAAAAAGAAAGACTGTAAAGAAATCGTGCCGTGTACAAAAGGCCTTACGGTGAGGCGTATACAGTGCGCCGTAAAAAAAACGTGACAGACGTCAACAAGCTGTATGGACGTGGACCAGGTAATGGGTGTATGTAAGGATCATAGCAGTCGATCTATTCTGTAAATATCTCACTGTGAAAACTAAGGCGAAGTGTGCTTGAGGTGAGCTATCATTTCACAATATGCTAGGGATTGACACTGTTAGCAACTCACTTCGAGCTCACTTCACTTAAGTTTTCACGGTGAGATATTTACAGAATAGCACTGCAGGTTGGCATTCTGTAGTCTCTGCCTATCCCCATGGGAAGAAAGATGTAAGCCGATGATAGTCACGTTTTTGATGACACATGGTCGCCTTACCTATACACGGCGAACAAACCGTAGTCTTTCTCGGAAAGAAAAACGCGAGTCTACATAGGGCCTTAGTGAGCCCGCCCACGGTTCGCCTTGGCATTTCAGCCAGTTGGGTGCCCTTTCCACGACCGGCGCGTTTTAGGAGCCCGCTAAAAAGGCGCTGTTTGTCAAGCTACGGTTACTGTTTGTTTAGTAAAAGGTTCTCGTGTTGGTTTTTGGATAGTGTTGTGGTGAAGGTTGTGAACGATTATTTTTTTGTCGGCAGTGTGTTCTAAACTGTTTGGTAGATCTATGACGAACTTCTTTCTAACTCACGACTTCTGGCTGCTAGTCTAATTTAGACCTTAAGTTTAACTTTACTTCAACGAGACTCTTCGCCGACAGGACTCTTCGCCGACAGGGCTCATCCTTGCACTATTACTAAATAGTCAAGTAACTGCCACTAACATGGAAGTAACGCTCGCCGGCTGCTGCCGCAGCACCGTTCGCTTCGCTCGCTCGGCTCGCGCGCGGTTGTTTCCAATGCTAACCTAAACTAACCTATTACCTACCTGATGAGCCCCATCGGCAATGAGTCCTATCGGTGAAGTGTCCTGTCGGCGAAGAGTCCCGTCGAAGTAAAGTCTTGTCGGTGTTCAGTCTGTCGGCGTAGTGTCTGTCGGCGTTTAGTCGTACACTGTACTAGACTACCCAAGGTGCGCTTTGTTTAAATTTCGCTACTTTGAATGCTATCTTGTTACTTCTAATGAACTATTTACAATCGCTACTGGTAGGGTCCAGTCATGCGATTTTCTAAAGGTTTTCATTAAAGCTGATCGTGTTCGATACTCGAATTATTATTATGTCGTTTATTTTGCACGTTGTATCTATGTTTCGAAAAGCTTTCCAGCTAATTGTCAACACAGATCTGTTTATATTTTATTTTAATTTCTGATTGAAAATATAAAAGAAACAATTTATAATTGTTTTCGAATCACGTTTTAAAATGATTTTGAAAGTTGGTAAGATGCCAGCACCCTAATTGTGTAACACTGGGTTGTGATCTGAATCGTTTTGAAAGATATTGTAATCCATTGCTTCATTACGTTCAAAAAAATTGTCTGCTCAGTAACGTAAATAACGCAATAAATGTTGTTGAACTGTCAAACTAGCAGTCATTGTTACTTTTTAGTGTACAACTTTCGAGCAGCATCAATCCATCAATTGGATGTAATTGTATTATCAACAGCTGAAAATCTCTCTTATCCGTAAAAGTATTAAGGGATTACTTACTTACTGCTCAAGAAAAGTACTAACTGAAGCCTACTAAAGCCTTGATTAATATTGCTCCAAGATAAATGACAAAAGAATGGTCTCCACAGGACCTTAAAACCCTCGCAAAAACGCGCAACCAAACCGCCACAGTCGGACAGTGGACGAATCATTGTTTTATTTATTTATAGCTTTACATATAGCTGAAGAGTTTGTTTTTATTTCGGTGCATTCTAGAATGGGTATAAAAGACGTAGGCAAGAAGGCTGCCAGGCTCAAATGGAATTGGGCGGATCACATCAGCCGCATGCAGGATGACCGCTGGCCAAAGGTCTCTACACAATGGGTGCCTGAAGATGGACGACGCCGCCGCGGTCGGTACAGAAAGCGGTAGCGGGACGACCTGGACGCGTACCGCGAGGGTTCGAGGTGGCGCGGGAAACGAGTTCCTGGAAGGACATGGGGAGGCCTTTGCCCAGCAGTGGGACAGCATAGGCTAAACAAAAAAAAAATATGTTTGCATACGATAGCCTAATTCTTGTGAAAAGTTACAGACTATTTAACATCACGTTATGACCCTTAGGAGCCGTCATGTGGACTATGTCGCGGGCAAAACCTAGTTTATAAATAAAAAGGGAATCGGAAAATAACTTCCACAATGCCTTTATTAATGAGTGTAGGTCGGAACCCCTTTTAATTTAATTTGTCCATTACTGGGGTAAATTATTTGGGTCTACTCTCGTGGGATCACTTGACGTGGCTTAACGTGTTTTCCATAATATGTTCGTATTTGTGTGTGTTTGTGACACAGCAAGTGTCTGTTTTCCATATAAGTACATACAAATACATCCTACTATCCTACTTCCTACTAATATGATAAATGTGAAAGTTTGTACGTTTAGATGTTTGGATATTTAGAGGTTTGAATGTTAGTTGCTCAATCACGCAAAAACGGCAGAACGGATTTGGATGAAATTTGGCACACATGTAGTTTATAACCTGGATTAACACATAGGGTACTATTTATCTCGGTACTACGTTCACGCGGGATAATTTCCGACATACACACGGGCGAAGCCGCTGGCAAAACCTAGTATTTGAATAAATAAATAAAAAACAATAAATTAATTTTGACCGATTACCTACCTAATTACAGGAATCCGCTGGATACGAGAAGCCCAGAACCGATGGAAGTGGTGATGCTTGGGGGAGGTCTATGTCCAGCAGAGGACGTATTTTGGCTGCAATGATGCATACATGCATACCTACTCATCCAATATATAATGTTTCGACTGGCGTAATCCACCACGCAGACCCAGTAGGGGTTGGTAGATGTCACATATCCTCGAATTTTTGGTTCTAGGACATGCCAAGTTTCAGTTTACGCGTTTGATATTGTATGCCTTACAACATATAGAGATAAGGCGATTGCAGTAAAGTAGCCCATGAAATTCAAATTTGTTTATGTCAGTGTCAGGTTGTTAAATATTAAAATTACGATTGAAGCCTAAATAATGATTTGATAATTTGTGTAAATCCAGACTTCTTTGTTTATGATTCAAAGTTTTTACTGGAAGCTGACTCTAACATACTTGCAAAAAGTCTACGCAGATTGATTACTGGGGTCGGTTTCGTATAATTTTACGATTAACCAGCCTTGGTTTAATAAAAGTTACCCGTCGTGCCTAACTCGGAACTCATGGAAAGTTATGACAAGCTTATTACAAAATGTATGTTTAAACTGACGTTTCCTGTCAAAACTTCTAATACCTACCTAAGGAAACTACGGATAAATAAAAGAAGTACTGATCTACATAACATAAAGCAGTGATGGCCCAGAGGTAACGGCCGCGACTAATAAGGTCGCGGGTTCGAACCTAGGCAGGCGAAATTATTTCATCATCACTGCTCTCAAAACGGTGCAGGAAAACATAGTGAGGCCACCGGCATGTCCTAGAACCGAAAATTTGAACATATGTAACATCCGCCAACCCGAACTGGGCCCGCGTGATGGATTACGGCCTGCTCCCTCTTACAGAGAGGAGGCCTGTGTCCCGGGAGTATGTACATTATAGGCTGATTATTTATGTATAACATTGTTATGTATAAATCACACCCGCATAGGCTATCGTATTGAAAACGACACATTTCGATAACCTGCATTGCTATTCTGTAACCCTCTCACCGCGTGAAGCAAGCGTGAGGTGAGCTGTCCGTCTCATTCCACCTGATGTTTAGGTAATCCCTATCATCAGTGGGATAACACTGATAGCTCACTCCACGCTCACTTCACACGGGGAAATGGTTACAGAATCGGCATGCTGATTTGCCTTGCACCGACAGCAAACAGCTGTCGAAAGCATATCATTCGTCTATTTGATTTAATATGAGAACATTTTCAAGTTTTGGATTTGTGAACAGCGTCTATAGGACTCCTACAATATCATTGCTTTATGTTCGATTCGGTATGGAAGAGTATCAAATGGTTGTGATGATACTATGCTGATCGGACACATAATTCTGAAACTTACATGGGACTTTCAGTGAAAACTTTGGATCCTAAACTAAAAAGTCTGGAGTACGTATTTACCCAAATAATTTACATGGCTGAAAAAAAGCTAGGCAGGTGATGAATACGCACCATAAAAAAAAATAACAAAACAAGCAAAACCGTCGAGACATACGTGAATTCACGCTGTTTTCCTATGCTTATGGGGCTGAACAGAAACTATGATTCTTACATATTTCAGTCGATCTATTCTGTAGTGATGTCACCGTGAAAACTAAATCCACCTGATTTTTTTTTGTTCCTGTGCTTTCTTTTTGTGCAGAATAAACAATTTTTCTTTCTTTCTTTTGTTACGCTAGGAATTCACACTATTGACACACTTGAACTAAATTTCCACGTTGATATTTTTACAGAATAGATCGGTTTACATCTGTTTTCATTCGTAGGAACATTGCACCATACAAAAACATTTCGAAATATATTTATACTAAGCTCTTTTCATACACTATATCTCCAAAAACAAACTTATTCATTCAATGGATCGGGATCACTTTATAAACGACTAATCCGTTACTCGGCGCCATTATGAATATTTCATGACAAAAAAGACTATTCTCGAATGAATACACATCTTATCTTTATCTTTCGAAACTTTAGCTTTATACTAAGAATTCTAGGAAGGCACGGTTTCCTGGAAGGGCGCTAGCCACCCCACGGCGGACTATGTGGGTCATTGATTTTTATTTCCTCAGTTAGTTTTAATCATGATCTGGCAGCTTGAGTAATTTATGCGGCCTAACTAAATGTCCTTTCTTTGGTTTTGTTTGTAGAATGGTTGGCTCCTTAAGTTATGAGTAGAGCTTTTTTGTTTCCCGATCTGTCCGTGACATCACAGCGGGCCCTATCAGAATACCAGCGCTACGACACTTTTTAAATGTCGTAGCATCATGCTGAGATAGTGGCCTTTTGGCTTCGCACAGGACTTTGTTTTTAGTTTAACTTTTTATTTATTTTTGTTGTTTAATAATTTTAATTTTATTAAGTAGCATAGCAGTGTTTTAGTTTATTTTTTATTCGTTTAATAATTGTATTGTGTTGTAGTTAAGTTAGTGTTATTCCTGTGCGAGTCCAATAAATACTTTTTCTTTCTTTCTTTCAATGATTACTGACAAGTGCGTGCACTGACTGTACAGGTCCAATCGATCGGTTTGGTTCTTTCCCCAACAGACCATTTCAGACACCAGCACGCTAATTGCGAAACACGCGATTAATCATAATCGGTTTCATTTTGACAGTTCAAAAATATTCATTGCGTTATTTAAGTTGTTGAGGAGACACATTTTTCGAACATATGAAGCAATGGTTTAGCCATCTGTTTCAAAACGAAACAAATTATGATGAATGGTGAGTTACGCAAATATGATGCTGATCAGTCACATGCTTTCACTTAGATTGTGTCTGGACTTTAAAAGAGTCTGCGACTTCTGAGTTTTTTTCGGCCTTTCTTCTCAGAGTAGTCAGATAAGAAACGCCGACATCATGTAGTTTTAAAATATGATAGACGTGTAAAAGTGTTTGTACTAACAGAAATAAAATCGTTTGTCATAGTATCAAAGTCAAATCACTTATTTCAAATAGGCATGTAAAAGGCATACGGTCTGTTAGGTCCGATTCCTATATTGTACTGATAATGGACACATCTCAAAATCAGTTTTACCCAAAAGTACCAATTTTCTAAAAGTCTTTGTTTTTGAATGTCGAAACCTCTTATTGTCTGACAGAAAAAGTACACGAATGATATAAAATCATAAACAATGCACTTTTGAACGTCAAAATTTACAAAGTACTATATCTGATTCTACATAATTGCCCCTTCTAAAAGGTAGATTCGTATATGGAAGAATGAAAAAGAAACTCCAACGTTACTGTTTTACAATGCTTTACAATATTAATTATATTAGCAGATAATGCAACTAGAATAAAATTACAATACCACAATAAGTAAAACGCATTAAAAATAAGGCAATGACAGTAGGTATATTTAATATGTAATATATATACGGTGCTCACATATTTATAGTGTCTGCAATTGACCGCGAATGACGGCAATGAAACCGTGATTTATGAAAGTAAGTTAGTGTGTCTTTCTAGAGAGCGTTTTTGTCATCATAGCACTTAAATCCTGCTTCCATCATTTTCATGACTTGGTTTTGATGATGGTTCAGGATCCTGAACTAAATATATAGTAACAGGTTTCGCGTGGATGTCTCTGCCACTCACACACTTTCTATGAACAACCTCTTAAGGTGAACCTAGTCCACATTTTTTCCATACAAACTTCGGGAGTGTTTTACTCCACTGTCTGACATAGCACATCCAAAGTTAAATATGATATAGTTTTGTCTCATTATTAATATTGTCTGTACGAAAACCCATTAAAAAGTTAGGAGCCAACAAAGATTCGTTTTTCTTGCTAATTTTATTTAACTTTGGACGTGTTTAAGTTATAAAAGAAGTGTAAAATCTCCAAAATCAAGTCGGTACCGACAACGTTCAGTTATCGAAAAGTTCAATAAACTTTATTGGTCATTGATTTATGCATTGGATTTTTCATAAAACCCGATTTTCCAAAAGACTTTTCTTAATTTTTTCGCGAATTTTTACTATAAATGATCCTGCATCTCACTCAATAACGTTGTGCGTGTAGACTAGCGTCTAACTGCTCATCACTGATACTATCTCTATCGGACATGAATACCTGGTGAGACAGCGTGATTTTTAGCCAGGCCCACTAGTGAGTTCGCACCCGCGACTCGGTTCTCCTCTCAATCTCCAAACTTTAGTTTAATGAGATTCTAGTTGATATTGGTTTTCAAACTTTGCTTGAAGTTGCAGAAAATTAGATCTTTAATTAACTGATTAATTAATTGATTACTAAACTTAACTTTTGACTTTAAGATTATTTTAAACATTGAGGGTCGTACATGCGTTTTTATATGAACCTCATATTCTTCGTATTTCAAGGTATTTTCAGTACATACGTCATCTTGCCTTCGAAACCCAATGATCTGTATTAAAATCAAATCTTCCACACTAATATATTCAAAAAGAAAAACTTACTTATCCTACTCGTAATCATACAAAAACTCATAAACTACAAGAATTTATTACAACACAATCTAATTTCCCTTCAATCCGGAATCGACATGAAATCGGAAACGAATCGAATCGGTAAGTCGAACATAAACAATTGTTTATTTTCTTTTTTCTGACGACACAGATCATGGTGGGCTATTCAATTTTGTTTCGGCTCCCACTGGTCGGCAATGAAATATTATAGTTTCTTTAGGAACGTATCATGAATAGGTAATGACATGAAAAATTGGCGAAGTACGAACCTAGACGTAAAATCTCCCTTTGTGATCGCCCGTGGTCCGACATGTGCGTTTTCATAGATCTCTACAATGAATTACCTTGCTCGAATAATTTTTTTTTCCTATATAAAATATCTCAATAGATGATAGTTTATTCACATTAAAATCTAGCCTATTAGCTAATAAGTCATTAAAATATAACTTAAACTGCTAAGTAACTATAAAACTAAGAAATCGTCCAATAACGTCTTTCTTAATCACTGTAAGTTAAGGGGAAGACACTTGATTCACGTGTTCTTTATTAAAGTTAGCACTTGCAGTTTAGCGTCACTTACACTGCACTAAACTAACTCAAAAGGTTTTACCCTTTTTAGTCTTCGCTCTAATTCAGTGTTGTCAAGGAGTTGGATTACCTCTACATTCACGTGATGATGAAGTCTGTGTTCATGAGATTCTGCATATCTTTGTATAACTGTGTTTACGACATCCATCTTGAGATCCCGGTGGAGGTCGCTGTTTCTAATGTACCAGGGCGATCGACTCATATAAGTCCAAAGGCATACCGCCGGCTATATTTTTATGGGTGTAAGAAAGGTAGCAACGTATGCAATTACCACATATTATCAACAAAGTCTCCCCACCCCGTGTCTGTATGTCTGCCTGAATGTGATAAACACAAAAAACTACTGAACGTATTATCATACGGTTTTCAACAACGGACAAAGTAATTAATGAGGAAGGTAGGTGATTAATGAGCAGAGATCGGATATTCGGATGCATATTCACCTAAAGTTGAGACGTTGGCTAACATGAAATGCGCTTTTGTATCGAAAAAGTCTTAATTTAGGTAAGTAATTTGTTTATTTTTTGTTTTAACTAATACAAACCACTCCTTCTCCAGTACATACATATTATTTGTATCGGGTTAAACATAAATTTTAAATTAATACACATCTGAATAGTGTTGCAATCCAAGAATCCCGGGGTTTTTAATAAATATTACAAATAATTTATAAAGCCGCTTCCATACTTTCATAGCTAAAAATTATCTTTAGGTAAATATGCATCCGAATATCCGATCTCTGGTAATGAGGAATTGGTTAAAATATGACGATGATTGTAGAAGATTTGGAATATGATCACAGATAGTTCATAACTAAAATATAAGGTTCCTTTGAATCCTAGTAGAACTTTCTCGTTGGATACTATCAGAGATCCACGCGGGCGAAGTCGCGGGCATAAGCTAACTTAGAAATATAGTTTTGTATAATCTCGGAAAACAGTCGGATAATCTGTTGCGGACACTGAAAGTCAGTCTACGTTTTCAAACACCGTTAAATCAAATCAGCTTGAATTGTAACCGCTTTAACTCTGAATAAATTAAAATTGGTTTTTAAATTATAGGTAGGTATGTTGTCTTCTCCAAAAAAAAATTCATATTTGATCGAAATTAAAAAAAATAATCGGATAAGTACTTTCTTAACACAAACAATTAATTGTAGACTTAGAATAGCTGCAGAATCGTTGCATAAACTGACACAATTCCTAAGCACATACTTCAAAATAGATACCAGAAACTGCATAACACAAAAAAAAAGAAACACAAGCTACGGCCCAAGAATGAAAAGGCTGAAACCAACCACATCAATTACATAGATAAAGGCCTAAAGCAAAACAACATCCCATAGACATACGTACTGTCCCATTTGGCAACAGCCACCACTACGTCTGGCAGATTCCCAAATGCCTAGCGTAATGGTGCCCGAGCTACGTCCCGCAGACGTTAAGTACGTTATCAGTCTCCTAGTTCCGGTAATTAGATGTACTGAACCACTTTTGGTGATTTAATGAGCCCTTTTATCGGTAATTTTAAGATGCAAAACGATCGCTCTCGTGAAGGCACGAAAGGATATCATATCAGCCTCTAAATTGCTTCACTGTAGGGCAAAAGTCTTTCTATTGACGGCAATAAAAGTCTATTAAGAGAATTTGTGTTAATTGAATGATCAAAATTATACACAAAATGATTCGATGAACTAGAATAAAATACTCGTTAGCATTTCATCACAAGTTTTTTTTATTTTATTTCCGTCAATTTTTTTTTTTATAAATACTAATGTTTGCCAGCAGCTTCGCCTGTGTGGAGGTCGCTTATTATCCCATGAGAACGTACTACCGGGATAAAAAGTATCCTATATGTTATCCAGGATATAAACTATCTGTGTGCCAAATTTCATTCTGGATTTTTACCACCATTTAGATTTTTGGATTTTGATGGTAAGTATAGATGTGATCGACGATGGTGCTCACTTTTTCTGAAGTAACATAACGGGTTGAGCTCGAAGTCTCGATTCGCTCAAGATTTCTAGCTCACCGAGTTATAAAAAATTCTGATCTTGCAGTTCAGCACCCTAATTGCGTAACTCACGATTCATCATAATTTGTTTCGTTTTGAAACAGATGGCTAAACCTTCATATATTCGAAAAATGTGTGTGCTCAACAACGTAAATAACGCAATGAATATTGTTGAAATGTCAAATTGAAACCGATTATGATTAATCGTATGTTACGCAATTAGGGTGTAGGTTTCTCCCTAGATCACAGAGCCCTTAGAGCTATTTGAACTTACTTTTATCTTTTATATGCACGACACGTGTTTCTGTGACAAAATAGGCATATTTCTTTTTTTTTTACCAAATAAAATAAAGACGAGGTTCTCAATTCAAATGTATTTTTTAAAATGTTTGTTATCTTTTTACTGAAGTTTTGACACTGCAGCGTGAGGTTGTGACCACAAATAGTACATACAAAGCAAATTCATTGTTTTTTTTTTATGAGAACTAAAATAGCAACTTGGAATTTTTTAATAATTCTTTGTTGGGTGTATTTAGAGGCATTATATTTAAATTAAACATTGAGTTATTTTAAAAAGAAATACGCCATCACGGGATGCCCTAGGAGGACATAATATATTGACCTTATGGGTGATGTTCTTCACAAAAGCCAGGTGCGCAGTACTCGCAACCAGATGCTTGAACATTTACGAGGCAAAAAGAGTAAGTAAGTATCGTAGCCGCCTGCAGTAGCAGGCAAAAAGTACAGAACGGGGCAAAATGAGTACCAATGTAAGTATTACGGTACTTACATACTCATTTTGCCCCGTTCTGTACTTTCTGCCTACCCCCATGGGAAAGTGGCGTGAGTTTATGCATATACGTATTTATATTATCGCAGAAGCAAACCTCGACAGGGATCGAGTTTCGAACTGATTTTTAAAGAAACACATTACAGTTTAAATTAAACCTATTTGCCAAAAATCTGCTACGTAGACCGCAAGTAAGTACATAATATTGCATTGCAATAATCGAAATTCATTCGGGTCGCCTATTTTCAGCTCCCAACTGGGACAGTCTGTTATGAATGTAAAATTATGTAAAACATTGATATTACTGGCACTCTGCCTTTGGTTTAAGAGGCAGTAACCATGGCTGTGAAATCGGTTCTTTGGCGCTTTTAATGTGGGTGAGTTCGGGGCACTTTTTATTTGGTGGGAAGGAAATTATTGGAATTATAGGTATAACGAAAAATGTATTAAGGATTTGTGCACTCTTCTTATTTTGACCTATGGATGGCTTGGTATTTGATAAACATTCAAAAGTCCAAACTCAAGGTTTGCCAACGTGCAAAGGAGCCAGTATTCTAGGCGTCAAATTGACAGACCTTATTTCGCAGCACCACACTACGCTCCAAAACACAGATTACTAAAGTTGCTCAAAAAGCCGCTTAGCTGAAATGGGACCGGGCTGGCCAAGTCTGCCGTATGCCCAGTAAGCTGTGAGACAAAATAATCACTAAATGTTGCCCTCATACAGCAAGAAGACATCGCGGCAGACCCCGTAAAAGATGGCGGGACGAACACACACGTCCAGTGATACACTTTTACCATGAATCGAAAAAGTTGGAAGTCATGGGGATATGCCTTTGTTCAGCAGTGGAATAATCTGGGCGCGGTAACAATAAGTATGACTAATATTAATTAACTATAATTTATTAACTATAATTATTCCTAATTTCGTTACATTTTAGATTGGTAGGTATGTTTTGCGGATCTAGGACAAGGTTTGTCATGTTAAAACTCGAATTGTTATTAATTAAGTTAGGGTCTGGTTGCGGACTTGCGGCTGCCATTAACTCTGGGAAGCGAAATAGATAAGTACAGAAGGCGGACTCCATACAACGAGCAGAAACAGCCGCATTTCCAAGACGAGACTCGATGCGATGACGTATCGTGGAAATCTACAACGTGCATCGTAAGAATTCACGACACTATATCGCATGGTGGATATACGACACGTCGCCGTCGTCGTGTCCTGAAAACTACGTCTTTACGCAGTATAGGGTGTAGCTCGCTGTCCGGTAAGGATCAAGCCCGGGTTGATGGCACGTTGTGTTGTACGCGCGCCTCAAAGAGTTGTCAGCACCAACTGGTGAGGTCTGCAAGGGCTAATGCCTACCAGGGGTGCGGGTTGTTTGAAAGAGATACCGCGGCACCTGGCACACAGGCAACTGAGCGAACACGGGTGGGTTTTAGTCAGTAAAAGTCTGACACGCCCTCCTGCTCCACCCAGAGCGGGAGAAGTTATTTGATGATTTCCCAACAAAAAAAAAACAAAACCTATGGCTCTACGGTGATTTAAAAAAAATGCAAGTCGCGATTGCGCTAACAATCGCAGTAAGTAAACGTATCAGTCATTGTATGGAGTCGAACTTCTGTTTCTATCTATTCTGCGGCTTAGTACCTACTCTGTTAATTAAATAACTAGGAGTCAGTTTGTACAGACATGAGATACGTTTCTTAATTTAGTATGAATGGTAGCTGTAGAAATAATTTGATATTTTATGCTAAGAATTTTAGCTTGACTTCATGTTAATTTTGTTTGTAATAATGATATATTGAAAGTCGTCATCATTTTGCTTCTTGTTTTATATAGGGTGTTAAAGAAATTGCGTGCCATGGCTTCAGGGTGAGTTCAGTATCGATCCTGCTCCATAGGACAATCTAGAGTCTAGACAAAATCAAACTGGTTGCTAATTGAATTGTATAATTAATTATATTTATGACATTGATTTAAACTCAGTGATTACTTTAACTCACACACTGACTCATTACTTGTTAATATTGTAGGAAAATCGTACCTATACTTACTTTTACAATGTTTGTAAATGTGTGAACACCATGTATCTATCACAGAGTTAATTTATCTGTATTGCTTCAATTTGATTCTGTTTACCTATTTTGGTATGGTAATTTTATTCTGGGTGCATCGTTTTCACACATAATCATATAATGAATGTAAATATTGTACTTAAAACATTTTAAAAGAGTAACGGTGGAGTTTCTTGCCCATTCTTCTCCATACGAAACTACATTTTGGAAGGGGCGACTAGAATCAATTCTATTTTAATGTAAATGTTGACGTTCAAAAGTGCCTTTTAAGTGCCTATTTGAAATAAATGCTTTGACTTTGACTTTGATAAAGGAATACGTAAAAAAAAACCATTAAAAAAAGTTACCGAAAATTATCATAAGATGAACCTAATGTAGTACCTACTAATTAAATAGCAATCGTTTAGAATTGATAAAAAAATTGCTTAAAATAAGTTTTTATTTAATTTTAATGCTAATTAAACATTTCTAGAGTAACCTACCTACTATCGAACGCAATTAAATACCTACGCCCGAACACTTCGATAACGCCGGGTGAAGGATAGGTAACTAGGTACTAGTTAGTTATTTGGGTAGTAAATTAGGTTGCCCTTGCAAAAAAAATAAAAATGTTTTTTTTTCTTGTGTTCCTTTATCGATACTGAACCTACACCTAAGCTATGGCGCGCAATTTCTTTAACACCTTGTATAGATAAAAAACTGGTTCATTAAAAGAAAACGGCTTCTACATTGGGATTACTTAATTACCTATTACTGTATTACGTGACTGCTTCGTGGGTTTAGTAGTCGCAAGCAGTACTGCTGAGCTTGAGGTCTTGGCTTCGATTCCCAGGTAAGGCAAAGTGTTTTTGGAAACATTAATTTCTCAGCAGCAGTTCAGTGTCTTAATTTGTGCCTGATTGATGGTAATAGGCTCACTCTGGCGAAATGCGGGTATACTATACGGGCGCCTTTGCCTAACCCTTCGGCGATCATAGGCGTGATGTTATGCTATATATAACAAGAGAAGAGACAAGATATTTGACATACGAATACCTTCAAGATTCAAACTCTATACGTAACTCGATCAAAACCGACAACTCCACACTAGGTGAGCGATTTTCTCAAACTACCATCCAATGCAACATTAAACTACCCTCTAAACTTAATAATCAAAGTCATCAATATGAAGGTGGGAAGCCAATATCGCCAATCACGGCCAACTCAGCGTGACATAGACAAAGTTGGCAAAGTTACCTCATCTGCACCGTATTAGCATATTCCAATAAGTTCAATGGAAAACGCTTTGAACTTCACCGGTTTGCGCTATGAGTAGTTCTTAGCACATATTTGAACTAACTATATTAACGTTAGTTAATGATTGGTGCAACTTTGCGTCTATAGCTCCAGAAAACGTCAAATCTTTCCCACTTTTATCATATAACAAGTTAACAATACAAGCCATTTACTTCCACTTCGCCAACGTAGCAAAGGATAAAAAAATAACTTCGCGATTTACGGCACTTTGACTTTTTCTTTGAAACTTGGGGTCCTCGGGGGACTTGGAGCTAAAAGCTCTAATCCCCTAAACGCCCTAAATGGGATGGCTCGTGTGTTGTCATTATAATATTATAGGGGATTATATTTATAGTGTTATAGGTTAGGCAGTTATTAGCTTCAAGTGTGGGCAAAGGTAAGTTAGAAGTTGGAAGCAGTTTCGGACTCGCTAAATTAAACGCTTAATTTATTTAAAAAAAAAAAAACATTTATTTCTAGCAACACAATAACAACCTTAGGATCTACCGTACCTGCATAGCACTCAGAAACATACCCCTGGCGTGGTGTGAAGTGAAAGTCATTTTCGTACCCAAACCAGGCAAACCTGACTATACGCAACCCAAGGCCTATAGGCCCATAAGCCTCACATCCTTCCTAATGAAAACCCTTGAGAGACTCTGAGGCATATCCGAGATGGACCTCTCTGGGTAAAACCACTTCACAAACAACGCACGCACGCACGCATATACCACAGGCAGATCAACAGAATCCGCACTTCATAGTGTGGTATCCAAAATTGAATGCGCAGTGGACCACAAATGTTCAGCACTGGCTGCTTTTATCGACATCAAGGGCGCCTATGACAAGACTATGCATTTGCTTGGCCCTCGACAGACACAACATAGACACGACCCTGAGTGGGTGGATCACCAATATGCTCAAACTGTGAGCTGTACAGGTGGCAAAAAAGTGATACAGAAGTAGCTGTATCACTTTTCTGGCCGGCTAGTATTTTTCGACTGCTACGTTGGGCTTAAACGACCGAAGCAATTTTAATGGTTTATGGCAGAGAGGTAAATTGGCACAAACAAGGAAAAATCCCAATCGTTTTTCCCCGAAGAATTAAGACTTTAACACACGAATGGAGCTGTCTCCGGCTCTACAAGAGCGGAATAATCGCTAGAATCAGGTATCGGGCAATTATTTTTTCCATTGAAATGAAACTAATTCTCTTAACGGACTATTGGTAATTGCTTTTATGGCTATTAAAATATGCGGCTATTGAAGCTGAAAATTCAAAAACTAAACTAAGAAACCGTGTAGGTCTGTTTCATATTTATGAATTTCAGCAGTGCAGCATTCATTGACCATGCATGCTTAAGCCTGCCAAATTAGCTGTTATGTCCAAGCTCATTATTTCATGTTCTTCTTTACCAAAATAAACACAAACTGTGACAATCAGAAAGGTAAGCACATCGAAAAATCGCACAATTTGGATCACATCCAAAACGGTACACCGGCAGAATCCAAACGAACACACATTTACCGTATTTTTCACACTGGCAACTCAGCGTGAAATCTTCAAACATTTATTTCACGTCACTGGCAGCCGAATTTCCAGCAGTGGTTTACTGGAGCAGTGTTACCACAGATCATGAAGACGCTTTGGCAGCCGTTACTAGAAGTGGCATTGTCAACACTTTCCACACAAACTATGCGCGTCAGTGGTTATTACTGTCATTACTTACATGCGTGTGATAATGACACGCCAGAATTTAATTTGTTTTTGGAGGAACTGGGTGTAAGTTTCCCACATCCTCCATAGAAAAAAGAGGATCCTCCGACCAAACGGGTGTTGTGTCGGATAGGCAACTCCTGACCATTAACGTCTAGACGTTGATACTCGCTAGTTACGCGAGAAACATCGCTTGCGCGGTACAGGATTTTGCGTGACGTCAGTGTGACGCGTAGTTCGCATGTGGCGATGATGTAGATGCCACGCGTTTTACTTTGATTATTACATCAAATAACACCCACAGAATTATGAGGAATTTCTATCGATTTTGATAATTATTTTTAGTTCTTAAATATAAACTGGCGGCCTATGACAGCCGTATTTGCGGTTAACACAGATCTCGTCATATAAATATTATTAGTACTGCCGTCTCCCAGCGATTTCATACTCTGTGAGTATTCCAAATTGGCTCGATTTAACAAAACAAAGCCGGTGAGATACATTTCGCTATTGGAATATGTCCAAGAGCTACGTTTTGTTCCTACAGTTCGGGCTGGAGAATTGTGGTCGATGGTAACATTCGATATGCTAGTGTACCTACTGTTTGGTGATTTATGTACAATAAGCACAGAAGCTACATTCGTAGCAAGGAAAAAGTGGTTAAACTAAATCCAAGAGTATATACGCCGCAACGGGCCGCAGCACAACATAACAAAGCGGTTGCGCTGCGGCCCGCCTGTAGAGTGTGTGATTCATAGAAAATGCACGAAAGTGACGAAGGAGGATTTTAGCAATGCGTTTAGTTGCAGCGCGACCCGCCCCAGTCTGCGCTAGCCTTAAGGGCCTACGTCCCGTTTGGTAGCGTAACACGGTCACTTTATGAACCCTACTGCTCATTAACGGCTTGTCTTGAAGATTTGAAAAATATATGATTTTGCTATAGATTCATATGGATAATTTTGCCCGAAGTACTTTTTTTGTATGGTTAATACTTTTGATGTAAAAAAATATTTTCCAACACGCAATATTTTGGCTTCTATTCCATACTCCTACTTAACGGCTTCGTTATTTGGAAAAAAGAAAATACACTGAAAAATAGATAGTTAGAGGTACCACAGAATCGCCGAAGCACAATTGTAAATTAATCAAAGGAATATCCCCATTTTGAGATAAAGGCTCAGAGGTGCCCTGCGCGGGCGCGGGCGGCAGTCGTGCTTTAGCATACAAACGGGAGATGAGGATACTATGGGCCTTAAAATAATCAGATCTGGGTGGGCTGCATCGCATAGCAAAAGTCCTTCTAGATCACTTTATTTAATTTACTTTCTTACCATCGCATACTGACGGGCCGCACCACGCTTTGTTATATAGAATTGTCATGCGCTGCGGCTCAATGTGGCTGTAATGTGCCAGCTATGCGAGAAGCAGTAAGACTTCTTGCAATATATTTTTAAAATCGAAAGCTTAGTTGCCACTAACCTATCGAAATAGATTTAAATTTACTGTGTGTATGAATTACATTGTTAGTATGCTACATTTCCTCCTCAACGTTGATAAATATACGTTCGTCTATCAGTTTTCCCACTGCAGAGCAAAGGCTTCCCCCTTCAGTCTTGAATTTTTCCCTGGCTTTTGCAATGTCAGCACAATTTTTTAAATTAGTCTTTTCATCGCGCCATCTCCATCTAGACCGCTTAACTGTCATTAAAATCTTAGCCAAAAGTAGAAATTTACAGGTATTCATAACAATAAAGCAGTGGGGAGGAAACAGTGATGACTTAGAGTACAGGCATTCATGGGAGATTGGCCGGAGAAGGTAACACACAAGGAAGACTGGAAAGCTGTCAAAAAGACGACGTTTGACCAACAGTGGGACATGAATAAAAAAAATAATAAGAGTGGTCTAACAGGAATAAGAATAAGTTTGTTTGTTAATTGCTACAAAGATGACCATAGCACTATAAATAATGAGAAGCATTTTGTAAGGGTACAGATTAGATTGTTATAATACGTGCGTGCGTAAGTACCTTCTGTATTAAACCCTAATATCTACAGCTAAACATGGCGATCGAACAAACAACAACAATGACCAACACGAAGTGAAATTACCATATTCGATACAGTTCCAGCCAATCACGGTCGTTTGATGTTGTAACTATTCAGGAAACTTTGGTTTGGCGTGTTTCAATGAGCAATTGAAGTAAACAACTCTGATTTTTTGACAACTATTGGAATTTTGAATATAGGCAACATTGTAAAATGTAGTAGTGAATTATTGTACCGTTTTCATTTGTAAATTTTACATAATTAAATACACACATAATATACACCACATATACGTCAGTACCTATACCCACATTTTGCCATTAATTTTTAAGTCCCATGTAATAGGGCCGAGCCTAATGCCATCAACCGGGCACGAATCCAACTGGCTGCTACTGAGATATTTTACTATGTAACTCTCTTATGAAGTCTACCTACATATTATAAGGAAAAAGAACTCCCCTGAAGAATAATTGATATAAATTAAACGACATAGTTAGAAACCTAAATGCTAATATAATCCATTAAACCACTACATATAAGGCACTGATATTATAAATTCAATTTGAAAGTACTCTTTATTAATAACAAGTAAAATATCACTTCTACGTCTACAAAGGAATACGTAAAATGTTTCCTTTTAAGTCTATAAGTGACAATCCACGTCTTCCTACTCCCTTACCAAAAGGTACTTCATTATATGGGTTTATATCTTCACTTATAGGCACATACACATTAAACTTAGACATTCTTCTCGTGTCTATATCGTTCGATAACATTTCATTAATAGGTGGTTTTAGCACCGTTATTTTAAATTGTGGTTTGGTGGTGACTTCTTTGTTTTGTGGTTTTGCTGTTTTCGCTACGTCGTCTTCCATATGCGGTTTTTTGTTTTCTGTATTGGTCGTTTCTGTTTTCGGTATATTGATGACAATAGGACTATTAGTGACAACGGTCACGTTTTTATTAGATTTCGGGACTTCAACTTTAGTATCATACTTATCTTCTATTATATAAACTTTGACACTTTCTGGAGCATTCGTTGCACTCAGATTGTTAGTATGTGACACACTCGGGGCACCGTTTACATTAAACTTCAAGTCGTCCAAATGTATTACTGCCGCATTACAGTTTTTAAGTGTAAGAGCAACAATTATTGCGTACAAACGGTACATATTGTAGCGTTTACAAATTGTTGTGGAATGCATGATTTTGTGGAAAATCGACTACAAAGATGGCGGTAATTGCTTTGATTTCACGCTGTTTCACATGCATTAGTTCCAATTTCAAAACCGAATCGGGTAAATTAAAATATGTATGAGTGTATACTCTATGTTCAATGATTACGTGCGATAGCCGAAGTACCTACTGCGTTCTGTATTCTTATACTACTAAAAATGGATATTTTTTTGTTTATTTTATTTTTATTTTCAGGCTTATTGTGTCGTTTGAAGTGAATGTAATTCCACAATAGTTTTTTAATAACTCGATTTTCCTAAATATTAGTATTATTGTTCTTTTGAAGTCTAGCGATTATTGATGACCGAATTCAAAAGAGAGGCGTCATCGTAATAGTGGTTCAAAAGCTTCAATATCATCAGGATTAGTCCGGAGTTCAGCAATTCATCGTGGACGTGGTACGAAAGTGGCTGCCCTCACATCATCTGCCATCAGAAGACAGTCGCCACGTAACCATCGATGCGACCCCCCCAGTGGGTTCCCGCATTGCCGTTGCGGGGGGGGGGCTCAGTAGCCGTCGTCCGCTCCCATGGTGAAGCGAAGAGGAACCCCAAGGTGGGGCCGTTCGTCAGGGCTTTTGTCTCCAAGCCGACGACGTAGCGGCCAAAAAGTAGGTTGCGGTGAGGTGCACCGCAACTGAGGCGGGCCGCGATGTCGAATGAGAGGCATCGCGGCTGAGAGTTACATTCTGCGGCGGAGGAGGAATGCCAGTACTTCGAGTAGCGTTCTTCCCTTCCGTGGCCTGGACGGGGCCGCCACCGTTTGATGGCGGACGCGGTGGGGCCGCAGGGGAAGAGGAGTGTCGGTCTAGCGTTGGCCGCTGTCCCTATCCCCTGCGGCCGAGAAGTGGTAGTCGGTGGGGCCACTGCGCTGACCCGTCGCAGTGGGACCAAGGGTGTCAAGGGTGCCAGGGAAGTCTGGGGCCCTTGTGTTATTTGGTTCCTGGGGTGGTCACGGCGTGCCATGTGTCCTGGTTCGCCGGACTGGTGGGGTCCGCAAGGGCCGATGCCTGCCAGGGGTGCGGGTTGTTCGAAAGAGATACCGTCACCCCTGGCACACAGGCAACTGAGGGAACACGGGTGGGTTTTAGTCAGTAAAAGTCTGACACGCCCTTCTGCTCCACCCAGAGCGGGAGAAGTTATTTGATGATTTCCCACGCTCAAAAAAAAAAACCATCGATGCGACGGTCTGCTCGACTGACTGTCACCAGCTAGTGTCACTCTTATCTTCGATGATTTTAGTAACTTTATAACCCACTTGCTGCGTAGTCAAATATAAAAAGACGAAACCGAGGATAGGTATGAGCCATTCGCTAACACTTTATATTTTAAGACTAGCACTTCGCCTGCGACTTCGTCTGCGTAGATTTCGCTTTTTCCATATAAACCTTAACACTAACAAACCCACTTAAAAAAAAAATATCTAACATTATGATTTATTTACATTAGTCGTGCCCAGTTTTAAGTTTATTAACTAAAACCAATGTGACTTTTCATACATGCTGGGTCTGCTTCCAGTCTAACCGGATGCAGCAGAATACCAGTATTTTACATGGAGCGACTGCCTATCTGACCTCCACAACCCAGTTACTGGATAGTACGATACCTCTTGGTAAGAGTGGTTGTCAGACTTTAAAAGATACTAATAATTATAGACCTGTATCGGTTTTGCCGGTTTTCAGCAAGGTGTTTGAAAAAGTTAAGTTAAATCAAATGCTCAATCATTTTAATCGTAACAACAACCTACACGATCAACAGTATGGTTTCACCAGAGGACGTTGCATAACCGACGCCAGTCTCACCTTATCAAAACACATCTTTACCGCATGGGAAGAGGCACAAGATGCAATAGGCATATTTTGCGACCTATCGTTTGATTGTGTGAATCACGAAACACTGCTTTTGATACTTGGGCACTATGGACTGGGTGAATTTGCGCTTAGCTTGGTAAAATCGTACTTGAATGATATACTGCAGCAAGTTCGCATAAACGGAGTGAATTACTTGGGCTTAAAAGTCAAAATGGGTGTACCGCAGGGCTCAATACTGGGTCCGTTCCTCTTTTTAGTATACATAAATGATTTACCTCATTTAATGAAAAACTGACCACAAATGGTGTTATTTGCTGATGACACATAACTGATTTTTAAAGTTAAGAGACATACATGCACAGGAGCTTGACGACGTAAATAACGCTATACTTAAGGTCCATAATTGGTTTACTGTAAATAATTTGGTATTAAATGGAAAGAAAACTAAATGCATAAGCTTCGCCTTACTAATCTTGCATTACACGCACACTACGCAGACGCGCACTTTGTAGACAAGCATATTTTAGGTTAGATGATTATAATTATATTGGTTTGATGGTTAAAATGCTTGGCTTAATGCTGGTCCCGCTCCACAGTCGCTTGGGCTTACTAATTTAAATTTTAGTATTTGGATGAGACGCTTCACTTTTTTATTTATTTTCTGACATTACGAACATTTTTGTTCTTATTATTATATTTTTTGTACGTTTCTTTTTTTTTACTGAATCAAGTGTTATTTATTAAATACTTCAATAGATATTATTTTTCTTTTAGAAAATAATATTTTATTAATATTTCAAATACATTGTAAACTATAGTTTTGTATAATTTATAAGCATTTTGTTTAAATTTTGTAAATAAGAGTACCATGCATTCGTTTACTGTGTTGCTTTGATGTACGTTGACTTGAAAAGCATGGTAGTTGAGAGTATGTCATGCTTTTTTTGGATTGGAAATCATCAAATAACTTCTCTGGCTTTGGGTTTGCGAAAATTTGATTGTTTTAACACTGTAGGTATTGTATTTTTATCAGCTTTGGAGATTGAGAGTTTCGAGTAACGTATATTTAATTATAAATTGGGCTCTGTTCGTTCTTTGTTTTGTTAGGATCGTGTTATTTCTACCGAAGTATACCTAATACAGAATGTTACAAATTAATCTCATCATAGGTATCATTGTGAGTAAAGGAAAATTGAGAGGAAACCCAGATTTATTGAAGTTGTAAACCACCAACCTGGTCTGAGTAATGGCGGGACATCTACTTACCCTAGATTTGGTCCTTCAGTGTTAGGAAAATCAAAGTAAAGCCGGTAAAGTTTAGGCCATGCATGACCGCTCTAGGGCACACTAATATCATTGAGGTAACACCAAGATTTCGGCAAAAAACTGTAAAAAACTGACCGTGCCAACTAAGACATAAAATGTCTCATTAAGTCATTACACATAACTAGCGATGCAGCCCTTGTTTGAATGGTTTTAACAGATTTACTAGACATCGAGATTTCTTAGCTATGTGTATTATGTGTTACACAAAAACCTTCCGAAAAGAAGAATGGTGAAAACCGATTCAAAATCCGTTGCGTAGTTTGAAGAACAACGCGGTCATACAGACAATAGACATACATGAAAAGCGACTTGTATTGCCTACTATTGGTTCCGGCTTGAACCAGCAGTACGTGACCGGTTCTATAATAT
The DNA here is from genome assembly GCA_947359405.1 of Antitype chi. NCBI lineage: Eukaryota > Metazoa > Arthropoda > Insecta > Lepidoptera > Noctuidae > Antitype > Antitype chi. The sequence goes on from OX375823.1 coordinate 2,313,423, forward strand.
TATTCATACCCAATTAAGCTTAAGAGTTTTTTTGTTTGATCGCAGTAATCTCTGCAACTAACAGTCCGGTTTGAAAAGTATTTGCTATCACATTTGATAGCCCAATTTTTAAGGACGGTTTAAAGGCTATTTAATACTAGCTTTTGCCAGCGGCTCCGCCCGCGCGGAACTTTCATCCCCTATTTAACTCCCTTAGGGGTTGAATTTCCAAAAATCCTTCCTTATTCCTTGTCTACATTATATAGGGAACCTCTGTGCAAAACTTCTGCTTTCTAGGTCCAAGGGTTTGGGCTGGGCGTTGATGAGTCAGTCAGTCCGGATTTTTCTTTTTATTTATATAAATAGATAGATAAAACTAAGACCCTATGGAGCCGACCAACAAAAAAACACAAAGTGATAAAATAGTGCAAATTCTGTACTAAATCCTTCATGGACGAAATCACAGGTGAAGAGCTAGTTTATGTGTAGATATGGATAAATAAATTCCTGGGCAAGCCTTCGCGATATTATTATTATTTATGCTCCTACTTATGCCGTTGCGTTCATGCCATCCAACATTTTGCGTCCTTCTCAAATCGTTCATCATCTGCGAGCCTTGGGATGACGGATATGAAATATTAAGAGAATACTCTTAGTAAACAAACATTACCTACTTCTCATTGGTCGAGAAATCATAACTAGTTCAATACACATTATCCTCCTTTTGGGCTCCGCCGTAGTCGGGTATATACAAAATCCTAGTATGTACTGTAAAGGTTGTATGCTCAGCATGAAACCTTACGTTTACTGGCAGCCAATGATTGGGCTATCTATGATCGAACAGCCAGAAAGTTTAAGTTTGAATTTAAGAATAGTTTGACATAGGTTTTTGTTCCGCAGATAATTTTCATTATTATATAAGGCGCAGTGTTGTGTGGTACTAAATATTGTAAAATATACGTGGAATCACGAATTTAAGCTCCCACAAATATTTCATTTGTAGCTAGATCCCCCCGATCATTTGTAGCTAGATGTTACCTTAGAAGTTATAGAGTACCAGATATTTTACTCTCATAATACATTATCCCTACTTATATTGTAAATGCAAAAGTAACTTTATCTATCTGTCTGTCTGACTGTTACGCTTTCACGCCTAAACCGCTGAACCGACCGTCATGAATTTGGCAAAGATATAGCCTGGGATATTGAGAAGGGCATAGGCTACTTTTTTACGCGATAACCGAAATACACGCGGTCGGAGCTGCGGGCAAAACCTAAATTACTCCTTAATAGTTCATTGAATTGTCTGCCTATCATAATACATGTACCTATGAGTGATTGACTAACAGACATCCAAAAAAGAACTAACTTTGTCGTTAATAGAATAAGATTGCTCGTACATTGGTACTTAACCGGTTCTTAAACTTGCTACTTAGCAAGCTGCTTGGAAACGGATCCCTAAAGTCATGTTACTCTGAAATCCTAATTAGCCATTTCCAACGTAAGAGTAGAAACAACATCTTGGTATGTAACTTGATAACTACCAGAACTGCTGAACGAGGTAATGAACTCCTATTAAAATAATAATGTTGGAACATCCATTCAGTAATTAATAAAAAACTTTTTCCAAAAAAAAAACAACCGACTTTCAAAAAAACACTACAAAGTGAAAAATAACTTTAATTTCGGAAGTCAGTGTGTTTGGAGCTGTATTTGAACTTTTTGTCACCGCCTTCCGAAATTAAAGTTATTTTTCACTTTGTAGTGTTTTTTTGGAAGTCGGTTGTTTTTTTTTTGGAAAATGTTGTTATTTTTCACTTTTTAGTGGTTCACATGTGCTTACCCCTTCACAGCATACTGGCGTGATGTTATGTTATGAACTGGTGTAAGCAATAGACAGAGATGAGATTTCAGCAATCCCAGTCCATTTGCGATCATTTATTGAGGAGTTCCGTTGCCTATCTCCAAATTTCTTCATCAAATCTTCACCAAATTGAAATGAGACCACTACGAGAAAGTACTCTTCCAAAAACTACCCAAATCGCTTCAAGTGTGCCTATAAAATTTGAAGAGTTCTCTCTATTTCTCCAGGATCCCATCATCAGATCCTGACTTGATGATCATGGGACTACCTGGGAAGTATACCCTTTCAAACAAAAAAAAACAAAAATCCAAATCGGTCCAGCCATCTTCGTGTAATCGGGGAACATACATAAAAAAAAGAAAAAAAAAAAAGGTTCCGACGAATTGATAACCTCCACCTTTTTGAAGTCGGTTAAAAATAATGATCTTTGAATATATTTTCAACAATGTTAACTTGTTATGGTAAGGTAGGTTTATCCAATATCGGGTAGATGGAGACGTACGTAAGTCCATATTAATTTTCGCCATCACAGGTTTAATTTTCGCCATCACAAGTTTAATGATTTTAGTTGAATTATTATGGATCAGCTTCTGTCCGCGACTTCATTCGCGTGTTCTTTGTGTTGCTTAGCTCCTAAGGGTCCTAGCATGATGTTAAATAGCCTATAATAGCCTTAACCCCATTTGGAGTCCAAGTAATCATAGTCCATTCCAAGGTTGCCTGGAAGAGATCGTAGAAAGCGATAAGACTCACCCATTGTGTGTCTTCTATTGTTAAATTGTTTTTTTTTTAATAATGTATATTTCTGTTTTTTGTAAAGTTCGTAATATAATAATATGATCATTTAAAAACTAATTCGGTTGATTTAGTTTGAGTTGAGGTTGACTTTTATTCTATTCTATTTTATTCTATTAACTCTATCTACAACAATCTAGAGACATCTACAAACAAACAAGAAAGCTAAACCTAAAAGCAAGTCACAAGTCTAACTAACTGAACACAGTACAGACAAGGAAGACTTGATACGAACTTAGAAGCAGACTAATGAGTCTTCAGGAAACTAGTCGAGGTTTGCTCTGCGGTGATTACGAAATAACGTAAACATAACATCACGCTTGTTTATCCCGAAGGATAAGGCAGAGGTGTACCCACAGCACACCCACTGTTCGCCAGTCATGTTTAAGTCCCATTTCATAGGGGACGTTGTTCTTGCCATCATCTGCTTCTGTGGTCTTAAAAGGCCGAGAGAGGAGGAAATAAATTTCGGTTCAATATCCGTTCAGACCCTAGGAAAAAAGGCAATATAAAAACAGTGGCACTCCGGAAGTGCCGACAGAAATGAAAACTTGAACAATTACGTGTGTGTTTATTGAACAGTGTCGCGAGTTCAATTGTTTTTTTCCCATATGAAAAAATCCCCAACGCGCCAAAAGAAGTTGTCACTTCAAATTCGTAGGTACAGAGGTATCGGTAACGATAACGGTAACAATGTCGCTAGTTCAATGGTTTTTTCCCATCTCGAAAAATCGTTTAAAACAACCTAAATCTCGCATGATAATCTATAATATAAAAATGAATCGCTGAATGTGTTGCTAAGCGTAATTCTCGAGAGCAGCTGAACCGATTTCGCTAATTATTTTTTTGTTGTGTTTGTTATTGTCAGGAGAAGGTTCTTATGAAGAAAATAAATGTTGCGCGTAATATTATATTCATATTTAAGACAGGACAACGTCTGTCGGGTCAGCTAGTACTCGATAAAAATAAAAGAGTAGCTAATTCATTAGATCATAATTGAATTACTTCATGTTCTGAATCAAAACTTATGGAAATAACTGTAAAATCATGTAAACCAGCGAAATCGGCTGCCGGCAAAGTTTCGTATACGTACGGTCTCTTAGCGGAAAAAATCAATAAGACTGTCCAACCTGAGAATCAAACGCAGGTCCTAAAGCTCAATAGTAGCGCTTGCGACCCCTACACCCACAAGGCAGAAACTGATATTTGTTAAGCCCAATGTTGGTTAACGTATACCACCTAATATATGTACCTATAAGCATCCGTCAAAAAATGTCAGTTGTGATTTGAATATACTGTCAATTTCAGTTAGTAGTCAACTTGCTTAACAATTAACTTCGCTGACTTTACATCATCATAACCAGCTTATAAAGCTTCACTGTTGGGACACAGATCTATTCACTACAAGATCAGAGTGGAATGTAATCCACCACGCGGTCCAGTGCGGGTTGGTAGATGTCACATATCTCCGAATTTTTGGTTCTAGGACATGCCGGTTTCCTCACGATGGTTTCCTTAACCGTTTTTAGAGAAATGATGATAAAGTAATATACACAAACTAAAGCGCCTGTCTATGAACCTACGACCTACAACTCGTAAGTTAGAGCCGTTACCACTGGGCCACCGCTGAAAACTTTAAATACTGCTGCGGAATTACATGCCGCTCTGTATCAAAGTACCTAAAACCGCCCTTTACGCCTACGTCAGCTGCTTCACGTTCAAAAGGGCGCAACTAATGAGACCAACCCTACCGGGCTCGTTAAAGGATTTGTTCAGCGCTGATTACCAAATATTCCCACGGAACTAATGCTAACTAGAACGCGCAGTTGATTGGTTCTTCATCAAACATGGATTGGAAATGCGGGAGTCATTTCCAGTTATGAATTTGCTGTGTTCCAATTAGTGTTGGTTCACACTGTTGTGTATCTTATTTAGCACTCGGTTTGTTTTGGCTCGTGACACTTTTTTCGGAAGAGATTATTTGACTGACAATACTCTTCATCAACACTATGTAACTGCCATACTGTTTAAAACTATATTGTTAAAATATTTTTGTCGCACTTTTTTGAGAACGTGTCTCGTGAACTAAATAGCTAAAAAATAAAATTCCTATTTTTATTGTGACATTTACACGAGTGAGTAAGCACTTAATTTACACGGGTTTAATGTGTCAGAAAGGTGTAGTCATATTTAAGGGTGTGGCACAGACCATCAAACCGAACAACTTTTTCCATTGGACCAATGTTTTGGCAACATTATAGGCTGATTATGCTATAGGTATCTTTACAGAGAAGGAACATTTGAGGGTGGGAAATCATCAAATAACTTCTCCCGCTCTGGGTGGAGCAGGAGGGCGTAGCAGACTTTTACTGACTAAGACCCACCCGTGTTCCCTTAGTTGCCTGTGTGCCAGGGGCCGCGGTATCTCTTTCGAACAACCCGCACCCCTGGCAGGCATCGGTCCTTGCGGACCCCACCAGTTGGTGCTGACATCTCTTTGAGGCGCGCGCAACCCGGGCTTGGTCCTTACCGGACAGCGAGCTACCCATTACTCGCCATACGCAAACCTGCACAAGGTACAAGTATGGATATAAAGTATTCGATTAGGAATTCGGCCCATGTTCAATAATGAACAAATGTACCCACATATCGCTATTTATGTAATAAGGAACCCACAGAACGTCACCTGTCACAAACCTTACATACTCCTTCTGCGTCGATTACGTTCATACATCTGCGGCCCTAAAGTGAGTTTCTTTTAACCTATTGGCCCTTGGTTGGAGAAGGGTCTATCTCAGCGCTGATCGCGGTTGATGCGTTAAGTCAAAATGGTTAAAAGCAATTCACACTGGGGCCACTGGTCGTATGACCGGCGTGCACCTGACCTTTCTGAAGAATATCACCAATAAGGTCACTATACTGGTTGTTAAAGTAATTGCGTGCCATAGCTTAGGGGTAGGTGTTAATACTGAACACCGAGAGCCTCACACAGTATTGTAATTTTGAACTTTTGTGTATACTTATAAGGTTGAAATAAAACAATCAAACTGTATTTATTTATTTTTTAGTTTAAATAGAACGGCCGAAGCCAATTACACTATTTAAACATATATAACAATAACATTACAAGCTGTTTAACACAGTCATGCATTCTTCTCACAAAAATTCAAAAATTCTGACAGCATCATCTTCCATTCATCCGCAAACATATCAAGATTTGTATTTGAGTTCAGGAGAGCGTTAATGGCGGTTAATGTCCGAGGAATAGGTGACTTGGAGTGTGCAACAGTACGGCAAGTTGGAACAGCCAGTAAGCGGTGTTTCCTGCCACGACAGTAATTGTCTGGGACAAATAGATTACAGATTGCGTTATGTAGATCAGGAACATCAATAATCCCCCTAAGAATTTTAAATGTATACTGTTCTATAGCTGGTAATATATTTTAAAAAATCACACAAACCCAACCAAATCATTGTAAGGAAACCATAGCGTGATCTAGATTTTGCGACAACGCCATCTATCGAGCTTGATAACAAACTTTTTTAAATAAACACTAATTGGTATGGTTTCTTCATGAACACTAGGTTCAGTATCGATAAAGGAACCCAGGAAAAATATTAAAAAAAAATACAAGATCAACCTAATTTAGTACCTACTAACTAGCTAGTACCTAGTTACCTATCCTTCACCCGGCGTTATCGAAATGTTCGGGCGTAGGTAATTAATTGCGTTCGATAGTAATTATGTAACTCTAGGGAATTATTAATTTATTAGCATTTAAACAAAATAAAAACTTATTTTAAGATTTTTTTTAATCAATTCTAAACGATTGCTATTTAATTAGCAGGTACATTAGGTTCATCTTATGATAATATTCGGTTTTTTTTTAAACTTTTTTTAAAGGTATTTTTTATTATTTTTTACGGGTTCCATTATCGATACTGAACTCAGCCTGAAGCTATGGCACGCAATTTCTTTAACACACTGTATATCCTCCGATAGCGCCTCCGCAGAGCGTCTCCTCCCGGCTTCCATCTGCCTTGTAAATATGTTTTGTTAATCGCCCTTCATTCATTCTCTCACCAGACTAAACCATCTAAGCATACACTTTTCAAAACTTCTTAAAATCACATCTTCTTTAACCCGCAACTTTGCTTCATTATCTTTTCTATATCTTTAACATACTTAAATGTGTTTGTTATTTTAGTTTTTATTGTCATACATACATTTCGAAACTTGTTAATGAAATAAATAAATAAACAGTTGGTCAACTTAAAAATGCAAAAGAGGTCCAAGTCTGTATCAGTTTAGTATTAGCGGTGCTCTGTTTACTTGTAATTAGCCGCTGTTCACTTCTAACCATGTTTGTGTTGCGAGCCAGTTTAATGTTCCTTGTTTAGTTTTTAAACTAAGTTTAAACTGAAAGGATTTTGTTTACGTTGCTGTAAGTTTATATAGTTGATAGCCACACTATTGAGTTAAGTCTAAGATCTGTAAAGATAAGATAAAACAAAACAGAAAACCTCTTTACGACTCTCATTAATTGCTGCAAAAATACGTATATTTTAGAAGCGGAAGGCGAGTATATCAATACTATGAAATTCTTCGACATTTTGTATCGGCTCTATCCAAACCTACTGTGCTTAGACCGATCGCTCACCGGGCCACAAAAGTTCCGCCTTGAAGATTGCTAACCACTCACGTGCTTGCGTCATAAAAAAAGCACGTGAGTGGCTAAAGAGTGATGGAACGCAATATTCTGAACAATACGCAAAATTCGGAACAATACGCTGCGTTCCAAAACAAGTATGATATACGTAGGCAAGCCAGCCTCAAATAAGATTGGGAGGGTCACACCAGCAACCTGCACGATGACCGCTGGGCAAAAGTCTCCACACAATGGGTGCCTGAAGATTGACGGCGCCGCCGTGGTCGGCCCAGAAAGCGGTGGCGAGATGACCGATGAAATTGAAACATCTGGATGAGAGTCGTACGGAACCTGGAAATATGGAAGAAAAGAGGGGAGGCATACACCCAGTCGATCCCAGGTTGAAATGATGATGACGGAAGCTAATTCTCCGATAATCAATTACTTACTTACGCACCTATCTAACTGCTAAGTGCATTTTCGTGTTATAAAATTAATATTAATAGCATCGTTTTTTTATTCAGAGAAGATCATGTAAGTACTTTGAGAAAATACAAATATCGCCCCAGACTATGTTAAAATAAATAATATGTTAAAATAATTACAATTAAATCCAGTCGAATACCTTAATGCTTTTAACTAATTGGGTATTTAGACAAATATAAAGCAAACTACCCGAAATATAATTAAAATATTAGGTATATTTAAAGGCACTTTAAAAGAAATCCTATTAAAAACTTACTTACCTTTGAAAAATTTGAGTTCAACTGTAATAAGTTTCCATTTACGCACTTACTAAAATTAAATTAGTTTCCAATGAGTTTAAAGAAGATGCTTTTAAATGTCAAGTTGTATTAAATCGTTTTAAATAAGCAGCTGTTTGAGATGTTATTATTATTTTTTGAAATGTTTTGTGTCAAATAATAGATACTTTATATTAATGTGTCTCTTTGTGAAGGGCACTTCGTAATTTAAATCTCCAAGCAATAATCGCAAATCATTGTGTTTGGAATGGATTTTTTCAATTTGACGACGACACGTGTATAATCTAATTGTGGCGAAGTAATAACAATCACATGGATCGATCGATCAGGTAAAGCTACGCTTGCCGCGGTTGGTCCATGAATGGGTAACCATCTTTACATACCAAGACCCCTACGTGCCCTGGAAAACACGTTAAACCGTTGGTCCCGGCTGTCATTCGGGGATCTGTGACAGTCGTTACGGGTCGTCAAAAACCCAAAAGTCTGACAACCAGTCTACCAAGGGATCGTATTACCCAGTATCTGGGTTGTGAAGGTCAGATAAACAGTCGTTCCATGTAAGGCCTTGTCCGCACCGCGATTTTTATTCCTGCGGATTATATTCGGTGACCGGAATTACACTTAATACGCACGGCGAATAAAATTTCGCGCAATTTCGTCAGTTCGCTGTAGTTCCCGGCTAAGACAAACGTCTTAAAAGAACAACAGGAGAACTTATTGAAATTAGTTCACAAGTTCCCCGGGATTCAAAACCGAGATCGATTATTAGTGATTAGACCGTTTAATTGTAATTTGTTTATATCTATTGTCCGTCTTTCCTAGATATTATTATACTATGAGAATATTAAAATAATAAATTCGTCCAAATAAATGTTTTATTATTCAGTAATCACTCATAGAGATGAGTGAAGGGTCACAGATGTTATAAGCCTTATTTTTGTTTCCCAAGGCACGTAGAGTTGTAGTCAACCGGAGAGATTCCCCGCTCTTACAGAATACCAAAGTGAAGTACGAACATTATGTTGCTGCGCGTCGCATGATGAATGAAGGAACCGGAATCCCAAGGTTTGGGGTAATAGGATGGCAACGCATCTGCAATAAACCTGGAGTAGTCGATGTCTATGGGCAGCGGTTATAGCTTAACATCAGGTGAACCGCATGTTCGTTTGCTACCCTGATGGTAAAAAATAGCGCCTCGATGGCGTGTCGAATAGTAGAAAATCAATCTTTTAAACTCGAAAACCAGAATATCAAGCACCATCTCATATCAAAAAGCAGAGTTATTTAGTGAAAACTTTTAAATATACTCCTAATACTTGTTTGTCTGTAAACTATAGAATACAACACTTGCAAGAATAAAACAATATTTGCTGCACATTGATTTCGATTCTTAGGCGGGGTCCCACTGCTCATGGCCTTTGCCCTACACGGGAGGGTCTTCTGTGAATCAGCGTTATTGCTCTATGTCAATCTCAACATTTTCTGGGAGCTCCTGTGCGGCCGTCGATCGGGCGGGAGACGAAGCATGCGACATCCTCTCGCGTCTGCCAATAGTATGAATGAGCTAAGCGAGCGAATTTTAATTCGCAGTGCGGACATAGCCATAATTACTTCATGCTGTAAAAAATATTCGCGTGAAAACAAATCCGCACCGCATCGCGTTCAATTTGCATCAAAACACAGATTTCTTTAGCGCGCGATTTTTTAATCGCCAGTGCGGCTATGCCCATAAGATTCAATGTGTTTCAGAATTGCGAAAAAAATCACGCGGTGAAAATTCGCGGTGCGGACAGGGCCTTAAACACTGATAGTCAGCTGCATCTGGCTAGACTGAAGCCGACCCCAACAGTTGAGAAAAGGCTATGATGATGACGATAGCCGAGTTTTAAATTTTTCAATCGAAACTCATTCAGTTTCACCCAAAACACAGTAAATAATATCGTTGACGTTAGTCCAATCCAACATTATTTTTTTCAGCATCCGATCACTTTGTTCGTCAACGACAAGTAAAACCTGTGAATTGAGAACTTTTTGGTCACATTAACAGAAAAAGAGTTCATTTTGCAGAAGTTTCAATACGATTTTCTCAGTTGAGGTTCCAAATTCAGACCATATTAATGACTAGCGGGTCCTTATGAAATTCAGTACAATATTAATGGAGGATTCAGGACATAAATGACTTGCTTTAGGTTGGGCTTGCATGACATATAATTTAACGTTAGCGAGCAGGTAGGTATGAAAATGGTTTAAAATCATATAATCGATTCTATTCAGCCAGACTTTATAATCCAAAAAACCTTGACCAAAACAAAAATTTAAAAATAAAAACTTCAATTCTTCGCTCCATGAAAACACCTCTGCTTTACGTGAACAGTGATAAACATAGCCCAAGCAATCTCCCTGTTTTATTAACACTATCAGCTTGGAATGACGTTGATATTTAATGAGGGGCGCCGGGCAATTTGCATGCAAAATAAATGCTATCTTGAGTTTGGCGAGTACACCTGTGGGTTCGTGACGTCATGTTCGACAGGCGGCCATATTGTATTTTTAGGTGTATGGCTCGTAGCTTGGTAGCCGCACGAGTGTGTCGAAGGTTAAGCTACGCTTGTCACGGTCAGTTCGTGGATGGGTGACCATCCAATACATAATGGGACCTCTCCGTGCCTCGGAAAGCACGTTAAGAGTTTGGTCCTGGCAGTCGTTCGTAGATCTTTAACAGTCGTTACGGGTAATAAGAAGCTCAAAAGTCTTAAATCCAGTCTTGTGGGGTATCGTGTTACCCAGTAACTGGGTTGTGAAGGTCAGATAAAATACTGGTATTCAGCTTCTTCCGGCAATACCGGAAGCTACCCCAACTTAACAAAATAATTGGGGAAACGCTACGCAGACTGATCAACATGTTTGGAATTATAACATTATTTTGTGTTGGGAACTGCAGAGTAGAGTATATTAAATTAACATTGATCTTAATAAAATTAGTTCTTAAACAAGAATTTGTCAGACAATTTTTCCTCTCTACGTTTTTCCATCGTAAAGGAATCCTTTCACTCACTTCATTTTCAAAACAAATGAAACCAAAACACCACACGAATAACAAAAACTTAACGAAGAAAAAATAGTCGAAATCACAAAACAATCACGTTAAAAAAATGTGACGTAAACGAAAACAATAGATAGGTCTGTATTGTGTTCACAAAATTGGTTCATAACACTCCGATAGTGCTGGCCAGTTTCATATTTAACAGGACCGGGATATAAAAATACGGGACTTGCATTTTTAAAGCGGTTTATCGATTCCGGACCGAACGGCGCTGAAAAGTTCCAGAAGCTGGGTTTTTAAATGTTAAAGAGAGAGACCGGTAACGCACACATGCTTGCTACTCTTACACAGGTCGCTTGAAAATGTAAGTATACCGGTTTGGTTGGTGTACAAGTTTTCCTCAAGATACCCTGGCTTATAGCCAGTGTGTCCTTATTTTAAGCTACCTGCGTAACTCCACGGTAACTTTTTCAACTAGCAACTAGATCCCTCTGGCGCGAACTTTTGCTTCTACTTCGAAAGTTATTTGGAGTTAAAAGTAAACAAAGTAAGTATCTATTCAATGTTTGTGGGTATTTGCAAGTTATTGAAATGACATCCAACATCTATGTCGCTAAAAATGTTTTGGTCATGTGTCAAAAACTGTGATAATCCCACCTCTATCCCGGAAAATTCCCGCTAACTCCGAAATTAACACGAGTTAGGGCTGATTATAATTTGCGGGATCTTCTCGCAAATTAAATTCAGCCCTAGTTAGTGTTGGGTTATTATACTACTAGCAGTGGCTTCGCCCGCGTGGAGATCGAAAATTAGCCCAGAGGATCATACTTCCGGGATAAAACGTGTCCTTAGGTGTTAATCTAGGTTAATAATCTATCTGTGTGCCAAATTTTATTGTAATCCGTTTAGCCGTTTTTACGTGATTGAGGTACAAACATCCTAACTTTCACATTTATAATACTTATAGGATAATACATAAAGCTTAATTAAAATCAGTAAGACATCACAACATGACATCATGCCTGCATTGCAAAGGTATATATACTGTAACAGAATCTCTATTGCAATCCTTTAGCACTAAAGATCTTAATCACTATACATAGTTTCAGCTCAAAATAAAATACTCTAAGAATTGATACAAAATTTTCGGTTTCATATGTTTCTTCAATTCAAATCATAACAAACGTGTCACCGCACTACGTAGGTCAATAACTTACTACGTTACTCGCCAATATCACGATAAATCTCTTCCGAGTGATGTGTTTATTTCAATTTGAAAAGTTCGGTTTCTGGTATCAATGTATTAAAAATTCTCATAACTTCCAAACATGTATAGATAGGATTACAAAACCCTTCCAATATCGTTTGATATCATCCAAAGAAGCCGTGCCCTTCGTATATATACGAGTATATACCCTTTCCGTTACACGTTTTATATATAGACACCTACATTTTACCGGTTACATCTAAGTCCATGTAATTAGGGCGAATTTATTGCCACCAATCGGGATCAAATTTAGATATCGGGCTGCTACTGACAAACCAGCTGAAAAAACCCAGTAACACTTCCCAACCCGGGAATCGAACTCAGGATTAGCGCTTGAAACCACTAGACCAACGAGGCAGTAACAAAACAATGTGAGTTAATTAACAAAACGCTTCTGAATAGGAATTTTTAATTATTCTCGATTCATTGGTTAGTAAAACGTTGCACGGAGCAAAATATATTGAACAGTTGGAATATTTTCAAAGGCATATTTCAAAAGTGAATATATTGAAACTATGTTCTATTCGAATTTATGCTTTAAAAACTAGCTAAAAAAATCGTAAAAAGTCAGCAGCACGTTTCTAGTTCAGCAATTGGTCTTGTGACGGATCCTCAATTTGTCGAGTGAATGATCTGTGCACGTTCTCTCAACGCGATTTGGGCGCACTTCTCTCTGCCTTAAGTGATGTTAATATCGTACTATTATCGTCTGAATAGTCGAAATAATAGTGAAGTGCGGGGGTTTTAGGGGGACTGTCTTATGTAATTTTGACGTTCAAAAAGAGCTGACCCTCAGCCTAGTTTGAATAAATGACTTTTGATTTTGATTAAGAACATACATAGAGTAATCGCAACTCGAATGTTACTAGTACCATAATAGACATCAGTATGCCATAAGTCCACACATCAGCTTTACAGAAGTCGGTAGAACCTCTTTCATTCGACTTATTTATAGTAATATAGCAGTGCGATTGCAGTCACGCGACTCTTTGCTCGTATAAATGCAACCAAACAGCACCTTAAGACCGTTTCATTTATCTTAAAACGATAGCACTGTTGCGATTGTGACAATAAATTAAAATAAATTTAAGCATTTTGCCATATTATGTCATACAATTTTACGGCCATAGTGACAATTCGGGAACTATTAAAGTTAGCTCATAGGTCATACTTTCAACTGCGGAAATTATATTTTCGTCCTAATTCCTTACATTTTAGTTAATATTTTCATGGGCCATTAGATTTCTTAGTAAATAGGGAATCGAAAATAATTTTAATTTAATAGTTAAAGTCAATTCGCCATTAATAGCAACTCACTTATCATCTAAAGGCATTTACTCTGCTTCTAGCCGAGAAATACAGGAAAAGTTTGTATCCAGTGCGCAAACTGTAACCATGAATTCAGCTTATAATTCTAGATCCCCCAGCGAAGAAATTTTTGCTCGGTTTTACAAAAAAACAGCTGTTCTATACATTTTGACAAATAATAGGATCTTTCATACGAGTATTTATCGATCCAAAGTCGTGAGAGTAATTGCTTATACGATCTCTTTGCTAGTAGGGTTGCTTTTGCCTACTTTGTCCATTGCTTGATATTGTGCACTTGGCTTATATTGATTTGATTTTAGATAGACCAATTATTAAACTACCATGCAGTATGCACCCTGTTTTTAACCTTGTGCTCATCTTTGGTCATGACATCACATCGGGCTACACTCGACACCGCGACCGCGGGCTTCCCCCGCCGGCACTCGTTCGCCGACACCTGAGCGTACGCACAGTCGCCAATCCAAATCAAGCAGTTTTTTATTATTAAGTCAATACCACCAGCAGCACACCTGGAGCTTGATATTCAAAATCTTAAATAATGAATCTTGTGTATAATTCCATGCTTCTAGACCCAGCGCTTTAGACTGTGCGTGTTCTGTATAATAAATAAATTTAGAGAATAAATACAGGCTGTTAACATGTCGTAGACAAAAATACATTACAGGCTTTCAAAAACTGAATTTTATATGCTTCTTCGATGTAAGCGTTCTGATGTCCTGCCGACCCGTATCGAGTCCCAACAATCATTTACTACTTCATCACCTACCTAGCCTTTTCTCAACTATGTTGGGTTGGCTTTCAGTCTAACCAGATGAAGGTGAATACCAGTATTTTACATGGAACGACTCCCTATGTGACCTGCACAACCCTAACTAAGCCTACTTAATATTATGAAAAATAAATGTGGAAGTTTGGACGTTTCTTACTCAATCACGCAACAACGGCAGAATGGATTTGGATGAAATTTGGCACACATATAGTTTTTAACCTGGAACAACACATAGGATTTTTATCTCCATAGTACGTTACCGTGGGATAATTTTTGACCTCCACGCGGGCCAACCCGCTGGTCAAGCTAGTAATTAAAATAATAATTTACTACTTAACTGATTATAATCAACCTATATTTTCTTTGTAACATAAATAGTGTATAAACAACAATAACAACCGAAACTGACAAATAACACTAAAAGCCAATTATCGAAATCCATGAAACTGCCAAAGAGGGGGACAAACAAAGCAAAGTTTGACGGGAACATATAACATGTCAGCACTAGTCAGCCTTGAGGAAAACGGGCGAGACAGGAGTGTTGACAACGTGGAAATGTACTGGACATTATTTTGGTGTATCAAAGAATTATTATTAAAACAATATCAGTCTAAACTGTAAGTTAGTAGGTGTTTCTTACAATGCTCATTGATCATAGCATATTCATAGGCACGGGGATTGATACTATAGTCATAGTGGACTATGTATCTATGTAACAAAAGCATAGTTTCACACACGCCAGAAACCACACAAACTTTACACATATACTCATAAAGTACCATACTTGAAAGCACCTCTCTAGTCTCCACTCTAAAATTCGTATCCTGAACCCCAAGAGACAGACTAACTGTCTAGTTTGGAGTTCACTGGCAAATAATATATATATATGTGTAACTAGCTGTAGGTAATATTTAAGTTGCTCAATATGTCGTCGCAACTTGTTGTTAACCTATGTATGCTTACTGTATTACCTGGGCAATAAATATTTTTCTATTTATTTCACACTACCACTTCACACTGACATTCACAGCTTCCTTATTTTTTAATTCTTTTTTTCCATGTCTACGATCATTTAGACAAACTGTACCCATGTCATAGTTAAGTCTGGAATAATTTGTGTCTTATGTTTAGACGGGTGTTGATAGCTGAGACACATTTTTTAGCTTTTTTAGCTCGTTTCCATTGTAATTTATGTTTAAAAAAAATTGTTACAAAATAAAAAAGAAACGTTTACTTTTACTTACGTAATAGATAAGGTATCTTAATATCGTAAGTAACTTACTTAATAGAGCTATACGGTTAAGCCGATTAGTGGAAAAACAATCAGTAGTGAACATTATCTTTCAAGTTGAAGAGAAGTAAATAGCGCAATGTTTAATTAAAGGATAACAAATAGGATATTTTTTTAATCATTACTAAAATCATCTCATCGCCACACAGCGTTAATAGTGCCGGAAAACGAGAATGGATATACAATCATAAATATGATTAATATGTATACGTGTGTGTTTTAAAACTGTTTGAACCAGGTACGTGGAGAACAATCCCGTTCACCGCCAACGGTGCGTCAGAATAACCTATTGGAACGGAACCTCTCGTTTTTTTTTTTAATTTGTTACAAAATATTCCCCCCTATCGCTGTAAATTGATAAATAAAGAGGATTCTATTTTCCCACTTTATTTTATCCTAATAATGTTATAAATGTGAAAGTTCGGATGATTTTTTTATTTTTTGCTGAATCACGCAGAAATGTCTGAACGGATTTGTATGAAATTTGGCACACAGATAGTTTATAATCTGGATTAACACATAGGGTACTTTTTATCCGGGTAGTACGTTCCCGTGGGATAATTCCCGACCTCCACGCGGGCGAAACCGCTGACAAAAGCTAGTGTTGTATACATGCCTATGGTTGGCCGAGACTAGACTCAATGGGCCAGTGCTATTGGAAAGGCCTATGTTGATTTTTGCGGCCCACAGAGGTTTTTGCCTCAATATGCTCCGAGACAAATAAGGCTTTATGTGTGTTAGACTGTATAGATAGGTATGTGTGTGTGTGTGATTGGATCTTAGAACCTAATATCCACAGCGTGTTGACATTTGGTCTACGATATTGAGCCCGGGTCCTTGTTCTCGTAAAACCACAAATTGAATTGTTAGACGTCTTTAGAGCTAGATTGACTGATGTTATTGAGAATGAAACTGGGTATGAAGTCCAATCCAGACAATTTGCTGATCTGATATAAACGAAAACATAACCTGACGCATCTAAAGCAAGTGTATAGAAAGCCAATTCTCTTAATTAAAAACGTTCAAAATCTAGTCGCAGTCTCATCTCGGCGACAAGCAAATGTCAAAAATGTATGAAAAATAGAAGTATTTGTGACAGATTGAGACTGAGATCAGACTGTGAACGTTCTTAAAATTACGAGAATTGCCCCTCTGATAATTATGTGTAAGTTTTAGTAAGTTATAGGCTTTTTTCTATATACCTACTACTGGTATTATGTAGCCTACATCCAGTTAGACTGGAAGCCGACTCCAAAAGAGATGGGAAAAGACTAGGCAAGGCATCTACATCCCTCCTTTTTCCACAGGAAAAAGCTTAAGAATCAATCTTGATTGATATGCTCTTTTTCTGTATTATTATTTTTGTTCAGCACTAGAGAAAAACAATAAAATGGAGATAATAGGCTTCATCATCGTCATTTCAGCCGAAAAACGTATACTGCTGGACATAAGACGCCCTCAAGTTTCTCCATTTCGACCAGTTCTATGTTTCCCACATCTAGCAGATTCTTAACGCCTTCACAACGTCATCGGTCCACCTTGTGGTCTTCCAACTCTACGGTTTCCGGTACACAGTCGCCACTCCTGACCTTTTGGCCTCATCGGCAATCTGAACTGCGCCCACAATACTTTTACAATATTATCCCCTTTGTTATACATGTACATAAATTATTCTTATCATTTGTAGACAACTCATTTATTATTTATGTACATGTATTTTGCTGTTAATAACAGATTTACATCGTTTATTCTAAAAGAAAAGAACTATAAGTTAAAACTAATTCTCCTATACATTAAACATTTTGAAAGTCTGTAAACGCTTATGCTAATAACAATTTAAGTACTTTTCATATTATTGTTGCTAAGAATTTTATGTCTTAAGTGTTTAATTTAATTAATAATCTGAATTTGTAAACAATGGAAATTAAATTAACGAGTCGATTGACAATCTTTGCGGTGTTAGCTGTTTCAAGTCACCTACTTAAAAAAGAAAGTTTGGAATACATTACTGATCTGAAGAGCAATTCTCGTCATTTTAAGAACGTCCACAATCAGAAGGCCAATTCTCGTAATTAAAAACGTTCACAATCTAGTCGCAGTCTCATCTCAGCGACAATCAAACGTCTAGAAGTTGTCAAAAATGTAGGGAAACTCGAGGTATTTTTGACAAATTGAGACTGAGATCAGACTGTGAACGTTCTTAAAATTACGAGAATTGCCCCTCTGATCTCAGTCTCAATCTGTCAAAAATACATTTTTGACAAGTTTTTGACATCTGTTTGTCACCGAGATGAGACTGCGACTAGATTTTGAACGTTTTAATTTACGAGAATCGGCCTTCAGATTTATTCAATAAGACCATGTTGATGTATCCAGATAATTAATTCATCATTATTTAGCTGTTGTCGCATATAAAACTAGTCAAAATTAATTGCGAGCAAGTTCTTATACTCTTTTCATTAAAAAAGAATCGACAAAACTGGACTACTCTGCCAAAAAAAACACGCGTTGTTATGAGTCCTTTTTGTCGTCGATTAAAAATAATGGAAACTGCAAAAACTATTGAAAGTTCTTTACAAGGTCACTTTGCAAGCAATCCGATGTTGCTACCAATTATTTTATTTCAATCTCAGATTTCATGTCATACCTGCATTCATACACTCGAAGAATAAAACCCTCCTTCTGGGGCAGTCGGGTAACAATTGGACTCAAAGTAAAGCATTAAATGTGAGATTTATGAACTCATATGTTATGTCAAGAGTGATATTTCTCAGAGTTAAGCAGGAATATGAATAATACACAGTGGACACTGCATCCGGACATATTTAGAGGAATTATGCTCTGGGGAAAGTAATGTATCTTATAATAAATTAATTGAATTCATTACAAACGAAAGCTTCCTAATTTGTAAGCCATTCGTTTGTAGCTCGGTGCGAGCTACGCCGTAGCAGAGAGGGATCTACGCCGTTGGTCTCTAATGGCTACGCCGTAGTGCTACGCGTAGCGAGATAGAGGTACCAAGATGGTACCGCCCGCCGGGATGGGGATTTTCATATTTTTGTTTTGTCAGTGCCTATAAAAATCGGATTTCGGACAGGTGAAGCCCTAGTTTTGACTGAATAGTCGATTGTGATAGAAACGCGAAATTTTAATCTTCTAAATGGGACAATTTACACAGGATTTCCTTATATTGTAACGAAACAAGTATTATTGAAGGTTTTTGAGAATTCACCCCCTACAAGGGTTAAATAGGCGATGTAAGTGTGTATGGAACTTTGTCATTTTTGCAGATGGGCAATACTATATTATTATACGTATTTCCAGACTCAAATGGAATGAAGAAACAAACAAAACACCAGTCAGTCATTTACTTAAGGCACGCTTGAAACCAGACAATGAGCAGGCGACGACCCCATCTCCTGAAACTTTGCAAAATGTCAAGATTTTAATTTAACGATAAAATAGAAAACTTCATGATACGAACGACAACCCTAGATCGTATTAAATAAATTTTTGGAGCATTTTTCTATCAAGAGTTATTTTTATTTATATTTATCTGTTTTTATTTATCTGTTTGCAGTTGTGAGGAAAACTTTTTGTGAAACCTTTTCAAACGTTTTTTTTTTTGTATTTTAGGTATGTACGGTCACCAAAAGAGATAAGTCGCCAGGGTCAAACACGTTTAGTAAAAAACTGATGGATGTTTTTGAACAAACAACTCCTACAAAAAAACTACAGAGCAGTGCTGGCCCAGTGGTATTGGGTCCGACATACGAGTTGTAAGGTCGTGGGTTCGTACCCAGGCAGGCACCTCATTTTGTCTTTTTAATTCCATCACCACTGCTCTCAAAACGGTGAAGGAAAACATCGTGAGGAAACCGGATGTCCTAGAACCAAAAATTCGAAGACATGTGACATCTACCAACCCGCACTGGGCCCGCGTGGTGGATTACGGTCTGTTCCCTCTCACAGAGAGCAGGCCTGTGTCCCAGCAGTGTGCAGTGGTGGCAACATAAAATAAGTTCGAGTAGGTATTAATATAATATAAAAAAAACCTCTTACTAAACATTTCTTCCAAGTTGCAGACAGCACGACTTCGAAAAAGCCATTACAAAAAACTCTTAGCCTAGGATCACACGGGATGCAAAACTTCAACGTAAAACTAATCTTATGCGAAACTCCAACACAAAAATTCGTACCTAAGTGCAAAATACACACGTTGGAATATTCTAAGCTCCTTATCTCTAGAAGCGTTACATTCTGGGCAGGAAGCTCGGAGAGATGTGTTATCCCTAAAAAGATTCTTGGAATTTTATTACAGTTTGGAATTGTACACCGCTAAAGGGGTAAGTACGAAACTGTTCATTGTATCGTCGTTGACTGTACTTTTCACGATTTGTTTGATGAAATTCACAGAACTGTGCTGCAAAAGAAGTATGTAAGAATCATAGCAGGACGGATTTTGTAGTCTCTGCTATGGGAGTAAGGCGTGTGTTAATGTATCATCATCATCATCATTTCAGCCAAAAGACGTCCACTGCTGGACATAGGCCTCCCCAAGCACCGCCAATTTGACCGGTTCTGTGTTTCTTGCATCCAGCGGATTCCTGCAGCCTTCACGGAGTCATCGGTCCACCTTGTGGGACACCTTCCAACTCTACATCTTCAGGTACGCGGTCGCCACTCCAGAACCTTCCGGCCCCATCGGCCATCTGTTCTGCGAGCAATGTGCCCTGCCCACTGCCACTTAAGTTTGGCAATACTTCGGGCTATGTCGTATGTGTAGTTTATGTATGTATATAAAAAAATATTTACCAAGGATTTACTTCTTGTAAGTACGATAGGATCCGAGAAGTGGCGTTCTGACTAACCTCAAAGAAAAGAGGCGCCAATTGATGTCTATATATTTACTACCTGCCTCGTTTATAAGACCCGGGTTGGTTGACACTAATGTAGTAATCGTTTCCGTGTGGTGCCGGACGTAAAGAATAGCACCATCCCATTTCCTCCCGTGGGTGTCGTAGGGGGCGACGAAGGGACTTACTAGGGAATAGGCAACAGCGTTCTCTATGCATTTTACCATCATAATGCAATCGCCAACCCGCCTGCCAAGCGTGGCGATTATGGCAAATCCCCCCAATTGGGGGAGGTCTATGTCCAGCAGTGGACGTCTTTCAGCTGAAATGATGATGATGAATGTACCTAGTAATGTTTTACAACCTATGTATATGTAGAACAAGTAATAAGTTGCATGGAAAATATAAAAGTGAATATTTGCAGCATCCATGTCTAAATTAACAGATTCTTTATGAATACTTTGGCCTTCATTTATTGTTCGTAATGCTAATTAAATTTATCTAAAAATGTAGTTATCCAACTTGCTAGTCAAGGTTCTATCGACGGAAATATACTAAGAAAACCCGCCTGTATCTTTAGGAGCTTTTATTATTTTAAAATAATAGGTAGTGCCTTTATGTACCTGAGATTTACAAAGAGAGAGAGTTAGAGTTACTGTTTTTTCTTTGTAGTATGTCTGTGAAATTAAAATGATCGTTTTTGTATTTTTCGGTTCAGTATCAGGTTGTATAGGTATTGATCAAAATACGATTCACGACCGAAACTAAAACATGTTTAAAGAATTATATTGATTGAAATCACCAATAAAACTCTCTAAGCTTAAATTGCCCTATTGAAATACTATTTCATGAAATCATGACATTTAGGGCACACAGACACTGAACCACAAATTGTAAAAAAAAGCAAGTCGATTTGAATTTCGTGGGTTACCTTAACGAAACTCCCTTATGTGCACTCAACTGCAAAATAAAGCAACAACCAGCAATACTTCACTACACTAAAAAACAGTAAAAACCCACATCTAACTACCTGCATACATCAACCCTGTATTGCCGGGTATCGCGTGAGACACTGCGCGTTTACCGCATTTCCCGTAACCGGCCGCAAGTGCGATGACCTCCAGCAAAAATAGCCTCAGCTTGGTCGGCAATGAACGTCAATTTAGCTTAACTGGTGGATATTTCTAGATACGAATTGGGAAGATTAAACAGGTGAAGAGTTCTTTGTAACGTATCGAATATTACTAAAATAGAAAAAGAAATACAACTTAGGTAGGAAGCCTTACTCCTATTACAAATGCGTTCAAAAACATCCCTTTGTGTTTTACGGCGTTGGTATGTTTCTTCAATTACGTTTTAAAACAAAATCTTTTACAAATTATAGCGCTCACGCTTATACTTTGAACTCAGAAGACATTGCTATGACGTACTGCTTTTCAGTTTATGAATGTAAATCAATCAGTTGTTATCAGTCCTCTTTCCATTACTACAGCCGCAATCGGCCACAGACTTCTCTTGTAAGAAATATTTAAGTCAAACTTTCAAAAATCAATCAAAAAAACATTGTTATTGTGCTTTAAAAAGAAAAACGCCATAATTTGTAAGAATATCCCTCATATTTTACTTTATACTTACAGTGGCGAGCCAAGGGTTAACAGAGTCTGCACCTGTGGTAAATACTTGACATTCTACGTTTCAGACATTCGAAGATAGTTCGCATTCAGCTCGACACGCGGCGAATATTGCTGGTTTTCCCGCAGTTATTACCTCTAGACACATTTAAAACGATTTGCTAACAAAGAAGAATTTGATTTGTTATTTTGTTGTGAATATGTTTAAAATGTGCTTGAATGTTTGGAGTCAAAGACAGAGTTAAGTCATTGACATTTTAAATCAATTATTATTAGAGAAAGCGTGTAGGTCACAGGTATCACTTTGAAAGTAAAGCCAACAAAAGAAAAGTTGGAAAATCAAAATATTTTGATATAAAAATAAAAAATAAATTCCGTTTGTGTTTTTTGGAGTATGTTCTGGATGGTTGGTAAAACGGCAGAACGGATTTGAATGAAATTTGGCACACAGATAGCTTATAAATTGTATTAACACAAGCTGCGGGCAAGAGTCAGTAAAGATACATCCAAACGTCAGAAATTCACGACTGCTACCATTGCTTGAATGTTACAAGAAGTTTGTTAAAGCTAAACAAAAAAATAGTTTAAAAAACTAAAAACACGCTTTAAAAACCAAACTAAAAAAGGAGAAAATAATTTAATTCAATTAAAAAGCGTGATTTTATCAGTTTTTTTCCTTTATTTTTTTCTATTTTTTAAAAAATTATTAAATTGTCATCGGTCCTCGATAAGTTTACAAAATTTAAATGAAATCTGACCGTTTAAAGTGGGTCAAAATCGCGCCCTAAGGAGTTGGTTACAAACATATAAGTGAAGCTAATATAAAGCGTGTAATTAACACGATCGAACAGAAACACAACCATTACTTGACTTAAAAATAATCCAATGTACACAAATATAACTAACATACCTCAACGCAGCGTAAAACAAGACTTGCACTGCGACGGTCCCATTTACCTACTGACGCTAGTCGGGTCGTCGACCCCGTATCGATGGCCGACCAGGCCGTTACCCTCACCTGTGACGTAAATGAAACCTAGATAGCTCTGTTTTTCCGCAAACTTCGCTTCCGTCTAACTTTTTAGTATCCAGTTAAACACGGTAGCTATTTTTGTCTGTGTTCGTAAAAAATAGCAGTTTTACTCGTTTCTGATTTGTTCAAGGAAAATTCTGTGCTGGACTGTTTTTTTCCTGTTTTTTTCTGTTGGTTATTGGCGGGAAATAAAAAACTTGTGCAATACATAAGTATGGTGATTCTTTGCTTCGTAAAATTGGAATGGGAACAACTTAGATGCAATCGGAATTGGGTCAAAATCTCGGTTCGTTTGGTACGGTAAAACCATTTTTCATATTTGTCAGTCGTAAAATTGAATCATCAACTGCCTAGCTTCATCCTTATATTGGGTTGGCTGCCAACTAACCGGATGTAGCTAAATAGCAGTATTTTACACGGAAAGACTGTCTATCTGACCTCCGCAACCCAGTCACTGGGTAATACGATTGTCCAGCTTTCGACCCGTAACGACTGTCAAAGATCCACAAATGACAGCCGGGACCAACGGCTTAACGTATTTTCCGAGATATGGAGCGGTCTTGGTACGTAAAGATGGTTAACCTGATCGATCGACTACTTAGCCACATACTTAGCAAATTTTAAATATAGCGGTTTCATAGTCTGTGGTACTATAAAGTTTGACACCAAAACAGAATGTTCTTGGGGTAGGTACTATACTTCACTTGAATGCAGCCGGTACAACTTAGTCAAATGGGAATACTTGAAAGAGACACGTCATTGTGACTGCGAAGCCATACTACATACGATGCCTCACGAGGTTTTTAGCATAACACATAACGTAACATAACATCACGGCTGTATTTCCTAAAGGGTTTGGCAGAGGTGCACATATTATTACACCCGCATGTTTAAATACTATATAATAGGGGGCGTGTCAGTTGCTATCCACCGTGCACTAATCCAGACTCCGGATGCTATTGTAAAAATCTAAACGGAAAAACCCAATAACACTCTAGCCGACCCGGGTTCGTACTCAGCAGTGCCGCTTGCGACCACCAGACGAATAAGGCAGCTTTAGCATAGATTCAAACAAAACAATTGCAACACAATTGCGATTTCAAGCAACCTTAAACTATAATGTAAATTAGGTTACATAAGGTTCCAACACCCAGTTGCACAAAGACAAATATTAATATCACATTACATAATCATGAAGGCTAATTATTTAATTAGTTTAATGATGTTGCACAAAACAAGTTAAAGGCGCTAGTGATACTTGTGCAACAAAACCTGTGACAGATTGCACCGTTTGACACTTCATTAAGTAACTGACCATACTGTTCGGTCTCCTGCAAAATTGTGAGGTGATATGATGAGCCGATATGGTCAACTAGGTCACTGACTTTTGTTACCGGTCGTTCACCCCTATTTTGATATAGTCTAAACTTCTATAGAGTAAGTTTACAAAACAATTTTAATATTACGGGATATCGTCGCCGCTATTCGTGTATTGTCAGGGTAATTAATTGTTAATCAAATGGTCATTCAACGTCAATTTGCCATTTCATACAACTGCCAAAAAATGATAGTTACGATAAGAATAAACCTACTGACTATTTAAGTGGTTATTCAATTAATTTATCCGATTAATTCCCTTAATTTACTTTGGAACGACAATGTTAGTGAAGAAATGAAAGAAAATCAGACTAAAAGGCACACAACAATGCATCAACAATCTTGGACCTCAGACAGTCAGGGCATTACGTGAACACAAATTGTAAACATGTAAAAATAATTAGAAGTATTATATCCTCCTCTTTCTATTTAGAAACATCATGCCCACGGCTGGGCAAAGGCATACTTTTCTTTTTTTTCCACACGCGGCTGTCCACTACCAATACAGGCCGGTTCTTTCGCTAAGAATCAAGTTCGTCTCTTAGTATTCGTCTTGGTCTTGCCACGATGTCATCGCCGGTGTTTCATCATCATCATCATTTCAGCCGGAAGACGTCCACTGGGACATAGGCCTCCCCCAATTTGGGGGGCTTGTCATAATCGCCACGCTTGGCTGGCGGGTTGGTGATCGCAGTATGGTGGTAAAATGCATAGAGAACGCTTCTGCCCATTTTACAGTAAGTCCCTTAGTCGCCTCCTATGACACCCACGGGAAGAGATGGGGTGGTGCTATTTTTTACGTCCCCAGCCCCAATTAGTGGTTCTTTTAGTCGGGCAGACACGTCCTGTCCGATCCCACTTAAAATAGGCATCTTTCTGTGTAATATCCGTATTATGTTCTTAACACGGTCTAAAAACCTATCCTCCTAAAAAATATTTAGGCTAATTCTAGTTATAGTACGTAATCGGGTTGCACCAACCCATTGAGTCCGCCCACAGACACGATAGTCCAAATAAAACGTTACATAAGATGGCATGTTATGTAAGCAATCAATAAAGTTTGGAAGTATGCCAGTATTGCCAGAGTTTCAGACAAAGAGGGCCACACTGATTCTTAACAGCCATATCTTATAGTGTTGCTTCTTAAGATTTTTTGTTTGGTAAAAAAATATGTTGTGTTTTTTTTTGTCGGGTATCTTTTGCTACTTCAGTAAGTTAATTTAAAAAGTGGTAGATAAGCGATGTAATTTGGTATTTTTGTGTCGGTGGGTTTTACGTACTAAGTTCGGAGATATAATTGTCTAGTTTGTAGTTCATTCTAGTCAATCAGTCGATAAATTCAGGCCATCAGAAGCCACTGCTAGACATAGGCCTCCCCCAATCTGCACCCCTATACACCGGCAATAGTGCATTAGCACAATACAATACCACATAGGACATCAGTAATAAAGACAAACATGGGGTTTCTTTCCCGTTCTTTTCCATAGATACCTTACTAAACTTTGGAATGGGCAACTAGCTTCATCTTTCTGACTCACCCTTTGTCAATTCAAAAGTGCCAGTAATAAGTTTATATGAAATAAATGCTTTGGGTTTGAGTTTCATACAATGTTTACTTCTGTACCGTTAAATAAATAATCAAGCCACTGAAACCTTTGATTTTCTAACTCTTTATGTAGTTTTTGCGAATAAAATATCTATAGTAGGTACTCGTATTGCTTACCTCTTGTGGGAATAAAAGCATGAAATATAAAATGACATTCGTCTGAATAAATCGTAAAGTGATTCCGCAGTCGCACTCGCTGAATACCCGGCTATCCAGCTATACGGCCACCCGGCTGTACGGCCACCCGACTATCCGGGTCACGCATATCTGCATAGGGTAATCCGAGCGGCTCTAAAAGGCTTTCAACTCGAAACTGTTGCAAATCTAAAACATATTACTGCTATTCCACGTAATGTAACTACCATTGCTAGAGATAATGTATGAAATGTAAAATGCATCAGGAAGTTGAAGAATTTCGAAATGTTGGCTGTTTTAACTTTTAACATTTACATCACACGTAAATAAATACCTACACCCGCATTTTGCCATTTATGTTTAATTCCCATGGTACCTAATGGGGGCGAGCTTATTGTCATTATTCATGTTAGTTGCCCATTGTAGAAAATAAATAGCAAAATATTTCTCGATTCCCGACTTTTCTAAGGCTACCCAAATCACACCATAGTTCGAAGAAGAAAGATTTGGCTGCTCCACTTTAAGTATTAATAAACGTAAGCTCGGTCACACCATTTGAACAGTCCTCTGAACAACTGAAAGTTTCCTCGTTATTTCTGAGCAGAATTTAGGACAATTTATATTTAAAATCTAAAGTCTACGTGATCGTACTGTGAACGATCTACTTCGGAAGTATTCGGAAATGGAACCCAAGTCCCTGCCAAGAATTGTGAGAAAATATAAGTTTCAGGATAGTACATTTTAAAGTAAATTGAGACAGTATTACAATTAGAGATTTTATTAGGAATACTGCTTGAATAACGAGTGGTATTCACGTCTTTCTGAGACAATTGTCGTTATTCAAGTAAGTTGGGGCGGTTCATCATCATCTGCCATTTCTCAACTTTGTTGGGGTCGGCTTCCACTCCAACCGGCACATTTAACCTGCTTATCTGACCTCCACAGCCCACATGCTGGCTTTATAAAATACCCTTAGTAAGTTATGGTGGTTGAAAAACTTTAAATAGAAAAGACACATTTACATTAAATCACATCAGTATTGCTCGAAAGATTGGTCAGAGTTGTATAGTAACTAAACCCACATAAGAAAAACTAGGATAACATTCCCACTTTAAGTGAATACAAACTACTACAACAATACAGGGTGTTTGGCAGAACATTGAACATACGAAAATGGTGGATAGGTGGGGTCATCTGCTACTTACTCAGCCCTAATTTATTTGGCCCTGGCCCCCTGGATATGTTTTTTCTTCTAGTTTCACCACTTACTTAACAATTTTTATTAAAAATGGGTATTTTTTAAAAATGTAATTTGAAAATAAGGTTTAAGTATTTTTTACAACTTTCTGTAACATTTTTTCTAGCTAACATCTGAATAAAGCAATAATTTTATAAGAATCTGTCAACATTAAAGATTTTAAAAAAAATTGCCTGTTTTACCCATTATTCATAAAAATTACACTTTAAAGTTAAGAAAGTGGTGAAACTAGAAGAAAGCAAAAAAAAAATTAAAAAATATCCAGGGGGCCAGGGCCAAATAAATTAGGGCTGAGTAAGTAGCAGATGACCCCACCTATCCGCCATTTTCGTATGTTCAACGTTCTGTCAAACACCCTGTATACTCACAGCTCCATATCCAGTTATAGGTAAGATCAAAAGACAAGTTCCTTATATTCTAAATCCCGGTTTTTCAATCGCTAGTTAGCTTATCCGACGAATAAGTTTGTCGTTTTGACAGTTTTTGTATGGACTATCTGTCAAAATATCACATCTATTCTTCAAGTAAAAGTTATCTAATGACTGAGTAATCGGTTCTTAGAAATATACAAGTAGGTTCTATATCTTTTATCTATCTTAAAGTTCCGAACATTAAAATGTCATTAGGTAAGGAATGATCGCCAGAAAGTTGAAGTTTGTAATGGCAATTGCGTATCCTTGTATTTCCCGACTAGTTGGGCAGAGGAGTATTTATAGTACATCCACATTTCGCCAGTTACATTTTAGTACCATTTAAAAGAAGGCGAGTCTATCTTAATCCTAAACCATCTTACATATGTAAAACCTATTATAATAAACTCGCAATAAACTTACTCCTACATTTATTAACTTTAAAACTTTTGAACAAAGTGGTTGAGATTGTGGTCTGAAGATTGTGTTTAAGTTTACTTATTACATTTTAACTTTGATCTGATATAAAAGACTGTGGTTTGACTTAATAAATGGGTAAAGGCATAAGATATTCTACACTAGCTGTGCCCTATGATATCGAACGTAAAAAAATCAATTCATGGAACCATTTTAATGGCATTTTGTTAACGCATTAACAAGCTCAAAATTATAAATAATAACACACCTGATTTCACCGAAGCGTAAGGTCTAATAGTACACCCACATTTCGCCAGTTATGTTAAAGTCCTATGTAATACGAGGCCAACCTATTTGTCATCAACCGCGACACAAATCTTATATAAAATCATTAAATAAATTCATGATGGAGAAATCCAATAGCACTTTCCCCGACCTGGGAATTGAACCCGGGATTTCATACTCAACAGTAGCGCATGCGACCAGTAGACCAACGAGACAACTAAAACAACATTTTCGGAAAAAAAAATACAGCTAGCTTAAAGACTTAGTAGTTAAAAAAGAACGTAAAATAATAGGTAAGTAATTCAAACATTACTTCCAAAAGCTGTAAAACTTTTTCTTACAGGACAAAAATTCATTAAAATCCCAAACAAATTCCCTAATCCTCCTGATTTATTCCTTCAAGAAATAAGTTATTTAGCTTCTTATGATCGAAGTTTTTCGTGTGTAGCCTTCATCTACCTCAGATACTTTTCTCAGGCAATGGCTCGTGAAATCGCCATCTCTTATTCATGAAGAGACTGAAGAATGGCTGTGTTTGACATTTGGCGCAGCCAAATGACGAATTCAAGTTCTCTTGATCTGACTGGGGGTCAACGTCCGGACTTATTAGTTCAGTTCCATGGATGGAACTGACAGTTGTGCAGCCCGTAGTCTGGATTTGCGCCCGGTTGATGACAGTAGACTTGCCCCACATGACATGGGGCTTAAACAAAACTGGTTAAATGTGGGTGTGTACTAAAGGTACAAAATCAAAAGTCATTTATTAAAACTAGGCTGAGAGACAACACTTTTTGAACGTCAAAATTACACAAGACAGTCCCACAAAACGCTCACCCTTCACCACTTCCACTTTAGCTGGAAAGAAGAAGTGGCGCAACAAACTCCCCAGTACAGCTACAGCTCTGCCTATCCCTTTGGAGAACACAGGTGTGATGCTATGTTTGTATATAGGAAAAAAAATATTCAGTCCGCAAACTGTAATCATGAATTCAGCATATCATTCTAGACTCAAAAATCAGCTGTTCCATATATTTTGACCGCATAGGTATTGCACTTTTCGATCAAACAGCTGATTTTTTTTGGTATAACCGACGAAAAATTTCTACGCTGGGGGTCTAGAATGATATGTTGAATTCATGGTTACAGTTTGCGCACTAAATAAAAATTTTCCTGTATATATAGTGATATGGATGTTGATTACAGTTTAGTAATCTGCGTGGTCGTATTTCGAGCAAGTTTGTTGTTATGACTTATTGGAATGAACGGCATTTGCATGATGTCATGTGCGTGCTCGTAACTATCGTATACATTACCTACCCACTAGCTGGTACAAATTTTTGCTCGCCTGGACTAATTACCTACTTCGCTTTAGAATGGGCAACTAGCTTCATCTTCATGACTGACCGACCCCTTGATAATTTAAAATTGAATGGTAAAATATAGCCAGAGAATATTTTGTCTATAAATTAATAATCCTCGGTGATTGGATATTTTTATGGATCAAAGGTGTTTTCGTGTTTCGAAGTGGGGATGCTTCTGGAAGGCTATATTCGGCTGAAATGATGATCATGGTAAATGTGTTTTCACCATGTCAATGCAGTACTGATATGCATATAATTGCTTAACAAAACAACGGAAAGCTTAACAAAGACGGAAGTATGTAAAAATATACACAAAGAAAAACTAACTACATAATACATCACTCAATACTACTGAAAAAACCGCATTTTGCGGTCAAAATTAAAAATGAAACGCAAAACGAAC
Organism: Antitype chi; assembly: GCA_947359405.1. Lineage (NCBI taxonomy): Eukaryota > Metazoa > Arthropoda > Insecta > Lepidoptera > Noctuidae > Antitype > Antitype chi. The sequence goes on from OX375823.1 coordinate 2,343,945, forward strand.
CGCACGAGGTACAAACAAGATACTGGAGTGCGGTTTACGGCCTGGCCGCAATAAAAAGTGCGGCCAACTGCGGCGCGGCCGTTTTATTACCTACCCTAAGACGGGTGGAGTGGGGGCTAGGTTTGTTTAGGACTTTGAAAGTATAACACATGTGTGGACACTGCATTTACTGGTATGAATGGACATTGAACTGGTCAGTATGGAAATGTTTTACCGATGTTTGAAGCAGCGATAAAATTGAATGGGTGACAAGTGATGAAAATTGTGGTTCTACTATCATATTTGGGCATGGTTCACATCGAAAGAAGAGGTCTATTCTTAATAGTATTGGGTGGAGCAAGGCAGTCGATAATGATGAAGATGAGATAGTCATGGTGGCTCCAAGGTAAGATTTTAAATAGTTTTGATATTAGAGGTATGAAGAACAGGGTGTAAAGTTCACTCATCCTCCATAGAAAAGGGAGGATCTTCCAACCAGACGAGTGTTTCGTCTGGTGGAAGACAGCCCGACGATTGCTATCGGCATGTTGTATATGTTACCGGCCAAACCCGATTTCAGGCCAAACTAGTTTGTCCTAGGCCAAACTGGTTTCTAGCTTAATTAGCCATTTCGTTAACAGCCTTTGGAAGTAACGCTCGCCGGCCGCTGCCGCGGCGCCGCTCGCTTCGCTCGCTCGGCTCGCGCGCTTTTGGTCACAGTTCTAACCTAACCTAACCTAACCCATTTAATCGGCGTGCCCCGGCTTAATAAACCAGTTTGGCCTGAAATCGGGTTTGGCCGGTAACACATATAATATGCTAGTTGCGCATTAAACTCTGCTCGCGCGATGCTTGATTTGCGTGACGTTAGTCTGATGCGTAATTTGCATGTAGCGTTGTTGGTGCCGCTACAATGGCATTATATCAGTATATTCACTTAATAAATCTTACGGCTTTTGTACGCCGAAGTGTTAGTGAGGAAACCTGCTCTTTAATTGCGTATAAACTTTCTGTCACAACACAAAAGATTTTTAGTAATCGAGATATATTTTAATAGAGTTCTCATTGGGAAAGTTGCTCATGGCAAGTAAAGATGCCACAGTTGACGTTACCTAAGTATGCAGAAAATTTACAGCCTTGGTTTAGGTGACAGCTGCTCAGTAGATACAGTCGGGTCAATTAAGGATCCACTGATCGCGCAAAATGATATTTGGTTTTTGATTACGAAATGTATAATGGCAGCTTGAATTCTGTATTAGTATTTCATTAAGGAGGATGCGCTAAGATTCATGTAATAGTCATTCAATGGGATTAAATTAACTTAAAGGGTTGTATTGTATACGTCTTAGGGTCATATATCATATTTGGTTCAACATACGGCCTGTCACTGCAGGGGCTTGCGTCTAAGTAATAACAGCTGCACCGGTCGATCGATCAGGTTAAGCTACGCTTGCCGCGGTTGGTCCATGGATGGGTGACCATATTTACATACCAAGACCAAACATGCATATATTATACAGGGTGTAAGGGGAATGCTTCTGAAGCCTGAACGTAGGTTATATATAACCTAAATGCAAACGGATACCAATAATCTTTCGCCTTAAATTGGTTATTTTGCATCAATTTAAAACGTTTGACGCTTCTGTAATGTTTCTACTTATTTTATTTAGGCAGCGCTTTACAAAAGATGCCTAAACCTAAAGTCGCCGCCTGGATTTGGGGTCGTTTTTAAATGTGTTTAATCTCAAATAATGGTTCATTTAACTGTTCTGTTAGCATAGTGTACAAAAAATGGTAATAAAATTTTTATGTAGTAACATTTAAAAAATCATTTTTCTCGATACAGTAGTATCGAGAATCACTAGCCCTATCCCTGTCTTCATTTTTGGAAGCGTTTCCCTTACAACCTGTATAAAATCACATTAAGCTTTAGTCCGGCTGTCATTTGTACATCTTTGACAGTCGTTACGGGTCTTCAGAAGCCCGAAAGTCGGACAACCTTACCAAGTCTTACCAATGGGGATCGCGTTACCAACGTAGTTGGGAAGTTAGGTAGGGAAGTAATTGAGTAGTTGTTTGAAAGAGATACCGTGGTCCCTGGCCCACAGGCAACTGAAGGAACACGGGTGGGTTTTAATCAGTAAAAGTTTGACACGCCCTCCCGCTCCACCCAGAGCGGGAGAAGTTACCTATTTGATGATATCCCATCCTCAAAAAAAAAACCCTGGCGCTTTCCCCTTTATAATAATATAATTGCCCCGTATTACAGGAGACTTATAACTGGTCAAAAATATGTTATAAGGCTGCCTATTCCATAAGGAAATACGTGCACCTTAGCAGAAAACCGTTCAAACAAAAAATCCCCCCACAAAAATGAGAACGTACCTCTTAGCGCCCCAAAGAGCCATACAGTTCATTAAACGTTTATGATCATTCAGTTAATTCAAGTATAATTATCTAGAGCCTTCACCAAAAGCCTCTCAGGTTAATGACTCATTAACTCAAGAACAGGTTGCACGTGATTTATGAGGAGCTTCGACTGATTTGTGATCGGATTTTGAAGAGCTTAGTGGTAACGTAATTACATCGAGTTTAGAAAATGTTAGACTGTGTTTGAGTACTCCCTGGCTCCCTGATTATACGATCTCTTTTTAAGTAGGAGTGACTATTTTTAATAGACTTCTAAAAAGGAGGAAATTATGAATTCGTTTGTTATTTTTTTATGTTTGTTACCTCAGAACTGCGTCATTTATAAACTGATTTGAAAAATTCTTCTTTTGTTTGAAAAGGTATACTTATACAGTGGTCCCATATCTTATGTATTTAACTTTATATTGTATTATCTACTCGTTTATATATATAAATATAATATATATAAATGAATCCCTATTTCCCTTGCTCACGGCATCACACGTGAACCGCTGGACCAATTTGGCTCATTCTTTTTTTGTTGTGTTTGTTATTGTCAGGAAAAAGTTTTAGTAAAAGAAAAAAATACGAAAGCAGCGCGTAACATTAGAACATTTAAGAAAACTTTACTTACGTTGTCTGTCATAGTTACAGTCTGTTATTATCATCAGATACCTGTTATATTTAGCTGTTACGATAAATACGCGTCAGTCAGCTAGGTCCTCAGAAGAAAAGAAAATGTACTCCGTGAATTTATAAGGGAACGTAAAAAATTATATATTTTAGGTTCGTCCTTCGTGTCCGTCCGTCACTCAGGACGAGATTTAACTTAATTCCTTTTTATTTTCTTTGAGTAAAACGTCTGGCCCACATCTCTCGGCCTTCGGAGACAGATATTTTATGCTTTACTGCGTTAGTGGAGATTCGTCTTTGAGACTTTATTTTCATTGTTAAATTTCCTTTTTTTGTTTTGTAACGTACTTAGGCCGAGATGTATAAACATTACTTGGACTCAGTTTGGCTTAGCGTTATCCAGTCACTATCGCATAGCTGCTAAACTACAAATGCAAGATATAGACGAGAACTCAAATGTTGGAGTCAAAGCTAAGTATCGTTTATAGATTTCGGGCTCACAGCTCTGAATAGTCCATGAATACTTTTATTATTAGGTATAGCATTAAGATTTATCGCAGTTTCTTGTTGTCTAGTGATTATATCCCCGAAGGTTTGGAGAGTGATATACGTAAAGTACACCCACATTTTGCCAGTTATATTATGTTATATTTGCCAGTTATATAAGTCCCATGTAATAGGGGGCGACCCTATTGCCATCAACTGGGCCTTACTGGGCAAAAATCCAGATTCTGGGCTGCTACTGAGAAATTCCAGAGAGAAAATCCCCTATACTACTATGACCGTCTCCGAGAATCAAACCTAGGACCTCATGCTCATTAGAAGCGCTTGTGACCACTAGACCAACAATATTACCTACTATCTTCCGCCCGCGGCTTCGCCCGCGTGGAAGTCGTAAATTATCATGCGGGAACGTACTACCGGGATAAAAAGTATTTTATATGTGTACCAAATTTCATCCAAATCCGTACAGCCGTTTTGGCGTGAAAGAGTAACAAACATCCATACATACAAACTTTCACGTTTATAATATTAGTAAGGATAAATCATTTGAAACTAAGTAAAGTCTTTTCTCAACAATAAAAATAAAAGGTCCAAATAAAATAAAGCCGAAAACACACAAACCATGTTCTTTAACCCACATTTTATTACACGCCAATAACTTTTATCATTGCGTTTAAACCCAAATATAACTCTGATTCGTACTCACAAATCTACTGAATTTATCGCGAGTCATTTCAGATATAAGTAGGTACCTACCTAGTATACCTAGTATAGGTATCTGCCATCTGTATGAATCCGTTATCAACTGAAACGACATCAATTATTTAAATCGGTTTTGAAAACTGGAGATAATGTTTTCACAAAACCAGCTGAATAATTGGTTGAAAGATTTTTAATGCAAATTGTTGTTTAATTATCGCCGCTTTGGGAATGTTTTATCTATGGCTCGATAGCGCGGATTTACGAAACAATTGATAGCAAAAAATTAAACTTACGGCAATACGCACAGATGATTTTATCGCGCTAATAAGATAAAGAATCCCCTTCATAGCCGGCCGGCTACGCGCCACCACCAAACAGTCTCTTGAGCGCGTTCTCAGATCAGTGGGACTTCCCTCTACTGCGCCACTGGGTAAGAATCCATACCAGTGGATAGTTGATCTCCTTATTACTAACACTAGTTATTCAGTTATCTAGTTGTTACGAATACTATGAACTGAAGTCTGAAATAAAGAATTTGAATTTGAATACAAGCCATGTACCCGATGGGGGTTTCAATCGGTTAAAATGACGAACTTCCAAAGAAACTTTTATGCCCTAGGTATGTTATGAGTACATAGCATTTTTTTAAATAAATTAAAGATCCGTTCTTCGTGCTCCCCTTCGTAATATAAGGAACACTTGTACAAAATTTCAAGCTTCTAGACCCAGCGGTTTCGCCGTGCGTTGTCTGTCTGTGAATTAATAAATTAATTTAAGACTTTCGTTAAGTAGATTAAACAATTCAACCAAATTCAATTTCAGCATCTATTATTTTAACAAAAAATTTATGAACATAAGCTGTTCACAGCTGTCACTGTAACATATTTCAACCCATAATTTTCCAACTCTAAGTAGTCACAACGCGCCTTAAACCTTATATTATAGCGCCTTCTACCAGTATTAAGTCGAGACAATGACTTAGCTCCTCGTCGGCCGCTAGGGAACGGTAATAAATATTAATGAAAGTAGAGAACCCATTACTGATAGGCACCTATAGCTGCTCAAGTTAAGAACGTTGAAAGTTAAATCATCTGAGATAAAAGTATCTTACGGTCTGTGTCAGGTTTAGTTTCTTTAGATAAGAGAATTTGTAGTTTGAAAACAAACTACAAATTATCTACTACTACTTGTCGAAATTATTTCATCACTACTGCTTTTAAAACGGTAAAGGAAAACATCGTCAGGAAACCGACATGTCCTAGAACCACAAACAAATTGAGGACATGTGACTTCTACTGACCCACACTGGGCCCGCGTGGTTGATTATGGCCGGCTCTCTCTTGCTGAGAGAAAGTCTGTGTCCTAGCAGTGACAACATTATAGGGTTATAATGATGCTTGATAGCAAGAAAATATTTATTCAAATAAATGATTTATTTCATGATTTAATTTTTTGCAATCGCTTGCGGTTTATTGTGTATGTAAAATGACAATACTGCTTTTACTCTTGACAAATCCAGTACCTACCTAATCGCCTTTTACTAAAGTCGAACCAAAAAACTTTTATTTGCGAAAGAAACCTCATATAAAATTATAAATGCGTAAGTAACTCTGTTTGTCTGGGACCTTTTGACGCCTTAACAAAATCAAAATCAAAATATTTAATTTCACATAAGCCTGCATGGGCACTTCTTAAACGTCAGAAGCTAGGTGCACGGTTCCATTTTGTCGTTTCCTATGGAGAAGAGCCGGCAAGAAACTCCACGGTTATTCTTTTAAAAATAATTGGCTTTTACAATGTTTTCAAATTACTGTGATAATAGGTATGGGAGGACAGTGCAGGCCAGTCGATAAGTACCAGGTACTTAGAGGAATGAAAATACAGAATCGAAAAACGTCTACAAATGTAGTCTGTAACGGCAGAAAGGATTTTGATAAAATTTGGCAGACCATGGCCTGGGTTAACACATACGATTATTTTTATCCCGGTAGCACGTTCCCGTAAAATAACTCCCAACCTCCAAAAGTTATCGTATACATATTTAACAGTGGGCAGATATTGGCTGAATAAACACTCCGACATAAATAAGAAGTAAATCTAAAGCGAAGGACACACGATAAAAGCCCAATAAATTATAACTTCCACTACACACTTAAATGCTTTGCAAGAAAACAAGAGAAAGTGAAAGACTCCATAAGTCAAGGAGGCTTGTGTAAATAAACTTTATCGTAACTATCGAGTTCGGTTTGAACTGACGCCGTTGAGCTCTTAACATAATTGCTTTCTGAGTTTCCATTTTGCAGAAATAACTTACCTTTATTGAAAGAGGTAGGTTTGTATCATATCTATATTTTTATTGTCTAAGACTTTTTATTGGACTAGAAAGCTCCGCTACGGACTTTGGCTTCCTGAAAACTGGTCTGTGTTTGAAAATAATGGATTATTGTTTTTTTAGGTCATCCGCAGTGCTGTCAACGAGAAAAGTGCCCAAAAGGCTTACAGCATTGCATGTTGGAAGGCAATGCTGATTCTTTGGCAAAAAAATTAACATTATTTAGTTAGAGATTAATAGAAATAAATAAGATAAATTCAATAAGTTATTGACTATACTAGCATACTCAGCCAATGATGTTCATGATGGATGTCAGCAGTGGGAGAAGGAATATTATTGGGTGTCCCACAGGCCTTCTTTTTGTGAGAGGGAATGGGCATTGTGCGGGTTGGTAGATGTCACATGTCTCCGAATTTTTGGTTCTACAAAAATTCAAAGACAGGAGGACTTGCCGGTTTCTTAACGATGTTTTCCTTCACCGTTTTGAGGGCAGTGGTGGAATAATTTACACAAAGGAAAGCGTCTGTCAGGGGACAAATTAGCGACCTACAACTCGTTAGTCGCAACCACTGGGCCATCACTGCTCTATTGACTATAACTTCGATGAACTGTTAAACTTATAACCCAGCGTAAAACCAAATACACCAACAACTAAAACCAGCCTAAAAAACACTACAAAGTGAAAAATAACTTTAATTTCGGAAGTCGGTGTCTTTGGAGCTGTATTTTAATTTTTTGTCACCGCCTTCCGAAATTAAAGTTATTGGAAGTCGGTTATTTTCTTTTTGTAAAAACTTTTTTTTTCACTTTTTGGTGGTTCACATATGCTTACCCCTTCACAGCATACCGGCGTGATGTTATGTTATGAACTAGTGTAAGCAATATATACAGACATGACATTTCAGCAATCCCAGTCCATTTGCTATCATTTATTGAGGAGTTCCGTTGCCTATCTCCAAAGTTCTTCATCAGATCTTCACCAAATTGAAATGAGACCACTCCGAGACAGTACTCTTCCAAAAAATACCTAAATCGCTTCGTGTGCCTATAAAATTTGAAGAGTTCTCTCTATTTCTCCAGGATCCCATCATCAGATCCTGACTTGATGATCATGGGACCACCCTTTCAAACAAAACAAAAAATCCAAATCGGTCCAGCCATCTTCGAGTAATCAGGGAGAACACATAAAAAAAAAGGTTCCGACGAATTGGGAACCTCCTCCTTTTTGAAGTCGGTTAAAAACAGAATAAATTCATTCACCAATTAAGACCATCTTGCAATGATCGAGAACAAACAATACTTTAAATTGTGTTGTAACTTGTTACCCGGCTCCTAAATCAGATTGCCTCCACCATCGATCTCCGAACTTTGCCCAACTCTCACAAAGTTTTTTTGATAAGTAAATCTAATTATAACGATCTGTTTTTCGTGAGAAGTTGGTCTTGTTTTCACGCCTTTTCGATCCGCGAGCTGAAGTTTTATTGTCAATAAGTCGACTTTTAAAAAGGATTTTTGCTCTACCGGGCACTGAACTGAGTTGACATGTGTTTGAAGGTGTTTAGCTACACTTCGTATCTAGCGTAGGTGTTTATAAAACTAACTTCAGTTTATTTACTTTTATCGATTGATGAATACTTCTTCTACCCAATAAAAAAAGAAACACGTAAAACGGTCTAGAGATCATTCAAACATTCCCAAATTCATTCATTCATTCACTGACAGTCAGCGCACAGCTTAAGCCGCTCGGTCTAGAAGCAAAGAATGTTGCACGAGAGCGCTTTATACAGGATGATACATCGACGCGCTGACAGAAACCATGAATTCAGCTATTACAAAAAATAATAGTTTAAAAAAACTAAAAAACATGCTTTAAAAACCAAACTAAAAATGAAGAAAATAATTTAATTCAATTAAAAAGCGTGGGGTGCTTAACATTAATTGTTTATAAAAATACCTCAAAAAGCACCCCACCCACGCGTTTTAATTGAATTAAATTATTTTCTACTTTTTTAGTTTGTGTAAATTCAATTTAAAAGCGTGGGGTGCTTTTGAGGTATTTTTATAATCAATTAATATCACCCCACGCTTTTTAATTGAATTAAATTATTTTCTACTTTTTTAGTTTGGTTTTTAAAGCGTGTTTTTTAGTTTTTTACACTATTATTTATTTTCTACTTTTTAGTCCTGCTAACTACAAAAGCGGGTATTTTTTCTTAATTTTTTTCTATTTTTCTAATTTTTTTTTTTAAATTATTGAATTGTCATCGGTCCTCGATAAGTTTACAAAGTTTAAATGAAATCTGACCGTTTAAGTGCACATTCTTCATCATCATCATCATTTCAGCCGAAAGACGTCCACCGCTGCCATAGGCCTCCCTCAAGCTCCACCACTTCGACCGGGTCTGTGCTCCTAGCACCTTCCCGCCGTTCTGGAGTGGTGGCCGCGTACCGGCAGTCGTAGAGTTGGAAGGCCGCCCATAAAGAGGACCGCTGACCTTGTTAAGGCCGCAGGCTTGTACACATAACATAAAATATGCATAAAATACATAACCTCTTCCTTTGGAAGTCGATATAAAACCACCTTCACCTATAAACCGGTTTACTAACAACAAACATGGCATAAGGTATCTCCACAACAGGAGAAAAGCTCAACATATTGTAATATCAATTTAATCTTCTTGACAAGACGCAGTAAGCCTGAACATCGCTGACCATCTTACCTAGACCTCTGACACCTTACATGTGCAACGATTTTAGGGGTCATGTAACCTGGTTGTAAGGTCGTACGCAATTTTACACTGTTGAGCTCATGTTTGCATAAAGAGACTTGTAACCGCTGTAATTATGCTTTTATAGCTTTGAGGTTTGCCTATTTTCAATATGTGAAGGTAAACAACAAATTGTATGTGTCTTTGATGTGTAATACGATAATTATGATGTTTTAATAACTCATGACATGATGGATTCCGATTGTTTAATTTTAACTTACATAGATTTTACATAACTTTAATACAATATTAATTTAAGATCGATACTAATAGAAAAGGAATCTCCTTTATTAGTATCGATCTTAAATCATTATCCATACTTTTAATATTACACCGAATATAATATTATTATAAATTCGAAAGTAACCGTCTGTAACCTTTTCACTCCTAAAATACTGAACGGATTTCGATAAGTTTGGCATGAAGAAAGATCAAGAAGGCATCCTAGGAAAGGACGTAGGCTACTTTTTGTTCCGGTAGCACGATCTCTTAGGATAACGCTCGACATTCATGCGGGCGAAGCCGCGAGCAGCAGCTAGTCTTTTATATTTTTTAATTCTACAGGATTCTCAATCTGCAGCGAAAACTGCTGGTCTATTCTGTAAAATATCAATATGAAAACTCATGTGAAGTGAACATGAAGTGAACTGTCTGTTGTCTCAATCCCTGGCATCAGTGGGAATGACAGGTCCCTTCAAACTCACTTCACCAAAGTTATCACGGTGTCTTTCACAGAATCGACCGGTTGTACTGTAAAGAGTCCCACAGACAGGCTCAACTCGGCCATAGTAGAACGATTTCTATCTTTGTTTGTTTGTTTGTCTTTGTTTTAAAAAAAAAACGTTGCCCCACACTAGGAATTTCTCCTGTATTGTGGGTGCGTTTACAAACATTTAAACTCACATACACAAACAGCCAGACCCGGAAAAACTACTTGTAGGTCATACAAATATTTGTTCCGTGCGGGAATCGAACCCGCGACACGCAGCGCAGCAGTCAATCGCTTAACCACTGCGCCAACCGTGCCGCACCGTGCCGTCTATGAAATCTTTATGGATCTTTTTTACCAGAAACCCGTCACACCTTCGCGTCGTGCCTGACTGCGGGAGCCCAGCTACAGCTCCATTTATAAGTGCATAGTTTGGTCATCATTCTTTAGTACGTACAATTAAAATTGTATTACGATGTTACTTTGTTACCGACAAGTAACTCTACATAGTAAAAAAGAAACAAAACAATGGAAAACATAGTGACTCACTGTTTTATGACCTTTCCAAGTCATCAGCGAAAAAGAAATCAAAACAAAATTTTCTACAATTTTGAACTCATTTAAGTAATTACCGTCAACTTGGTGACATTGAAGTCGACATTTGTTACAAAGCATAGCGTGCCAAAATCAAAACCTTCCAACTGCCACAAGAAAATAAAATTAATGTACGAAGAATAAATTAGATACAAAAGGTTGACTCTCATAATGAGCCTACAATGAGCCCACAGCTGGGACACAGGCTTCCTCTCTGTGAGACGGAGTGGGCCATAATCCACCACGCGGGCCCTGTGAGGGTTTGTATATGCCCCATTCCTTCGAATTTTGATTCTAGGACATGCCGGTTTCCACACAATGCTTTCCTTCACTATTTTGAGCAATCAATCCAGCACCCTAATTGCGTAACTCACAATTAATCATAATCTGTTTCGTTTTGAAACAGATGTCTAAACCATTGCTTCATAAGTTCGAAAAATGTGTCTGCTCAACATCGTAAATAACGCAATGAATATTGTTGAACTGTCAAAATGAAACCGATTATGATTAATCGCGTGTTACGCAATTAGGGTGCAGATTCCAAGAGTGCCTAAAAACGCTATCAAAACTTAATTATGTTTTCGTTACTTCTAAGGATCATAATGATGAAAATTTCGTAATGTATTAATCATGCATTCTCCTTTCAGATTAGGCCTTCTGTTTTTCCGTGTCGCGTAACAAATTACTTTCTTACAACTTCTCAATATGGCCGCCGCCTTACTTGGAGCGTCACGCGATGGGCGCACGACATCAACCGATTTCAAATTATGTATTTGCTACAAAACTTACACACGGGGAATGATTCTTCAAAATTGGACGGCTGAAGGTCGTGACGTCACAGAAATTGCTCGAACTATCAAAGGCAGTGACTTAATGTACCCGCCACGAGGTTGGTCTTTGTTTTTTTTTTAAATTGAAACTTGAACTTTTGACCTTTCGGCGAATTCTGCAGAGGAGATTTTGATGACAGGATACTGCCTCTCGACCAACAAAAGGCATAAATATAAATTTAAAGCTGAGGTAAGAAAGAATTAGCGGAGGTAGGTAATTATCCCGTGGGAACGTTCGACTGACATAAATAGTATCATGTGTCCTAACAGGTCATCTTTGAGGGGCTCGTGGCTAAGTAATAACAGCCGCACGGCTCGATCGATCAAGTTATGCACGCTTGCCGCGGTTGGTCCGTGAATGGGTGACCATATCTATTTATTTATTTAACCATTTATGCACAGACATATATACAGACAAGAGCAAAGGAACAGTAAAATATGTACAAAGGTAATACTTATTTCTACAGAAATCTCTTCCAGCACACCTTACGATAGGAGAGAAGATAAAAGAGATGTAGACAACGTGACCATCTTACATACCAAGACCCTTCCAAGCCTCGGAAAGCACGTTTAGCCATTGGTCCCGGCTGTCATTCGTGGATCTTTTGACAGGTCGTCAGAAGCCACAAAATCTGACCACCAGTCTCACCAAGAGGTATCGTGTTACCCGGTCACTTGGTTGTGTAGGTCAGGTAAGCAGTCGCTCCATTTGAAAACCTGGTATTTAGCTGTATCTGGTTAGACTGGGAGCTGACCCCAACATAGTAGAGAAAAAGATAGGCAGACGATGTCCTAACAGGTCATGGTCTGCCTGTATGCCAAAGTGCCTCGAACTGCGTTCAGCCGTCAAGGCGTAAAAATTTAGAAGACCGACCGGCAGAATTACTTCCGTATTATTAATATTGTTAGAACATTAGGTAGATTCATTGACATTGATAATAGGTCTTTACCTATGAAATTGCCGTTTTGTATGAAAAAATTTAAACGATTTTTTTTCATGTATTTTTTATTTGTATTAATCGAAGTAATCACCCATGCAATCAATGCATCTTTGCCATCGCAGTGGCAGTTTATTGATGCCCTTCTTAAAGAAATCAGCTGGACGGGAGGCAACAAATTCTTCAAAGGCATTTTGTACTGCCTCTCGGGTATTGAATTTTTTTCCCGCCAAGAAGTTATCCAAATTCTGGAAAAAGTAGTAGTCTGTAGGCGCAAGGTCTGGTGAGTAGGGCGGATGACGGAGAGCTTCCAACCCCAGTTCTTGCAACTTGGAGACCGTCTGCTGTGCAGTATGAGGTCGCGCGTTGTCGTGCAGGAGCAGCGGAGACGAGCGATTGACCAATGCTGGTTGGAGATGTGCCAGCTTCTCCATCATTGTGTTCAGTTCTTCACAGTACACATCTGCAGTAATGCTCACCCCGTTTGGTAAGAAGCTGTGATGAATCACACCGGCGCTAGACCACCAAACAGTGACCATCACTTTTCTAGGGGTAAGTTTTCGTTTAGGGCATTGTTTAGGTGCTGAACCAGGATCCAACCAACTTGCTGAGCGCTTGCGGTTATCAAACAGAATCCATTTTTCATCGCAGGTAACAATGCGGTTCAAAATTCCTTCATTTGTGTGTCTGTTGAGCAGTGCAAGGCACGTCTCGACGCGTACTTCGCGCTGACGATCATTGAGTTCGTGGGGCACCCATTTGTCAAGCTTTTTTACCTTGCCAATTTGACGCAAATGGACCAAGATTGTTTTGACGCTAACGTCGAAAGCTGCTGCTAATTCAGCCGTAGATTGTGTATCATCAGCTTCCACAATCGCCTTTAATTCGTCATTGTCGACCAAAGTCTTCGGACGACCGCGAGGTTCATTTTTCAGGTCGAAATTTCCAGAACGGAAGCGAGCAAACCAATAACAGGTGGTGCGTTGGTTTGTAGTGTTAGCTCCGTAAACGTCGTTGATGTTGCGTGCCGCTTGTGCCGCGTTGCTGCCACGACGGTACTCATATTCCATAATTACTCGAATTTTTAACGTATCCATGATGACGAAAAAGATTGAAATGCGATGAAAATGTAACACTAATCAATAAACAAATGACTACTTTTGGAAAAAAAAAATCCATGTTTTTAAAATAAAATTAATTTGAAATTAGAATTCTTACCCAAACAAAAATTATTTTGTTTTGAAATGGCCAGTACTGCAAAACGGCAATTTCATAGGTAAAGACCTAATATAAGGAAGGAAATATAAGGAAATTTCTCGCCGGCTTCTCGACACTTCACGTGACCAGAGGGCTGGGTCGTTCTTTGGCCAAAGAATTAGCATTGCCATTCAACTTGGCAATGCTGCCAGTCTTCTGGGCACGTTTCCTGATGACAGCGAGGCGGAGGAATACATCGACGCCTAAGTGTCCTTATATTTTTTGTATTTATTTTGTATATCGTAGTTTTAATTAGTAAGTACAAAAATAATTGAATCTCAATTATTTAAAAGTGTGTTACATTGATATAAAATATTTGTAACTAATTCTATATTTAAAGTTAAATTGTAGGCTTTGGCAAATCAAAACCAAAATTCCTGTATTTTGTTGCCTCATCAAATAATATCCCACCTGCTAGTAAATGCTAGGAAAAATCCAGTGCCATTATGGTTAGAAATATAAGACTTGTATGAATTGTAAGATGGACCGACGACAAGATAAGGAACTGGCTGGGACAGACTGGATACAGAAGGGAGAGGGACAGGGTGTTATGGTGTAGCCTAGGAAAGGCCTAAGTTCAGCGGTGGACTGCGATTGGCTAAGTTGATTGATTCATTGATAAATATCGGGAGTATTGCAGCGCTTGAGTCTGTGTGTGCCAGACCGCTACGTGTGGAGGCGGCGCAGCCCGCCACTGCTACTGGTACCTACAGCCAGAACTAACCTGCTTGCCAAGGCACCCCTTACCAGAGCTATTCGTGCTATCAATGACCTTCAAACTCAGATTGATGTGTTTACATGTTGTTTGAGTGAATTCGCAAGGGTATTACTATTTATTTTATGCTACAATCAAAATAATACTTATTTTTTTATTATTTTTCTTAAATAAGTAAAGTATGTTTGTACTGTTATGTAAGTAATTATGTTATATGTATTATGTTTTGTGTTTTAACTGTTTAATAATTTAATACTGTAATTTTTGTTAGTGTAATTTTTTTCTAATTTCGTTATTGTAAGTATATAGCTTAAGTTATTACTTTAAGTTCTTAACTGTCGCATTAGGGTAACCCCTGTAATTATAGTTCAAGATGTTGTAAAATAAATAAATAAATAAAATTAGGACCCTACAATATTAATTCCAGAAGCTATTATAACAAACAATAGTAAAACTATAATAATGTCGGTCAAGGCTTAATTATATTGAAACTCGACACCAAACGGAAAGGTACGGTTCAGGTTTCAACAAATAGAACCCATTTATCCCTCTGTAGGTGTAAAACTAATTGATAGATACCTAAAGTTCGTTTTTTATTTAACCATTTATGTACACACATAATTATGTATAAACAGACAAGAAGAAAAGAACGGAATAATAGGTACAAAGGTGGTGCCTATTTCTAAAGAAATCTCTTCCAGCATACCTGCGATAGGAGAGAAGATAAAGAGATGTAGACAGCGTATGTAAGAGTAAAAGAGGAAATAAAATACATATTTTATAAACAAAAACAATTCACTTCATAAAATAAAACAAATAATATGAGAATATACTTACTTTTAATCCCAGATAATAATCTAACATTTCAAGTATGTTTGTGTTTGCTTTTAGCTAGTTTAGGACTTTGACATGACAGCTGTCAAATTCCTATCTGGGTTTAAAAATGAACTTCAATAAATATTGTGAAATTGCTGTGGATTTAGTTTAGATGCTATGACGTTGAACTATTTGTGTGGATTATTTAATTTTGCGGTTCAATTTGGATAAAACAATCAACAAGAATCGTGCAAACAAAACAGTTATTATTAAATGACGGCCATAATTGTTCATATCTGCAGCTTTCAATCAAAACAAATCAATTTGATTGTATCGTGTTTAAATTGCCAAAATCATTTTCTACCTTAAAAATCTCATCCCTTTAAAACTAGAGCTTTGGATATTTACCCTGATAGATTTGTTCAAACTACAAAACTTATTAAAAGCGAGGTACGAATATCAAACAGCTTCTACGAACAAAAATTAGCACTAATATTTCCCGTAATAGAAAAATTTTAGTCGCAAACCCTATTTTAAAAGACGTATCCATTGACACTCCACATCATGGAGTAGACGAGAAAAAAACATCTTCACTTTACGTGTAGAGGAGGTAGATACCCTAATTTTATTTTAATACTTTGTCGCCCTTCCATGCCAAATTACAGTTTTCTAGTACTCTGAGCTAAGCTGCGGACAGACAGACGGACATGGCGAAACTATGTATAAGAGTTCCTTGTTCACTACGGAACCCTGAAAATATACACACTAATACAAAACAGTCAAATGCCTCGTATTAAAACCTTAAAATTAAACTACTGGAAACCTTTGTGTAACAGACACAAAAGGCGACTTCGTTTAAAACTGAAAGATGATCATGGAGCATGCGCAAAAGATATTTCCCGAAAGCCCGTTTCCGTGAAAAGTCGGTTGCGAAAGACCAAGATCCTACATAAGATAGGTGCTAAACGATAAAGTTTAAAACTGAAGTTCTGCTAAGTTACTGTTTTCCTAGACGATAACCAGTCGTGTGTTAAGTTTATATAAAGTGCAGTTCAAAGCTAACTTGTGTGGCTTCCAGCTAAGTAGTCAAACGTCCTTTTAGACGTCGGTTTAACTCTTTGGAGAAGAAACGGTGAGTATCTATTTTGAACCTGTACAGGACCTAAAGGTATTGTGCAGTAGCAGAATGATTACACTAACCTAGAAAAAACATATTTTTAAAGAAAGAAAGTATAATAGTATATTTTATAACGAGGGACTAAACGAAGCCATAATATACCCGAGGTGGTATGACTCCCGAGCGTGCGAGGGAGTCAATGAAACCGAGGGTATATTAAGTTGGCGTTTAGTCTCGAGGTGCAAACTGTACTTTTCACTTCGAGTGCGAGAAAAATAGTCAATTTAGTACAAAAACATGTACTTACCTAATAAATATTACTTAACAAAAAAACACTACAAAGTGAAAAATAACTTTAATTTCGGAAGTCGGTGTCTTTGGAGCTGTATTTGAATTTTTTGTCACCGCCTTCCGAAATTAAAGTTATTTTTCACTTTTTAGTGTTTTTTTTGGAAGTCGGTTGTTTTTTTTTTTGGAAAAAGTTTTTTATTTCACTTTTTAGTGGTTCACATGTGCTTACCCCTTCACAGCATACCGGCGTGAGGTTATGTTATGAACTGGTCTAAGCAATGGACAGACATGAGATTGCAGCAATCCCAGTCCATTTGCTATCATTTATTGAGGAGTTCCGTTGCCTAAATCCAAAGTTCTTCATCAGATCTTCACCAAATTGAAATGAGACTACTCCGAGAAAGTACTCTTCTAAAAAATACCTAGATCGCTTCGCGTGCCTATAAAATTTGAAGAGTTCTCTCTATTTCTCCAGGATCCCATCATCAGATCCTGACTTGATGATCATGGGACCACCTGGGAAGTATACCCTTTCAAACAAAAAAAATCCATCCAAATCGGTCCAGCCATCTTCGAGTAATCGGGGAACATACATAAAAATAAATTTAAAAAAAAGGTTCCGACGAATTGAGAACCTCGTCCTTTTTGAAGTCGGTTAATAAAATAAAAATCACAATATCTATTAGGTATGTCTTTTGCTCTTTACTCGACGTCAAACTCTTCACCAAGGAACATAATATACCACAACTGTCACTGCATTCTTAATAAATTTATTTAAAGGCGAACAAATTTACACTCTACAAAAATTCTGAAATTTTCGCGGTCCGTTTTTTTCTTCTAAACCAGTAACAGAATAACAATTTAAAACACATGGCGCCACCTTGGCAAAAACCATGGAACTAAAACTCTCAACATTTTCGCAATGAAGATAGTCCACACTCCACAGATAATACTGGCTGTTTGAGTTTGTTTATGTCACATGAAGGAAATTAAAAATCGAATTACTTTTTACTCCCTAGGGACTAAAGTGGTCACTTTAGTCCCGCTTCGTAGGGCTATATTGGTGTCTTTTTTGAGCATGAGAAGTGAAAAACCTATTTTGACGCAGTTCGTGCAGGTAACACAAAATACAAATAAATAAAAACTTTTTTTTTATTTTAAACAACCGACTTCCAATAAAACACTACAAAGTGAAAAATTACTTTAATTCCGGAAGTCGGTGACTTTGGATATGTATTTTATTTTTTGTCACCACCTTCCGAAATTCAAGTTATTTTTCATTTTGTAGTGTTTTTTTGGAAGTCGGTTTGTTTTTTCAAAAACGTTTTTATTTTTCACTTTTTTGTGGTTCACATGTGCTTATCCCTTCACAGCGTACCGGCATGATGTTATGTTATGAACTGGTGTAAACAATAGACAGACATAAGATTTCAGCAATCCCAGTCCAATTGCTATCATTTATTGAGGAGTTCCGCTGCCTATCTCCAAAGTTCTTCATCAGATCTCCACCAAATTGAAATGGAACCACTCCGAGAAACAACTCTTCCAATAAATGAAAACTCCTAAATAAAAAATCCAAACTAAAATTACATTGATGCTCAAAGAATCACGTAAATCGGATCATAAATCTCAGCGTAATTGGTGAACATACTTTAAAAAAAATACCAATCGAATTGATAACCTCCTCCTTTTTGAAGCCGGTTAAAAAGTGAAAATAACGTTCATACTACAATAGAGTGTTCCTCACGCTGCGCTGAAAGATCAATTTAATGCGAGTCAAATGCTGTTTGATGCTTTGTTATAATGAATCAGGACAACTGACGGATAAGTAAGAAACAGTTTCAACGTACCTAATAGGTAGGTACATATTTTTAAACGAATGAATAAGTAAAAAAACGAGTAATCAAACATACCTAATTACTTATAATTAAGATTTCAATTACTATTAGTCACTCAATTTATTCAATGTCGGATTCTAATTCCAGTTTTAATTAGACGGTAGATTCGTTTGTTAGATGGTGTAGGCACAGCTTAAATTGGAAGATAGTACTGACACGTCGATAGAATACGAGCTGTATGTTCCCGTTACCGAAAAAACAAACCGATTTCTCGTAACTTTACCTATATCAAACCAAAGTTTACAACAGACAACAGAATCCAATCTAAGTTTATCAATCCAACAACAATTGTTTAACTAATCCATTAGCTATATTAAAATCAACAAGCCACAAGAATGACAACTTACCACCCTTTGACACTGCATATTACAGAAGGTCAGGTCCATACAGCGAGCGGACACAGGCGCACGCGAACATAGATTCCGACGTATGGCAATCTCAAACAGATGCCATTCGCGTGGTTGCGAGTGCGCAGACGCTTCACTCTAGAGAATGGACTGGAAGTGACTGTTCGTTTTTGTTTCATTCCACGTTCACACGACGTATACGCCACGATTGCGGCGGTAAGTCTCCTCTTTGAGGAGTGCATTGAGAGGCGCCACGGCGTCCTCACCTTCCGCCTGACGCACGTCCTCACCGGACACGGGTGTTTCGGGAGTTTCCTATTTCGCATAAGGTGGGAGGAAACGCCTAGGTATTACAACTGCGAAGATCGCCCTGAGGACACGGTGGAGGTCTGCCCGGCTTGGGTGGAGCACCGCCTTGTCCTCGTGGAGTCAATCGGCGAATGACGTTCTCTCGCATCTGGCCCTGGTCCAGGCCATGGTACGGAGCGAGAGTGCATGGGTAACCGTCACCTCCTTCTACGAAGCAGTAATGCTCGCGAAGAGTAAGGCGGCGCACGTGAGGGAGAGGCAGTATATGCGCCCTCACAGCCCTAGCCTCCGCAGGAGACGCCCCGGGTGTCGGGAATCCCAGGCTGATACCCGGCCACCATAGGCGCGGGCCTGTGGACGGCGAGTAATGGGTACCTCGCTGTCCGGTAAGGACTAAGCTCGGGTCGACGGCGCGTTGTGTTCCACGCGCGCCTCAAAGAGATGTCAGCACCAAATGGTGGGGTCCGCAAGGGCCGAAGCCTGTCAAGGGTGGGGCTTGTTCAAAAGAGATACCGTCACCCCTGGCACACAGCTAATTGAAGGAACACGGGCAGACTTCAGTCAGTAGAAGGATGAAACGCCCTCCTGCACCACCCAGAGCGGGAGAAGTTATTTGACGATTACCCGCACTCAAAAAAAAAAAAAAAACTTTCACACGACACCCTCAAAATTATACAGGGTGGCAGGGATATCGACGATATCACCAATATTCAGCAAATGATTCTAGACCCTAAGCTTATAATTTTTTGGTCGGTTATCAAAAACAAACTGTTGTTTCATGAAAAGTACAATACCCACGCGGTCAAAATTTATAAAAATATAACGTATGATTCTGAACACATGGGTGTTCACAATCATGTTATAAAACTATGGTAGCAGGTCATGCGAATGTATCTGCGACCCTGGTTAGTGTGATACACAACTAGCCGACTGCTTCAAGCCAACGAGAAGCGCGTCTATGTTGTATGGAGCCGAGCTTCTTAACTATTCTGTCTTTGGTAAGCGAGTCGCCTTTCTAACGTCCTCCAAACTTCTAGGTACCCTCAAATTATTTGTGACGTCACATGATTTATATGAGAGGTGACTTGGTGCGCAAACTAATGTTCTGTTTAGCAAAACAAAGCGGTTTTGGAATTGGTGAAGAGTGTCTTTGGAGTTCTGGTTTAATTTTGAAAGTGGATAATTCTGAACTTTGGTAGAGTTGAGTAACTACCTACCTTTTTGTATTCGAAAATTATTTGATTTTGAATTATTTCAGTCTTAAGTTCTAACGATTCCTAAATAATAGTTAATTTGATAATGAGGTTGGATTTTGACCTAAGAGAAGCCTGTCTTTACAATTATAAAAAATAAACTGTAACCCGAGTATAGACAAATCACGCTCTAAAAAATATTTTTATTTTTGTTCATAACTTTGTCTCCTAGAGGGCGCACTATTCAATTTAATTAGACATCACACAGCCTGTAACCAGCGGACCATCAAAACGCTTCCAACAATAAATCATTTGTCAAATGACAAGAAGTTTAGAAGTTAATGGGTAACAGATGAACATACCTACATACATACCGGACAAAATCATAACCTTTCTTTTTGCTTCGCCGTAGTCGGTTAATTAGAAGTTATGTAAAGTCCGTTAATCATTTTCTACCAATTTCATAGGAGTAGAACCAACATTACAAGGGAAGCGTGTTTCGTGCAATTATTTGTACACTGAATAAACTATTATAGACCACAGCTGATTATGAGATTTTTCTTATTTACATGATTTCCAAATGTTAATAAGATTTTAATTAATTTAAAATACTAAATATAAAATTGAAAGCATGTGATGGTCCTCAAATGATTTTATGTATCAGTGTAGGTAGTCACGAAGATTAAAAAGTATCGCATTTGACAGTTACCGAAAAAGTAGGTACTGTTTGTTTTTCTACGAAACCGAATGGAAATACTATGCTTGGAGCATCGCTTCGTTTCTTAGTTAATCCTCTTGGAGCTACGAAATTAAGTGGTTGTGTTGAAGAAGTTTATATTGATATTATGTTGAGGACCTAATTACAGTTGATAGTGTGTAAAATTTTGCTATCCTTACTATAATATTAGGTCTTTACCTATGAAATTGCCGTTTTGCAGTACTGGCCATTTCAAATCAAAATAATTTTTGTTTGGGTAAGAATTCTAATTTCAAATTAATTTTATTTTAAAAACATGGATTTTTTTTTCCAAAAGTAGTCATTTGTTTATTGATTAGTGTTACATTTTCATCGCATTTCAATCTTTTTCGTCATCATGGATACGTTAAAAATTCGAGTAATTATGGAATATGAGTACCGTCGTGGCAGCAACGCGGCACAAGCGGCACGCAACATCAACGACGTTTACGGAGCTAACACTACAAACCAACGCACCACCTGTTATTGGTTTGCTCGCTTCCGTTCTGGAAATTTCGACCTGAAAAATGAACCTCGCGGTCGTCCGAAGACTTTGGTCGACAATGACGAATTAAAGGCGATTGTGGAAGCTGATGATACACAATCTACGGCTGAATTAGCGGCAGCTTTCGACGTTAGCGTCAAAACAATATTGGTCCATTTGCGTCAAATTGGCAAGGTAAAAAAGCTTGACAAATGGGTGCCCCACGAACTCAATGATCGTCAGCGCGAAGTACGCGTCGAGACGTGCCTTGCACTGCTGAACAGACACACAAATGAAGGAATTTTGAACCGCATTGTTACCTGCGATGAAAAATGGATTCTGTTTGATAACCGCAAGCGCTCAGCAAGTTGGTTGGATCCTGGTTCAGCACCTAAACAATGCCCTAAACGAAAACTTACCCCTAGAAAAGTGATGCTCACTGTTTGGTGGTCTAGCGCCGGTGTGATTCATCACAGCTTCTTACCAAACGGGGTGAGCATTACTGCAGATGTGTACTGTGAAGAACTGAACAAATGATGGAGAAGCTGGCACATCTCCAACCAGCATTGGTCAATCGCTCGTCTCCGCTGCTCCTGCACGACAACGCGCGACCTCATACTGCACAGCAGACGGTCTCCAAGTTGCAAGAACTGGGGTTGGAAGCTCTCCGTCATCCGCCCTACTCACCAGACCTTGCGCCTACAGACTACTACTTTTTCCAGAATTTGGATAACTTCTTGGCGGGAAAAAAATTCAATACCCGAGAGGCAGTACAAAATGCCTTTGAAGAATTTGTTGCCTCCCGTCCAGCTGATTTCTTTAAGAAGGGCATCAATAAACTGCCACTGCGATGGCAAAGATGCATTGATTGCATGGGTGATTACTTCGATTAATACAAATAAAAAATACATGAAAAAAATTCGTTTAAATTTTTTCATACAAAACGGCAATTTCATAGGTAAAGACCTATTATATAAACGCGAAAGTTTGTATGGATGTATGGATTTTTGTTACTCTTTCACGCATAAACTACTGAATGGATTTGGATGAAATTTGGCACACAGATAGATTATAACCTAGATTAACACATAAGATACTTTTATTCCGGTAGTACATGCCTGCGGGATAATTTCTGACTTCTACACGGGCGAAGACGCAGCCGAAAGCTAGTATATACTAAAACCTTGATTGCGTAACACACTATTAATCCGATTCTGAATCATTTTAAAGGTTATTGCTAATACATTGAGGTTTAAGGTTTAAGAACAACTTTATTTCAGAATTGCATACATCATTCACTTACTGAGAAACAATATCTAAAACTAAGATTAATAATATGAGCGCACAGATGTACGTATATAAAATAACAAAACAAAATATTAAAAAAAAATAACAAAATATGTGGGTAAGTAGACAACTTATGCTCGATCGTAGGTTAACCAAGCACAACATGGATGTATGTATTTGCTTCTTATCTTTCGAAAAATTTGTTTGCACAACAACGTAAATGACGCAATGAATGTTGTTGAACTGTGATACTGAAAGCCATTCTTACTGTTAGTGTTACGCAATTACCGTTCTGGTTTGTATGTGTGCAAGAATTTAGATACAGAAATATTTATACTACTGAAAAAAGTGTGTTAATTCCACACCGCTACTAACCGTGATTTCGATCACATAATCACACACACCCCATTAAGTCTCAAATCTGGCCATAATCCCCAAAGCTTTGGTTTTCTACGAAAGTGGTTCCATCTTATTATAACGGTATTCATGAGAATCTGTCACTTTCACCACTATTTGACATTAAGGTGTCAAAAAACACTCGTCTTTGGACAGCCGTTATTGTGAGACCGTTCATAGCTTTCTTAGGGGACCTGCTGATAAGTGTGACGGACAGCGTGATACGACACTAATAGAATAATTTCTATGAAACCTTCAAATACACTTACTTGAGTTGCTTCGCGCCGGTCTTAGAAACTTTTAGTGAAGCAATGCTTTAGACGCCCACCAAAAATCTCAAGGTGGTCTTTGAAAACAAACGCTAATAAGATTGGGGATCTTATATCATATTTAATTCAAAAGTAACCTGAGGGTATTATTATAATATTAATGGTAAGGGTTTTACCTTCCGAGATCTTTCCTTAAAGATCTTGAAATTAAACGAAAACAGAGTTTCAACCCGCCTGCGTATGTTGTAAGTATAATTGGGGAAGAGGCTTGCTGGCTCAAGGCCACTTGGGGGCTATTTTTCTTTCGTTGTTGTTTTAAGACATGTTAATTTTGTATGTGATTTGGGAACAAAGTAAGGCAAAGGACCTCATTACGAGTCTATAAACTGCATTAAATTTTTGATCATTGATTTTATTTTTCGGAACAAGGAATCCATAGTGTTAGCAAGTTAATATTATAACAACTTATTATATTGCGTTAGGTGGGCTTATAACTAAGTTATTACAGCTGCAAGGGTCAATCAGTCAGGTTAAGATACGCTTGCCGCGGTTGCTCCGTGGTTGGGTGACCATCTTTACAAACCAAGACCCCTCCGTGCCTTGGAAAATACGTTAAGCCGTTGGTCCCGGCTTTTATTCGTGGATCTTTGAGAGTCGTACTGGTCGTCAGAAGGCTGAAAGACTGACTATCGGTCTTAACAAGGGGTTTCGTATTACCCAGTTACTGGGTTGTTGATGTCAGATAGGCAGTCGCTCCATGTAAACTACTGGTATTCACCTGCATGTAGATATTAGTATACAGCTGCATCCGTGGCTTGACTGGTCGTCTTGCTGACCATGGTTTTGTCACTGTTATTAGTTATTAACTGTTTATTTATTTTATTCCGAAGGTCCTAGCTTAACATTTATTACTTCAAGTTAAATCTAAATGAACATAATACAGCATTGCATATGTAAGCCGGCACACCCTTTATACCTGGAGCCTTGTATGTGGGTATTGACTTCTGTTTACTTTTATTGTTTTGCTTTTATTATTTGTATCTGCTTGAGTGTAGTTACTATGTTTTGTTAGTATATTGACGTGTGCTAGCTGACTTATATGGCAAGTAATTTAATTTTATGTTAATTACTTACCTATTATTGTACAGAATCAAGTTCTAACTTAACAGACAGCTGTGCTGCTGGGGAGTTTGTTGCGCTACTTCTTCTTCCCAGCTAAAGCTCTAGGAAGTGATGAAAAGGCGGGCGTTTTGGGGGGACTGTCTCATGTAATTTTGACGTTCAAAAAGTGCTGACTCTCAGCCTAGTTTGAATAAATGACTTTTGATTTTGATCCGGTTAGTCTGGAAGCTGACCCAAACATAGTTGGGAAAAGGCTAGGCAGATGATGAGATGAAAATGTCTTTCGTACATTTTGTATGGACTATCATACACTACAGGCGAACCGCACTGTGGTTCTTTCTATTGTGAAATGTGATGCGCTGAAGCCCGATGCAACTGTGATGTAGATACGCTTATCTTTATAGCACAGAGGCTAGCACATCAAGCTACCCCAATCTGTCAATTTTTTTTTATAGTTTTTCAGCTTTATTGCAAAAATTTAAGGTTCATGTTCAATTGGGAAAATTTTACACTTTGGGATTGCTTGATGTGCTGGCTTCTGTACGTCAATTAGATAATGTGTTTAAAATATTAGAGAATTATCGTATCTCCTGCACATAAAAATAGCTTTTGTTTTTTTGATTAACCACTGACGGATGATCTTCAACATTCCTGCCAGTCTAAAAGAAAGAAATAAAGAAAGAAAAAGTATTTATTGGACTCGCACAGGAATATCACAAACTTAAGTACAACACAATACAATTATTATTATTAAACGAATAAAAAATAAACTAAAACACTGCTACGCTACTTAATAAAATTAAAATGATTAAACAACATAAATAAATAAAAAGTTAAACTAAAAAACAAAGTCCTGTACGAAGCCAAAAGGCCACTATCTCAGCATGATGCTACGACATTTAAAAAGTGTCGCAGCGCTGGTATTCTGATAGGGCCCGCTGTGATGTCTACACTTGGTAGAGTATCATTATCACCCCAGAACAAGTAACGAAATTTTGCAAATGGATAAGTGAACACAGCATATTATTCCTACAGAAAATTCCATTGTCTTCTTTGTCATGTTAGAGTAAAATTGCAAAACACAATAGAATAAAAATCCTTCATACCCCTGAAACATTTTTATAACATTGTTATTTTTGTTCAATTCAATTTCACCGCGCCCGATCGATCACTCTCTAGTTGGATAGTTCTTTCAATAGATCGCCTGTTGTGACACGTCTCCTTTTCTTTGTGTGCTCGGTAAAGAACATTGCTTAAAACGAGGACGTTTTCAGCAATGTTCTTTCATAGGAATAAATCAACACGTATGAAATCCGTAAAAAAACGATACACATTTTTATTTTTATGCTTTTCATATCAAAATTCACACATTATGATTTATGGGGCATTTCAAAATCTTGTAAACATTTTAAAGAGTCGTATCACAATTTTATATCTCAGATGCCTCAGTATGTAGCTCGCATCACGTGTATTGCGTGGCTTACCATTCCAAGCTCACGCCTCACACTGCCTGGCCACACCATCAAGCACAAGAGTAATAAACAATAAGACCAACAACCTCCATTAATACAACAACTATTACAACTATTAAGTTGTTAAAGCAGTGATGGCCCGGTGATCGTGGTTTCGAACCCAGGAAATCGTGATACTTTGTGTAAATAATTTCATCACCACTGCTCTCAAAGCGGGGATGGAAAACATGGTGAGGAAACCAGGCATGTCCTAAAACAAATACCAACCTGCACTGGGCCCACATAGTAGATTACAGATCACTCCCTCTCGAAGGGAGGCCTGTGTTCCAGCAGTGGGAACATTATAGGCTGAATATGCTATAGCCGTGAGCTATTCTTAGAACTTGGCTTATAATTTATTTACAGAACAATGTAGACTAATGACTCTTTTTTTTCGGGCCTTAAAGGTTTTAGATTAATTGGATTCTTTCAACCCTATGATTATTTGCTGGTTGTTCATGTTAGTACTTATTCGTTTCATTATTATTCTTTTATGCGCTTGACGTTCGGTAGACCGCACGTCACTGAAATGTATAAATAGTGTTATACCAGGCCACTCAGAAAGTATTGCGAAAAAAAGTTTTTATGTATGAAAGACTGGCCAGTTATAATCTATTTTGAAAAAAACATGATTATTTGTGAGTAAAAATAGGTACGTTCCAATTTCAACATTTCCCTCCACATTTTTTGCGAGCTAATTTAAATTTCAGGTCTCATTAAAAAATGGATCTGCGCCGGGAACGTTTTCGCGCTATGATTTTTTATGATTTCAAGTGTCGCCTGAAAATGGACGAATCGTACGATAGATTTCAAATGGCATATGAATGCCATTGCCAAACTTCTATGAAGATGAAGGCCCTTCTAAGGCTACCGTGTATTTTTGGTATAACGAATTAAAGGGCGGTCGACTAACTTTGGGGGATGAAGAAAGATGTGGTCGCCCTTTGGCGGCCGTTACGGTAGAACTCGTGCTAGCAGTGAAAAATTTAATCCAAGACAATAGGCAAGTTACGTATCAAGAGACTCAGCACATACTGGAGGTTGGATCGGGAAGCCTTCACGAAAATCTACATGCGCGTCTTCGCGTGAGGAGGATAATTTCACGTTGGGTGCCGCACAACCTCACCGATGTTCAGAAGCAGGCGATATGATAAACAAATTTGAACCAGGCTCGTCTCGGCGTGTTTACGACATCATTACAGGTGAGTCTTGGATTTATCAATATGACCCGAAAACGAAGCGCCAGTCGACGGTTTGGGTGTTTCAAAACGAATCGACGCCTACCAAAGTGAAGCGATTTAGAAGCAGAGGAAGATTTTGATCGCGAGCTTTTTCAATTCGACTGGCTACTTGGTGTCAATTCCTTTTACGGAACCAAAGAAGCATCAACGCTGAATACTACCGATATACTACCGAATGCTTGGCAGAAGTTTTCTCTGTTTTGAGCAACAAACAACCAAACACATGGCTCCGCGGGGTATTGCTCCACAACGACAACGCGCCTTCGCACACCGCGCTCAAAACGAGGGCCTTCCTAAACAGCACGCCGGTCAAACTCCTGGGTCACTCTCCTTACAGCCCTGACCTAGCACCGTGTGACTTCTTTTATTCCCGAAAGCAAAAAATCAGCTCAAAGGGATACAATTTTCGTTGCCGGAAGATGCGCTGTCAGCGTTTGAGCAGGCTGTAAACGAGGTGTCTGCGGCGGACTGGAAAAAGTGTTTCGAAAACTGGTTCGGAGGCATGAAACTTTGTATAGAGGCTAGTGGAGAGTACTTTGAAAAGATTTAATAAAAAACTATTTAAAATAATATCTTTATTTAACAAGTAACATGACTCAAATGTGTTAGTAACAATATTCCTTAACCCTATGTTAGTATTCCTATTCTAATCACTTAACCTAAAACCATGAATACATGTGAATCACTGCCACACGCGTAACACCGAGTTGGAAAGCTTGTAGCAGCGACCCACATAATATAAACAATCTAGTCTGCTTGCCACACAGCGCAAAATAAGGTTGGGGCTGGCCCGCACGCGGCGCACCAGGGAGGCGCATCGTTGTATAAAAACAGTCGACTCGAGCTTCAGGAAACATCCCTGACGCACTACAGAAGCGGGGCAACCCCATCAATATCCTGAACGCATTGTTATATTGAACGCGAAGGGCGCTGTACGATTTTTGCGTATAATCGGCCCACAGACTGCACACCTATACCTATACAACATTTTTTTTCGCAAAATTTTCTGAGTGCCAGTTAACCTTTGGGTCGAAATGAAATGTTTCAAAGTGAGGTACCTCTTCGTTAGGGGTCAAGATGTTTCCTTAAGAAGTACGTGTTTCGACACACCTACAATACGAATAGATAGTTAGGTACCTACTTAACTGGGTGTAGTGTTAAGGGATTAACCGATTATCTCACTCGGTATTTTCTGCACTTGTCAGAGCTCTATTTGTTTGTAACAGAAGTAGTACCCACTAATAAATACTTTATACTCTGCACACATAGTATTTAACAAAAACCACCAGCATTATCAGGTAGGTACTTACCTAATGCAAATGCATACACAGAAGAAATATTGAGTCTTGCCAAAACACACAAAGGAAAAGGGTAACGGTCCCATACAAGGTTGGCCGAGAAATGGACACAAATAAAACAAAATGTATTATGAAGCTGCATTACTGTTACAAAGCCCTGTATATTTTTATTCAACAAATACTATCAGTTTTTATTTAAATTTAAATAGATAATACTAACTTTTTGGCTGACCTAGGCCATACTTTATCCATGTCCTTTCTTGCGATTGTATGCGTCATGATTGTTTTCATAAACAGATAGTCTATCTAAAAATATTATCTCAGTTCTGTTCACTAAAATCCAGCCAGCTAGAAATGACAAAAGAAAGAAAAATCCTTCAAAAGCCATTTTTTTCGTGCAAACCTCTAAAAAATTCAGACATCCCCGACGACAACACAAAGACTGGAAAAACACGATTAATATTAAAAGCGTCTGAAATCGATTGGGGACTAGCACAAAGGAACCAATCGACGCCATTGTTGTTACAACGGTCCCCGCGCGGCCTGTATCATTGTGCACTACAATATGATGAATCAGGCCTGATTTATAAGGGTAATGATACGTATACCTGGGGTAATTCTGGGACAA
This sequence comes from Antitype chi, assembly GCA_947359405.1. Classification (NCBI taxonomy): domain Eukaryota; kingdom Metazoa; phylum Arthropoda; class Insecta; order Lepidoptera; family Noctuidae; genus Antitype; species Antitype chi. The sequence continues at coordinate 2,373,258 of OX375823.1, forward strand.
GAAAAATCCGGAGTTTTATTAATGTCAAGGTTTCGATGTAACATAACAGAACGCCTGTAATCCCCCAAGACATAACATCACGCCTTGTTTCCCCGAAGCGTTGGGCAGAGGTGTATTTACAGTACGCCCACATTTCGCTAGTTATGTTTAAGTCCCATGTAATAGGGGCGGGCCTATTGCCATCAACCGGGCATAAATTCAAACTCCAGGCTGCTAATGAGAAATCCCATACGGAAAAACCTAATAATACTTTTCCCGACCTGGGAATCGAACCCAAGACCTCGTGCTCAGCAGTACCGCTTGCGACTGCTAGACCAACGCGGCAGTCAAATTCCCCCAAGAGTTATATAGTAAAGATACAACAACCACATTTCGCCAGTTAGATATAATAGGTCTTTACCTATGAAATTGCCGTTTTGTATGAAAAAATTTAAACGAATTTTTTTCATGTATTTTTTATTTGTATTAATCGAAGTAATCACCCATGCAATCAATGCATCTTTGCCATCGCAGTGGCAGTTTATTGATGCCCTTCTTAAAGAAATCAGCTGGACGGGAGGCAACAAATTCTTCAAAGGCATTTTGTACTGCCTCTCGGGTATTGAATTTTTTTCCCGCCAAGAAGTTATCCAAATTCTGGAAAAAGTAGTAGTCTGTAGGCGCAAGGTCTGGTGAGTAGGGCGGATGACGGAGAGCTTCCAACCCCAGTTCTTGCAACTTGGAGACCGTCTGCTGTGCAGTATGAGGTCGCGCGTTGTCGTGCAGGAGCAGCGGAGACGAGCGATTGACCAATGCTGGTTGGAGATGTGCCAGCTTCTCCATCATTGTGTTCAGTTCTTCACAGTACACATCTGCAGTAATGCTCACCCCGTTTGGTAAGAAGCTGTGATGAATCACACCGGCGCTAGACCACCAAACAGTGACCATCACTATTCTAGGGGTAAGTTTTCGTTTAGGGCATTGTTTAGGTGCTGAACCAGGATCCAACCAACTTGCTGAGCGCTTGCGGTTATCAAACAGAATCCATTTTTCATCGCAGGTAACAATGCAATTCAAAATTCCTTCATTTGTGTGTCTGTTGAGCAGTGCAAGGCACGTCTCGACGCGTACTTCGCGCTGACGATTATTGAGTTCGTGGGGCACCCATTTGTCAAGCTTTTTTACCTTGCCAATTTGACGCAAATGGACCAGTATTGTTTTGACGCTAACGTCGAAAGCTGCTGCTAATTCAGCCGTAGATTGTGTATCATCAGCTTCCACAATCGCCTTTAATTCGTCATTGTCGACCAAAGTCTTCGGATGACCGCGAGGTTCATTTTTCAGGTCGAAATTTCCAGAACGGAAGCGAGCAAACCAATAACAGGTGGTGCGTTGGTTTGTAGTGTTAGCTCCGTAAACGTCGTTGATGTTGCGTGCCGCTTGTGCCGCGTTGCTGCCACGACGGTACTCATATTCCATAATTACTCGAATTTTTCATGTATCCATGATGACGAAAAAGATTGAAATGCGATGAAAATGTAACACTAATCAATAAACAAATGACTACTTTTGGAAAAAAAAAACCATGTTTTTAAAATAAAATTAATTTGAAATTAGAATTCTTACCCAAACAAAAATTATTTTGATTTGAAATGGCCAGTACTGCAAAACGGCAATTTCATAGGTAAAGACCTAATATTTAAGTCCCATGGCCCATGTGGATAGGGTGGTACGTTAAGGAGATGACGGCTAAGGGCGAGATTCACTAATAAAACTGAACGCGATCAACACATCTAAACCGCGTTCAAAAGCTGTCAGTGTCATCATTGTTGTAAAATATTGACATTGACGGCTCTTTTTTTTTGGGTGTGAAGTCACCGCTGGCACATCCCTGGCAGGCATTGGCCCTTGCGGACCCCACCAGTTGGTGTTGACATCTCTTTGAGGCGCGCGTGGAACTCAACGCGCCGCGCGCCGTAGACCCGGGACATTGACAGCTCTTGAACTCGGTTTAGAAAAATATGGAAGAAGAATTATTCGTTTTAAGTTATCATGCTGCGCCCTAACAGGGTCATGTACTCACTAGGTTTAAGCCTAGCGTATAAATATGGTTGTGTACATTGTGCAATAAACAAATTAATAAGTAAATAAGAAGACATACGTAGGTACTGTGACGAATGATGTTGACAACCGGAAAGAAATTCAGACACTGTGCTATTTCTGAGAAATTCTTAATAAAAAACCCATTTACATTTTTGAAAGGTGACATTAATATGTATTAATTCATTCTTAATATGTATCACTTTATTATGATTGTTACAGATTATTTTGTGTATTTTATCTATGGGCCTTAGTTGCCCGATAATAAATTGTTATTTTTTTTTATTTTTTATTGTCTGTTTTCTTCGGCCTAGCCGGATAGAACTAATGGCACGGGCTGCAGTGAGGTTAAATGTGGGAGTAATATTAGAAGTAGACGAAATTATTATTATTAAAAAATTCTGGTGACGTTTTTGCAATTTCCAAGTCAGTGTCAGGTCGTACGTTGGTTAAAATATAATTCGTGACCGAAACACGTATGTATTTACAGAATTATAATAATTAAAATCATCAATTATAGGGGTTGTATAGATGATTTTAAATAAACCTAATAATTCTGTAATAAGTTCATTCAATCCCATTGAATTACTTTTTCATGAAATAATCATTTAATGGGATTAAATGAACTTTCGATTTTGCGGTCTACCCTGGTGCTTCCCCCTTAATACCTAAGTTTAACAATCAGTTTTGAATATAGGAGCCGGGTATTATAAAGATACACAATAACCCAACATACCTTCCTATGGTACCCACAAGTCACAAACTAGCACGCTAATCTGTTTAGGTACACCCTTCCCTTAGTCCGGTTAATTTTAGATGTGTGCGCCCCTCGGGGGCTGTGGCTACAAATTCTAACATTATAAGTTTGAAATTATGCGTTTCACATGTTTTGGTAAGTATTATTAACTCTTTTATTTTATAAATACACATAAAAACTACGTTTAAATTCATTTTTAAACACATAACATTGAAAAGTAAAAAAAACAGTGGCACTCCGCGAGTGCCGACCGAAGTGAAATCTTGAATACCTAATTATGTGTGTATTTTTTTTATCGTCAGGAAATATTTTTTGAATCGTCAGACAACGTCCAAAGTTCGTTCGTACGTTCGTGTTGTCAGTGGTGTCGGGTAACAGTGTCGCGAGTTCAATTGCTTTTCCCATCTCAAAAAATGCCCGACGCGCCTAAAGAAGATGCCACTTCAAAAATTGTAGCCCAGCGGTATCAGGACCAGGGTCTAAGCTTCCGTCGATCAGGGATCCAGAGAGAGGAACCTCCTTACTCGATCCAGCACCCTAATTAATTCAATCTGAAGGATATTGCTAAACCATTGCTTCATATGTTTGAAAAGTGCGTCAGCTCAACAACGTAAATAACGCAATGAATGTTGTTGAACTGTCTGAATGGAAGCCATTCTTACTGTTCGTGTTACGGTATTACCCTCTGCTGCCCAACGAGAACCTCCTCAAGTGTTTAAGTATTTACTGTAACGTATCGTGTTTTTCAAAAGAGTTCCTTAAAAGTTATTAAATTAAAATGTCTATTTCGGAAACGGGATATTTATACCCGCTACCACCCTTGCTGACGGCTAATCCTTCTCGCGATATTTTAAAAGCAAAGATCGTACAGCTCATACAGTTTTGTAAGAACCAGGCAAAGACACTATTGATAGGAAACTTCACCTTTTCCACAGCGAGATAGACTGGCTGTTCCACATACTAACACTTCACACACTAAACTTGCTACAAGTTAACGCACGTTTGCATCCTTTAGTCCTAATTTGTCTCATAAAAAACCTGGGCTTCCGAACTTTAATACAACAGGAATCCAGATTCAATTCTATTAATTATTTATTACTTTCTGTACGATTTATCCCTAAATATTAAAATTATATTTATTATGTTAGAGACTGCTCCTCCTACCATATTTTTTTAAAATAAATAAATAATTATTTTATATTAATCATTATATTATAAAACGAGCAGAAACGGATGCGGCTCGCACCCGTGACGAGCTAGCACTAAGCATCCCTATATAACTAGATAAGTCGTTAGTCAGGCGATAGGTACTAATGTTCAGTGAAAGGTCAAGCGAATGGTTGACCAACCGCCTAGCAATCTGTTGATGGCCACTCAAACCTCAAAATTAATCTCTTCGAGATTTAGTCCTGTAAATAGAATAGACAATTATTTCATTGTGCTCACAATAGTGAAATTAGATCTCTTGCAAATACCAATTTTGAAGAGATTTCAATTTAACTTTGACGTTTCAAATTGGTTTACGAAAGCTAATCAAATATTTGACCTCCACAATGTAATCTATCAATTGAACGCAGCGGTAATATTAAATAATCAATTTCTATTGATATTAAACGGTCTGACACGGTTTTATTTTTCAGTGTGATTGATTTTTGTGTGCCAGGGGCCACGGTACCTCTTTCGAACTATCCGCATCCCTGGCAGGCATTGGCCCTAGCAGACCCCACCAGTTAGTGCTGACATCTCTCTGAGGCGCGCGTGGAACACAATGCGCCGTCGACCCGGGCTTGGTCCTTACCGGACGGCGAGCTACCCATTACTCACCGTCCGCAAGCCCGCGCCTACGGTGACCGGGAATCGGCCTGGGATTCCCGACGCCCAGGGCGTCTCCTGCGGGGACAAGTGCCGTAAGGGCGCATACTCGTAAATTGCCTAACGGTCTGACACGGTTTGGACTGAATAGTCGCAAACCAGAATTATTTAAATAAGCGATAGTTAATGCTATGACCTCACGCATGCTTGAATGCATAGCCTCAACTGGATAGCAAAGGTCGTATTTTTCGAATTTTACTCCTTTGCAGTCAAAAGATCGAGACTTAAAAACTCTTAAAGTTCATAATGGAAAAGAATATGTAACATTCCATAACCCACTTTGTCACACTACATTTTATGTCAAGGGTACAAAATGTACCCAATTGTACCCGGATGTATCCGTCAATTGCTTATAAAAAAGCCGGTTACTCATAAGCGACACAGAAACTATGGTTCTAGTGTGTTGAATGTGCAAGTACACGAGACGCCATACGATAACAATTACATCCCATTTTTATTAGATTGTCAACCGACTCGATATTATTCATTGACACTTTTCGTCATATACGGTTAATAAATAAAAAACAGCGTCGATGACTTTAAAAGATGAATGCATTGAGAAGACGATTTATCCTGAAATGGAATGGAATGAATTGGAAATCCATGTTATGGACATATTATTCGTACGTGAATTCGTGATTCGTGAGCGTGTGAGGACCCGCTCGTATCTATACAGTATGAACTTTTCTACCCTGTTCCTCATACCTCTATAGGCTTACAGTTACGGATTACCAGTGTATACCCAGCTTTACGGGATAATACCATCCTTCTCCTTATCACAATTTGAAACAAAAGGTAGCAGGGATGACATTATGATAAATAGTCCATGTTTATTCATGGTACACCGGGTCCTTTGATGGACAGGCACGAGGCACGTCGCGACATGTGAAACATGCTAGCTATGCTTTGTTGAACATGTCTGGACTTGTTTACGATTAGCGTTCGCAGGCGGAGGGAGGGTTAATATCATGGTTTAGGTGGTGTTAAATTAATTGGGAGAGTTTTGTTTTGAAACTGGACGATTCTGCTTTTGTTAAGCTGTCATTTCGGTTTTGTTACGTTTTAAAACTTAGCCACTATATTCGGAAGTACTTACCTAAAGCTAGTTTTAAAGCTAAACCTATTTTAGTATGCTAGTAGATTGAGCAGTGGTGGCCCAGTGGTATCGGTCACTAACCAAACTCAGGCAAGCACCTTACTTTGTGTATTTAATTTAATCACCATTGCTCTGAAAAACGATGAAAGAAAACGGCGTGAGGAGACTCCCTCTCATGGAGAGGAGGCCCGTGTCCCACGACTGGGAACATTATAGCCCGATTGTGCTAGTAGGTAAATTAATTAATTTAAAGGAAACATGAATAAAATAAAACTGTAAAGGAGTGTCGGGGACACCTGGTTGGAACATAATTCCTTTCGCTTTTGCACACGTAACTTAATTTTTGTCATGTAACCGTTGCGCGGGCTTGCGGACGGCGAGTAATGGGTAGCTCGCTGTCCGGTAAGGTCCTAGCCCGGGTCAATGGCGCGTTGTGTTCCACGCGCACCTCAAAGAGATGTCAGCACTAACTGGTAGGGTCTGCAAGAACCGATGCCTGCCAGGGGTGCGGGTTGTTCGAAAGAGATACCGTGGCCTGTGGCACACAGGCAACTGAGGGCACACGGGTAAGTTTTAGTCAGTAAAAGTCAGACACGCCCTGCTGCTCCACCCAGAGCGAGAGAAGTTATTTGATGATTTCCCATCCTCAAAAAAGAAAACCGTGTCAGACCGTTTAATATCAATTGAAATTGATAATTTAATATCGCCGCTGCGTTCAATTGATAGATTACATTGTGGAGGTCAAATATTTGAATATCTTTCGTAAACCAATTTTAAACGTCAAAGTCAAATTGAATCACAAAAATGTAGCTGTGTAACCAAAGTGTCGTTACTGTTACTGGTAGCCCACATCATCCCACTGCTGGGCATAGGCCTCTCCCTATGGCTTCCATCTCTTTCGATCCAGGGCTAAAATGGACCACTGGTCATGTGTTTTCTCCAGCTTGTCTCGCCATTTTCTACGGGGTCTGCCGTGATCCCTTTTGGCTGTATCAGAGTCCACTTTGTGAATTTCTTTTAAAAAACAAAATAGTATTTGCAAGTACATACCTATTGAAGAGTTTACGACTCCAAACAGTAAATACTTACAGACATCCATTGAAAATGTTTAATCCCTCTAAGTAATCTTATGTATACCTAACGTCTTTAGGGCAAAACTTCACTCTGACAGGGGTAAAAATTAATTATTAAAGCTCTGATACGCCCTATTTTACCTTATGCACATATGAATAAAGTTCAAATTAGCCTGCTTTGTGTATAGCTTATGTTTAATATATGGTGGTTATATTTGTTGGTTCCTTTGAAATAAGATGAATATGATTAATAATTATATGTAATATTCTAAACCTTTCTGAATTATCTACTGGGACACTGGTCCAAGCGCTACTGCTGACGTTTGGCGCCGGTCCTGGGTTCGTTTCCCGGGTCGGGTAAATGGAATTGGGTTTTCTGTCTGTAATTTCTCATTACAGCCCGGTATCTGGTATTGTACCTGGATGATGGCAAAAGGTTTGCCCTCTTTTATATAAGTCATCTACACTTCTGGCTATCCCTTCCGGGAATACAAACGTGATGTTATGTTTTCTGTAGAGATTGCATTGCAGATTATTACTACTTCATGAAACAGTTTGAATACCTATTTGTATTGGGATTCCCTTTCAAAATGCGTAACTCACTTTCTTAGGAAAATAATATTCCTTCGATACATCAATTTATCAGAAAAAAAAAACAAATAATTTAATTACTTTCAGGTTAACTCATATCTTTTTTTTTAAATAAAACATGTTTACCTCGACGAAACTCCCAAACTTTTTGTGTTAGACTTTGAAAATTTAATCAAAAACCATGTTGTCAAACAAACTGGGACATGTTTCACGGATAATAACAGGCTTATACTTTAAATTAATAATTCAGCGTCTGGAACTAGCAGCTGTGGTGGAGTGATTACAGTGGTAGATCGTGGGTTCAAACCCTGAAAGGCGTTTTACTTTGTGTAAATTATTTCAATACCAGTGGTCTTAAAACGGTGAAGGACATCATTGTATAAAAAGCGACATGTCCTAGAACCAAAAATTCGAAGACATGAAACATCCACACTGGGCCCGCGTGGTGGAATTACGGCTCACTCTCTCTGTTCAGTTTGAATTTTGCGCGATACTTTAGCACAGGCTAATAATAACTTAATTTTAACACCGTTTATGACTAATGACGTTAATTTCAGTGAATAAACAAATCAACAAAGGTCAGAAACTGTGTTCGTCGGATAAGGTAATTCTGATTGAATTGCATACTTACTATAAATTGAGATCAAAGGGTAATTTCGTAATACATTTAACAGGCTTTGATTTTGATAGTTCAACAACATTCATTGCGATATTTACGTTGTTCATCAGATATATTTCTCGAACAAATGAAAAAATGGATTAATAATATCCTTCAAAATTATTCAGATTGTGATTGATAGTGTGTTACGGTGCAGAAATTAGGGTGCAGAATCATTCCTCAAAGTCATAAAAAGATGCAGCGCTAAAAACACTACCTTGGCATAGGTAGGTATATTATGTCTCGTATTTTGGAATGGTTCAAAACTCATTAAGCAGATATCAGTGTAAAAATATAAGTATACACAATTAGTTACTTGAATTTGTAATTTTACTCCTGAAAACATTGCCAAACGTAAAAACGATACTCAAAAGCCCTTTAAAACGCTTATCAAAATGAACGAATTCCCTCAAATTTATTTCGTTATTCTAGTTTATGAAAATTTCAATTGCGAGTTGGTATCACATTTAAGCCGTCAGGGACGGATAATTTTCTATAACGTACGAATTGTACTGAAAATGTTTCAACTTTGCTCTCGAAGTTTATCCAAATTTATGCCAAAGCTATCTGGGGCCATATAAAAATATTTTACACTTTTTAAATTGCATGTTACTAATAATTTGTAGGTACTGAATATTTCGCTTTGCGAAAAGGTCCCGTGTGACCAGAATATTGGAAACTACTTACGTGAGTATTATTTGGTAGCTTTTATGTATGTTTTCAGACAGTGTAAATAGCTTTCTCATATTTTTCAATAATACTTCGCTGGTATGAAACTTTATAGGCGTTTGCGCACTTAGAGATGTAATTTGGATTACTATAATCATTTCAGCAGTCGCTCTATGTAAAATAATGGTATTCAGCTGCAACCGGTAAGACTGGACGCCGACCCCAACATAGTTACAGTATTTTCATTTCACGAAGCGACGCGCGCTTTACTTTTGGTAATCAAGTGTACAGATATGCGGTAAATGTGTGCCTGAAAACATGTAACGTCAGCACATAACATACACATGCACACACTGTGGCGATCGCTGGTAATAAAACCACATAAATTAGAAGATTAAAGTGGACTGTATTAAAATATGCACAAGGTACAATAATATAAAAAGTAAGATGCGTGTTACACTGGCAGGTTGCGAATGGTGACTAAATAAGATTCACCCACATGAACGGAACAAGTGAAATTATTATGTATGTTTCGAACACACACGTCAGATTTTGCCATTGTCTCAGACGGTTCTTAGAGCTTCTGTGCGTACACACACATTCAAAGTGTATTTGTACACTTGGTAACCACAAGTAAAGCGCGCATCGCTTAGTGAGATAGGAATACTGCCTATAGCAAAAGGCTTGGAAGATTGATACTCCTTCAGTTATAATAAAGGATTACGTAATTGAGTAAAGCTTTTCGATTTTTTCTGTAACAATATGTGAATTTCCGTATTGACTGTCTGTTTTTGTGTCATAGAAAATTAAAAGCGTCTTCATACAATTCCATACACTTTGTTTTCCTTTGTAACGCGACGACCTTCTTTTTCTTTATGGATTTAAAGTAATATTTAGATTATTAAATAAATAAATTAGTAGTAAAAAAGTGGTAAAAAAATCCTAAAGCGTACCATTCTACGGTAAACTATAAAAGCGTCACTGTCTAATGAATCGTTTTAGCAACTCTAGTGTCTGACACAAGTGTCGTTTGTGTCTACACCGAGAAGCAATCAGTTTCTCAAGTGTTGACTGTCCAACACTTCTTAGCGCTACTCTGTCTGAACGCTATTTTAGAAGCTAGATATATTGGAACGAAGTTCTTTAGCCCCGCTTGCGGTAGGAGTAAAATTTTAGAAATCGTCACGTAACGTAAAAAGCGTCATGCCACCTACCATGCGAGTTTTTATTATTCATAATAGAAAACGGCAGAGAGAGAGTGAGATAGTTCACATGGTTTTCGAGGGTGTTGAAGCCGATAGTGACGCCTAAATGAAAATCCAAGATGGCGGCTGCGATTTCATCATGGGTGTCGTGTTCATGGATTTCGTTTTCGAGGGTGCGGAAGCCGATAGTGAGGTTAAAATAAAAGTTTAAGAATTTTAAAGATAGAGTAAACGACGTTACATTTGGAGTTGAAGAAAAAGCGTTAAAACCTTCGTTCCTGACGGGGGTCCGCCCGACCACACACGTTCTTTTTGGATAGGTGCTTCCAGCAAAGTCCATGACACCTATCAAAGAAGGCTATCATAGAAATACCAACTGTAGGCTTGCATGGCTTCCATGATGCTTGGCAACACCCGCGAGTATTTTACCAATTCATAATGAGATAAACACTATTTCAAGTACATGTAACGATTGAAAAGAACCGAGGATCAGCATCACAATTGCGCTACATAGTATCAATCAGAATCTGAATAATTTTGAAGAAAATTGCCAATCCATTGCTTTATGTGTTTGAAAGATGTGTCAGCTCAACAACGTAAATAACGCAATGAATGTTTTTGAAACGTCGTTCCTACAGTTAATGTGCTACGAAGGTTTTATTTATTGGTATGTATATGTATAGATAAATCACATTGGTAGGTACTTGCCCGGATTTGAAACCACAACTTCGTGCATGAGATGCAAGGCTTTAATCATTGAGCCATCACGACATCTATAATACGAAATATTGTGAGTACTACATATTTAGTAAATCCATCAAAACATTATACCATAACATTAAAAGTAAAATAGTTATCTTAATTGCCCCTATTCACTTCTCTATCCAGGAATATAACAATAATTTCCCTTTTCTTTACGTGGGAGGCAAAACATTGAGCCTAATTGATGTATATTGCGTAGGCAGAAGCATCCATTTATTCTCTGATTATTTCATACTGGGATCATTAATCGTAGCTATCCCTGGGAGCGAGCCCATATTCAAGAAATGACGTCACTGGGTGTACTGTGGGCTCTATACGACCTAACGATACCCGGATTAATGAATTAAACAAAAGTTTGTTGAATAACTTTGATTATTATTTCAACATGGGGTTCTACGTACATTTTATATTTTAATATTCATGACATCGTTTGTCAGCTAAACTGACTCTTAATCAGTACCTATTTCAGTACTACGATTTTCTGTTGTTTTATTAGCATTCTAAAGGAAAACTCTCTAAGCCAGACAAAGCTTCAAATAACTACAAGATACTGCACAGATATTTAAGCATGTGTGCAAAGTTTAAACACCAACCCCTATATTCATAAACGTTGCTTATAGTTAAGCATTGACTAGCGACTAACCATAAATTTTTGACGATTAGTTTTAAGCAACGTTTTTAAAAAAAAACCCTTATTTTATAGTCACTTTGCCCATCTAAAGTCTTTAAACAAGTTACTAAAGTCTAGGCTTTATGAACATAATTTGTTCTCATAATATATATGAACCAATTCAAGTGATCGTAACTAAGTGATAACGGCCGCACGTATCAGTCGATCAGGTTAAGCTACTCTTGCCGCGGTCAGTCCATGGATGGGTGACCACCGTGATGTGTGATTTATATACCGAGACATCTCTATGCCTCGGAAAGCACGTTAAGCCGTTGGGTCCGGCTGTCATTTGTGGATCTTTGACAGTCGCTAGGGATCGTCAGAAGCCGGAAAGTCTGACAGTCTTAGACCAAGGGGCATCGTGTTACCCAGTTACTGGGTTGAAAGGTCAGATAGGCAGTCGCTTCACGTTAAATACTGGTATCCAGCTGTATTCGTTTAGACTAGGAGCGGATCCCAAAAATAGTTCGGAATAGGCTAGGCAGACGATGATATATGAACCAATTTGTCATATCAGTAGTCAACGTTACCTAGCAAAAGTTCGGTTTTAGTCTCACCAGCGTGACATCTTTAAACGGTAAGTTCACTAACGTGAACTTACCGTGAGTTAACACTATGGATAGATATAGGTACTCAAAACGCAACGTAATAGATGCATGACGCAAATGACGCCTACGACCTAATCAACTCTATTGATTCATTAACTTATAAAGCATAATATATTAAGCCTCAAACTTGCAGAAAATAAAGTAAAAAAATCATAAATCCAAGAATCAATCAGTATCTTGGTCGAAAGCTTCGCTCTGTGAATATTAAAGGATTTGTCTGCTTGGCTGCATGTACCGCTCACTCTCACAACGAATCATAATTCTACAACATCCATAGATTATGTACTTTACAAAATCATATATTATTCACTTCTCCTTTACATAGATAATGTATTCATTGTCTGAGCGTCACGTCTTTGGCGTACCGAATGTATTGGGATGTATTCCCTTGATGGATACAATATTGTTGGATTTTGAAATGGAAATTCTCTCAATTTCATGTATACAGAGACTTGAATAGTATTCAATATGTTGCAGCAAGCTATTTCCAACGAGTTTGTGTATATTTAAAATAAGATTAATTTTAGCAAGAACTGACAGAATATTTGATATTGATAATACATTTTTCAGCACGATAAGCAGTACCTAAAATCATCAAAAATTCAGAAGTCGGATAAGCTGTCGAATAGATAATAATAGTTTTCTAGACCGAATTTCGGTCATAGCAGGCAATTCCAGCGGAGACGCCGTTTTGGCGCGGGAGAAATTATAGTTCAAAAAAGTGTGCGCAGACACAGGTGTACTATCTTTTCCTTCGGTCTCATAGGCCGTTGGGACGATAATCCGTCACGACCGGATAGAGATCAGGCGTAAGGCCAACGGCATCACACTGCCAACTTTCAAATGACGCACTGTTATTAAGAAATTCCTAATAAAAATACGCAATATTACTTTTCCCGACCCGGTAATCGAACCCAAGACCCCAGTAGTCGCACTTGCGACCACGAGACCAGTGGGGCAGACAGCTGTGAAACAATAAACAGTTACAAAATTTGTAGTTCAAAATATAAAGTTCACTCACCATCATACACCACTCCTCGAACCAGCTCGTCAGCTTCAAACACCGGATGGCTAAGCGTCAAGTTAACGTCACTATCTTCGTCACTGAGAGTGACAATATCGTCACTGTCACTCGGGATTCTCGCGAAGGCACAAGCATCACTGATATCCACCGTCCTTTCACTCACTACCTCACTCACAGTCGTTACTTCTACCACATCCTCACTAGTCGTTGTTTCATCGTAAACCTCTGGTATTTCTATTACTTTGTCATCTGTTGAAACTTCTTTATCATCGAGTTGAGGTGGCCCTGGTGATCTGCCCGGCGCAGGGTCACCGTTCGGCAAACTCAATGTCGAGCTATAAGGCAACGAAGCTAAGATGACTATCGTCATCAGAAAATTTATTGAGATCCTGTTCATTTTGAATTTGGTCGGGTTTTTCATGTTGCTCTTCACCGTCTGACATTGCATCGGTTTTCGGTATTTGGACATTAGAAGGTTGCTTGACGACATTCTTATGTGGAGTTGATTCCGTGCCTTGAGTTTTGTATCGCTGAATTTGGTCCTGCCTCGTTCATGTTTTCTTTTGAGGATTATCTGTTAAAGAGAAATAATGTTTATTAGTACATGTTGGTAGATTTGACATTATCATCATCATCATCTTTTCAGTCGAAAGACGTACAATGCTGGACATAGGCCTCTAACAAATGGGGCAGTTCTGCCATAATCGCCATGCTTGGTAGGCAGGTTGGCGATCGCAATAAGGGGTAAAATGCATAGAGAACGCTGCTGGCCATTCCCTGGTAAGTCCCTTAGTCACCTTTTATGACACCCATGGGAAGAAATGGTATGGTTCTATTCTTATGTGATATTACAAGAGCCTAATTTTATTGTTTAGCTTCAAAATTCACATGTCAAAACTTCAAAGAGATAAACATTTGACAGACGCCGCTCACGAATCACTTACAGCCAAATTGATTAGATACCAATCTGATTACTTGCTCCACTTACAACAAAGTACTTGTACCTTGATCTGACGTTATTCATTAATAATTCAACTCAACATCTACTTTAATCTTCATATTTTCGAATAACAATACCCATAATCAATATTGTTTTCACAAACATGTTTTTAAGGGGAGTATCCGAAAAAATATTTTCGTAAAATAAAGAGACTAATAGATTACTCTTGGCATGCTTTGTGCCAAGCCGGGTTCGCCCTAGAAACCTATTTATCAGGTACAATAAAGGCTGCGGGACAATGGAAGCTATTGAGGGGATAATAAGGAAATATTTTTCGTTGACTTTGATTAGGGTATTCTATTTCAATGTTACGCTTTGTGTTGCTTGAAATATTATTAAGGGCTTTTTCTCTTTCATGATCGCGAGTCGAGTCTTTAACATGTACCGTGCATTCCTTTGGATTTATTGGAATTATATCTAGATATAATTAGTTGCTTAGAGAAGAGGTGATAAATAACAGTTAGACACTTTCTCCGTGCCTTAAGCAAAAGTTGTCGACACAATAATATATATAAGTTTTTTAATTCACAGTACATGATTTCTCGAAATTTAGCTTCATTGTGGTGAGAAAAACTACACAAATAACCGCCACAATAGTAGAAACAAGAATCGCGAACAATATAGCCTGTATTTTCAAATGGGTAGCTGTGTAGCTGCAGAATACACACATTGTTTTGACGTTTTGACTCCGACGGGTAGCAGTCAATCAGGCGAACGCACGAGATTACTCGCACTTAGGTATATAAGCGACTCTCACGAAGTTTGAGGCCGTGTAACTTCGCGGGAGTCGCCTTTATAAAATAAAATATTATTTAAAAGTGTCGATGCGCCCGTTCGCGACATTTGCTATGAGACGGCACGTACCAGTTGACGGGATGATGCAATATTTAGAAGCTATAAAAGATATCGCTTGCACTATGTACAATCTTTACCAACGTTACGGTCAAGAGTTTTCGCGTAGCTTTTATTTAATACAAACCGTGAAGTCTAATGCTCGACAACGACAATAGATAGGGACGAATGTGGTCTCGTCTCGTATCGGACTATAAATACTAATGTTGGATTTCGAGTTTTAGTCGACATTTTTTCCATACAAACTTCGGGAGTGTATTACTCCACTGTTCGACAGTGTAAATACATCAAAAATTAAACATGGTATGGTTTTGTCTCATTATTAACCTATCAAGTGCGGCTAATGAGACACAATTGATTTTCTAGTGTCTGGGCATCTATCGGTGCCCCCCCGGAGGTCACCGGTATTGTCTGTACAGAAACATAAGACTAAAATAAAAAGTCATTAAAAAATTAGGAGCCAACAAAGATTAGTTTTTCTTGTTAATTTAACCTAACTTTGGGCGTGTTTAAGTAATAAAAGAAGTGTAAGATCTCCAAAACCAAGTCAACATCGACAAAACTCAAATATCGAAAAGTTCAATAAAATTTATTAGTCATTGATTTATGCTGTGGTTTTTTCATCAAAACCGATCTTCCGAAGGACTTTTCTTTATTTTTTACGCGTCTGTTTTACTATAAGTGATCCTGCATCTCACTTAATAACGTTGTGCGTGTAGACTAGCGTCTAACTGCTCATCACTAATACTACCTCTGTCGGACACGATGCTTGGTGAGATAGCGTGCTTTTTAGCCAGGCCCACCAGTGAGTTCGAGCCCGCGACTAGATTTCCCTTTAAATGGAGATGCTGACGTCATAATGGATATTGTGTTTATATAATATATAAACTGCTGCTGCTTGATCTCGGAAATTGAAAAATAGATTAAGTTCAGATCTTTTAGTTAGCTACTATATATAGTGACCCGTTCCTGCTTAACGTTTTTATGACATGCCATAATATTTTTCAACTCATAAGCCGAAATAACTTCTCTAAATGATGGTGACCTCATGAATTTTTTTTGCGTAGTGTAGAAGACCCAAGCGGTCACACAGACAGACACGAAAGGTGACTTTATTTTTTAATATCCCTACATAAAAGTTTTCCTTTTTGTATTTTAGTAATATCAATGTGAATATTATTTGATTATTTCTCGAAGTCTGATCTACGCGGACATGCGTTATTATAATTATAGGTACTCGTAAGATTGTTAGAACTTAGCAGTAGTCAGGCAAGTGAGGGAACACGGGTGGGTTTTAGTCAGTTAAAGTCTGACACGCCCTCCTAGGGTGGAGCCCTAGAGCAGGAGAAGTTATTTGAAGATTTCCCACCCTCAAAAAAAACGTGTTACCTTGTTACATGTGTCCACCACTCTTGAAGCTAGTACCATAGGGGTAGGTACCAACCGCCCTCAGCACATTAGGGGAGAGCCACTAAAAGCTCCTATAAAACTCACCAACGCTTCTCCTGTGGCCACCTGTGGCCTACATGTTGCGTATCCCGTGGGTGATTAAGTTTGCTATCACACACGTGACAGGCAAGACCTGACCTCTGCGTGCCACACACTGTAATCTTTTCCAGAATACTTATCTACGTATAATTTAGACACATGACATATCATCACGCCTGTAAACCCGAAGGGTTACGCAGAGGTGTACTTAATTGTTTTTTTTATATATAATACATAAAATTATGTTTTTTATTCGAATATTTATTTCTCGACTTTCGTATTTGACAAACAGTGGTAGGTGACCACAGTTTGTCACTGCATCATCCAAAGGTTGACTGGTAAAAAATGCCTGCGGCTATTAAACACGCCTCCGTACCTTTCTGTGGGTGAACTACTAAATAAATAAAAAATAATAGTTTAAAAAACACGCTTTAAAAAAAAATGAAAAAAATAAAGGAAAAACCAACTGAAAAAATCACGCTTTTGTAGTTAGCAGACCTAAAAAATATAAAATAAATAATAGTTTTATAACTAAAAAATACGCTTTAAAAACCAAACTAAAAAGTAGAAAATAATTACAATAGACATTAATTGATTATAAAAATACCTCAAAAAGCACCCCACGCTTTTTAATTGAATTAAATTATTTTCTACTTTTTAGTTTGGTTTTTAAAGCGTGTTTTTTAATTTATTTTTTTTAATTATTGAATTGTCATCGGTCCTCGATAAGTTTACAAAGTTTAAATGAAATCTGACGGTTGAAAGTGGGTCAAAATCGCGCCCTAAGGACCCAGTTACAAACATACAAACAAACATACAAGTGAAGCTAATATAAAGCGTGTAATAAACATTACACGCTTTATAGTAAGTCCCATGTAATAGGGGCCAGCCTATTGCCATCGACCGGGCAAAAATCAAAACTCCGAATTGCTTTTGAAAAATTCCAGAAATAAAAATCCAATAACGGTTTGCCTGACCTGGGAATCGAATCCAAAACCTCATGCTTGCAGTAGTGCTTGCGACCAATAAACCAACGAGCCAGATATGTTTATGTTCCATGTAGTAGGGGGTGGATACCCCTGGTGTGGATACACCAGTGACCCAGCTGTGCCTCGCCACATCCCGAGAGTAACGAAGTAATTTCCCCTCATGCTTTTCATGTAGGACGTGACCACTAAATGTCGCTGTCACGTTTCCTAAACTCCGTAGCGGTCATCAAACTTATCTAGAACTCGCATAGCAACGACCTCTGGTCACCCATAACACAACCACACACGAATAAAACTAAGTGTAAAGTTGTACACTTAACTAATTAGGAGCCTTGATGGGCCTAAAGTAATGGAAACAAAACATTCGGCGTGGGTATAAGGTTTGTATGCATGAATCCATGTTTTGGTATTATGTTAATGGAATGTTAAGTGAAGGTCATGTGTCAATAGTTTACAAGTAAGTTTCTAGAAATATTAAGAAGGAGCAAGCGCACTTTCACATAACAACCCTCTTATTTATACACGTTGCTTAATGTTAGTAGATGCTTTTTTTAATTTTTTTCGGGTGGGAAATCATCAAATAACTTCTCCCGCTCTAGGTGGAGCGGGAGGTCGTGTCAGACTTTTACTGACTAAAACCCACCCGTGTTCCCTCAGTTGCCTGTGTGTCAGGGGCCGCGGTATCTCTTTCGAACAACCCGCACCCCTGGCAGGCATTGGCCCTTGCGGACCCCACCAGTTGGTGCTGACATCTCTTTGAGGCGCGTGTGGATCACAACGTGCCGTCGACCCGGGCTTGGTCCTTACCGGACAGCGAGCTACCCATTACTCGCCGCCCGCAAGCCCACGCCTACGATGGCCGGGAATCAGTCTGGGATTCCTGACGCCCAGGGCGTCTCCCGCGGCGACTACGGCCGTGAGGGCGCATATACTACCTCTCCCTCACGTGCGCCGCCTCCCTCTTCGCGAGCATTACTGCTTCGCAGAAGGAGGTGACGGCTAACCATTCACTCTCGCTCCATACCATGGCCTGCACTAGGGCCGGACGCGAGAGATCGCCGCCGCCGATCGCCTCCACGAGGAAACGGCAGTGCTCCGCCCAATCCGGGCAGACCTCCACCGTATGCTCCACCGTGTCCTTAGGACGATCTTCGCAATGGAAACACCCGGGCGTTTCCTCCCGCCTTATGCGAAACAGGAACCTCCCGCAAAAACCGTGTCCGGTGAGGACCTGCGTCCGGCGGAAGGTGAGGACGCCATGCCGCCTCTCAAGCCACTCTTCAAAGAGGGGACTTACCGCCGCTATCGTGGCGTGCCCAGCACTGGGTTGCGACAATCGCGCTCTCCATGTCGCCATGAGATCCCGCCGGAGCTCTGTCCGCTGCGCCGCGATTTCACGCGGCAGCGTTTGGCCTCCTCGCGTCACTCCCATGTTATGAGATGCTTAAACGTCAAAACTGTATGTTAAACAGTTGCTAATCACTACTTAACTTTAAGCAACGTTTATAAATAAGGGGGTTTATGTTTGGACTTTTAAAAGAGACGATGACTTCTGAATTTGTTTCGACATTTCTTCTCAGGGATCATGCAGCTAGGAAATGCCGGCGCCATCTAGTTTTTCAAATATTGACGTGTAAAAGTGTCTTAATAGATCTACTTACATAAATAAACAGTTCATTTCATTTATGTATACCTAATTATTATTAGCCATTAATGTCCCACAGCTGGGCAAAATCCTCCCTGCTCTCTTCCCACCTCTCTCTCTCCAGCTTTATTAAAGGAGTAGGTACCGCTCATCCCGCTTCACATTAAAAAAAAATCCGCGTGGTAATTGCATAACACAAGGACTGTTGGAATGGCTTTCATTTTAACAGTTTAACAATATTCATTGCGTTATTTTCACTGGTGAGCAGACAATTTTTCTGAACATATGAAGCAATGGTTTAGCAATATCCTACAAAATTATTCTGATTCTGTAACGCAATTAGAGTGCAAGTTTTTTGTAGAACTTTCAATTCTATTTATTGCATTCCGGGGACGCATTTTCGATCCATTATAGTTAGTGATGTACTGACTAGTCGGCCACATTTGTAGTCGGCGATTAGTCGACGACTATTCGGTTAAACCCGCCGACTAGTCGGCCCAATTTTACTCGTATTAATATGCTCAATTTTTTTAAAGACGGTGATTGAAATTAAATTGATCTCTTATTGATCTATAATTTTTTATTATAGAATCAGTTACAGTGCAATCTAGAATAGGACAGGAAATAAGGATAGGAAGAAACGCCGGCTTGCACGTAAACAATGATAGAATAAATGCAAAGTAAATAAAAACATGTCCCAACAATTACCGATGTTACCCAAACTCAACCGAAAGCAATGATCGGCTTGGCCGACTAGTCGGCCGAATAGTCAGCCATTTTACAGCCGAGCCCATCTCTAATTATAGTCTAACTTTTATCACGATGCGGTCCTTCATTGTAAGTTAATGACATAAAAAATTAAAAATGGATCTACCTAAATAACGACGAATTAAATTAAATCAAAACATATTTCTGGAAACCTACTTTACAACCCAGAGGTTGCACCTTAAGATCAATCAGGATACTTAAAAAGTACCACAATAATCATATGGTATAGGTATATAAATGTCACGATAATCTAGATTCGAGATAAACTAGACTAGACTAGACCTTGCTATACACTGAGTGACCTAATGACACAGAATACAGGACAATGATACAGTTGTGTCCAGTGTACTACATAGCTGACTGGCGTCACGTAACGACACTACTGATCCAGAATCAGTTTATCCTCATGCCTTCTCATTCTCAAGGGGGTCAGCAGCACCCTCATTGAGTAACACCGTACCTATCAGTCACAATCCAAATCATTTTGAAGGACACTGATAATCCATTACTTCATATTTACCTATGTTCGAAAAAATTGTCTGCTCAACAACGCAACGCAATGAATGTTTTTGAACTGTCAAAATGAAAGCCATACCTACTAGAAAGAAAGAAAGTAAGAAAGAAAAATGTTTATTCTGCACAAACAAAACGCACATTACAAAAAATAAAATAAGAAACAAAATGCACATACAATGTGGATAAAAAGCCCCGTTTTCAAGTTGTAAAAGTTACATAATATTATCTACTGTTAGTGTGTTGCACAGTTACCCCACTGGGTAGGAATTAACCTAAGGTGAAAGTAAAAGAGAGAGCAAAAAGATATAATTTATTATTTTATTTGGGAAAACTATTGAGAAAAATATCTGATTGGTGAATGTAGACGTCAAAGTCAAAACCTGCTACTGCAACTCTCATCTAGCTACTACCAGCTGCTACCAGCCACTCTGTGAAGATCGTCGATCTACGTATCCTGAAAGCATTACCTTACGTTTGCTGATTCACGATCTCCACAAGAACACGTCTCTCCCAATGGTCATTGGTTCTACGGCTAATATGGCCGGCCGATTGCCACTTCAGCTTGCTTATTCTGTGAGCTATGTTGTCAAACTTCGGTTCTCTGCTGGGTCAACAAAATAATGACAGTTCTTAGCGAGTATCCTGGTACCGCCATACATTGTAGGTGTGAGTTTCTGTGAGTTTTCGAGCACGGAATTATAATTTTTTTCGTGGCATTATTGGTTTGATACATTCGTCGTATTATTTTCTCTGTTTGGCAGCATTCTTTTTTGTTTTGGTTTGGCACCGACTTCAAAAACTAAGTAAATACCTACCCAGATAATTATTAATTTTCTTATCTTATTATTAGGTATTAATTCGTTTTTGGCAGAAATTTGCGTTACGGGGTAGGAATAGAGACGGGATAGGGACTGGATATAGGGGTGGCGTATATGTATAAAAAATAGTTTTGTGCTTTTCAGTGGGTCGGTTTTTTAAAGGCGGTTCCCTTTTTTTTTTAAAAAAAGAAAGAAATTAAATTGTTCAAGTTTTTATTTTGGTTTTCTTTTCTTTTTATTTTTACCCTATAATTACTGTCTCGTACAGTCACCAACTGTTGAGTCTGTAGATAATAGAGGATAATAATAGCCTGGTGATAATTATAGCACACCCATTGTACTAGCTGTCTGTGGTCACGTAGTTTTATGATAGGTACTTACTAAGATCTAAGTAAGTAAGAAATGCAGCAGGTTTGTTTGTTTCTTGTCTTTTTTGCAGGCAACAGTGGTGGTCGAAGAGTTGTAGGTCGAAGTTTCGAACCCAGAGAGGCACTTTCCTTAGTGTAGATTATTTCATCACCACTGATCTCAATACGGTGAAGGAAAACATCGTGAGGAAAACGGCATGTCCTAGAACCAAAACTTCGAAGACATGTGACATCTACTAACCCACACTGAGCCCGACTGGTGGATTACAGTCCACTCCCTGTGAAACAAACGAGGCCTTTGTCCCAGCAGTGGGGCATATTATAGGCTGTTTGTGCTCGTCATTTTTAGCTCACAACCATTTTACAATGCAAAAATCATAACATTCTTACTGGCAACTAGCCTATTCTTATTTTTTTTTATTTTTTTTATGGTATAATATTTCAATTTCATTAATAAATAGGTACATACTTATTAAACGAGATTAATGCAATGGCATACGAACATAATACATGTTTATAAAAGCGCATTTGAAGATATAACAAAAATTATCTAAATGTTAATTAATATTGTTTACGTCCAGCACAACATACCTACAGTCAGCAGCAAAAAGAAGTTTCAAATTCTTTATAATTATATAAAAGCGAAAAGTCACTCACTCATTCACTCACTGATTAAACACGAAATCTCAAAAACTACTGCACCGACGAAGATTAAATTTGGCACAGAGATAGATTATGAGTAGGCGACGTCAGCTAAGAAAGTATTTTAGAATTTTCCTCGTAAAGGGGTGAAAAAGGGGGTGGAAGTTTGTATGAAAAAACAAAACAAACAAAACTTCAAACTTGACGCGGACTGAGCCGCGGATAGCAGCTAGAAGCTTTATATATTAACTAGCTTTTGCCCGCGACTTCATACGCGTGGACTTTAGAATCAAGTAGATAATCATTTTTTTTGATAATATATAGCCTATTTTTTAAGTTAGACCTCTCGGAATACATCATTGAAAACTGCATTCAATTCCATGCAGTGGTTTTTACGTGATGCGGTAACAAACATACAGACAGACAAAAATTCTAAAAACCGTTGTTTTGGTTTCTGTTGCTCTAATAAAGACCCCCCATACTATTTTTTCTTCAATATCTTTAATGTACAGACATCAGCCTGTTACAATTTTATTATATGTATAGATGTCAATGTAGTGTGTGTATATCATTTATTTTGTTTTGTAATTTATTTACATTTAATAATTATATGTAATTATTTAATTATGGTCTTTTACACTCCATTTGACAGCAGTGAAAGGGTTAGTTTTGTTCACTTTTAAAACAACGTTAATCTCTTATTACCAATTTATTTTACTTTGTTTATTCTGTTGTCAGTACGTACCTACTCTTTATTAAAACAGCGCATCTTTGACGTACACAACACAATCTTTATTTGTACCACTCGCATAAAAGCACGTCGCATTCAATTTTTGCTTATTGAGACATCAAACTCTCAAACAAACGTGCGTCATGGAAGTCGAAACGGACACACGATTCGAAAGTTTTGTGACGATTGCAGATAACAATTACTTAGAACTCCAGCAATGTGATAAAGATATAATCAAGAAAGAAAGATACGTATCTTATAATGTCAACAAGAAAGTGTTCACTCCAGACGGTGGAAGCTTTCTCGGTATCCTGTGCGAGGTAGATATTAAAGGCGAAACAGCTACAGAGAAGAAAGAAACCAACATATTCATGAAGATCATCACTCCAGACGTACAAATGACTATAATATCTCTGCCCGAAGCTTATAAAAGTGAACTGTTTGTATACGAAGAACTGACAGGGATATTCACCGAACTGCAGGACGAAGTCTGCCTACCAATAGCACAGAGATACAAATTTGTCAAAAGCTACGACGAAAGTAATCCAAATGTGATTATTCTAGAAAATATGAGCAAAAAAGACTTCAAAACTAATTTTCGCATGGACGTAATTACATTACAATACGCTGAAATGGCAATCGCTGAATTGGCGAAATTCCACGCATTGTCCTTCATCCTAGAGTGTAAGCGACCGAATTATTATGAAAGAAAAATAAAAAAGATCAAAGCTACGTTTAGTTTCGACGCAGATTGGAACGGTTTTGTACAAAATATGTGTCAAATTACGTTGAATTATTTAGACGAAAACAGTCGGAGAAAGTTGGAAGATTTCATTCCCAATTTCAATGAGAAATATCGCAAATATTTGGATGGTAGGATGGCAAGGCTCTGTTTACGTCATGGTGACTACCGACCGAACAATTTATTGGTGAAAGAAACTGTAAGTATTTAGTTTCGTAATATTTAATTCTTTATAACATTCGTTCTGACAGCCCTAGAAATAAATAATATCGTAGAAAAAAGTTCTGTAATTGAACCCCATATTATACAGAAATATTAATACTGGTATTTTATATGCTTTCATTTCTTTTATCGGCATATAACAATCTAATTCAGTTAACAACTTCATTTTTGTTGTTGATACGCTATCTCCAATGGTCATAAGTCAACTATTGTTGATAATCATTTAAATGCCAATGTCAACTATAATTGTTTATAGTTTAAAGGGGCAAGTACTAATGCAAACTGTTTGAGGTGTATACAATACATATGTTTGTTTATGTTCTTTTGTCACCTCCATCAAGATCTTTAATAGCTTGACGGATATTGAATTGTAATGAGAAATTATTATTGGTATTAAAGCTGCTAAAAACCAACCATTCCAATGACTTTTAGTAAAGGAAACATCGTCATAAAATTAAAAGCAAGCGTTCTGGTGTGACTAATGCTTGTTCCTTCTCTGTATCATAAGAACACTCGAACACTCGTGCACTCGAAGTTGTGGACGAGTACGTTTACCTAGGACAAACTGTCCAGTTAGGTAGGTCCAACTTCGAGAAAGAGGTCAATCGTCGAATTCGACTCGGTTGGGCAGCGTTCGGGAAGCTTCGCAATATCTTCTCGTCCCACATGCCGCAGTGTCTCAAGACGAAAGTCTTCGACCAGTGTGTGTTGCCAGTGATGACATATGGAACCGAAACGTGGTCGCTCACAATGGGCCTCATAAGAAGGTTTAAAGTCACCCAAAGGGCAATGGAGAGGGCTATGCTTGGAGTTTCCCTGCGTGATCGAATCAGGAATGAGGAGATCCGCAGGAGAACCAAGGTAACCGACATAGCCCGAAGAATTGCCAAACTTAAGTGGCAGTGGGCAGGGCACATTGCACGCAGAACAGATGGCCGATGGGGTCGAAAAGTTCTGGAGTGGCGACCGCGCACCGGAAGACGTAAAGTTGGAAGGCCTCCCACAAGGTGGACCGATGACCTTGTGAGGGCCGCAGGAGTCCGCTGGATGCGGGAAGCACAGAACCGGTCGAAGTGGCGGAGCTTGGGGGAGGCCTATGTCCAGCAGTGGACGTCTTTCGGCTGAAATGATGATGATGATGATCATAAGAGGCCTTTGACCGGCAGTGAAACAAAAATTCTAATCTAGCTCTCTGCCTTTTATTTAATAGAAATGTATTTCTTCTGTCGTCAATATCTTCGTATTGCCACCTAATATTTACACTGTTTGACCCTTCCTCTTTACATTTTATTTCTATATCATTGTATCTTTATCTAAATTCATCGTTTTGTTCCAGAATGGCGTAGTCTCCGACTTGATCCCGATTGACTACCAGCTCATCTGCTATGGATGCCCTATCTTGGACTTCGTCTACTTCATCTTTTCATCAACAGACCAGGCATTTAGACGATACAATCTACTATACCTTAAGAATTTTTACTACGATAATCTAGGACGGTTTTTAAAGTATTTCTCTTTAGATGTTAGCAGTGTATACCCAAGGAATGACTTTGAGAGAGATTACAAAGGTATGCTAGATTACGGTTTAATGATTTCTGTTCTTTTGATTCCTTTATTGATGACTTCTGACAACGATGTGGACATAACTAAGGAGCCCTTGGCAGGTCTCAGTTTTAATGTAGATGATCAGTGTCGAAAGAGATTGGTGGGAACAGTGCAGGATTTTATTGAGTGGGGTTATTTGTAGAGTTTTTATTGGAAAGGATTATATACGAATATATTTTTATGGTTTATATCCCAATATGAAGATAAAGATGATGAAGAGATAATAGTTACACCAAAATAGGAAGAACTTTTCCTGATGCTAACAACATTGGGTGATACCATTCTTGTCTGGGCTAGGGTAGGCACTTTTTAAGAGGCCACAAGACAAAGTTAGTTAATAGTGATCTACGTGAAGAAATGGAGGAAGTTGAAATAAGTTGGTGCTAATAATCTGTATAATAAGATACTGTCATTAAATATATGTGTTATTGTGGTTATTGACTTGCAGTGTATTAGCTAGCAGAGCGGAGACTTTTTCTGTTTTTAGAGGCGTAGTAATAAAAACCGTTGCTGTCGTTTTCAAGCGTATAATGATTGTGCAAAAAGGATAAGTACATTGACAATATAGAAAAAGTGTCATAGACCAAATCTACATTATTATCATTGATTTCTTGTATGGAAGTGGTGCCATCTAACCGAGTTGAAGCCAATTAGCATGACGCCGGACAAGCGTGATTAATTTGGCGGACGAACCATCCTCATGCCTAGCTGTGGCAGTGTCGTCCGGTGGTCACAGATGGCGCTGCATTAACATACTGGCCCCCCTTGAGAGCCATAGCTGTCAACCTTGGCTGCCTTGTCTTCATCTTCTGGCGACGATGATGATACTGGGAGAGGGCAGATCTTCGAAAACGCCCTCTCGACGACGCCAGTTGCTGTCTTGATACGAGCAACTCTGGAAATGTTGTCTCGTCCCGGGTACGTCAGCAGTATTCGACCTAACCGCCATTTGAGGGGCGGTAGGTTGTCCTCTTTGATGAGCACCAAGGAACCGGGAGTGAGTGCACCCTGATTATCCTTCCATTTGATGCGTCTCTGTAGCTCGGAGATGTAATCTGTGGCCCAGCGCTTCCAAAAGTGCTGCCTGAGCTGCTCAACACGTTGGTAGCGGGATAAGGCATGTGAAGGCCTCGCCGTGATGTCTGCGCCAGCAGGAGCCGTCAGAGGCCGGCCTATGAGGAAGTGACCTGGCGTCAGGGGCGCAAGGTCATCAGGATCTACGGACATTGGGTGCATAGGACGGGAGTTCAGGACGGCCTCAATTTGTACTAAAACCGTGTTGAACTCTTCATAAGTTAAATGAGCCTTCCCTATCACGCGCGTTATATGGTGCTTGCAGGATTTGACTCCAGCTTCCCATAAACCGCCAAAGTGAGGTGCGTAAGGAGGTATAAATTTAAATTGTATTTGATTATTTGAAGCGTAATCAATAATACCTTGACAGCTGGTTTGCAAAAAATCTGAAAATTCCCTTGCTGCACCCACAAAGTTTCTACCATGATCAGAGTAAATGAGGGAAGGTTTCCCTCTACGGGAAATGAATCTTTTAAGAGCTAATATATAACTTTCTGATGACAGTGACGTCACAAGTTCTAAGTGTAATGCTCGTGTTGATAAACAAACAAATAAACATAGGTAGCATTTCTCTAACCTAGAACCTCTGCCCTTTTTGTTTAAGACATACATAGGCCCCGCGTAATCGACGCCACATTTAATAAATGGAAATCCTGATTGGAAACGTTCACTGGGTAGATTACCCATTATAGGTTGTATGGACTTAGCCTTCATTCGACAACACCTGACACACTGATGCACAACCTTCTTAGCTAGATTCCTACCTCCTATTATCCACCACATTTGTCTTATATGTGATAGTAAAAGCTGTGGACCGGCATGTAGCATATCAATGTGATTATGCCTGAATAAAAGTATAGTGAACTGATGTTTGCTACATAACAGCATGGGATGTTTCTGATCGAAGGGTAAGTCTGAATTGCATAACCTGCCCCCCACTCTCATATGGTGCCAGTTAAATGAAAATAAAATAAAAATGGACATTGTAGCTACACACAGATACAATAAAGACTTCGGAAACTTCTGGAAAGAAACTAATAAATTAAATTATAAATGTAGTCTCCCCTTATCCATAAATGGTGATCAGAATCCTGTTAATATTGCAAATATGTTTGTAAATAAATTTAAT
The DNA here is from genome assembly GCA_947359405.1 of Antitype chi. Taxonomy (NCBI): domain Eukaryota; kingdom Metazoa; phylum Arthropoda; class Insecta; order Lepidoptera; family Noctuidae; genus Antitype; species Antitype chi. Next base: position 2,400,910 of record OX375823.1, read on the forward strand.
CCGCCTCCACCGTCACCTCCGACCACTACTGTCAGCTGTTCGAGCGTGTCGCGCTCAGCCCATGGTGGCGCGGACACCCCGCCGCCGCCGCGGCGCGCGTCGCTGACGGCGGCGAGCGCCGCGGAGGCGGTGCCGTCCGCTAAACTTAGTGAGTTACACGTCACAGCGGAGGATGTATTTCAATGTGTTAAAGGTATGAAACGTGGCAAGTCCCCGGGTCACGATGGGCTCAGTGTCGAACACGTTTTGTTTGCACCTGAAGTGGTATTGGATAAAATTGCTTCCTTATTTAATCTTTGTATTGACCACAGTTACTTACCTCAAGACTTTATGAAAACCACCGTTGTACCCATAATAAAAAACAGAACCGGTGATGTGTCCAGTCTGTCTAATTACCGCCCAATATCACTAGCAACTATATTATCAAAAATTTTCGAAAACCTGATTATGAAACACTTAAGTGAAACGAACATTCCGCTTAATAACGCACAGTTTGGGTTTCGTCGGGGCCTGTCCACTGACCTAGCTATCTTTGCTCTGAAAAATACTATCTATAAATACTTAAGTAGAAATACAACAGTATACGCATGTTTTTTAGACCTCAGCCGAGCTTTTGATACAATTAATTACAATATACTTTGGAACAAGTTGAGACAAACCCATGTGCCGAATAAAATAGTAGACCTGTTTGAATATTGGTATAACAATCAAAGCAACCAAGTCAGATGGGATAACGCCTTTTCGGAGACGTATAGGCTGACCAGTGGCGTGAGGCAGGGTGGCTTGACTTCCCCGGTGCTATTTAACCTATATGTCAACGACCTGCTCGAGGAGCTGAGCAGCACCAGAGTCGGATGCCATATTGGCGGTGAATGTTTAAATAACCTCAGTTATGCAGATGACATGGTTCTGCTCAGCCCCTCGGCCAACGGCCTCAGAAAACTCATTTCCATTTGTGAGAATTATGCAGCTCGACACCAATTAACCTATAATGTTAAAAAGACAGAAGTAATGATTTTCAAACACGGCAATGGCCCTAATAAGATATTGCCAATTACTTTGTGTGGTTCAAAATTAAAAATAGTTAGTCAGTTTAAGTATCTCGGACACATCATAACGGAAAATTTAAAAGATGACGATGACCTGGAGAGGCAAAGACGTAGCATTGCATGTAGAAGTAACATGCTAAATAGACGTTTCTTCCATTGCTCGAAGCAAGTAAAAATAACTCTGTTCCAGGCCTACTGTCAGTCGTTCTACACCAGTCAACTTTGGTACAAGTACACGAAGAGTGCATACAACACTCTTCGTGTACAATATAATAACGCGTTTCGGGTCATGCTCAACCTGCCCTGGCGGTGTAGTGCGACTGAGATGTTTGCTGAGAGCAGAGTAACCGACTTCTTTGCGCTCATGGGGAAGCTCAGGGCGTCGTTCTTTTTGCGTGTGGTGGCAAGTCAAAATACTGTTGTCAAAGCTGTTTTTCATACTGTGCATTTAACGAGGGAGACAAAATAAATGTACTCAGCATTGTTACGGGGTATATTTGTTTTGGCTTCCTTGGTGTGACATGGTGGGTAGTTTTATTGTTATTTTTATTTTCTTTACTGTTTGTATTTATGTTCGTTTGTTTATTTTATCTTTAGTTTATCTTTTGTTTTAGAATAAGTTTTCAATTTTAATTTTATGGGTGCTAATGCCTGAAATAAACGATTAATAAAAAAAATAAAAATATACTATTTTCATCCAAAAAAATATTTAATGAACATAGTTTACTAGAGGATTTAATTTTATGTTTGTTAACTAAGGCACTATATTCACTTGGAAAGGCTTCTAGTTGCGCAATTCTAGTTAGAAACATTAGTGACTTATTTAATTCCGCGACTGATAACGTGCTCATGTTGCGCTCCGATTTATTTTTTGCACGTAGATTGTTTACAAAACGAAACACATATGCATAAACGCGTTGTATTTTTATAAATGAAGAATATTGATTAAAATTAATTATATTATTAGTAGGATTATTATTGAACATACAAACTGTATTCGATTTAAGTTCTGGCAAGTTATCGCAAAGTGGAACATCACATTGTTTATCCCAGTTGGCGACCGCATTCAATAAAAAATCTGGTCCGTGCCACCACAGATTTGACCTACCTAGTTCAGCCAAGGTCGTACCACGCGATAACAAATCCGCAGGATTGGACTTGCCATCAACATGACACCAAATGCCCTTACCTGCCATCAGGTCATTTATTTCTATTATTCGGTTTTGGACGAAAACCTTTAAGGAATGCGGTGACATCCTTATCCAACCTAACACTATTGTTGAATCAGTCCACATTACGATCTTGTCAAAGTTAATGTGCATAGATTTTATTATCTTAGATTGTAATCTAGCACCTATTAGCGCACCGCACAATTCCAAACGTGGAATGGTAATTGGTTTGATTGGAGCGACGCGAGTCTTAGAACATAACAGCCGGACTGTTACGTCATCATTACCATTAACTGAACGTATGAAAGCGCATGCACCGTAGGCCGTCTGACTGGCATCAGAAAATACGTGTAGTTCCATACGATCTGGGGAATTTCCTACCACGTGACGAGGAATCCGAAGTTTATGTAAATCGATTAATGAATGAACGAATCTATGCCAGCTTATCAAAACATCTGGTGGTAATGAGTCATCCCAACCTGTTTTGCATAGCCAGAGTTTTTGCAATAGCGCCTTTGCTACTATTACAATAGGGCTTAACAAACCTAACGGGTCGTATATTTGAGACACAACTGATAAGATAGAACGTTTAGTTATTTTAGATGTGTCAGATTTAATTTTTGTAGTAAAATGAAGTTGATCACTGTGGTTTAACCAGCCCAATCCTAATGTTTTATTAGATTGGTTCTCGTCTAACATTAATTCTTTAGAATTTTCACTCTGTTTGGAATCTGAGGCCACTTCAGGTGAATTGAAAACCCACTTACGCAGCGGAAAACAACCAGAGTTGAACACATCAGAAACCTGTTTACAAAAGTGAGATAAATTCGATTTATTGTCGTCGCCCATTAATAAATCGTCGACGTACATATTTTCTAATATTATTCTCGAGATTTCAGGATCATCACAATCTAGTCCCAGCTGACGGACACAACGTATACTTAAGTAGGGCGCAGACGCTGTTCCATACGTAACGGTGTTAAGGCGGTACACACTGAGGGGATCGGACTTATTCTCACGCCACAAAATCAACTGTAACTTACGTTGATCCTCATGTATGGAAATCTGCCGAAACATTTTTTCAATATCAGCACATGCAACATACCGATATTGCCTGAATCTCAAAAGAATAACAAACAAATCATTTTGAAGAGGAGGACCTGTCCATTGGATATCATTGAGTGATTTTCCGGACGACGTTTTTTGGCTCGCATTGAAGACCACCCTTAATTTTGTCGTAATGCTGTGCTCACGGAAGACGCCATGATGAGGCAGAAAGTAACACGGCATAGGGTAATCCTCAACACGAGTCATATGTCCAAGTCTCTCGTACTCTCGCATAAAATCAACGTACATGGACCTATAATGCGGTTGACGTTGTAATTTATTTTCCAGGGACATAAATCTATTTTTAGCTACATTGTAACTATCACCAAGGTTATTTGGCGACTCCTTAAGCGGTATTCTAACCGAGAAACGACCGTTGTCGTCTCGCTTAGTAGTATCTTTAAATAATTGTTCACATAAACGATCTTCAGAACAAACCGATTTTATACATGGCGAAATTTCTTCAATTTCCCAAAACTTTTTTAACTGATCGTTAACTTCTAATTCTGATACTTGGCCGAAATTACACTGCACCTGATTTATGCGCAAGCTCTCAGTGTGTACCGGACCTGAAACTATCCATCCCAGCTTCGTATTATTCAAATACGGACCACTGGGTAACCGAATTCTACCTTCAAGCAATAGATCCCAAAAATAGTTTGCACCAATTAAAATATCTATTTGAGAAGGTGTGCAAAACAAAGGATCAGCGAGATCGATATTTGCGGGTATATTTAAATTACTAGTTAATCTAGAAGCGGGTAATGTGGAAGTTATTTGCGGTATGGTCAAACAATGTATTCGTATTGCGTGATTATTCTTTAAAGAACGTAATTTTATGTAACAAGTTTCGTTCGTTTTTGTAACAGTTTGACCTATACCACTGATTTTATAAGTGGACTGTAATGTTTTGGCGCGAATTTTTTTACATAATGAACTCGATATGAGGCAGTGCTGGCTACCGCTGTCCAGTAAAGCACGAGCTCTGATATACTGGGAATTATTATCTGCAGCAATTTCTACAACAGCGGTCGACAGCAAAACCGGTTCTAAAGTGGCGTGTATTGTACTAGAGTGCAAACTAGATGAAGAATTACAAGCTACGGGTTGCGACTGAAGATCAGAGGCAGCATGAGATACGGCAGACACTAAGTCTCCATTGTTAAGAACCTCATGCAACAATGAGTTGTGTTTCTCATTACACTGCCTACAAGGTCCGAAAAAACAGTCTTTGCTGGAATGACCCACACGTAGACAGTTTGAGCACAGATTTTTGCACTCAACTAGATTTAGTTTATCCTGCGGGGATAAACTTAAGAATTGACTGCAAGCATAAACAGGATGGTTACCCTCACACTTAGCACACACGCGCTTAGATCTATTTTTTTTGTTGTTATTCGAAGACTGATTACTTTGTGTAGACACAAAAGTTTGAACCTTTGATGTCTGTTTTCTATTGTTATCTTGAGATACCTTTCCATTCGAATAATTAGAATGATTGGCTTTAACTAAGTCTAAGACTTCAGCCTTTTCCTTTAAAAAGGTAATCAATGTGTCAAACTTTAAGGATTCGTTGGAGGTTTTGATAAAATTAATTTTGTATTGCTGCCAGTCCTTATCTATGGCCGCATCAAACTTAGACACAATGATATAAATTAGCAAAGTATCCCAATGCTCAATGGGTTCCCCTAACATTTTTAATGCGCGTAGATTTTTTAAAATTGAATCAACCATTTTACGAATATAAGCTGCTGATTCTTTTGTAAGGGGTTGTACAGAAAAAATAGATCTAACATGATTATGTACTAGCAAATTTTTATTATCATACCTACCCTCGATCAGTTCCCAAGCTATTTTGTAATTACTGGCAGAAAATTCTAGAGATTTAATTACCTGAAGGGCATTACCCGTAAGAGCAGACCTTAAATAATGGAATCTCTGTATATCATCTAGCTCTTCAGAGTTGTGAATCATTGACAAGTATGTATCTCTAAATTCTAGCCAATTTTCATAAGAACCATCGAATGAGGGCAACGATATAGTGGGCAATTTAACCAGTAACTTGTTTTTGCAGTTATGAGAATGATCACTACTAGTACCAGTAACCTTTTGGTTTTCTAACAGACACTCAATAGTAGACATAGCACTGTAATAAGAATTTTCAAACATTTCACGTTCTAATAACTGTTTAGCATATTCCTTTTCGTCTACTAATTCCTCAATAGCATATTGAATAGTACTAAAGTTTTGAAATAAGGTAGCTGCCGACAGCTGACGTAGCTTTAATTCGTTTATTTGTTTGGCAGTTAACTCATCTATATTTGAAAAGGAATCTACATTTTTCACAAACAGCGTCAAACTACCCTTAATGGGACCCCGTTTTTTCACCAATTCCTTAAACGCCTCACTCATATTGACGATTTATGGAAAAAAGGAGTACTTACGGTTTTCCTGCAAGCACTGTGGTGAATAATGCGCACCACACCCGTTGTTCCTTTAAAGATATGAGGAGATTTTAGTACAAATAGGACAAAGGTGTATGTAGGGTAAGGATTTGGAAAGGTCTTACGCCCCTGAGTGATGCCACTCCTCCTGGTCGGCCGCTTGTGGTCGTATTTCTCCAGGATATTCTCCAGGCTGGTCGCTGGTGATCGCTTTAGATCCGGCTCGAAGGACCAAATGTTATTGTGGTTATTGACTTGCAGTGTATTAGCTAGCAGAGCGGAGACTTTTTCTGTTTTTAGAGGCGTAGTAATAAAAACCGTTGCTGTCGTTTTCAAGCGTATAATGATTGTGCAAAAAGGATAAGTACATTGACAATATAGAAAAAGTGTCATAGACCAAATCTACATTATTATCATTGATTTCTTGTATGGAAGTGGTGCCATCTAACCGAGTTGAAGCCAATTAGCATGACGCCGGACAAGCGTGATTAATTTGGCGGACGAACCATCCTCATGCCTAGCTGTGGCAGTGTCGTCCGGTGGTCACAGATGGCGCTGCATTAACAATATGTTTTCAAAAATATGCTTGTTGTTTAAGTTCTATTTTATTAAGTTCGCAAAGAGTCCATTGTTCATTTAAATGTTTGAAATGGCGAACATGTTGGCTGTTAGTAATTAATCTATCAATCAATCTAGCCTCTTCCTGAATGTGTTGGGATTGCCTTCCAGTCTAACTGGATGCAGCTGAATACCAGTATTTAAGGGCCTACGTCCCGTTTGGTAGCGTAACACGGTCACTTTATGAACCCTACTGCTCATTAACGGCTTGTCTTGAAGATTTGAAAAATATATGATTTTGCTATAGATTCATATAGATCATTTTGCCCGAAGTACTTTTTTTGTATGGTTAATACTTTTGCTGTAAAAAATATTTTCCAACACGCAATATTTTGGCTTCTATTCCGTACTCCTACTAAACGGCTTCGTTATTTGGAAAAAAAAGTACACTGAAAAATAGATAGTTAGAGGTACCACAGAATCGCCGAAGCACAATTGTAAATTAATCAAAGGAATATCCCCATTTTGAGATAAAGGCTCAGAGGGGCCCTGCGCGGGCGCGGGCGGCAGTGGTGCTCTAGCATACAAACGGGAGATGAGGATACTATGGCCCTTAACCCACTTCAGAAAGGTTCTCAATTCGTCTGTATGTTTTATTTTTGTTGCGTTTTTTAAATATTTTCCTCGATATCTATTTCAAAAATGCTTTAAATAATAATAAAATCGTTAATTAATAAATGGGACACGATTACAATAAATACCTTATCAAATAAAATAGAGCACAGTTGCTAATTTGGCTGAACTAGGTTGAACCTGTGCTTCAGGCTACAAAATGCAAAAATACTTAATTAACAATGTGTATGAAGTAATAACTAAAATAGAACTAAGACGAACACAAGTAAAAATGCATGTAAGCAGTTTTATTTGCACACAACAAGTAGATCTTCTGTCTGTGCATAATCAAAGGATAGTACAATGTTTAAGTACAATTTTTTACAGCTATCGTAATTTAATTAATAGATACTTAGTTTTCTATTTAATCTATTGTACAAAAATGGGCCTAAGAATGTATAAAATCGTTCTACAAAGACATGTTTTGAGGTTGCATTAGTTATCCATACTATATCATTATGTCTCTTGTTAGTATTGTCAGCATTGTAGGTAAGTATGGAGAGCTGTTTTAATACTAAGTTCATAATGAAAAGCTGGCGAACAGTGAGTACATTGCAGGATTTATATAGCAGATCTGTAGGAAAGAAGAAGGGATGGAAGTTTTCTACCTTCAAAATTGCTCTCTGAGCTCTTTCATGAGGGAAAAAAATAGTTTTAGGTGCACCACTCCAAGAAGTGATACAGTATTGAATACTTGATTGACATAGGGCCATTAAACTTGTGTGATTAATTTTGAATTTACTAACCTCCGCAATTTTAAAAAAAACCCATATTATATTAGTTTGCGTACTCTTTTAGTTAGATTTATGGATACAGTATGCTCTCGGAGGGGTGTCACATAAATTTTACTAACTTGGCTTCGGTCGTTTTTGCGTTAGCTTTGATAATAAGTATTTAATCTACTTCTGTACCTTGATGATGTTCTATAATCTACTATGTCACTGTCATTTAAAAAGTGAAAAATTTATTTATTTTCTGGCAAAAAAGAATATTTCACACGTCTTTGGATCTGTAATTTTTTTTGTGACCGACTTTCGAAATTAAAGTTAAAGTTACTCACTCACTTTGTTGTGTTTTTTTGTTTGTTTTGGAAATCAGTTGATGTTTTTTACGAAAAAGTTTTTTATTACAGCCTATCTGACCTCCACAACATAGTTACTGAGTTTTACGATAACCTTTGGTAAGATTAGTTGTCAGACTTTTGGGCTGTCTGTTAGTACTAAGATGTTAAATATTATTTATTAAACATTATTATCATACTAAATGAGTACTTTCAATTACTCGTATAATGGTAGAGATGGGATCGTAGACAAATAAGTAGATCAGGTTTTACATTTTCTATGAAATATTGAGGCCTAATTACTTGCATGTGGTGCCGGACGTCCATTCCGTGGGTGTCGTAGGAGGCGACTAAGGGACTTACTAGAGAATGGGCAGCAGCGTTCTCTAGGCATTGTACCACCATATTACGATTGCCAACCCGCCTGCCAAGCGTAGCGATTATGGCACCCCCCCCCCCCCCCTCCAAAATCAGTCGAGGTCGCCGTGCTTGGGGGACCTATAACCAGCAGTGGACGTCTTTCGGCCGAAATGTATAAAAATGAATGAATGAGGCCTAATTATCAGTTGTGTAATGATCATAGGCAAACCATAGTGTGTGTCTCGTTGGTCTGGTGATCGATTCCCCATAACATACACATTAACGCACTTTTTTTTGAGGGTCGGATATCATCAAATAACTTTTCCCGCTTTGGGTGGGGCAGGAGGGCGTGTCAGACTTTTACTGACTAAAACCCACCCGTGTTCCTTTAGTTGCCTGTGTGCCAGGAGCCACGGTATCTCTTTCGAACAACCCGCACCACATTAACGCCCTAGAGCTGCAATATACACTTTCACCTTTAATTGAAAAACAGTTCTCTGGTGTCTTTTTGGGTTTTCCGTCTCGAATTTCTCAGTAGCAGCCCGAAGTCTAGTTTTGTTCCCAGTTGATGGCTATAGGCTCGTCCCTTATTACATGGGAGTTAAACATAACTGGCGAAATGTGAGTGTACTATGGATAAAACTCTGCCCAACCGTTTGGGGAAACAAAGCGTGATGTTACGTATATGTTGTAGGTCTCTGAAGTAAGGAAAGTAATAATATACGTCAATATTATAAAACAAATAGCAGTCATAATATTGTTCGCCGATTTGCTCTTTCTTCCCCGTAAGGGGAAAAGAACGAAGTCTGTGAACCCTACTTAATCCCCTAAGGGGACGAAACGTAATAGAAAACATCGCAAAAAACGCAAGTTCATTAAAATAATTCAGGTTATGTTATCCTGTTGTCTAGAAAATAACGTTTTGGGAAGAAAATCTGTTAAAAGGTTTAAGGAAAGAAAACTTGGTAGAAAGACGTGGTTTGAGGGTTCCGTATCAAAAGGGTGGCAACGGGATCCTTTTACTAAGCCTCCGCCCGGCTGTCTGTCAGCGGGCTGTATCTCATGAACAGTAAAAGGTGGATCTTTTCAGGAGATACAAAATTTTAATGGTGTACCATAAATAAAATTCAACAACGGGTATACAGATATTTCTATTGCCGCTATAAATACAAATAATAAAAATTCAATAAAAATAAATACCATACACGAAACTTTTTTCATATATGTTGGGTTGTATTTTTCGTGTGCGAGTGCAACTTGCACTTGGCCGGTGTTTTTAAATAAAATCTCTATAATTATAAATGATCCGTACAAATCCTCGAAAGAAGATCATCTGAACCGTACTTATCAGTCATCATCATCGTTATCATCATTCTACAGCAGTCCACTACTGGACATAAACCTCTCCAATTGTACGGCTCTTAGCTCTAAGCTTTTGTTAACACCTTTGTTTTACATGGTGGAACGCAAATTATATGAATAAGAATTGCACGCCATTCGGGTCGATTCTCGTAACTCGTTCTCCCCTCTACCAGTCACCCTGCGAAGATCATCGCTCCACCTAGCCTGAGGGCGTCCGACCTTACATTTCCTGAGTGACGGTCTCCACTCAAGAACACGACTACGCCAACAGTTATCGGGTCTATGGCTAATATGGCCGGCCCATTTCCATTTGACCTTGCTTATTCTATGAGCTACATCGACTACTTTTGTTCTCTGCGGGATCACTTCCCCCTGCCGGATTTCAGATTCTACTCCTCAGAGGGACTCCAAGCATAGCTCATTCCATAGCTCACTGAGTGACCTCGAATTTATAGACTAGCCGTACCGTGAGTGTCCACATTTTGACTCCATAAGTCACACTTAGACTTATTCGTACTAATTGTTAAAGAAATCAGCTCTGCTTGTTTTCACGAATTTAATTTATTATGGAAATTCAAGAAAGTTTTGTGTATTGAATATATTTCACTCCAAAGAAAGGAGAACTTAAATAACTTACGTACTCTGTGTATTAATGGTACCTAAACTCCTTGTCTGATAACGTAACTACTTTGCACTTATTCTCATCGATAACCAACAAAAATCATTATCGAAATAAATCTCATTAGTACGGGTTCTAAATCTCTCTATGTTATAGTCAAGTGAAATAAAAAGGTTTAATAAACATTAAATACATTAAGTTTATTAATCAAAGATTTCAAATGATTTCCGTAACTCCATCAAAGGTAACCCCAGTGTATAAAATCGTCGACAATACCACGAAATCGGTCAGTGAATCTGTTATCAACTTTAAAAGATAACGTTGACAGCGTCTCGTTTGTGACATCAGGTGCATCGTCCTCAGCAGCAAACAAAAACGGAACATAAAAAACGTTTATCATCAAACCAAAATCTAGCTTCTGTTTATAAACTCTCTCAAATTCCTTTCTAGGAAAAATCATTCCAATTTCTAGTTCAAAATAACCCAGAAACGTTTGCATAGCTTCATAGTATATGTCCTTTAGGTATAACAAGTGATTCTTCCTAAATTCTTGGTCAGTTCCATTGAAAATGAAGTACAAAAAGTCCAGTACTGGACAACCGTAATGACTTATTTGAAAGTCAATCGTTATAACTTCTTTTAGGTCTCCATCCTGAAAGCAATAGTTTTTGATAATCAGTATAAAATCAACTCTAGATTTTTATTTTCAACACGAGATTATTAGAAAGTAGATTTGTAAACAAGTTGTGCCATAACTCACTCTTAAAAAATTAAAAATTAAAAATACATATTTCATCAAAGCACGTTCCAATTGCTAAGTGGAAATTTATTTACAATGTTAAACAAAATGTTTTGGGCGGAGATTTTACACAAAGTATTTCGTTTTAAATATTTTGTTTTATTTTATTTTGTTTTATGTTATTTTTCCATTGTTTTTCCTTTTGCTAGTTAAGATAGTCATAGTATTTGGGTTAGTACCCACCAACATACTTGTATCTTCCAATCTTAATGTAGCAATGTGTCAACAGTCGTACTTTATTGTTTACCTATTTTGATAGCTGCATTTGTATAAGGTTTTTCTTTTTTCTTTCGCTACTTCTAGCTAGCCTAGCTCTATCAATGCCGTGAAACTCTGTTATTGGCTTAAGAGATATTTGTTTTTCATAACTCATGTGAATTAATTATAAGCTGTTGAGTTTCCTAATAATAAATAAAATGAATATCGAAAAGCCTTTTCCATTCTATGTTGGAATTGGCTTCCAGTTTAACGGGAAGCAGCTGAATACCAGTATTTTACATGAAGCAACTGCTTAACTGATCTCTACAACTTAGTTACTGCGTCATACGATACGTTAAGACTGGTTATCAGACTTTCGGGCTTCTGATGATCTTTACCTGATAGATCGACCCGTGCGTCTATGATTACTTAACCACCAGCTCCTCTTTAAAATAACATAATAATGATAAATTCAACTTACAACTTCTTTAGCCATGACATTATTAAGTTTATAATCGCCATGACAGAGAGTTCTAACCCCCGATGTATCATTCATATACTTAGGATAATCGTTCACTTTCTCCAATATTTTCTGTCCTACTTTCTGCTTTACATCATCTTCCAAACAATTTATGGAATAATTATAGATGTTTTCAACAAATCCATACCAGTCTTCTTCAAAAATAAAGGGTTGTTCCATCGTTGCAATGTTTTCTTTAAAATACTTCGGTCTTTTTTCTTGTAGGACCATTGAAAGACCATGAAACTTGGCAAGCTGTTCTACACAGAGTTTAGCATAATCTAAAGTAACTGTTTCCATTCTGTTATAAACTTTAAAACCTCTTTTTCCTAAGTGTTCAAGAATTATAGATCTTGGATTGCATTCTTCATAAGTCTTGGGTATTTGGAATCTTTCACTATGTGGAATATTGGCTTCATCTTGCAACTCTGCATATATTTTAAAAACTTCTGTGTAAATAAATGCTTCTCTTTTAAACACGCCTGACACTGAGTAAATTTTCATCAGCTCGTTTTCAGGAATATTCTTGACAAATATATTTAATTCTTTAGCACCATCTTTAGTTTCTCCTTTTACATCTATTTCATAAAGAATGCCCATAAAACCACCGCCAGATGGCGTCAATTTCTTACTTATAATTTCATGGTCTATAAATCCCTCACTTTTTGCTATACTTTCCATCCATTCTTTCATCTTTGGAGGCAAAATCTCAACAACCATATTCACTTCACTGGGATTTTCCGTTTCTTCCTTTTTTTTTCGCAAATAAATATTTCAACGTTATCTACAATCCGTGGGACTTGTTTATCAAATCTTAATCTGATAAAAGACACAAAATAAACAGCAGATAAAAATAAAAATCTTTAAAAAGAAATTCACTAAGTAAATATTCAAAATTCGTATCACGTAGTAATATTATTATAGTCAACACAAACTATGTTAAAATGTAAGCGGTTAATAAAAAAAATCAATTGATTACATACACCACACAACGTGACTCACGAATCAATGAAACCGGAATGAGCGAGAAGGACGCGTGCGACACAAACGATGACGAATTGTTCGGTTATCACCGGAATCTTTCGGCTGCGAGGCGACTTCTTAGTTTTTCAGCTTTACAATTTATATCATTTTCAATACCTTTAGCGTTAACAGATTAATATGGGTCGTTATAATAATATATTTATATAAATATATATATCTATATACAACATAAACACAAGTTTTCATCATTGGTGTTTGTATTAAGGTTCACTTTTGCTTGTTCGGGTTTTTGATAAATTAAATACGTGTTGTTTGAAAGCAAGTGTATTGGCGACTAACTAAACATTATAATAAGACATGCTTTTAAAGGGAAAATAAAGTACGTATACATATAGCTAAGTATGTGGATCTCAATCCAACATACCGCCCACCAAAAGGACTTTAAGTTCTTTTATAATCACAATTAAATCACAATTAAATTCCAACAAATTATCTTCTAAACAATCAAGTACCTAACTTCAAATTGTCATTCTAAAGCACAAAATAGTACAAACGTAAATTAATTTTAAATGAAATTCTAACTATACCTACTAAAATAATTCACAATATCTCAATAATTCAAGAGAAACTAAGTAGAATCAACTGGTAATGCACATAACTTGGTAATAGTTCTCTTAATTATAGAACCTCCACTTTTCACACTATACACCCTCGTGTTACCATCCATGCCTGGATGTTTATCTGAGATGTGTCCTAAGGACCATTTGCTGGGTGGTTGATTTTCAGTCTTGATCAACACAATATCCCCTATTGCGAATTCCCTTTCTTTCTTCATCCATTTAGGACGCTGCTGAAGCCTAGTCAAATATTCCTCTTGCCAGCGTCGCCAAAAGTCATGAAGGACCTTTTGGGTATGTTGCCAGCGTGACAAATTATGAACCTTCACAGCTTGCAGATCAGGTGAAGGTACTACAATCGGTGGTTCTCCAATCAAAAAATGGCCAGGAGTTAATGGATCTAAGTTTTCTGGGTCGGTGTTATCTAAAGGGCACAACGGGCGTGAATTCAGACAGGCTTCTATCTGGCATAATATTGTAGTCATTTCCTCGAACGTCAGGTGACTTGTAATAACACGTTTTAGGTGGTACTTAATCGACTTCACGCCTGCTTCCCACAATCCTCCAAAGTTTGGACTATATGGTGGGATGAAGTGAAATTGTGTGCCATCTGTAGCTAGCGTGGATGTAACTTCACCTGCCATCTGTGCTTCATTCCACAAATCATGAAGTTCTCTGTTTGCACCCACGAAGGTTTTACCGTTATCACACCACAGGTGGACACATTTACCTCTTCTGGCAACAAAACGTCTGAAGGCTGCTATAAATGCCTCTGAAGTGAGGTCTCCAACTAGTTCTATGTGGATTGCTTTAGTAGACATACATATGAAAATTGCAACATATGTCTTCTTAGTTTTGTTGCCTCTTCCTTTAGATACTAGTGTTTGGAACGGTCCTGCAAAATCTACACCGCTATGCAGAAACGGTCTAGTCGGAGTTACTCTTTCCACCGGTAAGTCTCCCATTATTTGTCCTTTCGTTGTGGCATTCATTCGAGCACATTTCATACATTTATGAATATGTTTCTTCACCAGGGATTTAGCTCTTACAACCCAGTATTTAAAGCGCAAGTGACATAACATCAACTGTACTCCTCCATGAAGTGTTTTGTCATGTGTATCAGCAATTATAAACGGTATCAGTGCGTTTCTATTTCCCAGGATCATAGGATTCTTCTTATTATCAGGTAAGTTAGCATGTCTTAAGCGACCGCCCACCCTGAGTACTTTTTTCTCGTCTAGGTATGGATTTAGACATCGCAGCTGACTGTTTTTCTTAACTTGTTTTCCTATTTTTATTCTATCTATTTCTTCCTGAAATTCTTCCTCTTGAGCCTTTTTAATACAGATCTGTAGAGTATCTTCTAATTCTTGCGTTGTTAAATTCTGATTTTCACTGTTTATATTCTTCTTATAGTTTAAAAATCTTCTACAGTAAGTAATCGCTTTTATTAACTCTGTTAATGTTTCAAAATTCTCAAATTGTGATATTAAAGTTGTTTCAGGTTCTTCAATCCGTTCTGCATTCAGGTAAGTATTGATTTTAGTTTTCTTCATTTCCAAGTCTGTTTCTGTTATTTCATGTTTAATATTTATTTTTGTTTCAGATAACCAGCCCGGTCCGTGCCACCATAAGTTACATTTCATCAAGTCGGATAACAACATTCCTCTAGATGCCAAATCAGCGGGATTTTCATGTGACTGAACGTGGAACCAGTGCTTGTTATTAATGTTTTCAACAATTTCGACTACGCGGTTTGTAACGAAGGGTTTCCACCTGTTAGGTTCACCACTAAGCCATGCGATAACAATTGAAGAGTCAGTCCATGCGTACATTTGTTTTGTGGGTATTCTCATTGATTCTCCAACCTGCTTCATTAATTTTGAAAGAAGTAGGGCACCACAAAGTTCTAGACGAGGTAACGAAATGGTTTTCAATGGTGCTACTCTTGTTCTGGCAGCTATCAATTTTGTTTTAATCTTGTTGTCTGAAGTTTCAATTCTTAAATAGACCGCCGCTGCATATGCACGCATTGAAGCATCGCTGAATCCGTGAACTTGTAGTTTGTCTTTGTTAACTGTCATCGTACCAAGCCATCTCTCTATTTGTATTTCAGTTATGTTAACGAGGTCTGATCTTATTTCTCTCCATTCTTGTTCTAATGTATTACTAACTTGTTCATCCCAATTAACTTTTTCAAGCCAAAGCTTTTGTATTAATATTTTAGCCATAACAGTACTCGGTGCTATCCAACCCAGGGGATCAAACACTCTTTGTATATCAGATAATATGCTTCGCTTTGTTATGGATTTGTTTAGTGGTGTAAATCTAAGATTATATTGAAACTGGTCTGTTTTTAAATTCCATTCTATTCCTAATGCTTTGAGAGTTCCATCGAGGTTTAAATCAATCTGTGCCTTTGCAGATCTTTTATTTTCTTCTATATACTTCATTAAATCGATACTGTTGGATGCCCATTTCATAAGTTGAAAACCGCCTCTTTCTAGTGTGTCTGATAATTCTTTAGAAAGTGTCATAGCTTCAGCTACTGAGTCTGTGCCAGATTAAAGATCGTCCATGTAAAAATCCTCGTTTATAGTTTGTGCAACAAGAGTATTATTCTTAGCTTCGTCTTTCGCTATCTGTTGAAGCGTTTTAACGGCCAAATATGCGCTGTACCAAAGGTGACTCTGAGCAATCGATATTCTTCCAGGTTATCAGATTCCTGTTGCCTCCACAGGATTCGTTGAAATTCTGCGTCTTCTTTGGTCACTAACACTTGCAGGAACATCTGTTTTATATCTGCCATAAAACAGACTTGTTTCATGCGCCATCTCATTAAGATGTTTCTCAAGTCTTCTTGCAGCTGAGGACCCACAAGTAATTCATCATTCAACGAAACGTTGTTTGATCCTCTACACGACGCATCAAATACAACGCGTGTTCGCGTGGACTCCTTGTCAGCTCGGATAACAGCGTGGTGAGGTAAGTAGACAGCTCTTTTATCCCTTTCATTACTAGGTATCTTCTCGATGTGTCCTTGTTCTATATAGTCATTTATAACTTTACTATATTCTTTTTGCAGGTCTGGCGATTTCCTGAATTTGTTTTCCAAGAGTGTAAATCTATGTCTTGCTATCGATTTTGTATTACCATCTGGTGATTGTGGACTGTATGTATTAAATGGCAATTTAACAATGTATCTTCCTTCTTCATTTCTAGTAGTTGTCTTTTCATATATTTCTTCACACAGTTGTTCTTCCTTTGTTAAGTGTCTTTTATTGTCTACGTCAATTTCCCATATTGATTTCAACAGGTCTTCTACGTCAACTGAATGATGCATGACAACATACTGGTTTTGATGTGTTGTATTAACTTCTCCAAAAAGAATCCATCCCAGGCTGGTTTCCTGAGCGCTTGGTGTGCCTGGTGGACCTTTGATTAGGTTGTTTTGCAGAATTTCCGCAAATTCTTTCACACCCAAGAGCAGATCTATTGACCCTGGCTTGAAGTAAGTTGGATCAGCCAGGTTGAGATCTTGAATGTGTGCCCAATCTTGTTTATTGATTGATTTGGTGGGTATCTTTGCGGTCAGTTGCTTGGACATTACGTATGCCTTGATCGGTAAACAATAGTTTCGGTCCAATCGTGATCGTATTTGTAGCTGTACCACATGTTTTATTTCAGTCTTCTGGGACCCCACCCCTGTAATGCTTGCTTTTACTGGTTGTCGTTCGAGCTTCAACAATTGAGTCGCCTTCTCGCTAATGAAAGCTGCCTCGGAACCTTGATCTATCAGCGCCCGCAGTAAAATGGTATTACCTTGCTCGCTTGTGGCTTCCACTACTGCCGTTGCTAAAAGTGCTGCTACTTTCTTCTTAGTATTGCAATGCGACGCTATCATTGTATTGACTTGTAATTCTTGCTCTTCTTTTACATGTGTTACAGCTGGAGGTGACGTGACTGATGATTCTTCAAGCTGCTTGGCCTTCGTTTCATGTAAAAGGGAATGATGGCGCCTGTGACAAAGACGACAAGATACTGGCACTTTACACTTAAATGCCGAGTGTCCTGGTACTAAGCAGTTAAAACATAATTGTTTGTTTTTCACAAACTCTCTTCTTTCAGTAGGTTCCTTCTTGCTGAATTCCTTGCAATGACTTAAACTGTGACTATCTTTACACATCACACAAACTTTCTCCGTAACTGGTGTGGCAACATGGCATGAACGTTCCTTTATTGTTTTATTTTCCTTTGATGTATTATTCTGATTTGTTAATTCTAGGGTACGGTACTTTGATTCTAAGAACTTCTTGAAATCACTCCAGGTAGGTAAGTTTTCGGATTCTTCTTTATATGCATGTTCTTCCCAGTTCTTGTGCGTCTCTGAGTCCATCTTCTGCACTAGAAGATATATAAGAATTGGATCCCAAGAGCCGACGTCAATATTTAAATTATTTAAGTTGTTTAGGCACTCTGTGGTTGTATCCAACAACCCCTTTAACTGAGAAGCTGATTGAGAAGACATCTTCTTTTGGTTAAATAACCTTTTCATAGAATGATTCAAAAGTAAGCGTTTGTTGCCATATCTCTTTTTCAAAATATCCCATGCATTTACATAATTTTTATCGGTAACCTGTATATGCTTCAAAAGTGATTCGGCTTCTTGAGTAACACTAGTCTTCAAATAGTGAAGCTTTTGGACATCGCTAAGCGAAGTGTTATCGTGCACCAAAGATGTGAACAAATCTTGAAAAGTTTGCCATGATTCATAATTACCGGAAAATTTCGGTATCTCGATCCTCGGTAGGTGCACGAGGCTATTTTGTGGACTTGCACCGCCGAAACTACTATTTGCTGAATTTGATACCATTACGGAAGGTTCAGATAGCGAAATAACCATGTCCTTTAAGTCACCTTGAAGCACGTTAAACAAATCTTCATAAATAAAAAACTCCTCATTCAAGAAATAAGGCAAAGTTCCTTTCTGTTCCTTCGGTGTTACTTTTACTAAGTCTTTATGCGCACATTTGAAGGTATTCCAATAATCTTCGATGATTTTCATACGTGCTTCTATATAACCTCTTGTTAAGCGCGCTTTAGGACATTTCCTTAGATTAACTTGTGTTTTCCGTAGCAGGTTTGCAGTATCTTCTAACACGGAGAGATGTGTCTGTTGTTCCTCAGTCGTAGTCATTTTTCACTTAAAACACGCTTGAACGCAGCTGATAGCCAATGCGTAAAGTAGTTACGTAATTATTTCTATAACAGTCCTCGTAGTAAACAACTTGTTAATTCTCAGAAAACGATTCGCACAAAAAACGGTCGGCTTATCGCTCCTGTGGAATGTGAGCCTTTTGTTCTCTTGCAGGTGCACTTACTGGATGAATCCGGCTCGATTGCGACCATATGGTGTTTGTATTAAGGTTCACTTTTGCTTGTTCGGGTTTTTGATAAATTAAATACGTGTTGTTTGAAAGCAAGTGTATTGGCGACTAACTAAACATTATAATAAGACATGCTTTTAAAGGGAAAATAAAGTACGTTAAGTATGTGGATCTCAATCCAACAATCATATTTATCTCCCTCTCAATTACATACACATACCCACATAGGTACTTTAATAGGCCACATCATAGTTCTATTAATTAATAAATAGTTATCCTAATAATAATATATTGTGCAGGTGCGTGCCTTTAACGGTTAGGTCATGCCGGTTTTGATGTACTCTTTCGGCATACTCAAATGGACTCAGACTGAACTCGACGCCCTGGATCGACGGATCCGTACACTGCTGACTGCAAACCGGATGCATCACCCACGATCATCGGTGATGAGACTGTACATCCCGCGGAAGTGCGGGGGTCGAGGCTTTTTAAATGCGAAGACCCTCCACAACCGCGAGGTGTGCAGTCTCAGGGAATATTTTTTTTAAACTGAAGTGGGTATGCACCGTGATGTAGTCGCATTGGACAAGGGGCTCACCCCGTTGTTCATGGCTAAAGAGAACTTGCGCAAACCTGTAATACTTACCATAAATGACTGCAAGAAAGTATGGCGAAACAAGGAGCTTCACGGGCGCTTCTATCGGGCTCTTCATGAGCCTGGTGTAGATTTCCTAGCGTCCGTATCCTGGCTAAGTTTCGGTGACCTTTTCAGGGAAATTGAAGGTTTCGTCTGTGCAATTATGGACGAAGTTATCTTGACGAATAACTACGGGAGACATATTATGTAGGACGGGACGGTTGATGTGTATCGGGCATGTCACCGTCCGGGTGAGTCCATCAGGCATATTATCTCTGGTTGTTCTCGTCTGGCTAACGGTGAGTACTTGCACAGGCATAACCAAGTGGCCAGGATTGTTCAACAGCAACTTGCTTTGCAATATAAACTTGTGGATTCTGAGGTACCGTATTACAAGTATGTGCCTGACCAAGTTCTTGAAAATGACCATGTCACGTTGTACTCGGACCGGTCTATCATTACTGACAGGACTATTGTAGCCAATAAGCCTGATATAGTGGTGATGGATCGGTTAGCGCGCTGCACAATGATAGTCGATGTTACCATTCCACATGCTGGGAACCTCGTGAAAGCTGAGAAAGAGAAGCAAATTAAATATCTCGACTTAGTACACGAGGTTGTTGACATGTGGAATGTGAACTCAGCGATCATTGTGCCGATCGTCGTATTAGCCAATGGACCGATGGCCGAAAGCCTCGAACAACATCTCTCGAGGCTCTCGTTAGGCGGTTGGGTCAAAGGCCTGATTCAGAAGGCAGTACTCCTCGATGCGGCTTGCATCGTGAGGAGGTTCCTGTCTCTGGAGCCCTAACCACCGGTAGCTTGGACCCTGCTCCCGATACCGGCGGATCACTATTTTTAAATGTCTTTTTTAGGGTGTGTGTTTTATAAAAATGTATAATAATAAGTATAAAGGTGAATAAACCAAATATATTGTGCTAGTCTTACAACTACTGATATATGTTCAATTATAGGCGAGGACGCTGGCACCCTAAACACAAGTTAAATCTTACATTGGGTGCCAGAGTTCATCGAAAACACTCTTTCCCTTAGTTGTAACGCTGCATAGTGTTTAGATAAGTGTTTTTTTGTAAAACTGAAGGTAATAAAAAATACTTTTTTTACTTAGATGCTCTTGTCAACGAGAGGCTAGATTTGCGTGTTTACACGGATACTCTATGCTCCCGGTTTCATAAACTTATTTATTTAAAGAACACAGACATTAGCCCGATATTGATACAGCTTTACTTGTATATCATTCCCCGTTTGAGTCGGTATCAGGACACTTGCGCGAAAGACGTTTGCGCGAAAGACATTTGCGCGAAAGAAACTTACGCGAACCCACATGCGCTAAAAGACATTTCCGCGAATGGTCTTTTGCGCAAACGAATATATATTTATATTAACCGTTATGTTAGATATATTTACCTTAATAATTCAGTCATCTATACTTACACTGTAGCAATCAGTAGGTAATGTATTTTAATAATTACCATAGTTTTAACTTTTGCACCTATCATCGTTTAACATTGTCTTTGTATGTTTATGTTTTTGTTCCCAATAAACGATTATCATTATTAATTTCTTACAAATCCTTCCACGAGTTTAAGAGGGCTATTACAAATTGAAGTATTTAGTTTTAGGTAAATTTAACGGGGCGTGGTAACTGATCGTGCGTGCGTGTATAGTGAAGTATGCTACTCAGATATGCTAACCATTATGAAACAAACATTAACAGAATATTAAGAACAAATCGGCGCGGACTTATAGTTAAAGCCCGCGCGTCCCGATATATTACTGATTCATAGCGTTTTTTTTTTTGGTTGGGAAATCATCAAATAACTTCTCCCGCTCTGGGTGGAGCGGGAGGGCGTGTCGGACTTTTGCTGACTAAAACCCACCCGTGTTCCCTCAGTTGCCTGTGTGCCAGGGGCCGCGGTATATCTTTCGAACAACCCGCACCCCTGGCAGGCATCGGCCCTTGTGGACCCCCCCATTTGGTGCTGACATCTCTTTGAGGCGCGCGTGGAACACAACGCGCCGTCGACCCGGGCTTGGTCCTTACCGGACAGCGAGCTACCCATTACTCGCCGTCCGCAAGCCCGCGCCTACGGTGGTCGGGAATCAGCCTGGGATTCCCGACGCCCAGGGCGTCTCCCGCGGCGACTACGGCCGTGAGGGCGCATATACTGCCTCTCCCACACGTGCGCCGCCTCCCTCTTCGCGAGCATTACTGCTTCGCAGAAGGAGTTGACGGCTACCCATGCACTCTTATTATACTTTTAAATAGACTATTTCTTTTTTCAAGCAAGTTGACTAAGTAACCTTAGTTATTAAATACTTTTTGTTTGAATTTCGATTAAACAGACATAGATAAAAAATATGATTTCAGACGAAAAATTATCATTTATTCTGTTTTACGGAATTATTTTTGGGTTATTATTGTATGAAACATAAAAAATTTATTTGAGCCTTCCAAATAACAAGCTACAGTCCTACCACAGACATTTTTATCAATTACTAAACTATTATATGTTCCACGTAACAGAGTGTCAAAAGATGCCTGAAAGTAAAATTTTACGAAACATCCTTTGCCGAGACAAGGTTTTTACTGACTTATGTAAACAAATCGGAAAATTTGTTTAGAGTGCTCCCTAAACAAATAATGAAATTTTCCCGGACATATTTTTATTTTGATTTTTTGCCTATATCTAACCCATAATCACTCATCAAATCTCGAGTCAAATGCTCAAATTCAAGAAAAAATATGTAAGCGCCCATAAGACATCGAATATTAGCGATATCTGCATGATGAAGCCGTTAATTAGCAAACTCTTTTGGGTTTTAAAAGTAAATAAATCAATAAAAATAGAACAGTTTTTTATTTAACCCACCATACGATACAATATACATTTAACAAAGAAAACTTAAATATAATTTAAATAACACCCCACTCTATATAATCTTCGACAATCCCTTGGATTCTATCCTTATACTTGTCATCAACTTTAAAACTTAAAAGGCCTTCATGCTTCGTTAAATCTGGAGTATCGTCTTCAGGACCAAACATCAAGGGAAGTAATACTAGTGCAAACATTAGACCATAATCCAACTTACTGTTATATTCCTTTTCAAACTCATTTTTTGAATAAAAAGAGTTTACGTCTATGTCAAAATAATTTAAGAATTTTGTCATTGTTTCGTGGTACAACTCCTTGAGATGCGACAGATGAGCCCTTCGGAACTCTTTGTCAGTGCAGCTGAAGATGAAATAAAGAATGTCGAATATAGGACATCCAAAGCGCATCAGTTGATAGTCCACGGGTATCATTTCTGATACTTTTCCGTTCTGAGGGTCAATAAGAAACTTTTATCAGAAAACGCTCATTTTGGTTTTGGATTAAAAGTACAAATTATAAAAAACCATAAAACATTTGAAGTAAAGTTATAGTTAGGCTATAAATCAGTTTTAAATAGAAATTCATGTGATAATTATCCATTTAAGATCAGGGAATACATCATATAAGTAATAGGAAATGTTAATATGTAAATAGTAAAAAATACTCACAATCATTTTCGTCAGAATATTGTTAGGTTTGTAGTCACCATGGCACAAGCATCGTTTGATCGCTTCGTCATTGTGATGTCTCCCGAATCTTTCCGCAATGCCTTCAGTAAATTTCTCGACTCTCGCCTTGACATTTTCATCAATATTATTCATTGCTACTTTAGTTATGCTCTCAACAAATTCATGCCAATGTTCACCAATAATGTAAGGGTGTTTCCTACTTTTAACTTGTTTCTCAAAACAGTCAGGACGTTTCTCCTTTATCACGAAAGTTAATGCATGGAATTTGGAAAGCTCTTGTAAGGCCATTTCAGCAAACTGTAATGACACCACATCCATTATGTGGCCTGTGGTAAATCCTTTTTTCGATAAATTTTCCATTATAATCACTTCTGTATTACTTTCATCGTAACTTTTGACCATTTTGAATCTTTCATTGATGGGCACTTTTGCTTCTTCTTGCAGTTCTTCGAATATCTTCGAAATTTCTTTGTAAGTAAATAGCTCAGTTTTATAAACGTTGGTTATGGATAAGACTTGCACATTACTCTCACCTGGGATTACAGTTTTGACGAATAAGTTTAACTCTTTATCACCTTCCTTGGCTTTGCTTTTTATGTCTATTTCGTACAATAATCCGAGATAGTTACCACCATTTGTAAAAACAGATTTCTTTTCAATATTGCATTTTGTTAATCCTGTTTTTTCAACAATTTTGTTAATACACTGATCTAGTTTATTTGATAGCTTTTTTGGACAAATGTATTTGCTGTCGAGTTGATGGTTTTCGGTATATGTTTTCACTTCCATTTTGACTGGACACAATCGAATGGACGCAAGTAAAGTAATATCTTGTTTCAGTAACACAATCTTACATTTATATTAACATAATATAATGTAAAGGTCTGTTTACATTGATATTAGATTTATAACAAAAACTTTTTGGAAAGTCAGTATCATCAATTTACAGAATAATGATTATTATCCTTACATATGTTTTTGGTTATACGTTTACACTTCGCAAATTATTAGGATCCTCAATCGTTATTTATGTACCTGGATTTTATCCAGCATCCAGCAACAGAAAAAAGACCTCCCTAAGTTCTGGTCAAATCTTTTACCCATTTCTATTTTTTACGTTACAAACGAGAAAATTGTTTTCTATAGATACCTATGAAATTAAACTAATAATCCTATGATGTAGATGCTGCCACAAGCATATAGGTATACAACATCGCAACATCATTCATCGAGTAGGACCCCGCCAGACACAACACCCGTCTGAGCGAAGGATCCTCCCTTTTCTATGTAGGATGACGTATTTTGCACCATGTTTCTCATGCACACACGAAACGCAGAAACCTAGTAAGAATTACCTGTATTCGTATGAATTACACCTTAGCGTTTTATTAAAAATTATATGAATATTCTCCTATTTGAAGATTGGCATCCTGCTATGATTAGATAAAAAAAGTAAATAATGTGCGTCAAGTCAATATTTAGCCAGTACTTATGCACCTTCTCCACCGCTGGCTAATAACGAGAAGCCAGTAGAGATAGCAACTAAAACCCACCTAGTGCGTGTCGCACCACGCACAATGAAGGGTTCCGTAGTTGGGATGTATTTATCCCAAGAACAAACTTAACACTGTGATTAAAAAACATGTTTTACCATACATTCCATCTGCCACGGATGCGGGTTATTCGAAAGAGATCCCGTGGCCCCTGGCACACAGGCAACTGAGGGAACACGGGTGAGTTCTATTCTGTAAAAGGCTGACACGCCCTCCCACTCCACCCAGAACGGGAGAAGTTATTTGACATTCCAACTGTAAATGTAAGTTGGTCGACTATTGCTCGTTATCTTGTAAAGCCTACTTAGCTGTGATAGCTTTCCTTTTAACTTAGAAAAATATACAACTGCCGTGATTTCTTTCTTTCTTCTCATGCCCATAAATAACCATGACGGAGGGATCCCACAATAATGGTGCAACAGTTCAATAGTGGGCACTATTCTTCAAGAATAAAGGTGATGTACAGGACTGCAACAACTGTAGCCATCGTTGTTGAAGCGCATGAGCTTTAGCTCATGTCACATAGTATGCAGGTATGGGAGAAAGTAATAGAGAAAAGACTGAGAAAGGAGAGTGAGATCGATTCCCGAACCAGTTCGGGTTTATGCCAGGTCGAGAAACAATGAACACCACTTTTGCACACCGCCAATTGTGCGAGAAGTACAAACGTGCACACAAGGACTTGCACATGGTGTTCAATGATCTGGAGAAAGCGTTTGACAGGGTGTGCCTTGGGATGTGTTGTGGTGGAACTTGAAAGAGAAAGAGTTGCCCAGGAAGTATGAAGGGTTAATTCGTGCTATGTACATTGTACAGTCAATCTCGTACTTACGTCCGGTCGGCTGCTGACAATACCGACAAGTTCAATGTGGGCTTGCACCAGTAATCGTCTTTAAGTCCGTACCTCTTCCTGTTACTTATGGACGCTCTGTCATCGGACATACATGAAGAGGCACCCTGGTGCATACTGTTTGCCGATGACATTGTTCTTATCGGTGAAGATGTATCCGAGATCCAGAGCAGATTGGAGAAGTGGCAACAGAAGCTGGAGAATGTTGGCTTGAAAATCAGCAGAACTAAAACTGAATAAATGTTCTGCGATTGCGGCGGTCTCTCCAGTTCTAGAGCCATAACGCTGGGAGAAGTGCGCCATCCGACTTTCGGTATCTCGGTTCACTCGTGGAAAGTGATTGCGAAGTAGATCGGACGGATGAAATGGATCGGATGAAATGGCGGCAGGAAACGGGAAAAATCTGCGATTCCCACATTCTCCTTAAACTTAAGGCGAAGATATTTAAAACCATGGTTAGATCTGCTGTCTTGTATGGGTCCAGAATGTTGGGCCACAAAAGTGTTGAATGAAAGGCAATTGCATGCAGCTGAGATGAAAATGTTAAGAGGGATGTGTGGTGTTACACGAATGGATGGAATAAGAAATGGGTACATAAGAGGAAGCCTGAAAATGGCTCCGATAACTGAAAAGTTTTGTGGAAATCGGTGATCAATGAAGAAAATGTGATTAAAGTTTTGAGTATGAATTTCAATGGCTATAAGAGTAGGGGGGGAACAAAGTAACGATGGATGGACTGTGTGTGTGATAAGGGTGTGACTACGGAGATTACAACTAATAGAGAAGTGTGCAAGAAATAGACATATTGCCGGCTTCTAATAAATTGGGATAAGGGCGGGAGAGTGTTGTCCCATAAACAACCGATTTTCTGGAGAGGAGGGGTTCACTCAACTCTAACAAAAATTAGCACTTTAAAGCTTAATATATTTTGTGTTATCTGCACGCGTGTTTAATTACTTTAATTTTATCACTTACATATAATTTAATTTTACTATACCTATCAAATTGTAAGCGCACAGCGCATTCGTTTTATAACTTGTTGACATTTCTGCATGTTATAAAATGTGTGGCAAACGTTGTGGGTTTTTTTTTACTCACTCTAGCAAGTTTTGTGTAGTATTTTAATGTGTAACTGTTTATTTTCCCGAATAAATAAAATAAATAAATATACTAATAATAGAGCTGAAGAGTTTTTTTGTTTGTTTGAACGCGCTATTCTTAGAAAAACCAGTTGAATTTAAAAAAAATCTCTTTGATTTTCATAGCCCAATTCTTGAGGAAAGCATGGGCTACGCTAGGGCCTATTAGACGCCGATCAAAAACAAAAAAGCCAAAAGGAACGGTAAGTAATAGCAAGGGCAGGCCATGTGATGCGACGGGGATGTCTGGAGAATAAAAAAAAATCACGTGGACGAAGTTGCGAGCAGAAGCTAGTTATCAATAAAATCATTCCTTAGCTGAGTGATCAGAAACGGAATGTGAAACGATATCTAACCGATATCACTAGGGTGATTAAAAATACATCAGGAACAGGATATGAGTACCGATGGTACGAAGTTTAAAGATATAGCCTTTTAACTACGAAATAAGAAGTAATTCTTAGAATACTTTATTTAACTGGAATTGGTCACATTTGCAGCAAGTCAGACGACCAATGGGCCAAATTTACCTCTTAATGGCAAGCGACATGTAGGCTCAGACGGAGATGGCGGGGTAAGCTGGACTCTTTCAACAAAAACTGGTCCTTAATAGCTTTTAAAAGAGAGAAGTGGAAGGAGGGTAGACAGGCAATGATAAATAATAACGTTATGACACTTGTGCCCAAAAATTCTCCTTTTTTGAGAGAAATTAAAACAATGAACTATGTATACCTAACTATTTTATAGTAGATACTAATATTATGCGGGTATTTGATGTTGAGAGCAGTGTTAGACACCGGAAATACCGTGAGGAAACTGGCATGTCCTAGAACCAAAAATTTGAAGACATGTGACATCTACCAACCCGCACTGGACCCACGTGGTGTATTATGGCCCACTCACTTTAACAGAGAGGAAGCCTGAGTCAAAGCAGTTAGAACTTTATAGACTGATGGTGTGTTGTGTACTAAGTAGTTACTGCAATTCTTTGTACTCGAGAATGTAATAAATAGTATGTGAACGACAGCACACGGCATTGCCAGCAATAATTAAAAACCGAGACATTTCTTTGACAGCTGCTTATTCTCACAAGTATGAAGAATATATAGAAAACCTTGTTGACATATTTATTTAGTTAAAATAATAACTTCAACGAGTCAACGAGGTCATTCGCAAAGACGAATGACCCCGTTGACTAAGTCAGACTTAACAATGAATTATTGACGATAGGTTCTTATAATTAAACGGGAGGGGCTTGAGGGTAAGTTATAACAGCCGCACGGATCGATCGATCAGGTTAAGCTACGCTTGCTGCAGTTGGTCTGTGGATGGGTGACCATTTTAACATACCAAGAACCCTCCGTGCCTCGGAAAGCACGATAAGCCGACGTCCCGACTGTCATTTGTAGATCTTTGAAAGTCGTTACGGGTCGTCAGAAGCCCGAAAGTCTGACAACCAGTCTTAGCACGGGGTATCGTATTACCCAGTTACTGGGATGTGGAGGTCAGATAGGCAATCGCTTAATGTTAAATACTGGTATTCAGCTGCATCCGGTTAGACTGGAAGCTGACCCAAACATAGTTGTGAAAAGTCAAGGCAGATGATGAGATTCTTATAATTAAACGTTGCTACATTTTATAAGTGACCTATCTATTTAAATCTTTGTTGTTCTATCCAAATGATCAAAAATGTACACTTAGGTACTTGCTTAAATTTGATTTTCCAAGATAAAAAATAACATAAGCATCGCCTTCCTTTAAAAAAAAATTGTCATTATAGTTCAGTCATTCGTAGGAAAACTGGTCTCCTCAATAGTAAGCTATTTTCCACCAAAAACCATATAACATAATGTTGAAACGTCGCAAAAACCGTGTCTAGATTACACAGATTGTAAACGTGTTGTACATAGTTATGTAGTGAGTTTGTAGGTGCGTCTCGATCGACCGCCGCTTGAAGGTCACAGCACACGGTTCCACACCTAAATTATGTCACTACTGGAGTACTGGCAGAAGACAGGTAAAATATTAAAAGGGATGCCCAACCAAGACACAGGGGATTGGTATACTACAGTGGTGTTCATACTTTGAAGTCTTGGAAAAGTTATCTTATTTGGCTATAGACAAGTATTTTTTTGCAAGTAAACGGATATTGTTAAAGAAGACAAAACGGTTGAACTTCTTAATACTGTGACTTTTCATGACAAAGAGTAGTATAAGTCAAAGTCAAATTATTTATTTCAAATAGGCAGTTTTATGGCATTTTTAAACATACAACTGTACAAAAACAAATTCTAAGTGCCCCTTCCAAAAGATAGTTTCTAGGCCCAATAAAATGGACTAAATAATAGAGAATGCCTTTAAAGCAGCATAGAAGACCTCATTATTTATTAGAAATTCAAAGGACCATAAAAACATTATCAAATACCTTTCAAAATGTATGTCTATGCATTCATTTCAAGCAGGCTAAAAGCCACTTTTGAAGGCTCTAATAAGATAATTGAATTTATATCAGTTTCACCTTCCAAAAGTTTGTTTTATATGGAGAAGAAAAATCAAACGGCGTAGCCTTTTCCCGACTATGCCCCTTGGCAGAACTGGTTGTCTGTCTTTTGGCCTCTGACCATACCCCTTGGCAGAACTGGTTGTCTCTCTTTTGACCTTTGACCATACTCCTTGGCAGAACTGGTTGTCTGTCTTTTGGCCTCTGACCACATACCCCTTGGCAGAACTAGTGGTCTGTCTTTTGGCCTCTGACCATACCCCTTGGCATAACTGGTTGTCTGTCTTTTGGCCTCTGACCATACCGCTTGGCAGAACTGGTGTCTGTCTTTTGGCCTCTGACCATACCGCTTGGCAGAACTGGTTGTCTGTCTTTTGGCCTCTGACCATACCCCTTGGCAGAACTGGTTGTCTGTCTTTTGGCCTCTGACCATACCCCTTGGCAGAACTAGTGGTCTGTCTTTTGGCCTCTGACCATACCCCTTGGCATAACTGGTTGTCTGTCTTTTGGCCTCTGACCATACCGCTTGGCAGAACTGGTTGTCTGTCTTTTGGCCTCTGACCATACCGCTTGGCAGAACTGGTTGTCTGTCTTTTGGCCTCTGACCATACCCCTTGGCAGAACTGGTTGTCTGTCTTTTGGCCTCTGACCATACCCCTTGGCAGAACTGGTTGTCTGTCTTTTGGCCTCTGACCATACCGCTTGGCAGAACTGGTTGTCTGTCTTTTGGCCTCTGACCATACCCCTTGGCAGAACTGGTTGTCTGTCTTTTGGCCTCTGACCATACCCCTTGGCAGAACTGGTTGTCTGTCTTTTGCCCTCTGACCATACCCCTTGGCAGAACTGGTTGTCTGTCTTTTGGCCTCTGACTACCCGTAACGAGTGTCAAAGATCTACAAATGATAGCAGGGACCAACGGCTGAACATGTTTTCCAAAGCAAGGGAGTCTCGATATGTAATGGATGGTCAGTTGGTCACCCATCCACAAAACCACCGCAGCAAGAGTAGGTTAGCTTTCAATCGAGACACCACGAGAAGAATGTGCAAGAAACTCTATAGTTACTCTTATAAAATTTTATAGCTACATTATTTGCCTAACACGGCTACCGAAACGTTCTTGACTTAGTAGCCAGACATAGATTGTGCAAAAAACCTTCTAATACCCACACAAAGAGTCAACAGGTAGGTAGCTAGTTACCTACTGTCCCGAGGTGTGTTGCGTGACAAGTCGATTGTTCCAAGGCTGACCGATCGGTTAGTGCTAAGGGATGGGCTCACGTACAGTCTGACACTTATGTCTATACATTTATATGTTTTCGCGGAACAAAATACGTTTAAAAAAAAAATTGAGGGCCATTCCAGCAGGATATCTTGTCATGGATCTTAGAGCGAATAATTTATACAACGGCTGCCTGTGAACTTTATTTAAAATTGACATTTAAAGACTCACATATAATCTTCGATCGTTTGGAATTTGAAAGGAGACCATGAGTTTGATTCGGCGTTTCTTATCGGGGATCAGTCAGCTAGGAAATGCCGGCCCCATCTACTTAGTTAAAATATTGACAAAAAAACTGACGTGTAAGAGTGTCATAAAAGATATACTTACATGAATAAACATCATTTCATTTAAAAATAAATTTTATTGGGGTAAATGATAGAACAAAGAGAAAATTAAATTATTACCTACCTACTGTTTGTTATGACTGTGCAAAACTAGTTTAACAAGCTATAAAGATAAACTAAGTAGGTACCTACTGAGTTCCACAGTATGAATTTGCATTGTACTCGTAAAGTCAGTAAAATTTATTGTACAGCAAGTTGACTACCAACTAGAATTATCCCTACGCATATTAAAATCATAGCTGTCATTCTTTGACAGTATGAAATTGCTTTATTACGGCAAATTGACGTAGGCTGTCATTTCCTTCAGAATTTATTTCCCTGGCTATGAAAAGAGCGAGCCATGAAGCGTAGTATCATGAGGGTTCGGCTTTCAGACCGTATAAGGAACACAACACTGCGCGCCAAAAACCTAGGTCACGGATGTTACCCAGAAAGCTGCTCAGCTTAAGTGGGACTGGACTGGACACGTCTGCCGCATGTCAGACGACAAATGGGCTAAAGGAACCACCGATTGGACCCCACGAAACGCACACACCGCGCAGGCCGAGACGAAAATGGCGGGACGACCATGACTCCTTCCGAAAGGTCTGGCCAATACTAGCAAAAGACAGAATCGTATGGAAACGGGAGAGGGAAGCTTTTGCCCAGCAGTGGGACAATTCAGGCTAGTTAGATTAGATTAGATTAGACTGTAATAAAACAACCGACTACGATGAAATTTCGAATTAGTGTGGGGTAGGTACTACAACGAAAAAAATAATAGTAAAAACGTTTTAAAAAAAAAAACCAAACCAACCGACTTCCGGAAAAACACTACAAAGTCAAAAAATATATTAATTTCGGAAGTCGGTGACTTTGGATATATATTTTAATATTTTGTCACCGCCTTCCGAAATTAAAGTTATTTTTCACTTTGTAGTGTTTTTCCGGAAGTCGGTTGGTTTGGTTTTTTTTTAACGTTTTTACTATTATTTTTTTAGTTGTAGTACCTACCCCACACTAATTCGAAATTTCATCATCGGGGTCAAAACAGTGCATATTTATGCGATAGCAGCAATCGCGGATGATTTGCTGTCACTTTTTGAAGAGTTTCGTTATCTGTCTCCGAAACGCATCATCAGATCAATATTAAATGTAAATGGGAACGTTTCGGAATAAACCCCTATTCGATCAAAAAAAATATTGTGCAAATCTGTCTATATATGACGTTATGCCCAAACATGCATAAAAAAATGTATATAAACATGTCGAATTGATAACCTCTTTCTTTTTGAAGTCGGTTAAAAAAGAATGGACTACGATGTCTTCTATGTATATTTCCAGTTTAAAATAAACCACAAAAACATTACATAGCATAAAAACCTACACAAAAAGCGAACAAAAAACGTAGCTACCGAAAAAATACAGCAAAAAAAACTCGTTTTGTGGAAAATTAATATAAAAATACATGCTCCGTTAATATCCACGGGGAAACTGTCTGCGCACATGTAAAATGAAATTGTTTAATTATCCGCACACGTTTCTGTAACCTGTAGTTTCGAAGAGTTGGTCTCCTGGGGGTACCCTGGAACGGCGGTAGGTCCTAGACATAACTATGGACGGTATATGAGGCATATATGCAGGGACTTAATCAAATATGTAGCGAATGTTTATGTGTCGGCACGGCGTGGGGTATGCTGACTTAAAAGAAGTTAGAAATTTCTTTACACACATAAACTCACGGTCCCGAGGGCAGAAAATACATCATTTAAAAAAATCCTCATTGCCAACGCCGTCCTGGCGATAATCGCCAACTGACTGGATTGCCCTTATATCCAATGCTGCAGCAGACATAAAAGTTATTTTTCACTTTGTAGTGTTTTTCCGGAAGTCGGTTGTTTTTTTTTAAAGCCGTCGTTTAGCGCAGTGGTTAAGCGATTGACTGCTGCGCTGCGTGTCGCGGGTCCGAGTCCCGCACGGAACAAATATTTGTATGACCTACAAGTACTTGTACCGGATCTGGCTGTTTATGTATGTGATTTTCAATGTTTGTAAATGCACCCAAAATATAGGAGAAATTCCTAGTGCGGGACAAAGTTTAAAAAAAAGGTTTTTTTATGAAATAATACATATATAAATAATTCTAAAAGAATACCATAAATTTAAATAATAACAAAATAAGATCTACCTTAAATTATATCCTAAACTTGACAGTCATCAAAAGACGAAATTATGTTAAACTTTCTTCAGCATTATGTCCTGGGAGAGCTGTATATTTGCTTAAATTACGCCCCATAAGGTGTCGAGGGAACTAATTTGTGTCACCTTCGTTCCCTTGAATTATGTAAATTAATAAATATTGCGAGAAACGAGATCGAGAACCTGAGACGTTCTTGACACTATCTGTGATGTTATTAGTCTAGTATGCTTTTAAGTTGAAGAACAGTGTGGTGGCCACTAGGGTAACAACCGTGGCTTACGAGATGTAGGTTGTAGGTTCGAACTCAGATAGGTGTATTACTTTGTGTAAATTATTTCATCACCACTGCTCTCAAAATGGTGAAGGAAAACATCGTGAAAAAACCGGCATGTCATAGAAAACAATTGAAGACATGTGACATCTACCAACCCGCACTGGGCCCGCGTGGTGGATTACGGTCTGTTCCCTCTCACAGAGAGGAGGCCTGTAGCCCAGCAGTGGGAACATTATAGGCTGATTATGCGATGTTTTCAAAGTTATCTATACTCCATTTGAAATAAGATTAGACATTTAAACAACCCTATTTTACAGTCAGTTCAACCGATTCTGACTTCTATACCGTTGTCATAAGGATGGCATTAAAAGCAAAAAAGTAGTTACAATACCAACCGTGTACTGCAGCTGCCATTTGTCATGCCACCAACAAAATATAAGTCAAAATCGGTTGATCGGACTGTAAAAAGGTTTAGTTAAATGTCTAATCTTATTTCAAACTAGCTTTTGCCCGCGACTTCATACGCGTGGACTTTAGAATCAAGTAGATAATCATTTTTGATAATATATAGCCTATTTTTTAAGTTAGACCTCTCGGAATACATCATTGAAAACTACATTCAATTCCATGCAGTGGTTTTTGCGTGATGCGGTAACAAACATACAGACAGACAAAAATTCTAAAAACCGTTGTTTTAGCTTCTGTTGCTCTAATAAAGACCCCCATACTATTTTTTCTTCAATATCTTTAATGTACAGACATCGGCCTGTTACAATTTTATTATATGTATAGATGGAGTATAGGTACCTACACTTTCCCACTGAAAGGGAAGTGTAGGAAGTTACACCCGGTTTCTAAATTAAGAATTTGTTTTTGACTGCCTCTTTAGTCTAGTGGTCGGAAGTACAAATACGGAGTATGAGGTCCTGCGTTCGGTTTCCAGGTCTGGCAAAGTGTTATTGGGTTTTTCTATCTGAAATTTATCAGTAGCAGCCCGAGTCTCGATTTTTGCCTGGTTAATGGCAATAGGGTCGCCCCCTGTTACGTGGGACTTAAACATAACTGGCGAAATGTGGGTGTATTTTAGGTACAGCACTGACCAACCCTTCAGAGCAACAAAGCGTGATGTTATATTAATCTATAGTTGAGAATGTTCAAACTCTAGATATTGGACGCTCATGAAAATCAAAATTAATTTGCAAAAATACACGGGCTATAGAAAAAATCACCTTAAGCACCGAATCCTAAAGTAGTGTTTGACAAGTTCTCAATTCAAAAAACGGGTGTAGGTAAGTCCTTAAAATAGTCCTTCTTTCTTCACAAAAAAATCCTTTTAGTTCCTTTGAAACGTCAATACAATGTGCCAGGAACGCCTTCACCTTTCTTCAAGGGCGTCCGTCCACCAATCTGTCCTATTTAGAGCCTGAATTTATAAGGGTACCTGTAGTTATGTCCGAGCGACGGCTAATTCAATAAATACTAGAGTAAATCGAGCTATAGAGGTTTTATACCTTATTTGCTTGGCTTCTTATTTTTGCCTCTAGGGAAATCTATGTAGGTTACGTACCTACATGATTTTTGGCCAAAGAAGTTGGATGAGAATGAAGTAATGTGATCTAATGTAGGCCATACCTATAGACATCAGACGTGAATATTTTAACCAGCACATTTTTAATATCTGTGACAAGGCCTTCCAATCTCTTGGTCTTGTTGAGACAGGCAAGTACCTAGGTTTAAAGACAGGAATGTTATACTCACTCTGTATTATTCGTTTGTACGTAGCAAAGTTGAATACAATACGCTGGTATGGGATTCACATGAGGAAAAAAAAACACTACAAAGTGAATAATTACTTTAATTTCGGAAGTGTCTTTGGAGCTGTATTTGAATTTTTTGTCACCGCCTTCCGAAATTAAAGTTATTTTTCACTTTGTAGTGTTTTTTTGGAAGTCGGTTGTTTTTTTTTTTGGAAAAAGTTTTTATTATTCACTTTTTAGTGGTGCACATGTGCTTACCCCTTCACAGCATACCGGCGTGATGTTATGTTATGAACTGGTGTAAGCAATAGACAGAGATGAGATTTCAGCAATCCCAGTCCATTTGCTATCATTTATTGAGGAGTTCCGTTGCCTATCTCCAAAGTTCTTCATCAGATCTTCACCAAATTGAAATGAGACCACTACGAGAAATTATTCTTCTAAAAAATACCAAAATCGCTTTGTGTGCCTATAAAATTTGAAGAGTTCTCTCTATTTCTCCAGCATCACATCATCAGATCCTGACTTGATGATCATGGGACCACCTGGAAAGTATACCCTTTCAAACAAAAAAAACAAAATCCAAATCGGTCCAGCCATCTTCGAGTAATCGGGGAACATACATAATTTTTTTTTTTAAAAAAAAGGTTCCGACGAATTGATAACCTCCTCCTTTTTGAAGTCGGTTAAAAATATAAGCTCATGATAGAATGGGTCCAACGAAAGTTTGCTCGCTACCTATACAAAAGTCTCTAAGATGTTTCAGACTTTCAGCGGGACAACATTAAAATAGATAAAAAAAATTACCAACGTAATTAATTAACATGAATTAAACACAATTATGAACACTGCACATTTGGGCAGTCTTAGAGTTCCAAATCAAACAACAAGTCTTTTGAAGGAGTTCTGATAAAATTGCTGTATACACAGCGACCTCGAGCGAAAACCAATTCGGAATTTAATTGGAGCTGCTCCCAGCACAGGCTGGAAGAATTCTCCAACTTTGTGCGATTAATATTCCAATCTTTTAAGGCAATATGTATCTTTGCGTAGGTGTATCCTTATTACTTAAGTTTTAAATAATAAGTGAGATTTTTACTTAGTATGTTTTAGGTGAGTGAAGACTTTGAGTTGCTTAAACTTCTTCGGTAGATTAAAGTTATAGAAGCTGGACAAAATCGTCTCAGTTTTCTCCATTCTTCAAATTATGCTGAAGCCTAGAATTACTTTTTTATAGTTTACAACCAGCACTAAACTGAAATCATGATCAAAACAACAAAAATTAATTGGTGCCATAAGACAACGGCAGCAATACGCCGTCGGTGGCAATACGCCATCGGTAGCAATACGCCGTTGGTACCGTAATGGCCGCCGATAATGAACAGCGTCGTACCAATACAATCACCAATAAACGACTGCTTGGCACGGAGCGCCACCGATAATGTTTATAATTTATTTCAAGACTTCAATAGACGGGTTATTACTAATTCGATACTGTAAGTAATAACGCACGGGTTGATCGATCAGGTAAAGCTACGCTTGCCGCGGTCGGTCCGTGGATGGGTGACCATATTTACACACCAGGACCCCACCGTACCTCGAAAAGCACGTTAAGCCGTTGGTCCCGGCTGTCATTCGTGTCATCTTTGACAGTCGTTACGGGTCATCAGAAGCCCGAAACTCTGACAACCAGTTTTATCAAGGGATATCGTGTTACCCAGTAGATGGGTTGTGGAGGTCAGATAGGCAGTCGGCCCATTTAAAATACTAGTATTTAGCTGGATCCAGTTAGACTGGAAGCCGACCCCAACATATTTCGGAAAAGGGTAGGCAGATGATGTTGACTGTTCCGATTTATAATACAAACAGAAAAAGACCTGATCCCCAACTGTTTAAAATATTTTATAAGCTTAACCTATGTACGGCAGTTAAGCTTATGTACGGTCACGGTCAGCAATAGAGATAAATAACCAGGGTAGTTAGATAAAGTTGAAATTTATTAAGAAACCGATGAATGTTTTAGAATATAATTTCAATGATTGATTTATACTACAAACAGTTCATTAATCAAATTAAATTTCATTGGTAAGACTGGTTGTCAGACTTTCGGGCTTCTGACGACCCGTAACAACTACGACCAACGGATTAACGTGCTTTCCAAGGCACGGAGGGGTTTTGGTATGTAAAGATCATGTTCACCCATCTACGGACCGACCGCGGCAAGCATAGCTTAACCTGATTGATGAACCTGTACAGCTGTTATTACCCAGCCACAAGCTACGCCAATGTATACAAAAGCAAACCTAATAAAACACACCATTAAACATTTATTATGGCTTAT
Organism: Antitype chi; assembly: GCA_947359405.1. Classification (NCBI taxonomy): domain Eukaryota; kingdom Metazoa; phylum Arthropoda; class Insecta; order Lepidoptera; family Noctuidae; genus Antitype; species Antitype chi. The sequence goes on from OX375823.1 coordinate 2,438,260, forward strand.
TGTGAACGATGACCAAACCTCCTAATTATTCCTTAGCTCATAAATTAGTATACAGTAACATCATACATCAACGGCTAATGAGATGTAAGGGATTCCCTTGTAACATCTCGTTACATCCCGGTCCTTCGGGCCAGATTACCGGATTAAGTCCCGGTCACAATATTGATCCAAACCTTTTCTATTCTCAAAAAAAGCGAAGCCATATTTGAATTACTTATCAAATATTATAATATTTGATGTAAAAAGTAAATCAATCTTACTGAAATCCAGTCTTATATTATTAGAGACGAAACTGACACAAATGATGTTCTGAAAGGATGGACGGGAAATGAAAATGTGGCTTAAGAAAGGCCCTTTCAAATTACCAGAAGGCAACCAGGTTTTTGCCCGACATATAAGTCGTAGATTCGACCCCAGGTAGGCGATTTACTTTGTGTAAATATTTTCATCTCCACTACTCCAAATATTCCATAACCAAATATTCGAAGACATGTGACATCTACCAACCTGCACTGAGACAGCGTGGAAGAAAGCAGCCAACTCCCCCTCGAAGAGATGTCCCAACATTGGGAACATTAAAGGCTGATTATGTATACTTTTATGATCCTAAATCATAATGAGCAATTTCTTAGGAAACTTTCATATTGATCCTAAGAACGAAGAAATATAAGAAATAATACTAGTGGACTATCCCCTGATGCATCTTTCTTGTCCTATAGGTACTAGACATTCCTTATTTCATCTTCAGCCGCTCCCTCTCGAAAAGAGGACGGAGTCTCGACGGTAGAAACAATATAGGAAAGCAATGACAAACAAAGACTTCATAAATACTTTTTACCCTCAAAATAAAGCGTCTTATAGCGGTATAGGACCTCCTCCGTTCTGACAGACTTCTGTGGCGGACTGTTACTAAAGCTAAGCGTCCACTGCGTTGGAATCGGCCCGTACGGAGCGAACGAATTCGTTGATTTGTATGGTACAGCGTGCTTTTCTGCCGATGACGTCATCCGCAGTGAACTTTGTGTCTTGCTTATTTAGGTGCGGTTCGAGGATCTAATGAAGTTCAAAGAATTTGGTGTGAGACATATGAATATATCCAAAAAATCTTTTTTCATCTTCTAATAAATCAAAATATATCAAATTCTCCGAAAATAGGCCTTTTTAAGTTTATTTTATGAACCCACATCTTTCGTTTCTTTTTGTTTTTCTTCTCCTCTGCTGATAATAAACAACTAATGATTACAATATCCTCGTCAGTATTCTCCATAATGTGAATACTCGTCCACAATTGAACTCGATTGCTTTGAAAATACCGATATTGCCGATGCAAAATCCGAATGCAGTGGACGCACCCTATCGGCATTTTGTAAAAACTGACGGCTCGTACACTCCGTACGCTCCGATTCCGACGCAGTGGACGCTTAGCTTTACGTGGTAGGCTGTCAAGAGCTCTGGCAGATTGACATATTATATATGAAAAGAGCTTGCCAAGGGGCCCTGACATGGGCACGTTGTGTTGTAAAATGTACGGCTTCAAATATAAAGTATAAACCTGAGGGAAAGTCTTTTTAGTAACCCGACCCAACCCGACACTGTCTATTATTAGCCCACTGCTTCTGCCAGGGGTGCGGGTTGTTTAAAAGAGATACCGTCTCTTACCTGGCATACAGGCAACTGAAGGAACACGGGTGGGTTTTAGTCAGTAAAATTCTGACACGCCCTCCTGTTCCACCCAAAGCGGGAGAAGTTATTTGCTGATTTCACAACCTAAAAAAAAATTGGCCATGTCCAGTGTTTTCACGTTCACAATTGCAGACTGTCAGATTAAAAAACAAAGCCCTAAAGTTATATATTAATTTTATTTTAATTCAGGTTTAGTAAGGACTTTTACATAAATACATACATATTTATATGTATGTTTGAGGGGTGGGGGGGGGGGCGGGGTGAGGGGGAAGCTTAGGAAATGCATAGTCTTTTTCAATCTAAAATCTGGTAACTTTTTTTACACAATTTAGCTGATTTATAGGGGGAGGGAGGAGAACTTTGTAAAAAAATATATATATTGAAGAATCTTCTATCAGTACCGTACCGACGAGGAAAGCGACGTAACTTACGAAGCCAATTAGCTATAAAAAACCATGACACAAAAAGTCAAAGCATTTCTTAATAGCTACGTTTAGTCAACGTTGCTTATCAAAACAAATACCGTCTGCTATTCAAATTAAAAATTAATTATTAACCGTCCCAGCTCTATTTCATTACGACCACCTACTAATAAATGAGTGATCAAAATACTAAACAGTTCATAACAAGTTCTTTGTGACTAACAGTTGATTTTTTCTAGCTTTAATTCCGGAGGTATGTAGCATCAGCTTAAGTGGGGCTGGACATGTCTGCCGCATGTCAGACGACAAATGGGCTAAAAGAACCCACCGATTGAGGCCCACTAAACGCACGACGCCATCGCGGCAGGCTGAGACCAAGATGGCGGGACAACCGTTGACTCCTTCCGAAGGGACTGGTAAAGGACAGAATTGTGTCGAAGAGGTAGAGGGAGGCCTTTTGCTCGCAGTGGGACAGTACAGGCTAGTTAGATTAGAAGTAGCATTGTTGCGCCAATGTTGTCTGCGGTTGTACGCTTTCAAAACTTCTGATTAGACCTAATATTGTTTAAATATTTAGATTCTGTTAAGTAGTCATATTAAATAGTAAGTTGATTAATTTAATTAGTGATTTGCCGCACATTGTTACATGGTACTATATGAAGTTACATCGCTGCCTTACCCAATGCGGATTACCTACAGGCGAGATGATGTGTTATGTCAAATAAATAGTTCACCTATTTCGGCTCAATGGCCGACTCTCTACAAGGCATCATACCATTAAGATCCCTCGTAAAGGAGTAGCATAAAGTGCAGAAATAAATATTCGAAAAGTGTTACATCCACCAACCCGCATTGGGTGTTTGATTCGTGAATAACAGTGGATCCTAATAGATGTATAGAAAGAAAAGAAAGAAAGGAAAAACCTCGACGTACGTATCGATAAGCGAAAGCATTGAACCCTTCTCATCATAATTATAAAGGTAACAGGTTCCTTAAAAATAAACGTTAAACGAGGAAGCCACAAAGCAGAACATTCCTTAACACGAACAACAAAAACATTAAGAAAAGTATTTTGACCCTTTTGCTTCGAATTCCTGAAAAATCTTTTTGAATATTTTCTTTACAAGAAAGAAAAGTTGTAAAAAATTACGGACAAAAGATTTTTTTTACGATAACAAAACAGTCAAAAGGTTTTATCCTCGTGAAGTTGCGATGTGAACGACAACGGTCGGTGTTCACTGAAGAATGAATGAATGAATGAAAAGAACGGGACAGAGTGCAAATCTTGAAGAGTCAACGATACGAGTTCCGCAGATTCGCTTTGTGTTTTGTTTTTTTTTTATTTGCTGATGTTATGTTTTTTTACCGACTTCAAAAAGAAGGAGGTTCTCAATTCGTCGGAATTATTCTCTGCAGATGGTTGTTTTGGTATACAAATGTAATTATTGAGCGCTTTATAACTGAGGTGTACTTATACTTACTGTACTACACCCAAATTACGCCAGTTATGTTTAAGTCCCATGTAAAAGGGGACATTGCCGTCAAACGGTATATTTAATATTCATTACCAAAAAAAAAATTACTCTCTCGTATATTTTACCATAATGATTATTTTGAAACTGTGAAATTATGCAAACGATACGCCGTAAATGAAAAATATTTATTTGAACAATATTAATTAAGTATTTAAAAAAGATTAATTATTCCAGCAATTTTTCAAGACTTCTGATTAGGCGTTATGAAGTACTGCGCTTACCAACGATCAGCATTATTTTTTTAATAAATAGACTATTGACTACTGAACCCTAAAATCCATATTTTCCGAGCGGTTCTAAGATTGCATGTCCACGAACGCATTGCATGACATCGTCTTTTACATGCAAAACAGTGATTTGAAATCTCAGACCGCTTTATAAAGATATGAACAATATTGTAGGTGGTCCTGGGGTCGATTCTCTGTTCGGACAAAACGTTGTTGGGTTATTCCACCAAGATTTCTCAGTAGCATCCGGGAGTGTAGATATGTGCCCGGTTGATGGCAAAAAGCTCGCCCCCTGTTACATGAGACTTAAACATGTCTTAAACTTAAACTATGTTTAAGCCTAGCAAGCAGAAGTGTACCTCTTCGGGGAATACAGGCGTGATCTATTCTGTATTTTGATTCCTCTAAGTACCTGGTACTTATTGACTGGCCTGCACTGTCCTCCCATACCTATTATCACTGTAATTTGAAAACATTTTAAAAGCCAATTATTTTTAAAAGAGTAACCGTGGAGTTTCTTGCCGGCTCTTCTCCATAGGAAACGACAAATTGGAACCGTGCACCTAGCTTCTGACGTTTCATAAGTGCCCATGCAGGCTTATGTGAAATAAAATATTTTGATTTTGATTTTGATCATATGTTATATTTTGTTGTTTACCGGATGCGGAATAGCAGTATTTTATATAGGGCGATTGCCTACCTGACCTCGACAACCCACTTACTGGTTTACACAATACCCCTTGGTAGGACTGGTTGTCAGACTTTTTGGGCATCTGACTACCCATAACGACTGTCAAATATCTACGAATGCCAGTCAGGACCAACGGCTTAGCTTGCTTTCAGAGGCACGGAGGTATGTAGGCACTATAGGTATTCAAATAAAATAATAAATCTATTAATTGTTGCATGAAATCAAAGAACATTAATATCACAGAACAGTACACTTTTGCCAATCCATTTCAAAAGTAAAATCCTGATACAAAACAAAAGAAAATCCTATTAAAAAATAATTAAATCGGCATTTACTTTGTAACCCAACCTCAATTAAGTTCAATTCTCGTAGCGCGTCTACGAACGGCTACGAGCGCTACGGAGCGTAGCGTGGCGTAGCCGCACATTTTAATAGATAAGGCTTTATCTAGATTGGAACTCTATAATCTACTCAATTAGACTTAGGGCGGTCACTTACGGTATTTACAGGAAACTAATGTCGATAATATCGGTCGTGTGTACATACAGCATAGGTTATAATTATAATTAAGGACGTGGTACGGACAATCAAACTAAACGCATTTCGCAAAAAAAAAAAAATGTAATGACGTCAAAAGTGTACATTGAAGAAATAAAGTACTTAATTGCCACGAGGTGTGAGAACGAGCCTGCTGCCGAAAATACAGTAAAAAATTTCATCTAAACGGATTTAGATGAAATTTGGTACACATAAATAGTTTGTAACTTATAGGATTACCGCGCGGTAGTATGATCTGTTAGGATATTTATCGACACCAATGCCGGCGAAACCACAGGCAACCACAATATCTCAAACGCAAGTTTTCAAGTCACCGAGTAGTACTGATTTTATTGTTCTGACCGGACTGAGTGACAAAAGGTATAAGAGTAGTATAAACATTGGATTATAATTATAGTTCCTTGTTTTATTTTTGAAGTCAGCCCGAGAAGGGCGTTAGGGAACCCATCATCTGTGGATTAGTATCCCTCACAAAGTTTGAGGGTTCGTATGACCTACCAGGTATCAGCAGATACCAGGGGCCTTAGTCTGCTATTTTTATAAATTCGTCATTCCAACACGATTCCATTGTCATTCATTTGTCATTTTGCTAAAAGTTCGTAATCTGCTAAATTCATAATGGTCGATCATTGGTCAGTCAATGGTCTCGTAATAGAATTGTGTCATAATAGCATTTTCGTATTGCCATTATTATAAAACTCGTCAGTAGAAATGTTTTTCGAAAAACTACTACTAAATTTGAACATTAATTCATGCCAGATTTCATTTATATATATTTTTACATATTATTTATTAGTGTTTTAAGCAATCTAAAGTAGTAGGAAGTTCGTAAATTAAGTCAGTCATTCATTTGTCATGATGTACGAGATTACCAATAAATGCCATTTCTTTCAATGGAGTGTCAGTGGCTTATCATTGGAAAGTCATAATGACGCCATTTTAATAATAGACTACCAAACTTGTCAAAATCAACAATTATGAAATCAATGATAGACCATTCTGACACTATTGTAATAGCAGACTTGAGGCCCAGCTCGCAAGGTGAGCGAGCATCCTCACGAAGGCTGAGGGTTAAACAACTGTAATTTTAACACGTACGTTACCTATATCTTAAAATTACAGTGAATGCAACTATATAGTGACTTAATGACTTTAGTATTACGTTTCAGAAGCTTAACGACGTTAGAGGGTCAAAAGTAGTACACATAAGTACAACTAACAAATTCGAAACATCCCTGCTCTCTCATCATCTCGCTAACTTTACCCAACTATGTTAGTGTCGGCTTCCCTGCTACGGTTTCCAAAAAGAGCGGTACCCGCCACGTAGCGTCCGCAATTTACCGGCGAATGACGTCACTGAAACGATATCACACTATCTCTCCACTTTGTCATAATTGCTTATGTATTTATTAATTAAATGACATTATAATTATATATATTTTAGTGATATTTATTTTAGAAGTATGTATGTATGTATATTAGTATGCATGTATATTCTCATATTATGTGTGTATATTTTTAAATTAGAGTTTAATTTGTAATTTTATGATTTTCCTTCTACTGTTATTACACGCGTTGTCTACATCTCTGTTATCTTCTCTCCTATCGCAGGTGTGCTGGAAGAGATTTCTGTAGAAATAAGCATTACCTATGTACGTATTTTTCTGTTCCTTTCTTCTTGTCTGTTTATATGTGTGTGCATAAATGGTTAAATAAATAGATATTTATGTAAGTAACATAATATCACGCCTTGTTTACCAGGATATTTCGCCAGTTGTTTTAGTCCCAGGTAATAGGGAGCGACCCTATTGCCATTAACCGGTCATAAATCCAGACTCCGGGCTGCTACTGATAAATTCCTGATAGAAAAACGCAATAACACTTTGCTCGACCTGGGGCCAAATAAGAAACGCCGACCTAATCTAGTTTTAAAATATGATTGACATGTAGGAGTGTTTTTACAAACCTACATAAAGATACCTGCTTACCTATACGATATAGGAGCACACTTTCTTGACGCCAGGTTTCTGATGTATGCCGACGACACCAAGATTTTTATGACTATTGGAAGTAAGAACGATTGTGAGAAGCTACAAAACGACTTAAATAGATTATCTAATTATTATAATATCAATAGAATTAATGTGAACATAAGCAAATGTCAGACTGTAACCTTTACTAGGAAGCCAAATTTCATTAACTGGACTTATAAACTCAGTGGTACCAATATTGCGCGTTGTAATGTTATTAGGGATCTTGGTGTCGTCCTAGACTCAAAACTTCTGCTTTCGGAGCATGTGTCCTGTGTTGTCGGTAAGGCATACAAAAATCTCGGATTTATTATGCGTACATGTAAATTGTTTACTGATATAAATTGCATCAAAATACTTTATTTTGCATACATACGCAGTATTTTAGAATACTGCAGTAACATTTGGAACCCTCACTACTTAGTTTATATACAGCAAATAGAATCTATACAATCCAAATTCATTAAATATATTAACTATCGCACTGGTTTTAAGTCTAAGGATTATCTGCAAGCATGCAAACATCATAACATATTACCATTGGAGAACAGACGTATGATTCTCGACATGCTTTTTCTTTATAATGTCTGTAATGGGAACATTGAGAGTACCGCTTTAAATGATCTGGTTCTAAGATTGAGTGCTCCGTCTCGACGGACTAGGCACACACAGTTATTCGATGTACCGCACAGTGGTACAAACTACGCTCAAAATTCTGTCATTGGTAGGATTTTAAGAAATTTCAACAAGAAATTCTCCCATCTTGATATATTTGAACTTGTCTTTGTCACTAAAAGTTTCCTGAAAACACCAAAAAAGGTGTTTTCAGGAAACTTTTAGTGACTTCTGTATGCGACGATTTGACTAATAGGTAATTCTAAACAAAACTGAATAAATTAACCCGTGACCATACACCATTACAACTCCTCACACACACTTCTACACACCCACCCACACTACACACTTAGATATGCTTAGAGGGTGCTAGCATGACATCCTGTTTGTTTTCTGATGCATAAAATAAGTGTAGTTATTAAATTGTAAATCCGTAATTGGCTGTAAGATTAGTTTATTTATCTTATATGAAATTGTTAAAGAGCTGTGGATTTTGTGAATAAATAAATAAATAAAAAAAAAAATAAAAAAAAAAAAATCATTTTCATCAAACTATTTTACTTCACATAAACCTACATTAGGCCTTATGAAACGTCAGAATGGGGGTGAAGAACAAGAACGCAGAAGGTGCACGGTTCGAATTGGTCGTTCCCTGTGGAGAAGAACAGAAAAGAAACTACGCGTTTACTCATTTAAAAATAATTGGCTTTTATAATGTTTTTAAAATTAGTGTTAATAAGTATGGGAGGACAGTGTAGCCTATCAACAAGTATCAGGTACTTAATAAAATAGAAAATGCTATCTTGTAATCTTTTTATTAATTTTATTCTAAAGGTCCTAGTTTAACTTTTGTTACTTCAAGTTATAGCTATATTTACATAATGCAGAATTGGATATATGTAAGTAGGCACGCCTTTTACGACTGGAGACTTTTATTTAGATTGTAAGTTCTGTTTAAGTTTTTTTTATTTATTATCATTTATTTCTGCTTGAGTGCCTATAGTATCCAATGTTTTGTTGGTATATTGGTGTGTGCTAGCTGACATATATGGCAAATTTAATGTTTTTTTTGTGTTTCGTAATGTTAATTACTTACCTACTATTGTATAGAATCAAGGTCTTCTAACTTAACAGACAGCTGTGCTGCTGGGGAGTTTGTTGCGCCACTTCTTCTTCCCAGCTAAAACACTAGGAGGTGGTGAAGGGCGGGTATTTTTGGGGGACTGTCTTATGTAATTTTGACGTTCAAAAGAGCTGACTAAATGACTTTTGATTTTGATTTTTGTCATGGCCGTTATGTGGCGGCCACGGCTCTTGAAAAGCGCAGCTCAAACGTATGCAACTGAATACCAGTAAAATCATCCCTTCACTCCCCACACAATAGTAGGTATATTAATTATACCTACTATTGTGTAATATATAAAATAGATATATAATAGATATATAAAATGACAAGCTCTAGTGAACAACCATTACAACAATTGCATGAAATGACAGCCATCAATCCAATATTGAAATTAGTAGCAATTAGTGATAATGTTACCAATAATAACCCGTAATATATACGTAATTATTGTATTTAATGATACTATCACTATCACCTAATGTAGCATGAATAATTAATGTTATAATTTCAGCATTGAATTAGGAGCTCGTGGCTGAGTAGGTACGATAGTCGCTCGGGTTCATAGCTAGGTCAGTCGGTGGTTAGGTGACCATTTTTTACATGTCGGGACCCTTCCTTGCCTCGGACAGCACGTTAAGCCGTTGGTCCCGACTGTCTACCTTGGATTTTTGACAGCCTCTACAAGTAGTCAGGCAGGAAAGATGCTAGTCAAGGGGTATCATGTTACTCTGTAAATGGGCTGTGAATGTCAGATAGGAAGTCGCTCCATATAAATACAGGACTTCAATTGCATCCAGTTAGGCTGTAAGCTAAAAACATAGTTGGGTAAAGGCTAGATTGTAAATTAGATATGTTGAAACTGTTTGCAGTCCTCGTCACTTGTCTCTAAAGGTTTATTAAAACACCAGCGTCAGACAGCATCTGTCTGGCATTTACGCTGAAATGAACCTTTTTGGCGCTGCCGTGAGGCACACATTACTGTAGTTATTTATTTTCACTTTTTTTGTTATTGTATTTTGTATTGCACGAACTGTTTCCAAATAAACGGTATTATTTCTTTATTTTTAACTTTACTTCTTATTTATTAACAAGGTATTATGTAGTGGTCAGTTTTGGTCTTGGTTTCGCCGCAAGTAGGTAACTTAAAAAGATATCCACACTGCTAGCAACCTTTAAAAATACTGCTTTAAGTCTTACCTAACCCATTTCTATTTTTTTACAGCATCTACCTACCTTAGTCACAGGCATTAAACCATTTAAACGCAGAACGTCAGGTGACGTGGCATCCCGCTTACATTAAGCCCGGGATTCGATTTCCCGCACAACGGGATCAATGTCATTCTCTCACGCAAACACCGGGATGTTTGCCTTCCATTTATTTTTTGTACTTTCCGAATGAAGCCGAGTGCGGTCGATGATATACGATCATCAAATACAAATAATACGTTTTGGATCGGATTAGAGTTATCAATTCAATTCTGTATCTATTGTTTTGCGAAGGTTCGACAAATACATACAAATGTCAATTTCAGTATTGTTTCCATTTTATCATTTTCACTGAAAGTAGGACAAAGAATTCAATACCTTAATTTTTTTTGGCTGGGAATTCATCAAATAACTTCTCCCGCTCTGGGTAGAGCAGGAGGGCGTGTCAGACTTTTACTGACTAAATCGCACCCGTGTTCCCTGTTCCTGACAGTTGCCTGTATGCTAGGGGCCGCGGTATCTCTTTCAAACAACCCGCACCCCTGGCAGAATACCTTTTAGGTTAATATTTTTTTTTTAATAAAGTTAATAAAAAAAGGTTAATTAATAAAAATAAGTCAACTAACCAGAGTTTTTTAAAGAAATGCATTTCTATTGTTTCAATGTGCATGCAAAGGTAATGGACTCGAAAAAAGGAATGTCCGATACCTACAGCCAAATATCCCACATTATCCAAACACAATTACACTCAAATACCAGCCAATGGTTTACATTAATAACTAGCTTCCGCCCGCGGCTTCCCCCAAATGGTGGTCCGAAATTATTCCACGGAAACGTACTAGCGGGATAAAAAGTATTTTATGTGTTAATCAAGGTTACCATCTATCTGTGTGCCAAATTGCATCCAAATCCGTTCAGCCGTTTTTGCGTGATTGAGTAACAAACATACAAACAGCTCCACAAACTTTCACATTTGTAATAATAATAGAATAAGTTGTTTTGAATTTACTTTTATACAACTTCAGCAGGATTCTTTAATAACCACCTATTAATTTCAACGCAGGGGCATCCAGAATCATGTACTGAATCCCTTGATAATAGGTTGTGCGTCGATGTCCCTGCCATCCTGCAGTGCTATTCTGTAAAAATCTCACCGTGATTATTTTTGTGAAGTGAACTAAAAGTGAGCTGTCTTTAGCATCAATCCAATGTCCGATGGAATGACAGCTCACTTCACCTAATTTCTCACGGTGAAATGTTATCAGAATAGATTGGCTGTGTTTATCCAAATCAAAATCAAAATTCATTTATTCAAACTAGGCTGAGAAGCGAGCGTAAAGGGTAGAGAGTAGAAGAGCACCAGGGTGGCCCAGTGGTAACGGCCGCGACTTACAAGTTGAAGGTCGTGAGTTCGAACCCAGCCAGGCGCTTTACGTTATGCAAATTATTTCATCACCACTGCTCTCAAAACGGTGAAGGAAAACATCGTGAGGAAACCGGCATGTCCTAGAACCAAAAATTCTAAGACATGTGACATCTACCAACCCGCACTGGGCCCGCGTGGTGGATTACGGCCCACTCCAGAACCTTATAGGCAGCACTTTTTAAACGTTACTATCACATTATCATATTTGACCCCCACAAAAACTTACACCAATTACTGCTATACAAATATCACCCGGAAATCGATTCCTGTCCATCAAGCCATCATTAACGGCCCTTCTACCATCAACCCTGTAAGTACTTACTACATCCAACCCAATTTTAAAACAAAGCCTCAAGTCGATTAGCCTCTTTGAATGGCTGGACAACGGGCTTAGTAAAACACATACATCAATAGGTGGCGAATAAAACAAAAAACAACACGAATAGTAGAACATGATCGGGTTAATTGGGTTCATTAGGGCCGTGGATAGGCAGGGCTCCAAGTCACAAGGTGCGAGCTTACAGCGGGTCAGAAAACTTTACTTGGAAGGAGTTAATACTGGTGTTATATTTAGGTACTAAAGTTGCAAATTGTGACGTCAACACTTGTAGTGGACGGTGGGCGCGATCAGCACCCGCACTCGCCCTGGGACTTCTCCCACTATTATTGACGTGAGTTCCCTAATTACTAAACCTAGCGGCACTGTTGGTGGCACACGTCACCGTCACAAGGCATTGTATAGGTACTATGACCTACAAGGACCTCGGGGAACCGGAGACTTGTAGAGGAGACAGAAATAAAAACCTTCTTGAGATTTTCCGCAGCTCGCAGATTTCGGCTTGTTTCTTCCTTTGTTGTTGCCTCTTCGGTGGCTGAGCCGACTAACATCCGCTACAACACTAATTCTATGAGCTAGGGAGTACCACCAGGACTATAGTGAAGTCATAATATTGGTGAATTTAACATAAAATAATATCACGCTTTGTTTCCCGAAGGAATGGGCAGAGGTGTTTTTATTAATATTTATTTAAGCCTTTTATTTCCCAACAATTACAATAAAAATACATAATATCTTAAAAATTACAGTAAATTCATTCATAATAATTTAATTTGGGTGTACATAGTACACACAAATTTCACTACTTATGTTTTTTTTTGAGGTCCCGTGTAATAGGGGACTAGCCGTTTGCCACCAATTGTGCACAAATCTAGACTCCAGGCTGCTATTTAGAAATTCCAGATAGAAAAACCCAATAGCACTTTGCCTGACCTGGGAATTGAACCTAGGACATCATGCTCAGAGGTAGTGCTTACGACCATTAGACGAACGAGGCAGGGTTTTGGTATATCTCTAACAAATATATCATGTAAGAGACAGAAGAAAAAATTACTGAAACTAGACAATTACTACAAAATATTGCAGCTATTGCATTCATAAACCTTATACTCGTAGATGCCGTTCCGTTACTCGTAACTTATGGTATTATTTTTTTGTTTAGTTTGTACTGTAACACTGTTGAGCAAAGACCTCCCCAAGACCTCTTACCAGAAACTCTTTTCCCGCACCAACTTGAACCAGCCCTCGCAGTACCCGTCCTGTTCATCATCCCACTATTTTCTGTGCCGATGGACAGCGGCGCCGTCCATATTCGGGCACCCATTGTTTGGAGACTTTTGCCCAACGGTGATCCTGCATAAGGCCGATGTATCCCGCCCAATCCCAAGTAAGCCTGGCAGCCCTCTTGCCTACGTCTAGTATACGCGTTTTGGAACTTGTTCGTGACAAACGTTATATTATTATTAAACCAAATGTTTTATTAACAACGTTCACCTACATCTTACACCACATTCTGAACTCAATAATTGCCTCTCAATACTACATGAACAGAATTCTAAAGAGGTCTAATGAAGGCCGCGGCTCCGAGAGTATCAAACTGCGCTGGTTTGACAGAAAAGCAATTATCTAACTAATTATAAAAGAAAATAGAATTCAAATCGTTTTATTAAAAGAATCAGAAGAGGTAGAAGATTTCAATTCTATCTTAAATTAATGAATTAGAACAAATTATTATAGTATTTAAGTAAGGCTTATAAGGGTTGTAAAGAGAGGCTTGTGGTTAAATAATTTACAGCCACACGGGTCGATCGAGAGTTCAGCTACGCTTGTCGCGATTGGTTTGTGGATGAGTTTCCATTCATTACATAATGGTATGGAGATTCGAGACAGCGCGTGCCTTCGCAATCGGTTGGTCTCGGGTGTCATTCGTAGATCTGTGACAGTCGTAATGGGTAGTCAGAAGCTCAATAGTCTGACAACTAGTCTTACCAAGGGGTATCGTATTACCCCGAAACTGGGTTATGGAGGTCCGATAGGCAATCGCTCCATGTAAAATACTGGAAATCAGCTCCATCCGGTTAGACTGGAATCTGACCCCAACATATTTCGTAGAGTTAGGATACTGCGTTCAATTCCCAGGTCGAGCGAAGTGTTATTGTGTTTTTTTGTAAGGAATATCACAGACCAAGAATAGGTATGGATTTATGCCCGGTTAGTGGCAATATGCTGGCCCCCTATTACATGAGACTTAACTAAATATAATTTGCCTAATGTGGTTGCCTACTGTGGCTCCACCTCTGCCTAACCATTCGGGGAAAATAGGGGTAATGTTACGTTACGAGCGTCTAAGACTTCTGGGAACAGTTAAGGCGACGATCTGCGAATGATACTGCGATACAAAGGCCTGTAGAACTGTATTTCCCTTGAGATCAATATTGTGTAGTGCAAATAGAGGAGACCCGTTTACCTAGAGTTCTAGACGCATATCGGTTAGATAAAGACAAATTTGTGTCCGATTTTTATTCACTTTTTTTGTTTTTGCTTGCTCTGGATTTCTGTTGATGCTGGTACAACTTGGCGTAGGTTAGATTGGCTAATATTGAACAAGCTATTATTATTATTAAAAACCTGTGATGTCGCACTGCAGGGCAAAGCCCTCTCTACCCTCCTTCCACTTCTCTTTGTTTTATTCTGCCCAGGACCAGTTCTTGTTGAAGGAGTCCAGCTCATCTCGCCATCTCCGTCTGACCCTACCGCGATGTCGCTTGCCATTAAAAGGGACCCATTGGGTCATAAGTTGGGCCCATTGCTCGCCTGACATGCGGCAGATGTGTCCAGCCCAATTCCATTTTAGTGTGGCAGCTTTGCAAGTAACATCAGTTATCTTTGTGATGGAACGGGTGGTCGTTTTCCTAACCCGGCCTGTTAGTTTGATGCCCAGAATACTCCCTTCATTAGCCCTCAAGCTATTGATTAAATAAAATTCTTTGACACGCAGTCAAAATCCACTAAAGATACCACCATGAAGATGAAAAAGCAAAAATAAAAGAAGAAAAAAAAAAAAAGAAGATGGAAATATTCCTTAGAGAATGACGTGGAGGACGAGGTCTTGGGCTCAATTCCCAGGTCGGGCAAAGTGTTATACGGTTTTTCTATCTAGAATTTGTCTGGAGCAGCCCGGAGTCTGAATTTGTGCCCAGTTGATGACAATAGGGTCGCCCCTCTTTTTGAATGGGACCTAAACATAACTGGTGAAATATGGGTGTACTTATACTTAGGTACACCTCTGCCCATCCTTTCGGGGCAACAAAGCGTGATATTATGTTATGGAGTCAACAATCCAACACTCAACGAGACCAAGATCTTTTGTTTGCGGACAACATCGCGGGAAGCTGTATTTTCCTATTTAAACACAGGTATCTTAAAAATACTTAACCTGTTTGTACCCATCTGCAGCATTGCTAAACACTCTGACCTCTTAAAAACCTGCCCACCGACCAACCACAATGCCACTTCATCACAGCCGAGCACTTGAAGCGATTGAAATGCATAAAACGAATAATTTATAATTGCAATGAAAGAGCCGTTTAGGCCACTGTTCACGATCACGAGCGAAGCAACGCGAGTTGCGTGAAGCGACAAGCGCGCGCGTCACTAATTTTTTGCCCGTCGCTCGGCAAATCGCGGTGACTGGTGGTAAACTATAAACAACTTCTTCAAACGGGGTGCGCTAAATTACCCAATTGAATAACCATTTCATGAAATCATGACATTTGAGGTCAATTCCAACATATTGATGCTTCTGCGTCTGCAGATTATACATAAGCATTCATAACCAGCCTATAAAGTTCCCACTGCTGGGACACAGGCTTCCTCTCTGTAAGAGGGAGTGGGCCGTCACCCACCACGCGGGCCCCGTGCGGGTAGGTAGATATCACATGTCTTCGAATTTTTGGTTCTAGGACATGCCGGTGTCATCACGATGTTTTCTTTCACCGTTTTGAGAGCAGTGGTGTTGAAATAATTCATTAATTACAAATTAAAGCTCCTGGGTTCGAATCTACGACCACTGGGCCACCACTGCTCATGATTCCAATGCTTATCTATAATTCCGTAAATACTTATTTGCATCGGTTGCGAATGTTATTTTGATCCATAGACAACCTGACGCTGACCGGCAAATTGCAAACAACGCAACGTGAAAAATATATGAATATCGCGAGCTACTAGGTGCTTTCACCTTCATTTGTTTTCTCCGCAGTCGCTATCTAAGACGCTTGTCGCTTGAGCGTGTATCTCGTGACCACAGGTTTAGCCGTGACGGGGCCGGGACGGGCGCGTCACGACACGTATCCGGGCGTGATAACAAAACGGTCCGGACCGGAGTGCCACTCCACTGTTACCGCTTAATGGATTTCCGCTACTGTCTTTCCATTCCGTGCTTTTTGTTCAAGATGTTGTTAACCTGGATGTGGCGGTTGCTTCTTTTAATCGTTGGCCTGTTTTACAGTTGTTATGGTTTAATTTACAAAATAATTGAATAATACAAGCAATAAAAGGTCGTCGTGCTGATGCTTGGGGAGTTTACTGAAATGAACATTAATAGTCGATTCGTATGAATAAACTCGCCCGAATCGCCTACAAATAAATTAACTTCGCGCAAGTCGCTTAAAGAAAATATTATGACATTTAAAAGTGACGATTCGCCCGATTCTTTCGAGTTTATTTTAAATCAGTGTACCTTTTTATTTCCTGCCGACAATTAAAACAAATTATTCACGATTGTTTTACGTCCTCCGAATACCTACTATCCCGTTTAGTTATTCAACTCTGTATGTTTTTTTGTACATACAGGATAAGTTTTTAACCAGCGCGCAAACTGTAACCATGAATTTAGCATATCATTCTAGACCCCCCCAGCGCAGAATTTTTTCGTCGGTTATACAAAAAAAAATCAGCTGTTTCATAGAAAAGTGCAATACCTACGCGGTCAAAATGTATGGGACAGCACATTTTTTTTTTGTATAACCGACGAAAAATTGCTGCACTGGGGGGTCTACAATTATATACTGAATCCTTGGTTACAGTTTGCGCCTTGTTTAAAAACTTATCCAGTATATGTATATTTTTTTGCACATAATCATGTCGTTCCATTACGAAAATAGCTGATGTCACTCGGAAAGCTGCCACGCTCAAATGGAATTGGGCTGGACACATCTGCCGTATGTCAGACGATCAATGGCCCAAACTTACGACCCAGTGGGTCCTGCTTAGTGGCAAACGACATCGCGGCAGGCCCAGACGGAGATGGCGGGATGAGCTGGACTCTTTTATTTATTTATTTATTTAAGATTGGTCCTTGTCAGCTTTGGATAGAGAGCAGTGGCGTAGCTACCGGAGGGCTAGACGGGGCAGCGCCCCGGGGCCCCCAAGCTCAGGGGGCCCCTCGGACTCTGACTTACAAACTATAAATTGAACTAGTGAACATTTCTCCCACATTCGGAATATACCTAAATAAACCAGATTCCAGAAACGCGACTTTAATAATGGCAACATATTTGAAAAAATACAGGGGAAATCCCAACAAGTCTCGAACATTTTTGTTTGAAACTTGCGGGGAACTCCCCTGTATTCTTAGGCTGGTTTCACAGTCGCGCTGTCGGACAGCGCGTTTCAACAGCACGCGCTTGAAGCAAGGCGGACCTATGAGAAACGTGGCGTGCTTCAACAGCGTGACTATAAAACGCTACTAGTGAATTTACAAGTGCGCGCGGATGGACGGTGTCGCTCGACGGGGCGCGTCTGTGAAACCAGCATTATATTGCACGCCGCGAAGCGGTGGTACTTATAGTAGACGGATTTTAAAAACGATATTATACGCTCACTTTCAATAAATCATTTTATAATTTGTCGCACACGGAAAGCCGTGGAAAAAATAAACGAAATTATAATAAACGGTCTATAAAAGTAATTTACTTAAATCCGTTAATTTACTTAACGGATTTAAGTAAATTAAAACTTTACTGCAACAAAAACCTTTAGTTAGGGCCCTAGTTTATTTTTTGCCCCAGGGCCTTTGGTTACCTAGCTACGCCACTGATAGAGAGAGGTGGAAAGAGAGTAGGGAGGCCTTTGCCCAGCAGTGGGACGTTATAAGCTAAAAAAAAAAAAAAACATGTATCTAGCAGATAGTAAAAAGATAGATGATGCCTATCTGGACACCCTCAAACTGGCCATCATTAGTCTCATCTTCTCTTCTTCAGCGTCGCCTTTTCCTATGTCAGAGTTGGCTTCCAGTCTTACCAGATACAGCTAAATACCAGTATTTTACATAAAGCGACTGCCTATCTAGTTTCAATTGTGCTTATAACTTCTATCTAAGCACAAGGTTCTTCCATTTCTCGTATATCAAGACTAGTCCTAAACGGATGGAGTATTTTTCTCACGTAACAGTCAATTTGCCCCGCTACCCTTTCGTAACGAGACTTCGCTCCCTGTTAAATACACTCGAGAGCAATGAATCCGGGTCACTTAAAGAATGTTAAAAATCTCGGAAACTAAAAATGATAGGTTAATGCAATAAATTGTATTTAATAGACAATGTAATACTCCTTAAATGAAAGTAAAAAAAATATGAGTCACCATACATTTTATTAACACAAAATTACATAAAGAAAAAAACTGCTGATCTCTCCTTAAAACAAAAATAGGAAACATGAAATTTTTGAACTTTATTACGATTTTCTTGAATTTTAATACTTCGTATTGCCTCCTCGTGCTTCCATTACTGCGTTTACGCGGTTTGGCATGCTGTACACCAAGTTCCTTATACGATTTTGGGGAATATTCTCCCATTCCTCTGTGAGAGCAATTTTGAGCTCACGAAGCGTGATTGGGGGAGGGTTTCGTTGTTTTACGCATCTGCCTAGCTCGTCCCAAGCATGCTCGATCGGGTTGATATCCGGGCTGCGCGCTGGCCACTCCATACGAGTAATGTTCATCTCTTGAAGGTAGTCATTCACAATCCTACCTGTATGAGGTCGGGCATTGTCATGCATAAATATAGCATCCTCACCTAAATTGACCATAAATGGACCAACGTGATCATTGAGGATTTCTTCCACATATCTTACGCTAGTTAAAGAGCCGTTTTCTATGATCACCAGCTCTGTGCGACTTTCAGAAGAAATTCCGGCCCACACAAGTACAGACCCACCACCGTAGGCTACTTTTTCTTCGATGCATGCTTGCTTGAATCTTTCCCCTGGTCTTCGATACACTCTGTGTCTTCCATCGTGCTTGTAGAGCATACATTTTGATTCGTCGGAGAACATAACTTTTGACCAATCTCCAATACTCCAATTTACGTGGCTCTGGGCATATCTTAGTCTTGAAATACGATGCCCACGCTCCAGTTTAGGGCCGTTTGCAGGTCTAAGGGGTTTTAAGTTAGATTCAGCAAGCCGACGTCTTACTGTCCATGCACTTGGGTTACTTCCTCCGAGGCGTCGAAACTGATTTGTGAGTTCAGTTCCTGTGAGAAAGCGATTTCGAAGCATGGTGTTCACCAAGTATCGGTCTTCTCGTGCTGTGGTACACCTGGTTCTGCCCGTTCCTGGTCTGCGTAGGTTAGAACCAGTTTCTTCGTAACGTCGGAGAACTCTTTGTACTGTTGACAGCGACACACCGACAGTCCTGGCTGTATCGCGCTGACTCCGGCCAGTTTCCAGCATTGTAAGTATTCTGGTGCATTCTTCAGGCGTAAGCGACATAATTTCAGCTTGAATAATGAATATAGAGCACTATCAACATGGTTTATGTACCCACATAAATGACAGATTACAAACAAAAGCAAAACCAAATGCTGTAATTTCGTAGTTCCATCTTCGAAAGTGGCCCTTTTTCAAATTAGATTTTTTTATGATATAACTTTACAATAACTATGAAGTTTTAATACCTTCATTTAAGGAGTATTACATTGTCTATTAAATACAATTTATTGCATTAACCTAGCATTTTTAGTTTCCGAGATTTTTAGGATTCTTTAAGTGACCCGGATTCATTGCTCTCGAGTGTATATTAAAAGGTACTTTAAGAAACACCTGTATGTTCCCTTATTTGTTTGCTGTTTTTGGGAAGTTTTAGTATTATCACGAGCCAGTGAACTAACTTCAATCTGTTGAAAATCTGTTAGTTTTACGAGGGTGTCAATCATTAGAATTAAGCTCTTAATTTATGTGGCTTTTTTACTTAAAAAGTCAAGTACATCGAGGTTGGCACGGACATAGACGCGCAAACTTTTACCATGAATTCTGTACATGATTCTGAACTCCACTGTGGTAAAATTTTCTGTCGACTATTAAATAAAATTACTGTTCCATACATTTTGAGCCATTTTCTGTATAAGAGCTGATTTATTTATGATAAACGACGTAAAATTTCTACACTAGGACGTCTATAATAATGTGCTGAATTCATGCAAGCAAAAGAATATGTAAGGATCGGAGCACGTTCTGCTATTTAGAAACAAAGAAAAATAATTTATTTAAGAAACGCACAGGAAATGTAAAAGGTAAAAAAGAAACATTTAAAACTACCAAAATTAACAAAAAAAAATCCAAGTCAAACCAAAATATGCTACATTTCTACCCACCCCATGACCAAGGGTATGTGTTTTTCGATGTAGTAAGTATTTGTGTAAATAACAGCATTTTGCCTGTTCAGTACTTAGTAAGATTTTAACGAGGCCACGTGCTGAAGTAAGCGGTATCTGTACTTATTTAACACTAAAACATTAAGTAGGCCACAAGGGTTAAGTGCTAGTATTTTCTGTCCTTTACATACGAATGTAAAAACCTTATTTTACAGTAGACTAGCCTTTGCCCGTGCCTTTACTCGCGTAGAGGTCAGAAATCATACCACAGAAATGTATTGCCGGGACAACAGTCCTAATCCTGACTAAAGTCCGACCGAAACTAGAGTCTGACCGAATTTCGTTTTCGGCTGTCAGCAACTTTCGGCCGAAATATAAATTCTCGGCAATTTTAGGTTTCGACCTCCAAAGGAATATTGAATGCCGTGGAAAATAATGAGTTACCAGCAAATTATTACTTACTTTTTTTTTTGGGTGGGAAATCATCAAATGACTTCTCCCGCTCTGGGTGGAGCAGGAGGGCGTGTCAGACTTTTACTGACTAGAACCCACCCGTGTTCCCTCAGTTGCCTGTGTGCTAGGGACTGCGATATCTCTTTCGAACAACCCGCACCCCTGGCAGGCATCGGCCTTTGCGGACCCCACCAATTGGTGCTGACATCTCTTTGAGGCGCACGTGGAACACAACGCGCCGTCGACCCGGGCTTGGTCCTTACCGGACAGCGAGCTACCCATTACTCGCCGTCCGCAATTATTACTTACTTTAAATTCATTTATTCAGAGAAAATCAGTCATAGGTACTATTTCAGTTTTGCTGGTATTTGAGATGGCAAACCATAGCAAAACTTCATAGAACCAAGAGGAATTGTCGGAGCAATGATTGAATTAGAGAGATGTTCCAACCAGTTTACGCACACAACTCAGGTCGAGCATTACAACAGTTCTAAAAGTACCACCAGGCAGCGCTAGTACCAGACAGTGACAAAACCCTGAAACTTGACAGGAATAACAGAAAAAGAAGCTCATGATGGCCGCCCAACCAGAGACTAAAATGTTACTTCCCCATTTATAATACACTAGCTTTTGCCAGCGGCTTCACCCGCGCGGAACTTGCATCCCCTATTTAACTCCCTTAAGGGTTGAATTTCAAAAAATCCTAATTCCTTGTCTACATTATATAGGGAACCTCTGTGCAAAATTTCAGCTTTCTAGGTCCAAGGGTTTGGGCTGGGCGTTGATGAGTCAGTCAGTCAGTCAAGACTTTTATTTTTATTTATATATATAATAGATATTAGTATGGATGGTAGTTTGGACTAGGTGTGCTTGAATTACATGTTTTTTTTTCTAATCACTTGTTGACTTTTCAAGTTTGTTTTACCTACCAAAACACTTAAGACAAATGAGGCTGTAAATCATCGTATAAAATCTATAATATCATAATAACAAGGTTACATTACGTCAACACTTAAATTCTTCCGCCTTATTACAAATTCCCGATCGCCGAGTGCCGAAAGCCGAAACCTTCTTAAACCCGTGATCAGAGGCCCTAACACGAACACGCGACGTAAACGTTACGTAAATTTGAACGAATTTTAATCAGGGCGAGACTTCTTATGTCTAATGACGCCGAATAGTAGAAGCCCACAATGTATTGAGTCTATAAAAGGATAAAATTACAGATGTCTTGCAGCAAACCGAGCTGGTTCAATTAAATTCACTTTGGAACTTGAAATGCAGTTAATTATGCGGAAAAAATATACTTTTACGTAGGCAAGCTTAAGTGGCAGTGGGTTGGCCATGTTTGTCGAAGGATCGATGGCCGGTGGAGCAGATGAGTCCTGGAGTGGAGACGTATCAGCAAGCGTAGTGTGTGGCGCCCTCTAGCTAGATGGGTGGACGACCTTAAAAAGGTGACTTCTCTGGTGACCACTAAAAATAAGTGCTGTGCTGTGGGTCTTCCATAGCACAGCATCATGCTTAGTGGAAGCCTTCTAGTCAGTCACGATGTGCAGCTTCCGACTATATCTGTTCTGTTCTTGTGGTTAGGTCTAGATCGATTTTGTTTTTATTTTTCTTATTAATCTTTAATTTTATTTGTATGCACGTGTTTCTGTGAGAAATAAACCTAGTTTTGTTTGTATTTTTGTACTACGATTTGTGGTTTATGTACTGGGGAAATCATAAGGCTGATTGTGCATATGCGTATATTATAATTAAAAACACAAACGGCCTACCCGTTTGTGTATCACGAATATTGTAGTCAAGTTTCAAAATAAACACAGGTCTATCGAAACCGATTTTCAAACATTAACCAAACATTCATCACTTAAAACTTGTCAGTTGGAACCAACGTTGGCTCACACATACATCAGAATAATTGCCCAACTTGTCAGTATGGTAGATGTTGGCCCATTTATCTGTTAATGGCCAGTAATATTTCTCGGCTTAGGCGAATGCACATGTTGCTTTATCAAATAATCGACTGCCATTTTAGGGTCATTCAGCATATATCAGTAAAGTGTGGTCCTATTTAAGGGTGAGGACCAACATCATTCCAGCGGAAAAATAATCAGCGGTTTTTTTTTTTGGGTCATATAACTTCTCCCGCTCTGAGTGGAGCGGGAGGGCGTGTCAGACTTTTACTGACTAAATCCCACCCGTGTTCCCTCAGTTGCCTGTATGCCAGGGGCCGTGGTATCTCTTTCGAACAACCCGCACCCCTGGCAGGCATCGGCCCTTGCGGACCCCACCATTTGGTGCTGACATCTCTTTGAGGCGCGCGTGGAATACAACGCGCCGTCGACCCGGGCTTGGTCCTTACCGGACAGCGTGCTACCCATTACTCACCGTCCGCAAGCCCGCGAAAATAATCAGCGGTCCCATAACTTTTAGTCTAAGTTTAATACCTACTGGTATTGCAATAGGCTCGCCGCCTATTACAGCTTATGGCTTGGGATTAATTAAGCTACTCCAATGTACCCCGGCTGCTGGGACACAGGCTTCCTCTTTGCGAGAGAGAGTAGGCCGGTTTCCTCACTATGTTTTCCTTCACCGTTTTGAGAGCAGTGGTGATGAAATAATTTACCCAAAATAAACCGCTTGTCTGGGTTCGCACTCATGACCTACAACATGTAAGTCACTGCTATTATGTACCACTGTTCTCTTAGTCTGCATTTTATTTTGAATACATGGATCTGCTATGTTTATTTAGGCCATAAAATAATTGATTCGTACGGGAATCGAAACCTTGACTCATGTTAGAGAAACCCAATGCTTAACCACAGTGCCAACCGGTCAAATCATACGTTTCTTTTTATGTTCTTGGGTGGTTTAGAAATAAATTTGTTACAGTATCTCTACAGGGACTGTCGATGCTTCGCCGACTTTATTTAATATTCATGATTTATAGACAAAGTTGAGTATTCCCATGTGACTGTATTTAACGGAACTTACTACTAGTCAACTATTCGTATATTTTTGGCTTAAAAAAAAAAAACAAAAAAAAAGTCAAATAAAAACGTTTTATTTCAGTTCTCAGTATACATAGGTATACTTAAAATAATTCTTTTGAAATTACAAACATTAAAATGAATATCAGAAATGAAAATTAAAAATTTGAAGTTAAAATGAACAAATTCAATTAAATTAAAGTCAATATTAACAAACGGTTGCTCTAGCAATCATACTTAGATAGGTAAGAATCCTAAATCCTAACTAATATCATAAATGGGAATGTAAGGTTGTTTGTTTGTGACGCTTTCATGCTAAAACGCTATACGGATTTGGATGAAATTTGGAGCACAGATAGGCCATGACCAAATTAAGGACATAGGCTATTTTTCATCCTGGATTGCAGACGAGGTAACAGGGAACAACTGGTTATATCTCATGGTGTTAAATGAGTCATCACTGCCGCGTTAGTTTGGTAAGTATGAGGTCTTGGGTTCGATTCCCAGATCGGGCAAAGTGTTATTGGATTTTGAAATTTTCAGTAGCGCCCGGAGCCCGGATTTGTACCCGTTGATGGTAATAATCTTGCTGCCTATTACATGGGACCTAATTATAACTAGCGAAATGAGGGTGTACTACACAGGAAAAGTTTTTATCCAGTGCGCAAACTGTAACCATGAATTCAGTATATCATTTTAGACCCCCCAGCGCAGGAATTTTTCGTCGGTTATAACAAAAAATAGCTGTTCCATACATTTTGACATTTTTTTCTAAAACTGACGAAAAATTTCTAGAATGGTATGCTAAAATTCATGGTTAAAGTTTGCGCACTGAATAAAAACTTTTCCTGTAGATATAGTTCTGCCTAATCCTTTGGGCAAAACAGGCGTTATGTTAAGTAAAAAATAGTGAATCACATCAATTCCCCTCAAAGATCACAAATGCCTTATAACCAACGTTACAAATGAAAAACTCAATTACATTGAAAATATTATAAATCGCTAATACAACTAACGGCCCCGCACATTTTATTTGGGTTTCAAACAAATTGGACGTTTCTACCGAACAAATGACGAGCGATTTATCATTTTTCTACGCTTATTGTGAAGACTAGACGGTTGCTATTAATTATATTTTATTATTTTTTTGGGAGAACCCTGTGTAATCCCACAAAAGAATTATGAAAAATTATTCGAAAATATTTCTGAAAATAAATGTTCCTGACAAATGAGTTCATAATACTAGGCGATCTATTCTGTGAAATCTCACGAAGTGAGTTGTCAATTGTGATTAGTAAACGATTACGTTTCGATATTATAATCTACTGAGTAGGGAATAAGGTTTTAATGCTGCCAAGAAAAGCCCTTACCCGGGATTGACCACAGAGTACATAGATTGGAGCCAAGCTGTATCATCCGCACGTCAAGCTCATTAATTCACCTAAGTTTTCACGGTGAGTATTTCTCTCATAATTCGGCTGTTCAACTGGGCAAATATTGCTATCTTTTTACTCACATATCAAATTATAAAGATATTGAATATAATTAGCATCTTAGTAAAATGACTATCGCTCAAATATCTTAAAACAATAGGTAAGTATGTATTTTTTACAATGTTTCGGTGGTACCTAAAAAATCTGCTACTGTGATTGTTTACTAATGCTCGGTTCCTATAAAGAAAAACGGATCGTTTTGATTACCAATGGTAGCATTTTTACACGCTTTATATTAGCTTCACTTGTATGTTTGTTTGTTTGTATGTAACCGACTCCTTAGAGCGCGATTTGACCCACTTTAAGCGGTCAGATTTCATTGAAACGTTGTAAACTTGTCGAGGACCGATGACAATTCAATAATAAAAAAAACACGTTTTTGTAGTTAGCAGAACTAAAAAATAGAAAATAACACGCTTTAAAAACCAAACTAAAAAAGGAGAAAATAATTTAATTCAATTAAAAAGCGTGGGGTGCTTTTTGAGGTATTTTTATAATCAATTAATGTCAAGCACCCCACGCTTTCTTGTTGTGCGTGTTTTTTAGTTTTTTAAACTATTATTTCATTTACAAACTGGGCAAATAAATCGTTTCGTAAGCTAATATTACCTGTGATAGCTACCATAAAGGACGGTCTACTCTGCATAGTTATGTGGCATATGCTTCATTTTTGGTAAAGATACAAGAGTACTAGTATTATAACCTACAAATGTCCTTAAATTATAGTAATCGGCTATAAGACTCTAATTACCACTGATTATAAAAAAACCTTGCACAAAAAACGCTAAAAAGTGTAAATTAACTTTAATTTCGAAAGTCGGTGTCTTTAGTTTTGTATTTGCGTTTTTTTGGCACAGACATCCGTATTTATTTTTCATTTATGAGTGCTTTTTTTTAGTACCAAAGTCGGGAGTCTTTTTTTTGTATAAACTTTGATATTTCACTACTATTTAGCAGTGGTACATACCCCACACAAATTCTTAAAACCGAAACCGAATTAAGAATCTCCTCTATTTTTTTAAGTCGGTTGAAAAGGCAAAAATGAAGATGAAACTGTCAGAAAATGTTCCATTACAACGAAAGTTCCCCAAATTGCTCGACTGACAAGTAACTGACACTTCCTTTGCACCATTATTTACCTTCCTGCCCCATGCGAAAACACTAAAGAAAACAACAAAGGCGAATCCCTTTTATAGAACTCAAAATAAACATATTTTCTACCAAAACATACTTAACCATGGTGTCCCGGCTCTTAAAAATAAGTATTCAGAAAAGATTACCCATTATACAAGGGGGTATTAACATTAATACCTATACAGAGGCCGGAAAGCATTCGCCGACATAATGGTGGCCGCAAAAAGTTAATGGACGCTTTCACCACCCTGTATTTGAGTTCGGGGCAATTCGGCATGAATCGGCATGTTTCGGCTGTTACGCTTGCGCATTTCTTTTTTGAGGTTCCGTGATAATATCAA
Source organism: Antitype chi (assembly GCA_947359405.1). NCBI lineage: Eukaryota > Metazoa > Arthropoda > Insecta > Lepidoptera > Noctuidae > Antitype > Antitype chi. The sequence continues at coordinate 2,465,186 of OX375823.1, forward strand.
GAATTATTCGTATGGATTTAAGTAGAAGCAAAGGGAGACATGATTTTATGGAATTTAACTATGAATGTAACACAGGGGGCTAAGTAATAACAGCCGCACGGGTCGATCGATTGGGTTAAGTTACGCTTGCCGCGGTTGGTCTGTGGATGGGTGACCGTTTTTACCTACCAAGACCCCTCCGTGCCTTGGAAAGCACGTTAAGCCGTTGGTCCCGGCTGTTATTCATGGAACTTTGACATTCGTTACGGCTCGTCAAAAATCCGAAATCTGACAACCAGTCTTACCAAAGGGTATCGTATTTCCCAGTAACTGGGTTGTGGAGGTCAGATGCGTAGTCGCTCAATGTGAAACAATGGTATTCAGCTATATCGGGTTAGACTGAAAGCCGACACTACCATAGTTGGGAATAGGCTAGATAGATGATGAATTGTGTAACACACTAACAGTAGCAATAGCTTTAATTTTGACAGTTCAACAACATTCATTGCGTTATTTACGTTGTTGAACAGACTATTTTTTGTAACACATAAAGCAATGGATTAGCAATATCCATCAATGTGTGAAATAATGTTTATTGTAAGATCTCAATGTACCGTATACTGAGAAATAAAGCTAATTATAATTCTAAAATCATTCAGATTGTGATTCAAAGTATGGCACGGTATTAGTAACCTATTCGTTCAACAGCTGCATAACATTCAGGCCGTCGCGTCGTCTACTGATGGAACAATTCGTTCGTATGTACATGCAAATAGCTTATTTTCTGAACCGACAACCGAATGCAATGTAAATGATGTTGTTTGAATAATTCTAACTGATACCTAACTGACATGACGTGATATTAACTATGTATGTGTTTTTGGGATGAAGTCTTATGATAGGACTTGGACATCACTGGCAAAATGTGGGTGCAAAATCAGCACACACCCCCAAAACGCCCTTCACAAATCACAAACCTTCAATAATTAAGACATTATTAAGTTTTAATAATACTCTTCATATTTTACAGAAAAAGACAACTGAGCCGTTTTATATTAGTATACAGGTTGAAATTGAAAACATGCGACAAACCGAAATGGGAGATTGTACTCATCATTATGAACAACTTTTACTAAGGGACCAATGATGCAATCGCCAAAAAAAAAACATCTGTTCCCTACATTTATGTTCGCATAACTCGTCAAAACGTAGGGAACAGCTGTATTTTTTTTGCGATTGCATCATTGGTCCCTTAGTAAAAGTTGTTCATAATGATGAGTACAATCTCCCATTTCGGTTTGTCGCATGTTTTCAATTCCAACCTGTAGAATAGCGACATGTAAAGGAATGGTCGTGGCAGGCGTCCGGAGGAATGTGCCATCGGTTTATTGAGTTGTCGGTACCCGAGGTCTCATCTTCATGTCACTCTCGACTCGAATTACATGTCGATAGTCTGTAGAGCTTGCTCCAATACTTGCTATGTAAACGACAGTGACAGGAAGGATAGAACATCATCAAAATACACAAAGTGAATTAAAAAGGCGACGCAAAAACTACTCGAGCAAAGTTAATAAAAAAAGGTAAAAAAAAATAATCGAAATCAACGCATAATAATTGCTGGAGATATCGCGGAATAGCCTACAATAAACTATGAGCACCGTCCCCTTTTTAAATTCGGTAAAAATTCAGCATAAGAAACCCTAAGGACTACAAAATATTAACCGAGCAAACAACTTCAATACATAACGCAGTACAGTAGTCCATACCATAATTTATTATCAGGAAGTAGAAATCTCTTCCCAAGGAATCCAGAACCTCCTTCATTGAATTGTCAATGAGACGGCCAGGTGAGATATTACCTACACCGCCCCGCCCTCTCCAAGGCACTCGAAACTTAATCAACAGTTAGTAACTCGTGTAAATAAGTTATCACAAGATAGATGGCGCTGGAAACGTGTAGGAAATGTGTTGTTGTTTCCCTGAAGGATTGGGCAGAGGTGTACCCACATTTCGCCAGTTATCTCATGTTAGTCTCATGTACTAGGCGCCGAGACTATTGCCATCAATCGGGCACAAATACAGACTCATAAAAGGTAAAATAAACAAAGAACCGAGAGATATGTATATCCTTAATTAAAGTACAACTCTGAACGCGACAGCAGAACGCAGACTGCAGCGATTGCTGTTTTTTTTTTGGCTGGTTAATCATTAAATAACTTCTCCCGCTCTGCGTGGAGCGGGAGGGCGTGTCAGACTTTTACTGACTAAAACCCACCCGTGTTCCTTCAGTTGGTTGTGTTCCAGGGCCCACGGTATCTCTATCGAACAACCCGCACCCCCGGCAGGCATCGGCCCTTGCGGACCCCACCAGTTGGTGCTGACATTTCTTAGAGGCGCGCGTGGAACACAACGCGCCGTTGACCCGGGTTTGGTCCTTACCGGACAGCGAGCTACCCATTACTCGCCGTCCGCAAGCCCGCGCCTATGGTGGCCGGGAATCAGCCCGGGATTCCCGACGCCCAGGGCATCTCCTGCGGCGGCTAGGACCATGAGGGCGCATATACTGCCTCTCCCTCACGTGCGCCGCTTCCCTCTTCGCGAGCATTACCTACTGCTTAGCAGAAGAAAGTCACGGCTACCCATGCACTCTCGCTCCACGAGGACACGGCGGTGCTCCGCCCAAGCCGGGCAGACCTCCACCGTATGTTCCACCGTGTAGTCCGAACGATCTGCGCAATGAAGACTCCCGGGCATTTCCTCCCGCCCTATGCGAAATAGGAACCTCCCAAAACAACCGTGTCCGGTGAGGACCTGCATCAGGCGGAAGGAGAGGACGCCGTGGCGTCTCTCAATCCACTCCTCAATAGCGGTTGCGGTTAGCAATGAACGCAAGCGAAAGTGCCGCTGTGGTTAAAATTCTGAATGTGACGTCAAACTTACGATTTCTTAATAAAATATTACTCTTGTAGAAATAAAATTAATCAAAATGATGGTTTTTATTTTAACCACATTTCCTGGTTACCTACTTTTATATTATGTCGACACCAACCAAAAGATTAGCTAACGATTGGTATAAATATTAAGCCAATAAACCTAGGGTTTCCTTGGAAAAGCCGCTCCGTTACAATGTGACTGCCATCATGGTTTTATGATTTTTCACCATTTAATTGTGGTTGCCACAAACAAATTCGTATACTGTAGAAGTTAGCACCTGCGTGGTTTAGCACTAACTTCTGGGGTGGTTGATATTTGGTTAATTTGGTGGTATTATCGTAGAATGGTTATGGTTTTGGGTGTTAATTTATGATCACTGACTTAATGATACCAAATTATAGTGATTTAAAAGGGTATATTGAATACTACAATTTATCCTAATATTAAATGGTAAATTTAAGCTACAATAGCACTAAGATGGTTTGATTTAGTTTGGTTTGAGTTACGCGATTGATAGTCGGACACGAACTAACTGGTAATAGTTGCGATACATGCATTTATGGAAATGCATGCAGGAAAAAGAGCTTAGCTGTTCGGTCGCAAATATTGTACCGAACATATACCTTCATTGCTAATAATTTGCTTCATTGCTTCTTATGACATCATTAACATACACTAATCAGAACTTGGCCAAATTTATATAGGATGCCTCAGTGAATAGGACCCTATCTATAAATGACGGAGCTCTGAGGTAACAAACATAAACATAATATAAAAAATACAACTGAATTGAGAACCTCCTCCTTGTCGAACGCGGTCATTAACACTCTGTATTTAGACAGCATAAATATTTTTTATACTAAGCTGTGGTTGTAAGGGTTCATGATAACTTCCTATTCATTTATCTCATAGCTGTTGTAAACTTATCACCTAAGTAATTGTACACTCAACTACACATTTGAGCACTCAAGATTATATTACAAAGAGTAGAGAAAACTTAGAGACATCAAATGGGAGCCTAAATAGTTTAGTTTTTCGTTTTTTTTTTAAACGTTTTTAAAGGAACTTCTCCTGTATTCTGGGTGCGTTTACATACATTTAAACTCACATACACAAATAGCCAGACCCGGAACAACTACTGTAGGTCATACAAATATTTGCTTCGTGCGGGAATCGATCCCGCGACACGAAGCGCAGTAGTCAATTACTTAGCCATTTATAACGAAAAATACTCTCGATAATGTCTAGACGAAAAAACCTGAAAACTTCCCGCGAATCACTTAGGCAAGTCATTTGTTAAATCTATTTAGAATATCAAAGGGCTATTTATTAAGCTCTATAATATAACAGATTTATTATTTAATTTTAGAATTAGATTGCCTGTCGTTACCATAAAATAAACATAATTTTTAACGTTTAAATTACAAGTTAATCTAAGTCTTCTGAAAATTACCAATTTTAGATGTTTTTACTGTATTTATTTATTTTTAAAACTCGCATGGTACGAAGGCGGACTTAATGTCTTAGACTGGTGAAGAGATAATATGAGAGGCGCTGTGTTTAAAGGAAACATAATTAATAATAAAATAATATTTAGGAGAAAACTTAAGTAATAGACCCTTAGTTAAATTATTGATTAACCTCAAATTATAGGAATAATTGATTGTAATCATATAATTTTTGCTTGCTCTAAAGAAAGGCTATAGGTATATGTAAGTAGGTAAGCAATTTAGACTGCCTAGTGTTCCATAAAAAATGTATTATCTTTAATGGTTTAAGAGTTTAGTTGTTAGTGTTATTCGTTTAATTTTAATTCATTTATCTTTATAGAAAGCGTTTGTAGGGCAAACAATCAATATTGTTTCACTCATAATTAAATAGTCAGTTTCTTATGAGCCTCGAATTGTGCCTCTTTCTGTGTTTTCCAGCCCAAAATCCATAGAGAAAGATTACAGGAAAATAAATAAGTATAAATTTTTAATTAAGTACCTACCTGCTTACTATAGTATAATTTCTCATTATTTCCGCAGAATAATATTCAGCACGAATTGTGAAAGTTACAGATTCCATTACGAATATTTGTCTCGGCCATTGTAACGGAATTTAATAAGCGTGACAAGAGCGTAATACAAGTATACAAACGTAATACAAGTATACAAACGTAATACAAGTATACAAACGTAATACAAGTATACAAACGTAATACAAGTATACAAACGTAGTATTCTACTCACCTGCAGAATTTTGAAAGCCTTATACAAGGTACGCCGAGTAAAATTGTACTCCAACTATTTACACAGGTCACAACACAGCCACAAAAAAACTTTTATTAATGTGGTCAGAATGAAAAATAAAATAAAAACAAAAAAACACTAAATGGCGGCTAAATCTGTTCTTCACGTGCGTAGGGCCTAGCCGTTTGATTTAGATACTTTAATATATTTCGTCTACATTTTTTTTCGTGTTTATTTTTGCGGGCGACGCGACACGTTGCGTCATTCGATCGCGCCTTGTTACACTGACTAGAGGGGTAGGAAACCCCTACGCTTCGATACTACGGGCCAAAGAGTTTAGACATTATTATTGCAGAGGGCATTTTCCATAACTAGAACGAAAATGATTACCACTTTTTTGTAATCTTCCTTGGATGATTTTTTTTTCATATTAAAATAATGAAACAGATTTTTATACCTGATTTTTGGAAATTTACATATAATATATTATACGTATAATTTCCACTAATTTACACACACTTTTGTCACTAGTCATAAGACTAGGTATATTTGAATTCAGAATCAGAGATGTCATTCAGAATTCTGAATGAAAGCTTTACTACCTCGTTGGTCTTGTGGTTGCAAGCGCTACTGGTGAGCATGAAGTTGTGACTTCATTCCCAGCTCAAGAAAAGTATCGGTTTTCTCAGTAGCAGTTTGGAGTCTGGATTTGTGCGCGGTGGATGGCAATAGGCTGGCCCCCTATTAAATGGGATACAAACATAATTTTAAAAAAAACTTATCATATTTTTTAAATTTATATCTGCTTGTCAATTTAAGTAGGTACCTACTCATAATTTATTTATTATTTCTGAGTAATGAGTAAATTAAATTCATTGTTACTATTGTAACTTATTTACAACCTTTTTGTCACAACCAATGGTATGGCATTTTTACTTGGAATATTTAGAACCTACGTATGTGATTTTTACGAAATAAAAAGTTATCACAATTTTAGATCAATTTATAAGATAAGATAAGATAAGACATTTATTTGTAGAAACATGAGTATACATACAAGGCATGTAGGTTGTTCATAAAAACAAAAAGATCCGTCATGTTCGGCCTTTGTGGCATACAAATACATAATAGGTAAGATATTTAAGGTATTTAAACAAAGCTAAAAACATAATTAAATTAGCACACAAACTAAAAATTAAATTTAAACAATAAATTGTAGATTTTAATTAAATTGTCCTATCATCTAATTATAAATTGTCAAAATAATAAAATGCAAGTAAATAATCGTTAAATTCGTCGTATTACACTTTGTCATTTAAAAATTCTAAAATACTGTAGTATGCTTTCCCAATTAGATATAATTTTAGCCGCTTTTTTAGTATGTGTGTGCTTAGTTCCCTCCATTCTTTAGGAAGTTTATTGAATAATAAAGGCGCCATGCAAAATACACTTTTCCCCATTAATGCTGATTTGGAACCATGTGAGCAAAGCATAGTGTTATCGCGTCTGGCGCGACTGACTTTGTCTGCCATGCGTGGAAATAATTGCCGATTACATTTTACAAACATGACAACTTCGAATATATACAAAGATGGTAACGTCAGTATGTTATAATTAATGAAATAAGGTTTGCAACTGTCAGTCGAACCTAATTTAAACATCGTCCTAATACACCGTTTTTGGGCTTTGAAAGGTATATCCTTGTCTGTCGAATTGCCCCAAAGGATAATTCCATACCTTAGGTGCGATGAAACTAGGCCGTGGTAAGCTGTTAGCAATGCGTCAGTATTAAGCACAGGAACTAATTTGTGTAGGGCATAAGAAGAGTTACTAATTTTTTTACTTAAAATTTCAACGTGTTCTTTCCAATTTAACTTTTTGTCAATAGTTACACCCAGGAATTTAACAGTATTGACTTCTTCAATGGTTTTGTCATTATATTGGACCTTAAGATCAGTTAAAGTTGGTAAGCGTTGACTGAAATGCATAATATTAGTTTTATTGAGATTTATCCGTAAATTATTATTATCCAAATATTTTATTATTGATGTTAGAGAATTATTAATGTCACTTTTATATTTGTCTTTAGTATCGCATTGAATCGTTATGGTACTGTCGTCAGCAAAAAGGGTCACAGGTTGATCAACATATTTAGGTAGGTCATTTATATACAATATGAATAGTGGAGGGCCCAACACACTGCCTTGAGGAACTCCATATTTAATTACATGTTCATGTGATTGGAATATTTCTTCACGTTTCGTTTTTGTATTTATTGAGGATATTTCTGTGAGTTGCTTTCTGTTGTCTAAATATGATTTAAATAGTTTTAGAACGTTGCCTCTAACACCGTATGCCTCCATTTTATCTAAGAGAACATCATGCCTAACGTAATCGAACGCTTGGGTCATGTCACAGAATATTGTACTAATAGTATTTTATTAATTTATAGTACTAATTATTAGATAATTGTACTAAATATTGAATAAGTACTAAATATTAAATAAGTACTAAATATTAAATAAGTACTAATTATTATCAAATTCAAACTTCGACAAATATCTATTTTCACTTGGTACATATTTTTAGACTACTAGCGTAGGCATAAAATACGCCGCTCCAAATAATCTTTGACATTTTCCGGGCGTGCCAGACAAGGACAGCGCATACCAAAAAGCCTTTTATTGCGACAGAGACAGGGCATATCGACGGGCTTAGACCATGTTTGACCAAGTTTTCTTTCTATTCAAATAATTCATGAGGACTTAACTAGTGCGAACGCGGACATTTTACAGGAATACCTAGTAACTGTCGATCAAAGTACAGTCAATTAATACATCTATCATTATTATTTATTTATCAAAAATAAAGTTCAAAAAAATCTTAACTTAAAACTATGCCTCGCAAAACCGTTATCACGGTTTGTCTGTGGGAACAGAACAAATAGTTAGTACCTACTAGCAGCTTTTGCAAGCGGCTTCGCCCGCGCGGAACTTTCATCCCGTATTTAACTCCCTTAGGAGTTGAATTTCGAAAAATCTTTCCTTAATCCTTGTCTACATAATAAAAGGAACTTCCGTGCAAAATTTCAGCTTTCTAGGTCCATGGGTTTGGGTTGGGCGTTTATGAGTCAGTCAGTCAGTCAAGTTTTTTTTTTTTTTTGTTGGGCATCTCGCAGTTGGCCTTGAGAGGCCGTGACTGCTCAACCGGGCTTTCCTGGGGCTGCCATTAAGAAGTTATCTTAACGCCTCCAGCCAGGGCTTACAAACTAAAATAAATTACAAACTAAGCAACTGCACGCTGAGGACACCCCCTGTGGGGTACGGGCCTCGGCTCAGGGCGTCACTGATAGGGGGACAGCTATCATCATTGGGAACAGGCTGTATCAAAATATTGGCATTATTATTATTGATCGGGGAATTTAAAGCTACTGGCTCAGCTGCGGCGCGGGCTGACGCTTCAACGAGCAAGGGTCGGTCGGGGTGGTCAGTCAGGACTTTTCTTTTTATTTATAAAGATAGATTAGGTTCCCAGGAGGCAATTTCTGACATCTACTCGGGTGAAGCCACTGACAACTCAATCACATAAAAACGGCTGAACGGGTTCGGATTTGGTTGGTCAAGTTATCGAGTAACAAAAGTTTACACATCATCTGCAATTACATACATTTAGACGTCATTCATTAATTGTTAAGTCCATGCAAATGACGTCGAAGGCAAACCATAATTTTAAATGCGAAATTTACTCTGTTATATTTTCACACCTTACTGAACAGATGTGGATGAAAGGTCATGACCATGACCTGGGTTAGGACATAGGATGCTTTTTATTCCGGTAGTACGACCCCTTGAGAAAATTTCCGACATCCACGCGGGGAAGCCGGAAAAAGCTAGTAAAAATATAAAACTACCCAATCACTTATCAGCTCTCCCCCAACAATCTGCAAACTACTTTCCTAAGATCATCGTTTATACAAGATGTAACTTAAATAGCGCACATCCTCTTAAGGGGTCATTGTACTCATCATTATCAACAAGTTTTACTATGGGACCAAACCTGAAATCGTAAAAAAAAAATCAGCTGTTCCATACACTTGTATTCGCATAAATCGTCAAAATGTAGGAAACAGCTGATTTTTTTTTACGATTTCAGGTTTGTCCCGTGTGGTGCCGGGCGTAAAAGAATAGCATCATCCCATTTCTTCCAGTGGGTGTCGTAGAAGGCGACTAAGGGACTTACTAGAGAATGGGCAGCAGCATTCTCTATGCATTTTACCACCATACTGCGATCGCCAACCCGCCTGCCAAGCGTGGCGATTATGGCAAACCCCCCCAACATGACAAGCACAAACAGTAAATGGCCCCTAGTGCCCGGCGGCCCACCTACCCTTGGCTACGGTAGCGGTCAAGGCCACGGTGAGGCAAGGGGTGCGAACAATCCCCGGAAGAGATCCGGCTACCACAATCACCGAAAACTGGACCTGGCAACATATAACACGCGTACACTCCGGACCGACGAGAAGATCGTCGAACTCGAGGAAGGATTGAGCAGGTTACGGTGGGATATAGTAGGACTATCTGAAGTCCGACGAGAGGGGGAGGACTCGATAATCCTCAAATCCGGTAACTTGCTCTATTTCCGGGAGGGCGACCAGCAGTCCCAAGGTGGTGTCGGGTTTATCGTCCATAAGTCCCTTGTGAGCAACGTGGTGAAGATCGAGAGTGTGTCGACCAGGGTGGCGTTCCTTATACTCAGAATATCCGCAAGGTATTCGCTGAAGGTCATACAGGTTTACGCCCCGACCTCGTCACACCCCGACGATGAGGTGGAGACTATGTATGAGGATATTTCCAGAGCCATGCATGGTTCCAAAACTCACTTCACCGTTGTCATGGGGGACTTCAACGCGAAACTAGGCAAACGAAGCGATGATGAGCTGCGAGTGGGGCAATTTGGAGTTGGACGTAGGAACCACCGGGGTCACCTACTGGCTAGTTTTATGGAGAAGGAAGGCCTCTTTATGATGAAAACCTTCTTCAAAAAACGTGAGCACAGGAAGTGGACCTGGCAGAGTCCTGATGGTGCAACCAAAAATGAGATTGACTTCATTATGTCGACGAAGAAGCAAGTATTCAATGATGTCTCTGTGATCAACGCGGTGGAAACTGGTAGTGATCACCGTTTGGTAAGAGGCACATTGAATCTCAATATCAAGCTGGAAAGATCTCGACTAATGAAGTCTACGCTCCGTCCAGCACCGATCCAAGTCCAAAACTCCGAAAGCTTTCAACTCGAGCTCCAGAATCGTTTCGAGTGTCTAGGGAGCTCTGTGGACGATTTTAACGATGGGTTCGTGGAAACTGTCCATACGGTCGGGTCTAAGTTTTTCAAGACCCGTCGTATCGACAAAAATAAGAGGCTCTCTGATCCTACTTTGCAGCTCATGAAGGAGAGGCGTGAGATGGTTCAGCAGTCTTCAGACGACGCACTCGAGTACCGGCAGCTTAATAGACAGATCTCTAAGTCCTTGAAAAGCGACCTCCGCCGCTTTAATACAGAACGTATTAAAGACGCGATAGAGCGGAATAAAGGCTCCAAGGTCTTTGCTAGGGATCTGTCTATTGGGCAGAGTCTGCTCACGAAACTGAAGACCGATGAAGGCAGGATCGTATCCACCAAGCCTGAGCTGTTGAGAGAGATTGAGAGGTTCTATGGACAGTTATACACGTCAACAAGAAACCCCGTTACAAATCTGGCTAACGACCCAAGAGCTAGATTGACCCGACACTATACTGAAGATATCCCGGACGTCAGCTTGTACGAGATTAGGATGGCTCTGAAGCAGCTCAAAAACAACAAGGCGCGGTGATGACGGAATTACGGCTGAGCTTCTGAAGGCCGGTGGAAAACCCGTTCTTAAGGCCCTCCAGAAGCTGTTTGATTCCGTCATACTCGAGGGCAAAACGCCACAGGCATGGAACAGAGGTGTGGTGGTACTTTTCTTTAAGAAGGGCGATAATGCCCTTCTTAAGAATTATAGGCCCATCTCAATTCTGAGCCACGTCTACAAGCTGTTTTCCAGAGTCATCACGAACCGTCTAGCGCGCAGGTTTGACGACTTCCAGCCTCCCGAACAGGCCGGGTTCCGTAAAGGCTTTAGCACAGTAGACCACATACATACGCTGCGGCAGGTTATACAGAAGACCGAAGAGTATAACCTGCCTCTATGTTTAGCGTTTGTGGACTATGAAAAAGCCTTCGATTCGATCGAGACATGGGCTGTACTGCAGTCCCTCCAACGGTGCCAGATCGACTATCGGTACATCGAGGTGTTGAAGTGTCTGTACGAAAACGCCACTATGTCAGTCCGACTCCAGGACCGGACCTCGGAACCTATCCTTCTGCAGCGTGGTGTTAGACAGGGAGATGTTATCTCTCCGAAACTCTTCACTGCTGCACTGGAGGATGTCTTCAAGGTTCTGGACTGGAAAGGGGCTGGCATCAACATCAATGGCGAGTACATCACTCACCTTCGGCTTGCCGATGATATAGTTGTCATGGCTGAGACCATGGAGGACCTCAGTACAATGCTCGATGACCTCAGTAGAGCTTCCGAAAGAGTGGGTCTTAAAATGAACATGGACAAGACAAAGGTCATGTTGAATGCCCGTGTAACACCCACTCTCATGACGGTCGGAGGCGCTGCACTCGAAGTTGTGGACGAGTACGTTTACCTAGGACAAACTGTCCAGTTAGGTAGGTCCAACTTCGAGAAAGAGGTCAATCGTCGAATCCGACTCGGTTGGGCAGCGTTCGGGAAGCTTCGCAATATCTTCTCGTCCCACATACCGCAGTGTCTCAAGACGAAAGTCTTCGACCAGTGTGTGTTGCCAGTGATGACATATGGAACCGAAACGTGGTCGCTCACAATGGGCCTCATAAGAAGGTTTAAAGTCACCCAAAGGGCAATGGAGAGGGCTATGCTTGGACTTTCCCTGCGTGATCGAATCAGGAATGACGAGATCCGCAGGAGAACCAAGGTAATCGACATAGCCCGAAGAATTGCCAAACTTAAGTGGCAGTGGGCAGGGCACATTGCACGCAGAACAGATGGCCGATGGGGTCGAAAAGTTCTGGAGTGGCGACCGCGCACTGGAAGACGTAAAGTTGGAAGGCCTCCCACAAGGTGGACCGATGACCTTGTGAGGGCCGCAGGAGTCCGCTGGATGCGGGAAGCACAGAACCGGGCGAAGTGGCGGAGCTTGGGGGAGGCCTATGTCCAGCAGTGGACGTCTTTCGGCTGAAATGATGATGATGAACCTGTTATTTCTTGACTTTTTAAATTTATTTTATAAAGAGGTAAAATTTGTGAGTTTGTATGAAGGGGGTAATGTTTGGAGCTGGTGATTCGATTTCGAAAATTCTTTCAATGATCGACAGCTACAGTATTATCGAGTGCCATAGGATATTTTATGTTAAAATAAGAAATATCTTGTATTCCATTGAATGACTATTTGATGAAAAAATCAGTGGCGTATCATATTTTGTTCAACATATTTAAAACCTGGCACTGACCTAAAAATCTCAATAAACGTAAAAAAAAATCGAATTACATGGGCTACCCTGGAGCTCAACCTTTCGCCCGCCACGTCAAAAAAGCAAAAACGTTGGTTTGTCATCTATACATGACTGCGGCGGTCAAAGGATAAATTAATTATGTGACTACAACCGACTGCGTGGGAGAACGCTATATTCATTACAGAAAAAAGTGCGACCAGCACGTACTCGCGCGACTGTCCTGTGCTTTCGGTGAGGATGTGGCGTAACGCTTTTCACACGGGCGATTCGAGAAAATTTAGCTAACTTTTTATTTTAAACTAAATCTTTTAAAATTAATCTACCCTTTTTTCTGGCTGGTTAATCATCAAACATTTTCTCCCGCTCTGCGTGGAGCGGGAGGGCGTGTCAGACTTTTACTGACTAAAACCCACCCATGTTCCTTCAGTTGCCTGTGTGCCAGGGACCACGGTATCTCTTTCGAACAACCCGCACCCCTGGCAAACATCGGCCCTTGCGGTCCCCCCCAGTTGGTGCTGACATCTCTTTGAGGCGCGCGTGGAACACAACGCACCATCTACCCGGGTTTGATCCTTACCAGACAGCGAGCTACCCATTACAAGGGCAAGGGCATTAGGAGGTGACGGCTACCCATGACTCTCGCTCCGTACCATGGCCTGGACCAGGGCAGGACGCGAGAGACCGCCGCCGCCGATCGCCTCTACAAGGACACGGCGGTGCACCGCCCAAGCCGGGCAGACCTCCACCGTATGCTCCACCGTGTCCTCCCGGCGATCTACATAGTGATAACACCCGGTATTTCTGACCGCTTTATCTGAAATAGGAACCTCCCGAAACAACCGGGTCCGGTGAGGACCTGCGTCAGGCAGAAGGTGAGGACGCCATGGCACCTCTCAATCCACTCCTCAAAGGAGGTGACGGCTACCCATGACTCTCGCTCCGTACCATGGCCTGGACCAGGGCAGGACGCGAGAGACCGCCGCCGCCGATCGCCTCTACAAGGACACGGCGGTGCACCGCCCAAGCCGGGCAGACCTCCACCGTATGCTCCACCGTGTCCTCCCGGCGATCTACATAGTGATAACACCCGGTATTTCTGACCGCTTTATCTGAAATAGGAACCTCCCGAAACAACCGGGTCCGGTGAGGACCTGCGTCAGGCAGAAGGTGAGGACGCCATGGCACCTCTCAATCCACTCCTCAAAGAGGGGACTTACCGCCGCAATTGTAGCGTGCCCAGAACTGGGGTGCGATAATCGCACTCTCCATGTCGCCATGAGATCCTGCCGGAGCTCTGTCTGCTGTGCTGCGATTTCTCGCGGCAGCGAAGTTACGCCCCTGCCTCTTGGCGCCACTCCCATGTGTGCGCGAGGACCTTTACCTCCAGATCCCATGGCGGCAATCCGGCAAAAATGAACCTGTGATTAAATATTGGTAGGTACAGTCACCATAGAAATTAAGATACCAGGGTCGTCGAATATAGTTGAAGTTTAGTTATTTATATATTACTTATAAACTTCAACTATATCCGATGATCCTGGTTACTTATTTCTTTTGGTGACTGTATGTAAAAATTGTTCGTAACGGTAATGGGAACTAAATTAATATTTTAATTAAAATTTCAATGTAATCATACTTTTATGTTTTAAGTATATTGAGTAGGTATTTTAGTGATCATAGATTTAATGGTATTTGAACTGTTCGGTAACCGGTAATGTTTATTAATATCGGAGGTAAGTTACCCATTATATTTTCGTAGTCAACAGTAGAGTCAACGCCTTACCTTCCAATGAAGTACAGTAACCGGGAGTCGTCGGATACAGTTTAAGTTTAGTAAGAAAACGATGGACGTTTTCAAATGTAAATTTGATAAATTAACTGTTTATTTTCATCTTAATTAAATTATCTTATTAATTATCGTTATTAAATTATCTAAATGAAAGGAGATGTTTCATTTTCGGCCATAAACTGTATGGTAGTGAAAAAACAGGAAATAATTCCACGAACTGTGGAAAAATATTCTTTTCTGAATATTCCCCTGATTACTTCGGCACAGGAAATTACGGTAAAGATTACGGATTTCAAGCTTAGAGAGTAGGCTCCCTGAGCCTGTGTTATTATAATGTTTAATATTTTGTTTCGACAATCTAACCAACACTTTACTACGACTCGTATTCATCGTACCTTTGTAACACGAAATCTAAGGTAAAAAAACAAAATACGACAGGCGATCACAGGATTGTACACAATAAATCACACAATGACCAGTATCACTGAGCGTCAAACGTAAACAGGGAGCCTACTCTCTAAGCTTGAAATCCGTAATCTCGGTCGAAGTTACGAGCGTTTCCTATTCCGTATTACTTACGGACCTATGATTAGTTTGGGGCCCAAACTAAGAATGAATTACTACACGATTTCACAGTTGTCTGTACTCCCTATATGGTTTTACCCGTTGAAAAAAGTTAATTAATCAGCTGTAATCACTTCGAAGTTACGAACTATTTTCGGACGGGCCCGTGTTTTCGTGGACGGAGTTAGACAGTAGCCCCCCAGTTCCGGACGGGTCCAGTGTGATAAGTGATTGCCTGGAAAAAGAAAATATAAACTGCAATAATCACAATGAGTATGAAAATTACCTTCAAGATGATTTGGGGTCGAGAAACTTTATAAGTCCGATTATTCCATAAAGTGAGTCTCAGCTTAATGAATGCGTTTCAGAAGAATTAGGAGAAGGAGTTTACGCCCAACTGATACCGACATTAAATTGTGATATGACTATAAACGTCCCACATATTTCCCCAGGTGATTTTCACCAATTTAATAGCGTTCAATCTAATTCATACTGTGATCTTTCCTCCATAACAAAAAAGGATGGATCGATACATAACTTAGATGATGATGCCAATGTTTTCGATAATTTGAAAAATATTTCGTATCTTTCAACTGTGACACAAAACATAACATCTACTGAATTATCGACCGAAATCCAACCATCAATTTTTTCATCATATTCTTGACCACCTTCTGTTTCGCCGAAGCCGTCAACTTCCTTCGCTTCTGTAAATCCAATTGCACATATTGAAACTGAACTACAGACAAGAAAAAAGAACGTAGCGCCCTTGAAGAATCCACTACCATTGATAGACCTGCTGTCAAAGAGAACTATCAATTACCAAAGAAACTTAAGCGAAATAGAGACCTAGTAACCGTATTAGAGACACAAAGATTAAAACATCCATTGTTGCCACCTTGTTCATGTAAAAAAGAGTGCATTCAAAAGATTTCTGAGACTGAAAGGCAATGTATATGGACACAATTTTGGAACTTAGACCAGCAACGGCGCCGCCGTGACCTTTTATCAAGAAGTGTTGACAAGCTATCTACCGTATGCGCAAAAACAAAAGGCGATTCTCGAAGGCATAACACTCTAACATGGTCGCTAAATGATGTCAAAGTATGCAAAGTTGTTTTTCTTAGGACCTTGGGATATACAAAACAATGAAGCCGTACAGTCAGTCTTGAAAAATAACTATCTAGAGGGTAATCAAAATCCGAAGATAAGCGTCATACCTGATCTTCGAGGACGTCGATTTGCACCGTCTAACAAGTTTCCACCATTGTTGATCTTTCTAAAACACTGAATCATTGGATACAGTGTTACGGCATAATTAGTTCCCTACTTTTATGCAAGGCAAAACACTGTAATTAGTTTTTCAGTGTTTTGCATTGTTATAGTTGTACTTAAAATCGACAACTCTGTTTTGTCAATACAAGTTAGGGGCAATATCTTTTTTTAAACTAAATTTATTGAAAAAGAACTACTTGGCTAAGTAGGTAAAGATATACTCGTACTATTGAATACATAAAATAATTTAATATTGATCAGTAATCTTTAAAAAAAGCAATTAACTATCAAAAAAAAAATTGTCAAAAATCTCAAATGTGTTTTTCAAAAGTTACAGTGTATTGGATTGGCACGGGAGTCGAGCCCCTATTAAATATCATAGGTACCACTATAAAGACATCGACAACAACAATCACTTCCCACAGTTTTGACAAATTCTAGGTTATGCAAACGTCATCTCTCCAACCTGTCATGGCTGGCTGTCGATGGTCATAACAAACGTCAAACATTTTCAGTTTTTATTTAGTGCCTAAAAAATATCAGTTATTATGAAAAAAAAAAACATTATTTATTGTATTCAGGGGTCCGTTTTCCAGGTTTTCTAAAATGTACATGTTATGGCCGGAGTCCCATACAAAAATGAAACGTCTCCTTTTATTCGAAAACAGATTCGGTTTCTTCAACTATATTCGATGGTTACTTATCTATTTTGGTGACTGTACATTCACGGAACTTATTTGTTACGCAAATTGACTCCCTACTTAAATTTTCCGTGTTATAACCATTTCATACAACTGTCAAATAAAGACAGTTGTGATTTGAATATACGAACAATTTATGTTGGTACCTACTCAGTTTGCTCAATATTTTTTTCTGACTAAAGTATCATTTTTTTTTCTTTTAGTCCCGCAGGAAGACCATGTCCGTACACTCCCATCATGACGTATGCGTGTGCAATCTTTGCGCACGCGAACCCCCGATTCATCCATAGGATGCAGACCCTACAGAACCGATTCCTCCGGCAAGCCACAGGCGCCCCCTGGTTCGTTCGGAACGAGATCCTCCATCTCGATCTGAAAATCCCCACGGTCAGTCAATTCATGAAACGCACCGCGAAGCGTTTCTTCGATAAAGCCGAAATTCACCGCAATCCCTTGATTGTGAAGGCCGCCACTTATGTCCCCAGTAGGATTAGCTCTGTCCGACGGCCGAGACATGTCCTCACCGACCCAGACGACCACATTACTCTCCTCCAGGAAAGCAATAGGGCCACCAGTACAGTTCGCACACACCGCACAAAATCGTCCTTCCGACCTCGCCGCCGAGGTCCTCGCGCCCCGCGAAGACCCCTAGTAGTATCGGCGCCTAACGTCGAGACCCCCGACCGACCCTTGCTCGTTGAAGCGCCAGCCCGCGCCGCAGCTGAGCCAGTAGCTTTAAATTCCCCACCTAATAATAATAATGCCAATTTTTCGATCCAGCCTGTCCCCAATAGAGATAGCTGTCCCCCTATCAGTGACGCCCTGAGCCGAGGTTGGTACCCTACAGGGGGTGCCCTCAGCGTGCAGTCGCTTAGTTTGTAAATTTTAGTTTGTAAGCCCTGGCTGGAGGCGTTAAGATTAACTTCTTAATGGCAGCCCCAGGAAAGCCCGGTTGAGCAGTCACGGCCTCTCAAGGCCAACTGCGAGATGCCCAACAAAAAAAAAAAAAAAAAAACCATGTCCGTATAAGATATAAATCCGACTAATATTATAAATGTGAAAGTTTGGATGTTTGTTAATCAATCACGCAAAAATGGCTGAACGGCTTCGGATCTGCGAATTTCAGAGTGCCCAAAGTTAATAACGTACTGGCGGATAAAAACGTCGTAAAATGTCGTCTCTCAATTCTTAAGGCCCATAGTATCCTCATCTCCCGTTTGTATGCTAAAGCACGACTGCCGCCCGCGCCCGCGCAGGGCACCTCTGAGCCTTTAGCTCAAAATGGGGATATTCCTTGGCAAATGTTGATTAATTTACAATTGTGCTCTAGCGATTCTGTGGTACCTCTAACTATCTATTTTTCAGTGTATTTTTTTCCAAATAACGAAGCCGTTTAGTAGGAGTATGGAATAGAAGCCAAAATATTGCGTATTGCAAAATATTTTTTTACAGCAAAAGTATTAACCATACAAAAAAAGTACCCTCGGCAAAATGATCTATATGAATCTATTGCAAAATCATATATTTTTCAAATCTTCAAGACACGCCATTAATGAGCAGTACGGTTCATAGAGTGACCGTGTTACGCTACCAAACGGGACTTAGGCCCTTAACTCTGACTGTTACATTTTCCCTACCAAAACTTCGCGCCAGTCGTGTTTTGGGCAGTTTTTTGGAGCTTCGGTCTTTAAATGAAATATCAACTTAAAAAGAATACATTAAAATCCTACATTATCTTGATTCCACAATGGTTGTTTTCGTTTTTTTTTTTTTAATAGTATTTGTTTAACAAATCTCCTTACAACGATACCACAGAAATGAGTAGATAACAATGATTGATAACATGCATCTCCTCGTGAAGTAAGCATTATGTTACTGATACTAGTAGATAGACAATTTAATAATGAACAATATGCAAGTACCTAGTTTATTTTTTCAAAAGACCAAATTTTGATTTTCCAACGATTTTATTCCAACGGGATTATCCCACGGGAACATACTACCGAGATAAAAAGTAACCTTTGTGTTAATCTAAGTTATAATATACAGGGTGATTGGAAGATGGGTGCAAAGCTTTAAGGTGAAGATAGTATAGACAATTTAGAACCATTTAAGCCATGGTTGTCTTAGACGAAGTCTTACCAATTTTTTTTTTTTTTTAATAAGGTTTAAAAGACGTATTGTACAAAATTTTTATTTTTTCTGAGCTTTAAATGTCTGTAAAAAAAATGTCTAATGACACAGAAGCCTAAAACATGTTTTGCTTGATTGCTTACAGATTACTTTAATTAAATAAATAAAAAATGAATTCATTTATCATTCAATTTGGCCATAATTATGCAGTTTACATTAAATTTTGAGAATTTCCGAAAAAAACTTAAAACTTTGGTTAAAAATATTTGGTAAGACTTCGTCTAAGACAACCATGGCTTAAATGGTTCTAAATTGTCTGTACTATCTTCGCCTTAAAGCTTTGCACCCATCTTCCAATCACCCTGTATATGTGTGACAAATTTCATCCAAATCCATTCTGCCGTTTTTGCGTGAAAGAGTAATAAACATCCATACACACAAACTAAAGTTATTTTATTTCATTTTATCGAATGCCTTGTCAGTGAATTCTAAGATTTTGTGATGTATGTGATTTTTACGTGCATTTATAAGTTGTTCGCCAGATAGCGCCAGTAAGGTTTACGAAGAATTATAGAGGTGAGGTGTGGCAAAGAGGGAGCGAATTCTCAAGGTTTTTTGCTCGGTGAACCGTTTTAACGGGTGAATGTATCCCCCCAGTGGGTTCCCGCATTATCGTTGCGGGGGGCTCAGTAGCCGTGGTCCGCACCCACGGTGAAGCGAAGAGGAACCCCAAGGTGGGGCCGCTCGTCAGGTTTTTTGTCTCCAAGCCGACGACGTAGCGGCCAAAAAGTAGGTCGCGGTGAGGTGCACCGCAACTGAGGCTGGCCGCGATGTCAAATAGGAGGCATCGCGGCTGTGTGTTACAGGCTGCGGCGGAGGAGGAGTGCCGGTACTTCTGAGTAGCGCTCTTCCCTTCCATGGCCTGGACGGGGCCGCCACCGTTTGATGGCGGACGCGGTGGGGCCGCAGGGGAAGAGGAGTGTCGGTATAGCGTTAGCCGCTCTCCCTATCCCCTGCGGCACAAAAGTGGTAGGTAGCGGGGTCACTGTGCTGACCCATCGCAGGGGGACCAAGGGTGCCAAGGGTGCCAGGGTAGTCTGGGGCCCTTGTGCTACTTGGTTCCTGGGGTGGTCATGGCGTGCCATGTGTCCTGGTGCGCCGCAGGTGGGGTCCGCAGGGGCCGATGCCTGCCAGGGGTACGGGTTGTTCGAAAGAGATACCGACGCCCCTGGCACATAGGCAACTGAGGGAACACGGGTGGGTTTTAGTCAGTAAAAGTCTGACACGCCCTCCTGCTCCACCCAGAGCGGGAGAAGTTATTTGAAGATTTCCTACCCTCAAAAAAAACAAAAAAAAAAACGGGTGAATGTATTTGGATGAAAGATGACCTGTGAGATGACCAAGGTTAGGATATTGGATACTTTTTGTTCCGATAGTACGTCCCTTGAGATCATTTCCGACAGCCTTGCGGGCAAGACCGAGGCAAAAAGCAAGTTATAAACATTTAAAAAATAATGTCATATAAGACTGAACTCTTATAACAAGAACTGGTCACAAGCAGGATTAAACAGAGAGAAGTGAAAGGAGGGTAGAGAGCCCTTTGCCCTGCAGTGGGACATAGAAAAGAATAGAATCACAGGCTTTTCATAAATAATAATGTCATATAGGCAGATTACAGAAACATATGAGACTTGGTTCCAAAGCTAGGTTAGAAAAATCTGTATTTTAGGAACCCGATGTCTGCAGCAACTTCAAAGTTGGCTTCCCTGCTTCGTCTTGTGTTTTGTAGTACCTAAAGGGCTTCTTCATAATTCAACAAATATTAAGCAGTGTCTCAAAATCTGTCTAGTAAATATTCGTCATCTGTAGCTATTTTATTTTCTTACTTATTCTCTTTACAGACATTCTCATAATTTTAACACTTACAAGTCACACGAAAACAGTCGAGGAGCCAATGCAACACAATCTCAAAATTAAAGCTAACTCGGATGGCCTGGATGGTGACTTTATTGTGAATAGAAGACAAGAAAATAACAAAGGCCCCCAAAAAATGAAACCGACATTCGAAAACTATTTGAGAAAATTTGAGCCCAGTACGATCTGGGAACAAATTGACAAACAAAAGAAATACAAAGGTCTTGTGTTGACTAACCAAGAACAATTAGACATTATACTCAGGGCTATGGATCCCGCTGATGAAATCATGGAATTGAAAGTTGAGGACGGCAACCCCAAATTAATCCTCGACCAGGGCGGCCGCCGGGAACTAGGTTGGAGGCCGCCGAAGGAACCAGGTTATACCATAGATAGATTCCATGCCCGAAATCGGATGTACGAACTTATGAAGCAAGCGATATACATGACCCGAAACAAAATGGTTATCATGCAAATTTATAGGGCGAAATACAGAGACTCTGCACTCTATAAAATGGGCTTCATGATCAACAAAGCCGATAATGTTGCCAGGACATTAGGCAAATTATCTTTTAGAGCCTATAGAGGTTGCGTTTTGGCTATGGAAAGAGTCCTCTACAGGCTTCCTTTTAACGACCTCTTATCTGTAAACGAGAGGCAGTTGAACCTTTGGTTTAACCTCGAGATTTTGGGGGATCTCATTTTGGAGAACGATAAAATTGCCAAAGAAATTTTCAGAAACTATACTAGTAATAGAACCGCGATATTTCAGAAGCTTTTTGTCGACTAAGAATAAGATTCTGTACAGCGAAAAATCCCCACATTACCGAGGGCGTAAAAATATTACGGCGACATTTTATTGTGAACTGTATTTTCGTATCTCGGGGTTCAACCGAGCGTTGAAGATCCAACAGAGTGCAACTCAGTGCGTCGCACAGTGTTTTATGAAGCCCGATTTTCGGACATCCCATTTTTATTGAAAAACCTGACAGAAATAATCATTTAAATGCAAGATTTCGTATCCCCATTTAGCTATCAAGTCTTCTGCCAACTACAAAATAAGGATAAAAATTTGACAACCCTAACAAAAATAGTTAAATTGGAAGAACTTCTAAGTTCCATGTATTTGGGACGTCATAATTATGTGGTGTATTGGGAAAGTAAATAGAATTATTTCTGTATAAATAACTTTTCCCGAAATGGCGGAATTTATGAGAAAAAAAATAAAACCTAAAAACCAAAAAACTCGTATAAATCTTGATCAAACAAATTTGCGAGGTTCATTTATCGACTAAAATACTTGGCATAAGATACGCCTTCAATGTCCCTAACATCATAATTTCGTATCACGCTTAGTTTAAGCGTACTTATTTTTTTTCTTAATGTCCGGCTGGAAAAATTACGATTATCAAAAAACTATAACTCAAAAACTAGACTTGGTAGAAAAATGGGATGTCTGAAAAACGGGCTTCATAAAACACTGTGCGTCGTAACAACTCACTGTTGGATTTTAAAGTGTTTTATTTTATTTTATCAGGAAACTTACAGCTAACATAAACAATGTTATTAAACAATATGAAGCTGAAGGTCATATTGTTTAATAACATTGCCTATCGGCGGCCTCCTGCAGGTAACGGGGCGTCCATTAATGACGTGAGGCAATTTCGGCTATTTTTCGAACCCCACCCTCGCTCTGGTGAGATGTTGGGAGATTTGGCTCGACCATCCCCTCCACCCATAATCTCACGTGAGATATTTCAAAATGCGTATTTTTAGTGAAACAACGTTAATCTGTGCTTTTTTGCGTTCGATTTATGCTTTTCATCAGCTCAGCTGGCCGGTGGTGGTATAACAATCGAGGAGCTACTGTGCTACTTTGTAGCGTTCGCATAACTGCGATTAATATTATTTTGTAGGATTTAGCCATATTGGCGGAAGAACATGTTTTACTTAATTTAACCTGGTTTTCTCGCAATTTTACATTGTTTCTTTGCGGAAAAAAATATTAATTACGTGATATTTGCTGAAACCCCCCTCTCCCCTACGTGATATTGGGTTAGATTCCACTCGACCCCCTCCCCCCTCCCTACGCCTCACGTAATTAATGGACGCCTCCTAAGTAGTGCGTTGAACATACAGTGCTTGAAAAAATCCTGCCGCGACATTTTTACGTCAGTGCCTACGTGGACTAACTCGACGCTGAAATGTATGGCTACGTCAAAACTCAACATAATTTCGGCCTGATGTGTTGCAGAAATCCGTCAACGTACTTTCAGCATGTGTATCCCTACACTTTCGGCGTGTCCTCCTCTCGATGAGACCCCGAGTGGGCCGTAATCCACCACGCGAGCCCAGTGCGGGTTGATGTCACATGATTTCGAATTTTTGGTTCTACGACATGCCAGTTTCCTCACGAGGTTTTCCTTCACCGTTTTGAGAGCTAGGATGATAAAATACTTTACAGAAAGCAAAGCGCATGTCTGAACATTATCATTATCTGAGCATGCTTGACATTAATTGATTATAAAAATACCACAAAGAGCACCCCACGCTTTTTAATTGAATTAAATTATTTTCTCCTTTTTTAGTTTGGTTTTTAAAGCGTGTTTTTTAGTTTTTTAAACTATTATTTATTTCCTATTTTTTCGTTCTGCTAACTACAAAACGTGTTATTATCTTTTTTTGTTTTCCTTTTTCTCATTTTTTTTTAAATTATTGAATTGTCATCGGTCCTCGATAAGTTTACAAAATTTCAATGAAATCTGATCATTTAAAGTGGGTCAAAATCGCGCTCTAAGGAGTCGGTTACATACAAACATACAAGTGAAGCTAATTTAAAGCGTGTAAAATTATATGTATAAAACACCTAAAAAATTATGTACAGACGATGTGCTGGACATCAAGCTACCCCAAACGAAATTTTCCCAATTTTCCAAAACCGTAGGTACTTACTTGCCGCGCCTCGGAAAACACGTTAAACTATTGGTATCGGCTGTAATTCGTGGATCTTTGTCAATGTCTGTCTGGTTTACTGTGATTCATTCGAAAAGTAATTAAAACCGTAATAATAAAGACTTTTACTTGATCTTTCTTGTGTTTTCTTTGCGTCATTTTAACAGCAAACCTTGTTTCCCCAAAAGACTGGGTAGAGGCATACCTATAGTACGAGTACACCCACACTATATACGCCTGTTATGTTTAAGCCCCATGCAATAGGGGTCGAGCCTATTGCCATCACCTGGGCAAAAATCCAGATTATGAGCTGCTACTGAGAAATTTCAGATAAAAAACCCGATAACACTTTGTCCCACCTTGAATCGAACCACTAGACCAACGAAGCACTCGACAAACATAATTTCATTGTTTATTTTACCTTTTTTACCATGTTTCACCTCAACACCTTCACGTGTAAAAAATTTGCACCTTCCTACGAGTCTAAAATGTTCTTCTTCTTCGTGTCGGTAGCATGACACTTATTAAAATTTTGTTAGGCAAAAATTTCACCACTTCTACGGCGCGCGCCGTTATCGGGGGTAGCGCAGACGTCACCATTGTGCATGTTTTGGGCACAGAGAGCAAGATGAGGTGGAGGTGGAGCATAGTTTGTGATACAGCTCCACATCCACACCATGCTACAATTCCAACGAGGTAGCCCCACTTTACGAGGTTCGACTTCAAGAAAAAAGAAAGAAAGAAAATACATTTATTTAGCACAGACAGCAGGAAAGAGTAAAATAAAATAAAAAGTGCCCGCGGACAAGCTGGGCAGTTTCGTATGCTCCACCGTGTCCTCAGGGCGATCTTCGCAGTGGAAACACCCGGGCGTTTCCTCCCGCCTTATGCGCCTCCCGCCTTATGCAGTAATTTTCGCGAAGAAGGAGGCGGCGCACGTGAGGGAGAGGCAGTATCTGCGCTCTCACGGCCGTAGTCGCCGCGGGAGACGCCCTGAGCGTCGGGAATCCCAAGCTGATTCCCGGCCACCGTAGGCGCGGGCTTGCGAACGGCGAGTAATGGGTAGCTCGCTGTCCGGTAAGGACCAAGCTCGGGTCGACGGCGCGTTGTGTTCCACGCGCGCTTCAAAGAGATATTAGCACCAACTGGTGGGGTCCGTTAGGGCCGATGCCTGCCAGGGGTGCGGGTTCTTCGAAAGAGATACCGAGGCCCCTGGCACACAGGCAACTGAGGGAACACGGGTGGGTTTTAGTCAGTAAAAGTCTGAAACGCCCTCCTGCTCCACCCAGAGCGGGAGAAGTTATTTGATGATTTCCCACCCAAAAAAGGTCGCTTCTCGAAGTTGTGAAGGAGTATGTCTATTTAGGGCAAGTCATCTGTCTTGGTAGACACAACTTTGAGAAAGAAGCCAACAGAAGGATCAAGTTCGGTTGGGCAGCGTTTGGGAAATTTATTCAAGTATTCTCGTTACCTATCCTGCATTGTCTGAAGACTAAGGTCTTCAACCAGTGCGTCGCACCTTTAACATACGGTGCCAAACAAACGTGGACACTGACAGTTGGGCTGGTCCAAAAATTCAAGGTATCTCAGAGCGCTATGGAACGGGCTACACTCGGAGTTTCTTTGATGGATAATATCAGAAATGAAATTATCCGGAAAAGAATCTGAGTTACCGACTTAGGGTGACATTGGGACGGAGTGTTGTGGCGCAGCTTGGGAGAGGCCTAAAGGTGTGGAATAAAATTAGTTATCATGAACTAAAATTCACACCAACACCTCGACTTTAAAAAATCATTTTTTTTTTAAATTCAATAGAAATATAAATTGTAATAATTATAGTAATGTAAACTTAGTTAAAATTTGCACGCTTGCTTGCAGGCAGAATACAAATACACTTAGGTTATAATATCTCACCTTCACCAACAATGTATTTCTTGCAAATAAACATTTGATTTGATTTAGTTCTAAAAACAGTACTAATTAAAATTTCGACACCCTTAATAAAACTCAAAAACCCTTAACACTTAACATGTATGTAATAGTTTTTCATATTTTCCACACAAAAAGTGAAAAATCCCTTATAAAACATCTCGAGGACCCCACTGCGTGCCTCCGGCTCTGAAAACATTCACGTGGTAGGGCAAACAAGTTCAACACATTGCGAAGCCAAAAGAAAAAGAAAGACCACGGCACCAGTGATTGACGATTATTCATGATTGAATGAAATGATTAAAGTTCATATCGGGTTTTGTAATTGTTAAAGTGATTAATAAAGTACAGTACTAATCTACATTGTCAGATTTTCTTTATTTTCAATCCTTTTATTTGTAAAATTACAAAATTTACGTTATGAAAACTTTAGATAGTATTTATCCGCTGTTTTGGATAAATTCTCAAGTACAAACGGATATTTCTGAGTATTTATCCGGATAAAATCCCAACACTACCTGTAAGGTAGGTATCTATGTATTAGGCGTTTTCATATTATCAGATATCGACACCAACCCGACACCGATGTGGCGACAGCTATACCCCATACTGATTCGATACCGATATAATTAATATCGGTCCGAAGATATTGGTGAATATTGATGACCATCGCGACTCACCAAACGACCACAGTACAGTAACTATCGACGTGACGCCGACGTCTCGAAGTCGGCAGTGCGAATAAGTATGTTCAAGTGAAAGAATGGCCGGTTCGCTCACCCCGCACTGCGTCTTCACCGGTAGATATCGTGCTGATATGTGTGTCAGTCACTGTCTGCGACGACATACGTGACAATAACGATGTTGAATTGATTTGATAAGCACTACGTCACGATGACTATCCAGAGGGACAATAACGTAACACACTATCAGTAGGAATCGCTTTCATTTTGACAGTTCCACAACATTCATCATTATTTTATTATTAAATTAAAATTATTATTAAATTCATGGCGTTATTTTTCTAAGCAAAATTTGTTAAAGAACATAATATGAAAGAATGAATTAATACTGTGTAACGCAATTAGGGCGCAGGTCCCATCAACTGATATCTCCGGCTGATATCCCCAAAACTTTTCACCAAAGCGTCGCGGAGGACGTTTTAGACGCTGGACTGGACTGGATAGGGGGCTCACACCTATTTTTGCCACTTTTGTTATAATGGTAATACAAAATAAGTTAGTACTGCCTGGTTGTTACATCTCAAGACCGATGATTAGATCTAAGTAGGTTCTTATAGTCGCTCGTTCTTAATTTCCGAAAACTGTCGAAGATTCTCGAAGCGCATACTTTTCTTGAGATATTTTGTAGGTATTGCAATACCAACGCATCGAAAATTTTTAAGTGCCATTTTTTATGGGTTATTCAAGTAATTTGAATTTAATGAGCTTATTGCTTATCCGGTCTGTTTTATAACAAGAAAACCTAACGGAATGCTTGTGTTCATAATTTCTTTAACATTATTTTGTGAGTATTTTATTTATACAATAAGTGGGTACTTACTTTATTTTTTTATGGTAACCAGAGGGCTGGCTTGATGATGATGATGATGATGGGACTTCCTTTTCCGCACGTAGACTCCCATTCGGTCCGTTGTGCTCGGGGATTCTGGCTAACAAAGCCAGCCTAGCTCCGCCCAACAACACAGAAACTTCCTGGGAGCTTCACAGGCTTAGCGGAGCAACCTCTCTTTTCCGAGGATTTCTTCACGATGAGAAGCCACGGACTCGCATTCCAGGATGACGTAGGTGGCTGATACCTCGGCAACAAGGCAGTCCCTGCAAAGCGGGCTGTCTGTGGCGCCTATATTATAAAGATTTTTGTTAAGGGGGTTATGGCCCGTAATTTTTCCTATGATTCATTATTCTAAGGTTATTTTCATTCCCGTGTTGGCCCCCCTGCAACGACAATGCGGGAACCCACTGGGGAGGGGAACTCATTTGGGTCACATACGTTATTAAAACTCTGAACACATAATGTACTGGCCAAAGAATGATTATATTTCCCTAAATTTTTACAACGTCATTGGCCTAAACCTAATTTGAATGTTTTGTAAAGGCATGTTGGAGCAAATTTTTTTTGTTGGTCCGCTGTGATCAGAAGGCAACTTATTTACAATTCGTTTGTGTAAGTAATCACAGTTACTAAAAATGGTATCAATACAAGCAGCAGAAGAAGCTGTCACTCGGGTTGGTTCATTGAACACTTTTGACAGATCAAATGACATAAATAGACTTAATAATCTGACAGTATTTGAGTAAAATTGTGTAATAAATTTATATTAAAATCACCACATATTACTATTGACTTACCACTAGTACTAAGTTCCTATATTACATCTTCCATCACAGAATCAAACACAGATAGATTCTGGTAACTTGGAGGTCTGTAAACTCATACTATAACATGCTTATCAAGCTAAACACAGGACAATTCAAAGGTGTGTTCAACAGACAGCCCAATGATGTATTTTCGTTCTTTTGATTTAATAGATTTTTACACGCTTTATATTAGCTTCACTTGTATGTTTGTTTGTTGGTTTGTTTGTTTGTATGTAACCGACTCCTTTGAGCGCGATTTTGACCCACTTTAAACGGTCAGATTTCATTGAAACTTTGTAAACTTGTCGAGGACCGATGACAATTAAATAATTTAAAAAAAATGAGAAAAAAAAACACGTTTTTGTAGTTAGCAGAACTAAAAAAATGAAAATAAATAATAGTTTAAAAAACTAAAAAACACGCTTTAAAAACCAAACTAAAAAAGGAGAAAATAATTGAATTCAATTAAAAAGCGTGGGGTGCTTGACATTAATTGAATATAAAAATACCCCAAAAAGCACAGCTTTTTAATTGAATTCAATTATTTTCTCCTTTTTTAGTTTGGTTTTTAAAGCATGTTTTTAGTTTTTTAAACTATTTTTTTTTTACTAATATTAAAGATATGTATCTTAAGTTTTCGACTGAAAAAGCTAACTAAACAATAATTTTCATTGATAATTGACATTATTTGATGATCTTTTAACCAATGTTATGTTAAACAAATTACATCAAACTTGGTATTTTCCAAAAACAATTCTATTTCAAGTAATTTGGAAGAGCAACCTTGGATATTTTGGTTAAACAATTTTAAAATATGTTGCACTCCCTTTAGTGTTTTATTATTTTGAGTAAAATTGCCAGAAGATACCTTTTTATTATTCTCTTACAATAATTAGTTATTTGAAGGGGTAACTTCTGTTGTCTACAAAATACGAAAAAACTTTTTCCCTGAACTATTATTATTTGAGTGTTAGCTTGTACATTTTTAAACAATTATTTCTTTCCAACGCTTTATTATGTAAAATAATAATAGCAAATTTATTAAGCAATGCAGTTTTAAAATAATGTTTTCTTACGCCAAAAATGAATCACAAAACGCTTAGTTCTTTTTTGTCCCACCGTTTTCTACGTAGCTAACAATAAAATTATTTTATCAGATCTCTCGCTCAACTATGGTGACC
Organism: Antitype chi; assembly: GCA_947359405.1. NCBI lineage: Eukaryota > Metazoa > Arthropoda > Insecta > Lepidoptera > Noctuidae > Antitype > Antitype chi. The sequence goes on from OX375823.1 coordinate 2,494,730, forward strand.
CACTGCTGGAGAAATCGGAAGTCTACCATACGCTATTCGGCGACATAGGATCCATGCAGGATCTGTTCCTTAAAGAGCCCGACGGCACAAGGCCGACGCCGGCGCCGGAAGCCGACCCGGCCGCGGACGACAACGACACTCTCGATAAACTGGACCTAGAGATAGCCGACGTATTCGGGTTCCTCCGAACCAACCTGACGAGCCAGACCTTCGACTTACAGGACTACTTCAACATTAATGAAGAGTATACAAACTTTACTAAAGACTACAAGAATAGGGAGAATAACATTACAAGAAGAGTAGACCATTGGGTAGACCCTGATGATACATACTTTGGAGAAAATTTAGAGGAATTTAAAAAATATCAACTCAAGATGATTATAGTACAATATACAATGCACTGTCGTTACGAGGCAGGAAAAGCTCTATTGCAGCGCGAACCCATAAGAGATGACAAGAGATACAAGCTGGGTTACCTGTTTAACAGAATGCGAAGATTAAAAACCGAGCAGTTGAAGATGGTGGGTACGGCGTGGAAACAGGAATCAACGATGTACAAGCACTTGTACACTCTGATGCGGCTGTACGAGCGTGTCGTGCACTTCGACGTGGACATGCGTGATACCGCCAAAATGATCAAGGATCTGTTCAACCAGGACGAGCCCTACGACTCAATCATTATTGATAGGCGGAAAAAATCAAAACGTAATACTACAGACCGTGCATAAAAGTAGAGAGATATAAGAACCCCGAATCCTCGTATACAATAATGTATACGTTCTTATATTATTTATTATGTGCGTCGTAACCGTGCAAAATAAACACTTTTCTTTGTTCTCTTATTCTTTCTTGTATGCAAGTGTGCAAAGTTATTCATTGCACAAGCAATAGGATTTTAGAATTGTAGCCGTAGGCGAGGAGGCGGGAGTGCAATAACAAAATTTGTTATTGCATTCATAAAAAAAAAAAAACGTTTGGTACGCTTATTTCTCAGTGAAAAGGATATATATGCTGGATAAATTAAGAAAATAAAGTCCACGGGCTTTACATTATTCTTAATTCCCAGCGAAAAAGGATATGAACACCGTAATAGCTTAAATAGCGTAAAAGTTTAGTACAGCGGTTAAAGCAACAGGCACCAGGTTGTGGGTTCAAGTCTTGGCAAGCACGAATGTGAATTTTCAAGTGCCTCATTTCATTAGTAGCTTCTAACGGGCAGGTTGCCTTCGGCCCCTCGTACGCCTTTTAAAGTGCCAGAACTCCATGGTCACAAAATATAAAATCATATTTAGGTTAAAGAAGTGTTTTTTTTTTACCATTGAACAACTAGACTCAAATTATTTAGTGAGACCAATGGGAATTAAAAATTATAAAATAATTACTCCCTTTCGTCCCACTAACAATATCAGTGGTACGATCGGGAATTAATTTAATATTATTTATTAAGGCCCATAGTATCCTCACCTCCCGTTTGTATGCTAAAGCACGACTGCCGCCCGCGCCCGCGCAGGGCACCTCTGAGCCTTTATCTCAAAATGGGGATATTCCTTTGATTAATTGACAATTGTGCTTCGGCGATTCTGTGGTACCTCTAACTATCTATTTTTCAGTGTATTTTTTTTTTCCAAATAACGAAGCCGTTTAGTAGGAGTATGGAATAGAAGCCAAAATATTGCGTGTTGGAAAATATTTTTTTACAGCAAAAGTATTAACCATACAAAAAAGTACTTCGGGCCAAATGATCTATATGAATCTATAGCAAAATCATATATTTTTCAAATCTTCAAGACAAGCCAATAATGAGCAGTAGGGTTCATAAAGTGACCGTGTTACGCTACCAAATGGGACGTAGGCCCTTAAGTACCAGTGGGATGACGGCAGTGGTACAGGCAGTGGTACAAACGGGAACGCACGTATATTACATAAAAAAGTGGTAAAAAATTGTGTAAAGTCCCTGACGCTTGTACTAGGTGGTCAACCTGTGTAACTGCCCACTCTCGAGAGGAAAAATGGATAAAACTTACACAAAGGAAAACATTAAAAGAAAAAAAACTTTTTTAGAAACAAGCTTTTATTATTACTTGATAATAAAACGAACTAAAAAGTTAAAAATAATTGAAGCTCAATGTCCGCTCTAGAACTATTTTAGATTGACATAAACTATCAAAATGTCACGTGGTCTGTCATGTCGTCTCTGCATACAGTCGTTTTAAGGTGAATCTTGTCGACATTTTTCCCATACAAATTGCGGGAGTGTTTTAATCCACTGTTCGAAAATGTACATCAAAAATTAAACATGGTATGGTTTTGTCTCATTTTTAATATTGTCTGTACGGAAACAGAATAGTAAAATAAAATGCCATTAAATAGTTATGAGCCAACAAAGATTCGTTTTTCTTGCTAATTTAACCTAACTTTGGGCGTGTTAAAAAAGTATTGTAAAATCTCCAAAACCAAGTCGGTACCGACAAAGTTCAACTATCGAAAAGTTCTACAAACTTTATTGGTCATTGATTTATGATTATGATTTATGCAGTGGATTTTTCATGAAACCCGATCTTCCGAAGGATTTTTCTTAATTTTATACGCGCCTGTTTTCACTGATACTAGTATATAAATAATAGTCTATGACTGATACTACCTTTGTCGGACACTATGCCTGGTGAGACAGCGTGCTTTTTAGCCAGGCCCACCAGTGAGTTCGAGCCCGCAACTAGGTTCCCCTATAACTTGAGGGTAGGGATTAATTTTATCAAGAAAACGTAAGTAAGTTAAATTAATGGATACCCTCAAATAACATAGTCTATCGATTAGACAGAGACCTAAAGATAAAGTGACCGAAGATAGTCGATAACAATTTCATCGCATTTTATATGAGCTCGCTAGCTAGTTCGTCAAACTGCCGGTATGAGTATGACGACGTTCGGTATGCGATGGTTTGAATCCAAGTTGAAACTCTCTTTTTGAAGTATTCTTTAGATTATTCGTAACGGATTCAATGTTGTAGCAGTGTAACATTTTCAAACTTGAGGGGTTAGCACATACAGACGCTGTGTGTACATAAGGTAATAAGGTAAAAAACATGCATGGTGGCGCTGTCTCCAGCCAGAAAACGAATCAAGGGTCTTTAGATTATTAGCAACACCGAATAAATCGATAACGCATTAATTTGCAGTAAATATTAATAATGATCAAATAAAAAACTTCTCTTTACGTAACAGTTTTAGTAATTATTAGGTACTTAGGAACTTAACGAGTCTTTTAATCGAAAATATTAATTGTTTTCTTTTTTATTCTGCCGTTCACCATAACCATGAAACATATTCTTCTGTTTTGTAAGTTCAAACAATTATTTCTTACACAATGGCGTCTATTTAACGGAACAAAACAGAACCTTCTTCGCGACACTAACTATGTAGGTTTATGGGAATATCTGGGTGATTCTTTGAACATGTGCATGTTACGCGGCCCTCCCCAAATAACTATTCGTACTTAGTGACATAAAAAGTTATGTCTTTTTTTATAATTCACGTTAAACATAGGCCCAGTACTAAATACAGATGTACATAACATATCCTATTTTTATAAACAACTAAGTTATTATATGCATAAACGTTCTTCAAATCTCATCACCATTCGTGTCCCATTCCTAAATTTTAGCAGTTCATGCTCGAAAAGTCATAAATATACCCTGAAGATCGTATTTTTTTGTATTAATTTAGACAGTACACGACATGCTTTATCAATTAGCAAAACTATACACATTAAAGAACACTTTTAAGTAGTTGGTAACGACTTCCAAACACTTACCTACTCACTACCATTTGTACACACAGTCGCAGGGTTAATTTTTTCCGCGTAGTGCAGTATCTGAAAGAGACAACTCAGCGTCGGGCTCCGTCCCGTGTCACGACTGGTGCTGGTTATAAGTTACAGAGTGTTATGGAGCCAGCTGTCGCCAATATTAATCGCCCAGAAATCGTGTTTGTCACACAAGAATCTCCTTACCGTTCGAGTTGCCTGTGGTAAGTGTATTATTCTTATTTATCAATTTTTGATACACTGAAATGGTCGCCATAGTATATGCTCTTTGCTTTGATTAAGTTCCTGAGATATAATGTTCTATAGAGAACGTATAATGTGAGAAAGTGTACAAATACCTAATTACCGTTTATATAATTACCATTTTTCCCGTTCATATTTTGGCAAACAGTGACGAGAAATTGAAAATAGTAATTAGTACCAATAAATGCTGGCCTCTTATTATATTGAAACTCCTTACTCCGCTAGGCCAGCACAAGGTGAACTGACACTTCCGCAACAAAATAAACCTACCAACTGACTGCCCACCTACCACTAACTTACTTATATTTTTTTCAGATTAAACATGCCTCGGTCAGCAATCGAAGGAGCAAACAAGCCTCAGTCTGTCAGCCACAGTTTAAGTATATGATCTCATCAAGGTTAAGAAATGTCTTAGATGGAAGTTGTATAGGTCTGAGTTCAATTTAAATAGGCACACTGAGTTTTGAGCTAGTGTTTTAGTTGATTTTATTTAAATTACTAGACAGACTCCATGTTTATTTCAAGACCCACTCTTTCGGAAGCGCTCCTGAGGTCATCGAGCATTGTAATGAGGTCCTCCATAGACCCAGCCATCACAATTATATCATCGGCAAACCGAAGGTGAGTGATGTTTCGCCGTTGATATTGATGCCAGCCCCTTTCCAGTCCAGAACCTTGAAGACATCCTCCAGTGCAGCGGTGAACAGATTCGGAGACTTATCGTCTCCCTGTCTCACACTTCGCTGCAGAAGGATAGGTTTCGAGATCTGGTCCTGAAGTCGGACTGACATAGTAGCGTTTTCGTACAGACACTTCAGCACCTCGATGTACCGATAGTCGATCCAGCACCGTTGAAGAGACAGCAGTACAACCCATGTCTCGATGGAATTGAAGGCTTTTTCGAAGTTCACAAACGCTAAGCAGAGAGGCAAGTTATACTTTTCGGTCTTCTGTATAACCTGCCGCAGCGTATATGTGGTCTACGGCATTAAAGCCTTTATGGACTTCGGTTTGATCGAGAGGCTGGAAGATAGGAGTGGGTCGTTCACGTATTTACCGTCGACGAAACGAAACTGGTTTACCATAAACAATAAACTAGTTCATAAAACAGTTTAATTTTCGACTAGTTTACATAATAGACTGAACAGCATATAAACGAATTTATGTTCACGGAGTATATCCACCGTTTAGTGTACGACCAGATTAGGTCGTTTAGTTGAAAATTGTTTACTAATCGACGGATAACCGAACTGTACCTACTTGCGAATCGAAATGAACTTCCCTTCATACTTTTTCTACTAGGACAAAAAAATACGTAATTGAATTTTTCAAAAACATCTATTATTCAACTAAATAAATAGAGATCGGTATCTATCGTTTTGTTATTGAGTCTATTTTCATTTAACACCGTTCGCTCAGTGAGATGAACGTTCTTTTCTGCATGAGAGAGAGAGAGAGAATCAATAACAACAAACGGATTTCGGGTCTTCGGCAGTGGTCGTGTTCACTCGTTCCGTTCCGTCGAGCGTCGACTGCGTCTGCGGCGAAATCAAGTTGTTGAACGCCGCCGGTCGCATGCGTAAAATGTCGTTCACGAATAAACTGGTTTATCTGTGGTCCGTAAACTAGTCGAACAGTTCAAGTCGAATAAACAGTCTAAAAAACCAGTTCGTTCATTCAACGCTCATCACTACTGGAAGACGCCAAACTTGCGCGCGAGACGGTTCGTGATGACTCTTGAAAACAGCTTGTTGACATGGCGCAGAAGTGAGATGGGCCTATAATTCTTAAGAAGGATATTGTTACCCTTCTTAAGGAAAAGTATCACCACGCCTCTGTTCCATGCTTGTGGCGTTTTGCCCTCGAGTATGACGGAATCAAACAGCTTCTGGAGGCCCTTCAGAACGGGTTTTCCGCCGGCCTTCAGGAGTTCGGCCGTAATTCCGTCATTACCTGGCCTTGTTGTTTATAAGCTACTTCAGAGCCATCCTAATCTCGTACAAGCTGACGTCCGGGATGCCTTCGGTATAGTGCCGGGTCAATCTGGATGTCGGGTCGTTTGCAAGATTCGTAACCGATATAGCCCGAAGAATTGCCAAACTTACGTGGCAGTGGGCAGGGCTACTCGCAGAGCAGATGGCCGAGAGGTTCTGAAGTGGCGACCGCGTACCGGAAGACGTAGAGTTGGAAGGCCTTCCACAAGATGGACCGATAACCTTGTAAGGGCCGCAGGAATCCGCTAGATACGGGAAGCACAGAACCGGTCGAAATAGAGAAGCTTGAGGAGGTCTATGTCCGGCAGTGGACGTCTTTCGGCTGAAATGATGATGATGAATAGACAGATAATATGATTGATTTTTAGGAAAACTGGTTGATTTTTATTCAATCAAGCCGATATTATAGCTAAGTTTAATGTCATTAATATGTGTCCTAAATAAGAAATAAACATATCATTTAAGTATAACATTCATTTTATTTATAATCACCAATCACGAAGCATAATTACCATTTCTTAAATACAAATAGCCGTGCCTTTCATATCTCGTCACTGTTCAACGAAAATTCGAGTCGGACTCGCCCATGAAGGGTTCCGTAGCAAGTAAGATTTATTATTAGAAAATAAATTGCGGTTTACGATTTATGACGTAATAAACAAAACTACTTACTAGATCTCGTTTAAACCAATTTTCGGTGGAAGTTTACATGGTAATGTACATCATATTTTTTTTTAGTTTTATCATTCTCTTATTTTAGAAGTTACAGGGGGGGGGGGGGGGACAAACACTTTGGAAGTGTCTCTCGCGCAAAATGATAATAGAAACAAGGGCTTGATCCAGAAAGCGGTACTCCTGGACACGGCTCGCATTGTCAGGAGGTTCTTCTCTCTGGAGCCCTGACCGGCCGGTAGCTTCGACCTTGTTCCCGATACCGGTGGGCTACTATTTTTTATATTTTTAAATGTTTTTATATTAATATTTAAAAATGTAATTTATATGTGTTTTAAATGGAATAAAGGAAAATAATAATAACGTTTATTTGGACTCAATAAAATATAGCCTATTACAATAATATTCCAAGGAACTAGGGTACAAATAATGTAGGTGAGTAGACGGCTATATGAACTCGTGATTTCCATACTAGGTAAGAACCTGTTTCTTAGAAATCAGTGCTCTTCCGTAGTGAATTAGGTGAAAGATGTAATGTAATGCACCGATCCCAGCGTGGCTTGACCAGGCTCAATCAATCGGATGTACCCCAAGATTCGCACTAGCCCCTGGAGCCTCATGCTTCATGGTGTTACAGAGGCCATTGCATATCAAGAAGTAGACCGGGGGGCGCTGTAATGGTCAGGTAGACGTGCCCTTAGGATAGGAAAGGATTGCGAGCCTACCGGATATGCATCCTTGAGTAAGCATTGGACTAGTGGAGAGACGGGTGGTATTTATTTATAGGATAGGTTCAACTATTTTCTTAGCTCTTTTTTATGCCGTTGCTTCGCTATGTTCTGTGTTATTATTTTCATAGTCGTCTTCTAAGTTCTCGCTGCTATCAGTTTCTGGTTTTTGTAGATATCGCTAGCCGCTTTTTTTATCTTGTTTCTGCCTCCAGCCATGTCCTTCGTGAAAACGTGATTCCCATGTCAAAGTATTTCATGTCCTGTTTTAGGTTATCGTTCCATGTATAAATAGGTCGTCCGACCTTCTTAGATTTCGCCTTGTACTGCATTGCTGCATCTAATAGGTGTGGTTTATCCCGTCTGAAGACATGTGATAAGTAGCACATCCTGTGGTTCTTGATACGTTTTGTTACGGTTTATCCGTCTAAGATTTGGTACAGTTTCTTAGTTCTTGGTTTATTCCTAGCGTGGTTAATCAAGTCTCTCATGTTAACTCGTTCATATCTTCGGAGTCTTGATCTGTTCGCCTTGGTGAGGGTCGATACGTTTAAGCCCTATATCATAAAAGGTACGATAACCATTCGGTACATAAGTCTAACTAGTCTTACTTCCAGTCCATCTTTAAGTTTAGTATGAATGGTAGTAATGATTTGGCGTTTCTCGTGGCCTGTTGGCATCGTTTTCTAATTATGCTTTTTTTGCTTAATGCGGATGTTATGTATGTGCCTAGGTATTTGATTACGTTCACGTATACTTATTCCGTTGAGAGTCACGTTGGTCTTTTGCTGTGATGTAATGGGCTCCCTAATTAGAATTTTTGTTTTTGTTTCGTTTATTTGGAGGCCTACACTATTTAGTAAGGGTTTAATGTGGTATAAGATGCGCTCTAGTCCTTCTAGATCATCTGTAATGAGGATAAGATCGTCCGCAAATGATAATACTAGGGGGAGTGAAATTTCGCGGTCCTGATCTAGTTTGATTAAATGGGTTTCGTCTTCCAGGAAGGAATTACTTTAGATTCAAAATTGCAATGGGGTGCCCACATTAGAGCTCTTTCAAGCAGGTTAAGCTCGCTGCTTTACGCAGTAAGAAAAATAAGGCATTTGACTGATGTAGCCACAGCTAGGTTAGTATACTTTGCTTATTTTCACAGTATTATGTCTTATGGCGTTCTACTGTGGGGATCGGCAGCGGACGTAGATTCAATTTTTATTTTACAAAAGAGGGCAATCCGCGCAATCTATAAAATGGGACCTCGCGAGTCTCTTAGAAACAAATTCAACGAAATTGATATACTTACTCTGCCTTCTCTTTATATTCTAGAAAATATCTTGTATGTTCGCAAAAACTTAGGTCTTTTAAAAAAATATGCGATTTCCATAATCTAAATACACGTAGTAAGGATGAAATTGTGATTCCAAAATTTAGATTAACTAAAACTAGCAAGTCATTTCTAATAAACAGTATCCGCTTCTATAACAAGTTGCCAAAGTCGGTTACAGAACTAAGCGATGGAAAGTTTAAAACTCACATCAAACGTGTCCTTATCAAAAAAGCATATTATAAGATAAAAGACTACGTTGAAGACAGGGAAGTTTGGCATTAATTCCTTCTGCGCATGCGTCTTCCCTGGTACCTCATTAACAGCAAAACTGTGTGTAAGTCTATTAACTACTCCCAAATTGCAATGATAATTTTTATTCTTTACAATGTCTGACATATTCTCGTCATTATTTGACATTATACATCAATTTTACTTTCGACTATTTATTACTAGTGATTGTCATCGAAATCATGTCACTTGGTTCAAATAGATTCATTTTATATAGGTAGATTCTTTTACATATTGTGAATGAGAGAACGTTGTAGGCCTTAGAGACTAGATCTGTAGACGTTTCTCTATTCTGTATTTTCATTCCTCTAAGTACCTGGTACTTATTGACTGGCCTGCACTGTCCTCCCATACCTATTATCACTGTAATTTGAAAACATTGTAAAAGCTTTAGATTCTTTTACATAATTATTGTGAATGAGAGAACGTTGTAGGCCTTAGAGACTAGATCTGTAGACGTTTCTCTATTCTGTATTTTCATTCCACTAAGTACCTGGTACTTATTGACTGGCCTGCACTGTCCTCCCATACCTATTATCACTGTAATTTGAAAACATTGTAAAAGCCAATTATTTTTAAAAGAGTAACCGTGGAGTTTCTTGCCGGCTCTTCTCCATAGGAAACGACAAATTGGAACCGTGCACCTAGCTTCTGACGTTTCATAAGTGCCCATGCAGGCTTATGTGAAATAAAATATTTTGATTTTGAGGGTTCTAAGAACTTCGTCTATGACCAATGTGAAAAGGCGAGGGGATAGGGGCACCCTTGTTTAACTCCTTTTCCATTGACAGTCCAACTGCTTTGCTGACCGCACTATTTGATGCATGTTCTTTCATTCAAGCATGCCTTGATTATCCTGTTGGTCATCGATTTGTTGGTTCGTTCCAGTAATATACCTCTTAATGCCTTGAAATCAACGTTGTCAAAGGCTTTTTCTATGTCGAGGGCGACTACGTAATTTCGTTTAACTGCGCGCTATTCCTACCTTTTTGAGTGTAAAATGTGGTCATCTGTTGATCTATTGTTTAAGAACGCTGCTTGGTAATTACCCAGCTCCGTTGTTGCATCGTCTTGTTTTTAGGGTTCCGTAGCCAAATGGCAAAAAACGGAACCCTTATGGATTCGTCATATCTGTCCGTCCGTATGTCACAGCCATTTTTTTCTGAAACTATAAGAACTATGCTGTTGAAACTTGGTAAGTAGATGTATTCTGTGAACCGCATTAAGATTTTCATACAAAAATAGAAAAAATAAAAAAAATTGGGGGTTCCCCATACTTAGAACTGAAACCAAAAAAAAACATCAAACCCATACGTGTAGGGTATCTATGGATAGGTCTTCAAAAATGATATTGAAGTTTCTATTATCATTATTTTCTAAACTGAATAGTTTGCGCGAGAGACACTTCCAAAGTGGTTGTCCCCCCCCCCCTCCCTGTAACTTCTAAAATAAGAGAATGATATAACTAAAAATAAATATATGATGTACATTACCATGTAAACTTCCACCGTAAATTGGTTTAAACGAGATCTAGTAAGTAGTTTTGTTTAATACGTCATAAATCGTAAACCGCAATTTACCTTTCATTCAATCAACTCAAATATAAAATTAAAAATAAACATTTGCGTCATTCGGAGTTTTTTGTCGGGATTGGGACCAGTACGGTCTCAAGCCACGTGTCAGGTACAGTGTTCTGTGTCCAAGCTTTATTCATGTCGTTAGTCACAGCTTCCTGTAGTATTTGGGGCATCGCTTTGTACAGCTCGATTACCACTTGGTCCGTTCCGGGGGCTGTCCCGTTTCGCATTTTATTGATGATTCCCGTTATTTCGTCCACAGTCGGTCCTACGCAGTGTGGTTAGATTTATATTAACCGTTGGTATATGAAAGCCCTCGGCGTTTTTTTTTTGTATTTCTTCCCATTTGGACATTGGTATGTACGCGATTCTTGTTCGGCGTTTTGTTTGCTGGTTGTTTTTCCTGTAGAATGAATAGAGCATTTGCATGCATTTTGCAGGGTGATTTTACCCTAGTCCGGTGAAGCAGGCTCTGCATGTTTTTGTTTTTCCAGATGTGGGCTTATGTTTGTTTGAGGCTCGGGTTTCGTGGGCTTTTCATGTTCTTGTCGTGTGTTGCGCCGATTACCTAATGGTTTGGTATGATGTGTATTAACGTTGGTTGGAATTTGCATTAGGTTTATCCGGTTGTTGCTGTATCGTGTGTCATTGTTCCGGACCCAGCTATCATTGTGGTAATTCTGGTAGAGTATGTGTATGTTGCCGGGTATTGGAACGCCCGTAGGTGAATACACCTTTGGATTTCCGTTGTTTAAATGCACCTGCACGTTTACGAGGTAGAATTCAGACGCGGCGATACTTATATCTTCACCACTCCACGATGTTTCGTTAAATTGCGCGGTTGTAATTTGTTATCCTTTGTTCCTGGGAGATAAATGCTGATGGGGAGAAATTCCTGTATATTATTTAGAAGTGCTAGGTGAATGCTAGCATCATGTTGATGTTCCAAAACTTATGTGGCTAAATCTTGACGGACATTTCTGTGATCAAATGTTATGCCCATTTAAATGTTTATGGTGGGCTGTGGCACCATACAAACAATTAGATACCATCTTTTGAAATGGGCACAATAGGGTATTTTCCAATTTATTAAAAACTATTCTAATTTGAAGATTGGGACAAAATATGTAACAGAAAAATAAAATAAAATTGATTTGTAAGTATCCACTTAAATAAAAAACTATTTAAATCAAATTTATTTTTGGTTGTTTTGAATTTCCCGCCAAAACGCTCCTTACGAAGACTTTTTTTATCACGTGTCCACACGTGACGTCAACTTTGTGTAAAGTAGTTAGTAAGTAAAATTACCACAAATATAATGAAATTAAGCAGTAAAAGCATCGCAGCACCACTAAGTTACATAATTAATCTGTCATTTGAGACAGGAACATTTCCTACTAGATTAAAACAATCCATAGTTAAACCGCTATACAAATAGTTAAAAAAATTAAAAAACACGCTTTAAAAACCAAACTAAAAAAGGAGAAAATAATTTAATTCAATTAAAAAGCGTGCGGTGCTTTTTGAGGTATTTTTATAATCAATTAATGTCAAGACCCCACGCTTTATAATTGAATTAAGTTATTTTCTCCTTTTTTAGTTTGGTTTTTAAAGCATGTTTTTTCGTTTTTTAAACTATTATTTATTTTCTATTTTTTAGTTCTGCTAACTACAAAAACGTGTTTTTTTTTCTCATTTTTTTTTAAATTATTGAGTTGTCATCGGTCCTCGACAAGTTTACAAAGTTTCAATGAAATCTGACCGTTTAAAGTGGGTCAAAATCGCGCTCAAAGGTGTCGGTTACATACAAACATACAAACAAACACACAAGTGAAGCTAATAAAAAGCGTGTAAAAACAACATACTTACTGAGAATCAATTTGGTTTTAGGAAGAATAGTTCGACTTCACTTGCTTGTTTTACTTTGGTCAAACTGATATCTGAAGCCCTCAATAACCCTTCGCGAGGGGAGCACGCTCCCCCGCCCATGGCTCCGCCTGCTGCGGTGCCCGATGCGGACCACACCGACGACGACGACGATGCTCCAGAGGTGACCGAGGTAGAATTGAGAGTGGCGGTACGTAGGCTGAATGCCAAGAGTACCGCCCCAGGACCCGACGGCTTGCCTGGAAAAGCCTGGGTCCTGGCCTTGGAGGCTCTCGGGCCTCGACTAAGAGGGCTCCTAAGCGCATGCTTGGAGGAGGGCCGGTTCCCACTTCGTTGGAAGACGGGGAAACTGGTCCTCATTAAGAAGCCGGGGCGCCCCGCGGACTCTCCGTCCGCTTACCGGCCCATCGTGCTGCTCGACGAGGTGGGCAAGCTCTTTGAAAGAGTAATTGCAGACCGCCTCGTCGGGCGGCTGGTGCGGGTGGGGCCGGATTTGGCGGAGAGCCAGTTCGGTTTCCGCAGGGGGTGCTCCACGGTGGACGCCATCATGCGCGTGCGAGCCCTCACGACGGGGGATGCTGTGGCCCGGGGTGGGGTCGTCTTGGCGGTGTCTCTAGACATCGCCAATGCCTTTAACACCCTGCCCTGGAGTTGCATAAGGGAGGCACTCCGGTATCACCGGATGCCGACCTACCTCTGTCGTGTGGTCGAGGCCTATTTGACGGACAGGGCCGTCATCTACCCCGGTCACCAAGGAGAGTGGAACCGGCGAGAGATGTCGTGCGGTGTCCCACAGGGATCGGTTCTGGGCCCGCATCTGTGGGACATCGGATACGACTGGGTGCTGCGCGCCGACCTCCCTAGCGGCGTCAGCGTAGTCTGCTACGCTGACGACACGCTGGTCCTGGCGCAAGGGAGGTCGTACCAGGCGGCGGCCGACTTAGCGGCAGACGGGGTTGCGACAATCGTCGATAGGATCCGGCAACTGGGACTCGAGGTGGCCTTGCACAAGTCCGAGGCCATGTGTTTTCATGGTCCTCGGAATGCGCCACCGGCGGGTTCCCAGATAACGGCGGGAGGGGTTCACTTCGGCGTCGAGTCGACGATGAAGTACCTGGGACTCGTCCTCGACAGCCGGTGGAACTTCGCGGAACACTTCCGACGTTTGGCTCCCAGACTGGAGCGGGCCGGGGCTGCTTTGAAGCGGCTCTTGCCCAATCTAGGGGGGCCAAACGCCTCCTGCCGGAGGCTCTACGCGGGGGTCGTGCGGTCCATGGCCCTATACGGGGCGCCGGTGTGGGCGCCTACATTGAGGCGCCAACCAGCGCGAAAGCTGAAGGCGTCCCATAGGGTTATGGCGATCAGAATGATCCGGGGATACCGCACGATCTCAGGTGAGGCGGCGGGCCTCCTTGCCGGATTACCGCCATGGGATCTGGAGGCAAAGGTCCTCGCGCATATTTGGGAGTGGCGCGAGGAGGCCAAACGCCGGGGCGTTACTCCGCTGCCGCGAGAAATCGAGGTGCAGCGGACAGAGCTCCGGCGGGATCTCATGGCGACATGGAGAGCGCGATTGTCGCAACCCAGTGCTGGGCACGCCACGATAGCGGCGGTAAGTCCCCTCTTTGAGGAGTGGCTTGAGAGGCGGCATGGCGTCCTCACCTTCCGCCTGACGCAGGTCCTCACCGGACACGGTTGTTTCGGGAGGTTCCTGTTTCGTATAAGGCGGGAGGAAACGCCCGGGTGCTTCCATTGCGAAGATCGCCCTGAGGACACGGTGGAGCATACGGTGGCGGTCTGCCCGGCTTGGGCGGAGCACCGCCGTGTCCTCGTGGAGGCGATCGGCGGCGGCGATCTCTCGCGTCCGGCCCTGGTGCAGGCCATGGTACGGAGCGAGAGTGAATGGTTAGCCGTCACCTCCTTCTGCGAAGCAGTAATGCTCGCAAACAGGGAGGCGGCGCACGTGAGGGAGAGGCAGTATATGCGCCCTCACGGCCGTAGTCGCCGCGGGAGAAGCCCTGGGCGTCGGGAATCCCAGGCTGATTCCCGGCCACCGTAGGCGCGGGCTTGCGGACGGCGAGTAATGGGTAGCTCGCTGTCCGGTAAGGACCAAGCCCGGGTCGACGGCGCGTTGTGTTCCACGCGCGCCTCAAAGAGATGTCAGCACCAATAGGTGGGGTTCGCAAGGACCGATGCCTGCCAGGGGTGCGGGTTGTTCGAAAGAGATACCGCGGCCCCTGGCACACAGGCAACTGAGGGAACACGGGTGGGTTTTAGTCAGTAAAAGTCTGACACGCCCTCCCGCTCCACCCAGAGCGGGAGAAGTTATTTGATGATTTCCCACCCAAAAAAAAAAAAAAAAAGCCCTCAATAATGAAATGTCTGTAATATCTGTATTTTTAGATATGAGCAAAGCATTTGATTTTGTCCCACATATTCGCTTGCTTTGCAAAATGGAAAAATACAGCATAAGAGACAAGGCGAACGACTGGCATAAAAGTTATTTATCGAGTCGCCAGCAAAGGACAGTTGTATTAAAAATTGACAATAACACATAAAAAACATACAGTTCAGAATTACAAATAAATAGTTCCTCAGGGAAGCGTATTAGGGCCTCCATTATTTATAATTATATATTAATGACCTTTGCAAGAGCTTATAGCATAATTGTACACTATTTGCTGACGACACTACTCTGACAATAAAATCTTCGAATAGGAATGACCTAGAAACTGACACTAATAATGAAATACTAAAAGCAATGAATTGGCTGGAATATAATAATTTACGTGTAAACATTGAAAAAACAAAGTTAGTACAATTTCAAACATACAACTCTTTAGTAAAACCACCTCAAATACACACAAACGAAAAACAAACACACGCACAAAATATTAATATTGTGACATCCTGCATGCTTAATTTGCATGTATACACATGTTTTGACAAATAAAATTATCTTTATCTTTACAATCATTCAATTTTGGAACCACCAACCATCAACCTTATTCTTGGGAATAGTCATTGTTGAAAAATTGAATTTGGTGGACGTGAACAATAGACCAGGGTCGATAATTTTAGAAACCAAAAAAAATAATAGTAGGATGAAACCCATTAGAAAAGGAAGAGAATTTTATAAAAATGAAAGGAAAAATAATTTACGGGCGATCCGAGGCCGGGAAGGGGAAGGGGGGGAGTTTTTAAGGGTAAAAATCGGTTTATCTCGATTTCCGGCGAAACTAAAAGTCCTATGGAAAAAAGTTAAATGGCAAAGTTGTAGGTAATAAAAAGATCTAAAACTTTTGTATTTACACTTTCTTCACATAACCTCAAAATTTTGTGAAAAATTCAAAAAACCAAATTTTTGGTTTTTTATTTCTATCTTTTACAAAAACAATTTTTTTTTTACGAAATTTGGTGAAAACTTACCTTTTTATGTCCCAAATACACTCATTTATTTGAATTGAAATATTTATTTTTTCACCTTATTTTGAGTTAATATCGAAAAAAGCACCCTAATTTTCAATTGAAAATTCACCCGTCAAAATATCAGCTTTTTTCAAAAAGTTGGTATGCTTTCTATTCGTTGAAATCTCTACTTTCCGATGGTGAAAAAAATATATATATTACCATAGTAAATTTTAACAGAAAATGCAAAAAATCGAAAAAAGCTTGACTTCGATTTTTTTCAAATTATTATATAGAATTTTGAGCTATTTATTAAAATTTACACTTTAATTACTCGAAAAACGTAAGATTACATGTTACATTGATTAAAAAAAATGCAAATTGAAATATACTACTATAATTAAACATATAAGTTAATAAAATCAATATTTAATAAGACATCTATAATATTTTGAGAAAGTTGTAGAATCTTCTTTAAATTATGTGCATAAATGCCTATTTATTACTATTTTAAGATAACTTATATACCTGAGTGACCTACGAAAAATTTTAGCCCATCAAAATGTATTTCATAGAGAAGTGGGGAAGGGGCTAGGCGGGTCTGGGCTTTACTACATACCCGCTATTTCGTAGCAGCTGTTAAAACCGTTAGCCTAGCCAGTATTCAAGATACAGAGCAGTGTACAACATCGTTTATAAAAATACACGTGCAGGCTGAGTTTCTTTAAAAGAATTGTGACCAATTTACTTTCTTTTTTTAACTTTTGGAATCTGCATAGCATTGTTTCAGGGCATAATATCAGCTACAAACTTGGTTGGGTAACGAACTAACAGCAACAAATTGGGGCTGGAAGCAACATCAACGTGGAATTATGCCCAAATTTACACAAAAGGAGTTAATTCCGGAAATATTGCTCAAAACTATTTGCTGCAGCTGTGAAACTGGATGTAACAGTTTAAAATGTGGCTGCCGAAAACATGGTTTAAAATGCACAAATTTATGTTCAAATTGTCATGGTTCTGAAAATTACTCCAATATTGAAGAAAAAACCTACGAGGAAGTTAATGATTCAGAAGAAATTGTGGATGAAGAACCAACACAGTCTGGAAATAATATTGGAGACGAAGAAGGTGATAGTCATGAAGATTTCGAAGATCTACTAGAATCGGAGAGGTTTGTCGAATCTAACGATGAAGAAGTGCCATCAAAAAGACAAAAACTAATGGATAAGTGCTTAGAATTAAAGATAAGGTATTTTTGAATAATAAGATTAATGTGTTTAAAAATATTGTAATGAATAACGTAATCAGAATAAAGTATCAAAATTTAATAGTACGATTTGCATTTATATTTATATATTATGAGATTTTCTATGACATAAATGTAAATCAACTTTTTAATTGAAACAAATTGCAGCAATCACATTTTTTAGATGAAATTATCTAAAATGATTAAAAAAATCGAATTCAAGCTTTTGTCGATTTTTTGCATTTTCTGAGAAGATTTATTATAGTAATATATATATTTTTTCACCATCGGAAAGTAGAGATTTCAACGAACAGAAAGCATACCAACTTTTTGAAAAAAGCTGATATTTTGACGGGTGAGTTTTCGATTGAAAATTAGGGTGCTTTTTTCGATATTAACTCAAAATAAGGTGAAAAAATAAATATTTCAAATCAAATAAATTACAGCGTATTTGGGACATAAAAAGGTAAGTTTTCACCAAATTTCGTAAAAAAAAAATTGTTTTTGTAAAAGATAGAAATAAAAAACCAAAAATTTGGTTTTTTGAATTTTTCACAAAATTTTTAGGTTATGTGAAGAAAGTGTAAATACAAAAGTTTTAGATCTTTTTATTACCTACAACTTTGCCATTTAACTTTTTTCCATAGGACTTTTAGTTTCCCTGGAAATCGAGATAAGCCGATTTTTACCCTTAAAAACTCCCCCCCCTTCCCCTTCCCGACCTCGGATCGCCCGTAAATTATTTTTCCTTTCATTTTTATAATATTCTCCTCCTTTTCTAATGGGTTTTAGCCTACTATTATTTTTATTCACTTTTTATTATTTTTAAAGGCTTCTACCCTGGTCTACAAAGCATTTATTGCACAAAAAAATGTATCAGAGCTGTGTATGGAGCAGAATATTTAGATCATTGTAAGCCATTATTTAAAGCACTAAAAATTCTTCCACTTCCTTGTCTTTACATTTTTGAAATTTGTGTATTTATAAAAAGGCATTCGCACATGTTCCCATTGTATGAACACATTTCTAAAAGAGTCAACAGTAGAAGCCCAAATAAATTACTTGCACCTAGCCAGATACTGCACTTGTATAGCAGGAATTCCAATTGTATGGCAGTCAAAATTTTCAACAATTTACCTTCACACACCAGAGTGCTGCCTACTAGTAAATTCAAGAATTCCGCACGCTCAACCTCGTAGCGGTTGAGACGGACTTATTCTGTTGTTCTCTGAGTGAATACACGAGGAATGCATTGTTTGTAATTTGTTATATGTAGGTACATGAATGTTAGTATTTAAGATAATTAAGTTAGGATAAGCGCATTTATCGCATTGGGTTATCCTGTAATGTTAGATGTAAGAAGAAAATAAAATAAAAAAATAATAAAGAAAGCAATATTTGCCTGGCTTTTAGATAGCTGTTTTTATTCAGTTCACGATTGTTTTTATTATAAATTTTGACATTACATGTTATCAGTAGGTATTTAGTGGGTATGGATTGACTTTTTAATTTTAAGGCATTTGACTTTTCATTCATATGTATATATATTTTTTTGTTTCTAATTAATAAAATTTGACATTGTATTAAAAAATAATAGTTACCCAAGGGATCATTTCAAACTAATTTACTTTAAGCTTTTTTACACGCTTTATCCGCCGGAAAGTAATCGGTTATTATCTTACACCATTTTTCTATTCTTCATCTCATCATGTGGCCAGTCCATCTCAATTTTTGTTAGTCAATTCTGGTCAAGATGTCTGGTACTTCAGTTTTAGCTCTTAATTGGTCATTTCTTACATTGACCTTGGGTTTAATTTATTTGTTGACTTCCAATATTAATTAAATTTCATATCAGTGTGATATTTTGCAATAATGTCCATTCTGATCTGATCATCATTGTTTTGACAGTATGTTAATTTTAGCTTCACTTGTATGTTTGTTTGTTTCTTTGTATGTAACCGACTCCTTAGAGCGCGATTTTGACCCACTTTAAATGGTCAGATTTCATTGAAACTGTGTAAACTTATCGAGGACCGATGACATTTCAATAATTTTAAATAAAATGAGAAAAATGAAAAAAAGGAAAAAAACACGTTTTTGTAGTTAGCAGAACTACAAAATAGGAAATAAATAATAGTTTAAAAAACTAAAAAACACGCTTGATTTGGGTGATAAGGTTGACTTTTGTTAGTACGGTGTCAATGATTTTCGAAATGAAATGCGTCTGTCCTATACGACATTAATTGGCAACTAAATCAATGTAGGTCATGCTTCTCTTCATATACTTTAAATTGCGTTAACATAAGCCGCCCACCAAAGGACTAAGATAGTCCTTTAAAAACAATAATTTATTAAGTGAAGATACTTGCAAAATAAAGTTAGATACGAGTACGTTAAAGCATAATTTTATCTGGTACTGTATCGATTGGTAAAGCACATAACTTTGTCACACATCGCTTAGTTATACTGTCACCGCTCTGTACGCTATACACTCTGGTTAAACCGTCGGGGCAGGGGTGCTTGTCGTTAATGCGTTCCATGGACCATTTCCCGGCGGGAGTTTGTCTTGCTTGATCAGCACTATATCTCCCTTCTTAAACTCTTCCTCGCGTTTTAACCATTTTGGTCTCTGCTGGAGTCTCGTTAGGTAATCTTTGTGCCGTCTCGACCAGAAGTCGCTCAACAATTTCTGAGTATATTGCCAGCGCGTCAAATTGCTTATTTTAGCGTCTTTTATGTTTGGGTTCGGGACCGTAACTGGTGCTTCCGTTATTAAAAAATGACCAGGTGTCAGTGCTTGCATGGTGTCGTCGTCCATTGAACATAACGGACGCGAGTTCAGGCATGCTTCTATTTCGCAGAGAACCGTCGCCATTTCTTCGAATGTCAGGTTTGTCGTGAAAACTCTCTTCATGTGATATTTTGTAGTTTTTACTCCGGCCTCCCATAGTCCTCCGAAGTTAGGTGAATAAGCCGGTATAAAATGCCACTGAGTCCCGTCGTTAGCAAGTAGTTCACCGATTTTTCCATCAAATTGCAAACCAGCTTCTTTCCAGGCTTCATAAAGTTGTTTGTTAGCGCCAAAAAAAAATCGCCCTTGGTCGCTCCACAGATTTATGCATTTTCCTCTACGGGCGCAAAACCTTTTAAAGGCACCTATGAATGCTGCTGTACTTAGGTCACCAACCAATTCTAAATGAAGTGCTTTGGTGGACATGCAAATGAATATAGTGATATAGGCCTTGTTAGTTCTGGCTCCTCTGCCCTTACTCATCAATACTTGGAATGGTCCCGCAAAGTCGACACCTGAATTGAGGAATGGTCGTGCTGGTTTCACCCGCACGCTTGGTAAGTCACCCATTACTTGTGTTCTCACTTTTGCGTTTAGTTTAGCACACACCAAGCAACAATGGCTGTATTGTTTGACCAGCGTTTTTGCTCGCAGTATCCAATATTTTGGATCTGAGGTAAGTAAGCATCAATTGTATACCTCCATGCAACGTCTTCGAGTGAGCTTCTGCTATTATAAGATAGGTTAGTTTACTGTTTCGACCCAAAATGATTGGATGCTTGCATTCGTCACTCAACTCTGCGTTCCTGAGCCGGCCGCCCACTTTGAGAACACCAGTCTCGTCAAGGTAAGGATTTAATGATTTTAACTTGCTTGATTTTTTAACTCTTTTCTTTCTTTTTAAGCTTTCTATCTGTTCTTTAAATTCTTCCTCTTGTTCTCTTTTTATACAGGTTTGCAAGGACAGTTGGAGTTCTTCCGTTGAGATTGTACTAGCTATGTTTTCCTTTAATTTCTTTTGTTTCAGGAATCGTCCGCAGTAGGTGATGGTTCTCAGTAGTTCAGTCAGAGTGTCAAAGTCGTCGACCTGTGCGGATAATTTATTACTTTCTTCGATTTCGTTTTCTGTTATTTTCAGAGCTCGTATGGTACTTTTCTTTCTTTCTAGGTCTATTGGTGTAATGTTTAGTCTAGTGAACTGTATCTTCCGGTGTAATAACCACTGTGGTCCGTTCCACCAAAGGTCGCAACTTTTCAAGTTCGCTACTAACATACCCCTTGACGCAATATCAGCTGGATTATCGTGAGATTGGACATGGTGCCACTGACTGCAACTTACATTGGTTGTAATCTCGACAACGCGGTTTGCCACAAACACCTTCCATTTGTTCGGATCTCCATGTAACCAGGATATAACAATAGAAGAATCTGTCCAAGCATAGATTTGTGTTGTAGGTATCCTCATTGCTTGCCTTATTTGCTTGAGTAGTTTGGATAGAAGCAAAGCTTCACACAGTTCTAGTCGAGGCAATGAAATGGTTTTCAAGGGAGCTACTCTTGTTCTTGCAGCAATGACTGTGCTTTTTACTGTGCCATCCGAGTTTATGACTCGGCAGTATGCCACAGCACCATATGCTTGTTCAGAGGCATCGCAGAATCCGTGAATTCCTATAGAGTCTTTTCTTGAGCTTGACGTTCCCATCCATCTATTTATGTAGCTTCCGTTTACATGTTCGAGATCAGATCGTTTTATAGCCCATTTTTCAGCCAGTGTCGTATTCAAGACTTCGTTCCAATCAATCTTTTTTTGCCAGAGTTGTTGAATTAAAATCTTCGCTTTTACAAAGCAAGGTGCAATCCATCCGAGCGGGTCGAACAACTTTTGAATGTCGGATAGAATGCTTCGCTTCGTGATTGCATGGCCGATAACTGGTAAGTTCAGATTACATTCGAATTGGTCTTTACCTAAATTCCATTGTATCCAGGGCTTTAATTGTTCCATCAATTTTTAGTTCTAAATGTGCATTGGATTATTTTTCGCTTGGTTCAATAGTCTGCATAAAATCACGGTTGTTAGAAGACCATTTTTTCAGTTCGAAGCCACCTAGACGCAGTAGCTTTTTGAGATCTTGACTGATTCTTATAGCTTGTTCCAGATCATCATGTCCGGACATAACGTCGTCGAGTTAAAAGTCTTCACACAATATTTTTGCAGCTTCGGGATATTTGTCACCTTCATCATCAGCCAATTGCATAAGTGTCTTGACGGCGAGATAGGGTGCGGAAGCCGTTTCGAATGTCACAGTTAAAAGTCTGTAGTCTTTTATGTCTTCTGATGTATTATCTCTCCATAGAATTCTTTGATAATCAACGTCTTCCTTGTTTGTCCAGATCATTCTGTACATATTGTGAATGTCAGAGACATAACGAATAGCATGAAATCTCCATCTAATGATTATGCTTCTCAAGTCAACCTGTAATATTGGACTTAACAAGAAATCATCGTTTAGTGAAGTACCGTAGGAGTCCTTGCACGAGGCGTCGATTACTACATTCTTCGTTGTTTCCTTGTCACTACGGATCACCGCGTGGTGAGGTAAGTGTACTGATTTATTATTTATTTCATCCTTAGGCATTTCTTCCATATGCTTTAATTCTTTACATTCTTTAATCATCTTTATGTATTGTTGCTTCAGTTCTGTGTTTTGATTAAATCTTTTTTCTAGTTGAAGAAGTCTTCTTTTTGCTATTTCTCTTGTGTTGCCTTCAACTGATTTTGGTTCTGTTTGAAACGGTAGCTTGACTATGTATTTCCGTCTTTATCTCGCTTGTGTTGTTCAGTTAGGGTAAATTTTCCTTTCGTGTCTGTATCAACTTCCCATATTGTGGTCAGTAAATCTTCTATGTTAATTTCTTGCTTCATGGCCGTCAAGGATTTTTCTCGTGCGTTCAGTTTGATTGTTATTCCACCCATTAAGATCCATCCCAGGTAGGTATTTTGGGCGCATGGTGTATCTGGTGGACCTTTAATAAGTCCTTGCTTGAGAATTAATGAATATTCGTTTACACCCAACAACAGATCAATAGGTCCTGATCTATAATAGTTTGTATCTGCTAGTGGGAGGTTTCCTATATGCGGCTAATCAGTCCCCATCGTGGTGTTTGTAGGTTAGTCGTCGAGGTTGTATGTTGATTGAAATATGATTCTCGGCTGACTGACTATTTCATGAAAAAGTCATTTAATGGGATTAAAATCATTCTATAAATACAAAATCAGCTGTTTCATAGAAAAGTCAAGTGCAAAGGTCAAGTGCTTGGACATCACGTAGGCTTTGATAGGTAAATTGAATTGGTTTTCCCATCGTGATAATACTTGAAACTTGACCTCATGCTTGACTTTGACTTTCATGGATTCCATTCCGGAGACGATAAGATTTACGGGTGATTTTTCTAGGTTCAGGATCTGAGTTGCTTTCTCGCTTAAAAAACATGCTTGAGATCCTGAGTCTATCAGCGCTCTTAGAATAGTAGTGTGTCCATGTTCACTCTTCAAAATGACTACTGCGGCAGTGGGCACGCCACGATAGCGGCGGTAAGTCCCCTCTTTGAGGAGTGGCTTGAGAGGCGGCATGGCGTCCTCACCTTCCGCCTGACGCAGGTCCTCACCGGACACGGTTGTTTCGGGAGGTTCCTGTTTCGTATAAGGCGGGAGGAAACGCCCGGGTGCTTCCATTGCGAAGATCGCCCTGAGGACACGGTGGAGCATACGGTGGCGGTCTGCCCGGCTTGGGCGGAGCACCGCCGTGTCCTCGTGGAGGCGATCGGCGGCGGCGATCTCTCGCGTCCGGCCCTGGTGCAGGCCATGGTACGGGGCGAGAGTGAATGGTTAGCCGTCACCTCCTTCTGCGAAGCAGTAATGCTCGCAAAGAGGGAGGCGGCGCACGTGAGGGAGAGGCAGTATATGCGCCCTCACGGCCGTAGTCGCCGCGGGAGAAGCCCTGGGCGTCGGGAATCCCAGGCTGATTCCCGGCCACCGTAGGCGCGGGCTTGCGGACGGCGAGTAATGGGTAGCTCGCTGTCCGGTAAGGACCAAGCCCGGGTCGACGGCGCGTTGTGTTCCACGCGCGCCTCAAAGAGATGTCAGCACCAATAGGTGGGGTTCGCAAGGACCGATGCCTGCCAGGGGTGCGGGTTGTTCGAAAGAGATACCGCGGCCCCTGGCACACAGGCAACTGAGGGAACACGGGTGGGTTTTAGTCAGTAAAAGTCTGACACGCCCTCCCGCTCCACCCAGAGCGGGAGAAGTTATTTGATGATTTCCCACCCAAAAAAAAAAAAAAAAAAAAACTACTGCGGCAGCTAATAGAGATATCTTCTGCCCCGCGGTATAATGAGACGCAATCATTGTGTGAACTTTCTTCTCTTCTACATCTGCTTGGCTGGATGAAGTCGGTTGCTTGGTTTCTACATTTGAAGCCGCTTCATCAATCTTCTTGGGTTGATGTAAAAGTGTGTGATGCCGTCTCTTACAGGTGCGACACGACATTGGCATACGGCACTTGAACATCGAATGTTCTGTCCCAAGGCAGTTGAAACATAGTTTGTTTGCTTTGACATGTTCGCTTCTTTCATTAATCGTCATTTTATTGAATAGGCTGCAATGACATAGTGTGTGCGTTTCTTTACTTAAAGTACATGGTTTTTGTTTATCATTTTCTGTTGCTGTAACATGAAGAACACGCTCTTTGATAGGTTTAGTGGTAGTCGTCGGCGAAACCACTTCAAGCGTCCGGAATTTCGCTTCTAAAAACTCGCGCAATTCCTTCCATGTAGGTAGCTCTTGAACGTTCACCGAGTAGGGAGTCTGTTCCCATTCTTTGTGTGACTCCGGGTCCAACTTCTACACAACCAGAAATATAATTACTGGATCCCAGGAATCGGTAGGCACTTCTACATTTTTTAAGCTGTTAATAACCTCAGTGGTACAATCCAGGAGGGCCTACAGCTGTGCTGCAGTTTGATTGATACATTTCTTCTGATAAAATAATCGCTTCATTAATGCGTTTACTATTATGCGCCTATCATCGTATCGGTGATTCAACGTTTCCCAAGCTTGAACATAAGTAGCACCCGTCACCAGAATGTGCTTCAATAATGATGCCGCTTCTCCCGTGATACTGGTCTTCAAATTGTGTAATTTTTCAACTTCACTTAGTGTAGTGCATTCATGGATTAATGAAACGTAGAAGTCTTTAAATGTAGGCCATTCTTCGTAGTTACCGGAAAACGGAGGGAGTTGTATGTTAGGTAGCATCACTTTAGCTCGTAATTTTCCATCACACGACGTATTGCTGCATGAAGGTTGGTCAGTCTTCTTCAATGTACGTGAAGCCAACATGTCTCTAAGATCTCCTAACATACATAGATACGAGTATAAGTCTTCATGAAGGAGGAACTCTTCATTCACGTAGTACGGAATAACTCCACGTTGTTCCCGAGTTGTATATATCAACAGATCATGGTGTGCTTTCTTAAAGGCTATTATTTGAATACGTGTTTTTAAATATCCTGGGTTCGATAGCCGTTCTTTTGGACACTTTTTAAGGTTTATTTGAGTCTTTTTGAGTATTGACGCCAAATCTTCTAGTAAACTTAACGCTTTGTCTGCTTGAGTTGTCATTGTATAAGTATAAATCACTCGAGTCTTTTAAAATGTAGTCTATTTGCTGTAAGTTATTATTAATGTTCAAATGATACACCGATACACTTTACACACACACTTATTGACCAATATTAAGAAACTGGAATGCGGTTCTATTATTCTCACGGCGGCGGCGGCGGCGCTCCGTCAATACTTAATGAGGCTCGATCCGGCTTGTATTCGACCAAATATTTTGGGTAATAAGGTTGACTTTTGTTAGCACGGTGTCAATGATTTTCGAAATGAAATGAAATCCTTTACGAGGTTTATTGGCAACTAAATCAATGTAGGTCATGCTTCTCTTCATATACTTTAAATTGGCGTTAACAACGCTTTAAAAACCAAACTAAAAAAGGAGAAAATAATTTAATTCAGTTAAAAAGCGTGGGGTGCTTGACATTAAGTGATTATAAAAATACCTCAAAAAGCACCCCACGCTTTTTAATTGAATTAAATTATTTTCTCCTTTTTTAGTTTGGTTTTAAAGCGTGTTTTTTAGTTTTTTTTAACTATTATTTATTTTTTAGTTAGTTTTAATTCTTTGTTTATCTGTAAAGCAAAAATCGTGCTATGCCAACTTAAGAGTTCGGGGCACCTATTTTGGCCATCTGTTTCCGATTGAATTTTTTTTTGGTCGTGGCCACTTGCAATCCAATTTGAGGATTTAGTTGCAGTGTTACAATAGTAAGATCCCTAAGTACGGCGTCATGGACGGTACCGTATTTTGTGCTAGAATAAAGGCGTGAATCAGTTCTTCCCCCCTATATAGTGGGTGTAAACACGCTGGTCCACAAAGACTGCTTAAGGTGATCTTCAGTTAGCGCGCTCGGCGAAGCAAGGCCCGCCGTATGCAGTATAGCAAACGAATCACTGTAATAATCGGAACTGTCTCACCGGGTCAGCCTCTGGGGTTCGTCGTCCTCCAGCAGTCCGTCTCCACTGCAGGCTGAAGCGCACTTAAATCACTTTTGCTTGCTTGTTTTGCGTTGTATACAAGGTGTAACCGAATATACACAAGTCCTCTGATAGAGCCAAAGAGAATTGGATCTTATTTCAAGGGAATGAGACTCGATTTTACAGGCATAAATTAGTACAAGTGTGAACACAATTTTCAATAGCTGTCAATAGGAATAATCATTGTATTATGCTTTTAGCTCAATGCTCGATTGGAGTATTTGAGGTCTTGCGTTAGTTATGTTACACGTTGTATAGTTACTCAATTTCACAAGAAGCGACACAGAGGCACGCACACCAAAACGGTTTGATTTCGAAGCTCGACATTGTAAGTCAATACCTGGTGCGCGGGAGCAGAGGCGACCGTATGCGTCGATGGCTCAACCCAGAGCCCCCGTGGTGAATTAGGTGTAAGAACTTAATAAATCTATAAAAGGAGCTATGCACTTATATTATACTTAATGTGTGAGGTGTGTATAGTGTGGGTATTAGGGTATGAATGTGTGTGGTGTATGTAGTGTAGATATAGAGTGTAAATGTGTGTGGTATAGGGTGTGAGTGTCTGTGGTATATGGAGTGCAAATATAGGGTGTGAGTGTGTGTGGTGTATGTAGTGTAGATATACGGTGTGAGTGTGTGTGACAAATTTTTCGAACTATGAAGCAATGGATTAGCAATAATCGTCAAAATTATTCAAATTTTGATTAGTAGTGTGTTACGCATCTGTTTAACAACTCCTGTCCCATAATAACAAACAGTGTTGTTTTTTCAGGTTTTTTATCTTCTGCTCGAAGCGCAAATATATCAAGAAGAGCTAGTAATGGTTCTTACTTTTATGAACCGGTAGACGCTATAGATCTTGCCTTTGACGAATTCCCGAAGCTCAGTGATGTTTTACCGACACTTGTACAAAAAACACCGTTAGACTATGAAGACATGCCTGGCGTGATAGTAAAAAATATATCAGTTGACATAGAAAAAATAAATATGAACAAATTTAGAAAAAAAATGGATGCAATCACAGGCATTATTGCAAAAGATGAACCAAGAAATATCAACGCGTCAAGAAGACAAGCGGTTTTAGCATACAATCCTGGTAACAGCAAATATGGGATGGCACTTGACCAAGTGCAAAGGAGGAAAACTCTCGATCTCATGCTGCAGGTATTGTACATGGCAAGGCACAAAATAAGGACACTTCAACGACGCAAAGATTTCAGCACCACGGACACTTCCTTCCGTATTGCATACACGTATCGTATATTACTCAGAATTTATTCGAGTATGATGCGGTTGTATTCTTTCTCAAAGCGTCAGTTAAAAGAGTACGATGAACCCAATACTCAAATAATCTTACACGGCAAAGTGACGAGACTCCACGTAGACTTTTGTTACATTTGGTGGGTTCTAATGAAAATTGATGGTCACTACAAAATAATAACAGACGTACGCAAGGAAAAAGCTAAATTTACACAACTCGTGAAAGACCAAAAGGAGCTTCTAGCACTTAAACTAGCAAAAAAGGACGGAAAGAGACTTGGCCGTTCATGATACAAGTGTTGTTTCTTAGTATGTTTACCGCAAATAATGTATTTTCTATCTTTAGGTACCTACTTTATTTATTTATTTACAACTATGTTTCCAGATCTTTTAAACCTAATTCGATAGTGTGGCTATCAACTATTATTATCTAATATTATTTATATAAGATACATAGATTTATTTATTTAACCATTTATGCACACACATATAACCAGACAAGAAGAAAGGAACAGAAAAGTACATAGGTAATGCTTATTTCTACAGAATTATTCCGATATAAATGTAGGTACATAATGAATATAATACTAAAACAGTGATACCTACTTACCTACTTAATTAAACTTAAGCAAAAGAAATACCTACTTATTTAGGTAACACCGAAACATAGGTGCAGCATCTATTAGTCTAACAAATATAATAATTTAACAATTACACCTAAACAGTTTTCATCATTATCATCATCATCATCATCCGAAAGATGTCCACTGCTGGAAATAGGCCTCCCCTAAGCACCGACATCTCGACCAGTTCATTCATTCAGTAGATTCATACGGCCTTTACCAGGTCATCGGTCCAAACGACATAGCCCGAAGAGTTGTCCTTAAGTGGCATTGGGCAGGGCACATTGCTCGCAGAACACATGGCCGATGGGGCTGAAAGGTTCTAGAGTGGCGACCGCGTACTGGAAGACCCACACAAACAAGGATTATTTTTTATTAATTAAATAGTAGGTAACCTGATCCAAAAAAAAATCTTAACATATTTACCTAACACATTGACATACAAAAAACCCAAGATGCACACTGTCAAGCAAAAGTAACACCCAAAACTGACCCAAATTATACGTCAGTGGTGTAAGTTATGAAGAAACACTTTTCTTTTGCAAATTCAACCTTACACGTCTGACTTAAAGTGGTTTTTACAAAGCAATGTCCAAAATTACTGACTGAAAAATGACTAACGATTGTGACCATACCACGTGATACCATACATGTGATTTGACACCACGCACATTGCGCCCTATTTATTCGGACGTTTTTGAGACGCTGATTGTGTATCTTGGGTTTTTTATAATGACTTAACATAACTAACTGCATTTAAAAGAACTTGTGAATTCACTCAAATTGCACGAAAATATTTATAATAATAATAATAAAAGCCGAAATGGGTATGCACCGTGATGTGGTCGCAGTGGACAAGGGGCTCACCCCGTTGTCCATGGCTAAAGAGAACTGGCTCAAACCTGTAATACTAACTATCGATGACCGCAAGGAAGTATGGCGAAACAAGGAGCTTCACGGGCGCTTCTATCGGGCTCTTCATGAGCCCGGTGTAGATTTCATAGCGTCCGTATCCTGGCTACGTTTCGGTGACCTTTTCGGGGAAACTGAAGGTTTCGTCTGGGCAATTATGGACGAAGTTATCTTGACGAATAACTACCGGAGACATATTATGAAAGACGGGACGGTTGACGTGTGTCGGGCATTTCACCGTCCGGGTGAGTCTATCAGACATATTATCTCTGGTTGTTCTCGTCTGGCTAATGGCGAATACTTGCACAGGCATAACCAAGTAGCCAGGATTATTCACCAGTAACTTGCTTTGCAATATAAACTTGTGGATTCTGAGGTACCGTATTACAAGTATGTGCCCGACCCAGTTCTCGAAAATGACCATGTCACGTTGTACTGGGACCGGTCTATCATTACTGACAGGACTATTGTAGCCAATAAGCCTGATATAGTGGTGATAGACCGGTTAGCGCGCCGCGCAATGATAATCGATGTTACCATTCCACATGACGGGAACCTCGTGAAAGCTGAGAAAGAGAAACAGATTAAATATCTCAACTTAGCACACAAGGTTGTTGACATGTGGAATGTGAACTCGGCTGTCATTGTGCCGATTGTCGTATCAGCCAATGGACTGATGGCCGAAAGCCTCGATCAACATCTCTCGAGGCTCTCGTTAGGCGGTTGGGTCAAAGGCCTGATTCATAAGGCAGTACTCCTGGATACGGCTCGCATCGTGAGGAGGTTCCTGTCTCTGGAGCCCTAACCACCGGTAGCTTGGACCCTGCTCCTGATACCGGCGGACGACTATTTTTTATATTTTTAAATGTTTTTTGTAAGGTTATTTTATAAAATTATTTAAAAAATATTATAATATGTAATTAATTAAATAAACGAAATAAACGACGACGGCCATTGGACGGATTCAGATTTCGAGGCCCACCGGCCTCTGATAGGGTCCCCCCAGCTCCCGGTGGAAGTGTGCAGCGCATGAGATGGACACGATCCATCAACGAAAACGTCATGCGCTCATACTAAGGCGCTACAGAGGGAGGAAACAATCTGACCGCGTACCGTGTTCGGATGCTCTCTCTTTTTCAGGTGCTTAAACCAGCTGTCAATGTTTCGACACAACGACTATCGCATCAGGTGCAGGTCATCCAGCGTAATCATAAATGTTGGATGACACTGTACTTGATCGCCTGCGAAGTGAAATGCAGAGTAGCCATATCATCGTCCCCCCTTCGCAGACAGTTGTGGTACCACCACGGTTCACCACAAATCACGCGCCTCAAGCTGATGAGGGGAGTGTTGACAGGGCTACAAACGTAAGTACCCAGTGCAGTGAGAAAATGCAAAAATTTGGAAATGCTTTGGAGGATGCAATTCGGGAATATCGGTTCATGTTGCCCGAACTTAGTCAACGCTTACCTCGTTTGCCCATGCATAACAAAAATAGGGCACTGGTGGTGGCTCTGGATTCGCAGTTTTCAAACTATTTTGATGACTGCGAAGCTTGGCAGTACAGGATTGAACGTCGTATTGGTGGGGCCAGAGCCCTCATCGGCTAACTATTCTGCTTCATGGAGGGTAACACTCGCCCTAGAGTGATGCGCTTTATGAGGCGGGCATTCTCAGGGACTGATACTAGCCCTCAGGATGATATGTCCCGTGTCACAGAGCGCATAGACTGCCTGAAGCAGAAAGTGTATGCAAGGGCAAACCGTATCCGTAGGCAAGCGGCGAGTGGACCGATACACTCAGAACCGCACCTTCCAGAGTGATGAAAGGTGGATTTATAGGACATGGGAGCGACCGGACCAAGGTGTGGCAGATACGCACGTACCGGATGATGATGTCATGTGTTCTTTTTGGCGTAGTATCTGGTCGGTGCCTGTCAGTCACACCGACGGTGATTGGGCTCGAGAAGTCGAGCGAGCCTGCGATCCAAGCCCCCAAGATGTAGCTCGTGCAGTCCGTCTGCTGCCCAACTGGAAGTCTCCAGAGCCGGACGGGCTACACAATTTCTGGATCAAATGGTTCATAGGATCGCACGCTTGCTTGGCGGCTCAGTACCAGACTGCTTTGGAATCTGGTTCGCTACCCCAGTTCCTAAAGACGGGAGTTACCCACCTGCTCCATAAATCAGGTAGTACCGCGGAACCGAAAAATTATAGGCGAACCGACGGCGACGGCGACGGCGTTTACCGACGGTCTATAAGATTCTTACATCCATTTTGAGAGCTAAAATTTACAATCATGTAGTCACTAATTCCATCTTGTCTGTCTCTCAAAATGGATGTCGGAATGGATCTCGCGGTACTAAGGAGCTGCTTCTCATTGATATGGCCATTAGCTAAGAGGTTCGTCGTTCCCGAAAGGATCTTTCGACATATTGGATAGACTACAAGAAGGCCTATGACTCGGTGCCACATACATAGCTCATGAGGGTGTTGGAGTTGTATAAGTAGATACAACTCTGCGCACCTTCCTGATGTCATGTATGGGGCAATGAAGGACGGTCCTTCGATATCCAGGATGTCGAAATATCAAGAGGAATAGCGAACCGATAAGGATCGAGCGAGGCATATTTCAAGGCGACAGTTTGAGTTCGCTTTGGTTCTGCCTAGCCCTGAGCCTAGCCTTTCTAAGCACACTGCTGGAGGATTCAGGTATAGGCTATCGGCTGAGGAGAGTTGGTCAGGTTATATCTCACCTCCTCTACATAGATGATATAAAACTCTTTGCTCCCAACAATTTGCAACTGATGGAGTTACTGAAAGTAACTGAAACCTTCAGTAGCGCCATCAGGATGGATTTTGGTGTGGACAAATGTGCGGTCATGCATGAAAAGCGAGGGAAGATTGTGGAATCCGTGGGAACTCAACTCTGGGATTCCATAAACCTTCGAACCCTCTCCGGAGCCGAAACCTATAAGTATTTGGGTATGTCGGAAGCGTTGGGCATCAATGTTACTGACATTGAGCACGCCAGCGGTAAGTCCCCTCTTTGAGGAGTGGCTTGAGAGGTGGTACGCCGTCCTCACCTTCCGCCTGACGCAGGTCCTTATCGGACACGGTTGTTTCGGGAGGTTCCTGTTTCGCATAATGCGGGAGGAAACGCCCGGGTGTTTCCACTGCGAAGATCGCTCTGAGGACACGGTGGAGCATACGGTGAAGGTCTGCCCGGCTTGGGCGTAGCACCACCGTGTCCTTGTGTAGGCGGTCGGTGGCGGCGATCTCTCGCGTCCAGCCCTGGTGCAGGCTATGGTACGAAGCGAGAGTGCATGGATAGCCGTCACCTCCTTCTGCGAAGCAGTAATGCTGGCGAAGAGAGAGGCGACGCATGTGAGGGAGGGGCAGTATATGCGCCCTCACGGCCGTAGCCGCCGCGGGAGACGCCCTGGGCATCGGGAATCCCAGGCTGATTCCCGGCCACCGTAGGCGCGGGCTTGCAGACGGCGAGTAATGGGTAGCTCGCTGTCCGGTAAGGACCAAGCCCGGGTCGACGGCGCGTTGTGTTCCACGCGCGCCTCAAAGAGATGTCAGCACCAACTGGTGGCTGGTCCGCAAGGGCCGATGCCTGCCAGGGGTGCGGGTTGTCCGAAAGATATACCGCGGCCCCTGGTACACAGGCAACTGAGGGAACACGGGTGGATTTTAGTCAGTGAAAGTCTGACACGCCCTCCTGCTCCACCCAGAGCGGGAGAAGGTATTCGATGATTTCCCACCCAAAAAAAGAAAATGTTACTGCCATGAAGTAATTGTTGAAGGAACGCTTCTTTGGCCGCCTGAAAAAAGTATTTAATAGGCTTTTATCAGGCGGAAACAAGGTGTGCGCCTTCAACGGTTGGGTCATGCCGGTCTTAATGCACTCTTTCAGCGTACTCAAATGGACTCAGACCGAACTTGATGCCCTAGATAGGAGGGTCCGCACGTTGCTAACTGCATATCGAATACATCATCCACGGTCATCGGTAATGAGACTGTATATCCCGCGAAAGTGTAGAGGTCGAGGGTTCTTAAACGCTAAGACCCTCCACAATCGCGAGATATGCAGTCTCAGGGAATAAATCCTAGAAGCTGATGTGGGGATTCATCGAGATGTGGCCGCGGTGGACAAGGGCTTCACCCCGCTCTCCTTGGCTAAAGAGGACTGGCGTAAGCCTGTTGTGCTTGACACTAATGATCGCATAGAGGTATGGCAGAGTAAGGAGCTTCACGGACGCTTTTGCCGGACCCTACATGGGCCCAATGTAGATCTTCTAGCGTCCATAGCCTGGCTGCCTTTCGTTGACCTCTTTGGGGAAACCGAAGGTTTTGTCTGTGCAATTATGGACGAAGTTATGATGACGAACAACTACCGGATATTTATTGTGAAAGATGGTACGGTTGACATCTGTTGGGCATGCCACCGTCCGGGAGAATTAATCAGACACATAATCTCCGGTTGTTCTCGTCTAGCTAACGAAGAGTATTCGCATAGGCACAACCTTGTAGTCAGGATTATTGACTTGTACAAACTTGCTCTGAAATATAGCCTTGTGGAATCAGAAGTGCCATACTACAGGTATGTGCCCGACCCAGTTCTCGAAAATGGACATTTCACACTGTACTGGGATCGATCCATTATCACTGACAGGATTATTGTTGCCAATAAGCCTGATATATAGTGGTGGTGGATCGACTAGAGCGGCGTGCAATGATCGTTGACATAACGGTTCCGCATGACGGGAACCTCGTGCAAGCCGAGAAAGATAAACAAATCAAGTATCTTGACTTGGCTCGCGAGGTTGTCGACATTTGGGATGTGGACTCAGCAATCATTGTACCGATAGTCATATCAGCCAATGGTTTGATACCAAAGAGCCTCGACCAACACCTAAGGAGGCTCTCGTTGCGCAGCTGGATCGGGCTTGATCCAGTTAGCGGTACTCCTGGACACGGCTCGCATTATTAGGAGATTCCTCTCTCTAGAGTCCTGACCGCCGGTAGCTTGGACCCTGTTCCTGATACCGGTGGGCTACCATTTTTATATTTTTAAATGTTTTTTATATATTTTATATTCTAAATTTAAAAATATAATTTGTAAGTGTATATTGAAATAATAATAATCATTTTATTATCAGGCAGCTAAGGCCCATAGATAAAATACACAAAATAATCTTAAAAATAACAATAAACTAATACATATTAAGAAACGTATTAAAACTATAACTATAGGTACACGTAAAGTGGTCGTCGTCGCTGTGAGGTGTCGCGTAACCGTCCTCAGAAACGTCGATATACAACACATTAAAAAGCGTGGGGTGCTTGAAAGAAAGAAAGAAAGAAAAATTGTTTATTCTGCACAAACAAAACGCACATTATAAAAATAAAATAAAAAATTAAACATAAAATGCACCCATACAAAAGCCAAAAGCCCCGAATTACACACATTGCACACACACACACACGCACACGCACATTCGTATACATTAATTGATTATAAAAATACCTCAAAAAGCACCCCACGCTTTTTAATTGAATTAAATTATTTTCTCCTTTTTTAGTTTGGTTTTTAAAGCGTGTTTTCTAGTTATTTAAACTATTATTTATTGTATTGTACCGTGTTTTTCTGAACTGAATAAAGCTTTTTTTTTATGAGCTTCCGGAACAGGCGCTCCGTCCAGGTGCCAGCCTTGCCAGAGGCCTCGAGTCACCTCTGGCTTCTGACGAAAATAATTATTTAATGTTGTTTACTTCTTGTTTGTCGACACAAACTTTGGTCGGTTATGTTATCTTATAGTAATCCTTAACTTTAATAAATTAAATTTATCTTAGAATGCGTTTGATTTCAGCAGGATGTAACAAGACTCATCACCATAGACCATTTTCTATTTTGTTAAGTACCTGTTACTTGTTGACAGGCCTACACTGCCTACAAACCTTTTGAAAACATTGTAAAAGCTATTATTTTTAAGAGTAACCGTAGAGTTTCTTGCCGGCTCTGTTCAATAGCAAACGACCAATTGAAACCGTGCACCTACCTTCTCACGTTACATAAGTGCCCATGTAGATAGGTTTATGTGAAATAAAATATTATGATTTGTTTTGAAACAGCTTTGTTTACCCAGTCTATCACGGTACATACCTAACAAACAGGTTATCTGACTATAGTCAGATAACGTTTAACTAAGGAATATATAGGTAACGCGGTTTCACATCTTATGTATAGAAAATATGTCAAACTGTCTGATTTATTCTTCTGATAGAAGTTATCTGACTATTGAAAAATCAGCCCTAAGTATCATTTAGCAAAAGTTATTGCTATGAAATGACTTTCTTTTTTGTTATTTACGTAAAAGTTGTAAAAGTACAAAAAAAACGTGACTTTCGTTCCGCGCGGAAGAAGTGAAACCGAATCACTCTCTTTCTCTCTCTTACTTTCTACTTTTATGTATCTTTCTTTCTCTCTCCCCTCTTGCGTTGGAATATTGGACGCTACTCGTTGCTAACGCTCGCACTGGCCTGTAATAGGTATACTACGCGCATGCGTTCGAGTGCCACGCATTCTCTCGCTCTGTCTCTTTCTATTCCCCCTCATCAGGAGCGTTGACCGTTGAACGTTTAATGCAACAGTGCTTTCATACCCCCTCCGGTTGCGTTAAACGTTTAACGCAACCTTGTTGGAAGTCGCATAAGAAGTTTCACTTCAAAAAACGATTATAGGTATCCAAATATTCAAGAACATCTTCATCATCATCTGCCTTTTCCAAACTATGTTGGAGCTTCCAGTCTAACCGGATGCAGCTAAATACCAGTATTTTACATGGAGCGACTGCCTATATGAACTCCACAACCCAGTTACTGGGTAATACGATACCCTTGGTAAGACTGGTTGTCAGATTTGCGGGCTACTGAGGACCCGTAACGACTGTCAAAAATCTACGAATGACCGACGGCTTAACGTGCTTTCCGAGGCATCTAGTAGGCAAGGTTTGATATGGATGGTTACCCAGCAACGAAATAACTCACGACCCCGTCATAACCTTGATCGATCCACCAGTGTGGTTGTTGGGTAGCCTCGAGCCCCTCTAAGCGCTCAAAGATAAATACAGTCACCAAAACAGGTATGTAACCAGGGTCGTAGGATACAGTTGAAGTATAGAAAGAAACCGATAGATGTTTTCGAATGAAATTTAATTTGATAACTGAATTGTTTCGAAAACATCCTTACTAAACTTCAACTCTATCCAGCGGCCCTGTTACTTATCTGTTTTGGTGACCTCACCATTAATATTTAAAACGCTGTTTTAACTCGTTTTATGTGGTTTTTACTGGTTTTCTTTAAAAGCAATTAACAAATTTGCAATAAAACTATAGGTACCTACCGACATAATTATAAACATTAAATTTAAATCACGGAACCACGCTAGTAAAACCATCGTATAAGTATTAGCTAGGTGATTACCTACTAATTCAAGAAACACTATTTATTTTCATTTCTGATGATTTGTGATAAACAGAATGCTGTTCCTTGCTTTAGTTGCAATATCACGTAAGTGACTTCAAACAATATGATAACAATAGGTGCAGTCACCAAAAGAGATAAGTAATTCTTGTCGGATACAGTTACTTAGACCATTTCGAATGAAATTGAATTTGATAAAAAAACTGTTTTGTTTTATATTAATTTAATTTAATTTTACTTCATAACATCCATCAGTTTCTTACTAAACTTCAACTATATCCGACGAACCTGGATACTTATATATTTTGGTGACTGTAGGTACAGATTGACTTGTAATTTGACGTATTCCTTCCCATTTTTAAACACCCCATAAAGCCTAGGCGAAAATTCTTGGGATTGGGAAAAACCCAATTTTTATGTACAGACGCCAGCAGGTCAAGCTATCCCAAACTGTCAAATATTCCCATTTGAACATGAACCTTATCATATCGTATCCCCCCCAGTGGGTTCCCGCATTGTCGTTGCGGGGGGGCTCAGTAGCCGTGGTCCGCTCCCACGGTGAAGCGAAGAGGAACCCCAAGGTGGGGCCGCTTGTCAGGGCTTTTGCTTCCAAGCCGACGACGTAGCGGCCAAAAAGTAGGTTGCGGTTAGGTGCACCGCAACTGAGGCGGGCCGCGATTTCGAATGGGCGGCATCGTGGCTGAGGGTTACAGGCTGCGGCGGAGGAGGAGTGCCGGTACTTCTGAGTAGCGCTCTTCCCTTCCGTGGCCTAGACGGGGCCGCCACCGTTTGATGGCGGACGTGGTGGGGCCGCAGCCGCAGGGGAAGAGGAGTGTCGGTATAGCGTTGGCCGCTCTCCTTATCCCCTGCGGCCGAGAAGTGGTAGGCGGCGGGGCCACTGCGCTGACCCGTCGCAGGGGGACCAAGGGTGCCAGGGGTGCCAGGGTAGTCTGGGGCCCTTGTGCTACTTGGTTCCTGGGGTGGTCACGGCGTGCCATGTGTCCTGGTGCGCCGGACTGGTGGGGTCCGCAAGGGCCGATGCCTGCCAGGGGTGCGGGTTGTTCGAAAGAGATACCGTCGCCCCTGGCGCACGGGCAACTGAGGGAACACGGGTGGGTTTTAGTCAGTAAAAGTCTGACACGCCCTCCTGCTCCACCCAGAGCGGGAGAAGTTATTTGATGATTTCCCAACCTCAAAAAAATACAAATCATATCGTATTAAAGTTGAAAATCTATCAAAGAAATTTGACAGATTGAGGTAGCTTGATGTGCTGGCGTATGTACTTATTTTAGGAATATCCCAGAGTTCATCAAATACTTATCAGTTTTGTCCGAACTCTCAAATTGAATGGGAATAAGTTAAGAATGGAATAGGACTAAGTCACCCTATACAAGGAGTAACAGAATAAATGCAAGT
This sequence comes from Antitype chi, assembly GCA_947359405.1. Taxonomy (NCBI): domain Eukaryota; kingdom Metazoa; phylum Arthropoda; class Insecta; order Lepidoptera; family Noctuidae; genus Antitype; species Antitype chi. The sequence goes on from OX375823.1 coordinate 2,533,073, forward strand.
CAAAATAACTACTTTCAGGTCTTGTGTTTAAATAATTTAAAATCTTTATTGTTCAAGAGAGCAGTACAAATTGAAATAGTACTAGCCTCCACACTAGGAATCCGTGTCGTGGAGACTAGGTTTATTCTATTACAACTACTTATAACGAAAATTATATTTTAGTCATTAAAACGTCACAATGTGTGAAGGCAACCCCCGGGCAGCCAGTGCCACACGCCAACGTTCTCGATGATCTGCTGTCCAAGTACCTCGGCGACAGCTACAGCAACAACGCCCTGTTCGACTTCATCCTAGGACAACCCAGCCAAGCCCGCGACAACCTGACGGGAGACAACTTAGACATCAGCATACTTGACGTAAACAACGTCCGGAAAATTATTGCTTTTGCCAAAAAGAAGCACGAGAATGAAATGATGGCGGCAGAGAACTCACGACGTGGATACGTTGCATATCCAAACAATGAAGCGTTTACATGGCATCCATATGTCGTTAATAAAACATTGGACTTAATGAAGTCAACCATTTACATGACCAAAGAAAAGATTAACCAAACTAGACCTTTCAGGAAGAAATTTAGCAATAATTTCCGTTACCAAATTGCAGTTCTGTACGGTGCCTCAGCAGCAATCTTAGCCAAAATGGAATCTCTTCACAGTCAAATGAAACATTTTCTTTGGAGAACACATTTCATTTGGTATCTTATGATTTATGAGAAGATGTTGGCGTGCAATATCGATATTGCAGACTCCATTGAGAAACTGTTTATCTTACAGGGTAATTATGAAGCAGTTAGGGGAGCAAAGGACACGACAAAGCAGCTTGCAAAACAAGGGGAAGGAACAAATCTAACAAAAGCCGAAATCCAAGAATTGATGAAAGACCCAAAATTTGTAGCTAAGTATAAGGACCAACAGAGATAAGGTACTAGCTCAATACCAGAAACAATTTGACATGAAATGATTTCGTTATTATATCACTTCGATCAAGAATCCTCCTTTGTCTAACGAATGCCTTGTTTCCAATGATATATTACTTTTAGATGCGTTACTGGTGCTCAATACTGGCAAGTAAGTGTGGAAAGTAGTGAGAAAATGCACTAACAAGGAGAAAACGAAACAACCGGAAATTCGTCTTGAAGTCAATGACCAAATTGTAGCGGATCCAGAAGCAATATCTGATATTTTTACAAAACAGTTTGACTACAAATGTATATCTAGGGCAGTAGAAAGAGACCAAAATACTGCATTTTTACAAAAGTATACAATTGAAAAAAATAGCGAAATAACAATTGCTCCTGCCACTCCAAATGAGGTCTCAACCATAATCAATAGTATGGAGAACAAGTATTCTTGTGGTTATGATGAGATCCCAATATCTGTCATTAAGGATCATATATCTTTACTAGCTGAGCCTATGTGTGATTTTTATAATAAATGTATTGAGAAGTCTATCTTCCCGGACCAGCTTAAAGTAGCCAAAGTAATACCTGTCTATAATAAAAAACTAAAAAACACGTTTTAAAAACCAAACTAAAAAAGGAGTAAGTAAATAATTTTATTCAATTAAAAAGCGTGGGGTGCTTTTTGAGGTATTTTTATAATCAATTAATGTCAAGCAGACCACGCTTTTTAATTTAATTAAATTATTTTCTCCCTTTTTAGTTTGGTTTTTAAAGCGTGCTTTTTAGTTTTTTTAGCTATTATTTATTTTCTGTTTTTTAGTTCTGCTAACTACTAAAACGTGATTTTTTTATATTAGTTTTTTTTTCTTTATTTTTTTCATTTTTTTTAAAATAATTGAATTGTCATCGGTCCTCGATAAGTTTACATAGTTTCAATGAAATCTGACCGTTTAAAATGGGTCAAAATCGCGCTCTAAGGAGTCGGTTACATACAAACAAACATACAAGTGAAGCTAATATAAAGCGTGTAAAAAAAGCAGCAGAACTGATCCTCAAAAAATTAAGGGCCTATCTCCTTGCTACCAGTCCTGTCAAAAATATTTGAAAAGATCATAAAGAAACGACTTATAGGTCACTTGCGTGTAAATAGAGTGTTAAATCAAAGACAGTTCGGTTACCAAAAAGGTGTTGGCACTTCCGACGCCATTTATACCATTTATACGCCTATTACGTCGTCAAGTAAATTGACGACGTAATAGGAAAAATAAATAACAAAATGAGAGTAGCCGGAATTTTTCTTGTCTTAAGTCCTGCGTTTGACACTTTAGACCATGAATTACTTCTTACAAAAATGACGCATTACGGTATAAGAGGTAAGGCCTTGAAATTGTTTGTTTCATATCTCAGAAACAGAAAAATGTTCGTAGAAATTGACAAAATACAAAATGGCTACAAAAAGTTTTACAAATCAGCAACAGTAATGATGACTACGGGCGTCCCACAAGGATCTATGCTAGGACCTGTTTTATTTATCTTATTTATTAATGACTTAATTAATTACATGAATACAATTTTACCTGACATTGATATAGTAATTTTCGCAGATGACACAAATGCCATAGTAGCAGCAGCAAATCATCATCATCATCATTTCAGCCGGAAGACGTCCACTGCTTGACATAGGCCTCCCCCAATTTGTGGGGGGGCTTGCCATAATCGCCACGCTTGGCAGGCGGGTTGGTGATCGCAGTATGGCGGTAAAATGCATAGAGAACGCTGCTGCCCATTCTCTAGTAAGTCCCTTAGTCGCCTTCTACGACACCCACGGGAAGAGATGGGATGATGCTATTCTTTACGTCCGGCACCACACGGAACCGTCCGTAGCAGCAAATGACATACATAAATTAACAGAGACTGTAAATGCAGCTTAACATGTATTTCACGTGTTGTTCACTATGAACAAATTGTTAATCAACACTCCAAAGACCAACATACTATTATTTAGAACGACAGCCCCTAATAAGGACGATTTAGAGGTTGTTTTGAATGACGATAAAATTGCCCTCGTCAAGGAAGTTACATTCTTAGTTTTCAGATAGACGAACAGCTAAATTGGAAAGCAGAGTTGAAAGCTATAAATGCATCGGTATGTTCCGCATGTTATGTTTTAAGAGCACTTGGACAGAAATTAACATTGAGCAATTGAAAATGGTATATTTTGCGTTGGTAGAATCAAAAATTAGATATAGCATAATGTTTTGGGGAAAAGTTATGACTATACCCGATATAATAAATAATAGTTTAAAAAACACGCTTTAAAAACCAAACTAAAAAAGGAGAAAATAATTTAATTCAATTAAAAAGCGTGGGGTGCCTGACATTAAGTAATTATAAAAATACCTCAAAAAATATTTATTTTCTATTATTTAGTTCTGTTAACTACAAAAACGTGTTTTTTTTTCATTTTTCTCTTATTTATTTTTTAATTATTGAATTGTCATCGGTCCTCGATAAGTTTACAAAGTTTCAATTAAATCTGACCGTTTAAAGTGGGTCAAAATCGCGCTCTAAGGAGTCGGTTACATACAAACATACAAGTGAAGCTAATATAAAGCGTGTAAAAAGTGCTTTTGTGTTACAAAAACGCGCAATTCGTACATTAGTCCGTATCCCGCAAAGACAGAGTTGCCGTGAACATTTTAAAAACCTGAATATACTTCTTTTTTTTGTCGGGCATCTCGCAGTTGGCCTTGAGAGGCCGTAACTGCTTAACCGGTCTTTCCTAGTGCTGCCATTAAGAATTAACTTAACGCTTCCAGCCAGGGCTTAAAAACGACTTAAGGGGATCACCTTGCTCAAATCCCAAAAATACCGTATGTTTATTGAAGTTTGTTGATAAATCCTTTCGTGCGTTTTCCATACAACAAATATATGTTATACATATTTCGTAAAATAAGAATAGAAATTAAGTTTGTAAATACATAAAAAGTAATTTTTAGTTTCGTTTTGTGTTTTGAACACTTCATAGAATAAGCTTGAATTTGTTTAAATAAAAAAATAAATGTAAAGTGAAGCGTGGCCGAACTATTGATAAGTACCTATACTCCATTTACAATAGCATTAGACAGAAGTTAAAAAAGGTTCTTTTTAATGTACACTTCGTAACCAAATTATATTAAAGGTGTTGCAGTTACGATTTATGCCAAAAAAATGTAAGTGTAAATGCTAAAAACCTAAAAGAAGCAGGAGTGAAAAACACCGAGTATGTAACTAAATTAGTTTATGACGACGAAGTTTTACCAAACGTATTGTGGGTCGTAAGTATTGTAAAAAATATATATTTTATTTTCTTATAACCTTAATTATATTTAAATCATCATTTGTGATTGTTTGTTTCATTCATTCGTTTTGTTGTAGGTTTGTAATGTGTGATGAAGATGTTATTGTGAATAGAACATTATCTAAAATAAACATTACTTTTACTTCGTTTATCACAGTATTTAGTACTGTCTTAAATCTACCTAAAAAAGTTAGAACTTAACTTTGAAATAAAATGTATTGCACTCCTGCTTCTACGAGCCTCTTTTTTCTAAAGCTATAACAAATGGGGATAGGTACTTACCAATAGTGTAGGAGAGCTTAGTAGATACATTATTATTTCTATGGTGTTATTTTTTTTATCGTTTTTAACTATCTTGAGAATTTCGTTTGATGGAGGATGGAGGCCTAGGTGACTGATGTTATCACCTACCTGATGGTGGACTCCGAAGGTGGGTGTAGGATCTCATTGACGGCACTACGTAGATCCGTCGTGTTTGGACTCATTTAAAAGAGCTCATGGAGACCTTGGTGACTGATATGTCGTCTACCCGGTGGTGGACTCCGAAGGTGGGTATGGGATCTCATTGACGGCACTGCGTAGATCCGTCGTGTTTGGACTCATTTGAAAGAGCTCATGGAGACCTTGGTGACTGATATGTCATCTACCTGGTGGTGGACTCCGAAGGTGGGTATGGGATCTCATTGACGGCACTACGTAGATCCGTCGTGTTTGGACTCATTTAAAAGAGCTCATGGAGACCTTGGTGACTGATATGTCGTCTACCCGGTGGTGGACTCCGAAGGTGGGTATGGGATCTCATTGACGGCACTGCGTAGATCCGTCGTGTTTGGACTCATTTGAAAGAGCTCATGCAGACCCTGGTGGAATCTGCTTGCGCGAAAGACTCTTGCGCGGATCCACATGCGCGAACGGACAGTTGCGGAAATTAAATTTCTTTACATCATCACGCCTGTATTCTATCAAAGGGTTGGGCAGGGATGTAGCAGACTAGAAATAAACAATCCAATGAGACGTCAGTAGTTATCGTCTTAGTTTTTTTACAGCACATTTCTTTTCTTTCTTTATTAGGTAGGTACCTACCTATATAAACGAAATTTTCATCATGGGTGTCGTTTTCAGGGTTTTTGGGGCATCAAAAGCCGATGGTGTGGTCAAAATGAAAATCCAAGATAGCGGAAAACAATTTTTTCGAATTTTCTATCATGGGTGACATTTTCAGGGTTTTTGGGGATTTACAGCCGATGTTGGGGTCAAAACTGAAATCCAAGATGGTGGCCAGAATTTTTTTCGAATTTTAGATCATGGTTGTCATTTTCAGGGTTTTTGGAGGATTTACAGCCGGTAGTGGGGCCAAAACTGAAATCCAAGTTGGCGGTCAAGAAAATTTTAAAATTTTCCAACATGTATGTCGTTTTTCATGATGGAACATTCGAAAAATTTCTTGGCAGTTATCTTGGAGTTTCATTTTGACTAGGGATGGGCCAACATTCGTTTTATATTCGGTATTCGGCATATTCGGCAGTTTTGCCTACTAATGAGTCTCTTGTTACTTGATGATGAATAAATAAAATAAAAAATAGGCCCTAATCCTGAATCTAGTGTAGATAGGTCCTACTTATTCCTGATCTAAGTTTTATTTGCTTCCAGCGCTATTCGTTTTATATTTATTAGGTACAGAGATATCTAATGTTAGTCTCACACTATCAATAACGAGAGGAGCGCTCCGACTGCTTTCCCGTATCGTATCGGTGCAAGCGCACCGCGTCCTTGGTGCGTACTAGACATGGGCGAAGTAGCTCACTGAAAAGAAAAAGAGCGATTAGCTCTTTCACTCTAAAGAGCTATATCACTCTTCTAGCTCACTAGCTCTTCTATAGCTCAGTGACACAGACGCCGAGACGCCGACTGTTAGCTCAATTGACTCACGCCGCACGCGCGTCGAAGGAGACGGATCGGCTCGCTCAATAGTGAGTAGCTCTTTGGAAGTTTCGACTCTTTATTACTCACTAGCTCTTCTATAGCTCAGTGATTCAGACGCCGACTGTTAGTTCATTTGACTCACGGTGCACGCGTGTCGTTGAAAACGGCTCCGCCCGCTCAGTAGTCATTGTCAATAGCTCTTTGGAAGTTTGGAGTTAAGTTAGTTAAATAAGCTTTTCTGTTAATGTTATGACTTTACGTAAATAATACGCAAAAAAATAAACAATGCAATGCCAAAGTATTTTCTACTTCAAAGCTAAGGTCATAAAGATAGATTTACAGTGATTTATGTCGTATGATAGTCTACAATGACGTATTGTATCGAAGAGGTATTGTTGGAAGAACGAACTATGCGATCCGAAATATTCCGAAGCGAACCGAATGAGCCGTTCGGCCGCTGACTTCGGTCGGTCATCGGTGTCTCGCTGAAGTACTGAGAGTCTAAGAGCTAACTGAGCTAGTGAGCTACTTAGCGAACGAGTGAGTGAGCGAGAGCGACGTCCATCAAAAAGAGCTAGCTCTTTTCTATCACTCGCTCACGAGCTACCCATGTCTAGTGCGTACGATATGAGTTAGCCTCAATATCGTACTGGCGATAATTGCGAGAAGGCTGGATGGCCCCTTCATACGGCATTGTTCAAATATACATGCTGCTATATCATTACCTAAGAGAATGTACCTATTAATTTTATATAAAAATAAAAAATCATAAGGCACCAAATAATACGTCCGCATCGTTGTCAATGGGAAAAGTGCCCAAAAGGCTGGCAGCATTGCCACGTTGTATGGCAATGCTGATTCTTTGGCCGAATTCTTTTTAATACCTGTACATATTAAAATTAAATAAAAAATCATTTTATATTATGTTTGATGATCTATTTATTTTGTTTCTATTTAATATATTTTGTTCGACTTATTTAATTTGATTTGTTTTATATTAGGTATGTCTATTAATTAATGATTAGCAATGGGTGTTATTATGACAAAATGATTTTTTATTATATCTTATTTATAATTGCAATTATTTATGGACCTTATTATGCTTTGAAAATTAAATTATATTAGGCGTGAGTTTATGTACTTATGTATGTAGGTATGTATTCTTACAAGTAAATATCATTTATCATCATTGACTGACCTGGAGTTTAAGTCTTCAAACACAACGCCTGTGGAGAGAGGCTCCTGCACAGTAAGTATATCTTACCTTATTTCCTGCACACCAAGCACAACCAGCCATCGGCACCTTCCAGGATCTAAAGGAAGCCAATGGCAAAGCTGTCTTTACCATTTTAGTAGGTTAATCGACATGAAACTGTTTTTCAAAGATTTGTGTGAACTGCCAGTTAGAAGCTCTTTTAGCTGTTAGCATAGACTGTTAACATATATTTTCTGAAATTAAGATTCTTGGTAATGGTTATTTCTCTCCAGCCGACAGAAGTCCGCTGCTGGAGATAGGGCCAGGCGTCACTACACTGACCGGTCATGATGAATCTCAGATTGTCAAATCAAAATCAGTTTAAATATCGCATGTATTTTTTCTTAATTGTCAGACTTTCGGGCTTCTGACGACCCGTAACGACTGTCAAAGTTCCACAAATGACAGCCGGGACCAACGGCTTAACATGCATTCCAAGGCACGGAGGGTCTTGGTTTGTTAAGATGGTCACCCATCCACGGACTAACCGCGGCAAGCGTAGCTTAACCTGATCGATGGATCCGTGCGGCTACTATTACTTAGCCGGTCCCTCTTTTAATTCTTATGTATGATATAACGATTTATATCTACCTAGCTGCCGCCTAGCTGGCGTTTTAATGCTGTCACAGTCCAAAAGTTCCCATTGACAGGTTATATCATTGTTATTTCATAATTATAATTGCTTATTTTATCTGACTGTATAATTCAGTTTTCCTTTTTCTTTTTTCATTTGTTGTAGACTTAATCTACTCATTACAATGTTTTTTTTTTTAATGAGTAGTATTGCAATATGTAGTTAGCTAGCGACCTCGACAATTCATGATTATTCTTGCCAGTGCAACCGGCAGCAAGTTCGTCATGCTCCCCTAGATATCACTGCTTGCGGTAGCGTCGGGGGTCAGGTTGCCTCATTCCCTCAAATATGGCGAGGGGGGTAATGGCTGATCTTTGCGTTATGCTCGTAAACGGGTGCAGCTCGTGGTGACTCTTGCTGACCATGGTTTTGTTATTGTTAATTGTATTAAGTTTTTATTAATTTTAGTCCAGAGGTCCTAGTTTAACTTTTTTTACTTTAAGTTGCAGCTATATTTGCATAATGCAGAATTGCATATGTAAGCGGGCATGCCCTTTATGCCTGAAGGCTATTATTTAGATTGGAAGTTCTGTTTGTTTTATTTTAATTTTCTATTATTTTTAGTTTTCAATTTTTGATGGTATATTGGCGTGTGCTAGCTGAAATATGGCAAATTTTATGTTTTTTTTTTGTGTTTCGTAATTTTTATTACCTATTATTGTATAGAATCAAGTTCTTCTAACTTAACAGACAGCTGTGCTGCTGGGGAGTTTGTTCCGCTACTTCTTCTTCCCAGCTAAAGCACTAGGAAGTGGTGAAGGGTGGGCGTTTTGGGGGACTGTCTTATGTAATTTTATTTTGACGTTCAAAAAGAGCTGACTCTCAGCCTAGTTTGAATAAATGACTTTTGATTTTGATTTTGTGCTTATTATTCAAATAAATTTAATTACGCAGGGAAAAGGAAAATTGCAGAAAAAAACCTTATTTGCTATTGACTAACTTCGTTTTATTAACAAAATAAAACTAGGACAAAAATCCTTGACTTCATAGGTATTAATAAAAACAATTCCTTTTACGCGCAATACTCTAACAATACATACTTATTAATATGGAATAATTAACTAATCTACAGGAAGAACAATAAAGCCGGATAATTTTAAATTGCACAAAGGAAGTATATTGGGAAATAATCTCAATTGCATTAACATTAGCGTCATTTTAGCTTGTACTGATATAACTATGCTCTTAAAATTATCACATATTACAAATGGCCTTCTAATTTTTTAGCTTGAAGAGGCCAATTATTGGCTCACAAAATATTTGTGAGTAAAATAAGCACACGATTCGTATTTAACTTACCATAATATGTTTAGCATAACCTACATTTACAATAGTTTTAGAATAAAATGCAGTATGTCTTATGCTACGGCTACATTGTCGCGTTATCGCGAACTTCAAGTAGCGCTCTCTCTGTCGCACATAGCTCGACGTCTCAATGTATAGACGCCAGCACATCAAGCTACCGCAATCTATCAAATTTCTTTGATAGATTTTCAACTTTATGACTTAACAATAAGGTTCACGTTCAATTGGGAAAATTTGACAGCTTGGGGTAGCTTGATGTGCTGGCGTCTGTACAACAGAGACAGCGCTACTTGAAGTTCGCGATAACGTGACCTACAATTCGCGCGCTCTTTCTCGCACCACACTAGATGTCACGCTGTAATCAGAGAGTGCGCGAAGTGTTGTTCCCGTTGTCGCGCCAATGTAGCCGTAACGTTACAATGCTTCTTTAGATAAACGTTTTGATCGCCTTCTTGTATCATTATTATACTTATATATTATTACAAAACTAAGCATTTCATCGACATGTACCTTAAAATTAACTGCACACAAAATTGTGTGTTATCATGAACGCTAAGCACAGGTAGCACAGGTGATTATTTTTCGCGCACTTGATTTTAAACGCACTGCTCACCGCCTAGAGTTTAAAATCTAACAGTGTGTTTGATTCTCAATGCTCGGCTGAATACCGAGTGTTGTAAATCCAATGCGCTCTAACAATCGCCTTACCTGGGCTAATATTCGTGGAAGTCACGGTCATAAAACGTGGGAGTAACACTCGACACGCACAAAATACTTTTCCGTAAGTACTAATTGTTTAGTGTCCAGCCATGACTCTATGCAAGTTTGCTGTCACACATATTATAATGCGTAATATATAACGTTGTCACGATGCTTTTCTTTCACACACCGCTCGACGTCTCGCTGTAATCAGAGAGCGCGCGAAGTGTAGTTCGCCTTATCGTGACAATGTGGTCGCAGCATGACCGTGACTCCCGCTACCCCTATGCTACATTGTCGCGCTGTCGCAAAGTACATTTTGCGCTCTCGCTCTTGTACAGCGAAACGTCGAGCTGAGTGCAAGAGCGAGCGCGTGATGAGTACTTCGCGATATCGCGACAATGTAGCAGTAGCATTAGCGTTTAAGTAAGTGTTCTGCCGCGCAGTCCACTGTGTCTATACCCTAAAATAGAAAACTGTTACAAAAGCTCAAGTTTTAAAAACTACTCCCCTTGTTTATAAACGTCTTTGAACTAAAAATGATGGTATGATGTAGGTACCAACTGCCTCTAATTGACATAAAACAATAATTACCTGTGGTTGAACGCACGCCACTCATACATAGCCTTTAGTCGACATTCACACGGACGTGAAAATATCGCGTTGGGTTTTTATAGTACGGTGGGCTGCATTGATGCAGCCCACTGTACACTGGATTTACAACTTTCGATTTTGAACCGAGCGTTGAGAATCTAATAGAGCGCATCTCTGGCCGTCGAAAATAGAACACTCTATTTTATTGTTCGATTTTCAATTCTGCACACTAATTAGTGCGTTGAATATGTGTGGGCGAAAAAAACCCGCTACGATATTATTACGTCTCAGCAAACGTCTACAGAAAAATTACACAATTAAATGAGCCGCAGTTATCTAATACCATTATTTTCTACCGCTTCCTGCAAACTTATCTCTTTCACTAATGATACGGCTACATTTTCGCGATACCGCGAAGTTTACTTCGCGCGTTCTCTCTCGGACACCGCTTGACATCTCGCTGTACAACAGAACCCGCACGTAGTGAAGTTCACGTTATTATTTATTTAAACTTCTCGCACGCAAAAGGCTACAAAGGCGGACTTAATGCCTTGGGCATTCTCTACCAGTCAACCAAGGGTGGTGAAGAGTTTAGATGGCAGGTGCTTAGGTTGAGGTTGAATGTAGCCGTGGCATATTATAGGTACATCATAGACATATCACGGAACGCGTCTATTATGGGACCCCGCGCACTACGCTGTCCCGTCCAGGACTTGTCGCACTACCGGCCGCAATATTACATAAAACTAATCGGACAATCGGTCCTACGGCCAAACTTTATTCTTGGTCGGATGTACTGCGGCCAATATTGCGACTAGTAATGCTACATGTCGTGGACGTTGTTGCGTAGTGCGCAAAATCCCTAAGCTTAAGCTACGGTTTCCTGTAAGAGCGGTAGCCACCACATAGCTTCTGCAATTTACCGGCGAATGACATCGTAGAGCCGTCCGTTGCCGACGACGGCCGAATGCCGTGTTCGTAATAAACACACGGCCGCGGTCTCGCTCGCACGCACCCGCGACTGCCAGGTGCGACGGAGGCAACGAACATTTTGGCAACCTGCGGCGTCCTGCAGCGTGTCAGTCATCCGTCGTGACCAAGAAGCTTATAGATAAAAGTGGAGGCCACACTCTAAATACCGAAGTGAATACGACTGTGGGCTAACGCTCTCTTTCTAAATACATACATAAGAAAGAGAAAACACATATCACTGTCTCGTTCTCATGTATGTATTTAGAAAGAGAGCGTTAGCCCACAGGTCGTCTTCACTTAGGTATTTAGAGTGTGGCCTCCACTTTTATCTATAAGCTTCTTGGTCGTGACGTCATCGCACGGTGTCGATAGCGTCAGAAATTTTAAAGAGACCGTAGCCTTAAAGTGTCCACTGGCCACCGGTATTATAGGTTACCGTACCTAACCTAACCTGTCCTACCTAATATTTTTTAAATAACACACGCGGCCAATAATTGACTTAATCACTACATAACTATGGATTAAGGCGTAAGACTATAGCTATTCACAAATAAGTTATGTTATCACTAGAAATTTGTGAACGATGAATAACTGCCCAAAGATTAAAAGCTTTGTGAATAAAAACACAAAAACGCTTCATCTACGCACACGTGTTCTAATACTTTGTTACATAATTAATACATTTAAAATGCAGTATTCATCTTTTTTTTGAGTATCTTTATTAAAGTCGTTATTCACCCCACACAAAAACTCTTAATTAATTTCACATGCCAGTTATCTGCATTTTCAGGTCCCCCATACCTACGTTATTTGACCGTACCCGGATATCGATGTATTATTTCCGTAATATTCAATTGAATTAAAATCTCCTAAATCGAGCCACTGTAAGGGCTGATTTTTTTAAAGTCAGATAACTTTTATCTGAGGAAGTAATATGTCGGTTTGACAGCTTTTATACAGAAAATATGCCAAACTGTCAGATTTATTCTTACGATACAGATACAGATAAAAGATTACGATAAGAGACTACTGAAGAATCAGCCGTAAATGTTCATGTACATGCCTACTAATGGGCCAAAAAGTCAAAATTACCACGAGTCGAAGAAAAAACGATAATGCCGTTTTGAAGTCAACATACTGGCCGGTCCTTTTGGTTTCATGATTATTCCAAATTTGAACTCAGATTAAAATACAAAGGTCATAGACCTTTACCTACCTATATATAAAAATGCTCGGTTTAGGAGTCCGTTCTTTTTTTAAATAGATTATTACAAAGTGCAAGTCTATAAAATAGCTGCGCTACATGAGCTTGGGTCATACGTCATTGTGAGCAAATACGTCATTATTTAAGTAAAATAGTAATAAATTATATTGTTTAAAAGTATTTTAAATTATATTGTTTACACGAAATACTGAGAGTATTTAATAAGTGATGAAGCGATATTTTATGGTTATAGAAATAGCACTTTCAGTAAAAAAAAAAAAATTTAAGACGTTACCGCAAAAATAGATTAGGAAATAATACTTCGTATAGATTCAAAACCCTGCTAATATACCCTGCTAGTTTCGGGATGGGGCTTATCCATGTATTGGCCTGGCAAATTGGCCCACGTTCCCACGACCTAATAAAATCTCGGCGTGATTTTATTCCGTCAGTGGGAACGTGGGTTCAATCTTGGTTTGTCTTTCCATATACAACTGTAATTAAGACTGCAAAGCCAGATTCCCATTTCAGTGTTCTAGCAAGGTTCTAGCATTAATTGTAACAAAGTTTTGCCCATTAGTAGCCTCAATATGTTGAGAATTTTGTTGATGCAACTTGCGATAAATGTAAGAAAGTAGTAAGTAGAAGTAAGTATAAGAAAATTCTAATTTTCTTACGTTTTTTGCAATTTACAGGAGAAAATATGATTCATGACAAGAATAAATATGTATCTAAGTACGCAAGAATTATCATTGGAATCATCAATACAACATACATAACTTAACCCATTCCCTGTCCCATGAACCACATATGGTTCTGGCTGATTATTTAACTATTGTGTCTACTTTGTGGACAATGAACAGGTTAAGAGTGTATTGGTCATTCTTATGATTGTAATTCTGTATGCAAATATTGCAAAAAATGTAAAACCATGTGAATTTTGCAGTTCATCTTGGCGTTTTCGCCTTAACGGAATATACACATTCTATAATCACATTCTCGACATTTCTCCGTGTCTCTCCATCCTGCCCTGGTGCGGCCCGGGCCGGTTCCTGTCACTAGGGCACCTGACTGCAGACTGTAGGGATGTGACCTGGTGACCCTCACTGAGTCTTCGGTTTGTGATGTGTCGTGTCGCACGCGAAAACAAACGCAAACTCAGCTTTCTTCTGCGCGTATGATATGAATTCATCTGGAAATTATGAGAATTATTTAATAGTTACATATTATTATTTAAGAACATTATTATTTCTTAAGAAACTTGTGGCTAAATAGTGACAAGCGTACGGGTCGATCTTCAAGGATAACAACGCTCGGCGAGGTCGCTCTATAGATGTTTGACCATCCATAACATACCGAGACTTCTCTGTGCCTCGGAAAGGGCTTATTCCACTTTTCCCCCTGAGAGAATCCCCCTCAGGGGGGAAAACTGGACGCTAATATTATTTTTATAGATTCCACTTTTCCCCCTAAGGGGGATTTTCAGGGGGGATTTGTGGAATAAGCCCTCGGAAAGTACGTTTAGCAATTGATGCCAGCGGTCATCCGTAGATCTTTGACAGTAGTTACAGTTAGTCAGAAACACGAAAGTCTGACAACCAGTCTTGCCAAGAGGCATCGTGTTACACAGTAACTACGTTGTGGCGGTCGGATAGGCAATTACTCCATGTAAAATACTACAGCTTCCAGTTAAACTGAAAGTCGACCCCAACAAAGTTGTGATGAGGTTCCACGGACCGACCTACGCAAGCGTAACTTTGACTTCGATCGATCCACGATCAGCTTATACTGTTCCCACTGCTGGAACACAGGCCTCCTCTCAATGAGAGGGCCGTAGTCCACCACGCGGGCCCAATGCGGGTTGGTAGATGTCACATGTCTTCGAGTTTTTGGTTCTAGGACATGCCGGTTTCCTCACGATGTTTTCCTTCACCGTTTTGAGAGCAGTGGGCATGAAATAATTTATACAAAGCAAAGCGCCTATCTGGGTTCGAACCTACGACCTACAACTCGTAAGCCGCGGCCGTCACCACTGAGCCAGAACTGATCGATCCCTGCAGCTGTACGTTTATAGAACCTCCACGAATATCGACTTACCGTATGTCAAGTAGCCCTTCTCATCCAGGTCAGCCTGTTGGAAGGTGTTGTGTGCGTCCTCCTGGCACAGGCCGAGACAGCGCGTCGCCACCTCCTCGAAGTTGGCCAGGCTCAGCCGACCTGTGCGGTTGCTGTCGTACAGCTGCAAATTAAACATGGCATACGTACAGTCACTTCAAAATAACTTTGTCACCTTAAAGGGAATCTAGTCGCGGGCTCGAACTCACTGTTGGGCCTGGCTAAAAAGCACGCTGTCTCACCAGGCATCGTGTCAGACAGAGGTGGTATCAGTGATGAGCAGTTAGATGCTAGTCTACATGCACAACGTTGTTGAGTGAGATGCAGGATCATTTAATGCAAAAAAAATCGCGAAAAATTAAGAAAAGCCAATATATAAATCAATGACCAATAAAGTTTATTGACCTTTTATTGAACTTTGTCGGTACCGACTTGCTATTGGAGATTTTACACTTCTTTTTGTTGCGCCACTTCTTCTTCCCAGGTAAAGCACTAGGAAGTGGTGAAGGGCGGGCGTTTTGGGGGGACTGTCTTATGTAATTTTATTTTGACGTTCAAAAAGAGCTGACTCTCAGCCTAGTTTGAATAAATGACTTTTTTATTTTATTACACGCCCCAAGTTAAGTAAAATTAGCAAGAAAAACGAATCTTTGTTGGCTCTTAACTTTTTAATGGGTTTTTATTTTAGTATTCTGTTTCCGTACAGACAATATTAATAATGAGACAAAACGATATCATATTTTACTTTGGATGTGCCATGTCAGACAGTGGAGTAAAATACTCCCGAAGTTTGTATGCAAAAAACGTGGACTAGAAGCGAGTAACACTTGTCGTTGTCGCACACTCACAGCTTGTAGCTTGCCAACTCGTTTTCAGTTGCTAGCTCTACTCGCTTCCCGATAATCGCCGGCGGTGGGACAGGTGCCTGAATTACAGTAACCTAATAAGTATAAAAATAAAAATGGCTACCTTGAATGCGACAGATAGAAGCTGCGATAGCGGCGCATTTTGCAGCGACAGGAACGCGGCACACAGCAGGTAGTCAGGGAAGTACACGAGACCACTCGACCGCTGCAAATAGATAATTATGGTTAAAATATTAACGAACACCAATTTTTACTCTTTAATTAAAAAATTCGCAGTTCATGCCAGATGCATGATCATCACTAAGCAATAACAAGGGTAACTAGTTGCGCAATGTCTAGGTATCAGGGTGTACCTATGACGTAACGGCAACACAGAACTACCAACCTGCCAAGATTAGACGAACTGCCAACAATTATGCAATTTTATGTATGCATTTAAAACTTAAAAGAAGATCAAAGGCATGGGCGTACACAGCATTCGGCCCAAGTGGAGGGAAAACAACCTAGGGTTTTAAATCCAGAAGTTCTTGTAAGAATTAGGTATAGGTACATTGTGATTTACCAGCTAAATGTATGAGAAGCAAAAAGGACCAGGACAAACAATCCATGGGGACACCTGTCTTTCTTTCGCCTCTCTCTTGGTATGCATGGTCAGAACTTATAATACGAATCTATTATTATAGATAAAAGGCACGAGCATTAACTCAAGACAAGTTAAAAGTGTACTAACTATAAGTCTTGCCCGGATTTGATCCCACAACCTTTGCATATCTAATGCATTGGAATGTTAACCACTGGACCATCACAACATTAATCTGAAAGTTTGTATGTTTAGATCATTGGATCTTTGTTACTCAATCACGCAAAAATGGCTCAACGGATTTAGATGTTTGGCACACATGTAGTTTATAACGTGGATTAACACAGGATACTTTTTATCACGGTAATACGTTCCCGTGGGATAAATTTCGACCTCCGCGTAGGTGAAGCTGCTGTCAAAAGCTATAGTTGTTTTTTTTGTGGGTGGGAAATCATCAAATAACTTCTCCCGCTCTGGGTGGAGCAGGAGGGCATGTCAGATTTTTACTGACTAAAACCCACCCGTGTTCCCTCAGTTGCCTGTGTGCTAGGGGCGACGGTATCTCTTTCGAACAACCCGCACCCCTGGCAGGCATCGGCCCTTGCGGACTCTACCAGTCCGGCACACCAGGATACATGGCACGCTGTGACCACTCTAGGAACCAAGTAGCACAAGGGCCCCAGACTACCCTGGCACCCTTGGTCCTCCTGCGACAGGTCAGCGCAGTGGCCCCGCCGCCTACCACTTCTCGGCCGCAGGGGATAGGGAGAGCGGCCAACGCTACACCGACACTCTTCTTCCCTTGCGACCCCACTGCGTCCGCCATCAAACGGTGGCGGCCCCGTCCAGGCCACGGAAGGGAAGAGCGCTACTCAGAAGTACCGGCACTCCTCCTCCGCCGCAGCCTGTAACCCTTAGCCGCGATGCTTCCCATTCGACATCGCGGCCCGCCTCAGTTGCGGTGCACCACACCGCAACCTACTTTTTAGCCGCTACGTCGTCGGCTTGGAAGCAAAAGCCCTGACGAGCGGCCCCACCTTGGGGTTCCTCTTCGCTTTACCGTGGGAGTGGACCACGGCTACTGAGCCCCACCGCCGCAACGACAATGTCTTAATATTTTCAGAACTTGTTACAAGTGTTGCTAACCTGCATGAATATGTCGAAGAGCCTCTGCATGCGCGCGTCCAGCGGGACGCCCAGACGCCGCGCCAGCTCGGCGGCGCCCAGCCAGCGCGCGGCGGGCGGCAGGCGCGCCGCCACGTGCAGCTCCAGCTGCGAGCGCTCCAGGCTGCCACAGGCGGAAACACACGCATTACATGGAGCTCAGAGCCCTACCGACCTAATTAAAATAAATCATTCATTCATTCATTCACTAACATATACCGCACTGCCTAGGGCGAAGGTGAAGATTGAGGAAAAATTTTGAAAATTCAACCCCTAAAGAGGTTAAATAGAGGACACTGGCACACAGGCAACTGAGGGAACACGGATGGGTTTTAGTCAGTAAAAGTCTGACACGAAGAGCGGGACACCCAGAGCGGGAGAAGTTGTTTAATAATTTCTCACCCAAAAAAAAAGGATGGAAATTTGTATCCAAGTTCGTAATTTTAGCCGCTAGGAAATGTACTGAATAAAAATCTTAAATTCATTCACTGAGAGACAACTCACTGCCTTAAACGCTGAGTCTACAATCATGAAAGTTGGCACAGAAGTTCCTTATCAACATCATCTGTCTAGCCTTTTCCCAACTATTTTTGGGGTCGGCTTACGATTTAACCGGATGCAGTTGATTATCACTACAACCCAGTTACTGGGTAACATTGTAAAAGTTTCTTATTCAGGGACTTCAGGGTCATATTAAATTAGGAAGTGTAACTCCACAACCGCACGCCACTGTGTAATCAAGTGATAGAAACATGATAATTAAGTCTCTTACCCCAGCTGTGCTCGGATCTCCTGTACTTCCCTCGTAGAAGCCGCGCAAGGAATGCCGAGCTGCTTCGCGCGCGCTATCAACCGACAGTCATCGTACGTGTAGTCCAGGACAGGAACGCCAAGTGCTCTGAAAGTACACGAAGATCAGTCAAAACTAACAAGGATCCGTGCAAAAAAAAACTCCTTGGACTTTATAATCTAACTAGCTGCGCATCCCGGCTTCACGAAAAAGTCTTTTCATTTTTCGTGTTAATATACAGGAAATGTTTTTATTCAGTGCGCAAACTTTAACCATGTATTTAGCATACCATTCTAGACCCCACAGCGGAAAAAAAACGCCGGTTTTACAAAAAAAATCAGCTGGTTCATAGAAAAGTGCAATACCTACGTGGTCAAAATGCATGGAACAGCTGTTTTTTTTTTTTATAACCGGTGAAAAATTTCTGCGCTGGGGGTTCTAGAAAAATATGCTGAATTCAAGGTTACAGTTTGCGCACTGGATAAAAACTTTTCCTGTTTAGCCTATGACACTTACAAATAACGTGGCTTTCTATTGGTAAAAGAATTTTCAAAATAACCCGCGACACGCAGCGCAGCAGTCAGTATAGATTGGGAGACCGCTAAAAATAATTGAAACTTAGGTCTGCATGGCAGCAACAATCAATATTTTAGTACAACCCAACCATATATTTTACATAACACAATATCACGCCTTGTTTCCCCGTAGGGTTGGGTAGGAGGGGTACCTACCTTTAATACAACCACATTTCGCCAGTTATGTTTAAGTCCTATGTAATAGGGGGCGAGCCTATTGCCATCGACCGAGCACAGATCCAGACTCCGGGCTGCTACGGAGAAACTCCAGATAGAATAACCCAGCCATTTACGCCTTGCCCGACCTGGGAACCGAACCCAGGACCTCATGCTCATGCATTGGCGCTTGCGACCACTAGACCAACGAGGCAGACACATTTCGTCATTTCAATTTGTATTATTAATTAATTTTTAACCGACTTTGAAAAAGCGGAGGTTATCAATTCGACATTTTTATCTCTATATATAAAAATTAATCCCAATTTCCCGTGGTCACGGCATCACACGTGAACGGCTGGACCTATTTTGCTAATTCTTTTTTTGTTGTGTTTGTTTGCCAGGGGAAGGTTCTAATGAAAGAAAAAAATAAGAAAGTTACGCGTTACATATATAATTAATTATATAAAATGCGAATTCAATATTCATTAGTTAAGACAGGACAACGTCTGTCGGGTCAGCTAGCATATATATATTTTTATGTATGTTCGAGCCTAACTCTGTCATATAGACGGATTTGCAAAATTATTTTTTTGTCCGAAAGGGGTTTGTTCCTAAATGGTCCCATTTAAATTTCATATAGATCTTATAATATGATGAGTTTCGGAGACAGACAACGGAACTCTTCAAAAAATTACAGCAAATCAATCGCGGTTGCTGCTATCGCATGAATATGCATTGTTTTGACCCCAAGGATGATGAAATTTCGAATTGGTGTGGGGTAGGTACTACCAACTCGAAATTTCATCTAAAAAGTGAAAAATATAAACTTTTTCCAAAAAAAAAACAACTGACTTCGGAAATTAAAGTAATTTTTCAGTGTGTAGTGTTTTTCCGGATGTCGGTTGCTTTTTTTTTGGAAAAAGTTTTTTTATTATTATTTCACATGTACCTATAATATTATAAATGACCATGTTGAGTGAGTGATCATGTTTGGAACTCACTTGGCCATCACATCTCGAACGTTTCTGGCGTAAAGCTTGGGGTCCCTCTTCTCTTCCTCACTAGGATAGTAAACTGGCAGGAACTCGATCTCACACGAACTGTGCACTTGAGTCAACGTCAACCACAGCAGCTTTAGACTGAAAATGTATAAGGAAAATATTTAATGGATACTCTAAAATGACGACCGCTTAAAAAAAAAAATGAGCCTATTTTCAACGACCTCATCGATTAGCAAAAAAAAATTTTACATGTAAAAGTGTTTTGTTTTTAACCCATTCGAAAAACAAATGTCATTAAGTTGGTGTCACTTGTCACGAGAATGCGTGATAGTATCAACAGCATCGCACAGTTTGCATGGCGCTCCGACAGCCGTATAATCCCTATAATACAGCACTGGATAGACTTAGGGCGAATTTCACCAATAAAACTGAACGCATTCAATACATATAAACTGCGTTCTGGAGCAGGCTATCAGTGTGGTGCGGGTTGTTCGAAAGAGATACCGCGGCCCCTGGCACACAGGCAACTGAGGGAACACGGGTGGGTTTTACTCAGTAAAAGTCTGACACGCCCTCCCGCTCCACCCAGAGCGGGAGAAGTTATTTGATGATTGCCCACCCATAAAAATAAAAAAAGCAGGCTATCAGTGTCAAAATCGTTGTGGAGTATTTGATGCTGACAGGTCCTGAATGCGGTTAGAAAGTGCTGATCGCATTCAGTTTCATTGGTGAAATCCGCACTTACTCATACGTGCTGTTAAGTGAAATGTTTTTGGGCAGATTTTTCAATAGTCAGATAATTTTTATCTGAGGAATAAATATTGTGGGTTGACAACTTTTATAGAAAATATGTCAAACTGTCAGATTTATTCTTCAGATAAATCATAAAAGTTATCTGACTATTGAAAAATCACCCTTTAGTTAACTAACAATAATTTTGGATTTAAGTTCTGAAACAAATATTGATTTTATTTTATTATTTACTAGTTTTATCACTCACGCTCCAGGTCCTTCCCAGGTCCAGGTGACGGTATCCCTCGCATTTGGATATCGAATGGTGACGGGCTGCACCGGCACCCCGGGGTAGAACCCTCCCGGCTTGAATGTGATGAGGCACGAACGGTTCGTGCAAGTTCCTTCAGGAAATATGAGGACCTGAAACGTAAAACATACAAGTCAACATCTGCCTCACCCTTTGCCAACTATTTTGTGGTCGGCATCCAGTCTAGACGGATGCAGCTTAGCACGAGCACCGATTTGTCGACGGAAGAATAGACATGACTATTAACTAAATGATGATAGGAGAAGATAGCTATGTTTTTCTATTAATTATCACAGTTAAGCGTTTTAAACGAATCATGATTTTGTAGATAATCGTATGTACTTTGTGGCCGTCGAGTAGAAAGTTTGTTGTCAGTGTGGTTTTGACAGTTTGGGAAGAAATATTCTTCTGAAATAGTCTACATTTTTAAGGACCTAGACAAAGATCGTTAGAAATGAAAGACAAAATTACAGATTGTAGAAGGAAGGATAGGTAGGTATCTACGGTACGATGTCAAAAATGGAGAAACGAAATATCACTTTGTATTGAAAAAGCACTGTCTATTCTTCGTAGAAATTGAAAACGTCATGTTAAGCCTGCTGTATTTCACATGAAACCAGTGCCTATCTGACCTCTAAAGTCCGGCAACTGAGGGAACACGGGTGAGTTTTAGTCAGTAAAAGTCTGACACGCCCTCCCGCTCCACCCAAAGCGGGAGAAGTTATTTGATGATTTCCCACCCAAAAAAAAAAAAACCTCTTAAAGTCCACAACCCAATTACTGGGTAAGACTGGTTGTCAGATTTTCGGGCTTCTGACGACCCGTAATGAATGACAAAATCTACATCATCTACATGAATCTATGTCATCTACCAATGACAACCAAGACCAGCAGCTTTACATGCTTTCCGAAGCACGAAGGGGTCTTGACATGTAAAGATGGTCACCTATTCATTTAGCCACAAGACAAATGCAATTATGGTTTCAGTATCCATTTATTTGTGAATAATAAATCGCCATACGCTGAAAAGTCCGAACAAAAAACCCCGGAAGGGTGGTTACCCTACTTGAAATGAAACAGAGCAATGTCCCCTGGGCCTTAGAAGCAGAAATAAGTAATACCTAGTTACTTCCCTGGTCGACTAAGGGCTGATTTTACCAAAGTCAAATATCATAAAGCCGTGGAATACAATTTACGACTGACAGTTCCAGTATGGAAAAACTGTCAAAAATTCAAAATTTATTCGCAGGATAAGACTTATTCTAGGTATAAACATTTGGTGAAATTCGCCCTAAGACAAACATCTATGATACAATCCCAAACTCGATGAGGTGTATTAGGTAACACTAAATACGTCTTCAAACACAAAGCATTTATTAAACCACTAGCTGTGCCCGCGACTTCGTCCGCGTGAAATAGTGACTTTTTGGGCAGCATATTTTGAATTACATAATAATATACCGTCGTTTGGGTAGCAAAAAAATTACTTTATAAATGAAATATGCAAACAGTCAGTATTCAAGTGAATCGCAATAATCGAATGAAACTATTCGCTTATACTCCCCAGGATACGTGCGTTCGCTACGAATAACTGAATCCTTATGGCAGCGGCGCGTTTTTTTTTTTTTGTAGGGCATCTCGCAGTTGGCCTTGAGAGGCCGTGACTGCTCAACCGGGCTTTCCTGGGGCTGCCATTAAGAAGTTAATCTTAACGCCTCCAGCCAGGGCTTACAAACTAAAATAAATTACAAACTAAGCGACTGCACGCTGAGGGCACCCCCTGTGGGGTACGGGCCTCGGCTCAGGGCGTCACTGATAGGGGGACAGCTATCACTATTGGGGACAGGCTGGATCGAATTGGGGCAGCGGCGCGGCTCTCAGCGCGCTTTATATAGCCACGGACGCGCAGGCGCGAGGCGTGTACGTACTCTGATAGAATACCTTAACAAATGTTCGCCGTGATTCTTTAAATTGACATAACTTTTTTATTTATGAACCGATTGACATAAAATAAACACTAAATGTTAAGTGAAGCTTACTACAATATATTAGTGAAAACCGCATCTAAATCGAATAAGCCGTTTCTGATATTAGCGTGCACAAACACACAGACAAACAGACAAACAGACAAAAAAAAAATTAATTACAATCTCGGGTTCGGCATCGATATAATAACAATCCCTGCTACTTTTTTTTTATATATTTCGATTGTACAGACACCACTTTTCTACAATTTTATTATATGTATAGATTTACAGGCACTTTTGAATTGTCAAGGGGTCGGTCAGTCGGAAACATGAATACAATTGCCCATTCCAATGCGAAGTAGGAGAAAAACGGCCAAGAAACTCCAAGGAGATTATTTTAAATCAAATTATTGTTACAAACTGTTGGTTTATGTAGTGTAGTTCCTATCAATGTTTATAAATTTCAAGTAAGTATAACCCGCTCCAGAAATAATCGCTGATAATAACCAAGCGCCCGAGTACGTCTATTTGAGGTTCGACGCTGATGACGAAACTACGACTCATAATATTATTTCTGGATTCATAATACAAATTCGAAAATTTCGATGAATGACGTGGAAACGATACTATGTCATATTTATTTTCGAATGCTGTTGTGAGTTGCGTTGATTCACGGAAGCCAGTTTTCATTTACCGACTAAGGGACTTGCTAGATAATGGACAGCAGCGTTCTCTATGCATTTTATTACCATACTGCGTTTGCCAACCCACCTGCCGAGCGTGGCATTATGGCAAAAAAAAAAAATTGGGGTACGCCGAAGCTAAAAGACGTCCGCTGCTGGATATAGGCATGTCCAGCAGTGGACATCTTTTGCCTGAAATGATGATTTCTACTGTGTGTATAGAATAAGCATAATCTGCCTATAATGTTCCCACAGCTGGGACACAGACCTCCTCTCTGTTAGAGAGAGTGGACCTTAATCCACCACGCGAGCCCAGTGTGGGTTAGTAGATGTCACATTTCTTCTAATATTTGGTTCTAGGACATGCCGGTTTCCTTACGATGTCTTTCATATCGCCTTTTTGAGACTAGTGGCGATGAAATAATTTACACAAAGTAACGAGCCTGTCAGGGTCCAAACTTCCGACCTACAACTCCTAAGTTGTTACCAGTGGGTCAACATTGCTTTCCACGCTCTACTCCTATACTATGCGTGTTTTGTTCGAAACGTTTATGAGTCCCATCCCGGTCGGTTTAAAGAAAGTAAATGGTGTCTGGGTTATATGGGTAATGTAGTAAAGTAAATAGCATTTTCAGGGGGCCTAAAAACGCTACATAAAGCAATTCCTCTAAAAACGATTCATTTGCTGAATTCCATTGAAATTCTGCGTTTTTCAGTAGCAGTGCTTGAAAATTTAGGCCACCAATTTGAATAACTGTCGTGCCAGCGACACGAAGAAGTAGTCTTCCTGCCTGATAATCAACCTTCTGCTACTTCCAGGAAAGGCGCGAGGGTCATAATATTTGGAGCAGTACTGACCTGAGGCCAATCCTCTTTGGAAGTAGCTCTTTCAATGATCTCCTTGATGGTATTCTGCCTGGAGTTAGGGTCATCCCGCCACACGTACACAGGTTGCGTGTAGTTTATTAGCTCTGAAAAAATATTAATTACAGCTTTAGTGTTTCAGTAGTCGTAAATATATTGTTGATGGGGGAAGTAATTTATAGTTGGGGGCCGCTGCCTTTGCAGCGGAACATCGCCTATAAAACTATCAAATAGGAACAAAGATGGCTTATAAAAGGAGGAATGGGAAAGCGAAAAAACACTTTGTGCAAGAGTGGAGATTCTAAAACTATTGGGGAGACACAATGATCTAGAAGAACATTGTAAGGCATAACGTGTGGTTGCATACAAGACATCTCATTTGCTCTCCGTTTTGTCAGCGTACCCTATGGAACCCCACGCACTACGCAACCTTGTATGCAGGAGCAAGCAAGCTGACCAAGGTGCGGAAGTTCTAAATAAAGAACACTAAGTTCGGACGGCACATCGTTCGACCAGTTGGTGGTTCCAGCCATATGCGCGAAGTGTAGTGAGTTGCGATGCTTTACTTGGACCCTGTGGCCACTAGCCGTAGTACACAAAGCCCCTAAGATAAACATTAACTACGTTTATGAGAAGACATTGACATCGTTTATAAATCATAGTAAAATTATAATAGTTTTACACCTTACAAAACAGGACAAAAGCAAACTCCCAGTTAAAACTCAGCTTTCTCACAATACTTACTTAAATCCAAAGAAGCGTTTAAAATACACAAAGATTAGTTATTAGTACAGATAAGCTACTTGACAACAGTGCGGCAACCAGCGTGAACTAAAGCAAAGCAAGAGAAAGTTCGGGAAAATTGAGCTCATTATGTACTATAAACAATTAGCGGACACGGTGTCTAGTCCTAGCTCAGTTTACAGCTAAGATAGTAAGTCTAGACATTGTTGCACACCTAAAAAATATTACTGAAGTACATCCACGATTCGATAAAGTAAGGTACGAAGAATAATTGCCGAGAATTTTATCAAACCCACGCAATCATTCCAATTAATATTTTATTACAATGAGGTAAAAGTTACA
The DNA here is from genome assembly GCA_947359405.1 of Antitype chi. Classification (NCBI taxonomy): domain Eukaryota; kingdom Metazoa; phylum Arthropoda; class Insecta; order Lepidoptera; family Noctuidae; genus Antitype; species Antitype chi. The sequence goes on from OX375823.1 coordinate 2,558,792, forward strand.
CTGCAATTACATAAAAATGGTTTACCGCCGTGAATGTCCTGTGTTACACAGATATTTTTAGAAGGATAGGCCGTGCTTCACCGGGTGCTTAGTGATGGAAATGCATGCTGTCCAAGAAGTAACTTACCTGTGTATAAGTATTACTCGTGATATCAAAACTCTGGCTTACCTATACCTACATAATTATCGGGAAACACTAAATCCGGCAAGGAGTTCCACTTCTTTTATGATTTAAATGAGTAAGTAATGTGTATGTGGCAATGCTGCCATCTTTTTGGGCACTTATCCCATTGACACTTATGCGGACGAATTTTTTGATGCCAAATGAGCTCCTCCCTTTTTTATTATTATGCTTGTGCATATTTAGTGATATCGTGTATATTGTAATTTAGGTTTGTCTAAAATAATAAACTATTTACACTTCATTTTACTATTGGACCATATGATAGACCATCCATTGGTTCGAGAACATATCGTACCTTTAGAATTATAGAGACCTAATGCGAAATTAGCCGTAACCAAAATAGGCTCTAATAATTCTAAATAATTTTGCTTGCGGCTAATTTCGCATTAGGTCACTATAATTCTAAAGGTGCGATATAGACATATATGTATGTAACGACTTCAGTAACACGCAGGTATTGAACATGCGTGTTACCCTTTCACAGGGCGCTCACCCCATAATATCACGTCAAAAGCCAAGGTTCCTTTAGTTATACCACATTCACCTCAAACTCTCGAGTTTAGCTGCTCAAAAATCTGAAGGCTTTATTATTTAGAATCTGAATAGTTTGGGCTACGAAATTTATCATCATCATCATCATCGTTGGCAACCTTGTACCACCCACAGCTGAGTATTGGCCTTTTGAACTGCGAACTCACATTCCGCCAAATATTGAAACATCACCGAGCACCGTCATCAAGCGCCAGGGCAGACTGAGAAATTGAAATTTTGTTACGTTTTTTGCGATTTACAGCACCCTAATTGCGTAACACGCGATTAATCATAATCGGTTTCATTTTGACAGTTCAACAATATTTATTGCGTTATTTACGTTGTTGAGCAGAAACATTTTTCGAACGTATGAAGAAATGGTTTAGCCATCTGTTTCAAAACGAAACAGATTATGATTAATCGTGAGTTATGCAATTAGGGTGCTGATTATTGCCAGGTTATGTTTGATTAAAATATGATTCGCGACTAAAACAAATATGGCTATAAAGAATTATAATCATTAGAATCAGCAGCTATATTTTTTAGGATCGCGAATCAAATTTAATTAACAAATAAGCTGGTACTGACCTGCAGATTGCAAAAAAAAGATAGGTTCTTGTTTAAAGTTCTTCTAAAATTAAGATATCGTCGCTGTCATTGCTTAAAGTCGTGTGTAAAAACAGACTTTCAGGAAACACAAAAAAACTATTATTTTCCATTGATCCTTAAATATTATAATAAAATATGTGAAAAGGTAAGTTTTTTGTGTTTCCTGAAACAGTCTGTTTTTACATAGTCTGTAGTCACAGAATAAAATCTAAGGTACAGCGCAGACGACACATTTTTTGTGCGATCGAGTCTGTGGCGCACAAAATGTCTGCATGGCATGCATAAAGTCCGTCGCGGATTTTACGCAGACTCAACGCACACGACGCACATCTTCGATCATTATGTCAGCAGAACTGTAGGGACGTAGACGCACGTATGGAAATGCAGAGATTGCGATGATTTTATACTTGAGCTACAGAAAAAGAAGAAATAGAAAATTTTGGGTACATCCTATACTTTCTACACTCTACACAATTTTGTAAGAAAAAGAGACGGTATTTGTTTTGAAGATACGTTGCATAGCTGCTCTTTCGAAGATATATCTATCATTGGTGTGAGAGCTACAGATAATGGAATAGAAACGAGAAAGTATTTTACTAATTACTTCACCACGGTGGTGTGGGTTGTTCGAATGAGATACCGCGGCCCCTGGCCCACAGGTAACTGAGGGAACACGGGTGGGTTTTAGTCAGTAAAAGTCTGACATGCCCTCCTGTTCCACCCAGAGCGGGAAACGTTATTTGATGATTTCCCACCCAAAAAATTTCACAGACTAAAAAGTGCGTCACGGATAGTCTGTCGTCTGCGCTGCACCTTAGTATCCGGCTGTTCTTAATTTACCTACAGCCTACAAATCAAGGTCAGCACTGCTCAAAGGTAACAAGCAAATGATCCATGACTCGAAGAGTTTCCGGTTTATCAAGAAACTACCGCCATTTGTCCTCCTTAAGACTGTTTGTTTTCCGTATTTGGCCAAACATTTTTAAGACTGGGTCTTAACTTGGCATTTTTTGTTATTTTTATATGGGTCGGACATCCTACCAAGTACACACTTTTATTGGGTTAAATAGCCTCCGGACCCACTGGACTCTTCTCCTCGACCCACTGGAATCTCGTCTGTGAATCTCCCTCCCAGGGATCACCAGCACTCCAATTGCGTAATTTAATTTTTACAGCTCAACAATATTCATTGCGTTACTTAAGTTGTTGAGCAGACACATTTTTCGAGCATATGAATCAATGGTTTAGCAATCTGTTTCAAAACGAAACAGATTATGATTAATCGTGCGTTACGCAATTAGGGTGCTGGTCGGTAGACCAGGGGGAGTTAAAAAAATCAGCTGTTCCATACATTTTGTCGATTAAAGTGAACAAAAATGTATGGAACAGCTGATTTTTTTTTTCGCAATTTCAAGGTTGTTCCCATAGAAAAAAAACAAAATTATGAGTACAATGACCCCTTTTCGGGTTTAGGGTAAACAAAAACTAATGTTGTATATAAACATGTCGAATTGATAACCTCCATCTTTTTGAAGTCGGTTAAAACGAAAACAAAATAAAAAATGCGAGCTACCTTAGCGCAACCTCCTTCATCATCACCCTCCTTAAGGGAAGGATGAATGTGTGAGCTGTAAAGATAATTCTAATACATGTGAGTGCAATGTGCATGTAATATGTGACATAAAATTAAGAACATCAAGTTGCAGTGGCATAACAGCATCAACGATAAATGATTATTACTTACGGTTAAGTTAATTCGTAGGTGGAACGATGGCGTAACATTGCACAAAACACTTATTGCACATTTTTTTATAGTCAGCTGAAAAATCTGTTATTCTTTACCTTATTTATTACCTTTTGATAAACTATTATTTTATGAGGCTTGTACCCATTTTCACACGCACTAGCAAGCACCTAGGTGTAATTCCTAAAAAAGCGCACTGTTGGACTTTCGACGCTCGGCTTAGTGCCAACAGTAGAAAATAAAAAAATTCTAAGCCAAATTTTAGTGTCGCCCGTTACTGAAAACTGACATAAAGGGTCTGTTCAAATTACAGTGTTAATAGATATGGGAGAATAGTATAGGCCCTTTGACGATCGACACGTGTGATTAAATAAAATCAAGTAAATTAATAAGCACGAACGTTCGACATCATATTTTTATCAATCGAACAATTCTCTCGTCTGATTTATCGATCATTACCAGGTGACAACAATGATTCGTAAAGTGGAGCGTTTAGGTAAAAAGCTAACTGATCTTATTGATCGTCAAAATTCAGCATACCTATCAAGCTACAATAACTATCGCAATAAATTGACCAAATTGTACCTCATAACCACCCTATAATTTTCCCAATGCTGGGACACAGGCCTCCTCTCTGTGAGAGGGAGTGGGCCATAATACACTACGCGGGCCCAGTGCGGGTTTTAAGATGTCACATGTCTTTGAATTTTAGGTTCTAGGATATGCCGGTTTCCTCACGATGTTTTCCCTCACCGTTTTGAGAGCATTGTTGACGTAAATAAATGTTTACCTGGGTTCGAGGCCATGACTTCACAACCTGCAACTCGTGAGTAGAGCTAATAAAACTCGACCAGCACTGCTCTCAATCATCAATCTGTACCTACACTACATAGATTTATTACCTTTGTTTCACTAGCCTTCATTTCTAAAAACGAGTTTGAATCCGCTAGGTCTTTGAACCCATCAGTTATCTTTAAACAATTCAACCAGAATATTTTACCATCGATAAAATTTTGATTACGACGCTACACGCAACCATCTTTCACCACATAAATTAGTATTTTTCACGAAAGTCTAGCATAGGCAATGAACCTCTGTTTCCCTGAAAAAAAGGTCTCAGTAGACACGCGAAGTTAACAGGCGGTTGTTAACCTCAAACAGTTAAAAGGTCATACAGAACCGCATCGAGGGACAACCACCGGGGTCATTGCGTCACATACAATGGCAATTCATGGCAATGGCTTTCATTTAGACAATTCAGCCCCGTTCATTGCGGTGTTTTAGTTGCTAGGCAGACGAATTTTTCAAACCTATGAAGTAATGGGTAGCTCGCTGTCCGGTAAGAACCAAGCCCGGGTCGACGGCGCGTTGTGTTCCACGCGCGCCTCAAAGAGATGTCAGCACCAACTGGTGGGGTCCGCAAGGGCCGATGCCAGCCAGGGGTGCGGGTTGTTCGAAAGAGATACCGCAGCCCCTGGCACCGAGGCAACTGAGGGAACACGGGTGGGTTTTAGTCAGTAAAAGTCTGACACGCCCTCCCGCTCCACCTAGAGCGGGAGAAGTTATTTGATGATTTCCCACCCAAAAAAACAAAAAGTCATGGATAGAAGATAGAGAAGCATCCACCACCGACTTCGTTAAAGCCCAGGAACATTTGCCTCCCGGGCGTGATTTGCAGTGTCTTATATGGAAAGCTCTCAATCGATTGCGTACCCAATTAGGCCGCTGTAGACACAATTTGTCAAACTGGGGGATTACTGACTCATCCAACACCCAGTGCGAGTGCGGTGCTCCTGATCAGACCATGCCCCACTTGCTGGAGTGCCCTAAGTGCCCGTTCACCTGCACGTTGGATGATCTAAATAAAACCACTGATGCCGCAATAAACGTGGCCACCCACGGCTCTAAGAATATAAAAAAAAGTGTACGAGGTACCTAATCGTACACTTTTTTCGACACGAAAGCAAGAAGAAAATGGATGAAACCTTCGGATACGCAATAGGGTATTTTCCAATTTATTAAAAACTATTTTAATTTGAAGATTGGGACGAAACATGTAACAGAAAAATAAAAATAATTTGATTGATATAAACGGTTTAAATAAAATTTATTTACGTTCTTTTGAATTTACCGCCAAAACGCTTCTTACGATGACTTTTTTATCAGGTGACCACACGTGACGTCAATTTATGTAAACTAAAATAGTTATTTGTAAACAAATGAATGTCGAGTTTATAATTAACAGGATTTTTAATGAATAGAAAGTGGTGGATTACTGGTGTGCGGTGCCTCTGTGCACAAATACTTCCAAAACTGCGCCACAAAAAGTATTTGTACCGATGCCATTTACACAAAGCTGACGTCACGTGATAAAAAAAGTCATTGTAAGGAACGTTTTGGCAGTAAATTCAAAACAACGAAAAATAAATTCGATTTTAATCGTTTTTAATTGAGAAAAGGATTTAAATAAATTTATTTTTATTTTTCTGTTAAATATTTCGTCCCAATCTTCAAATTAAAATAGTTTTTAATAAATTGGATAATACCCTATTGGGGTGCCGGTTAACCCCATGGGTGGCCAGGGCCACGCCCCTTACCTATGCAGGTAAGTAGAGGTGGTATATGAAAATCCATGACATCTTCATTCTCCTGTCCTTGTTTCAATTTGTTTGGGTTCCGCGCAACATATTGTCTTCTTCCATACCTACTTCTCTATAAGTCGTCATCTCAGTAATCACTGTCTTTCTCGCTATATCTTTCGCAGAGTCCATCCGTATTTTCTAGACAATAAGACCAACACCCTAATTGCGTAGGTAACTCACGATTAATCATAATCTGTTTCGTTTTGAAACAGATGGCTAAACCATTGCTTCATATGTTCGAAAAATGTGTCTACTCAACAACATAAATAACGCAATGAATATTTTTGAACTGTCAAAATGAAACCGATTATGAACAAGCAGGGTGCACGTCCGCACGGTGTACGTAAAAAAATCGCGGCGAGTTTTTTTCGCGCTATGCTATGCTATTCCAGTAAAAGATGTCTTAGATCAACCCTTCCTAAATTGCAATTATATCGTGAGTAGCGTTTCAATCTGTTCAGCTTTTTTGCCCCCAGTCCGGAATTTGTCACTTCTCAAGTTAAGAGGACTTTTTAAAAAGATAGTGAGTGAAAATAAAGTGATCTTTGTTTTAAAAGCAAAACGTCAGGATTTTTTGCAAATGTCCCTGATCTGTCAGGACGTTTCAAATTTCGAAATGGTTACCGTAATGGTTAAGTCTCTATGAGAGCAGTCTTGGCACAGATCCAAAAATATCAAAACCAATTAAAATATATATTTTTTGTTGATCTTGAACTTAATTTATCAATGCTAGGTGAACTAGTTTAAAAAAAACAACGTTTAAGGCCTTCAGAAACAAAAGGCATTAAGAGTTAAGACCGTGTCGTGTCAAATCAACCTCGAGTTCTAGACTTAGATACCTAATACCTAAGCCTAGGCAAAAGGCGTCAGGAAGCCCTATCAAGGCCTGCATGCTTCACGTAACGTCTAAATATAACGTATTAATGTTAACGTTATAACATTGTTTTTGCTAACGTGAAGCGGAGTGTGAAAGTAGCGTCATTTACGTTATTACGTAAGACTTTTTTTTGCTTTCATAAGAAGAAAGGTTTATTTCCCTTCGCAAGTACACGCAAGGTTATGTAATGGTTACCTGCTTCTATATCTGATTGTCTACACGACAGTATTTGTTTGGTTAGAAGGTATATAGATTTGATTAAATTTTATTCAGTTAGAATGATGGAAACTATTAAAATCCGCGGCTTGCAAGTGTAGTGACGTAATAGACGTCGAAAATGAGGAGGTTCTCAATTCGTCTGTATTTAAAAAATGTATCGTCAGCAATTTTGAATAGATGTGGCTTTCTTTTTTGCTCAGGGGTGGTCCCATATTAAATTGTATTAATTATGCTTAGTAGTTTCTGAGTTAGCGTCGTTAATACGTATTTAACCCAGTTTGTGTATCTTGATGATGTTATAATACTTTATTTCACTTCACTGTGTTTAAATATCAAGTAATGGTTTCAGAATTGGTGTGTTACCCCACTTACCTACCGGTAAATACCATAGAAAAAAGTGTAAAATTAAAAAAACTAAAACACCAAGTACCGAGTGAAAAATTAAAAAAAGATTTTCATAGATAACTAGATGTTTAGTTGATGAATATAAAATAAAAATAAACATCTCTCTACATGATTACCAAAGGCACATAATCAACAAAGATCACGTAACGATACCTATACCTGGCGTTTACCGAAATTGTTTCCAATGAAACGATGATTACATTTCGCGGTCTCGTCAATTACAATATTTAAAGTAACCGTATAAAATCCATGCCATCATTATGACTGTCTTGCAAAAACAAAACAACAACAATAACCTATTCATTGAGGCCTTTTCAATGAGCCCAAACACGATACTTCTGCTGTTTGTTGGAATGTTACTTGGGTATCTTGGAAATTCCAGGTGTTGCTCCAGCATCAGTTCAAGGTTACTTTGTTCGTCTAATATCATGGAAGTAATAGAATACCAAATTTCGACTTGATCAGACCCGTGGAAGATGCTCACATCCCTTCATCAACCAGAAAATAGCTGATAATCTTCAGACGGCTGAGCTATTTTGATGAAACATGTCTAAGAACACTCCCGACTAATTGACCTGTCAAACAAAAAATCTAAATCGGTTCATCCGTTCGGGGGCTACGATGCCATAAACAGACACACAGACACGTCAAACTTATAACACCCCGTCGCGCGTCGTTTTGCGTCGGGGGTTAAAAATCGCATAGTTTTCTATAAATATTAGGTATATTGAAACAGTTTGTACTTTTTTTTAAATCTTTATATAAAGAGCTTTTTCGCTAAATGCGAATATGACACTCTATAGGTATACAAAGGGTTAACCATTAATTTACATTAGTGCATTTTACAGCTAGGTTCTGGGTCTGTTCTTCAAGGCGAACTTAACCATATTTATTGTAGGAATGATATTATCCGAAAATGGGTTGGAAAGGTTTATGTTATGCGCGCCAATTAGTGTTCTGAGCGATTGATTCCGGACACATCTCATCAAAATATGATACGTGTCCTCATCTTCGTTAAACGTGCTACAAACAGGTGATGTTAACTTTTTCATCATAAAACCAAATTTTTTGAGAGGGATATGTGCTGAACGAAGACTTAATAATATGGTTAAGTCCTCCCTGGTAACAAAACACTTGCCAATCCAGCTTCTAATTCCCGTCACTTGTCCCTAATGGTTCATTAGTAAACCAGCATCAGACAGCATCTGTCTGGCATTAATTTTGAAATGAACCTTTTTGATACAGCCGTTTTCACTTTTTTACTTTGTTTTTACTTATTTGTAATTTGTGTTTCACGAACTGTGTTCAAATAAACAGGATTCCTTCTTATTATTTTTTATTTACTATATACTTAGAGACAAATAAAGATGACTAATGTGGGCAAACAAAACATTAAATCACCAAATCACCTCTTTTGGACATCACTATTTGACTAAAAACAATTACATGTTTCCCTCCTCGGCTGTCTATTTTGTCATCTTGTATGATTTGGTAATAAATGTCCTCAATTTATATGTCACGTCATGGCCACGTCTCATTTATTTGGCAGTTAAAGGTTCTTTTGGCGCGTGGCCAAAATCAGAATTATCGCGTCTATCTTGGCTTTTTTCAATTCATTTCACAAAGTAAAATGTTAATCGCTGGAACAAGAAGGTAGGTAGAATTAAGTAGAGTCAATCTGATATAAAAAAATTGCGATCAACAAATCATTCTGTCAAGTGCATCTTTGGAAAGTCCAAGTACTTCGTTCTTCAATATAATAGGGTATTTTCCAATTTATTAAAAACTATTTTAATTTGAAGATTGGGATGAAATATGTAACAGAAAAACTAAAATAAAATTGATTTATATCCATTTTCTCAAATAATAACGATTAAAATCAAACACATTTTTCGTTATTTTGAATTTACCGCCAAAACGCTCCCGAAGATGATTTTTTATCACGTGACCATATGTGACGTCAACTTTGTGTTAACTAAAGTAGTTGTAAACAAGTGAATGTCGAATTTATAATTAACAAGATTTTTAATGGATAGAAAGTGGTATTACCGGTGTGCGGTGCCTCTGTGCACAAATACTTCTAAAACTGCGCCACACAAAGTATTTTACCGGTGGCGTCTAAACAAATCTGACGTCATTACCGGTGTGCGGTGCCTCTGTGCACAAATACTTCTAAAACTGCGCCACACAAAGTATTTTACCGGTGGCGTCTAAACAAATCTGACGTCAAGTGTGGTCACGTGATAAAAAGTCAATCATATGGAGCGTTTTGGCGGTAAATTTAAAACAACGAAAAATTAATTTGATTTTAATCGTTTTTAATTGAGAAAATGGATTAAAATTAATTACTTGCAATTTTTCTGTTAAATATCTCGTCCCAATCTTCTATTTAAAATATTTTTTAATAATTTGGAAAATACCCTATTATTAATCAACACAAAATAAACTTTCGATTTAGGTAGACGTATGTTAGACCACAGCACAAAAGTTTAAACTACGCATGTCAAATGCATGGCGGGCCATCAATCATCACTAAACAAACAAGTACATTATGTAGGTAAGGTAAGAACATTATAGGCTCCTACAGATAGGCCCGACGTGACCGTGACTCTCACAGAACAATTTCTATGAAAACTTCACGGAAATTGATGTGAAAAAGTCGTGTCGCGCTGGTCTGAGGGAGCCTTAAAAATAACGCCTAAAAAGATGTATGCACGACGACACAACAAGCTCCAGGTTTCCAGTATAAGCTTACTGCTCATTGTACGAGATCAGCTAAAACTGGTAATTTAAAGCTTGACAAGTCGTCAGGTTTACCTATTATGTGACCCAAAGTTGTTCAACTAGCAACCAAAAAGTAATCTTGTAAAGAATGCAGTCTGCAGCAGTATTGACAGAATTGAATCTTTTTCTTTCTTCCTTACTGCCAGTGGAAGAAAGTTCACAGTAGAACGTCACCATTGACCTTTTTAATAATGTAGGTATAATTAAAGTAAAGATATCACATGTTCTCTAAACTACAATGTGCATCCGAAGTTTGGTTTACAATAGTATCTAATAGAGGTATGAGGAACAGGGTGTAAAGTTCACTCATACTCTATTGAAAAGGGAGGATCCTCCGACCAGACGGGTGTTGTGTCTGGTGGGCAACTGCCCAACGCGCAACGGTTGATGTCGGGATGTTGTATCTATGCGAGTCACGCGGTAAACTCTGATTGCGCGATGCAGGATTTGTGTGACGTGAAGTCTTGCGTAGTTCGCATGTGGCATTGTAGATGGCGCCACATCACTTTTTTTGTTTTTTTTAGTCTTTGATTTTGTAGTTCGCATGTAGCGTTGTAGATGGCCGCCACAATAGTATCTAACTCAAATTAAAATTCGGGTCCAATAAGTTTCTGTGTTGCACACTTTTCTAACTCCTGCTCACTTTCTCAACACAACACCTTTGTTGTCGATGCCTGCCTAATGATTTGATGATTACTACTCAAGAGATGTCAATGAATTAATATTAGTATTTAACTTTGAGCTTGATGCCCAGTATACTGAACTTTTTGGCTGTGCGTGTACACAGACTGGATCAAAACTGCGTAGGTACTAGACAGACCATCTGAGTGTAATATTTTTGCCAACATTTTCAATTTTGATAAATCTAATTGTGTAGATTAAAAAAAAAATAGAAGAAATGATTACACTTAAATGAGTTTGGAAGGGAGTGAGTAAGTCGGTGTGTTTGTAGGTGAGGTGTATCTGGGTGTGTGCGTGAGTGTGTAGAATGATCATGTTTTATTTCTCGTGTGCGCACTGTCTAATTCAACTTGTAATATAACCTTCCAAAAAACGTAGGATGTTCTTAAATTATCCCAGGATGATAAACTTTTCGTTATTCCTATTTATTAATATTACTGTTAAGGTTGGCCTTCCCCAAATAAGTCTATAAAGAACGTCTGCGGGTATTTTTAAGGTTAAATTATTTGAAGCCAGACAAGATGATTTCAGGTGATCGGGGTCCTCAATCGAAGGGAATCCAGTGATTGGAAAATGGAGCTTAAGATCGAGAACGGGCGATAACATATAAAATACACCTTAATAAATTCTACTGTTTATTTATACAGAGAAGGCATAACGTCGTAACGTCAAAAAAAATATAGTTCAGCGAGCAGATGTTAATCATAACTTAACTTTAAGCAACCTTTATAAATAAACCTAAATATGTATTAAATATATCATAAGAAATCTCTCAGTACTGTTTTCAGCAGCTGCAAAAGTGGTGGTCCAAGTTGCAGAGCCATGTAGGCGAGGAGTGTCGCCTACATAGCTCTGTGGCGGCATCTACAGCGCCACATGCGAATTACGCATCACCGTGACATCACAAAATCCTGCATTGCGCAAGCAAAGTTCGACGCGCAACTAGCAAAATATACAATGTTCCAACATCAGTCGTTAGGCACACCAGCCACCGGTCCACAGCCCACCAGTCACAACTCCCATCTGGTCGGAGGTCTTGAAAAATTCACATTGTTACGTGCCCGAAGTATCTCTTCACACGATGTTATGTTTTGGCAGATTTTTGAGTTGTAAGCAGTCCTTAGTATAATACAGGGTGATTGGAAGATGGGTGCAAAGCTTTAAGGTGAAGATAGTATAGACAATTTAGAACCATTTAAGCCATTTAAGTATATCACATTCATTACAACGAACCGAGTAGGTACTGAAAGGTGCTATTGAAGGGTTCGTCAAGGTAGCTCGTGAAATTGCAGCGCTGTTTCATGTTGCGATCTTGTATATAATACGCGGGAACTTTGATAAAGAATGACTAATTTATAATGAAACAGCAATATTGCAAATAGATGCAAGTTTGGTGAAAAAATTGAGAATTCCTTCAAATAAAAATTTGGTGTTTCAATTTAGCGGGCTGAATTAAAGGAATCTCATTTGCGTCTCACAACCACCACAAGTATTTAATTTTGTACTAACATTCAGCACAAGGTAGGTATCTATATTAATAGTAATACCTGGTATTGACTATTAATCATAACCAACGTGAAATTTTTACGTTTGTCATGAAGTTAATCATTGTTAACTACTTATAATTCGTTATTTTTATCAGCAAATATTTTTTTATTGCTAAATTGGCCTACTCTTGACCTCGATCACGCCTAATGGAAAGCGATGGATAAGATATACAATGGAACGACCAAGCCCAGAACTGTTCTCTCTTGGTTAAAAGGGAAAAGAGAAGACTACCTCGTTGGCCCAGTGGTCGCAAGCGGTACTGATCCATACGTCATGTTCGTGAACGGGCGCCGCCAGTAGGGACTGGTCATCTCTTAGCTCCCACGGCTTATTTTAATTTCTAAATTGTTATTTTATTTTTGTTTTGTTTTAATTACGGACGCTTATAATGTACACGTCTTTTTACATCGTTCTCACATTGATAATTTCAACATAATGATGTAACCAACTGTTTGTAACAAAATCATGATTTTAAAAGAGTGTCCATGGAGTTTCTTGCCCGTTCTTCTCCTTATATAGGTACCTACGCTTTGGAATGGGCAACTAGCTTCATCTTTCTATCTCACCGACCTTGACAATTCAAAAGTGCCTGTAATTGGTTTATTTGAAATAAATGCTTTGACTTTGAGTTTGAGTACTGCAGAGCATGAGGTACTGGGTTCGGCAACTAGGTCGGGCAAAGTGTTGCTGGTTTTTCTATCTGGAATTTCGCAGTAGCAGCCCAGACTCTGGATTAGTGCCCAGTTGATGGCAATAGGCTCGGCACCTATTACATGGGATTTACGACTGGTGGGGATATTGACCAAGTGCGGATGGTTCCCTGCAGTACGACTGGTGGGGATATTGACCAAGTGCGGATGGTTCCTTGCAGTTCGACTGGTGGGGGATTGGTCAAGTGCGGATGGTTCTCTGCAGTACGACTGGTGGTGATATTGACCTACTGCGAATGGTCCCTGCAGTACGACTGGTGGGGATATTGATCAAGTGCGGATGGCTCCCTGCAGTACGACTGGTGGGGATATTGACCAAGTGAAGATGGTTCCCTGCAGTACGACTGGTGGTGATATTGACCTAGTGCGGATGGTTCCCTGCAGTACGACTGGTGGTGATATTGACCTAGTGCGGATTGTCCCTGCAGTACAACTGGTGGTGATATTGGCCTAGTGCGGATGGTCCCTGCAGTACGACTGGTGGTGATATTGACCAAGTGCGGATGGTTCCCTGCAGTACGACTGGTGGTGATATTGGCCTAATGCGGATGGTCCCTGCAGTACGACTGGTGGGGATATTAACCAAGTGCGGATGGTTCCCTGAAGTGCGTCTGGTAGCCCGGTAGTATAAGGGACATGGTGACGTCTTACTCTATGGAAATATATTTTCCTGGAATATTTCTACTAAGCTAGATTGAATAACATTTGTTTATACATTCTCTAAGATAAGGAATTGCCATCCAAGACAGGCGATGTCAACTTTATCTTATCGTTTAGAACAAATTGATTCAGATCATGATAAATATATCAAAAGCAAAAGATTATTTACTTTTACCGTACCGTACCTTCAGTCTTACCACGGGGCATCGTTTTACCCAGTAACTGGGTTGTGGAGGTCAGATAGGCAGTCGTTCCATGTAAAATACTCAGCTACATTTGGCAAGACTGGAAGCTGACACCAACTTAGTTGGGAAAAAGCTAAGCAGAAGATAATACCGTTTTCATTTCTTAATTCGAGAAGGAACACCGAAAGTAACACAAGACACACCATTAGGACTAGAAATAGGGACCAATTAGTTCAACCAGGCTTCAGACTGGCTAAAGTAGATTCATCCTTCATGGGGTACTGTTTAAAATGTTACAATAAAATACCTTCCCACATACTCCAATTGAATGAAACGAAATTTAAATCTTGTATAAAACGCACACTATGCAGCCATGCTTATTATAAGTTGGGGGATTACATCGCTGACAAAAATGCTTGGCTAAACGTTGCTTGTCCTGCTCCACAAGGTACCTTAAACTAAATTGAATAGCAATTGTAAACATTGTTGGAGCTGCTGAAGACTGTAAAAGCTAGATACATTTGCATTGTATAAATTCAACCTTTTAGTATTGTATAATTGCATAGCATATGTGTGAGCACTATGTCCTTACTATATAGCTAACATTTACAGGGTACGTCTTTCATTGACTTGAATGTGCCCTGGCAGCTGAGAGTATGTCATGCTCACTCAAATGTCTCGCTGGTGGTGGCGTGTGTGTTGGATCATTAAGTTCCCTTCAAAATGGTTGAGCTGAATGGTGCTGATCCATACGTCATGTTCGTGAACGGGCGCCGCCAGTAGGGTCTGGTCATCTCTTAGCTCCCACGGCTTATTTTAATTTCTAAATTATTATTTTATTTTTGTTTTGTTTTAATTACGGACGCTTATAATGTGCACGTCTTTTTACATCGTTCTCACATTGATAATTTCAACATAATGATGTAACCAACTGTTTGTAACAAAATCATGATTTTAAAAGAGTGTCCATGGAGTTTCTTGCCCGTTCTTCTCCATAGAGATCTACGTTTTGGAATGGGCAACTAGCTTCATCTTCCTATCTCACCGACCTTGACAATTCAAAAGTGCCTGTAATTGGTTTATTTGAAATAAATGCTTTGAGTTTGAGTTTTTTGAGTTTTAACACAAAGATCTGTCTTCAAATATGTATTTATTTATTATAAACACTTTATTGTACTTACACCACATAGTACAAAAAGTATAAACACACTATAATTATACTAACTGTTACCCAACCGAAAATGTATGATACCCGACCTCCTCGCAGGCTTCACCGCGGGGAAGTCGCGAGGTCGGGTATCATACATTTTCATCAAATACTTTTTTGGTAAAACGAACTTAAAATAATAGCAGATACCTTGCCATTACAAGGAGGGCAAAACAAACATAAAAGTGACATGATCAATCCAATCTATCTTTAGAAACGGCATCTTAAATCTTAATTTCAATTCGAGACGAACCAGCATGCGACATCATTCCGTATCGAAAGGGGCCAACTCGAACAAAAGCTAACATGAATGGAGAATAAAAATCCATTCCGCCCATTGTGGGTCCGAACGTGAGAGAACACAATGTATAGAGAAAATATACGGCCCATGACAAAGCACAGTCGTATAGCTAGAAATATATGCTGTTTGTTCTTCATTAGACATGGATGGTAGTTATTTAAAACATTAGACATGGCGCACACTATCCGACAGCTTGGCAACTACACGCAGGCGACAGGCTGAGCCCGATAATTTTCATAGATTTTGTTTCAAAAGACATTTGGCGTCAATTTGCAGAGTCGCACGCTAGACACACCGTGCTCGCTCATACCAGACGACTGTTGGATGTGCTTCGCATGATAAGCACCAAGGCAAATGCAACCAGAAGCTCCATATTCACTCACAAGATGAACAACACGGCTGTTTCTCTCGAATACTCAAATTAAAGTATCGCTACAAGACGTCTGTCATTATAACTAGACGCAAACGACAGCTCTACGTCCAGACAACGCGCCGCAACATGACGCAGATGCTACCGACATCTCTGCGTCAAGTTGCAGCGTCTAGACGCAGAAACAAGACACACAGTTTGCGCTGGCACGTAGTTGCCAAAATTGGAATGTGTTTTGTTGTAGATACTGCAATGGAGGTAAGTTTGCACGTCTTTGGACTACATAAAGTACCTATTGTGAGAGTTACAACTCTTCATCATTCAGACAAAAGATGGCGAAGTACACTTTAGAGGCTTTAAATACAGCAATTTATTTCAATAAGTAGTATTTTCACTAGCTAACTGCTAAGGAGACCTTTCATGGCTTCAAGGAGCAATGCGATTTAGAGATAAATCCGTTTAATTGTATCTTTCAAATTGTACAGAAGCAATTATTACCACATGCACATCTTGGGCAAAACGGAAGTAAACGAGTCTCCTGCCATCATCATCATCTATTTTGCTGGCCTAACATATTTTGTAATGATCCCACATTTAGAGGGAGGAACCTAACCTGCCACCACAGCAGTTACTTTTCCGTGAATAGTTCCCTGAAGATAACAGACACTTTTTCTCATTTGTTTAAGTTATATAACTACCTCATTATCATGCAAGAAAGACAATATCATAGAAATATTAAAAGAAGACACGTTTAATATAATAACACCAAAAAAATGCGAAAATAACTTGAAATAACATACGTATAATCAAAAGGCAAAAATGGCGAAATCTTAGCGATTTCGAACCCAATTCGCCACCTTATGTTACGAGTAAAAATAACATGCAAATTGCACACAATTTAAAGAGAAAAGAAACAGCGTTACCATCACCAAATAGGCCAGAGCTATGCCACAGCAGTTAGACTTAAGACTCCTCTAACATTCAAACTCGAGACCCTCGGAATCCGAGGTCACAAGGAATCATTGCCTTACCGCCGTGGTATACACCCAGCTTTTTTATTCAATAACAAAGCAAAGGACAATCAACTATGACATTAAAACCCAAAAATACTATCTCTAACATAAAATAACCATCACCGAAGTTAAACCCATCACCAGACCACTTAAAATAACCACCACCGGACTAAATGACCACCTACTTCCAACATAATTGTCCATGCTCTCCTTCCTGACGATGACCGAAGACATCTTGGTGGCATAGACAATACAGCTGTCTAAAAATGATGAGTGGGGGGCGACCACCAGGATAGGCGCCTCCTTTCGGCTAGCCTGCCTCCCACGGATGGTGATCGCCATACCGCCGGCCAAGTACGACATTTTCCCGATGAAGCATATTAACGGCTTCAGGGCCCTATAAAAATAAAATAATAGCAATTCAAATGTTGTTCTACAAGTCTTGAGACAGCCATTTCCCCCCGGAACTTACGGTATCACAAACGTTGCGTAATATGTTCGTTTTAGGATGCGTTTTGTTAAGTCACCCATACATATGGAATTGACGAGTTATTGCGGATTTTTAATTATTATTGTGAACGTGTCACGCCATAACACAAGTGATAAGTATATTTTCATCAAATAAGTATTAATTACCCTATAAATAAAATAGCAGAAGATAAAATAAGAGACAGTGTACAGGCAAATAGAGAAGGGGAATAACCTGGTTTTTCTGAAGCAGAATCTGCATAAAATAACCATTGATTGAAGAGCCGACAACTGACATTAAGCACCCCTAATCCTAATAACCAAGCAAAACAGCAAATAAGACTTATAAGTGTTAACTTCAGCATCTGTGTCTCATTTTGTGCCATCCTTTACAACAGACCACAGTCAGTGTTACTACTATACTCTTTTTAATTTGCCAGACCAAAATGACAGCTGTTACCATCGTTTAACTGTCATGTTGACAAATAAAGATCGATCGCAGCATTCATTTTAGTCCATGAAATTAAATTCAGATTATAAACATGTATCAATTATTGTCGGAAAATCTCCCACCTGGACATGAGATGCGTTAGCTTACCTGGAGTCTCTAAATAGACTTCGGACCCAGGTAGGCCGAAGCAAGGGAAAGCTGCTATGAATCTCCATTCACGAATGAATGCGCCCTGAAGTGTTTAAATGTGGTGCTGTTCCACATACAATAGGACAATTGAAGACTTTATTTCAAAAACCACCTTTGTCATAAATTCCATTTCTGAGTTAGTAACGCCATCTTGTAGAGGAATTTGTAAGCTTTCGGATAATATTTTATATTTCTTCAAAAACAAGTTTAGTGAAGAGAAATTTGCTTTTATTCGTTGTACCGATTCTTCATAAGTAGAATCGGTACAACGAATAAAAGCAATTTGCGTGGCGTAACTAACTCATACATGGAATTTTTAACAAAGGTGGTTTTTTAAATAAAGTATTCAATTAATATATAATAATAATAATATCTTGTCTAGTGTGTTCTGTTGCCTGCAAGTTACAGGAGCTGATGGATGCTACGAAGGACCCAAAATCATTGCCAAATTCTGGGCTGAATCTATCTGGATTTCCATCGACACGCTTAGAAGAATTACAGTCTTTACTCTCGGAATAAGCATGCATACTGTATTGTTTTCCAATCCACACTGCATTAACTATGGATTGCAAGCTTCCAAATGGCCTAATTCCTGAGAATGAGAACATTGACCGACGTGACACGAACTATTCTCCAAAAATCTCACTGTCAAAACTAAGGTGAAGTGAGCTGTCAAATAGTGTCAATTAGCTGGAATGACAGGTCACTTCAAGCTCATTTTTCCTACATTTAAATAGTGTGATGTTCATAAAATAGATCCGATGGAAAGTGATGTTGCCTTATTTTCACAGACCATATTATTTTAATTTGTAATTAATAATATAAAGGATAAATTAAATACAGAGTGGCTTTCTGTAGTTTATAACCCACCCTCGTGGGGAAAAAGGCGTAGGTTGTTGTTATTAAAAAAATCGGCAAACTAAGCAAAGGTCTTGGAATCATGCAACCTTGTTGTAAAGTTTTCAAAGCACTGTTTATATTATGTAGTTACATAAACTAAGAAACAAATAAAGTACCGCTATGTATTTTACCTGTCAGTTATACAAATGACTAGGTAGTTTATTTGACGCATGCAAAGGGTGTACACAGCGCGGCGCGACCTTCCCTAAGCCCTAACTTATTAATTTTATTGGTTGAAGCTTGCATACTAATGTCCAATAAACACGCTAATACTTTGTTACTTAATATTTTAGTCATTTCTAGTCGGTAGTTTTTTGCTGTGTTTAGAATTACGGTTTAGCACAAAATCTATAAAACATTTTTCCTTTCTGTGCCGGCCAGCTTTTCGGGTCTTGAAACCAAAGAGAAAATTCACTTTTTATCTTAAAAATACGTTATCAATATGTGCGTTGAAGAGCTTTAAAAGATTGTTCGCACATACATGTTAACCACACACAAAACTTAGAATACAGTTACTTTGTTAGATAATATGTCCTTCACGTATACCGTTTGTCACAGTGCAAGATAGTGGCTATAACAACTATGAGCAATTAAAAACCATACTCGTCTTTACAGGGATGACGAAAATCATCGAAGAACGTGGTGATCGATTTTTGTTTTTATGTACAGACGCCAGCACATCAAGTTATCCCAAACTGTAAAATTTTCCTAATTGAACATGAACCTTATTCTTTTGTAATAAAGTTGAACTATCAAAGAAATTTGACAGATTGGAGTAGATTGATGTGCTGGCTTCTGTACTTTTAACATCTCTTGCATGCTGACAATTTATGTTGTACATTCCTATTGTGCTCATGTTTGAACAAATAAATGACTATCATAACTATTCATGACTTAAATCGAACACTTACGGTCTTATTCATAAAAAGTTATCGAACATCTAAACAGTTGCTAAAGTCTGGTTTTCAAAAAGTGTTATTCATAAACGCATTTTTGAGCACAAACGTTCTATAACCCTACTATAAAATTATCGAAGCCAGAACCCTACTATAACAGTGTTTTAAGGAATAAATGGCAGAATTCTAAAGCAGCTGATTGATTACAAACAAAAAGACATTTGACCATTTGACGTACAAGAATATTGACACACAATCTAATAATGTGTGTCACCAAATGTAAAATTTTCAAGCAACAATGACAGATACAATTTCAAATTATTTGTCAAATTAACAATGACATCACCGCATCAGAAGTGTCGAAACTGTATTACTACTACTATTAAATGTACAATAAAATTTTCAAGCAACAATGACAGTTACAATTTCAAATTATTTGTCAAATTAACAATGACATCACCGCATCAGAAGTGTCGAAACTGTATTACTACTACTATTAAATGTACAACACAACAAGTATAAGTTTACAGACTGGCAATAAATTAGACAGCATGATAAAAAATAATAAAACAATAGTTGTTTATGACCAATGACCTACTAGCCAAGAGCCTCGACCGCAACATGTAAAAAAATGTCGTTAATCAGCGGGAGATATTCTTTTACACAAGTGCGTGCGCAGGCACAGGTGTACTCTCTCTTCAGTTGCTCTCGTAGTCCGATGGGACGGCAATCCGACAGGACCGGGGACAAATGCGCAGGATCCGCCCTGTCAAGGAGTACTACTGTCGGTACAATAAGCAATACTTCTGGACAGGACGCGTATTTTGAAGCAGGTATCTTCTCTAGAAGCCTGATTGCTGATAGCTTGAACCCAAGTAACGACACTTTGCGCTACTTTTTAAGGTCCCGTAGCTAAATGGCAAAAACGGAAACCTTACAATTTCGTCTTGTGCGGCTGTTCGTCTGGATCACACAGCCATCTTACTACAGAAAACACTTTCTTTCCAATTTTCATCGACATAAAGCCAAACGGTGCCAATGCACTTTACAGATTAAAATTGGAAAGCTATTCTTTGCACCGCTAAACAATGGTACAGTGAAATACAATGTAGTAATAAACATGAAACTGAATACATTAATATAATTAAAGGAAGCTATAAATCATATCTTCACCTACTTGACAACTTTACGTCGAACCTCCAATGATAACGGTAAGCGCAATTTTGTTCTGAGACAAATAATGAAGTATTTTTAAAGTATAATTTCACTTGTTACAATAAAAATGTTTTACGAGCTTTTGATAAAATGTAGTCCAACTTGTACCGCTATCATTCTATTTTATTACTCGATTTATTCTATGTAAGTAGGTTTATAATGAAATTTTTGGCAACCACTTTTCGCTCTCTAGTGGTTTTGATTTTTTTTATCAAATCCTACTAATATTATAAATGTGAAGGTTTGTATGTTTAGATGTTTGGATATTTAGATGTTTGTTACTCAATCACGCAAAAACGGCTGAACGGATTTGGAAGAAATTTGGCACACAGATAGTTTGTAACCTGGAATAACACATAGGGTACATTTTATTTATTTGTTAAATGCACAATGTACACAACCATATTTATACGCTAGGCTTAAACTAGTGAGTACATGACCCTGTTAGGGCGCAGCAAGATAACTTAAAACAAACTTATATCTAGCTTTATACATAAAAAAAGAATAATATTATAATTAACACACGCATATTAATACCAACCTATTAGTGTCCCACTTCAGAGCAAAGACCTCTATTCAAACAGAGAAGGCACAAGTTTGACCACCACGCTTGCTCAAGAAGGGTTGGTAGTTTGAGTTCCAGATTTACCATAAGCATAACCAGCCTATAATGGGAAGTGCTGGAACATAGGCTTCCTCTCAGTGAGAGGGAGTGGGCCGTATTCTACCACGCGGGCTCAGAGTGGATTGGTAGAAGCCCCATATCTTCGGTTTCAGACTTATCTATACTAAAACTGACGTGTCTGTTTTTAATGTGAAAATAACAGGACAGGGCAGGGGTTTATTAAATGCATAATGAAAGTATGTAAAGCGTCGGTAGGTAATTGCAAAAAAAATAAAAATAAAAACGGTCTGTCCGGCTGTCTATTTTTTCCGGCTAATTATCGAAACGGCGCTATCGATTTTGATGAAGTATGGCATGGGTTACTTCGGAGCCTGGTAAAGAACATAGGCAACCTAATTAAATTACTTCCTAGGAAGCGATCGTTTACTATAATCCCAATTAAAAAAAAATAAGAACCTACACTGCTTTAGAGATCTTTTGGTGCTCGAATGACGTTGACAGGCGGGCAATGTTGGTGTAAACCACATGAGTAACTAACCGGGTGTAAACATCGTGAAATTCTATTGAAAAAACAAGACGGCGACCTTAGTTCCGATTGAGGCCGCGCGCCAAAATATCCTCGTACAACTTAAATGTCAGTGTCAGAAACGTAATCATACCTACTTGATGATTTCGGCTTTAAGCTTTCTAATACCTTGCATTATAACCTAGGTTTTTGCTGTTAAAGTAGGTACGTAGTGCCTCTTGTAGGTATCCTACACATTTTTTTAAATTTATTTAGTTTAGGCCATAGTTTAATTCTTCTACGACTGAACTTTATTTATTTTTGGGTAGGTCTATCTTTCATGCGAGTTTAATCAGAGTTTTATTTTAATATTTTTATAATGCAGCAGTAAATCAGCAGAGGTTATCAGGTAAAGTCAGCGACAAAATAAATCATAATAAATAGCAGCAAAGTTTTTTTTTCAAGATTCATTCACGGCTTAATTTTTTGCATGTGCAGTATACAGAAAAATATGCAGATTATACCACTCTTATTTTCGTATTATAACCGTTTTCAATTCCAGACTTTAAAACTACGTAGCTACCTAGCAAATTGTTGCATAAAAAACTGCGCTATTCTTTCAACAACGTCACACTCACCACAGACAAAAAAAAGCCCACAAAAACATTTGACACAGTGTAGTCAAAGAAACCAGTATGAGAAACAAATACCTACACTATGGCTTCCACTGACGTAAAGTAACGGTGTCAAGATGTTAG
Organism: Antitype chi; assembly: GCA_947359405.1. Lineage (NCBI taxonomy): Eukaryota > Metazoa > Arthropoda > Insecta > Lepidoptera > Noctuidae > Antitype > Antitype chi. The sequence goes on from OX375823.1 coordinate 2,581,469, forward strand.
TACCTATAGAACTCGCGGTCGACAAGATCTGACGACTATGAAAAATAACTTACAAAAGAATTAACGTTATTAATTACTGGTTTATTAGGTTATGAGTGTGCTGCATTTTTGGGCCTATATTTCTTGGAGAAAATTATTGATTACAATATTTTGGGTTTGAGAGATGAAAGGCCCTTTATTATTAATGGTAATGGTGAGAGGACTTTGCCCACTAGTGGGATGATGGAGGTCTAACAGTTAGGTGCCACCTCCACGGGTGAGACAATTGCGGTTGCGGAGAGAGTCTCGCCGTGCCATGAAATTCTCGCCGTGATGACATCGCCATGTGGAGATTGCTCCATACAGTTTGTATTGAATTTGATGTCACGGCGTGCGTAAGGTAGGTACCACCGCGAAACTCTTGCTCGTGTAGATGGCTCCCCAGTAATAACGGCAAGAGGTATCTGTCAGATGCTTAAGATGCAATTAAATGAAAGGTGATGATTTTTTTTCCTTTTTTACAATTCAAATGTGTCACTTTATCAATCTTTGAATAATGATGATAATGATTAGAAAAAAGTAAGAAAAAATGCATTTCTTTTTAAATATATTCGCCTAAAACGCAGTTATCAAATTTAAGTTTTATATATCTACGTTGCAAGAAATATCATCACTATCAGTGTAACGATTGATCCCAACATTTTAAATTGGTACTAATGTGACACTAAGTAACTGCTGTCGGCGGCTGTACTGTAATGTCTATGTATTTAAGGCCAAGGGAGAGTTTGATGAGAACTTAATGTTGGTTAGGTACGTAATCTTTATGCCCTTGTAATCTCAAAAGTATCTCTCTATCATCCCCATAATAAGGATCCATTGGTAGCTTGCTGTCCGGTAAGGACCAAGCCCGGGTCGACGGCGCGTTGTGTTCCACGCGCGCCTCAAAGAGATGTCAGCACCAATTGTGGGGTCCACAAGGGCCGATGCCTGCCAGGGGTGCGGGTTGTTCGAAAGAGATACCGCGGCCCCTGGCACACAGGCAACTGAAGGAACACGGGTGGGTTTTAGTCAGTAAAAGTCTGACACGCCCTACCGCTCCACCCAGAGCGGGAGAAGTTATTTGATGATTTCCCACCCAAAAAAAAAACCTATCTAGCAAAACCTCTGCGCTTGCTGGCAGAAACGGTCGCACGGCCATGGTTACACCACATGTTACACTACCGAAAATGTATGATTATTTGAAATGCCACCGTAAAAGCTTCTTCAAACAGGTGAGATGCGACCATAGAGGAGAGTAAATATATCGAGTATAGAGAGACCCCTTCCAGACTTTTTTGACAACCGCTAATATCAATTGATCTGACAAATAAAAAAAAGGACATCAGAGGGGCAATTCTTGTAATTTTAAGAACATTCACAGTCTGATCTCAGTGTCAATCTGTCAAAAATACCTCGATTTTCCGTACATTTTTGACATTTGATTGTCGCTGAGATGAAACTGCAAATAGATTTTGAACGTTTTTAAATACGAGAATAGGCCTTCTGGAGTTTGGTTGGTAAACAAAACTTCGCGGCCATCTTATCATATTTTTCAAATTGTCAAACAAATAAAAATAAGAAATAAAAAGAAAATTCATTAATAAATAAAATATATTAAGAAATAAAAACAAAACAAATAACAGTAACAATTAGTTTTTTTTTTTTACAGAATTAGCTGAATTACACTCGGAAAGCGCATCAACGTCGGGAAAGCCGGAGTTGACAATGGCCGAATGTCGATAGTGCCATTTGTTTGACAATTTGACAATTAAGATAAGATGGCTGCCAAGTTTTGTTTAACCACCAAACTCCAGATGTCGCTGTTGTCTATGGAAATTGATGACTGGTTCTAACTGTCTCCCTGGACGCGACACTCGTAGAACAATTTCCATGAAGTTTTTATAGAAATTGTTCTACGTGAGTCGCGTCTGTTTGTAGGAGCCTTTAAGTTGTTTATCACCATGGTGTCTAGTGAGATAGGGCCCTAAGCCTTATATCTCACTAAGACTCCATGGTGGCGCAACAGTGATCGCAATGGCAGCAAAATATACACAGCTTTTTATGGGGCGATCTCACCAGGCGTCATATCGGTTGCGTAACCACATCATACATTTTTCGGCGTATAACCGCGGTTGCGCAACCACTGGTGTCCTAGTGAGATAGAGCCTGTAGGATAAAGAGACAAAACTTCGTGGAACTTATGTACGCTTTGATCTGTCAAAATTTTGCCACGATTTTGACAGATCGAAGCGGTTTACGCGATGTTTCGTCTCAGTGTATCTTACCATAAGTAACGCAATAAATACACATGGACTGTTGCTAAAATTCAATACCACTCACAAAACTTAGGGAAAAAACTATTATGAGCACAGGAAACTACCTAGTTTCCTACCTAAGTTAGCTTATTCACCTACCTACTACGTACTTTACCTTACGTACTTTTTAACATTTTACGTCAGCTTCACGAATAGTTTTAATTAAAGTGGTATACATTTTTTTAACAGGAAGATGCAGGATAATGTCATATTAAATTAAAGTAATTCAAGTCACAAGGATAAATTAAAATTAAAACTCGCGGGTTTCAGATAAGTATTCGTAAATTTTGATTCAGAAGAACATACAGATTCATAGGTACTTTTAAAAAAATCATGGCGATTGCCAAGAGATTTGGGGTTTCTCAAAATAGCCTCTACAAATGACGGTACTTATATGTATGTAGTTAGCTGCACATCAGTTGTAACACTACGAAAATCGCCCTTAACGCTACGACATAAAAGTGCTGTCAGTGTCAATTTCTCCTCATTGATGAGCTATCCTCACATGGAAGGGAGCGGAACGGGAAAGGCGTATGGCTAAGAAATAACCGTCGCTCGGGTCGATCGTACCAGTTAAGCTACGCTAGCCTTGGTTGATCACGGAAATCACGTTAAACCGTTAGCGATCTTTGACAGTCATTACGACTCGTCAGAAGTTCGAAAGTCTAACAACCAGTCTTACTAAGGAGTATCGGATTACAACGTAAAAACTGGATCTCGGAGGTCAGATAGGTAAAATACTCGTACGCAGCAGTAACCAGCTAGACTGGAAGCTGACCCCAACATAATTGGGAAAAGTATGGGCAGATTGATAAGCTATCTATTCTCACACAGTTCCTGCCGAAGCGAGACAAGAATTAGTAGGAGGGAAGCCAAGAGACTTCTGTGTATTACAGTCAGTGCTAAGAGACGTAATCATCATCATCATTATGTCAGCCGAAAGACGTCCCCTACTGAGCATTGGCCTGCCCCAAGTGTCGCCACATCGACCGGATAAGTGCTTCTCGCTTCCAGCGTGTACTTGCGACCTTCATTAGGTTATGGGAAAGACTTACTTATTAGAAAGCAATGATGGATACATTTTAGAACCGTAAAACCAGATCAAAGTCAAGCAGTATTGGATTCCAAGACTAGTAATAATAATTTATCTGTGACATATCTCTCTGCAATGTATAACTTAAGCGGCAGTGGGCAGGGCATAATAGCCGATTGGGTCGAAAGTTTCTGGAGGGGCGACCGCGTACCGGAAGACGTAGACTTGGAAACCGTGGGAGGGTTGGACCAAGGTGGACCGATGACGATGCGATGGATGCGGGAAGCTTAAAATCGGGCGAACTGAACGACGATCTCTCAGCAATTAGCAATCCTGTGTTGTCTTTGAGAGGTGTTAAAAGTACCTACTGCGGAAATCACAGATCTTAATTGTCTTAAGTACCTGCCTATTGGATACTTCCGTTGTCTCAGCAGTTCTTACACAAAATTTAAAATGTTCTTAGCCTAGTTTGCATGATACTAATTTTACGTAGACTGGGAAATGGGACCAACAGCACTACAGAACAATTAAATATAAATACACACGGCTACACACCAAGCTATACATTTCCAGTTTACGCTGATCTCGCACTGTACGGAAATCCTATACCACGCGAGATCAGATTATACTAGAAATGTAGAGCTTGATGTGTAGCCGCGTGTACCTTAGATATTCAACAATATTTTTATTTTTCTTAGATCATCATCTACCTAGTCTTATATTATTTACATTGGGCGACTGCCTATCTGACCTCCACAACCCAGTAACTGGGTAAAACGATACCCTTAGTAAGACTAGTTGTGAGAGATAATTACAGAAAGATTACTTAATTAAAGATCTACAAATGGCAGCCAGGACCAACGCCATAACCTTTTGTAAGTATCGATTTTCCTGTAGGTATCTATCCCATTGATACGTTCATGCCTTCTCTGTACGAGAAGAGGCCAGTAACAGGCTGGTAATTTTTCCTCATCAATATATCCGTGACCTTATGTACCTATACCGACGGATAAGAATTTGCTAGTAACTTTATTTCTCCTAGCTCCATGTGAGTTTAGTATGGCTTCCTTCGGTAAATGTTGCAATTTTGTCTTGTGTGGTTATTTTAAGCCAAATAAAAACCTTGGGTTGTTTGTTTTATCATCCTGTGTATACGTTTTGTCGTTCATTTGTTAATTAGCTTCACAATTCGCAGGGACTCCTGGGACACAGAACTCTTCTCTTTAAACAGTGGTTTTTATCCACCACGCAGGACATGGCGGTTTGGTGGATGTTAAATGCTTCGATTTGTTGGTTCTAGACCATGCGGGATATGTCATATGCACGTTGAGACAGTTCATGTTTCCACTTTATCACAATTTTCCACCTTTATCTTCTTTTACGCAATAAAAGTTAATGTTTCGGTTAGAAGTAAGCCAGACAGCAGGTGCTTGCTTGTAGACTTGCCAGGGTGCGTCATACCAGCATTTACATAATAGTAAAGCGTTGAAGCTTTTTATGCCCCCACTGCCGCATTGTGTCTCCTCTTATATCGCTGAAGCAAAAAGTTCTACATACACTAGATACTAGTACCTTTTTTATGATGACCTTAGAATTATTTTAGAAGTAAACGGTTACTTTTAAGAAAAACCTTTTATCATGTTCCTATCCGATATGTATTGTTTGGATTCTAATTTGAAAAAAAGGCATTTAGGAACAGGGGTCCACTCTTTAGTCAGATAAAGAAGATACGAGGTCAAAACAAGTGACATATTCAACTTTTCGAACGGGTAAATCACATCGTGCGTAAAGGGAACTGTCAAATCATGTTGTCATTCGTTCTTAGTTCAAGTTTCGAACTAATCATATGATTAGCCCGAAGTTACGGACGTCGGACTTATACCCGACGTCCGTAACTTCGGCCAGTACCTACGTCGGACATCGTGCTTAAGCAGTGGAAGTCTCGGAAATCCCCCAGCCTTTAAATGAAACCGTTTCGTATGAGAAAAAATTCTGAAACCGATTACACTCCAAAGAAAATATTACTTAAATTTCCGTTTTCAATACCATTTTTACGAACATCTACATAGGTATGTAGGTACTGCAGTCATCTAGGCACGTGCACGGAACACTGCAGTTGGAATTAATGAAACTTTGAAGCATCCAGACGTTTGTTTCGAACTACAGTTTCAAATAGTTTGTACTTTTCTGTGGCTGAATTGTGCTAATCGCTCATTTGGAGATGTTACTACATCAGCTATAACTTAAAAAAACATTGTACCTTATGTATGATAGGGTCGTATCATACTTATGGAACAATATTTATGAGAATAGAATAATTTTATTAGTATTATATGACCACGATTCAGACATGTGAAAGAAGAAAGAAATGTGCGTTAGAAATAAGGGTCATAATCGAAAAATTTATGTTATCAAGATTTAGTAGAAATTGTACAAAAAAAACCTATTCAAAACTTTCTAACCTTAAATCAAAAGAGTTTTAATTCAAAGGGTATCATCCCCCAATCCTTACGTACAAGGGCACGATATCTTGCAATCTCGGTAAATTGATGCAAGTAGATGATAATAATAATATTAATCGTTACTAAAAAAATGAGTTAAACACGTCCCTAAGAGGTTTTGAACATGACCCTTAATACTATATGGATTAAGGATCATTACGATTTGGCAAAGTAACTAGGTATGACAATCATTAATTTTTTTTCTTCAAGATTTAGCAAAAATCGTCAAATTAATTGTAACACAAAAACAAATTGAAAAATGTCACGATTTAAGGCGTCCGTATACAGGCGCGACGACAGCGCGATGCGACTCTAGTAAAACAATTTCGATGAAAACTTCAAGGAAACTGTTCTACCAGAATTGCGTTGCACTGTCGCTTGGCGCCTGTCTGCCTTGAAATTATGAAAGTAAGACCAAAAACTATGTCCTTCCTTATTTCACATAATTTACTTATATATTTAGTGTTCGTATTTAAGTAATTTCAAGTATAAGTAGAAGAGGCAAGACTTAGAAGTTGAAATAAACCAATACAGCTAACTCCTCATTAGGATTCAAACAAGCTCTCTAAATACTTGGTAAGGAAAAAACACAATGTGCACTAATTTACTGTGACCATCACTCAATAACACCGTGAAGGCTAATTCATGATTCTGCATATTAATTCATGCTCTACTTAAATAGTTGTGAGCGCCAAAACTTATGCCAAAAAATAAGAAGAATGGTGCAAGTGTGCCGAAACGAGTTGAAAGAATAATTGTCCAACATACCTATGAAATAAATCATTTAGAAATATGTGCAAGAGAAAAAAAAGCTAGCGGCAAGCATGCTACAAACTGCAAGCGAAAAACAGCGTTTCAAATAAACAACCATGCGACTGTAGACCTACGTCCTATGAACGGCAACCGCGCAGTATCCGCTTTGGCAACCACGCTAGGTGCATCGAGGCAGACGATGGCAATGGCGTCGAAGAAGGACGAATGTGGCGCGATAACCACCACTGGCGCTTCCCGTGGGTTAGATGGCACATGATGGCGCCCCCGCACCCTCACACGATGGAACCCAGCAGCGACCACCACCAATCGGATTAGTGACAAGATTGAGAAGCGAAGTTTGCTGTGGAATAAACCTTATTGTTATGGAGGTGGAAATGAAGGACATGTTAGTAAAAGAGTAAAGGCTCCCACAAACAGGCACGACGTGACAACGCGACGTTACTATCTACTAATCGAAAAAATAAATGAAAACATCATGGAAGTTGTTTTACAAGAGTCACGTCGTGCTGTCGCGTCGCGCCTGTCTCAAGAACCCTTAAGTTATCCTAAAGCCCCAGTAGAAAAACATGCATTTTTAGATACATATAAGTTTTTGACAGACAGAATATTATGACAAAATATTGTGCACCATAAGATAGGTTGGAAATATATAAGCAGAAAAAAGGGAAAACCGTTTAATATTGTTTTAATCTTAATAAACCGTCGTGGTACCGATTCTAACGACCGTGCCAACAGTTGTTGGGTGACTGAGCACTGAGCAGCTCGTATTTTTATCAATATCAAATCAACGTAGACCCAGTAAGAGATCCTTAGGATCATCATCATCATCATTTCAGCCGGAAGACGTCCATCGCTGGACATAGGCCTCCCTCAAACATCGCTACTGGGAATAGGGTATTTTACTCGAAATGAGAAAAAGTCTAAAAATATATTATTGAGATAGCGTAATTGACTACACGCTAAGGGCTAAGGACACCCCCCTTAACGAGTAGTCACTTAGTTTTAAGATTTTAAGACCTGGCTGGAGGCCTTAATTTATTGAGGCAGTCACGGGCATGTCCAGTTAAGCAGCCGACAACCTCCTAGGTTGAAATGCGAGATGTCGTTCCCAAAAAAAAAAAAGTTGAGCTGTCAAAACGAAAGCCATTCATACTTTTAGTGTGTTACGCAACTACCGCGCGGTTCTGTGCTTCTTGCATCCAGCGGATTCACACGGCCTTCACAATATCAGATCCTTAGAATATGAATCAGAAATCAAAAAATCATTTGTTAAGTGATTTCGAATCTTAATAAAAACACGAAAATAACTTGCAAACACAATCACTTTGTATGAGAAAGTAGCGATCTCACTAAGTGAAATAGAAAGTGTTGATTATTCATTTATCTACATTTGAAAACAGACGATGTCTGAACGTGAACGCGAAATACATTTAAATTAGAAAATCTAACATTTTAATTGAATATTGAATTGGTTTCATTTGGATGTACTTTACCCTTAAAGGATCACTCGTGTGTCTATCGGTCTGTCACAGCCAATCTCCTTCGAATCAATTGGCTTGATTGGTCCTACTAGACCAATTAAACGCGATAAAAAATCGCCCATGTGAACCTGCACCCTAATTTCGTAACGCACGATCAAGCATAATCTGAATCATTTTGAAACAGATTGCTAATCCATTGCTTCATATGTTCGAAAAATGTGTCTGCTCAACAACGTAAATAACGCAATGAATATTGTTGAACTGTCAGAATGAAACAAATTATGATTGATCGTGTGTTACGCAATTAGGGTGCTGGGCTAAGATTCTGGTAGACCTCTCTTCCGTTAGCGGAGGACATTCATGAGGAATTCCACAAGAAAAAAGGCATCATGCAGCTTCAACCAGACAAGGCTAGCTGACTGAGTCGGGAGTAGATTCATCATCATGTCATTAATTGTCCAGACTTTTCGTTAAAGGTAATGCTAATGTTTTGCAAAATTAAATTTAAATTTAAATGCAAAAGTAAAATGGGTACTGAAAAAAGGAAGACAATGTTTTCGTGATTTTTTAACGCGACGATTTTTTATCGCGTCCTGGATATTTGACACTTTTTTTGTCACAAACAAAACGCATCGCCGTTTTGTTTGATTCTCAATGTTGGGCTCAGTACAGAGAGTTCAAAACACAATGCGCGATAAAAACCGTCGCGTTATTTTTCTTTCCGTAACAGCGTGTGTGCTTATGTTTTTTTGTTCGGTAGTTTCACTTGTTCCTCACGGACCGCATTAAAAACTGCGCTCGCGCACGCACGCACAATCGTGTGAATGGAAGCCAAATAAAAACGAAAGCAATGTACCGGAGGATTCTGAATTAATTTGAGTGATAATATGAATGTATGTGTAGATACCTACATAATATCTATTACCTACTTAATATGTATAGACCTATACATATGTAAGTACCTAATACATACATAGATAATCAAAACACACCTATGTCTTTTGATTACTTTATCAGTACCTATATCGGCTATTGTTATCTAAAGATGATATTTATGAATGATTCACGATGCCAAAATGTACTACTAACAATGACTAATACATAATTGCAAAAAAGCGTCTCATCAGTTTTATAATAAACCCTTCACTTTTGGTTGGCACCTACCTAGATCCGTTGCCCGTTCTTCTCCATAGACACCTAAATTTTAGAATAGACAACTTCAATTTGCTGACTAACTAACCATCTTGGACAATTCAAATGTGACTGTTAATTATTTAATTTAAATGCTTTGATTTTGAATTTGATATAAATTTAACACTGAAAGATTTTTATTCCCAGGCCCAAATTAGTATTCTTAACATGTTACTCATTGGCATAATAGTCTATTACCAGGAATTTACTCGAGAGAAATGGGCGAATCGACACTTTTAAAGAACATAATTATTATTTTCTGTAGGCGATAAGCACGAAGTTAATTTATTTGAGGGCGAATCTACAACTCCAGAAATACGCATAAAATTCAAAACGTGTATTATTAGGCAATTTGCAAGTTTTGAATTCTAAGCAATATAGTTTAGGTAAAATTGTTTTTTTCTTACTTGATAATTATAATAGGAGAAATCGAACTAATGTAATTTAGTTTATTGTCTAATATGCCATTGCCAAAAACCATAAAATAATTCGTAACGGATACGGAAATGCCAATTTATTACATAAAGGTCGACCGGTCAAAACTGTCGCACTGTCAATTTGGCGACCTTATCGAAGCTAAGGCCTTATGTGATTAACAAACTCTACGGTTTTCTTCCTTCGGAAGGCTTTTACGTAATTCAATTAGAGTAAGGTACGACACTAGTTTGGTGAAGTTTGAAAGTAGAACCTATATCTACTGACCCACTTATGGAATTGTTTGAACTCTATTGGTGTACAGTCAACACAAAAAAGAAATAGCGCGAAGATTTTTTTTTTTTATTTTTTTTTTTTTTTAACGTTGCCCCACACTAGGAATTTCTCCTGTATTGTGGGTGCGTTTACAAACATTTAAACTCACATACACAAACAGCCAGACCCGGAACAACTACTTGTAGGTCATACAAATATTTGTTCCGTGCGGGAATCGAACCCGCGACACCCAGCGCAGCAGTCAATCGCTTAACCACTGCGCCAACTGTGCTGTCAGAATGAGTGAATATTTGATAAAGCTGTTGCACGGCCCAACTCCCAAACAACATAATGAGTATTTCACCATGAAACTAAACGCGGTCAGCACTTCTAAACCGCGGTCAAAAGCTGTCAGTATATTTCACAGCAATTTTGACACGCGTACAATTTCATTAGTGAAATTCGCCCTTAGAGATTTAGCCATCACACTAATTGCATAACACTGTAACACTAACACACCATTAATCAGAATCTGAATAATTTTGAAGAATATTGCATTTCCATTACTTCATGGATCAAATATCACAACACGTAACATCGTTACTTGAAATATTGACAATCTGTCACATATTTTTTTTTAATTTTAATGTTTTTATTTTCAAAGCATCATTGAGTTTCAATAAATAGCAAAGAATGTGCGTGCGTGATATGGATGGAATGGAGTTATGGAACTATGGTGAAGTGTCTTGACGCTGCGAAAGCGTGCGTGATCCATCGTCGCCCGTTCGATGTCCAAATGCAGGACATGATCGAATTATTATTTTTTTACTGTTGTATGGCGTTCCACTGTGAAGATAAATAAAAAAATCGTCTGTTCAACAAATAAATAACGCAATTAATTTTAACTGGCAAAATGAAAACCATTCTTACTGTCAGTAGGTACGGTACGCAATAACCTCTATAATAAATATTTTTTGATTGCTTCGATTGCCTCGATCCTAAATTAGTTTCTATTTATGAATACTTTCTTGTGAAGCGAAACAGTTTGAGCGTCATCCAACATCCGTCTATTCCCTGATGCTTTGCAGCCAACGACTTTATCCTACGACCTTCGAGATAATTGTGTAACACACTCACAATAAAAAACCTATGCGCAATGCAATAAATTTGATGATTTAACAATATTCATTGCGATATAATGACGTTGTCAAGCAGACGAATTTTTCAAACTTGTGAGGCAATTTCTTTCAAAATCCTTCGAATTGTGATATGACGAGTGATACGCAATTTGGGTGTTTCTCTCCGTTTAACAGACAATTTTCTGATCATTTTATGTTGCAGGAAGACGTTAGATATGAGACATTTGATCTCCGGTATACATTTCAATTACAAGAATGAAAGACTATGCAGGTACGGAGGTACCACTGTTAACATAGTCTCTTCAAAGGTAGGTACTGAATTGTGGTATAGTGAGTGAATAAATAGTACAGTTGGTTGAGGCTGCTCTATGTAGGTACAGACGCCAGCACATCAAGCTATCCCAGACTGTCAAATTTTCCCATTTGAACACAGTACCTTATTCCTTCGTTATAAAGTTGAAAAACTATCAAAGAAATTTGACAGATTGGAGTAGCTTCAGCTTGATGTGATGGCCTCTGTACAGGGTGGCACAGACATTAACGCACAAAGTGTAACCATAAATTCATCACATGATCAGTTATCAAAATAAATTCGCTGTTACACATACATTTGTATACATACATTTTAACCGCGTAGGTATTGTACTTTTCTATGAAACAGCTATTTTTTTACTACTGACGAAAAAATTGTACACAGACCAGTCTAGCACCCGATAAATACTTAAATAATAATTCATCATACCAACTTTTGCAAACTCTATAATTAGCTCGTAAGATATTTTATTTCGACAAAACAACATTAATTGCACAAATAATGTACTTATCGTGACTCGTACAATTTAGTCTTATTAACTATTGCTGTATTCTCAAAACAATGAAATTTTCTGACGTTCATTTCGAACAGTTGGCCGCCATGAACCAAGGTGAAATATGATGAAAGATGTCGGCTTCGGTACTTAGGTATATTAAAAACCTGCAATGTTTGTTTAAATTCTAATATGACGTTTGGAGTCCAAAGGGAGTCCCATCATCATCATCATGACGTTTGGGCTATAGCTAGAGGTTTCAAAGAATTATTGGCAAGCCAGATGTAAGTGGAACCGCTGGAATGGGAGGCCCTAGAAGGACTAGTCACCTTATTGTTGATGTTCTTCAGAAAGGTCAAGTGCGTATATGAGCAGCACCCTAATTGCGTAACACTCGATTAATCGTAATCGGTTTCATTTCGACAGTTCAACAATATTCATTGCGTTATTTACGTTGTTGAGCAGACACATATTTCGAACATATGAAGCAATGGTTTAGCCATCTGTTTCAAAACGAAACAGATTATGATTAATAGTGAGTTACGCAATTAGGGTGCAGATGTATGAACGGAGACAAGCAAAAGGAGTATGTAAGAATCACAACAGATAGCATTCTGTAGTTTCAGCCTACAGAACATGGGTAAAAAGCGTGAGATTATTTATGTATCTACGAGTATATTTATGGCAAGAACGCTGCCAAGCTTGGGCTTCGGCGGGTCACATCACTCGCGTGAACCATGACCGTTGGGCAAAAGTCTCCGCACAATGGTTTGCCAGAAGACCGAAGGAGCGACGTCTCTGAAGCCAGCCCAGGAAGAGGTGGCGAGAGTACCTGGATACGAACTGGGTGGTACGGGAAAAGAGTTCCTGGAAGGACTTGGGGCAAGGATAAATGCAAAGTAAAAATAAATAATTGTACCCTGAATGGCCACACCGCACCCTAATTGCGTAACCACTATACAAGGTGAATTTTTAGTCACCATTTAAATTTTTCAAGGTGATGGTCCCCGTGAAATTGAACAAATTTCTCCAATGAACATGGGTCGAAATATAAAAACAAAAATCGGACCTCCCATACAAAATCGACCAGCTGACTATTGATTTTTCATGGGATGTCCAATGTTTTTTCATATTTCGACCCATGTTCCTTATAGAAAGCCCGGGATACACCCTCAAAAATTTTAACGGTGACTAAAATTCACCTTGTATAATAACAATCTGAAACATTTTGAAGGATTATTGTTCATTCATTGCTTCATTATATGTTCGAAAAACTTGTCAGCTCAACAACGCAATGTTGTTGAACTGTCTAAATGAAAGCCATACATACTGTTAGTGTGTATCGTAATTACCCCGCGGGTTCATGCGGCATTTAACTATTATAGCAATGACTAGACAAAATGTTCCCATAACACTTTGGCTGCCGCTTTTTGCTAACTGTATTGAGATGAAAGCAATATTTAAATTGCTTGCTCTAATTATTACTTTTGATTATGTCAAGTACGAAGGAACTGTTCGTCTTTTCAATGATGATGATGTTCTATTAGAAAAAATTAATGCTTTGAATTAAAATAAATTAATATTTTTATTACTTACTGTTAAATAGCCACCATAACATCATTTATTAGGTTAGGTACACATAATTTTTTCTGTTTTTGTTTTGTATCGTCCTCCATGCAGTATTTTGGTAAGTTTTAACTTTATTTATGTTAGATAACAGTTACTAAGTTAACAGCAGACCAACATTGTGTTTTGTAGAGACCGTCAAATAATCTTACTTGTGTAATGCACGCGAGAGCAAATAAATAAACAAGTAATCATTATTCCCATTCAGGTGCTTTTGATGTTTACTGTACCTACCTACCTGCATGTGACGTCATCCTATTGATCCTATTGACAATTATTATTATTCAACACTTTTAAGGCCTTGAAAGCCAAATAATTAACATTGTTTATATTGTTTTAATTTACATAAGATTATGCTGGTTAAGTCTTACATATAAGTAAGTATTAAGGCATTGTTCCAAGTCCCTAAATCTAAAACGTTAACTGTTCATATAGAATTTATTAGACTTTCAACCAATTACGTAGGATTCAAAGAATTCAAAATGATATTGTCATGCGAAAATAATGAACATGCGAAACATTAAATTAACAGAATTAAAAAAAAAGTAAGTAAGTACCTAGTACCTTTTAATATTTATTTCTTGCTTTATACCATTTCGCGTTAATTACTGTCAAATAAAACCCAATAAGAAAGAAACCCAAACTGTCTACAAAGGAGGTCAAGAATCAAGATGATTCTGCCTCAAGAATAACCTATAACCACTTTATCTACTTTCCCGCGCTTTCTAGCGAGCGGCCATGATTCGATACTTTGACACTTTAAAGATTGTTCGGTTTTAAAATTTAAACACGAGAGTATTTTTAAAGTTTATGTATGTGACAGTTTCCCTAGGGATGTTGGTGTGATAAACAGGCATTGCACAGGTTTACGGATCGGTTTTTTGAGAGGTAAGGTGTCCACTTCCATGTGCAGATGGTGGTGGTGAGCACTGGGGTCGCTATAAATGAGGTAAAAGTCCCAGTCTTATCTCTAGAGCCCAGCCGCGTTTTAACAGTTCCCGCCGACAAAAAAAGCCTACTTACGCAAAATTCAAAAGCTATTTTCTACTAGTTCCAACATATTGATATACACGTTATGGTATTACCAACATAGTATTTCCTACCCTAAGAAATTGGTCGTTTTTCAAAGTTGCAAAAATTATACGAAAAAAACTCTTCTCAACTTTACGTAAGTGTAACGCATTTACCTATGCTTATGAGCTTATGCCTCTACCGTAGATACCTAGTTCCTTATATACTTGGAACTCATGCAATGTTTGTTATGAAAGTACCTACTTTACAAACAACTCTAGCCTTGAACTTAAAACATCGGGGCTTTGAGGGCAAACGCAAAATGAATAGGCTAATGATTTAAATAATTAATTGAAATCAATTAATATATTCTTCAAAATAAACTGGCTAATAATTTATTTCCATAAGCAACTACTCGTAAAATGATAGGATCTATGTAGGTACCACGTAGTACTTACGACGACATACCTACTTTTAAAAATAATTTTTAATTTTACGTAACTCGAGTCCGCTATTTGCCTCAAAATTACTTTTTTTAAATCTCAGGAAGAGTTCTGTTAAAAAATAAATAATTAATAGAGTTTGACTGAGCGATCACCAAAAACCGGTTTTACCGAAATTACCGGTTTAGCGTTTGCCCATACCGATCGACGTAAAAATGCATCCGCAACGTAAGAAGGTACGCGATGCTATTTATCTTTCACATTGATCAAGGTTTCACTTTTGTAGTGTCAATGTCGTTATTTGTGTCTAAACTTATTTTGCAACCTGTGCCTGGTTCTGGACTATCATAAAAGACTGTTGAAGAGTTGACAACGTCATCAAGGTCACGACTAGCAAGAAACATCGTAAAGCTATCATTTCACATTGAGACCGAGCACCGTTTCTGGCACACATATCAAAGAAAGTAAATTGCACAGATAAGTACATATTTACCGAGCGTTATATTAATGTCTCATAACATTTTGATAGTGTCGTTTTGACGATGAAGTTTATCAGTTTAACTGATTGACATTGATGATTGCCAAATAAATAGAAACCGTGAATAACGAACCGGCCAAAAAACAAGAAACCTTTATCATGTCGCCAACTATTGTTTAAAATTTACCTTGTACCATTTTGTTTCTGCATAGTTAGCTTCGTGAATCTGTGAGACCGAGTGTTCTACCATTCCCAAACACTTATGCAGCTGACCTACATAAGGCACGCTCTGTTGAGCTTCAGATAAGTGGTTAACGGTGAAAAAGAATCTTGTAAATTAGGTAGGTATATGGGTAAGTATAAAAACAGCAAAATATAATAAATAATAATATTTGGATTTGATACTTTCCGCTGCAATCGACTGTAGACATAGTTAGGTATATTAATAACAAGAGGAAGTAGATAACAAGTCTGAAAAGTAATTTATCATAATCAAAAGAGACTAACCTTGGACTAACTAGGTTAAATAAACTAACGAAAAGGCTCAAAATAATTTTAAGCTTTTCAGTTTAGATAAGTATTTCAGTGTGGTAAACTCTTATGTCAACTAAGAAGCAAGCAAAGACTTTCTTATTTAAAATACATACCTAGGTACTTATTATAACCTAACAACTGACTGAATAAGATTTGGTTATTTTTTTTCACCTAGAAAAAGCTAAACCACTAGAATAATTGGCATTTCAAGACTTCGTAATTGGCACATTATTCTAGTAAAAAAAAAGAGTAATGACTTTACCTTCTCCATCCTGTCATAGGCTCTCTCCTGAGATCTTCTTCACTTAGGCCATAGAGGCCGATACATGCGAGGAACCAAGCTGTCACTATGAGGTAACAGATCACGATGACGCGGAAAGGCAGTAATATTACTGTGAATATCGCAGTCTGTAACAAAAGATAATGACATTGAGTATGTGGTTGAATAACATAATTATAGGTACAAACAAAATAGGTCAGAACCCTATCTTATGTACAAATGGCATTATGAATGAATGAAATGCACCGACCCCAGGGCGGTTTGACCAGACTCAATTATTAGAATGAACCCCAAGATTTGCACTAGCTCCCTGAAGCCTCATGTTTTATGGTGCTACAGAGACTATTACCTATATATCAAAGAAGTAGATCGGGGGCGCCGCGCGCCTTAATGATAGGGAAGACAAGTACAAATGGCATTATTTGTTTATTTATTTATTTAACCATTTATGCCCACACATATAAACAGGCAAGAAGAAAGGATTGATTTATGATTAATTTAATACGTTTTTACAAATATGTTTAAAAATAATCGCTTTTCTGTAAATTTATAAATTGTTGTAATTTCGAAATAAATGAAATGATAATTTCGTGACGATTGAGGCTAAAGCGAAAATAATAGTCAGAATAGAAGATTATTATCTGTTCGAATTATTACTTTGACGTTGTGTTTAAAATGTATTTCTATGTTTGTGGAGTTTACAATTTGTTAAAACCGGTCAAGTGCGAGTAGGTCTACCAAACTCAAGGTTCCGTAGGTACCTACAATTTTTTTCTTAGTCATTGGCTTTATCGCTGTTGCGAATTACCTAATTATGTCACTCTTATTATTGATTAGATAGCGCAAGCATAAATAAAAGACATTAATATTATGCATTAATTTTACCATATCGCCTTGTGTGTAATTTTTAATTAGCTATTAGCTACCTATAATATTATTACGGTTACCTAATTTGTTAAATTTTTCTTTGTTAGTCAGGTATGTTTAGTATAAAATAATCGCTACGGTTAGCAGGTGGGCTGGCGATCGCAGTATGGTGGTAAAATACATAGAGAACGCTGCTTCCCATTCACTTTTGAAGTCCCTTAGTCTCCTTGAGAGTTTTTCCAGAGATTTTAAAATGTCATTCTGAGGCAAAGTGCGGACTTATAGAGTTACGTAAAATTAAAAATGAATTTAAAAGTAGGTATGTCGTCATAATACGTGGCACCTACATAGATCCTATCATTTTAGTTGTCAATTCATTGCCTAAGGAAATAAATTATTAGCCAGTTTATTTTGAAGAATACTTATATTACGATACCCACGGGAAGAAATGGGATGGTGCTATTCTTTTACGTCCGGCACGACACGGAACATTCAACATTTTATCAATATTCATTGATTATTAATAAAATAATAAAAATAAGCGCTCTCCCTCTCGCCAAGAGAGGAGGCCTGTGTCCCAGCAGTGGGAACGATATAGGCTGATTATGATGAAACTGTCTTCAATCGCAGTTTTCATCGACAGAGGAGCTGTTTTGTAGTTTCTACCTATCGGGAGAATCTACCTATGGGAAGAAAGCGTGAATTTATGTACCTATGTCATTGTATGTTATACCATGCAGTCTTCCTATCTTTTATTTACTAAAGAAAATTAATATAAACTTGCACTTTATGGTTTATATTATAACTTGTTCGCTCAATAACGTAAACAACGCAATTAATGTTATTGAACTGTCAAAATCAAAGCCATGGGTGCTGTTAGTGTGTTACGGAATTACCCCACTGTACGTGATTAAAAGTGTGTTCCGAAATTGGGGTGCAGTTTTTTCTAATTGAGCACTTTTCCGGATATCTATGTAATCATCATTGGTCATAACTTAATTTTAGACTTACTGGTATTAATCTCTTTGTGCTATAAATAGGTAATGCGGCGCGTATTTTAAAACACACGTGTTCGATTTTCGTCGCATGCCAATGATAAATAAGTATGTTACACGGGTTTGATAAATAATTTACTCTCACTCGAATGACTCAGGGCTGTCTTAATTCGCTCTGATGATGCACAAACGTACTGAAGCTTCAGCTTTGTCTATTATTTTTATTACTTAGCCCCCGAGTACCGAATATTGCTCAGTATTATGTTTACCGAATCGAGTAATCTACCTAGAAACTCGGTTAAATTGACGCAGGTGTTGTGAACGTACGAAATGCCCTGCAAGTTTTTGGCATTGCTACGAACGAGGAATTGGCATTTACAGTGGCGGCACAGCAACAGCGTGAAGATTCAAAAACCAGATGCCAAAATGCTTTAGAGTTAGACCAATAGGTATCTAAGCGATAATTTATCACCACGAGATACTGATTATTTAATTAATTATGTTAGTTTTTTTTTCACATGATTTTTCTGACAAAGACTAATCCACATTTATAATGTAAAAAGGTCAGGTTTAGGGGTTCTATTAGAGTACCTCGACAGTCAAACCGAGATATTCGGCCGATAACGACTACTACCAAAATGGCCGAGTATGCCGAGTAATAAACGAGTAAGTACTCTGGGCATCTCTACTTCTTAGGTATCAAGACTTTAAATTTACAATTCATGCTTTTCAGCCGAAATTATAACGTCGTTTAATATTTTTTTTTAATGCGCCCACTGTAAATAATCATAAACATTATAAGTATGCCAAACAACACGAATAATAAAATAACGAAGCAGGCAGGTAGCATGCCAAGCTTAAGTTACACAACAAAAATAATTATATCATCAAGCTACTTTCTCTAAACGGTGCCTCTTTATTTATATGTACCTACCTATGTGCTATTGCAACTCATTGCTGGCACTCTTTTATTTTCATAATCATTTGTTTACGTGTAGGCATTACGTAAGAAAGTTCAATGAGCGACCGCGACGGAAATCGGAAGAAAATTGTGTCACTTTCATCGGCCGATTGCGTGACCACTGTTGTGACTCCCGTAGGCAGGCACGGCGCGACTCTGATAGAACAACTTCCATGAAGTTTTCATAGAAATTATTCTACTCGAGTCACGTCGAGCCTGTTTGCAGAAGACCTTTATAGTATTATGCCTAACTGGCTATCTGTATAAAACGGTACGGTGCAGCGTATCATGTAAAATGTTGACTTTCCCTCACATACATTTATGAGTAAGTAACGGCTTTTTGCAACAGAAGCCATGATTAGAATCTCGTGTTCATCGCGTTCCAGTTACAAATGGTATCTATAATTACAATATTTTTAGAAATTAATTCTATATTGAATTTATTATAGGTAAATGGTGATCTTTTACGGTGATTCGAAACCCAGAGTTCTATTTTATTGATAAAGAGACTGAACTTACCGATGCACACCGAGTATTGTTGTGATCATAAAATACCGTTATTTTATCAAAATTTTAATCTCAAATCTAAACCATGCACTTTCTACCTATAATACGCGTAATTGCTATTCCCCAACTGGTGTTGCTAGAAAGTAAGTACCTACCTACCTAGTTTTCGAATTCTATTTGAATGTAATTTTTAAAGTTATTGATATTACCTATGGCATTAATTTATTGGAAGATTTAATTAACTTTTAATATTGAATTGGACCGAAAGTCTGATAATCCTGCCAAGCTCACAGTCAATTAGATTAGTAGTGTTTCATAAAATATTACCTATTTATCATTCGCTTTTAAAAGCTGTTTGTCTGTGTTCTACATAGGTACCTACTAGTAGTCAGTTTATTTTTTTTACGAAATATCTTCGTATTGCATGCCCTCTATCTTGCCAAAAAAATATCCTCAACCCCATAAATGTAACCTCGTACAACTTTGCGAAATCGGAGTCAAGCTTAAGACCGGGGCCAACTCATAGTAAAACAAAGCTATTTTTATCGTTTTTGTTCTTGCTCTATGTGTGGCACTTGGCTCGGTTATACAACAGTAAATAACAATTGAAACAGGATTTAGTAACATCCCTATAATCCAACCTCACTTTAATTATCCTTCAACTAAGCCACAATTCGTCAAAAAACTCAAAAATGCTGTTATAAAAAAAATAAGAACACATAAGCAGGAAGGTCTCGATTTACCTATTTGTATTCAATTCAGTACCTATCATTAGACAAGGCACATGCACAAGGCCTTGTAGACAAACGTTTTCCAGAGTATACCTATTTGGCAATCGCATCTAATTTAATTGTTCATTCAATGTTAGAATATGATTGAATAAATTAAAAACAATAAAGTCACAATGGATGTATGATGATATTTTTTTGCACCAATGTAAGTGTTGTTTTTGTTAACATAATTTTGCAACAAAACACATTTTTATCCTGTTTCCTAATTGGATTTAGACTTGCGCAGAATGTTTCAGTAGGTAGTAGAATCTTTAAACATTTACAACTTATTCAAATAATACTTTTACTTTAATAGTATGTTACGCAATTTAAAACCTTCCTGATTCGTATCCGTACCTTTATTTTGTCATATGTGTTATCTAGCTCCAATTTGTGGACGAAAGGGTTCAATATTTCGGCGCGCATGTCGTCAGATGAGAAAGCGCCGGTTTCACTATGCAGTTTGCCATTCATTTTCACGAAAGTAAAAACACGATATTCTTGAGATAAGCTCAAATTAGATGACACCTTTTACACTCATTTTTCTCCTCACTTCATTAGTGAAAAATAAGCAAGCACTTTATATTTTAAGAAATTTCCGACGTGTTTTCATTTATTAAAACGCGACGACTCTAAACACACGTTTCACCTCGCATCAAGATCAAGACTGATGTTTTTCGAGGTCACACACGAAAGCCTGCTATTGGTTTAGGTTTTGACAGGTGCAATCGACCACTCGTCAAAACCGAAAGGGACCGACCTAAAACAAAATTTTAGTGACAACACAAATAATGTTTAGGAAATTAATGTTCTAGATAGAACATAAATATTATTATGTAATGAAAAGAAAACATATTCGGTACGTTACCGGTTTTCTGAAATTTACGGTTTGTTCACTAGTCGTGAACTTGTGATGCTGTAGACTTTTATAAAGATAGCTACAGATATTTTGTTTTAAACATCTAAATCTAATCATAGTCTTCTCTTCTGGTTTTCACACACTATTGTTTACATTTCTCCTTTCGCAGGTCTGAAAAAAGAATTTTCTTAAAAAGTAAGCTGTACCTTTTTAATCAATACATATAAATATATTATGTCGATCAGCAGTGGTATTCTGTAAAGTTCGCTCCATGAAAAGGTTAGGTGAAGTGAGCTGTCAATAGTATAAATCCCTAGCATTACGAAGAATACAGCTTACTTCAAGCTCATTTCACCTAAGTTTTCATAGTGAGATTCTTACAGAATAGACTGTTTCTGTTTTACTGTATGTACTTATGTAAAACAAATGAATGTAGAATTTAACAATTCAACAACAAATAAACACATCTTTTTTAAATTAATAACACTCTTTTCACATCACGCAACGTCCCCTTCAAAGGTGGCCTGTCATAGGTGGTCAGACGGAATTGTTTTATTTTACCTTCTTTAGTTAACTTACCGCTTAAACGCATTCGTTGTCAACTTGCCAGAAATCCGTGTTCTGGTGGTTTTCACTGTCAGTGTCATTGTCATTTGTCATTATTTGTCATCATAATCTTTGCCGTACAAATGCAAACATCTTGTGATTATTGTGGAAAATAAAATACTGGCATGGATTTTGTCTCAAATAATGGAAGTGAAAGTTCAAAACCAATTGATTGACTACTTTTCTTATTTCGCCGAATTTCACACCACAGCGAAAACAAGTTTGAATGATTGCCAAAAGTGCGCTGCGTCTATAGATACACTGATACAGCGTTGTAAGAACATAGAGGAGTGAGTGAAATTATAGAAATGTTTATTGTTTGTATTTTACGACTGTGTGTAATGGTATTGGTCGTTGTAGAGCTGTCGTGACGGGGACGCCGTTGGAGCAATTCGAAGGATTACAAAGCAAGTTGTGCGCTTCCATACATAACCTAATTTCGGAGGACGCACAAGAGATACGAAGTAAACTGTAAGTGCTAAGTACTTGTCATAGATGTGCATCTTATTTATTTGAAAAGCCTTCTATATCTTCTTTTGTAGGATTTTTATAGACATGTTGTGAACTGTGGCATTGCTCAAGCCATGTCATTGGCAATGGTACTTATTGTTTACCTTTAAATTAATAAATGTGTAATTGCGTTGTTGTAGATTTTAATTTGATTTATAATTGTAATGTCGTATTTTGAATAAGGTCTTTCAGACATTAATTTGAGCATGTACCTACTTTATTACCTCATTGATTGATGTAAAATCAATGGCAAATATATTTCAAATATAATGGTAATCAGAAAAATATATTCCTACTTTGTGTTCCTATGTTTATCAAAATAAACATATGGAATGAAGTAAGTAAATATTAATTGGTTAATCTATCAATTCCAGGTACACTTTAGAAGACTCATTTCAGAAACTGTGCGACAAAAACAAAACACTCAGAGATAGCTGCAGAAATATTAACTCCGAAGATAACTCTGCACTTGTGAAGGGCACTCCACTGCAGCCGTCACTAAAACAGCTGCTAGAGTTTGCTGAACATACAATAACTTTTGGAAGCCAAGTGTGCGCCCAAATAGATACAGCATTAAACATATTATCTTTCAAAGAGTTAAGTACAGAGCCTTTAGTAGGCAATTTTCGCTACCCACACGACTGGCAGAGACGTATACCTGAAATAATTTCATACACATCATTCTTATCTGAAAACGAAATTTAAACATGGATCTACTAGACTCAATCCTTAATTCCATGCAATCGCCGCCTACAGCTAGTGAAGCACAGAAAAATGCCATGCGGAAACAAAAAGAGGCTATGGAGAACAGGCAAAAGGAAGAAAGAAACATGATAAACAGATTCAGAAAACGAGTGGAAGAGAAAATAAGCAACTTTATCAAAGATGGCACAAAACCACACATTCAGTTCGAACCTATGGAACAAATGTATAGATCTATTATACGGGATGTATCCGAGATTGCTGGTTTACAAGTATTCTCATTTGGACAAGAGGGTGTAGACCGGTACTCAGTCGTATACCTCAAAGACAACGGTCCTTCGGAAGATGAACTGACAGTACGCAGGGCCTGTGGCATATGGAATGAAGATAAGGCCGCTGAGATGGCAGTAGCGCATTTCGAAAAGCGAAAACAAGCAGCTATTGATTTAGAAGAAGAAAAGAATAGAAAACGTAAGCGAGGTAAAGAGGAATTAAGTGGTACTTTCTATAAGCAAAAGTATGCTCATCTTATTGGCGAGGAGGCTGGTGGTGATGCAGCTAAGAAGACAAATGTCAACAAGAATTATGGAGAGGTTCCTAGTGAGAATAAAAAAGATCAGCGGTCAATTGAACAGACAATGGCTGACATAAAAGCAAAGAAGATGAAGAAAGCGGAGACTGAGAAACGTGACGCCGATAGTAGTGAACAAATTTAATATTTGTTTAAATTTAAATTTGTAGTTAGTCTGTTTTTAGTCTTAATATTTGTTATTTACAACTACTTATGAAGACTATAATTATTAACACTATAGTGCAAATAAAACAAATTTTTGAGTATATAATGTGTAACAGAAAAATGAAGCAATACTTTTGTGTATAGTCAAACTCATAATTGCCTATCACCTTAAGGTTGGATGTCATTTGCACGTGTGACGTGCTTCAAGTTCTATGCGACAGTTTGAAAATGAAGTAAATGTTTCTTAGTGAAGATTTAATTTAAGGAATATGTGCTAACGTAGCCCGCGAAATTCAAATTTACTTGTGTTTTGTTGCAATTCTCAGGTCCATGTCAGTTTGTTTGTTCATCAAAATATGATTCGCGACTGTACCAAATCAAAAATTTGCCTAAAAGATATAATTTAATGAAATAGCCATTCGGGTCAGGCACTAATGATTATAATTCTGTAATAACACAATTCTTTCAGTCACGAATCATATCAACATAAATAACTGAATACTGACCAGCAAATTGCAAGAAAACTTAATGAGTTGTTATCAAAAGTGAAAAGCAAATAACGAGGTCGACTATACATATAGTTTTAGTTGTTAATGCAAGTAGAGGCTGCCTGCAGAACTCTACCTGCAATGGTCACTTAGTGTAAAACATTTTCCTGTGAGGTTGTGAAATACAAAGCTATTGCATCTATTTTGCAGCCGATTAGGAGACCGTATACGAAATGTTCCCAATTTCGCTGATTTACGTGATTTTAAAGACGTACTTTTCCAGTCAAAATACATACAAATCTACAAGTTTTAATGGACAACTTGAAAGATCGTTTCAATCAATATCAAATGAGTGAGCTATTTTTTTATAATTTGAAATTGATTTATCGACCTCAAACCAAGAAATACAGTATTTTAGATGTAAAATCGCGTCTATAAACTCACGTAAATCAGCCAAATCGGAAAAATTTCATATGAGGCCTCTTAAACAGCCGGACCAATTATGGTCAACAGTACTTATAGTATAAAATTATGATTATGGATGCTTTCCTACCTTATAGTATAATTCAATATTTTTGTTAAAACTTATTCTAGAATGAAAAGAATTTTAATGGAACATGAAGTTATATTGGTATCAGATTAATAGTCATAGTGAATACTTTCGTTACTCTTGTCTAGGTCTATTATTTAATCCTGGGATGATTCTTTAAATGTAGCCCGTGAAATTCAAAATTTGTTTTGTTTTTTGGTATTTGCTGTTTAGCAGAGTGCTGTTATACGTTGTATGTTGATTTATGACGTGGTAATTATTATTAAATAATTACTAAATCCTTACATAGTATAAAACAAAGTCGCTTTTTCGTTTGTACGCCTAGATCTTTTAATCTCCGCAACGGATTTGAATGAGGTTTTCATAAATAGACATAGTGATTCAAACGGAAGGTTTATATGTATAATACACCGACATTCACGCGGGCGAAGCCGCTGGAAAAAGATAGTTAAAAATATTAACTAAATTATACATTTAAAACAGCAATACAGCTCTCATAATTTATATTTGCTGCAAAAAAGACTTGTGACATGAAAAAATATGGTGAACTGTATTGATTTTTTAAATGTTTATTATTTAATAATTATTATTTTTCAATTTCGCAGGCTATATTTAAAAGAAGCCCTTTAAAGAAACATTGTTTCAATACTGCAAAGTGGGATGAAACTGACGAATTTATAAACGGAATAGTTTATGAACCAATACAAAATCGAAATTGGAGATTTTTAGTCCAAGAATGTTTGAAGACACAAGAAACCAATCCCACCTTAAATATTAGGAAGTTTCTTCAAGATTAAGGACTATAATGGGCTGTAGACTTTTATTCAGCAAGCTGGACTGTTGAAAAAAATTAAGTAACCAAGGAAGGATTGATTAAGTTAATTTGGTAGCAATAATGCCCGTTTTCAGGCAGATTTTACTGTTCTATACGTTTGGAATAAGATTAGTCATTCAAGTAAACCTTTTTTACAGTCTGCTCAAATGATTTTGACTTCTATTGCGCTAGTAGCATTAGAAATGGTATCTGCAATAAACAGTTGGAATTGTAACCACTTTTTTGCTTTATTGCCATCCTTATGCCTACAGAATTGAAGTCAAAATCGGTTGAACGGACTGTAAAAAAGGTTTGTTTAAATGTATAATCTTAATCCAAATGGAGCATAGGCGAAATAAAATGTGTGGCCTATGACGTAGTCTTTCACATTCTTTGACTCAAATTTCAATGACAGGTTTTCAGAGCTAACTCTGTTTAGATATATAGGTAATAAAGCAGTTTAAAGTACTTACACCGGAATACTTAAAGGACAGTCAAGCTGAAATCGAACTTTGACTTGACTCAAGCTGCGGACACAGTTGCGTTTGAATGCGAAAATGAACCTTATTTGTATAAAGTTAATGTTCATATTCGTATGAAAAGCTTGATCACAGTCGCATAAAAGACTATGCACATAAAAATCATGGGAATAAGGTTCATTTTCGTACTTGGCTTGAACCAAATCAAAGTTTGGTCTTTAGATCTCAGCATTACAGTCTGGTCTCAATTATTTTACCACTGATATTGTGCATCAGAAATTCAGAAGGAACTTTGTGCTTGTGGATATAAGGTTGCTTTCTGAGGTGAAATAACTAATCGTTTAAATGCTGAAACTTACCTAGATATTTTATCAAATTTTTTATAATACTTATTCCCAGTTGGTGGCAATAAGGTAGGCTCCTATTACACTGGGACTTAAACATCATTGGTGATATGTGAGTGTACTGTGATACACTCGGAACACCTCTGCCTAATCCTTTGGGGATTACAGGCGTGGTATTATGTTATACTAAACAGTTAAATTTCATACTTTCGCTGGTTTTCACCGTCTTCCAATGAGCTATTAATAACAAATAAAAAATAATGTGTAATTAAAATATGTAAAAGTGTGTGTAGAGATCCATACCAAAAATCATTTGCGGTAGCAGTTTATGAAATTGAAGAATTTGTGTAATATTTTTAGTCGACATTCTTACGGACGTAATAAAATCGTGACAGGATTTTTTCAACCACTCGATTTTCAACTCTCGGTGTTACACCGAGGATTGAGAATCCAACAGAGTGCAGCGCGAGTGAGTTAGCCCATCGAAAAACACATTGTTCGATTTTCAACTCAGGGCGTTACGCAGTGCGTTGAAGATCCACTACGCCAAAAAATCCCGCCGCGATTTCATTACGTCCGTGGGAACTTGGGCTTATAATACCTGCTTAAGGTGAATGCGCAGTGGTAGAGCGCGAAATTCAAATTTTGTTACGTTTTTTGCAATTTTCAGGTGAGTGCAGCTTGTTACTTGATCAAAATATGATTTGCGACTATAACATGTACGTATTTACAGATTTATAATCATTAGAATCAATAATACATCTTTCTAAGTTAGATTTGTTCCATAAGAACAAATTTCTTATGGAAAAGTGCTTGTGGAAGAAATCTAACTTATAAGAGATATATTAGACATTCTAATGACTAAATTCTGTAAACACGTACCTATTATATTCGCAAATCACATTTTGATCAGGATAAAACCTGATACTGACCTGAAAATTGCAAAAACGTAAGAAAATTTGAATTTCGCGGTCTACCACTGCGCATTCACCTTAACCAGTTGAAGGACACTGAATGGGACACAATAGAAGTTTTATTGTTATTACGTCTCCACGTTTAAGTGTCAACCAAAGTGTTAATTTGGACATAATCGCCTATAATATCTGGTCTTGCCTTTATATATTTAAGACAACAGCCATTACTTTTTAACCAACTTAATTGTGTGTTCGATAGTCCAGTACAAATGATAAAAAATTGGTGTGCACTACAAATTAATTGTATGTACTTGTCAATAGAGAGGTTGAATAAGAAAGATATTAAGTATTATAAATGAATCATTTTTTTTTTTTAAATCACCAAGTAAAAGTTTCTTTGAGACAAGTAGAGAATTTCCTTGAATTTTTTGAATAGTCTGTTATTCAACATTGTGAATTTCGTATATTTTTAACAGACTTCTAGGAGATTGTATTATATTGAATAACTGTTTTTCCTTCGCCTTAAATGAAAGTGTGAATTTTGGGTTTCGTTCTTCATTTAAATGAAAACAAAATACTACCACGCTACAGAAACAATAGAACGGTAGTTGTTGGTTTACTTTAAAGTACCCTACTTACCAATTAATTTTAACTTTATCCTCCGTCATTGTCTTCTATATATCCTCTAGATATCTTTTTACCATCTACAAAAAAGGAGGAGATTCTATCCATCGAAATGATTTTTGTATGAGTAGTTAAAAATTAATCCAAATATATTACCTCATGTATAATGTACCTTAAGTATCCAGATTAGATACAACTAAAAAAACTATTTTTTTACCCACAGTACGAAATAAAGACTGGGTTGATTTCAATTAGATAGCAATAAATACCTAGTTAATAATGTTACTGAATGTAATCAAATTGTATGTTTTGAAGTTGAAATAAAATGTATTCAGTGCGTATTTGTTTTTCAATCACTAACATTACCAACATTAACCCTCAGCAAGTTATGGTGACCTTGGGGGATTTTGGGGCTTGGTCCTTCTAGAAATTTCAGGTGAAAACCGAACGGTCCCATTGCTGTGGAGCTGGTCCGAGTTAAAGGAAGGGAGCAAGATCAGCAACAGAACCTATCAGGGATGTCGGAACCAGTAGCAAGAAATACAAAGGGAGTCAAGAAGTTAAGGAATTAAAGAGAAAATCGTGAGTACTTACCTGGTTTTGATTATCATTTCCGAGCAACGTGGTTTTATACCTAGAGCAAGGAATATTTTTAAAATGCCTGCATTAAAGACTGCCTATAAGGGGAATACCCATTGCAGTTACCCACGTATAGAGTTCGAGGGAGTGGGCCGTAATCCACCACGTGGGCCTAGCGCGGGTTGGTAGATGTCATAACTCTTCAAATTTTTAATGTTTTCCTTCATCATTATGAGAGCAGTGGTGATGAAATAATTTACACAAAGGAAAGCGACTGTCTAGGTTTCAACCTACGACCTACAGCTCGTAGGTTGCAGCCATTATCTCACCACTGCTCGAGCCAAATTATAAATAAAACAAAATGTATTTTTTAGAACGTTTATTACCATCAACACTTTATTTATTAGGCATATTTACTTACACAGAAACAACAATATTTGCGATAGGAATTTATATTCTCATCGCAAAGCTAGGACTAACCGACCTATCCGATTCGCTAACAAACTTCGCACCGATCGTACATTTTTCCTTTAAATCCAAAATTAATGAACTTATAGGTATATTTATGTTTTGCATGTAAGGTATAGGTCAGGGAAAGTAATTGTTGAAATAAACAGACTACGTCAATTTGCTGTAGCCATTTTATTCAACTGTCAAAGAATGACAGTTATGATTTCAATCGTTCGTACAGAGGCCAGCACATCAAGCTACCCCAATCTGTCAGATTTCTTTGATAGATTTTCAACTTTATCACAAAGGCATTAGGTTCATGTTAAATTAGGAAAATTTTACAGTTTCGGATAGTTTGATGTGCTGGCGTCTGTACTTCGTAGATCTACGTACGTACCTACGTATTTACGTACGTGTCAGATTATTTAGCTTCCGACTACCCAGTGAGAAGCCAAATAATCTGACAACCAGTCTTACCAAGGGGTATCGTGTTACCCAGTACCTAATTGCGTTGTGCAGATAGGCAGTCGCTCCATGTAAAATAGGTACATAATTATAGGTTAGACTGGATGCTGAACCCAACATAGTTGGGAAAATGCTAGGCAGATTGATTGGTTTAGTCAATTTTACAAACAACATTAATTTACCTGACTTTACCTATTCTTGTTTATTTGTATCGCGCGAATCGTTAATTTAGTATTAACAATGTTAATACAGGTATTCTCTGAAAACATCGAAAGTCGGTACATAACTGATCTACATACGTATTTTAACGTTCTCAAATGATTTTAGTCATGAGAACCGGCTTTATAAACGACAACGATTTGCTTTAGCATAAGTTTTTTAGCTTAACTTTGGTGGTGATTGTACCTACAATTTATAAAGCACTAAACTAGGATCATTACCGACACAAAATTAAAGTAGGTAAAAATAATTATGTCTATAACAATAATAGTTACGCACAACACTAGTACTGCTCCATAAAGGTCGTAAGTGCGAGCGAGAGGTCAGATAAAAAATTATTATTACTGTAACTTTGTGTTTATAGTGTCCCAAGTCATTTGGTGATTTTGGAAATACGTATTGTTTTCTATAATTTTGCTTTAATGACGTCAGTGCGATTTATTTTTCCTTTTTTAGTTGTTTTTTCTTTTCTTAAAAGTCACGTAATATTTATAATTTAGATCGATACTACATAAACAAAACTCATTGTGACGCTAATACTGGTAAAAGGGATAAGCCATTCATAAGATCCTATAAATACAAATTGTATCTATAGGTAGATATGTTTTTTGTTTCACGAAACATATGAGTATTTAAGCAAATAAGAAATGTAGGTATCTAATGGGGCAAACAAAAATGTAGCACTTACATAAATTCAATTTCTGCTTTCATAAGTAGGTGTTATCTTTTTTTTATTTTCCCCTAAAAAAGTAAACTTTTTGGCATTTTTAAGTTCGTTGTGCGTTCCAAGCAACACCTTTGTGTTCTTCGATTTTTATGACATCGATGAGGACGAATTTTTGATGCCCAATGAGCTGTTACCTTTTTTAAACATGTACTTAATAATATAGATATCTATATATTTTAATGTTTGCTTGTACTCGATTTATGATAATGTCGAAAAAAAATAAGTATTTTTCTCTTTTATGTGTTTTGTGTGTAGATACCTACTCTATCCAATCTAAATTAAGTAACAGTCATTATCATTACATTTATAGGTAGGTATTTTTGTGATGTCATATTCAAACACTATAAAAAAACAACAAAAAACATCGACTTGCTACATCAGTGCAATTAAGTACAATATTTTTTTTAGCTACATCAGTAATCGTAATACAATTATTATTATCTACAGTATTTTTTTTTGTTTCAAAATGGAATAAGTATTTTAATGATACGATAGAGTTTACATTGATTAATTGACTTCAATTAAATAGCTGCCTCCTTTTTAATCGATATCATATAGGTAGTGGAAAATTCAAACCAAATTTAAAAAATCAGGCCAGTTTCTCGAACCAAAATTATCGGTAAACTAATGGGACAAATTAGTGATCATTTTGTTTTGCACCAACTAAACTTAATTCAAGGTATTGCTATCTTTTTCCTTCTAATGAAACAAGAAAGAGACGGAAATAAATAAGAGGTATCAAGAACTTAGATTTTCTTCGACGCAACTACGGCGAACTAAACAAAAAGCATATTAATGGCTAAATGTGGAGGCAACACTAAACACCAAAGCGAAGACGAGTGTGGGCTAGCGCTCTCTTTTTGAATACATACATAAGAGAGAGAAAACACATATCATTGTCTCGGTCTTAAGTTACCTCCACTTTAACCTCTATGCTTCTTGGAACGAAATTCCTCATGCTTAAAGTTACGCCAAATTCAAAGCAATCGAGACATCACTTACTTTGACAGTTTCGCGGTCTGTCAGCTTGAGATAGCAATACCTACTCTTATTTATTAGATTAGATGGTGACCAAAAGAATCGGCACCATTGTCAAGCGCACGTTACCTGCTGCTATTGGCTGTGATCAATCATTCTACCAATCACAGCAGTTTACGCGCGTTTCACAATTTGTCACTTTAATTGTGCGTTAATTCTTGCTGCGTTAGAAAACCGCTCGTGCGTACCTGGGCTAATAAGTACTTAAGTAGGTAGGCAAAGGTTCGTATAGCTACCCTTACCTTTATTTTAATAGCATATCAACATCAATTGGCGTTATTTTTGTTTTTGTGCATAGGTAGATATTCTATTTCGTTACTTAAAATTAATTGCTAGATATGGACAATATACATTGCACGATGTTGTTAACTGGTATCTACTTAGTCGACGTCACACGGACATATAAAATCGCGGCGGGATTTTATAGCGCATTGGATTTCCAACTCTCGGTGTTGAATCGAGCATTGAGAATCCAACAGAGTGCAGCTCGAGTTAGTCTCAGAGCGTCGAAAAAACACAAGTTAGTGTTCGATGTTTTACCCTTGGCGCTTGGTGCGTTGGAGATCCGGTGGGCGAAAAAAATTCCGCTGCGATTTTATTATGTCCGTGGGAACGTGGGCTTATATTTTAGCTTAGTCTAGACAAACAGAATACACCATGTAACAGAACTGAATAACTATTTATAGGTAATATACATCACAGTACCTACTTCAGACGTGCCAAATATGCACAAGTATGCGTGATCGCGTAGTGCCCACAAAGTTTTCGGATACTTGTCATCCCGCACGCGTGCCTGTGCAAGTCTACCATTATCGTATCGAGATTTCCTTATAATATAGGTAAAAGGAAATGTCACAGATATTTGTATAAAATTGTAGTCGCAAGAAACCATGTTGTTGTCTGTGTTAGAATGATTTTTTCAATAGTATAGGCACCAACGATAAAAATAATATGTATACCTACCCAAGGTTTTTTTTTTAAATATTGTTTTTGAATGAACAAAAAAATGAGAATAAATTATACTCCATTTGAAATAAGATTAGACATTTAACGAAACCTTTTTTACAGTCCGATCAACCGATTTTGACTTCTATTTCGTTGATGGCATGACAAATCGCACCTTTAGAATTATAGAGACCTAATGCGAAATTAGCCGCAAGCAAAATTATTTAGAATTATTAGAATTATAGAGACCAATTTTGGTTGCGGCTAATTTGGCATTAGGTCTCTATAATTCCAAAGATGCGAAATGGCAGCTGCAGTAAACAGTTGGTATTGTAACTACTTTTTTGCTTTTAATGCCATCCTTATGCCTACGGTATAGAAGTCAGAATCAGTTGAACGGACTGTAAAACAGGTTTGTTTAAATGTCTAATCTTATTTCAAATGGAGTATAACTGTTTGTAATTTTATTTTATTTTATTCTAAAACATCCATCGTTACTAAGCTTCAACGATATCCGAAGACCCTGGCTACTTATCTCTTTTGGTGACTGTACCTATATGTATTATGTTTGTCTATAAGTACATTCTGCTGGCATGCACAATTTACAGTCTATTCATTTAATAGGTACCTATCTTAGGTACATATAATACGTACCTATATCTACTTATTTTACGAAACATTAACAGCAATAAGATTTTGTTAGACACAGTAAATACATTATTAACATTTGGAAGCATCTAAAACAATATACCTAATAATGTAGGTAAGTATTTATTATTATTGTCATAGTGTAATAATCATGTATAAGTACATATTTTTCAATACGTAGTTACCAAATACGTTTTTTTCTAATATTTAACAATATTTGGCTTGAAGCATAACGAATGTAAAAATTAATAAAAACTATAACGTAGACATAAGTGTCATACTTTTAAGATTATTGTCGTTTTTCTTTTAAATATTTTTTAAAATAATAAACTTTATAAAAATTACAGTCTTCAACAATAAAATATAATAGCAATAGCAACAATTTTATAGTATAATAAAAAGGTTTCATGATTTTATTGTCAAGAATTATCTTATTATTGTCAATTACTTTCTAGAACTTAAGTATTAGCCATCATATACAGGCTGTTTTTGAAGACGTATATATTTTTATTTTTCTATTGACTAAAGGCTAGAATACGTTATATAAAAATTCAACAGTAGGTAGATTAATACAAACGGCAGGATATGAATATCTAGATATGGATTAGTCATACCATTTGGATATGTTTCCAATATTTTCTCAACATAATTATGTTAAGGATATGATGAATTCAATTTTTTTTATTTTTGCCTATCCCGTTATTTAAATATGGCACGGTCAGCAACGAAAGTCGATAAGCACCGTTTCTTTTACAGAATATCTACATAGACGCAAAAGTCTGACACGCTGCTTCTTACCATTTTATGTAGGTACCTTGTAATTTATTTAAAATCAGTACGCCGTTTTATTTTGTATTGTTCTCCTCGTATTACGTGTGATAAAAAATCTGACCCCCACATCCCACGGGACGTGACCTTACAGTGAAAACGGGCCTGATACCTAATAATTATAATGTGTGAGTGTTGTAATAAAAAAAACGGTAGTTTTGATCGACTTTTGTTGCTGTCTGTACAGACAATTTTTTTTTTGCTAGCGTTTTGTCTTTTAGATGCCACGTGAAACATATTCATAAAATAGACATTAATACAATAATATACTGATTCAAATGGTTTTTGTCTTCAATAGGTAGGTACATTTTGGAACTGCCATATGCTGTTTAAGCAACGAATATTTTCAAGAAAATGTGGATGACACTAGAAGAGGATTACCTATTAAAAAAATCCTATATTTCATGTGCCTAAACAATAGGTACATTGTTACTTAAATATTATAAGAATTTCTGTTAATATTTGGTTTCCATTTTTGATTACTGCAGCGTGACGTAAATGTCCAAATTTTGTTTTACTATTGCCATGTACACACAGGTGCAAACTAAGGTACTAAGTTATGCTTATGAGTACCTACATGATAATAATATGATCCTGCTAGCTTGAAGAATGCAATAAAACAAATCAATTTGTGAAGCGCAACAGTTGATCGGAGTGACTGTAGCGCAGCAGAGTTCAGTTACAACTACATAGTGTCCGACCGAAAATGGATTTTTGGCCGAAAACGAAAAAGAAGCTTCGGCTTTAGTCTTAATTTCAGCGAAAACGCAAATTATTTAGATATGAATAAAATTAATCATTCCACTGTATGCGCGTAAAGAAAAAATACAACATAAACTCGCTTTAGAACATCAAAACGAAATCGCGTCCATTTATGTCGTCAGCTGAGTGAAACCACGAACGGACTCGATTCACCCTGAAGTTAGCCGAACGTCACCTGATATTGCAGAGCTTAGTGGCCGAATGACGCGCGACAATGAACAAACTTATGATTTTCGGCCTAGCGAAGCGCCGGCTGGTTTATGGCCGAATGATGATTTTTTGGCTGAAAACGAAGCTTCGGTCGATCACTTTGTTTGTTTGCATTGAATAGGCTCTGAAACTACTGAACCGATTTGAAAAATTCTTTCACTGTTGGGAAGTTACACTTCGAGTATCCCCGGGTGACATAGGCTATATTTTATCCCCGTATTCCCACGGGAACAGGAACTACGCGGGTGAAATCGCGGAGCGCTGCTAGTTACAACTTAAAGGCGCAGTTCCATTGCTATCATCATCTACGCTGCGCTCGGATACGTGGTGGGCTAACAACCCCAAGCCCCCTAGCAACCAAGCACCGTGCACATCCTACGCAGCAGTGGAAATGCGACTTCACCAGCCCTTCCTCGGTACCCACGCTGCAGTAACCCTAACTAACCCCAACGACGTTCGAATTCGAACCTTCCATACCCTCGAGACTACTCCTCATCGTCGGTCTCGCAGCACCCCGGCCAGCAGCAACCTTCTGTGCCATCAGGCCTTGTGCAGAACAGCAAGGTTTCCGTCTTCGACACAGGTCTTGGCTCTATACCGTGGAAGTCTCGTAACTCCTCGGCAGGGAACCAGGCGCGTTCCTCGTCATCTATGATGGGGATGCCGAAGTATCTGGAAGATGTAGGAATGTTTTAATATTGGTGCATGATTCAGTTCGCTGTGAGAAGAGGTTGTATTGCAATGGAGGAATAAATAACGGTTATACCTAGAATTTACAAGATTTTAGGAGATGATCACATCTCATCATCTGCCTAAGCCTTTTCCCAACTTTGTTGAAGTCGGCTTCCAGTCTAACCAGATGCTGAGTTTGTATTTTACACTGAGCGGCTGCCTATCTGACGTCTACGATCCAGTTAAGTACCTACTGGATAATACGACACCCGTTGGTAAATCTGTCTGTCAGAGAATTAATTTGATGATTTCCCATCTCAAGGGGTCTTGGTGTGTAAAGATGGTCACCCATCCACTGACCAAGCGTAGCCTAACCTGATCGATTGACCCGTGCGGCTGTGATTACTTAGCCACAAGCCGTTCTTTACTAAGCCCCTCTAAGACATCTGAACAATTTAAATTTGTGACAGTAGATAAAATTAGTCTTTGCTTCGCAATCTTCATCATTATCTTTCAAATTGCGAATATTGAGTGGCGTTATGACATACGGTATCGAAACGTGGAAACTGACAGTTGGGCTGGTTCACAAATCAAGGTCGCTCAGCGGGATATGCTCGGAGTTTCTTTGAAGGATAAAAATCACAAATGAAATTATCAGGAAAAGAACCGGAGACATAGCTTGCTGAGAAAGCAAACTGGGCAGTGGGCTGGCCACGTCTGTCGAAGGGCCGATGGCCGGTGGAGCAGACAAGTCCTCGAGTTAAAACGCGTATTAATATTGCGTATCGGCAATCGTAGTGCCTCCCAGCTAGATGGACCGATGATCTTAACAAAGTGGCTGGCACAGGCTGGATGCGGAAGGCGGAGGACAGGGTGTTGTGGCGCAGCTTGGGAGAGCCTATGTCCAGCAGTGGACTGCGATAGGCTGAGCTAATAAGAGTAGAAGCAACCATTTACAGTCAGAATAGATGACGAGAACGAATCAATCAAAAGAAAAATCACCAACATTGCGTTAATTAAAAATAAACTATGCCTAAGCTTGCTGTGTTTCGTTGATGCGTGGGAGTACCAGTGCCTTAAACAAGAGTGAACAGGTATTTTCTGGGCACGCTCGATCCATCATAGACCGCATCAATCGCTTTCCATCAGGCGTGATCTAGGTCAAGAGCGGGCCCATTAAGTAATAATAAAAAAAAAACTATCATTAAGTATTGACTAACCTGCAAATAGCCAGCAGAGGTATCCACAGCACGGAAGCCAGCACCAGTACAAGTACTAGCAGTATAGCCCACACCGGCCAAGGTTTCCTCTCCGTGTCTCCGATGGATTTGATCCAGGCATCGTATGCGGATCCCTCGGTAGCCAGTTCCCAGAACGAAGACACTAGAATCGACAGCATGGCTAGGGGAGATAGGTACTTCCAGCAGATCAGCCAGTATATCCCTGGACGCTGCCCAGTCATCAGTTGGATGTCGTCTGCGAATCTGGAAAAGGAATGTTCGTTTGATTTAGAAAAGCTAATAAAACTCTATATGAGAAAAAAAACAAAAATTATATTATTGAGATAGCTTAGGCAAAATGCAATCTAAAAATGTTAGTTTACGAAATATAATAACTTTTTAAATTCAATTCAAAGATTTCAGTTTTTTATCTGTTTTTGAACACCATGAAATAGTAGCAACTATGTTATTACGTCATACGGCGTGTCAATTGAACAACTTTGTACTTTTATTATTTTCGTAACCAAAATAGGTATATATATTTTTTTGAATTCAGGAACAGCAAACCAACGATAAGTAGAATAATCACACATTTTTTTGCAAACTGACATCATACCCACAGAGCGTCCACTGCGTCCAGCGTGTTCGTTTAATTACGCGCGAAATTTGAAAATTTAATATTTAAATGCATTTTAGGGCACTAATCGATTAAATAAAAATGTGTTTTTTAGTAGTTTATTAGCACTTTAGAATCTAATTATGACACTTTTCAAGTCAGTAGCAATAGATTTCATTTTGACAGTTGAACTACATTAATTGCGTTAATTACGTTATGCAGACAATTTTTTCGAACACAATTATGAAGCAATGGATTAGCAATATCCTTCAAATTGACTTTGATAGCTACCTTACGTACCTATTTCTAAGTACCTGTTTTCAGTGACTCTTTAACAAAAGTGTCGTCATGAACAAAGTTATCTACTTTGTTAGAAGCAACAATCATCATCATCGTCATTTCAGCCGAAAGACGTTCACTGCTGGACTAAGGCCTCCCCCAGCCTCCTCCATGAAGCCACAATACACCAGAATTAATGTGAACCAGAGTTAAGGCTGCCGCGACGTGACCTGACTAGTAGTACAATTTCCATGTAGTTTTCATAGAGAATAATAATAAGCTACTAGAGTCCCATCGGACTTTATCAGTATTAATGCAACGCGCACTTAATTCATAATACCACCCATGGACTCCACAAGACAGGCTCGACGTAGCGTGGGGTTCACAAACAAAATGCTTCCTTAGCGTGTTATTGTTTTTTTATGTAAACCTAGATATTAATAT
Source organism: Antitype chi (assembly GCA_947359405.1). Lineage (NCBI taxonomy): Eukaryota > Metazoa > Arthropoda > Insecta > Lepidoptera > Noctuidae > Antitype > Antitype chi. The sequence goes on from OX375823.1 coordinate 2,619,617, forward strand.
AAACTACTATAAGGAATTTTAAAGCACTGTTTTTGGCAAATAAAGATTATATTATCTTAACTGTCGCGTGGCGCCTAATAGCAGCTGCCTTAAGCCGGTACCTAAATCGCTAAGCACAACATTTACGGTGAGTACCGATCTACCTACTTTTGTGGTAGGTGTACTATAAACAAAATGAACTACGTTGCTTGGAATCTTTGAATGCAATGGTACGACTAGGAGGTTCCTCAGAACAAAATGTAACTCTAATCGTTTTAGATTTTGTTATATTTATCTACTGATCCATCTCAACATATCACCCTGCCAAGAGTCGACAACTTCCAAAGGAAACTGCGAAAAAAGAGGCATAGGAACTTTGAAGATCGCTATGATTATAGAGTCCCTAAGTTTTCAGCCGCACCCAAAACTTCGCAGTACAGTCAAAGTAACCATGGTCCTCGAATATATTTGAATTTTAGTAAGAAAACGATGGATGTTTTCGAATGAAATATAATTTGATAAATGAATTGTTTGTTTGCTAATAATTAAATTCAATTTTATTCGGATACATCCACCGGTTTCTTACTTAACTTGAGGTATATCTGACGACCCGGGCTACTTAACTCTTTCGGTGACTGTACATACTGATGTACTAAAAACTTTAACAAATTATTAAATACTTACTCGTAAGTACCTATTATATTATATGCCTCAAGATATAGACAGAACTGGCTGTATATTCAATCTCCCCAAATAAGTTGTCTGTACCCTTACAGAGACCGTGTCAGGTGCTGGGCCCCTTAAATGTAACATCTACTTACTACATGAGTGCAATAAAACCATATTTGAGTTTGTTTAAAAGTTTAGACTAAACATTTTCACAACAAGCCTACATACAATGTTCCCACGGCGGGGACACAGGCCGCCTCTCTGTGAGCCCTCTCACAGAGAGGCGGCCTATGTCCCAGCAGTGGTCAGGAGTGAGTCATAGTCATAATCCAGCACACGGGCCCAGTGCGGGTTGGTTGAAGTCACATGCAGTGGCGTAACTAGGGTGGGACAGGCGGGGCAAGAGGCCAGGGGCCTTAGTCTGCTATTACAATAGTGTCAGAATGGTCTATCATTGATTTCATAATTGTTGATTTCGACGAGTTTGGTAATCTACTAATAAAATAGCGTCAATATGACTTTCCAATGGTCAGCCACTGACACTCCATTGAAAGAAATTACATTTATTGGTAATCTCGTACATCATGACAAATGAATGACTGACTTAATTTACGAACTTCCTACTACTTTAGATTGCTTATAACACTAATAAAAAATGTGTAAAAATATATATAAATGAAATCTGGCATGAATAAATGTTCAAATTTAGTAGTAGTTTTTCGAAAATCATTTCTACTAACAACAAAAAAAAAATGAAGAAAATAACATAAAATTCACGCTTTTGTAGTTAACAGAACTAAAAAAAAAAATAGTTTAAAAAACACGCTTTAAAAACATACTAAAAAAGTAGAAAATAACTGAATTCATTTATTTTTAATAGAATTAAATGTAATAATTATATTATTGTAATATTACATTTAATGTAATAATTGGCGAGTTTTTGCGCCCCCTTTCGATAGGCGCCCAGGGGCCCTAGTCTGCTATTTTTATAAATTCGTCATTCCAACACGATCCCATTGTCATTCATTTGTCATTTTGCTAAAAGTTCGTAATCTGCTAAATTCATAATGGTCGATCATTGGTCAGTCAATGGTCTCGTAATAGAATTGTGTTATAATGGCATTTTCGTATTGCCATTATTATAAAACTCGTTAGTAGAAATGTTTTTCCAAAAACTACTACTAAATTTGAACATTTATTCATGCCAGATTTCATTTACATATATTTTTACATAGTGTTTTATGCAATCTAAAGTAGTAAGAAGTTCGTAAATTAAGTCAGTCATTCATTTGTCATTATGTACGAGATTACCAATAAATGCCATTTCTTTCAATGGAGTGTCAGTGGCTGGCCATTGGAAAGTCATAATGACGCCATTTTATTAGTAGATTACCAAACTTGTCAAAGTCAACAATTATGAAATCAATGATAGACCATTCTGACACTATTGTAATAGCAGACTTGAGGCCCTGCACCCGAATTGCGTAACTCACGATTCATCATAATTTGTTTCGTTTTGAAACAGATGGCTAAACCATTGCTTCATATGTTCGAAAAATGTGTCTGCTCAACAACGTAAATAACGCAGTGAATATTGTTGAACTGTCAAAATGAAACCGATTATGATTAATCGCGTGTTACGCAATTAGGGTGCTGGTCACATGTCATGTCTTCGGATTTTTAGTTTTTGGACATTACCGATTTACCGGATTACTCAACATGTTTTCCTTCACCGTTTAGAAAGCAGTGGTGATGAAATAAAAGTCTAAGTAAACTGCCTGGGTTCGATCTCACGACCTACCACTCGGTAAGTCAAGACTAATACCACTGGGCCACCACAGCACAACATTTCAATAAGCAAAAATACTTTCCAAACTGATCGGTCTCTAATTTCTGCAATCATTTACCTACTCTAATAATACCTGCCTCAATGATTGCAGAAATTAGGGGCTCAATATCATTTCTTTGAAGTTTTTCTAGTTTTAACAAAGTTATTGGGGTGTTTATACATTAAAGAGAACCCATAATGGAAACGGAAAACATTGGGCCAAAAACAAGTAAACTGGGTCAAGGACAGGCAAAATAAATTGTCGAGCAAAGGAAAACTGAACCGTAGCAATATACCATTTTTTTTTTTTTTTTTGGTTGGGAAATCATCAAATAACTTCTCCGGCTCTGGGTGGAGCGGGAGGGCGTGTCAGACTTTTACTGACTAAAACCCACCCGTGTTCCCTCTTTTGCCTGTGTGCCAGGGGCCGCGGTATCTCTTTCGAACAACCCGCACCCCTGGCAGGCATCGATCCTTGCGGACCCCACCTATTGGTGCTGACATCTCTTTGAGGCGCGCGTGGAACACGACGCGCCGTCGACCCGGGCTTGGTCCTTACCGGACAGCGAGCTACCCATTACTCGCCGTCCGCAAGCCCGCGCCTACGGTGGCCGGGAATCAGCCTGGGATTCCCGACGCCCAGGGCTTCTCCCGCGGCGACTACGGCCGTGAGGGCGCATATACTGCCTCTCCCTCACGTGCGCCGCCTCCCTCTTTGCGAGCATTACTGCTTCGCAGAAGGAGGTGACGGCTAACCATTCACTCTCGCTCCGTACCATGGCCTGCACCAGGGCCGGACGCGAGAGAGCGCCGCCGCCGATCGCCTCCACGAGGACACAGCGGTGCTCCGCCCAAGCCGGGCAGACCGCCACCGTATGCTCCACCGTGTCCTCAGGGCGATCTTCGCAATGGAAGCACCCGGGCGTTTCCTCCCGCCTTATACGAAACAGGAACCTCCCGAAACAACCGTGTCCGCTGAGGACCTGCGTCAGGCGGAAGGTGAGGACACCATGCCGCCTCTCAAGCCACTCCTCAAAGAGGGGACTTACCGCCGCTATCGTGGCGTGCCCAGCAATATACCATTAAGGTACATTTTAACACTGGAGAACTACTTACCCTAGAGCACAAATAAGTTTTCTCTACCCACTAGTGACGTAAGTACCTACCTACTTTGGAAACTCATTAGGGATGCAAGCGTGCAAAGTTTCCTTCTATCGTGAGTGGGCTAGAATGAAGTAGGTATAAACATTTTCTCGAAAAGTAGGTACCTACCAACTTAATAATATTAAACTATACTCTAAGGATACCCCAACATGGTTGGAAATAAATAGACAGATTGATTGATTGACACCCAGTTGCACAAAGACAAACATTAATGCCACATTACCTAATGAATCATTAACGCTAATGATTTCATTAATTTAATGATGTTGCACAAACAACGCATGCGCTAATAGTGCTTGCTATGTGCAATAAACCCTGTGACCGATTGCCTTGTTTGCCACTTCATTATTAAAAATTAAAGAACCATTAAAATCGTGTCTAATGTTGCTTTCTGCAACAAGTTAATGAAAGATTCGTATTTAATGACGGCTTTAAAAGATAAAGTTCGTTTCCTGCAACTGGCTGTGACTATCGAGATTGGTAGGTACTTATCTAAATGTCAGTATTTCGCTAACGTTCAGACTGTGGGGCCTATTAATTGGGGCAGAAACGAGCGCGATTATTTGAACATTAGGTATCAAAAAGGTATCGTGAAACAAATAAATCATAATTGATTGCTTTGCTTTGTAGAAAAGCTTTCCTACGGATGATGATAATAATCTTTATATTAATACGTGAAGCAAAACTTTGGAGTCCTTTTTACGTAAATTACGCGTACCTACAGAGGAATACGAAATTTGGCACAGTTATAATTTATAAAGAGGAGCGCAGAAAAAATATTTTTGTGAATTATGTTCGAATTTCAACCACTGGCTACCACTAGTATTGATAAAACCTATAAACTAGATCTGTAAAATACTCTAGCTGTATCACAATTCATTCATTCATTTGGGGGCACATGATTTTATACTGTAGCGTAGTATTCCTACTACGCTACAGTAGGTACTTATATATGTGTATATATAACTCGAGGCCACAAATGATAAACTAGTATCATCGAAGTAAAATAAATAAATAGATAGGTAATTATTCAAGTCAGCAAGACGACCAATCACCACAAGCAGCACTCGTTCAGGAGCATCGCGCAAAGTTTCTCGAGTCTTCCTAAACTCTTATAACCATCTACATTCATAATCAAACTATGACAACATGCCCTCGTTACGCCAAAATAATATTCCTGCTACAGTACAAATACACGTGCCCTCAAAGGCATGAAATGGTTTCGCTGAGTAAACAATGGTCACCATTAAATGAGCCCCGGCTTAACCGTAACTAGCAAAGCTTAGCCCAGCAGATTAAACGACCAGAGCCGTTGTAATTATTTAGCCAAGAATCCTCGTTAAATAGACAAGTAACCTATATTTAAAAATAGAATTGCTTATAGAAGGGATTGTGGTTTAGTAATAACAGCCGAACGGAGCCCCAGTTGCTCCGTGGATGGGTGACCATTCTTACACACGTTGCACGTTACGCCTGAAAGTCTGACAACCAGTCTTACCAAGGGCTATCGTATTACCCAGTAATTTGGGCTATGGAGGTCAGATGGGCAGTCGCTGTGAGTCGCTCCATGTAAAATACTGGTATTAAGCTGCTCCCGGTTAGTAGAATGGCCCCGGCATAGCCTTTTCCCAACTAGTTTGGGGTCGGCTTCCGGTCTAACCAGATGGGTGCAGTAAATATTTTACATACAGCGACGGTCTATCTGACGTTCACAACCCAAAAAATCCCTTATTTATTTGTTTGTAATATTAAAATAACCGCTTTTTACCAAATGCATATGGATGTATACACGGTACATATACCAAAGTATTTTTTTTTTCAATTTTTGCTTGTCTGTCTGTCTGTTTGTTACGGCTAATCACTGAAACGGCTGGACCGATTTTGACGGGACTTTCAATGGCAGATAGTTGATGTAATAAGGAGTAACTAAGGCTACTTTTATTTAAGAAATTACAACAACAACAATAACAATAACTTTTTGTTAAACTCCACGCGGACGAAGTCGCGTGCACGGCTAGTTATACAAATAAACCTTCCTTTTGAATCACTCTGTCTATTGATGAAAACCGCATTAATCCGTTGCAGAGTTTAAAAGACCTAATGGTACAGACACGAAAAGCGACTTTGTTTTATACGATGTAAAGAAAAGAAAAACTAATGTATCAAAAAAATTGTAGAGCTAGCAATAATTATCGACTGTTTCATCGGTATATTGAAAATGGTTTATAAACTTCTTCCTTTAACTTATAACTGGACCCTAATAGTGTAACACGCAATTAATCATAATCGGTTTCATTTTGACAGTTCAACAATATTCATTGCGTTATTTACGTTGTTGAGCAGAAACATTTTTGGAACATATGAAGCAATTGGTTTAGCCATCTGTTTCAAAACGAAACAAATTATGATTAATCGTGAGTTACGCAATTAGGCTGCTGTTTGATGTTCTCTAGAACATTCGGATACATCGATACTGAAATTGGATACCCAATAGAATAGCTATGAAGGCAATTTTTTATTATTACTAAATGAGCCAGCTCTTGACCTCACGTAACATGGAAAGCGATTGATTGAGGCCTATGATGGATCGACCGTGCCCAGAAAATGCCTGTTCACTCTTGTTTTGAATGTAGACGGGTTAAATGTGGAAGGGAACACAGACGCAGGCAGAGAGTCCCACACTTTGGCTGTGCACAAAATATATGTGGAGGAGTAGCGCTGAGTACTACTGGTCGGGATATCAACCAAGTGCGGATGGTAGTATTCAATGAGAGAGTTTAGAGAAAAGTGATTTTTAGTGACGAATTCTGGCAAATATACAAAAAAAAATATTTCCCGAATCCCATGAATTTTCGCCTAGACTTTATGAGTTGCTTAAATTGTTGTAAATAGGTCACACTATCACGTCCTGGGACGAATAGGACAAATCATAATTCAGCCTGTATAGTTATCATCACCATCATCTGCCTAGTCTTTACCCAACTATGTTGGGGTCAGCTTCCAGTCTAACCGGATGCAGCAGAATACCAGTATTTTTTAGCCTTGTACAGTTATTTCACCTATATTTTTAAAAGAGCTTCTTCGTAAATAAAGCTTGAAAAGCGTAAGAGACTATAATAATATTCCGTTTATTTAAGGTGAAACGAATCCAGCGATGGAAACCAGTGACGTAAGAGTCGGGCCTCAAAGGAAATATTACGTAAGGCATATGAAAACAAGCCCCAAGCATGTATCGAAGTAAGTAGATATACTATAGTAGATACAGCGTACGAATTAGAAGGGTGGAACGTAATATCTGGGTCATTCAGAAATTGTTACATTTCAGGACAAAGAAGGTACTTTATGTACCTTGACTGAAAATATGGTTTTAGTACTGTCATAGTCATAGAGCATTGTTTAGGTTTTATAACCTCTTTTTTGATGTTTACTTTTCTTTTAATCTTTGTTTTATTTTATGTGCGTCAAACAAAGAGAGGTGAGTGAGTTGAGTGCGACAGTTGTCTGTACAAGGCTTCCGGCACGAACGACCATGTTCAAAATTATTAAAATGCCATTATGACACAATTCTATTACGACACCATTGACCGACCAATGATCGACCATTATGAATTTAGCAGATTACGAACTTTTAGCAAAATGACAAATGAATGACAATGGGATCGTGTTGGAATGACGAATTTATAAAAATAGCAGACTTGGGCCCCAGTGCTCGTGCTAAGCCTGTTGATATACGAACGTAACAAACGAAACTAAAGGACTATGTACGGATGGCAATAGGTAGCGTTCTGTAGTAATTCTGCCTACCCGCATTGGAACAAGACGTGAGCTTATGTATCTTTTTTTTTTTTTTTTGTTGGGCATCTCGCAGTTGGCCTTGAGAGGCCGTGACTGCTTAACCGGTCATTCCTGGGGCTGCCATTAAGAAACTAATCTTAACGCCTCCAGCCAGGGCTTACAAACTAATTTTATATACTAAGCGACTGCACGCTGAGGGCACCCCCTGTGGGGTACGGACCTCGGCTCAGGGCGTCACTGATAGGGGGACAGCTATCACTATTGGGGACAGGCTGGATCGAAATTGGCATATTATTATTATAGGGGGAATTTAAAGCTACTGGCTCAGCTGCGGCGCGGGCTGGCGCTTCAACGAGCAAGGGTCGGTCGGGGCTTATGTATCTATGTATTTTTGCTTCATTAACATCGACGTCACGTCTTAAAGTGTACCTAGTCCTACCTATGTACACCGAAGTAACTATTATGTAAACTCGATACCGAACTGCTCCAACACACAGCCTAGGGTACTGTTCTAGCTCTTAGTAACCATACTGCTTCTTAAATAAGTATGTAATAATTAATACGACTACGCAGAAACTCTCGGATATTGTGTTTGCTATTTAACATTCTTCACAACCCTAAAACCCCATCCTATCTGCGGGATCGCTTCTCCTACGCCCGTCCTTTTGATGCGCCTTGCAGGTCGCACCTTAGAAATCTCCTCAAGTCCCCTCCCCACTCAACCGACTTCTACTCCTATTCCTTCACTGTGCACGCGGTACGGTTATGGAATTCACTTCCGCCGGACATTAGGGACTGCCAAACTGTAGCAGTATTCAAAAGAAGAGTGAAAGAACACTATCTCTCCACTTTGTCATAATTGCTTATGTATTTATTAATTAAATTACATTATAATTCTATATATTTTAGTGATATTTATTTAAGAAGTATGTATGTATATTAGTATGGATGTATATTCTCATATTATGTGTGTATATTTTAAAATTAGAGTTTAATTTGTAATTTTATGATTTCTCTTCTACTGTTATTACACGCGTTGTCTATATCTCTGTTATCTTCTCTCCTATCGCAGGTGCGCTGGAAGAGATTTCTGTAGAAATAAGCATTACCTATGTACGTATTTTTTGTTCCTTTCTTCTTGTCTGTTTATATGTGTGTGCATAAATGGTTAAATAAATAAATAATAGTCTACAATTAATTATTACCTACTTTCAAGAAGAACCTTAACACATGTGAATTTATGAATACTTAATAGCATTTCAGATGATCTTTTGTTAACAAAACGCTCAAAATATATACCTAAAACTAGCTTTTGCAAGAGACTTCACCCGCGTGGACTTTGAAAATGATCACCACGGGAACAACTGGGGCTGTCGGAACAAAAAGCAGCCTGTTTCTCCTCATAACATCAGCTATCTGCCAGTGAAAGTCTCGTCGAAATCGGTCCAGACGTTTGGGCGACTAGCGGGAACAAACAGACAGACAGACAAAAAAAAATTAAACATTGTTTTTTGTTATAGATACCGTATGTACTTTCAATTCATTAATATGCATTTAGTAAAAAGCTGTTATTTTGACAGCTTTGACACGAACAGACACTTCAATTTTATTTATTTGTATATGTCACAGTAACATTATGAACATCGTCACGTACTTATTGACTGGCCAGCACCCTAATTGCGTAACACGCGATTAATCATAATCGGTTTCATTTTGACAGTTCAACAATATTCATTGCGTTATTTACGTTGTTGAGCAGACACATTTTTCGAACATATGAAGCAATGGTTTAGCCATCTGTTTCAAAACGAAACAAATTATGATGAATCGTGAGTTACGCAATTAGGGTGCTGCACTGTCCTCCCATACCGATTATCACTGTAATTTGAAAACATTGTAAAAGCCAATTATTTTTCAAAGAGTAACCGTGGAGTTTCTTGCCGGCTCTTCTCCATAGGAAACGACAAATTGGAACCGTGCACCTAGCTTCTGACGTTTCATAAGTGCCCATGCAGGCTTATGTGAAATCAAATATTTTGATTTTGATTTTTGATTTTTGTCAGTTTATAATCTGTCTCGCGAGATTATAAGCTATCTTAAAATTGTGTAGGTACTGCAAAAACCATTTGCAATTTAACGCACTATTTTACGATAGTTTATAATCTGTTCGTGGCAAACCGACAAATTGTGAACTGGTATGGAAGTTGCATGCGACGGATAATATCTACCTTGTGCTATTACTAAATAGCCGAGTAACTGCCACTAACTTAGTACTACGAGTAGCACTCGCCGGCCGCTGCCTCGGTTTGTCGTAGTTCTAACCTAACCTATAAGGTCGGGGTGCCTATCAGGAAAATCAAACAGATAGTAAACCCTGTCGGTAAGTGCAGGTTCGTTTACAATTAGACGGTTTGACATGGATATATTAAAAACTATCACGTCATATTGTAAGCAATTTGGTACAGTTCACAAATTATAGACAGTTTATAATCTCGCGAGATAGATTATAAACTAACGGTGTTCGCAATCATACGGTGACATAGTAAATATTTGGGAATGTGAAGCCTTCTATAAACAGGCGCGGCGCGACAGTAGGTACATCGCGACACTCATAGAACTATTTCTAAGGAAACTTCATGGAAATTTTTCTACAAGTGTCGCGTCGCGATTGTTTGTAGAAGCCATAAAGGTTAGTAGTCATTTAAAAGTCTAACCTCCGAATACACAAAGAACAATTCGTTTCTCGAACAATAATAATCGCAAAATAAATGTGACAAATTGTCAAACCGCGCGTAAACTGTCGTGATTGGTACCAATAGCCAATCACAACAGTTTACGTAGGTACGCTTGACAATTTTTCCTATTAATTTTGTGATAATTTTCGTTCCAGAAACAGTCCCTTAACGTTAACACATTACTAAGAGTATATTAGTCGATAAGTACAACACACCTTTACTTTATATGATTGACACAGCCCAGTTGCTTTGGAATAAATTCCCTAAAAAAAAAACTCGTAAAACAGACTTAGGTCATTTAAAAAAAAAACAGTATATTTGTACTAGGGTTGCTTTTAAAAAGACTTATCCACTCAGAAAAAGTTAATAGCTTCAAATTAATGAAAGGCAAGTGCATGCAGCTCACATGAGAATGTGGAATAGTTTTGAGTTTTGAGTAAAAATTTGGCTGTACATATGAGTAGTACGTCCAAACAAACGGCGGAGGGACTGTGTGAAAGATGATAATAATATTTAGCTGGGATGGGGTTGCTAACAGAGATGATGAAGAACAGAGAAGTAAGGGGCATTCCATAAATTACATCACACGTTAAGTCTAAAACAGTAAAACTCGAAAGTAAACCAAAAACTTAAAAATATTACTAACTTGATCTATATTTATAAAGCATATTATGTAGGTTTATGTCGTCGGCGTGTGCTGTTTTGATTTAAATTGAAAAAAAAAAATAGAAATTGCTGTTTTAATTTAATTACTTCTAAATATAAAACTGAAAAATATGTGACGTCACACAAGGGGGTAGGGGTTTTCACAAGTGTGACCACCGATGACAAGGACGGGTGGGGGGGTGAAAAAACCATAAAAAATTGTGAGACGTAATTACGGAACGACGCCTTTCCTTCTTTTCATTCCCCTAAGGAAGAAAAGAACATGTTACAAACGATGACTTACAAAAAAAAACATATAAGTACCTACTATGTATTTAACTATCCGAAACTTATATACCTATACCTTTATAATCTGAGACCTATACCTTCTTATTTTCAAAATGGCGCCCTGTAAGCCAGTCGTCTATCTTCACGGCACGTTTCACTGATTGGAGACCCTTCACGCGACTGACTGAACCCCTCGGGCAAAGATTCTATCTTCTGCCATAAAACTACGAAGTTCTCTTCAAAAACTTGTTTTACTGACCGAACAGTTTTCAGTCGTTATGGTGATACGTAAAAGTTTACTTCTTCTTCGTCATCTCAGTATGTAGCAATATCATCATCTTTTTGGTTTTCCCCACGGTAGCCGGCGAAATTATAATCAAAATTTATAATCGAAATTAAAATCAAATAAAAGTTGAGATCAGCCTCAGGTTGTAATTTGATTAAAATATGATTCGCGACCGTATAAAATCTTACTACATATTTATCGGTTTTGGTCACAGTGGGCTCACAATGGCTTATAAGAAGGCTAAAAGTCAACCAAAGGGTAATGGAGAGGGTTATGCTTGGAGTTTTCCTGCGTGATCGGATCAGGAATGAAGAGATCCGCAGGAAAACCAAGGTAACCGACATAGCCCGAAGAATTGGCAAACTTAAGTGGCAGTGGACAGGGCACATTGCTCGCAGAATAGATGGCCGATGGGGCCGAAAGTTCTGAAGTGGCGACCGCGTACCGGAAGACGTAAAGTTGGAAGGCCTCCCACAAGGTGGACCGATGACCTTGTGAGGGCCGCAGGAGACCGCTGGATGCAGGAAGCACAGAACCGGTCGAAGTGGCGGAGCTTGGGGGAGGCCCATGTCCAGCAGTGGACGTCTTTTGGCTGAAATGATTATGATCATCATAGCCTATATATATATCTGATCATAATCCTTCCTACTAATATTAAAAATGTGATAGTTTGTGAAGATGTTTGTTACTCAATCACGCAAAAACGTCTGCACGGATTTGGATGAAATTTTGCACACAGATAGTCCTGGTAGTACGTTCCCTCGGGATAATTTCCGACTTCCACGCGGGCGAAACCGCTGGCAAAAGCTAGTATAATATAAATATCCCATAGAATGATCATTTCGAAATAGTCATTCAATGAGATTAAATGTATGAACTTGGATGTTGTATAGATGATTTTAATTATTTTAATAACCTAGTCGTATTTGAATAATTCATGCATTTGATAGCCCAACTCTCGAAGAAGGCTATTAACAACTTAACATCACGCTAAGACCTTTAGGAGCCGAGCAAAAATAAAATAAAAACTCGGAAAGAACGATAAGCGAAAGCGAAGTGACATCGTGGGTGGGCGATGCACTACGACGGGGTAAGTCTAGGGACCAAGAAATTTCACGCGACCAAAGTTGCGGGCATATAAGCTTCAATATTAAGTTAACTTTTCAAATTAACTTAGCTCAATCATAAAGTTAATTCAAGTTGCTAAGCCAGACTTATCTATGCAGCACACTCTCGCAACCCACAAAGTTAGACAAATCTGTGGTTACGTCTCATGTCGTCTCAACTACGATTGCTTGCTGTTATTTTGGCCAGATTTTTTTTATTTTATGTTTTTATTACTAACTGGGCCGGCTCATATCCTCACTCCTCAACTACTCAAACTGCCAGACCATGCTCAAAAATGAAACAATGACCCACATCGTCCTCGCTTTCATAATAATTAGTAGTCAGATGATAATATTGTATTTCGGTTAGCAATTTGTGAGCATACTGAAATATTCAGTATTCTTGCGCCTTAGTATTGAGTCAGCACCTGCGCTGACCTAAACCAACAAACTTCGACCACGATCTCTCTAAACTTAGAACCCCTATAACTTTAACCTCGTTAAGTTAGGAGTCAAGTATAAAGGCTTACAGTTCATTGGTCAATGTTTGTATTTAATTACTTCGTTTACGTAGTAGTAACTCTTAAAGTTTATTGATTTCGTAGAAAATAAAAGAACGTACTGGGGTTTTTATAAGGTAAACGGAATAAGTATGTGATCAGTATTTTTATGTACAATTTCTTGAACTTCTTGATCTTAAGGGGGAGTTGCCAGCGCCAGCGCTATTATAATTCAAAAACGTATGAATTTGCGGAATTATAACTATTAATCGATTAAGTACCGCGCGGCCCCTATAAGGGGCCATTACAAAAGAATATTAATTGTGTCTCATTAGCCGGTAGTTGACAGGGGGGGGGGGGGCGGTTGAATCATCAATGCAAGTTATAGTTCATATAATTCCGTTGAATTACTATTTCATGAAATACTCAGACTGGAGTTTCCCCCATAACATGTGGTTTTCATTCATCGACTACCTGCTTCTGACGAAGCGCGGATTAAGCCAATAAAACTAAACGCTATCATCACGTCTTAACCGCGTTCAAGAGCTGTCAGTGTCATAAATTATTGTTTAATATTGACATTGACAGCTTTTGAACGCTACTTTTAAGTGCTGATTGTGTTCAGTTTCACTTGACAAATTGGCACAAATATAGAATAGAAACCGCATATCAAGAATCTACATACAAAATTTACCAAAAATAAATAACACCCGGTAGTTATTATGGCACACCGAGCTCTTATGAAACACAAAACGTCACAGAGACTCCGTGAAAGTGGTGAAATGGGCTTTCTAGAGCCATACTTTTTTTCTAAAACTCAATTCACTTTTTTAACGCCCAGGTACTGTAATTAATAATAACTTACCTTTTGACCCCATACACGTAGGCAATCCCAATACACTCGAAGAAGGCGATAATCAGCAACGGAAAGTTTCCACTGTACATATCAAACAGCAGGAAGATATAGCTGCCAGAACCATGTGCGAAGGCCATAGACAACAGACAGCAAAGGAAGCACAGTCCTCCGGTTAAATACTCCTTTCTCAAATTGGGAAACAGCTTCATATCCACGATGGAGGTTACAACTCCTTCTAGAGTTCCGAACTGGGAGTCTATGCCTAAAGTGAACAGCATCAGGAAGAACAGGACGGACCAGAACTGGGCTCCAGGGAACTGGTTGATGGCTTCCGTGAAGATTATGAAGGCCAGGCCAGTGCCTGAGGCTGTCTGTGGAATGAGAATAAAATGTGTAAGCGTTTAGAAAAGTTTTGAAGTAATTGCGATTATAGTGGACAATAGAATGGTCTTTATTGCACACCAAATTAAAGGGGAAAACAGAATAGTTGCATAACATTGATCAGCACTTACATTATCCAGTTCTTTTTGCAGGTCGCACTCAGGCAGGTGGGGCATCACTAACGACGTCAGATTCCCGTTGAGGTCCACCATCACCGTCTGCCCAGCTTCAGGCAGCACCATGGACCTGAACGCAGGCCCGAACACCTCCAGCAGAGTCTCGTTCCTCACGTCCAAACACTTCTCATATACCATGGTAGCCTTGAACCCAATTATAGAAAACACCACGATGCCAGCAAACATCGACGTTAAGCAGTTCGTCATAGAGACCATTATCGCATCTCTATAACAGTTATTATCCACCGGGTTGTACGATGAGAAAGCTATCAATCCCCCAAAAGCTAGGCCAAGGGAAAAGAATATTTGTGTCCCAGCTTCCAGCCATACAACAGGGTCTAAAATCCTGTGCCACTTTGGCGAAAATAAATGGATCAGGCCATCACCCATACCCTTAAGTGTGATGCCTCTAAAGAAGAAAATTACGAGGACTATGTAAGGGAATGTGGCTGTTACGTAAACTACTTTCCCTGAAGAGGCAATGCCTTTGATCATGCACAGGTAAACTAGAATCCAGGCGATGACCAAGGCTAGTGCTATCTTGTAGTTGAAGGTCTCTGGGTAGTTAATGTCTTCAGATATTTGGAGAGTTGTGCGGTACCAGAAGTATTGGGTCGGACTGCTTACCTGAAACAACGAAAACACTCCATTAGTACTTTAGGAAATATATTAGAATTCCTACTACTAGTCATAAACGATGTTAGTTCAACTTCATGGCCTTCAATTGTACCCTTTGAAGTCTGTAATAATATTAAAATTGTTAAATTCATTCCCTCACTGACAGACAATGCACAGCCTAAACCGATGGGTCTACCAGGGGTGCGGGTTGTCCAGGGGTGCGGGTTGTTCGAAAGACATACCGCGGCCCCTGGCACACAGGCAACTGAGGGAACACGGGTGAGTTTTAGTCAGTAAAAGTCTGACACGCCCTTCTGCTCCACCCAGGGCGGGAGAAGTTATTTGATGATTTCCCAATCAAAACAAAAAAAAACCGATGGGTCTAGAAGCATGAAATTTGCACAAGAGCTTGAGTTCCGAGAACTAAAGAAGGATTTTGAAAAAAGTCACACCCAAATGGGTTAAATAGGGGATGAAAGCTTCTATAGAAGATCGACATTTTGTCGATGATAACACATCGGGTGGGCGCACGGCATGTTGTACAACGAAATCGTAGAAAATATTTTTGTATGTTTATATGTACAGTATCATGCCAAAACTGCTGGACAGTTTTCAGCGAAAGGTATCTAACGGAACTTGAGGCCGTGTCCTAACCGAAAGCGAATATCGCGCGTCAACAACATTATTAACGCAATGAATGTTGTTGAACTGTCAAAATAAAAGATATTGCTACTGTTAACGGGTTACGGAGTTACCTCGCTGTTCAGTTTGCTAAATCAAAACTCCAACGAACACATCTCAAATTGAACAAGACATTAAATAATGTTCCATCAAAAACATTTCTCATTGACGACATCGAGACGAAGTAATTATCTTAATTACAGTAATTACATAAAATGACAAAGAAAATCTGTCTCCTCTAGTAAAATCTTTTGACCCAAATAATTGTCTGAAAGAAAGGCGTCGTTTGTTCAAAGATGAGTATCGCAATGAGTTGGGGATAAAGATAATATGCCTTGTTTAGTTCTGGCATATTTATTTTCTCTTCTTTTTAATATTATCTAGTAGCGGTGCCCGCAGCTTCAACCTCGTGGATGTCGGAAATGATCCCACGGGAACTACTATCTTGACAAGAAGTACAGGTACTCTATGTTATTCTTTATAACATCAGCTACATGCCAGTGAAAATCCCGTTAAAATCAGTCCAGCTATTTCGCAGATTAGCCGAAATAAACAGACACAGACAGATATTTTTGTATTTTTTTTTCTATAAGCACCGTACATACATACTTTCATAATTATGAATTTGTTAAAAAAAAACTTATATTTTGACATTAGAAATACAAACAGACACTTCAATATAATTTATTTGTATAGAAATACGTATAGTTTTCCTGCTAAGCCGTTCTTTTTAATATTATCTACTAGCTGTGCCCGCGGCTTAGTCCGCGTGAACGTCGGAAATAATCCCACGGAAACCTGAACCACTTGAACCTGGACAAGAAATATAGCATATGTTACTCCTTATAACATCACCTATCTGTCTGTGAAAGTCCCGTCAAAATCGGTTCAGAAGTTTCGTAGATTAGCCGGCACAAACAGACAGACATTTATTATTTTGTTATAAATAGCGGTACCATATATACTTTCACATGCAAACTCAAAACTCAAAAACCTGTTATTTTGACATTAAAAACAGACTTCAATTTAATGTATTCTCATAGAAAGATGTATTCATTTCCCGGAAATCTAGGATTCACTGGAAAGATACAAGTGTGCAAAGTTGGTCAAATACATTACACTAGAAGCGGTATTATTCGCGCAAGCCGTAGGTGAGCGCGATAAGCGAGCCGATTGTATGTGTAATGATCAGAGATCGGATATTCGGATGCATAATTACCTAAAGATAATTTTTAGCTATGAAAGTATGGAAGCGGCTTTATAAATTATTTGTAATATTTATTAAAAACCCCGGGATTCATGGATTGCATAACTATTCAGATGTGTATCAATTTAAAATTAATGTTTAACCCGATACAATTATGTGTATGTACTGGAGGAGGGGTGGTTTGTATTAGTTAAAACAAAAAATAAACAAATTACACTAAATTAAGAGATTTTCGATACAAAAGCGCATTTCATGTTAGCCAACATCTCAACTTTAGGTGAATTTGCATCCGAATATCCGATCTCTGGTAATGATCAATGCACACGCGTTTCATATGACGTTTTTCAACATACTTGTGAGGAAAAAACAGACTTGTATTGTTAACAGCTCTTCTTCCCTCCGTGAAGTCAACATTTTCATGAAAACGTTAACAAATATTTATGGAAAATGGCGCGCTGTTTGTTTTGTAAATAAAGGCACTGGCGAAGTAAACTAAAGTAAAAACACTAGTGTGGTGATTTAAAGTAAATAACACTAGCGTATAATTAGCTGAATTATGAACCTAATTGCTTTGCCATAAGAGTCACTTTACAAGCAAGAGTTTTGAAATGAAATTTTAATATTTTATCATTTCTAACGTGACGATTGACGATATTACCGTAGACGCCTACGTCCTTGTCACGGCCTTACGATAACACAGGAGAGTAAAATGTCTGGAAATGTATGAAGAGGCTTTTAAAAAGCACAATGAATAAAGCATCTAAAAAATATATTCGAAAACAAAACAACGAAGTCCATTCGAAATAAAGAATAACAGAAAAACGTTCGAAATTTAAAATAAAAGAGATTGCGAATGGAATAAGTTTTTCTGATTAATGTCAGCATTGCCAGCCAGATGCGAATCTGAATTAAAAAGTCTGTTATAAATTACTGGGATTATTATAAAGATTTTTGATAGATTGCCAGAGTTTTTTGCACCCCTCCTTTTTGTAATGTGTATCTCTTTAATTTTCCTTTTACTAGCGACCCGCCCGTGCTTCGCACGGGTTCAATGGCGAGATAACAAAACATCAAGATTTCTGTACTTTAAGTAAGTTAAATAATCATTTATTTAAGAATAATTTCCTGAAATAAATGATTATATAATTTATGTATTGCACACATTAATTAACCTTCCGAAATAAATTATCGAAATGATGGCGAAAACCATACGAAAATCGGTTGCGAATAACCACGCGGTCACACATACAGACACGAAAAGCGACTTTGATTTATAATCATTATGTATGAATAGAGGTACCTACAAGAAAAACTGCATAAAAGCGAATTTAAATTAAAAGCCAACCAAAACATAAGGACGATACAGAGACACAATAAAAGAGTTCTTATAGGTAACTCTCAAATTAATAAATGTTAAGAAGGTAAGTAAGTAGTTCAGAATCAGAATCTTTATCTCTGATAAAGATTCTGATTCTGAACTACTTACTTAAATACTTACGTAAATACCTATATTTAACATTTTGCCGCGAAGGTATACAAATTTTAATTATAATATAATTAAAGAATTAAAATAGATACTTACATAAAAAAAAAACTAGCTAAATAAAACAAACAATTAAAAAAGAAACAAATAAGACCAAAAAAATATTAAAAATTATCATTTATAAAATCTTGAATAGTATTATAACATTTTTCTATTAATAGACAGGTGAGAACTTTCTTAAATTTTGATAGGGGCATGTGTTTTATACTATCGGGTATTTTATTATAAATTTTCGAAGCTATTCCAAAAAAGCTCTTTTTCATCAAAGTCGTTCTGCATTTTATGTCACACAATTTATTTGACCACAATAATATAAGTACCCAGTTTTATTTTCTCTTGTTTAATAAAATATCTCCTCAATCGCTTGACATTTAGAAAGAAATAGTGCTGCACACCTAGAAAATATCGAATTTGTTTTGTAACGTATGTCCTTTGAACATATTTGTGTGAGTAATATTTTTTATTTCAAGTTTAATTAAGATTCAACTTTGAATAGAAATAGAAAATAAAATATTTTGCACAGTCGTCGTCACCATAGCTTGGAACATCGACCCTGCGCTAAGATTTATTGGACTTGCTAGCAATCTTGACACAAATCGGATTTTATTTTACTGACTCAACCTTTTTCTTCAGAAATCTTTCATATAAATCCATGAAATTTTAGGGTTGTTAAAAACAGAAAAATTGATTTTCGGGTTGATTTCTGTGTTCAATTTCGATGACTTTCTTTATTTCCTTGAGATTTCCATTCCTTATAAGTGAACTAGCTAATGCCCGCGACTTCGTTACCTTGAAATTTCGTGTTTTATCATAAAACTAGCTTTTGCTAAAGGCTTCGCCCGCTCAAATCCTTAACAAGTAAACTTTTAAACCTTCCACATGAATCACTCTGTGTATTCAAACCGCATAAAAATCCGTTCAGTTTTGAGTTTATCGCTAACAGACAGACAGACAGACGCGGTGGGGGATTTGTTTTATAATATGTAGTTATATCCTGAAATTAAGCAATACGGTAGCTTCCTATTAGTGAAAAAACTTCGGAATCGGATTCATAGTTTCGAATATTACCCTCTACTTACATACAAACTTAATTTTATCTTTTGTAATTAATAAATGCCGTAGTCAAAAGGCGCTGGTTTTTGATAATAAAACAAAAGTATATTCGAGTCAATCAAAATAATAACTGATAGGTAAAGAAAACATAGACAAAAGGTATAAAAAGGTGTAGCGACCCTAGCGATGCGATTGCTGAATTGCATTTTTGATATTGTACGGGAGCGCCCGCGCCGGGCTCGGCAGTCGCTTACATACCATCGCCCTGCCACGTTCCTAATTTACTGTATTTATAATCGTGTATTGTGAACCCTAATTAAATATTCATCTAATTCAGTTTAATCCAGACTCGCCTATCATTTTACCTGAACCCACACTAACGACACGCACAACAAGTGGTGACCCCGAACGTTTACAGACAATAGTTTTTGAGTATTTTTGTGTTTTGCGCCGTAAGCGACTCAGTGGCAACGTGGCAAGGGCGCGTCAGAATACCGCGTGGGTACAAGTGCAGTAAATAGTCTCGAAACTACTACGATGGCTACCCCAACAACAGCCGGAATAGCCGCGGCTGCCCAGGCAGCTGCCACCGGAGTAGCAGCAGTATCGGTGCAGGCGAGGATACCAGATTTTTGGACAGATTTGCCAAGGTCATGGTTCTGTCAGTTCGAGGCTATTATGGCACCGCAGAAGCAGGGTGACGCGCAGCTATTTGATATAGCAATCGCCAGGTTGACCCAGGACACAGTGCGGCAAGTTACCGATATAATCGAAGCCCCGCCAGAGTCAGGCAAGTACGCAGCATTAAAGAAGCGTTTATTGGCGGTTTATGAGGAAAGCGCGGACAAGCAATTCCAGAGGCTAATTGGAGAGATGGACCTGGGAACACAGAAACCATCGCAGCTGTTTAGGTCGATGGCGGCCCTAGCCAGGAATTGCAGCGTGACGGACGAGCCACTAAAAAGGTTGTGGTTAAATCGTTTACCCCCGGGCGTGCGGGCGGTCCTGACAGTGACCGGAGACACGAAAATGGAGGAGCTCGCTGCAACGGCAGACAGAGTGATGGAGAACATAGGCACCGGTGAGGTCGCGTCAATAGCACCGAGCTCATCGGATGTGACACGCAGCACGGACACGGATTTGGTCAAGCATCTCAGCGCACTATCCGTGGAAATGAAGGAGTTGCGTGGAGAGATAAACGACATCAGGAAGCGAGACGGGAACCCGGGACAGGACCGGAGAGGACGGCGTTGGCAGCAGGGGCGCTACGGGGCCAGGAGCCAATCAAGGCCGCGCCGCACACCGAGTTCCCCGGACTGGCTATGCAGGCACCATTTCCGTTACCGGGAAAGCGCGCGAGCGTGCGAGTCTCCGTGTAATTGGTCCAAGAAACAGCAGGGTGCGGGAAACTAGAGGCGGTACAGTCATCATCGGTGGGAGAGTGTACCGCGGGAAACCACCGGCTCTGCGTGCGAGACTATAGAAGTGGTATTGTGTATCTAGTGGACACAGGAGCGAATGTATCAGTGATACCAGTGGGGAAAGTGAGAGGTAGCAAAGTTAAACGTGAGTGTTCGTATAAGCTGTTCGCGGCGAATAACACTGAGATAAAAACTTATGGTGTAATCGACATAGATCTTAATTTAGGTTTAAGAAGGAGTTTTAAATGGTCATTCATTATTTGTGATGTAAAACAGCCTATTTTAGGAGCAGATTTCCTAGAGGCACACCAACTGATAGTAGATTTACATAAAAAGCGGTTGATTGACGGTCATACTAAATTAAGTAGGGAAGCATCTGTCGTGAAGTGTACGGAACCATCAGTTTCGAGCATACAGTTAAATAACCCATACAGGGAATTACTAAAAGAATTTCCGAGCATAACTAAGCCTGTATCTTACAAGGAACCATCTAGCCACAATGTTTACCACCACATAGAGACTACAGGCCCTCCAGTTTTTACACGCGCTAGGCCATTGCCACCACATAGGTATAAAATGGTACAGGAGGAATTTAGGCTAATGCAGGGATTAGGAATTTGCAGGCCATCCAGCAGTCCGTGGGCGAGCGCTCTACACGTCGTGCCGAAGAAGGACGGACAGATCAGACCCTGTGGTGACTATCGTGCACTCAACGCGATCACGAAGCCAGACAGGTACCCGATACCAAGACTGCAGGATTTTACCTATGGGTTAGCAGGTAAGTCAATTTTTGGAAAAATAGATATCAACCGGGCCTATCATAACATTTGTGTAGCACCACAGGATATAGAAAAAACGGCAATCATTACTCCTTTCGGGCTTTTCGAGTTTCCGCGAATGTCGTTTGGTTTGCGAAACGCAGCACAAACGTTCCAAAGATTTATGAATAATACAGTGTTGCAAAATTTAGAACATCTCAAGGACGGCCAAGAAACCTCGTATTTATTCTGTTATATTGATGACCTTGTGATAGCCAGCACCAACAACCAACTTTTCAAAAAACACTTATCACTAATTTTCAGTAGATTCGAACAGTACGGAATAACAATTAATTTGGCAAAATGCGAGCTAGGGAAATCGGAGATAGAATTTTTGGGCTACCACGTAAATAAGGACGGAATAAAGCCATTAGATAATAAGGTCGAAGCCATACAAAATTATCCGCGACCAGAGACGGTCGAGCAATTGCGACGATTTCTAGGCATGGTAAATTTTTATAGGGCACATTTACAACGAGCGGCCGAAAGCCAGGCAGAGTTAAATAAATATTTGCACGGGGCCAAAAAGAGAGATAAGTCTAAAATGGAGTGGAACGATACAGCGGTGGCTGCTTTTGAGAAGTGTAAGGCAAGCCTCAAAAGCGCCATTACACTAGCTCACCCGGGAGAATCAGGAAAATTGGCGCTGATGTGCGATGCATCAAACACTTGCGTGGGCGCGGTTTTACAACAGGAAACAAACGGTAAATGGAAACCGCTAGGATATTTTTCAAAAAAACTATCAGCGGCACAACAGAAATACAGTACATACGACCGCGAGCTAACAGCAGTCTATCTAGCAATCGTCCATTTCAGAAACATGGTAGAAGGTCGCGAACTAACAATTTTCACCGATCATAGGCCATTAACATACGCGTTTACTAAAATAGGCACGGATCGAGAAACACCAATGCGAACACGGCAGTTATTGTACATCAGCGAATTCACGAGCGATATACAATACGTCACCGGCACCGAGAATGCGGTTGCTGACGCGCTATCACGGGTAGAAGCCATAGCTTGCAACACAAACATAGATTACGAAGAAATCGCGCAGGCACAGGAAACAGACGCTCAAATGTCACACATGTTAGCTAACTCACGGGGCAACATTGTTTTAGAACAAATTCAATCACCATTATGTAAAAGAAAGATATATTGTAACATTACAAAAAACCAAGTAAGACCATACATTCCGTCACAGTTCCGAAAAACAGTTTATAACACAGTACATAACATAAGCCACCCAGGCGTAAGGGCCACACGGAGAATGATCACGAGTCGTTATTTTTGGCCGGACATGAATAAAGACATCGCCAAATGGGCGAGATCGTGCATACAATGTCAGAAGGTAAAGGTACACAGACACACAGTTTCAAAATTAGGTACATTCCCGATAACAGAACGGTTCGAACACATACACGTAGACATAGTAGGGCCACTGCCGACAACACAGGAAGGTTATCGATATTGCGTCACCATCATAGATAGATTTACGCGTTGGCCGGAGGCAATTCCAGTCACAGACATTACTGCTGACACGGTAGCGAAAGCGGTCTATGAAGGATGGGTGTGCAGATTCGGTTGTCCTAAAACTTTAACCAGCGATCAGGGAAGGCAGTTCGAGAGCGAGATTTTCAGTAGTTTGATGAACATGTTAGGCATAAAGAAAATTCGTACGACAGCATATCATCCACAAGGGAATGGTATGGTAGAGAGAATGCATCGCTCCCTAAAGACAGCAATAAAGGCAAGGTTGTTAGAAAATAGGTCATGGGTTGACGAATTACCTACAGTATTGTTGGGACTTCGTGCAGTCTGCAAAAGTGACCAAAATGTAAGTTCAGCAGAACTGGTTTTAGGACACATGTTGCGCTTGCCGGGCGATTTTTATCACGAGGTAGAAAAATCGCAAGTAGGACATTTACCGACATTCGTAAACAAATTAAGAAATATAATAAACGACATGCGCCCAAAGTCACGAGCGGATAGCGGTTCACGAAAAATATTCGTTCACAAAGATTTGAACACTTGTACACACGTATTCATTAGAAACGACATGGTAAGGAAACCTTTGACACCTTCATATAGTGGTCCATACCAAGTCATTAGCAGAAACGAGAAGACGTTTAACGTACAAAAAGATGATCGTCAGTCAACCGTGTCCATCGATAGATTAAAACCGGCATATATTATTAATGAGGATATGATACCAGGAAGTGTAGGAAATAACAGCAACACTGAAACACAAACACAGCAGGTTGAGCAAAACTCGCTACCGCCTATGATTAAAACCACACGCTCAGGCCGAGTAATCAAGAAACCCGTGCGATTTTTGCTCAACTAGCAAAGTAGCTTAGGTTCACCGTAAATGTAAGAAATTCATGCACAATTTACTAATTACAGTGCTAGCCCCAAGTAGAGAATACACATTTATAGACATGGGGAATTCACAAAATAAAGAATACATTTCCATAGCCCAAGCACAGGTAGTAGCTGGACAACAATTAGAAAGCAAACTGAATTATTTTGGGATAATACTTATAATTATCACGCTAATATTGGGAATCCTGTTATGTTGCGCAATAAAAAGAGGCTGCATAGGCCAATTGAGAGTGTGGTTAAAAAAGGAAATGACAACACTAACTGGGACAGTGCCAACCACAGGAACCGCAGCAGGTTACGTATAATCAGTGTACGACAAGTGAATTGTGCAGGAATCATCCGTTTAATCGAACGATGTAGTTTCTATCGTGAACTATGTGTGGTTACATTAGCTGTGGAACCCTGTAGGCGTATTGATTAGGATTGTATGTATCTATTATATTGGCGCTGTCATAACGGAAGCTGCCGGCCCGAGTGGCGTTATTGATTATTGCAGAGCGGACGTTATGACAGCTACCCTTAATCATATGAACTAAATATATTTTAATTATAAGATTTATATAAGTAGTAAGAATGTAAAACATGTATAAGTAAAAAATCATTGATTGATTGCAACATTGTAAGCGTTAGTATTTATAGTTCGCATTGTATAATGTAGTTTTGTACGTACCATTGTAAACCCAGTGTAACAAAAATTTTTTTTATAATCTTTGTAAAAAATTTTGGAGAAAGGGGGGGTGTGATGTAGCGACCCTAGCGATGCGATTGCTGAATTGCATTTTTGATATTGTACGGGAGCGCCCGCGCCGGGCTCGGCAGTCGCTTACATACCATCGCCCTGCCACGTTCCTAATTTACTGTATTTATAATCGTGTATTGTGAACCCTAATTAAATATTCATCTAATTCAGTTTAATCCAGACTCGCCTATCATTTTACCTGAACCCACACTAACGACACGCACAACAAAGGTAAAATACTCGTATCATAACAGGGCTTAATGCAGACTTGCACAGTAATATTGAAAACAGATAAGTTAAACAAAAGTCATGGCTTTAAACAAACTAGACTTGTAAATGAGCAGTTTATTTATTAGTTCAACTACTAAGTGGAATACCTTTCACGTCCTTTAAGTGACAGAAAACAATTTGAAGTGAATAAACGGACGGATAAAGGTCAGACCCTTTTCCAACCTAAGGCATAAATCTAGTACAACTTAAGTTATACAGCAAATAAATTGGATCCTTTAGAAAATAACCTTTTAGCCTAAAATGACAAACTAGATTTTAAAATGTTGTCTTGTCCTTTTCCAATTTTCGATTAAATCAAGTGGTGGGAAAATAAATGAAATAAAATTGTTTGTTCTGTAAATAGCATACCGGAATCACTTTAACACGTCTATTTTGCGTCGGGAATCCCAGGCTGATACCCGACCACCTTATGCCCGGGCTTGCGGATGGCGAGTAATGGGTAGCTCGCTGTCCGGTAAGGATCAAGCCCGGGTCGATGGCGCGTTGTGTTCCACGCGCGCCTCAAAGAGATGTTAGCACCAACTGGTGGGGTCCGCAAGGACCGATGCCTGCCAGGGGTGCGGGTTGTTCGAAAGAGATACCGTGGCCTCTGGCACACAGGCAACTGAGGGAACACGGGTGGGTTTTAGTCAGTAAAAGTCTGACACGACCTCCTGCTCCACCCAGAGCGAGAAAAGTTATTAGTTGAATCCCAGCCTCACCAAAAAAAAACACGTCTAATAATATAAAAAAAGTAATAAGCTAGATGTAGTCGACATTTCCTATTTGACTAACCCTGAAAAGAAATGGCGAAACAAACTCAAGGGTCAGTCTCTTTTAAAGTCCAGACACAATCTTGGCTAGATCATGTGTGGACCACTCTGATTTGAGTGCACCAGTCCAGTCAGTGCAAGCATTTGTCAATAACCGTGTAATCTACTATTACTCAGAACCTGAGGAGCTCAACGACCCGATAGACGAACAACACTAAAGATTTTTTTTACCCATTTGGGTAGGCCGCATAAAGTACTCAAACTGTCAAACTGTGGATATAGAAAAGGATGAATGGATAAAGAGAGGAAAGGAATGGTGTAAAAAGGCAACGGTGCGGTTTAAAAGACACAGTGAACAAAGTTTTTAAAGAGTATGCTTAGATGGTTTGGTCATGTTGAGAGGATAGCGACTAAAAAAGGTACAAGGCAGACGTGAGTGGAACCGCCGGGGGTCGCTCTGAAGGACATTTAGTGAGCTTATTGGTGATGTTCTTCAGAAAGGTCAGGTGTATAACAGTCGCATCGTGCATGTATAACCAGATGATCGAACGTAAACGAAAAAACATAGTATGTGAGGGATCGTAGCATCGGGGCGTTCTGTAGTATTTGCCTACCCCAAATGGAAGAAGGCGTGAGATGTATGTAATGTAAGTAGAAATAGGTATAAATTAGGCGAACAAAATCAACGCAGCATGTTTGAAGTTATGCCCCAAACCGTACGAATATCCTATATACGTGGGTGTCTAAAAGCGCCCTGAAATTTGCAGCGCCCCTTTTGCGTCAGTGGTTAAAAACATATTGCAGAACACCAAAGAGCGTATACTACACCAATTAGAAACAAAGACAAATGTTTCCGACCTCTGTCTGAAGCAGGGCTGTCACCCCTCCCGTTTGACAACAAACTGACCAAGTTTAAAAATTTTGTTATTCGTCCAGCTTACATTAAAGACTCTGACTTCCGAATTTTTCTCTTTTACCTATAACAATAACAGAGAGATTTTTTTTATAGCTGATAAATAAATTCAAGTTTGGTAAAATTTTACAGTGTTTTTTTTTCACTTTTTTGTTATGATTATTGAAACTAACTCAAAAACATCGCAAGCTAATTTAGAAAATTTACGACTTCGTATGCTAAACCTCCCTCTTTTTCTGGACTCTATTTAAAAGCAAGAATATTACCATTCATGAAAACAAAAGTGCCATTTGATAACTTTTTACTCATGCCTCGCAAAACTTTTGGCAGGCGGAAGACATTAGGCAGCCCTAAAATGACGACTTGTCTTCATCATAGCCAGAGACGGGCAGATGTGGGTCGTCTTTGAGGCCTGTGACGTAACGAACCCTTTCATCTCCGTGATAGGGTCTTAATAAAGGAATGAGCATTAGCGATTGTAGGTCTGTACTTTGGCACAGACCAAAGACAAATTACGTCAATTTGATGGGTCGGGACTGCCTCGTTGGTCTAGTGGTCACAATTTCGCAAGCGCTACTGCTGAGCGCAGCTAAGGTTCTGGTTCGATTCCTAGGTCGGGCAAAGTGTTATTGGGTTTTTCTATCTGGAATTTCTCAGTAGCAGCCTGAAGTGTAGAATTGTGCCCAGTTGGTGGTAATAGGCTCGCTCGCTATTACATGGGACTTGAACATAACTGGCGAATTGTGGGTGTACTGTAGGTCCACGTCTGCCTAACATCTACTCAAGCGCTGGCTGGTTTTTCATGCACGTCCGTTATGTTATGTCGTGCACAATCATTTGGGTTATAGTATATACAACCTCGAAGATCCGTATGGTGCCGAACGTAAAAGAATAGCACCGTCCCATTTCTTCCCGTGGGTCTCGTAGAAGGCGACTAAATGACTTACTAGAGAATGGGCAGCAGCGTTCTCTATGCTTTTGACCACCATACTGCGATCGCCAACCCGCCTGCCAAGCGTAGCGATTACGGCAAATCCGCCTTTTTGGGGAGGCTTATGTCCAGCAGTGGACGTCTTTCGGCTGATTTAAATTTATTTAAATTAAACCATTTACAGGCACTTTTGAACTGTAAAAAAATCGATCAGTTGGAAAGTTGAAGCTAGTTGTTTAGTTGTTGTTATAGTTGTTTAACATTCCAAAACGTCTTCTCTATGGAGAAGAACGGCCACTCTTTTAAAGCAAGATATTACAAAATCCTGTGTACATTATTCTTGTTGCTTCTTTAAGTAAGAAGAACCAGGTAAAGAAATTAAGAAACAATTCTAAATATAAGATTTAAAAAAAAGCCATAGACGTTAGGAGATGACCAGTCTGAACCGACGGCACCCGTTCACGAACTTGACGCGTTGATCAGCACCATCTAGCTCAACCATTTTGTAGGGGACCGAATGATCCAATACATGCGTTCTTACTTCTAGCATAATCCTTACTAATATTATAAACGCGAAAGTTTGTAAGTATGGATGGATGGATGGATGTTTGTTACTCTTTCACGCAAAAACGGCAGAACGGATTTGGATGAAATTTGGCACAGATAGATTATAACCTAGATTAACACATAGGATACTTTTTATCCCTTTAGTGCGTTCCCGAAGGATAATTTCTGACTCAACGCGGGCGAAGCCGCGGGCGGAGGCTAGTCAGCCTATAATATTCCCACTGCTGGGACCCTGGCCTCCTCTCTTTGAGATGTAGTGGGCTACGGTCTACCACACGGGTCTAGTACGGGTTAGGAGATCTGACATGTCTTTGAATTTTTGGGTCTAGGACATGCCGGTTTCCTCACGATATTTTCCTTAACCGTTTTGAGAGCAGTGGTGATGAAATTACACAAATAAATGCGCCTGGGTTTGAACTCACGACCTCGTAACACAAATTGTTGGTGAGCACCCACGCACATAACACCAAACATCTAACATATTCACACTGTTCTATTACCGATGTTACAAATCGTACGTTTCCTTTATCATTCTAAAATGAACTATATGTTCAGGTATTTTCAGTTGAATTTTGTTCGTAAAGCCACAGTGTGTTGCTATTTTTATACCAGCTTCACGAAGCTTTCGCAGAAGTAAACAAGCGTAAACTTTGTCAATTTGCAAGCATTTTCCTGTTGCGGGGACCCGTCTAACAAGCTAGAAACATGCAATTCACGTTTTTATTAAGTTCATCTTACACACTAGGAATACATTCGTTCGTTTTCTTTTTAAGATTTTTGAAGGGTAGGATTTTCTTTACTTATATAACCCCGAATGACCCGTCACCTCTGATATCGATTGTTGACTTAATCTACTCATTACAATGTTTTTTTTTTTAAATGAGTAGTATTGCAATATGCAGTTAGCTAGCGACCTCGACAATTCACGATTATTCTTGCCAGTGCAACCGGCAGCAAGTTCGTCATGCTCCCTTAGATGTCACTGCTTGCGGTAGCGTCGGGGGTCGGGTTGCCTCCTTCCCTCAAATATGGCGAGGGGGGTGATGGCTGATCTTTGCGTTATGCTCGGGAACGGGTGCTGCTCGTGGTGACTGGTCGTCTTGCTGACCATGGTTTTGTTATTGTTAATAGTATTAAGTTTTTATTAATTTTAGTCCAGAGGTCCTAGTTTAACTTTTATTACTTTAAGTTATAGCTATATTTGCATAATGCAGAATTGCATATGTAAGCGGGCATGCCCTTTATGCCTAGAGGCTTTTATTTAGATTGGAAGTTTTTTTTTAAATTAAACGTTTTATTTTAATTTTTTACTATTTTTAGTTTAAAATTTTTGATGGTATATTGGCGTGTGCTAGCTGACATATGGCAAATTTAATGTTGTTTTTTTTTTGTGTTTCGTAATTTGAATTACCTATTATTGTATAGAATCAAGTTCTTCTTACTTAACAGACCGCTGTGCTGCTGGGGAGTTTGTTGCGCTACTTCTTCTTCCCAGCTAAAGCACTAGGAAGTGGTGAAGGGCGGGCGTTTTGGGGGGACTGTCTTATGTAATTTTATTTTTGACGTTCAAAAAGAGCTGACTCTCAGCCTAGTTTGAATAAATGACTTTTGATTTTGATTTTATCCCTGCGGGCAATTCTCGTGTTTTTAAAGAAAATTACGTCCAAATTACCCCCATTTTTAGAAAAAAAATTACATTGATTATTATTTATCGCTGAAGTGACAATTCAACTATTTAGTTATTGCACGTTTTTAAATTACGATAGTTGACAGTCTGCTGACTGTCACTAAGTCTGAGACCCATTGGAGCCCGAAAACACTAGAACAAACTTGAAATTCACCACTAAGACACTATAATAAAATTAGTAAGTAAAGCTAGTGATGTACCGACTAGTCGCCAACTAGTCGGCCCATTTTTACTCGTATTAATATGATCATTTTTTTAAAGACGGTGTTTGAAATGAAATTGACCTCTTTACTGGTATTATTTTTTATTATAGAATCAGTTTCAATGCAATCTAATATAGAATTGGAAATAAGGATAGGAAGAAACGCCGGCTCGCACATAAACAATGATAGAATAAATGCAAAGTAAATAAAAACATGTCCCGACCGACAATTACCGATGTTACCCGAACTCAACCGAAAGCAATCGGCTAGTCGGCCAAAGTCGTAGTCGGCCCAAGTCGTAGTCGGCCCATCTCTACTAAAAACATACAACATTTCAACCGTAAATAATTGTTTCATAAACAAAAAATACCACCAGATCATTTCTGTAAATAAGTACCATTTTCAGAGAAATATGTTTGAACTCAACCAGATTAAGCTCGCCTACGCAACGCCTACGCGCTACGCCAGCGAATTCAGTAGATGCAACGGGCGCTACGGCGTAGGCGGCTACGTGCTACGTCGTAGTGTAAACTGAATTATATTTCACTGATTACATTTCATTCATAGTTTATTTTTGACTAGCGACCCGTCCATGTTTCGTAGAGTTTTTACCAATTGACAAAACTAACTTGACAAATTATTGTATTACATATGAACATTTCGGAATAAATTCTCTAAATGATGGTGACAACCGCTTCAAAATCCGGTGCATAGCTTGAAAACACAATGTGGAGATGAAAAACGACAAAGAAATGAAAACACTGGCAATACCAATGCATAGAAGTATTTTGAAATTATCGAAAAAATTCTAACATCGATATAAAAAAAGTATTTTTTTGTACGTAAACCGATGCCGATATGCCGATTTTTAAGCTAGCTATGACTAATCTATTTGATATATTTGAGAGATTTCTTGTAAGCCGAATCGGAAAGTCATCTATCTATACTAATCTTTATCTTTACATATACTCCATTTGAAATAAGATTAGACATTTTACTAAACCTTTTTTACAGTCCAATCAACCGATTTTTACTTCTATTGCGTGGCATAACAAATGGCAGCTGCAGTAAACAGTTGGTATTGTAACTACTTTTTTGCTATTATTGCCATCCTTATGCCTACGGTATAGAAGTCAGAATCCGTTAAACTGACTGTAAAAAAGGTTTGTTTAAATGTCTAATCTTATTTCAAATGGAGTATAAAACAAAGTCACGTTTCGTGTCAATACGCTTAGATCTTTTAAACTACACAATGGATTTTAATGCGGTTTAAATCAATAGACAAAATGATTCGAGAGAAAGGTTTATATGTACAACTAGCTTTTCCTACCGGCTTCGCCCGCGTGGAACTTTCATCCCCTATTTAACTCCCTTAGGGGTTGAATTTCAAAAAATCCTTCCTTATTCCTTGTCTACATTATAAAGGGAACCTGTGGTGTATGTATGTACATGTACCTATGTATAGCGCGCGGCGCACGGACCGCGGCGCGCGCGCACCTTCAGTAATAAACTAGTTTGGACGCCACCTAGTCGTTTGATTACTCACAAACTTACCATTTGGCGACGAGAATAATTGTTTACCCGCGTGTGTGTCAGAACATAGAAAATGAGTTTTATTGGATCATTAAATGTATTTGACCATAAAAATCAAGAATGGCAAATATTTTATGGAAAATTAAACCAATTTATGAAGCTGAATAAAATAGCAGGGGGAGACAAAGCGTGCTTATTACTCACGCATTTGTCAGATGAAACATATCGTCTGGCAAGGAACCTGGTTCATCCCAAGGAACTAGACACAGTATCCTTCGAAGAAATAGTGTCGAAGCTCAACGGTCATTTCAAACCCAAAAGGTCGACTTTCGTAGACAGAGCCAAGTTTTATGACGCGGTAATATCCGAAGGCGAAAGTATCGAAGACTGGGCGGCGCGTTTGAGAGGACTCGCCGTATATTGCGAATTTGGCGAGGAGTTATTGGACACTTTGCTACGAGATAAGTTCATTTTAGGCCTAAGAGAAGGGCGTGAACGGGACCGTCTATTTGAGAAGGATTCGGCAACTTTAACCTTCGCAAAAGCGGTGGAAGTTGCTCAACAGGCGGCATGCGCACGTGGAGCTCGCACCCATGTAATTGGGGATGGCGGGCCAGGAGCGGCGGCAGTGAAGGAAGAACCTGTCTACAGGGTTGGGCAGGCTCGCGAACGGCGAGATTCATCAGCGGCTACTACTTCGACTGCACGTGGATCCGTTAACAGTGTGCGTTGTTCAGTGTGTGGTTATAAAAATCACGAATCAGTGAAGTGCCGGTTTAAAAATTATACTTGCCAAAATTGTGGTGAGAAAGGACATTTAAAAAAAATGTGTAAAGCTAAAAGTGAAAAATCAAAATTGCATCATCTAGTTAGCGATGAGCAGTCTCACAAATGTGAAGAATGCGACCTGTTCAATATGCGGTATGTTAATAATGCTCCCATTATTATTTCAATAGAGATAAATAAATTGAAATTCGATATGGAATTAGATTCTGGTTCAGGTACTAGTGTAATTTCAGAAAAGTTATATCTACAACATTTTAAACATTACAATTTAATTAAAACAGATTTGAGAATGTGTTTGTACAATGGGCATCAAATTGTGCCTATAGGCTATTTCATTTGTTCGGTATCATATTTTAACACGTGTCAGAACATTAAGTTTTATGTTATACAAAATGGCGGACCACCGTTACTAGGCCGTGATTTCATGACTCTGTTTAAAATATATTTCTCTTCAACTTATGTCAACAAAATCAATGTTGATAATCAATGTACAGGGGAGGTGCAGCAGCTGCTAAACGAGTTCCCTGACCTTTGGAAGGACGAACTAGGGTGTTTTAATAAGTTCGAAATAGATTTTCAGCTCAAAGAGGGGGCGAGGCCTATTTTTTTAAAGCCACGTTCTATTCCTTTTGCCCTTAAAAATAAAGTTGAAGAGGAGTTAGTCAGGCTCGCAGATTTAGGTATTTTAGTTCCTGTAAACTTTTCAGAGTACGCGACACCGATTGTTCCTGTATTAAAGGCAAATGGACAAGTAAAAATTGCTGGAGATTTTTCATGTACACTGAATAAAATTCTAAAAATTGATAAATATCCTCTGCCGCGCATAGAGGAGGTATTTGCCAAAATTGGGGGAGGGTTGCAGTATTCTAAATTGGATTTAAGTAATGCTTATAATCAATTCAAATTGTGTAGTTCGTCACAGGATCTCACTACAATAAATACTCCTAAAGGACTATTTAAATATACCCGCCTAGTTTACGGTCTTGCTAATGCGCCAGCTATTTTTCAACGGGCTATGGAAACGTTGTTAGCGGGTATAGAGGGCGTCACTTGTTGGTTAGATGACGTCTGTTGTACTGCTCCCACTCGTGAATTGCATTTGTGTAGGATTAAGGAAATTCTTAAAAGGATGCAGGATGCGGGATTACGGTTGCAAAAAGAAAAGTGCGTCTTTTTCCAGGACAGTGTCACGTACCTAGGGTACGTAATAGATAAAAATGGGCTTAGGACGTGTCCCAAGAAGGTAAATGCGATTTTAAAAGCGCCGCGTCCAACAAATGTCCTTGAAACCAAAAGGTTCTTGGGCGTCGTTAATTATTATCGTAATTTCGTTCCGAACGCTTCGTCTTTATTAAACCCGTTACACACATTACTGCGTGCAGGCGTAACATGGCATTGGGGTGAAAGTCAGCAAAATGCGTTTGACAAAGTAAAGGAGGAGTTGGTCTCTGACCGGCTGTTAGCACATTTTGACCCATCACTACCGTTGGTACTTACAGTGGATGCGGGCCCGTCGGGTTTAGGTGCGGTTCTATCTCACGTTGACAATAAGGGCTGCGAGCGTCCAATTGCTTTTGCTTCTAGGTCGTTATCAGTTAGTGAGAAGGTATATAGCCAGATTCAAAAAGAGGCAACGGCAATCATATTTGGTGTTAAACATTTCCACCAGTATCTATACGGTAGGCAGGAGCCTTTCATTCTTAAAACAGACCACAGACCTCTTCTATCCATATTTGGAAAGAAAAATGGCGTGTCCGTAACGGCAGCATTAAGATTACAACGATACGCAATTATACTGTCTGCATATAACTATGTAGTACAATACATTTCTGCTAAAAATAATTTAGTAGCAGATTATTTTTCTAGAGCGCCGTTACCTCAGTCACAACACGTATGTAAGGGGGAAGAGGAGAACAAAGATATCCAATTTCTATTTCTTGATGCCACCACGAAACCGGTTTCATTCGATGATATCAAGCAAGCCACTAAACTTGATGCAGTGTTAGCCACCGTGGAAAAGTATATGAATCATGGTTGGCCACGTAAAATTACATGTCAATCCGTGTTGCCTTATTTTTACTGTAAAACTGATTTGGAAATGAATGATGGGTGTCTGTTTAGAGGGCATAGAATAATAATCCCAAGGATTTACAGGGACAGAATGTTAGAAGAATTACACTCTGCCCATTTTGGCATTGTAAAAACCAAAAGTGCAGCCCGCAGTAGAATGTGGTGGCCGGGTATTGATAAAGACATCGAGCGGTGGATAAATGAATGTAACGAGTGCTCGCGAGTACGGAACGCACCGCCCCGCGCCGTTCCCGCGCCCTGGCCTCGCCCTTCTCAGCCGTGGTATCGTATACACATAGATTACATGAGTTTAGGCCAAAGTGTTTATTTGGTTGTGATTGACGCGTTTAGTAAATGGCTGGAATGTATTCATATGAACAGCGGTACCTCCACAAATGCATTGATTATGAAATTGAAAGGCATATTTTCAACATTTGGAATACCAAACATAATAGTATCTGATAATGACGCAAAAATTCGGTCCACCGAATTTCACCAGTTTTGTAATAATAACGGCATTAAGCATTTAACTTCCCCTGTTTATCATCCTGCTAGTAACGGTCAAGCAGAAAATTCGGTAAAAACTTGTAAAAAGATGTTAAAATGTATAATAGATAACAAAAGTATCTCACAGCGTGAAATACACGAGAAATTACTGAGTTTTTTGTTTGAATATCGTAACACTGTACATTGTTCTACGGGAATTACACCAGCTATGTTAATGTTTGGCAGAAATTTACGGTCTAGGTTGGATGTGATTTTACCATGTAAAAATGTAAATATGAGTGACGATGAAGTTAAACAAAAATCAAGCAGAAATTTCCAGGAGGGGGAAGTTATTTGGTGTAAATGGTTTATAGGTAGGAAAGCGCAATGGGAATTAGGAAAAATAATAAGAAAATTAGGAAAAAGAGTTTTTGATGTGTATATTGAAAAATTTAACACTGTATGTAAAAGACATCTTGATCAAATTTGTAAACAAAAAGGAAACGTAATTACTAAATCAACAGATAAATATTGTGATGAATATTTGCCAGCTGAGACTTCTGAATGCACGGAGTCCCGGCAGCAGCAGACAGTGTTAAGTTTGCCTACTAATGAGTCATCAGCCGCACCACCATGCACACCATCACCCTCACAGTTGGCTATTGAACTCCAAGGTGGAGCTTACATCCCTACAGAGGGAAATATTGAAGTTTTAGATGGACGGGTAGAAGAAGGGTTGGATGTTGTTGCGGGGGATGGGTTAAAGGAAACTGAAAGTACCGAGCCCGAACGATCTGCTGATACGGCATCTTGTTGTAACAAACAAACAGAACCGGGGCCCAGTGGGACGTCCGGACTCGGTCGTTCCGTTAGGGAAAGAAAGAAAGTATCTTATAAAAAGTTCTTTTAAGTTTACCCTAATGTATGTATTATTTATTGTTTTAGAGTATTTAACGAGTAATGGTGGAGGAATGTGGTGTATGTATGTACATGTACCTATGTATAGCGCGCGGCGCACGGACCGCGGCGCGCGCGCACCTTCAGTAATAAACTAGTTTGGACGCCACCTAGTCGTTTGATTACTCACAAACTTACCAGAACCTCTGTGCAAAATTTCAGCTTTCTAGGTCCAAGGGTTTGGGCTGGGCGTTGATGAGTCAGTCAGGACTTTTCTTTTTATTTATATATATTGATATACACTGACCACCAAGCGGGCGAAGATGCTTGCAAAAGTTAGTCTAATATATAAAATTCTCGTGTCACAGTTTTCGTTGCCATACTCCTCCGAAACGGCTTGACCGATTTTGATAAAATTTCGTGTGCTTATCGGGTAGGTCTGAGAATCGGCCAACATCTATTTTTTTTTTGTGCGTTAGGAAACGTCTGTCGGGTCAGCTAGTATAATATAAAGAGGTAAAATTTCTTTGTTTGTATGTTTTTATGGTGGGGGGGGGGGGGTAAACTATGGAACTACGAGTCGGATTCGAAAAAATCTTTTTATTATTGATAGCCCAATTCTTGAAGAGCCTTATAGGCTATTTAACATCACGCTACTACCTTCAGAAGACGAGCAAAAATAAAAAACGAGGTAGTAGCTCTGTCGGCGATGCGCAGCGACGCGGTGGACGAAATTTCACGCGAAGAAGTCACGGCCTAGTAAGACCAATTATTTTTTTTGTTGACAATTCAAAACTGCCTGTAAATTTAGGTTTAGGTTGAAAAAATAAATGCTTTGAGTTTTGAGTTTGAATCAATTAATCTGCCTTTTCCCAACTATGTTGGGGTCAGCTTCCAGTCTAACCGGATGTAGCTGAATACCAGAATTTTACATGGAGCGACTGCCTATCTAACCTCTACAACCCAGTTCCTGGGTAACCCGATACCCCTTGGTAAAACTGGTTGTCAGACTTTCGGGCTTTTGACGACCCGTAACGAATGCCAAAGATCCACGAATGATAGCCGGGCCCAACGGCTTAACGTGCTTTCCAAGGCATGGGGTCTTGGTATGTAAAGATGGTCACCCATCCATGGACCAACCGCGTCAAGCATAGCTTAACCTGATCGATCAAGATATGGGTAGTTAAACTTAGTATCGTATTATCACCTCCATCTTCTTTATTTTCAATTCTTTTTTAATGATAATTTAATAGCTAAATATCTTCAAAAGTTCCCACAAATTTTGAAGATTTATCCAGTTTCCTTTGGGTACTCTGCACAAGGAAAACAAAGTTATTCAAGGATTTTGTTGAATATTTTGTAAATGATGACAAGCTCAGTTATGAGTTAGCATGGAATGCTCGTTAATTTTGACTAATGTCTCAAGTTGGTAGACTTGAGAAGTTAGATACATTTCGAGACGTGCCCAGCTTTCTCTATTAAATGGGTTAAAATAATGATAAGAAGCGCCCAGATTAGAACAGAAACCCTCGGGGAACCCAAATGTTACACGGATACTCTCAACAGACCAGGAGTTATAGTCAACTTCTGGAGGGAGGTGAGCTGGTTGGAATAACACCCGAAGGCCGCCATGGCTCCAGCACAATGGTCCACTTGAAGGACTAAGTGCGGAAACCAAACCCATAACATAGAACATGGATGATAAGAAGCTAAGCATGAGAGGAGTCTTATGAGACTCCTCTCAGAGAAGGCACGAGCATTGATCGCTTCGCTTGATGCTTGCTCAAGACAGGTTTGTGATTGCAGACTTATATTAACTACTAGCTTTTGCTAGCGGCTTCGCCCGCGTGGTCGAAAATTATCCCACGAGAACG
Organism: Antitype chi; assembly: GCA_947359405.1. NCBI lineage: Eukaryota > Metazoa > Arthropoda > Insecta > Lepidoptera > Noctuidae > Antitype > Antitype chi. The sequence continues at coordinate 2,657,480 of OX375823.1, forward strand.
TGCTACCGGAATAAAAAGTATCCCATAAATTAATCCGGGTTATAAAGTTTGGGGGTATCGTATTACCCAGTAACTGGGCTGTGGAGGTCAGATAGGCAGTGGCTCCATGTAAAATATTCAGCTGCATCTGGTTAGGCTAGAAGCAAAAGCTACTGATCAATAAATAATAGTTAGATATTTGGATGTTTGTTACAAAATCACGCAAAAACGGCTGAATGGATTTGGATGAAATTTGGCACACAGATAGTTTGAAACCTGGATTAATACATAGAATACCATTCATTCGGCTATTACGTTCCCGTGGGATAATTTCCGTCAGCAACGCGTGCGAAGCCGCTGGCAAAGGCTATAGTCGATAAACAAAATCAAATAATTCCGACATTTTTAACCTCGCCTGACCACTGTAAAAGATGGTCAAGTTTATATTTCTTTGACAATGACATTTGAACACTAGTATTTTCCATTCTATACGGGAGCGAAGCGTGAAGAGCGATCTCCTAGACCTAGGTATATCGATCACTCCTTAACTTAAACAGACTGCAATTGTACACAATAGTGGAGTTACGCAATATAAAATTCGTAAAATTAAGCAAACTGCGATCGAAGCGAAGCAAACTACTCTCGATCATTTACCGACAATGGTTTATGCAAAAGGCTGGTAGGTACGGCGACGGTAATGTTAAATATTCTCTACACATTGACAGTGTTTTGACACCGTTACAATTTACAGATTCAATTCCAATTTGGAATGAAATGAATTGATTTCATAATTCAATCTTAAATTAAATCTGGCAACCCATCGAATATTAAATCGGGGATTTAATTTAGAATAGCAATGAGAATACGTAAATAGGTACCAAGTTTACATTAAAATTTGTTTATTCTCATTTTTTTTTCCTTTATTTAACAAAGTACAGACGCCAGCACATCAAGCTTTCCCAAACTGTCAATTTTTCCCAATTGAACATGAACCTTATGCTTTTGTAATAAAGTTTAAAATCGATCAATGAAATTTGACAGATTGGGGTAGCTTGATGTGCTGGCGTCAGTACATATAAATTACATTTTTAATTATGAGAATATAAAATTATAATTTATTTAAAAATACTTTTAATTCTAATAATGATTGAATTAGCGCCCCCAAAAACCCTGAAAACGACACCCATGATGGCAAAATCAAAAAATTTCTTGGCCGCCATCTTTGACTTTCATTTTGATCCCAGTATCGGCCTTAGTATCCCCAAAAACCTTGAAAACGAGACCCATGATGGAAAATTCGATAATTTTCTTGGCAGCTATCTTAGATTTTCATTTTGGCCCCACCATCGGCATTAGCACCCCCAAAAACCTTGAAAACGACACACATGATGGAAAATTCGAGAGTATAGGTACCTACCTAATAAAAAAAGAAAAAAAATGTGCTGTAAAAAACTGCGACGATCACTATTGACATCTATTTGGACTGTTTATTTCCAGTCTGGTACACCCCTGCCCAACCCTTTGATAGAATACAGGCGTGATGTTATGAAGTAATTTCATTTCGCGCTGTCCGTTCGCGCAAGTGGACTCGCGCAAGTGTCTTTCGCGCAAGCGGATTCGCGCAAGTGTCCGTTCGTGCAAAAGTACAGTCGCACTAAAGTACGGTCGCACAAACGTACATTCGCGGAAATGTCTTGTCGTGCAAGTGTCCCTTCACGCAAAAGTCAGTACGCGCAAGGGTCCATGCAACATAGAACTACTTTCAATATAGTTCATAATGGTCGACTAGAACAAATAACGCTCTGTTTGTCGCCCATATCGCTTACAAATAGCATTAAATCAATAACCCGGAAATATTTGCGCACATAACCGAACGCATATTGGTTACATATCTACTGACTCAACCACTAAATTAACCCGTTCCTTTTTTCTTGAGAATCATCGAGGAGGTCAGATACGCAGTCGCTCGCATCTGGTTATATTGGAAGCCAACCCCAAAAATAGTTGTTATAGGACTAGGCAGATGATGATTATAAATCATTTTAAAAGAGTAACGGTGGAGGTTCTTGCCCATTCTTCACCATACGAAAGTACCTTATGGAAGGGTCGACTAGAATCAAATATTTATTTTTTGTACATTTTGACGTTCAAAATGCGTTCAAAAGACCCTTTTTGAAATAAATTATTTGACTTTGACAGTTGCGTGAAAACAGACCTGTCTCCAAGCGCAATTATCCCATTGCACCCTGGAAACATTGACAACTGTATGATTATGGGGACATTGAAGGTCAGTCTCCAATTTTATTTAGGTTTTTTTACAATATCTAGTTTTGACTTTTTGACCTCGCACTGGTATTATTTTGTTTTGTTAATTCGAAAAACTAATGTTGATTTAAAAAAAAAAAAAAACTTTCAAATTTTATAACAAAACTTTACTCGCACGTTCCCCTTCTGGTTCCATAAACATGTTAGCACAGTTTTAATTGCGCGCTAATAGCTAACAATAGCCTTACATACAAAAAAAATCGCTTCAGCTGACATTCCCTACAAACCCTTTTTAAATAAAAGAGTTTCTATTAATTCATCCCTCGGCGTTCACCCGAATACATTTTACCTGAACGACCCTCAAAACCCTTTTGTGCCCACATTCATAAAAAGGTAACATACTACTGAATACTGAGTATTTGGCTTTTGGGCATCGATAATATACCAACATTACTTAATAGTAGGGAAGGTCAGGCAAAGCTGATTGTAGATAGCGTGATCATAGCTTTGGTCCCTACGGCCCACAATAAATTTGACATTTCTGTTCATGTTAATTCATTAGTTTTATTTCACTATTTCGGTAATGTGGCAGAATGATTTCAATATTTTTAATCTATGTACTTGATTTGTCATGGAAAGTTTCTTAATATAAAACCTTATTTAACGCTTTCTTTACAATGTTTCTGACGCACCCTCGAACTTTTTTTAATTATGTTTTTAACTCTTTGAATAGCTTTAAGCCACAATCTTTATAATTTAGGGTATTTCTGAAAGTGGTGTATTTCTATTTCAGAGTTTTTAGGAACACAACAAACAACCATTCATTTTCGCTAAAACATAATAAAACCACCTAAACCGCCTTGTATAATCTTTAATAATATAATCATAAGAGAGTGGATACAATTGTGTGAAGTCCCTGACACTTGTGCTAGGTAGTTAACCTGTGTTACAAGAGCCAGTGCCCTCTCCCGTGAGGACAATCTATTGAAAACCATATGCAATAATAATAATACAAAACAATAAAAGTAAAAAAAAACTAAGGATACAAAATAAAACAAATAACAAAAAGAAAAAGAAATGGTTAAATAAAAATAATATAAAAGCCTGATGATTGTGTGTATGCGTGTAGCGCGCGTGAACGTGTGTGTGTGTGTGTGCGTCTGAATTGAATGTTCAGGAAAGGTTGATTGGGATCGCGATTATGGGTGAGGTTGAGTGCCTCTCAGTACTCATACTAAAATTGCTGTTAGTAAACAGTAGTAGTAAGTAAGTTTATAAATTGATAGGTTTTTGTTGACTTTGTTATACATTTGCGAGCTTTGGGCACGATAGTGTCGTCGGGCAAGCGCAGAATGACACTGAACATATCCACGGATAGGAAAGCCAATCCGCCGGTTGGATAGATTTATATCTAGCGACATCGTGGAATGTCGACGCAAGACAGTACGGAGGACATAGAGTTTTCTTGCCATGAGTACTTAGGCTTCGGAGTATAACTGGGCAGTCGAGTAGTCCCTTTTACGGAAATACATGACTTTGAGGACAGCCCGTCGAGCTCGTTCCACTCTAAATATCACGGTTTTAAAAGTCTACCCCACACTGGGATGCAGTAGGTAATAATCGACTCACACGGGGAACGGTATACAAGAGAAGCTGTTTCAATGTCGGCCAAATGTCTGAGCTCTTTAAATAAGTTTACGAAGCCGGGAGCAAAGAGTATCCGTATGAGCACGCCAATCTAGCCGATATGAACCTAAATATTTTATATTTGAGACCATATCAAGGCAATCACAATTGCATGGTGAGCAATCATGACAAATATACGCTGTTGTTTTGGTAGAATCCGTTGGTGGTTTAAATGAATTTGGTGGAAAAAGCAAGGCAATTGCAAGGTGACTTCTGTTCTATGTTTAGCTTTATCCCAGGTCACCATAAATTAAAACTGCTGTGTCGTCTGCGTAGGTAAAAATATCGCAATTAACGAATTGTAATTGACAAAGGTCATTTATGTAAATTTGAAACAGTGTGGGTACCAAGATACTTCCTTGAGGTATACCGTAGCTGATCAATTCTTCGTCACAAAAAACGGAGTCAATTTTAACACACTGGCTACGCTCCCTAAGGTAATCTTTGTAAATATTCAGGGCCACACCACGGATTCCTAAATGTTCCATTTTGGCGACCTAGTCTGGGAACAGAACTGTATCAAAGGCCTTCGTTAAATCTAAAAAGACACCATAGTTTTTAAGGAGGGTGTCCAGTTTGTCAATCAGTGTGTTGGTGAGATCAGGAGACGGCACCTTCTGTGGAGATACCCGAACGAAATCCGTACTGGTTATCTGCGATTAGTTTATTTTTTTATTGAAATTTTGTAAGGTTAGTGTTGAGTATTCGTTCGAGTATCTTAGACAAGGAGCTAAGCACTGAAATTTTAGGATTTATACAGGACGGGGAACGACATACTGAGATTATAGCTGTGTTATTATAGCAAATTACCAGGCAGTTGGCATCCAAGATCGAAGGTTCATGCGTAGAACAATTAATTGTGTTTTTGACGTAAATTACAACGCCGTCATTTTTAAATGGGTTGTTTTTTTGTGAATTGTGAAGTATAGTCCTCTAAGATAGGGATGTGATCAGAAACCTGCAACCAGAATTTTGTCATTCAACATCGTATTAATAGCTTGTGTTGGGAACTAGCTACGACAGCGCCATTTTGACAGTTGCCTTCCCCAGATAAACTGACTTACTGATAGATTATCGCACAGTATAATCGTTTTGGGATAGCAACTTAAAATACTGACGGCTATTGGCTTTGGCCACTTAGAATTCAGTCCAGCAACTGCAATGTCACTGGATAGCTACGCTGAATCTAAATACTAATAACTGGACCGGAACGGATACAGGACGTTCAACTACGTAATAAAGTTAACAAAAGGCATTTGAAATCAGAGGAATACTTCTAACCTACTACCGCCACAAAAAAATAAAAATAACTAAAATGCAATGCAAATAGAAATCGTCATCTTCCTGCGCTTACTCCATGTCACTTGGGGTCGACGCCAGAAGTTTTCTTCATCCATTTTCCCCTGTCAACCGCCCCGCTATCATTCATTCCCTTCTCTTTCATATCAATCCTCACGCAATCCAAAACTAAGTATTAACACAAGTTAAATAAGCACTGAAAAGCGACTCTTTGTTTCGATTTATCAACGTCAACAAATTCTCTAAGCCCATTTCTTAAGGAAATAATGTAAGTATTACCTACTTTCTCTCAAAATAAATTTTCCATCCAGTTTACTAAAACGTAGCGGACAGCGAAAGATCCATAAAAATGCGGTAAAAAATGTTTTCTTTTATTTAATTCAAGTGATAATGTTCTCCTCGGCTTTCTTTGCGAAGTGGAAAGTATTCTGAAACCTTTGACTATGAATTTGTCGTAAAAAACTGAAATACTGCGATTTTATGAAGTGATGTAAAACGAAATAGGTAAGTGGATTGCGTTACCGGTGTCATTTTGGGGCATCTTCATATTACCTTGCGAAAATGTATTGAAGTTAAAACTTCTTTAGGCGAATTGCGCTCTTTCTGAAAGAAACTGAACCGTTACGGCCGGGTTGGTGACGTTGAATCGGACATACTCGGTTTCAGTTGGTCCGTGACGCTTAATCGCGTATTCTCAGCTACTATCGTAAGTTTTCACTTGTATCGGGTGGCAAACACCTTCTTTAATTCAGAGTAGTCTTTCAAAAGTTCATCAGACTCCGTTCAGTGTCAAAAATAAAAACATTATCTTTTGTGAATATTATTTGCATGCCCATGAGACTGTAGAATATGGAGGACTACTTTTTTAAGAAAACATCTATGTACCAATTACCCATGTTTGCAAAAATAAATGATTTGATTTGATTTGTGATTGGAAAATGACAAATGACAGTTGGTGTGTTTGGCTTCATTGACAATGGCCAATGTAGCTACATATTTACTTATACAATTTTGAATAATAGTCTCAGAATATTATTCCAAATTATTTAACTTCGAATAGTTGTTTTCTGTCTACAACTCTGTACTTCAGACAAATTATGAAACTACATATTCTCAAAATTGTATGAACAAAAATTTAATGCAAGAAGTTTTATGATTCCTAAACATGTGTAATTAAGATCTGTCGACTGGTAATGCCGCCAGTCTCTTGGGTACATTACCAGTCGACAGCGATGCGGATGAGTTTTTTGACGCTTTCTTTTAGTTTATTCGCTGTAGTTATTTAGCCTAAACATTAGATTAAGATTTCCAAATAAAAGTAATCTTCTTTCACAGATAAATAATCCTCAATAGCCTAGCCGCTTTCATTTCGTTTCGTTCCATATTTTCATTGTGGGTAGAAAGTAAATTACTTTTTTGGTTATTGATCGAGCTCTTGAAAGGAACGAGAAGATTCATTTTAAACGCATGACTGATCTAACTTAATGGTGATATAAGATTAGGTTAAGCCGGAAAATCTGACACCCACTCTTACCCAGGAGTATCGTATTATAGTTATAGAGGGTTGTGGAGGTCAGACAGGCAGTCTTTCCATGTAAAATACTGGTATTCAGATGCATCCCGTTAGATAAACCCTGAGTGGTTTTGGCTGGAATTTAAATGTAAATAAGACTTTTAGAAAAAAGCATATATAATTTAAATAAGTTAATTAACATTGTGTAAGTATAGTAATAGTAAGTATAATATTTTTATTTAGTTAGCATTGTTTTTAAAAATGAAATTAGCGGCCCGCTATCGTAGATAAAATCCTGGGAGGTAATCCGTAATGTGGCTAAAATAGTGAAGTGTTTCGGAAAAAAATATATACATACCCCCACCCCAATGTAGTTGGGAAAAGTCTAACCAGATGATGTTATATAAGGTTTACGTAGTGAAGTCTAGTGATCATAGGATTCATAGGCGTGAATGCTGTGACTCCAGGGTTCTATACCCAAGTTGGGCTAAGTGTTCTTTTGGGGCCTTCTATCAGGAATTTTTCAGTTTGTATCTAACAGTTATTTTTGATCTACAGAATCAAAGGGTTATTATTATTCTTGGATATAGTTAAATTCAGGGATCAAGGGAATTATTTTTTGATTTCCCAGAGGCAACAACTAAACTTTAAACACACGCTGAATTATAAGGGACCGTATACGAAATTATTCCGACTTCGCTGATTTACGTGATTTTACCATAATCTACCGTCCGATAAGTTTTAATGCACAACATCAAAGATCATTTCAATTGACCTAATGAATGATTTCTTTTTTTTTTAGTTTTGGTTCACCCTCAAACTGGTGACTGTTTTGTGAATTTTGTTGTAACAGGTTTACAATATCACATATTTTCGCCTCTTAAAGATCCTACTAATATTATAAATATGAAAGCTTGTATGTTTGATATTTGGATGTTTGTTACATAATCACGCAAAAATGGCTGGCTGGATTTGGATGGAATTTGGCACACAGATACCTATGATACTTTTTATCCCGGTAGTTTGTTCCCGTAGGATAATTTCCAAGCTGCACGCGGGCGAAGCCGCCAGCAAAAACTAGTAAACTAATAAATCTGAAAGAATCTTTGGTCAGTGGTTTCGCTCGACCCTCCGAGACGAGAATCAATAAGACGCCGAAATAAATTACTTCCGCCCATTGACTGTCCATCAAAACAACCTTTTGAGCACGCCGTCATTTTTGACATCGGTAAAACGGGACTTGTTGATACAATTTCTTTATGTATTCTTACACAGGCCGTTATGATATACTTACATAAAATTGGACTTGCACAAATATATAGGGTAGCAAGGAAATCGACGCGCAACCTGTGTAACCACGAATTTCTTAGCGACACACAGGGTTGCGACTATCGTGGATAGGATCCGGCAACTGGGACTCGAGGTGGCCTTACACAAGTCCGAGGCCATGTGTTTTCATGGTCCTCGGAATACGCCATCGACGGGTTCTCAGATAACGGCAGGAGTTTTAGGAGAGTTAGCACATACTGACGCTAAATGTACTAATGAATATTTTTGGCATGTCTTCAGCTGTTTTGCGTTTTTTTTATTATTATTATTGCGTAATGGTTTTTCATTGCATTTTCATCTATCAACCCGTGTTATCACCCTGCCAGGGGTGCGGGTTGTTCGAAAGAAATACCGTGGCCCCTGGCACACAGGCAACTGATGGAACACGGGTGAGTTTTAGTCAAGTTTTTAGTTTAGTAAAAGTCTGACACGCCCTCTCGCTCCGCCCAGAGCGGGAGAATGATGTCATTTGATGATTTACCACCCTCAAAAAAAACCCGTGTTATCACTACATTTTATAACAATAAAACAAAGTCACCCGCCGCATCTGTCTGTCTATCTTTCTGTTCGCGATAAACTCGAAAAACTAAAAAACACGCTTTAAAAACCAAACTAAAAAAGGAGAAAATAATTTAATTCAATTAAAAAGCGTGGGGTGCTTTTTGAGGTATTTTTATAATCAATTGATGTCAAGCACCCCACGCTTTTTAATTGAATTAAATTATTTTCTCCTGTTTTAGTTTGGATTTTAAAGCGTGTTTTTTAGTTTTTTAAACTATTATTTATTTTCAATTTTTTAGTTCTGCTAAGTTCTACAAAAAGTGTTTTTTTTTTCTAAATTTTTTAAAAATTAAGTATTAAATTGTCATCGGTCCTCGATCACTTTACAAAGTTTCAATGAAATCTGACGGTTTAAAGTGGGTCAAAATCGCGTTCTAAGGAGTCGGTTACATACAAACAAACAAACATACAAGTGAAGCTAATTTAAAGCGTGTAAAAAGTACACAACGGATTTTCATGCGTTTTTTACCAATACACAGAGTGATTCAGGAAGGTTTAAGTGTATACCCAAGCAGCACAAATAGCTGTATAGCCACTAATTTGTTATGGTTTTGTTTAAATTGGTAAACGCGGGCGAAGCCGCTGAGCAAAGCTTAAATTATGCTTGGATTCTTCTAATAATCCCAAAAGAAATACCTAAATAGGTCTTTACCTATGAAATTGCCGTTTAGTATACACAACGTTAAAGTCATTTTTATATAAATATTTATTATTTCTATCAATCAAAATATATACCCATGCTATCGCCATTGCCAGCGCAGTGGTAATTTTTCAATGCCCTTCTTGAAGAAGTCCGGTGTACAGGAGCGAAAAAAGTCTTCAAAGGCATTTTGTACTGCCGCTCGGATATTGATATTTTCCCTGACAAGAAGTTGTCCAAATAATGGAAAAAGTAGAAGTGTGTCGGCGCACGGTCTGGTGAGTACGGTGAATGACGCAAAACTTCCAACCAGCTTAAAAGCCTGCTGTGCCGTATGAGGTCAAGCGTTGTCGTATAGGAGCAGCGGGGACGAGCGATTAACCCAGGCTGGCTGGAGATTTGCGAGCTTCACCATCGTTGTGTCCAGTACACAATTGCAGTAATGCTGGTGCCATTTGGTAAGAAGCTGTGATGAATTATACCGGCACTAGACACCAAATAGTGACCATAACTATGTGATGTAAGTTTTCGCTTGGGCAGTGCCTAGGTGCTGCACCCGGGTCTAACCAACATGATGACTGCTTACCATTATCAAAAAGAATCCATTATTCATCGCAAGTGACAGTGCGGCTCAAAATTCCTTCGTTTCTGTGTCTGAGGCATACCGTTCGTTCCATTCGTTCATTCGCACCGATCATTCAGTTCGTGTGGCACCCACTTTTCAAGTTTTTTTTCCTTGCCAATTTAACGCAAATGGACCAAATTTGTTTTGATTTTAACGTTGAAAGCTGTTGCTAACTCAGCCGTAGATTGAGTATCGTCATCTTCCACTTTCGCCTTTAAAATTCATCGTTGTGGACTTTAGGCTTCGGGCGATCACGGGGTTCATATTTTAGATCAAACTTCCATGTCGGAATAAGCGTTCAAACCAATAACGAAAATGTATTGCCAGCCATACATAAATTAAAACGGCAACTTCATAGTTACCAAAGTGAATTAATGTTCAATCTTTACCTAATAAGCATAAAATCTCGACATAGAATTAGTAAGTAGGTACTTGGATTCCACCCACTAAATAACAAGTACCACAGTAGTAGTTGTACCCACAACTTCATTTATTTTAGTTGAATGGCAACATATCCAAGAATTTGACGTGACAGTGTTTTTGATTGTTATTCGTTTTTTTTTTCATAGTTAGTTATTTAACTTAGTTCCTGTTAAATATGTAGTTAGTTGTGTAGATAATAATTGTATACCTAATGTTAAGCAATTTAATGTTAATAAAAAATCATTTCTAAGTAGCAAAACTTCAGTTAAGTATATTGCATAACTTCAGTACAGAGAAATAATACATAGAATCCTACTAAACCAATCTTCTTCTATTAACTCTTGACTATAACGGAAAACTATCCGTTTTCCCAATAACTATAATAATGTCACTAACCGGACCGCCTGATATCGATTCAACACACAGCAGCCGTTCAACAAAAACGGGTTACTGCAAATTGGTTTGAATTGGAACCATCCTGTATAACCATACGATATGGGATTACTTTTTGAGCTTACACTGCTCGTGTTGATATTGCTATTTTCCAGCCACCGTTATTTTTTATTGCATGAATTTAACCCTATTAAGTTCTTGAATGTTCCACACAAAACGTTATGCAGATCTTCTAAGCTTTTGACATCGTCACAATCAAAGTTCATCGACGTAATTATTGGTATTATTAAAATAGAACAAGTAACTTTATATGAATTATATTATATGAAGTAAAAACTTTCATAATTATTTTGGTAATTTTAACTAAGTACTCTTAACAACATGGTCCAAAAATATAATTTTGGTAACCCGTAAGCACGATCTTCTTAAAAAAAAAACACGTGTAATAGAAATAGAACCAGAGAATGAAAAAAATCAAATAAACGTCACTTACTGCACACTCCGGCTCAGTCGTGTACGATCCATTAGGGAAGTACTTCTTCGGGCACTCGGCCCAGGGCAGTTCCGCCTGGAAGCTCTGCGCGAAGTAGAACAGGCACCAGGCGATTATGGAGTTGTAGTAAAGCGCCACGTTGAACGACACCACCGCCGAACTGATCCCGATCCCCCCCAAGTACGGGGACACCTGGTGCCAGACCCCTATTGCACCCTTCCGCAGACGCTGGCCAATCGCCAGCTCCAAGTAAAATATAGGGATCCCCTCGATAGCTAACATCACGAAATACGGAATAAGGAACGCTCCTCCGCCGTTCTTCTGAGCAAGGTACGGGAACCTCCAAACATTTCCCAAGCCCACGGCATACCCCACTGTGGCTAGAAGGAAAGTCAGCTTGCTGTCCCAGGATTCCCTCTCGACCCCGCCACCCTCGGGCTTCACCACGCCACGTTCTTCCACGGAGCTCGCCTTGCTGGTGGGTGTCTCTGAGGAGCGCCTGTTGGGGCTGGTGTCCTCGAAGGCCTCGTTGGTGGCACCGTACATAACGTGCGAGCGGACTGACGGATGCCCATTCTCCATGGTCACCAGCCGACCGCGGAGCTCCTTCATCTCCATCCTATCAATTGAACGCTGTGCGTAAAGATCCCGCGAGCTTTGTCGCCTCATCAAATGTGCTGTATTCGCCATCTTTTGTATTTTCAATTACTTTTCTAATTAAATATTAGTTATTGTCGGCTTATTGTCATTATAAACTTTTAAAACGATTCGGATTCCTGGTCGTGGCACATAATGAGAACCAATAAATTGCACGTGAAAGTTAAGAGCGCTTTTTTTATTTGTAATTTGAATGGCATGGCTATTGATTTATCAGCAAGCATTTTTTCATGAAATACACAAACTTATTCATTAAGCACGGCACTGAACTTTAGATTGTGAAGACACAAGGATGTTTAATGAACATTTTTGATATTATTATTTCACGGTGATGGCGGTCGCGGGGTCGCGCGACGCTGGCGGGAAACTCACCCGAAATGCGGGGTGTGGGAGGGTCGGCCATGCACACGCATGCGCTAGAATAATGCCCCCTTCATGGCACTTACACCCAAATGGAGTTTTTTCAATGAACGGCATGGAATCTGAACGCCTACGAGAAGCTATTGTAGACTGCATTGATTTGGCAGTTTGACAAGAAATGAATGTAGCGTAGGTACCGCTGATAACACAAACATTCTCTTCCAATCCTGTGTTCCTGGTAAGTAAGACGTATCAGTTGTGGAAAATAAGTAAAGTTAGACGTAAATTGGACAAAGAAAAGTGATTTTTAGCTTTGTTACACAGATAGAGGACAATAGAGGAGATCCCAAAGGATGTCTTATTGGTGAAATAAATAGAAGTTATATACCTACTGTATGAAATTCTAGTAATCTAGTTACTAGACTATTCGATATGCCGTATGTTGTGCTCAGCAACTAAGTGCTGTTTTTTGCGACATTGTTTTCCTAATACGTAGGTACCTATTTGGGTCACAGTGAATGAACCAAATAATCCATTATTTCCACATTATCTACCAAGATTTTTTTATTTTATTTTACATTAGCGGCCCGTCCTGGCTTCACGCTGGTCGAAATTTATTTTTTCAACATTTCTAGTAATAGATATAGTCTATGTTACTCAAGGACAATTTAGAATTCTAATGGTGAAAGAATTTTTTAAATCGGTCCTGTAGTTTTTGACTTTATTCGTTACATACAAATCTGTCCTCTTTATAATACTATTATTGTAGATAGTATAAAAAAAATCGATTTTATTATATACATCAGTCATTGCTAGCGTGTGTAGGTATGTAATAATAATAATAATAATAATTTATTTAATAAAAACGTATACAAAAAGAGTACATTTAGCTAACAGTAGTAAATTTCCCATACAATTATAGTGCCTAAAAATAAACTATTTCTAAAATATTTTTACTAAAAGTCCAAGTGGTAATGTTTCGGAATTAGAATGATAGATAGCGACCCACCCGATCTAGGTTCATTCAAACCTGTGTTTCGGGCCATCACTTTACATTGCAATTAATTTGGGACATTAACATTAAAAATTAAATTGATATAAAAATAATCGATTAACAACTATGAGATAAAGCATATTGGTAATTAAACATTAATACCTACAACTAAGCCAATGTAAATACTACAAAAGTAAATACTTACGAGGGAATAAATTATCGTCATGACATAATTTCTAGAAGTTTTTCTGTGTCTGTGTAACTGAGCAACGCTAGGTATTCTGATAACTTAGTACTACATTTTTTATAGCTTAAAATATAGATGTTCGTTAATTTGTTAAGTCTATTATACAGAAAAGGACCTAAAAACACATAAAATCGATTAGCAAACGCATGTCTAGTTTGAGGTTTTATGCAAACTAAATCCTTCCTTCTCTTGTCGGAAGGTACTGGGTTAAAAGGAAGTGCAGTGTGCTGGTGTAGTACTATGCTTCGAATGAATAATTGCCGAACTGTTAGTACATTACATGCAATGTAGAGCTGGTGCGTAGGAAATCTAAAAGGGCGAAAGGTAGCAACCTTCAGAATTGCTCTTTGAGCACGCTCTAGAGGAAGTAAAATGGTTTTTGCTGCACCACCCCAGGAAGTTATGCAATAGCTAAGAATGGATTGACACAAAGCTAAATAAACCTCTTTAATTAATTTATAGTCGGCTAGGTTCCGTAAGTTCTTAAAAACATATATTAATTTGCGCACTCTAGTACAAAGTAAATCGATATGTTTACGGAAATTTAGATTCGAGTCAATAGTGACACCTAGATATTTCAAATGGTCAGCTTTAGCCAAAGTAGTGCAAGAACATGCAGTGTCAGCGTTCGTGGTACAATTATGTGCGTAAATGTTTAGATTAGTAAGCGGTATATTAGTATTTCTCATTGCAAATAAAATGTATTTTGTTTTATCTGCATTTAATGTTAGGATGTTATTACGGAGCCAATCGGACACTATGTTAAAACCATTTTGAGCATGTTCATAGACCTCATCTTTTGATTTAGCTGAGAACAATAAAGCGGTGTCATCAGCATAAGACATTATGACACCATTTTGAAGTGGCAGGCTGCACAGTTCATTTATATAGATTAAAAATAAGGTGGGGCCCAAAATGCTGCCTTGTGGAATTCCAAAATCACTATTTTTAAGTTCCGAGCTTGTATACTGACCTATTTTTACACATTGATGACGCTCGCTGAGATAATCAGTAAATAGTCGAAGTTGTGCTCCTCTTATCCCTAGTGTTTCAAGCTTGTGCAAAAGTAAAGTACAAGAAATAGTGTCAAAGGCCTTGGCAAGGTCTAGAAAGATACCAATTGTGTGCATACCATTATCTAGATTGGTAGCAATATAATTAGTTAATTTGTGTACTGCCTGGCCGGTTGATCTACTGGCCCTAAATCCAAATTGATTATCTGAAAGTAGTTTGTTATCTTCCAGATATTTTATCAACCTACAGTTAATAATTTTTTCTAAAATTTTTGAAAGTCCTGTTAACACTGAAATGGGTCTGTAGTTATTCACACAGTTTTTGTCTCCAGACTTGAATACAGGAGTGACCAAGGCTTTTTTAAGGAGTTTGGGGAATATTCCTTTAGATAAACATAGCTGAAAAATGTATATAATTTTAGAGTACATTATGGCTGCTTTTAAGAAATTCTTGATGGCAAAATAACACTTTGATCGACCTGGGAATCGGACCCAGGACCTATAATAAACTCCTAGGTTCGATTCCCATGTTCGATGCTCAGCAATAGCGCTTGTAACCACTAGACTAACGAGCCTGGATTTATTTGAATACTAGTTTCCGCCCGCGGCTTCGCCCGCGTGGAAGTCGGAAATTATCCCGCGGGAACGTACTACCGGGATAAAAATTATCCTATGTGTTAATCTAGGTTATAATCTATCTGTGTGCCAAATTTCATCCAAATCCTTTCAGCCGTTTTTGCGTGAAAGAGTAACAAACATCCATAAATCCTTATATACAAAGTTTCGCGTTTATAATATTAAGTAAGGATAAGTATAGCTACTTATCGTTCCATCGGGTTACGATAGACATTGCATGTTGTATAATCAGCCTATAATGTCCCCACTGCTGGGATACAGGCCCTCTCAGTGAGAGGAGGCCTCACGCGGGCCAAGTTCGGTTCGGTGATAGATGTCACAAGTCTTCGAATTTTTGGTTCCAGGACATGCCGGTTTCCTCGCGATGTTTTTTTTCATCGTTTTAAGAGCAGTGGTGATGAAATAATTTCCACAAATTAAAGCCCCTGTCTGGGTTCGAACCTACGACTTACAACTTGTAAGTCGCGACTTTTACCACTTCACTGGGCCACCGCTGCTGTTAGGATGTGGTGTAACATAATTACGCACACAGGGTAATTTTTTAACCATTGAAAATTGTAACCTCGCGTAGATACAATTTTCAATTAAACAGCTGATTTCTTTTTGTATAACCGACGAAAAATTTCTACGCTAGGAGGTCTAGAATGATATGCTGAATTCATGGTTACAATTTGCGCACTGGTTAAAAAATTACCCTTCACAAACTACAAACAATCAGCATCAACATCTCAGCGCGGAATCACCATCTGCTGGGTATTGCCTTCCCCTTTTTTCCGCCATACTTCTCGTCTCCGTACACCCAGGTGTTTCCCGCGACTTTAACAATATCATCAACCCAACAAGCTTTTGGCCCTGGTTTCTTTGGCCTAACCTTAGCCAGCATTCGGTCACAGCCATACTCCATCGGCCATCTCCTCGTTTAACTAGATGTCCTGCCCAACTCCATTTAAGGCGCATCGCCTTGTCCCCGATGTCGTAGACTTTCGACCGACGACGGGCTCCGGTGTGACCCACTCGATCCAGTAGGGTTATGCCAAGCATGGCTCGCTTCATGGCCCTTTGGCATTAACACTCAATCAAAATAACTAGATTAAAATCTTTTTTTTTCTATCCTGCTTTGTCCCACTCTTCGACAAAATCATTTGTTTATGCTAATTAAGGTCAGGGCCCCAATTCTGTATGGTTATAATAATTACCCGCGGAATCTTACTATGTTCAAACTACGTCAATTTCGTGTTTTTTAGAAACCTATGTAACGGTAAGGAATCGAAATGTCAAATTCTGTATGTTCCAAGACAATTTGTCGATATTAATAATACGATATTAGCTGATTTCGTGTGTGATTGACGTAGTTATGACTAAGGAATCGTTAAGTGGTCATAGTGAATTCAGGCCCAGCTTGTTTCTACTCCTCTCTAGATGTGTTATTGGAATAGGACATTCAGAGTGAAAGTCGGAAAAATTTAGTAGTAACCTAACTAAACCCGATTTTGGAAAAAAAAAGAACTTTAAATGTTGTGTCACTTCAGAACGCTGTGTATTATGGGTAAGTACGACTATCTTGACAAAACAAGGAGAATCTAGAAACCTATTTCTACCTAATATGCACAATATTCCCACGCTACAAAGTCGATGCATTTCTGAACTTTAATATTACCACAGCTAAAAATACTCGCTAAAATCAATAAAACTCAAAAGAAAATTCATTTAAACTCTCGTCTTGTGAAACATGTTGCGAGATATTTGTATTGTTAATGGAAGGGGTGGTAAAGTGGGCGGCAGTGACACTGATTTATGATCAAACGACGCTTGATAAATAAAAGAAAATGCTACCCACATGTACCTACCCCCTTACCTACCCCCTTACTTTGCTCGAAATGAGGAGAACGGGGGACCGAACAATGTTCAGTATCTCTGACTCTGGACCTCACAAAGTCAATACAATACAAAAAATGTATTGGCTAGGTACTTGGAAGACATTCGCCATTGTAAAAATGTAAATATCTAACAAATTGTTATTATATAAACTAGTTTTATGGCTGCCAGTCCATTAAAACAGAGAAGAGCGGAGAGAAGCGGAGCTCTGCCAATATTAACCAATATAATTCAAATTCCAATCCGCTAGGAATAAAATAAAATCATTGGTTAGTCATTGGTAGGCAAAGCTCCGCTCGTCTCCGCTCTTCTCCGCTCCAGTGGACAGGCAGCCTAAAGCCTGTATGGACCGATGGTATTCAGTTGGCTCGGGCTGCACCAGCCACAGCAATCGTCAAATTAACGTGCAACGATTACAAAACAAAGTGCTCACCCTGGTACATTAGAAACAGCGACCTCCACCGGGACCTCAAGTTGGATGTGGTTAACATTGTAATGAAAACTATGCAGAAGCTCACAACCACAGACTTCATCATCACGTAACTGTCAAAGCGATAGCCTTCGTAGTAATTCAGTGATGCCAAGAAGTTGCCCTTACCTTTTGAGTTTAGTGCAGTGCAAGTGAACTTAAACTGTAGTGCAAGTGCTAACTATTAGGTGTAAAGAACACTTCAATCAATTGTCTTTCCCTTAAAATAAAGTGAATAAGAAAGACGTTACTGGACGATTTCAAATGTCTATAGATAATTGGTAGTTTTTTTTTTTTAATATTTGCATTATATATTAGCGAATGTAAATAAAGTATCAAAAACCGAGATACTTTACTATAAAAGGTACAAAAAACCTGCGAAGTCGGTTAAGGTCTGAGATACCTATGTGTAATGGCTACCATATCGATATCTGAACAGCCGAATCTACGCCAGCTAGATCGGTCAGACCGGGATGCCTGCACATACATACCCATAGTGTGGATTCACGTCAATAGTGCAAATGTAGGAAGCAAACTCACGCTCGTCAGTACACGCCCTAAACACTGGACTATTGTTGCTTACTTGTTCTACACCAGCCCTTCCATCAGGAAAAAATGCCATGGCAGAAATTCGTTCAAAAGGATTTCAATTATAGACCTGTAGACAATAGAGACTATAATGCAACCTCTGCGAGATTTATAAGACAGTGACAATATTTGAATAAGCACTATTTCGAATTTAGAAGATAGAAAACAATAGAAACTAAGCTTGAAGAGATGACTGAGGTCATCGTGTAGATGTAGATTAATTTGATTTAATTTTAATCATTTAGCTACGCATTAAATACTTTTTTTTGGGTGGGAAATCATCAAATAACTTCTCCCGCTCTGGGTGGAGCAGGAGGGTGTGTCAGACTTTTATTGACTAAAACCCACCCGTGTTCCCTCGGTTGCCTGCGTGCCAGGGGCCGCAGTATCTCTTTCGAACAACCCGCACCCCTGACAGGCATCGGCCCTTGCGGAACCCACCAGTTGGTGCTGACATCTCTTTGAGGCGCGCGTGGAACACAACGCGCCGCCGACCCGGGCTTGGTTATTACCGGACAGCGAGCTACAGCTACAGCCCGCGCCTACGGTGGCCGAGAATCAGCCTGGGATTCCCGACGCTTGAGATTCCCGATTATCTTTCATTAAAACGACCCGGTACTTTTAGCACGCTCATCGTTAACAGCACCTAGCCGATACATGAAGACAATAACCTCTGTAATAAAAATTGCCTCATATTCTTTTCAACATCTTTTCAGGACAAACGGGGTCGTAATATTTGTAATCAATCATGGCAGCCTGCCATTGTCCATCACTGGTCCATGTACTCGCTTGTGAGTCGTGATCAAACGATGGCCTAGCTTAGCTGAATATTAAATGTACGAAAATTTAAAAAAAAAAAAATCCTTTTAATGAAAAGTGTAACATACGGCATGCGGCCAGTATAGACCTTCGGCCATAGATCTCTAAATAGAACATGCGGATACAAACATAATGTGGGATACCTGTACGTACAAGGATCTTTTGACGCGTAGCCAAAAACGGAATACTTAGGAACTATTGTACAGCCAACTAATATTATAAATACGAAAGTAAGTTGGTTTGTTTGTTACGCTTTGACGCTAAAACCGCTGAACGGATTTGGATGAATTTTGGCACAAGGGTAGATCATGATCTGGATTAAGACAAAGGATATCCCGATATTCCCACGGTATCGAGACTTATCCCGGTACATTGCGAAGCGCAGCTAGTGGCAAATAAACATGCCAAGTGCGTGTCGGACTAAGCAATCTCACAAAAAGTTAAATTAAACATTTTTAAAAGCCCCGACACAAGCAAAAACTTCTAAAAAGTAAAAAAAAAAAAATATTGGCCATTTAAGTTGTATGTAATATTTTGATCAAAGCATTGTCACGTCGGGGGACGGTTAATAAAAACCCCGAACAGACGAGGCCCAGCAATAATGAATGTATCTCACTATGCTATTGTAGAAAGGAAAACATTTTCATTAGCCGTCCCCCGACGTGACAATGCTTTTTTTTTTTGGTGGGAAATCATCAAATAACTTCTCCCGCTCTGGGTGGAGCGGGAGGGCGTGTCAGACTTTTACTGACTAAAACCCACCCGTGTTTCCTTAGTTGCCTGCGTGCCAGGGGCTACGGTATCTCTTTCGAACAACCCACACCCCTGGCAGGCATCGGTCCTTGCGGACCCCACCAGTTGGTGCTGAAATCTCTTTGAGGCACGCGTGGAACACAACGCGCCGTCGACCCGGGCTTGGTCCTTACCGGACAGCGAGCTACCCACTACTCACCGTCTCCAAAACCGCGCCTACGGTGGCCGGGAATCAGCCTGGGATTTCCGACGCCCAGGGCGTCTCCTGCGGCGACTAAGGTCGTGAGGGCGCGTGTACTGCCTCTCCCTCACGTGAGCCACCTCCCTCTTCGCTAGTATTACTGCTTCGCGGAAGCAGGTAACGGCTACCCATGCACTCTCGCTCCGTACCATGGCCAGGACCAGGACCGGACGCGAGAGATCGCCACCGCCGATCGCCTCCACGAGAACACGGCGGTGCTCCGCCCAAGCCGGCAGACCTCCACCGTATGTTCCACCGTATCCTGAGGGCGATCTTCGCTGTGGAAACACCCGGCGTTTCCTCCCGCCTTATCCGAAACAGGAACCTCCCGAAACAACCGTATCCGGTGAGGACCTGCGTCAGGCAGAAGGTGAGGACGCTGTGCCGGCTGTCAAGCCACTCCTCAAAGAGGGGACTTACCGTCGCTATCGTGGCGTGCCCAGACGTGACAATGCTTTGATCAAAATATTACCTACAACTTCTTGTTAAAGTTATAGGGTCAATAAATACATTATCAGTCTTATTACAAAAAAACGTTTAAGTACAGGTTTAAACCAAGACTTATAAGTCTTGGATTGTTACGGTACTAAAGTCAGTACCAGGATCAAAATGCGTCTTTATTACAAAACAAAGACTATCTGAGGATCAGTTAGTACCAAAGAAAGTCCATGGTTCAAATTATATCTACAGATAATAAACAAAAATGGCATTCTTTCATTCATTCATTCGGGCTTTATTTGAAACAACGTTCTGTTTCTCCAAATATTGTAATTGGAATAACACTTGAAATGATTAAATAATTATTTAACAATACAGGAATACGTCATAAATTGTTCTATGTTTAGGTTACAATATAATGAACAAGCCTCACTTGTACTTTTGACGCGCCTTTTACAATAAAGTTGTCATGTTTTTAACACCTCTGCCGTGAATTGGAATGCGTTAAATTTGGCGGCAGCGTTCGTAATTTGAGACGAATGTTTACTTGGCGTCCTTTTTAATAAATAAATGCACTTACTATTTTTATTCATCGTTCTTAGTTACTGGTAGGCACTTTTGTGGTTGATTCGTGAGTTTGGTTAAATCGTGACCTACGGTAAAAAAAATGGAACAACAAAAGAAAAAAAGGGGTGAAAACTGGAGTTTTGAAGAAAAAGTTAGTAAAACATAGATTTTTAATAACTATTAGTAGCAGTGTATCATTTTATTTCGACTATACCTAACACGGATGTTCTGATTATTATAGGAAATATTACGTCAACTTATTTCTCAATCGGCACATATCATAGAAGATAAGTCCACAAAAACATCGGTAAACATGCAGAAAACCAAAGAATGGAAAAATATACAGACTAAGTAAGTACCTACATTCTTTTTTATTTTTAAACTGCCCACTTGTTCCGTGCGGGAATCGAACCCGCGGCACGCAGGGCAGCAGTCAATTGCTTAACCACTACGCCAACCGTGCCGTCAATTGCTTTTGTTATGGGTACAAGTACGTTATTGTGTACGTGATATTAATTATCATATTTATTACTTTTAGATTTAATGAGATAGTGGGTAAACATCGATCAGATGGAGAATTAAAGTTGGCTTGGAAATGAATGAAGTTGACCGCCAAATCCAACATATCCACCCATAGGAGGGAACAATCCAAGACAGGCGGTGGCGAAAAACCACCATCACCTTCTCCTGAGGACTTAGAGATAATGGCGATTGCTCCTCACGACTTTATCATTGAAGTTAATGACTACGATAGTGATGCATTGGTAAATAAAACTAATTATTTATTTCATTTATAACATTTAATTAAAATTGATTGATTTTAGACATTTGACATTATATAAGTAAGAAGTGCTTTGTAATCTGCATTTAGAGTTTGAAATTTACAATTAAAAATGATATCTTAAGGGTAAAAAAGATAGGTAGTAACTTAATTATAATTAATTAGGTACATGGTTATTCAACATTTAAATGTGATAAATTCAAACACAATTCAATTCAATTTAATTCTTCTACAAAGTCATTTTATATTTTCCATGATTCCTATCAATCTAATAAGGAATGACATAAAATACCCAATTAAATTACATAAAGATAAAATACAGCAGTCCGTGTGAAAAAATATACTTAAAGAAAATTTATTTATTTTAGAATCCAGTTCCCGTGGCTACAATTGCAAAAAAAAAATTCACTGACCCTAAGCCTGGGCCTAGTTTTGAAAAAACTGAAGAATTAAGTGAAGAAGTAATACACGAGGAACATCCCGAACAACAGGTTGTGGAAGTGCAAGGTAAATAATATTTATTGCTAGACTTCCTAATACTATCACGCATTAAGGGCTGCAAAAATTTGGATGGAATTTAAACTATTATTATCCCAGTAGAACGTTCCTGTGGGATAATTTTGAGGTTCTTTAGGCGGGCGGAGTCGCGGGCAAAAGCTCGTATGTATAGTATAATTACAATCCACAAGTTTGTTTTAATCTTTTCCATATTTAATTTTCTAAAACCTATACTTAGATTGCTATGTGTATTTTTACAAATTTCAGCAATATGCAACGATCAAACCACTGATACAGAAAGCACCAGAATAATGGAAATAACGAATAATGAGACTGTATACATAAGAAACACAACAAAAAAAAAGAAAAAGAACTTGCAAAATAGGTATGTACAAATAATTACCAAGTAATTTTTAATGTAGTATATTGTCAGTGACTTTTCACTTGTACCTACATGTTAAAAATAAAATTCCATAAATTATTCTATTTGATTTTACAGAAGTGAAGAAATGCGGCAGACAATAACACAAAGCAATACTGATTTTAAAAGAAAACAGCTAGAAATGATGGAAGTGGAACACAAACTAAATGTTAAAATTGCTCAATTAAAAATTAAAAAATTAGAATTAGAAATAGCTCTATTAGAAAGTAACAAAAACACCAATACTGAAAAATAAAACGTAAGTAGATATTTTACTCCACATCCTCACACTTACTATACTAAGATTACAGTAAAAATTCTTATATTTAAATAAATTCTTCATCCTAAAACAGTTATTCACTGGTGTTGAATATGCACAGCTGAGAATTACTGTAATAATGTGTTATAGTCAAAAGCAAAACTCATTTATTCAAATTAGGCTGAGGATCAGTACTTTTCGAACATCAAAATTACATAAGACAGTTCCCCAAAATGCTCGCCCTTCACCATTTCCTAGTGCTTTAGCTGGGAGGAAGAAGTAGGGCAGCAAACTCACCATCAGCACAGCAGTCTGTTAAGCTAGATATAACTTGATTCTACACAATAGTAGGTAGGCAAAGTAATTAACATTAGGAGACACATAAATTAAATTGTTTGCCTTATGTCAGTCAGCTAGCCATGCCAATATACCAACACATTTGTAAACAAAGCATAACACCAAAATAAAGGACCCGCGACCAAGTATAAAGGGCGTGAGTGCCCCAACAAGTAACCAAATGTTCATTTTTAGACTGTAATTGTAACATTTTTGTAAATATTCTGATTATGTGAAATTATTGTTTCAGGTACTTATTTGCTGCAAAGATTTACTAATAGATTATTCATTTAATTAAAGTTCATACTTATAAAACAGTTTTAATTTAAATTATTTACTGAAAATGAGTTTCAATAAACTGCCTTCTCCTAATATTTCCTCTTATTGAAGGTGGAATATACCTTTGCACTATAGGTTCCCCAGATGAAGTATGCTCTATGTTATCTTCCTCGCCTGGAAACAGGTTGTCCCTCATGTCAATGGCTATATTGTGGAGGACAGCACAAGCAACAATAGTTTTTTTTGCTGTTTCAATGTCTCCAAACATACCTCGTAAAAGGCAACGAAACCGTTGCTTTAGTAAACCAAAACACCTTTCCACTGTGTTTCGGGTACGGATATGGCTGCTATTATACCTTTCTTCTTGTGGTGTTGTGGGGCGTAATATTGGTGTTAATAAATATGGTGTGCAAGGATAGCCACTGTCACCCAATAATATTCCAGAGAATGCGCCAGCCTCAAACCTCTGTTTTAATCTACATTCCCGGAATATTCTGGAGTCATGTACACTGCCACGCCATCTGGTAACAATGTCCATGATTTTTAAGTCTGCATCACAAACCACCTGCAAAGTGACAACTTGTTAGAATATTGCATTCCTTTCCATTATTTTAATATGGCATTGGTAATTAGTAATTAAGAAAATCAAGTAAATTATTCTTTATTGTGGCACAGATGGGATCAAATTAAAAAGTCATTTGTCAATTCAGATAATCACAATTGCAAATATTTGTTTTAAATTACCTGTACATTGATAGAAGAAAATCCTTTTCTATTAATATATAACTGACCCCCATCAGCATTGACTTTCTTTATTCTTATATGAGTACCTACAGTCTATTGTCCCAATTACTGTAGGAAAATTGGCAATTCTGCGGAATTTTCGAATGGTTTCCTCCTGTTCATTTAGAGTAGTGGGCATTTTTATGAATCTTCGGGACATCCGTGATAAAATATCTGCTACTTTTTTGCATGTTTTGCTGACAACTGGTTGAGACACACCATGTAAATCAGCTGTATCGTCTTGAATCTACGAATAAAACAATATTATTAGGTACCTAGTATTAGGATTTTGTCTAACGTTATAGTAGCATCGACCAGGGGTAGGTACTTACTTCATGTCGAGCCCAGTTGCGTAATGCGCAAACTACTTGCACTTCAGGACTCAATGGGCATCCTCGAGGGTCGTGGGATAAGTCTTCGCGTAAAACTTCCACTATTTTTTCACCAAAACGTTTTGTGAACCTATACTTATAACGAAAATCTTCGTCACTCAATTCGAAAGGATTAAGACGATGACGATGTCTGTAGGATCGCCGAGACGTCTCCAGCATATCCAAATCTTCCAAATCCATCAAGTCAATCATATTTATATCCATTTCTATCGATTTGTAAATTAAAAGACACAAAAATAATCAACGCTAACCTCAAATTATTTAGTACTTATGTCAAATCCAAAGATAAACTAGGGGTCTCAGCAGTGTGACCAGATTAAATTTTACAAAAATACAGAAGCTCCTTAAAAAAATACTCAAATATACCAACTTGCACAGGGAAAATATACCAATAAAAATACTGATTTTCAAAACATTTTTATTTATTAATCATCATCATCATCGCAATAAATATTAGAATTATATTTTAACATTCTGTTTGATGGGTTAAAATTCACACAGCCTACTTCATCTTTTATACCTTGTTTGGGTTTTAAAATTGCAGATACATTTTTGTTAATGAATCTGTTTCTTTGTTCCGTTTTTATAAAATTAATCTGTGAAAATATGCGCTCGCATGCAGCATTCGACACTGGTATACATAACAGAGATTTACTGAAACCAGATTATATTCTTGTATTTTATTGTACCATCACTGTTAGAAATTTTCCCAACTTCCAACCAAAATTATTCACAAGAAAGGGGTGAGCCAGTACTCGAAGATTGTAATAAATTACTTACTTCGCGATCAAGTTTGAGTGTTCTATATTCTTCGTCAATTATCTGCATTTGATCTGGCTGTACTTCGCATGGGAAAGTTTCCATAACATTTCTTAAACTACTAAATTCTTTATTCACGGCAGTGAATAAAGAATTTTCAATTATTTTCAAAAGTTTCAAAAATTCCCGAATTATTGAAACTTTCAATAATTCGGGAATTTCCCTAAGTTTATATTTGAAAGTTTGAAACCAAACCTTCAAAGATTAAGCTAAGTGCAGAACAGAAAATCATTTTGTGACTGGATGATTCGATACTATTTGTAATTCTAGGCGGCCCACTTGTCATGTCCTATCTGTAACTTACTGATCTTTGCTCCAAAATGAATTATAGAATAAATCCGGAAATTCCCCTGAACATCAATGTACGCAGTTTTTTT
The DNA here is from genome assembly GCA_947359405.1 of Antitype chi. Taxonomy (NCBI): domain Eukaryota; kingdom Metazoa; phylum Arthropoda; class Insecta; order Lepidoptera; family Noctuidae; genus Antitype; species Antitype chi. Next base: position 2,683,288 of record OX375823.1, read on the forward strand.
TTAATAATTTTATGACATGGCTATGGTATTGCCATAACTTTTTCCAAAATATACCCAAAAATACTGGCTTCCGCCAATATACCTTTAAAAATACTTGACTCTTGGAAAACTTACTAAAATATACTCAAAAAGTATTAAAATACTGAATCTGGTCACACTGGGTCTCAGCGGACTAACTTTGGTACCACAGATAGTTCCAGAACTAGAGATAAACTTCATTTTATAATAACGTTTTATTTAGTCATGGTTTAAACCTAGTAACAATCACAGTACTAAATATAGATCGCGTTTTGTAATAAGACGGTATAAGTTTTAGTTTGTGTCGGGAGTTTTTAAAATGTTACTTTTATTTCCCGCTTTTTAAACTTAATATATTAATAGTAGACACGCTACGATCGACACACTGGAACATCTTTGTGCTTTTGAAACTTCAGATATGAGTTCTTGGAGCACAGGAAATAAAATCACAAAAAATACAAGATTTTTTTACGCCTGAATTTTTCTAGCTGGACGTATTATCTGAATGTGGATGAGGGATTTCGTAATCGCATGCGAGTCACCGGTGGGCGGTGACTGAAATCACTACGTGTGTATCGAGCACAAGATCCATGTCGGACTCTACAGTTTGCCCAGTATCATGGAATTGGGTAAATACTTTATAAAAAGCATATAAAGCTCTTTACTTCCATATTTAAAAAAGTACTCTGCTTTGCAAGTTGTACAGACGCCAGCACATCAAGCTACCCCAAACTGTCAAATTTTGCCAATTGAACATGAAACTTACCCTTATTTCATAATGTTGAAAATCTATCAAAGAAATTTGACAGATTAGGGGTGGCTTGATGTGCTGTCGTCTGTACTTATCTTGCAAAGTGACATTGATTTTTATTTAGTGTGGCTACAAACTAGTAAAAAGTAATCTGTGTGGCAACATCTAAGACTATTGTGTCTATGGGCAACGATCAGTGTGGTACTGTGGTCAACGCTGACTATTCGTCACCATTTAGGCTACTTAGGATGAATATCGCCGATGAAAAATTCTGAAAGGCGACTGAGCTACTTCAAAGACAAGCTATTTAAAATTGCCAATTCACAATTGAATCAGTCCCTATGGTCTGGTGGTGTAGGTAATGCTGGCGGGAATTCCATGTCCATAGACAAAGCAGAGTTTTCGTTACATTGTCATGCATGGATGGATGCGATGAAGACCAAATCAAGGAACCGAATGCAACTACCCATGCTGATCGCTATTCGTAACCACTTCCAGCCAAACAATCGCATGCTTGCCCCAGTACTAGCACAGCAGCTAAATCAGTTACCACTGATGACGTTGACGGGGGAAAGTCTTGTTGGTGTCATATTATTGCTGGCAAACGAAACAGAATCTTTTCAATAACACATATCGTACCTACGGTGCAATAACGTCACTTATGCAATTTTTGTCAAAACTTAACTGATTATGAGAAAATACTCCAAATCCACCTCTTTACTTGGTGCGTTATTGTAATCAGTTAAGTTTTGACAAAAATTGCATAAGTGACGTTATTGCACCGTAGGTGCGATATAACAATACACATAAGTAAGCTATTAGTTTTTTTTTAAGTATATATAAAAAATAGATATTAGATAGTAGTAGATATTTTGGCGTTTGGGAAATTCGCCTACATCAGGCTTCTCGTGTAAAAAATGTCAACATCTGGTCCTGCTTGCTCTGTTGGCAACACTACCAGCAATGACATTGACAAGACATGTTGCTGTCTTCCAGCCAGCTTGCTGTCAAAAATTAAACGCAAATTTGTAACATTTTGTTTCCATTCTGAAAAAAATTGAAGATATCATTCGAATCATGTCGATTGCGATACAAATGCTAATCCACGCCAGTGTTACACGATTGTGATCCAGTTTTGCAAGTGTACTCGTCGACATGTATTGTTTGCAATGGTTAATCCCCGTGCTACTAATACCGAAGCCCGTCAACCCGGCTTTGGTGAACACACATGTAATGTTCATGGTGTTATATTTAATAGGATTCTTCCTTGAAAGGAAGCCGTGTACCGTGTGCAGTGTAGTCTTCCTCGCAGCAGTGATATTAATTTGTTATAGCGGTATTGGGAACTGTTTATTCTGGGCCAGTCACTGTGAAGCTGACAAGTACGATACATAGCTGCGTCTGCAATTCTTCCAGAGTTACCTACCTAAGTGCTCAAAATGCAAAATATTGCACTGGTCAACATAGGGCCAGGAAAATCGTGACAATGAGAGGCTGAATACCAACACCATTGCCTTGTGCATTGAAAATTATTATTTGATTTTCTTTGTATATTTTTGTAAATAGACTTTTTTTATTTATTTACATGTCTTTTAAATGTACTGTAATAATGTGTGATTATGAATAATTCCAATATTAAGGAAGTTATGTGCCGATCTGTACTTAGTATCTGAATTGTTATGTTGATAAATAAAAAAGTGATTATGTGTTGTACATACAGTTGTTATAATAATATTATGATAATGTAATAACAATTTGGGGATAACTTATTGTTTTATTGGAATAATAGGTACTTTGTTATCATTCTCTTGCCTTCATCCCAATTTTATTTGATGTTTGTGCCACAATCTTATACCATACTTCTCTACTGCACTCATGACTAAAAGAAAATTTAAAAGAACAATGAAAAATAAAGAAGGTAAGATATTTAAATATTTTTAAGTCAGTTAATTTCCTAAATGTATTTGAATTCTACCTCTGTCAACTTCATACAAAAGCAATGCCATGTTATGAAAATAAGTTTGGTCTGTATTTATTGAGTGGACATACGAATGAGCTGATGAGATGAAAATAGTTTCTTTCAAGTGTTCCTTCTATAAACAATTATATATTATCATAACTTGAAGTTAAGTTATTGCAACTGTTCCACAAAAATCAATAGTACTTGCGTAAGTTAATATATGGGTTGGCAGGGACATCAACCCGCAATCTGATACTATGGAATCAGGACATGATTCTAGAACCCTGAGTTGAAATTTTTCATAGGTAACTTTTAAATACGTTATTTTTAAAAACGCTTAAGAAAAGCTGATTTTTAGGGTCCCGTACCACAGTTGCCAAAAACGGCCATAGATGTCCCTGCCACTCACCCAGTATTATTTTCATTATGCCTGCATTGCTCAGGGTCAGATTATTTCATTCTTCAATTTTTTATAATTATTGGGTAAAGAAACGATGCTCGCCATTTAATATGTTTAGTTGTGGAGGTCAGATAGGCAGAGTCGTTCCATGTAAAATACTGGTACTCCACTTCATCCGGTTTGACTGGAAGCTGACCCAACATAGTTTGGAAAAGGCTAGGCAGATGATGGTTGTTGATAACTCACATAATAGGCATCAAAATTATGAACAATATTATTATAGTGATAATAATAGGTATTAGCAAACTGATTTATATTAAATTGCTGTAAGCATCAGTTTTTAAATATAAGGATTAGTGATGTACCGACTAGTCTGCTAAAACCGCCGACTAGTCGGCCTATTTTTTACTCGTAATAATAATTATGCTTAAAAATATAAAAGACGGTGATTGAAATGAAATTGGAATCTTTACTGTGATTATTTTTTATTATAGAATCAGTTTTACACTTTACTTTCAGTGCAATCTAGAAAAGGATAGGAAGAAACGCCCTCACACGTAAACAATGATAGAATAAATGCAAAGTAAACAAAAACATGTCCCAACAATTCCGCCTGGTCGCCGAGCGCCGCGCACTGGCACCTACGAGGCACGAGCCTAAAGCGAAGTCACGAACATAACCGATGTCACCGGAACTCAACCGAAAGCAATGAAGGGCTTGGCCGACTAGTCGGCGCATCTCTAATAGAGATACATTAAGGCTAGTATTTCCGGGAACATACGCCAGTAATATATGTCGACGTGCACCACACGGACGTAATTAAATCGCAGTGGAGGTTTTTTCCGCGCACTGGATCTTCAACGCAATGCTTAGCGCCGAGAGTTGAAAATCTAACAGTGTGTTTTTTGACGATGTCTGTGACGTACAAAAATCCAACAGAGTCTATCTCAATACACTCTGTTGGATCCTCAATGCTCGGTTCAATAGCGAGAGTCGAAAAACCAGTGACCTATAAAATCCAGCCGCGATTTTTTTACGTCCGCATTAACGTCGAGTAACAAAATGGACGCGACGATTCCGTACTCGCACGACAAACGCGTTTGTTAGGATTAGGATGCAACCACAGGCGGTTCTGCCGGCCGCGGCGGTGCGGGTTGTTCGAAAGAGATACTGTGGCCCCTGGCACACAGGCAACTGAGGGAACACGGGTGGGTTTTAGTCAGTAATAGTCTGACACGCCCTTTCACTCCAGCCAGAGCGGGAGAAGTTATTACTTACATGATTTCCCAAACAACGAAATAAAAAAAAAACCACAGGCGGTTACTTATACTATGCCTAACCGGCTACGGCAAAACACACTCGATTTCCTGACTGAATCTATGAAAGCCGGTCTTCATCAATACAGCAGTCCAATGCTGAACATAAGTTGATATTCACACGGACGTAATAAAATCGCGGCGGGATTTTTTCGCGCACTGCATTTTCAATGCACTTCTTAGCGCTGAGAATTGACTCACTTTTTAGTGGTTCACATGTGCTTACCCCTTCACAGAATACCGGCGTGATGTTATGTTATGAACTGGTGTAAGCAATAGACAGACATGAGATTTCAGCAATCCCAGTCCATTTGCTATCATCTATTGAGGAGTTCCGTTGCCTATCTCCAAAGTTCTTCATCAAATTGAAATGAGACCACTCCGAGAAAGTACTCTTCCAAAAAATACCTAAACCGCTTCGTGTGCTTATACAAGTTGAAGAGTTCTCTCTATTTCTCCAGGATCGCATCATCAGATCCTGACTTGGGACTTAGGACCACCTGGGAAGTTATACCTTTTCAAACAAAAAAAAAAATCCAAATCGGTCCAGCCATCTTCGAGTAATCAGGGAACATACATAAAAATAAATAAAAATAAAATAAAGGTTCCGATGAATTGAGAACCTCCTCCTTTTTGAAGTCGGTTAAAAATAGAACAGTGAAACACACTTCGATTTTCGACGCACTGTGATGCACTCTGTTGAATTCTCAAAGCTCAGTTAAAGACCGAGAGTTGGAAATCCAGTGCAAAAAAAAATCCCGCTGCGATTTTAGTACTTAAGTACGTCCGAAGCAGTAATGCTCGCGACGAGGGAGGCGGCGCACGTGAGGGAGAGGCAGTACATGCGCCCTCACGGCCGTAGCCGCCGCGGGAGGCGCCCTGGGCGTCAGGAATCCCAGGCTGATTGTCGGCAACCGTAGGCGCGGGCTTGCGGACGGCGAGTAATGGGTAGCTCGCTGTCCGGTAAGGACCAAGCCCGGGTCGACGGTGCGTTGTGTTCCACGCGCGCCTCAAAGAGATGTTAGCACCAATTGGTGGGGTCCGCAAGGGTCGATGCCTGCCAGGGGTGCGGGTTGTGTGAAAGAGATACCGCGGCCCCTGGCTCACAGGCAACTGAGGGGACACGATTGGGACCCGCCCACTGGGTGTGTTTACCCGCCGACCAATTTCCCACCCAAAAACAAAAAAAACCCTAATACCTACTGCAGATGGTGTGAATGTGTGATAATAGGCCTACCTATACAGTCAGTCAACCGCACATCAGCAGACTTAGCACGAGAACCATAGAAAAGTGTTTTGTCGTCGGAAGAGTAGACAAAAATTACGTTTCCTTAAAGATAGTTGAAAGTTTTTACCGAGAAATGTAGACAAGCTATTTCTATTCTGCAGTAGAGTAGAAATAAAAAGCGTCATGCTAATCCTGCTGTAGTAAAAAAAATATATTAACAGCGCCTTTATGTCGTAACGGTAAGGACGATTTTCGTAGTCCGAGTGTTACTGTTTTCTCGGGAATCTGTAAGAAACCGCGAATTAATAACTTTTGTTGCTGAATAGGCCCCTGCTCTTGATCACCCCAGATGGAAGAAAGCGATGGATGAGGTATATGACAGATCTAAGTTAAAATTACCGGAGTAAATTACTATTTTATGAAATTAACACTTGAAGCCATTGGCTTGACCTATTGAGGTATGTACAGTACATACCTACCTATTGGATGTACTAGCATAAGGTCTAATGATGATAATTCTGTATATAGGTATTAGAAAAACTCATCCGCACCGCTGTCGACTGGTAACGTACCCAAGAGACTGGCGGCATTGCCACGTTGTCTAGCAATGCTCAGCCTCTGGCCAAGGTAAAAACCAGCCCTTGGGTCTCGTGAAGTGTCAACCAGCCGTTTCGAGATTTCCTTACAAAGCATTTTTTTTTTTGAGGTTGTGAATCATCAAATAACTTCTCCCGCTCTGGGTGAAACAGGAGGGCGTGTCAGACCTTTACTGACTAAAACCCGCCCGTATTCCTTCAGTTGCCTGTGTGCCAGGGGGCCACGGTATCTCTTTCGAACAACCCGCACCCCTGGCAGGATCGGCCCTTATGGACCCCACCAGTTCTTCGATATCTTTGAGGCGCGCGTAACACAACGCGCCGTCGATTGGTCCTTACCGGACAGCGAGCTACCCATTACTCGCCGTCCGCAAGCCCGCGCCTACGGTGGCCGGGAATCAGCCTGGGATTCCCGACGCCCAGGCGTCTCCTGCGGTGACTAGGGCCGTGAGGGCGCATATACCTACTGCCTCTCCCTCAAGTGCACCGCCTCTTCTTCGCGAGCATCACTGCTTCGCAGAAGGAGATGACGGCTACCCATCATGCACTCTCGCTCCGAACCAGCGGACGTGAGAGATCGCCGCCGCCGATCCGACCTAATAGAAGAACATTCATTTGAATTTCGTCGGCGTCTTTAGCACATCCCCATTATTTTATGGACAACGGCATTCTAATTTGTCAAAAGGGGTCTCAGTATGTTGTAATGGGTGGTAATACTTCCACGGCAGGCGTTGCTTAACCTTGAAGCTCCTTTTCCTTGACTTCTCCTTTCTGGGTTAATTAGTACAAAGACAAACCATTTTGATTTTCAACTTACACTAATGTTACAATGGTGCCGATTCTCTTGTACACCGAACTAAACTATCACTAAAATTCCTTACTTTTGGCTATATGAGAATCTTAAAGCTATTCTGCAAAAAAAAATCTCTAAACTTAAAAATAATTTTGACACAACTAAAATCGAATTTGACAATCGCGGATCCTGCAGGCTTAGCATGACGCTTTCTATTTCTACTCTACTGTAGAATAGAAATCGCTTGTCTACATTTCTCGGTGAAAAACTGCCAACTGTCTACACGGAAACGTCATTTTTGTCTAGTTTTCCGTCGACAAAACGCTTCTCTACGGTTGTCGTGCTAAGCCTTCGCAACGTGGTACTTGTGTGCCCTACGCAATGATTTTTTTAAGAGCTGAATGAAGCGTGCGCAGGGGGGCAGCCTCGACGTTTTTTATATGGAATTTTTCACTTATTGTATGGAAAATAAAAAAAAATATTACCTACCTACATGTTGAGTTTAAGGTTAATGCGCAGTGGTAGAGCGCGAAATTCAAATTTTGTTACGTTTTTTGCAATTTTCAGGTAAGTGTCAGCTTGTTTCTTAATCAAAATATGATTTGCGACTATAACATGTACGTATTTATAGATTTATAATCATTAGAATCAATAATACATATTTCTAAGTTAGATTTGTTCCATAAGAACAAATTTATTATGGAAAAGTGCTTGTGGAACAAATCTAACTTAGAAAGATGTATTATTGATTCTAATGATTATAAATCTGTAAATACGTACATGTTATAGTCGCAAATCATATTTTGATCAAGAAACAAGCTGACAGTCACCTGAAAATTGCAAAAAACGTAACAAAATTTGAATTTCGCGCTCTACTACTGCGCATTCACCTTAAGGGGCTTACGTATTTAATAAAAGGGGTCGAAATTATCATCATTTTTGCGATAGGACACTAACCATTTTCGAGATATGAGCAAACGAAAAGAAAAAAAAAGATACAATACTGTTTTTGCACCTGAAGTCGAAGTGTTGGTGTGAATTTTAGTTCATGACCACTAGTTTGATTCCACACTTTTTTAATCGCGATTATTAGTCAGATTTAGTTAGAAAAATTAATATAGTCAAAATGTTTGGTGAAAAACGACAAACTCAGAATAGCAAAATTACACCATCTTCACTAAATTAATAATTCAGTGCAATCTTAGTGCTGTCAAACTAAACTATAGATGTTGTGTCACTTTAGTCAATTTCATAATGGGAAATCGTCGTTTGACAGGAATAAACAAAATTTTGGTGATTTTTAGTTTAGCTTAGAGAATTTTATGACAACAGAATCGGCACCTATGTGTTTAATGGAATTGCACCCTATCCAAATGAATCCCAGAAAACAAAATGATTATGGCTGAAGGCAGATTGCAGATAAAAGGGGAAAAAAACACTAAAGTTACTGGCTGGTGGCTGTGACGCGACTGGATGTGGAAGGCTATTGGAGCGCAGCCTGGAGACGCCTAAGTCCAGCAGCGGACAGGCCGTTGATGACTAATATTACAACATCAACCGCTACAGTGACTAACTGAACCTGCAACCTGGTTGTTAAGCAGGTATCATTTGGGTTCAGGTGGTCAATGCACAATAGGTGGTACTAGAGCTGTATAAGAAAACACAATTTAGACCAATAAGTTGTTTATTATGTGTGAATACAATGAGATAGTCATCTTTGACGGTTTCTTTAAGTTAACATAATAAGTTGGATAGATGGTACATAGCGAGCCTTAACCTAATGAACTGGTACAATGACCTGGAACAAAAGAAAAAATATTTTAAAGATTGTGCAAGTGTGAAATCAAAAAGGATATTATTGGTAAAGTACCAAGACCTCCTTACTGACTTTGTACAACTGCTTTTTAAAAAAAATCTCATCTAAAACATACTATCTCACATAGTAGAAAAATCTATACTTTTGTACTCACATGTTTTTAGTGCTCACTGCAATCTTTTAATAATATTGAATATGGACGTCTTGAAGGTTAACTGCTGATATAGGTATGATGGTTTGTGCTTTCATAACTGCTGTTGATTTAAGGTTTTATCATAAAGATGGACATAGGCTTAGTTCTATTAAAGTACACCTAGAAACAAATGCCATATCAACAAAAACAGGTAACTATGCCTACAAAGACTATGTAAACAATTTATTTGAAAGCCTAAAGTATTTATGTTGTGCTATGACCCTAAATTTAGGTAGTTTCAGGTTACTAGGCGGCGAAGATTTTGGAGAACCGTTATTTAGCAACATAACCTTCAAAACTGTTACATTTGTTTCTGGTACAACATCCAATTTAACTTATCCTTCAACAGTTTTTTTTACATAAATAATATTTACCGATTATCGCAGTCTCCTGGCTTCACGCTCAGACTCGAGGAGTGTCAGGATATCGCCATCACGCACGGGTCCCTTCACGTTCCTGATAATCTGACGGCTTGTCTCTCCAATGAACTCTACTTTGACCTGGGTACATTGTCCCTGGGAGCCCGTACGGCCCAAAACCTTGACGACGCGAGCCAGAACGTTTGGTTTATCCATTTTAGTTCAGATATCGAGCTATTTCGTGAATAATACACGTGCACCTTGAATGGCGTGTGTGGAAAAGAAATTGACAGCTTGAGTGATGTTAGTTGTTAGTAATTGTAGAATTAAATTTAGTTAGCTAGTCGATTATGAATATACTTGGTTTGCATTCTTCTCAGTACTTGAACTGACCAAACAAAAATTAGTTGGTGTACGGTTCTCAATCAATAGAATAGTTATTATTAATTTATAAAAATATCATCGGCACCTGATCAAACCAAACGTGCTAAATCAAAATTCAACATATACGAATTACAAAAAAAAAAACAACACTACAAAGTGAAAAATATTATCATCAAACATACAACAGCGAACTTAAAAAATACGTGGTAATAATGAAACTGAAATAACTCAAAAATTACCAAAGCTTACATAATAAAATATGGGTGCACTGCGAGAGCTTCCCTTACCAAATGGAAAAAAATAGTAATTGGTTCACAATAAAATGACATACATACGCAAATAGACCTACTTTTTTTGACCCACTTGAAAAAGGAGAAGGTTTCCTCCTTTTTGAAGTGGGTCAAAAAAACATTCTGGCTATTGGAAACAATTTGTCGTATTTGTTCTGAGGTATTTGTCGACTCCACAGATTTACAAGGTTTACTCTTATTACCGAGTCGACATTCCAACAGCAAACATGCATAAGTTTACGTAAGAAAATGGTTGCGATAGGCTAGGCTATTTTATTAAATTGGGCTACGCAGCTAATGTAATTAGCTATCTCACAATGGTTGACATCATCCCTATTTATAATAAAAATCATTCAATTGTAACAGAAAAGATACGACATTTTTCGGTTTCTCACGATAATCGGTTTTTGAATGGTACATCACTAGTGACATAAGATTCCACGTCAATCGAGTTGGAAAGAAAATTGGCATTTTGCCTCAAGTTACTTGCTCCGTTGGACTGTTTGTTACAAAAGTGAATGGCCTACAATCTAGTTTGGTAGTCGCCGCAGTTTATAACACTTTTAAGTAATAAATTACATATTAAATCACAATGAAGTTAATATATTTGACGCTTCTGGTTCTCCCTGCGGCTCTCCTGTGTTTCCAAAGCGGTAAGTACACTAATAAATGTTGAAATTTATGATTTATGTAGATATAAGTACGTGGCATCGTATATGTAACACTTTTTGAGAGAAAGTCTTCTTCCAAAACTTTTTGATAACATTACAAACACCAGTTACTAAGTTTTTAACAAGAATATGGTACTTTTTGTTTCATTATTAGAGGTATTACTTAGTAACCTATGTTTTACTTAATAAGACATTTCACAGCAGACCCTCATTCTTATGCTAAAGAATCAGCCACAATTCATATGATAACTCCTTGAACTGCTGCTATTTCAAAGTCCTTTTATCGGCTGAAGATTTGGAAAGTGGTCATGTCATTTTCACCTTTCATAACACTTTAGTTCCCCCTCTAATATAAATTACAGTTAACTGAAACTTTCTTGGAAAAGACCTAATTTATTAAGTAGTCTTTCTGTGGTAAATCAAATCCTTGAACTAAAATGCACTTTAAAGACAATTTTGAGGCCATTTACTGAGGACAAGTAACATATGTTTGTATTGTATCATAATCAATGTGTAACATTAACTAGGTAAAACGGTAACTTTTTATTTAAAGTAATAAGTTCTGCTTATTATGCATAAAGTAATAATTATCAAATTACGACACTATATGGACCATCCCAGAATTTCTAATTTTGTATATTGAACCTTAAGATTTCTTCTTAAGGCTCAATATTCTAAGCCACTGTGGTTTCAGCTGTGCATGCCAGCATAGAAGATTACAACACCATACTTCACACAATACCTTCTAATTTGTTTTCATTTTATAAAAAAATACGTTGTATAACACAATATTTCAGTGGTAAGGATAACACACAGTTTCTGAATTGAGGATTTCCAGTTGAGAACCTTGTCAAATTACTTTATCATTACTTAAGCAACATTTCCCAAACTATGGGTGGTGAGCGAATGTTGGATGGGCTTTGAAAACTAGGACAATATCAAATCAAGAACTCATTAATTTATTTTTAGAAGATACGCCCCTCAAAAATAGTTTGATTGCCAAAGCAGTTATGGAAATTCTGGCTCTCAGTTGCAACCAACTTGTCTGTTGCCTAAAACTAAAGTTGATGCTTAAGCTATAATGACAAAAGATTAGAAACAAATGCATACCTTTAAGGTGAATCTTGTTGATATTTTTTTCTCACAAACTTCAGGAGTGTATTACTCCACTGTTCAACAATGTACATTAAAAATGAAACATGGTATGGTTTTGTCTCAATATTAACACTGTCTGTACGGAAACAGAATACCTAAATAAAAAGCCATTAAAAAGTTAAGAGCCAATAAAGATTCGTTTTTCTTGCTAAGTTAACCTACTTCGGGCATGTTCAAGTAACAAAAGTAGTGTAAAATCTCTAAAACCAAATCGGTACCGACAAAGCTCAAATATCGAAAAGTCCAATAAATTTTATTGGTCATTGATTTATGCAATGTTTTTTTCATAAAACCCGATCTTCTGAAGGACTTTTCTTAATTTTTATGCATCTGTTTTACTATAAATGATCCTGAATCTCACTCAATAACATTGTGCGTGTAGACCAGCGTTTAACTGCTTATCACTGATACTACCTGCCTGCCGGACATGATGCCTGGTGAGACAGAGTGCTTTTTAGCCAGGCCCACCTGTGAATTCTAGCCTGCAACTAGATTCCCCTTAAATGGAATAGCTGTATATTATTAAATATTAAAGTTTTTGATTGAAACCAAATGTTTTTTTTTTTTTCTTATTTGAACAGTCTTTCAATCATATAGTTATGCCCCTTTTTCCTCCATGCCAGCCAAAAGATGAGTCCCGAATTTGGAAGTTTTTGTTAGGTGGGTCGTGATTGTAACTGGACCTTACATCTTTGAGAACCACTGACTTAAGGTGATCACTTTAATGTAGCCTATAACATTGAAAGAATCACCATAAAAGTTGCTATATTTGGCAAGTTAAGAACTTAAAATCCTCAATTCAGAAACTGGGTATATGGTAAGTCTAGAAGTATTCTAAAGGGTAGCTAGTCACAAAAGAGTTTAATTAATGATGTTTATTTTTAAAGAAATGTTGACAGATATTTATTTTTGTTTGATCCTACACTGCTTGGTTTAAACCTATGCAGCTTGAACTAACTCACCCACTGCAATGGAGCAAATTTAGAAGTACAGTTTTACAAATTATATAGATAATGCCAGACTAATTCTTTTAAATCACCATGTTACAGGCAACACAATCCTGGCGAGAGCTGAGGAAGACGAGCTTGATGATGTAGTGGACATTGAGGGAGAAGATAACCAGGTGGTCGGGGACGACGCGCTGGGAGACGATGACGACTCCATCGTCAAGTCCTCGCAAGACGTTGATACCACTATCCTGTTCACAAAACCTATTACTAGCTTGGGAGATGCTATATTTGGTAAGGACTTTGAATTGAACATTTAATTTTTCCATAGTATGTTATTATATTTTTTAGCAATTATATGTACATAAATAATTTAAATCTCCAAACGATCATGAAGCTCACTGCATATTAGTTGAGAAGACATACCATAATGGGTCGAAAAACATAAAAAAAAAACTGCTGACATTCTAATATTAAACAAATTAATGTCACTTCTAAACTATGATTGCCAACTCACTCGCACTCATTAAATGATCGACAAACATTAGCTTATTAGTTACTTATTTAATAGATACTTATCATTAATTAAAAGATAATTCGATAAGCTTACATAAGTCACTGCTACATAATTTGATTTCCCTTAAATCATCAAAAAGTTCAAAAATTTCAATGAAACTTTAAAATAAAATTACCTGGCTTTTGTCAAAGACTTGAAATCAAATACATATCTATTATCAGACTTGACCCTGGCAACAGTCCAAAAATATTGCTTTAAGTCACAGATCACCTTTATTAATTTAGACTCTCAACATGTTATTTAATTTTGAACTTTATGTAAAGGTTACCTTTATGTTGAGAATTGTTAAGAATGTAGAATTTTAATTTTATACCGAAAACTAGAATTTACCAATTGCAAATTGAATGTATTAGTTACATTTATTTTCATGTCAAATAGTAGAATGTACCTTTTTTTTGACATTATTCTGTAATAAAAAACTCGCCTGTAAATATTCTATGGAAATAAACATTTTCCATTCTATTCTTCTCAGATATTCAAGCGGGCTATGCAGTAGAATTCCTGGTTGGCTTCATCAACAAGGGTGCTGAAGACTATGTAGTGGATTCCATGGAGGCCTCCTTTAGATACCCGATGGACTACACCTACTACATCCAGAACTTCACGGCTTTGCCTTATAACAGAGAGGTGAAGCCCAAGCAAGAGGCCACATTTGCATACTCCTTCATCCCCAATGAGGCCTTCGCCGGCAGACCATTTGGATTGAACATCCAGCTCAACTACAGGGACGCCAGTGGAAACTCTTACCAGGTCCGTGAAATTACATTGCTTTTGCTTTCGAAATGTGTAGTAAAACATGAATGTCCTTAAAAAAGGCAGCAATCGCAAAAAGTATCAGTTATAGGCACGATTATTTTGTTTTGTTTCGCTTGTAGATTCGCCCCCTATTACATGGTACTTAAACATAACTGTCGACGGGTACCGACTTGTGTACAGTGGCTCTAGTGTGAGTTTCTTTTAACCATCTCGGTCAAACGCAGCGAGCGTTCGGTGCTCCGATTGGTCTGTAGCGGCACTACAGAAAATACTTCGCTACAAAAATCTTGAAACACAAAAGTGATATGGCGCCATCTACAATGCCAAATGCGAACTACGCAAAACTGAACGTCACAGAAATCCTACACCGCGTAATCAGAGTTTACCACGAGACTCACAAACATACAACATCCTGACATCAACCGTTGGGCAGTAGCCCACCAGACACAACACCCGTCTGATCGGATGATCCTCCCTTTTCAATAGAGTATGAGTGAACTTTACACTCTGTTCCTCATACGTCTATAGGTCCGTCACCAATCCAGGGCCAATCGGAGCGCCAAACGCCTTGATCGAAATTGTTATATCAAACTCACACTAAGGCCTCAGTACGCCCGTAAGGACCTTCCAGGGAATACAGGAGTGATTTAATGTGGCTATGTTACATGCATAAAATGACGCCTTCTCCTCGTGGGGTAGGCAGAAATTACTGAACGCCACCTGCTACGGTCTACGATGATCCTTACGTACTCCCTTTGGCCCGTTCACGCTCACAATGCTACGCAACTGGATTTGTCCTTGCGTCCGCTCCCGATGTTTCCACCCACATCTGCTTTGTTAAAAACGTTTGTAAATCGCCTTTAGAAACATTATCAAACCAACTTAGCATAAGTGCTCTTCTCAATTTTGTCACTACATTTTGCTTTAATAAAACTGTTTTTTTGTAACAGGAGGCCGTATACAACCAAACGTTGAACATCGTGGAGGTGTCTGAAGGCCTGGACGGCGAGACGTTCTTCCTGTACGTGTTCCTCGGCGCTGGCGTCGTGTTGGCGCTGGTGCTGGGCCAGCAGGCGCTGTCCACGCTGGCCCGGCGTCGCTCGCCGCGAGCCGCGCCGCGCCCGCTGGAGACTGGCACCGCCAACGACGTGGACTACGACTGGCTGCCCAAGGAAGTCGTCAATCAACTCAGTATGTAATTTCTATACTATTTATTACTATAGAAAAAAAAATACACGAGCTTGTGGGTTCAAATCTGGGCAAGGACCAACGTGATTTGTCCACAAGAATCCGCTCAATGCGAGAAGCACAGCTGGTCGTGGTGGCGATGCTTGAGTGGCCTATGTGCAGCAGTGGACGTTATTTCAGCTGAAATGTGATGATGATACACATAAACCCTCTGGAATAATTTCTAAATAATAGTGAAAGCACTAACAAAGCGGTCAAACAGACAGACACAAAGAGTGTCCTGTAATAAATGTATGTAATTAATATTTGCACGCCACACTTGGGGAAAATGTGATGATACCATTTACTAATCTTCAAGAACATATATAATCTACCATATAAACCATATTCTAACAAATAAATTATTATGATTGGCTCATGTTTGACCCTTTTCACCAAATGGTAAGCGGTTTTCCAATATTCGAATAATAATAGTGATCATTTATTTCCCAAATCATACAGTCCAATTTGTTAGTGATTATTTAATCCATGGTACATAAATTTGGCAGATATTGATGTCAATTAAAAATAACGTCAAAACCATCATTAATCAATTTTAAAATACATTAAAAAAAAAACAGTTTTGAAGGAAGTATACTTGCGTCATGGTCCAGTATCTGGGTATTTGACACACACTTACCACAACACTACATACTTATATGATAAACATTTTATGATTTTCGATCATTCTTGACGTATGGGCAGTAAACATGCTGAATTTACTAGCTTTTGTTATGTATTAAATTAAGGTATTTATAAAACGTATGTTATGTTACAGAGAAATCTCCAAAGACACCCAAACAGTCGCCTCGCCTGAGGAAGGCAAAGAGATCAGCCGGAGACGACTAATTGTAGTGTGGAGTAGTAGTCATTAGAGTACACCAAGTGCGCGGAGTGCAGAGCGAACGACCGCGGAGGCTAAACTAACAGTAGGCCTGAAAACTACACGAGGCATTACAACAACCTACCGTTGCCGCGTTACGTCTTAAAAACAAAACACTTTTTTTTTCATTCTTTGGTCAGGCCTATTATTATTTTAGTCGATTTTTATATACAGACTGTGTGGTTTGTAGATGCTAAGTTCAGTGTGTTGTGAGAGTAACTTATGGAACAAACAGTGTGGAAGCTTTTTAACAACGTGAGCGTTATTATTAATGTGAGAATATTATTTAATAAAAATGTTAAATTTGTAGTTGCTTGTTTTTATTTTAAACTAAAACCACAGCCTATCACAATATTTTTCGGGGCAGTACGGGAACCGCCCTTTAGCTTTGGTTTCCTAAGAGAGCGGTGAACGGTTATAGAAAACGGTTGTCAAAATATTAACGATGTGCCGAGTACGGCTTGACTCGAGTCAGACTCGATTCCTGCTTTGGACTCGCCTACTCGAATACCAATATACTTTGACTCGAGTACGCCGGACTTGATTCCGGTACTCGAGTCATGAAGTATCAATCTTATACTCGCTGATTCGATTCTATTATACGAGTCCAACTATTCGCGTTAGGTTGACTCACTCGTACTCGATCTCTGTTTACTTGATGAAGTTTTAGATTTTTCCCCTGCGTCTGAGCCCGGCAAGCAGGTCGCCCTCGCAGCTCCTCATACAAGGAAGAGGCGGCACCCATGGTGGCGGCAGCAGGGGCGGCCAACTCTGCTACAGCAGGTTCGGCCACGGGTGCTCCCGGGTTGTTTGGTGAGGGAGTGGACTCCGTGGATCAAACCGCGGTCGCTAATGATCCCCACGAGGTGTTAAAGTCTCGTTGAGAGCACGCTTGGCCGCGGCCTAATCGGCCCTTGGGTCGATGTGTTGCTATAGTCCCTGCAGCCGGTCCCTCATGAGCACTGGGGGGCCCTGGCACAAGTCGGGTCGTGCCGGCCACTGTCTTTGACCGCTCCCCAGTGGAGAAATTCAGCTGGCCGCTAGCCGGTTTGACCGAACTACTGGCAGGGTCCTGTTTATTAAAATTCCCTTTGCCCTTGCCTTGCATCTTGCGAGCCTGACGGCGCTCCTTTCTTGTCGCTCGTCTGCTCTGTGCTGCTAGTAGACCTGAGGGGCCTGTGTAAGGGCAACGGGTTTTTTGATTGCCTTTACCCTTGCCTAATTTTTGCACAACCTGCCAGACGCTTGAAAAAGCGTCCTCGGTGTGGCCGGCCGATTCCGTTTGACAGATTGTGACCACATGATGTGAGGAGGTTGGAGCTGCCGTACAAGTGGGAGAAACCGCGAAACACCCTCCGTGTTTCGCGGTGCCGGTATTACGCGGTATTAGTGCGACATCGGGTGCGTGAGCTCGTCTAACAACCCGCCTCGTTGTTAGGTTTTGTTTAAATCAAACAGAAATAGGAGTTGTAGCATAGTCGCAGAACAAAAGCCCAGGCAAATATGACAATTTTGAATGCAAGAGCGCGCGGTGTGAGGGTGTTTACAACCCTAATCGTTTGGGTTAGGTTTTGTTTCATATTTTCAAACAGCAATAGGAGTTACATTGTCGACTAAAGCCAGGAAAGCCCAGGCAACTATGAGAATGATGAAAGCATGAGTGAGCTCGAAAATTATGCACACGCTCGGGTAGCTTAGAATCTAAGCTACCCGAAAGCTCTAAGGGGGGGGGGGGGTGTCATAGCCAAACGGCTGTTATGTTATGGTTTTGGGAAATTCGTAAAAAATATGTAAGTACCACAAAAATTCACATAAACAGCTGAGCGATCTACGCGGGCCTTGCCAACGCGGTTTGCTGACCGATTACAGGCGTTGACCTTCGCCCATGAAATGTAAAAAATAAAATATGATTTCTTGTTCTTTTGTTTCATTCGTTTTCGATATTTCGACACCCTGGGTAAAGGGAAAAGTATTGCCAGCAAAAAATAGACCCTGTAAGAATAATAATCTATGTAAGTGGACAGGATTCAACAAGTGCACCACTCACTAATCTTAGCGGGAATGTGTTATCGCATTTTATGATAAAAAGAGTCACTGTAACAACATATTGCACGTACTTGTTGGTTTAATTTATTATTTATGTGTGATTTAATACTTAATATTTGAAATACATATTTCATTGACTATAGTGTAACACGACTTTTTATATCTAGGTAGGTACTTGTGTAGCCTGTGTAGGTACTCTAAAACGACTTAAGGTAAGTTAGCCTCAGAATATACAAAATGTTACAGAATGGACGCAAGACTTGAAAGTAGTTTGTTATTATTTGAATCGATTTTAGTAACTTTTAATATAAGTATTTTTTTATCATACCTACCACTGATTGAGCCAAAGAAAATTAAATCTTATGCTTCAAGAAATAAGACTCAATTTTAAATGCATAAAGCAATGCTTGGGTCGACATGTTTTTCTTAATAATATCAGTTAGCTTTAAAAAAAATGTTTTGGTTATCGTATTATGCTTTTATACTCTAATTGGTTATGATACTCGTATAGTCCTTTTTCTTTATTTTTCAATCTTAACGTGAGTAGGTATAGGTGCTGCCATGTTTCGCATCTCTTCGACCTATCATCATCATCATTATCATTTCAGCCGAAAGACGTCTACTGCTGGACCTAAGCCTCCCCCAAGCTCCGCCACTTCGACCGATTCTATGCTTCCCGCATCCAGCGGATTCCTGTGGCCTTCACAAAGTCATTGGTCCACCTTGTGGGACAGGTGTCTCACAAGGTGGCGACCGCGTACCGGTCGCTTCGACCTATGATGATGCTGAAAATTGTACCTAGTCATAGTTAACATAGCACTTAGGTGCCTTCTTTGCACGCATAACCCGCGCTACGATATAGGTATGGTCAACAAAAGTGATGCTTTTGGGCAGCAGCGAGGTAATTACGAGAAGCACATAAAGTTGCAATCAATCGCAATACCTTTTATTTTGACAGGCATTGCTTCATAAGTTTGAAAAATTCGTCTGCTCAGCAACGAAAATACCGTAGGCAATCGTAAATCAGTGGTAATGGTAACAATTTGCATCTCGAATACCGCACTTACTACAACGGTTATTGTACAAGGGCGGACTAAGGGGGGCACAAGGGCAGGGTGGTTTCGGAATCGACTGAATGGACTTGCCTGAATGCAAATCCTACAAGATATTGCTTCCTGAAGAAGTACGAGAGTGTGCGTGCGAGTATTGCTTAAAGAACTTCATTCCTGGGGGCCTACTCTCTACCTCCGTCAACGAAGATACGGGCCCGTCCGAAAGTAGTTTGAAACTTCTAAGTGAATCCTACACGATTTTTTTTGGACGGGCAAAAACATATCGGGAATAGGGACAGCAGCTGTCAAATCGTGTTTTCATTAATTCTTAGTTCGGGCTCCAAACTAATCTTCTATCCGTAAGTGATACGGAGTTGGAAACGCCCGTTACTTCGACCGAAACGACGGACTTCGTGCTTAGGGAGTACGCCCCGTGACACGGGTGTCCCCCGACACGCTTGACAGCACTGTGCAATATTAGATGTGGTAGACACTTCGTAATGTCTTGCCCTACGGTCTATGTAACCCGCCCAGAAATATATTCCAGCCTTGGGCATATGTAGAGGCGTTTCAATGTCAAATTGTTACCACTGTTTTGCGGCAGAGTATTATGTACTACGCCTGCCGAATTTATCTGTTTCCACTGATTGGTGAATTCGTGTCCGATAGTTTATAAAGTTAATAATATTCTGCCGTTTCCGGCGTACAAATACATTTGGTTGGGTTTTTTAGTTCTTTTTTTTCAAATCAGAAATTAGTCAAATCTTAGTCATAGAAATTTCAAACGAACATTCGGAATAATACACATTTATAATAAAATATTAGGACATATGACTTTATTTCATACAAAATTAGGAGATTCAATTATTATATTTTACGATATTATGACAGAATAGTTTTAGAAGTAAAGATAATTATGTAAAACAAAATTTCGAAGTTTTGAACATTATGGTTACTAAAGTTTAAAGCAAACGTGTTATGGATAATGATTTTCGGACAAACGATTTTAGGAGAAGACAGGACTCCCTTTCTTCTCCTAAAATTATTTGTCCGAAAATCACTCACACTTAAATGAGGACCCTCTGAGACCCTCTTTGAGGAGCGGCTTGAGAGGTGGTACGGCGTCCTTACCTTCCGCCTGACGCAGGTCCTCACCGGACACGGTTGTTTCGGGAGGTTCCTGTTTCGGATAAAGCGGGAGGAAACGCCCGGGTGTTTCCACTGCGAAGATTGCCCTGAGGACACGGTGGAGCATACAGTGGAGGTCTGCTCGGCTTGGGCGGAGCACCGCCCGCGCCGTGTCCTCGTGGAGGCGATCGGCGGCGGCGATCTCTCGCGTCCGGCCCTGGTCCAGGCCATGGTACGGAGCGAGAGTGCATGGTTAGCCGTCACCTCCTTCTGCGAAGCAGTAATGCTCGCGAAGAGGGAAGCGGCGCACGTGAGGGAGAGGCAGTATATGCGCCCTCACGGCCGTAGTCGCCGCGGGAGACGACGCCCTGGGCGTCGGGAATCCCAGGCTGATTCCCGGCCACCGTAGGCGTGGGCTTGCGGACGGCGAGTAATGGGTCGCTCACTGTCCGGTAAGGACCAAGCCCGGGTCGACGGCGCGTTGTGTACCACGCGCGCCTCAAAGAGATGTCAGCACCAATTGGTGGGGTCCGCAAGGGCCGATGCCTGCCAGGGGTGCGGGTGGTTCGAAAGAGATACCGCGGCCCCTGGCACACAGGCAACTGAGGGATCACGGGTGGGTTTTAGTCAGGAAAAGTCTGACACACCCTCCCGCTCCACCCAGAGCGGGAGAATTTATTTGATGATTTCCCACCCAAAAAAAAAAGCCCTACCAAGCCATTTAAGATTACTATTGGTCGCCCAGTGGTTGACATTCGACCATATTTAATTTAAAACTTAATGTATTACTAATGCATTATCAAATAAAAATATTGGCTTTCTGCACTCCTTCTTCACACAAACTTCAACTGTGCCAAATTTCATACTCCTCCTCCAAAAAGGTACTAAGATTATGCTTCACGTATTATTAAATAGATAGATCTATAGATTAATGTCGTATGTTATTGTTTTAGAGTCTCGCCTTCTTCGCCTGCAATGGGAAACTACTTATTTCATGTGAGTCTTAGTTTTATTATACTTTCGTCCATCTTTCGTTGATCCTGCACCTGGTCTTTCCTGGTTGCCAGTGGGATACCACTGGACTGAGTGAGGGACGAGGGAGTGCATCAGTGTATGGCGCACACTCTTGTGCACTAATTATACCGTCTGCGTACTTGGCTAATCTCTGATCTCTGTTGAGACCTACTGTGACCGAAATTCGGTCGGGAGGATATTAAAAGACCCTTATAAAACCAAAAGAAAATACTGTAATTCGTGTGAAAATTCCAATTCCTAAGCTGCATAGATATCAATATAAATTGCTGTGACAGACGGACAAAAAGACATAAATTGGTTCCGTTTTTAGGGTTCCGTAGCCAAATGGCAAAACGGAAACCTTATAATTTCGTCATGTCTGTCTGTCCCACTGTCCTTCGTGATCAGAAATAAAAATTGCAACTTTAATGGTACCTGCTATGAAATATAAACTTATTTTTGCGGTGGAAAAAATTAATCGACACGCACTTCCCGACACTATTCCGGACACTATCATCGATTCTTAAAAGAAAGATGATACTTTGCAGGAACTTGGTGCTTAAGCTTAGTATGGACATTAAGATATAGTGACATTAATGTAACATTTTACTTTATTTGCAGAAACCACCTGAAGAACTGGATCCGGAAAAAACAAATTTAATGACAATGTTAAATAAGTTAAAAGATGCCATAGGCGAGGGAGACACAGACGAAATGAAGAAAATAATTGATAAGTTCCATCAGAATCTGGTGCGTAACAAACAACTATTAACTGAACAGTACGCAAGCGGAAGCCAATGTGTAACGCAGACTGATCTTATACATGCCGCATGTCACAAAAATCAAGCTAAAACCCTCTACTACTTACTAAAAGAAACTGATATTTTGGACCACCTGCCCGGCACCAGCTTCGATGACCCAAAGGTGAAACAGCAGAGAACGGAAACGTTCAAACACGCGCTAAGGCTGGATGCATTTCATATAGTCGAAATTTTATACGACTACTGGTGCGGCGACTTGCACTGGATCGGACATGACATCAACAAGTTAACAACGCTTGGCGAGTTACTTGCAGACGCTCGTGTAGATGTCGTTAATCAAACGTTGGTATTAAATATCCGTTTGCTCATCAAGTTCAACGATTTTCAACAGAAACTCTATTCTACCCTCTGTCGGAATACTAATTCGGAGGCAAAAAATATTGTAAAAATGTTGAGTATTTATGATGAATATTCAGATTTGAAAAACATTAGAGTACCGCACGAGGATAAGGAAATAGAGCTGACTTTAAAAGCCCAGTGTGAAGACGAGAGTAGCGAGTATATGGAAATTCAAGTATATTTAAAGTACGAAGTTTATTTTCGTAAGCTAGACTTTAATGTTGCTTTGCTTATATTGGAGAATTTGTTTATTCTTAGACAACATTTAAGAGCACAGTTTAATGAACCAAAAGAGACAAACCCAGTAACAAACCAACCAGCTGATCAACCCAGTATTTATAAAGATGTGATTTCGTTATACGAAGAAATTGAATGTGCACTCTATCATTTCGTATATAGAACTAATGAAGATTGGAGGTTGTACTTACCTGGAAATAGAAAGATAACGACAGAAGAGCATCACAAAGGTATTCATAAAGGTAGGATTTTAAATAATCTAAAAATAACATATGATGAGGATAAGTTGAATAATGGGCCAATACTGTTCTTAGAACGAAAGAGTTTCAGTAAAAGTTTGAACGAATTAAAATTAATATTGATAAAACATGTTATCAATGAGGACCCAGCAAAACAGGGACAACCCGCAAGACAAAAAGGAGAAAATATTCTAGGCGACAACCACCTATCGGCAAATATGTACATGAGCGAATATTATTCACTAAGAAAAATAGTTTGTTACATAGAAGCCCTCGATGATACTGCAGACATTAATGTTTTAATGATTGAAAGAGTCCTACAAGTTACCGGAGAAATGTTAAAAAGTACTAAAGAATCTAATCATCTTCAACCATCTACAAGATCACTGCTGCAGATCGCAACATCTGTGGAGGCCATACAATATCTTGGAGACATAAGACTGTTCTTGTCACATTCAGACGACGCTCAGGTAAACACTAGGATTGATATCGCAAATAAGCAGGCAAAATTATTTGCTAAAGTAAAGGAAGATTTGAAACATATTAAGAAAATAATTAATGTGGTTCTTGATATTTATAAGCCTATTCTTGAGAAATCGCTACTTGAGAGGGGTTCAAGACTGTTCGACGAACGGCTTAAAAATTTGCCTGATGAAGCTTCACGACACATTAGTAAAATTAATGATCTTTATCAAACACATGGGAAAGAGTTACTTTTGAAGCATGGACTAATATTTCAAGAACTCAGAGCATATACAGGTTTACCAACTCAACTCCTTAAGGAAATTATTTGGATATGCACCAACAGAATTGATATATCATCAGAAATTCAATTAGTTCAAACAACTATTCGTGAACAACTTCTACGCATATTACCCACATGTATTCAAAATATAAGGCAAACGCAAGAACTTATAATCGAGAATCGTAGAAATATAAATCAAATAAACCTACAGTTACGTATCTATAAAATTAAAGAACTGCCTGATAATCCCAAAACCAAAGAGTTAGCTGACAGACAACGTAAAGTAATTAAGAGGGTAACATTCAACGTAGATTCTCTACTAGAAACCCTAAATAAGATAAAAGATTTTACAAATCATTGGAAAGCGATGAGCAGAATGCTATGTTGCTTCTACAACTGTGAATTGTTTGCACCCGATGCACCAAAACTTCAAATTATAGAAAATGATTTGGCTACAGTTACTAATCTTTTAGCAAAACTTGAAGAGATATGTAGAGATGCTTATTCGTGTAAAAACTTAGCAGCAAAACACACATTTGGTGGTATAGAAGAACTACATCGAGGTATAGAGCCAGCCCTTTCAGTAATAAAAAATAAAAAAACGGAATCCACCGATCCTAGCGAAAAACGGAAGCAATTAATATTATGTTTAATCGGTAGAGTGAAACTGTTGAAAGACACATTACAATATCCGCAGCATATGCCTCTGGAAGGTATCGCACCATCGGATCAGCATCTTCGAAGATATAAGCACGATAAAAAGTTTCGATTTGTGTTAGAAATGGTACTGGCCGATATAGGCAACGTGTTAGTTTTGTGTAAACAAAAAATATTAATGAACAAGTCTGCCAAGCTACTAAGAAAGATTAACTTGGGTAACGTGCTAGATCACGGCAATCCGTTTCTTGAGGTGATAGGAGATATCTTCGATTCTTACGACCTCTCAACTGGGTTGTTGTCAAAAGCGATTATGTTTGCTAAAGACGGGGAATCAATCGAGGCCCTCTTCAAATTAATCCAAGATGACGTCGATTATGAAACGATTGAAAAGGAAAGGCTGGAAAAAATGAATGACGTACAGAAGACAGTCTACGAACAATTCCAAAAGTCCCCGAACTGGGTATACTATGTGAAACTTCATCCAAAATCGCCCCAGTGGGGTCAGAGGTAGACGAAAAATAGGGAATAAATGCCACCACATACTTACCTATCTATCTTCTAGATATTGTCACGTCGGGAGACGGCTAATGAAAATTTTGTCCTTTCTACAATAGCATTTCATTATTGCTGGGCCCCGTCTGTTTGGCGTTGTCATTAACCGTCCGCCGAAAATATTACCTAAACTTATAAGGCCAGTAAATATTATGTTTTTACTTTTTAGACGATTTATTTTTGGGTCGGGGCGTGTAATTATATTTTATTTTACTTTTACTTCCTGCTTTTTAAACTTAATATAGTAATAGTAGCAAACACGCTACGATCTAGACATGTATCTGCTTTATTAAATGTGTTTCCCACAGTCAATCTTATTACTTATTTATCCTCACTCCTTGCTATTTCATCATCAGACCCTGATCACTATTAACCTATTCATTGAGACCTTTTTAATGAGCCCAAACGTGATACTTCAGCGTTTGGTGAGGTAGTTGGGTATCCTGGAATTTCCAGGAGATGCTGCAGCATCAGTTCAATGTTACTTTGTTCGTCTAATATCATTGAAGTAATAGCATACCAAATTTTGACTCCATCAGAACCGTGGAAGATGCTCAAATCTCTTCATCAACCAGAAAAGCGCTGATAGTCTTCAAACGGCAGAACCGATTTTCTTGAATTATAGCTAAGAACACTCTCGATTTCAGACAAAACAAAACAAATACTGATCAAATATGGTTAAAAATGGTTAAAAAGGGTTAAAAATGGGACAGGAAAAGGTATGTCGGTTTTGTTTTTTGTTTTTGGGTGGGAAATCATCAAATAACTTCTCCCGTTCTGGGTGGAGCAGGAGGACGTGTCAGACTTTTACTGACTAAAACCCACCCGTGTTCCCTCAGTGCAGGGGAGGTTCAGTTCAGGGGCCGCGGTATCTCTTTCGAACAACCCTGCCCTGGCAGGCATCGGCCCTTGCGGACCCCGCCAGTTGGTGCTGACATCTCTTTGAGGCGCGCGTGGAACACAACGCGCCGTCGTCGACCCGAGCTTGGTCCTTACTGGACAGCGAGCTACCGATTACTCGCCGTCCGCCTCCCTCCTTCACGAGCATCACTGCTTCGCAGAAGGAGGTGACGGCTACCCATGCACTCTCGCTCCGTACCATGGCCTGACCTAGGGCCGGACGCGAGAGATCGCCGCCGCCGATCGCCTCCACGAGGACACGGCGGTGCTCCGCCCAAGCCGGGCAGACCTCCACCGTATGCTCCACCGTGTCCTCAAGGCGATCTTCGCAGTGGAAACACCCGAGGTGTCGGGTCAGGTAGTAGTTATACAGGCTGTAAGGGTAAACACCGTTATCCTTGAAACCAGTGGTTTGGTTTCGTTTATAGAACGTTAAAATCAATGAAAAAACACAACCTTTATTTTTATGGAAAATCTGCTTTTTTATCTGCAACAAACTTGCGTCTCAGTACGGGAGGGGGCGCGGGGCGCGGATACCACGCCACGTGACCCGACTCAGACGCACGGGTCGCGACCCCGGTCAGTCAGCTGTCAGTTTCAGTATATTACAAAGTACTCTGTGGCTGTCAGTCTCGCTAGCGAGCGCACGCAACGCCGCGCCGCGCCCCGTAGCGTCGGTCATTTCGCGCACGTAAGCTATTTTTTAACTAGCTCGTTTATTTTATATTTAACTCAACTACCCATGATTTAAGTGACAACGGTGTTTAACCTTACAACCTGTATATTAAGCCAAAACAATAACAGTATTATTAGATATTTACATAATTTAAAAACTACTGGTCTTAAAATAAGGAATCAAATAGTTCTTCCGCGTCGATGTCAGTAGGAAATTAAGTGCCCAAAAGGCTGGCAGCATTGCCACGTTGTAGGTATGATGATGGGGCAAATTAAGTTAAATAAGCCCCGACACGAACAAAAACGGCTCGTATAGGTACCAATACATATAACTCCCAATAAGATTGTAATATCTTCGCCGTTTTATGTTTTCCGCACCTGCAGCAACTGACAGGTGGCACCCCGGCGCGGTGGTGACTAGAGTGCGACGGATGATGTCTGTGTCTTAGATTAGTATAGACTTGTAAAGTTACCTGCAAACTTCTGCCCACTGATTCGCGCTCCTGGTCGGGCTTAGCGTCATGGGTCAGTCGTCCTATGTCCAGCTAAAACTTCACTGCACATTTATTTCCACAGGCACTGGCTATGTGCTTTTTCGTGTCTTGCAGGGGGTGAGCACAAAATCACAGAAGGACCAGCCTCATAATGAGATAAAAAGTTTTTAACACAAAAGGCACATTGTTCAATTTTAGTGTTCGATCAGTTCAAGTGGAAAAACACTCGGACGTGTGGCGCCACTGTTGCCCGTCGTTGACCAGTAGATTGCGTCAGCCAATGGGCGAGAAGCAGGCTGGCTAACTTAAACAAATGAAACCCTTTCTACCACACATACAAATGTTTGTGTACCCGTTGTGGGGTTGAAAACTATCCAAAATTCCTAAGATTAAAAGCAGAAAGTAGATAGGTATCTATCATACGAGAACGGTATGTAACAATGTCGTTGATACTGGCGTGCCGTGCTTTCCGGCCTACGCTCTTACTGCAAGATAGGCCATGGTGTATGAAAAGCGTCTCCGAGTGCCGCTCCAGCTCCGTGTCCGAAGCAGTCAACAGCTTCACCGCACTGGCAGCGACGCGGAGCCCCGCAAGGAGCGCCCAGACGCAAACAAGTCTGAGCAGGAATTTGGTGTCACGCAACATAGGTAGCGCCTGAAGCTAGAGGCCCGAATCCCATTCTCTCACAGCCAGCAGGCGAGCACGCTTCATAAAGTTTATGGTACTTATTTTTTTCTTTTAGCAGGCGAACAAGATCCCTGCTAAACCAAACTGGATATTTGCAGGTTTTAGGATTAGTCTTAGGTACGTATGTCTCAATGACATTATAAATAAATAACTTTGTAAAATGAGTCTATCATTACATCAACATCGCAACATTCTGAAAACAAGTCCTGCCATGATATTTTACTTAATTCTTGAATAATCAGCTCAATAGAACTTAAATTGTGGCTCCTGGTTAGAGCGTAAAGTTTCCTCGTGCAAGTTACCGAATTACAGTCTATATTACTTAGGGGGCATTCGGACATACGTAAACTTTTCACCGTGGTATCAGTCAAAACAAGATCGAGTATCTTATTTTTATGGTTATAAACACAATTGTATTGAGCTAGATTAAATAAAGAAATAAAGTCCAACAGTTTCCGCTCATAAATTAAATTTTTATTTAAAGAAGATGCAAGCGGTGTGCCTGGTGAACTCCTCCATTCAATGCTACTCAGGTTGAAATCACCTAAAATTAGCGTGGCATTAAAGTTCTCCAAGGCATTATTAGCGATAACGATAAAATTTTCTAAAATATGCTTTTGTACTGGAGGAGGAATGTATACCGCACAGATAAAAAATTTAGCTGGGCAAACGTCCACGCACACCCTGGATACGTCTTCACATTTACTATCCCATTCAGTCACTCGCTTATATCATAGTTGCACGTTAACACATTCAAGTAAAAATCAGTAGTTTTCGTCCTCAAACCTCTTACATCTATATCTATTCTATACAAATACTGTAACCTTATTTTGTAAATATTAATAAAATTTGTAAATACTGTAACCTTATGGGTAACTACAGTTTTGAGCCGTTTGGGGTCGAAACGCTCGGGTCATGGGGCCCGAGTGCACGTCTCCTTTTTAAGGAAATTTCTCGCCGGCTGATCGACACTTCACGTGACCAGAGGGCTGGGTCGTTCTTTGGCCAAAGAATTAGCATTGCCATTCAACGTGGCAATGCTGCCAGTCTTCTGGGCACGTTTCCTGATGACAGCGATGCGGAGGAATACTTCGACGCCTAAGTGTCCTTTTGTTTTTTGTATTTATTTTGTATATCGTAGTTTTAATTCTATACATATAATAAAATTGTAGAAAAGTGGTGTCTGTACAATCGAAATATATAAAAAAAAAGTAGCAGGGGTTGTTATTATATCGATGCCGAACCCGAGATTGTAATTAATTTTTTTTTTGTCTGTTTGTCGGTTTGTCTGTTTGTCTGTGTGTTTGTGCACGCTAATATCAGAAACGGCTTATTCGATTTAGATGCGGTTTTCACTAATATATTGTAGTAAGCTTCACTTAACATTTAGTGTTTATTTCATGTCAATCGGTTCATAAATAAAAAAGTTATGTCAATTTAAAGAATCACGGCGAACATTTGTTAAGGTATTCTATCAGAGTACGTACACGCCTCGCGCCTGCGCGTCCGTGGCTATATAAAGCACGCTGAGAGCCGCGCCGGTGACTGGAGGCGTTAAGATTAACTTCTTAATGGCAGCCCCAGGAAAGCCCGGTTGAGCAGTCACGGCCTCTCAAGGCCAACTGCGAGATGTCCAACAAAAAAAAAAAAACGCGCCGCTGCCATAAGGATTCAGTTATTCGCAGGGGGTATCAACTTTGTATTGGCCAATGTAGAACAGGTACCCGGGGCAGAAATATGACATTGCCAACATTAAAAATATTGTGAAGGACCCAAAAAATTAGGTCCCTAATAATACTTTATTTTTAAGTTGTAACACGGCTGCATTGTGTTTGTCGCGTTTTTTTTTCCTTTCTAAATAGTAGTTTTTAGACGGAAAATTTGCCAACGAAATATAAATATTTATTAGATAGTAAAAAAGTGAATGACTGTTTGAAGTAATGCAAATTTTTTGTTAGTCCAAATTACGTAATATCATAGTAATATTGTCCTAAATTTAATGAAACCGAAAATATAGTAGTTATTTTTGATAATTCATAGTGGCAACTCAATGTCATGTCAGTCAGACGATAAATGTCCTTGAAATTGTGGTTTGTTATTGTTATATTAATACATTCTTAGTAAAATCTAATCTACCATGTATCTTCAGGACTCGTTAAATGTATAATAAACCTACTTAAGTACTGTACGTATCGTAAATAACTGAATAACTTCGTCACTATTTCTACTGATCTGTGTGTTGTGAAGTGCTGTGTACGCCTGTAAGTGAGAAATCCACCATAACTCAATGCATATATGTTATTTTTATTATCTTAATGTTTCTAGTGAATAAGTCGTTGGTGTACCTTTTAATTAATATTAGTACCTTATAAATAAATAAAATCTACTGTCGATTCTGTTTGAGTACATTTTGAAAATTGGGTTTTGTCAACTTTTGTTTAACCTTGTTGTATGATCTATGTAAATGTAGTTAAAACAAACTTATGGTTTAGTCTATACTCTGAGGCTACTGCAAACAGATGGTAATTAAACTTTTTGAATGTATTAATATGAACACAATAATAATAAATTGTAATGAAACTGTTGAAATAAATGTGAAATTATTTATTTACACACTATTGTTTTATTTTGCCATATCCACTCTGTAGGTTTTTTGGTAGGTACATTCTCTTGTAAGAAACTCACATTTGAGTTTTCTTACAAGAGAATGGACCTACCAAAAACCATGTTCAATAGGCTGGGGATGCTAAGCAAACGTTTGAATTTACCGCCATACGAGGTTTTTTCCTAGGGGCGAATATAGATGGCGCTCACACAATCGTTCTACTAAATATTGTATGGAGTTGGCATTCTTCTCCGTTAGGAGTATATGTGTTCTGTGGTTATTCGTAGCGAACGCACGTATCCTGGAGAGTATAAGCGAATAGTTTCATTCGATTATTGCGATTCACTTGAATACTGACTGTTTGCATATTTCATTTATTTATATTTTAGGGTTTTTAGGTTAGGTTCTTTTTCTTAATTTTCTTTAAAATTTTGTAAATAAATATTGTAAGTATTTTTAGGCGGTTCTTTCCTTGATTTTTGGGTATTTACTTATCTTAATTTTTATTTAGGGTTTGTAAATAAATATTGTAAGCATTTGTTATAGGTTAGGCATTTCTTTCCTGGATTTTCGGTATACTTATCTTAATTTGTATTTAGGGTTTGTATATAAATATTATAAGTATTTGGTATAGGTTAGGCATTTCTTTTCTTGATTTTCTTTATTAAGTATAAGTTTATTAGGTAGTAAGTACTATTTTATTGTAAGAATGCCTCGAAGAAGATCCAACCTCTCCCAATGTGGCAGAAATGCTAAAAGGATGAGATTAGTTCGATCACAGGAATCTGAGGAAGGTCATGAGGCAAGGCTCTCTGCAACTCGGGAACATCAGGCTAGGTTTCGTGCTGCAGAAACTTCGACTCAGCGGGAATCTCGACTGAGTTCAAATCGTTCTCGAATGATGACAACTCGAAATAGGGAAAACGGGGAACAACGAAAGGCACGTTTATCTGCCGATCGCGAAGCTCACGCGCTATCGCGTGAGTCTGAAACTTTTGCGGATAGGGAAACCCGCCTGAGCTCCCAGAGTGTACGGACAACAAATGCTCGATCCCAGGAGACACAGGACGAACGGGAAATACGTCTCACTGCCGATCGTGAAGCTCATGCACTATCGCGTGAGTCTGAGACTTTCACTGATAGGGAAATTCGTCTGAGTTCTCAGAGGGTTCGGACAGAAATTGCTCGGTCTCAGGAAACACAGGAAGAACGAGAAATACGTCTCACTGCCGATCGTGAAGCTCATGCACTAAGCAATCCTAGGAGCCTGTATGCTTTCATCCCCGATGGCCATACGTCAAATATCGTATACAGAGAAGCATTACTGTAAAGTAAATTTTCTGCTACCCAAACGACGGTATATTATTATGTAATTCAAAATATGCTGCCCAAAAAGTCACTATTCCACGCGGACGAAGTCGCGGGCACAGCTAGTTTTGATAATAATAATATTTAAATAAACACAGTTAATTATAGGTCGTTCTGGAACCGAAAGCCATGAACTCGATCATCGAACTCGAATCGATTGGGACTACTATTTTCAATAAGTAACAAAAAAAAACACGAAAAATTACATTTATTGTTTTTTTTTTGTGAAATGATGAGAACTCGAAGTAACGATTCCTTGCGATCATGTGTGTGTAAAACGTATCGACAAACGGCAACACATGCGAACGGTACCCTTTGAAAAATCCATTCATCGATCAGACAGCATGATCCGTAAACCACGCCTCCGACTCCAGTCTAGCCGACCGCCCGCCCTTCCTTGTTCCTAGTTCCTATTAGTATTGTGTCGCATTTCCCTGTATTAGGTCACGCTGTCACGCACGCGCAACCTAATTATGTGCCAAAAATTAGGCGGCAATACGTATATATTCCAACGTGGAGTATTGGGCAATGGTGGATTTTTATGAGATGGCCAACCATAACTTAGAAGAGGCTAGACGATTGTATGCTCAGCCGGAACACCTGAACTCACTGCGCGCACGTGGAATCAACGACCCGCAAGTTCCCTTCACCTCCATCATCCTGGCTGTAACTCAGCGCCTCCTTGATCATGCATCATAATTATGTTACTTCAGTGCGTGCGTATTTAAACAGTGAGTTTGGTGAAAGGTGGATAGGTCGTGGTGGCCCTGTGGCTTGACTCGCAAGGAGCCCTGACTTAACACCACTGGATTTTGATTTGTGGTCCGAGATTAAAAGACTTGTTTATTCCGAGAAGCGATTGTGAAAAGTGACAGAGACACATTAGGAAAATTAAAAGACAATCTGATTAAACGTACCCGTTTTTTTTTTTTTTTTTTGGGTGGGAAATCATCAAATAACTTCTCCCGCTCTGGGTGGAGCGGGAGGGCGTGTCAGACTTTTACTGACTAAAACCCACCCGTGTTCCCTCAGTTGCCTGTGTGCCAGGGGCCGCGGTATCTCTTTCGAACAACCCGCACCCCTGGCAGTAAACGTACCCGTTCAGCCTGTTTATGTATCGAGCGAAGTGGACTCCATTTTGACCAGCTGTTTCGATAC
Source organism: Antitype chi (assembly GCA_947359405.1). Lineage (NCBI taxonomy): Eukaryota > Metazoa > Arthropoda > Insecta > Lepidoptera > Noctuidae > Antitype > Antitype chi. The sequence goes on from OX375823.1 coordinate 2,716,329, forward strand.
AGGGAAGTGTAAATTGTAAATAAGCTAAATCCTAAGCCAAAGTTGATTAAACGATGCCGCGTTTGGTCCGCGGATGGGTGACCATCTTTACATACCAAGACCCCTCCGTGCCTCGGAATCGAATGACCAAGGGGTACCGTGTTACCCAGTAACTGGATTGTGGAGGTCAGATTGGCAGTGGCTCCACGTAGAATACTGGTATTCAGCTGGATCCGGTTAGACTGGAAGCCGACCCCAACATAGTTGCGAAAAGGCTAGGCAGATGATGAATGAATAAAAACAGCCGATGAATCAGGGCTGGTTTAAACATGTTGTCCAAACTTCAGCGCATGTTCTCTCACTCACTCGCGCCTGATTCGGTTCGTATACCTAACGTTATTGCGCAGCCTTCTGCGCAAAGTTTAGACCATGGGCAACTAGCTTCAACTTTCCAACTGGTCGACTTTTTGACAATTCAAAAGTGCCTGTAAATGGTTTAATTGAAATAAATGCTTTGAGTTTGAGTTTGATTCATCGGCCGTATGGTAATGTAACCGAAAAAACTAAATGAGGAAATAAATCACAATTACTAAGCCTATACCATCTGTCTGTCTTAGGTAGAACAAACAGACAGACAGGGTAGGTTTTTTTTTCACCGTCATCTAAGTCTATGTTACCAGTTGAAACTATCACTGAATGAGAATTATACTGATATCATAGCGCTCAACAACGAACTAACTAAAAGGCTCATCCCTCCATCATTTTTATTGATGATTTGAAAAGTATCGATACCTACCTAAGTAATGATTTAGCCATAACTCCATAATAAAGTTTGATTGTGAAAAATGATAGGTAGCTATATTTTTTTTTACAATCAAACTTTATTTACTTAGTTACATTCAACGGATGACCTCGGCGGAATTAAAATTTTGATAAAACATTTTTTTTTTTTTATCGGTAACAAGATTGTGTGTCCACACTGAGTTATTAACATATTATTTGAAACCACTCCAAATGATTCAGTTGAAGAAAACAAGTCACAACATTCTGAAGAGTTCTCAAGTAGGTAGTTGTTTAAATGGAGTGTCAAGGGTAATAAAACGCAAGTGTGATTGGCCGTTGGCTCTGTCTACATGGGAAGTCACTACTGAATAATATATTTATTTATTTTAATACGTACAATGGACACCACTTATTTTGCACGCCAATTGTGCGAGACGTAAGTACGTGCACACAAGAACTGGCACAAATGGTATTAAGTGATCTGGAGAAAGCGTATGATAGGGTACTTCGGGATGTGTTCTGGTGGGCCTTGAAAGATAAAGGTTTGTCCGAGAAGTACCTACGTCGGTAGGCGTTGTAGACTCGAAGGTGCTATGTTTGTTGACCATGTTCTATTTTACCTGGTACTTCTTGACAAGTCTACACTGTCCTCCCATAGCAAATTTTAAAACATTATATAAGCCAGTTATTTTTAAGTGACCGGGGCTTTCTTGCTGGCTCGTCTCCATAGGAACCGTATTCTAGCTTCTAACGTTCCATAAGTATGTGTTTCTAGGTGTATGTCATTAAATATTTTAATTTAAATATGTAATTCAACATAATATTGGAAGGGCTCAGCCCTGCTGATATTAATCATTGGGGAGCCTCGGGCTCCCCCAGGCCGTAAGGAGTCGGTGCCAGTGACCAGAATCATAGATCTTTGACGGTTGTTACCGGTTACGGGTTGCCAAAGTTACACATGAAAGTCAGTCTGACGACCATTCTTACCAAGGGGTAGCATGTTACGCAGGTAAAATGTTACTGTATGTGTTGTGTAAGAATCAGAATCAGAATCAGAATTTATTTATTTCTCTAGTTTTATTTACATATCACTTAAAAAATCTCATTTTACAATTGCGTGTTTCATTTTGTCCGTAGAGTAGGAGCTTTTGAAACCTATCCTGGTCGTTTCCTCTATTACTAGTGATTATATAATTTAACGTGAGGATAACGATAAAGCAGTGGGGATTAGCCCTAGCGGCAAGCCGCTTATTAGTGCTTATTAGTAGCCGCGCATTGAGTGACTCTACAGTCAGAGCCTACGCTGTCGGAAGGGGGCCAGTCGTTTGAAGAGCGGCTTTTCCCTATCTTTTTTATTTATGTACTCAATTTCTCCTACTCTAGTTGCGAAGAGAAAGGGATTGTGTTGCACATAGCGCGTGTACGCCGGGCCTTGTTCTTGTAGCCCCTCGATCGACAAAGATTTGAGACGTTCGATCATGTCGCCATGGAGATCATGCGCACGAATGTGCCACGGATCTTGTTGCAAGAACTCCCAGAGTAGGACGGTGTCAGTGCGTCTGGGTAACCGTGTGGCGCTCTTTAATGCCATTTTATACTGCCACTCAAGCTTGAGCAGATTTGTTTTGCTGTACCTCGGTAGCAGTTGTATTACTCCATAGTCTATCACTGGCAGTAAGCATGCTTGAATGACAAGTAGCTTGACGTCGACACTTAGCTTGGAGCGGTAGCCGATGATTGGATGCAGCGCTCCTCTATTTGAGGCCCCATTTTTTGTAGTAATCAATTATGTCGATGGCGGCCCACTCCGCTCGGCGCGTAGCGTGGTCCGGTCTTTCAGCTGCGTTGAGTATACACAGGTCGTCGGCGTACTGTGACAGCATCTGACCAGCTATTCTTTCATTTGGTAGGTCAGCCACATAGAGGATGAAGATCGCCGGACCGAGTATCGATCCCTGGGGCACCCCATGTGGCACAGGCTGCTCCGTTCCCAAAGTGGTTCTGAAGCTACCTCTTATTGTCCTGTTACTCATATAGTTCTCGATCATCTTTACGACGTTGTTGCGTGCTCCAGCGTCGATCAGTTTTCGACATAGTCCTTTATGATTGATTGAATCGAAGGCTTTACTGAGGTCAGTCGATATCATGGCGACGCTATGGCCCTTATCCAGCGCGTCGGCGATGTATTTGCCTGTACGAAGGATTTGGGTGGCGGTGCCTCTATTTCTCGTGAACCCATGCTGGTGGCTGGGTATTAAGTCGCTTAACTCTGTCTCGATGCGGTTGAGTATTATTCTCTCGGCCCATTTGCCCATGATGTTGAGTAAGCTGATCGGTCTATACGATTTGGGATCACTGTGATCCTTGTTGTTGTTGTGTAAGTCTGACAGGCAGACGCTGCATGTCCTACTTTAGCTGCATCTGGTTAGACAGAAAGAGGACTGTTACGTACCGTTCTCATCTACTAACTCCTACACAAGGACACTAACATAAATGGGATGCCTTACAGCTAGGTAAATCATAAAGCACAATTTTTGAAACTACACACCTAGGTTAGTTTTTGAAGTGAAAACTTCTTTAGGCGCGTTGAGCACTTTTTTGGGTGAACAAAAATCACGGAACTCGCGTCATCGACACCGAACGCTTGAGCACACGGATGTGTTCGCGTTGATGCCTTTTGGAAAAGTCCCTTTCTTTCATTAGGAAAGTCTAGTTATTTTATCCCTTTCTTTCCCTTTGTATTTTTATCGTAAAAATCTGTGCTGTTACCTTCAATGGCTGAAGTTGAACACTCGTTTATAATTTTTACCTAGAGCAATCAGGAATCCAATGTGAAATCCTGTATTGACGATTAAAAAATACACACGTAATTGTTCAAGTTTTCACTTCTGTCGGCACTCCCGGAGTGCCACTGTTTTTTTTTTTTGTTAAGTACCTACTACTTAGGTGGAGCCGTGGCATTAAGTCCGTCTTTGAACATCAGTTAGAAATAGTGTGGCAAAAACTGAAACGATAAACAATGCACTTTCACACATGATACGAATTGCAAAAATTAGGATATCAATTCTCTATTGAGATTATTTGTGATCACAAATCACTAGCTTACAAAAGTGGCACTTCAATGCAACCAGAACTAGAGCTTGTTTCGCATGCTTGGTTCTTCTTCTCATCGGTCAGATAGGAAATGTCGACTCCATCTAGCTTACTTTTTTAAATGACGTGTTATAGTTACTCCGATGTCCTATTTTCAGAATAAACAATTTCATTTAATTTAGGTAAGTACTTACGTTTTCTTTACGGATTGATGGATGTCAATCCTGTCAAAGAAAAATTACTCTGTGGTTAAAGACTACTCTAAGAGTCACAGACATATAAAACAGTAGCAGACCAAACATTCGCTAAAAATTGCGTACCCATTACGCACACATAGAGAGTGTGGTCGATACGGGGCCGGACTAGGGCCGGTTGCCGGTATTATATAACGATATTGAAACGACCGATAATCTTACTGAAAATCCGCGAAAATCGATAATATTCTCTGGGTAAATGAAGTTTAGATTACTTATCAATGAAGTCTTAACGAATATAACCACCCATCTGTTCCCGTGGTTACTGTAAAAGGCGACTAAGGTAATATTTTAAGAGGACGGTGGGCGGCAGTCCTTTCACCTCCTTTTAACGGTATATTTATACACAGACCATTGACGGGCATCAGTATCGGATAAAAGAACTCTCCCTGTAGTCATTAACCCGCATGCCCAGCGTGGTGGGACCTAGAGTTAAGGTGTTGGTATGCCTGAAAGCTAGCATATATCAGGAATTTTGAAATAAAACAATGAATGAATATTTACATTTTTTTTTAACTTTATTTATTTATATATTCTTTATTGTACACTACAAAAATACATTATACAAAAAAATACACTAGAATATATACAATAGGCGGCCTTATCGCTTTCCGCGATCTCATCCAGGCAACCATGGAATGGACAGTGATTAGCCTGGACATAAAATGGGGACGTTGTTGGTACAAATAATATGTTTACAATATACTAAAATAGATACACACATATCCTAAATAATAGATACATAAATACATACATACAAAAAAAACGAACGAAAATAAAAGCCTATACAGAGATTATTACAGTTTGGTACGAGAACAAGATCACAACGACAAGTAATGTTCTTTATTTTCATAATTTAAAAATTACTGGTCCTAAAATAATAATATGTACAGGTATACAAAAAATAAAAGAATCGTAGGGCATCAAATAATACGTCCGCATCGTTGTGAATGAGAAAAGTGGCCAACAAAGGCTGGCAGCATTGCCACGTGGTAAGGCAATGCTGATTCTTTGGCTGAAAAATAAGCCAGCCCTTTGGTCACGTGAAGAGTCGATCAACCGCTTGGAAATGTCTCGGAAAACTAAGTTGCCACTCGGACCCCATGGCCCTAGAGTTTCAACCCCAAACGGCTCGAACATATAGGTTTCAATAAGATTAGAATATTTGCGCCATTTGAGGTTCAGTTTCAATCCTGGAGTTTCATGTTTTTAAATCCATGCATTCCGTAAACTTACATCCTTTGGAAACCTGGAAAAATATTAGTAAGCTCAATTATTACCTGCTGAATGAAATGTTAAAATTATGTGAGTAGCCTATACCGATTTATGTCCACCATCGTTCATGTTATCCATCACACAGACAGGGTAACGATTTTCTATTGTAACGTATCACATGTGTACCCGCCGGGCCGGAGCGATTCTATAAATTTTACTATCATAGAATGTATGTTTACACTGGCAATCTGCACTCTGCCATATTTTCAAACTATGTCACCAAAAAAATATGAAATATCGTAGAGTAAACCGAGTCTCTATTTAATAATTCCATGATAGGTAAATATTCTCCATACAATAAAAAAATCGTCTTTGTTGCCAAATCCGTCCCTGACTACACAGCATAATACAAAAACTTACCGATGAAAGGTCAATCCAGGTGTTTTGTGGTAGCTAGCACTGTCACACTGGTACGCACAGCACTTTACCATTTTATTTTTGTGTAATTGTCCCAAACAATTAATTTTTCAAGTAATATTTCGCGGTTGAAACATAGAACGCGATTCAGGATAAATGTCGCTTATCGAAATGGCGGCGCGGGACAGACGGGCTACGCTTCAAATTTTGTCTATGTGTGAGTCAGTGTGACAACAGGTGACAGAACGAGATACTGCTTACGACTTGACGCTTAGCAAAAAAAGGATAGAGAATCAAGTCCATCGACTATGGATTAATGTTTGGTCTGCTACTGTTTTATATGTCTGTGCTAAGAGTACCTAGTTGTTTTTTTTTTGTAAATCAAATACAAAAATTCATGAAATACAATTTAACAGTTGCATCCAAAGACTACTCTAATAGATTTTTTGTATTTGATTTACAAAAAAAACAACAAACTTTAAAAAAAAAACAACTACAAACTGAGATAATGAGACCGAGTAAATGAGTGTATGAGTGATTAGGTTCGGAATCGCTGGCTCTAGTTTTGTTTGGTTTTTGAACAAAGACCAACTATTATTTTCCAAATCGGCTAGTATATTTAGCCAACTTATAAAGTTTTTATTTTTCACTTTTTGCGCCTCTATGTGAACTGAGCTTTACTATAATTGTTGGTGCAGATTTATTCCACGGGGGGCAGCGGTCAATAAAACGAAATCAGTATCGCTTTTGCCGTCGTACCGCGAATACTATGGCTGATAAAGGTAGAACAATAATCATATCGAATTAATTAAATAATTATCTGAATCTGTGTTATGTGTGAAATGTTCTGGTTTCAGTTGTAAAACTTAGCTGCAATACGTTGATTAGGCGTTATGCAACTGCTGCAGTGCCTGCTATTCCAAAATATGATTTTACACCGAAACAGTATACTGTGAGTATTTTTTTTTTTACCCAATTCTTAATTTATTTAAATATTTTAGTTACATAAAATAAAATTTAACATTATATACAGTTGTACACGTATATAAAAGGAAAACGGATTTCGGGCATCAACAAAATTCGTCTGCATCGCTGTCAATAGGGAAAAGTGCCAAAAAAGGCTGGCAGCATTGCCATGTTGTATGGCGATGCTGATTCATTGTTTTTTAATTCAGTCATTTGGATGATGAGGAAACTAGACATTCCAGAGAGTCGATCTCTGGGTGAATTGACTGACCTTCTTCGCTCACTAGTGTAGTAAATATTCATACTACCTATATATTTCCAATAATGGGTACTTACTCCTAAGTAATTTAATTTTCATCGATTGTCAAGTGTGGTGACAGACGACTTCTTCTTCTTAGTAGCTTGCTCTCCACCTCTGTATGTTTATGAGAACTAACCCGTCAAATGGAATATGTCCTTATCTGGTGAGACACTACGAAACGGGCCCATAACAATAGAATAGCTATTTTGACTTTTACCGCGAGCCAGTGGTCACAGTTTGTCTTGAACAGTAACTTTATTCATGCATAGAATTTGAATCCGTTTATAGTCTGTAGATTCCTACTCATTCGTTTATTTAAATTGCATTGAAATAATACTTTATTCTAATCTATTCTGCAATAATATTGAGTAGTTTTATTTCATTTTATTTTTATTTCATATATTTATTTCAGTTTCCTCTCTTTTGTGCGCAAATGTTTTTTTTTTGTCAATCTCCTCATTTTCACGTCCCAACTTTTTGATAGGTGAAAATGAGGAGCAATCTCCTCATTTTCATGTCCCAACTTTTTGATAGTCTCGATAATAGACAGCAGATTGATGCGTGTACTGATTTTCAGAAGGCTTTTGCTAAACTTAACCACACATTACTAATTAAAATTGCTTACAATGGTATCAGAGGGGACCTTTTACGGTGGTTTCTGTAATTGGTATTAAACCGTTTTAATTAAATAAATAAATAAATACATTTAGGTATTAGGGACCAATAAAGCAGGACCATGGACCATGTCCAGCAGCTTAACATAACATAACATCACGCCTTGTTTCCTTAAAGGGTTGGGCAGAGGTGTATCAATAGTCCTTTTCGCCAGTTATGTTTCAGTCCCATATAATAGGGGGCGATCCTGGTATTACCATCAATCGAGCATAAATCCAGTCTCCAGGCTGTTACTGATAAATTCCACATAGAAACACCCAATAACATTTGACACTTATCATCCAGCCTTCTATGTACACATTTCTTTCGCTCACCCCACACATATTCCTAAATGTACTGCTGATAACAAACTAAATGATCACAAAACTAACTATAACAAAATAAATACTGATATAAGTGACGTGGATTGGAATGTCTTACTGGTTAACTTAACACCTAATAAATCTGTTTCTACATTTTTTGAAAAACCTTATAAAATTATAAAATCACACATACCCATATGTCGATCATTTTTTTTTTACCACTTGGTTTTCCAAATCTCTCATACATACCTACAAAAAGAAAACTCAAGCCTGGATTAGGTGGAAGAAGTATAAGAATTGAGGTATTCTCGCGTAACAGGATTCTTTTTTAAAGTAGCTGACATTTGCTATAGTAAATATATTAATGCATTTGAAGACAGTGTTGCTACCAATGCTAAGACATTTTGGACGTACGTTGCTAGCTCTGTTGCTAAACTACAAATAAAATCCCATGCACGGTTCAATACAATCAAAATTCATCCAATGATCCAATTACTACTTGCAACTTGTTTGCTACATTTTTCCAGTCTGCATACGAGCCCTCAACATTTGACTATAACTCTTGAGCACCACCATCTAGAAATGCTGACCACGATGTCTTCCTATGCAAACTGCAACTGTCTCTTGATGAAGTACATAAAGAATTAAAATCACTTGATTCAACCAAGGGTCCTGGTCCTGATAGGATTCCTTCGGGTTTTTCTGAAAAACACGTGTGATACATTATGCTATCCTTTACTTATATTATCTATCATGTGATTTTTTCCTTGAAGTTTGAAAACATGCAAATATTGTACCACTTCATAAGAGTTGTCCCAAGCATGAGGTGGCGACCTGTCGACCTATCTCTATACTATCTGCTTTTTCCAAGCTATTTGAGAGACTGGTGCATAATAAATGATATCTTGCTGTTCGCAGTGTTTTAATAAAAGAACAGTATGGCTTTGTTAGAGACAGATCTTGCATTAGCAATCTCCTCATTTTCACGTCCCAACTTTTTGATAGTCTCGATAATAGACAGCAGATTGATGCGTGTACTGATTTTCAGAAGGCTTTTGATAAACTTAACAACACATTACTAATTAAAATTGCTTACAATGGTATCAGAGGGGACCTTTTACGGTGGTTTATATATTACATAACTGTGTGTAACTGAACATGTACATGAACACAAAGGGTGATTGTTAATAGTTTTGAATCTGGCTCTTTTCGGGTCACCTCCGGTGTACCACATGGTTCCATTTTAGGCCCTTTATTAATTATTTCATACATTAATGACTTAGAAGAGTATTTTCAAAATTCAAAAAATTTTGTTTAAAATAGCGCAATATTTAATAATGTACACATAGGTATTGTATCTGTGTTAGTAGCTAGTTTCTAATACTTTAAATTGTAATCTGTGGAGAACGTAGTGGGTAGCATAATTGTTTAAAACGTAATATTTAAAATAATAAGTCTATCTCTTATTGTGCTACTGTTTGTTTTTCCCTAAATAAATAAAATAACACTTTGCCGCACATGGGAATCGAACCGAGAACTTCATGTTCAGCCAGCAGTAGCGCTTGCCAGCGGCTTCGCCCGCGTGGAGGTAGAAAACTATCCCACGGAAACGTATTACCGGGATAAAAAGTATCCTATGTGTTAATCCAGGTTATAGTCTATCTAAGTGCCAAATTTCATCCAAATCCGTTCAGGCATTGTTGCGTGACTAAGTAATAAACATCCAAACATCTAAATATCCAAACATATAGGTAATATTATTTATAAGTAAGATTTATAGCAGTAAGTTCGTGTGTGGTAGACCATACCGTTACCCTGGCCAATGTTTCAGGGTCCATCGTACCAAAAGACGGAGCAACTGAAGACCAACCACTTGGCTCCCGCAGTGTATAACATTTACAAGCGACCGGTGCTGGTACACCAGGGTCGCATGCAGTGGCTATACGACCACGAAGGCAAGCGGTACTTGGACCTCTTCGGAGGCATTGTCACAGTGTCTGTCGGACATTGTCACCCGTAAGTATAGTGCAGCAAACATACCCGAACATCACCAACATCTTCATTCTCCTGCCTCTACCCCATAATATATTTGAAGCCGGCGCAACATGTATTTTTCCTCCATACGACTCTATTAGTCGTCATCTTAACACAGGTTTTTCTTAAAACCTACAGCAGGCACCAGCTCTCACAATGTTAATATAAATATGTTAATAATTGTTAAGGCTACAGAACCATTGTGAGAGAAAATAAATAAACTTATTAATAAATAAACTTATCTCGGTAGTCACTCCCAAACGGTTTACTAATGTTTGCCATAATTTAAAATGCAATAATTTTTATTTACCATGCTTGTATTTGGCATAATTTCATTAGAAATAACGCTTCAGTTGCCATAATCGTGAAATTACATAAAATAATTTTCACTCATTTCATTGGTCATACCCATCATCGATCAAGTGTCATATTAATTTTAATCCCTAAATTTTTTTGCTGTATTTTTCATTTTCAATAGTGTCGTTTTCCATAACATTTATTCACCATAATATTAATTTGCCGATACTAGCACAACAATGCTAGTTCAGTACAAGCGCCTTGCTTTGCAAAAGAGGAAATCTAGCGCTCGGCGGCCGCTGCCGTGGCACGCTCGCTTCGCTCGCTCGCCTTCGCGCGTTGGGTCACAGTTCTAACCTAACCTAACCTAGCCGTTTCAAATTTGACAAACTGTTTATTGTCTAAAGATTGATTGCTGTAATAAATTATTTCATTACAGACCAAGACATTATTCTTTGTACAAAACAATAAATGTTTCTATAAAATGTTGCTTAAGTCAAGTATCGATTAAGTAATGTGTTACATAAAGAAACTAATGATTATAACACATGTTATTATGGAAACTTATTTTAGGGCAAATAAAAGTTATGACTAATAAGTTGATATGACAAGCGTTATAAATACAAATTATAATAGTGCAAGTACCTAAATATTATGACGTGGGACGATTATAGAAAACAATAATAGTACAAATTATTTTATGGAAAACAAGACAATAAGGGTATTGTCTTAGGCAAATATGTTTGCTGGTGTTTGGGAGGGCCCTAACACCAGCAAACATATTTGCCTGGCAATTGCGTAACACACTAACCGTTAGAATGGCTTTCATCTTGACAGTTCAACAACATTCATTGCGTTATTTACGTTGCTGAGCAGACACATTTTTCGAACATATAAAGCAATGGATTAACAATATCCTTCAAAATGATTCAGACTCTGATTGGCCGATCTATTCTGTAAAAATCTCGCCGTGTAAACTTAGGTGAAGTGCTGTCAATAATTTTGGCATACGGTGCCGGAACGGGGACACTGACAGTTGGGCTGGTCCGCAAATTCAAGGGCACTCAGCGCGGAATTTCTTTGATGGATACAATCAGGAATGCACCTACCTATCTGGCCATCCATAAATTAAGTCACACAAATTTTATGGTTTTTTGACCCCCCCCCCCCCCCCCCCCGTCCTTGTCACATGTGGTCACACTTGTGAAACCCCCTCCCCCCCTATATTGTGACGTCACATATTTTTCAAGTTTGTATTTAGCAGTACATAATTAAATGTAAACAAAAAGAATGTATTTAAATTAAAATTATAATCTTTAATAAAATTAACATAAAGTCAATGGCCCTTGTCACACAATGTCACATTTCGTTGACCCCCTCCCACCTCCTCAACGTGTGACGTATTTTATCGATGGCCCCAAAGAACTGGAGTTACCAACATAGCTTGTAGAGTAAGCAAGCTGAAGTGACAGTGGGCTGGCCATGTTTGTCGAAGGACCAATGGCTGGTGGAGCAGATGAGTCCTGGAATGGAGACCGCGTATTGGCAAGCGTAGTGTGGGATGCCTCCCACCTAGATGGACCGCCGACCTGAAGAATGTGGCTGGGACAGACTGGATACGGAAGCCGGAGTACAGGGTGTTATGGCAAGGGTTGTGTCCAGCAGTGGACTGCGATAGGCTGAGTTGATTGATTGATTGACAGAGCTGTCAATAGTGTCAATCCTTAGCATTAGGTGGGGAATGACAGCTTACTTCGCCTAAGTTTTCACGGCGAGATATAAAACCACTGAGTGGTCCTGCTGTTCCCGAAGAATAAGATAGACAGAATATTGCAATGTAAAAAAAAGAAGAGAAATGTGAATCGTTCATGTTCTTGTTTCCGTGGGAACAGTGGTGGCCCAGTGGTACAGGCCGCTACTTCTGAGTTGTGGTTCACAAGTAGTGACATAAAGTAATGCGTCTGTCAGCGTTCGAACCTACGAACCTACTTTGTGTAAATTATTTCAAAACGGTGAAGGAAAACATCGTGAGGAAATCGGCTTGTCCTAGCCTAGAAGCAAAACATCGAAGACATGTGACATCTACCAACCCCCGCTAGGTATGCGTGGCGGATTATGGCACACTCCCTCTCACAGAGATGTGAGATGTTCTGTGTGCCTTTCGGGAGAAGCAAATTGACAACGACGATTACGTTGTATGTAGTGAACTCATGCATTCGCGGCAGCCTTCATATCCGTGACATAGCTGATAAATTGCACGAGTGTCGCCTACGTTGGTACGGGCACGTGTTACGGAAACCGGTAAGCTACGTGGGAACAAACGTCTGGTCATGCTGCCTCCGCCGAGCCCCGGCAGAAGGGGACGACCCAAAAAGTGCTGGCTTGACGTCATAGCGGATGACGTGCGTGCCAATGGACTCACCATAAGGGATGCAAAAGACCGTTCAAAGTAGATGCTTAAAAGTAGGAAAGCGGACCCGGGGCTCCGAAAGGATGCAACCGGGAAATCGTGAAAAAATTATCCCATGGGAATGAGCTACCAGGATAACAACAGTCTATGTTACTCCTTAAAATATCAGCTTTCTGCCAATGAAAGTCCTGTCAAAATCAGTCCAGCTGTTTCGGAGATTAAACGGAACAAACGGACAGACAAACAAAACAGAATAAAGGTCATACCGTATAGACCGTATACTTTCATGAGCATTTAGTAAAAAGCTGTTATTTTGACATTACCAACAGACAATTTTTTTTTTTTTGTAAGTATGAAATTTTAACCAGTGCGCAAACTGTAACCATGACTCAGAATATTATTCTAGAGCGTAGAAATTTTTCGTCGGTTATACAAAAAAAATCTGCTGTTTCATAGAAAAATATATGGAACAACTGATCTTATTTTTGTATAACCGACGAAAAATTTCTACGTCCTAGAATAATATGCTGGATTCATGATTACAGTTTGCGCACTGGTTAAAATTTTATCCTGCATAGAAGATTTTTTTTTGTGTCAATAATAACAATTTATTTTCTTACTAAAAGTAAAACTATAAGTTACGTCATAGACTATCTATCATCGCATTTTGCATAAGAAGTCTGTCTGTTTGTCAGTGCGTCCGTCTGCTTACCTCAAACAGAGTTCCTTTCATGCATCTACAATTTATTATAAGTATTTATTTTTAAGTAGAGATCATATGGCTTTTCAACAGTTTATTTGAATATTAATTACGTTTACCGTACCTATTAACATTAATGTATTTATAAAATCTAAAATTAAAATAACTTTGTACTGCCAGTAACATGAGGTGAATGGGAATAATTAAATATTTAAATATATTGTCGCATAACTTACGGTTAAATTGTTAGTACAAAGAATGAACTTGAAATGCCTTTCACATTGGTGTAAAAGTTGATGGTATTTTAAGGACGGTTACATACAAGTGGACGATTTCCGGTAAATAATAAAAAAGCAAGCTAGCTAGGACGACCCTGACTTTTAAGAGCAGTGGCTCACTGGCTGACTAATTGGGGGAGTGAAGCAGGATGGGCGGTCCGCTCCGGGTCCCCGGTCCTGGTGGGCCCTAAATCTCGAGATGTAGTTATGAATCAAATCCCAAACAAGGCTAAAATACACCCACTTATTTATAAACGTAACTAAAAACGAAGTAATGATTTCCCACCCAAAAAAAAAATCATATGATGATATGATTGATGATTTCCCACCCAAAAAAAAAACCATACATTTTTGACGTTTATCCATCTCTTAACTTTAAGCTGCTAATTAATAAGAGAGAATTTTGCCCGCCCCGGGCCCCCGACAGGCTTAGCCCGCCGCTGGCTGTGCCCCCAGACACTACACCATATTGGTCGTATCTTTATTTAATTTAATTTTTCAGAAAGGTTGTTGGCGCTTTACAAGATCAAATAAACACTTTATGGCATTGCACGAATATCTATCGCCACCCGAAGCTTTATGAGTATGTCGAGCAACTGGTATCGAAGTTTCCTGGAGATCTCAAGGTACATTTTTTAATTAGCCTCTACCTAATTTTCCCTCTGTCGGGACACAGTCTTCCTCTCTGATAGAGGGAGCGGACTGGCGATGGCGCAGTCAATTTTTCCAATCTGCGCTTTATAATTTCTAACGTGACGATTTTATCGTGGACGTCCACGGCATCTCGATAGCTCAGAGCAGTGTATGAAGACGCGAGAAATTTCCGTTCACGATAATGTTAGGTCCGTAAAGAATTATAAAAACGCAAATCATCTGTCGATTTAAATTGAACCAACAGATCTTGAACCTGCACAAGCGCCATAGGCCACCACAAGGTCACAAATTGCGATAATAATCACAATTAATAATATAATATTGCCATTATTATAATACGCATCAAAGGTCTTATCATGAAAGAGATAAGATAAACAATGAATTTGTTGTTTTATGATAATTTTGCACTTTATAATTAGCGACATGTTTACCTACCTACTTAGGTACTATAAGTAAGGAATAGTTATCTATTACGCACTAGGTTCGTTATAAATAAATATGAACATTAGTTAAATAATGGTAAACAAATCGTAAAAAGGGTGTTTTATAGTTGACACTGTCTTGTTTAAAAATACGGTGTAACGAAATCAAATTTAATTTCGATTTAAACGATAGTTTCCTCTTTTATTAATGTATAGTAAGTAAACTTTATAATTTATTCTTAAACTACTTTTCCCAGATGTAACTACTTGAGCACAATTTTTTAGTTAGATTTAAATTATAATAGTATAATATTTGGTAGTCTATTGTAAAGAGCCCAAAAAAACCGGTTCCCTAAACCTTTTAGAAAATACAACGGATTGCTAAATTAAAAAGTACAACTGTGATGTAGTCTGGAAGTATGGCAAATGAAGTGGCATGGGGAACCTAGTCGCGGACTCGAACTCACTGGTGGTCCTGGCTAAAAATCACGCTGTCTCACCAGGCTTCGTGTCCGACAGAAATAGTATCAGTGATGAGGATCATTTGATACAGGATCATTTATAGTAAAACATTCGCGTAAAAAATGAAGAAAAGTCCTTT
This sequence comes from Antitype chi, assembly GCA_947359405.1. Classification (NCBI taxonomy): domain Eukaryota; kingdom Metazoa; phylum Arthropoda; class Insecta; order Lepidoptera; family Noctuidae; genus Antitype; species Antitype chi. The sequence goes on from OX375823.1 coordinate 2,731,710, forward strand.
GGAAGATCGGGTTTTATGAAAAAACCACTGCATAAATCAATGACCAATAAAGTTTATTGAACTTTACGATACTTGAACTTTGTCGCTAGCGACTTGGTTTTGGAGATTTTACCCTTCTTTTATTACTGAAACACGCCCAAAGTCAGGTTAAATTAGCAAGAAAAACGAATCTTTGTTGGCTCCTAACTTTTTAATGGTTTTTTTTTAATTTAGTATTCTGTTTCCGTAAAGACCATATTAATAATGAGACAAAACCATACCATGTTAAATTTTTGATGTACATTCTCAAACAGTGGAGTAATACACTCCCGAAGTTTGTATTGGAAAAATGTGGACTTGTTCCACCTTAAGTCGGATAACCAGACGTCTTTGACAGCGCTCTCAACAATCGACTTTTACGAGTGCGTTTAGATTTAGCTAGCAAAATAATTGATGATACAACGGAACGATTTATTATTAAATATCTGGATGACCGAGCTTTGCTAAGTTTTTACTTTTTTAGTTTGATGTTTTCTAAAAATGAAACCTAGCTGGATCGATTAATCGCCCTCGAAACCCCCTGCATACTAAATTTCATGATAATCGTTGAGCCGTTTCCGAGATTCAGATTATAATATCTACTTACATATACAGGGTGTACCAAAAGGTTACGTAGCTGGGAAGGGGGGTGATAGGAGTGGTCACAAGGGTCACCAGAAAAAAAAAATCCCCAATGGGTATTTAAAAAAATAAATGGCATTTTTTTTAACTATTTTTTTTTAAACTAACAAGAACTTAATTTTCTTTAAAATCTTGGTTAGATATTTATTGTTTTTTTATTTCAATTTGATAAAGGGTTATTGACGATTACATAACAGCATTTTTTTTTTAATACAGCAATATTTGTAGATACAGTTAGCAAAATAGAATAAAGTTTAAAAAAAAATGCCATTTATTTTTAAATATAGCCAGAGCAAATAGCCAGAGGGTATTATTTTTTTATTTTTCGGGTGACCCTTGTGACCACCCCTATCACCCCCCTTCCCAGCTACGTAACCTTTTGGGACACCCTGTATACAAGAATTGCTCGTTTAAAGGAATTAGATGTGACAGATAGTTCATCAGATTCAGAATAGAGCCTATTATTCTGACTATAAATAATATGATTTTAAAATTTGAAATAAAAGTTTTCGCATCTATGAGTCACGTGTGTTATTTTGTTTATCTTTATTTATCTACCTAAACCTATGGAGTATAGGTAAAAACTTATCACCACAGTATTATTATATTGTGCTTAGCTATCGCTTTTATCAGGTGCCTACCAATTATGTTTGTAGTTGCTATGCTAACAGGAGAAAATAACTCGTAGGTAGGTAAATACCAACGAATTTATTTTTCGGGTTGCTAAACGACCTTCGGTAAACTAAGCATTAAGAATTTATGAATGTATTTATTTACCTAACTGGGCTGGTAGGCTAATAATTGTATCATGTTGAATAGTAAGTCGACATTTACATACGGACGTAATAAAATCGCGGCGGGTTTTTTTTCGCGCACTGCATGTCAGCACCAACTGGTGGGGTCCGCAAGGGCCGATGCCTGCCAGGGGTGCGGGTTGTTCGAAAGAGATACCGTGGCCCCTGGCACACAGGTAACTGAAGGAAAATGGGTGGGTTTTAGTCAGTAAAAGTCTGACACGCCCTCCTGCTCCACCCAGAACGGGAAAAGTTATATGATGATTTCCCACACTCAAAAAAAAAATCACCTCACCTAAGGTTACCTCTTTCCTGTGGTTATTACTGTTCCATTTTCGACTCTCGGCGCTAAGCAGTACGTTGAAGGTCCAGTGCGTGATAATAGATTCCGCTGCGATTTTATCGTGTATATGTAGGTAGTTGGAGAGCTAGCTAGAATGGAACAGTAAGTAACTACTACACCGTAATAATTCTCGCAAAAAAGACAAGTATTTATACTCAGCTATTAACGACCAATCGAAAATCCACAGGTATTACCGATTCTCATTTTCATTATTCCAGGTGGTTTATCTCGTGAACAGTGGGACCGAAGCGAATGACCTCGCGACCCTGCTGGCGAAGGCCTACACCGGCAACTTGGACGTGGTGTCGCTTCAGAGCAGCTACCATGGGTACTCCTCTGCCTTGATGGGGCTCACCGCCACCCAGTCCTACAGAATGAAACTACCTGTACCCCCTGGATTCTATCACGTAAGTTAAAAAAGGCAGGGTGTAGGTTCATCCACATTTCTTCATTTAAAGCGAGCTTTTTGCCATCAACCGGGCTCAAATTCAGAAAAATATCCAAATGGAAAAAACCCATAATGACTTCTACACCACATGGGAATTGCCCGCAGGGAAGGAACCATGAAGATAATTTGGTTCTGCTTGTGGCAATTCTTCGAAGATGCGTGTCCTATGGCAAAGTGCTCTTACGGAAGTCAGTTAGTTTCTCAATTATGGGCAATATTGGTCAATATGAGTCACGAGTACTCAGGACAGCAATATGTAGGTAATTTATTGTATGTTGCCAGCATGAAGCAATTGTTGCTACAAATACCGGCTCACACATTGAGTGGAGCAGCAAAACTTGCACCACTAGTTCTTGTTCTTCCACTGTATCAGGCAGAAACTCCTGAAATAAATGGCCGGACAAGAGAAGGCAGAATTAGCACATATCTTCAGTCGCTTTTCTCTATGTTTTCAGACTATGTTACCAGACCCTTACCGAGGCATTTGGGGTGGGTGTCGGGACTCACTGTCTCAGGTTTCCGGGGCATGTGCCTGTCCCGGCGACTGCGTGACCTCAGATAAATATGTTAACCAACTTAACGAGGTAAGTTCAATACAAAGACGACAGACAGCTGAAATCACGTTCCTTAATAACGCTAAGATAATTGGAACACCGCACACTTTAAAACGGAGGAGGTTACTCAAGTCGACGCGTACTTTATTTTTATTTTTTATGTATGACCACGCATAACTTTTTACAGCGTAGTTCGATTTTGATTATTCTTTTTTTATTGGAAAGAGTATACCCCGAAATTGGTCCCATCTAAATTTGGAAAAAAAAAAACAAACCTAGGGGTGGGAAAATAGGGGTGATTAATTGTTCACTCACAGAAATTAATGCTACGTGGTGTATTACAAAAAGTAATCAAAAATTAAGTATGTAGTAATTAGTAGAATAGAGCCACAAAAAAATATAAAACAAAACTTTTTAACAAAAAAAAAACAAAGCGCAGTCGGTAACTTTGGATATTATGTATTTCAATTTTATGTCACCGCCTTCCGAACTTAGTATATCTAAGGTTAAACAAAAATGGTTTATTATTTTTCGCTTTTCAGTGTTTTTCGGCGGTTTATTTTCTTTGTTGTGTTTCAAAGTTTCAATCACGATCCGAGAGTTTCGAAGGATATTACTAATCCACTGCTTCATAGATCATCCGTTCAGCAACGTGCAGTCAAGTTCATTGCGTTATTAACGCAATGAACTTGACTGCACTGTCAAAATGAAAGAAAATACGATCATTTGTCATGAGGTGTTCATTTCTTTGGAGGAAACCAGAGATGTCCTAGAACCAGAAATTTGAAGACATGTGACATCCACCAACCCGCACTGGTCCCGCGTGGTGGTCTACGGCCCACTCCCTCTCACCAAGAGGAGGCTGAAGTCCCAGGAATGGGAACATTATAGGCTGATTATACTAAGCAAAATGATTATTAGATTATTTTTGAGTCCTGATATGAGACTCGATCGTCTGCGGTCTTTGCACCTTTTACTTCTCAAGTTGTGAACAGCAATGTCTTATTCTCATGTTTAGCTTCTAGAAAACTCGATACCCAAGGGGCGTCTGGCAGCTTTGTTCGCGGAGTCGATACAAGGAGTCAACGGCACCGTTCAGTTCCCCAAAGGCTACCTGAAAAAAGCCCACCAGCTCGTCAAGAAATATGGTGGCTTATACGTGGCTGATGAAGTGAGTTATGGTTTAATATTCCCTAGGTTTTTTAAGGCTGTAAATTTGTGGAAAACATCGTGAGGATTGGCGGCATGTCTTAGAACCAATTTGAAATAATGTGGCATTCAGGAACCCGCACTGGCCCAGCACGTGGTAGTTTACAGCCCGGGCTTTTTTACAAGGAGGAAGCCTGGGTTGCAAGTGTTATTTGTATCTTAAAGACTTCCAGTTTTTTTTTAAATAATAACTATGATGACATTATTTTTTGTCGTTTGAAGGTTCAAACCGGCTTTGGACGTACAGGTGACAAGTTCTGGGGTTTCGAAAACCACGAGGTGGTTCCCGACATTGTAACGATGGCTAAAGGCATAGGCAACGGGTTTCCAATGGCTGCTGTTGTCACCACAAAGGAGATAGCGGCCGCGCACGCCGGAACGGCGTACTTCAACACTTTTGGCGGCAATCCGATGGCTGGAGCCGTGGGTAAAGCTGTTTTGGACGTAAGTTAACCTATTATGTTATTTTAAAGGCTTCTTCAAACAGGCGCGACGTGACAGCGCGACGAGACACTTCAGGAACAATTTCCATGAAGCGTTTCATAGAAATTGATAAAGTCTTTAAATATCACCACCATCTGATATCAAGAATCAATCCTCCGCCACCGGCCTCATCTAGTTTAAAAAAATATGTTTGACGTGTAAAAGTGTTTGTACAAACCTACTTACAGAAATAAAATCATTTATCAATCCCTGAACCAGCACTTGCGTTTATGATTCCTAAAGCCACGAGGCAGTCAAAATTGGAATATCCGTGTGAAATATAATGTGGTTCAGGAAAGAGGTAGATACGTAAAATTGTAGGTATTGTACCTAATTTCCGACTAAGTGATATTGTAAACAGGTTTAAATTAAATAAGGTAGCAAAACTCTGCAGATGTGACGACTGGTTTTTTTTTGGGTCTATGAGCGCTGGTAGTTCTGTAACTTGAAGTTCGAGTTAAGAACATATGTTTACTTTTGTTTTATCATGTTCAGATAATCAGAAATCATTTATTTTTTGCAATGAATGTGGGTACAAAATAAGATGTAAAGCAGTTCCAACACACTCTACCTTACGGCATGCAAAAGTAAAAATATATATTTAAAATCACTCAATTATACAACCAAATAAACACAAAAAAAAAAGTATAGTGATGTGGATTTACAGCCTCCCTACGTAAACTAAACATCAAAAACAACAATCATAATTCTATGTTTTACAAATGGTTGATTATTTTTACTTAGGTTAATGTTTCCTAAGTAAAAATAATTAACCATTTGTTTGTAGAACAAGATATGTTATGAAATTTAAACAGAAACAGAAAACTTAATATTATAACATTATAAACTATAAGTATCATTAAAAAATCTTGTATGGAATAGTAACATTTATCTTTTAGTAAGTATGTTAGCCACTTTTTAAATATACTTAATGGTTCTTCTTTGTAGGATGAGGTATTTTATTATAGATTACGGGCCCCATTTAATAGTAAGCTTTTTCTTAATAATGATATCGAAAACCATCATGTATGTGAAGTTTCGCTTGCTAATTTAATTTGACCTTGTATACAGCAAGTCCACCAAAGGGCAATCAAAGGAGAGGACTATGCTTGGAGTTTCCCTACACGATCAAATCAGAAATGAAGAAGTCCGTAGAAGAACCAAGCCAAACTCAAGTGGCAGTGGGCAGTGCACAGCGCTCACAGAACAGCACCCTAATTGCGTAACTCACGATTCATCATAATTTGTTTCGTTTTGAAACAAATGGCTAAACCATTGCTTCATATGTTCGAAAAATGTGTCTGCTCAACAACGTAAATAACGCAATGAATATTGTTGAACTGTAAAAATGAAACCAATTATGATTAATCGCGTGTTACGCAATTAGGGTGCAGATTGCCGATGGGGCCGAAAGGTTCTCGAGTGGTGACCGCGTACTGGAAGACGTAGCGTTGAAAGGCATTCCACAAGATAGAGCGATGACCAGTGACCTTGTGAAGGCCGTAGGAACCCGCTGGTTGCGAGAAGCCTAGAAGTTATCAAAGTCAAAGTCAAAGCATTTATTTCAAATAGGCTCTTAAAAGGCACTTTTGAACGTCAACATTTACATTAAAATAGAATTGATTCTAGTCGCCCCTTCCAAAATGTAGTTTCGTATGGAGAAGAATGGGCAAGAAACTCCACCGTTACTCTTTTAAAATGTTTCAAGTACAATATTTACATTCATCATATGATTATGTGTGAAAACGATGCACCCAGAATAAAATTACCATACCAATGTCGAGCAGTCTATCGGCTGAAATTATGATTATGATGATACAGAATGTATCAGAAAGGTGGGGTCATATTTAATGGTGTGGTGCAGACCATCAAATTGAACAACTTACTGAATTACGATTTTGGTCATTGTAATCGCGAAAATAATCTGCTGTCCCATACATTTGAATGAACGAATGTCTTTATTTTTTTTTGTGGGGCAGTTGATAATTTCTGTTATACATTGTATGTAGGTATACTAGCTTAGTTTGGCAGAATAAATAATTATGGAATAAGAGTTTCATCATTGTTTTTGAACTAAAATTATCTTCATTCTACGCAATAAAGTAAATACCTAGATGTAAAAAAACGTGTTAGCTTGTGTGATTCGTGTTAATTTACATAATAACTTATAATGTTTGATTTATAATGTTATCTAGAACCTCTACCTACAATAAGTGAGACAACAGTTAATCCACATAATGGCACCACTTTATTAGACACCTATACCTATGAAAAGATAACAGAGTAGGTAGACTATCCACCTAGGTACAGTCACCAAAAGAGATAAGTAATCAGGGTCGTCGGATGTAGTTGAAGTTTAGTAAGACGCCGATGGATGTTTTTGGATAAAATCTAATTTAATTAATAGAAAACAAACAGTCCATTTGTCAAATTAAACTAGCTTCTGCCTGCGACTCGTTTGCGTGTTTTGCCTCCCGACTCCTGACCCAAAGGCTACAATACTATACCAAATTTAAATCATAAATTAATAATGTATTAACTATTCTTGTAATCCACAAATAATACCAATTCATTGATACTTTTTTCTTTTTTTAAATGTATTAATTTAATATTATAAATTATTATATCTTAATTTAAATAAAATAAAAACTTTAATTGAAAATGATAAATCATTTATTTCCAATTTTTGACCCCTCTACAAATTTATGCGCATCCCCCGCCCACACTATTAATTCGTTAACACTAAGCGTTCTTTTCGACATTTTGCTCGGCTCCTAAGAGCTGTAGCGTGATATAAAATAGCTTCTATCCTTCCTGAAGAATTGGGCTATCAAATGCAAAAAGAATGTTTCAAATCCGCCCGGCAGTTCCAGAGATTAGCGCGTTCAAACAAACAAACTGCTCAGCTTTATTTTTAGTCCTATAAGTACCTATTATTATAAGATTTCATTCGAAAACATCCATCGGTTTCTTAATAAACTTCAACTATATCTGACGACCTTGGATATATTTCTCTTTTTGTAAAAAGTACAAGCAATGTAGCAGTCAATATAGATCCACTTGCAGTGAAAAATTATACCTATTTGTGTGTAGGTACGTTATCATGCGTCATGGCCACGCTAAACGAAATCAATAGACACTTGATGCAGTCGATGAATTTAGTCCAAGGACTAATCAGTTATCATGCCGTAATAACCAAACTTATGTCTTTATCTATATGTTCCAGGTTATAGAAGAAGAGGAATTGCAGAATAATTGCAAAGTTACTGGCAAGTACTTTATAGAACAACTAATGCAGTTGCAAAAAATACACCCTGTGATCGGTGACGTGCGTGGGAAGGGCCTGATGCTGGGCTTCGAGCTGGTCGTGCCGGGAACGAAGGAACCCTTGAATGTGACCGACGTGAACCTTATCCACGAGGATATGAAGGACATGGGAGTACTTATTGGACGCGGAGGACGATGGAACAATGTAAGTTCAGGCGAAACCACCAAGGTAGTTCTGGAGTTTTTTTTTTTGAAGTGAAAACTTCTTTAGGCGCGTTGAACACTTTTTGGGTGAACGCTTTCCATGAGCTTGTATGTATACTGTGTAGAAATGTGTACTTTTTGAGTGAACAAAAAGCGTGAAACTTGCGTCATATCAGATTATGAGTGCAAGGGTCTATTTAAAATAGTGGTTGGGTGAACGAGCACACGGATGAGTAGCGCGTTGATGTCTTTTAGAAAAGTCCCTTTCTTTCATTAGGAAATTCTAATTCTTTTATCCCTTTCTTTCCCTTTGTATTTTATCGTAAAAATCTGTGCTGTTACCTTTAATGGCTGAAGTCGATCGCTCGTTTATCATTTTTAGCAATCAGGACCCAAGGACCCAATGTGAAATCCTGTACTGACGATTAAAAAATACACACGTAATTGTTCAAGTTTTCCCTTCTGTCGGCACTCCCGGAGTGTCACTGTTTTTTTTTCAATTTGCAGGTTGTACGTTGATCCAAGATGTATGATTTGCGATCGTAACAAATATGTATTTACGTGGTATTTACAGAATAAAAAAAGAACTTTCCAAGTGAGAATGTCGTGTTGTCAAATTGTCAGATTGGATATTGTTGTTTGTAATTCAAAGAATTTCACGGTTTACCTTAGCGCATCACCAACGGGTGATTAGTTATTTTTAACCGCTGACAGACTGTACCTAGGCTTCGTTCCGAGTAGCGTTCTGGCTAGAGTCGCCACCAGACCAAATAAGAAGACGTGGTGTATTCAAATGTAAGGTTTTAACAATGAGTGAGCACTGCTAGCGCGTTCACGAGCCTTCCGTATTGTTGTAGAGCTGTCATTTATCGTGATATCTTATAACGGAACGTAAACTATTTATGTGAGGGCTCACAGCGCTTTTTTCTAACTCGGAAAGCGGCCCTAGTCAGCGAATGTTGGAGAGCATCAGTCCAAGGTTTTTTTTTAAGAAATCGAACAGAGGAACACACTGTTTGATTTTCGACGCGCTGAGATAGAGTTGAAAATCCAATGTGCGATAAAATCCCGCCGCGATTTTATTTCGTTATATAAGTCCGTGTGAATGTCGACTTATATGTGTTACGCAATTACCCCGCTCAACAATAATTATTATAAACACTTATTTTTACAGGTAATGAGGATAAAGCCGCCGATGTGCATCAACAAACAGGACGTCGACTTCTCTGTATCTGTATTAGATCAGGCAATCAAGAACTATTTTAATAATAAAAAGTAAATGAACATAAATTAAAGGCGGTTTTTACATATCTCAATCCCTCTAATTAATAAACAATCTGCATAACTTGCATGTATTAATAGTACTTAAACTGTATTCAGCTGCATCCGGTTAGACTGGAAGCCTACCCTAAACGGCTCTTGGCTCTAAGCCTTTTGTTAACATCTTGTTTTTACCTTGTGGAACGCAATTAAATGAATATGAATAGCTAGGAAAAGGCTAGCCAGACGCGGACCTACAGGCGGTGCCTTAGTTTGAACAAGTTATTTTTATGCATACTGACTGGAAATCATAGCAAAAGTGGTTTTTCTTTAGTGCTTATATGAGATCTGAGCGTCAGGTGCCCCAGAGTGGTGTGGTATTCCAAAGTTACAATATATCAACATTGTAAAAAAAAAACTTAAAAGGTTAGTACAATAAAATATGGTTCTCTTTTTGTGGAAAAACATCGGGCTCCTTATGTACATCAGGTAAATGCTTCATTCTTACTTCATAAAAGTATGGAAAGAATTTTTTTTTAAAGCTGTACGAAAATAAAATATCAATCTATTGATAACTTTAAAAACTGATATCAGCCTAATGCTGCTGTTTTTGAAATTTAAGGTTACAGAAAATTTACCCATCTGACGAAGATTGTTGTTCATGTAGATGGCCCAGTGGTTGTGGGTTCAAATCTGAGCAAGTTCCGGTTCGAGTGACCTTTTTAATTCATATGAGTACTCACTTTCTTAGTTTATCTAGTTGGACATTACTGACTTCGGTGAAGGAAAAATATTGTGAGGAAACCAGAAGTTCTAGTTAAAATAATTCAGAAATCGCAAAGCAGTCTTGAGCAGGCGTGGAGATCTGCTGCGGGAGGCTCCGGTCGGCAAATCATCGCGAGGCCCTGGTCCTTTGCGTAAAGTATGTGAATGGAAAGTAGGTATTCCTGATTGATGAGAAATCCAACTTGTAAATAAATAATGGGTCCCACCTAAAATGAGAATGCAGGATGCAAGAGCGACCGTAGTCGGCTCGAAGTTGGTAGCAACCCGCTTTGGAAAGGTTAGGTTTTCTTTGACTATTCCATACAGAAATGCGAGTTACGAATAATACAATTTAGTACTTCTCGAGTTTGGGGCCCTGCCCAGCCCTAATTTTCACAATTCAAGCATTAAAGAGCTAGTTACGTCATTTTTAATTGAGAGAATAGCAATCTAGAGCTGAAAGCCGATCTTGAGTCGTCGAATCCCTGAAATTAGGTTTATATAATTTATTTTTAAATGTAAACTTGTTTCTACTTGGGTTGTTGTGCGAGGCCCATGCATGGGCGAGGCCCTGGACGGTTGCCCAGCTGAACACCTCCCAAGGCCGCCACTGGTGGTGATCAATACTCAATTACCCATGCATTCTCTGTGAAGATGTCTTTGTCCAGCAGTATGACAATAGGCTAGTGTTATTATAGATAATCCCTAGCGCTGCACTGGTAATACTGGCCATCGGTATATAATCGTTTATTCAGCGCTTGTATGAAGTTTTCTTTCGGGCTACCTAATCCGGTGGCAGATTGTTATTTTCATTTTCCACTCCCTAAGTTTTTTGATATAGCATATAGTGGTTAACATAATTATAATTTTGTAAACACGGTAAGTAACATAAAATAGGTACTTAAGCAGTTCCATGGTTGTAACAGCTCTCTATTACATCTCATCAGCACGCGTTCATATTACCGAAGATAGATTCCCGAAGCGCATACTTTTACAGCGAAAGCTGTCAATAGCTACCGATTTACAGCATCAATTAAAATCAAATGTTAATCAGAATAGTCAACCGTTCGATACGCTTCCGTGCCCAATCCAACACCAATCAAAGTTTAAAAAAAAAACTGTACAGAGGCCAGCACATCAAGCTTCCCAATCTGTCAAATTTCTTTTATAGTTTTTCAGCTTCATCACAAATGTTAGGGTTCAGGGAAAATTTGACAGTTTGGGATTGCTTGATGTGCTGGCGTCTGTACATGGCACTTTTGCTTGACACATGTATATGAATAGAAAAACAGGTTTCAGAACTACCATACCATCATCATCATCATCATCATTCCAGTCGAAAGATGTCCATTGCTGGATATAGGCCTCCCCAAGCACCGCCACTTCGACCGGTTCTGTGCTTCTCGCATCCAGTGGATTCCAGCGGCCTTCCATCTTGTGGGAGGCCTTCCAACGGTACGTCTTCCAGTACGCGGAAGCGACATAGTAGCCCGAAACTTAAGTGGTAGTGAGCAGGGCACATCGCTCGCAGAGATGATCGATGGGGCCGGAAGTTCTGGAGTGGCGACTACTTATCATCTATATCTAATTTCAAAACTGATTGAAAGGTGTCAGCTAGGTAGCTGTTGCTTGGCTGTCACTGTCAGTGTCAATTAAGTCAACTGTCTGTGCCTGGCAGTTTTTTGTTACTATCGGCTTTATTTTTATCTTGGTAAATAACTAAAAATAGTAAAAAGCTCTTTGTAACAATCATTTTATTTCTAAGGCAAATAGGTACGTGTTATGTAAATGTAATTCTGCTCCCAATAAGAATAAATAAATCCTATTAGGCGGCAAACAAATTACCGAATATTTCATCATTCAGTGAAAGGCAAGGAGTAATTATGGTTTTCAAGTGCCAGGAAGATAGCTTCTTAAAACAGGTAGGTACAGTCACCAAAACAGATGAGTAACCAGGGTCGTCGGATATAGCTAAAGTTTTGGTTTTAAAGATAATTAAGAGGTGACTTTGATGATTTTCTTGATGCATTAAAGTATGTTTAATTATGTTTTGAGTTCCATCACTCTATGCAAAAAAGACTTGAAAATATCATATATTGTTTTGCTTTCAAAATTATTTACGGTTAAAGAGATACACTGGTTTAAAAAAAAACACCTTTTTGAGCGTTTTCAAGAAATCACTGCCTTAACCGAAGGGTTAGGTATATTACACTAACATTTTGCCAGCTATGCTATCTAAGTATACACCTAATTTTTTTCAGTACTCCTCGGTAGTCTTAAAGTGTGAACCGACAACGGAGCCAGTGGTTGAATATGGAAAGACTGTACCGTTTGAAGGATACCAAGTCACTTTGGAGAACACAATACTGTTTCCTGCTGGGGGTGGTCAAGTAGGTTTTCATCTTAAACGTTTTGCAGCTATGTTATAACATAAGCAATTTCAAGAGATACTGCAGCCACTAATCATTTATTATTTGTTTATACCAAAACTAAACTGACTTATAGCAAACACACCAAGCGAGTGAGGAATTACTCCATCAGCTGTTTTCCATCTATCCTGTGTTAGACTAAAATAAAATTTGGTCTGACAATATTTAGCTAGATAAGAGAAATTGATCCTAGTTTTTTTATTATTATTATTTGCAATCGGTCCTTAGACCATATGCAAATTTGTTGTGGGATAAAATGGCTTTTCTGGTGGAGCAGCCAGCACCGTCCCTACCAATCAAATAAGGTGGCCCCTTCGAAGTATGATTCTACATATGGAGTAGATATTTAAAGGTTTTATGTATACTTTGCAGTCCAACAAACATTGGGAAGGTAACTGTGACTGACTGTAATATAATCCAGGTGGATTTTGTCATGGTCCATCGTTGTTGGGCCATTGTTTTACCATGTTTATTACATGGATATTACAAGGGGCTACTGCTTATTTTTCTAAAATATTAATTCGTTTTTAAACCTGTAATTATTTTATATTTCATTTTTATAGCCCCATGATGTCGGTCGGTTGAACAAGACAGAAGTAGTACAGGTTGTTCGCAAAGGTGACGAGGCAGTGCATTTTACTAAAGAGCCAATTGCGGTGGGTACCGTTGTCGAACAGGAGATCGACTGGGACAGACGATTTGATCATATGCAGCAACATTCAGGTAACAAATCATTGTTATTATACGACCAAAATAGGCTGGTGCCCCATTGCAGGGCAAAGGCTTCTTCTCATACAGAGACTGTATGAGCATTTATCACTGTTCTTGGTCAAAACTGGTTGGTTTCCTTACGATTTTTTTGAAATCCAATGTCTGTGATGTCCATGATGTACTTAGAAAGTCTATAATATATGAATTTAAAAAGTCACACGGGAGCTTGCCCAGATTTGAACCAACAACCTTGTGCAAGAGAGCGGAGCCTTAACCATTGAGCCATCACAACATCGACTGGGCGAAAATTGTGTTAAAATTTTCGATAAGTCCTGGTTTTCGGAAAAAGTTGAGGGTACACACCTAGCAGTTTCTAGGACACATTTTCAATTAAAAATTTAAAAAAATTATAGTAGTAGTCCAATTCAAAAGTTGCACTATAACATCCTCAGATTATAAAACAAAGGTAGATAGACCGCGCGGAACACCAAAGTGAGGCCATTACATTAAACTAACTGACTACATTTTAAATAATAGCAATATTTTAACATTACACTAAAACCATTTTCGTAATGCTATCGCTGTGTCACGGGCCTAAGTAAAAATATCTTGTCACTCACGCACACTAAGCCGCTACACAGCGAACATAACGAGCGACGTCGCGCACTTTGTTTTGTTTACATTATTTTTTTGTTGTAACTACCCACAATTAATTACTAATCTATTACTTACTACTACTTTTTATCCATGATATTTATATTTTAACGTAATTTGTCAACCCACTACGCCAATCGGCCTAATGTACCTATTTTTATTCTTACCTAGATATATTATATGTTCTCTATAAGTGATTTTGTAAATCTTTTGAGAATAAATGTCTTAAACCGTATATAACGTACCTGTAGATGCCAATATTGTTGAGATGTTTGATGTTTTTCATGACACAAATCAGGTTAACTTTAAATTAAAGTTATTTTTCACTTTGGAGTGTTTTTTCGGAAGTCGATTGTTTTTTTTTTGGAAAAAGTTTTTATTTTACACTTTTCAGTTATGATACCCACCCCACACCAATCAGTCAATCAAATCAAAACAATGCATAATTAAGCTATAGCAGCAATCGCAGTAGATTTGCTGTAATTTTTTGATGAGTTCCGTTGTCTGTCTCCGAAACGAATCATCAGATCTATATAAAATTTAAATGGGACCATTTCGGCATAAACCCCTTTCGAACAAAAAAAGAATTTTGCAAATCCATGTCTTTAAATGACGGAGTTATGCCCGAACATACATAAAAAAATATTATAAACATACCGAATTGATAACCTTCTCCTTTTTGAAGTCGGTTAAAAAGAGGACGTGCGGTCGTGGGATCGGCTACATTTGTTGACGGGGCCCAATAGGCATGGTTGGCTTATACCAGTCGGCGAGGCGACCCGGGCCCCGACTCAAATTAGTGGAATGAACCGCGGGTTTTTATTCAGTAGGAGTACCTACGAATAATTCTACGATCTCTCCAGACGGAGGCTATCCATGAGATGTTACCCACGAAAAAAAAAAGGGTTAACTTTGTAACCTCCATTTTCGTCGTAGATTGTTCAATTTTTTTTTTAAAGTTACTCAAACTACCTATAATATTGGAAAAAGTAGTGATATGTAAAAATTCATTACTCCATGTTCATTTTCCATTGCTACTACAATTTTTATAACTAGGTACATTACCTACATTATACTAAATTGAACGTGTAATTAAAAATAATAAAACTGTTACTGGACAGAAACGCACGCAGAGTTTCGTCAACTTGGACCAACAGTCCACATAGAGCTCCACATAGAGGAGCAAAATACAACTTGACATTGACCTGAGGGTTTTCTGAGCATTTGCTGCCCCTTATCATAACCTACTAAATGTATGACAACGGCAGGGGTATGGTAATGTTTAAATATTGGATGTTTTACATGCTTTCAGGTCAGCATTTACTGTCTGCAATATTAGAAAAAGAGCATAATCTGCCAACGACCAGCTGGTGGCTAGGCTCCGACGAGAGTTACATAGAGTTGGACACTGTTAAAGTAAGCGATAAAGTAATAAGTGCCACGGAAAAGAGATGCAACGAATTGATCAAGGAAGCGGTACCAGTCAACGTGAAGTTTTGTAAAGTTACTGATCCAGATTTGGATGAGGTGTAGTATTTCTATTTACTTTTTTTTTCTTTTTGAATTTTCGTCCATCTCGTCTGATGTAGAATAGAAAACAAAAGTAAGACTGGTTGTCAGATTTTCGGGATCTGGACATTCTGGACTGTCAAAGATCTACAAATGACAGCCGGGACCAACGGCTTATTGTGCTTTCCGAAACACGGAGGGGTCTCGGTTAGGGTTGCCAACCGTACTCCAAAATAGAGTATTGTACTCTTTTTCTAATAAGTGTACTCTATAATCTATAACACTAATAGAATACGCCAAAATACTCTTTTTTCATAAAATCGCCTTTTTGAGGCAAGTGATTTCCTTTTTCTGTGGTTTTTCTATATTTCCACTGAGAGACTAGACTATTTGTCGGTCATGAATGTAAAGTGGCGAGAAGAGAAGAACAGGGCTTTATAAATTTAGATTAAAATGAGCTCCTGATCTTATATTAACGTAGACTTAGGATGTTTGGAGTCTTACGATTCTTTTAAAACCATTATAAAATGTTATGTACCACAAAAAGTACTAGGAAATACATAAAGAAAAAAATCATAAATGGTACTCTATTTTATTAATCTGTACTCTTTATTTACTCTCTCTGAAGTGAGAAATACTCTACTTCTTCTAGAAAAAGTTGGCAACCCTAGTCTCGGTATGTAATCGGGTGGTCCACACATCTGCGGACCGACATCGGAAAGCGTAACTGAACCTTCGATCAACGACGGCGCGTTGTGTTCCACGCGCGCCTCAAAGAGATGTCAGCACCAACTGGTGGGGTCCGCAAGGGTCGATGCCTGCCAGGGGTGCGGGTTGTTCAAAAGAGATACCGCGGCCCCTGGCACACAGGCAACTAAGGGAACACGGGTGGGTTTTAGTCAGTAAAAGTCTGACACGCTCTCCTGCTCCAGCCAGAGCGGGAGAAGTTATTTGATGATTTCCCACCCCAAAAAAAACCTTCGATCGACCCGTTTGGTTGTTATTTAGCTATGAGTCCCTCCAACACTGGAGCAATCATGGTATTAAGTCCCGAAGTCGCAAAACTCTCTTCTCAATGTTCATTCGTTAACTGTCGTTTCTCAGGCACACACACGAGGGCTGCCTAAAGACTGCATGGATACGATCAGAATCATATGTATCGGTACTATTGACGAAAATATGTGTTGCGGTACCCACGTCACCAATCTGAGGTAACAACTAACTTTTAGAACAGTAACAAAAAATATAAGATAAGATAATATTCATTTGCTAAGACATGTGTACACATACAAGAATATAAACGTGCATGCAGGACAGCATAAAGAAAATTTAACAGATTGTGGCATATTTGCCACATTCAATGGCGTGCAATTTGTACAAAAACATAATTGTATTTTTATAGACGCTGATTAGGTACCTATTCAAGTACTCATCACTCGGGAATCCAATCTCGATCTCGAGACATATATCGAGATTCAATCGCTGACGTTTGGATCTCGATATTTTTTTTTTAAACGTTGCCCCACACTAGGAATTTCTCCTGTATTGTGGGTGCGTTTACAAACATTTAACACTCACATACACAAGACCAGACCCGGAACAACTACTTGTATGTCATACCAATATTTGTTCCGTGCGGGAATCGAACCCGCGACACGCAGCACAGCAGTCAATCGCTTAACCGTGCCGTTAACTAGCTCTCTACTAGATACTTAATTAGTATGTTAGTAGAAATTATATAAAATTCAATGTAGGTACGGTAACAATCATCTTATGTCACATTAAAATAATTATCAATCTTATAACATTATGAGATAAATATTGTTTTTCAGTCAACTGCAAATGATAAAGCTGATAGGATTAGAGCCGGGAAAGAAAGGTAAAAGTCTCCTCAAGTTCCTGGTGGGCCACAGAGTCACGAACGCCTTCCAACTGATGATCAACAGAGAGAGGGCACTGACTGGGCTACTCAAGTAAGACACTTATTTACTACTTTTTGACCTCAACCATCTCTCTGGTTGAGGTCATTAAATAAAAATTAAAAAACCGGCCAAACGGGCGAAGAGTGTGTGTATGTACAGTTTATCACAAGAGTTCCATACTTGGAATGCATATTTACGCATGCACAGTATTGATTTCAAATAACTTCTCCCGCTCTGGGTGGAGCAGGCGGGCATGTCAGACTTTTACTGACTAAAACCCAACCGTGTTCCCTCAATAGCCTGTGTGCCAGGGGCCGCGGTATCTCTTTTGAACAACCCGCACCCCTGGCAGGCATCGGCCCTTGCGGACCCCACCATTTGGTGCTGACACCTCTTTGAGGCGCGCGTGGAACACAACGCGCCGTCGACCCGGGCTTGGTCCTTACCGAACAGCGAGCTACCCTTTACTCGCCGTCCGCAAGCCCGCGTCTACAGTGGCCGGGAATCAGCCCCCGACGCCCAGGGCGTCTTCCGCGGCGACTAAGGCCGTGAGGGCGATATACTGTCTCTCCCTCACGTGCGCCGCCTCCCACTTCGCGAGCATTACTGCTTCGCAGGAGGAGGTGACGGCTACCCATGCACTCTCGCTCCGTACCATGGCCTGCACCAGGGCCGGCGCGAGAGTCGCCGTTGCCGATCGCCTCAACAAGGCACATTCATACCCTTAGGCCTCATTTACGGAGACGCGGGGCGTCGCGCGTTGCGTTGAGCGGCGCGGCCCGCACTGAATTCAAATATATGGCGTTGTATGAGTGCGTTTACGGAGAAGCGATTTTAGACGCGTTTGTTTGAATTAGGGCGTTTTTTGCGGCCGAGCCCGCGGATGGCACCGACGCGTCCCACGCGGCGTTTATCGCGGCGGCGCACGCAGCGCCAATTCTCGATGAAGCTATGTCCGAGGCGGAATCTTCTGTCAGTCTTATTTAGAAATCGCGCAACACAGACGTAGTCACCGTCGCAATGGAGTATGATATGATCGACTTTTTTTTAGAAGAAAATTCCGCTCCCATCTCTCGCCAACATAAAACTAGTCGATTTGGTCGAGGCGAGCGTGCGCCGCCGCGATGCCCGCCGCGTTCTTCGCTACACGCTAGAGGACTCGCCGCGGGCGCCGCGGCGGGCACCGCCACGCTTCCCGTCTCGCTTCTCTATGAACATGGTCGTATATTGCTATAAGTTTGTGTTTACGCGTGCGATGATGCGTGCCGCTTCACGCGCCGCCCCACCGTAAACAGAAAAAACGTCCGACGCGCCGCGAGACGCCACGCCACACGCGACGCGAGGCGCCCCGCGTCTCCGTAAATGAGGCCTTAGGGTCAATTCTCACCGAGACGCGGCGCGACGCGCACTTTTTAAGATCACGATACAAAATAGATCTTATTTACTTCACAATAAGGTATACGGGCTGCACAACGCGGTGCACCTTAGCGTTCTTCGACACGCTTTCGCGCTCGTAGTGAAATTATACCTTTTCGTGTTGTAAATAAGTTAGATATTCTGTTGCTATCTTAAAAAGTGCGCGTCGCGCCGCGTCTCCGTGAGAATTGACCCTTAGGCACACAATACACATTTCAGATTTTAATATAATTATATATTTTTTCATTTATTCAGTAACGAACCATCCAGACACGAGGAATTGATACAAAAACTGCAGAAAAACTTAAAAGTTGCAAACAAAACGCTCCAAAGAGCTCTGCAAGAACTTGCTCAATATGAAGTGGATAAAATAAAGAGTGCCAGTCCGAAGCCTAAATTCGTGGTCATGTTTAAGAAGGGAGCTACTCCTGAATTTAACCGGGCAGTCATCAAGGGCCTGGAGGAAGAAGAAATGTTCCTGTTCTTCGCTTCCGAAGATCCAGATAAACCGAAAGAGGGGCAGATCATTATTCAGGGGCCTAAAGAGTACTGTAATGCTTTGGGCGATAAGTAAGTATTTTTCTAGATTCAGGATTCTCGCTTCAAGAACGGTCGGCAAATAGTGCATTTTGATGCAACTGAAGAATTGCCAAACTGAAGTGGCAATGCTGATCAGATGGCCGGTGGGCCTGAAAGGTTCTCGAGTGCCGACCGCGATCCGGAAGACGTAGAGTTGGAAGGCCTCCTACAAGGTGGATCGATGCCTTTGTGAAGGCCGCAGGAATCCGCTGGATACGGAAAGCACAGAGCCGGTCAAAGTGGCGGAACTTGAGAGCATCCTATGTCCAGCAGTGGATGTCTTTCGGCTGAAATGATGAATGATGATGATGCAAGTGTGCAATAATAAAAGCTCACGCAAATCAAACGACGTTTTTAACATACTTGCGAGGTAGATTCGACCCTGCCAAACAGCTTAATATTAAAAATAACTGAATAATTTTGCTAAAAACAAATGAATGCGTGGACAAATATAATTTATATAAAGACTTTTTTATGCATCATATTTATAAAATGGCCACTGGGTCGTGGCCTCGTGGGCAGTCGCGGTCCGAGGGGGCGGGCGGTCCTAGGGGTCATGACCCCCCCCCCCCCCCAAAGCCATAAACGTAAAGGTTAAAATAGTGATTTTTCGAAAATATTATAAATTTTCATATTAATCTATGAAGGTAGTCTTTGTCTATGACCCCCCCAAAGTCTTTGGCTGCGACCACACCTGCTCGTGGGTTAGATAAATCAAATCAAAATATTTTATTTCACATAAACCTGCATGGGCACTTATGAAACGTCAGAAGCTAGGTGCACAGTTCCAATTTGTCGCTTCCTATGAATAAGAGCCGGCAAGAAACTCCACGGTTGCTCTTTTAAAAATAATTGGCTTTTACAATGTTTTCAAATTTCAGTGATAATAGGTATGGGAGGACAGTGCAGGGCTGTCAATAAGTACCAGGTACTTAGAGGAATAAAAATAAAGAATAGAAAATCGTCTACAAATCTATTCTGTAAGGCCTACAATGTTCTCTCATTCACAATATGTCAAAGAATCTACCTATATAAAATGAACCTATTTGAACCAAGTTACATGATTTCCATGCATTGACAATATATATTACAATCACTAATAAATAGTCGAAATTAAAATTGATGTACAATGTCAAATAATGACGAGAATATGTCAGATATTGTAAAAAATAAAAAGAATAAAAATTAACATTTTAATTTGGGAGCAGTTATTAGACTTTCACATAGTTATGCCGTTAATGAGGTACCTACCAGGGAAGCCACATATGCAGGAGGAATTAAATGCCAAACTTCCCTGTCTTCAACGTAGTCTTTTATCTTATATGCTTTTTTGATAAGGACACGTTTTTTGATGTGAGTTTTAGATAGGCAGTCGCCATTGAACATACTGGTATTGCTGCATCCAGTTAGACTGAAACCCCACCGTAGTTAGGAAGAGGCTCGCAGCTGATGTTGATGATTTATAAAATCATTTAGGACCTAAATTGTTATACAGGGTGATTGGAAGATGGGTGCAAAGCTTTAAGGCGAAGATAGTACAGACAATTTAGAACCATTTAAGCCATGGTTGTCTTAGACGAAGTCTTACCAAATATTTTTAACCAAATTTTTAAGTTTTTTTTCGGAAATTCTCAAAATTTAATGTAAACTGCATAATTATGGCCAAATTGAATGATAAATGAATTCATTTTTTATTTATTTAATTAAAGTAATGTGTAAGCAATCAAGCAAAACATGTTTTAGGCTTCTGTGTCATTAGACATTTTTTTTACAGACATTTAAAGCTCAGAAAAAATAAAAAAATTGTACAATACGTCTTTTAAACCTTATAAAAAAAAAAAATTGGTAAGACTTCGTCTAAGACAACCATGGCTTAAATGGTTCTAAATTGTCTATACTATCTTCACCTTAAAGCTTTGCACCCATCTTCCAATCACCCTGTATATCGTTAGCAAATTCCGTACCAAGTATGTAGTTTCATTTATTGCTTATATTTTTGTTGTTTCCATACTGTATAAATGCCTAATACTTTTTCAGGCTAATAGAAATGGTGAAAGGCAAAGGTGCATTCAAAAACGGCAAGTTTCAAGGCAAAGCTGGCGACCTAAGAGCCATGAGTGAATGCAAGAAATTGGTCGAGAATTACGTCCAGGGTCTAGATAATAAATAAAAAACCTAGTAATATCTGGTGATATTTTATTGAAATAAATATTGCTACACAACTTTTTTTTTAATTTTGGATATAACATAAAACAGTGAACTTATCAATAACGCAGATGTGCAGAGCATGAGGTTCGATTCCCGGTTCGGGCAGTGGGTTTTTCCACCTGGTATTTCAGCAGCAGTTACTACTAGTACTGAGAAATTCATTCATTGTAACAGGGCGAGCCTATTGTCAGCAACCGATGGCAATGGTATTGTAAAAATTTATGATAGAAAGCATGCTATTGAGCGTAATATATAATAAATGTAACATATTGTTTTGCATGTCAAATTATTTGTGACTATACAGGTTGAAATTGAAAACATGCGACAAACCGTAATGGGAGATTGTACTCATCATTATGAACAACTTTTACTGAGGGACCAAAGATGCAATCGCAAAAAAAAAACAGCTGTTCCCTACATTTTGACGAGTTATGCGAACATAAATGTAGGGAACAGATGTTTTTTTTTTTTCGCGATTGCATCATTGGTCCCTTAGTAAATGTTGTTCATAATGATGAGTACAATCTCCCATTTCGATTTGTCGCATGTTTTCAATTTCAACCTGTATAATAGGAACACAATTGCCGACTTTAAGACCAACACTTATTGCAAATAAATAATTATGAATAGGCTCGCTCTGATACATGGCACTAAAATATAACTGGCGAAACGTATTAACCTATTTCAAGAAAGGAGGTGGTTATTAACCTTCATAAAATACTAGTGTACATCGTACATTGAATGATGAAGTTAGCATAATAAAAAATCACTTAAACTAAGGAATGAATTAAATACAATTGAATAACATAACAATAACGTTTCATATACACAATTTAAATATCAAACCAATGACTTTTCTGCATAAATTAGATTTTGTCAAAGATTTTGACTACATTTTACATCCTTATACCATATCTGGGTAAATATTGAGAACTTTATAAAAGAAAATGTGGGGCGAAACAAGAATATTAAAGTGGAGCGAACTTTGTTTGCATGTGGAATAAATTATAAATATCAATAAACTCTAAGAAACATTTCAAAGAGTTGAGATGAAATGAAAGTAAATCAAAACTATTTATTTTGGTCACTCCATTGTTTCAACGTCCAACAGTCCTGCTGTTCCAAAACTCAATTCATATTTCTCGTTACAGTTGCAAATATAACATTACAATACCGAAATGCAATGATTTTGAAAGAATAGTGCTAAGAATGGGGACAATAAATGCACGAAACGATCTTTAACAATCCATAACACAATAATGTTAAATATAAAATTCGTATATTCAAGTTACATCTATATAAATTAAACAAAGTCGGGTTAGTTACACCACTTATAACACTAGAACGGCTGAACCGATTTTTATGATCTTTGATTTGTTGAATTCGTCTCCGCCCCGAATAGCAAGCAGTGGCCCTAGTGTGAGTTTCTTTTAACCGTCTCGATCAAACGCATCGACCGCGTTCGGCGCTCCGATTGGTCCGTCACCAATCCAGGATCCAGGGCCATCGGAGCGCCAAACGCGCTCGAAGCGTTTGAACGAGATGGTTAAATGAAACTCACACTAAGGCCTCAGAACAAATATTAAAACAGGGGCAAAATAAACGAAAAATTTAATTAGGACAATTCATTTTCTCATACATTTTTCGTGTCAGCTAGAAAACGCTTTATGCCTTCGAAGTACCAGGTTGTCATAAATCGGTAAGAGTACACCTGACATAGTATGTCAGCAAACAACATGCCTTCGAAGTACCAGGTAGTCATAATTCACACCTGACGTAGGTATGTCAGATATTAGAAAAGGCTTTCTGCCTTCGAAGTACCAGGCTGTCATAACTCGGTAGGAGTACACCTGACATAGGTATGTCAGTTAGAAAACGCTTTATGCCTCCGAAGTACTAGGTTGTCATAACTCGGTAGGAGCCACGTAACATTGGTATATGTCAGCTAGAAAACGCTACTCCTTCGAAGTATGAGGTTGTCATAACTTGGTAGGAGATCATGCACAATGACTCAAGATGTTTTGCTGGTAGTTTATTCATTTGTTCTGAGGCGGTACGAAGTTCGCCAGGTCAGCTAGTAGTATAATAAATTACTCTAACACCACAAAATAATACTATTGTAAGTCGACATTCAAGGCCTAAGGGAGCTTACTAAGATCGCCTTCAAGATTGACAGCCAATGCGCGCTTTTATCGTGGACGTGTACGCCCTCGTCACGGCATCACGATAACACAGGGAAGTTAAGTGTATGGAAATATAAAAAGAATTTAAGGACGTGAACGTCCACGATAAATTATCGTCACGTTAGAAATTATAAAAGCGCACCTTGGCATGTGAGCGCTGTGTTGGGTAGTACTAGTTGATGATTTCGGCAGTTTCAATGTCAACATCACACGAAAGAGTGTATACATAGTTTTATATAAAATTAAGCTCACCTCTCTCTGCTTTCATGCACATTTTAATAGTTGGTATTTAAATTTTCTATTCAGTAAACGCTAATTTAATACAAGACAATCTATAAAAGAGTTAATTTTGTATACCTTTTAATATAATAGAGTTCATTTGGATGTCTTATTTTGTTTATAGTATAACCTTCGACCATATGCTCTTAAATAGTATAGCTTACATTGGGTGTAATATTCCCAAAATTTTCCATAATGTTATCGGAATAGTTTCTCATCCTCCTTACAGTCAACGGTGTTTGAAGCGTTGATGCTAGCAATCAGTTTCTCTATGCCAAGGTTGGTCCAGTCTTGAGACAGGTCATCCAAATAGTTGTCAAAATCAACAAGATCTTTTTGGACACCACGTTGCAGCAGGTGCGATGCAGTCTCTAAGACATAGGGAGTTTCTGCAAGGAAGATGAAATATATAAAAAAAACTCTTTAGAATTAAAAATATTGTAAGTCTGTAAAAGATTTGTCAAAGTAAACATAATGATGTCCTACTGTAACCATTAAAATGTATATTTTATCAAATGAAATAAGCCATTTCCGATAAATTCCCTCACATCCTGAGGGAACTAATTAATTGCCTGGCTAAATATTATCCATGCATGTGTAATACTGTGAAAATTTGCATGTCAAATTCGTCCCAATCCATTTAGCCATTTTTGTGATTGACGTACAAACATCTATAGACATTTGTGGAATAATTCTACTTACGGAACATGACTTTGTTGGCATCCTTGGGCTTCCACCTTCCATCAGTGTACTTGTGTAACTTGATGGCGGGTGTGTCCAGATGCTGCATCATCCTCTTATTGTCCACCTGAGGAACAGGTGATAGCATGGATTAGTAAAAGAATTTCTTATAATGTTTTTTCCATACTTCAAGTTCTTGATTGGGTGGATAGTTTTGTAAAAAAAAAATAAGCTCATTGAGGTCAACAGCCTGATCTTTAGGGTCTGGCTACACTGAGGCGAATAAAGCGCGGGATGCAGGATATAACCATTTGCTCCAGTTGTAACACTGCCTTTGTAAGATGGCAGCTTGTGCAGGTTTGTGAAAATATGTTAAGGTGACCTGACTAAGGCCCACCTGCAACTGTAAAGCCTTAAACGATGACGATGACAGAGGAAAAGGGAAGTTTCATACCATGCAATTATTACCTTCACACATTACTGAATAATTTTTTTATCAAAACTATGTTTGATTTTACATTGAAATACTTCTTACCACAATAAAGACAGCAGAAGGGAAGTGTTCTGCAATTTTTTCAGCAATCTTCTGGCCAGGACACTTCTCAACAGTATTGTCTTTGAAGTTCTCGCAAGCTGCATAGTAGCCGGCTATCACACGGTTGCCTGTCTGAGCCACAGTCTCTATCTGTGGAAACACAGGTGGTATAATTTCAATGTGTAAGGGAAGTTTAGTATTGGGATGATGTTAAGTGTTGTTCCTTCCAGATAAGTAGGATCAGTGGTTATACATGACTAGCTGCCCGTCCCGGCTTCGCACAGATGGGATATTTTCATTCAACCGTTTATTCTCCGACTTTGCAAATCAACCACGAAACAGTCTGTTGATTTTTCGGGTAAATATATAGCCTATGACACACAAATAACGTGGCTTTCTATTGGTAAAAGAATTTTCAAAATCGGTTCAGTCGATCCAGAGATTACCCCCCTACAACCTCACAAACTTTACCTCTTTATAATATTAGTATAGATATAGAAAACTATCAATTATCTGTAAGCCAATATGTGTGAACAAGCTGAACAGGGCCTGCATCACCTTCTGGCAGTGTAGGAGAATGATAGGTAAGAAGTGGGTTCTATCACCCAAAATTATACTATGGCTGTACAACAGTGATCTGCCCCACGATCAACTACGGGGCCGTGGTCTGGTAGCCCCGCACCAAGCTAGCTACAGCCACCGACAAACTACAGCGCATGCAAAGACTAGCCTGAATGTCTAGCCACGGGCTGCATGAGGACTACTCCGACTGCAGCGATCGAACCCATGCCAGGGCTACCACCGCTCCACCTGTTCATACATGAGGAAGCTAAGCTCTGGAGTAAGAGAGACACAAACACACCGCGCTGCTTAAAGAACTCATCAGTGAGTTCCCCATTACGAAGGCAATAAATGACCGGATGCCCAAACAATTTATCTTCAATAAAGAATACAGAATGAAAAAGATGCGAAGGTTTGCGCCCTGCAGAGCTGCTTATCTTCACAGACAGATAAAAACAGGGGCTGGAGACTTCTTGGAGGACCTCAACATCCACATAGCCACGCCACTGATAGTCCACAACACAGTGTTCCAGGCGGAATGCATGGGCATCTCTCTTGCCGCGTCTGCTATCATGGCCAGGGAAGTTAAGGACCACTCGATCCGCATACTCTCAGACAGCATGGCTGTTCTACAAGAGCTGAACAGTCACACAGTTGACTCTGGGCTGACATACGAGTGCCACTAGCGCCTCAACGAGGTAGGTAGCCTCAACAATATTACCATTCAGTGAATTAAAGGACACAGCGGTTCGCTAGGCAACAATGCAGCTAATGAACTTGCCAGGAGGGGGTCGAGCATGGCACCAGTGGGACCAGAACCCATTGCGCCACTCCCCTTCGTTCGGGTATCTACGCACTCTGGTAAGGAAACAAACTAAGGATCAACATTACAAAACATGGTTGAACCTAAGTGAGTGCAGGCAGGCTAAGGAAGCACTTCCTGCGTTCTATGCCCGCCTCACGAAACAGGTTCTCCGCTTAACTAAACCACAGCTGCGTACAGTTACAGCAGCTGTAACTGGCCATGGGTCATTTAACAAACATTTCTTTGTGATAAGAGTAACAGTCTGCTGTGCAGGGCCTGCATGGAGGACAACATGACAGCAGCTCATGTGCTGTTAAACTGCCCGGTGGTCGCTAATTACAGGGCAAAATACTTCGGTAACCCAGGTACCCTACGTGAGATTGTCAGGAACACCAAGGCGTTGCTGGCCTTTCGCGAGGAGCTGGGGTGGATCGAATTTATACTGATCCCTAAGACGACCCACTGACCGATTCTCCCACCCGTACGCAAAATACGCGCCTTGACGTGGAGTTGCGGACAACAGCCCGTATTACCTATTATTAAGCCAATATGTGTATTCTGTATTATAAAAAAAACTTTTCTACAATAATTTCCACTTTCCAATCACTAATGACTACAACAACAATATCTCTTTAGTTTACAAACACTGACTGTAGAAATATGTATAAATTACACAAACACGATTTGGTAATCATGAAGACGGAACTTTTGCAGTACACCAAATAGTCTTTCAACGAGTTTGTCGTAGAAAATCATAAATTAACCTAGCACAAAGTTATGTATGCCATAATTATTTAAGTACCTGCGTCAGTGCTATCTCTGCCATCGGCGACAAGTAATGGCTGTGATGGAACAGCGGAACTGTATCCACAATGTCCAAATCTTGATTCTTAGCTCCATCTCGGATTTTTGTAGCGTCCGCTAAAAGAACGCCGTTCACAGCGCAGTGCGGGTATTTAGCAGCGTGTAAGATAATTTTAGCGTAAGCCGCAGTTTCCAGTGACACTTCACCCATGGTTTTAATAAATATTTAAGTAATTAGGGAAGTAAAAACTGTTTATCCTACTTGCGACGTGATACCTTGCAACCAGCATGAATGAACAGGAGGAAATTGATTGAATAGGTTTACAAGTAATTGACAAATAATTGTCAAATTCAATTGTCATTGGATTGTCAATTTCTTGATAACCATGATTGTTGCCGTGTACAAAAAACTAGGACATACTGAGTACTGACTGAGCTATAGCAAAATAAAGGTTTATTATTCATTTTGCAGAGCAGGGATAAGCATTATCAACCATAAAGGAAAGTAATAAAGAAACGTAACGTTGCTCATCATAACTGACTCTATAAATTACTTTACTAGCATATTTTTTATACTCTGTGGTTGCAGCTGACTGAACAAGAACAATTTGAGCGAGTTTTTGGCGGGATACGGTTGGAACATGTCGAACGAATTTTCATTTTCATGAAATTTAGTGAAATAGCGAATTAAATTGTATAATTTTGGTAGTGAATTATTCAATTTAGTTACATGTGAGTGCACAAGTGTAGTGAAGGTGAAAATAAGTGACTAACGTGGACTTTTACTGTTTTGTAACTTCGTGCCCGGTATCGGGCCATTTACTTGATCGAAAAGAAAAATTACTTGACACTGGCTAAATGCACAAACCGTGCGAAGCCATTACCGAAAAAAAAAAAAAAAAAACAATTTGAGCGATTATTAACGTCAGTGTTATTAAACAGCTCAGCAAAATGTCAATTACATTGTTTTTTTTTTTTTTTGGGCCTTGGCTTCGCACGGTTTGTGCATTTAGCCAAGTAATTTTTCTTTTCGATCAAGTAAATGGCCCGATATCGGGCACGAAGTTACAAAAAAGTCATAGTCGTCTTTAGTCAGTCAAGTCCAGTCAAGTCAAAGTTATTGTAAAGCGGTAGCAACTTTACAACAACCTAACATGAGTTTTTGGGGGAACACGAAAAGTCCACGTTAGTCACTTATTTTCACCTTCACTACACTTGTGCACACACATGTAATAAATTGAATAATTCACTACCTAAATTATACAATTTAATTCGCTATTTCACTAAATTTCATGAAAATGAAAATTCGTGCGACATGTCCCAACCCGATCCCGCCAAAAACTCAATTACATTACATTGTTGTTGTGTCACTTTTGTCATCAGGTAGGGATGACGATTCTCTCCGAAAAAGATCGATTCAAATCGTAAGCTGATGTATCGATGCACAAAAAAATCGAGTTCTGAAAAATCGATTTCTAATAAATCGATCTATTTTTTCAATTTGGCATTTATATATTATTATTAAAAGCCTGTGATGTCCCACTGCAGGGCAAAGGCCTCTCTACCCTCCTTCCACTTCTCTCGGTTTAATCCTGCTAGTGACCAGTTCTTGTTGAAGGAGTCCAGCTCATCCCGCCATCTCCGTCTGGGCCTACCGCGACGTCGCTTGCCATTAGGAGGGACCCATTGGGTCGTAAGTTTGGCCCATTGGTCGTCTGACATGCGGCAGATGTGTCCAGCCCAATTCCATTTTAGTGTGGCAGCTTTCCAAGTGACATCAGTTATCTTTGTCATTGAACGGATGGTCGTATTCCTAACCCGGTCTGTTAGTTTAATGCCCAGAATACTTCGTTCCATAGCCCTCTGGCAAACCTCGAGCGTGGACCTCTGCTGATTTGTCAAAGACCATGTTTGACCACCATATGTGAGGATGGGAAGTATGCACACGTCAATGAGTCTTCTCTTAAGGGACAAAGGAAGATCACCCTTCATTAGTTCTTTCATGGCCCAATAGCTCTTCCAGGCATTCTCGGTGCGTCTTGCAACTTCTTTGTTTTGTCTTGCCTGGAAAGAGACTATTTGACCAAGATATACATACTCATCAACGTATTCAACCTCCCCATCTGCCACAGTGATCCTGCGATGCACGCTATTCGTCATCAACTTGGTCTTTGACATATTCATCTGAAGTCCGACCTCTAGGCTTGCCGTGCTAAGATCGTCTAGCATCTGAGTCAACTCGGAGGCTGAAGATGAAAAGAGGACAATATCGTCATAAAAATAAATCCAAAAACAAGAAAGATACCATAATAAATTATCTCTTATCAGTAAAATCAGTTTTTTTTTAGTTCAGGGAATTCGATGATAACAACAATTATTTTTATTACCATATCAAAGTCAGATATGATCAGGTATGAAAGAAGACATTTATTTTCAAAATGTATTTATTACATGAAAAAGTTAAAGTTCCCAATGCTTCTTAACTAAACTTTTTAAAAACAATAGTCTGTCAAGTGTACTGGAATCTAAGTGGTTCCGCTGATCACTTGCGATGATGCCGGCAATTGAAAAAAGGCGCATACAAGGAACAGATGATTCCACGATATGACGATACTCATATTATACATAATGGCTATTGAGTTAAGGTCTTGATAAATAGACTTCTTTTGTTCTTGCTAGTACCTACAGTATAGGATCATACTTCAGATGCACAACTGCCTGCGATAAATTTAATAGTGTTTTAATTCTTTGTTTAAGCCCTGACTTTCTATTCAACTAATTGGAACGAAGTTCCTTATCGCGCGTTGTGAAAGGGGGCTAGACGGAAAAAATTCATACGAAAAGTTGTGACGACACTTTTTGCTATAGTAAGCTATTGTAAGCCGTGTGGCGTGCGCATGTTTATCTGTCTGTCTCTCTCTCACTTATAGAAAGCAAGCCAGATATTTTCATTTCGTCTTTTATATTATTTACTATTTTGATTATTTTATTTATTCGTTTCGTTCCATCCGGGTGTCCCTTGACACCTCTCAAGTTTTTTTTGTAAATAATTTTATGGTTTTTACCAAAACAAAAAAAAAACTAATGTCGATTTTCTGCACACCGAATCGATTTAAAAAATCAATCATTTGGGCCTGAAAATCGATTATTTGATTAATCGATCTTAGAGCGCCATCCCTGGTATCCCTATCATGAGGTGTCACTGTCAGGTGTTGTTGACACATGCAAATTACGAAGCGTAAAAAACATTTATTTAATTTCAATGTTTATAACTAAATATTCAACAAAAATCCCCTGATTATGGATAAATATGATCCATCTCAAATTACAGAATTTCCTCGTTACGAACCAGAGTCCTCCCAGAGTGGTGTCTCTACGTTCTTTAATAAATTATGGAAGTTTCCAATATTTTCGCCAAATGAGGCTGTAGACAGTATGCAAAACAGAGCGATGAGCGACAGTAAAGACGCCCCTCGAACTGACGATGAGAAGCAAGATTATGATGGTGGAAGACCAGAGACAGGGTCGTATGCCATCGAGTTAGAGGGTAGGAGCTTGCCTAACGTTCTTAGAAGAATAAGCAGTCTGATTGCCATGGGGTCTGGTGTAAGTAGACAATAACTACTATGTAGCTCGGTAATTATTATTATATAACGTTGGCTGATGTGCATAATTTAGACTTGTTTAGCAAATAGCAAACAAGCTTGCCAACTACATTAAAATTGCTTTTAGCGAATTGTCCTTGAATAAGGTAATTGAATACATATCCGCACTTGGTACACTTATTACTTGTAGCATTTTCACTCTTTTTTCAAGGAAATAATACTATGAGGTAACTTGCAGGGTTAGGTAAGTACTATGTGATCCAAAATTATTTCATTTAATAAATGAGTAAACAAATCCAATTGTGAGTACAGAGTATTCATTTTATTTACTTATATTATTTATTTATTTCCAGAGCGGTACAAAGTATGCTGACACAGAGCTGGCTCGCTACTGGATGCCAGATGACATATCTCGTGAGTGCTATGAATGTGCCACACGGTTCAGTACATTGCGACGCAGACACCACTGCCGTGTGTGCGGACAGATCTTCTGTTCCAGATGCTGTAGCCAACGAGTTCCAGGTAAATAAATGAAGCAATTAACATCTGATTATTGAAATACTTATCCACAAAAAAAGTTGACTACAGGTTGTCAAATTCAACATGTTAACCCCTGTGATTGGCAAGACTTAAATAAAACAGCCAATCAAATGACTTTACTTGAGATTTTCAGTCTGTTAGCTGTACAGCGTAGATAGAGCTATTAAAGTGATATTGAGCTTCAAACAAATAAAAACAAACCTTATTCCCTTGTCACAGGACACATATTCGGTTGCGCCGGCGGTCTACGAGTCTGCAACTATTGCTGCAATGTGGTACTGAGTTATCTTAAGGAGAATGACATGACAGGCGAGATACCGCCAGATCTGAGGACCTTGCAGGAAAACTTACAGGTTTGTGTGACACTTATGCTCTCTGTTGTAAATTACGCCTCGTTGGTCTAGTAGTGCGATAGTCAAACATACAACTAATAAGCATAGGGTTCTGGGTTTGGTTCCCAGGTTAGACAAACTGTTATTGGGTTTTTTAAAGTTTATGAAAATCATATCAAAACTGTATTTTGATGTAACTAATGACTTTCGAAGGTTTAAGACTTATGACACATTAAAAAAAAAACATGTCAAAGATTTACCTATACTCCATAGGTGGTAGTTAAATAAAGGTAAAAAAAAATAATAGTTTAAAAAACTAAAAAACACGCTTTAAAAACCAAACTAAAAAAGGAAAAAATAATTTAATTCAATTAAAAAGCGTGGAGTGCTTTTTGAGGTATTTTTATAATCAATTAATGTCAAGCACCCCACGCTTTTTAATTGAATTAAATTATTTTCTCCTTTTTTAGGTTGGTTTTTAAAGCGTGTTTTTTAGTTTTTTAAACTATTATTTATTTTCTATTTTTTAGTTCTGCTAACTACAAAGCGTGTTTTTTTTTCCCCAATTTTTTTTTAAATTAGTAAATTGTCATCGGTCCTCAACAAGTTTACAAAGTTTCAATGAAATCTGACCATTTAAAGTGGGTCAAAATCGCGCTCAAAGATTCCGTTACATACATACATACATACATACAACCCGAGCTAATATAAAGCATGTAAATTATTTATTAGTGAGAATAAAATAATTATTTATAAATATTATAAATACGGGGAATCAGAGTTCGATTTCGGAGAGGGAGCCTGAGAAACGGCCACCAGAACCAAGGAAGGCCGCAGGCGCGCAAATTACCCACGGAGAGTTACATACTGACATACTGACATACAAGTGAAGCTAATATAAAGCGTGTAAAAAACACGTGATTCAGATGCAAAACCTTTTATTTCAAATGTTAAAATCATTTTATTTATAGTCATATCTATTAATAGGCTCTAATCTGAATCTGATGAACTATCTGTCACATTAATAATAAATCGTTCCGTTGTATCATAAATTATTTTGCTAACTATAATAACACAATTTAACAAAATCGAAACGCACTCGCTAAATCGCAAATGCCGATTGTTGAGAGCGCCTTCAAAGGCGTCTGGTTAACTGACTAAACATAATACCTGCCACTTCAGTTGCTATACTACATCACAATTGTACTTTTCAATTGAGCAATTTGTTGTATTTCTAAAAGGTTTTAGGGAACCTGTCTATTTGGGCTCTTTACAATAGGCAGATTACAAAATATTATATAAATCTAACTAAAAAATTGTGCTCAAGTAGTTACATCCAGGAAGAGTAGTTTAAGAATAAATGATAAAGTTTAATATACAATAATAAAAGAGAAAACTATCGTATAAATCGAAAATAAATTAGATTTTGTTACACCATAGTTTAAACAAGAAAGTGTCAACTATAAAAAAAACCTTTTTATGATTTGTTTACCTTTATTTAACTACCTAAACCTGTGGAGTATATTATTATGTATTTAAGTGAGCTGCCAGTCGGTCATACCTTTTGTAAACTTTTAAACTTTCTTTGGGCTTTTTTTTTTGGTTGGGAAATCACCAAATAACTTCTCCCGCTCTGGGTGGACCAGGAGGGCGTGTCAGACTTTTACTGACTAAAACCCACCCGTGTTTCCTCTCAGTTGCCTGTGTGCCAGGGGCTGCGATATCTCTTTTGAACAACCCGCACCCCTGGCAGAACTTTCTTTGGGCTAGCGTGGTGGATCACTTCCCACTCTCTCTTACCGAGAGGAGAGTCTCAGCAGTGGGAAGATTACAGGCTGATTTTTAAACCTTATTACCAGGTGAAATTCCCTGAGAACAAGTCTGCTCAGGCGAACAAGTTGCGCGACAACTTTATGTTCGCGCGCGAGCAGGAAGAGCGCTGTGAAGCGCGCGCGTCGCCCAAGGAGGAGCTGCACGACGTGTTCAGACAGTTGTCCTTCACGCTGCCCACACAGCAACACAGGTAAGGACTAGGGAATGTAATTTCGAGTCGAGATTGGCAACTCGAGATCATCAGCATTCTCCTGCTTTTATCCTAATGAGGGTTTTCTGAAATGACGTTCACTAGGTGGCAGCACTGAGACGTCAGGTCCGGGCACCTGTCAAAAGTCTCAAAGCGTCTACGGACTGAATGGTGAACGAAATAATGAAACATCAAATAATTTAAGTTAATTTTAGAACTGGAAGACCTCTTGTCAAAGTGACGCCAACTGGTGGCTTGAATATCCATGAAAACCCTCATTTACTTGTGGTCGGCGCAACCTGTCTGTTTCTTCCATACTTCTCTATAAGTCGTCATCTCTGGAGTCACAGTCTTTGTAACCATATCTTAACTCGATCTCGTGAGCTAAATCTGGTACCGAGACTCGCCATTCAAGATTTTCGGGATCGATACGCCTACTTTCTGCCTAATTACATGCGTGAAAACTATTAAAATCTATACAATAATCGTGTTACATTTTGCAAGTAAAAAAGCATTACTTATTCGAATATTAATATATACCGAAAAAAGTTATTCTTACGTTTTTTTTTTGTCCATCTACACTACGCAAATCCCTACAATCCCTACTAATAATAAATGCGAAAGTAACTCTGTCTGTTAGTTACGCTTTTACGCCTAAACCGCTGAACCGATCGTTATGATCAAAACAGAGATATGGCCTGGGATATGGAGACGGAGGACATAGGCTAGTTTTTTACGCGATAACCGACATCACGCGGGCGGAGCCGTAGGCAAAAGCTAGTGTACAATAAAACACAACAAATCAGCAGGACGCACATCACTAATACTAATGAAACTAAATGTAATGGCAATTTTTTTTTTGTGTACTGTCTGACAGCTCATTATATTATAGTCTAAGGCCTGAACAAAGTAATTTTTTGTAATTTTCAGGTATCGTCTTGTTCGCTACAGTGGCGTTTGGCGCGGCTGCGACATTCTGCAATGGGTCATGAATAACACTAACAATAAAACAAGGTGAATAAGCGTTCAATCAATCAACTCAGCCTATCGCAGTCCATTGCTAGACATAGGCCTCCCCCTGGCTGCGCCACAGCACTGTCGTCCTCCTGACCCCTGCCACCTTTTTAAGGTCGTCGATCGATCTAGCTAGCGAGTGTCCCACACTACGCTTGCCGATACGCGTCTCCACTATAGAACTCGTCTACTCCACCGGCCGCATCGGTCCTTTGTCAAACATGGCCAGGCACTACAGTTTGCTTACTCTGCAAGCTATGCGTTACTACAGTTCTTTTCCGTATAATTTCATTCCTGATTTTATCCGTCAAAGAAACTCCGAGCATAGCCCGCTCAATAGCGCGTTGAGCGACCTTAAATTTGTGGACCAGCCTGACTGCCAGTGTCCACGTTTTGGCACGTGTGTCATCCGCACGGAGGGAGAGGCGAGCGGACATGCGGACATGACGAAATTATATAGGCTCCGTTTTTGCCCATTGTTGATTACGGAACTCTAAAAAATGTATGTTAAGTACTTGGAATAGAAATGCAATATGGCGT
This sequence comes from Antitype chi, assembly GCA_947359405.1. Lineage (NCBI taxonomy): Eukaryota > Metazoa > Arthropoda > Insecta > Lepidoptera > Noctuidae > Antitype > Antitype chi. The sequence goes on from OX375823.1 coordinate 2,767,027, forward strand.
CTAACAAGATAGTACAGAAAAATACATTTTATTTTTTGGAATTGAAAGTCTGTTTGCGATTGTTTAGAAGGCCTAAAAGTGTCGTTTAAGAATTCGGGGGGTAAGTTTAGTTTTCTTTTTCAGAGCACAAGCAACTTTAGTATGTCAAAACCTTTTAAGCGTGGGTTATATGGAAGGTATGACGGAACTACCCCAGTTCGCAGACTATGCGCTGTATAAGCCCATAGTTCTGCCACCACGGGCCACAGATGAAGATGAATCACGTAAGTAGGAACACACCGTAGAATAAGAATAAAGCAGAACATCACGCCTGTTATCCCTGAAGGGTCTTTTTTTTGGGAAAACATCAAGTAACTTCTCTAGCTCTGGGTGGGGCAGAAGGGCGTGTCAGACTTTTACTGACTAAAACCCACCCGTGTTCCCTTAGTTGCTTGTGTGACAGGGGCTGCGGTATCTCTTTCGAAATTCCTGACGGGTTAGGCAGAAATGAATTTATAGATTGGCAGGGACATCGACGCACAAACTGTAACCATGAATGCAGCACATGATTCTAGACCTAGATTCTAGACAGCATAGAAATTTTAGCCAGGTTATAAAAAAAAACAGCGTTTCATAGAAAAGTACAATACCCACGCTGTCAAAATGTATGACAGAGTTGAGCTAGGCAGAATGAAAAAAAATATAGAATCTGATAAAAGTTATTTGAGTATTGAAAAAGTAGCCCTTACACAACTAAAGGGTCAAGTGGACAACACGGTCTTTTATTGATGAAATAGCGTTTAACAACAGATGTTTTTCAGAAAGCAATGGTCAAGTAAAATATCACCAAAATACACATTCATCCACAGCGGAGGAATCAACTAGATTGGTCGAGAGCGCCTCATCGTACTGCCTCGATCTCAACCTTGGTGAGAACTCCGCAAGGCTAATCAAAACACCCAAAACAGGTATTTGTGCAATTAATAACCTGTACGAATGTTAAATAAGAGCTAAATTAAGTTGTGAAATAAATCCATGTATTGTTCCAGAGAAGAAATCATCGTCAAGTGAAGAAGAAGCGCCTGTGTTAGAACAAAATGAGGGTGAGTATTTCTTTAAATTTTCCACCAACGCATATTTATGTTGGTGGAAAATTTAACTCACCATAATTTTCGTAATATTTGAACTAAGCCATATTTAAATTTAATTTTGACGGTTTAACAACTATCTATGTTATTGTAAAAAAAAACTTGTTTGCGCAGTGTCGACAGAAGCGCGCCACATATGCAAGGCGATCGTCGTCTCGGGCGAAGATCATCTGCGTCTACTGATGCGACAGTGCCTCGCGCGACACGCGCTCCCGGCCGCCTGGCTACACGTGCTCTATCCGCTGTGTGTGCACGCCGCCGACACGATCGTGCTAGGTACGTATAATATCACCTGCGTTCACTGATGCAAAATCGGAATCAAAAGTCATTTATTCAAACTACGCTGTAGTCAGCTCTTTTTGAACATTAAAATTACATAAGACAGTTCCCCCAAAACGCCCGCCCTTCACAACTTTTTTTAGAATAGAATAGAATAGAAAACATTTATTCGACACACACAACACAGCAGCAACAAACATATATAAAAAGAAAGAGAACAACAAACATAACAATAAACATAACAATAAAATTGCAGTAAAATTGTGCTGAGCGTGCCCATACCGAAAGGGTTACCATCTCAGCATTTGCTGGGCGTTAGACACCCAGCGCTGGTTTTCAGTTGGCACCCCGCAGTGACACACGGACGCAGGCAAATAAAATAGATACATACTTGAATATTAGTAATAAAAATGTTTCAATTCAATTCAATTCAATCTCTTTATTGTGGATCATAGGTAGATACATAATACAGCTCTTAAATAATTAGTTGTGAACAGCTACGTCCCGCCCTTACATAAAAATAGAAAATATACATTAGGAATTTCAATAAGAATTAAAGTACATTACAATTTCACACCAAAATATAATATAAAAATAAAACAAAAATAAAATGGAACGCATTATGGTAGGTACACATCAGTGGGTCACCGAACGCATCATCAACGCACTTCCTAGTGATTTAGCTGGAAAGACGAAGTAGCGCAATAAACTCTCCAGCAGCACAGCTGTCTGTTAAGTTAGAGGAACTTGATTCTATACAATAGTAGGTAAATAACATTACGAAACACAAAAAACTAAAAAATTGCCATATGTCAGCTAACTCAATTTTAACTTGTGTTACGTACCTACAGACGTGAACAGCAACGACATTGACGTCCGGAACTACGTGCAGGTGAAGAAAGTACCTGGTGGCACCATGCGCGACAGTTGTGTCGTTCAAGGGGTAGTGCTTACTAAGAACGTAGCACACAGGTTAGTTATATATTATATTACTATTTTATAAAAACATTTTGATTTAAAAGAGTGTCCATGAAGTTTATAGCACGCTATTAGCTTCGGCATCCTGTAAAACCATGAAAACGACAACCATGGTGAAAAAAAAATCTCCCGCAACCGCCATTTTAGTTTTAACCTCACTCAGTTTGACCTCACTATTATTCACTACCTGCTTTAGTACAGTCGAAAACGACACCCATGATGAAAAATTTATACATTTTTTCGGCCGCCATCTTGGATTTTAATTTTGACCTCACTATCGGCTTTAGCACCCCCGAAAACCATGAAAATGATACCCATATGAAAGTTTTAGGAGCCGCCATTTTGTTATCATTTTGACTTCACTATTGCCTTCAGCAACCTTGAAAGTCATGAAAAGCCTCACTCAAGGTCTAGTATCTTCCTCTTTCTATTATATAGAAAAGAGTCAAAACGACAGAGAGTTACATGGAGGGGGAACAGGGGAACGGTTTTTTGTTCCGTTACGGAATACCTACACCAAGCCGTTTTATAGCACTTTGTTTTAAAATTAAATTATAAATGACTAACTTTAAATACCCCCACCGTTCTGTCCTGTTCTTAGATACAATCCTGACAATCTTAGACCGAAGTAGGCAACCCGACAGAGAAAAAAACCTCATATAAACTCGCAACAATAGGTGCACTCTGCAAGCGCGGCAGACAACTTAGAATCAGTGGCAATATATCTAATGGGGCCATTGGGGGTTACTCTGTAGTGCAAAGTTCGTGCTATTTTGATAACACGAAGATTTCCGAAGCGCATACTTGTAATAAAAGTCGTTTACATTTTTCGTTTATTTACTAGACTAGAATATTTAGCTGTATTTCCTGCACCCTGAATGAACTTATGAACTTGTTTTTATACAGGGGCATGCCGCAGCAGATATCGAATCCCACGATATTACTTCTAGACTGTTCTATCGCGTATCAACGAGTTGAGGGCAAACTTACTTCGCTGGAACCTGTATTGATGCAGGTTAGTTTGAAAACTTTATTTGTATTTTATAATAATATTTTATTCTCTGCAACTGTTTTAAATATTAGGTGCTTACATTGCCGTTTTATGCAGGGTGAACTTTTGAGACGGGGCAGTAAGTTCGGTTACTTTAATTGCAGTCACTGATTTTAGAAAATTGGTATAGTTAGCTAGAAAAATGTCATTCTCACGGTTTATTTTTATGATGCAAATCGATGCGGTCGCATATAAAGATTAAAAGAATATTGTGTACCAAGTGAGCGCCCTCGCCACCGCAGGAGCGCGAGTACCTGGTGCGCTGCGCCGCGCGCATCAGCGCGCTGCGGCCGCGCGTGGTGCTGGTGCGCGGCGCGGCGGCGCGCGGCGTGCAGGACGCGCTGCGGCGCGGCGGCGTGGCGCTGGCGGCGCGCGTGCGGCCGCGCGCGCTGGCCCGCGCCGCACGCGCCACGCGCGCCGACGCGCTGGCCTCCATCGACGCGCGCGTCGGCCTGCCGCGCCTCGGCACCTGCGCCAACTTCTACGTCAAGAATTGTGAGTTACTGTCTAGGTATTCGACTCCTACTAAACCGAATTAAATTAAGTGACGAAACTTCACAAATAGCGGTGGGTAACTCCAGAGATACTGATCCAAAGATGTCAGTTCCAAACGCGGACACGTGAACCCTATTATTTATTCCTCATAATCCTTACCGGCACCGGTGCCGAATGATTCCGGGAGCGACGCGGAGCCGTGGAGCGCGCATTCACTATCGCTCACTAGCTCTGAATAAACGATTGAACCGATACTAAAATGTATTTACGTACCGATCGGTTCGGTTGGTAGACATGACACGGGCGCGAAGCGATAAGCGACCTTGGCTAATTAGCACTATGAAATTAGAGTTCAAAATTGCTTGGGTTCTATGAAAGCGATGCAGTGACGAACATAATCAGTCAGTACCGTACGCTGCTATTTCTTTTAAATTAGAATTTAATATGGATTAACTGGCACGCATAAAACGAGATTTTTGTGTCATTGTAGAGTCGCTTAAAAGATTGACCACCTAAGATATTTTTTTTTTGTTTATTTCTATGGAATGTTGGTATTTTTCTGGCAACTTTAACTTTATTTTGGTTTAATTTCTTTATTTCCTTATTATTTACGCTGTTCGCAATTTAAATCGTTTATTTTATTATTTCACTATGAATAAAATGACATACTGTTCCATAAAAAATGTGCCAAATGATACAGTGAACGAAATGAATATAATGTTATAAGGAAACCGTGGCAACAAACGAGCGAATGAAGTGCCGGTGCCAAAGGAATAACTAAGGTAAACTGGTACCGGACCCGGAGTCGGAATAAGTGAATCAATTCACTTTCCGGAATAAAGATTACCCACCGCTATTCACAACGCACATACCTAACACTACATAAAAAACTACTTGGTAATGATTTAAAAAAAAATCGTGTGCGGTGGAAAACCTTTTTAAAATCCTTACTTATGTAAATAACTTAGTAATTATTAAAAAAAGATTTTCTTAACACAGTAACGACCACAATTTTCACCACACTTTTTCAAAATTTCTACGTTAACACAAACTATTCTCCATAAACAGATTCCAGCAAAACATTAATGGTACTTGAAGGGTGTGCTGAACCAAACCTAGCGTGCTGCATATTGCTACGTGGGGCATCCCTACAAGAGCTAGTCAAAGTGAAAAAAGTAGTCAAATTCATGTTGTTAGCGTGTTACAACTGGAAACTAGAAAAAGCATTCCTAGGCGACATCGAAGCGATCCTCCCCGAACCAGGCATGACGTTTGACGATGATCTCAATGAAAACGACGTAACGAAAGAAGAGGTTGTTAAAAATGATATTACAAATAATGATACTCAAAGTCCAGCAAGTGAAAAAGATGTTGCGATACGTAAAGATTCCTTGAATGAGGAGTCTAGAAAAAGTAATGAAACCGATAGCAATGAATCTTCAAGATCTGATAATATATTTACAAACTCCAGTGTTAAAGATACTGCAAAAAGTGATAATAAAAATGCTGCTTCCAAAAACACAAGTAGTCATGACGAAAAGAAGACTGAAGACACTAATAATAAGTCGTTTGAAGAGGATCCTTTGCAGAGTTCAAAGCCGTTTATGCGTAAAACAGAGAGTGATAAAACGCTAAGTTGTGGTGTTCCGATCAGGGACTTTAGTGATCCATTGCGCGCTACGTTGTCTGTTGATGACGATGTTTTCTTACCGAAGGAGGAAGCTAAGCTGAAGGCAGATCCGCATACCGATCGGTAAGTCGTGTTTAGAAATTCATTCCCAAATATCATCAGATATAAAACTGAAAAAGAATTGTAAAATAAAATTTGGTAGGCTTGATTTTGTAATGTTATATTTTAATTCTTTTAATGCGTTATATTTTAATAATTGTCTCCGCAAGCCTTTTTTTTGTTTCCCCAATCCATATTTTTTTTTACAAGACATTTCTTACTGACGTCTAAATTCTGCCATTTTTATTTCATACAAATGGAACCGTTGCGTAATCTAGACAGGCGATTCGATAGATACAGAAACCGGCACCGGCAGTATTCAAATTCATCCATCCTTTAGGATGCTCCGAAGGTAGAAAGAATCCTATGTAAAAAAATATAAAATATAGTATAGATAGAGATACGCATGAATAACATACATGTATAACCCTGTCTTTGCTGTCTCGCAATCGGGTAAAAAATATCCTCAAAAAAGCTATTATTTCCTTTTTTTAAGGTGGTCAACAGACGACGTGGTGCTTTCCATGTCGCCGAACGTGATCATCCCGGCGCCCTACCTCGAGACCGAGGCGGGGCGGCGCTGTGCGCTGCGGGCACAGTTCCCCGCGCCCCTCCTCACCGCGGCCCCCCCGCCCCCGCACACGCCCCGCGCGCCCCGCCACTCCGCGCGCGCCTTGCACGCGCACCGCGAGCTCAAGGTACCACACACAGTTAGTTCACGCGCCCCTCCTCACCGCGGCCCCCCCGCCCCCGCACACGCCCCGCGCGCCCCGCCACTCCGCGCGCGCCTTGCACGCGCACCGCGAGCTCAAGGTACCACACACAGTTAGTTCACGCGCCCCTCCTCACCGCGCCCCCCCCGCCCCCGCACACGCCCCGCGCGCCCCGTCACTCCGCGCGCGCCTTGCACGCGCACCGCGAGCTCAAGGTACCACACACAGTTAGTTCACGCGCCCCTTCTCACCGCGGCCCCCCCGCCCCCGCACACGCCCCGCGCGCCCCCCCGCCCCCGCACACGCCCCGCGCGCCCCGCCACTCTGCGAGCTCAAGGTACCACACACAGTTAGTTCACGCGCCCCTCCTCACCGCGGCCCCCCTGCCCCCGCACACACCCCGCGTGCCCCGCCACTCCGCGCGAAAAAAAAATCTGAAGACACAATATGGCGCCGAAAATCGGTAATTTTTTTTTCTATTTTGGTATACCCAGTGTCACTCTCACAATTAAGACGAATCTAACGGCACCTCTCAAGCTGAAATCGAACAAGCTGTTTAGGCTACAGAGCGTGCTAAAGAAATATACATAAATACATACACTCGAACATTACCCTCCTTCTGGCGCAGTCAGGTAAAAATTAATAGTGAAATTAGAACAGAGAGCGAGAGAGTGGCGGAGACAGTGGCGCCCACGGGTCAACAGTAGGCCTTGCACAAGTCCGAGGCCATGTGTTTTCATGATCCTTGGAATGCACCACCGACGGGTTTCCAGATAACGGCAGGAGGAGTTCACATCGGCGTCGAGTCGACGATGAAGTACCTGGGACTCGTCCTCGACAGCCGGTGGAACTTCGCGGAGCACTTCCGATGTTTGGCTCCCAGACTGGAGCGGGCCGGGGCTGCCTTGAAGCGGCTCCTGCCTAATCTAGGGGGGCCAAACGCTTCCTGTCGGAGGCTCTACGCGGCGGTCGTGCGGTCCATGGCCCTATACGGGGCGCCGGTGTGGGCGCCTACATTGAGGCGCCAACCAGCCCGCAAGCTGAAGGCGTCCCATAGGGTCATGGCCATCCGGATGATCCGCGGATACCGCACGATCTCCGGTGAAGCGGCGGGCCTCCTTGGCGGATTACCGCCATGGGATCTGGAAGCAAAGGTCCTCACGCACATCTGGGAGTGGCGCGAGGAGGCCAAACGTCGGGGCGTTACTCCGCTGCGGCGAGAAATCGCGGCAAAGCTGACAGAGCTCCGGCGGGATCTCATGGCGACATGGAGAGTGCGATTGTCGCAACCCAGTGCTGGGCACGCCACGATAGCGGCGGTAAGTCCCCTCTTTGAGGAGTGGCTTAAGAGGCGGCACGGCGCCCTCACCTTCCGCCTGACGCAGGTCCTCACCGGACACGGTTGTTGCGGTAGGTCCCTGTTTCGCATTAGGCGGGAGGAAACGCCCGGGTGTTTCCACTGCGAGAATCGCCCTGAGGACACGGTGGCGCATACGGTGGAGGTCTGCCCGGCTTGGGCGGAGCACCGCCGTGTGCTCGTGGAGGCGATCGGCGGCGGGGATCTCTTGCGTCCGGCCCTGGTCCAAGCCATGGTACGGAGCGAGAATGCATGGTTAGCAGTCACCTCCTGCGAAGCAGTAATGCTCGCGAAGAGGGAGGCGGCGCACGTGGGAGCATATGCGCCCTCACGGCCGTAGTAGCTGCGGGAGACGCCCTGGGCGTCGGGAATCCCAGGCTGATTCCCGGCCACCGTAGGCGCGGGCTTGCGGACGGCGAGTAATGAGTAGCTCGCTGTCCGGTAAGGACCAAGCCCGGGTCGACGGCGCGTTGTGTTCCACGCGCGCCTCAAAGAGATGTCAGTACCAACTGGTGGGGTCCGCAAGGGCCGATGCCTGCCAGGGGTGTGTGGGTTGTTCGAAAGAGATACCGCGGCCCTTGGCACACAGGCAACTGAGGCAACACGGGTGGGTTTTAGTCAGTAAAAGTCTGACACGCCCTCCTGCTCCACCCAGAGCAGGAGAAGTTATTTGATGATCTCCTGCCGAAAAAAAAAGCGTCAACAGTAGACGGTTTTATATTTATACTGTCAACTATTCGGCTGGATCTTTTGGCTTTATTTTCGATTGAATCCTCGATATAGCTTTCTGCTACTGTGCTGGACCTCGACCCTCTGTAGCGTTTCAGTTCTGTAAGATTAGCACCAGAATTTGCTAAAAGGGTGGCAGAGCTTCTACGGAAGGAATGTCCTGTGTACTATTCGGGATTTGATAGATTCAATAATGTGGCAATCTCTTTTGGCATCGCATCTATTTTATTGATTCCAATAGGTTGCCGAGTACATTTTCCGCCATGGTATTGTATGAAAAACCTGTCGGTTTTTCTATTAGTAGGCCGTAAAGCTTGATATTTTTCCAATATTTTTACGTAATCTTGTCGTATCACGTACGTTCTATATTTTGTTTTCGTATCAGTTAAAACGATCAGTAATAAATTTTCCAAGTGTTTTTGAATGTAGTTCATAGTTATCTTTAATAATTCACTACTGCGACAGGCCCCATTCATGCCAAAAATTAGCAGAACCTGTGAACAATAATTAAAAAAATATCTATTTACAGGAAAACTTTTAAAGTAAGTATAGTAGGTTTGTAGATAAATAGGTACTATAAGTACTTACTTTTACGGCCAGAATAACAGGTGGTCAGGCGCATCATTTAGAAAACGTTTAATGTTTTGGGAGGTTAGCACTCTAGATTTCTCTAGAATTATTACCCTCGGATAGTAGCTTTAAGTACGTCATTAACTTTGAGTAGTTTGAAATATCAATGTTGTGTTTGATTCTCACTGTGGCTTTTAGCATAGAATATATGCTCCTAACTCCTAAGTGTCGACGGCTTCTTAGTCTTGGAAATAGTTAAGAAATACGTACTCTGAGAAGGAATTGACGCCATTCGTAGTTTTCCAGTCGCAGAACAAATTGTATATTTTCAGGTACAACTCCCGAGATTTTGGCGGCAACAAATTATCTACTTTAATTGCTGCAGTCAGTGTCTCATTATCGTCACTAAGAACTAATTTTATTATAATTTATGTAATGAGATTTTCCAATAACCTAAAACAACCACGCTAACAGATAGAAAAGAACCTAAATTGGCGGGATTTTTTTTTTTAATTTACTTTTATAGCTCTATGGAATAGCTCTATTTAGCCAGCCAGTATGTACTTTCAGCACGTTTATTTATTTTTGTACATAATTCGTATATTCGTGCTTGTTCGAAATTCAAAATGTTTCTATTCACTCAGTGACTAAAAGATAGTTTTATTCACTGTTATCGATGGAATAAAATGCCCTTTTTCGAGTGGCAATGGTAAAAAACCCTTTTATCTTTCTCTTAGGAGCTTCACTCATTCGCTAAGATGGCTATATCAGCGCCGGCCGACGACGCGGCACTAAAAGCGGCGCTTGCGCACTACAGGGCCACCGGCTGCCGACTCGTTAATGACAAACATAAACGTAAGTTACTGTGTTTTAGGTAGGACACATCATCATTTCACCCGAAAGTCGTCCACTGCTGGACATAGGCCTTCCCCAGAACTCCAGAACCTTTCGGGCCCATTTGCCATCTGTTTGCGAGCAATTTGCTTTGCACACTGCCACTTAAGTTTGTTTCTCCTGCGGATCTCTTCATTTCTGATCCGATCACGTAGAGAAACTCCTAGCATAGCCCTCTCCAATGCCCTTTCGGTGACTTTTAGCCTTTTAATAAGGTCCATTGTGAATGACCACATTTCAGCGCCATATGTCATCACTGGTAAGCAACACACGCTGGTCAAAGACTTTAAAGTGTGTAGTATGATGTACGGTTAAAACGAATAAATTTTATGGTTTTTATGGTCTTTTCCTCAGTAAAAATTGCGATTTTAGTCATTTATTTGCCGCCGAAGCAAATTTTCCACCTTACGGATTTTGAGCCTGATATGTTAAGCCTTTTGCTCTTGTAATACCTAACATTATAATTATAATAAATCAATCATCAGAAGCTACGACAGAGTTGATTTTTTAACAACTTGTTACTAACAAATCTCGACCTACATAACGGGCCGATTTCAGCTCAATGTCCGATGTACAAGCCATCCGTTGTGAAGAAGCCGAAAGAACCCGAAGTGGACCCGAACGAGAAGCCGATTGACAACGAACCACTCGACCCACTGGCGCCGGAGAACCATCAACAGCTGAGTCTGTTGCTGTACAGCTTTAGCAACAAGTCTGCTAATGTACCCGACTTCTGCGTTAACCCGTGGCAAGTATTTATTTTGTAGCCCTTTGCTTTCGTAATAGCAGCTTGGAGTCTGGGATTGTGCCAGCATAATCAACGTATAAAGTTCCCACTGCTGGGATACAGGTCCCCTCTCTGTAAGAGGGAGTTGGCCATTATCTACCACACGGGCCCAGTGCGGGTTGGTGGATATCAGAGGACTTCGAATTTTTCGTTCAAGGACATCTCGGTTGCCTCACGATGTTTTGAGAGTAGTCGTCGCCTCCATCAGTTCGAACCTACGACCTACAACTTGAAAGTCGTGGCCGTTACCACTGGGCCACCACTTCTCCCACAAACTCGTCGCTTCCATGGCTGAACTTTTTGGGGCATAGAAGACAGGATAAAAGTTGGGACGTGGTCAGCGACACAGCTCCATATCTACACCCAGCTAGCGTCTTCCCACTTGGGTTCGGAGGCCGTTCAGAGACTTCCAAGTAGGCTACGGAAGGTTGTACCCTGCGGGAAGATGCTCCCCTGTTGGTTGGTATTGAGCAGTTGGAGAAAAATTACCCTACCATAGTTTACAACGGGCGTCGACCAAGTTTCCTAGTCGGAACGGTGCCGTTTTTAGTAAGTTGTGGCTGCTTTTGAGTCATTGCGTTGGTGGTTGTGCGCAGTGGCTGTGTAGATAGTTAGATAAATCGTTTATCTGGTGCACACAAAAGACAGCACAACATACAAAAGCACAATGAAATAATAACTAATTACATGAATATTACGAAATAGCTAAGTACGAGGTGCAATATACGTATATATACCTACATAATAATAATTTCGAAAGTTGGTGTCTTTGGATATGTATTGATTTTTTTTGTCACCGTCTTCCGAAATTAATGTAATTTATCACTTTGTAGTGTTTTTTCGGAAGTCGGTTGTTTCTTTTACCCCCACTCCAATTCGAAATTTCATCATCCTTGGGGTATTCTCAAAGCCAATCAAACCAAAACAATGCATATTTTTGCGATACCAGAAATCGCGGTTGATTTGCTGTATTTTTTTTAAGAGTTCCGTGGTCTGTCTCCAAAACTAATCATCAGATCTATATGAAATTTAAATGGGACCATTTCGGAATAAACCCCTTTCGAACAAAAAAAAAAAGAATTTTGCAAATCCGTCCATATATGAGGGCGTTATGCCCGAACATACATATTTTTTTAAATAAATATACCGAATTGATAACCTTTTTGAAGTCGGTTAAAAAAGAAGACATAATAGTGATGACACACTTTAAAATTCCAAAGAAATGTCAGTACGTGCTTGTCAGTGTGTAGTATCGGACGCCTGTTTGTGTTAAATGTAATGTTTATGATTAAAATGGCAACTAGCTCGCCTGTATCGTGGGACAAACATAACTGATGGAATGGGTTGTACTCACACTTCTGCCAACCCCTTTATGGGGAATACAAGGTTGATATTATGTTAAAAACATTTCGTTTTATTTCGTTTTCCAGGATAGTGACGATGGAGATGTACGGCCGGCACGACATATCCCTGGGTGCGTTTCTGGAGAAGTACTGCTTCAACGGAGACTACAAGTGTACTTCGCCGAACTGTAACGTGCCCATGAACCAACATGTGCGGAGGTACGTACTTAAGATTTGGTTAACTAAGAAAACGGTGAATGGTCACAATAACTGCTGTCCAGGGACAACGTGTCTTGACATCTTAGTGTCAAATACTGGTGAAAATTATAGTTGTAAATGAATATTAATAAAAAAGAAAAAAAGGGGTATCGTTTTACCCAGTAATTAAGTTGTGAAGGTCAGATAGGCAGTCGCTCCTTGTACATTACTGGTAGTCAGCTGCCTCCGGTTAGACTGGAAGCCTACCCTAACATAATTGGGGCAAGGCTAGGTAGATGATGACCGATGAAAATGATAGATTTTGGAACCACTTTCCTAGGAAACTCTAGCTTTACTAGCTGACCAACTCAGTTATTCCATGTTCAAATACTTGTTACCAAATTGTTATTTCCACTTAAACAAATACGAACTTATGGTAGTGTAAATAAAGTTGATTTCAGAATGAGTAGTACAGTCTAGTCTTTTATATCAGTGAAATTCTTCCGTTTATCAAGTCAGGACACACAGTACGTTAGGAAGTGACCGCACTGAACTGAATATTGCATTGAATACAATATTTAATTACTTTATAACAAAGATCAAAATAGCATACAGTCATCTTTGACCAATAACCAGTTGACCATAACCTTTTTAGTGGCCTAGACATTTTATGATGGACATTTTATTTTGTTTACTTGTCAGATTCTGCAAGGAGTGTTACCTAGGTATTTTTTTTGGGTGGGAAATCATCAAATAACTTCTCCCGCTCTGGGTGAAGCAGGAGGGCGTGTCAGACTTTTACTGACTAAAATCCACCCGTGTTCCCTCAGTTGCCTGTGTGCCAGGGGCCGCGGTATCTCTTTCGAACAACCCGCACCGTGTTAGCTAGGGTCACATTTATATTCGGTCCGTCATGTAAAGAAGTTGGCTAAATATCGTATTCTATAAGTGTACTCAAAATCGTGCCACGTTGGTTTAGTGGTTGCATGTTCAGGTGGATTTTGGATTTTATATCAAGAATATCTCATTAGTAGCCCGAAGTCAGGATTTGCGTCCGGTAGATGGCATTAGGCTCGCCCCCTATGAAATAGGACTTAAACATAACTGGTGAAATGTGGGTGTACTCGGGGAATACAAACGTGATGTTATGTGATGTAAATATATTTGTATTAATTCACATTTAGGTTCGTGCACGGAGACGTCTGTATCACTATAACGTGCAACACTATCGGACACAGCAACGTCGACAAAGTCAAGGAGGAACAGAGCAAACAGGTAAACACTTGCTTTCTTCAAATGATCTGTAATAATTATAATTCTTTATTTCACGAAAAGCCTTAAGGTGAATCTAGTTGTCACTTTTTCCATAAAAACTTCGGGAGTGTATTATTCCACTGTTCAACAACTTACAGACGTCAGCACATCAAGCTACCCGAAGCTGTCAAATTTCTTTAATAGATTTTCATCTTTATCACATAGGCATAAGGTTCATGTTCAATTGGGAAAATTTGTCAGTTTGGGGTAGCTTGATGTGCTGGCGTCTGTACATAAAAAAATAAACATGGTATGGTTTCGCGACCGTAACACGGTATGTATTTACAGATAACTATTTCATAAAAAAGTCATTAATTGGAAATAAATTAGTGATGTACCGACTAGCCGCCGATTTGTCGGTGATCAGTCGGCTAAAAACGCCGACTAGTCGGCTCATTCTTTACTCCTATTTAATATGCTCAAAAAATTAAAAGACGATGATTGAAATGAAATAGAAATGTTTACTGTTCTTATGTTTATTATAGAATCAGTTTTACAGTTTACTTTCAGTATAATCTAGAATAGGATAAGAAGAAAGGCCGGCTCGCACGTAAACAATGATAGAATAAATGGAAAGTAAACAAAAACATGTTCCTACTAATCCGCCTGCTTGCCGGGCGCCGAAAGCGTAGTCACGAACATTACCGATGTCACCCGAACTCAACCGAAAGCTATGATCGGCTTGGCCGACTAGCAGTCGGCCCATCTCTAAAATAAATGAACTAAGAGGGTTGTATTGATCATATTAATAATTATATAAAGCCATATATTTTACGGTCGCTCATCACACACACACTCACTCACGCGGTTGTTCATCACACAGCCTGACAATGACCTGCAAATTGCAATAAATCCTGGAGCTTTCATCTCAAACAATATCCTTATAACTAAATACATAAAAGGCCTAATACATAGGTTTAATACAATGACTAGCCTGCTGATGTGAGCGACGCTGAGTTTGGCTGCCGTGGCCGGAATTCGATCTGGACGTCTATTATGAATAAGTTTGTACCAGTCATACAGTAGTGACGTGCGTGCAGGTGATGTTCTGGTCGCGCTGCGAGGCGTGCGGCGCCAGCGGCGCGGCGCGGCGCGTGTCGCGCGCGGCGCTGGCGCTGTCGCTGGCCACGTACGTGCGCGCGCGCATCGCCGCGCCGCGCTACGTGCGCGCGCACACGTGCCCGCACGCGCTGCACGCGCACGCGCACGCCTTCGTGCACCAGCTCACCACCGCTTGCTTCAGGTACCGTGTATTACTCTATTGTGGGCAGTTTTTGAACAACGATCGGAACAACAAGACATTTTGAACGCACTGAATAGCGCTACTGTGAGTTAAAAATCCAACACTATGTTTTATTGACGCCCTAGGATGCTCTCTGTTCGATTCTCAATGCTCGGCTCAACACCGAATTGAAAATCGAGAGCATGATAAAAATTGTCGCTTTAAAAATCGCCCGTCTGTATCTGAGCTAAGAGAATATAACTACAATCACAACTTACCCAGAATACTTCTTCTAGAATACTTTTACAACTTCCTAGATATAGGAAAAGTTTTTATTCAGTGCCCAAACTGTAACCATGCATTCAGCATATATCATTCTAGACCCCCCAGCGCAGAAATTTTTCATCGATTGTACAAAACAAAAATCAGCTGTTTCATAGACAAGTGCAATACTCACGCAATCAAAATGTATGGAACAGCTGATTTTTTTTATTTGTATATAAAAATACAAAAAGGAGCCTCAATCCCACAGGTACAGCAAGATAACACCCTACGAGATACAGCTGCCTCCCGACATGATATCTATAAAGTACGACACCAAACAAATGCGGGACACGCTCATATCTCAGCTCAATGAACTGGTACAAAAAGGTATGGTCCCTATAACTAAACCATTCAGCCAAAAATCTTAAATTCATTCATTCATTCACTCAAAGCACAGCTTAAGCCATTGGGTCTGAGCGGTTTTGATGAGCGGAACGCGTTCAGTTTCAGTAGTGAAATTCGCCCTTAGTATGACTGGTTATCAGACTTTCCCGCTTCTGAATACCCATAACGCATGACAGCCGGGCCCAAGGTTCAGAAAAAAATAGAATATGATGTAATAAACTTCTCAGGGCACGAGATATTCAGCGGCCTCTCAGACGGCGATGCGGAGAAAGACTACCAAGCGTTCAAACTGCACATGGAGCAAATACATCTGGCGCTCACGTCGGCTAGTCTGCACGAGCACAACACTACGGCTGGTAAGCGAATATACACCTTAACTCTTTTAAAAGAGAGATCTTATTGCTTTTGTAGTCTTCTATACTATAACAAGCTTTAAACCGCCTGCACGGTTCTCTACTCGTACTCCTTTTGGTTGATTTAAAAGATTGTCCATAGAGTTTCTTGCCCGTGCTTCTCCATAAGAACATACTACGCTTTGGAATGGGCAACTAGCTTAATTTTTCTGACTCGTTGAAAAGTCCCTTTTGTGTTTTCGGGTTCCGTAATGTAACTCCGTAAAGCTAGAAAAAGTTAAATTTAAGAAACTTTAGAAAGAGACTGCCAGGTATGAGTGACAGAGACGACATTCTACGAAGTCGAACTTTTTTCTAAAACTTATAATCAGTTTATAACGTTAAAAACCACAACATTTTTATTTAATCGATTAGTGCCATAAAAATGCATTAAAATTTTCAAATTTCGCGCGTTCTTTGACGAAAACGCTGGACGCAGTGGACGCCATATTGTACTGTGGGTATGACGTCATTTGACCGTATGCCGTACAAATACGCTGATATTTTATAAGATAATTGTTTATAATTTAAAAAAAAATCTACCTATCGTTGGTTTGCTATTCCTGAATGCAAAATATTATTTAAATAAAAAAATACTTTGGTTACGAAAATAATAAAAGTACAAAGTTGCTCAGTTGACATGCCGTATGACAAAAACCGTGTTCAAAAACAGATAAAAAAAACTGAAATCTTTAAACTGTATTTTAAAATTTATTTTGTTACTTCATGTACTACGACGAACATTTTCCGAACGCATTTTGCCTAAGCTATCTCAATAATATATTTTTAGATTATTATATTTATTCTCTTAGAGAGTAAAATACCCTATTGCACAAAGTAAATTGCCTGGCTGGGTTTTGAACCCACGATATTTACGGCCAGGCACTGTAATATGATGCTAATTGTTCCAGCCGTGGTGCGTAATCTGTGGAGCGTCTCGGATCGTATCATCTCTGGAGAGAAGATGCTGCGAGACGCGCAGGACAAGTGGTCCAGTCCACCTGCTAAGACCAAGTCACAGCCGGAAAATGCAGGTAACAAGTCACAATGAAATTAACAAATAATGATTTAATTGTAGAATAGAATAGATTTTTTTTATTTCAGACAACGGCAACGTCCATAGGGTTAGTAACAATTTTGCTTATCCTCTAGTGTAAGTACAGATACAGTTTACAAGCAATAAAAAAGCAATAAATAAAATTAAAATTCATCGGGGAATCCCACCGATCTGCAAATACATTATACCAGCCTATGATTGTCCCCACGCAGGGCAAAGGATCAGCACTCATGCCTTATCTGTATGAGAAGACTCATACAGATAAAGCATCACCATGCGTGCTCAAGACGGGTTGGCAATTATAAAGCATTAATTCAATCAATCAATCATTTATTCTTTCATTCCTTACACTCATGTATTCTGTTTGTTTTTATCTCACGTAGCATTAACAATCAAAAAATTATTAATAAGTGGATAATCTTGCTAGCAGTAGTGTTTTGTTTTAGTAAGATATTATGTAATGTACATTTAATTGTATTTCTGTTTTTTATCCCGAAAAAAAAGTTATATTTAGTGTATGTGTGAGTCCAGGTTTTCTTATGATGTCTTCCTTCACCGATGTCAGTAACGCCCAAGATGATCAACTTAGAAAGAACATCTGAATAGAAAAAGCCACATTGGTCTTGCCCAGATTTGAACCCACAGCCACAAATGATCAAATACCTACTTTTATTTAAATTAACGATGACCTTGTGAAGGCCGCAACAATCCGCTGGTTGCGGGAACCGGTCGAAGTGGAGGGGCTTGGGGAGGCCTATGTCCAGCAGTGGACGTCTTTCGGCTGAAATTATGATGATGATTAAATTTTATGTTCAGATGTTGCATTTCACGAATGTGCGTCTATCAATTCAATTTACACTCTATTACAATGGCATAGAGTCCCATGACGCTGAATTGCATTATCTATTTTTAATTGCAGTCGAAGAGAAATCTGATTTGGAGGATTCTTCTGGTGATGATGGCAGTAAAGAAAACTCAGGTATTTTTTTAAATCTTATTACAAACTTTTATATTTGTCACGAATGTAAATTACTATTTGTCACAAATAAAAAAAAAACTAATTAATTTCTAAGAACTTTCTAATAAGCTCTTAGAAATCCCGTTTTAAATATACCCGTACGTTTTTTGACCGCAATTACCACGAGTCTTGACGTTTAATTTGTTTGATAACAATATAATTTAAAAAAAGAGTCCATGGAGTTTCTTGCCCGTTCTTCTCCATAGTAATTACGTTTTGGAATGGGCAACTAGCTTCCATATTTTTGAGTGATCGAGTCCTTGATCAGTACAAAAACGCCTGTAAATGGTTTAATTCAACTGAATGCTTTGAGTTAAATGTATGTTTTAGGTACAACATACGTGTTCACCGCAGAAAATAACAAGGATTCGGAGAAGGAACATCCATCAGGTGCATAATTATTTACTTTGTATATAAAATGAGATATATTTTTGTTCGAATCTGACCTTAATGTATTAAAAATATGTCCGAAGATTCAAGACTCCGGTAATTTGCAATACACAAACAACATAAAAATAAACTTTTTTCGGCCAAAGAATCAGGATTGCCATACAACGTGGCAATGCTGCCAGCCTTTTGGACACTTTTCCCGTTGACAACGATGTGGACGAACTTTTTGATGGCTTATGATTATTTTCTTTTTAAATACTTCTACATATTATGGTTTTAAGACCAGTAGTTATTAAATTATGTCAATATACATAAAAAATATTTAATTCAGGCATAACCCATATTACATTAATTTCACAATACAGCAACGAAATATATCATCACAATGAAATCGTTTAATTCAGTAGGCACAGAAGAAGACGAGGAGAAAGGTGATAAAAAGACAGTTCGCCAGATATTATCTCAGCTGCTGTCTAACAACCAGCCAGCCAACCAGGTAAATGCAAATGTAGAATTGGTAACTTTATACAAAGGTAACCGACATAGCCCGAAGAATTGCCAAACTTAAGTGGCAGTGGGCAGGGCACATTGCTCGCAGAATAGATGGCCGATGGGGCCGGAAGGTTCTGGAGTGGCGACCACGTACCGGAAGACGTAGAGTGGGAAGGCCTCCCACAAGGTGGACCGATGACCTTGTGAAGGCCGCGGGAATCCGCTGGACGTGGGAAGCACAAGACCGGTCGAAGTGGAGGAGCCTGGGGGAGGCCTATGTGCAGCAATGGACGTCTTTCGGCTGAAATGATGATGATGATCATGATACAAAGTTTAAATTGAAATAGCTATAGTATTTCTATCTCACGAAGCGAACCTGGAACCAAGTGTAAAGCGCACGCGCTGTGAATGTGTGGGTGAAGTCGAATAGCGTGAGCACGTGACAAACAGGCACATTTCTAATTTCGCCATCGTCTCGGACGGTACCCAGAGCAGGTACGCTTACACACACATTCACAGCGTGTTTGTACACTTGGTTCCCACTAGCAAAGCGCGCGTCGGTTTATGAGATAGAAATACTGTAAAAAGGGACTAAATAGTCCTCCAGACCGTGTTTGGGCCATGGCGGCCAATCTTAACGGAGACTAGCCTTCGGCGCGGGAGATATTATAGTTCACAAGTCCCATCGGACAATGAGAGTAACGGAAGAGCGAGTGCACCTGCGTGCCATGTACTTTATCGCTAAAATCAATATTTTCAACAGACATACATAGATGTTAGTGTTGTATCGACTGCTGCGTGTTCCCAGAGCGGCATCATCCTGTGCGGCGGCGTGGTGCCGGTGGTGGTGCTGGCGGGCGAGCTGGGCTCCGTCATCGCCGCCACGCTCGCCTCCGTCACCTACCGGCGCACGCGCACGCACGCGCGGCACAGGTACGGGCACACGCACGCGCACGGAATATGTACTATGTAGTTGTTAATGAAATAAATTAAGCATATATTTTTTATTTTTATTTAATGAAATTTTTAATGGGGCTCTGCTCACAATAACTAGGTAGGCCCGTAACTTACATGCATGTTATTGGGCTTCGCCAACAGAAATAAAGTAATATAGACCAAATAAATGATTGAATTTCAAATTCAACTACTGCTAGTTGGTCAACAAAAAAATCTATTATATAACCGTTCAAACGTTTATTACTGTCGCACCCATGATGTGACGTCATTATCTACGATACTGCTTTGATGACTTCTTTTTTTGGCCCCAAATCTTAAATATCAGTTAATGTTTTGTGCTTTACTCAAGCAAATATCAGTACAGTAACATTAAAAAACAGTTTATTAAATTAATTTTATTACCATTTTTTAAGCACACAATCAGAGCAGGAAGAAAATGAGAACACAAACTCAACGGGAAAGGACAAGATAGATGGAGACAAGTCCAAACTAGCCAAGTCCAATGACCACGTGGAAGTACTGCTCAAGGTATGTTTGTGTGATAATATCAGCAAAAAGAAGTATGTAAGAAAATCACGTCGACCATGCTGTCGAAAAATATTAGCCATTCTAAAATCAACTTAATTTGAACTGGTTTAAGTTGATATTTGTTTACTCCGTATCTTTAGTAAAAAGGTATGGGCAAATTTAGATTTTCGCAAAAACTTGTAAGTACCTTAATTTAAATATTTTTTTTATTAAATCTTTTCAAAGTACTCTCCACTAGCCTTTATACAAAGTTTCATGCGTCTGAACCAGTTTTCAAAACACTTTTTCCAGTCCGCCGCAGACACCTCGTTTACAGTCTGCTCGAACGCTGACAGCGCATCTTCCGACGACGAAAATTGTATCCCTTTGAGCTGATTTTTTATTTTCGGGAATAAAAAGAAGTCGCACGGTGCTAGGTCAGGGCCGTAAGTAGGGTGACCCACGAGTTTGACCGGCGTAGCCCGCAGAGCCCTGTGTTTGGTCGCTTGATGCTCACAACAGAGAAAACTTCTGCCAAGCGTTTGATAGTATACCATTCAGCGTTGATGCTTCTTTGGTTCCGTAAAGGAATTGACACCAAGGAGCCAGTCAAATTGAAAAAGCTCGCGGGATCAAAATCTTCCTCTCGCTTCTAGATCGCTTCACTTTGGTAGGCGTTGATTCGTTTTGAAACACCCAAACCGTCGACTGGCGCTTCGTATCTGGATCGTATTGATAAGTCTAAGCCTCATCACCTATAGTGATGTCGTGAACACAGCCTGCTTCAAATTTGTTTATCATATCACGGCACCATTCAACCCGGATCTGCTTCTAAGCATCGGTGAGGTTGTGCGGCACCCGGCATGAAACTATCCTCCTCACGAGAAGACGCACGTGTAGAATTTCGTGAAGGCTTCCCGATCCAACCTGCAGGATATGCTGAATCTCTTGATACGTAACTCGCCTATTGTCATGGATTACATTTTTCACTGCTAGCACGTTTTCTTCCGTAACAGCCGTCAAAGGGCAACCACATCTTTCTTCATCCCCCAAAGTTAGTCGACCGCGCTTGAATTCGTTATACCGGTTGCCTTAGAAGGGCCTTCATCCATGAATGCCATTTAAAGTCTATCGTACGATTCGTCCGGTTTCAAGCGACACTTGAAATCGTAAAAAATCATAGGGCGAAAATATTCCCGGCGCAGATCCATTTTTTTATGAGACACGAAAATTTTAATTAGCTCGTAATCAATGTGGAGGGAAATTTTGAAATTGGAACGTACTTAATTTTACTAACAAAATCATATTTTCAAAATAGATTATAACTGGCCAGTCTCTCATACATAAAAACTTTTTTTCGCAATACTTTCTGAGTGGCCCGGTAATATTTGACCCAACTGCGCCACAGCACAGATAAGGTTATGTTTTCCATGAGTATTATTTATCTTTGTATGTGGAATTCTTTGTACCCTGATAGCATCCTAACGACTAGATGGATTTAAATACATCAGTTGTCTATGGACAATATATTCAATTTGTTTTTGTAATGTGCGTGTTGATGTTCAGGATAAACAGATTTGTTTCTTTTTGTGCCCCGTGCGCAGGACGGGCTGGTGTGCCGCGTGTACTACGCGTCGCAGTTCCAGCGCCTGCGCCACCTGTTGCTGTGCCCGCTCAGCGGCGCCGGCGCAGGCGCGTGTGGCTGCTACGACGACAAGGACAGGACCGATAGTACGACACCTGCCATACCGCATTTCATGGCAATGATATCCATCATTATTTTCTTGCCCATATCCCAATTTATTTCGGGTCGGCGCAACATACAAATTGAATAAAAAAAAAACGAAAAAATCCGTCTGTCAATCTGATGCGGTTTTGGTTACTGGTACCAGCAGTGGTCCTAATATTTAGGTAATGGGGCACATATTATAGATGAATTTGATTATTCCCATAAGTATCTTTAAAGCCGTACCGAGGACTTTGTGAAATATTTGCTGCTTCGTTATTATTTAACATTTAGTTATGCAATTATTATAATAGATATTTAAGAATACACTCTATAAAAAAAACTTTAGAAATACCATTACTTGCAGTTTCCTTTGTAGAAAAAAATCAAGTTATGTCGAAAAAAAATCCCTAAGTAAATACTTCACGGCAGGTCATCAGTTTTTTTATAATAACAAAATTACATGTTTTCTATAACGCATAGATTTTACATTTTCAAAATGTGTAGGTATGTGTTTTAATAATACGAAGGAAATACCTAAATCGTGCGAACCGTCCATTCTAGCCGGGGCCGCTACGCTTAAATTAGCGCCAGAAGCTTGGTGCGCTCTTAAGAGCGTTTATTCTGAAAGTTGGCAAAATCGCAAATAGCTGTCAAATATTTACCTGTTTTTATTAATTTGTTATTATTACTATAAGGAAGAATGCAATATATTAATAATTATTGCAATTATAACACTAAATTTGATGTTGTAATCGTTTTAGGTGTAAAAAGGGCATTTGGAAAGTTTCCAATTTCTTTTTTACATCTGAAACTGCATATTCGGTGTTAAGATATTAATTATTGCATTACATAATCAATATTTTAGGTGACTAGTTAGTGATGTTTCATATTTCCATACATTACTGTATATTACTATACAAATTAATCAAAACAGTGAAATATTTGACAGCTATTTGCGACGTTGCCCATTTTCAGAATAAAGGTTCTTATCCAATCTAGATATTACAGTTAAAAAAACTTGTAGGTACCAATAAGGTTATAATATCTCTGTGGAATGCGCTCCCCCTGGAAATGAGGTTGGCAACCAACCGGTTATACTTTAAAGTGAAAGTTCGCGAGCACACTCAAAAGAAGCTAGCAGTATCTTCACAACGTTAATGTTTTTCCATTGCTTGTCTTAATATGTGTATATTTTCTTATATTTGAATAAATATTATTACACGACTTGCGTGATAGCCACCACCTTACCACTGTTTGTCTCTGCATCACCCAAAGGTCGACTGGTAGAAAATACCTTTGGCATTAAGTCCGCCTCTGTACATTTCTGTGCGTGAAGTATTAAATACATAAATAAATAAGGTGCCCCCCGCAGGCCTGTGTGAGATAGAGGAGGGCTTCATCCGCTCGCTGGCACACTGCGTGCCCTGGGCGGCCCGCGGGGGGAAGTCTGGCTCGACTTTCTGCAAGACTAAAGGTAAATTATTCATCTTTTTCGCTTTCCCGTCACATTTAAAAAATGTTCAGTTAAGGAAAATAACTGACACTCTTCATTAATTTGCTGTGTTATAGCCATTTCATAAAACTGTCAAAGAATACAAAAATAGAATAGAATAAAATAATAATAGAATAGTTTTTAATTGAATATACAGACAATTTGTAGTTGTAGGCAATTTGGTTAACAAGTAATTTCCCTGACTTACTGACACTGACTACAGTCAAAGGTATATCTATAAATGTATACAGAACCTTGGCATAGTTATTATTAAAAGCTGTAATTAAGCTAAATATATCTTACGAGAAATGTTATATTTGCTTATAATTGACCTGTGTGATGAAAGTGGGCCTCAGTATTTAAAAACTCATAAAGGAAAACATTATTTTTAAGAGAGTTTTATAAAATGTTGGTGGCCCAGTGGCAATGGCCCAACTAACGAGTTGTAGGTCTTGGTTTCAAACCTAAGCTGGCTGTTTGCTTTGTGTAATTTATTTCATCACCACTGCTCTCAAAAAGGTGAAGTCACATAGTGAGGAAACCGGTATGTCCTAGAACCAAAATACCGAAGACATGTGACATCTATCAACCTACACTGGCTCCGCTTGGTGTGTTACAGCTCACCTCCTGTGATCGAGAGGAGGCCTGTGTCCCAGCAGTGGGCATAAAATAGGATGAACCTATGCTAATAAAATGTATTTAATTTATAAACAGATGACAGATACGTGTTGAAAGAGATGACGAAGCCTGAATGGCAGCAGTTTTTGGATTTCGCACCGCACTACTTTGGATACGTCACAAACTGCAAACAGAACAAACTACCTAGCTTATTGGGTAAGTCCATTATTAATCATTCATCGTCATTAGCAGTCTTGGAATTTAGAACACTAAATTCGTGGTTAATAGGGTATTTTACTCTATACGAGAAAAAATCTAAAAATATATTATTGAGATAGTTTAGGTAAAATGCAGTCGGAAAATGTTAGTTTTAGTTCATGAAACAACAAAATAAATTTTAAAATACAATTTAAAGATTTCAGTTTTTTTATGTTTATAACACCATGAAATAGTCGCCATGTTATTTCGTCATATGGCATGTCAACTGAGCAACTTTGTACTTTTATTATTTTCGTAACCAAAGTAATTTTTATTTAAATAATATTTTGCATTCAGGAACAGTAAACCAACGCTAAGTAGTAAAATAACTATTTTTTTTTATTATAAACAATTGTCATACAAAATATCAGCGCATTTGTTTTTAGCAAACTGACGTCATACCCACAGAGCAATATGGCGTCTACTGCGTCCAGCGTTTTTGACAGATTACGCGCGAAATTTGAAAATGTAAAATTTAAATACGTTTTTATGGCACTAATCGATTAAATAAAAATATTGTGTTTTTTTAGTGGTTTACTCGTATTAGCACTCTAGAATCGAATTAAGACACTTTTCAAAAATGAGTGTAATACCCTATTACATTGCTCTTCTACTACGTAGGACATTCATGACATCGGTGATGGAAAACATTGTGGGCCATTCTGAACCTCAACTCAATTTATTTATTCAGTAACCATTACAGTTCGTTTTAGTCTTCCGTTTGGTCCAAACCCACATTAACTCACTCAATCATCACACACCCACACCATACACGTACATTACATTAAACACGTTTAAATTTAATACACCAAAGTTTATCTCATAACTTTATATGAATTTATTGTTTGAGAATAACATTAGATTATTGTCAGCGTAGAAATCTTACCAACCGACGTTACGTATGTGCCTATCTACTATGTTCCAATAATGTGACGAAGGAGATTAGTCTCCATGACACGGGGAATCCTAGTGTTATTTGAATTTGTACTGCTCGCTTGAACAATAAAGACTTTATTATTTTAGCCGAAATCGCCAACTCGTCTTGAGCAAGCGTGTTGCTTGGGCCTTATCTGTATGAGAAGAAGCTTGTGCCTTGCAGGGGGGCAATAATAGGCTGGTATTATATCAGTCCCATGTGCTCCGCAGCGCGCATCCTGGGCGTGTACAGCGTGGGCGGCGCGGGCAACGGCGTGCTGGTGATGGAGAACGTGTGGTACGGGTGCGCGCGCGCCACGCGCTTCGACCTCAAGGGCTCCTCGCGCCACCGCCTCACGCCCGACACCACGCCGCTGGCCGTGCTCATGGACGAGAACCTGCTCAACTGTATGTATACACCTTTAAGGGCTATTTCGCCTGCTCATTGCACGATAACTAATGTCAATACCGCAGAATGACATTCAAGCGTCTTCTTTACACCATTCATTCTTCTGCCAATTTATTTAGGGTTGCCGCAACATTTTTTTTTCATATACTTCTCAATGGCATTTTGACAAATATTTACCAACGACGCCCCTCTGGCAAACATTCTGGCGTCAATACCATCTTTGAATGTGGAATAATATTCCGATCTTCATAAACTTCTAAATAGGAAAACATTCGCCGCTCCACAAAAATAATTATGCAAGTAGGTACTTGATTTTCGAAACTTTTATTTATTCTCTTCCTAGCATCCAATGAAACTGCAATTTGGCATAATATTTAACTGGTATGATGATGCAACCGGAGGGGGGCCATATTCTACTCCTCAACTTCACATTCCTCTTGACAAGTGACATACATCTGCCAAATTTCTTTGCTTGCTAGCTTAATCGAAAGCTAGGAAGTGCTGCTATATTATTAATAATCGTTGAACATACATAGAGGTGTTTCAGGAAACCCTTGAAGAGAGGCTTCTAAAATGTTCCTTTGTATTTACTGTGTACGGGCCACTCTGTATGTCTTTCCAGGGCGTCCCCCGGCGTTTCAATTTACATCTGTTCTATAAATTCCCTTTGTCAGTCGTTCCTCATAAAGCCCCCTTCAACATGTCCAAACAATTAAATTTTTATCACTTCATCTTCTTTTTAACCGTCACGTTGTCTATTCTTAAGAAAAAAAAGGTGCATAGCAACATGTAACTGTAAAACAGTCCAGCTCCGTCGGTTCTGGAGGTCTACTAACTCCCTAAGCAGGAAATCCGTAGTTTCTGCCGAAGTTACGGGCGACTCGTCTTACGTATCACCTTCGGACATAACATTAGTATGGGATCTGCCTTATGAACGAATGATACCACAATGTGACAGCTCTCCGTCCTCCCGCAGTGTTTTTACCAGTCCGAAAAAGTTCATTAATCGGGAGTAGGGTTCACACTGAAGTTATGAATTACTTTCGGACGGGCCCATATTTTGTCGTCAGAGTTAGAGAGTAGGCTCCGAGGGGGGCCTACTCTCTAACTCTGTTTCTTGCTTATGATACTGTGACAAAAGAACGTGTTTTCTCCCGTGCAGTGCGCTGGGAGAGCCCGCTGTACGTGCAGTCGCACACGGCCAGCGTGCTGTTCGCGGCCGTGGAGCGCGACACTAACTTCCTGACGTCACACACTGTCATGGACTACTCGCTGCTACTGGGCGTCGAAGACAACACGCTCGTGCTTGGAATTATTGGTGAGACCTTACGTGCTAACACCTCTTAATAGATAAATAAAAAGCCTTAACTCAGCTTTTACTTTTTTTATATTGTTACATTTTTTTTATGTCTCTACAAGTGAACCCATAAAGCAGTTTTATTTTAATCTTACTTCAGTTTGGACAAGATATAGAGCAGCAGATATAGAGAAGCTATGCATCCTATAATATAGCAAAAAAATATGTTTTTGATAGTTAACGATAATATAAATAAACACGAATAATACCTCAAGTAACTACACGACCTGCGGTAGATAACGCCAAAAAGTGTTTAGATACTACCCATTACGTCTGTGGAGTTTTCGTAGCTTATTTAATCTGACCTAAATAATCCCAACTCTCTACAGATTACATCCGCACGTTCACTTGGGACAAGAAATTGGAACACCTGGTGAAGAAGAATCTCGGCTCGGGCCAGCCCACAGTGGTGTCACCAGAACAGTACAAGTCCCGGTTCTGTAGCGCTACCAAGAAGTACTTCCTGCAGTGCCCCGCGCACTGGGACCATCTGTACAACACTATACATGGGTAACATCACGCCCAAGCTCCCCGAAAGGCTAAACAGAGGTGACACAACCACATTTAGCCACTTATGCGCGAAACGGGGACTATCAAAGCCCGAATCCTGACTCCGGGATGATATTGAGAAATTCCTAATGGGAACTATAACACTGTCAGATCTGAGGATCGAATTCAGAACAACATTGAGGTCAGGGTTGTATGGGTAAAGGTCGGAATAGACCAGACGAGCAAATGCATACGCTACCCCCATTCTACCAAATTCTCTTTGTGTTAACAGAGATGGAGCTTTCTTCCGTTGATTTATCCGTGCTTAGCGTGTCATGAATATAAGCAAAGAATTCACTCGCTCAGAAACTCGCTCCGGACATGATCAAACGCAATTTTTATACTCGTAACTAGATTGTTCTGGGAATAATCTTAGCTAAGTGAAACAGTTAAAAGCTTCAGCACTATACGATGTATAATTTATGTTGGTGAAGTTCTAACGACACGCACTGTTTTCAATTTCAATTCAAATCTATCTACTGAAGACCACGGAAAATCACAACTTTGATCTGCACAGGTTTGGAAAACAATTGTAAAACGAAATGTGGCGAAAGGAGAGTTGTTCAAACCCGTGGGAGGGCGAAAATTGTGTTAACATAGCCTGTTATAATCAGGCGCAGTCCGAGTGGGGGGGTCCTAGGGTCATGATCAAGCCAGATCAAAGCCGTAAACGTAAACCTCCTTCAAATGGTATTTTTTCGAAAATATTATACATTTTCTTATCAATATGTACCTAGTCTTTGTCTGTGACCCCCCCCCCCGTATTTGGCTGCGACCGCGCCTGGTTATAATTAGGGTCAGTTCAGACAGAACCGAAAAGTGCCAGAGCAATTTACTGGTTCCATTGAAAAGAGGACCCTATTACCAAAGCCCATAGTAGAAAATTTTATGAACATACAGTCGGCTCGGCTTTTCAATGGGGTCAATAAATTGCTGAGGCATTTCTCCGTTCTACCTATACTTACCCTTAGTTAACTTAGGAGCCTATCCAGCCGATCTGTTCTGTAAAAATCTCACCGTGACAACTGAGGTGAGGATAACAGTCCATAGTGTCAATCCTTAGCATCTGCAGTGCGATTCTGTAAAAGTCTCACCGTGAAAACTTGGTTGAAGCGAGTTTAAAGTGAGTCAGGCGTCAGGTGGGATGACAGTTCATTTTTATTTCACTGCACCTTATTACGGTGGTACATTTACAGAAAAGACCGGCAGGTTAAATGACAGTTCACTTCATTTGAAATAAGATTAGTTAAACCTTTTTTACAGTCAGTTCAACCGATTCTGACTTCTATACCGTAAGCATACGGATGGCATTAAACGCAAAAAAGTAGTTACAATACCAACTGTTTACTGCAGCTACCATTTGTCATGCCACTTAAGCAATAGAAGTCAAAATCGGTTGATCGGACTGAAAAAAGGTTTAGTTAAATGTCTAATCTTATTTCAAACTAGCTTTTGCCCGCGACTTCATACGCGTGGACTTTAGAATCAAGTAGATAATTATTTTTTTTGATAATATATAGCCTATTTTTTAAGTTAGACCTCTCGGAATACATCATTGAAAACTGCATTCAATTCCATGCAGTGGTTTTTGCGTGATGCGGTAACAAACATACAGACAGACAAAAATTCTAAAAACCGTTGTTTTGGCTTCTGTTGCTTTAATAAAGACCTCCCATACTATTTTTTCTTCAATATCTTTAATGTACAGACATCGGCCTGTTACAATTTTATTATATGTATAGATGGAGTATAGGTTTTCACGGTGAGATTTTGTTGCTGCTCGTAGCAGACGTACTAGGAACCAGCCAAAACATGTCCTGCCGCACGCGCAAGCGACATAACGCGCGAATACGCTTGCAGTAGCGCGTATAACGCCCTGTCTATACAAACACTAAGCCTTTGAACCCACGTGCTTTTATACGACGACTTTTATCGCGTACTTGATTTTCAATGATTTAAATCCAAGCTTAAACTGTCAAGCCAGATATAGTAATAACCAAATTTATTCCGGGGATCGTTTAGTTACAAAAACTGACTCAAGACCAAAGTCTAAACTGTTAACTTTGTATTAAACTCGCACCAAATTTAAAATTAGTTTTGTAAGACCCATGAGACCCATGTCCTAATTGAAAGCGATCGTCGCGTTTTATATGAATGTGATTACTTGTTGTCGTACTCGAGTGATCAATCACGTTGAGTTTTGACGTCATTAATTCATAATCTATATAATAATACGTGAAGCAAAAACTTTGTACCTGTTTTTACGAAAATTATACGCGGAGGGAAAATAATTTTTCTATGCAGAAAGCTAACATTTTATATAATTCAAACTAAATTTTATTTAAAATAATTATGGTCGAATTTCGACCACTGGGCATCCACTGGTTCATCTAAATAAACTATCTCGTAACGCTCGCTTTTGGTTAGAACACGGGGTTTTTTTTTACGAGCTTTTTTTAAAGATGCCCCTAGAAACGCTTATTTCACTATGTTCAATTCGACACACCGGTGGCGTGAACTCACCACACTTTTGTAGCACGCTTCATGCCCACCAAAACCGTGTTAAATTTCGTTACTTTTGGCCTAGGGCGTCAAATTTTTCAGATTTTTTCAAAAAACCTAAAACGGGGGATTCCAAATAACGATTTAAGGAGGCAACTTGCGATTATACCCAGAATAGGAAATACGCCTTAGCATCGTAATCACATTTAATATAAATTCACTTCAGATATTATTATTCTTGATCTGATTTCTTTTTAATGTTAATGTACAACTAAAGTGCAAACTCACAATCAAAGATATTATTTAGCAAAATTTTATTGTAAGCCTATGCTTTATTTAGGATTTTAAGGAAATATTTAATCTTATTTTATACACCGCACATTCCATTATCATTGTTGAAGATTTATAATAAATTAGTTTGATTGAAAGTTTATTCTTTTATTTAATTACATCGTATACTTAGGACTATAAGGTTATAACGGCGCGTGGCCATAATTGAAACTAACACCGCCATCTAGCAAGCTTGTATCATTCTAAGGGTACATTCCGAATTATGGCATAATCGCTAACATCAATCATTTGCGTTCCGATTTAGTGATCACGATTATGACAGCTAATGTAATATAATGTACTGAATTACCTGGTAACAGGTTACGCGTCGATGTCCCTAACACCTGTACATAATTTATATGTAATGTAACGTAAAACGGAGCCGCGTAAGATCTGCTCATAAGTGCAAATGGTCCGTAACCAATTATGGGAGAATAAAATTGTTACACTCAACCGCACGACAATAGTATGAGTACCGATGACGTACGGATGACATTTGACAACAAAAACTTTAAAACCCCGGGCCGTTAATTGACAGCTGACATGTTTATGACCTTGCTCACAAAAAAGGTCCACTCAAGTTATTATTGCTTCTACCCACTTGAAGTAAACTGTTTTGGGTTCTTGAATAAACGGACCATAACATAAAATGTAAACAGTACTCGTATTACGTAGTACTTTAGTTATAAACAATGAAGATAACAGAGAATGGCTGAAAATGTGGTTGTTCCCGTGTTATGTCGATTTTTCATAAAACTACTATCTCAATTTGCTCGAAATTTTGGCGTTTACTTATTGAATAGACTAATAATCGAACAGCAGTATTTTTTGGAAATCCTACTTAACATTTTCATAATATTTACTACGACCGTTTTGGCACTGGAACATGCAATTTTTTTTTTAATAGTTATATCCCTCGATTGACAAACACATAGGGTTATTAATAGTTTAAGAGCTTTAGAAACCATAAAGATACACTCAATTCACTGTGAAACACTCAAAACAATCAAAATTCACATAACAATGACGACTTTGAGCAACGGTTTGTTTACGTAACATGTTTTGTCGAAATAAGTTTTTATGATGCTATTTGATGCAAATATTATCTAAAACGAAGTAATAACTACTTTTAAATGAATATTTATCTACTTAACGTTTTTATAAATAAAATTTACCCACAAAACCAGAGAGCATGACAAGAAAAACTGCTGATGACTAATAGGTTCGACACGTAACTTTCAACTTTTTTTTATGTTGCCTGAAAATATTTATGGTTTTGAATTAATCTTTAAAGCGTCTTTATTTTGTAGCAATAAGGACGGTATTCGTAATTCAAGTGACGCTGACGTGGTGTTAACTGTAAAAAGGTCATGGCAAAATAGATTGCGTAGCTCAAAGATTAAAAACAACATTTTAAAATAATGAATCACAGTTTAATGTACAATAACATTTGTCGAACAAGCACAAATTAGTTTTTAATTATTTAGAGAGTATCGGACTTTACACGAAACACATATATCTATAACTAAGATATGAAGTCATTTGAAGATGGCAGGAAGAACGTTCATACTGGTATCAAGCAATGTCTGTCTACAAAGTAAATTAATACAGCCTCAATGGCACACAAAAATATATGTATTTGTTCATATTTACAATTTTAGCGAAGGTTCCGTTAACATACCTCTAATAATATTAATCAAGTAGGTAATCGATTCAGAATACATTATTTTTCATAGCATTTGGGAATATAATTTTATACACATTAAAATTGTATTGAAAAGCCAATATTGCTACTTATTTTTTTAAAGAATCGTGCAATTAGCATACAGAAAAAAAATCATGACCCTGCTTAACTAAAATGATTGTACAATCTGGTTAGGTATGTTTGACTAATCTGGGAATAACAATCGGTAACTTTTACGTGCCTAGACATTATAACTACTGTGATATTGAACGACTGAATATAAATAAATAATATCTTACTCGTCAAATAGTTCTTCATTTATGTTGCAGCAACTACCCCTTTACTTTCACAGTATCATTCCCGGATTTACAAGTTTTTTTTTTTGTGTAAGTTCATCCTTTAGTTTTCGAGTAGTTCATACGACCACGGTCTAAAAAAGCCTCGTCACAATCACAATTTGCGATGTTGGAACTGAAATTCGCACACTCTGACCTGATCAGTGTAGTATTTTCAGCTATTCTCTCGAAGATTTTAATATATTCCCCTTTCGATACAGAATCCAGTTTAGCTAAAGTTAAGTAATGCAATTTCAATTTCGAATCTTATATGATTATTACTTGAGTTTTTGTTTCAAGATTCGATAATTTTTGTCTATTTAATAGGTACTCTAAACAGGTATAGTTTTCATTGCATTTAAGAACTTTTGATAAAAAATTGTTTCAAACTGTAGGCGATACGCGAAAACGAGATCTCCACTGATTGTCGGTCCAGATCTCGAATAGCTTATCTCGAGAACATACTTAGTACGCAAGATCTCGAAATTGCATAGTTACCCACCCGGCTGGTGAAATTGCACATCGCATATTAGAAAAACCAGGGTTTTTGGAGAGCCTTGTAATACTCTCGTTCTAAAGATCGATGTGACATAGAACGCGAGGTACTGTAGGTAAACAGTTTACGTACGGCACTCACAACAGGAAACGAATCATACAGGCGTGATATGTCGCTAATCATTCCAGAATATAGATTAATTTAATTCATAGTTTTAGTTTTTAAATGTTTTTCTTAGTATTCAATCATTTAGAAGCAACGTTTCATTTAAAAATGACTTGTTATACTTGGGATAATGTAATAGACTCTGTTGCTGACTGAACGTGTGGTTCACAGCTCTGGCGGGATCTCATGGCGATATGGAGAATGTGATTGTCGCAACCCAGTGTTGGGCACGCCACCATTGCGGCGGTAAGTCCCCTCTTTGAGGAGTGGCTTGAGAAACGGCACGGCGTCTTCACCTTCCGCCTGACGCAGGTCCTCACCGGACACGGTTATTTCGGGAGGTTCCTGTTTCGGATAAGGCGGGAGTAAACGCCCGGGTGTTTTCAATGCGTTGATCGCCCGGAGGACACGGTGGAGCATATGGTGTGGGTCTGCCTGGCTTGGGCGGAGCACCCCCGTGTCCTTGTGGAGGCAATTAGCGGCGGCGATCTCTCGCGTCCTGCCCTGGTCCAGGCCATGGTACGGAACGAGAGTGCATGGGTAGCCGTCACCTCTTTCTGCGAAGCAGTAATGCTCGCCAAGAAGGAGGCGGCGCACGTGAGGGAGAAGCAGTATATGCGCCCTCACGGCCCTAGTCGCCGCAGGAGACGCCCTGGGCATCGGGAATCCCAGGCTGATTCCCGGTCACCGTAGGCGCGGGCTTATGGATGGCGAGTAATGGGTAGCTCGCTGTCCGGTAAGGACCAAGCCCGGGTCGACGGCGCGTTCTGTTCCACGCGCGCCTCAAAGAGATGTCAGCATCAACCATTGGGGTCCGCAAAGGCAGATATCTGCCAGGGGTGCAGGTTGTTCAAAAAAGAAGATACCATGGCCCCTGGCACACAGGCAAATTAAGAAACACGGGTGGGTTTTGGTCAGTAAAAGTCTGACACGCCCTGCTACACCCAGAGCGGAAGAATTTATTTGATGATTTCCCACACTCAAAAAAAATAATAAAGAAAAACGTGTGGTTCAGCGACCAAGGAATTAATGAATATTCCGCAGAATATTATTTCAGATAAATCTAAAGCGCTTCGACCACTGTAGTATGAATTTAACCTTATTCCACCAATATGTATGTGCAGTGTGCATATATAGCTCTGGCCCAATTGAGGCCTGAGGCCCATCCCTTGCAGGACGAAATGCGGTCGCACCGATTTTTCAACTAACTAGTATAGAAGTGTTTAAACTGGCGCGAAAAGTCGCAAGATTTCTTATACTGAGCTCCTTTGACATTATAGATTGTTTTTTTTTTACAGTTTATGGTGTTTTATTGTCATGACAATGTACGCATTTTTATTAGAGGGTAGCGCGCAAAATTCAGATTTACGTTTTTTTTTGCAATTAGCAGGTCTGTGTCAGTCAATCTATAATTAATATTATAAAGAGTTTGTGAGGTTGTAGGGGGTAATCTGTGGATCTACTGAACCGATTATGAAAATTATTTTACCAATAGACAGCCAAGTTATTTGTAAAATAATTAATTGAAGGCGAAAGGTTAATGGTATCAATTTGCATTTAGGTTGTATATAAACT
This sequence comes from Antitype chi, assembly GCA_947359405.1. Lineage (NCBI taxonomy): Eukaryota > Metazoa > Arthropoda > Insecta > Lepidoptera > Noctuidae > Antitype > Antitype chi. The sequence goes on from OX375823.1 coordinate 2,801,709, forward strand.
ACGTTCTGGCTTCGGAAGCGTTCCCCTTTCACCCTGCAGAAATTTTTCGTCGGTTATACAAAAAAAAAACAGCTGTTCCATACATTTTGACCGCGTAGGTATTGCCCTTTTCTATGAAACAGCAGATTTGTTTTTTTTTATGAATTAATGTGTGTGTGTGTATGTGTGTACGAAAGAAAATTACTGAAAAAATTCATGAAATCGGTGGAAAAATAGAGAAGGTAAGTACACGATTTTGAAATTATTTGCTTTTCATCAGGTGTGCTCGAGGTCCAGAGCAGTCCCATTTAGTAATAAAAAATATTCTTATAATCCTTGTCGCACAGCGATTGTTGAACTGAATGGCGCAAAGTTACTATTGCGATTCCATGGTGTGAAGTCAGATGCTAATAGTGCTGTCTCTGTCTAGCATAGACTTTAAAACGTCAGCATTTTTTGACATAATTATTTAATCTTTTTTTTTACTGTAGCTTATGTCTTTTTTTGGGTTTCGACAAATCAAAAAAAAAAGCAGTCGAATTCCCTATAGCAGGACCTTGCCGTGAGAAACCTTTTTGCTGACATAAAGGGTGCAGTACAGTTCTCTGATCGACCGTTAATTTTATGAACAAAAATACTACAATTACAATACGGCCGCTGAATGGTCCGAACTTTGCACAGAATGCTCCCCCAATAACAAAATTCTCTTTAAAACGGTTGAGCGGAATGGTGCCGATCCATATGTCATGTTCGTGAACGGGCGCCGTCAGTAGGGACTAGGGACTTGTCATCTCTTAGCCACGGCTTATTTTAATATCTGTTTTTTGTTTTTATTGACGCTTTTGTCGTGCTCATCTTTCTCACACGAGCTCTTGCAACTAGCTTCAACTTAGACCGACCGCGACCCTTGACAATTCCAAAGTGTCTTGTAATTGGTTCATTTGAAATAAATGCTTTGATTTTGAGTTGATTTTTTAAAGAACCAAATGGTGACATAATGCGAGTGTGAGAGAGAGAGAGAGAACATGCGTGAGAGTTCGGGGAGCCACGTTCAGACTGTCAATGATTCATCGGCCATATTATAATATGCAAGATGGGTTCTAAAAACGATGTGAACAAATTTTCAGTACGCTAATTCTTCGCAGTCACAAGAAATGGCTAAATACATGGTGGCAGGGAAATCGACGAGCACACTGAAAACATGAATTCAGAAATATATCGTCGGTTATCAAAAAAAAGTTCGCTGTTTCATAGAAAAGTGTAATACCTACGTATTTAAAATGTGAATGTATGGAACAGCATTTTTTTTTAATTTATAAACTACTAATTGTTTCTGAAGTCATGGTTTCAGTGTTGCGCGGCGATGTCTCAGCCACCCTGTATAAAACAACTTACAGATAGAATGGAAGATGTTTAATACTATACACAGTTTTACTTCGATGATCAATTTATTTAATATTCATTTTGTATCCACGTTATATTCCGACTGGACTTTTAATACGGCTAGTATACATAATTAAATACAATAGATTTATTTGGAATTAGGTATTTTCTATATTTTAACAAAACATCACATCATCCATCACTGTCATCCGTGGATCTTTGACAGTCGTTACGGGTGGTCAGAAGCCCGAAAGTCTGACAACCAGTCCTACCAAGTGGTATCGTATTGCCCAGTAACTGGGTTGTAGAGGTAAGATAGGCAGTCGCTCCATGTAAAATACTGGTATCAGTTGCATCCGGTAAGACTTTAACATTGTTCGAAAGAGATACCGTCGCCCCTGGCACACAGGCAACTGAGGGAACACGGGTGGGTTTTAGTCAGTAAAAGTCTGACACGCCCTCCTGCTCCACCCAGAGCGGGAGAAGTATTTAATTTGACCCTAAAATGTTGTTTTCTTGTCGGCATCAGCCGACGGTGGCGTGTTGGGCACGATTTCAGTTGTTGGCTCATACCCGACGGTGGCGGTGAAAAGGTTAACCCTGACCCCAAAATAGTTGATGATAACATCAGCCTTGTTTCCCGAGGCAGAGATATTCTCACAGTACACCCACATTTCACCAGTTATGATTAAGTCCCAAGAATTAGGGGGCGCCTATTGCCATCAACCAGATAGAAAAACCCAATAACGCTGCCCGATTTGGGAGTCAGACCTAGGACCTCATGCTCACCGGCAGTGCTTACGACTGCTAAACCCAACGAGGTAGTCATTTTGTTCGGATATAACGATAAAACTAACAGACTGACGAACTTTTGAAAAGTGATTTCTAGTGAAAGTTGCTCTCTCAACCTTTCAAATCCTGGGTCCGAAGGTACAAAGACTTGTTAAAGCCTAAATCATATTGTGCCGTTGTAAAAAAGGGACGGCGCTATTCATCCTGTATAGCTCCATCTCTCTCTGACATTGGAACAACTATGGTTTTAACACATCACTATATTTTTCCTTTAAGGTAAAAGTGTTATAAACAATCGTGTATTTAAAAGCCAACCGCTAGCAACATATTGCCCGACCCGTGAATCTACATGGGCAATAAGTAAGAGGAAAGGAAGCCCAATATTACTTAAATAATAATTATTACAACCAACATATTATTGCTCCGACCTGCGTCACTTACCCCGTTAATAAATGCGCTGAAAGTTATACCAAAATTAAACCCCGGAAAATAACTACTGGATTTAAACTTTTCCGAGCATTTATTAATAAAGGGGTTTAAAGAATAGCCGACTTATCATAGCCTAAGGTTTGAATCTAATCGGAATATAACTTGACAATAATACACACGGAGGAAACAAATGGATTACTTTTTTGCTAAAAACACATTCAATTAACGCATTATTTAAGGGATCCGTAACGTAGCCCGCGAAGTTCAAAATTTCTCAGGATTTTTTACAAATTGTAACACTATTCTACGTTCTCTTGATCAAAATTCATTACGCAGCAACATTCACTGAAACCATCAATTTAGCACTGGAAATTATATTTGATGCAAATATGACTATTTCGTGAACGTACAACTACTTACAGCAAATATATTTTATTATTTGCTAAAGACGTAAAAAAAAAACAATTTCGGTCATCTTGATTTCATATATGATAGTCAACATACTCTCCGTTCACGATTTGATTCCCAAAAGTGAAAACAAAATGTGTGTATTTGGAAAAAATCACTTTTTGTAAAGCCCCACACTTATTTTGGGCTATCAGTTCAGACATTTTAATAGTACTAGTCATTCGGAAATCAAATTGATGTACACTTATAAAGTTGATATTCTTTTAAGCGGTAATAACATCTACACATGAGATTTGACAACTGAGGGGCAATTCTCGTAATTTTAAGAACGTTCACAGTCTGATCTCAGTCTCAATCTGTCAAAAATACCTCGAGTTTCCCTACATTTTTGACATTTGATTGTCGCTGAGATGAGACTGCGACTAGATTGTGAACGTTTTTAATTACGAGAATTGACCTTCTGATTTGCTAAACAGATATTTGATTTGACTCTTTAAAACAGTCGAAAAACGGCGTATCTATAATATTAGAAGTTTAACCACGACCCTATATCTCCAGTCATACGAATTCGGGTTTTATCAGGATTATTTTGAGGTGGATAATCATAGTACCTACACCTAGCTCTAGACAGTAACCTACATACACCACACCTATTCACTACCATTAGACATGCTTCCGTATCGAATCAAACATCAACCAATGTCATGCGCAGCGCAGGAGCATGCGCTGTTCACAAATTCAAAACCCCAAAAACTTTGTCAGTGTCAAACAAATAGACGACTGCTGTTCTTCCGATAGCTGTTTGCTGTCCAGAGAAGGAAAATCAGGCAGGTTATCGAAATGTGTAATTTTCAACACGTTAGCATGTCGAATGCTTGTGAATAGTTGTGCTGGTCTAAAATGTATCTTTGAATATAATTAAATAAAGTGGCTTTTCGTTTGCGTCTTTAGTTCTTCTAAATTACACAGCAGATTTTGATGCATTTTCACCATAATTAATGTGTATAATTCATTAATATTTAACTTAGATGAAGCACAGAAATATCTGTTTTTACGTGTTGCTACATCAAGCACGGGTCACTAGTTTAAGATAATGTAACTTTCTTAGTACTCTGACGACGAATAGTAATTGCGCCATTTTGCTGTGTTTCTATGCACATTATATGTTCGCTATGGTATTCCATTTGTTTCCTACCGTGCCGGTCCGTGGCTCATCCAGGGGAGGGGAGAAGTGCGGAGAGAAGGAAGGCGGGGAGGTTGGAATCAGTTCAGCATCATGTTGGGTCCAGATTCGTGCTTAATGTCTTCAGCTGCTCTAGTCCTGACAGGAGCTCTCTGTAACGCAGAAACATAAGTGTATTTCAATGTAGATATACTTAACTTGATTGAATTTAGAATCACAGATATTTTTCGTGTTTTCACAAACTTAAAGTTCAAATTTCATTGCAATATGAAGTGTTTGGGTCACTCAAAAATCAGCTTAGTCTACATAATGTCAAAGTAAATAGTTGAGACACTGGTTATGAATGCAAATTAGCTGAGATTCTGAAGCACAAGTAGGAACATCCGAACCTCTAACAATGCTCTCAATATTCGACAAAAAGTGAAATGTCACACGATTTTGAACCATGTGCAGTGGCATTTCAGCTATTACTGTCTACTAGACCAGCAATCGATTATGTCCTTACGAAAACGTTGGTTTTTATTTTTGACTGTCACATTAAACTGGTGTGTTGACGTGTTATACGTCGCAATTTGCTTTTGCAAAGGTCCTAAGTAAGTGTAGGTGTTGTCAAGGCCAAGTGGGGCTACTGACCGCAGCGAGGTCTCTGCGACCAGCGTGGCGCGGCGCAGGCCTGCGGCGGCGGCGCCCTGCAGGCCGCGCAGGGCGCGCGCCTCGTCCTGGGACGACGACAGCTCCTCCTGACGACACAGCTATACTTTACACACGGGGCAACAGGGTATTTGACTACCATCATAAATAAAAATGAACATTTTGAAGATGGTACTAATAAGAGTATTTGTGAAAAAAAAAACAGTTAAATGGTGGAATAATAGAGCAGTTACACGCTTTTGAAATTATTCTCGTATCCTTGTCACGCAAAACGGTCATCATCTTCTTTTTTTTTGGTTGGAAATCATCAAATAACTTCTCCCGCTCCGAGTGGAGCAGGAGGGCGTGTCAGACTTACTGACTAAAACCCACCCGTGTTCCTTCAGTTACCTGTGTGCATGGGGGCTCACGGTATCTCTTTCGAACAACCCGCACCCCTGGCAGGTTCTCCTACCCTTACCCCATTTTTTTTCATTCTGCGGCCAGATTCGGATTCAGCGCATCGAAATACTTCGGAAATAAATAGTCAGGTTTCTGAGTAAGAGTGTTCGTCTAATTTTGTCGGCCTGTGTAATTAGACAATAGGTACAGACGCCAGCACATCAAGCTATCCCAAACTGTCAAGTTTTCCCAATTGAACATGAACCTTAAGCTGAAGTTATAAAGTTGAAAATCTATCATAGAAATTTGACAGATTGGGGTAGCTGGATGTGCTGGCGTCTGTACCTAACCGTACGGCGATTGTATTGTAAATAACATTTTCCATCACACTTTCAAAACTTTTTCGGGAAAACATATAACATGGTATAATAATTATTGGAATCGATTCAATTACATACTTATTCTGAACAAACTATATTCAGGTTTCGCATAATTATACTAAAAATAATGTTGTATAAATATAGTTTGTGTCAAAAATTTATCCTATGACACTCGGAAATTAGACACATTACAGAAACTAGCTAGTCTTGCTTTAATGACAAATCGAGAATGGACTAACCTTCAATTTCTTAATTTGATTCTTCAATCTAGCTATCGTTGATTCAGTCTCTGCCGCTCGAGTCTGAAAACATTTATTTTCTTTAAAAAAAAATATCGAGTCAGAAGCCCAAAAGTCTGATAACTTGGGATGTGGAGTCGCTCTTTTTGAATACCATGTATGTATTCAGCTGTAGAAGCCGATCCCAACACAGTCCGGAAAAGGTTAGGCAGTTTTTTTTTGGACTGACATCTCCCAAATCTATAAAGGAGGTAGTCGGTGTGCTTAAGCAAAAACTTTATAAATAAGCGACTTCCAGTAAATGCACCCCCTGTGGCAGCTAGGGACAGGTTGGATCCGATCGAGATTATTTAAAGAAATACGCCGTTGAGCCTGTAGCTTTAAATTATTTAAAGCTCCAAGCTCAATGGCGCGGGCTGGCTCGTGAACAAGGGTCGGGGCGGTGACTGGGTAGATGATGTTGATGATACTGATTGTTGTAATAGTTGTTTTGAATGTTACTTTTAACATGCACGTCTTTCTACATTTTTCTCACACGTATAATTTCAAAAAGAATGATGTAACCCATGCTTTGTACTCATTTTTGATGTAAAAGATTGTCCATGAGGTTTCTTGTGCTACTTCTTCATAGGAACCTACTACGCTAGCTTTATTTTTCTGTCTGACCGCATCCATGACAATTAAAAAAAAGTGTCTGTAAATTTGTTTAATGCAATGAAATGGTCGAGTTGAGTGCTAACCGCGGCGTCAGTGAGCCCGGCGTCGGCGGGCGCCAGTGGCGCGTAGTGGCGCGCGTCCACGCGGCGCGCGCGCAGCTGCGCCTCTGCGGCGCGGGCGGCCGCGGCCTCGGCGCGCAGCAGCGCGTTGCTGGAGCGCGCCTGCGACAGCTCCTCCTCCACGCGCGAGCGGCGCGAGCGCTCCGCGAATAACTCACATCTGCATATCATAACATCAAAAGGAAAATCTATAACCGAATCATCATTATTTCAGCCGACAGGCGTCCACTGCTGGAGAAAAAAAATCAAAAGTCATTTATTCTAACTAGCCTGAGACTCAGCACTTTTAGAACGTCAGAATTACATAAAACAGTCTCCCAAGACACCCGCCCTTCACAACTTCCTAATAATTTAACTGGGAAGAAGTGACGCAACAAACTCCTCAGCAGGAAGAGATGCTTCCAAACCGGCCTCCCCAAACGTCGTCACATCGAGCGGTTGCGCTTCCCGCATCCAGTATATTCTTGAGACCTTCACAAAATCAAACACTACTTCTTCGGTCGCCACTCTAGAACCTTTCGACCTGATCGACCATCTGTTCTGCGAGAAATTTGACCTTCCCACTGCCACTAATGTTAGTTTAGCCATTATTCGGGCTATGTCGGTTAACTCGGTAGTCCAGCTGATCTCTTCACTTATGATTCGATCACGCAGGAAAACTACAAGCATACTTAGCCTTCTCCATTGGCCATAAATAGAGTGCTACAAAGTTATTGTAGCGCGTGGCCAAAATCGAAACTAAAGCCGCCATCTTGTGTTTCGAATATATTTCAAGTAAAATGAAAAGTATCTCATTCATTAGATCACAACTGAAATGATATTTCATAAGGTGCATTAAAATTCATAGAAATACAGTATTTTAACTATAAAATCAGCGAAATCGGTAAAATTTCGTGTATAGCCTGAAAGTGAAGCGCTTACCCACGAACAACATTTAATAAAAGAAATAAACATAGGCACTTCCACCTCAACATTTTACACACATCTACAGGTGGCCAATACGACAGACGAACATTAGCAATCATATCACGTGGTTAGGAAATGGCGGCTTCATGTCACGAATAATATTGAGCATATGAACGGAATAATTATACCACGACCATCCGGATTGAACTGTTAAAAGTAGAAACCTCTTACGAACATAAGTTATTATGGTTGGTTCAAATTATCTATTATATGAAAACAAAACTTGTAAAAAAATCCAGTCTCGCAACTCAGTTCTTCTACCGTAAAAAGTTGTGAGATCCATGTAATACCAAGTCGGTTAATTTATTCAGTCCCTACTTAAGGGTCCTTCTGTCTTAAATTATTACGTAATTATGTATATGTTTTTTCAAAATAATGAAATATTCTATTGTATCTAGATAACTGGACCGAAATTGCAAAATATTTTAGTTTTTCCTTAATTTATACACTAAACACTAACGGCCTTATTCATAAAAAGTTATCGAACATCTAAACAGTTGCTAAAATCTAGTTATCAAAGAGAAACCAGACTTTAGCAACTGTTTAGCCGTAATTGTATTCTAAATTTGAAGCTTCTATGTCTGCTAGAAGTGCCTTGGAGTTTTGATGATCGGTCAGTGAGTGACAAAATTAAGAAACTTTGACTAGTTATATAATTCTTAAATTACTGGTTAAAATTTAATGAAATTTGAAATATTCCGTGTTTATACAATTCTTGCTTGGTTACTGAAAATTCAGGCTTCTAGTTTTATCCATAACAAAGTTAAAGGGGCTCGATAATGGCCTGAACTGCTTCGAAAAAGGGATGGTACGGCCGTGCCGCTTTATTGCTCGACTTGGCGGGGGCACTGCCGTGCCCCCAGATAGGGTATTTTTAACATCACGCTACTGCCCTTCTTCCTCAAGAATTGGGCTAACAAACGCACTTTTTTTTAATCCGAATGGTATTTCCAGATATTAGCGTAATCATGTTGTAGTTAAGGGTACAAAATTGAGAGATTTCGGCTTGGTGATGGGCCTCTTAATCACTCTGTATGCGGCGAAGAGTAGCATGACGGTTCGAGGGCTTTTCATTCTAACGTACTTCATGTGTAAGACATTCATACATTCAATTGTTAAAAACATTAGCTTCAAAAAGATTTTGATCAAAACAGGTCAATTGTAAGTTAATTATGCTGATACAACAAAATAAGACATACGTAATGTACTTGTATGTCATTAAAATGAAATCGGTTAATAACAATGTGACGTCTTGTAGAGGCCTTCATTTATTTGAGCTACATAGAAGTACCGCTTATACTTACATTATTATAACCCTCCAATCATCATCATCATCATCATTTCAGCCGATAGACATCCACAGAAGGACACAGGCCTCCCTAAAAAAAAAACTGATGGGGTTTGCCATAATGAGGGTGTTTTGAAATGACGTTCGCTAGGTGGCAGCACTGAGACGTCAGGTCCAGGCACCTGTCAAAAGTGTCAAAGCGCTTACGGACTGAACGGCGAACGAAAAAATTAAACGAATGACATCAAATATTTTAAGTTCATTGTCGAACTGGAAGACCTCTTGTTAAAGTGGCGCCAACTGGTGGCTTGAATATCCATGAACACCCATGGCTCACGCACAATGGTCCACTTGAAGGACTAAGTGCGGAAACCAAACCCCTTAACATAGAACATAGATAGAACATCCATGAACACCCTCATTGCCACGCTTGGCAGGCGGGTTGGCGTTCGCAGTATGGTGGTATAATGCATAGAGAACGCTGCTGCCCATTCTCTAGTAAGTCCCTTAGGGTCACATCACACCGAGACGCGACGCGACGCGACGCTGCGCGCACTTTTTAAGATCACGATACAAAATAGATCTTATTTACCTCACAATAAGGTATACGGGCCGCACAACACGGTACATCTCAGCGTTCTTCGACACGCTTTCGCGCTCGTAGTGAAATGATACCTTTTCGTGTTGTAAATAAATTAGATATTCTGTTGCTATCTTAAAAAGTGCGCGTAGCGTCGCGTCTCGGTGTGAGTTGGCCCTTAGTCGCCTTCTACGACACCCACGGGAAGAAATGGGATGGTGCTATTCTTTACGTCCGGCACCACACGGACAGCCCTCCAATAGCCCCAGGCTATTTTTTAGCGCTCACTGGATCTTAAACGCACTGCTTAGCGCCAGAGGGTTTCGCTTTCACTGCTCTCAAAAACGATTAGGTAAACATCGTGAGGAAACCGACATGTCCTAGAACCAAAAGTCAAAGATATGTGTCTGCACAGGTCCACATGGTGGATGACGGACTACGGCGCACTCCCTCTCGCCGAGAGGAGGCCTATGTCCTTGCAGTAGGGACATTATAGACTGATTATGAAAGTGCCTGGGTAGCAATGCTCACTTGCCATTAACACAATATATAAAAGTATAATAATCTTCGAACATGGCGGCACAAACCTAGTCCGTTCCAGCTCAGCCATGATCTGCTGCATCTGCTCGTCCTGATGCTCGGGCTCCGGCGACGTGCGCCCGGGGTGCACTGGCAGGAAGTCCGGCAGACACATGGACTCCGCTCCTGAAATACATTCCTACTCCATAACATCACACCATGATAATTATTTATAAGTCATTATTTTTCGTATCACCGATACATGTTTGTTTCTTATACTGTTTGGGCCCAGGCTACAAATGACACAGCCGGGACCAACGGCTTAACGTGCTTTCCGAGGCACGGAGAGGTCTTTGGTCAACCGCAGCAAGCGTAGCTTAACCTGGTCGATCGATCCGTGCGAGTACATATACAAAAATGATAAGTGGTTAAGATACAGATTCGCAAGGGACGTGAGTTCGAACCTGGTCCCGCTGCTGCAGTATTGGCAATGAACTCAGTTATGATATTTGACTCTGAGAAACCTATTTAATGCGTGGATCATCATGATAATCATCGTAAAACCAACAATCAAATCGAAAAACTAGTTAAAACATAACACTTTTTTCCCAAAAAACAAACAGAAAAAACTAAAAACTTCTTGATGCTTTGGGAAATGAACTGTCATACAATTTGTTTTTTTTTTGTCTCTTTCAATGTTTTAAACACAAACAGCTGGTATAAAAACTGTGTAAGGGGAGAGAGAAGGGATAATTTAAGTTTAATAGTCCGTCTATCCTGCACGGGATGCACATAACTCAGTACTGTTCCGTTTCAGTAGAGTCCCCTAGTTCAGTCGATCCTAATTATTGCATTCTGTACAATTTGATCTCAACCATATGTTGCACTTTTTTCATTCAGACACAGACAACGTTTACTCTATCTTTTTAACACCCAAAACTTTGTACATTGCGTATTTTTTAATAAATAAAATGATTACATTATTATCTTACATATAATTCTTCTGTACGTGTGTATGTCACTGAACTCCTCTTAAACGGCTGGAGCTATTTTGACGTTTTTTTTGTGTGTTTGATTGGGTCCCTGAATGGTTTAAATTCACAAAAGGACCCGGTAAGTGGCGCTGCGATCGATCTCTAGGAAATAGGTCAACAGTTCTGTACGGTCAGCTAGTATAATATAATATATTATTCAAAAAGTCGAGTCGAATATTGTACAAATGCGAAACTTACTCTGTCTGCTAGTCACCTTTTCTCGGCTTAACAGCTGAACGGATTTCGATTAAATTTTCACAGAGAAATGTAATGTTTATTTATATACGTAGATCTTTTAAGACACTTTTACACGTCAATTTTTTTAAACTAGATAGCGCCGCTATTTCCAAGCTGACTGACCCTGAGAAGAAATGCCGAAACAAACTCAAGGTCTCTATTAAAGTGCCAAATATTATAATTTTATGTGAGTAACAATGGAGGGCCAGGTCAGAAAGGGCCTTTTGAAGAAAGAGTTATTGCAGCTTTGAGCTGACCTGTCCTAACAGGCGGTATGCATGCATCAATCATCGTGCAAATAGCTGACAGAAGAATAGCGGTGGTCTGTTTGATTTTAGCTGAAAACAAATTGATTGCTGATTTAATTGGAGCTTTGGATTTATGAACAGTCTTTAGAGAGGACTCCTTTGATGACATTGAATGTTCGATTCGGCACGGAAGCGAATCGAACGGTTGTGAATAGCTATGCTGGAGGATACTTTCTGTTCCGGTAGTACGACCCCATGGGATAATTTCCCACCTCCGCGCCCGGCGATGTCGCGACCAAAGCCAGTATTTTGTGAACGGATTTTTCATACATTGTATTATTATATTACTAAATAATGGCAAGATGTGTGGAATTCTTCGTTGGTCTAGTGGGCGCTACGGCTACTGTTGAGCATGAGCTCCTGTGTTTGATTCCCGAGTCGGGCCAAAGCGTTTTTCATCTGGAATTTCTCAGTAGCAGCCGGGTGATGGCAAAAGGCCTGCCCCCTGGGACTTAAAACATAACTGGTGAAATGTGAGTATACTGTAGCGGTGCATGTCTGCCTAACCCTGCGCGTAATACAGGCGTGATGTGTGTGGCCTTCACACTGGAATACAGCCACGTTGTTACGTACGAAATAAAATGATTAGCCATGTTAATTTATTTGCCAGCATTGAACGTATAACAGTCGAAGTTCAAGAGAAATGAACCACCGATTAATGAATACCAATATACAGTATTATGTGCTAATTGATATACTATATATATTACAATAATATGTTTCCCGTGGACAATGGAACAGTTTAGAAAGCGTGACCGATTTTTTGCAGGGTCAACCAACTATGCATCAAAATTTTACATATACAGCCCCCCGCTATTTCATTTCAATTTGTTCCAATTAACTTATTTGTTGAAAACAACACGGTACTTAGTTAAGGGGGATACATTAATATAGCACGCGAATTTAAAATTTTCTTTTTTTTTTTTAATTGGCAGGTCACTGCCAGGTAAACTGTGATTTGAGACATTAACAAATATGACTTTGTAGAATTACTATCTGTGCCGGCTTCACCCGCGTGGATGCACGAAATTATCCAACGGAAACGTGGTACTGTGACAAAAATTAGCCAATGTTAATCCTTATAAAATCAGCTATCAGCCAGTGAAAGTCTCGACAAAATCGGTCGAACCGTTGCCGGAACCAACAGACAGAAAACAATATTGTTTTTGTTTTTTTGCTGTAGGTAGCGTATAATCTTTTCGCATTTAGTGAAAAGCTGTTATTTTAATGTCGCAAACAGAAACTTCAATTTTATTTATTCCCGTCCCGCGTCTAATTAGCAGACAATTGAAATTCTACTGTTATCGGAACACGTGGTGTGCACCTGACGTGCGAGAGGTTAAATAGATAATCATTAGAATCAGGAGTACAACTCGGTAAGTTAGAATTGGCCTCAAATGTCGTGATCTCATGAAATAGTCATTCAATAGGCTATTGAATCATCTCTCGTAGTTCATAATAGCCTATTGAATAGAATATTACGAACTAAAAGAGATGTAAGTATTGATGTTTGTTTTGATTACAATTCTATTAATAAATATTTGTTACAGTTGCAAATCATATTTGGATCAACATACAACCTGATAAAATAGTGACCTGCAAATTATAAAAAAAACGTAATTTTGCGGTTTACCCTGATGCTATTGCATTTATTGTTTTCCATAGTAAAAATTTCGGTGGGTCAAATTATAAATGCCATTATATTTTCCTGGATAAACTGCTAAACCAATTTTAATATAAATTCGTAAATTGGATAGCTTTAACCCTCAAATATACAACACATTCACTTTATATGGCATTATGTAGTTTATACAGTAGTAGTCATATAATTAAGAACGCTTATTTAAAGGGAAGAATTTTTCAAACTAACAAGACAGTATAACTATTAGGGTATTTTCCAATTTATTAAAAACTATTCTAATTTGGAGATGGGACGAAATATGTAACAGAAAAATAAAAATAAATTGATTTATATCAATTTTCTCAATTAAAAACGATTTAAACCAAATTAATTCCTCGTTGTTTTGAATTTATCGCCAAAACCCTACGATGACTTTTTATCACGTGACCACACGTGACGTCAACTTTGTGTAAATTAAAGTAGTTAGTAAGTAAACAAGTGAATGTCGAGTTTATAATTAACAAAATTTTTAATGGATAGAAAGTGATATTACTGGTGTGCGGTGCCTCTGTACACAAATACTTCTAAAACTACGCCAAACTAAGTATTTGTACCGGTGCCGTTTACACAAAGCTGACGTCACAATGTCACGTGATAAAAAAGTCCTCGTAAGGAGCGTTTTGGAGGTAAATTCAAAACAACGAAAAATAAATTTGATTTTAATCGTTTTTAATTGAGAAAATATAAATAAATTTGTTTTTATTTTTCCGGTAAATATATCGTCCCAATCTTCAAATTAAAATAGTTTTGATTAAATTAGAAAATACCTTATTGCACGTATTTTTTTTATTCCTCTCGGAATCGCAAAACTTTTCCATACTAGAGGTACATTCGTTGATACACATGATTGGCTAAAAATTCAATAGATAAACTTTACACATTAGATCTGAACCTAGTATTACTTACTACTTACTGGCTGGTCACATAATTAAGAACGCTGAATAGTTTATTTTTTATTCAAATTTAAATAGAGCACAATGTGGCTCTGTGGTTGTAGGTCACTATTCGTATAATTTTGGCGCCATTTAGTGCTGTAAAAGTCTTAAAGGTGATTGCTTCATATGAAAACAATGGGGAAAAATAAAAATAGATTTCAAATCGACAGTATGGCAATTCAAGGCGAACCTAGTGGCGGGCTCGAATTCACTGGTGAGCCTGGCTAAAAATCGCACTGTCTCACCAGGCTTCGTGTCCGACAGAGATAGTATCAGTGATGAGCAGTTAGACGATAGTCTACACGCCCAACGTTATTGAGTGAGATGCAGGATCATTTATAGTAAAAAAAATCGCGTAAAAATTCAGAAAAGTCCTTTGGAAGATCGGGTTTTATGAAAAAGCCAATGCATAAATCATAAATCAATGACCAATAAAGTTTATTGAACTTTTCGATAATTGAACTTTGTTGGTAACAACTTGGTTTTGGAGATTTTACACTTCTTTTATTACTTAAACATGCCCAAAATTAAGTAAAATTTGCAAGGAAAACTGAGTTTATATTTTGATATTCTGTTTCCGTTAGACAATATTAATAATGAGACAAAACGATATAATATTTTATTTTGGATGTGCCATTTCCGACAGTGGAGTAAAACACTCCCGAACTTTGTATGCAAAAAATGTGGACTAGGTTCACCTTAAGAGAGCTGTATGACGTTTTCTTTGAAGAATGGAACTATCTCTCTTGCGAAATGTCAAAAATTTATAGAATCAATGCCTTGCCGGTATAAACCAGTAATTAACGAATGTGGACATGCTAATAACTATTAATTTTAGTTTAAAATATATTAAATTGGTTTTTTTCTTTACGGACTTCACATTAATGTGATTATTTAGTCTAAGTTTCATATAATACAACTCTCGAGCAGTTTCATAAATCGTTCTTAATTTATTTGTCAAGCTTCATTACTACAACTAGTTACTTCTAAGAAGGAACACATAACTACACATGACATGATTTTGATTAAAAAATCTGGAATGTCATATCATTCTTAATTATATGACCACAACTGTACATATTATATTGTATGTAGTTTATACAACAGTGTAAGAAAGTGATACATTATGTACATAGAATTAAAAACAAGTATCTTGCAATTGTTTTGTTTAGTAATTTAATGGAAGCTTTGGGTCAAAAGTAATAGCCAATAATTATAGTAGCTTAATATAGAATACATAAACAGATGATACCAACATTATTGTGAAGGTACAGAGAATTAGTCATCAATTCATCTGAATTTAATAATAAAAGGAGAAAAGATTTGATTTCTTATGTTTCTTTGTTACCCATTCACTCCATAACGGCTAAACAAATTCAGATCATGGGTACGAGAGTATGACCTAGATTAAGACCTAGACTTTTTATCCCAATATTCCCACGGGATCAAGACTTATGTGGGTTAAGGGGGGGACGCAGCTTGAAATGGATAAACAGAAATAAATAATTTGTTTAAAATGTTACATTCACACACAAATTGTAATGATATTGTAGTAAAAATGCTTGTCTGTGTATCGATGGTAATGAGGGAAGAAAACAAGAAATAGACAATTATGCCCATGACTACTGCCAAATTTTCAACCGCTCTTGGTGGACTAGTAATGCAGATGATATAGAAGGAATAGGTGCAGGTGCATTTCCTCAGCAGACCTTACTATCCAAATAAGGAATCAATCCAATCTTCATCATCCCTACAAGTTAGTTAAATATTCTAATGCACCATTGACTTACTAATTAAAGCATTTTTTTTTAATTAAAATATAATAATATAAAGATTAAACTCACCAGCATTAGGAGGGAGATCCAATGGGAAAGTACTTCTTGGAGACACATTCCTCCTGTCTGCAGGGTTCACAGACTCTGTCAGATCTAGACTCAGGTGTGGGGGCAGGTCCAAGGGCAGGGCAGGTCCTGCCGCCTCAGAGCCTACCGGCAAGTCCAGCGGCATCCCACTGCCAGCCTGGCCAGCATCAGACGTTGATGCTGCTCCCATATACGCTTCATAATCATAACCCCTTCCACCATAATTACTGTTATTCCGCCTACCCAAAGAGGAGGATGATCCCGCATTGAAACTAGTATTAAATGTAAAGTCCGGTAGGTTCTCCAAATCAACAGATATTGGACCATTAAAGTTCAAATATGCCTGCTCCACTAATATGTGGTCTTGCACAAAATCTGGCAACGAGGGCATCCCTAGAGGCTCCGATGCCAAATTCGGTCTGTGATAAAAGGGCACGTCATTATTGTCCGCGTAAAAGTTATGCTTAGAATCAGAGTTATCCACTACACTAAAAGGTATTTCTACGGAACTACTTGAGGATGTGTTGTCACTTATACGATGGCTGCTGCCGTCGCTAGTCTTCTCTTTGGCTTGGGAGTCACTCGAGCGGGGCTTGTCCCGCCTCGAGTCCGCGTGAACGTCTATCTTGGTCGGCGAGTGCTGTACGGTGTTCGCGTACACTTTCGGACGGGCGCCTGTGTTTTCGTACGTCGAGTTACCCGGCAACGAGAGATCCCGCTTCAAAAAATGCCGAAACGAAAACGGGTTCTCATCTTTCCGCGTCGCCCCCGTTGACTCTGCAAGAAAAACGAACAGTCGACGAGGAATGCCTTTATATTTAGTACAAAAAACAACTTCGTAAACTCACTGGAAGTAGAACTTTTGGCCTCCGTAAGCGATGCGTCACCATTTTCATTACTATTGTACTTTGCTTCTTCGATACCTAAGTCTGGTTTCGCTGCATTTTGTTCGTTTTCCTGCAAGGGTCCTCCGTTATTCGTATTTTGAGGTGAATTCTTATTCGAAACACCATCCTCGTCCTCCGCCATGATAATGAAAAATGACAGTTAGTGATCACGATCAGAAACGATGATATTATTATTATATTCCGTTCAGAAATTCCTCGAACGATCAACTTGGCTTGCTAGACGAAAAAAGTCACGCTCTTAGATTTCTATGGTTTCTACCCTTTTTTGTCAACTTCTTCCTGGCAATGAAAACATATATATTGTTATAATTTCTAGTTCACATAATTCACAAGTTAGTTTTATTTAGTATTTATTCGATACAATAGAAAAATCCAGTTTAATTTTGTTTATGGACTCTTAGATATTCTTGATTGAAATGCGGTTAACCGAAACAACAAGTCTAGGTACATGAAAATTGTATTTACATACTATCCGAAAATGCCTTTTGTTCTAGAATCTAGACCCAACTTTAAAAAAGGAGGGAAGGAGGAATTATTTGTTTTGACGCAGGCGCACTTCACCTATTTTTGTATGCTGCGGTTTTTGTGGCAAGAAAAAGTAAGGAATCGTGCAGAAATGATTAAGAGCTCGCTTTTACTTTAACTAGCCGCAATCAAAGTGCTTGCACACACCTCCCAATAAAAGTTAGCGGACGCTTTGCGCACCACCATGGACCAGCATTCACTACCTGAGGGGAACCATTATCATGATCTATAGCTTCGTGAGGAGTTTTGGATTTGGAAAAATATCTATCTGGCCATTTGTGATGTTACGGCCACATTGTCGCGATAAAGCAAACTACACGTTCGCGCACTCTATCTCGCATACCGCTCGACAATCGACATCGTAAGGTGTGCGTGTGTGTGTGTGGCTACTATTAAGTACCTACGATGCTTACGGTGAAAACTTGAAAATGCGAGTTAGGCTCACTCGCCTGTAAACCCTATCTCAATGACATAAACGCTAATATGGTTTTTTTTTTTTTTTCCAGGATGGGAAATCATCCAATGACTTCTCCCGCTCTGGGTGGAGCAGGAGGGCGTGTCAGACTTTTACTGACTAAAACCCACCCGTGATCCCTCAGTTGCCTGTGTGCCAGGGGCGACGGTATCTCTTTCGAACAACCCGCACCCCTGGCAGGCATCGGCCCTTGCGGACCCCACCAGTCCGGCGCACCAGGACACATGGCACGCCGTGACCACCCCAGGAACCAAGTAGCACAAGGGCCCCAGACTTCCCTGGCAACCTTGGCTCCCTTGGCCCCCAATCATCATAAGGTGACATCGTAAGGTGTGCGTGTGTGGCTACTATTAAGTACCTACGATGCTTACGGTGAAAACTTGAAAATGCGAGTTAGGCTCACTCGCCTGTAAACCCTATCTCAATGACATAAACGCTAATATGGTGCGTTCGTGATTTGCAACGATCAAACAAAATAAAACCAAAGATAAAGAGAATGTTTTATTGCATCTATTATAAGGCTCCTTTTTAACCATTTCATATTGTACAATATCGAAGTGATTCGCTACGTACTTTACAACAAGTATTAAAAATAATAACAGTGGGATTTATTACTAAAATAACACAAAATAAATTCGTTAACAATAAATGCATTATTTTTATAAGTATTAAGAGTTTTATTACAAAAATAGTGAAATAATTTCAAAGATTCTGAGCATAAGTATAGTTCATTAAGCATCACACCTTTTTAAAGATTTAATAAAGTATAAAATGTTTGAAGAAGTTATTAGTTCTATTAACTATACGGTTAGATCGAAATCGATGTTGAGTAACTAGCTTTATTTTATGACTGAGTAGGTATATATTGAGAAAAGTTGTGAATCCGATCTAACCGAATTTTAAACTTTATAATAGGTAGGTACAATAAATAGGGAAATCTAATACTAATAGATAATGGAAATATGAACCGGTTAGCTCGATTGGTGGCTCGATGTTTCATATGTCTCCTACCACTATAAATTATTTAATGGAATCCTTGAAATATTTTGGCTAAGAACCAAGTAACTACAATAAGAGAAATTACAAAAATAATATAAGCCAAAATAATTTTTAAAATAATTTGGCACAGGTCATTATAAACGAACAATGTGGAAGCGGTATGAATGTATGAGTTTACACAAAAGCCATGTAGAATAAATACTTTGCCTTTATACATTAAACTGAATTTTATAAAGGTAGAACTTGAAATTACGTTCAAGTCCATATAGTGCTCTAAATTTTCGAATCGTATAATGCTTTATACACTTGGCAATTTCAGGCACGTTCCGTACCTACGTTAGCATTTGCATATTTTTTTTGTTTTATTTTTTCATTAGGTAGGCACATACTTGCACCGTGCTTGCGTTGCGTCATTTACAAACACCAGTTCGTAACTGCATACCGTCCGGACAAGGCTTCTACGCGTGTAACTACAAGTGTTCACACACTTGGGGTGCATTGTTTTTGCATCACCCCACGTCCTAACCAAAAGCAATCGTCACGCAAGTATTCGATTGTCGCGTTCATATGCCACTTTTTGTTCGGCGAACCGAAACGTGTGGCCGCACCGCCAGAGGGCGCCTTCCGGTCGATCGAAAAATAAATGACATAATTATGAACGCGACGCTCGCTTTTGGTTAGCGGCCTAACTCGCGTAATAAGCCTTGGCTGGAGATGCTGTTCATTAGTTAACAGAAAATATGACATTGACAGACGCCAGTAATCCCATCACTGTGTCAAAAAAGTTAGTAGGTTTAAACTAAGTATAATCCAATAATTTTTTAAATTTATCAAATAAATAAATGGCACTATTCGATGTTAGGAGAGTTAAACAAATAAATATTAAATAAGAAGCTAATAAAAAAAAAATGTTACACAAGTTAACAAAAAAATTTACCGTTTTTAATAGGATTAGGTACAAGAAACAGATTTTTTTGAACATCGATTTTCGATTAAAATACACAAAAGCTTACTGATTCTATAACTAATTACTAGAATGAGAGTGACACAAAGAATTTACATACTTAGTTACAAAATTAAACGATTATTACAAAAATAATTATGAAATACAAATAAAAATGTTTTAGCATCGGGCTAACAGTAATGAATTTGTCACAAATAAAAACAGAATTTAAAATCTACAAATTATATTTTTTGCCTAAACTCAAATAGGTGGTGGAAAAGAAATTTAAACAAAAATCAGTCTTTAGGTTATCTAGGAAGAATAATTTATAATGGATTATTTTCGTACAAAATACATTTTTATTTACTTAAATATTACTTGACTTTTATGTTGATTGAAATATAAAGCAATTATTGTGGTACAGGGTTGTATTGAAAAGTAATGTTTTCTTTAACATACACCGAAGATATTTCATCATAATACATTTGACTTCATTTAGTTAAACAAAAGAGTGAATACAAAACTATCACAAGACAATGTAGTCAAAAAGAAGATTTACAAACAAGTAAGTTTAAAACCACACTAAAAGGAGACGGGGCAAATTTGTATAGGAAGTAGTCTATGGACGAATAGCAATACAATTATGGTATTTCCTTGCGGATACTTCATTTATACCCTCTTGCAGAAGGGCACACAAGGGTTTATACAGGGTGTAAAAAGACCCATCACGAAGCTGTCATCTACGCATTCTGTACATCAAACAAGTATCTTTGCGCAAAGCTCATTCAGGTATAACATTTAAAGCACGTTTTCATAAAAAAAAACGTCAAAAAATGCTTTGACCTTTTACAATGACCGGAAGAACGAGTTACTCTCATCTTCGTTAAGGGTATTGTTACACTCATTATGAGGTATCCCTACATAAATACCATAACCGTATCGCCATAAGACCATATGCCACTTCCGCCCAGTGTCCTTTCGAGATCATATTAATCTCATTTGATTATTGCACATAAAATTTCGATTAGTTTTATTAAACACAAGCAACCTATTGATAATCATAAGTGTTTATTTTTAGTAAGTACCTAAAAGTTCATCGAAAAAGAAAAACATCTTTCAGGAAAACAAAGTTTAGTCTGGTTAAAATATTGGTGGTGGCTAGATTTTTAACATATAAACTAAACAATAGGGTATATACTCCATGTATTAAAGCATTCGTAAAATAACGGCTAAATAACGACACTTATTGTGTAACATTGTTAAAATAACTGTTATTTTTTTAAATTTAATTTTTAATACGTTTATATCAAAATAACGAAAGGGTTATAACCGTTATTAATTTAATGTTATAATATAATTTAGAGCCACAGATATTCATAATATTAAATAGCCACGCTACCGACGATGTACTAAACATGTTTATAACAATACGTACATTAATACTTTACATCCTCAACATCGCTGTTCGCGACGATTCTTTAGTCTCGTCTTCATAAGAATAAAATGCCAAATACTATTTACAAAAACATTGCATTGGCATCAAAACAATGCGTCACAAGCAAAAGAGTTTAGCGTTTTTATTTGTTGATTTATCAGACACCAAAATGAACAGGCATTGTCAGAAACTTTTTATATAAATGAGTCGACAATTTAACAATAACAAAAATAGAAAGAGCTATTAAGTTTATTCGTGTACACTTAAAAGGAATTTTATGAAGTGAAATAATGCAAATTGTTATGTTGTTAGAATACAGTGGTCGGGAGCACGCAAGTCACGCTATTAGATCCACGAATGAGATCGGCTGAAATAACGCGGTACATAGTTGCTTACCTAGGTACGCGTGTTAGTGCATTTTCCCTTGTTAAATAAAAACAACTGACTGCCTCGTTGGTCTAGTGGTAGCAAGCGCTACTGGTGAGCATGAGGACTTGGGTTCGAGTCTCAGGTTGGCCAGTGTTATTGGGTTTTGCTATCAGGAATTGCTCATTAGCAGCACCGAGTCTAGGTTTGTGACCGGCTGATGGTAATGAGCTCGCTCCTTATTACTTAGTACTTGAACATAACTGGCGAAATCAATGGAAACCTCTGCCTAATTCTTTGGGGATTACAGGCGTGATGTTATGATTTTTTTAATGTAAATAATTACACTGAGCTACGACTTCGTAAGTGTACTAAATTGAATTAAATCACCATGAAATTGAATCATGTTTCCATGGCAGGAACCTTTCAACTGAAATTAATTACTAAACTCTAAAATGAAAGTTAGCGAATCCCGTGTACTGCTGAGTCGCACACTGAGATCAAACTCGAAATAATTATTGGTTTATCGGAAATTGTGCAAAATTTTAATTGGAAGAGATGCAATTATGTAGTCGAAACAGTACCAAAAAAAAAACCTTTTACACACTTTTCTGGAAGAAGCCAGTGTTAAAAATTATTTGCAAAAAGGTTAGGGGAAAAATAAATTTAAAAAAAGTTTACATTTCGATTAATTTCCTCAATTAACTATTAGAATGTTGACCGTTTCACAGAACACACAATGCATATTTCCACACGACCGTCTCCTGAGAATTGTATTACACACACAGCGAAGAATTTACTTCAGTTAACCACTCCTTAAAAGTACAACAAACTGTGGCAATTATTATGAATAACCAAGCTACGACAAAAACTGGCCGTGATAAATTATAGTTTTGATTTTGTATCAAAGCTAAAATTAAAACTATGCATAACTATGTACTTACGCTAACCATTAGCATGTCGGTGACCCATAAGATTTAATTTAAATGCGCTTAGACATTTTCAATTTAAAAAAAAAGCTAAACTCGTTCGCCTGTGATAAAATTTGGCAACAACTTTAATACTAAATTACTTACCAATATAAATTCCGAAAAGTATTTTATTTGCTGAAAAAATCGTTGAAAAATAAATCGTCTGGTGTAACTGGAAAATCTACCGACTATGTACAAGTCATACATTATTTGGTTTTCCTTAAAATATTGTAGAATAGAAAAAGATTAACGGAGATATCTAATTCCGATGATTATCATCTAGATTTTATAATAGGTACCTAGCTGTGACTACGGTGATGAAAGACATGGTGCGCCGATCCCAAATATATTGAGATAAGGCCAGAATGATGCTGAGTTAAGGCTCCCGCAGACAAGCGCGATGCGTCTCCGGTAGCGCAATTTCCAAGAAGTTTTCATAGAATTGTTCCACCAGAGTCACGTCGGGCCTGTTTGCCCTTATGCGTTTTCTATGTATTTTTCGGTCGGTTTAAGTGAAATAAACAACGATCTATATGAAGGCTTATCACTGCAGTGTTATTGCCATTACATGTGTAATATTCCGAATGAGGTATCTCCATTTATCAGTTCAGCTAGCGTTTTACGTCAAAGTGGACTCTATTAAGACACCGTAGAGTACATAATTCAATGTGCAACTCTCCTATTTGGTTCCTTCGTGAATAAACCTCGTTCCGACCTTCACGCTTCTAATTAGAACAATTATCAATTGATAATATTGGAACAAGTGCTTCTGCTAGAATGATTAAATACTACATATTCCGGCTCTTATAATTAATACTGCAAATTCATTTGTAGTTTGCGTATTGAGCATTTTTGAGAATATAATTCTTTAAAAATTATCTCTAACTTTTTTGACGGCGATTGTACCCAAGACCAAAATACAGACAATAGTGAATTAAGTTTTTTTTTTAACTTCTGATTGGTGAATGGCACAATGGCATGCAGCCTACTTGGATAGGTACTTGTTTAGCGTGTCTAGTCTATTCATGTATTATTGTTGAAGTCCCCAATCCAAAACGTTTGTTGTTTATTCTTATATCACGATAAATTTAATTCGTCCCAAATTAAAGTCACCTTGTTCACAATAAGCTGGCATTATTGGATCCATTCCAAATGTTTTGTATCAGAAAATATTGTGGTTTCTTTTTACAAAGTGCATCACTATGAGATTGGCTAAAATCATTAATAATCGAGGCTGGTCATAAAGTTATTTCATATTTTAATTTAGTATATTATAAGTTTATTTGAATAATTATTACACATACCTACAGCTCAAAAGTTTGTTTGCCAAAATATAAAACACGCTAAATCTGAAAGAATCAGATTTCAGAAATGTTAACATTCTTCAATATTTTTAATAAATTCCATGCCAAAAAACACAATTTTCTGTCAATCAGTATTATGTAGCTGTAACTAGCCGCGGTTTCATTTGGACTCGCCGTTTAATTTAATAGAAAACATATTTTTTTATAAATTACTTCATTTTCGTTAGCGTTTTTTCTATTTTTTCTTTTTATTCGGGTCCTAAAGGTTCTAGCGTGATGTTAAATAGCCCATAACATTTCTCAAGAATTGGCATCAAGTGCAATAATAATCTTTTCAAATCCGACTGGTATTTTCAGAGATTAGCGCGTTTAAACAAACTCATACCGCCTTACTAATAAACACAGAATAAAGTTATTCTAGGCATAACGGCAAAGGAATAACCATACATTTTCATCGGTTTAAATTTGGAATACCTTTATTAAATGCTGTATTTATTAGTAAGACGGTTAAGCTTTATCATATTATATATGTAAAGATAAGTCGAAAACGTTTTATATATTTATTTATTAACGTATTTTAATGCAGTCAAATACTTTCCGAAGCGACTGATCTTCACAATTCACGCATTATAATCTCTATTCTTTGCTTTAAGCCAACAGTCAAGACATGATCGACAGTAAACCGAACGAACTTGATCTACGCCATTTTTAACACTAAAATGTTTGTGACGTTCACTACACTATCTGAGTACAATCGTTAACTTTATAGACGCACATGGTCGCGCTAATTCCGTCTAACTACAATTTATTCACGGATTTATTGACTCGTCCGAGATACATAGGTTTAACAGAATAAACGCAAGTTCTGAAAGAAGTTTGTTCATGATTTGCTATTGAATTTATTTTAGTAACTTTCACCGTACGTTTTTTTTTTTAAATTATTTATTTTCCCTTAATGCCATGACCACCGATTGAGCAAAAAAAAAAAAACAATTTTATTTTAAGGCAATAAGACTCAATTTGTAATGCATTTTTTTAAAGAGTTTAAAGCCATTGTATTCTAATGTAGCTGTATAATAGGTCTTGCGGTTATTATGTTAAACATTACCTCTTTTCCTGCGAAGCGTGTCTGTTCAAAGATGTCGCTTAAATCGTTGGCTTTGACAGTCGTGTCAAACTGTCAAACATTAATATTCAACACACATCATCCAGTCCTTACTGAGCGAGATTCATCGTTACCACCACACATATACCATAACTCATCTATGCACGTAACCATTATAATACAAGGAAAGTCTTATAAATATCAACATCTACCTCATATTAGCGAAACAGTTTTAAACTAATCCTCTTGGAGGTAACATGGCGATTAAATATAATATCACAGGGTTAACTAACCCTTTAGTTCATACGAAAGTTTTTTCGCGGGCTTCGGACGTGTGTGGGAAGCAGGCGGCGGGCCAGGGCCAGTCCTAGCTGGAGCGGCACTCGGAGACGCTTTCCAGGTCAGTGGAAGCCCTGGCTGTGGGCTAGCTGATGGACGAACTGCTGGAAGTGGATATCGTCTCGCGGCCCAGTTCCGCCGCCATGATGGCTATCGTGAGCTCCTTGCGAGCTTTCTGCACCACCCATACCATCAGCGTTATGCCGATCAGGATCTGGAATTGTATAATTTTCATATTAAGTAAGACAAAACGGTTAAGTCAACACAACATCACCCCTGTTTTCCTCTCAGGTTTAGGCAGAGGGAGCTCAGAACAGTATAGAGGTCCCCACATTTCGCCAGTTATGTGTAACTCCTATGTAATAGGAGACGAGACTTGCCATCAGTCAGGAACAGATCCAGACTCCAGGCTGCTACTGAGATATTCCTGATGAAAAACCCAAGATCTCATAGTAAGCAGTAGCGCTTGCGACCACTTGACCAAAGAGGCAGTCAGATACTTTATACCGAACGCCAAATTCTCTTTTGGACGTAGTGACGACCCTAAGAAGCCGAGTAAGAAGAAAACAAAGTCAGAAAGAGAACGCAAAGTCAGAAACAAAGCTAGTTTTAAATAAAAACGTCCTCGTTTATATCCTAAATAATACAAACAACCCTTCTAAACAGGGTAAGCTAATACATATTAAAGGCAAGGTAAGTCAACATCAGACGAAGGGCGTCTTAAGTCAACTGGCTGTTAAACATTATTATGTAAGAACTGCACGCAACCCCTTGTTTAGATTCTTGAATATTATTATAGTGGTGGTAACCTACTTTTAAGGCCCTCGCACAACTCAAAACCAACGCTGCCAACGAGAACTAAGTAGACATGGAAAGTAAGTGCAAAAACTAAAACCTGACTACTGAAAAATCACAATCTAAAAAGTATGAAACAAGAAAATATTCTCATTCTCAAACCCGTGGTATTTGATACCCAACACAACAACTTAAAAAAATAATAGTTTAAAAAACTAAAAAACATGCTTTAAAAGCGTGGGGTGCTTGACATTAATTGATTATACAAATACCCCAAAAAGCACCCCACGCTTTTTAATTGAATTACATAAATTATTTTCTCCTTTTTTAGTTTGGTTTTTAAAGCGTGTTTTTTAGTTTTTTAAACTATTATTTATTTTCTATTTTTTAGTTCTGCTAACTACAAAAACGTGTTTTTTTTTTAATTATTGAATTGTCATCGGTCCTCGACAAGTTTACAAAGTTTCAATGAAATCTGACCGTTTAAAGTGGGTCAAAATCGCGCTCAAAGGAGTCGGTTATATAAAAATACCAACAAACAAACAAACATACAAGTGAAGCTAATATAAAGCGTGTAAAAAGATTGTTTATGACTTTATGCCTTCTAGAAGGCGCCATATTCAATTGAATGTGACATCACATAGCCAACCAGCGGAAGATCAAGACTCTTCTATATCTAGATACCTCAGTTGTCAAGTTGCGATAAATAGTTTAGATGTCATGAGGGAACAAATAAACGTACATACATACATACATACCCATGCCTTCAACCGGGCACTAATCCAGTCTCCGGCGGGGTTATTTTTTAACACACTAACAGTAGAAATAGCTTTCATTTTGACAGTTCAACAACATTCATTGGGTTATTTACGTTGTTGAACAGACAAATCAAAAACTTTTAGTCATAATACGAAGCAATGGATAAGCATATCTTTCAAAATGATTTAGATTGTGATAGATATAGTGCGTTACGTAATTTGGGTGCCGCCTGCTACTCGGGAATCGTCTAGTCTAGAAGATAACGATGACAGCGCCGCATGCGCCGCCGCCGGTGGAATTCTGGGCTAAAAAAAACACGTGCCATTAACACGGTAGAGGATGTTTTCAAAATTCAAGCCAGGGTAATTTGTATACAACGCTATCACCACTTCTCAGACAAACTACGGCCCGCATATACCTCACGATCATTGTCAAACTGAAATGTGGTAAGTGCGACAGTTACGGGGAACTGTACTCTTTGACGCCATGAACGACTAGTAAACGCTTAGTCGTTTATACGAAAGTTGACATGGATTCGAGATCATATGGTGTGCCTTTAGTAGAACGTACAGTACTTACTGAATCATAGAAGGATGTGGTAGTGGACCTATAAAAAACCCGTACGCGGATAAGTGGCATAATAAAATAATGAGGAAAAAGGCTGACATTCTGTCAGTCATTTTCCTTCATCGAAAGGTGCGGAGAAGTAGCGGTAATACTTTCAATCAAGTCGCAGTCATTAACTTTCAAGCAGTAATTAAGAAGAAAGTAACATCATCTGCCGAGCCTATTCCCAACTATGTTGGGGTCAGCTTCCAGTCTTATCGGACGCAGCTAAATACCAGTAAATCATATGGAGCGACTGCCTATCTCACCTCCACAACTCAGTTAGGTAATACTACAGGAAAAGTTTTTATTCAGTGCGCAAACTGTAACCATGAATTCAGCATATCATTCTAGACCCCCCAGCGCAGAAATCTTTCGTCAGTTTTACAAAAAAAATCAGCTGTTCCATACATTTTGGCCGCTGAGGTATTGCACTTTTCTATGAAACAGCTGATTTTTTTTTGTAAAACTGACGAAAAATTTCTGCGCTGGGGGGTCTAGTAATGATATGCTGAATTCATGGTTACAATTTGCGCACTGAATAAAACCTTTTCCTGTATACGCCTTGGTAAGACGGTTTCTAACGACCCGTAACGACTGTCAAAGATCTACGAATGACAGCTGGGACCAACGGCTTAGCGTGCTTTCCGAGGCATGGCGGAGCAACCCATCTATGAAATGACCGCAACCGTAGCTTAGCCTGATCGATCGACCCGTGCGGCTGTTATTAGTAAGCTGCGAGCCTCTCGAAGTAAGGAAGTAACAAACATTTTAAAAGCCACTTAATCCAACTATCGATCGACTGAATGCCTCTGACAATTTTCCCGGCTGATAAAATCATACCTTCTTCCTAACTTACAGCCATGTTCGATCGCTCTAGGATCTATGGAAGGTCGATCGAACGCTTCTCAATTTGTTAAAGAGCCTCAATCATCAATCGTCCAAGCTATTATTAGACGTTGACAAATTGCGTCGATGTGAAGTAGATGACGCATTTCTATAAAAAAAACACCTTTACTTTTTATGAAGTGACGTCAAAATCCAAGATCCTAAATGTATTTATCTTTTAGTGCAGCATTAAATATCTTTACGGACTGAACCTAACAAGGTTTTGTTTAAATAAATAACTTCGCATAGAACATCGATAGAGTTTTATAATAGATTCTTATCATGGTCGGTACTGATATTACACAATACGACAATGAAAGAAAATTTGCAATTATTTCTTACGTCCTATGCTGATAACATAACATGCTACTCACTATTATGTACAATGCAGTATTGTAAAGTAGTATGTGCAGTACATATATTTCTAAATATGTTCCTGCCAATTATTTTCATAATTATGGGTCCCTGAAGATGGAAGGAGCCGTCGAGGCCGGCCCAGAAAGAGGTGTTTGAGATGACTTATGACGCGCACCATGAGGGTTGGTTCGAGACGGCGCCGGAGAAGAGTATACAAGGACCTTGGGGGACGCCTTTGCCCATGAGTGGAACAGCAATGGCTTGTAAAAAAATGTGCCCGGCATCGGTGAAGAAAACTATCAAGAAGACGAATATATCTATTCGGGAATGGCAACATTTACATCAATTGGATTGGAACCAGATGAGCACTTAATTATTAAAATGAATGCTACTACTGCCCTATTAATTATTCTTAACAATACGTTGGTATCATAGCAGAAATGCGATATGAGAGGCGAATGTAAATGATTTTGTACTAGTGCTAGCTCAGCTTCGCCCTGCGTTATGAAATATCGTTAATCATCCAAGAAAGATGAATTTAAAGTAGAGAGGCTCGCTTAGTGCAGCTACCAAGCCACAAGAACAACAAATCTACAGTCTGTGCTTGTTTACCAACAGTTCTCTCTTGCTCCTGTGTACATGAGCACCTTTATCTAATTCTATAATTTCAGGATACAATCCAAGCCCTGCCAAACCGGATACTAATATTTTCACTAACTTTTTCTGGTTCACATTATATGTACATTTGCAAGGTCTCTACAAACAAATTTGGCGTTTGCGTTAGATAGATATCGCCAAAGCGATAAGAGTCAAGTGTTTCTGTTGATTCGCCACAGCCATAAGCTGGTGATAACGTGTGTCAATAGGGAAAAACTTGTTATTTAAGATTACCATGACTTTGCCAAGATTCTTGACATTATCTCATACGGCTTTAGCACATAAGAACGAAAGCGAAAACGGAAACAGAAAAGCAGGAATGACGTGTCACACATCACACATGCCTAGCGCATCGCCTGGACGATGACCGCAAGTGACCAAAAATGTTGGAAACCTAGTTTTATAAAGTTTCGATTTATCTTAATTATAAAACTGATTATTCTGTGAACAAATTTCAATTCGACCAATGATCGTCACTCGTTATACATAAATGCTGGACATGGAGAAGGATTTGAAGTTGACGACCAATATTCAGTACAGGCGCTCCGTCACTGGGAGCATTCGCCTTTAATGTAACAATCCAAGATTCCACTGTAACGGCTAGCTAGGCTTTGCAAGTAGACTGCGTAGGCCGTCAACAGGTAGGTAGCGCAGAGAGAACATTGCAACGAGCAGCATAGGTTTAATACATACCTACAATTAAATAGGTAGAAGTAACACGGCTGAGTATTTTGTTTATGGCCTAGGCAAATGTCTTGCAGATCTAGTAGTCTTGTGACGGGTCGTTGAGCTCCCTAAAATAGGGTTGAGTTACACGGTGACTAATGCATGCAGGCTGTCTGTTGGGACAGGTCAGCTCAAAGCTGCACATTGTGCCGATAGTTGTATCAGCCAATGGACTGATGGCCGAAAGCCTCGAACAACATCTCTCGACTCTCGAGGCTCTCGTTAGTCGGTTGGGTCAAAGGCCTGATTCAGAAGGCAGTACTCCTCGATACGGTTCGCATCGTGAGGAGGTTCCTGTCTCTGGAGCCCTAACCACCGGTAGCTTGGACCCTGCTCCCGATACCAGCGGATCACTATTTTATATATTTTTAAATGTTTTTTATTTTTTTAATGTGTGTATTATAAAAATATTTAAAAATGTATAACAATAAGTAGAAAGATGAATAAAAGCAAAAATAATATCTTTATTCAACAAGTAACATGAATCAATTGTGTTAGTAACAATATTCCTTACCCCTATGATAGTATTCCTATTCTAAACACTTAACCTAAAACCATGAATACATGTGAATCACTGCCACACGCGTAACACCGAGTTGGAAAACTTGCAGCAACGACCCACATATAAACAATCTAGTCTGCTCGCCACACAGCGCAAAATAAGGTGGAATGCCTCGTCTCTTCCTTCCCTGCTTTCTTAGACTCACATAAAATTCTAACAATATAATGTTGGACTTGAAAAGAGACCTCTGGGTTTGTGTCAGTTAGGAAGTACCGACGTGTAAAATTCTATTAAAAGATCTACTTACATAAATAAACATTTCACTTCATTTCTTAGGGTCGCAGGTGAAAGTTACATTACAGGCGAATTCTCCCAGTGAGGGACTGCCTTTAGAGACACCATAAAAAGAACAATAGTCATCACTACACCCCGAGTTGGAAACGAAGGATAAGATAAAAGTTATCGTGTACACAATTCTCTGTTTTGTACTATAATCGTTATCCGTTTAACCTTTCCACAAGTCTGGGTCAGCTTACAGTCAACCTAGTGACAAATGGAGTACATATTATAATGGAATTAGATCTATCTAAAGTTTATGTTGTTTCAGATAGTAACCATTGAACTCTGTCTAGGGAAAACCATGCACCAAATGGTTATGGGGACATATTATGGTTCCATACCAAATCAACAAGAACAATGAGATTATAATTGTAATGTAATGTAATGCACCGATCCCAGCGTGGTTTGACCAGACTCGATTAATCGAATGAACCCCAAGATTCGCACTAGCCCCTGTAGCCTCATGCTTCATGGTGTTACAGAGGCCATTGCATATCAAGAAGTAGACCGGGGGGCGCGGTAATGGTCAGGTAGACGTGCCCTTAGAATAGGAAAGGATTGCGAGCCTACTGGTTATGCATCCTAGAGTAAGCATTGGACTAGTGGAGAGACGGGTGGTATTTATTTATAGGATTTATCTTTTCACGACGTCGCCGGCATGTTGATTCAGGTCGAGCTATGAGATTATAATTATTACTTTATTAGTTTATGTTCTTAACTGTCGCATTAGGGTAAACCCTGTAATGATAGTTTAAGCTGTTATAAAATAAATCAGGAAAACGTACCGAGCGGAACAGAGCGAGAAATCGTCAGTTGATGATGACATTGACTCAAATTCAAGACATGAGGCCTAGTGATATAAATAGTACACGTATCTTCGTTGCAAGTTCACGCTAGATCTTTATCAATACACACTAAACTTTATAAATATCAATGCTGTTTTAAACAACATGTTTGTGTGAATCAGAAATGCTTCGCAGCTATTTTTATCTTTATCCTTACACAAAAACATTTTTACTAACTAACGTCAGTATGGTAATGTGGGATTGTCCCGCGCGAAAAATCATTTATTTAATAGCTGCATTGCAAAGTGAATTAAATCAGTATCTGAGAAACAAAATGTACCTAAGCATTGTTTTGGAAATATTGCAAAGCATATGAATAATCAGCCTTTATAATGTTCCCACTGCTGGGACACAGGCACATGACACGGGTCTACTCTCTTTGAGAGGGTGTGTGTGGTTTGGTAGATGATACATGTGTTCTAATTTTCTGGTCAAGAATAAGCCGGTTTCCAGACATCTCAGTGTCTCGAAACCGGCTTATTCTAGACCGCATCATGGCAAATTTTATAATTTATTTTCTTTGTATTTGCTGTAGTGGTTACCGTAAATGCCAGGTTAAGTAGTAAAGATTTACAGGTTGACATGGTTATTAATATGCAATTTTGGAACGAGAGTTCCGACATCCGATGATGATATGAAGATTGGCAATTTTGTTACGAGAGACATGATATAATGCTACTGCCAAATCTCAATCATTTATGAACAAAAATCCAAAGCGATGACTTTTTGCAACATCAAAATGTAAGATAACGGAATATTTGACGATGGACAAACAAAACTACGAATGCATGTGTAGTAAATCAACCCTTCTGTGGAACTTGTAGACACCTAGCATATTGTGGTCATAATTTATTCAGCACTGACCTTTGCGGCTCACCTTTGGCCACATATAGCTCCCCTGTTCCGATAAATACACCTATCACTTCTAAGAGTTGGGGTTACCTATACAGGGTGGAAACTTTCAGCGGGGCAGTAAGGAGAAGTACCTTATCCGTTGCAGCTACGCGAAAATGGTCTTAAGAGACTATCCATATTTTTTTATGGAATGTTGATCCCCATTCACAGATTTTCAAAAAAAATTACAGTTAGCAAGAAAATAGCCATTTTGCACAAAAACATTTTTTGATGCCAATCGATCCTGTTTCTAATACTGATCAAAAACTTTTATGGGATCAACCATCGTTGGAGTACTCAAAAAGTCACAAATTGCAAAAAACTTTTCCCTTGGGGAAGTACCTTATCCGTTGATAAGGTACTTCCCCTTACTGCCCCGCTGAAAGTTTCCACCCTGTATATGGACTAGGTAATCGGTTCGTGCGGTTTTAAGGTCAACTGTAATAATGGTTACGGAAATACCTACCTGTCGCCAAGCACCTTTGTTAACTTATAAACTCGTGAAATAAACTCAGAGCTCATGGTCTCTTTTAAGACCAAACATAATATTTTAAAGATATTATATATGAGAGTCTAACAACGCAGGGCCATGTCTGCAAAAGCTTTTTACACGCTTTATATTAGCTTCACTTGTATGTTTGTATGTAACCGACTCCTTTGAGCGCGATTTTGACCCACTTTAAACGGTCAGATTTCATTGAAACTTTGTAAAGTTGTCGAGGACCGATGACAATTCAATAATTTAAAAAAAAAATTGAGAAAAAAACACGTTTTTGTAGTTAGCAGAACTAAAAAATAGAAAATAAATAATAGTTTAAAAACTAAAAAACACGCTTTAAAAACCAAACTTAAAAAGGAGAAAATAATTTAATTCAATTAAAAAGCGTGGGGTGCTTTTTGAGGTATTTTTATAATCAATTAATGTTAAGCACCCCACGCTTTTTATTTGAATTAAATTATTTTCTCCTTTTTAAGTTTGGTTTTTAAAGCGTGTTTTTTAGTTTTTTAAACTATTATTTTTTGAAGAGAGAGCTAAACGTGGTGATTATCCCTTATTCCTCTTTGAGAATTCGTTGAAGTAACCATTGGAAAGCCCACATGATTCCATAATTCCACCTCCTATGATTTATGTCTTGGGAGAGTGATGTATTTTAGTTCCACAGTTCAAATGGCAGATATCTATATTGCGTTTATGTGCGATAAAATAACGTTTGATATCAATTTGTTACGGAATTAACTAGCGGACGTGGAGGGGCCTGTTTATATGCCCCTCTTATTCCCTATTGCGTTTATGATAGCTCATAGCAGTGATGATTAGTGGCGTCATAACTTATGTGCAGTTCCGGGCGTCAATATCAGACATCGTGGTTTAAAATGATCCCAAACGTTGCGACTTCAGGACTCAGGTTATCTTAGAGAATAGGCTGTAATCCACCACTCGCCCAAGTAGCACTGGGGGTTCTTTATCGGTTGACTAATGGTACACATTTATTCTTTAAGCTCTCTAAGTAGGCTGTATGAGAGCTCTACAGCACGCTATACAGCCCTTACACCACCGGTTTGGGCACAAATTATTCAGCCTTAAGTTCACAAAAGGTACACAGTAGCTGAATAGCAGCACTTTAACGGCAGTTTAAGAGAGAATAATGGTCTTATAGCTGATCTACGGCACTATATATGATTCCGTGTGGTTCTTCATACAGACAAGAGAGTTATAAGAAGTAACTAGTGAACAATTAGGTATACAGCCTCTATCTCGTATTAAGCTCACAAGTGTACCCTACAAACTATTAGTGGCCGCTTTTTCTCCAAATTATCACTTGAGTACCACATTTTGTAATCAATATTTAGGAACGACATATTTCACTGGGGAGTGTCTAATCTAAACAGCCATTTTTATTCTGATATAATTAATTACTGTTAAGTACTCTGTGTTTATTATATTCTATTATGTTAAAATTATGGGTAATGTAAATTTATTGTAAAGTATACATATATTTAGAGTTAAAATTTTCACACGCCTCAGAAATAATGCCGTTTTATCAAACCAAATCTTTCTAAATAAGCAGAGACGAACCATGCAATTTTTGATATTTGTGTTTTTATAGTATTACAATCAGTCTGTGATTTTGTATTTGAACATTAACCACAAAATTAATCACGAAAACTCCGTAGTATGTGATAAAGTCATAATTAATTTAGAAATATTATAGGTTATGTTTGAAAAAAATGGTGGACATTGTCTCCAGCTACAGTGAACCATTGTAACTCCAGATTAAAGTTGTCACCTGTTTAAAGTCTCACATGTGTACCATTATAGTGTCGTGAGCTATAGAAAGGTTCACATTGTGTACCATTATAATGCTGTGACGTTTTTGCACCGTAGGTGCGGTATGCTCGTTAGGCTTATATTCAGCCCTGGGCTGGTATGCAGTTCTTTAATAGTTCACGTGAATACCCTTTTAGATATTTTAGCACACTAAATTTTAGAGATCCGCATTCAACATTTGAATTTTGTTTGAATACGTACTACAAGTTAGTACGAAGTCTTCGATAGTAAATGCAGTAGGTGGTATGATTGAAGTAATACGTTAATTTTAATAGACGAGATTGTATTGTTAGAATACGGACTGACAACAAATAGTAGTTTATGCAACGGTCATATAATAGGGTTTAGGCGTAGGCAAAGCAGAGTGTGATAATAATATCACACGAGTGTTTTAATACCTAATTATATGCCGTTGCGTATACTATTTTATCTTCACTCATATAGTTAAAATAAAACGAAAGTGGAAAAATGAGTTAAGTATTTATTTATTCCAAACTCACAGCCACGGAAAAAATATGTGGTATGGCGGACAAATTAGATTCACATTGCGCATTACTGTGCAGCGCGCGCATCCATAGAAAATGACACAATTTTTCTACATTAAGTCAATGAGTCAATTAACGTCGTCCAAGTGTTATAGAAAACCACGTTCACATAGTTATTCAGCTCAGAGGATAACAATGTGGTACTCTTGAATAAATAAACAGCTGTCAGTATTACTAGATATCAATAGTGGTGCTCATAATATACTTTACACTTACATGTGAACTCATTAAACGCTCTTTTACAGAATAATATAGAGGCTGATTAATATATCACAAACTAGACCCGCTTACAGCTACAAGCTGAATAACGCTCCACAAAAGGTTGTACATAACAGCTTTTGGCTGCAGTAATGTTCACATTTGTTGTATTGAAATGCCAGCAATATAACACCGTACACGTGGACCTATAAATAGCCTGTGCCGTATTTTACCCCTCTTAAAATGCTATAAATCAGCTTTTAAAATAAAAGCTCGCTAGAAGATTAATGTTATCCTAATATAACACCAATAGTTACTTAATAGGCGAATTTAGCACTTCTATGCATGCCATAAACAGGTATAGGTGAATTTGTTCACTCTAATACAGCCAATGAACCATGTGTGGCCAATGTTATTACTTAGAGATCACCAGTGAACTGAATGTGAACTACTAAAGAGAACAAAATGCTACTTGGGCGGGTCACATATCTTCAATGTTTTGGTTCTAGGACATGCCGGTTTCCTCTCCATATTCCTTTTAGCCTCCGCCTAGTTACCTATGCGTAAACTTTCTTCAAAAATTATGTTATCTTTATCTCTGGCCTTCATGCTTGTCTTGTTACGTAATGAGTTAAACGTTAGTACATATCCAAGAAGAGATATGTATGTAACACGCAGGAAGTCAGATAAAATGTTTGAATTACAATATTTATCTACACTGCCATTGGAGTTGGAAAATCGGAATTTTAAACGTTGATTTTAAAATCCGAATTAGAAACGGTGGAACGTAGTCGGATTTATAAAGAAAAATAGTTTTCTATAGGAACAGTCTCTAACAAAAATCGCGTTCATTTACATGTCTACATTATCCAAAAGTCGAAGCTATACAAATACATGCTTGTAGATGAAATAGATATTTTTGTACAGGCATTGTGTACGCGTGGCTTGTTTGACACAATAAGTTGTTCCTTGCTGTTTTAACCTAGACCTCGTTAGAGAGAACGAACATGTTACAGAATAACAAGGTCTTGGTTATAGATAGGTAGACTACCTGTGTACTTATTCATGTCGAATTGTAGGTAGGGCAGCCGTTTGAAAAATGATTTAAATTGAGGAAAAGTACTAATAGTTTCGCTTTTTTAACTGGGTATCTAAGTACTTCTAAGAGATGGCACAGACTAGAACAGGGGCTCATGGCATATACCTGGCATTTTTACCCATCTAGCGTTACTTGGACTAATGTAAGCAGACCCTCCTGAAGGTTTGGGAGAGATCAAACACGCTGTGATCTGCCGGTCGATTCTGGAAGAATCTCTTTGTCAAAATGTGGGTGAAGTTAGCTTGAAGTGAACTGTAGTACCACCTGACGCTAGATTTTGACAGCTCACTTCAAACTCACTTCACTTAAGTTTACACGGTGAGAATTTTACAGAACAAATCGGTAGACCAGTACTGATTGTATCGTACCACTGTGAGTTTTCGACAATACTCGGCCAGGACGACATCGGTGAGAGTCTCACTCCTCTGGAAAGGGGGAAAATACTCAGGCTTTTCCACGTAAGACGTCAGGAAACTAAAGACGAAGGTTTCCTGCGTACGGCGCTTGTATAATCAAATAAAAGATAAATCGTACACAATACAAATAAGTACCATAATGTGACACAATAATCTCAGTCGCATCCGAACTGATCGTATAGGAAAACCCAAAGAGCAAACTGTACAGGAAATATAATAATATCATGCAAAGATCTCGATACGGTCTAGATCTTTCGATTTGTACCGGTATCGATACGAAAGCTCCGAAATTGATACGAAACGCAGCAATAAATAACGTCATAAAGTAGTTCTAGAACTTTACACCGTGCACCATAAGTATATAATTGCATTGAAGTAGTAGTGTGTGCTCCACTTGATTATTTATACGATATCTATGTATGTATAAGGAAGCATATAAGTACTTAAATTGATGTACAAACATAGGCAATGACATAAACACGTACCTAATTCAATTAGTGGTCACGGATGATGCGCTCACGCAAACAAACGAAGATACTGCTGACCTTACAGATATAATATATTGTTTTGGCACACCTATTTATCGGTCATCATTTTAAGCCTTAAATTCAACAGACGCAGGTATTTTATATACCCAAGAAGGAAGAATTCGACTAGATTTAGGGTCAGTCTTTCCCGTCATCAACTTATAAAGAATTCCGGAGATCGAGAGTCGAAAGCGTCAGCTATGTTTATGACAGCCACTTTTGGGAATTCATTACGAAAACTGGCCCTCACCTGACACACAAACACGATGTATCCAGTGGTCAGTGACATGGGACTCGTGCAGGACAATTTCTGGTCAGTCATTTTAGTCATCATCACATAAAATACTTCGGAGATCGAGAATGGAACTCTTCAACTTAAAACAGCCACTTTTGAGAAATTTTTACATAAACTGGACCTCACCTAACACACAAACACGATGTATCCGACATGAGATTCGTGCAGGACAATTTCTAGTCAGTCATTTTATTCATAATCTTATTAGATGATGATTACAAAGAGTTCCATTCTCGATCTTCGAAGTACTACAAGTACTTCAGAGATCGAGAATGGAACTCTTCAGCTTATGACAACAACTTTTGGGAATATGTTACATAAAGTGGGCCTCACCTGACACACAAACATGATATATCCAGTGACATGGGACTCGTGCAGAACGTCGTGCATGGACCGTAGCGTGGAGCCAAGGTACACGTTGATCAACTGTGCTGGCAGCAGCCCCAGCATCGTGGCCAAGTGGTAGCCGCAGCCTCGGACGTCGCTTACCTGGAGAAGGAATGATAAATGATTTTATTTCTGTAAGAAGGTTTGTACACACTTTACACGTTACTAATATTTTAAAAGTAGATGAGGTCGCCATTTCTAATTTGACTACTCTGAGGAGAAACACTGAAATAAACTCAGAG
This sequence comes from Antitype chi, assembly GCA_947359405.1. Classification (NCBI taxonomy): domain Eukaryota; kingdom Metazoa; phylum Arthropoda; class Insecta; order Lepidoptera; family Noctuidae; genus Antitype; species Antitype chi. The sequence continues at coordinate 2,840,496 of OX375823.1, forward strand.
GCGACAATCGATTTTAAAGTCCTGATATAATCTTGGTCAGATCATGTAAAGAACATGAGATTAGTGCTTGAAGTGGTCTTTGAGGAAATAACCACACAGAATTGAGTGGACCTGACCAGTTAGTGCACGAGCTCAGAAGAGCTCAACGACTCTACGATCAATACCAAAACGAAACGAAACATTAGGGGAAACATGATAATACTCGTACTTAATGTCTTGTGCACCAGAAGCATATTTTTACTATGAATATTAGAATTAGAAACTTTTAAAGTTACATACTAGGGAGAATAATGGTCGAATGAAGAATAATGTTATGTGACCCATACACGACACCTTACGACGACCTTTGCATTTCCACAAAGGGAAAATTAGATTTAACAATTGGAACTGTCTACGAAGAAAATCTGATTAAGATCAGGTCGGAACAGAAAACCTACAACTGCTTTGAAGATGTAGGTTAAATATTAGGAGAATTAGTGTCTAACATTCAATGCATTCCCAAATAACGGCCATTTCCATAAATTACCGACTATCATTATGAAATCTCTTCCATATTTTCAGTACAATTTGCGTGCAGCAAATACATTAAACTTATGTTAAACAATGTAGATTTGGAACACGTCAATCCTATCGCCATTTGTCGAGCAAGATTATAAAGTTGTGTGCGGTTGAAGGCAAATGTATACTATGTATAACATTTTAGTGGCTAAGCATGGAGTCACGCAGGTAGGTAGATTGCTTTGGAAATTAACGCCATACCTTCGGCGCCTAGTAAATTAAACAAAAATTTTCGCGTACGGATTTAGAATAAACTTTAGCATTCGAAACACGCAATATAGTCCCAGTAACCTACTATGGTAATCTTGAAATTTTTTATGCGCCTGAAATTCTAAATCGCGTCATTGAGCGAATCAGCAAAGTTTTTTGTTGTAAGTAAATACGTTCGTTAAGACAGGAATTCTTTCTGACACAGTACTAAAAAAAGCAAGATTAATCGATTGTTTTTCTTGAGATAAACAAGTTGACCGATCTACAGTGGCCTTGACGACGCCGGACGTACGTATGTGTCCAAGTAGGCCAATTACCGACCGTATGAAAGTCGGTGTGGTGGAAACATTCCTGTGAACACGTCCGACTTCTCCAACACATCAGTAGTAATGGAACACAATCATTTATCTTCCCAAACGAGTTACATAAATATTTTATGTACTGAGACGATATTCCGAACGTCCCCGAACGATCGACTATCTGATATTTAAATTATATTTTTAGAATATTAGGTACTGTACCGTTGTAATGAAATTGCTAACTGAATGTAAATACTTCTTGATGTAAAGTAAACGTTTTATGAGCCCTGAAACTCTGGTGCCTCGTATATTTGGCTTGGCCGTCGAAATGTTTACAGTAAAGCTCCTGAAATATAGATGCTCGATATTACGAATATTCGATGCAGCTCGGCGCACGGCTATGAAATGAGATTATCACGATGCTGTATCATTCTTACGCTGCAGTTTTTTCCTCCAGCGCTTTATTAATAAATAAGCACCAGTGTCTGAGCGCTTTATGCACAGTAAATCGAAAGCAAAGCATGATACATTAAAACGGAATCTTGATCAACTACAATGTTTGCCCTTTCGCAGATATGACACCAAACGCGCCAGATATTTTAACGGCAGACTAAGACCACATAAAAAGACTGCGCAGATCTATATGTAGTTTTCAACTAATAAATGTAAATAAGTTTGGCACAGAACCAAGAAAGATGGCGACAAAAGTTTACTGCCCTGCACCAGATAAGAACAGGTTTCAGTTAAGATAAGAGCGGCTGATATCTTGGACATTACACCACTTACAGGCCGTAGTAGTAGCCACAAATGGTACATGATAAGAAGATAAAGGAGATAAGATGTTGACTGACCTTTTAAATTTGACATGATGGCAGTCCCAATCACAAGTGTAGAAATAAAATAATAATTAAAGTTATTGGAATCTCAATGGCGTTTCAAAGTTATGATCAATCATTTGTGATAAGTGTATTGACGGTTGAACTTGGATTACTTATAAGTAATCAATTTATCATCACTTCGATCAAGTTGTGACATTTTTAGTACAAAATTTGCTACTAAGGTTTTCTGAGATTAGCTTTTGTGCTATAATTCTATGTCTATTGGTCGTAGGTTCATTATAATTATTTTCTGGCGCAAGATGGACCTGATTCAGGTACTAAATAATGCAGTTTAATGGACATGCCACGTGACGTGTCACCATCTTCTATATTGATAGCTACCATATTTTGTTTATTGATGAGACCAGACAATGACGACGCTGTAATAAAAACTGATGACCGTTATAGAATTTTAACGCGTTAAGACATTGGTCACAGGATACTTTTGTAATATTCCAAGATGATGAAGCACTTCGCTCATAACGTTGTTATGAATTACAAGTATTGTGTACAACTAGAAATGCGTGTAGGTTAATATTATTATAAGCCAGGGCTATAAGACAGGTGGGTGGGTAAGAGACGTGGGAAGTAACGGCATTACACCGCTTTCCGTGATAATGATTTCAGAAGCGTGACAGGTGTTGTCGGGTATTGTTTACCAAATTCGTTAACTAGTGCAAGCTATGAATGTCTCTTCAAGCAGTGAAACCATTTATGAGCCATTAAAAATCACAAAATTTTGAAATTCGCTTTGCTCGAACCGGTTCTCTAGTATAGGGTCTCAGACTAGCCTTGTAAGAACTGCGTCTAATTTTGGCTCGTGGACTACCTTGCGTGAGCGATTCACACAATAACAATCAATACAAACACCACGGCGGTGGATTGTAACGCATACGTAATAGAAAATGTCGCCAGTCCGACACAGTGGCGCGCAGTGAAAGCGAAACGGGCCAAGATGGTTGAAACGCGATCGTCCTAGATACCACGCCAAGAACAATGGCTTAATGTTATCATACTGAGGGCATGTACGATAGTAATGTACACAATCATAAGTGGGCATTTAACTCAAACTCTTAGACAATGTACTTTGTGATTAAATGGTGTCAACGACGTCGAAGATATCTTAGTAGGTAGATACTCTTTTTTTTATCACGACTCATAATGTGCATGTTTAGTAACAGATTCGAATGAATCTGATGAATCTGTATGTTTTAGGAGAAAAGGGACAGAAATCACCATAACGTAAAGCTTCAGCGTATAGCTACACCTCTGCAGGTGTTAAATTTATATCTTCGTCTCTGCTGGACTCGCTCATATTTAATTATTTCTTACGATTTTGTCAAAAAACAAAACAAAATTATGGAAAACGAGTTGAATAGAGACGAAAAATTTAAAGGTTTTTTTGGAGTCGTGCTGGCCAGTTCGATTATTCTAAAAAGAGGATTGGCGCACTAACTTGAAGTTCACCACGTTACCTTTAATCATAACCAATCAAAGATGGCGGTATACTTAGTGAAGTCGCCAACTAGAACAACGCCGTTCGGTTATAGGGCTACCGGTGCGAAACAGACCGCAGCCTGCCTAAGCATGGGTAATGACTGTCTTTGTGAAAGAGAACGGATGTATAGCTGTGTAACAGGCGGTGAACCAGTTGTAGTAGCGAGAATGGATGGGCTACAAGGATGTATTGATTGACAGCCATAGATGAGTGAGTAAAAAGAGAGAGACAGAGACAGAATTGCTTTCATTTTGACAGTTCAACCACTTTCATTGCGTTATTTAGCTTGTAGAGGAGACATTTTTTTCGAACATATGAACCGATGGCTTAGCAAGTATTCTTCAAAATGATTCAGATTGTTATTGATAGTGTCGTAACTCGTACGCAATTAGGGTGCAGATACAATGTAAATCAGCCACTTCTGGTTAAAACAGACTCCTAAACATTGAGAAAAGGGTTTGGATGTTGAATATCATGATAATAAATCGTAGTAGCACAAACCCAAAACAATTCACGATTGAGACTTAGACAGACCAAGGTATTTTAGGTACTCTCATCCATAATATTACTTCAATGCCAACAGATTTAATGCTTTAACCTATTTTCTGCGATGGTCTAGTAGAATAGCGAATACGTATGGTGTGATATAACGTGGAATTCAATGCAAGTTACTGCACAAACAAGTTTTCACATAAAGGATGCAATATAGACCATTATACTTGACACTGATCTGTTAGTGAAATGTTTTATTTTATAAACTTCATGCAAGAAAACTACACCGGTATCCGCCGGCTATTCTTCGCCGTTAACCGGAGCAATTTCGTTGAGAGTTTTTCTGAGTCCACGGTCCGAAACACGACTACTAACGAAAATGGGACAACAAGTCACAGTCACAGATAGTGAGAGAAGAGGAACTCGTTGTTAAATGATTACAGCTGCACAGGGGAATCGAAGGTGAAGCTGTGCTTGTCGCTGTCGATTCGGGGATGGTTGACGAGCCACTTCATTTCATTTTCATTCAGTGCCTCGGAAAGCACGTCAAGCAGTTGGTCTCGGCTGTCATTCGTAGATCTTTGACAGTCGTTACGGGTAAGTAGTTAGAAGGCCAAAAGTCTGACTGTCTTATGCAGGTCAGATATGCCTATCTGGCGTCCATCACACAGTTACTAGTTTACATGGAGCGACTCCAACATAGTTTGAAACGATTGGGCAGATTGACCAAAATCATGAGAAGATATAGGTTCTACCATTTGGTTCTTATAATTAGATCAAGTTCAGCAATCGTGTCTAGTTGAGTCACGAATGCTGGGACCTCACCCAGCCTCTGTATCAAAACTATACTCCGACGGATTTCGGAACAAACTGTCACTGTCACAATGAGGTTAATTAACCAGGACCATTTATCTGTTCATTCAATTATCTTTTAAGTTTCGTGTGCATTGCACATTGAGAGCACACACTACGTATTACTTTAAATGATTGTAATAAATTAGTTTAATATTAATAAACTGAAATAATTATTGTTTAATGTCATCATTAATGTGGAAAGCGTAGGTGGAAAGCCTCGAGTAAAAAACTTCTGTGTCAGCCATCTGTCACAGTTTAAAAAAATAAGTGATCAAAAGGATCCGTTTTTCCTTGTTAGGTCGAACCAAACAAATAATAAGAGGGTAGCGCCAGGGTAACCCGCAATTTGAGGGCCAGGCTATACATACAATGATCAAAATATATTATGATTCGCGAGCGTAACATGTAGTTATATATTTACAGACCTTTAATCATTCAAATCAGCAATATAACCCTCTTAGGTCATAATAATATAATCCCATTGACGGACGGTATTCGCGTTGCTGAATTTTGTGCCAAACAAATTTAAAAAACTATACAATTTTTAACCGACTTCAAAAAGAAGGAGGTTATAAATTCGACATATTTATATAATATGTATTTTTTTTATGTAATGTTCGGGCGTAACTCCGTCATATAACGGATTTGCAAAATTCTTTTTTTGTTCGAAAGGGGTTTATTTATTCCGAAATGGTCCCATTTAAATTTCATATAGATCTGATGATGCATTTCAGAGACAGACAACGGAACTCTTAAAAAAATTACAGCAAATAAACCGCGATTGCTGCTATATTATGCATTGTTTTGACCCCAAGGACGATAAAATTTCGAATTGATGTGGGGTAGGTATTATAACTAAAAAGTGAAAAATAAAAACTTATTCCAAATAAAAATCGACTTCCGGAAAAACACTACCTACAAAGTGAAAAATAACTTGAATTTCGGAAGTTGGCGATAAAAACTTTAAATACAAAGTCAATCCAAAGTCACCGAAGTTTTTTTCCGTGTCTTTTTTGCTATCGACACGCCACGAAGAAGACGGAATTACTTTCTTATGAAATGGTAGTAATCCCTACAATGTAGGTACCGGGTAGGTTCCCAAGGATGTGAGTGAAACCTCATGAAACAACTAGTGTATAGTATAAGTTTTGTTGTCTTAGCAAGTATCAAGATATTGGTGGATTAGTAAATATCGAGTGCGGTATTGGCATAAAAAACTTGTTTGAAAATAGAAATGTACGAGGAAATAAAAGTAAGCAATGAACTCAGACATGCATGGAACGCAAAAAACAATGTGTTTCTTCACGAAACTAAATTCTTGTTGGCTTATAATGTGATAATGTGTACCTACACCATAGATATCTATCGATATCCGTGACCTACACCGAATCGTAGTCAATTAAATCAAAAACCGTCAAAGTAGAGTTGATAAAAAGTGTGGTGTGAGGTCAAAAGTAAATAAACTTCGTATGTTCTAGACGTTGCTCAGACAAATTCCTAAATAAACTTAGAATGTTGTGGACCTCGCTAAGACAGCTTCTTATTTTCTTTTGATAAAAACAAGCTGCGATAACTGATGGGCATACCGATTATGGTGCTTTATAGAAACCTCCCTTCGCCTATACATTATTCAGGAGGGAAAGCTATGGTGGTCATTACTACTATGATAGGATTTTACCTTTATGAGACAATAGTCCCAATGTTAGGACTATAATCTCTACTGTGCTGTCATCTATTCTGTAAAAAACGAACCGTGACAACTATGGTGAAGTGACCTGTCAATAGTGTCTAATTGCGTAACACACTCGTTAATCACAATCTGAATAATTTTGGAGGGCTAAGCGATTGCTTCATATGCTCGAAAAAAATGTCTGCTCAAAATCATAAATACATAACAATGAATGTTATTAAATACTATTCCTACTTTTAGTGTGTTATGCGATTGATACGCTCGCTGGTGGAATGACAGCTCACTTCACGTAAGGATTCACGGTGATATTTTTACAGAATAGACCGTCGGGATTCAATTCGATGGCACGGTTGGCACAGTGGTTAAACGATTAATTGTTGCGCTGCGAATCGCGGGATCGATTCCCGCACGGAACAAATATTTGTATGACCTACAAGTAGTTGTTCCGGGTCTGGCTGTTTGTGTATTTGAGTTTAAATGTTTGTAAACGCACCCACAATACAGGAGAAATACTTAGTATGGGGCAACGTTTAAAAAAAAGTCTGTAAATGTTTATTGCGGGCTCCGGAATTGGACGTAGGTACTCTAAATCCGGAGCCCGTAATACACATTTACAACATAAACTGCATAATTATTGTTTGATAGGCATCAGCGTACCGCGTATAGCAACACAAGATGCCGAAAAACAAAGACAAGTTACTCATTAAAACATTAACATAATTGCTATCATTAAGAAGTTGAGTGAGACTAGTTAATTAGTATTTCGGACTGTAAATGTCAAGACACTTCAAAGAAGTCCTCAGTTGCTTATAAATAGATTTTATTCTTAGAAAAGATCATACACCTCATTGAGAATCCTTCCTTGCATGAACAGTTTCTGTTAAAGCTTCCGAAACGCTGATCATTCACGATCTGCTCGCGATTCTGATCTCAGTTACAGCTCTGAGATTGGAAACGTGCCCAATAAATTGGCATCGTCGAATAAACCGAGTACTCGTTGGATTTACTCTTTGAAGATTAACTGTTGTTTGTTGCTTTTTGGATGCTGTGAAAAGACGCGTCATGATATTTATTTCAAGAAAGATTTACTGACAACTGGATATCAGGTCAAATCAAGGACATTCAGCTAAAAAAAACAAAACACGACATTCTTCTGCGAGACATAGAGACAGCCCATAGACATAATTATCTTATCAGCAGTTTTAATTAACAACTAAGCTAAGCTACGTTTTAATTAGCAGCTAAGTTTCGGTAATATTTGTTCAATTGTTCAGATGTCTTCACCCAGCAGGGAACATTTATCAACTGTGGAGTTTGTTTCCATGACGTTTCCAATGAATGTAGTCAAGCATGGAATAATAGATGAAAACAGAAGGATATAAATAGCTCCATTTCCATGTAACGTGTCGCGGCCAAATCGTGAACATGACGGGTAAATGATAGTGCTAACAAGGAAGAAGCTTGATCGTAGGCACAGCTCTAATGTAATCAAAACCAGTTTGTTTGCCGTTCGAGATAATAGAGAAACGTAAGAAACCTGCTCCGATTTCGCGCGGAATTTAACGATTGGACTTCGTGCTTTTCGTTCTTGAAATACTACATGAGCTATTAATAACGTTGCGGTTTTTTTTTCGAAAGCCAGAGACAACTTGTGGTCAGTGGCCCACTTTGTATAAATATTCTGTCAATTAATTCTATGCAGAAATATTGCCGTAAATAATGTGTATCGACGTGATGCATCGACCCCAAATAAATTGGAAAAGGATAATGATATGATGATCGCTTATCACTTGTGAAAGATTGGTTATCGCAATCGGTACTTATTGTGTTATTTTAGCTGGCAGGCAGGAGTGATGCGGCTGCTGAAATTTTTTGCGGTTTTTTCGGTTACGATAATAATTGAGCGTGACTCTCTACTTTTTACCCGACTATACGGCGAAGCTAAAATGGAGGGTTATGTTGGTGGAGTCACACGTAATCTGTACGATTTATGCCTTAATTACATGACTTAGTAATGACGTGTGACTCCAGATAGACAAAAACCCAACCAAGTCTATACCTATCGATGTCTTGATTATAACTTTTGAGTTGGTTTTTGTGTCGTACACCGGCACCCTAATTGCGTAACTCACGATTCATCATAATTTGTTTCGTTTTGCAACAGATGGCTAAACCATTGCTTCATATGTTCGAAAAATGTGTCTGCTCAACAACGTAAATAACGCAATGAATATTGTTGAACTGTCAAAATGAAACCGATTATGATTAATCGCATGTTGCGCAATTAGGGTGCTGGTCTAAGTTTTTAACTTTTTTTTTACTGGCCTTATCCAGCAAAATATTAATAAAAAATGGTCTACACTGCCGAAACGAAATGATTGAATTGCGGTATACGGAATGCGTTCAGTTCGATTATATGAAACTTACGTGGAACCTTGTGATACGGATCTTGCAGTGGCGTATTTTCATATTTCTCAATTTTGCATAAGATTATTATCTAAAGCGAAGTGTGAATAATAATTTCTTACGCGACTGCATTCATTCTTATTGATGTGTTTTTAAATATAGTGTTCTCAACTTTAGACGTTTTTATCCATGCTGTGCCAGTCAGCATTACACTTTATAAAATATTACTTTATCATGCTTGCAACGTGGATAGTAGTAATATATCGCGATATTATGAGTAATAAATACATTGCGTAAATAAAATCAAAAGTCATTTATTCAAACTAGGCTGAGAGTCAGCCCTTTATAAGACAGCCCCAAAAAAAACGCCCACCCTTCGCCACTTCCTAGTGCTTTAGCTGGGAAGAAGAAGTGGCGCAACAAACTCCCCAGCAGCACAGCTGTCTGTTATGTTAGAATAACTAGTATGATCATACCTATCCCCATCTTAAGAATGAGCAAGCTGGCCACATCCATGCTAATATAAATAAAGCTGAAAAGTGTCTTTTTTTTTTACGCGCTCTCTGGAACTGTCAGTCGGATTAGAGAAGTTCTTTTTGCATTTGATAGCAACTCTTGAGGAAGGTTAAGGGTTATTTAACATCACGCTACGACTCTTGAGTCGACCAGAATGAAAAAAAGCCCGAAAAGTAATAGAGCGAGAGAGCGATGTGGTGGGTCGCAGGCCGAGGGAATTTTATAAAAATGTGGCTGATATATTAGTCTATCGTGTATAGTACCACTTCCACGCAAACGAAGTCACCAGCAGGAGCTAGTCATATATTATGCAGTATATGCATCCGACTTTTCATTAGGCCTGTCTAAAAGGTCATGGTCTTGTAAGTTCTACTTTTAAATATTTACGTGTAGGTATACTGTTGAAGGCCCAAGGCTCTATGGTTAGTTTAAGCAATTTTTTATGGTCACCATAAAGTTGCCAGCCTTGAATATAGGGCATAAAGGATTAACAATGCTGATATTACGTGACCTTCACCTCTACACCCCAAGCTGGCAGTAGGGGTGTGAGGCGTAAGAATATTTTACTACCTTAGAACACAACAAACATTTAAGGTTACGCCATAGAAGAGTTTAAAAATGTTAAATCAAAAGAGTTTTTTTTTAATTGTTGATTGAGATGTTATGTTTTGGGAATGCATACTACTTACATAGTTATGTTAATAAGTGTGTCATGTATGGGTTCACTAGTTGCCTAATCTAATTAGTAATTAGTACCAAATCTTTGCTGGAAACTTAGTTTTGAAAAAAAAGACTAGGAAGATTTTATTTTTAAAAAATTGTTGCAAGATTGAGTCAAAAACTTTATCAGTAAAAGATTGCTAAAATAAATATGTTTGACCTTTAAAGTGAACCTAGACTTAAACTGACCAAGCTGTGAGAAGATATTATTTAGCAAATGTTAGCTAAAAAAAAAAACAATAGAGGTACAATTAAGTTTGGTACTTTTTGCTGAGGAGCCTTGATGATGCCAACAGGAAAAAAAAATATGTACAGACATGAGAATTTTTCGCATGTATCTATCTGATATTACATTAGGAAACAGTATTGTTCCAAAATAGCTAAGTAAATACGAACAAGGTTCCTCTCTAGAGCCCTGAACACTGGTATTCTGAATGAACCTTGCTTCCAATTTTAAATAGGTAGGAGGTATAGATAAGAATGTGTTTTTTTTTTATTTAAAGATAATAAACCAATCTGCTTAGCCTATCTACCACAGTCAACTGATAAAGGTTAAATATTATATTTTGATGATATTTTTCAGATAAATATGTATATATACAATATAAGTATGTACTTTCAGTATTCATGAAAAACAGTTCTTATTACATATTTTACATTTAATTGATACAGTTGAATTGGTATGAAATTATATGGATGATTTTGCCCAGCAGGGCAGTAGGACCAGGAAATCTTTCATCTCAGTGTACTATTTAACTATGGATTGGACGGTCTACAGTTACATGATATTGTATAACAAGGATAATATTATTATTAATTCCTATTGTTCAAAACCACGAATAGTAAGTTAGGTACTAAAGAAATAATGATAAAAGAGAAATTTGTAGTCTTGTCAGAAAAAGCTGCTTGGCTCATTACTGAATTTGAGGATAAATTACCTATATTACAGAGAATCATTCAGTTTTTAGTCTTTATATAAATAACCACTCACTGCAAATATTGTGTTCTGCAATCCAAAAGGTATTGGCGTCAGTCTCGCGAAAAATACTATTTTGAAGGCTTGCGGCCCCGAGATCACTTTCAGCAGCGCCCGCGCCGTCTCGTTCTTGAGCAACCGGTCCAGGGGCAAGTAGCTCCGCAACGCTTTTAGGGTGAAGTGGGCCACCGCCACGCCAAAGTTCGCACTCACCAGAACAGTCAATAAACCCCTAACGTTCCCGAACAAATATCCACTAGTTATTATTAACACCAAATAACCTATCGTCACTGGAAAACTCACAATCAAAAATAAACCCATAAACAACAAAAATATTATCCAGGGATCCTGTGCGTCTACCCAGTATAAAATTGTCTTCAAATATTCTTTGAAAAAATAAAGTACCAGAACCAGGCATGTGAGCAATAGTATTGATACTGCAATGTTAAATAAATAACTGTACGTATTCTTAGAGTTAATTTTAGCCCATAAACTTTTCTTTCTTGTGACCGCTGTAGGATCGGACTGGCATTCTTCAACGTCAACAATTTCCATGGTGACTTTCGTTGATGAAAATTAAACAGGCTAGTTATCCATGCACTCTTTAATTTTCCACGGTGTATCGTTCGCCATGGCCTAATTTAGGCTAGTGTTTATTTCACGTTTACGCACGGCAGAACTAAAATTCAACAAACAATCAACCACTTTGACCACTTCTCACAGACTATGCAAAATTAAAATTCTGAAAGAAAGAGTTTCATCATTATGTCAAAGTTTGACAAACGAACGATCTTGGTGTTGTCATTTCACCTATTTCATTTCAGTTCTTGTCGAAAAACATGGAATAGTTTTTAAACGTTTTGTTAAATTAGTAGTTATTTTAGATTAATTCTCTTGAAGACCGTTTCCATAGATTTAACATGATTTCAATTAAAAACCTTTGTTTTCTCTCACCACTAGTTGTTCTAGATTATCTGTAATAACTGTCAGACCCATGAGCGTTCCATGATACAAATTGTAGATCTTCGACATTAGAATAGGATAACGAATGCAATTAATTACAAGGAAAAGCAAGAACGAAAAGCTTATGACAAAAGTGAACAATACCAGAGTAGAGCTGGAACAAAAATCTTCCACAAATTCACGTCTTGGTGCACCGTGGAAGATATTTATTTTTTCTGCAAAAACGCGAAAACTATCGATAAATACATTATTAATGGTTTAAAGCCTTAAAATCACACCGTTTAGATTAAGGGCAGGGACTTTTGGTAGTTGTTTATTCATTTGAAGTTTCGAGACACGACATAACCATGCCGCCGAAGAAGGCAAGCAGCGCTGCCGCTGGCGGTGGAGGTGCTAGCAAAAAGACAGAAGCGAAGAAGAAGGATAAAGTCATTGAGGTGATTTATAAGTTATTTCTGTCAAAGTTTTCATATCGCAGGGGCTAATAAATATTCAGTCTTGATTTCACTCTTGGCCCTGGTCACTACAGTAATATAGGGCACACGTTACCTATCCAGTGATATTCTTGAAATCTTAATAGCCATAACGTGATTTATTTTGCAAGCATTTTGCACACCAGCATTAAAAAAAGGGCTTTTGCTGCACAGACGAAATAAACTAACACTGTTTACATCATGTTGCACAAGTTACAACTAGAAAACGGCAACTCTAATAAGTTATTCTTCCTTAACAGGACAAGACCTTCGGCCTTAAAAACAAGAAGGGCGCCAAGCAACAGAAGTTCATCCAACAAGTTGAGAAACAGGTCAAAAGTGGAGGCATCCATCCCGCCAAGCCTATGGATGACAAGAAAAAAGAAAAAGAAGCCAAACTGAAAGAACAGAAGGAATTAGCAGCACTGTTCAAACCTGTTCAAACACAAAAGGTTGAGAAAGGTATGTCATCCTCTATGTGAAAGTTTGTATGTTTGCATATTTAGAAGTTTGGATGTTTGTTACTCAATCACGCAACAACGGCTGAATGAATTTGGATGATTTTTTCTTTCGGTAACTGCCTTCAGTCTTTTCTGGACCATTATCAGTTTGGTTGCATGAATATAGTTGGCGTTTCAGGTACAGGGGCCATTGCCACTTGCTACCTCTTTATATCACTTGACCTCTCTTAAGTCGATTGACAGATTCACTGTTGTCTAGCAGTTTAACAGCCAGAGGATTTGGGTCGATGGCCAGACGACAGCATATCGTGTTTTATTTATAGTAATTTCCTCAAAGATTGTAGGAGTGTTGAGATAACTTAATTCTGTGAACCATGGTACAATGACAATATTCCTCTCAAGATGGTGTTTTGAGCTCTTTGGCAGCACATTATGTTACTAGTGCTGGCCACTCCCCATAGTTGGATGCTGTGTGACCATATAGGTTTTAGTAGAGAGTTGTACAGCAGGAGTTTTGTCCAAAGATACAACTTAGTTGCGACCCATCAACCAATGCAAGTTTCTATGTTTGGCGTTAAGTTGATCTCTATTTTGTTTAATATGCGTCTTCCAGGTGAGCCTTTTGTCCAGGTAAAAACCAAGATACTTAACACAATCTGTGTGAGGTAGACTTGTATCTCCCAATGTTACTGTTGGACAGTTGGGTCAAGGTAATGTGACTTTATTTTTGAGTAATAATCCCAGAGTGCGATTATAAGTTCATGTAATAAAATCCTAAAACTAGTCTCATATTTAACAATGTTTTTTTCAGGTACGGACCCCAAATCTGTGGTATGTGCTTTCTTCAAGCAAGGCCAGTGTACTAAAGGAGATAGGTGCAAGTTCTCGCACGACTTGACTCTTGAGAGAAAGGTATGTTTCCTTCTACAATATTGAAAAAAAAAAGCTAATCATATCTTTATTGCTGAATACAGTAGGTACATAATTATACAGTGCAAGAGAAAGAAGGGGAACCTTTAAAATTTAGCAAGATGACAATGACGATGGCAAGACTTTGACTGTATAGTCAAACCAAATGTCCTTTCTTTTGTATTGTTCGTCGGATCATTGAGCTCATCAAGTTCTGATTTGAGCTGCATGATTACAGATAAATGCGTGCACTGATTGGACAGGTCCACTCAATCTGTGTGGTTTAATTCCTCAAAAGACCATTTCAGACACCAATCCACATCTGACCAAGATTATGTCTGGACTTTAAAAGAGACTGTGACCTCTGAGTTTGTTTCGGCCTTTCTTCTCAGAATAGTCAGATAGGAAACGCCGGCCTCATCTAGTTTAAAAAAATATGTTTGACGTGTAAAAGTGTTTGTACAAATCTACTTACAGAAATAAAATCATTTATCATTTAATGTCTTTCAGTCAGGGGCCTTCCCCTGAAGAGGGTCTAACCCCTTGGTTAGACCCTCGTCTAACCCCTGCCATTTGAAAGATCTACTAGCTTCTATCTGACACTTCGTCTGCATGAAGTTTCTTGTTCCGCCGTCTCAACAAGTCGCATTGCATCGGCCATCGCCCGCTGCGCTGTTACTTCGTTTACTCTCCGCGTTCTTTTTTAATTATTCCTTTTTGCTGTAAGCCTATAACCTTCTTTGAGAATTGGGCTATCAAATGCAAAAAGATTTTTTCCAATCCGAGTGGTAGTTCCGCGATTAGCGCGTTAAAACAAACACATTCCTCTGCTTTATTATTAGTATAGATTCAACAATGAGAGTGGGAAATCATCAAATAACTTCTTCCTCTCTGGGTGGAGTAGGAGGACGTGTCAGACTTTTAATGACTAAAACTCACCCGTGTTCCTTCAGTTGCCTGTGTGCCAGGTGCCACGGTATCTCTTTCGAACAACAGACAATGCACACCTTTACATGATCTTTTAGCTTTAAATGCTGCAGAACGAAAAAACCTAGATTGCTACTTTAATTTCATATATTTTTCAGGCTGAAAAACGTTCTCTCTATGTGGACATGCGAGATGACGAGGACACTATGGACAATTGGGATGAGGAGAAGCTTAAGGAAGTAGTGGAGAAGAAGCATGGAGATGACAAGCAACGGCCCAGTACTGACATTGTGAGTTATCTATACATACAGATAAATAAAATTGGAGTGTCTGTTTGTGTTATTAAAATATCCACTTTTTACTGAATGCATATGGAAGTATACACGGTACATATACTTAGCAAAATAATTATTTTAAAATTTTTGTCTGTCGGTTTGTTCCGGCTAACCTCTGAAACGGCTGGACCGACTTTGACAGGATTTTCACTGGCAAATACCTGGTGTAATAAGGAGTAAATTAGGCTACTTTTATTTTAGAAATTTTATTTATTTTGATTTAATAATAAAAAAGTAACTATTCCGCGCGAACGAAGTCGCGGGCACAGCTAGTTATCAAATATTCTCTGACATCTTTGGAAAAGAAAAGGAAGGCCTTTGCCCTGTCGTGGAACAGTACAGGCTGATTATATTAAAAATTGCCCCCCACACCAGGAATTTCTCCTGCATTGTGGGTGCGTTTACAAACATTTAAACTGTACTAATAAACTTATATTAAATATCGTTGAAGGAAAATAATGTTATGGTACAGACGCCAGCACATCAAGCTACCCCAATCTGTTAAATGTCTTTGATAGATTTTCATCTTTAGAACATTAGCATAAGGTTCATGTTGAATTAGGAAAATTTTATAGTTTGGGATAGTTTTATGTGCTGGCGTCTGTACCTGGATGTATAAAAATATTAATCCGAAATCATCAATCTACCTTGAGCAAGCTTGGTGAGTTGTGGTGAACAATATTCATGTCTTGGTCGCTCTCCATAGACATCACTTAATTCCCAACTCGTGGGAAACTTGAGGCTAAGTAATACCAATCGCACGGGTAGGTCGATCAGGTTAGCTACGCTTGTCGCGGTTGGTCCGTGGATGAAAGAACATCTTAACATACCGTCCAGACCGTCATCTTGGATTTTTGATAGTCGTTACTTCCGGCGTACTAACGACCCCATCAGACGGCTGAAAATCTGACAACCATGCTTACCCAGGGGTTTGTATTACCCAGTATTTGGGTTATGGTGGTCAGATAGGCAGTTGCCTCATTAAAAATACTGGTAGTTATCCAGCTGCATCCGGTTAGGTTAGGTGTTCCATTTGGTGCCGGACGTAAAAAGAATAGTACCATCACATTTCTTCCCGTGGGTGTCGTAGAAGGCGACTAAGAGACTTACCGGAGAATGAGCAGCAGCGTTCTCTATGCACTTTACCACCATACTACGATCCCCAACCCGCCTGCCCAGCGCGGCGATTATGGCAAAACCCCCCTCTGGGGGAAGCCTATGTCCTGATGATGATTTGGTTAGGTTGAAAGCCAACCTCAACATAGTTGGGATAATACTAGGAGATGATGATGACATATTTCCCAACTCCTTTATAGTTTTGTTTAAACATAAACCCTAGTACTTACCTACAAGAGCATTGTACTGTAGCTGTTGGGTTAATCACTCTAAAAGTTACATTATGTAATTTCAATTGCTTGTTTGAAATTATTTCTTATATTGGGCCGGAATCCACAAGGCAGAGCTATTTGATTAAATTGTGAAAGTTTAATTATCTAATGTATTACTATTACAGATCTGCAAACACTTCTTAGAAGCCGTAGAAAGATCAAAGTATGGTTGGTTCTGGGAATGTCCATCTGGTACCAAATGCATATACAGGCATGCACTACCAGCAGGCTTCGTTCTCAAGAGAGACAAGAAAAAAATGGAGGAGAAGAAGAATGAGATCTCTTTGGTGGACCTTATAGAGAGAGAGAGGGCAGCACTTGGACCTAACCAGACCAAGATCACACTGGAAACTTTCCTCGCATGGAAGAAGAAGAAGATTAAGGATAAGCAGGTTTGTGGATGATTTTATTTTGTTTGATTGGTATATTACCGGTAATTGTAAAATTTGTACAAAATCAACAATTTATACAAAACAGTAATAAATTCAACTTCACATTCCCAGTCTGTATACCAAATAATATCCACTAGTTAATTCACTATAGCTAGTCAAAGATTGGCAAAACCCAGGGCTGGCGGATCAAAACAATTTCGCTTCTTTAAAAAAAAAAAAATTGCTGTAAGTGTCACACACATGCCGTTAAAGTTACAACTGAGGACGTGTGAGTATACACCTCTGCCTCAGTGTCAACCGCTTTTGTGTACACGGCGACAAAATTGTAATAATTTATTGTCGTTTTTTTTTGTTTTTATAAAGATAACATTATCCTACCAAGTAGGTAGATATTAAGTTATCTTAGCCCCGGTATTGGCTGCAACTCTAACATGCACCTTTACTTACTTTAAGGCCTGTTTTATTTAAACAGATTTTTTTAACTTGAAGGTGCAAATATTTTATTTAAATATTTTTTTTACTTCATCAGGAAGCGCTAACCAAGGCTGAAGACCAACGTCGCACCGACTTCAAGGCAGGTCGCGCTGTCGGTCTGTCCGGACGAGAGATGTTCTCGTTCGACCCGGCGCTTGCTGCTGACGCTGATGATGAAGATGACGAGGCCGTGGACCTCGCTACCTACGGAGATGATGAGGATCAAGACAATATCGAGTATAGAGAAGTGCAGTTCGATCTTATTGGCATGGAGGCATCAGAGGTGAGATTCTGTTTTATTGTTATTGTGCATTCCCACGGGAACTGTAAATTTTTCCGGAAAATACTAAAATTATTATTTTTATCATTATGTAGTGTAACTGCATGACATTACACTGCACTGCTTATTATAAAAATAATAATTTGATCATCATGAACAGTTCACCTCATAGCGACTTTAAAGTTTTATTTATTCATGGTAATCTATGAACAGCGCTGTAGGCTACATTATTATTTAAGTTATTTATGTTTGTAATATTGCATAATATAGCTGTTGTTGCTATTGAATATAAAATATATGTAATAAAAAGGTCATGTCGCTCATCGGCTTATAAACTATCTCTGTGGAAAAAAATCACGTTGGGTCGTTACTGATTGATAGTTTTTTTTGTCTATTTACCAACGCACACTACAGATGCATACCGTACGAAATTGAGTTGCGCTGCGGCTCGTTGCGGCAGTAATGTGTGCTTGGCTGTATAAGTAGTAGATGCACATTTATTATAATACTACAATAATTTGTATTCTCAGGCGGACGACACGGGCACCAAAGCGACGGATGACCGGCTGCAGCAGCTCACCCAGGGGCTGGAGAATGGCGACGGCGCCGGGTCGCGCGGCGCCGGGTCGCGCGGCTCCAGCGACGCCTCGCCCTCCGATGACGCCGCCGCAGCTGTCCCTATCAACGAGAACCTGTTCCTTGACGAAGACCTGGATGAAGAGCTTCAGAACCTCGATTTAGAAGATTAGGAGTCAATAGTTTGTACTGGCTGACTTTGAATTTATTATCACCCTATCAGGGTGAAAGTACGCAAGAAAAAATGGCGAAAAAGCGTCTGGTTTTTAATATACGTTCTGATGCAGTAACGTAGTATTATCGACGCATCAAAATTCGACGGCAGTAAAGTGATGCGATTGACTGTTGATAATTAATTCAACCAATCACACACAAGCTTTCGCCAGCGGGTTAGCAAATGTTTGTGTTGATTTTCGTTCCAGACATCGGGCGTAAAGGCCCGTGTTCACCAACATTTGATCATCCAATTGCATGATTAAACCTTTCAACGGTTAAAATAGTTAATCTGTTGATATTATGCTGGAGAACACGGGCCCTAGGCCCAGTTGTGCCACACTCGCAAAAACATTCAAAAGTCGAATGTTTCTAAAACGTATTTTCATATTGATGAATATTTTCACCCCTTAAATAATGGTAATGAATTTAAAGTTAGCCTGTATTCAAGTACCTATTCGTGTTCGTTTTCTCATGTAGTGCCAACGTGCGGTCACGTATCATTTACAGACAATAGTATACTTTTATACTAAGACAGTTCGGGAAACACGCCTTTTTTGTACAGACTACGTCTTAATGCCGAAAATGAGTTTCACAGGATGAAGGTCCATTAATCATAGACGAAAAACTAACTTATTTACAAAAAAAATCCTCTAACATTTGCTTTTATATAACTCATTTGTGATATTAAACATTGACTTAAATAGACATCATACAATCTTAAACTATTTTATTATATTTGTTGCGTTACAAAAGCATGTGTCAACCATTGCAATTTAGACCTTATAACAATGGCATAAAAGTCATGACCCGGGCTCATGATTTGCAATGACTATAACAGTACCTACATAAAAGTAACATATTTATGAAACGATCAACTATTCTATCAGATATTTGCTTTTGATAAGATATTCTTGATTGTTCAAGTAAATGGCACGACACGTAAAGTATAAAATACGAACATTCTTCATCGAAATGGGGTCATCCACATTATGTACGCTCATAAAATTATAAATATTATTTGTTCAGAAACGAAGTAATGTATTTGTAAATAAAATAACGTATTTTTAATTAACGTTGGTTTTATTATTAAGTTTCATATTTAAAATTACTTTAAAAAAATATTTGCCAGCCGTTATTCAAAACGACTATAAAAGCTACGAACACATTTTTTTTTGGGTGGGATATCATCAAATAACTTCTCCCGCTCTGGGTGGAGCAGGAGGGGCGTGTCAGACTTTTACTGACTAAAACCCACCCGTGTTCCCTCAGTTGCCTGTGTTCCAGGGGCTGCGGTATCTCTTTCGAACAACCCGCAACCCTGGCAGACGAAACCATTGATTAGGGCTCCATAATTCATGTTTTAGTTCCTTATACAAGTCGTCCTATAAGGGTCATCGACGTGCAAACTGTTACGTAAATGAATGAATGCAGCAAATGATTAAGAGTAGAAATTTTTGGCAGTTGAAACTCGATTTTCAAAAAGAATCTGCTATTCCATACATTTTGATCGTATGTGGGTTTTCAATTTTGTATGAAACAAACAGAAGAATATTTTTTTTGCAGTTTTTTATTACCGTGGTTATCCTGGTGGGTCTTTATTCGTGCTAAATTATGGTGACAGTTTGCGCGTTCATGTTCCCAGCAATCATTTACAAATAATACGACAGCAAAGTGTTACTTAACATGTTTAGTGCTAAAAAATTATGAAGACTTGTTTTCAATGGCCAGCCATCGCCCCGGATTTCCGATAGTAATATTGTCAATCTGATGTTGTGTGAAGCCTTTGGACTTCATCTTTGGGAGCACGTTGTTGATGATGTGTGCATAGCCGTGGCCGCCAAAGGTGGTCTGTAAACAATTGAAGAGAATATGTATATTAGAATAGTTTTTTTTAAAATACATTCAAACAATACACACATACATGCTCATTATTATATATTATTTTTAGGGTTCCGTACCTCAAAACGTAAAAAAGGAGCCCTTATAAGATCACTCTCTTGTCCGTCTGTCTGTCCGTGTGTCACCACCGATCTTATAGCCGAAACACGTCCACATACATGCATACATACATACTCATATATTTTTTAGGCGAAATACGTCCACACACATACATGCTCATTATTTTAGTCGAAAGACGTCCACTGCTGGACAAACAGCTCCCAAACATAATCTTAAGAACTTTTGCCTCCTGCATTCAGTAGATTCCTACAACCTTTTTAGTCGTCAGAGATCCTCAAGATATGGGCATGTAATGCGAAGGAATAAAAACAAATCCAGTTAAAACCAGCTCACGCTCGCACTAATTATGGAAAAAATCAATACTGGTTGAAGGAGCACGGCTGTTCAATAGTTTACCGGAAGACTTAAAAAAGTGTGACAGTGGTGCCGATTCTGTTGTACACCGAACTAAACTAACTAAACTATCACTAAAATTCCTTACTTTTGGCTATGAGAATCTTAAAGCTATTCTGCAAAAAATAATCTCTAAACTAAAAAATAATTTTTGACACAACTAAAATCGAATTTGACAATCGCGACTCCTGCAGGCTTAGCATGACGCTTTCTATTTCTACTCTACTGTAGAATAGAAATCGCTTATCTACATTTCTCGGTGATTAACTGACAACTGTCTACACGGAAACGTAATTTTTGTCTAGTCTTCCGTCGACAAAACGCTTCTCTACGGTTGTCGTGCCAAGCCTGCAGGTGGTGTTTTTTTTTTCTTTTGGCTTCGCAACGTGGTACTTGTGTACCCTACGCAATGATTTTTTTAAGAGCTGAATGAAGCGTGCGCAGGGGGGCAGCCTCGACGTTTTTTATATGGAATTTTTCACTTTTTGTTTGGAAAATAAAAAAAATACTACCTACATGTTGAAATTATGGGGTTTACGGGGTTATTAAAGGGGGTCGAAATTATCATCATTTTTGCGATAGGACACACCATTTTCGAGATATAAGCAAACGAAAAGAAAAAAAAGATCAGTACTGTTTTTGCACCTGAAGACGAAGTGTTGGTGTGAATTTTAGTTCATGATCACTAATTTTATTCCACACTTTTTTAATTGCGATTAAAAATAGTCAGATTTAGTTAGAAAAATTAATTATAGTCAAAATTTTTGGTGAAAAACGACAAACTCAGAATAGCAAAATTACCATCTTCACTAAACTAATAATTCAGTGCTATCTTAGTGCTGTCAAACTAAAATATAGTTAAGTTGTGTCACTTTAGTCAATTTCAGAATAGGAAATCGTCGTTTGACAGGAATAAACTAAATTTTGGTGATTTTTAGTTTAGTTTAGAGAATTTTGTGCCAACAGAATCGGCACCAGTGTAAACACATTCAAACTTAGATTAAGACAATACATCAAACATTTTAAATAAAATAATGTTAATGCAATGTTTCCAACACCCTAGAGGTGCCTAATATTAATAGCACTAGTTATAGTCAATTTAAGTATCTCATTATAAGCGAACTGTTATTTTTAAGTTCTTATGAGAAATAAAGTTCTTAAACCCAATGAATAAAAAAAAATCGAGAGGCAAGTTTTGAGATGAATGGAGATGGTTTTATAACTGACCCTAAATAAATGGGGATTAAGTCGACATTCGCACGGTCGTAAAGATAACGCGGGAATTTTTCGCGTACTGGATCATCAACAAACTGTTTAGCGCCGAAAGTTGAAGATCGAACACTATTTTTTCGATGCGCTGAGATGCTCTCTGTTGAATTCTCAATGCTCGGTTCAACACCGTGAGCTGATAATCCACTGCGCGATAAAATCCAGCCGCGATATTTTTACGTCCTGCGAAAGTGGTATAATTTTATTTCTGTAAGGTTTGTACCTTTGTACAAACACCTTTTACACGTCAAAGGGTGACGATGATGTAGATACAAGATAACTTTAATAATTTACTTATTCAGGGCCAAATTAAATTAGCTAGGAAGACTCTACAGATGCGATGGGTATCGATATCCAAGTCGAAAAAATTAAAAACATTTTATACAGACGCCAGCACATCAAGCTACCCCAATCTGTCAGATTTCTTTGATAGATTTTCATCTTTATTACATGAGCATTAGAGGCATGTTCAATTGGTAAAATTTGACAGTTTCGGGTAGGATGACGTGCTGGCGTCTGTACAAAAAAAAATTGGGTCAACGACCGCTGGTAGTACAGCTAAAGTACAACTTGAAAAATCTGTTGTTTTTAGTTTTAACTTGCTTTTAAATCAAAACCCATCACGTCTGTGGAATTTCACTAGTTAATTTTATTTGACCCTGTGTACTCACCAATCGATGCTTCGTGTGGATATCGTGCGACATGAGTATCTTGTCCTCTCGGCCCTCGTCAACCAGCAACGATATCTTCTGTATCCTCTGCGCATCACTCAGCATATCCGTCGTCACCTCCAGTTGATAATATGACACTTCTGTGCCGAATAAGTCGAACTGGCAGTACGTGCCTAATTCGGCGAATTCTAATAGAATATCATCTTCTACCAGTGTGCCTGAAAAATTTAAATATAAATACATATAAGTATCATCACGCTAGTATTCCCCGCAGGGATGAGCATAAGTGTTAAGTACACCCACATTTCGCCAGATATTTAAGTCCCATGAAAAAGATGTTCCAGTCCTGACTACGGGTTGCTGCCGAGAATTTCTAGTCAGAAAACCCAATTACACTTTGCCTGACCTGGGAATTAAACCCATGACCTCACACTCGCAGCAGTCGGTCTTGCGACCGCCGCAGCAACAATAAATTGCAAATAAATTAGAAATAGATTAAAAATAAAAGATAAAAAAAGAGATAAAAAATGCCCGAAGTAGACATACTTAATCTTAGGATAGAAAGTAGGTAAGTAAATGGTTTATAGATACTTATCTATTGGTACCTACAGTAATTTCACTCTCGTAGAGTTACTTACGGTCTAAATGAGACATGACGACTTTGTCAGCGGAGCCCCCGGCCTCCAGGTACAGGCGGATAATCTCGAAGGGAGCCTCCTTCGTTCTGTGGGGATGGAAGCTCACTCCACAACCAACTTGCGGTTGTAACTCCCCGGCAGCCTGGATGGCTTTGCGTTCAAAATCTGTAGATGAAAAAAATATGATCAGCATGAAATGGTAGGTTCTGCGGATGAATATGATGACAGTGCAGCATTGATGCAAAACACAGGAAGTGACAAGGATGGCGCTCTACATAGCTGAACTTTTATTAAAACTCGTTATGCTGTTAAGCCCAGCATTTTAATAACTGCTCGACAAGCTGTCGTGTCGAAAATGACAGATTTTGCGAACGGTCGTATCGTACAACGACAACATTTTCGGGTTTTGCATTTGTGAACAGCGTTTAGAGGACTCTTTCAATAAATATTTATTGATGTCTCTAACCTGGGTCGGATAGGCACTCGTTCCATGGAAAATTCCACCGGTACTCAGCTACATCGGGTTAGTCTAGGTCCCGGCCTCAATATAATTGGAAAAGGTGGTGGCAATACTGACCTCTCAACGGCCAAACACTGGCGATCTCTCCCATGAATCCGGCTTTAACATCAGGGTGTTTAACACAACCCTTCGTCAGCTCTTGGAGCATATGATTGTAAACATCTTCGGTGGACTGTTGCAGAGTATCACCGCTCTGCAAGTCTGCAATGTAATGTCCTGTTCCGGCCACGATGTGCACGTTGCTTGCCTGTGACACATTCTGGTAAAATGATATGTGCCGGTTAATGCCTTCAGTTGTGTTTTCTACAATGGTACCTGAAAAAGTAATCCAATATGGAATGTGATTATTTCCAATTTAACTTGTAGAGCTAATGAATAGTGATACGTGAGTGATACTTATCATTTCATGCCCGATGGGTTTAAAAAAATTACAAAAATATTGGATTAGAAGCCTTAGCAACTGAGGTTTAGGTAACTGATTGGGGCTGAAATCAATATGTCACAGATGGATGAACGTCGTTCAGCTCTTTTACATAACGGAGCTGTTATGTAAAACAATTAGTGGTTTTGTAAAACAGTGGATTCGACAATTTATCCATCTGCGACATGCAGACCAGTTTCATAGGGAAGCATGAACGAAATTTATCATATTCCTCTATGATGACTCAGTATTGTAGGTGTAGGTACAGGTTATAGGCGGCGGTGACTACTCAACATGAGGTGGATCGCCGGCTAGCTTGCCAACCGATAAAAAAATAAAAACTCACCTCCACCAGCAGTTTTGTACTCGATAACATCGTAAATGACGGCTTGTTGAGCGTGGTAGTCATCTAGCTTCAAGTTATACCTCGAGCTGTAAGGGTATTGTCTCACGTAGCCAATCGTTTGGAGCTCTAGTTCAGGGGTGAATTTATCAGCCAGTGCTGTGGGCGGTTGCCTATAGAAGTGCTCGAAGTTCATACCCAAGTGTTCATGGGTTAAGGTCCGGCCTAACTCTGAAGGGCTCACGTCTCCAAGAACTGAAATAGAATTAAAAACGCAACTATGAACTGTGATTGTTAAAATCTATGGACATTATATTCATTAGGCATTTCTGTGAGTGGCCTTTAGCTTTAGGTATCTAGCCTATTCCGTAGGTATATGGCACAATACCTAGGCTAGGTATAATAGGTACCTAGAGTGATACAACATCCTTGTTGTATCACTCTAGGTGCCAAAAGCTCCTGCTTTTGGCACCTGAATGACGACAACAGCTCCCTATTCACGTCCCCGAGTTGTTGGCTAAACATATGAAATCCTCACAGGAATTGTATTAAAATTCAAGATGGCGGCATTAGTTCCAACTTTGGCCACGCGCCAAAACAGGAAAGAGGGTAGATGAACAACCTAGGTTGCGCTTGCGCTCTTTCCTGCTTTTGTTGTGCCGTCGACGTAACAAATTACTGAATCATTTTTCAAACATTATTCGAACTAAAAATAAATTATATGTAATCTTATCTGTTTAATCTTAATCAAACAAAAATCCCGAGCGCAAGTGAGCCATAATCGTTATTTATCAAATTGGAATTCCATTTCGCAAATAATATTCAAATATTTATTGCAGGAACTAAAAAAAAAACATGAAACTAGCAGCTACCAAAAACAATTTATGAATTTTCTTACCGGTTTGCACCTTTGAAGTCATGTTGAAGAGAAATTGTCTGCTCCGGTAGCTTGATAAAGTCACAGTCGACACTGAATTGAGACAATTTAATTCTGTCTGTAATTATGCTATTTACTTTTCGTATCACTTATCAATGTTTGTACCTACCTACATTATATTATTTAATTGATGATAATGTGTAACATTAACAGATATGTTCTTCTGTGCGCTATATTTACATGCGCAGGCACATCCTGTTTTGCAAAATAGTGCAGAAAAGCAATAGAATAAACTCAGAGGAATAAAATATACCTACACTAAAAATAATCAGGTTACTATAATGTTAAATAGGAAGCGAGGTCATGTTTACGGAGGCTCAGAGCTGCCATGTGTGAAAATAGATATTTGTGGTTCGGTTTGTCTTATTGCTTTTTGCGTACATTGGAATGAAATGAGCGCTAAGTTCAAGATTGTCTTCATTGCTATAGCGACGAGAGTTGTTTTTACTTGTTTTATGTAAGGGTTTCCGAAGCGCTCGCCATCGACGTTTTCCTCGTGATAATTATTAAAATAATGCCTATTATAGTAAAAGATTTTACTTGGTCTCAATCTAATAATACAGTCCACATAAGAGTACCATTAAATCCTGTCCGCCATGAAAAAGTTGATCTTTTTCCCTCTGATAAATATATTAAGGCGAACTTTAGTCCATTCTTGTTCGAAGTCTTTCTACTACATGATGTGAATATAAAGAAAAGCAAATGCTTAGTGAAAGACGATTTAATTATTTTAGATTTAGTCAAGAATGAGGAGATAGCTTGGGAATGTTTGGAAAAAGAGCTAACAAAGGATGAGAAGATGAAGATAAGGCAGGAAGTTCTCGAGAAATGTCAGGAAGAAGCGAAGCAGGAGTCGGAGGATAGAAGAATAAAAAAGAGTCAATTAGACAGGTTTACTGTCCAGCAGGCGATGGAGATAGATAATATAAAACACGAACTGATGGACTCCAGACGGGATTTGGAAAGGAAGAAGGCAATGGACCAGTTAGAAGATTGGAGAGTTGGCAAAGTTAACGATGAGCAAAAGAATCAGATGCCAGCGCCTCAACAAGAACGAAGAGGAGTAGAAATAGTTGAACTTCCTCCATCTGATGACGAAAAAAGCGTTGAAGACGAAAAGAAACAAGAAAAAGCCAAAAAAGAAGTTACTCAAGCAAAATCAGTAAAGACAGTGCAGAAACCGCCCACAAAACCGACAAAGACCCCGATAAGATCTGAATATGTTGAAAAGAAGAAAGAGGAGAATGCCAAGAGGGTATTGCCAAAGTTGAGACAGACAATGAACTTGGAGGTTAAGCACACGCCTCGGACGTTTCCCACGCCCAGTAGAGAGTCTACTGCTGATGAAGAGAATGCTTGGCTCAAGAATATTACATTGGCTAGACGAGCTACTGGTAAGGATATAGATAATACGTATTAACTCATGTAACCAGAATATTTTTGTAGTTAATTTGATTGTAAAAAGCGACGACGCGGGTTACGTTAAGAGGATAGGTATAGCTTTTCCCAATACAATCAATGTACCGATGACTTTGTAAAGGCCGCAGGAATCCGCTGGATGCGAGCAGCACAGAATCTGTAGAAGTGGCGGTGCTTGGGCTACCCACTGCTACTTCTACCGGTTTTGCCTAAATCCAGCACTGGACGTCTTTTGACTGAAAAGATGATGATACAAAGAAATTGCAGTCAATCTTAAGCATGGTGATTATTTTATAAAACGGAAATATTTATCATTCTACACGTGATGACCTTTCGTTTAGAGTTTGAGGAGTGAACTTTATGACTGTATAGTACCTACCTATCCCTATTAGTAACAGGACGATTCAGGATATTGCTTAGTTTCTAAATACTTGTATATTATAGGTTTCATGTCTGAGGATCTTCGACCGGAGGAGCAGGATCCTCAGTGGTGCAAGGCGAAGGGTGACGAGTTCTTCAAAAGCGGTAACTTCCTGGGAGCCGTTAGCGCCTACACTCACGGCATCACACTGTCTGACAAACTGCCGAGCCTGTTCGCTAATAGATCCGCTACGCATTTCGCACTAGGAAATTTCAATAAATGTGTATGTATTGTGCAGTATTGGAATTATCAGCAGTGGTGGGGTATGGACCCTGAATGACGGGTTGTAGGTCGTGGTTCGAACCCGGGCAGAAGCGTTTTCGAAAATTCGAAGACGTTTGACTTCTGGCTAACCGCACTGGACTCGCGTGGACTACGCCCCACCCCCTCTGACTGACGGGTCTGTGTCCCAACAGTGAGAACATCGTACGCTAATTATGATTATTTGTATGAGTCTGCGTTTATGCCTGGTTGATGGCAATAGACTTAAGGTGAACCTAGTCCACATTTTTTGCATACAAACTTCGGGAGTGTCTCCACTCCACTGTCTGGCATGGCACATCCAAAGTAAAATATGATATCGTTTTGTCCCATTATTAATATTGTCTGTACGGAAACAGAATACGAAAATAAAAACCCATTAAAAAGTTAGGAGCCAACAAAGATTCGTTTTTCTTGCTAATTTTACTTAACTTTGGGCGTGTTTAAGTAATAAAAGAAGTGTAAAATCTCCAAAACCAAGTCGGTACCGACAAAGTTCAATTATCGAAAAGTTCAACAAACTTTATTGGTCATTGATTTATGCATTGGCTTTTTCATAAAACCCGATCTTCCAAAGGACTTTTCTTAATTTTTTCGCGAGTTTTTTTATTATAAAGGATCCTGCATTTCACTCAATAACGTTTTGCGTGTAGACTAGCGTCTAACTGCTCATTACTGATACTATCTCTGTCGGACACGAAGCCTGGTGAGACAGCGTGATTTTTAGCCAGGCCCACCAGTGAGTTCGAGCCCACGACTAGGCTCCCCTTAACTAGTCATTCCATCATTTATTTATCTAAGTAACCTATCTTTTTTTTTAGTTGAACGACTGCTCGACGGCCTTGGACCTCATGAAGCCAGCATGTGAGAGTAACCGGCGCAGTCGTGCGAAGTGCATCGCCCGCCGCGCAGCCGCGCTCGCCCGCGTCGGCTACCTCAGCAAAGCTATAGACGAAATGAAAGCGGCCGGTAAACTGCTGCCCGATGACGAAACTATCAAGAAAGATATCTACGACATGGAAAGGGCATGGGAACAGAATCCTGATTCTGATTAAACATGATGGAGAAAAAATACATAACATTACAACAGAAACATTATAATATTAGGAATAAAATTATAATAAACTTTATGCTTCTATTAACTAAATGCTTCTTTACTCTTCAATCATTACTTTTTTGGGCAGACCAAGATTGTGAAGTAGGGCATGTGGTGAAGGGTCTCTTCCTCGGAACCTCCTGAACACCTCACTGGGGTGACAACTGCCTCCCACTGCCAAGAATGTGTCTCTATATCTCTTCCCCACCTCGAGTATATCCTGGTCGCCTTTCCTGGCTTCTTCAAATGCACTGTAGATGTCTGCAGCTATCATTCTAGACCACAAACGACAATAGTATGCACTACCCCACTCTTCAGAGAAGATCTTAGTAAATGAAAGGGGGTGGGAATCATACTTGTCAAAAGGTAATGCATGGTATTTCGGCCACATTTCCCTCACAATATCTCTCCAGAAAGCCTTTTTGGTGTGCAGTTCCAAGTCAAGTTTGGATAGGTACAGTTCTTTGCACAAGTTGTACCCTGCCATGTGGCCTCTGATGTTTTGGAGGTTCTTCACTATTTCGTCTGGTAGAGGCTCATCTGTTTCACAATGGCCACTCACTGATCTGATGGTATGTGGATCATACAGCCAGTGAGTCATCACTTGGCCGCATACCTCAGCAGCATCCCATTCTACATTAGAGAGTCCAGCCACCTCAGAGTAGTTAGCTTTGGTCAGTAAGTGACGAAGTGAGTGACCAAATCTTTGGAACAGTATACCAACCTCATTAAAGGACAATAAGGATGGTTTGTCATTGGATGGAGCTTGGAAATTAAATATTAATGCAGACAATGGAGTGGTGGCAGTGGATGTGCATTTGTTTCTGATTGCTATATGCCATCCTGCATCATCATGAATGCGTATTTTTTGGTCCTGACGTGCGTATGGGTCTAGGTAAAAGTTAGCTATAGGAGCCTCGCTTGAATCATCATACACATCATAGAATTTGACATCCTTGTGCCAAGTGTGAGGACCAGTTCGCTCCACAATATGAATATTAAACAATTTGTTGCACAAATTGAAGAGACTAGCAATTACTCTGGGCAGAGGGAAATATTCACGAATTTTTTCTTCATCAAAACCATAAAGTGACCATTTCTGTTTTCTTTGCCAATAAGGTATATCCCAGTGTTCTAGTTTGACATCAAAGCCTCTTTCTTGCGCATATCTTTGAAGCAATTCAATTTCTGCATCTTGCATTGATCTAGCACTTTCTAACAAGCTGTCAAGAACATTGTTAACATTTTCAACTGAGCCAGCCATTTTAGTTTCCATGCTCATATCTCCATAAGTTTCATACCCCAGTATGGCGGCCTGCTCTTTTCGTAGACTCCTTATATTCTCGAGATTTGTAGCGGTCTCAATTTCTTTATTGACATAGTTGGAGCACCTTTGTACATGTGCCTGCCAAGTATTCCAACGTAGCTCTCTATCAGAGCAATACTGCATGAAAGGTTCATAAATATGAGGCTGCAACGTTACTTTCCAGGGTCCTTTAGTAGGGTCAGAACCCATCGCCATAGAGTACAGTAAACCCTCTGGGAATTCTCTCATAACACTGGCATCTTGTATGGTGTGAGTGAAAACTTTATTTGCTATATTGACTTTGTCTCTGAACATCTGCCTCTCTTTCTGTAAGCCTGACAGGATATTATTCAATCTTTCTCTTTTGATGCCCTTAACATCCAGGCCATTCAGCTTACCTTCTAAAATGTACTTGTCAAGTAGCCTCTGTTCTTCGTCTGTAAGTTTTTTAAGGCGATTCTTTTCTGTGGCGGCTGCTTGGAAGATAGGTATGCTGTTGAATTTTGAGGAGCGTGCTTTGTGTGCTCTCTCATGTATTTGAATATATGACTTTGTAGGCATAAGTGAACTGTTTCCAAGGTACAGTGTCTTTGCCATGCCCCATGTGAGTTCAAGCTGTGAGTCTAGCTTTTCCAATGGCTTAAATACTTCAGCAAAAGCATTTTTACAGTTCTCTGAGGCATGTTCAACCTGTCTGACTCCATTTTCATACTCCAGACTTTGTTTGCTGATAGTTGCTATACATTTTTCGATTGAGATATCATTGAACTCGGGCAGTCCGTTATCTGACAGTAAAGTATTTTCTGCATCTTCTCCTATTTCTGGAATACTGAAAAGAAAATATACGTAGTTTGGTTAGTATTCCATTACGAATTACTTAAATCTGAATTTCCTCACTTCAAGGGAATATAGACATATGCTGAGTAGTGACTTCTGGGTTAGGTATAGCCACTAAGACCCACACTGACCATTATTTTAAACAACATTATTTCTGTTAATGTAATAAAGTGAGCTTATCTATCCGTGGTCGGGATTTAAATGTTACGTAAATAAAAAGCTTTAGTACTGGAGACTGAGGGACTGGGAAGTCTGATACGACATTATTCTACTGAGAAATTTTATGAGACACAAACTTTCTCATACAGAAACAGAATGTGTAGAGTCCGTATTTTAATACAGACTTTGCACATTACGATAAATTTCATACAGAGAGATAATATTGCAAAATAAAAATCAATGTTACTCACAGGACAACGTAGCCAGCGCTGCGTTTGTTTTGATAAAGTTGACGTTTAACATTTCGGGCAATTACACTACTACGTAAAAACGATAAAGCCATAATTATAAAATACTATAATAGAGTTTATTTCATCAAATAATGTTTATTTCATAATCCAAAAGCCGCACACATTGATTAGGATTCTGACATTTATGACAGCTGCTTTCATTCTTTACATAGACAAAAAATCAATTTCGTTGAATGTATGATTCTGCGTTCAGATACATTTATAATTTTCCACAAACTGCGGCAAAGTTCGTTGGGGGCTTAGTTGGAGTTGGGGCAACAGAAAACCTCAAAATAGTAAGTTGCCAACTGATAACATTATTATTACATGACATGGCATGCCATGACACAGAGGTAGCTGATCCGTCTAATGCCGAAATGCAATCCATAAATGTCTAGTAACTGGGAACTTTTATGGGAAAAACAAAATACTTTTGTGTGTTTAGGATAGCATTTAATACAATAAAATAACTTTAGCAATGTTATTGTTTAACAATAATAAATTCTACTTTTTCACTGTCTTTTTCAACAACTGCGGCAATATTATCTACCAGGGATACGCTAACCATTTCACAAGAACACAAAGCATTGCATGCGTGACAATTATGCTGTTCCACGTTGGTTTCTTTTCCTTCATGCTTCAAATTAGTTTCTTTGACCGGTGGGTTGCAACAAAAGTCGGTATCGAGGCCCATTTTCTCACCGTCTTCTAAAGTTTGAGGCAGATGCTGATTCAGGGTTTCCGGTAACAGTAAACTGGCTATACCTCCTGCTACTAGTAAAGCACCCATTATAATTAATGGAAGAACCATTATGTCAGAGCCCTGAAAATATGAAACTTTATTAGTGAATAATGTAGTTACTGGATTAAAAAGCATATCAGATGCTATAGTCGGTACAGTACCCGGACGTTAATAAGGCACATCGATTTATAAAAGGACTGTCACACAGGTATGCTTGCCAAAGACCACAAAGCCGACTTTTTTCCAAAACTCGTTGAGCCATAACAACGTCCGTGTACTGTAATTAACGAAGTAGGTACCTCATTATATTTAATTTGATACATTACCAAATAATTGACGAGTGGTATAAAAATAGGGCCCAACATGCCAAGTACGGAGCTTAGACTCATCCCAAGGCCCCTAACCACTGTTGGATATAATTCTGAGGCCATTAGGGGCAACACAACGAAAGAAGATGATATGCCCATCTTGCCAACGCAATACAAAGCTAGAGTTACGTAGGTTTCTGAAAACAATATAAAATGAAGTAGGTAAATACGTTTATTCAAAGCTTTATTTTGATTGACACATTATAATGCCTACATTGTATAAAAGTGGCGCTTCCTATAGGAAGGTGTGCCCGTGCGTAGGTACCTTAATGATGGGTCGGTATCCTACTAAAATTTTAAATGTGAGAGTTTGTACGCATGTTTAGATGTTGTAAATTATCGAACAGATTTACAGATAGTATAAAAGCTGGATTAACTCATATGATTTTTTATCGCGGTAGTACGTTTCCAAGGGATAATTTCCGACCTCCACGCAGGCGAAACTATACTGGCAAAAGCTAGTAGTAGTATAGTAAAACTGACACTCACCGTGTTGCACTAAGAACGTGGTCAAACACGCAACACCTCCGACTACCATGCTCATGCACAGGGTCCATCGCCTTCCGAGCCTCTCCATAGACGGCCACAGAAACAAATATGTGGGCAGCTCTACTATCCCGGCCAAAAAAAAGTTTAGGAACTCGTCTCCACCCAAAACCGGCGCATAGTATGACAAGCCAACATACACACTTGTATTTGTAAACCATATAAACGTTATTATAATAGTTTTCTTCCTCAAATTAGGAGTCCTGAATAAGTCTAATATTCCATATTT
Source organism: Antitype chi (assembly GCA_947359405.1). Taxonomy (NCBI): domain Eukaryota; kingdom Metazoa; phylum Arthropoda; class Insecta; order Lepidoptera; family Noctuidae; genus Antitype; species Antitype chi. Next base: position 2,873,813 of record OX375823.1, read on the forward strand.
TCTCATTTTCGTCTTTTCGATATCTTGTTTTAATTTGTCTGTCTGGTATTTTCTATGGAGTTGCACCATGTAGTTTGCTGGTAAGGATTTGCCATTAATCCTGTGAAATGCAAGTCTATGTAATAACGTCCTAACTAGAATGTCACACAAAATATTTGAATCTAAACTAACCTGGCCATATTCTTCAAAATAACTTCAGCTTTGTCGAACTCTCCTCTGGCTAGAAGCCATCGAGGGCTTTCTGGCATTGGCCATAGGTACAGGAAGAAGCAGACGAAGGGGAGTGTGGTGGCCAACGCTAGATGGCGCCAGTCTCTCACCAGGTACACCACGCCAGCCAGCAAAATTAGGCCCGTGGAATAAGCAATATTGGATAGAATGGTACAGAGGGTTCGGCTTCGAGGTCCCACGAGTTCTATCGCTGAAAGGAGGATTAACATGTTACCAAAGTCTACTCAACTGTGCAATACCTACAAATAATTAAAATACTGTTGGTTTTCTCCAGGTTTCTTGTATGGGTTTACTTGAATTTTTAGTAAGTAAGTACATATAAATATAATTTGCCATGCAAATGTATTCTGTGTAACTGCTAGCTGTTACGGTTCTAAAGATAGGTACAGCCCTTTGGCAAATAGAAAGACATTGCGTAGGCTTTGAATGTTAGCATATTTTAACACTTTGCGAGACACTTAACGCCCCAAGACGTAAAAATAATAAAACTAATTAATGATTAAATTACCTAAAACATAAGGCGTGGTCATAATAGCGGGCACGGTGAACCCCACACCAAATCTATAGATGCACCAAATCACGTAGTTCTGTGAGAAAGCTGTGGCTACTCCGAATATACACTCGATAAACAGGTAGATGAAGAAGGAGGGTTTCCTCCCGATGGTGTCCTGAAGGTAGCCGAAGATATAGTTGCCAATGATGCCCCCAACAGCCAGCAGGACTAAACCAAGGGTTGGGTAGAAGTCGCCATTGCAAACCAGGTTCCACTGTTGAGAATTTTTAAGTGTAAAAAAAATCGGAGTTAGGTAGTTAAGATATTTTGTAACTTTGCAAGAACCTAAATAATACTAACGAAACTATGAAACCCACACAAAATATGTAGATAAACGGTAGCCGGCTTTCGTTTTGCTCATGGTCTCGCACGAATATGTTAAATATGTAGTAGGTACACATGGCTACACATTAAACTATACATTTCCAGTTTACGCTGATCTTGCACTGTACGGAAATCCTATAAAATGCGAGATCAGCTAACACTGGAAATGTATAGCTTGATGTGTAGCCGTGCGTACCTATAATAGTATAATAATTATTTAAATCGCACAGAAAAAGTCGATGACTAATTTTTAAAGGCCTTATATTATTATGTCATTGGGACTAACCTGGCCAGTCTAGTGGTACCAAGAGCTACCTAGGTCCTTGGTTTATGTTTTCATCTGAAATTGTTGAAAGCCTACCTCTGTGACCACGGTGCTTTTATACACGCTCTTCTCATAAGTCCAGCCGTTGGTGCAAGGTATGACTTCAGCTGGGGAGCCTTTCAGAGATTTCAGATCACCCTCAATACCCTGGTAGTTCTTCGCGATGTCGCTGTAGTTCAGTTTGTACATGGTGCACTCGGAGTACTCTAGTTGACCATTCTTCAATTCCATTGGGATACTAGAAAGTTCCGACACACAGGAGAAGCTCGTTAGGTGGTTAGTTTAAATCAGGGGCTTGATATCTGTTTATTTAAAAAACTTTTTTACAAAAAAATTTAACCGCCGAAAAAACTGAAAAGCAAAAAATTATAAACCTTACTTAGTTCGGAAGGCGGTGACATAAAATTAAAATAAGTACATATCCAATGTCACCGGCTTCCGTACTTAGTTATTAAGGTTAAACAAAGAAAGTTTATTATTTTTTGCTTTTCAGTTTTTCTGGCGGTATTTTTTTTTTGTTAAAAAGTTTTTATTTTATGATTTCATGTGGCTATAATCTACTAATTACTACATGCTTAATTTTTGATGACTTTTTGTAATAGACAACTCAGCATTAAAAAATCTGTGAGTAAACAATCAATCATCCCCTGTTTTCCTAGCTTTAGGGTTAGAGTTTTTTTTTTAATTTATATGGGACCAACTTCGGGGTATACCCTTTCCAATAAAAAAAGAATGATCAAAATCGGACTAATCTGTAAAAAGTTATGCGTGGTCCTACGTCCGTGGAACCTCCTCCGTTTTTTCGTTGGTTAATAAAAATGAATCTCTATTTCCCTTGGTGCCGTGACTATCACACGTGAACGGCAGGACCAATTTAGCGAATTCTTTTTTTGTTGTTTGTTAATGTCAGGAGAAGGTTCGTATGAAATAAAAAAAGATAGTTGCGCGCAACATATATATTGAACTAGCTTACCCGTGCCCACTTCGTTGGGCGGTAAACATTTTTATATCACTCAATAGATTACGACACGGTCGCGGTTCCATACCTATCGTCCAAATTAGATGCAGTAAAAGGGAAAAGTCTTTTGATTTAAAAATATTTTCATAAGAATTCATAATTGTGCATTATTATGCACAATTATGAATTGACCAATAAACATGACCTAAGGATTTAAATGATTTTTTTAATATTAAAAAACTACTTTTTGTGACTTAAATATAAAAGTTAGACATATGCCGTCGCTGACTTTTTTGTAGGCATTAACAAGCTCTACAACTTTTATCTAGAACTCAATCATATATATACATAGGGATATCTCTCTTCGTTAAGAGGGAACAGGGCGTGCGATTCTCCATACAAATGTTTCCCCTTTTTTAGCTGATTTTTTTTTAATAACCGACGAAACATTTTTGCTCTGGGGGTTCTAGAATAATATATGCTGAATTCATGGTTACAGTTTGCGCACTGAATAAAAACTTTTCCTGTATAGTATAAGATTAGGACGTACCTCTCTCGGAGTCCTAACTTTGGGCAACATTCACAGATCGTACTTGGATTTTACTTATCTGCCTAGCCTTTTGCCGACCATATTGAAGTAGGCTTCCAGTACAACCGGATGCAGCTGAATACCTGTACTTATGGGTAAGTATTTTATATGAAGCGATTGTATGTCTGACCTCCATAATCCAGTTACCTACTTGGTAATACTATACCCGTTGGTAATACTGGCTGTCATTGTCAGACGTCCAGCACCCTAATTGCGTAACTCACGATTAATCATAATCTATTTCGTTTTGAAAGAGAGTGCTAAACCATTGCTTCATATGTTCGAAAAATGTGTCTGCTCAACAACGTTAATAACGCAATGAATATTGTTGAACTGTCAAAATGAAACCGATTATGATTAATCGTATATTACGCAATTAGGGTGCGGGCTTCTGGCGACCCATTAAAACTGTATTTACCGTAAAGTAAAGGTAGAGTTACCGTTTCACTTCATACGAATATGAACCATATTTTATACTAATGATGTTGATATTCGCATGAAACGCCTCCTTTACTTATTAAAGTATAAGTCTTTGAATATAACCGCCAAGCATATCAGCTACTTCACTTACCTCAAATTCTTGGCAAGACTAACATCCGATATTATGTCTAATTCGGGCACTCTGCACCAGTGCTCCACATGGGCGGCCATGAACAGCTGCGCGTACGCATGGAACCCGCAAGGGATCACTGCTGGAAGTAGGATCAGGTAGATGACCATCTTCTGGTATCTTCCGAACTGGCCCACGTCTTCTAAGATGGCGTCGAAATCCATGCTGTAGTTCTTGAATGTTATTTGGCAAAATTAGTATTAGTAGGTAGGAGTCGCTTTTAAACAGACGAAACAAAAGTAGGACGTTCTCAAGTCGATGCGTAGGTATATGCAAGGTGGCGGAGCCATCGACGAGCAATCTGTTCTCATGCTCTAAGTACATTCTGACCCCTGCGTTCGTCAGTCATTAAAAAAAAACAATACTGTTCCATACACCTTTCTATGAAACAGGTGTTTTTTTTACTACCGACGAAAAATTTCTACCCATAGGCGGTCTAGATCCATGGATACAGATTGCGCTTCGATTTCATGCAACCCTGTATTGTATAATTACTTACCTTAAATCTTTGTGGTTTCACTCAGAACTGCACAATCTTCATAGTTCTCTCCATCGAGCGTGATTGCCGACTGCCAGATTGTGTAAACGTTCTGACATACCTACTTCACATATTTAGAGACCCTAAACACTGCCGCCAAATACAGGCTGATGGAACATTTACTAATGAAATGTGACTAGCTCAATTTTCTCAGAAATTTACATCGGTAGAGAGGACATATCACGATTCAACTTACGCTTTAAAGCTAATAGGCGGAACTTCCGTTCCGTGTGGTGCCGGACGTAAAAAGAATAATACCATCGCGTTTCTTCCCGTGGGGGTCGTGGAAGGCGACTAAGGGACTTACCAGAGAATGGGTAGCAGCGTTCTCTATGCATTTTACCACCATACTGCGATCGCCAACCCGCTTGCCAAACGTGGCGATTATGGCAAAACCCCCCCAAAAATGACAAGCAGCCTGCAAAACGGCCCCTAGTAACCAGCGGCCCGCCTACCCTTGGCTACGGTAGCGGCCATAGGTTACGATGAGGCAAGGGGTGCTAAGAATCTACGGAAGAAATCTGGCTACCACAACAAACGAAAACTGCATCTGGCAGTCGCCAGGTGCCCAGACTGGCACCACCATGCAGGTGACTATAAGGTTTCCAGGCTCCTTCATAAGATGTAATCCTGCACTTAGCCAACAATATGGAGGTCTAGCTTGGAATCTAAGCAGTTCTCCAAACCTCGGTTTTAAGACCTAAGTAAGTGACTAAATTGTCAAATCTAACTAAAGTTTGAATATTTGATATTATGCACCGACTTCAAAAAAAAGGAGGTTATCAATTCGACATGTCTATAAAAAAGTTTTATGTAGGTATGTTCGGGCATAACTCCGTCATATATAGACGGATTTGCAAAATTCTTTTTTTGTTCGAAAGGGGTTTATTCCGAAATGGTCCCTATAAATTTCATATAGATCTGATGATGAGTTTTGGAGACAGACAACGGAACTTTTCAAAAAATGACAGCAAATCAACCGCGATTGCTGCTATCGCCTAAGTATGCATTGTTTTGACCCCAATGATGATGATATTTCGAATTGGTGTATAATACCTACTTTAACGAAAAAGTTAAAAAAATTAAAACAAAAAAAAAAACAATCGACTTCCGGAAAACACTACAAAGTGAAAAATTTCTTAAATTTCGGAAGGCGGTGACAAAAAATTAAAATACATATCCTAAGTCACCGACTTCAAAATTAAAGTTATTTTTCATTTTGTAGTGTTTTTCCGGAAGTCGGTTTAAAAATAAAAAAAGTTTTTTCTCATGGGCGCATGAAGATCGAGATTGAAATTATTATTAGATGATCATCGTGGGCTAGCGTAGTGTTAGCTGCATGGTCCGTCCTTCAGCTCGCTGTTAAATAGACCGGCGATCCTCAAAAGGCAGCTGGTAAAGAAAAAGATGCATGTATCCAGCAGTGGAACGCGAAAGGCTGACTCATATACTGAGAGATCATCATTCTAGAATACATAATATCACGCCTGTATCCCCAAAGGGTTGGACTGAGGTCAACCTATAATACGCCCATATTTCGCCAGTTATGTTTCAGTCCCAGTTTTTTCTTTACTAAAAATCAAACTGCATGTAGATAAAATGGGATGCGCGTGCGCAATTATCCCATTCGTGGTCCAGTCAGTCAATTCGATTAGAGTTATAATTGGAGCGGGCAAAGGACTGTTCCCTGTATTCCCAAACCAAGGTCGGTAGCTGGCGATGCGGCCACCGTGTACGGTATATATTGACGACTGTGTTTTAACGACCGATAATTTGAAAAGATTATAGCAAGCATTGGATACTGAATGGTTAATTACATCGGTAGGATGTAGCACTCAAGGTTTCGTCATGGTCTTTATTTTATTAAGGCTATTTGTAGTTTCGCATGCTTTTTGATATTTTTGTAGGACGATAGAGGTAGGTCCTACATCAAATAAAAAGTACAGTCGTGTTCGATAACTTATTTTAATTTTAAACAATAAATAAGTACATACGTCAATTCAGTCAGTACGCTTAGTTAGAGAAGTAAGAAAAAAAGTAAAAAAAATAATTGAATACATTTAGTGCATTGCATTGTTTCGGTAAATAAGATTGCTTATCAAATATCCACTTCTAGAATAAGTAAGTAATTAGATTTGCTATGTTTAATAGTGCAAAGCAAATCCTGTGACTATGTGCACGACAGAGTAAAGCAACTCTGTTCCTTATATTTTATGGCACATCTTCCTGTACCATTCGGGGTCATCCTTGGCAGCCGACTCTGGTCTCCCATCCTTATGTCTGTAGTGAAACTCGGAGACTCCTCGGCCGGGCACGTTGTTCACGACAAACTTGCAGAATCTCTCGACCATTCGTGCGTCCCAGTCAGAAGACACGTAGTGGACCGACTCATATTCAACTAGGACCTGTAATAAACAAGCAAGATATTTTTTAGGTATTTGAAAATGACTGACTTCCTCATAATTTATCAGCCTTTGCAACAGCTGGACAAAGGCTTGAAGCTTATCTAATGGCACGCCATTCAACTCAATCCTTGGCCAGTCTTTTTATCTCTGCTACCAGCTACCCTGCGAAGATTGTCGATCCACCTAGCCTATCAGTACTACGGAGTTACTGCAATATCTTTAAAGAAGAAGACATGCCTCGCTGACTTTAAATAAATTGGGGGTAAGGCAGAAGAATGCTCTTGATCCTAACGCATCTTACACATTATTTAAAACACCAACGTGTAAGTACCTGAACAGTATATTCCTCATCCCCTGCCTTAAAGTTGAAGGCATAGTCCCTAGGAGCTGTCCCGTTTTCTCCGTGCTGGTAGAGCTTCAAGTCCACCCATTTAATTGGCAGCACCTCGCCGTCTGGAAGGGCTATCTGACCAAGTTCTAAACTGAAAAACAAAGGTGTTGAACTATCTATTAGATTTTTAAAAGTTAGTTAAAGTTGGGTAGGTACACGCCTTATTAAGTATTATCTAGTCGACATTTTTTTTTTAAGTAATGAGAGCAAGCCTTTTGGATTTTAAGACAGCAGTTAGAAAAGTTGAAAATACTTTTCTAACTTGGGTAACATCACTTTTTCCTTATTTAGAACAATCGTTCGTAATATTTAATCATGACAAAGACCACAATAATACCTAATACATACATAGATACGCCCATACATAAATTGAAGGAAGGAAGGCAGAAACAAGAAAACGCCACCTAGCTGAGAAGATCCTTATACCCACTGCTTTTATTTCGTTTATGTTTTTATGGTATAATATTAATATTACTGATAAGGACTTACATGGAGGCAGTGGACGGCTGGCAGACAACTCCAACGCTGATGCTGGACCCGTTCTCCAGGAAGATGTGGTGGAACGCGTATCTATGCATAAGAGTCCAGTCCCGTTTCTGACCTGAAATATGTAAAAGTTTCAGTGGCATACTAGGACCCATGTGTATGGTTAGTGGTAAGAGCCACCTATCATCAGAAGCCTCCTATACAGGGTTACATTATTTTAGCTAGAAAAACCCCGTACATTTATTTATTAGGGACAAAAAACAGTTACATGCTACAAAATACTGAGAAACATGTAACCCAACCATTGTCCACGATTTAACAAAGTACTGAAGACATGTGATAAAAAATAGAAAATTAAAAAATAGTCGCTGCCACAATATTGTTGTGTTACTTAGCTAAATTTAACTTAAACTAGATGTGATAGGTATCGATATATCAGGACGAAATTCTCCAATGAAACTGAACGCGTTCAGCCAATCTAAACCGCGTTAAAGAGCTGTCATTGTCAGTGTCAAAATTGTTATGGAATAATGACAGCTCTAGAACGCGGCTTGAGAAGCTTGATCGCGGTCAGTTTCATTGGTGAAATCTGCACAAAACATTTGTGTTAACTACACCAAAGACACCGACTTCCGAAATTAAATAAATTTTTCACTTTGTACCTAGTGTTTATTTGGAGTCGGTAATTTTTTTGTAGTAAGAAAAAGTTTTTGTCTCCGGTGGTTGGTAGTTATAAGAACGGGAATTTTATTTTCTAAAGAGCTGTGTTAGTTCTCTTACCAAAGCTGTGATCCCTGAAGGATGGAAGGGTGTATTCAAAAGATTCGTTCCCAATCTTGAAATTGCATTTCAAAGTACCAAACTGTTCGTAATGAGATTGGTGAGCTCTGTAACAGGAAGCGTATGATTAAATTAATAACAATATCCTCCAGTCCGAACTTCAGTCACGGCGGCCAATCTCAACACAGACTATAGAAAATTAATAACAATATCCTCCAGTCCGAACTTCAGTCACGGCGGCCAATCTCAACACAGACTATAGAAAATTAATAACAATATCCTCTAGTCCGAACTTCAGTCACGGCGGCCAATCCCAACACAGACTATAGAAAATTAATAACAATATCCTCCAGTTCGAACTTCAGTCACGGCGGCCAATCTCAACACAGACTATAGAAAATTAATAACAATATCCTCCAGTCCGAACTTCAGTCACGGCGGCCAATCTCAACACAGACTATAGAAAATTAATAACAATATCCTCCAGTCCGAACTTCAGTCACGGCGGCCAATCCCAACACAGACTATAGAAAATTAATAACAATATCCTCCAGTCCGAACTTCAGTCACGGCGGCCAATCTCAACACAGACTATAGAAAATTAATAACAATATCCTCCAGTCCGAACTTCAGTCACGGCGGTCAATCTCAACACAGACTATAGAAAATTAATAACAATATCCTCCAGTCCGAACTTCAGTCACGGCGGCCAATCTCAACACAGACTATAGAAAATTAATAACAATATCCTCCAGTCCGAACTTCAGTCACGGCGGCCAATCTCAACACAGACTATAGAAAATTAATAACAATATCCTCCAGTCCGAACTTCAGTCACGGCGGCCAATCTCAACACAGACTATAGAAAATTAATAACAATATCCTCCAGTCCGAACTTCAGTCACGGCGGCCAATCTCAACACAGACTATAGAAAATTAATAACAATATCCTCCAGTCCGAACTTCAGTCACGGCGGCCAATCTCAACACAGACTATAGAAAATTAATAACAATATCCTCCAGTCCGAACTTCAGTCACGGCGGCCAATCTCAACACAGACTATAGAAAATTAATAACAATATCCTCCAGTCCGAACTTCAGTCACGGCGGCCAATCCCAACACAGACTATAGAAAATTAATAACAATATCCTCCAGTCCGAACTTCAGTCACGGCGGCCAATCCCAACACAGACTATAGAAAACTCACCGTTCTCTTGCCCCTATCCCAATATGTCATTTTCTTTCATACTTACTTCTCTATTATCTATTAGTCGTCAGCTAGAAAGGGTAACTAACCGAGTTCGTCATCTCGGTAGTCTCTTTTTAGCCATATCGTCTTTTACTCTATCTACACTTATTGCCATCGAAATTTATACTCAAAACTTTCCTCATTCGACCACATCATAAAGTACAACGCCTCTCAGGGTTCGAACCTATGACCTCCAACACGAAGTCACAAGTCCCCACTGGGCCACCACTGCTCGTTTTGCCCTTATACCCAATTAATTTGGCGTCGGTGGACCACTTCCTCGATGGTAAAAATAAACCAAATAAGATTGCATTAATTAATTCTAAGTCAAAACATTATTTTAAATAGGCACATAAAAGGCACGTTTGAAACGTCAAAATTTACAAGAAAAAAAAATTGTTCCAGTTACCCCTTCCAAAATATAGTTTCCTATGGAGATGAATGGGCCAGAAACTACATAGTCTATTACTCTATTAATTACCTTTTCTTTATTTTCGGTGTGGGGATTGTGGCTAAATAATAACAGCCGTACCGGTCGACCGATCAGGTTAAGCTACTCTTGCCGCGGTTGGTCCGTGGATGGATGGCCATCTCTACATACCAAGACCCCTCCGAGCCTCGTAAAGCACGCTAAGCCGTTAGTCCCGGCTGTCAATCGTGGATCTTTGATAGTCGTTACGAGTCGTCAGAAGCCTGAAAGTCTGACAACCAGTCTTACCAAGGGGTATCGTAACCAGTAACTGTTTATGGAGGTTAAATAGGCAGTCGGTTCATGTTAAATACTGGTATTCAGCTGCATCCGGTTAGACTGGATGGCAACCCCAACAGAGTTAGGAAATGGCAGATGATGACTTTCTTTTCTGTACTCACGTTTTCAGATGTTCAAAGTATTCCCTGCTCCATTTCTCCAAGGCTATTGACTTGATGATAGCTGGAGGATGAAGATCGCAGTCAAAATCGAAGTGTCTCGTCGTAGCGTTCCATTCTCCGAAGAAGTCGACATCGACAAGCTTGTCTGGCTCATTTTGGAACCTGATGAAAAGTTCTTATATTATTAAGAAGGTACTATGTATCAATAAACGGTGAAGGAAAACACTGTGAGCTACCTATCAAAATACAAATTCTAAAACCAAAAATTCGAAGACATGGGTTAACCGCCAACCGGCACTGATGGGCTCGTGTGGTGGATTATGTGTCACTCCCTCACACAGAGGAGAGGCCAGTGTTCCAGTAATGGGAACATTATAGGCTGATAATAATATGCTCAGGTATGCTTCAGAGAAGTACAGTTAACAAAAGAAGGCAAAAAATGTATCCATGGCTAGACATAGACCTCCACCAAGCACCGGCATTTCAACCGGTTCTCACATCAATCGCATTCCTGCAGCGTTCATCAGATCATCGGTCCACCTTGCGGGGAGGCCTTCCAACGCTACGCTAGTTACAAACTCAATTAATAATACAATAATCAAATTAAAGAATAATTAACTTACCACATCTGTCCCTTGTAAGAGACGGTCCATTTTCCCATTGCAACTACAGGCGTGATCTTAAGACCTTCCGCTCCAAACTCTCCGATTTCGGATCCAAATAACACCGTGTCAGGTAGCTTCTTACTGCATAACAAGCCTTTGTTCGGGAGCTGCAGAACAAAACAATTTCTTTAAGGATGGATGTGTTAAGAACGCTGCAGTCAAAAAAGCGACCATAATATTTTATAAGTCACTTTGTAGTATGAGACGATAATTTTAATAAATTGTGATAAAAACAATGTTAAATTCCTCCTAGGGGGACAAAAGACCTGATGCAAATACGCATTACTTAATAAAAATTAGCTACTTAGGTTTTTCTTTCGTGTACCTCAGTTTCTTTCCCAGCCCAGCACCAACTAAAAACTATAACCAGAATTTACCTGAAGATAGAAAGTCATAATTATGAACTACTCACGCCAATGTAAAAGAGTCCGTTGCACATGCCCAAAGGCCTGCGCTCAACACCAGCTATAACATACACGCCTTTGTTCTTCTCGCTGTTAGCTGATATGAAAAACACTGCATCGAAGGCCTGAAAGTTCAAGTTATTAGGCTGTTATAGGGGACAAAATTAGCAATAGGCTACCCTCCGGGTACCACCCTTGAACCTATGCCTTATTTATCACTGAATGCCCTCATGATTATATCCTCCGTCTGCAGAGAACAGAAGGTTATTTGAGACTCCTACCAATTAAAATCTTTTCTCGGTTCCTACTGTTGCCTATATGTCGGACGTATGGTATACATAAATGTATATGGTGGTAAGGACAACGACGCGGAAACTGTAACTATGAATACAGCACATGATTCTACTTTTCCCCCTAGCGTAGAAATATTTTCTGATAACAAAAAAAAAAACTCCTGTTTCGTCGAAAAGTGTAATACCGACGGTCAAAATGTATGAAACATCAAAATAACCGACAAAAAAATCCAACGGTTCAGAATATCATGTACTGAGTCCATGGTTACAGGGGGCGCGTCGAATCGATGACCCTGCCAGCCTGTACCTATCTGCTCAGGCACACACAAATATTTTCCCTTGCGGAAATTGAGCGCCAAATTGAGAAGCCATATTGTAATGGCATATTAACTGTAATTACCTACATGTTTTAGACATTAGTCACCAAATGAGCATAAACATCAGTTATTTCCTCAAAAATTACAATGTATGTATTTACTGACAAGAAGCATTGTACTCATGGCAGTGCTGATCTCGTACCCAAGTAGGCCGCAGCAAGGACCACCTCCACAAATGGGATTCATGGACGGCTCACATCTCCAGTGTGTATGCGGCGTCTCTCTACAGACAATGGCTCACCTCCCATCTTGAACCGCATGCCCTGTCGCCTGCACATGTGAGTACCTAATCGCTGCGTCAGTGAAGGTATTCGCGTTGCTGAATTTTGGGCCAAACTTATTTAGAAAACGGTACATTTACCTTAACTTTTTCGTGTTATTTTTGCCATCAACACGCTAAGAAAACATTTAAAAAAAAAACATAAAACATCGTAATTGATATAATACCTAAGAACTCAGATGGCGCAAATAGGTAGCTAAAGGACGCCTAAGGTCTTAACCGAGAAATTATAAATGTTAAAAGGGTTACAATGGGATCAACATCACAAAATTTGGTTGGACCTAAGTGAGTGCAGGCAGGCTAAGGAAGCACTTCCTGCGTTCGATGCCTGCCTCACGAAGCAGGTTCTCCGTTTATCTAAACCACAGCTGCGTACAGTTACAGCAGCTGTAACTGGCCATGGGTCATTTAACAAACACCTCTTTGTCATAGGAGTAACAGACAGTCCGCTGTGCAGGGCCTGCATGGAGGACGACGAGACAGCGGCTTATGTGCTGTTAAACTGCCCGGTGGTCGCTAATTACAGAACAAAATATATAATACATGAGATTGTCAGCAACACCAAGGCGTTGCTGGCCTTTCTCGAGGAGCTGTGGTGGATCGAATAACTGATTTTCCCACCCGTACGCAAAATACGCGCTTAGACGTGGAGTTGCGGACAACAGCCCGTTTTACCTATTCCCTAAGGGTTACAATGGAAAGGTTACCTTGGCATGACTGCTCAACGGCTGCGCTCTATCCATGAGGGTTGGGTCTGCTATGGCCTTCACGCCCTGCCCCGCCCGTCCGTCCGGACCAGCCGCGGAATTTTTGCTCCTAAACTGCAATAAAGAAGCGTTTTTGTTAAAGGGTAGGTAAGCAGCAACCACTTCACGCGCGGTTTAGACCTGCAGGGCTGTCCAAAAGCGCTTTGGGTTGATGATATCGTCAAAGCGGAAAACACCTGGATGAGGATACTAACTGAACTCAACTCAAAGCATTTATTTCAATTAAACCATTTACAGGCACTTTTGAATTGTCAAAAAGTCGACCAGTTGGAAAGTTGAAGCTAGTTGAGAGAGAGAGAGACGCAAGTAACCGGGAATTATGGCAAAATAAGGGTGACGCCTAGGTATACCCAGCAGTGGGTGATTCGAGGCTGAAATGATAATGAAGCAGCAATGAAAGGATCAGTGTGGTGTAATAATCTCTCGTAGATATTGGCCACGAAGTCCACGAACTAGAGCATTTGGTAGGTATGACATAGGTGCAGGAAAAGATTATGCCGAGTTAAAAACGTTCTCTTAGAAACCAGGAAAGAAACGAAGATGAATTTTCCACTTTCCCTCTCGTTCTGGGCATAACGCCCGGATATATGAGCGAGAATTAGATGAATCTCACTCTCTCCTAGTAGTAATTTTGTGTGTGTAATTGCTTGAAGGGGTACCCTTTTCTATATAATTATGGCATTTAAAATCGGTAATTAAGGTAGAGATCTTTCTACTCATGCAATATAATCCATAAAATTTTGTTGCTTGATTCGACCTTTGAAAAAGTCATATATAAAGTCTGGTACCCATTCGGTGATAGCTACCATCATGAATATAATGAATGTGCTAATTAATAGAACCGCATGGACAACGCGTGATCATTGTTAATAATTGTTAATTAATATCAAATCAGTGGTTTATCAACACCTGCGTTGCTACCTGAGCTCTCGCAGTGCTGATAATAACGGGAGTTACTGATATCAACCGCAAAGTACCTACCTGTCTACTTAATCATAACAATGTCGGTGCAGCTGAGGATTTACACGTACATATATCATTGTTTTAATAATGTAAATAGACATCCTGTTGGATACTTTCATTTGCAAGTCACCTATCTTAATTACATTTATTTTCACCGACTCATTCTCACCGAGGGGTAGGTAGGATATCATGATACGGGCAATGCAGTAACTGGGTTATGGAGGTCAGATGGGCCGCTCCATGGAAAATTTAGATATTCAGCTGCATTCGGTTAGATTGGAAGTCGACGTCAACATAATTGGGAAAAGACTGGGCAGATTATGAATTAGGAACCTATATTTAATTTAATCTTGGACTCTCGTTTAAGAAACAACTATAAAATATTAATCTGTGGTAAAAATATTAGCCAGTCGACCAGATGTATGTAAATAATGTAATATTAGTCAGAAGTGCAGCTGACTACCCGAGTGTGTCAGACGGATCTACCCACATTTTTATTAGGTACCTTATGCAGGCTGATGCCTGCCAGGGGTGCGGCTTGTTCGAAAGAGATACCGTGGCCCCTGGCACATAGTCAACTGAGGGAACACGGGCGTGAAATAAAAAAATTAAAAAACCTATGCAGGCTGTTTTCATCAAACCCCAACAAATATGTATAGGTACTAATAGCTCTACCCGATTCGGGATTTGGTTGCATTGAGTTCGAGGTTTGTCACAAACCATTTCATCATGCAACAACTGTAAAAAATATCATTCAGGGTAAAGGCAAAAAAAAGAACTACTCATATATAAAAGCCGGTGAGCAAACACAATTATCAACCTCGGATAACAAGAAAAAAAACTTACCTTTCTATAATGGTACAGGATGGTGAACACCACATATTTCACGTAATACCACTTCCCTGGGACCGCATAAATACCGAGGATAGGTTCAGAGTCCTTCCTTACTTTACTATAAATGAACAAAATAACACCGAGGCCAATAAGGTAGAGCGCGAATGACATTTTGTCGCGGTGGCAAACCAACACTGAATGTGGAAAAACATTGATAATACTGATACAAATTTATATAAATGATAAGAGCTGATACATTGTTGTTCGGTAGGTAATTAAATGCCCCACAGAGTATTGTTGCTATCAGACACTGAGCTACAACTTGTACCTTTAACCTTTTGAACGCCAGAGCAAAAACGCATGAACTTGCCCTCAACGCCAGGCCACAAATTCACCGCAAATACCTACGAAAAAAATAGGGATTCCAAAACTTCATCGATAATCAATTTTATTTTCATTTTCGTCTTTAATTTCGAAATATAATGTCCTTATAACATTGAAATTTAATTCAACATTACATTTCTTCCTATTAAAGTAATAGTTAGGTATTACACTATTTACAGACTTGTATAATACCGTAATAACAGATATGAGACTACAATATATTTAAATATAATAACTGTAGGTACAACACTATTCTTGATCTGCTGTCTTCATATTGTGACCATGGCGTGGACGGCCCGCCATTTTAATAACTACTTCGCTTCCGAAATAAGGATGTGGCAACGTAATATCTCGTTTATCGATGTTCTAGTACAATATTATTTTATAATAAATGAAACACGTTTTTTAAATCAGATTTATAATTCCGAATGTAACAGGTACTTAAAAATATATGATTGAAATAGGTTAAGAAGGTAAATAAAAACTATGAAAAAATAGAAAATTTTAATAAAATGTTATACAGTATGCTATGCATACATGTTTTTAAATATTAAGTTCTATAAACCTGGCATAAAAAGTAACAAATTAAAACAATTAACGATTATATATAATTATCACAATTACCAATCAGTCTTATACTAATAAATCTTTTGAATAATAGAACAAAATTATACAAAATCTACAATGCAACCTGCATTCAAATCAAATTCGTCCAAAGATTGTTTCCGAAAATTCTTCGTCATCTGAGACTCCTTCTAATATGCGAAGAAGTTCTTCCGTAGTCATTAAATTCCCACTCATTATAATAGTCACTTAATATAAATCTTGAACTCGATATCACAAGTAAATTAATCATAAATATTATTCATTCACTTCACTAATTTCTGGTCGCCGCGCTTGTGACGTCACGATATTGTCGTCTAGTCGTGACCATGGCGTACAGGGTACTGATAATTCGGGTTGCGTTAGGGATGCGCTTGAGTTGGGATTAGTGAATATCGAAATTCGACCCAACCAAATTTTATTTTTGACTATGTAGCTTATTGAATGATTTTTAAGACTGGTTTTATAAAATTAATGCTGCTTTATCCTAGTACCAAATTATACCTAAAATAATATATTCCAGAGGAAAGTTTCGAATCGATCTTTGATTTGAAATAATGATATTATCCAACATGCGCTACATCACTAGCGGTCACGCAGTTATGACTCTGGCGTGTGAGGACATTCTTTTTTCAGAGTTTATTTCTTTCTTTTTAACGTAAAATTTCTCAATATTTATAATGCAATTTAATTAGTTTTATGGAAATAAATAAATTTTGGACCTTCTATTTTACAGGTATATAAATAAATAGGCATTAAAGTAATGTTTAAATAGTTTATTTCGTGTTTTAATGTACCGCTGTTTTTGTCACATATTTGTGTCGTTGGCGCTCAGGGACAGTTTTCGCTTGTCACGTATTTGTGACCCTGGCGCTCAAAAGGTTAATTTAATTGTCGTATGCCAAAGAATTGGTCTCTATCTGTTAGGAGGCTTCTCATCTTGTCTAAGCCAATTAAGGTTTTTTTGAAGACGGTGTCTTGCAAAAATTTATACGTTATTATTCATTCGCAGCCTTGTTTCAACAAGTTGAGAGTATGGCCTTATCCGTTTTCTACCATGCTTCCCTGGTCTATGCGAGTCTCATCCAGATCTTACCATACCGCGATCCTTAATGTAGCTCATCGACCGTATCTGGCTGTTGTCTGCAAACACTCCTCATATCTTTTCTCAGCAACCATCTGTGTTGTCAAGCTGCACCCTAATTGCGTCACATATTAATCACAATCTGAATCATTTTGAAAGTTATAGCTAATCCATTACTTCAAATATTTCGAAAATGTTGTCTGCTCAGCAACGTAAATAACGCAATGAATGTTTTTGAACTGTCAAAATTAAAGCTATTCCTACTGTTAGTGTGTTACGCAATTACCTCACTGTCCCTCAGTTTCACCTACCATCACGGTCACATTGTTTCGTTTGGCAGTCCGTTGGGCTATTCCTGCTTTTATGGCGCAAAAAAGTGAAACGTTCTGTCGGCGAACCGATCAACGGAGAAATGAATGTCGGACAAATGTGTCAGAATCGTAGTTCCTGAGATTAGCGCGTTCATGCAAACAAACAAACTCTGCAGTTTTTTAATTAGTATAGATTTAATATAAAACTTATTACCAAAAATAATATTTTATTATTGTTTATGTTTAACATTTTATTCTTATTATTGTTGTTGGTAATTTCTGTTAGGGGTCTCAGTTCTAAACAAACCTACTGCTTGCATGCTGCAAGAGAGCATGCAGCATGCAAGCAAGCATGCAGCATACAAGCGAAAATGCAACATGCAGCAGGCATGGTTTTTGTCACGGCTCCGATGCTACAGAGCTCCGGCGGTCCCACGCGAACTTGTCGTCGCAGATGGTATTCACGCTCACCACCAGCTCCTCAGCTCGCGGGCAGCCTCGCCCCTCCGCGGATTTAATTACACTCTAGGGGTAGGGCAAACAAGACTGAACGGTACGGTTGGTGCAGTGGTTAAGCGATTGACTGCTGCGCTGAGTGTCGCGGGTTCGATTCCCGCACGGAACAAATATTTGTATGAACTACAAGTAGTTGTTCCGGGTCTGGATGTTTGTGTATGTGAGTTTAAATGTTTGTAAACGCACCCACAATACAGGAGAAATTCCTAGTTTGGGGCAACGTTAAAAAAAAAGACTACGTGGAGTCGGTTTTGCAGCGATTCGTTTCTATCACTAACTTTTGTTGCACAACATATTGACTTTTTAAGACAATATTTTATTTCGTTGAAATATAATAGCATGAAAAAATACACCGAACAAACAATACCTATTCGTTAAAAATAATTCTACTGTTTGATAAGTTTGCTAAGCAAAAAAATTTGATAAAAAATCATTGAATTATGTTTCTGTGTAATGTTTCATTCAAGTAAATAGTCTTTGAAACAATATTATTCGAAATAAAAATACAAGGAACAAATTCTTAATTCTTAATCTATACATATAATAAAATTGTAGAAAAGTGGTGTCTGTACAGTCGAAATATATAAAAAAAAAGTAGCAGGGGTTGTTATTATATCGATGCCGAACCCGAGATCTATACATATAATAAAATTGTAGAAAAGTGGTGTCTGTACAGTCGAAATATATAAAAAAAAAGTAGCAGGGGTTGTTATTATATCGATGCCGAACCCGAGATTGTAATTAAATTTTTTTTTGTCTGTTTGTCTGTGTGTTTGTGCACGCTAATATCAGAAACGGCTGATTCGATTTAGATGCGGTTTTCACTAATATATTGTAGTAAGCTTCACTTAACATTTAGTGTTTATTTCATGTCAATCGGTTCATAAATAAAAAAGTTATGTCAATTTAAAGAATCACGGCGAACATTTGTTAAGGTATTCTATCAGAGTACGTACACGCCTCGCGCCTGCGCGTCCGTGGCTATTTAAAGCGCACTGAGAGCCGCGCCGCTGCCCCAATTCGATCCAGCCTGTCCCCAATAGTGATAGCTGTCCCCCTATCAGTGACGCCCTGAGCCGAGGTCCGTACCCCACAGGGGGTGCCCTCAGCGTGCAGTCGCTTAGTTTATAAATTTAGTTTGTAAGCCCTGGCTGGAGGCGTTAAGATTAACTTCTTAATGGCAGCCCCAGGAAAGCCCGGTTGAGCAGTCACGGCCTCTCAAGGCCAACTGCGAGATGCCCTACAAAAAAAAAACGCGCCGCTGCCATAAGGATTCAGTTATTCGTAGCGAACGCACGTATCCTGGAGAGTATAAGCGAATAGTTTCATTCGATTATTGCGATTCACTTGAATACTGACTGTTTGCATATTTCATTTATAAAGTAAATTTTTTGCTACCCAAACGACGGTATATTATTATGTAATTCAAAATATGCTGGCCAAAAAGTCACTATTCCACGCGGACGAAGTCGCGGGCACAGCTAGTTGTAATTAAATTTTTTTTTGTCTGTTTGTCTGTGTGTTTGTGCACGCTAATATCAGAAACGGCTGATTCGATTTAGATGCGGTTTTCACTAATATATTGTAGTAAGCTTCACTTAACATTTAGTGTTTATTTCATGTCAATCGGTTCATAAATAAAAAAGTTATGTCAATTTAAAGAATCACGGCGAACATTTGTTAAGGTATTCTATCAGAGTACGTACACGCCTCGCGCCTGCGCGTCCGTGGCTATTTAAAGCGCACTGAGAGCCGCGCCGCTGCCCCAATTCGATCCAGCCTGTCCCCAATAGTGATAGCTGTCCCCCTATCAGTGACGCCCTGAGCCGAGGTCCGTACCCCACAGGGGGTGCCCTCAGCGTGCAGTCGCTTAGTTTATAAATTTAGTTTGTAAGCCCTGGCTGGAGGCGTTAAGATTAACTTCTTAATGGCAGCCCCAGGAAAGCCCGGTTGAGCAGTCACGGCCTCTCAAGGCCAACTGCGAGATGCCCTACAAAAAAAAAACGCGCCGCTGCCATAAGGATTCAGTTATTCGTAGCGAACGCACGTATCCTGGAGAGTATAAGCGAATAGTTTCATTCGATTATTGCGATTCACTTGAATACTGACTGTTTGCATATTTCATTTATAAAGTAAATTTTTTGCTACCCAAACGACGGTATATTATTATGTAATTCAAAATATGCTGGCCAAAAAGTCACTATTCCACGCGGACGAAGTCGCGGGCACAGCTAGTAATATATATAAATCTCGTGTCACAATGTTTGTGCTCAATGGACTCCTAAACCACTTAACCGATTATAATAAAATTCGCACACCATGTGCAGTTCGATCCAACTTGAGAGATAGGATAGTTTAAATCTCAAATTATAGTCGCAATTTTAATTTATTGCTAATTATTTGTCTGTTATTATTTGACAGTCACAATTATCTGTTAACTCCAAATGATTCTAACAGATGTCGATACCTTTCGACTGGGTTCAGTAAGTAATCAATAGATGGCGCTGTGTTAAAAGTACCAACGTTTCACATAAGCTACAATTTAATGTCATAACCAGCACGTGTTGAATGCGAATTAAATCTTAATATATATGACAGGACAACGTCTGTCGGGACAGCTAGTATATTATATGAAACATTTTCTGGGAAACGAAATTCTATGTTTCTGTCTGCGAAACAAGGGGACACTATTTTATGCATTTCCATCAATGAACATAGATAGGTAAATTTATTTTAAGTAAATAAAACACTAGCTAAGATATAAAATAAACATTTTATTTGTAACGTTTTAAAATTAAACAAATACATACAATACGTACTTAGATAACTAGATCCCTACTCTAAAGAAATATTGTTTTCTTTGTTTTTTGTTATTCCTCAATGGATTAGAATGTAGGTAATAGCTATTCAGTTTAAAATAAAAATAATTGTGCCTATATCGACTTTTCTCTCTATAATATGTATTAGCTTAAATTGTGTTACTAGTTCAGAGACTTGGTTGTTAAAATAAATATCACCTACATTACTGACATGGATTTTCAATCATCGTAGTTTAGTATTAATTTATCACTTTCATGATTTCAACCAATATTATGAGGTGTCAAATTAGTTAGGGCTACATGAATTTAATAGCTGATGAATATTGTATTGTCATTTTTTAAGGTAGGTAATTAAGCATATTGAAGGTAAATAAGTAATTATGTGGGTATTATTTTACACATATTCTATACAATTTTGTAAACACATTAAGACTATATAGACGATACATAAATCTACTAAAATACAAAGATAGATAATTTAAATACGATATTAATCTAAAAATACTGTTTTCTTGGCTAGCGCTTGGTATGCAGATATGGACACGTACAAACGAACGCTTGGTCGCATGGCACAGGGGTGGGGGTGAACAGGCGAAATAGGGGTTGTTGTTGTGTGAGAGTGAGATAGAGCTACACATTACAAAAAGCACTATCGCTGTTTCTCACAAAAATTATGATGTTATTAAAACTTCCTTATATGGACTCAATACAACCGAAACCAAGTAAAAAACCAAGGTGTATTTTAGAGCGATTTTAAACATTGGCCCGTCATCTAAAATCAAAGTAAAACCCTTTGGGCCAATTTCTTGAACGAAAATGTTCAAGTTAATGTGACAAATTGTTAAGTGGGCGTAAACTGCTCCAATTGGCTGTTGACTATCAACCAATCACAGCAGTGCCCGCGCGAAACTGGCCATTTTCCCAGCAGTGGGATTAAACAGGCAAGAGTAGCATATAATAATTTCGACAAAACATTAATCGAATTGATCTTGAGGTGTTCGGGGTTACCAGTACACATCAAAGTGACATTAGTAGGTTTGTGAGGTGAAGAGAAAATAAAAACAAAAATTACTATTAATATTTTACATTTAATTAATAAAGGAAAATAACAAAAACCTTAACATAAATTCTAACTTTATAGTATGTAATTATAAATTATTTAGTTATTTCTTAAATAGGAGTAATACGGTTGTGAAGTATCAAGTTTAATGTGATGGTTCTAAGTTAACTATTATAAACTTTGCCATGAATGTAAAAATTTATATTTAATGAAGTATTTTTGTTTTTCGAGTAATAGTGGTCTGGGCTTATTTATCTAGGGTGATTGGCAAAGTTTCGGTGTTCAGACTGTCATTTCAAAAAATCTAATAGCCAATACCAAACATACGAGGATCAGAATGTGACCAATATATTACATTTGTTAATTACATTTGTTTTTCTAAATAAAATATTAAAAAACGCAACCAGTGCCGATGTCGACAATTCGGCCAATATCTAAAATGGGATGGAAACGCAAGAGTGTACTGTAGCCATAAAGTGTTTTATTTAAGAAAAAAAAAAAAAAACAATTTTTTACCCCTGATGACGGTAACTTTTTTTAGGCGATTTCGTTTTTAAATTTAAACAGTACATAGATAAATATAATTTTGACATTAACAACGACGAGTCTCCACAGTGTGATGAACCACCGTACTAAGCCTAACGTGATAGTGTATTACATATAGAGCAGATATCACAATACTGATTGTTTTTTTATTACTGTAGCATACAGGCAGAATTTAATACAGCAACTCTACGTCTCTATGGTTCTTAGTATAAGCCATATTTGTGTGTTCATGATTATTTTAATAATACAAATACATGTTTATGATGAGAAATGTCACACGTAATAGTTTCTTTTGATACAACATAGCAGAAAGCTCTAGCTCAAGAAAAGCTGCGCAACTGTTGCGCTTCTTTTTATCATTTTTTTTTTACAAATATTTTGTTTATTTATCTGCGAAAAAAGAAGAAAAAATCACATTTAATGTAAAATTATCCAATGAGGCGACTTATCATCCAAACTTGCCAAAATAACGAATTTTCGTGCTTACAACTCCGAAAGTGTTGCCAACAGTTGCGCGGTCTTAAACTACCGTTTACGTACATTTCGTAGTTTTCAACAGTATATATGCTAATAGAACTTCTTGAAACTCACGAGCGCGCGTCACGTGATTCTTAAGTCATTGTAGTAAGGTATAAATTGCAATGATTGACACGCTTTCGTGAAATGTAACTATACAGATTACAGCGCTACGGCGACCTAACTTATATCAACTATGTCTAGTGAGATAATATTGTAATGAAAATTGTATAAATTTCAAATCGACATGACCCATCATTTCTCTGCGCTCGATCAAAATTGGGACTTATGCATAGGATGTTTATGTTTAAAAAAGAAAAGCATTGTGTTTAAGTGCTGTCTTTCATCTTTGGTGAGGCTTATGTCCAGCAGTGGACTGTGATAGGCTGAGTTTCAAGACTTAATTTTTTAGATTAACTATTAGATATCTATACATTTTTTTCGTTGATAAAGTAGGTACTTATATAATTTAACAAAAACATCAGAATTTGCATAAGCCCCTACTAAACAGATTATATTATAACACTGTCTGTCAGAAGAGCTTCGGTACACACCACGGTAAATGCAAATTAATTATCACACAACATTATAACTTTAGAATACAAACCTAAAAAAAAAATGGACGTGAAAATTAGGAAAAGATATAAATTTTTGGAATATCGATAGTAATCAAATCGAATCGAAGTTGAAATAAATGATTAAATTTAGATTTAAAGAAGTTAATGCCTGAAGTATTTTGGTGTTCGCATTAAACTGTTATTGAAGAATATTTAGTGAAATTCGTTGTACACACATTATGTGAAACATAAAAGTTATTTGTATTAGCAACTAGCTTCGAAATCCGTTGTGGCTTATTTAGGAGTGAAAAGGTAAGTTTTTTTATTTTTTGAGGGTGGGAAATCATCAAATAACGTCTTCCGCTCTGAGTGGAGCAGAAGGGCGTGTCAGACTTTTACTGACTAAAACCCACCCGTGTACCTTCAGTTGCCTGTGTGCCAGGGGCCACGGTATCTCTTTCGAACAACCCGCACCCCTGGCAGACATCGGCCCTTGCGGACCCTTTCGAGTTTATAATATTAGTATGGATATCACTATATGCCGTTAATTACGAATACACACATACAAACTCACTAAACACTACCCTAACTTGTACTATATCACAAATCAAGACAAAGATTTTTAGATAACAGGTGCGTCTACCCTAGAGGGTAGACGCACTTGTTATCTAAAAATAGACGCACCTGAACCAGAACCATTAACCATCTGTTAGTACGAAGTTTTTTTATTGAAGACGTTTCAACGAGCCCTTTCAATAGTAAAATCGCCAATGAATGTTTAGCTCGCAAAGTTTTTCTTTAGTTTGGCATATCGTTAGCTGAACTATATTTTACACAGTCTATTTGTATTTATTCTAAATCTATCGAAACTCTGCTGGATCCCGACTTCAGAAGAAAGTAGTACTTTTCTTATTGTCGATGCGCACATACATAAACGGTGAGAATATACCTTAATGCGAATACCAAAACACAACACGTAATGTCTACAAAAAATCAAAATCAGCACAAACACTTAATACCAAAGGCAACCTTCAGATCGAGGCGTTCGTCTAATGAATACGTTGGATATACGCCACGTTAACGCAACGTAAACGCGACGTTGGCGCCAGATACAAAGGCACCTAAACCGAGGCTCTTTCGTTCCCGTCCTAGTCTCTAGCCGCCCCGATAATAGTAAGAATGTACAAGAAGATGTTGATGATGTCCAAGTAGAGGTTCAAAGCTGCGAAGATGTACTCTTCTGGTGAGATGCTGTACTTGTGCTTACCCCCCATCATTAGCTGGGTGTCATAGACAAGGTAGAGGGAGAAGATCAGAGCTCCGATAGATGCGTAGACGAGAGTCACGATTTTGTTGCCAGGAATGAATATGCAGACGATACCTGGAATGAAAAAGAGTTTGGTTAATCTATGGTTTCGTTGGAGAAGATAATTTAAACATGATAGTAATGATTATTTTTTATTTGTGTGATTCAGTTATATTATGGGCCGGCTAGATTCAGTACAATATTATTGCCCGGCTAGCTCCAAGGTAGGCCGCGAAATTCAACATTTTTTTCTTCTAATTGTGAAACTTTTTCTGCCTGAACCCGGGGCTTTTGGCTACTTTGAATGTGTGCATTCTATGTATATTTTATAGTATAGTTTTTTAATATTATAGTCCTATATCTTGACTGTACGCGCATCACAGTAACGAGCGAGGCGAGTGAGGCGAGGGGGCGTCGCGAGCGCAGCCAGTCGCGCCGGCCGAGGCAGACACTCCGCAAACGACGACGGCGTAGAACGCATCAAAAACTCATACTCACAGTGCAATCATTGTTAATTCATTGAATATATTTAAAGTTTTATAAATTTAAAACAAGTTTTTTTATCCTTAACATTGACACTGACATGCTAATTGCAATAAACGTAAGACAATTTGAATTTCGCGGGTTACCCTGGAGCTTTCACCTTTTTTTTTTTGGGTGGGAAATCATCAAATAACTTCTCCCGCTCTGGGTGGAGCGGGAGGGCGTGTCAGACTTTTACTGACTAAAACCCACCCGTGTTCCCGCAGTTGCCTGTGGGCCAGGGTCCGCGGTATCTCTTTCGAACAACCCGCACCCCTGGCAGGGAGCTTTCACCTTTACTTTAGGTTCGGTTTGCTTGACATATAATTGGACAAAATCAAGCAGAGGGGGTGAAAAATTATTAAAATTGTAGTGTCTGCAACTTAACTTTATGTAAAGGTATTTAAGTTATATCAATCAAGTCTTACCAAACACGAGTAGTACGACAGTAGCACACAGCAGGAAGCCGCCCATGACCGTGAAGTCCCACTTCGTTTGGAACGCGAACAGCGTCAGCGCGAGGCACACGGCTGCCGTAATGCCGACTGCCATCATTACCTGGAGATGGGCACGTTTTATTAATCACCGTCCAATTAATACACTGCAGGACAAATAAAGTAAAAAAGGAGGGTCAAATTAAATTAGCTAGCTAAACTCCACATTTATGATAGGTATCGATAATTAAATATGATTAAATAACAACAAAAATTAATCTATATTTCTTAGGGTCAACGACAGCAAGCCCTGTAGTTACTTGAAGTGTGAGTTTAAAAAAATCGTTTATATCGTGTTATGATACCGATAGCCAATAAGTCTGTGAAGTTTGCATGAAAAAAAAAAAACTTAGATGAGGGTTGGTAATAGACATGGGTAGTTCGCGAACGATTGTAGGAAATGAACTACTTTGCATCACAAAATAAACTTATCATTCAATCAGTAGTCATTGAAATGTGTCTCTACTTTACCAGTCTTTCTTTTCGCTCGCACAAACTGTTCGCATCAGTAAAAAAAAAAATCAAAACATACTACTTTTTTGCTTTTAGGTTGACAGTCCTAAGCCTGTATAAAGTATGAAGGAAAATCGACATACGTATAAAACTGAACTAGTGAAGTGCATCATGTAGCGTAACTTGTCAGTTATTGTTGTTATCTTATATATTAAGGACTCGTTCTGATTTGCTAAACTAAATGAAGTACTGAAGTAAATGAGTGGACTACTTCGTTAAGTGAAAAGATATACACGAACCATAATGTACCATATACTCGGAAATAAATATACTATACTATACTTAATTCATTTCTTTTTACTGACACATTTTGCGCATCTCTAGTTGGTAAGTGGGCTGGAGACTTAGGGTGGGTTGGGCGTCTACCACTAGTCTAATAGACGGAAATAATTATTCTTGTAACTTTGTTAGAATACTGCATATAAATAAATCTTCAAAGGTCGAGTCTTACCGCATCAACTTGGTAGACACTTGACGTCACTCCGAGCAGGAAACTTTCAGCCACAGTGAATATGCCGAGGAATATGAAGTTCATCGGAGCCTGCCGCCGCACGCTGTGGCAGCACGCCATCGCGATCAGGCACACGAATACCACGGCGAACGCGACCCAGCTGCGGATAAAAACCTTAATAAGTAACGTACATATTTAGAAATAGAAATAATAATTTATTTGCATAAAACATGGTATATAAAGTTGTTTTAAGGTACATTATAGAGCATACATGTCTAGCTTATATCATAGCATGCAAATATTGTTGGTTACATTTAAATTCTTGAATGCTGTAAAACTTATTCGTTTTTAACCATTCATATAGTTTTTTTTTAACAATCTAAGATCTAAAGTTTTTAAGTCCCTTTGAATTTTATTGTACACCCGAACACACATGGCTAAACAGCTTTTATTATATTTAGCCAGTCTCGGTAAGTCACTTAAAACCCGACGCAGGTGTAACGTGAGCTGTGTCGCGCCTGTTTGAAGAAGCCTTTACACATTGTGTCCCTGGATAAAGTGCAATCCAGAAAAGGGGTGAAAGTATCTGAAAATTATTGTTGCACTAGATAAGTGATAGTTTTTGCTGGAATATCATCCTGTTATGATTGGTGTTATCATGTCACTGAGATCCCGAAACCAACCGTAAAGTTGTAGAAAATATACGCTTCAATAATAGCAATCAATGTGATGATGTAGCGATCGATAATGTAAATGTTATCAAATTAAAGTAAACAACTAGTTGTTAATTATTGTCTGATGTTTGATGTTGTACTTTCAAATAGCTTTCTTGTAGCCAGAAAATGAAAGCTGTCTGTAATGTAAAATACTATACTTACAAAAGCCAGCTATTCCTATGAGCCCATTGTTTGGTGGGTTCGTGGAACAGGAACAGAGCAATGAAAGACATCGTCACCAGCAGCTGACACATCAGGATGGCATACACCTGGAATTTAGGACAGTGATGGTAAGTAATAATAAAATACCTGTATTTAATCGAACCATCCTCAAATAAATCCTATTTAATTGTCGTAAATAGGGTATTTGCCAATTTAATAAAAACTATTTTAATTTGAAGATTGCGACGATATTATATTTAACAGAAAAATAAAAGTAAATTTTTTATGACCTTTTTTCTAATTAAAAACGATTCAAATCTAATTTATTTTGTAATAACCTGTATTGACCGATAACTTGTATGTGTGGTGCAAACTGTTAGTATAAGTTGGTTATTAATAAATAAATAAATAAATAAATAAATTTTTCGTTGTTTTGAATTTACCGTCAAAACGCTCCTTACGATGACTTTTTATCACGTGACATCGTAACGTCAGCTTTGTGTAAACAGCACTAGTACAAATACTTAGTTTGACGCAGTTTTAGAAGTATTTGTGCACAGAGGCACCGCACACCAGTAATATCACTTTCTATCCATTAAAAATCTTGTTAATATATAAACTACATTCACTTGTTTACTTACTAACTTCTTTAGTTTACACAAAGTTGACGTCACGTGTGGTCACATGATAAAAAGTCATCGTTTGGAGCGGTTTGGCGGTAATGTCAAAACAACGAAAAATACATTTAATTTAAATCGTTTTTTATTGAGAAAATGGATATAAATCAATTTACTTTTATTTTTCTGTTACATATTTTGTCCCAATCTTCAAATTAGAATAGTTTCTAATAAATTGGAAAATACCATATTACTGAACACTAATATAATGATAGCGCCTGTTTGTGAACCTCAAATAATACCAAATAGCCAAGTATTATCAATAATCAGCCTATAATGTTCCCACTGCTGGGACACAAACCTCCTTTCTGTGAGAGGTAGTGGGTCGTAATCCACCATGCTTCCCAGTGCGGGTTGGTAGATGTCACACGTCTTCAAATCTTTGGTTCCAGGACGTGCCGGTTTCCTCAACTATGTTTTCTTAACCGTTTTGAGAGCAGTGCTGATGAAATTATGTATACAACAAAGTAAAGCGCATGCCCGAGTTCGACTCGTAAGTCAGGGCCGTTACCACTGAGCCATCACTGTTCTAGCCAAGTAACTGTGTCCAACTTGGATGAAGCACTCTCCGGCTGCTGCCGCGGCACCTCATTACAATGTCAATAAGTTTATAAAGGATTTCTTCACCCAACCCTGCTTGGGTCACTAGTAGCAGTATAAAAATGAATGGGTTCCTGTAACCCTGTCAGCATACCTTTCGGATGAAGGCCCTCCGTATAGATTGCTCGTTGAAGTCGAAACCCTTGACCTCGCCATCCTCGCCCACGCCAATTGGCGGAGGGGCGTACCCTTGCGGCTGGAAGAAGAGAGAATGACACGTTAGTATTTTGATGAAAACGTAAAAGGCGGGAAGGGATGCCCTAGAATGGACATGACCTTATTTATTGGTGATATTCTTCAGAAAGGTTTAGTGCCTAATACTCGCACCCGGCGTGCGTGTATGACTAGACCTCCGCCAATTGGCGGGGAGATTAATTTCAATTCCCTTGCGGCTGGAAGCAACAGGACTATGCAAGGATCCACAAGCATTACAGGCCGTCGCATCGACAATATCACATTTCGATTACCTGATTTGCCTTGCTCCCGACGCAAACAGCTGTCGAAAGAATATTGGTCAGCTATATCAACACAAGAAAAAAAAACTAACAACATTTTCGGTGTTTGGATTTGTGAACAACGTTAGTAGGACTCTGACGATAACATTTGATTGATTTTCGATTCGGCAGCGTATCGAATGGTTATGAATAGCTTTGCAGAATAGGGTTTGGTTGAACTTTCATAAGAAACTTTTGGAACAGACTAAGAAAAATACTGCAAAATGCTGACCATCAAAGGGGAACCTAGTCGCGAGCTCGAACTCACTGGTGGGCCTGGCTAAAAATCAAGCTGTCTCACCAGGCTTCATGTCCGACAGAGATAGTATCAGTGATGAGCAGTTAGACGCTAGTCTACACGCACAACGTTATTGAGGGAGATGCAGGATTATTTATAGTAAAAAAATCGCGAAAAAATTAAGAAAAATCCTTTGGAAGATCGGGTTTTATGAAAAAGCCAATGCATAAATCAATGACCAATAAAGTTTATTGAATTTTTCGATAATTAAACGTTGTCGATACCGACTTGGGTTTTGGAGATTTTACACTTCTCCTATTACTTAAATATGCCCAAACTTAAGTAAAATTAGCAAGAAAAACGAATCTTTGTTGGCTCCTAACTTTTTAATGCGTTTTTATTTTAGTATTCTGTTTCCGTACATACAATATTAATAATGAGACAAAACGATATCATATTTTACTTTGGATGTGCCATGTCAGACAGTGGAGTAAAATACTCCCGAAGTATGTATGCAAAAAATGTGGACTAGGTTCACCTTAAAAACATAACACCGCGTCTGTATTCCTCAAAGGGCCGTGCAGAGTGGAATAGTAATGAAATGAAAAAAAATAAAAAATGTAGGTGACATTTGGCCAGTCTCATGTTATAAAGGGTAAGCCTATTCCCATTGGTGGGTATTATATTTCTGTTTATTTTTTGGTATTATATAGGTAATAACGACCACCATTAGTAAACAAAAATCAATATTTTTCATCCATTATTAGATATCAGAAGTAGCCAAGGCCATTGTAAAGTAATTATTAATCCAGTCAGCTTTCTATTTTTAGTTTTGTATATAGGTTTGCCAGCTGTAGCTTCGGCTACGTTCGACTGGACTAAATATACAAAAATTTAGGTTTGCAAAGACCAAATCTATGAACTAGAAAATGTTTCGTAAATCACTGGAGTGAAAGAGAAAAGCGTACGAATAGAACGAGATATCGAATTTCCAAGTTAAAAACCTGGGACAACTTAAAAAAAAAGAAACCTGGGAAATCTTTAAAAAAAAATACAATTCAGTCATTATTATTCTCCTGACCTTATCCTAATTTATTTAGGGGCCGTCGCAACATGTCTTCTTCTTCTTCCATTCTTCTCTATTAGTCATCAGATCGGTAGTCACCCCCTAACCATATCATCTTTCACACAGTCCATACATCGTTCCTTTGGTATTTCCCTACTCTTATATCATATAATAATATACATAATTATGTATAGTCAGATTGACCAGAAGAATTGCATAAGCATTATCAGCTTATAATGTTCCCACAGCTGGTACACTGAGCGGGCCATGTTCCACCGTGGGCCCATTGCGGGTCTGGTAGATATCATTGGCCCTGGTGTAAGGTATTTCATTTAACCATCTCGAAGTATCATTTCCAAGTTTACCATAACCACATTCAAACATATTTCCTAGACGCTTATATTTATTTTTGTACTCTTGCCAAGTTGGCTTAATTTCGAAGTTACAATGCCACGCACCAAAGAATTTGGGGCACCTACTTATGACGTCACCAAATATGAAATACTAACCCTTTATTTGTTTTAAACTTTTATTGATAAGTAGTCTATTGCATGTCGTGCTAGATCGAATAAAATTAATACACACGAATATACAGCCTGGTAAACATGCACAAGCATTATGAGCTTATAACGTTCCCACTGCTGGGACACGTACCCCTTGGCTGTGAGAAGGGGGTGGGCCGTATAATTCACTACGCGGGCCCATTGCGGTTTGGTAGATGTCACATGTCTTCGAATTTATGGTTCTAGGACACGCCGGTTTCCTAGTGATGTTTTCCTTCAGTTTTGAGAGCCGTGGTGATGAAATACACAAAGTAAAGCGTCTGCGTGGAACCACGACCTGTGTGAACCCACGACCTACAACTTAGTTAGTCGGGGCCATTACCACTGAGCCACCACTGCTCTACATAAGGAAGGCTCTCTGTTATATTTACATAGAAAGGCCAAACTTCACAGGCCTATGTTAGTTTGGCTTGATCTACTAAAGCGCACATAGGAACAGTCAAACATTTTAAGAAATAAATCAGCGGTATTCATAGGTGGAAGTCATACACCCACGGACGAGCTGTCGCTTCATGTAAAATACCAAGTATTCAGCTGCGGAAAAGGTTAGGCATATGACGACAAAGATTCAAAACTGGTCATCATAGCCTGGCTGCACACTCATTTGAGAAGTACGAATATAACAGTCCTATAACTAACATCATGCAGATCATTTGAATAAACAATTGATGTGTCTCTTTCATTATAAATGCGCATTTTACGATATGACAAGCTGAGCAATCTGCAATTTCGACATAAATAGATTTGATAACGTATAGCAGATGTGATGCCGATGAATAACGCAGCATTATTTTTTATATTTTGAAAAAATGTGACAGAAAATACCCAGCTCGGAACGATTTTTAACCAATTGATCAATAGTTATAGGTAAAATAGTTTCCTTGTAATAATAGATAAGCAAGGAAATCATTAGTACCAAATATGAATTTTCCTACAAATTTGCCCAGATGTGCAATAAACTAGGTAGTACTTGTTCAAAGTGTAATGTATTTTAGACAATGACATTACGGATAGGTCACACGACCGGAGACTAGTAGCGGAGGCGCCTGGATGTCTGGAGCGAAGGATCGATTGCTTTACGCAACGGGATTCCAAGGCTTTGTCCTTCGTTGAGGTTAAACCAATCTTATTGGTAAATAAGCTTTACTTAGCACAGCATATAAAATTGTACGTATCGGCTTGCATAATAATTATGTAGAGTTGCACACCTATTGCATTTTTCGTGGTTGGTGGTTCGGTGAAGACAGATGGTGCAAGACTGCAGGTCTTTTTAAAGGGACGCTTCCTCCACACTATTCTCAACCACTGCGACTCCTGAAAGCACTGAGGCAATGAAGCACGGCGCGTCCCGGAGTAGGGACATTAGGAAACTCAGGAGTAGAGGACTGTGGACTTATCTGATCAGGGACCACACATTCACACTGGGCTTATGTGGAGTTCATAATCTACTTAATACATACAAAATTAAAAAAAAAACCACGGACAGACATCGCACAGCCTAAACCGATGGGTCTAGAAGCTTGAAATTTTGCACAAGAGTTCCTTATTTATATACCTACCGAAAGTGAGCACGATTAAAGGATTTTTCAAAATTCATTCTCTATCATTTGTAAAATAGGGGGATGAAAGGTACGTAATTTTTGAAGGTTTTTTGGAAGGCCTTCATCTGTACCCAATAACTCACCACGTTGAATCGATCAGTTTA
Organism: Antitype chi; assembly: GCA_947359405.1. Classification (NCBI taxonomy): domain Eukaryota; kingdom Metazoa; phylum Arthropoda; class Insecta; order Lepidoptera; family Noctuidae; genus Antitype; species Antitype chi. The sequence continues at coordinate 2,906,610 of OX375823.1, forward strand.
AAAACTTGTTATTTTTTTTATTGCTCAAGAGCAGGCCCCTGTTAACCTTGATCACGCCTGATGGAAAACGATGGAGGAGGTCTATGATGGAACGAGCGTACCCAAAGGATGCCTGTTCACTCTTGCTTTGAATGCAAACGAGTTAAATGTGGAATGTTTAATCTTTAGCCACTGTTTACGTAAACAACCGGTAAAGTTTATAACTGAAGCAGATTTCTTTTTTTTTAAACAAAATTCCGCTACATTTGTTCTAGAACTGTCATCTTATCTTACAAGTCAAATAATATCAAGTAAGGTTACCTACAACATTGAACTCTATAACCACAACTCTTCAGAGACCATTTATAGACTTCCACAAAAACGAATCACAAGCACAATCACTCCAGAATAAGCACAACCCATTCAGAAATTTGAAGACGCCTTATATGCTAACTTAAAAATCAAGTAAAATTCACCTGGCTCATTATGAAAAGCGTGTCACGGCACTGTGTATACTAAGTTGGGTATATCATACCATATCAGTGGAATGATAAATTGATATCAAGGTGCCAAGTTTGGCGACGATGGGTGGAGCGGTGTAACCACTGATAATGATATTCTTAGTCATAGTCGAAGCGACATTTAGTGACTCGTTTTGATTCGTAGATTGTCGGAAATGTACTTTAAATGATTGATTTTATCATTTCAATATTGGTTTAGTCATATTTTGGTAAGTGACCTTTTAATTAATTTCTAAGTGAATGCCTATAATGTGGAGAATAGTTGTGTGTTGTCGTGTAATCAAGTTTATTTTTCAGTAGAATTTAACAAAGATATGTTATTATAACAAACACAGTTACGTTTTTAGGCGTCGAAGCAACTTAGCCGTCGTTTTCAACTTTTATTTATTTAAATAAAAGTACAATACCCATTGGTTTTTCTAGCCTTTTGGGCTATCTTTTTCCTGTTGACGCAGACGAATTTTTGATGCCTTGCGATCCTTTTCCTCTTTTTCATATAGGTATACATATTATTGATGTGGTTGACATTTTTAACACACTTAAGTCTAAAAACACTGGAGACTACTGGGGCATCTCCATTAAGCTTTTAACCCATTCTTGACCACTGTACCAATTTGGGAACACTTAATATATGAGGGTAGGTAGAAAAAGTTTTGACAACTGTTGACATTATGTTAGTTTGTTGTGAAGTTGAAAGTGCGTTCGCTTGGTAATAGCATCGCAATAAACGAATTTGTTTAAAAATCTTACTTTTTGGATTCACTAAAGTTCGTTATCCGGAGGACAGTACAGGTAAGCGTACTTGAGTTATTATTATTTATTACAGATGATGAATATCGTGAATATTGTTTATATTTTCATAAAATAAGTACCTAACCTAACATTCAAAGTTATTTTATTGCAGTTATTTTACATGTATATAAAAATATCGTGACATAAACATTGGTGTGCCAATTTGGGTACAACGGCTACAAGTGTACTAAAAATGACCATTTTATTTACAGAATCAATATGAGTTGCAAGCAATTTTTTAGTGGCACTAATGAATTCAGTGACTTAGAAGGTATCAGGACTATGGCAGAGGATAGAGACGATGGCTTGGGGTATGGTGTAGCCGTCATTCCACCTGAGCCAAGCGTCGTGATTGACGAAGAAGGTGATGGTGATCTATCCTACCAAACGATATCCCAGGTAATATCGAGGTATTTGTTCGCAACGTGGGTATTCCTTTGGATTCCGAGGATACCAGCGATGATGAAGCTTTGGCTGCTAAAAGGTCACGATCTTTCTTTAGATTGACCGAGCAGTCCACTGTCTCTGGGTGCCGATTTGAGGTCAGCCTGTACGATTTGGTTACAAGAATCGGGTAGCAGCAAGCTCAAGCGGATACTTCTATAGTTCCAATATATACATATATTGTGGAAAATCGACTACCTCTAGCTCTAGAGTTGTAAAAAATCTGCTCAACAAATTGGTTACAAATCCTGCAAACCACCAGGTTGATGATTTTTTTTGGCTGCGATCTACTGTGTGGTATACGCCAGTTGGATATCGTGCCACTGGAACTATCCGTGAAAATCGCACCAAAATGTCCGCTGTCGAATGCACAAGAGATGATGAAGAAAGCAAGACCTTAATTTGATCACAGATTTGATAAAAATACCTTCTGTATGTCCGCTGATAGTATTTACCAAATGGCGACCAATCACGACTCGTATGAACCAATAGAGTCCATACAAAGGTGGTAGAGTGAAAAAAAAGGATAAGGCCGATGTGAACATTCCTAATCTGTTCCAAAATCATAATAAAGGTATGGGCGGAGTGGATGAACTAGCTAGACCTATCCATATCTCTGTATAGAAACGGCATTACGGTAAAAAATGATGGTGGGTCTTATTTACTTACATGGTCGATATGACCATGCAAATGCATTGCGATTGTACGTAATGGCTAAAGAAGAACCAATAGACTAATAAACTGTTCCGCCGAAGTGTCGCCAGACACTTCCTGAACTGTCATCCCAAAGACCTGCTCGCCCTTCATCATCAAATATTGAAAGCTGTTTACAGTTGGATGGGGTTAATTACGTCTCTGAACAGCTTCCAAAACGAAGGAACGAACGTGTGATGTGCTGTGTGCCATATCAGAGGTCATTAGGGTTGCAAAAAGTGGAAGAAAACCCTGATTATTGAAAAATCGTGTTTCGCTCATTTTCACTCATAAGCGGCCATTGTGCCAATTTGGGTACACCCCTTAAAAATTCATGTTTTTTTATTTGATGTTTTTTTTTGTCATGCTATTTACTCTTGTGGTTACTAACTATCAGTAAATAAAAGAATTTTGAAAATCCGTTCAGTAGTTTTGATTTGGCCACTAATGGGTTAAGTAATATAATCGACATCGTAGCCCCCTACCTAGCTGTTACTTTTAATAAATGTGTTGATCTAGGGTCTTTTCCTGACCTCATGAAGAGTAGTAAAGTCATACCATTATTTAAATCAGGAAATAAAAATAACGTTGGCAATTTTAGGCCTATTTCTATCTTACCGGCCTTTAGTAAAATATTTGAAAAGTTAATACTCAAGCAGTTGCTAAGACATTTTAATTTAAATAGCCTCCTTCACGATGAACAATATGGCTTTACAAAAGGTCGTTCGACTACAGATGCGGGTGTTGCTCTGCTGAAACACATTTTTAACGCGTGGGAAAACTCGCAAAATGCTATTGGAGTTTTCTGTGATCTCTCCAAAGCCTTTGATTGCGTGCACCATGACACGCTTTTGCGTAAACTACGTCATTACGGTGTTCAAAACGAAGCTCTTAACGTAATAAGCTCTTATTTGCAAAATAGGCACCAATGTGTAGATGTTAATGGTGTGAAATCATCCGGGCGACCAGTTCAGTTAGGTGTACCTCAAGGCTCAATACTAGGTCCATTCTTATTCTTAGTGTATATTAATGACTTGCCATTCTATTTAAAGGATATCTGTAACGTTGTACTGTTTGCTGATGATACCTCTCTTATCTTTAAAGTAGACAGGAACAGACAAGATTTTGACGACGTAAACAGTGCACTCTCAAAGGTTACGGATTGGTTTACCGTAAATAACCTAGTTCTCAATGCCAAGAAAACGAAATGTATCAAGTTCGCCTTACCGAATGTTAGGAATTTAGGACCCAACATCGTCTTAGATAATGAGGTGCTTGAAACTGTAGACTCGGCAGTTTTTCTAGGCTTAACAGTAGATGCCAAACTTCAGTGGGGATTACATATATCAAGCCTAGCGGGAAGGCTCAGTTCGGCCGCCTACGCCGTCAGGAAAGTAAGACAATACACTGACGTTGATACAGCTCGGTTAGTTTATTTTAGTTATTTTCATAGCGTTATGTCCTACGGCATTCTGCTGTGGGGCAAAGCCGCTGACATTCAAAATATTTTTGTTCTTCAAAAACGAGCTGTTAGAGCAATTTACCAACTAGGTTCTAGAGTTTCTCTGAGAGAATTTTTAAAAGATGTTGGGATTCTTACGGTGGCATCGCAATTCATCTTCGCCAACATCTTATATATTAGGCAAAATATACACTTGTACACTAAAAATAGTGATATTCATAATATTAATACTAGAAATAAGGACAAACTACGTATTCCCTTTCACCGGCTACATAAGGTTCATAACTCATTTGTAGGTCTGGGTATAACCTTCTATAACAAGCTACCCTCTTCCTTGCTAGATCTGCATTTTAGTGCGTTTAAAGCTAAAGTAAAATCTACCCTTTGTTCAAAGGCATACTATTCTATTAACGACTACTTAAATGATAAGAATTGTTGGTCGCTATGATTAACTCAAGACAATGTTTGTGTTCTTTCACCAGAATTAGCTTACCCACTGACAGGTTATATCATTATGTTATTTCATATAATTGCTTTTTTTTTATCTGACTGTATAATTCAGGTTTTACTTTTTTTATCATTTATTTATGACTTAATCTACTCATTACAATGTTTTTTTTTTTTTTTTAATGAGTAGTATTGCAATATGTAGTTAGCTAGCGACCTCGACAATTCATGATTATTCTTGCCAGTGCAACCGGCAGCAAGTTCGTCATGCTCCCTTAGATGTCACTGCTTGCGGTAGCGTCGGGGGTCGGGTTGCCTCCTTCCCTCAAATATGGCGAGGGGGGCAATGGCTGATCTTTGCGTTATGCTCGTGAACGGGTGCTGCTCGTGGTGACTGGTCGTCTTGCTGACCATGGTTTTGTTATTGTTAATTGTATTAAGTTTTTAATAATTTTAGTCCAGAGGTCCTAGTTTAACTTTTGTTATAAGTTACTTATAGCTATATTTGCATAATGCAGAATTACATATGTAAGCTGGCATGCCCTTTATGCCTAGAGGCTTTTATTTAGATTGGAAGTTCTGTTTACGTTTTATTTTAATTTTCTATTATTTTTAGTTTTCAATTTTTGATGGTATATTGGCGTGTGCTAGCTGACATATGGCAAATTTTATGTTTTTTTTTGTGTTTCGTAATTTTTATTACGTATTATTGTATAGAAACAAGTTCTTCTAACTTAACAGACAGCTGTGCTGCTGGGGAGTTTGTTCCGCTACTTCTTCTTCCCAGCTAAAGCACTAGGAAGTGGTGAAGGGCGGGCGTTTTTGGGGGGACTGTCTTATGTAATTTTATTTTGACGTTCAAAAAGAGCTGACTCTCAGCCTAGTTTGAATAAATGACTTTTGATTTTGATTTTGATTAATTTTAAGCCTACTAGCTTTTTATACGCTTTATATTAGCTTCACTTGTATGTCAGTATTTCAGTATGTAACCGACTCCTTTGAGCGCGATTTTGACCCACTTTAAACGGTCAGATTTCATTGAAACTTTGTAAACTTGTCGAGGACCGATGACAATTTAATAATTTAAAAAAAAAATGAGAAAAAAAGAAAAACACGTTTTGTAGTTAGCAGAACTAAAAAATAGAAAATAAATAATAGTTTAAAAAACTAAAAAATACGCTTTAAAAACCAAACTAAAAAGGAGAAAATAATTTAATTCAATTAAAAAGCGTGGGGTGCTTGACATTAATTGATTATAAAAATACCTCAAAAAGCACCCCACGCTTTTTAATTGAATTAAATTATTTTCTCCTTTTTAGTTTGGTTTTTAAAGCGTATTTTTTAGTTTTTTAAACTATTATTTATTTATTATGTAAATAATAAATTACCTACCAATAAATCAATGACCAATAAAGTTTATTGAACTTTGTCGGTACCGACTTGGTTTTTGGAGATTTGACACTTCTTTTATTACTTAAACACGCCCAAAGTTACGTAGTAACTATTCAGTAATCTGTGCCCAAAGTTGGTAATATTAGCAAGAAAAATTAATCTTTGTTGGCTCCTAACTTTTTAATGGGTTTTTATTTTAGTATTCTGTTTCCGTACAGACATTAATAATGAGACAAAACGATATCATATTTTACTTTGGATGTGCCATATCAGACAGTGGAGTAAAACACTCCCGAAGTGTATATGCAAAAAATGTGGACTAGGTTCACCTTAATAACCTGATTTGCCTGTCCCCCAACAGCAAACAGCTGTGGGGCGAATAGCGGTTGTCTATTTGATTTAAACGGACTAAGTTTTAGGGTTTCAGATTTGTGAACAGCGTTTATAGGACTCCTACGATAACATTGATTGATGTTCGTTTCGGTACCTACTGAAGCGTATCGAATAGTTGTGAATAGCTGTGCAGATGTATGAATGAACGGAAACGAAGCAAAAGGAGTATTTAAAGATCGAAGCAAGTGGCGTTCTGTAGTTTAGGCCTACCCCATGGGAAAAAGGATGAGTTTATGTAGGTATGTATGATCTGCCAGTATACACGGTGAAATTTTAATAGTTGTTTTCCCGCAGCGAAATGGTTTTGTCTTGGTAATACAATCGTTTTGTAAACAAATAAAATATTAAAAAGAAAAAATGGCAGATTAACAGTGAAAAATCACCACGTGCGAGAGTTCATTTTGCTTTGAACATTTATGGATCGCTGTTTCTTTTGTCGGCGTCGCGTGTGATTCGAGTAGTAAGTAGCTACAAGTTACCTCTAGTGTTGCTATCGAATTTTTTAATAAAAAAAAAAAAAAACATCTTATTTTTTTTACTTTTACTCTATGCTTCGAAAGTACTCCTTATGGCAAGTTGTTCTGCCGCGGGAAAACAACCATTTAAACTTCACGGTGTATAAGTTAATCCTAATTTATAAAACAAGCTATACTATGTTCTACACATCAATGAAGATGACACTAATATTAGAAGGAGAACATATTAGTAATGCACCATTACCATTAGCTTGTCTCAATTTACTCATTAAAATAACGATGATGGACAATAATATAACCATTTACTCGTGGGTGGAAAATAAGCAGTTCAACTGGATACAAGATAATAATGATAATATGTATATTATTATGTATAATGATCGTCAACGTAACGACTTAAGGCCATGGTTACTTTAAATAGTGTCGTTATGAGCGATAATAGTTCTTATAGCAAATCTGATACGGGTTAAAATCTGTTGCAATAAATTGGAATAATAAATGGCAAGCGTATGTCGTAAAAATTCAAATAAAATCGTATAAAATTAGATATTAACTATTTAATAATAAATAATCCATCACTGAATGCAGTTTGGCATTTGGAATTTTATGGCATTTTTTTTGTTATAATTATAATTATTATTGAAGGGATAAACTGCTTTTAAAGATAATTAAGAGGTGACTTTGATGATTTATTTAATGCATTGAAGCATGTTTAATTATGTTTTAAGTTCCATCCCTGTATGCAAAAAAGACTTGAAATTATGCTTGATTTTTTTGCTTTCAAAATTATTTACGGTTAAAGAGATCCACTGCTTTAAAAAACCACCTTATTGACCGTTTTCAAGAAATCTCAGCCTTTTCGCGGGCGTCCCCTGAATGTAGCAAAAATAACGGCATGGTGGACAATATTGCTTTGAGCCTTCATCTTCGTCCTTTGCTTAATTTGGGGTTGGCTGAGTAAATATTTTTCCATACATCTCGACCTTACCTCATTCTTTTATAATCATCATTTCCCAATTATGTTGAGCCCGACCCCAACCAGTTTTTTTTTTTTTTGTTGCGCCACACTAGGAATTTCTTCCTGTATCGTGGGTGCGTTTACAAACATAGAAACTCACAAACACACACCCAGACCCGGAACAATTACTTGCAGATCATACAAATATTTGTTCCGTGCGGGGATCGAACCAGCGACACGCTGCACAGCAGTCGATCGCTCAGCCATTACGCCAACCGTGTCGTCAAAGTTAAACCGGATGCATCTGAATACCAGTATTATACATTGAGCGACTGCCTATCCGACCTCCACAACCCAGTTACTGGGTAATATTGTAGGTACCCCTGGTTGTCACACTTTCGGTTTTCTGACGACCTCAAACGACTGTCAAAGATCCACGGATGACAACCAGGACCAACAGCTTTCCAAAGCACGGAGGCGTCTTGGTATTTAAAGATGGTCACCCATCCACGGACCAACCGCTGCAAGCGAAACTTAACCTGATCGATCGACCCGACCGGTTTTTACTTCGCCACAAGCTAAGCTTCTATTAAAATCAAACGTTTATAATCATTTGAAGTCTGCTAGACACAAATAAGTCATGCCAACTATTTTGAAACATAAATGATGCTTATCAGTATTTATGACGCTGTTTTACTGATAAGATGTACCTTCTTATCTCTTATCAGTTGGCAAAGATCACTTGTTGTTATAATAGTACAAACCGGATTAGTATTATGTTAATATTTTAGATTATAAATAAATCACGCTCTAAAAAATATGGAACAAGAAAATATTCTCATTTGAAAGCCGAGGCCGTATGCCACTTTTTCCTAAAGCTTATGATCGTTTACTACTGTTAGAATGTATTGTTTAGATGGTACTTTAAAGCTTTGAGATATAATTAAGCCCTTTCATTACCATTTCATTCCAACTCGGCAACATTGAAAAAACACGTCGTCAATTGATGTCCTCTAGAGGGCGCCATCTTCAGTATATAGTTAAGGAGGGAACAGATGAACATACTTACCCTGCCATACCCACATACATAAATATATATTCATCTGTTTATTAGCTTTGCCAAAGTCTGGGCATTTAAGGTGAATCTTGTCGACATTTTGTCCATACAAACTTCGGCAGTGTACTCCACTGTTCGACAATGTATGTACATAAAAAATTAAAGATGATATGGTTTTGTCTAATTATTAATATTGTCTGTACGGAAACAGAATACAGAAAATTAAAAGCCATTAAAAAGTTATGAGCCAACAAAGAATCTGTAAAATCTCCAAAACCAAGTCGGTATCGACAAAGTTCAATTATCGAAAAGTTCAATAAATTTTATTGGTCATTGATTTATGATTTACGCAGTGGTTTTTTCATAAAACCCGATCTTCCGAAGGACTTTTCTTAATTTTTTACGCGCCAGTTTTACTATAAATGATCCTGCATCTCACTCAATAACGTTTTGCGTGTAGACTAGCGTCTAACTGCTCATCACTGATACTATCTCTGTCGGACACGAAGCCTGGTGAGACAGCGTGCTTTTTAGTCAGGGCCACCAGTGAGTTCGAGCCAGCAACTAGATTCCCCTTAAAATAGCCGTTTGACTGGTTTAATAATTGACACGAACACATTTTTTTTGTTCTGAATAAAAATTTAATATTATGTAATCAGTGGCTACAGATGTCAGGTAGCCGCCATGGTTTGATCGATCTGCAAGGTTAAGCGACTCTTGTCGGGGTCATTCAGAGGATGGGTTATCAACTTATAATTATGAATTGAGTTCCTGGTAGAGAGTTACTCGTAAGAATTTAAATTACGTGTTAAAAATTCTTACTAGAACCCCGAAGGTCTGGTTCTCTGTACTTCGTAAGTAAGGGTTCCACAATTATGAATATGAACATTATTCGTGTAAAGTTTATGTTCATATTCGTAATTTCGTATGAATGGAGTCGCGTATACGAATGAATTTTTAAACCCATTGAATTACTATTACATGAAAAAGCCATTTAATGGGATTAACTGAACTTTGAGAGTTGTGTTGAAAGCCATAATATATATATTTTTTACGATCCCAGATCATATTTTGATCAACATACAACCTAGCATTAACCTGCAATTTGCAAGCGTAAAAAATAAAAATGTCACGAGCTACCTTAGCAATCCTCAATAAGGTTCACATTCGTATGAAACGCTCAAACAGAAAATTAAAGTCAAGTGCAGTTTATGAATTTTGCCTCTAGAATGAGAACTAAATCCAACATGCAAAATGTAATACCGACCTGCAACTACCCTGCTCTAAAACCATCAATCAATACTTTCCGTAACCTGTTTCACAAAATCAATAGAAATGTATACACGAAAGACCTACGTATCTACTATGAGAATGCTGCAACAGAAGGGCAGTCCCACAGCCCGTCTACAGGAAAATCGATATGAATTACTCACTAGTCGAAAGCCGTATGCCCCTGCTTGCATTCAAAGAATCCTACGTCACTTCGTCATTTAATTAATTCGTCCATTTTTGTACTAAGTCATATTTTATGTTATACTAGGTATGTAAACTTGTCATCGTCTTGTCGTGGTACACTAGATCGATTAGTATGTTTGTCGCTATAGTTTTAATTATATTATGATTAGAATTGTGACGTAGTTACTGGAGGTAGTTGCTCAATATGATGAGTAATACATAACATCACGGCTGTTTTCCACGTCGGGTTACGCAGAGGTGTGGTACCTACTACGTACATTACACCCACATTTCGCCAGTTATGTTAAAGTCCCATGTAAAGGGGCTAGCCTATTGCCATCATCCGAGCCCAAATCCTGACTCCAGGCTGCCACTGAGAAATTCTAGATGAACAAACCCAATAACACACTATCAATCACAATCTGATATATTTTATTGCTAATCCATTGTTTCTATATGTTCGAAAAAGCTGTCTGCTCAAAAACGTAATGAATATTGTTCAACTGTCAAAATGAAAGCTATTCCTACTGTTAGTGTGAAATAGTGTGTTACGCAATAACCCCTCTGGACCTCATGCCCGTGCAATATCGATATTAAATTAATTACATTATATTTTACAGATAAGATAACGCACAGCTTAAACCACTGGGTCTGGAACATAGATAATATTTCTATGGTCTGGAAGCATGAAATTTTGCACAGCATTTTTTACCTTTAAAGAAAGTGAGCACTAAGGAAGGACATTTTAAAATTCATGCCCCAAAGGGAATGAAAGTTTTTAAGTTTTAGTACTTAGGATTATTCCGATCTGTCACCCTGCTTTGTCCCCTTGAGGGGAACGGATCGGAGACATATGATTATAAACCCAAACCACTAGTCTTTTATTTAATGTAATATTGCTTACAATGTATGGCGTTAGTTTTAAGAATTTAATATAATTAATTCCTTCGATCTATTTTTCTGTCTAAGGGGACAAAGCAGTGTGACAGATCGGAAAACTCCTTCTTGCCAATTGGAAATACCATCGGGCGGGCGTACGGCTTGTAAGAAAAAAAAAACTCTAATCTTGTTGTTCAATTTCTTTGTCAAATAATTCTAGGTCAAGCCGGAATAGTGCTTCACACAAGTTTTTAGTATTTATAGCCTTGAGCTCAAATATGATATTTTGAGTGCTTGCGTGTGTTACGTAGGCGTCGAAAGGCAAATACAATGCCATGCTTGAAATATATTCGTTCATTCAATGTTTTATAAATTCCCATGGCTTGATAAGTAGCTGATTACAAATACCTAGTAGGTAAACTTTTGACCACCTCCTCTTTTTGTCGCCCTGCGTAGAGGAAAATTTAAAGGATTTTGCTCAGGTTTGCTATTTTTCGCGCAATAGATTTTTAGCGCTTAAAAATCCCACAGTGTGTTGAAGCACTTTGTTGGCTTGGCTCAACACCAACACCTACAGTTGAAAATGTAGTGAGCGATAAAACCCCACCGCGATATTTTTATACGTCAGCGCGAACGTGACCTTAGAGTTAAATTCATCATCATCATATCAGCCGAAAGACGTCCACTGCTGAACATAAGCCTCCCCTAAAAGGGGGGGAATTGCCATAATCGCCACGCTTGGCAGGCGGGTTGGCGATCGCAGTATGGTGCTAAAATGCATAGAGAACTCTGCTGCCCTTTCTCTAGTAAGTCCCTTAGTCGCCTTCTACGACACCCATGGGAAGAAATGGGATAGTGCTATTCTTTTACTTCCGGCACCACACGGAAGAGTTAAATTAATTAATAGTATTTATGGAACTATAATTTTGAGTGACAAATAAGGATTTTCGTGGTGCGTCTCATGTTATTTCCCATCAGCAAAAATTACGAACTTGCATACAAACTTTGGATAAATTTTCTAAAATCCTGCCTTAGGGCTTATCTTCGTTAAGTAAGGAACTCTTGCGCATATAATTTCATGCTTCTAGACCTAGTGCCATAGCATAGGTAGTGTTGTCTCTCAGTGAATGAATAGTTTTGCATTTTTTTATAAGTAGATGGTATTTTATAGAACTATGTATTTGCGAAATTTAGCGTGAATGGAACGAAATAGAAAATTATTGACGACTGATCGCTACACGTGCTAACGTGTAGCGATCGTTTAGGGGTCTATTATGGTCACCATTTCGCCAGTCATCTTCAGCCAGTATTTTTACAATTTGAATTGCGACTAACATAACCTAAAGCCTTATTTCATTTATTAACACAAGTTGTTAATTACTTTATAAGTGTGTGTGTAAATGTTTTATTGTTTATTTTTTTCACAGGATATCCATATAATTTTTTTTTTTTAACCAGCCTACCTCTCCATATCCAGCGCCCGCGCCGTACGCTGGGAACCCTTGCGGGGGTGGTGGATATCCCTGCTGTGGGTAGCCCCCCGGTGGTGGATAGCCCCCCGGTGGCGGGTAGCCCGCTGGCGGCGGGTATCCACCCTGTGGGTATCCTCCTGCCTGCTGCGGATAACCGCCTTGATTTTGATCTGTGGAAATTAAAAATATTAAATCAGTACATGGGCTTAAAAGTGAAGAAACACAGTCATAGCCGCCATTTAAGTTTTACTTTTATTTCATCATCTTTTATGGATTTAAAATTATACTAAATCCGGAAAATTATTTATAGATAATTGACGATTCAGAGATAATTGATTCGAATACTCTGTTGTGAACTGTATATTCGTATTCAGAGAATAGTCAAGATCAATATCATGATGTTGTTTGACCTTAAAACACTGTGACGACAACATAGTTTGAACATATTGTGTAAGTAAAGTAATTAATTTAAATTCAATGTTAAGGACACGTCAGACAGTCAAACAACTTCTCAAGAGAAGCGGCTAAAATTAATTTAAAATTGAATTCTCTAGTGAGAAAAAATACAAACAGCCAATTTATAGTTTTTTGATTAGATGGTCTAGTCTAGGCCGAGGCGTGCGTACAACACCGTCAATTAAAGTCTTAAAGTGTTAATTACGTTATGATGTCATGTCACTGTATTATGTCGTGATATTTTTGGTGACTTTGATTAACAATAGAACTGGAATTATTGTTGTTTTCACGCAAAACAAGCCATGAAGAACATGGTCAGGCGCTTGCTACTACATCTTTTACCTTTATATTTCATCAAAAGATGAAGGAGGTTTATATTCCATCTAAATCATAGTTAGATCTAAAGTTTAATTTTTTTTCTAACTTTATTATTGAAACTTGGTTTCCAATGTAAATAGTTAAAAGGCAGTAATGACTGTGTAAAATAACATTTCAGGAGCTTAGAAGTTATATTACCATATTGTATTCCCGATCAAAAAAAGAATTATTGATTGGAGAGTATTCGTTATCAATACTGGCAGGATGTAAAACATAAGTTAAATTAAGAATATTAAGAATTAAAAAGCAAATTTTAAATCGAGGATCAATTTTATGTATTAGGTGATCGAGTGAGATGTAAACAGTATACCGCGACAGGAAAAGTTAAAAACGTATACCTAATATGAATAACTTCGAGCCCTTGAAATGTAAATAATATTAAGCCATGCATTGTTTCGTTCCATAGAAACATGTTTCGGAGCAGAAAGAGATAAAATTACTGACAGCATTACCTACACTCATAAATAAAATACAAAACTGAAGCAATATTTGAACAGTTAAAAACTGGCTATAACAAACATGCCCAAAACAACAGTTTCTCAGAACGACACTAGGCTTAATAACATGGAAATTATATTGACATTTCACTTTAGCAATAGACAATATAGGTAGGTACACTGGACAATCATTACAGACAAAACCAAAAATTTGAGCAGTATTTAAAATTCACAGACACACCTCTTGCTTCAGACATTGCACCCACACTTGGCACTTAACAATAATGAATGAAATACAGAATACACGCAGAGGTAGACATGACACTCAATTTCCTAATACAGTTACTGGATGGTTTCATAAATGCCATCATATTTCAGACCTTATCAGTACTGTTATAAGTATTAAATTAGATTGTGAATCAATTGTTAACGTAAATAAGGTGACTCAAATGACAACGTATAACATAAACACTACATGGAGTGTCTGCATACCACGAGTGTGCGAAAGGAGTTGCTGAATACAGTTTGCAGTGTTTTGCTATAGAAATAAGGTGCATAATCGCGTGGGCAGATGGTATTATGTAGAGTATTCGATAACAAACGATAATGAAATGTGCGAAGGTCGGCAAATGGTCGGGCAATTTATGAAGCGGGGGTTCCCCAATGTCAGTTCTGTCGAGCCACACCATTTCTATTTTTCTCCGAATGCTATGTTTATTCTCTACCTACTGCGAAATGTTTTGATCTGGAGTTTACTAACAGCAACAGTAATCTCATAATATTTACGTAGGTAAATAATCTATAATTAATCCTAACATTTTTTTAAATAAAGATAGGTATCCTTAGAAATCTAATCGATGACGACTGTATTGCTTATAAACACGATAAAGCAAGATTCTAAGCAACATGACGTTAATTGTTAGGAATTAACATTCCTAAGCAAATTTTGTACATAAGGACGTTTTAGCATCTTGTACCAATTTATTTGAGACTAGCTGAGCCCGTAGCTTTGCCCGCGTGGTTGTGGGAAATAATCCCACGGGAACGTGCAATCAGACAACCCATTTAATTACTAAAATACGGTAACTACTTCTTTAAAAAAAAAAAACAGTTTTATTTTGCCTTTCATTCGTCCCTTTTGTTCAATAAAGGCGTTAAAACTTAGGGCATGACAAGCAGTTTTTGACAATTTATATATTCGCCCTTAATGGCGTCTTGGATATCGATCTGTATTTGACTCGGAGCCAACATGACGGACAGCCAACTTGCTTTTATGACTGGCGATATTATTACGGGGGTATTAATATGCTTTATGCC
Source organism: Antitype chi (assembly GCA_947359405.1). NCBI lineage: Eukaryota > Metazoa > Arthropoda > Insecta > Lepidoptera > Noctuidae > Antitype > Antitype chi. The sequence goes on from OX375823.1 coordinate 2,921,618, forward strand.
TAGGGTTGCCATCTCTAAAATTTGGGAACCCGGACAAGACGCGTGAAAACCCCGGATTTTAGAGCCCTGAACCCGGACTGTCAACTGATTTTTTTAAACAGTCAGTGTAATAAAAAACAGTTGAAAATGTCATAAATCACCTTTTTATTTATTTTCAGACCTTAATTAAATTTAGTAATCTTTTATCATCAATTTAAATGTAGGTACCTAACAAAACAGAATAAATTGTTTTAATAATCAGTTAGAATTTTTTTATTCTTAAAATAAACCCGGACTACAGATGAAGCCCAGCCCGGACGCTCCCCGGATGCCTTCTAAACTAGGACAAATCCGGGGAAACCCGGACGGATGGCAACCCTATTTATGCCAAAGAGTGACTACTTAGTTTTCTTTTTGACATAATTTCTATGAGTTCAGTGTGTGAATGATTTATGCTTCAACAACAAAACTGCCACTCCCTCTCAGCGCGAGGAGGCTTGTGTGTCTCAGCACTAGGAGGTTCATTAAGGACCTGGTAACTTTAGATATTGTCGTTATGGGCGATAATAGTTCTTATTGCAATCCGATATGGGCTAAAATCTGTTGTAATAAATTCAAATAATAAATGAGCAAGCATTGTCGTAAAAATGCAAATAAAATCGTAAGTATAAAATAGATATTAACTATTTAATAATAAATAATCGATCACTGGATGCAGTTTGGCATTTGAAATTTTATGGTAAGTTTTTATTTATAATTATAATTGTTATTGAAGGGATAAACTGGTTTTAAAGATAATTTAGAGGTGACTGATGATTTTTTTGATGCATCACTTTATGCAAAAAAGACTTGAAAATATCATAAGTAATTTTTTTGCTTTCAAAATTATTTACGGTTAAAGAGATACACTTGTTTAAAAAAACCACTTATTTGAGCGTTTTCAAGAAATCACCGCCTTAACACAACATTACGCCTATTTTCCCCGAAATGTTAGGCAGAGGTGTCCCTTGTACATGTACACCCACATTTAGTTACATTTAAGTTCTATGTAATAGGAGCTTCCATTCAATCAAAAGTAAAGTTGATATAAGGTACAATTGGAGATAAGGGAGTAAGTACGGCCTAACCTAGTCATTCGGGACTTCGGTAGGTCTTCTGAAAATATTTGTCTGAGAAACATCCCTACAAGAGTACAAACCACTACATTAGTAATTGGCTCATTGGCTTATGAACAATAATTTCCCAAAATAGTCATGTATTACGCAAGAAATATGGCCAGTTGTTTGTGAGAAGTCCATAGAAGAGGCATTATCGTCTTTATCAATATGTATACTTAATGACCGATGACTCAGATGAATGATGTGATGATATGATACAAGGTTTACCAACAACTTTTTAGTAGACTGTAGATATCTTAACAGTATAAATACTGACGTCACGAGAGTTTTTCTTAAAAAGGAAAGCCAGTATAGTAGCCGATGTGAAGTGCGTACGATTGTCGTCAATGAGGAACGCCTTGGGGGCGACACATTCAAACCGGTTGTATAAACCGGTAAGTATATTATTTTCATAACATTTAAAATAAATACTTTTAAGCTTAGATACCTACTTTAGAGGAATCAACTAGACCACTAAGGAAAAGTGCGTGCATGCATGTCAAACGGATCACTGACTGTTTGATACTGGCAGATATAATTGAAATAGCAGGTGAAAGTTGTACATCTACAAGACAGAATTTGTCAAGTTTGACGAATGATTAAACTTTTATGGGTAAGTTGTAATCTGAAATGACGGCTAATAGAGTGTATGAAAAAAAAGAACCTCCTTAAGTTTTTGAAGTCGGTTAAAATGAGGTGCTGCGACTGCTCCGACGAGTCAAAGTCATTTCACCAAACAGTGATTCTTTTGAGGGCGCATTGGTGTTTATTTTGAATAGAACCTATAACAATATTGTGGATCTAGTTATACTCTACAAGCTTTTGCCTGAAGCTTCGTCTGCGTGGACGTCAAAAATTATCATAAGGGAACGTACTACCGGGGCAAAAAGTATCAAAATAATTACCTGGATTAATAATGTTATAGACTGTCTGTGTTCATCCAAAACCGTTTTTGCGTGATTGAATAACAAACATACAAACTTTCACGTTTATAAAATATTAGTAGGATTGTTCTCGACGTCACGTCATTAGAGGTAATAAAATACCAGGAATTGATGCATAAAAAATACCGTATGAATAGCCATTGTTTCTTATCAGTAGGCAGTTCCTATAAGGAAAATGTTATATCCAAGCAGTATGTATGCGTCACTTACGGTGGGAAATACCATATTATGCCCTTAGAAAGAAATATGTATGCCTACTTTCTTCAAATCAGTTTTAAAATGCCGTGCAAGAAACTCACACATTCAGGGCAACAATACGGTGCACTCTCGTATAAAAATGCCTGTGTGCGATCAATTCTATGTATGCTTGTGTGTGTTTGATGCCCCACACACAGCCAAATCAATCGTTTGGACATGTGACGTCAGAATTGTTCTTTTTTTCATACAGACAGAACAGTTTGTGTGCGTACAGAATGCGCTTGTGGGCTCTATAACAGTCCATCAGTATTGTTAATAAGATTATCTCACGTATGTAAACGTACTGTTTATTGAAGCTACCGGTCATTAATGGAGGTCATTTTCTGAAGTGGGTACAATGTTTGTAGAACTGAGCGACGATGTCTGGCTTCGCTTCAGCTAGTAGAAATAGAAAGCGAAATGACGCATATTTATGGAAATAGACAGAAACGAATTCAATGCTGGTCATAAGATATGGATAGACAACATAATCAGCTTACTGGTGAAAATGGCCGCCCGTACGTATCGATACAGTGCTAAGTCATTAAGGTTGCAAGGTTCTGAGCACGCTTGGCTGGACTAGAATTATTTAGAAGGTTCAAGGTAACGAATAACCACGCATCTAAATTTTTATGTAAATGTCCATTCTATTGTTTTATTTTTCGATTTTGCAGAATGTTCAGAGACACGTCCGCCACGTATTTTGATAGTGCAACTTTTACCGGCACGATAACGTAACTAAAGGTGGATGGATGATCTGCTAGGGGTGCGGGTTGTTCGAAAGAGATACCGCGGCCCCTGGCACACAGGCAACTGAGGAAACACGGGTGGTTTTTAGTCAGTAAAAGTCTGACACGCCCTCCTGCTCCACCCAGAGCGGGAGAAGTTATTTGATGATTTCCCACCAAAAAAAAGGTGGATGATCAAAGGGGTCATCCATTATTCTTTTTAGTATAATAAATCTCTATATACCAAGAATAAAGCTGAAGAGTTTGTTTGTTTAAACTTTGAACGCGCTGCTCACTGGAACCAGAAGTCAGATTTGAAAAAATATTTTTGTAGTTGACAGCCCAATTCCTAAAGAAGACTATAGGCTACTTATCATCACGCTAGGATCCTTAGGAGACGAGCATAAATAAAAAGAGTCAGAAAGAACGCTATGCGAATGCGAAGTAATAGCGCGGGCAGCAGGCTTAGCACGAGAACCGTAGAGAAGCGTTTTATCGACGGAAGAGCAGACAAAAATGACGTTTCCGTGTAGACAGTTGACAGTTTTGTACCGAGAAATGTAGACAAGCAATTTCTATTCTACGGTAGAGTAGAAATAGAAAACGTCATGCCAAGCCTGCAGGTAATGCGCAGCCACGCCAGGTGGAAAGCTTATCAGCACAGTATACCGTATTGAAACCTATCGTAAGCTTACTAAATCCTTTAAAAAACCATGTGACAGAACGTGCAAAAAAACAGCGACAAAACAACCAGTGGTACTTTCTCCGTAGAAAGTTACTTTCACATTAAGTAAGTGTACATAGTTGAATAACATACGCACATGGTTATTATACATAATTACTTATACATAATTTCAATTCGCGAATGTGCTGAATCGTAAGTGGATTTTTTGGTTCAGGCTCAGAATGTCCTGTCCCTTTCTCAAAATGTCGCTCCCTTTCCTACGACAGCTACGTAAAATTGACTATGTTTAGAGGTAAATAGATAGATAGTTAAGTTGCCCAAAGACCCCAAAGAAGATAGTTATTTCTCCTAAGTTCTAAAAAGAAAAATGAAGTTGTCTTTAGCAAACAACTGAAACGACAAACACGTGTCTGTCTATATGTATAGTATACTACATATTAGAATAACAATATCTACTCGGTCAATAGAGCATAGCACGTACGATACGACACTTATATATAACCACATAGACATAAAAATAGACATCACAAAGTCTAACAATAAAAAGTCAAGCAAGAAATAACATTGACATACATGGAAGCTAAACAATAATTATGTTCATTGACAGTTGCATACAGTCGTGTGAATACAACATCAGCAAAGATTTAAGAACAACCAGCGGGGTATTGCGTAACACACCAACAGTAGGAATGACTTTTATTTTGACAGTTTAATAACATTTGTTGCGTTATTGAGCAGACGAATTTTTCGAACATGAACCAATGAATTAGCAATAACCTTCAAAATGATTCAGTATACTCTCTAAGTCCGTATACGAAAATACGGGCCAGTCGAATGTAATTCGAAACTTCGGAGTGACACTCGAATAATTATTTTTTTCGGACGGGTTAAAACACATCGGGATTAGGGACAGCTGTCAAATCGTGGTGTCATTTATTCTTAGGTCGGGCCCTAAGTCCATAGTTGATGCGGAGTAGAAATCCCCAGTAACTTTGGCCGAAACTACGGATTTCATAGTAGACCCCCAGGATATAAAAGTGTTCGCGGGTAGGCAAGGATTGATAATGATGTCTGAGAAGATACGGTGGGGCCATGGTGTAGATTTTGTTGCTTGATTAGAAGGAGGAAGGGAGACATAAGTTGAATGTATTTAAGGTCGGCGCACTAAGCAACTCTTCCTTCCATACATCTCTGCTCGAATATAGCTTCTTTCCTAGCCATATCATGCGTTACACATCCGGCTTGTCTCTGGAGGGCTACTCTCTAAGTGCCTCAACGAAGCTACGGGCCCGTCCGTAAGTAGTTCGAAACTTCCCTAAACCCGATAAGTTAACTTTTCACCTCACAGGCTCGGAAAGATTCTGTATATCATTCGAAATCTGCGCGCAAAAGTGCATTTTACCCGCTAGCGTGGAAAGAGTTTTTGAAATTCGAATTTTTCTATTCAATAATTTTCTGTACAGCCAGTCCACTGAAAATGCATTAATACTTATTTCATGTCAATGCGCCAACCCCATTTTTAGAATACTCGCACTGGCCAGCAGGACGACAGCATGAAAAAAAGAAACTTCAAAATGTTTCGTCTCTAATCAATTCGCTGAGTTTTTGGCGGGATCGCGTTGGAACATGTCGCACGAATTTTCCTTTTCATGAAATTTTGTGAAATATCGAATTAAATTGTATAATTTTGGTAGTGAATTATTCAATTTAGTTACGTGTGAGTGCACAAGTGTAGTGAAGGTGAAAATAAGTGACTAACGTGCACTTTTCGTGTTCCCCCCAAAAACTCCTATTAGGTTGTTGTAAAGTTACTACCGCTTTACAATAACTTTGATTTGACTAACTAAAGTCGTCTGACACGCCCTCCTGCTCCACCCAGAGCGGGAGAATTTATTTGATAATTTCCCATCCTCAAAGAAAAAAAAAGTCGACTATGATTCTTTTGTAACTTCGTGACCGATATCGGGCCATTTACTTGATCGAAAATAAAATTTACTTGACACTGGCTAAATGCACAAACCGTGCGAAGCCAAAACCCAAAAAAAAAAAAACAATTCGCTTCCCATAATTTTGGTTTGTTTTTTGATAAAATCCCAAGAAATCGTGAAATATGAGCGAGTCCAGTAGCGACGAAGATATAAATTGAACACATGCAGTGTTAGTGCAAGCGGTACATAATGCCGAATTGGTTGATCTTCCGGAAAAATCGCGCGAAAAGTACTTATAAGCACAATAAGTTCAATGCATGGAGACATTCTGAAGGCGTGAAATCGTTTTCGAAGACTACAATGCAATACTTCATTGAACTACACTATTTTAATATATTATTCAGGCTGTTTTTCTTGCACCTAACATTTTCCTCGCTGTAGTGAGGTGAAAAATTGTGTGTTTCGCTCGGCAGCAAAGGTATTCTGCGTCTCGTACCTTTGAAAGCCTCACTACACTCAGGATTGATTATTTGAACCACTCGGTTCGCTCATGGTTCAATCCTAGCATCCTTCGCTTGCTCAGCTTTCAATAAAAGTACTCGTGCCAAAAAACAATTTCGCAGCCTTACATAACAAATAACTATTTTGGACGAGCAAAAACACATCGGGAGTAAAGAAAACCTGTCAAATCGTGGTGAAATTCATTTTTAGATTCGGGCCTTTAACTAATCTCATGCCCGTAGGTGATACGGAGTAGGAATCCCCCATAACTTCCGCCGAAACTACGGATTTCGTGCTTAGGGATTAGACCTTCTGGCCTGCCGCTTATCTTATAGCCATCCATAGAGGGACTTTTCTTGTTGCTCTCCTGATTAAATTATAATACACAATCTATACTCCATTTGAAATAAGATTAGACATTTAACTAAACCTTTTTTACAGTCCGATCAACCGATTTTGACTCCTATTGCATTGGAGGCATAACAAATGGCAGGTGCAGTAAATAGTTGGTATTGTAACTAATTTTTTGCTTTTAATGCCATCCTTATGCCTACGGTATAGAAGTCAGAATTGGTTGAACTGACTGTAAAAAAAGTTTGTTTAAATGTCTAATCTTATTTCAAATGGAGTATTGATTATATCTTTAAACTTGAATAATACCTACGTCACCCACGCACAACGGACCGAATGGGAGTCTACGTGCGGAAAAGGGAGTCCTATCATCATCATCAATACCTACGTCAAGGAATAATTAAAGGATCCAATCCTTATCATTTGCCCTGATTAGTAAGTCATTGAACAATAAAGAAAGTAGATAACATTCTAGAAACATTACAGACACAGGAGTGCATGAGATCACGAATCTTTCTTATTGAATAGTCACCAGAGATAATGTCACCCACAGATAAATAATGTCCCTATTATGCCTGATAAGAGTGATAAGTATAAAATATTGTCTTAGATCGTGGAAAACCAGAATGTTCGAAGTTCAAGGCCTATTTACAGAGTTTCTAGCCCGTTTTTTGGGAAGAGTGTACATTATTCTATAATCTGAGTGTACAGTGGGCTGCATCAATTGGGTACCCCAGTTGCATTAAAATTTTAATACAAACGGGGTACCTAATTGATGCAGCCCACCGTACATAAGATACTCGTCAGAAGATTTTCAAACTCATGTGTTTCTCTCATTACATAGAGGGAGAAAATTTCTCACTTCAGGCGAGAAGTTCTCTTGAAAATGGGTTGACCTTACAGTTTACATTTTAGTCCTGCAACAATATTATTCTGTATGGCTATTTAATCAACTGAATTTTGAATTTAGAATAACAATTGGAGATCTGTATTCAGCCAGTGATGTCAAGACTTGAGTTAACAATAGGTGCAAGTGCAAGCAATAGACAATAGATATAGTGCCTTGTTAGTTATTTATTTTTAATCATTTTCGGATGAAAAAGGCCTAACAGGCTTATGCATTTGATTTTTCAACTTGGCCTTATTATGGATAAGTTAGTTTTACTCGATTTTGTATTGTTAATCCTATCCTATACCAGGATATCTTCAAACCCAATTTCAAGTATTAAGATATTTTAAAAATAATGTGACTGTCATTGGTGTTATATCAGCTAGTATTTACAATGATGAAAGATCCATGTAACTTAAGTAGTTTGGTATCACAAGTACAAAGATAATGCTAGCAAGTGCCTGTGTGGGGTGCAATGCAACATATATTGTCAATTAAATGATAAAAGACCTTATTTGTTTAGTGTTATGACCAGATATCGGATATTCAGATGCATATTTACCTAAAGATAATTTTTAGCTATGAAAGTATGGAAGCGGCTTTATAAATTATTTGTAATATTAGGTCTTTACCTATGTTAGGGTTAGTGAATTTTGATTTTGCTAATCGACAATTTTTATTGATATATTTGTATTAATTTATACTTTTCACTTTAATATTTTATGTTGGCAACTTTACCTTCGCTTGTATTCGTGGTCGCTCTGTGATTGGTTGACGCAAAATAGCGGGAACCAATCAGAGAACTGAATTTTCCCGCTAAAAAAGATTGGAGGGATTCACGGGGGTGAACGAAACGCCTGGCTGGTGGCAGGCGGGAAATTTGGCTCTAAAAGCGATAGGTAGTGTTAGATTTGATAAGTAGCTGATGTCAAGGTATTAATTGTATTGATTCTCGTATATGCCTGAGAACTATAATATAAGACCATTACGAATTACTGTTGTATATTATTATTCAACTACGGCCTGTTCCTGTTGGGGTTTCCTTACATTTCAGAAGTGGGATAGCAACGTTATCTCACGTAAGTACACGCCCATTAATTCTCAATTAAGTATTTTTATTTCTTTGTCGATAGCCACTGATTGATAACATGATTTCATTTTGGTGTATTTTGTTGTAAATAAACCTTAAAAGTCAGTCTGCTTAACAATTACATAGAAGAGATAAAATATTCAACGATTTTTTCTATTTTACATAATCATGATTGTGTACACCACGGATGGATATCTATGGTGTACACTCTAACTTTACGTTATAACAATCTGATACCGAGTAAACGCATGGATATTTTATGTTTGTTAATTTTGTGTTATACTGTTTTTTTTTTTTTTAATATATTTATTTGCATTATTATCAGTTTAAATAGTATGAACCGTTTTTACGATATACCTTCAAACATTTTAGTAAGATTGCTTGCCATATTAGCTCAACAATATCTCAGTTTTATGGACAGTAATGTTTTGAAATGTTGTCACGAATATTCGAATTAAATATCTACGTATATATTCACTAAGATATTCCAGATTTGATTCCAATGATTTAAGATAAATTCGCCCGTAAGACGACCCACTGACCAACCTTTTAGATCAAAAGCTAAGGTTAATATTTTCTTTTCTTTTCTCTTTTGAGCTCTTGCACCATGGATGGGACATCTAGGCGCCCAAGCAGGGAATCCAGTCATCGACGACTTGAGACGCCCTACGCGATGGAGCATCGAAGTAGGAGCCGGGTGAGAGACCACAGTCGGAGTCGGTTTCGAACTCGCAGCCCATGTCGCAACCGGGATCAAGAACTGGATTCGAGCCATCAACGAGTCAAGCTCCTGGAGAGGCAGCTGGTACAAGAACGGGAGCGCCTTCTACATGCCAAGACCTACAACCGGAGTCGCAGCCGACGCAGCGCGCGGCGCACATCGTCGCCACACGCCACCCAGCATAGCAACCGCAGTCGCAGCCATCGCAGCGGGACACTCGACCATCAACGGCGGCGAGCAGAAACCAATTGGCACGGCGGTGATGGCTCTCATGCTGAACATCGTAGCGTCATAGGACACTTGAAAAGGTCACGTAGCCCATCTGTATCTAAAAAATATATTGTTGATGTCTTCAAATGTTTGAAAGATAGTTTGGCATCTCAACCCGCCCGAGACACACGGTCCTTTCAGAAAATTGATCACTTGAACATACTGCCTAATTTTGATCCATCTACGAAAAACCAACGAATTGATGTATGGCTCAAGAAAGTCAATGAGTGTGCTAGTGTGTACAGTTGGGATGGCAAAACTATTGTTCACTTTGCTATGCAAAAACTTCAAGGCCTCGCCAAAATATGGTATGAAGGTTTAAACTCGGTTTTGTTCAACTGGCAAGAATGGCAAGAAAAGTTAATAAAGGCCTTCCCTTGCGAACAAAACTACGGTCAGGCCTTGGAGGAGATGCTTAAAAGAAGGAGTAGGTATAATGAACCTATAGAGGTTTATTTTTATGAAAAATTGGCTTTACTTAACCAATGTGACATAGTTGACAAACGAGCGGTAGATTGTATCATTCATGGGATCAGTGATAGGACTCTCAAATCAGGTGCTCTAGCTTTACGGTCCTCTCATCCCGATCAGCTCTTGCAATTTTTGATGAGCAGCAGAGATTCTTATCAGCATTTCGATCGAAACCATACCAAGAACAAAAACGATCACTCTAATACCCCTAATGGTCAGCCTAGTCAAAGATCGGGTGCTAAGTCGGGTTCATTCCATGGATGTTACAATTGTCGAGAAAGGGGTCACAGCTTCTTACATTGTCCGAAACCGCTTATAAAATGTACAAAATGCAACAAAGTAGGGCATACCGTTAATAGCTGTTACTCGCAAATAGAAAATAACGTCGTAAAACCCAGTGGTAATATTCCAAAAGCCATGTGTATTGATGTAGCCAGTCAAGGACGCAACTCGCACCCGAACTCAAAATTTATGAAGGATGTGGAAATTAACGGTACGTTTCAGCAAGCCTTTGTAGATTTCGGGAGCGAAGTCACGCTTATAAAGGAGTCTGTAGTTAATGAGTTAGGCTTGACCCACGATCACATACCATCATTATTGAAAGGGTTTGGAAACGGTATAGTAGAGTCACTAGGAGGGTTGTTATTGAACATTGGGGTGGATGGCGTCAATGCTCAAGTTCCATGCAAGGTTGTATGTGATAATTTGTTAGAGAAATCCGCGCTTATAGGGCAGTCCTACACCGAACAACCTCACATCATAGTTTATAAGGATGTATCTAGGCTACAATTTATCAACATTGGCAATGAAATGCCACATCCAGATCTGGATCTAACAGAGTCCTCTCTTAAGATTAGGGCAACAGGATTGGTAGAGCTTTACGGTGCAGCTTCAGTGAAGGCTTGGATTGAACCCTCCACGTGTGGCAGCATTCTCTTGAGGAATGTAGTCGCTGGGAAACGAAATAAACAGTACTTTGTCTGTGGTGGTCTCTATCGCTGTGAAAGTAGCCGTGTCTATGTAACTGTGTTTCCATGTTCGAGTTCCTGCTGTATCACAAATAATTTAGTTTTATGTCGCGCAAAACGAGTAGAGATTGTTAGTAGGTTAGTTGTCGAACCACCAGAAATCCCTTTGGCGATTGAGGGCGAGTTTGATGAGAATCTGATTCGTGTCGGTGATAAGGTGCCAGAAGACGTTAAACAGAGATTGTTTGAGTTGCTAAAAAAATACCATCGTTGCTTCGCATCGTCTCTTAGGGACCTAGGTTGTACCAACGTGACCGAAATGAATATAGAGTTAAATAGTGAACGCCCTGTTGTCTATCGCCCATATAGGTTGTCGCATCATGAACGTGAGAAGGTACGGTCAATGGTGAAGGAGATGCTGGATGCTGGGATAGTAAGGGAGTCCACCTCAGCGTACGCAAGTCCAATTCTACTCGTACGCAAAAAGGATGGGTCGTTTCGAATGTGTATCGATTACCGTATGCTTAATTCTATCACGGTGAAAGAGCGCTATCCTATGCCCATCATCGAAGACGAGATAGCACGTCTTACTGGCCAGGCTTGTTTCATTTCGCTCGACCTTGCGTCAGGTTATTACCAACTGCCAATTTCAGAACAGAGCAGACACCTCACCTCGTTTGTCACGCCAGACGGACAGTACGAGTTTAACCGCATGCCGTTTGGTTTGGCTAACGCACCGGCTGTTTTCCAGCGGATGATGAATTCAATATTAGGGTCAGCTCGCTTCAACAAGGCAACTGCTTATATTGATGATGTCCTTATTTTTGGTAAGGACTTTAATGAATGTCTGGTACGGCTTGAGGAGGTATTGCAAGTTCTGGAGAAAGCACATCTCACTTTGAATCTTTCCAAATGCGACTTCTTACGGGACAAAATCGATTATCTTGGTTACGAAATCAGTGCAGCTGGGGTTAGGCCAGGTGATAAAAAAATAATTAGTGTCATGAATTTTCCACGACCTGAGAATGTCCACAATATACGCCAGTTCCTTGGTCTGGCTAGTTATTTCCGCAAATTCATCCAGGATTTTGCCCGAATTGCCTTGCCTCTCAGTAAGTTGCTAAAAAAGGACACCGCATGGACATGGGGTGATAGTCAAGAAGAGGCTTTCGAAGTCTTGAAATCTAAGTTGGTTGACAGGCCCATTCTTGCAATATATAATCCTGCAGCAGAGACCGAGCTCCACACCGACGCAAGCAAATTAGGTATTGGGGGTATATTATTGCAGCGCTCCGAAGGAAATGATCCTTTCCGTCCAGTAGCTTACTACAGTCGACAAACCTCTCCTGAAGAGAAAAATTTTCATTCGTATGAGCTTGAAACCCTAGCAGTAGTCTGTTCCTTGCGAAAGTTTAGGGTTTATCTGCTAGGGAAATCATTTAGGATCGTTACAGACTGTAGTGCACTACGATCTACGTTCTCGAAACGAGACCTAATACCGAGGATCGCACGCTGGTGGCTTTTACTACAAGAGTTTCAATGTTCAGTTGAGTATAGAGCAGGTATAAAGATGGGCCATGTGGATGCGCTGTCCCGTAATCCAGTCCAGAGTTCAGGAGAGAGTCCCGACGACCAATTTTCAGTTATGTCGATCAGTAGCGAGGATTGGTTACATACGCTCCAGATTGGAGACACCGAACTCTGTAGAATTAAAAACATTTTAAATGATAGTCTTAACGAGAAAGAACTCCGATACATAAAAGATAATTTTGTGGTCAAGGATAACAAATTGTTTCGTTGTATAGGTAATGATAAAAATAACGTTCGTTGGGTGGTACCAAAAGGTGCGAGGTGGCAAGTGTGCCGAATGAACCATGACGATATTGGCCATTTTGGGGTGGAAAAGACTCTCGAAAGAATAAAGAAACAATATTGGTTTAGCAAAATGCCCAAGTTTGTAAAAAAATATGTTGGTTCATGCATTGAATGTGCATATGCAAAGAGCAAGACTAAAACACAAGAGGGTCTGCTCCATCCCATCACCAAAATAGAAGTACCATTTCATACGGTGCATGTTGACCATCTCGGGCCTTTTGTGAAGTCAAAGAGAGGCTATACTTACTTATTTGTAGTTGTAGAAGCTTTCACCAAATTTTGTTTTATCAAACCCGTTAGAAATACCAATAGTTTGAATGCAATTAAAGTTCTCGAAGATATATTTTTTACATTTAGGGTCCCTGATCGCCTTGTAAGCGATCGTGGTACCTCCTTTACATCTCATGCTTTTAATCGATTCTGCCTAGACAAAGGAATTAAGCATATTCTTAATACAGTAGCCAGTCCGAGGTCAAATGGCCAAGTCGAACGTTACAACCGTACAATTCTCGACTCATTGAAAGCGATGACTGTTAAATACGGCGAAAAGGATTGGGATAGTCACTTAGGGAAAATTCAGTGGGGCTTAAATAATACTGTTCAGAAAACCACTGGTAGGACGCCATCAGAGGTACTATTTGGAGCTAGTATGAATAGCGAAATAAATCCGATTCTTAACGAAGTTACCGGAGACTCTCGCGAAAACTGTGAAATTACCGCTATTCGAGAGGAGGTTAAGAAAAGGATTGATAACGAGCAGGTTAAGCAAAAGCAGGCATATGATAGGGATAGGGTGCCCGCCCGGATATATGTCGAAGGTGAACTCGTCAAAATAACTAAGACTTGTTTCAATAATAACGGACAAAGTAAAAAGCTCATGCCCTCGTTTATGGGGCCCTACCGTGTTACCAAAGTCTTAGGTAGAGACAGATATAAGGTAGCACCGGTTCCGGGTTTGGCCAGCATGCAAAACAAACGTACGCCATGGATACACATTGCGGCCCTAGAGGTGAGTAATTCGGATACCAGTTGCACGGACGATGAGGATCAAACTGAACAATAATTTGATAATGTTATTGTAATTTTCCCAATTTTTATGGTGTTAGACACATTTCTAGAGACACTTAACTACAGATGCGCATCATACATTGTTTCAGATCGGGCACGAGAATCGATCGGATCGTGACCTGATTCAACAAATTTCCTACTGGCTACCACAAGTAAATCGATCGTCTTGTAGGTGTCAGTTAGGCCCCCGAAAAATCGATCGTTCGGGTTAGTAATTCGATGATGGGTAAACCGATTAATCGATCGTTCGGAACCCAAAGTAAAGTTGAATTGTATCGATCGTCTTGCAGGTGTCGGTTAGGCCCCCGAAAAATCGATCGTTCGGGTTAGTAATTCGAAGATGGGTAAACCGATTAATCGATCGTTCGGATCCCAAAGCAAAGTTTAATTGTAAGTGATAGAACATATGTAAGTCGATTGTTGTTTTCTGATCCAACTCAAAGCGAAATTTATTTATAGAAATTATACTAGATATCACTGGACCGCTGGATGAAATAAAAAATGTTTATACAATATTGATGTAAAAACCTAATAAGTTGATTTGTAATTAACGTTCCTTGACAGGTGTATAGTCAAGTTATTATTATCAGTTATCAACCTAATGAACTGTTTACTATTGCATTTATATAATTATACCTTATTGAACTTATACCTAATTTATATGAAACATATTTGTTAAACTAGTCGTATTACACATTTAGCCGCAATTTCTGGGAAAGCTGATTAACGAGCCATAGGTACTTTGATCAGGTGGTGGTCACCTACTGTTGTAATTTTATATTCATACAATAATATGTAATAACTTAGAAACCCCTGCCAGCAGCGTTCCGATTGTTAGGGTTCCACCTGGTGTCGTGTGCGGGGACGCACACGTTGTCAGGACGGTCGATTGTTAGGGTTAGTGAATTTTGATTTTGCTAATCGACAATTTTTATTGATATATTTGTATTAATTTATACTTTTCACTTTAATATTTTATGTTGGCAACTTTACCTTCGCTTGTATTCGTGGTCGCTCTGTGATTGGTTGACGCAAAATAGCGGGAACCAATCAGAGAACTGAATTTTCCCGCTAAAAAAGATTGGAGGGATTCACGGGGGTGAACGAAACGCCTGGCTGGTGGCAGGCGGGAAATTTGGCTCTAAAAGCGATAGGTAGTGTTAGATTTGATAAGTAGCTGATGTCAAGGTATTAATTGTATTGATTCTCGTATATGCCTGAGAACTATAAATAAGACCATTACGAATTACTGTTGTATATTATTATTCAACTACGGCCTGTTCCTGTTGGGATTTCCTTACACCTATGAAATTGCCGTTTTGCAGTACTGGCCATTTCAAATCAAAATAATTTTTGTTTGGGTAAGAATTCTAATTTCAAATTAATTTTATTTTAAAAACATGGATGTTTTTTCCAAAAGTAGTCATTTGTTTATTGATTAGTGTTACATTTTCATCGCATTTCAATCTTTTTCGTCATCATGGATACGTTAAAAATTCGAGTAATTATGGAATATGAGTACCGTCGTGGCAGCAACGCGGCACAAGCGGCACGCAACATCAACGACGTTTACGTAGCTAACACTACAAACCAACGCACCACCTGTTATTGGTTTGCTCGCTTCCGTTCTGGAAATTTCGACCTGAAAAATGAACCTCGCGGTCGTCCGAAGACTTTGGTCGACAATGACCAATTAAAGGCGATTGTGGAAGCTGATGATACACAATCTACGGCTGAATTAGCAGCAGCTTTCGACGTTAGCGTCAAAACAATATTGGTCCATTTGCGTCAAATTGGCAAGGTAAAAAAGCTTGACAAATGGGTGCCCCACGAACTCAATGATCGTCAGCGCGAAGTACGCGTCGAGACGTGCCTTGCACTGCTCAACAGACACACAAATGAAGGAATTTTGAACCGCATTGTTACCTGCGATGAAAAATGGATTCTGTTTGATAACCGCAAGCGCTCAGCAAGTTGGTTGGATCCTGGTTCAGCACCTAAACAATGCCCTAAACGAAAACTTACCCCTAGAAAAGTGATGGTCACTGTTTGGTGGTCTAGCGCCGGTGTGATTCATCACAGCTTCTTACCAAACGGGGTGAGCATTACTGCAGATGTGTACTGTGAAGAACTGAACACAATGATGGAGAAGCTGGCACATCTCCAACCAGCATTGGTCAATCGCTCGTCTCCGCTGCTCCTGCACGACAACGCGCGACCTCATACTGCACAGCAGACGGTCTCCAAGTTGCAAGAACTGGGGTTGGAAGCTCTCCGTCATCCGCCCTACTCACCAGACCTTGCGCCTACAGACTACTACTTTTTCCAGAATTTGGATAACTTCTTGGCGGGAAAAAAATTCAATACCCGAGAGGCAGTACAAAATGCCTTTGAAGAATTTGTTGCCTCCCGTCCAGCTGATTTCTTTAAGAAGGGTATCAATAAACTGCCACTGCGATGGCAAAGATGCATTGATTGCATGGGTGATTACTTCGATTAATACAAATAAAAAATACATGAAAAAAATTCGTTTAAATTTTTTCATACAAAACGGCAATTTCATAGGTAAAGACCTATTATTTATTAAAAACCCCGGGATTCTTGATTGCTTTACTATTCAGATGTGTATTAATTTAAAATTAATGTTTAACCCAATACAAATATGTATACGTACTGGAGGAGGGGTGGTTTGTATTAGTTAAAACAAAAAATAAACAAATTACTCACCTAAATTAAGACTTTTTCGATACAAAAGCGCATTCCATGTTAGCCAAAATCTCAACTTTAGGTGAATATGCATCCGAATATACGATCTCTGGCTATGACACTTATAACTATTTACTAAACAGAAAAAAGCATTTTTGAATCTAATAAAGTTTTCTAGAGAATTGAAACTAAAAGTTGTATGGTGTTAGTTAACAATAAGTAGTGCTTTTATTTCATTACCAAGGAATCATTTAAATGTTACACCCATTGGCATTGATATTTCCACCTCTGATAAGCATTTCCCTCTATATATCATAAATATTTTAGATCTTTTATCATGAAATCGAACTGTGAAAAAATAAAATTAATAATTGACCTCCGCCGGGATAAACACCTGGGTTCTGCCACATTGTCCCAAGCTGCAGCAAAAAAAGAAAACAATATCTATGGTTAGTAACAAAATTAAAAAAGATACATACACATGGTGTTGTAATTGGGTTGTTCTTTGGAGTTTAGACTTTCGGTAGCCGTTTTGAATGTGGTCCGGAACTTACACACTGATAAGCTGAAACAATGTGTTAACAAAAGATAAGATAAGATTTAAGATCACATAGATTTAGTAATTTTACTAAATCTATTTATATAAAACTAGCTGACCCGGCACAATTCGTACCGCCGCCGCCGATAAAAGAATTCTGAACTTTTTGTGAGACTAAAAAACTTTTTTTTTTATATTTTCTCACCGTTTAAACCTTTCTTGGACTTCTACAAATATTTCAAAACTAAAATGAGCCAAATCGGTCCAGCCGTTCTCGAGTTTTAGCGAGCAGCAATTCATTTTTATATTATAGATATACACATGCTTTCAATTTATACTTCCTGGCAAAAGCGCCAGGACAGCCCGCCCAAATCAAATTTGCTTAAGTTTTTTCCAATTTACTGGTCAGAGATTTGTATTGATGATTTAAATGATTATATTTCTGAAAATACACATCTGTTATGGTTGCGAAACATATTTTGATCAACATAAAACCTGACTCTGACCGGTAAATTGCAAAAAACATTTGAAAATTAGAATTTTGTTGGCTACATTGGCACATTCCTGTTAAATCAAATATTAACATTAGTGCACATGGGCGGTGGTGGGTGCGCTTGCACTTCTAAAAAACAATTAGAACTAAAAAATATCCAAAACCACCTATTAGAATAATAGAGAATTCAACCCATTCCAGGCGAGTTCCTAAAATTTTTGAGCTCTCTTCGCTCTCTCTCATATTCTGCAATCTCTCGATTCTATAGCTTCTAAATCAACCCCAGTAGGTGGCGGGGTGCAAACATAATCTGGCTTGCTTCCTTTGCTCCTCCATCCTACACAGTTAGTCTTCTTCTATACATGGACAAAATAAAACCTGTCCCAATTGAGGCAGGATGGAAAAATGATTGAGCTTGTTTTATTCTCTCTTGCATCCTACATTCTCTTCATAAACAAAGTGACTCATTGTAAGATTGGACAAACAATAACCTAACATATCCGAGTAAAAATGCAAATAAAAATGATTGAGCTCCGTTTGTGGAGGTGAAGAATTCCCCTGAAACTAAAGTGCCAGCACCATGTTTGTGCAACAGAAAGTTAAATGGTACTGCGTTTTTTTTTAATGAAACAATTATTTGTGTTTATTAATTCTACCTATTGGAAATATTATTTATCATACAAAGCACCATTTTTAGGTTTACAATACGAATATTTGAAAAAAAAAACTTGTCTGTTTTGCTGTTGTTGTGATACAAAAGCAGGTCTAGTTTATCAATTTTTTGAACCCTAAGATAACCTTCTGACCGAATTTTGCGGATATTTTCCTGTTATGTTGATACACTGTATTTTCTTTTTATTGATTTTTATAGAGACCACTGAAATTGTGGTGCAATATTGTTTTGTTTTAACTCAGTTTAATTTACTCTGTTCCCTTAAATCGTATCAACGATAGTGCTAAAATTATGTCTAACTATCTTTTATCTGATAAATAAACAAACTTTATTTCGGAAAATGTAAAACCGCCCTGGAAAGTACTAGACGATGGCGAACAAATGTCGCAACAACTGATCGATCTGTTTTGAAAATTTGTAAATATTATTATAATAATACCTGGTTCAGGATAAATTTGCTGTCTTAAAATAACAATCACAAACACTTGCCGAAATACCACGGGAAACCGATAAAATAAGAAACAAGTTCACGAAAAGAGCATAATTTATATGTCAAATTACTCTCAGAATTGAATATCGACTGTTTTCCTTTGCGCAATTCAAAAGGAAATACGAATGATAATGACTAATATTCGATATGTGCTATTGGTGAAAACAGTGTAATCCATGTGCGCTCATTGGTCAAAAATAGATTAGCCAATGGCCTTCGGTGTCATTGACGTATTAGTTTTCTTTTACCATAGAGAATTCTAGCTTTTTTGTTCTTCTTTATGATACATTACAAGATAATTATTTTATTTGGCTGCTTTGGATGACGATTGCGGTGAATCGTCTTATTTTTCTGCACTTCTTCAATCTTAATGAAAGTTAACATACTTACCCTAAAATAGCAGCAATAATAAAATTGAATGACACTGTATGCACAACACGTCGCATAGGTATGTGTATCTAGACAATAAACTGTTGCTCAGTTGTAGTATAGTACGAACAAGTTTCCGTTCAAAGCTGGTGTTGGTGTAAACAGCTCAAACATTAAAATCGCAAAACAAATGTAACTACCCAAACATGACGGGGCTAAAGAAGAGGTATAGCTGAGGAGTATCTGTGGACACCATCAGGCTCCACCATCGTACTCTGGACTCCGACCTAAAACGCTACAATCGACACATGCCTCGCTTGCCCAGCTTTAAGTATGTTTCTCACAGTGAAGCTGATGACTGACTATGCTACTCTATCATCAGACCATCAATAGGACCTGTCCAATGAGCCCAAAAACAATACTGCTGCTGTTTATTGGTAGTTGGGAATCCTGCAAATTCCACGTGATTCTGCAGCATTAGTTTAAGGTTCCTTGGTTCATGAATATCATTGAAGACATTGAAGTAATAGAATACCATATTAAAATTTCGACTCGATAAGACCTGTAAAAGATACTCAAATTCAGTCATCAACCAGAAAGGAACTGATTATCTTTAAACGCCTGAACAGATTTTCTTGTATCATAGCTAAGATCACTCTCGATAAACTCACCTTTCAGAAAAAAACTAAATCGGTTCAGCCGTTTGGGAGCTACGAGGCCACAGACCGAGACATACACACCGTCTTACTCCTGCCTAAAAACTCGCAAGTTTGACTGGCTAGTTTGGGTCAGTCAGTCAGTAGCCACGTTTTTCCCATCTCAATGGTCAGTAGTTAGTCACTGTCATGTCATCTGTGATGGTCCTGTGCATGTCCTCCCTACAGTATAATGTTCTGTGGTGACTAGCCAGCCGCTGCTCTGTGCTCAGTGCTGTCACCCAATGACAGTGACAGTATATTTCCATTGAAATTGTTTGGTTCTCTGTGGCCTCTGTGGGTCTGTCTGTGGGCTCTGGGGCTCTGTCATGTGTGGCTGTCAACAATATTATAGTATTGTAACCTAAAAACTGCATTTTGCTAGTTTTGAAATTTATATTTGAAATAATCTCTACCCTAAATCATGAATTTATTATTGAAAAATGTAGCAACTTTGCCGCAAACGCAATGTAAGTAATTTCCGTTCACGTTTTATGTGACAGAACTGGCATCATTTTGAAATTCCTGTTTTACCTCCTACATTTTGCTGCAGTGATATGTCGTACCCTGAGTAGCAGCCCTGCTGTATGTTCCATGAAATGGCGAGTGGAACAAGGCTTGTCTCGTAATCGCAACGCTGAAGGAGTCCTTACTGACACTCCTGACTTCACCTATTTGGATGGACGACCAACCCCACTACTGGTAAATTTATTATTATTTTCATTTTAACTGTACCATTTAAGTGCAGCGTAGCAAATAGTACAATGTTTACTTTGACTTCATCATCCCCAAAGTTTATGCCATGAATGTAAATAGATAGATACTCAACTTACTGCTACTCAAATTCATCTACCTTAAAAGCCTTATATCCCTGACTATCTGATTAGTATAGCTTGCTATGTATTAATTCCACATAGCCAAAGTATTATGTTTTTGTTCCCAGTCAAAGCAAAAGAAACGGATGCTGCAGCAAAGAGAATTTGCTTCAAAAATTGTTGAGTTGTGTTCTGAACTGGACTTTGCTAAAGAGAGACACAATTATATGGAAGCAGCTAAAGAGGATGAAAGAAAGAGTATCCTGGCAAATAGACTGAAGCCTAAAGGAGCTGCCTTGAAACCGAAGAAGTAGATTATTTTAGTGTTAATGTTATGTAGGCTAGCTGTAAATAAACTTGTTGATAGTTTTTCTTGTGATTTTCATAACTGACAGTTTATTGAATCATCATCATCATATCAGCCGAAAGACATCCACTGCTGAACATAAGCCTCCCTCAAAAGGGGGAAATTGCCATAATCGCCACGCTTGGCAGGCAGGTTGGCGATCGCAGTATGGTGGTAAAATGCATAGAGAACGCTGCTGCCCATTCTCTAGCAAGTCCCTTAGTCGCCTTCTACAACACCCATGGGAAGAAATGGGAATTGAAATGTACAAGTTAATATTGTATGTCTTTTTGCATATCAATTAGATTTGCTGAGGCCTAAGTCCAACACTAGATGTATTTCTGCTGAAATGATGATGATGAAGATATGCTTTATAAAAGCAAAAGGTCACTCATTCATTCACTCACTGATTAAACACCAAATCTAATAAAATACTGGCCCTGGAGAGGTCGATTATGAGTCGGAGACGTCAACTAAGAAAGGATTTCAGGAAATTATCTCTGTAAAGGGGTCAAATAGGGGGTGGAAGTTTGTATGGCAAATTTTATTCCTTTGAGGCGGGCGGAGCTGCAGGAAGCAGCTAGTTTTTTTTATTATTTTTGTTATTATTTCTGTACCTTGCAATCAGTTTTTAAAAACTATGAGCAGATGAGTTGTAGGAAGGTCTGGCAGGGAAGGGTTATTCCTCATCAGGAGCAACTCTCATATGAATAACGCTCTCTACAAGTTATCCAATTGTAGGATGTTGCGTCTTTTAAGTCTGCGCTGACACAAGCTGGTATTAAGTTGAGTGGCCAATTTATTGGGATGCCTCTCCAGTCTGGATTTGTACTTTTGCGAGCATGAGCTTATCTCTTCCTTGACTGTTTTCATGTTCAGGTGTTCGTGAACTTTAGCGTTCCTGATAAACCATGGCCTGATAAACCATGGTGAATTTGATATTTGTTTTAAGATGTTGTTTTAAGTTCTCTAAATCATGTTAATATTTGAGCCACGCGGAGAGCCCCACAGTTGGATGCCGAAAGTCCAGATGGGTTTTAATAAAGACCAAAATCTTATTGTCTACGTACAGCTTGGAATTCTTACTGCAGCAGCAGCTAGTAAATAATAAGATTGTTCCACTCTGCGCTACTATGTTCACCCACCACTCACCAGTGGGACAAAGTGGAATGTTTGTGATGTTGACATCGTCTTTTATTCATTTTGGTGGAAAAAATAATTATGGCCCTGTTAGGTACTGTTGGATTTAGGATTATTTTGGCCAATCAAAGCCAGTATCTCAGCAGTAAATTTGATGTTTGTAATACTGATATTTTTACTAACAACATTACAGTGCATCAATCCGCGTGTTAACTTGGTTTTACAAGGCGGAATGTATTATAATCAGTGTTGCCAACTCCAAAAGTTCAAATTATAAAGTTCCGACCTGAAAATTATCGTATTCCGGGCAAAATTATCGTGCAAAAGCAAAATCACAAAAAACCCTAAAAAAATAATTTCATTTGATAACAAACCACCAGATTAGAGTCGAAGGAGGAGTATGTGCCAAGTTTCACCAGCAGATCGAACCGTAACCGTGTTTTGTCGTAGTGTTTTTTTATGTTTTTCACCATAAAATTAAATAAAGTAATAACATCGCTTAAGTTTTTTACGTTTAAGCCAATTTGAGGTTTTGTTTACGGTTATGTGTTTATTGCAAGAATATTTTCAAGATTGTGCGCTAATCAATGTAACGGAAAGAGTTGGAGAGACATTTACATGTTGACGCTTTCATTCTTCATATTTCCCATTGAGATTTTGTTGATTTTTTTTCTGACTCTCCAAAGCACAAAATTATCGTACATTAGACATTCATTATCGTACATCGTACCATGGGCCAAATTATCGTACGCCCCCATAATTATCGTACGGGTTGGCAACACTGATTATAATGCTCACTATTAACAAAAAGATAGACACTGCCCTCTGTATGTGTACAGCGACATTACATGCGGCGTGGCGTGGAGATCTCCATAATAAATCAGCTGGTTCGCCCACCACCACTTTTACGATCACCATGTAGATCAGTTAGTTACATATTGTTGCAATAGATGGCGCTAGTCTGGTCCTGGGCGATCCTCTTTAGCTAGTTACAAATTGTTCCAATAGATAGCGCTGCTTTGGTGTCCTGTGCGATACAAGATTATAATACTAGCTTTTGCCAGCGGATTCGCCCGCATGGAGGTCGAAAACGTATCCCACGGGAACGTATTACCGGAATGAAAAGTACATCCATGTTACAGACTACGTGTGCCAAATATCATCCAAATCAACCCATTCAGCCGTTGTTGCGTGATTGAGTAACAAACATCCAAATATCTAAATATCCAAAAGACAACAGCGTCAATTGCTGTCTTACAAACCACAATTACTGACCATCACACTATATTCTTATCTCTTTCTAAGATAAAAAACAAAGATCTCATAAATAAAACTACTACTTCTATAAATTTTGAACAAGCACTAAAATATTTACAGGAAAAAAATCTTGCTGAGCTGTTATTTTGTAATGATCCAAACCTACTAACTGATCGACTCATACAGAAACTGACTGATACCATTATTAATAATACTACAATAACAAGCATTCCTAACAGTAAACGGATAATTAAACCTTGGATCACCCCAGGAATACTACGCTGTATTAAAAATCGCAATAAACTGCAAAAAAGCTCTCGGTCCGATCCGTATAATGCAATTTTAAAGATTACATATTGCCGATATAGAAATTATTGTAATAATCTCATCAAAAAAATTAAAAGAAAATATGAAAGAGAATTACTCACTAAATCTGTCACAAACACCAAGTTACTATGGAAAAACATAAAATCTATCACCTATACAAGTAAAGTAAACAACCAAAGTACAGCCTTGTTAAATATCAGACCGTCTCCAACTGAATCAGTAAACTTCGTTAACAATTACTTTGTAAACATTGGAAAAGAATTAGCTGAACAAATTCCACACCGAGCTAATAAAATCCCCCATGATCGGCCTAACATTTCCCCTGCGCAAACAAATTCCTTTGTGCTCTTGGATACGGACCCTATGGAAGTTAAACGAATTTTGATGAGCTTGAAATCGTCCAGTGCCCCAGGATGGGACAGTATCTCTACTAGTTTCCTAAAATATGTTTGCAAGGATGTGGTTCCCATCATTACCCACCTGGCTAACCTCTGTTTCAAAAAAGGCACTTTCCCAGATCCATTGAAAAAATCTATTATTACACCGGTACACAAGGGAGGGAACAGAGACGATGTCAATAACTACAGACCTATTTCGGTCCTACCAGCCCTGTCTAAGATTATAGAAAAGCTAACTAATACGAGACTCATAAACTACTTAAATAAATTTAAAATAATATCACCTACACAATTCGGTTTTAGACAGGGATTATCAACTGAAGACGCAGTTGCTGCCCTCAGTTCATTGGTTACCGACCATCTCGATGCAGGAAAGAAATGCCTGACGGTATTTCTAGATCTAAAAAAGGCCTTTGACACCGTTTCTGTTCCAACCCTTGTGACCAAGCTGGAAAGAGCCGGAATAAGAGGAGCCCCTCTCAATTTTTTCAAAGATTACCTCTCAAATAGAAAGCAGAGAGTTAAGATTGGCACATATATTAGTGATGATGCGGACGTATCATTTGGCGTGCCCCAGGGGAGTGTACTGGGCCCCACATTATTTTTAATGTATATTAACGATCTCTGTAACTTAAAAGTCAATAGTGCAAACATTTTTTCTTACGCCGATGACACAGCTATTGTTTTTTCCGGAAAAGACTGGTCCGATGTTAAACAAAAGGCAGAGTTGGGAATGATTGAAATAACCAACTGGCTCAACGACAACCTTCTCACACTAAATACTGTAAAAACTAACTTCATTTGCTTTACCATCTCAAATCGTTCACAGCCAAATGAAACTTTTAGCATCAAAGTACACTCATGTGATAAACCTTCAAAAAATAACTGTGGGTGCCCTTCAATTAGTAAAGTCTCACAGACTAAATATTTAGGCGTCATGATTGACCAAAAATTATCATGGTATGCTCATCTTGAGCACGTAACGGGAAGAGTTAGGAAACTTGGATGGATATTTAAAACATTACGACAAGTCATCCCTACAAATATAAATAAAAAAGTAGGGCTTCATAGAAACCTCCTTAATGAAGTTTATGTGGCACTAGTCCAATCAGTTATAGTTTACTGTATCCCCGTATGGGGCGGCGCGGCTAAATCAAGATTTATAGACGTTGAAAGAGGACAGCGAGCATTAATCAAAATTATGTATTTTAAAAAGATAAGATACCCCACTGAGAGTCTATACCAGATTAGTGGCCTACTTTCTGTTAGAAAACTGTACATTACACATATGGTCCTGAAAAAACACAAGACACTTCCTTACGACGCTAACATAATATCTAAGAGACGAAAAGACTTGATTGTTCATGTCCCACAAACTAAAACTAAATTCGCTGCTATACAATACAACAGACGTTCTGCTCAACTATATAATAGGGTAAACAAAGAGATATATATATATACTAAACAAACTCATGAATGTAAAAAAAATCTAACAAATTGGATAAAATCAATTACTTATGAAGATACTGAAGCGCTATTGCGAACCACAAATTAACTCACTCATTTCTCTCTACACACACACTCACTTACCCACACACGCATGACACACACGCAAACCCACTCTCATACACACACATACACCTGCACCTTAATATTGTTTTCCTGTTTTATCTTATTTTTAATTTGTATTTTTTGTCTATTTTTACCTTTATTTTTTATTTTACCTTGCTATGGAAGAGCGGAGTCTCCTAATACAGGCATTGTTTGCTTAAAAGGAGGCTCCAATCACTAACGTGTTACTTATATATAGTTACGCAATAAACAATTTTTAATTTTTTAATTTAATACAAACTTTCACATTTATAATATTAGTAGGAGGGTAGGAATATATTATAATAATAGGTCTTTACCTATGAAATTGCCGTTTTGTATGAAAAAATTTAAACGAATTTTTTTCATGTATTTTTTATTTGTATTAATCGAAGTAATCACCCATGCAATCAATGCATCTTTGCCATCGCAGTGGCAGTTTATTGATGCCCTTCTTAAAGAAATCAGCTGGACGGGAGGCAACAAATTCTTCAAAGGCATTTTGTACTGCCTCTCGGGTATTGAATTTTTTTCCCGCCAAGAAGTTATCCAAATTCTGGAAAAAGTAGTAGTCTGTAGGCGCAAGGTCTGGTGAGTAGGGCGGATGACGGAGAGCTTCCAACCCCAGTTCTTGCAACTTGGAGACCGTCTGCTGTGCAGTATGAGGTCGCGCGTTGTCGTGCACGAGCAGCGGAGACGAGCGATTGACCAATGCTGGTTGGAGATGTGCCAGCTTCTCCATCATTGTGTTCAGTTCTTCACAGTACACATCTGCAGTAATGCTCACCCCGTTTGGTAAGAAGCTGTGATGAATCACACCGGCGCTAGACCACCAAACAGTGACCATCACTTTTCTAGGGGTAAGTTTTCGTTTAGGGCATTGTTTCGGTGCTGAACCAGGATCCAACCAACTTGCTGAGCGCTTGCGGTTATCAAACAGAATCCATTTTTCATCGCAGGTAACAATGCGGTTCAAAATTCCTTCATTTGTGTGTCTGTTGAGCAGTGCAAGGCACGTCTCGACGCGTACTTCGCGCTGACGATCATTGAGTTCGTGGGGCACCCATTTGTCAAGCTTTTTTACCTTGCCAATTTGACGCAAATGGACCAATATTGTTTTGACGCTAACGTCGAAAGCTGCTGCTAATTCAGCCGTAGATTGTGTATCATCAGCTTCCACAATCGCCTTTAATTCGTCATTGTCGACCAAAGTCTTCGGACGACCGCGAGGTTCATTTTTCAGGTCGAAATTTCCAGAACGGAAGCGAGCAAACCAATAACAGGTGGTGCGTTGGTTTGTAGTGTTAGCTCCGTAAACGTCGTTGATGTTGCGTGCCGCTTGTGCCGCGTTGCTGCCACGACGGTACTCATATTCCATAATTACTCGAATTTTTAACGTATCCATGATGACGAAAAAGATTGAAATGCGATGAAAATGTAACACTAATCAATAAACAAATGACTACTTTTGGAAAAAAAAATCCATGTTTTTAAAATAAAATTAATTTGAAATTAGAATTCTTACCCAAACAAAAATTATTTTGATTTGAAATGGCCAGTACTGCAAAACGGCAATTTCATAGGTAAAGACCTAATATTAAATTAACTGTTTTATACAGACTACGTGTGCCAAATATCATCCAAATCAATCCATTCAGCCGTTGTTGCGTGATTGAGTAACAAACATCCAAATATCTAAATATCCAAACGTACAAACTTTCACATTTATAATATTAGTAGGAGGGTAGGAATATATTATAATATTAAATTAACTGTTTTATTGCATTTGTGATGATACAGACGCCAGCACATCAAGCTATCCCAAACTGTCAAATTTTCCCAATTGAACATGAACCTTACACCTTTGCAATATAGTTGAAAAACTATCAAAGAAATTTGACAGATTGGTGGCAGCTTGACGTGCTAGCTAATCTGTCAATAAAACATTGTATTTAACCGAAACCGAAACCCAAAGCCCAAACCGAAACCCAAAGCCCAAACCGAAACCCATGTTTTACCGAAGTGTAAGTAGGTAAGTACCCATAGATACAGGTGACTATTTCTTCACTGGAACTCACACCAGGTGCAGTTAGCTTGACATACCATCATCATTTTAGCCGAAAGAGAAAGACGTGTACTTACTATGGGACACGGGCCTGCCCTCACTCGTCGCCACATTGGCCGGTTCTGTGCTTCTCGCATCTCCGATTCCTGCGGCCTTCACGAGGTTATCGGACGACCTAGGCGAAGGCTTCCCCTAGGTTACGGACGTAGCGTTGAAAGCAACGCTACGTCTTCCGGTACGCGGTCACCACTCCAGATCGTTTCGGCCCCATAAGCCATCTGTTCTGCAAGCAATGTACCCTGCCCACTGCCACTTAAAAGTCACTTATTTTAGTTGTAATCCATTGTCATAGAAACATCGCCTTTTAAATGAGCTGTTTATGAGGCAAACCGCTGTTCTAACTCTATTAGCCCTACATTCTGACCCCTATGTAACTCGATTTGCCGCTACAATGAACGCGACATTAGCCGGAGCCTGTATTTTAGCGCTTAGGTATTTGTTGGTGGTAAACAGTTTGGCTTTAAACGTAGGAACACACTACACACATATCAGGGGCCTACTCTATAAGTCCATCAACGGATATACTACTAGCCCGTGCGAAAATAGTTCGATACTCCGGAATAAACCCTAGTACCGATTACTTAATTAACTTTTTCGGACGGGCAAAAAAACATTGGGAGTCTTTACTCCCGATGAGTTTTTGCCCTTCCGAACAGGGTGTCTTGACAACTGTCAAATCGTATTGTCATTCATTCGAAGTTCGGGCCCTAAACTAATCTTACGTATGTCCGTAGTTGATACGGCTTAGGAAAACGCCCGTAACTTCGGCCGAAACTGGATTTCGTGCTTAGAGAATAGATAGACCCCCAGAGCCGTGCCCTGGACGTGGATAAATTCGAGTATCTGAGATTTTTATTCAGAAAATCTTAATAACACGTCTTTGATTAACCTAAAAATCTAACTTGGGACTTTAATGGCGCACCGAAGTTCTGCCGCCACCTAATTGAAGCGTGGCGGCTCTTGGCTAGAATTAATGGATGGCATGTAGGTATTTCCTTCGTATTATTGAAACAAATAAACATTTTGAAAATGTAAAATGTACTTATACGTTATAAAAAATATATACTTTGAAGTTGGTGACCTGCCGTGAAGTATTTACGCACGCAGATTAAATACTTTGTTTTTTTTTCTATCGAAGAAAGTACAAGTACCTAATCGTGTTTCTAAAGAGTGCGATTTATAGAGTGAATCCTTAAATATCTTACATGTTAATTGCATAGCTAAACGATGCGGCAAGGAATCAAACGAACGCAATTATTTCGCAATTAGGATGCATTGTTTCCTCCTATTTTATTTATGTGATGATAAATCATGTTATAACTAAGAATACTGTCCATTTGCGATTTTATACTAGTTTGCAACACTTGCTTAGGTTAGGGTCTGTTGATTAAAAAAATACTCGGTTTGAATTTTTATGAAGTGATGAAGATGAAGTTGCAAAATCATCTTAACCAATGCTAAAAGTATCTTATCAGCCATTGAAATACAAAAAACCCAAGAAACACAATCAGCGTCTCAAAAACGTCTGCATAAATGGGTGCAATGTGCGCAGGTGTCAAATAGTACCTATCGTCAGTCATCTGCCAGTCAGTCTTTTTGGACATTGCTTTGTAAAAACCACTTAGGTCATGCAGTAAGGTTGAATTTTCAAAAAAAATGTGTTTTATCATAACTGACGCATAATTGAGAACAGTTTGGAGTGTTCGTTTGAGACTATGCATCTTAGGTTTTTTGTCTATCAATCGTGTCCGCTATGGCCCTAAGATTAATTTAGAAATAAACTTTATAATTTTTATTTTATTAATTATAGAAATAAGTACCTACCTCAGTTGCCATTTACGTGCATTTAATTTTAATTCTGAAAAAAAACCAGATAGCATTATCCAAATAATTACCTACTACGAAAGATAACAACAAAAATCTGCGAAATCCTTGTTTGCAAACTAAGAAAATACCTACCTAGTGGAATTGGAAATGTCATATTGTACTTCGATATGTGCTGAGCTTATAAGAATACCTGTTGAAATTGTGAACATAATGGCTTTTATGTTCTAGACTAAAAGCTCTCTTAAATAGAGTTTAACTAATTTATTTACAAGTATAATGCCAGTAAATAAATTATTTTAATTAGAACCTTGAAACATAATAGGCTTACGAGCTACGAGCATACGTTTCGCTTTCGCTGTTTAACTATTAAAGGTAGGTGAACCAGTTTTCATACTCTGTTTTTCATATTCACTTTTTGGGTGTTGGTTTGCCTTATGTGAAATAATATTTTTTCCGAACTTTTATTTGTGTAACTAGTGTCAGCTTAGAAAGCCCTGACACACATCACAAGTTTAATCTTAACTTGGGTGTCAGAGGTTTGTAACTGTGTATAAATCTATAATTTATAAGACAAATTAATGATGTATGAACATAAACGAGGCAAAAGGAGTATGTTGTAGCAGGTGGCATTCTGTGGTTTATGTTTTGAGTTTATGTACTTATGTATGTATTATAAGACAACACTGGTGTTGTTACACCAAGTGGTGAATTTTAAATTTAAACTGGAAATAAAGATTATTATTTACCAACACTTTGGTTTGTACTTACAGAATAATAATTCACTTACTAGTCCAAAAATCTCGTGCAAGTATACACGTAGATTGAAAATAAAGTAGTTACGCGATCAAAATTTTAGTTTTGGCGTCCTGGGATACATGGACTAACGCTTGGTTGTATAGGGCAGAAACGTGAGTGGAAACAAAATTACCAGAAACTTATTATATTTGTTTTAAATATAAGGGTTGGGTTAAAATCCTCCCTTTTAAAAACAGTAAACAAAATATGGGGTACCTACTATTACATAAAATAAGAGACGATAATTGGTATCTTCACCCTACGCGTACCAGATTATACAGGAACGCAATAATCAAAATGTTTCCCTGGAGTCTCGGATCGGATCGGAATAATAATTAACAACATTATAATGAACTCATTATTATGTGTGGTATCTTCAAGAACATGGATGTGGATGAGCGGGCCACCTACCTACATGTAAAGAATTATATATGTTACCGGCCAAACCCGATTTCAGGCCAAACTAGTTTGTCCTAGGCCAAACTGGTTTATTAAGCCGGGGCACGCCGATTAAATGGGTTAGGTTAGGTTAGAACTGACCAAAAGCGCGCGAGCCGAGCGAGCGTGGCGAGCGGCGCCGCGGCAGCGGCCGGCGAGCGTTACTTCCAAAGGCTGTTAACGAAATGGCTAATTAAGTTAGTTGGCTGCGACATATCACGCGTAGGATAAGTCTGTTTGGCCTAGGACAAACTCGTTTGGCCTGAAATTGGGTTTAGCCGGTAACATATACAACATATTTAACATGCATGCCTGCCTGCCTGCCTGCGTCTGTGTTTCCTTCCACATATAACCCGTCTACCTTCAAAACAAGAGTGAACAGGCACCTTCTGGGCACGCTCGATCCATTGTAGACCTCAACAATCGCTTGCCATCAGGCGTGATCGCGGTCAAGAGCAGTCAATCAGTAATAAAAAAATAGGTAACTGTTATTATTAAGAAAAACGTGTTGACTTTAGCATTACTTTATGCATTTAAAATTGAGTCTTATCCCCCATTTCCCGGTCACGGCATCACACGAGAACAGCTGGACCAATTTTGCTACTTCTTTTTTTGATGTGTTTGTTATTGTCAGGAGAAGGTTCATGAAAGTTGCGAATTCAATATTCATAGTTAAGACAGGACAACGTCTGACGGGTCAATTAGTAGATACCTATATACCTATATATAAAAGTTGCTGAAACCAATTCAGTAGTCAATTACAAACAAACTACTTTCAGGTCCTGAGTTTATTCGGCTACAACTTGTATAGTGAGGATTAAAAAAAAATCACAACCTGCATGGGCACTTATGAAACGTCAGAAGCTAGGTGCACGGTTCCAATTTGTCGCTTCCTATGAAGAAGAGCCGGCAAGAAACTACACGGTTACTCTTTTAAAAATAATTGGCTTTTACAATGTTTTCAAATTACAGTGATAATAGGTATGGGAGGACAGTGCAGGCCTGTCAATAAGGACATAAAGGAATGAAAAAACAGAATAGAAAATCGTCTACAAATCTAGTCTCTAAGGCCTACAACCTTCTCTCATTCAGATTAGGTCAGGATTAGGATAATAACCCCCACATTTTTGAGCAGCCTACAGGGTAATTGCGAAACATATTTAAAATTGCTATGCCTTACATTTTGACGATTCGACAACATTCATTGCGTTATTTACGTTGTCGAGTAGACGTACTTTTCAAACACATGAAGCCCATGTATTAGGAATTTCATTCAAAACCTTTCGGATTGTGAATGGAAGTGAGTTACGCAATCATGGTGCTGGTTGAAAATAATCGAATAGACCGCAACGCTCAAGAAGTTCAGCACCAAAGCAAGAAACGTTTACCTGTGGCCACGTACGTCTTGTCCAGCTCCGGTATCTTTAAGCTCGTCCCTAAATAATAATCATTCCACTTCAGCCCATCTTTTGCTGCCCTCTGCCAGCGACGCCTTAAGCCGAGGTCCGTACCTCACAAGAGGTGCCTGGAGACCTTAATTTATTAAGATAGCCACAGGCAAGCCCGATTAAACAGCCGAAAACCTTCTACGTCGACATGCGAGATGACATTTGTTTTTTAAGTGTCCGCCGTGTGGTGACAGTGTGGTCACTTGCTTGCTGGCGCCCGAACGATGCGGACGTGTGACCTCTGCTGTTGTACAGTGAATAGTTTATTAATCTACTCGGATACTTCCTATAACGTGGTTAATAGCACACCTGCGACCTAGCCGTGTAACTTCTACCTATTTAATTATAACCTGTCCTGGTGGTTTCGATTATTTCTTTACACTACCCAGCAAGTAACGGCCTGCGCAGTCTACTTCCAAAGCCCTAGCCATTACAGCGGAATCTTGAAATGTTACATTACAAGCAAATGCTCCCGGTGCGGGAACGCCTAAATATTCAAATTCGCTTTGAAATCAAACGATACCTATCAAAATATTACTCCACAATATTGGTAGGTATGACTGGTAACTCCTGGGAATAAAATCACGTTATAGATTACGTACGTTTCCTAAAAAGTTAAATAATTTCCCAAGACATTTGAAATTTAAGCTCTTGCGTGGGTATAGAAGGCTTGACAATCGAATATGTAGGCTCTACTGAATGGTTCTTCAAAGAAGACATAGAAATAACTTATTCCTCGTTATATCAGCTCGTGCCTAAAATTCCAGTACTTTTATAGCTATAATTATCACGAAGACTGTACGCAAAATATGCTCTTGGATGTTGGATGTGGAATTGCGGCCGCCAGCTCGTTATACCTACATAATCATCCCATAATGTTCCCACTGCTGGGACACAGGCCTCCTCTCTGTGAGTGGAAGTGGGCCGTAATACACCACGCGGGCCCAGTGCGGTTTGGTAGATGTCACATGTCTTCTGATTTTTTTGGTTCTAGGACATGCCGGTTTCCTCACGATGTTTTCCTTCACCGTTTTGAGAGCAGTGGTGAAGACTTACCCCCGCCCGTTAAACCTACTACCTACTATCTACAATATCACCACGACGAGTCTGTGAGAATGATGCCTAGGCTCAGAAAAGGACTCTAAATAAAATAAATAAATAAAAACATTTATTTTCAGAATTACTTCCATATTTGTTAGTAACAATGTAGACTTACAAACTAGTGTTAGTAACATTAGTATACATATGAAGAAGCTGCGCGAGGCACGCCGATCCTGGGGACTGTCTACTTGACTGCGTGCAGTCGTATCCACCGCCCCAAGATCAGCGAGTCCCACCTGCCAACCTTCTAAGAATGGTATTGG
Source organism: Antitype chi (assembly GCA_947359405.1). NCBI lineage: Eukaryota > Metazoa > Arthropoda > Insecta > Lepidoptera > Noctuidae > Antitype > Antitype chi. Next base: position 2,955,314 of record OX375823.1, read on the forward strand.
GGCTGCCACGAACACGGCGTAGCACATATGCGCATCTCTTGCGCATCATGGCCGATAAGCTATCAACACTTGCGTCGGAAAACAAGCCAGACGCGCTACAGAAACGCAGCAATTCCATCAACACCCGGAACGTGTTGTTGTATTGTATGCGCAGGCCACAATATGCCCTTTGCGTAAAGTTCACCCACAGGCTGCACGTGTAAAAGGATTGACAGTACATTTCAAAAAGCGTCACCTTAACCTGAGCCGTACAACGTGCAAACCTTTGGGCCAACATCCCACATCTAACAGCTAGCGACCTGCGCTCCCAGCTCTACATCAACGTTATCTTTCAGATCGTCTGAGACCGAATGACCCAGATATTTAACATTTGCACAGTGTATTTCAAGCTTCTACGAAAATTACAAGTTGTCTACAGCAAGTTGTCGGCAAGCATGCCGAGATAGAGCAATAGACCGTGATATCTACCAACCAGCACTAGGCCCGCGTGTAGATTACAGCCCACTTCCTCTCGAAGAGAGTAGGCTTGCGTCCCAACAGTGGGAACATTGTAGGTCGATTATGCTATGCCATTGTATGCCATAGACCGTAAAAAAATACAACTAATTTGCATTCAGCATTCAGTGACCAATCTTGACTGGCATCAATGAATTTTAATTCGTCGTTCCATTCGAATTACAAATTTTTAATGAATGTTGCTGGCATCATGCCGACGTTGATGGGAGTGTGCTATGATTACGTTTTTAATTAATTGTCAGTTAGTTGTCTTTTTTTTTCTTTTTTAACTACTCGTTACACTGCTACAAGGATCTATGGATAATATTTGCAAAATTGTTTTGTGAAATGTCACTTCAAATGTATAGCTACAGACATTCGAAAAACAAGATGGCGGCGTTAGTTCAGATTTTGGCCACGCACCTAATTAACCTTGTAGCGCTAATTATACCCGGTTATTATAAATTTAGCTAGCTAAAATTTACAGACGCGATCTAAATCGATATCTAAACACGATAAAATAAAAATTATAAACTAAAAAACTATAACGATTAGATTTTGTTTAGCAGGCCAACGACCGCTTTTAATGTTGTTACTTGAAGTAAGAGTTAATAAAAACTATTTTCTTATGTTTTATGTTATTTAGGTATACCCATCACGTCTGTGAAGTTGACACAAAAAACCGATTTTCTAAACTGATATTTCAAGTGACTACAATAACTCGGTCGATGACTCGACAAATAAAATCTTTAAACTTTTAATTTTGTTATTTTACCATGTTTATATACCTATCGCGTCTGCGGAATTTAGCTAGCCAATTTAAAATAACCCTGTATACATTATACTACTATGTTTCTTTTCGTAAACATCTGCATTCCGCTTCATACAAAAAAAACCCATAAAATCAACGGTGAAACCCGTGTTGCCAGATTTTTAAAGTGTTGCTGGCAGTTTTTTAAAACCATATTAAGTAGAACCAGGCATCAAGACAAGACGCAGGTTATGTTCAACGATCACGTCACTCCGGGACCGATTGCTGTCAATGGCAGTGCTCTCAAAGTTGTTCCAGAATACGTTTACCTCGGGCAAACTCTGCAGTTTGATAAGAACAACTTTGAGAAGGAAGCTAACAGAAGAATTCAGCTGGGCTGGGCAGCTTTTGGGAAGCTTCGTCTTCTCGTCGCGTATTCCGCAGAGCCTAAGACTAAAGTCTACAATCAGTGAGTCCTGCCTGTTATTACTTACGGAGCCGAAACGTGGACACTCACGGTACGGCTGGTCCATAAATTCAAGGTCGTTCAGCGAGCTATGGAACGAGCTATGCTCGGAGTATCTCTGAGAGATAGAATCCGGAATGAGGTGATCCGGCAGAAAACCAAAGTTGTCGACATAGCTCACAGAATTAGCAAGCTGAAGTGGAAATGGGCCGGCCACATTAGCCGTAGAACTGATGACGAAGTCAGCGACAGCATACCTTTACATTTAAGTCACAAAAAGTAGTTTTTATATTAAAAAAATAATTTAAATCGTTAGGTGATGTTTATTGGTCATATTATCAACAATTATGAGTTCTTATCAAAATAAGTAAATTTATCGTCTCAAGTGTTTAAAACAAAATACTTTTCCATTTTACTGCATATAATTTGGACGAAAGGTTAAAGAGATAATACGACATAGGTATGAAATGGAATGATATTTATATTATACGGTTTTTTTCATATACAACACGTCAATCTATTAAAAAATAAATTGCTTAATCACCAAGGAAATTTTATTTAGATAAAATTCGTTTTTTACAGTGTGTTTTTGGTTGCATAGTTTAAGAGATAATTTAAAATATCAAATACGCGATACAATTATTTTATTAATGTTCGGCCAACGGGACGGCGCGCTATGGCGTCGCGTCGGTCGCTGTGGAGGAAGGGGCGTGGCCTATTACGTCTATCATTTGAAACCCGGTAATATAGATAAATGTGTATGCTAATACATACATACATAAGCAGTAAAAATATAACCCCTCTTTTGGCAGTCAGGAAATAAATCATAGCACTCAGTACTAACCGAACCACACTCATCATTTCATCACAAGTAAAAATGTTTACCGCCCAACGAAGTGGGCACGGGCCAGTTAATATAAAGAAGCGTAGGTACGTTACCTACCTATGTAGTTTAATTTATAATTGATAAATATACAGCAAGTGCAGTGTACCGCTCACAATGTATTTTCACTTTTACACTTTTAATTATGTCTGCCTAGATTACAAGGAGATGCAGCCCAGGACTTGGGACAATGTAAAATAAAAATGTTTACTTATTACCAATAATATCGGTCATTTAATAGACATCTCTTTGTCATAGGGGTAACAGACAGTCCGCTGTGCAGGGCCTGCATGGAAGACGACGAGACAGCGGCTCATGTGCTGTTAAACTGCCCGGTGGTCGCTAATTACAGGGCAAAATACTTCGGTAACCCAGGTACCCTACGTGAGATTGTCAGCAACACCAAGGCGTTGCTGGCCTTTCTCGAGGAGCTGGGGTGGATCGAATAACCGATTCTCCCACCCGTACGCAAAATACGCGCTTAGACGTGGAATTGCGGACAACAGCCCGTTTTACCTATTACCTACCAATAATATCTCTGCCTACTTGAAATTTCTAACGAAACAGAACTAAGTAGTTCAATGATACTAATTTTTGCATAAGTTTCGCACCATCTTCTGTAGAATCATCATCATCATTTTTCTGCCGCTATCTCAATTGATTTCGTAGGTCGATTCGATTTCGGGGTTGGTGCAACATTTTTTTTCTTCCCAGCTTCACTTTTAGTCGTCATCTTGGTAGCAATATGACGACTAATAGAGAAGTTTCTGAGCATATTATCATTCACACAGTCCATCCCCACTCCCCAGGGGTGCAGGTTGTTCGAAAGAGATACCGTAGCCCCTGACACATAGGCAACTGAAGGAACACGGGTGGGTTTTAATCAGTAAAAGTCTGACACGCGTTCTCCCGCTCTGAGTGGAACGGGAGAAGTTTTTTTTAGATGATTACCCAACCAAAAAATAAAAATATACTACTTACATCGTTACTTCGGTCTTCCCCTACTCTTACTCTCCTCTCATTCATCCGTATCACATGCCAACCGACCTATGACAACTGATTTCCAAACAACTTTTCAACAAAACAGCTGCGACAATCATTAAAACCGAATCATCTCGCATGAAATAACACGACACGGAAGTCAAGCAAATAGGATTCCCCCCCAGTGGGTTCCCGCATTGTCGTTGCGGGGGGGCTCAGTATCCGTGGTCCGCTCCCACGGTGAAGCGAAGAGGAACCCACAGGTGGGGCCGCTCGTCAGGGCTTTTGTCTCCAAGCCGACGACGTAGCGGCCAAAATGTAGGTTGCGGTGAGGTGCACCGCAACTGAGGCGGGCCGCGATGTCGAATGGGAGGCATCGCGGCTGAGGATTACAGGCTGCGGAAGAGGAGGAGTGCCGGTACTTCTGAGTAGCGCTCTTCCCTTCCGTAGCCTGGACGGGGCCGCCACCGTTTGATGGCGGACGCGGTGGGGCCGCAGGGGAAGAGGAGTGTCGGTATAGCGTTGGCCGCTCTCCCTATCCCCTGCGGCCGAAAGGTGGTAGGCGGCGGGGCCACTGCGCTGACCCGTCGCAAGGGGACCAAGGGTACCAGACACGGGTTCGTCTGGGGCCCTTTTGTTACTTGGTTCCTGGGGTGGTCACGGCGTGCCACGTGTCCTGGTGCGCCGAACTGGTGGGGTCCGCAAGGGCCGATGCCTGCCGGGGGTGCGGGTTGTTCGAAAGAGATACCGCGGCCCCTGGCACACAGGCAACTGAGGGAACACGGGTGGGTTTTAGTCAGTAAAAGTCTGACACGCCCTTCTGCTCCACCCAGAGCAGGAGAAGTTATTTGATGATTTCCCACCCTCAAAAAAAAAAAAAAAAAGCAAATAGGATTCAGCCATCTTACTATTTGTAACTTTACGAAACAATTACGCACACGACAGCGCCTCCGTTTAATTATATACTACACTCATCAGCCTAGTCTTTTTCCCCAACTCTGTTGGGGTGGGGTTACAGTCAAACCAGATGTAAGTAGTTGAATACCAATATTTTACATGTAGCGACTGCTTATCTCATCTCCACAATTCCACAACCCTGTTACGTATGGGCAATACGATATTTATTTCCCTTTGGTAAGACTGGTTGTCAGACTTCTGACGACCCGTCACGACTGTCAAAGCTACGAATGACAGTCGGGACAAACGGCTTAACGTGCTTTCCGAGGTACGGAGAAATCTCCATGGACCGCGGCAAGCGACTTCAACACGTACGGTTCTTGTTACTTAGCCACGAGCCTCTCCACCAAAACGACTAATTACCTTATCTAGCATGTGCCAAGTCCGTCCCTGCCTCCCTCGACTTAACCAGCTGAGATTTTAATTACCGTCCCGTCGCGTCGCTTAGTTTAGATGAAGCTATTTCATACCTTTACGTAAATTACTGCATGCGACAGTGGGAGCAGTAGGTTGGGATCTACCGGCTCCCTGTACTGCAGAGCACTGCCAGCACAGCCAGTACAGCCATATGGTCCTTGAAAAACGCTGTTGTTAAGGGAAGTAAAAAAAAATACGGTTTCGCGAAAAGCATTTTCTCATAATGAGGGCTAAGAACTTTTCTTTTTAATCATAGGTAAACTAGACAATGCAGTGTCCCTTTGGCACCCTATGGGTACGGAACCCAAAAAAAAAAGCCCAAGAAGCCTGCTTTTTGCTTTGTTTATTTTTATCATTATACTTTACGTTTGGCAGAAACATGCAAAAAACGATTTTTTGCGGACTTTGACCTTGAATAACTTTTCGATGGGCAGTTTTGACATTTCGTTTATAATGATTGTAGGGGATTCTATTGAAACACCTTTTTTTAATTCCACTATTCACATTTATTGAATCACGCACTAATAACTATTACAAAATACTGAATTACTGCTAATTTAATATGAACATAACTTGTCTCATTGACGACTAACTTTAAACTGAGTAAAATGTGTACAATTCTAAACTATTTTCCTTAGAAATTTCCTTAAGTAGTTTTCTACTAGGGTACAAGTAGCGGTTATGTTTGACATCAAACATTTGTTCTAAACCAGTCACATTAAAGGGGGTGGAGCCTAATGGTCAAGCGTAAGCTCGATTTCTCTCGACAAGTTTAAACCTGCGCCCGATTCCTTCGAGAAGCTTCACTTGGATCGTGGGAAAACCGGTCACGTGTCGATTCTTCGTGGAATATTACCAATGTTTACGTCTTTGCTTTAATTTTACTGCGCATAACAGATTTGGTTGTTTGTTAATAGCAGATTAGGTACTGTAGGTATATGCAGGTAGGTACTTATGTATTTTGGCTTAATTCTAATTGGGTTTTGCCTTTAATCATGTACCTTTGAAGATAATTCAAATTCTAATTATGTGATTGGCTTAGCATTACATTTGATCTGTAGGTATTCATGGACTTAAGAGTATGGGAAATCAAAACCAGCCCTACGTTTAGGTATGCAACAATAATTTACTTATATCTACCTAATTATCAAATCATTTTTATTTTTAATAATCAACCTTATTTTCTATGGTGACTTGACGTCGCCAACAGTCTCCCCCTTAGTGCGTTGCACTCCATCTTGTTGGGGCGACGTTGAAGGTACGATCAGGACTAGACGTGATGCTGGCCGCCGCAGGATACCCGCTGCTGTTCGCACGTCGACGATCCTGGTTCTTCCGTCTGGTCCGGGATGAGTGGCGATTATTTCGCCGCGTGGCCACGAGTAGCGTGGCAGAGTGTGGTCGACAATTAGGACTATGTCGCCCAATGTTGGGTCCTGATAATGAGGACTTTGATTATAGCGTGGCGAGAGAGTGGGAAGGTACTCTCGCAACTACCTTGACCAGAAATGATTGGTCAGGCGTTAGGATGTCTGCCAGTTGGGAGAACCGATGAGTTCTGTGTCGTCGAAGGGGCCAAAGAGGGTGGCTCCGTTTGGCCGCCCGATGGAAAAATGGTTCGGGGTCAAAGCTTCTTCTTTTTCTGGATCGGCGCTGATGATGTGCGGCAAGAGGCTTGAATCGCCTACGGTCTGATTTGATCCATGTCAATGCCGTTCTAGAGTTGGTCCAGAAGTATCTTCGGGTCGTAGTCAGCTTCATTTCTTGGCTCGCATTATTAGCCAAGCGGCTTCCCAGTAGACAGGTTTGTAGTTCGAGTCGAGGTATTGAGGTTGGCTTGAGTGGTGACACTCTGGCTTTTGCAGTCAGCAGCTTCACTTCCACGCGATTGTCTGGATATTGAGAGCGCCAGTACACCGCGCAAGCGTACGCTTTCTCGCTTGCATCGCAGAAGGTGTGCAGCTCCCCCTCAGTCGCGTTCGAATCTTTATGAATCGATCTTGTGGTGAAGCCCGTACATAATGCTTCCCCTCGTTTCTTTGGACGCCTTCCTTTCTCGTCTTCGTCGCGAGCGTTGCGCAGACTCCAGGTGAAATGAAGACTGTCTTTATTTTCTTCGTTCTGGGGGTGGACAATAGCGGCATCAGGCAGATACCATGATCTTGAGGAGGCAGGTTCATGTGTTACTTCCTCAGCGTATTCGTTGTTGATCAGGTTTTCAATTTGTTCTTCTGGTTTCTGTTCAAATTCTTTGTCCATTCCCGTCAGTAGTCGTGCTGCAGCTGTTCTGCTTTCTGGTAGACTTTCGGCGTCCGTCTTCCAGATCAGGTCTGCGCTGATTCTTTCATCAGGTAATCTGGTCGTTGTTGAATGAAGCACGTCGAGAGCTCGTTGGCCTATGTCGCTGGATGGTTCCCTTGCGGCGACTTCTAGGGCTTCGATGTCGCAGTGGTCTCTAGTCGTCTTCTTAAGATAATCATCTTTTCCTGTTGGTGTTGAAAGATGATTTACCTTTCGCATCGTATTGTTTCTGGTCTTGGTTCCGTGCAAGACCCATCCCAACAGGGTTCTGGAGGCTACTGGCTTACTTCGGTCACCAACTTTCACTTCCTGGGACACGATCAGATGCCAGTTGTCTTGTCCGATGAGTACCGTAGGACGAGCGTTCGGATATTTTAATTGTTCTGCTATTTGTTCTAGATGGGGGCAATCTTCTAAATCCTTATTGCTGACTTCTTGGGGGGATAGGTTCAAATTCTTGACAGTATATCCTGATATTTTCTCCATGTTCCGCTCGAATCTTCCCCGAATCTTGATGTCAAACTTCTTGGATTTCTGGCTCATTCGATGCCCACCTACGCCCTCAATTCTCAGTTCTTCTTCAGGACCCTCTACCCCAATCATATTCACAATATCTTCTTCTATTAGGGTCACTGTTGATCCTTCATCCATAAGGGCGTATACTTCTGCTTTGGCCTCTGGTCCCCATAGCTCCACTGGCACGATCTTCAGGTAGGCTCTCGCTATTGCTCGAGTTGCATTTATCGTTGATGCTATGGCTTGGGTCTCTTGTGGTGGTTCTGGCTTTGGCCAGTCTTCCGAATGTAACATCACATGATGACCTCTTTTGCATTTTCCACACGGTTTTGCTTTGCAACTGAACCTTCTGTGCCGTCCTAGCAGGCATTTGAAGCATATGAAGGCTCGCTTGGCCTGTTCCCATCTTTCTTTTACAGAAGCATCGACGAACTTCTTGCATTTGAACAGTGCGTGTTCTCCAGCGCACTCAGGACAGACTATCTTTTCTTGCTTCTTGGCGTCGTCCTTGCATGAACATACTGTCGCAGCTTGTTGTTCGTCTTGCTCTCTATCTGAATCCTCGTCGTATGATGAATATTCTTCCTCATCGTGCCGTTTAACTCGAGCGGCGTTCACGCCCCGGGATCCTGAAGGTCTCATTCGGCTTCTCATTCCTTCCTTCTTCACTCTGGTTCCCGTGAACTCGTGCATCTCGAACTGGTCTACCATCTGATTGAAGAAGTTCATAAGGCCAATGAGGATCGGTTCATCATCTTCTTCTTTAGATGCTCTGTACTCGTACCACCTGAATCGTACTAGAATACACATCTTCTCTATTATACGATTCGATATATCACTCGAGTGTAGATAACTTTGTTTCTTCATTTGTTTCACAACGCTGACTGTATTGGCCACAGCTCCAGCATATCTCACTAACTCTCTTGCATCTTCTGACATGGGAGGCAGCTTCTCTATGTTTTCTATCTCGCTTCTTATTAGGTAAGTGGGTCTCCCGAATCGACGTTCTAATGCAGTCATTACTTCTTCCGGGTCCACTTGTGTATAGAGAATGGACTTCACCGCCTCTTTGGCTTTTCCTCTTACTGCTCTTCTCAGTCTTCCCATATTCTCGATTCCACTGAAGAGAGCCTGTGAGTCTTTGTACGTAGCTTTAAAAGCCATCCAGTCTCTTGCATCACCGTCGAATTGATGTAGCTCACTGACATACTTCGGCGCGTGCTGCGTATTTGTTGCTGCTTTGCTGTCAGTGGCGGACTTGACTGCTTCCATTATCGCTTCTGCCAACTGACTGGTGGGGTTCGTTGCGGGTTGCGCTTCCTTCGCTTTTGAAACCCACCTTTCAGTGGCCTTTTCAGCAGCCGCCTTAGTTGCAGCATCCTCTTCGTTATCGCTCAAGTCTGTGTCTTCTGCGGTGACACGTGTTAATTCTAACTTTGTATTTGCCATCTTAGTCTTCAGCTTAATTTCTTCCAGCTGTAGTTTTTCCAACTCTAATCTGGCTTCTAGCTCTTTCTTCTTATTCGCAGCTTTATTCGAAGTAGATTTCGCCTTCTTCTTCTTCTCCACTAAGGTAACATTAGATTCCTCGACCATGGTTGTATCTTCGGTAGCCGCGCTAGTATCTGTCACCTCTTCGGAGGTAGTAGCTGACGTCTCCGTAGTCTCTTCTTCCGTGGTCGAGCGCGTGCTGTCTCCTTTGCGGCTTCGCGTCATCATTCTTATTCACTTCACTTATATGTCAATATATTGTTCAATGACTCACCTGAGTTTATATGAAGTCCTTAGCGGAGACTGCTATGTTATAGAGACGTACACACACTTCGAACTTACAGTACATACACACGTTAACACTTATAAACTTATTCTACACGTTCTTATTATACAGGGTTACGCCGGGCTTCGAGTGATATTCGAGCTTCGAGAGGACGCGGCGTTGTTCCTAGCCGACCTCCCAGCAATATTCTTCACTCAGCTAGTTGCGCTCCCACAAATAGGTATTTCTTGAATACCTAGCCTCGAGAATAAGCGATCTTCCTAGTCGCTTATTCCCAGCAATTTCCTTCAGCGGCACACGTAAAGCTTCAAGTGATACAGGGGCTTCGAGAGGGCGCGGCGTAGTTCGTAGCCGACCTCCCAGCAATATTCTTCACTCAGCTAGTTGCGCTCCCACAAATAGGTATTTCTTGAATACCTAGCCTCGAGAATAAGCGATCTTCCTAGTCGCTTATTCCCAGCAATTTCCTTCAGCGGCACACGTAAAGCTTCAAGTGATACAGGGGCTTCGAGAGGGCGCGGCGTAGTTCGTAGCCGACCTCCCAGCAATATTCTTCACTCAGCTAGTTGCGCTCCCACAAATAGGTATTTCTTGAATACCTAGCCTCGAGAATAAGCGATCTTCCTAGTCGCTTATTCCCAGCAATTTCCTTCAGCGGCACACGTAAAGCTTCAAGTGATACAGGGGCTTCGAGAGGGCGCGGCGTAGTTCGTAGCCGACCTCCCAGCAATATTCTTCACTCAGCGGGTCGTGCAGCCACCAATAGGCATTTTCTAGACGTCCTAGGTCTTTCAGCAGCACACGTAAAGCTTCAAGTGATACAGGGGCTTCGAGAGGGCGCGGCGTCGTTCGTAGCCGACCTCCCAGCAATATTCTTCACTCAGCGGGTCGTGCAGCCACCAATAGGTATTTTCTAGACGTCCTAGGTTCTTCAGCGGCACACGTAAAGCTTCAAGTGATACAGGGGCTTCGAGAGGACGCGGCGTCGTTCGTAGCCGACCTCCCAGCAATATTATTCACTCAGCGGGTCGTGTAGCCACCAATAGGTATTTTCTAGACGTCCTAGGTTCTTCAGCGGCACACGTAAAGCTTCAAGTGATACAGGGGCTTCGAGAGGGCGCGGCGTCGTTCGTAGCCGACCTCCCAGCAATTATTCACTCAGCGGGTCGTGTAGCCACCAATCGGTATTTTCTAGACGTCCTAGGTTCTTCAGCGGCACACGTAAAGCTTCAAGTGATACAGGGGCTTCGAGAGGGCGCGGCGTCGTTCGTAGCCGACCTCCCAGCAATTATTCACTCAGCGGGTCGTGTAGCCACCAATCGTTTTTTCTAGACGTCCTAGATGTCCTAGCTTCGAGAATAGGCGATCTTCTTAGTCGTTTATTCCCAGCAATTTTCTTTAGCACACGTAGGACTCGTGGCGTGATTAGTGCGTGGCTCGTAGAACTGATCTTCACCAATAGCTTTCTTGGTATTCGTGATCTTCTCTTAAAACGCTGCTAATCTTCAAACAGCGATTTATCTTCACGTAACTTCAGACTCAGGCTTCAGTTCTTTTTATTCGGCTTCTGAAGGACCATTATTGTAGGGGATTCTATTGAAACACCTTTTTTAATTCCACTATTCACATTTATTGAATCACGCACTAATAACTATTACAAAATACTGAATTACTGCTAATTTAATATGAACATAACTTGTCTCATTGACGACTAACTTTAAACTGAGTAAAATGTGTACAATTCTAAACTATTTTTGTGCCGGACGGGCGTGATCGCATGGATGCGAAGGGTGTGTAGGGAGGGTGTAAATCTCCCAGTCCACGCGGCGCTGACGTCCTGCACCGATAGATTCCAGATATCTTCAGGGTGGCTACCTTCTTCCGTTCTTCATGTTACCATACCAACGTTTTTGACATTCTGCCCCCTAAGAAACAGTTTCCAGACATTCGTCTAGGAAAGGGGGTGTTTTTTGACTATTTACTGAAGGGGTTACTTTACCTGATTAATAACACAAGTTTTTTATAATTCTTCAGGAAGCAATTTCGGAACACTACTTTGACTATATCTATATATTTAAGTTAATTAAAGATTTAAATAAGAATCTTGCCGATGACTACAAATTACTCGAAATTACATGTTTACTATCGTACTATGAATCTTTACCGTAACGAGGACCGCTAATTACTTCCTGTTTTAAAGTTTTATTTGTTCTAAGTTCTATTATAGTTTTGTCGGAAATAAGCATATAACACGTTAATTTATTAAAGTACATATGGCATGTTACATATCCCTGAATTCCCCACAAAATTCCCCATCTCCTGAGATATCCATATTTACTATATCTTTCTATACTGAAAGAATATTTCGAGAAAAACCGAAAAAATCTGAAAAATGTTACTAAACTTTATTTTGTAAGTTGTTTTTCTCGAAAACTAGTGAAGCTATGCGAAATCTAATTATAGATATCTCAGGCTGGTCTATAGACCTACAACAATCTGATATTTAAAACCTTACATCTATAGTATTCAGGGCGTGACGCGCCCTGAAAGAGGGTTAACAAAAAACATAAATCTTAAATATCGCTTAACTAAAGCAACACGACATACAAACTCAATTAAGTGGGCTTTATATTAAATTTACGATATTAAAAGTTAGGTCCAGGGCTAGGTCTCGGTACTAGGTTACCTGGACGCACTATAAAACTATAATCACGGCTATATAGCCCACTCAAATGAGGTTTGCAGAGGTGGTACTTACGGTTTTTTCTATACTAGGCACTTATTCACCACTGTTATTGGTTTAACTATCACTCTTATCACTATGAATTTAAGTTAATGTCAAAAACAAACTAAAACACTATGTAGTGACGCATCGTCGCGAACATCTCTCCCGCCGTGCAGTGCAGTGACGACTCGTAGCGATGTCGGTGCGGCGCTGCATAGCACCGGTGAGCGGCGACCGGAGTCGCGGCGCTCGCCACCGCGACGCCTGTTGTCACGCCGCCCGCCGCTGCGATGCTCGCTGCCTCGGCTCTTGTCGCCGGGGCGCTCACCGCCACGACGCTCTGCTGTTGCTCCGCCGCTGCGGCGCTCGCCGCCAGGGCGGTCGCCGCCACGGCGCTTGCCACCCGGGCGCTCGCCACCCGAGCGCTCGCCGCGTCGGCGCTCGCCACCAGGGCGCTCGCCGCCTCGGCGCTCGTCACCATGGCTATTTGGGTAGTGGGACGAGTTTCTTCACCGGACGCTTCAAGGTGCCGCCGGCAGTGCGCACCTCAGCGGTCCGGACTTCTCCATCGGCCCCGGGAAACAGGGCAACTATACGGCCTCGCGGCCACGTGTTGCGAGGCAGCTGGCCGTCTGCGATGAGTATGGGGTCGCCCACCTGCAGTTCGGGCCCGCGGGTGCGCGGCTCCCGCCGGTTTTGAAGCTCCGGCAGGTACTCCCTGACCCAGCGACGCCAGAACATATCAGCGAGTATCTGGGATCGTCGCCAGAGTCTCTTGCTGTCCACGTCTCGCTCGGTGAACACGCCGGGTGATGGTAGTCTCGCCGATCCACCGAGTAGGAAGTGGTTCGGTGTGATCGACTCGTCGTCTTCGCTGTCTACAGACACATGTGTTAGTGGCCGGCTGTTTACAGTGTACTCTGCCTCACACAACAGTGTGGACAACACCTCTTCGTGCGGATGTTTTTCGAGAAGCACAGTGCACAGCGCGGACTTCACGCAGCGAACAAGGCGCTCCCAGGCGCCTCCCATGAATGGCGCTGATGGCGTTATGAAGCGCCACACGACGCCTCGGCGACTGGCCTCCTCTCGGAAGGCCTCTCGGAGCTCCTTGTCGGCACCGTGCATGTTGGTACCGTTATCGGAGTGTATCTCGGCGGGGCAGCCCCGACGAGCAGCGAAGCGGCGCAGCGCCAGTATGGCGGCGTCTGCGCTGAGGCTGGCGGCGATCTCGAGGTGGACGGCTCTGGTGGTGAGGCACGTGAATAGGGCTACGTACCTCTTCTGACGCTGTCGTCCGACGGTTACGGACAGTGGGCCGAAATAGTCTAGCCCGGTGTATGTGAACGGCCGCTGGTGATGTGCCAGGCGCGTTCTCGGATGGTCGCCGGTCGCAGGCACGGTTGGTTGCGCCTTGCGAATGCGACATTGCAGACATCGTGACAGCACCTTCTTTGCGGTTGGTCGCATCTTTACGACCCAATAGTGCTGTCGGACCTCGTTGATAGTGAGCTCTGTCCCACTATGCTGCAGGCTACGGTGTGTCCAGTCTATGTATAACTGGGTGATGTGATGGTCACCGTGTAGTATCGGCGGACGCTTCACATCGTCTGCTATTTCTTCGGTAGCGGCTATACGGCTTCTCAGTCGTATAACGCCATCTGTGACTTCTATTTGTAGCGGCCGCAGTCGACTGTCCTTGTCCAACGTCTTCTGTTCTCGCAGTCTAGCGATTTCTAGTGCGAACGATTGCTGCTGCACGGCCTGCACCAGTAGCTTCTCGGCTTCGTGGAGAAACTCTGCTTCTATGATCTGTTTCTTTTCTTGAGAATCAGTCGTTTTCACTGCTCGCTTCGGGGGAGGGGGCGCCGTTTTCTTCTGTTTACGCCAGTCAGGATCCTGTTCAGCGTTCCTCCTGGTTCTTTTGTAGAACGTTTTCTCTTTCGTTGCTCTACATAAAGATATGAAGCGTAGAACGCTTGCCGTCGCACGGAGTAGTCGTTCCCACCTAGAGAACCTTGCTGGATCCGGTATGGCTTCTGTAAGCTTTCGGTTATCGGCTTCTTCGACGGCGGTGAGCGTTCTCTCTTCCCCTGTCTCCTCTGTGATTGGAGGGCTCTCTGACGGCCATGACGACGGTTCTCCGTACAGGAAGTCGGGACCACGATACCACTCATGTTGTGAGTTAAAGTGGCGTGGTACGTCACGAGTAGCTATGTCGGCGATATTCATTTTCGTAGGTACCCATCGCCATTCTTCGATTCTGCTATTCTCTTCTATAGCAGCTATGCGATGAGCTACGAAAGGCTTGTATACTCGCGCTCCTCTTCTTATCCACGTCAGTATGGTCTTACTGTCTGACCAATACGTCACCGATGCGGGCTTGATGTCGTGCTCACGTATAACAGCTGCGGCTACGCGGGTTCCCATCACCGCTGCCTGCAGCTCGAGGCGCGGTATTGACTGCAGCTTTAGTGGAGCTACCTTCGCCTTTGCCATGACGAGGCTGACTCGCTGCTGACCATCTGTTGCTGTGGTTCGCCAGTACACTGCCGTCGCGTACGCCATCTCGCTCGCGTCGGTAAACACATGAACCTGTGTCTCTATAGCTTCGCTGTACCCCGGGTAGCATCTTGGTATGCTGACTTCTCCGAGCTGTAGTAAATGCTGTATCCAACTTTTCCATTGAGTCGCTAAGTCTTGGTCTAGCGACTGATCCCAATCGACTCCTCGCCTCCATGCCTCTTGCAGTATTTGCTTGGCTCGAATGGTTACTGGTGAAGCGAGTCCGAGCGGGTCGTACAGTGACATCACTATCTTGAGCGCCTCTCTTTTAGTGGGCGCCTCTTTTTCTAATATGCCTTTTGGTAGGCGCGCAAGCGTCAGGTTGAAGCCCAACGTATCTTCACTCGGTCTCCATATCAGGCCGAGTATCTTCTCTGTGTCATCTGTATTTCCGATACTGACAATTTCAGTTCGGATCTGTGTCGGATCTATGTTTTCTATTAACTCTGTGCTGTTCGACACCCATTTTCTGAGTTCAAACTTCGCCTGTAGGTGAATGTTTTTCACTGTTGTTGCAATGCGCGTCGCTTCTTCGACGGTCTTGTAACTATCGAGGTAATCATCCATATAGTGATTCTGTATTATGGCTTCCACTGCATCTGGATGCTCATCTATATGTCTTTTCGCGTTCCAATTCTTCGCGAAAATGGCCATGCACGGCGAGCTTGCCGCGCCGAATATGATGGACGTCATACGGTATTCTTCTGGCGCTCCCTCTCTTTTATTGCCTCTCCACAGGTACCGGAGCGCGTCTCTATCCTGACTTCGCACTTTCACCTGCATAAACATCTCCGCTATGTCACCAGAGATGGCTATGCAGTGCCTGCGGAATCTCATCATGACGCCGGGCAGTGACTGTAGTAAGTCCGGTCCAGTGAGAAGGAAGTCGTTGAGTGACAGTCCTCTCGATTTGGCAGCTGCGTCATGCACGATGCGGAGTTTTTTGGGCTTCATGGGGTTGAACACGTCGAAATGTGGTAGGTACCAAGTCCTACCCGGTGTGCTCGTCTTGGGCGCCTTCTCTGCGTATCCCTTTTGTACGAGAGAGTCCATCTGTTCTGTGTATCTATCTCGAAGAGCCGGTTTGCTATCGAGTTTCTTCTCTATTGAGACAAGCCTCTTGAGAGCCGTCCCGTAACTATCGGGCATTTCTATGCTTTCATTCTTCCACAGCATGGCTGTTTCTATATGTCCATCTTCTAACTGTTGAGTGTGACGACTCAAGATATCTTCTGCTTTCTTCTCGGGGTCGGAGTCTGGTCGTCTCGGGTTGATGACCAGCGATTCTAAGGCGAAGAACTTGCGAAGCTGTTCGTCTATGTCTTCATCGCCCGCTATGATTCGGTTGCAGTAGTGCACCTGCTGACCCAGAATTCTGGTGTGCGCACCGTGTAGAGCCCAGCCCATCGTTGTGAGTGACGCGACAGGTTGATTCTTCGGACCTCTGCGGATCTCACTGGCCAATAACAGATGCCAGTTATCTTGACCGATGAGTATTTTCGGCGCGCCAGTGTCGTATATCAGCTGTTGCCTCAGGTCATCCAGATGTTTGCAGTGTGCGACGTCTTCTTCACTGACGGTTTGTGGAGCGAGGTTTAGCTTCGGTATGGTGCGCGCTCTGAACGGCACCTTATTCTTCAGTTCGCTCGCGAGTGTGACCGTGATTCTTCGTGAACTTGGAGTGTCGATCATGGTGTTACCGATCGCACCTATCTTCAGAGGGTCGATTCGGCCTTCTGCCCCGACTTGCTTCGCTACGTCCTCGTCGATCAAGGAAACGGTTGATCCATCATCGAGAAGTGCGAATGTGGACACTTCTCCCGCCGGTCCAATCACTCTGACCGGTACCATCTTGAGGTAAGCGTGACTTGAAGTCGTTCTTGAGCTGGCCACTGTTTCCTTCGACTCCACGTTGTTCGACTGCTCCTGAGTAACGGGTTTTTCGACACCCTCTGCAGCGGGCTTCTTGTTATAATGAAGAAGCTGATGGTGCGTAGCTGTACACCCCTTTACGTCACACTTCTTCGTCTTGCATGTGTGACCAGGACGACGTGTGCGCAGGCAACGGAAACACAGGCTGAACTTCTTAGCGAGCTCCCATCTCTTGTCGCTGGATCCCTCCTTGAACTTCTTGCACTCGAGAGTGTGATGTCCGTCTTTCTCACAGATGCGGCATTTCTTATCCGATTTGTCCACAGCCGTGTGGGTCCTCTGGGTGACACGCTTGCTCGAGGTTGCCTCAGTAGGGCCGATGTTCTCAGGCGGAGCGAACGCACTGCAGAAACGAGCTTGCTCTGTGATGAACTCGCTGAAGAGTGTGAGGTCTGGCAGCGACTGGTGTTTCTCTGTGTACGTTCTGTACCACTGTACACGTAGGGAGTTCGGTAGCTTCTCGGTCAGCAACCGCATCAGCTCAGCATTGATCAGGTAGTGATCTTTCTTCAGCGCGCGCAGAGTGACCACACCGCTTCTGACTCTGCTTGCAAAGTTGCAAATGTCCTTGGGTGCTTCGCCGCAGCGCGGCAATCCTCGCAGTCTGTCTGTTTCTGCTTGAGCTATTGAATCTGGACGGCCGAACTGCAGCTCTAATTCCCTCATGATGTCATCTGGCTTTGCATGTCCGATGAGTTCTGAGCTCACTGTCTCTAGTGCTCGTCCCCGCAGGCTTCTTCTAAGCCTTGCTGTGTTTTCAACATCGTTGAAATATCTTCGAGTTGTCTCGTAGATGGCACGAAATGAAAGCCATTCTGTATGGGCCCCATTGAAGTTCGGTAAGGTCATGATGACCTTCGACGCCGAGGGGTGGTTCGGTGTCCACTGTTCTGTTTTCCTGTCGGCTAGCGACGCTATAGCGGACGTCAGCTCCGTTATGAAAGGACGGAGTGAGTCTTCCCCTTTGGCTTCTGTTCCCTTTGGTGGGATTCGATTGTTCACTTCATTCACTGTAGGATGCGACAACGGTACTTGCTTATCGAGATCCACTATAGTTTCGAAGTCCACAGGGGGGGGCGGTGCCTCATGGCCTATATTACTATTGTCCCCCTCGGCGGCGTTGGCTCTCTTCTCCGGCTCAGGCTTCGGCGCCTCTTCAAGCCAGGAGCGCACGTACTCATCGTTCGAGTCTCTGTCATCCATATAGCCGTCGGAATCTTCTTCCTCGGCTCTTTGAAGTGCTAATTGAGCAAGTTCCAACTTAATCTTCAGTAAGTCTTCACGTGCTCTTGAAATTTTCTTATTTGGCCGCGTCGTCCTATCTGTAGTCGACTGCGGCCTGCTATGTTCGGTACGGGCGTCACCCCGGGTAGTCATCGGTAAGTTTCGGCTGTACGTCTCATCTAGTGTTTCCCTTCTGTCTGCAGGCTTCAATGTTCTAACTGAAGATTGCAACGTTCTATCTGATTGTTTCAACGTTCTATCTGAAGATTGCAACGTTCTATCTGATTGTTTCAACGTTCTATCTGAAGATTGCAACGTTCTATCTGAAGATCCCTCTCTTCTGGTTCCCTTCTTAACTGTAGATGGCTGTTCCATCTCTTCGGACCGTGCTCGTGCAGGTAAGTCTTCACTTCTCCGCGAAACAAGGGGGCGCTGCTGTGGCGGGTCGGTCCCTTCAGTGGTGGAGGGTGAACGCGGCGATTGCTCGTAGCAGATGGCCGGAATACCGTGTCTTCTGCTCACCTCCACTGTCCATGCTTTAGGGGCCCTGCCTTGTGATCTTGTTACCGGCATGTTGACTTCGGTATGCGGGTCTCGAATCTTCTATCTTCGAAGGTCAGTATTCAATCTTCAAATTGAATTCAGTATCTTCAAAGTTCAATCTTGAATCTTCAAGGCGGATCTCGACCGAATAAATTCTTCTAAACTGGTGTTCAAATCTTCAAACTGGATTCCAAAAATCCGGATCTTCAAAGTCAAATTTCAAAACCAGTTTCCAAAAAAAACCGGATTCCAAATCCGAATCTTCAAACCGGATCTCAAAACGGATCTTCAACGGAATCTTCAAACCGGATCTCAAACCGGATCTTCAACGGAATCTTCAAACCGGATCTCAAACCGGATCTTCAACGGAATCTTCAAACCGGATCTCAAACCGGATCTTCAACGGAATCTTCAAACCGGATCTCAAACCGGATCTTCAACGGAATCTTCAAACCGGATCTCAAACCGGATCTTCAACGGAATCTTCAAACCGGATTTCAAACCGGATCTTCAACGGAATCTTCAAACTTCAAATCTTCTATGTTGAAAGATAATCCTTCAGGAACAAAGCTTCAGGTCCGGGAACGATCTTCGGGAACGGGGCTCCAGGTCTGGGAACAAATCTTCGGAAATAAGACTTCAGGTTCCGGGAACAAATCTTCGGATATAAGACTTCAGGTTCCGGGAACAAAGCTTCAGGAACGGGAGTAACTCGTCAGTCATAAGTCTTCAGGCTTCTGATAACTTCCTCTTGAATAAGGTTTCAGTCTCTGACGTCACTCTTCCTTCATAAGTCTTCAGCTATCCAGACATGTCCCGGACGGGTCCACATGTATCCCTCCTGAAGAAATCCGGCTCGCAAGGACCAGCAGATGTGCCGGACGGGCGTGATCGCATGGATGCGAAGGGTGTGTAGGGAGGGTGTAAATCTCCCAGTCCACGCGGCGCTGACGTCCTGCACCGATAGATTCCAGATATCTTCAGGGTGGCTACCTTCTTCCGTTCTTCATGTTACCATACCAACGTTTTTGACATTCTGCCCCCTAAGAAACAGTTTCCAGACATTCGTCTAGGAAAGGGGGTGTTTTTTGACTATTTACTGAAGGGGTTACTTTACCTGATTAATAACACAAGTTTTTTATAATTCTTCAGGAAGCAATTTCGGAACACTACTTTGACTATATCTATATATTTAAGTTAATTAAAGATTTAAATAAGAATCTTGCCGATGACTACAAATTACTCGAAATTACATGTTTACTATCGTACTATGAATCTTTACCGTAACGAGGACCGCTAATTACTTCCTGTTTTAAAGTTTTATTTGTTCTAAGTTCTATTATAGTTTTGTCGGAAATAAGCATATAACACGTTAATTTATTAAAGTACATATGGCATGTTACATATCCCTGAATTCCCCACAAAATTCCCCATCTCCTGAGATATCCATATTTACTATATCTTTCTATACTGAAAGAATATTTCGAGAAAAACCGAAAAAATCTGAAAAATGTTACTAAACTTTATTTTGTAAGTTGTTTTTCTCGAAAACTAGTGAAGCTATGCGAAATCTAATTATAGATATCTCAGGCTGGTCTATAGACCTACAACAATCTGATATTTAAAACCTTACATCTATAGTATTCAGGGCGTGACGCGCCCTGAAAGAGGGTTAACAAAAAACATAAATCTTAAATATCGCTTAACTAAAGCAACACGACATACAAACTCAATTAAGTGGGCTTTATATTAAATTTACGATATTAAAAGTTAGGTCCAGGGCTAGGTCTCGGTACTAGGTTACCTGGACGCACTATAAAACTATAATCACGGCTATATAGCCCACTCAAATGAGGTTTGCAGAGGTGGTACTTACGGTTTTTTCTATACTAGGCACTTATTCACCACTGTTATTGGTTTAACTATCACTCTTATCACTATGAATTTAAGTTAATGTCAAAAACAAACTAAAACACTATGTAGTGACGCATCGTCGCGAACAATTTTCCTTAGAAATTTCCTTAAGTAGTTTTCTACTAGGGTACAAGTAGCGGTTATGTTTGACATCAAACATTTGTTCTAAACCAGTCACATTAAAGGGGGTGGAGCCTAATGGTCAAGCGTAAGCTCGATTTCTCTCGACAAGTTTAAACCTGCGCCCGATTCCTTCGAGAAGCTTCACTTGGATCGTGGGAAAACCGGTCACGTGTCGATTCTTCGTGGAATATTACCAATGTTTACGTCTTTGCTTTAATTTTACTGCGCATAACAGATTTGGTTGTTTGTTAATAGCAGATTAGGTACTGTAGGTATATGCAGGTAGGTACTTATGTATTTTGGCTTAATTCTAATTGGGTTTTGCCTTTAATCATGTACCTTTGAAGATAATTCAAATTCTAATTATGTGATTGGCTTAGCATTACATTTGATCTGTAGGTATTCATGGACTTAAGAGTATGGGAAATCAAAACCAGCCCTACGTTTAGGTATGCAACAATAATTTACTTATATCTACCTAATTATCAAATCATTTTTATTTTTAATAATCAACCTTATTTTCTATGGTGACTTGACGTCGCCAACAATGATGATATAAACATTCATACATAAATTCAGCTCTATGCGAATTAATTTTCATTAAAAAAATTACCCCTATTGTTTGTGCTAACTTGACCGGATTATTATCCGTGAGGTTCGGTATAAATAAGAATGAATGCCGAGAGTTTTTCAAACTCACGCGAAACACTATAATTTATACATAACTCTTATCTCTTTATTATTATGTGAGGTAAGAGTTACATTCCTATGATTTACGTCATTCTTTAATCGTGAATGCGCTGCTTCAGTAAATAAAACCGAGGACACAAACCAGCGACTCCATTCACGTCATGTCGAAGGTGCGACAGTGTCAGACTTACAATGGACTTATTCAGGGTAAGGCATCAGTCGTCTTTCAACGGAGTTTTCTGTTGAAACCGGTTTTCTTGCATCAATCATTTACTATATATTGAAGAAGGAAGTGAATCACATGAAAATTAACGAACTATGATAATATATGTGACTCGGAGGAATGAATAACGTTTCGCTGAAAATGACTGACGAAGGCATCCACATTCGTTTTACTTGTCTGCCTTTAAATCAAGAGTAAACAGGCATCTTCTGGGCATGGTCGTTCCATCATAGAAATGATCCATCCCTTTCGATCAGGCGTGGTCGAGGGCGAGAACATTTTTTTATTCAGCAATAAAAAAAAACAATTAATGTATTGTGTGAAAGATGTGAATTCACCATCTTTCAATTCACCATCTTTACGGTTGTAAAAGTGTGAATTCACATATTTACCTGATAGGTATATAAAGAGAGAGATGCGAGATGTGAAGAGGAAGACACCGAGACGACCCCGAATACCTAAATTAGCATAGGGCCAGGAGATTTAAAAAGTAACTTGTCAAGTACCTACCAGTGTATGTGTGTGTGTGTGTGTGTGTGTGTGTATTTACTATAAATGCCCTAGGACATAATATAGTAACCTCATTGGTGATGTTCTTCAGAAAGATCTGAGGGGCAATTCTCGTAATTTTAAGAACGTTCACAGTCTGAACTCAGTGTCAATCTGTCAAAAATACCTCGATTTTTCATACATTTTTGACATTTGCTTGTCGCTGAGATGAGACTGCGACTAGATTTTGAACGTTTTTATTTACGAGAATTGGCCTTCAGGTCCGTAGTACCTATCTACCTATTCACGTATGAACGTAAACGAGATTAAAGGTGAAGAATCGTAGCGGGTGCTGTTCTGTAGTTTCCTTACCCCCATAGGGGAACAACGTAACCACAACGCAACTGAAAAAAGTTGCAGCGACACTATTCACACGTAACCACTGCTTGCTCACATTTTATTATCACTGGGATATGCTGTGGTTGTTGTACGAATGAATGGGCTCTCATAGCAAGAAGCTTGTAAAGGTACAGTCAGCGTCAATAATATCGGGACGAACAGACTGTTCAAAATGATCTCAGCAACTAAGAAAATTTAACTTTATCTCAAGTGGGTAAAATTCTTGTTAGAATGAGAGTTGTCGTGTACTGTTTTCATTCTGAAACATTCCTTGTGTCACTGAGTTAATACTTAATTTTCGTTGTTGTTAAGATCATTTTGAACAGTCTGTTCGTCCCGATATTATTGACTCTGACTGTACATCCTACCTACGTGAGTAATCTCAAACTTTAGCTTGCTTAACTTTGTTATGTTAAGATTTAACAACCGGAGCGACGTCGCAACTCTAGCGGACCTTACAACTTATAATAGAATTTTGTGATCACCAGCCTAGTGGCAGAAAGAGTGAAAGTATAACTTTAACCGCTAAAGTCTTTTAGACTAGAGTGTAATTAATTATTAAGGACTCTGTTCTTCTTACTAATAATAGGAAGAAATAATTTACAAAATGGTAAAACGGGACCCTATTACTAAGACTCCGCCGTCCGTCTGTCACCAGGCTGTATCTCATGAACCGTGTTAGTTAGACAGTTGAAATTTTTACAGATGATGTATTTCTGTTGCCGCTATAACAACAAATACTAAAAAACAGAATAAAATAAATATTTAAGGGTTTTTGCCGTTTTTATAGATAATGGTAAGGAACCCTACGTGCGCGAGTCCGACTCGCACTTGGCCGGTTTTGTTATTTTTAATGTAAGTTCACTTTTTAGGCAGTCGGGTTTTTTGATTTTGTGAATATTTTTATATTTCACAGTTTTTAGTTAATATGATTATTTTTGACGTTAATGAGACCTATTTATGAAACCCTTTATTTTGATACCCCACTCAACAGGTTTTGGGTTTTTTTTTAAGACACAATATGGTGCCAAAAATCGGGCATATTTTTTTTCAATTTCGATATACCCAGTGTTACTCTCACAATTAAGACGAATCTAACGGCACCTCTCAAGCTGAAGTTAGAATTAGCCGTTTAGGCTACAGAGCGTGCCGAAGAAATATACACTCGAAAATTATAACCCTCCTTCTGGCGCACTCGGGTAAAAATCAATATAATAAATCGATTGAAGAAAAACCGTATACATTTCTACATTTTGAGGTTCGTTTAGTAGGTAAACGACGTCTTTGTTTACCTTGGTTCCTTTGGCATACGGTCTTCGGATCATTCCCGGGTCGGGCAGAATGTTATTCGGGTTTTCTATTTGGAATATCTCAATAGCAGACCAGAGTCCCGGATTTGTGCCCAGTTGCACAAACAACACACACACACACACACATGGGACTCAAACGTAACTGGCGAAATGTGGGTGTATGATAGGTATATATATCTGACCAACCCTCAGGATAACAAAGCGTCATGCCATGTAGGTTCGTAAAGCTTAAATAATAAAATGATAGTGCAGTCTAGTTCAGGCTTTGCATGATCCTACTTGAAAAAACTTGAAACAACTTTTGTATGGAAAGAAGCAAAGTTTAAGCGATACAACACTATCCGATGATCCGATGCAACGAGGAAAGATAAGCTGCTTAGGTACTCTTTTATTAACTTTTTATATCTTTCGCAGCAAACAAAGTAGATCCAACCAAAGGAAGTTTTATCTCAGTACATTTTAATCTGGGATATCTTGAATATCTGGGAGCAGTTTAAGTGCTGACTATTAAGTATAAAGAAGATGTGTATATATACATATAAAGTGTTGGGGGGCTTGTGGCTAAGTAATAAAAGCCGCATGGGTTGATCGATCAGGTTAAGCTAAGCTTACCGCGGCTGGCCCGTGGATGCGTGACCAAAGTCAAAGTCAGAGTCAAATAATTGGTTTGAAATAGGCACACGAATGTCAAAATTTACAAAAATATTGAAATGAGTTTAGTTGACCCTTCCAAAATGTAGTTTCCATTCAAGTTTCCATCTTTACATACCAAGACCCTTCCGTGCTTCGGAAAGCACGCTAAGCCGGCTGTGTATCTTGGATCTTTCACAGTCCTGACATGTTGTCAGAAGCCCGAAAGTTTGACGACCAGTCTTAATAAGAGGTATCGTATTACCCAGTAACTGGGTCGTGGAGGTCAGATAGGCAGTCGCTCCATGTCAAATACTGGTATTAAGCTGCATCAGGTTTGACTGGAAGCCGATCCCAACATAGTTGGGAAAAGGTTGGGCAGATGATCATGATTTACTAGTGGTTGCGCAGTGGGCGTCTATAACGTGGAACTTAAACATAGCTTGGCGAAATGTGGGTGTACTAGAGGTACAGACGCCAGCAAATCGAGCTACCCCAATCTGTAAAATTTTCACAATTGAACATGAACCTTATGACTATGTAATAAAAGTTGAAAATCTATCAAAGAAATTTGACAGATTGGGGTAGCTGGTTAGGCCATTCGAGAAATTTACAAATGAGCAATATCGAACTTCCAATTACCATCCAGGTAAAAGACGTGGCCATCTTCTTTAAAATCCCAAAAGTATTCAGTACTTACTTGTATCTCCTTATTGTAACTCAATTTCCCGCTTACCTTGTTACGGGATCCCGGACAATGGCGGATAATTCGGTAGGCTCAGTTTTAATAAGTGTTTGAACGGTTGCGTAATCGCCTTTCAATGGTAAGGGCGTGGGCGACTGTGAGCGGATTAGACCGTACATTAATTAAACTTGAGGTTGTGGACATGGGATATTCTATTTTAGGATCATGTAACCACAATGAAGTCTTGTGTGAAATTAAGGTTTATTTTGAAAGAGGTTTCTTTGAAGTCGGATTATTATAATCCCCACAATGGAACGGTGGATGGAAAGGTACTTTTACCCACTTTACATTGGGAGGCATTAGGCATGGTGTTAGAGATTACTCAGCACTGTTATCGGACGCCAATATTAGACAAACGTTGACAAAATTGAGATGTGTGATGTGATTTTCGAATCATTTGAACCGCGGTGCAACTACTGTCACCAAACTCATCCAGTATTTAAAATATTATTGACGTGTAAGAGTTTTTGTATAAACTTTATACAAATACTTTTACAGGTTTATACCTTAAACTTACTATTATAAATACACATAATTTATACCTTGCTCTCACCTAAGCGGTTACATTAAATGGAAAATCCTCGTTTGGCACCAAATATTTCATAAACATCTTTATTTTAACGCTAAAATTTAAACCAAAATGCTATAGGATAGTTGTATTTTCGTAAATCGATCAAATTCACGTCACGCGTACGTGCCTCTGGATATTAGCCCACGTTGGGACGGACGTAAAAATATCGCGCACTTGATTTTGAACTCTCAGCGCCTGATCAAAAGTTAAAAATTCAATAGTGTGCTTCTTCGATGCACTGGGATGCACTCTGTTAGATTTTTTTTTTATTGAATAAAACCCGCTTGCAGCTCGCTCAAACTTGCACCACACCAATAAGTATAAAAACTTTTTCCAAAAAAAAAACAACCGACTTCCAAAAAAACACTACAAAGTGAAAAATAACTTCAATTTCGGAAGTCGGTGTCTTTGGAGCTGTATTTGAATTTTTTGTCACCGCCTTCCGAAATTGAAGTTATTTTTCACTTTGTAGTGTTTTTTTGGAAGTCGGTTGTTTTTTTTTTGGAAAAAGTTTTTATTTTTCACTTTTTAGTGGTTCACATGTGCTTACCCCTTCACAGCATACCGGCGTGATGTTATGTTATGAACTGGTGTAAGCAATAGACAGACATGAGATTTCAGCAATCCCAGTCCATTTGCTATCATTTATTGAGGAGTTCCGTTGCCTATCTCCAAAGTTCTTCATCAGATCTTCACCAAATTGAAATGGGACCACTCCGAGAAAGTACTCTTCCAAAAAATAGCTAAATCGCTTCGTGTGCCTATAAAATTTGAAGAGTTCTCTCTATTTCTCCAGGTTCCCATCATCAGATCCTGACTTGATGATCATGGGACCACCTGGAAAGTATACCCTTTCAAACAAAAAAAACAAAATCCAAATCGGTCCAGCCATCTTCGAGTAATCGGGGAACATACATAAAAAAAAATAAAAAAAAAAAAAAAAAAAAAAAAAAAAAAAGGTTCCGACGAATTGATAACCTCCTCCTTTTTGAAGTCGGTTAAAAATTGGATTCAAACTTAATTAGTCGTATAATAATATTAATTGAGCAATGAACGAACTTGGGATTAATTATTTGGCGCTCACGAAAATTCAGCCCAGCGTTTTGTGATTGTTTTAGTGGAAAGCACCTTGGGCTGGAATCATTACATGAAATAACATAGATTAGTTCTACCTACACGAATTACTATACGGGTGTCAGTGACATCGACGTGACAACCTGTTACCATGGTTTCAGTATATGATTCTGAACACGTGTTGAAAATTTTTCGTCGGTTATTAAAACAAAATTCTCTCTGCCATACATTTTAACCGCGTAGGTATTGCACTTTTCTATGAAACAGCAGATCGAATCATGTGCTGATTTCACGGTTCAGTTTGCGCGTCGATGCCACCTGTATTGTTAAATATATTTATATTTCGGTCTATCTACTCTGAAATTTTTTGCCAGTTTCCGCATTGTGTTAAGAGATATTTTTACATTTTCTCTTAACAAGAACATGCTTCGCTAACGAAGCAATACGTTCATAAAACAGACGCGATCCGTTCTGAAGAGACTCGACCCTTTAAAAACTGCGACAGGATTCGTTCAGAATTATGACGTTTTAGCCTTTGGAAATTAGATGTGTTTACTTTATCATATTTTGAAATAAATTGGCTTCAGTTATTTTTGTGTTCTTATTCTCAGGTCCTATAACAGTAATAACAATCTTTTAAGTTCCACCAAGTTTTCTGTCTTCTCGCGTTTACACCAAGGCACGAAACATGTAAGTATTTAACATGTCGTCTACTGTTATCGTTAACAACTGAAACCAATACATACATACACTTCTCGTCGCGTCTTCTTCCCATTGGGGTAAGCATAAACTACAGAACGCCACCTGTTATGAACCTAAAATGATGAAACTTGTAGAAAACTGGTCAAAAATATCAAAAAAGGTAAACAAAGTTCTTAACAAGATATGTCTCAAAGTACGTCAATACATGTAGGATACACGTTTTAAACACGACATATTTATTAAGTGGGTCTTTTGCATGACTTAGTCACTTAAAAATTGTATTACAAGTGTGTATTGGGTTTAAATGCGGAATTATAGCTCACAAAAAACTGCCCTAAAGAATGATCACAGTCAAAAAACAAAAAAACTAACTTGACCACCTGAATCTCTTCACTTTTTACTTAAACCGTTTTCAACATGAAAGTTTGATATTATAATCTAACTGACTTGTGGCTATCCAGTTTGAAGTCAGGCGCTCTTAAAAGGCACAGCATTGAATGAAACCAGTTAAACGTGGGTTTACTTAGGGATTTCCATGACGTTTGCAGCATTATTTCAGTTGGCTGCTAGAATGCGAGGTAGACATAGTCAAAACCACACAGTAAGTCAACTCCGTAGTCCTTTTGAGCTTGTAATTATGCCACCGAATTATCTCACCAGAACGTAGTACCAGGATACAGTAGCCTATGTGTTAATCTAGGTTATAAACTATCTGTATGCCAAATTTCATCCAAATCTGTTCCGCCGTTTTTGCGTGATTGAGTAACAAACATAAAAACCTACACGGTTGTCATATTAAATAGGATAATAATAACTTATCCTTACGTTGACGTCGAGATGTGGCTTGCGTACGGTTGTCTCGCGTCACCAGTCCTGACTCTCTGTATATTTTGGCTGCTGAGAACAATACTTCAAACGTAGTTTTATTAAATGTGGCTGTTATTGTAGTATATTGTGGTGAACGAAGCCGAGGGCTGAAGCTAGTTAACAGTAAAAAGATCAAACACATATGACCATGAACTTAGCAGTATGGAAAGACAAGCTTATACAATAAGTCTGGAACAATATACATAACTAAGCGGTGCCCCAACCATAGTTGTACCATCAGGTTTTGATTATGATGACATGATATGACATGACGAACAATTCAGTTCAATTCAGTCCTGTATTTGAAGACTTCATGGTTGACTTTTTCTTTTTGTCTTTTAAAGGTTCGCCTTTGCCTAACCCTTCGGGGATTACGTGATGTTATGTTAAGTGTTATGGTAGACTTTCTGTATTAGCGTGTACTGTGATAATCGTCGAAGTTTTAAAAGTTGGCAAACGATGTAAAGTGGAGTATTCGCGCATGGCTGGCCTCTTGAAATGGCTTAACTTAATACCAACGCTAAGCACTACTTCGCAGTAACTTATAAATATAGTAACTTAATCATTCATACTGGGCTTGAAGAAAAACACTCTATGTAATACGGAAAATATTATACTATGCAGTTTAGAAAAGTACTACTTACAGTGAGATTTTGTTTAGAAAGTAAGTAAAGAAATGAATATTATGCAGGAATATTGAGCTTTTTGCTAGTCTAACTTACAGCTTGTTAAAGGCAGAGGTTGATGCTTTATTAAGTGTTAACTTAAGTGTTCGTATTGTTGTAATTGCGATAATTGTCTTTATTTATATGAAGCTATCTCGCTATGAACATTGCAGGCGCCTTATTGTTTTAAAATATTGACCAAATAATCATGTGAAGTGTCTTAAAGATCGACATACATAACTCACGCCTTCTTAAAGATCTACATACATAACTAACGCCTTCTTGAAGATCAACATACATAACTCACGCCTTCTTGCCATCGGAGTTGGCAAAAACTGTAGTTTCTGTAGAACGCCACCTGTTCCGATCCTTATTACATTCGTTTTGCCTCTTTTACGTTCATACATCTGGTCTTACACGCATGGGGTTGCCAGTACTACGTACCCGATCTTTCAGAAGAATATACCAATGAGGTCACTCTATGTCCTCTAACTGAGGACTGACTGAAAGTGAGGACTTTGGGCACGCCACGATTGCGGCGGTAAGTCCCCTCTTTGAGGAGTGTTTACCTTCCGCCTGACGCAGGTCCTCAACGGACTCGGCTGTTTTGGGAGGTTCCTGTTTAATCCCAAAAGGCGGGAGGGAAACGCCCGGGTGTTTCCACTGCGAAGATCGCCCTGAGGATACGGTGGAGGTCTGCCCGGCTTGGGTAGAGCACCGCTGTGTTCTCGTGGAGGCGATCAGCGGTGGCGATCTCTCGCGTCCGGCCGTGGTTCAGGTCATGGTAGGGAGCGAGAGTGCATGGGTAGCCGTCACCTCCTTCCCCGTCTACGAAGCAGTAACGCTCGCGAAGAGGGAGGCGGCGCACGTGAGCGAGAGGCAGTATATATGCGCCCTCACGGCCTTAGTCGCCTTAGGAGACACCCTGGGAGTCGGAAATCCCAGACTAACCGCAACTAACAGACTAATTTATTTGATGATTTCCCACCCTAAAAAAAAAGCAATGAGGACTAATGCCCGTTTTGAAATGAATCGTTGGAAACAATGTTTTGCAACGATTACGCAACAAAGTGTTAACAACATAATTATGATATTAGGTCTTGCGAGATGTACTTTTATTTGCCATGAATACGTCACATTAACATGTTTTCAGCAGTTGCTGCCAGCAAAATTGTTTGCCGCACCAAAAAAACAGATATGATACGCAACTTTTCTTTGCAACTATAGTTTGTACAAACACTTTTACAAGTATTTTTTTTTAAGTACGTTATGTCGGTATTCTGACCTGACTGACAACTCTGAGAAAACACTCATTTAAAGTCCAGACATTGGTTTGGTCAGATCTGAATAGAATAAGATATATTACTCTTTATTATGTACATATACTTTACAAATTACAGATAGGTACTTTGGAAATTTTACATAGGGCGGTCTTATCGCTAGCGATCTTTTAAAGACAACCTTTTAATGGATTTAAAGAAGTAAGGAGAGACGGTACTGCATTTAGTTTGTGGTGTAACATTTTAGATTTACAATAAATATACACTTACATTAACATACAATAATAATCAAGAAATAAGACATGAGTTGATTTGATCAACTGTACACAATCCCTTTGATATTTAGGTATTAACTGAACTATCGATAATTCGACCAAATATTTAGTCCTCTCGTGTCATGTGGATATAATAGCAGTTTCGTCGATAATAGTCAATTGTTTGCGAAAGCTATTCAGTTTTCAGTGAGTTCAGTCAATAGCCTTTGTTACAACCTTTGACAAAAACATTCACGCGTGAATACAATACAATATTATCTCTGCGTGGTTCGCGTGTCCGAATAATGATATAGGTACCAGTGGCGACGGATCTATAGAAGCCGATTCCCAGCGGAATACCTTTTAGAAATCCCACCTCTCACCGATCCACCATTCATTATCTCAAAATACAAAAACTTTTTATATGTTTTATATGTTTCAAGTCTTACTGAAAAGACGCATGTGTGCAAAGTAAAGCAAATCTTCCGTACGAAAATTGGAGGTAACTCGCGTTTCTTTAGCATTTATTTTTAAATGAACACAATCACGACCGACGACGAGACGAAAGTGACTGACACTGAAGTGACACTGTTGTGACAGCTAACAGTTCTCTTTCTATGATTTATTGTTTACTGTCATTGTTTTTAAGCACAGAGTAACTAAATCGGCGAGTCGCCATGTTAAAAGTCGATAAAAATAATTGATAAATATCAATTCACTATCACAATAGTTTACATTTAATTGAATTACCTGTATTTTTCCCGAATCATACGGATTTTTCTCTTTTCTTTGAGTTACTGTACATAGACCTGGCCCATTTTGAAACATCTCCTTTTACTGTAACTAAATCCTAAAACGTTTGAATCCGTAAAGTTTACGCCAATATAACAGTGTGAGCTACGCCGTAGCTGCCGTAGCAAAGTGCGAGCTACGCCGTAGCACAAATAAACCAGGTTTTATAAGTATGAGGACATGTTTTAAGATTATAATTTATTTACGCATGTGCTATTAATTATTCACTTTCAGCTCCATGTGTGAGTATGAATAAAAATGCGCAATTCCGTTGGGGAAAGTTACAATTTTTTTTTACTTATTTGTTGCATAAATTATGAATCCGCGACCCCGTACTCGGACGTGTTGATACGATTCCCGAAAAGAAGTCACTTTTAATAAAGAGGCTAAAACGAAAAGAGGTCTCTTTTCGGTATTTTGACACGTAATACCTAGGTCAAATTCATTTCTATTTCCTAAATCTGGTACTTATCAGCCCTAGCAGTTAATATTGAAGGACATCAGCCCTTCTTTCTTGAATGGATACAAAAATGAATAACGGAAACAACCAAGAATAATATAAGCAACAGGGATTTTCATCCAATAACTGAACATTTCGATCATCAATCCGTAAAAGCCACTTCTTGTACAAATGTAATTTAGAAACTTGCTGCACGTAATCACGTTACATTGACCTCATCACAGGCGGAGTGTTCCAGATCTATTTATTAGATCGTTTTCACACTATTTTCATGAAAAGGAGAGAAACAGAAGGTTCACACAAGTTACTTTCATGTGAACTAGCTGTTGCCCGCGACTTCATCGACGATCCAGGATGAAAAGTAGCTTATGTCCTTACCCAAGTTATGGTCTATCTGTGTGCCAAATCCTTTCTGCTGTTTTAGCGTGAAAGCGTAACAAACAAATAAAGCTACTTTCGTATTTCTATTCTATTCTATTTTTATTTAATGGCAATTAAAGCCGATGTCGACTATTCTGCCAATGTCTAAAGTGAATTGGAAAAGCAAGTGTGCATGATAAAATTCCGAAAAAGAAAAAAAAAACTCTGGAGACACAAGTGAAATTCTTCGATTGATACAGTTGAACACAATGTAGATCTTGATTGATTAGTATGGGACTGAACTTTTGCATTTATAATATTAGTTAGGAATTATGATTTTAGACAAGCAGCCTAATTGCGTAACTTACTAACAATGGCAGTGACTTTCATGTTGACAATTCAACAATATTCATTGCGTTATTTACGTTGTCAGCAGACGATTTTTTTTTTACATATGAAGCAATGGATTAGGTATTTCCTTCAAAACTTGGATTGTGACTGAAAGTAGTTTACCCAATTAGGGTGTAAAATGTCCTGAACCAGAAGCGTTAGCTGTCAAACCAGTTTACAATAACGCCTATCAGCAGCATTGATATGTTTAATCTCACTTTTTCTATATTTAAGTCACTAAAATCGATCTGCCTATCGTTTTCCTAACTATATTGAGATCGGCTTCCCGTCAATTCAATTCAATTCAATTAATTTCAATTCAATTAATTTAAATTCAATTAATTTTAATTCAATTCAATTTATTGATTAACAATTTACATTGTGTTTTAAATACTACTACATAATAAAATAAAAATAAACACTCATAAAACACTTAACACACTGGCGATTTAAAGATTAAAAACATAAGTCACATGCAATAATATTATTCGATGTCAACTCATCAAAATTAAAAACAGTAAATCGTTTAAAAATTAAATCCCAATAAAATAGTTTGATGTCAACAAAAATAAATAAAAGGAATAACAATACAGCTGTCATATAAAAAATAATCTCCTTAAACATATGTACCATTAAAAAATAATAAAAGTCTAACCCGATGCAGCTGAATATCAGTATTTATATGGAGCGACTGCCTATCTGTCCTCCACAACACAGTAACTGGTTTGTCTGACTTTCGGGCTTCTAACGACCCGTAACTACTGTTAAAGATCCACGAATGACAGCAGGGACTAATACCTTAACTTGCGTTTCGAGGCACGGAGGGGTCTTGGTACGTAAAGATGGTCACAAATCCACGGACCAACTGTAGCAAGCGTAGCTTAATCTGATCGATTGACTTAGCCACAAAGCCCTTTTGGCTACATTTAAGTATGGAGTCTATTTAAATAAAGTTACACCCCTAGTGGACCTTCTATTAAGCTTAGTTATTAGAGTATCCTCGGGATCGTACGCTACAAGAGTACGCGCGTATTGGAACAGAGTGCAGAACTTTTTGTAACTCCACAACTTTCTTGAATGAATACTTTTATCCTCCAGGATCTGTAGTTATTTTTAATGCTTCGGAGGTGTTAAGTTTAATTTTGTATGAGCAAAATAGTAGTACCGTACAGTCACGATTATAAAAACACTCTTAAAGTGGATCTCTATTTCATGAGAAATAGAGAAAAAATAATTTAGAGGGTTGTATTCATAATTTTGATGATTATAATTCTGTGTACCCTTAGGTTGTTAAGTAGACACATTGAGTCTGATAACAATAGAAAAGTAATTGTGTTAATCACTTGTCACTTAAAGGTTTTATCTATATTAATTACGGTCACGGAACATATTTTAAACAACATACAACCTAGGCACTGCCATGCAAAAAACCGGACAAGTGCGAGTCGGACTCGCCCACCGAGGGTTCCGTACAAATTCTCCGGTGGGAGGGTGGTCGCGAACCAGGTGGCCGTTAGCTCTACCACCGCAAAGGAAGAATTGGCCAGGCATCAAGTTATTGGGTGTGACTGTCCAGTCTAGAGTAGACTTGAGTATACCGTTTTAATTACAATCTTGACAGACAGACAGACGAACGGACGGACGGACAACAAAGTGATCCAATAAGGGTTCCGTGTTTTACGGAACCTTAAACATGGGAGAAAATTTTAATTTCGCCGTTGACTCGAAGGACAGTTGGCCGGTGAAGCAGACCATTGCTGGAGTTGAGACCGCGTATCGGCGGAACGAATGAATGTTTAAAAGGTAATTTTCGTAACATAATGTCTCCTGAGCGCATAAAAAGTAGGAATTTTCTGTCACATAACGCTTTTCCAAAGCCACTTTGACAAATTAAATAACGGTTTGAACATTATAGCAACACCAATCCACCTTCAGGCTGCGTCACGAAAAATTTTATATTTCACAACAAAAGATTTAAAAAATGTCGGGTAAACAGTCCTACAGTAATTTACATGAACAAAGTAAGGGTTTGGGTAATTACTGCGGCTTTACTTATTAGCATTTTTTACTCTTTTGTTATCTTTTTTTTTTGTTTTTTTATTACTGAATAGGCCCGCTCTTGACCTCGATCACGCCTCATGGAAAGCGATTGATGAGGTCTATGATGGACCGAGCGTGCCCAGAAGACGCCTGTTCACTCTTGTTTTGAAGGTAGACGGGTTAAATGTGGAAGGGAAGACAAACGCTGGCAGAGAGTTTCACACTTTCGCTGTACGCATAATAAATGTGAAGGAGAAGCGCGACGACTGGTCGGGATATCAACCAAGTGCGGATGGTACCCTGCAGTGCGGTCTCTTCACGGTGGTGTGGGCATAGGGTTAGGGTTACTTCTATGGACATGTCTTAATTCGTGAGCAGATTAAATGAAGACGTAGACTGCGTCGTTGGTCTAGTGATCCCAAGTGCTACTGTTGAGCACGAGGTCCTTGGTTTGATTGCCAAGTCGGGCAGTGATTTGGTTTTTTCTATCAGGAATTTCTCAGTTGCAGCCCGGTATCTGGATAATTATGTGCACATACAATAGGCGTATACCGTAGTGCAACAGGCGAAATGTGAGCACACTTATGGATACACCTCTGCCCAACCTTTCAGGAATTACAGGCGTGATGTTATGTTCTGTTATGTTAAACAATCTGTTATGTTGTACAATATCTTAATAATAAATCCTTTGTGAGAGACTGTTATCTGCACTAGGTTAATATTTATGTATGTTCGGGCATAAGTCCGTCATATATAGATGGATTTGAAAAATTCTTTTTTTGTTCGAAAGGGGTTTATCCCGAAATGGTCCCATTTAAATTTCATATAGATCTGATGATGAGTTTCGGAGACAAACAACAGAACTCTTCAAAAAATGACAGCAAATCAACCGCGATTGCTGATATCGCATAAATATGCATTGTTTTGACCCCAAGGATGATGAAATTTCGAATTGGTGTGGGGTACGTACTGTAAATAAAAAGTGAAAAATAACTTTAATTTCGGAAGGCGGTGACAAAAAATTAAAATACATATCCAAAGTCACCGACGACTTTCGAAATTACAAATGTAAAAGTGATTCCGATATTCTATTTACAGAATAAACAATTTCATTTCGCAGTTACTTTCTATCGTTTTTCAGATTGATATACACACAAAATAATTTTCTTGGTCGAAAAAATCGAAACTGTGCATGCGTAAATATTAATCCTAGCTCCCATAAAAAAACTGGCCAGTGAAGGGTTCCGTCTTCACTGTGCGTGGTCCAACACACACTTAGCCGGTTTTTTATTTATTTATTTACAATTTCCACTAAAATTTGTTTTTACAGGTGGGAACCCAATACAACAATGTAGTCACAATTCCACCAACAAAAACATTACAAGAAATTTGTATTTTTTTGTATGTTTAAATAAGATGCTAAGGGTTTTTAAATGATCATAATTTGAACAATCAACAACCTAACAACTTTCAGTCTAGCCTAAGACAATGACACACCATTTCCACAAACCCCTAAATCAAAATTGAAATGGCCAATCCAACGACAAAATAGCAAACAGAACATGAATTTGGCACAAAAACTGCAATGACATAGCAATGAGTCTTATTAAGCGTGCCCATTGGCAACCCTGTGCCGCCATGTTTGTGCCAAAGCCGTTTCCGTTTCCGTTCCAATTTTAAAAAGGTTCAGCATTTTTCCGAGTGTTTAAAATTGGAATGACCAGTTATGGCCGCTATGAGTTACTGACTTATTGATAATTCGTTGTCCTTGGGCTTGCGATGTCTCCATTGTTGTATTTTTTGGCGAACATAGCGTGGGTGTTTGTTTTAGTATTTCTGATCGGCCAATGGTAGGTCTCACTGGTGTATCATACCGAATTATCCATTTATATGAGTAAGTAGGTACTGTAAAGGTTGTTTACTAAAGACAACCTTATGTTGTACAGGCTGGCGATAAAATAAATTCGAACTGTCAAGCTAATTTAGAAGGAGAATGCCATAACTACAGTAGAGTTTTAGATTGGGCTGACAAGCCGAAGGAAGAAGAATAATAAAAAAATAAGAAAAAAATAAATAAAAATAATAATAATGATAATTATTCCAAGATCATTCATTCTACGTATTAAACACATCAAAAGTGTTTTATTGTTTTTTCCTGGTAAAGGGAGACCATAAGGCCTCTATCTATAGTACCTAGTACCTACAAAAGTACATATTATTACCCAACCAGGAGGTGGGTGTCTGCCTATCAATTATTACCTATAATAAAACAGGAGATTCTCTGAAAGTGGCCATAATTCTTGCAAACTGCGTTAGAAATGAGAATTTGAGAAAGTTGGATAATTTGCCAAATTTACGTATTTCAGAGTTTTTTATTATACGCTTAATGCCTTATAAAGGTCAAAGTCAAAGTCAAAGTATTTTTATTTGTAATACAAAGGTAAAAAAAGGTGTGGTATATCATTTCCATGACTAGAATCAGCTCCAATTACAGTTTAGCTATCATTAACCATGGAAAAACAAAAGACAACCCTTAGAAAAGGAAAAGCTTCTATTAGTACAGCAACAAATGCGACATAAAATAAGGCTATCCCGTTAGTGTGAAAGAGACACCATTAATTCTCCATTAGCCACAGTTCAGTTAAGGGTGTTGTACCATCAAACACTACACTACAGCCCAGTGAAGCACTCTTCCGTATTAAACCGGATCCATCAAAACTGAACCCTAACATTTATCACGAAGCTTCGAATTCCTTTGGCGATTTCTAGTCTGAATTTTATAGACCTCTGTGGCTACGAGGAATTTGTCAATCAAAAATAAACTGTATGTGGTAGAAGTAGAGTTGTGATTGAAATGGTGTGTGTTTGCTTGGACAATGTTTAATGAGGTGTGTGAGAACAAATTCTGCTTGCAAAATTGGCGATGAGTGAGCCGAGATTATAGTGATTCGGGATGGTGAAATCTTTATGCTGAATTTAGTTAGTAATAGTTTGTTGATAAATAGTTAGTGATTGTTTTACTGAAAGGCAAAAGCTTGTTCTCAATTTCTCAGAAGACATGAATATTTACTTTGCAAAGTATAGTATTGTTTTAGTGATTGTTAATGTGGAGACTATTATGTGGCTCTTTCCTCAAAATACCATTCCAGACGCCAATCTACATGATCTTCACATAATCTGACCAAGATTATGACTGAACTTTAAAACAGACTGACTGAAAAAACAAGGCCGAAACAAATTCAGAGGAGTTTTTCTTGGCCTTCTCAGAGTAGTCAGATAGGAAACGCCGACCTCATCTAGTTTTTCAAATATGATTGACGTGTTTGTACAAAACTACTTACAGAACTAAAATCATTTATCATTTGACATTTAGAAAAAGCTTTTGCAGTTGATTTCACAATTAATTACGTGGAAAATCCCAAAAGTGTATTTTAATAAGTAAATTCATGGTCAGTGGGTAGTTTTAGGTCATTGTTACGTCCCATGTTAGTTCTCGAAGATAATCTTGACATACCACTTTGATCTACTTAAGTAATATCATAATTATTTAACGTTGGTCGATTACACGATAAAGCTTTTTTCATTTTGGACATTCAATTGATGCAGTTACAAAGAAAACTTGCCTGGAAAGAAGCATATTCATTACTGTTGGTGATTATTAAAATACATAACAAATAATTCACACTTCTGTTGGCAAAGTCGGTCTTGAAATGTCAAACATAAAGTGCAATATGCAAGTGTTCACATAACAAAACGCAGGTGCGATTAAACTAAAAGCTACCGCTAGTACGTAGTTCAGATGTAGCTGTAGGTACACACATCAAAAAAAGTTTGTGATCACTAGCTTAAGCTGATATAATTTTTTAAATTGAACTTTATCGAGAAAAATTCTTTGTTGTGTGTTTTCTTTATATAGAAATACCCTGTTTGAAATTAAAATTGACTAAATCAGATTTCTGAATGAGCGTAAGCTAGGACTGAAAGCCTTTTTATATGGAAAAACAATTGAACTGTTTTATTGTTTTGTATTCTAAATCTATATTTTTAAATAAAGAATCTAAAAAGAAGAAGAAATCATAATATAATCTACCGTTACAAAAAAGATTTCGATTTTTCAAAGTGATCGCAAACTTTTTTTGATGTGTGTACGTGAACAAGTACTAAAGCAAATGAATGTAACTGGACAAAGGAAGAGGAATGTTCATTTATATCTGTCAACACAGTAATCTTAGTAGTAGCAGCTCTTTGTGAAGGAGCTCCTCTAGGCAAGAATTAGCGAAGGACTATTACGAATATGTAGTAAAAC
The DNA here is from genome assembly GCA_947359405.1 of Antitype chi. Classification (NCBI taxonomy): domain Eukaryota; kingdom Metazoa; phylum Arthropoda; class Insecta; order Lepidoptera; family Noctuidae; genus Antitype; species Antitype chi. The sequence goes on from OX375823.1 coordinate 2,994,131, forward strand.
CAGAAATTATTTGACTATGAAACATGATTTTTTTCTCATCACTGAAAGTTGTGATCGTATGCCAATTTGCTTTAAGGGGATCACCTTGGTCAAACCCCAAAAATACCGTATGTTTATTGAAATTTGTTGATGAATCCTTTCGTGCGTTTTCCATACAAAAAATATATGTTATAGTTAAGGTCGTTACAAATGAATTGTATTGATTAAAATTTTAATAAACTCTCCCAAATTGTAGGAAAAAATTCTAGTAAAAAGGTCCTTTTTGAACCTAAATTGCAATTTGTCTCTGTAACGGCTGAATAGTTCGGCATGAATTTTATACCAAAAAATACGTAATGACGTACTTAACAATTTGTATTGAATACTTTTTCGCATTTCTTTTAAAATTTTAAAATAATAAATAAAAACCCGAAAATTCGCGTGAAGCATACTCAGAACGCGACGCGTCAGTGTCTCGATGACTCTTGCGACGGGTGGACTATACGTGCGTTATTTTTTGCAAATTAAATCCTAAACTTCACGTTTTGAATATTTTCTGAATTAAATAATACAATTATACATATTTCGTAAAATAAAAATAGAAATTAAGTTTGTAAATATATATAAAGCAATCTTTAGTTTCGTTTTGTGTTTTGAACTCATCATAGAATAAGTTTGAATTTGTCTAAATAAAAGAATAAATGTAAAGTGAAGCGTGGCCGAACTATTGATAAGTACCTAGGTACTTACCAATAGTTTAGGAGAGCTTAGTAGATACACTATTATTTCTATGGTGTTATTTTTTTATAGTTTTTAACTATCTTTAGAATTTCGTTTGATGGAGGATGGAGACCTCGGTGACTGATGATATCACCTACCTGATGGTGGTCTCCGAAGGTGGGTGTAGGATCTCATTGACGGCATTACGTAGATCCGTCGTGTTTGGACTCATTTGAAAGAGCTCATGGAGACCCTGGTGACTGATGACGTCACCTACCTGGTGGTGGACTCCGAAGATGGGTATAGGATCTCATTGACGGCACTACGTAGAACCGTCGTGTTTGAACTCATTTGAAAGAGCTCATGGAGACCTTGGTGACTGATATGTCACCTACCTGGTGGTGGACTCCGAAGGTGGGTATGGGATCTCATTGACGGCACTACGTAGATCCGTCGTGTTTGGACTCATTTGAAAGAGCTCATGGAGACCTTGGTGACTGATATGTCACCTACCTGGTGGTGGACTCCGAGGGTGGGTATAGGATCTCATTGACGGCACTACGTAGAACCGTCGTGTTTGGACTCATTTGAAAGAGCTCATGGAGACCTTGGTGACTGATATGTCACCTACCTGGTGGTGGACTCCGAAGGTGGGTATGGGATCTCATTGACGGCACTACGTAGATCCGTCGTGTTTGGACTCATTTGAAAGAGCTCATGGAGACCTTGGTGACTGATATGTCACCTACCTGGTGGTGGACTCCGAGGGTGGGTATAGGATCTCATTGACGGCACTACGTAGAACCGTCGTGTTTGGACTCATTTGAAAGAGCTCATGGAGACCTTGGTGACTGATATGTCACCTACCTGGTGGTGGACTCCGAAGGTGGGTATGGGATCTCATTGACGGCACTACGTAGATCCGTCGTGTTTGGACTCATTTGAAAGAGCTCATGGAGACCTTGGTGACTGATATGTCACCTACCTGGTGGTGGACTCCGAAGGTGGGTATGGGATCTCATTGACGGCACTACGTAGATCCGTCGTGTTTGGACTCATTTGAAAGAGCTCATGGAGACCTTGGTGACTGATATGTCACCTACCTGGTGGTGGACTCCGAGGGTGGGTATAGGATCTCATTGACGGCACTACGTAGAACCGTCGTGTTTGGACTCATTTGAAAGAGCTCATGGAGACCTTGGTGACTGATATGTCACCTACCTGGTGGTGGACTCCGAAGGTGGGTATGGGATCTCATTGACGGCACTACGTAGATCCGTCGTGTTTGGACTCATTTGAAAGAGCTCATGGAGACCTTGGTGACTGATATGTCACCTACCTGGTGGTGGACTCCGAAGGTGGGTATGGGATCTCATTGACGGCACTACGTAGATCCGTCGTGTTTGGACTCATTTGAAAGAGCTCATGGAGACCTTGGTGACTGATATGTCAACTACCTGGTGGTGGACTCCGAAGGTGGGTATAGGATCTCATTGACGGCACTACGTCGAACCGTCGTGTTTGGACTCATTTGAAAGAGCTCATGGAGACCCTGGTGACTGATAATGTCACCTACCCGGTGGCGCGAATCCGCTTGCGCGAAAGACACATGCGCGTATCCACAGGCGCGATCGGACAGTTGCGCGAAAAAGTTGCGGAAATTAAATTTCTTTACATCATCACGCCTGTATTCTATGAAAGAGTTGGGCAGGAATGTAGCAGACTAGAAATAACCAGTCCATTTAGACGTCAGTAGTGACTGTCTTAGTTTTTTACAGCACATTTTTTTTCTTTTTTTATTAGGTAGGTACCTACCTATATTTTCGAAATTTTCATCATGGGTGTCGTTTTCGGGGTTTTTGGGGCATCAAAAGCCGATGGTGTGGTCAAAATGAAAATCCAAGATGGCGGAAAACAATTTTTTCGAACTTTCCATCATGGGTGTCGTTTTCAGGGTTTTTGGGGGATCTAAAGCCGATGGTGGAGCCAATATGAAAATCCAAGATGGCGGTCAGGATTTTTTTTTAATTTTTATCATGGGTGTCATTTTCAGGGTTTTTGGGGGATCTACAGCCGGTGGTGGGGTCAAAATGAAAATCCAAGATGGCGGGAAACAATTTTTTTGAATTTTCCATCATGGGTGTCGTTTTCGGGGTTTTTGGGGGATCTAAAGCCGGTGGTGGGATCAAAACTGAAATCCAAGATGGCGGCCAAGAAAATTAAAAAAAATCCAACATGGATGTCGTTTTTCATGATGGAACATTCGAAAATTTTCTTGCCAGTCATCTTGAACTTTCATTTTGACTAAGGATGGGCCGAATATTCGTTTTATATTCGGTATTCGGCATATTCAGCAGGTTTCTCGAATATTTGTATTCGGCCGAATATTCGGCTAAATCACCGAATGTTCGGTATAGTGGTACTCAAAGTTTTGTGAAAAGTGAATCTTCTCAAAAGTGAAGTGAAAACTTCTTTAGGTGCGTTGAGCACTTTTTGGGTGAGCAAAAATCATGGAACTCGCGTCATCGTCACCGAACGCTTGAGCACACGGATGAGTCGCGCGTTGATGTCTTTTGGAAAAGTCCCTTTCTTTCATTAGAAAAAAAAATATTGTTCAAGTTTGTTACTGTTTTGAGCCGTGTATGATTGAGTATGAGTCGAGTGTTAAAAGTGTTATTTTTATGAGGTTAAGTAATTTACAGTGCAGGTTTAGGTTTTTGTTGACACTAAAGCTTTATTTTCAATAACAGTTAAACAAGATGGATATTAAAAAGCAAATATTAGTATGCACAGCTATTTTGGGATTAAGCTACAGTGAATTCTTTTTAATAAAATAATATATTAAAACCAGGTCTTTATTGTAAGAAATTAAGCAAGTTTTTTGTTTGTTTTTTCAATATTTATCGTAAGAAAGAGTTGCATGAATTATCAACATTACAGTAGGTTATGAATCATAGTTATAGTTTCTTTTTTCTTAGTGCAGCCAAAATTATTTATTGAAAATAAACAGAAAAAACATTTCATTTCAGAGATCCATCAATTACCCATAAACAGACGAAACTACTCAATTATATTAGTGGCAGTAAGACAAATATGATATCTTTATGAGACCAAATCCAATATTATATTGTAGGAACATAACCTTAAGAAATCACATTTTATTAACTTTTAATTTAAGTTACTAGAAGGTGAATTTTCTATAAACTAATAGGAATCTAATAATTTAAGTCTTGAACAAATCACTAAGTTGTATGAAAGTAGAATATTTAATAAAAAAGAAAACACACACTATTATTTAGTTACATAATTATTGTCAGAAAAGTGTAATTCAATATTTAAAATTCACAAGAGGCAAGCTGTGGTGCAAAAAATCAATCTGCTCAGCTTTATTTGGCAACAGTTTGTTCCGTTTTTCCGCTCATAAACTTTGCAGGTTTCGGAAAACAAACGTTCACTGTAAATCGAGCTTCCTGGAGCTGAAAGAAATATTTTTGCCAAGCTGCTCATCAGAGGAAATCTGAATCCATCCAAAATAAGTACATATACTCGATCTCCTTCTTCCGCTCATATTTAGGTACACAACAATTAAACCAAGCAAAAAAACCTAATGAAGTAAGTAGACTTTTCAAATAAAAATAACCTTAATAAATGTACGTGGCGAAGTTTTACTCCTTACTAGATGACGCAATAACAACATCGGATACAGCAGGGGTAGCAGGCGGAAGGGTCCGGCGCCAATCCATACGCTTTGCGTACACAAGTTCAGACCTGTATTGTTTATGTAAGGGAATCAAAAATGCCGAATATTCGGTTCGGTAAAAGATTTACCAAACATTCGGCCGAATGTTCATATTCGGTGAAATCCATGTTCAGTCCATCCCTAATTTTGACTTTACCATCGGCGTTAGCACCCTCAAAAACCCTGATAACGCCACCCATGGTGGAAAATTCGAAAATTTTCCTGGCCGCCATCTTGGATTTTCATTTGGACCCCACCGTCGGCTTTCGATGCCCCAAAAACCCTGAAACCGACATCCATGATGAAAAATTCGAAAATTTTCCTGGCCGCCATCTTGGATTTTCATTTGGACCCCACTATCGGCTTTAGATGCCCCAAAAACCCTGACAATGACACCCATGATGGAAAATTTGAACATTTTCTTGTCCGCCATCTTGGATTTTCATTTTGACCCCGCCATCGGCTTTAGATGCCCCAAGAACCCTGAAAACGACACCCATGATGGAAAATTCGAAAATTTTCCTGGCCGCCATCTTGGATTTTCATTTTGACCCCACTATCGGTTTTAGATGCCCCAAGAACCCTGAAAACGACACCCATGATGGAAAATTCGAAAAATTTCCTGGCCGCCATCTTGGATTTTCATTTTGACCCTACCATCGGCTTTAGATGCCCCAAGAACCCTGAAAACGACACCCATGATGGAAAATTTGAACATTTTCTTGGCCGCCATCTTGGATTTTCATTTTGACCCCGCCATCGGCTTTAGATGCCCCAAGAACCCTGAAAACGACACCCATGATGGAAAATTCGAAAATTTTCCTGGCCGCCATCTTGGATTTTCATTTGGACCCCACCGTCGGCTTTGGATGTCCCAAAAACCCTGACAATGACACCCATGATGAAAAATTCGAAAAATTTCCTGGTCGCCATCTTGGATTTTCATTTTGACCCTACCATCGGCTTTAGATGCCCCAAGAACCCTGAAAACGACACCCATGATGGAAAATTCGAAAATTTTCCTGGCCGCCATCTTGGATTTTCATTTGGACCCCACCGTCGGCTTTGGATGCCCCAAAAACCCTGACAATGACACCCATGATGGAAAATTCGAAAATTTTCTTGGCCGCCACCTTGGATTTTCATTTTGACCCCACTATCGGTTTTAGATGCCCCAAGAACCCTGAAAACGACACCCATGATGGAAAATTCGAAAAATTTCCTGGCCGCCATCTTGGATTTTCATTTTGACCCTACCATCGGCTTTAGATGCCCCAAAAACCCTGACAATGACACCCATGATGGAAAATTCGAAAATTTTCTTGGCCGCCATCTTGGATTTTCATTTTGACCACACCATCGGCTTTTGATGCCCCAAAAACTCTGAAAACGACACCCATAATGAAAATTTCGAAAATTTTGGTAGGTACCTACCTACCTAATAGAGAAAGAAAAAAAATGTGCTGTAAAAAAACTACGACGATCACTACTGACGTCTAATTGGACTGTTGATTTCTAGTCTGCTACATCCCTGCCCAACCCTTTGATAGAATACAGGCGTGATGATGTGAAGAAATTTAATTTTCGCAAGTTTTTCGCGCAACTATCTTTCGTGCAAGTGTCCTGATGCCAAACTTTTGCATCCGCGGCATCGTCGAAATACATCAGACATCCAACTTTATTACTAAATAATGGAAAATATACGGTCAAATTAAATTAGCTGGCAGATACCCATCACGTATGTGAAGTTTTGCCAGCAAATTTAATCTGATCTTGTTTACCTATAAGGTGTAAATCTGCTATCGGATGATATTTATTATTGTGATTACTGAGAACCGATAGGCACTTACCTGGTCATCATCAGACCTTCAGAATGTGTCATGTAGTAGCACCCGTGCTCAATCAGATAAATGTTGAAAGGTAGGTCTTCCTAACTATTTCCTTTACTGAGAACCGATAAACACTTACCTGGTCATCATCAGACCTTCAGAATGTATCATGTAGTAGCACCCCTGCTCAATCAGATAAATGTTGAAAGCTAGGTCATCCTAACTATTTCTGTTACTGAGAACCGATAAACACTTACCTGGTCATCATCAGACCTTCAGAATGTATCATGTAGTAGCACCCGTGCTCAATCAGATAAGTGTTGAAAGCTAGGTCATCCTAACTATTTCTGTTACTGAGAACCGATAAACACTTACCTGGTCATCATCATACCTTCAGAATGTATCATGTAGTAGCACCCCTGCTCAATCAGATAAATGTTGAAAGCTAGGTCATCCTAACTATTTCTGTTACTGAGAACCGATAAACACTTACCTGGTCATCATCAGACCTTCAGAATGTATCATGTAGTAGCACCCGTGCTCAATCAGATAAGTGTTGAAAGCTAGGTCATCCTAACTATTTCTGTTACTGAGAACCGATAAACACTTACCTGGTCATCATCAGACCTTCAGAATGTATCATGTAGTAGCACCCCTGCTCAATCAGATAAATGTTGAAAGCTAGGTCATCCTAACTATTTCTGTTACTGAGAACCGACAAACACTTACCTGGTCATCATCAGACCTTCAGAATGTATCATGTAGTAGCACCCGTGCTCAATCAGATAAATGTTGAAAGCTGGGTCATCCTAACTATTTCCGTTACTTAGAACCGATAAGCACTTGCCTGGTCATCATCATACCTTCAGAATGTATCATGTAATAATAACCGTCTTCAATAAAATCACTGATGAAATCTAGCATCATTAATTTATAAATTTCAAAATAAATTTTGTTGAAAGTACTCGTACAAATATTATGGCTCTCAGAGAGCGAATCAAAATAGGCAAAAACAATGACAACTCTGCGACACATCTGTGTTCTTGCTTAATCTTTAGTTCGTTTTATTGCAGTACGTTCATATCCCCGTAGCAGGCGCAGGCATCAAATCATCGAGGTCATTGAGCAGGGTAATAGCCTTAAAGCTTATGATCGCTCGCTACTGTCAGAATGTATGGTTTAGGTGGCATATATGTGACCAGCTAATAATGATAATTTCCCATCCTCAAAAAAAAAAAAAAAACAGCTGTTCTCAAGTGTTGCGCTAACCAACGAACGCATTTCATAGCAATTATGAACGAAATATTTATTTATTTATCTAAGTTAATAGAGGACTTACAGTTAATAAAAACAGACAAAAAAGGAAACTATAGTCACCAGAAAACCAATTACAAATCCTCACGTATAGACGCATTATAATAATAGTTTATGGTGTGAGCACAAAAACAAAGATAAAATAAACACACATAACGCCTTAATAAATAGAGAAGTAATATAAATAACCTACCGCTACTTGAAAAATTTAAGGCTTAAGCACTTTCTGGCCGAATTCACAATAATTGTGAATGGATCAAAATTATATTCCTTGCAGATATCGTTGTATATGGTAGATATTCAATTAATTTTTTTTTGCTATGATATTACCCAAAAATATAGCCAAATAGCTGGTGACGACACCAATGAACAAAGTGATCTTGTAATTGTTTAGGTAGGTACACAATTTTCATTTTAACATCTTAATAATGGTAAGGCTTTAAAAGGGAATGCGCGAATTGCCAAACGGAATTACTTTAAGTCGATGTGATGGCCCAACTGGCGCAGACGAAAGTGAATTAAAAATATGATGAGCTTTAAGATATTTTATATGCAATAAAATTACAAGACTAATCTGAATCAGCTTTTGTCTAGCTAAAGTCTGTACTTTAGCTAGACAAAAGCTGATTCAGATTAGTCTTGTAATTTTATTGCCTGCGGCAGCCTGTGGTACTGTTACCGCAGGCTTTATTTGGAATATTAATTAACATGACTTTACGCCTGTACTCCCCGATGGGTGAGGCAGAGGTACAGTTCACTCATATTTCGCCAGTTATGTTGAAGTCTTATGTTATGTTCAGTGACCCACTGATGTGTACCTACCATAATGCGTTCCATTTTGTTTTTTTTTATATTATATTTTGTGTGAACTTGTAATGTACTTAATTCTTATTAAAATTCCGAATGTAATTAATTTTTTTTATGTAACTGTTGTATAAGGGCGGGACGTAGATGATCACAATTAACTATTTAAGAGCTGTATTATGTACCTACCTATGATCCACAATAAAGACATTGAATTGAATTGAATTGTAATAAGGGGGATAGGGGGCGAGCCTATTGCCATCAACCGGGCATTAATCTGAATGTATGCCCATTCTTCTATCAAAAATTTCTAAGTAGCAGAAGAATCCAATAAATGCTTGATTTTCGGGAATCGAACTCGTGATCGAAATCGACCTCGGCCTCGGTAGTAGCGGTTGTGACCACTAGACCAACGAGGCTTTTGAAACTCGCAAAATAACTATGAAAATTGACTAGGTCTGCAATTTTTTCACCGATAACGCTAACGTCACCAGAGGTCACCGCCGTCAGAACAGAGGGGTAATTGGGTAGCACAATACCAGCAGGAATGGATTTCACGTTGACAGTTCAACAAAATTCATTGTGTTATTTACGTTGTTGAACAGAAAAATTGTTCGTACATATGAAGCAATGGATTGGCAATAATAAAAAAAATATAAACATAAAAAAATCAAAAATAAAATAATTTACTTCACTTTAATTTCTGTTTTGTTTTGCTGACATTATTTAATTTGTATTAATAGTTTAATTTATGTAGGTACCTAATAATTCGCACGCCGTAAGGTAGACTGTAGCCGATCTCATTTATTTATGTAAAACATCTTATACCTGTACCTATATTCATAGCAAATAAAGTTCTGATTCTGATTCTGGATATCCTTCAAAATGATTCAGTTTCTGATGAATAGTGTATTACAAAATTAGGGTGCTCGTGACGTAGGACTGTAACTACACGTAGAGCCCGAAGATACCTCAAAGCCGGATTGCTAAAACTTTCCATACAAACCAACAGTGTCACCGTTTACTCTTCACGAAAGACATGTAGACACTGATGGCTTTGAATTGCATATCGTTCCAAAAATCGCACACATACCTACGCATCAAACTGACGTCACGCGAAATCCAGCATTGTCAACACCCGTCTGGTCGGAGGATCCTCCCTTTTCTATGGAGGATGAGTGAACTTTATACCCTGTTCCTCATGTCACTATAAAAGCAAGCGCTCAACGCACTTTTACATCCACGAACTTTATGAGTAGGTACTACCGTCTCTAGATGCTGCAGTTGTGGCAATTCCGTTTTCTGTTTTAGGTACTGCATAATCTCTATAAGAATACACAACACAACAAAGTTTTGGTTGGTTTAATATAACGGAGCGAAACTCAGCTCGAAAATAAGCGCAGTCATTTGTTTCTTGGGTTTAGACACTGCAGTATACTTATATATTTTAACCTAGTATACTTATATATTTTAACCTGCTTTAGGTGTTGTGGGTTCACGTTCATATATAGCCGGCAAAAAGTGGACGCAGCGTTTGACTTATAAAGTGGGTTTTGAAAGTATAAATAAAATAAATAATTTATAGTTTAGCAGGCAACAGTATCTCTTAATGTGTGCATAGATAAGTTTGTAACAATCCACACGTTCGCCTACTTGTAAGATTAGCCAGCAGAGGACTGGATATTTCTTAGCTGCCACGGTTTAAAAAAAAATCTGAATTGTTATTTTATTTTCGTTTTATTTACGGACGCTTTTAATGTGCACGTCTTTTCACATCGTTCTCACATTGATAATTTCAATATATTTCGGCTGAACGTTGACTTTTTCAAAAGTGCATACTGCTTATTGTACTCTATATATATTCTTTTCTATCGTGCTTGTTAGTGATCATACGATTTCTAAAAAGATATCCCCTTTTTTCCCGTGAGAACCTGTAATTGGCTTTATGTTTCATATACAATTGTTATCCATCTATTGCTGTTGGTGCTCCTATGAATGATGTTACCAACTTTTTTGTAACAATAATATGATTTAAAAGACTTTCCATGGAGCTTCTTGCCCGTTCTTCCCCATAGGTACCTACTACGCTTTGAAATGGGCAACTAGCTTCATTTTTCTAACTCACGGACCTTGACAATTCAAAAGTGCCTGTAATTGGTTTATTTGAAATTAATACTTTGAGTTTGAGATAGTTTATTTACTTAGCGTTATTAAGTCATTAAAACAAGCACATTATTTTTAATTTCAAGATTTGCATTATATTGTTAGTCGAGAACAACTACCGACAAACTGTTATGCACACTTTATGTATGTGGTTGTTAATATTACAGATTTTGAATTTATAAAAAAGGCATTTTTCGGGGTATATAGGCATGGTGATATGTTGTGAGCAACTGGTAATGTTGGAGAATAAGTAGAATTCATATTTCAAAATATTATATTTCAATTTCGCCTTCAGGCGGTAAGTTGACTTTGCTGCAGTATGTAAAGTCAGGTAATTAATTGTTAAGCAAATTGATTAGGTATCAACTTAAATTGTCCATTACATCCAAATTACAACTGTTATTCTTCGACAGTTAGCATTATATGTAATAGCTGTAGGTAACACGGCAATTTGATGTAGGGTGTCAATTTGCTTGTTATATACAATATTTCCTCGTTGTATTTGTATTCTGGCAATGACCGAACCCACAAAAATCAAGTATGTGTTAATTTATTTAGTATGAACGCAGCGGAGTCAAGGTTGTGTGGCTATTCATTAATTATTTTCACATTACGGTGACCACAATTTATGTACAAGACGTAAAAGATTGATACATTATGCGTTACTTCAATGGCCGTATCCGATAAGTAGACATCTCAATATGGTCGGGGAATTAAAGAAAAGGCTCCTTATGACACCGTGGACTGCTCAATATGGTCGATAGATACTGAATAAAAAACAAAATGGCATTATAAGCGTCTGTGAAATTACTGCTGATAAATTTGATATTTTAGCGATAATCTCTGGAACTATAAGTCGAATACTGAAAATTCGTTTTGCATTAGATAGCCCAATTCTTAAGGTTAATTAAAATCACGCTTCGACCCTTATGATTCGGGCATGCATGCATTCCGGCATGTTTGCGGAAGCACATACGGATAGCTTTCATGCCGTTATGCGAAAGAAAGCAGCATCCTTACTACAACGTCTACGTAACAGTCGGAATGGCATCCTGAAAATGATTGTTGCGAGACCAGACTGCCTCATCCAGAGGCACCTGGTGGAGGTGGCTTTAGGTTTACTACGGTAAAGAAACGCAGAGTTATCTACTAACATAGCTGCTAGGCACAATATCTGTATCGTCTGAAATATTTTTTTTTTACAGGGTAAAAAGCACAAAAAACGCTAACCAAAAACGAAGCAATAGCGCCGGTGACCGATGTAATGTGATGGATGGTACTGGGAAGCAACAATTTTCACGCGGGCTAAACCGTGGGCTAGAAAATAAATTAATGGACAAGCTTTGCAATCAAAATATTGTTTGAAAATTTTGGTTACTCTGTGTCATTATAATCAACCTATATCGTTTCCACTGCTGGGACACAGGCCTCCTCCCTTGGCGAAAGGGAATGGACCGTAATCCACCACGCGGGACCAGTGCGGGTTGGTAGATATCCCATGTCTTCGAATTTTTGGTTCTAGGACACGCCAGTTTCCTCACGATGTTTTCCTTCACCGGTTTGAGAGCAGTGGTGATGAAATAATTTATACAAAGTAAAACGTCTGTCAGGGTTCGAACCTAGGACCAACAACAACTCTGTATTGTTTTTAAGTAATACTAGGAAAGTCCTAATGCAATGCACAATATGTGGTTGACAAAGTAAATCATGGATGTACAGAATTCGGCAATCAATCTCTGCCCTTAAGGGTTTCACATTTGTTCGCACTGAATTAATATCGCTCGGCAATTTCCGCTGTGACTGTAATGACGTACGAGTTTGGCTCGTCCTTTATTAGGTTCGGCTTCTTTTGTTTTGTATTATTGAAAAGAGTCCATGTGTTTTATTTTGAATTATCTGACCCGTAGACAAGCGTTTTGTCGTCGGAAGAGTTGACAAAAATGACGTTTCCGTATAGACTTTTGACAGCTTTTCACCGAGAAATGTAGACAAGCGATTTCTATTCTACAGTAGAGTAGAAATAAAAAGTTTCGTGCTAAGCCTGCTGGCGTTGTTCTGTTGAAATTTGGCGATCGCAGTATGGTGGTAAAATGCATAGAGAACGCTGCTGCCCATTCTCTAGTAAGTCCCTTAGTCGCTTCCTACGACATCCACGGGAAGAAATGGGATGGTGCTATTCTTTACGTCAGGCACCACACGGCATCACAAAAATTGCCAAATCACTCCAGTCCTTCTCAAATGATGCGCTTACTAACGGGTAGCATCCTGTGGTAGCATCACATTTTTATTTAAATAGAACTAGGTTTTGCCGGCGGTTTCGCCCGCGTGGAGGTCAAAAATCTTATCCCAGGGTACGTACTGCCGGGATAAAAAGTATCTTAAGTGTTAATCCAGGTTATAATCTATCTGTGTGACAAATTTCATCCAAATTCGTAAAGCCGTTTTTGTGTGGTTTAGTAACAAATATCTAAACATACAAATAATCACATTTATAATATTAGTCGGAAGTAGGTTTATTAAAACTTAGGTACAATATCTTTTTAAATATTCCTCCCCGTAAGTAGTTTTATTTCATCTTGCTATATTTTTCTCTATCGAAATTTTTATCTTTGCAATCCTATTTCCAAAACTCACCTTACATAATTTGAGCAAGTTTTGAAACATATAATGAAGAAAAAGCATGTCCCGGTTCGTTGGTCACAGTCGTTTCACGAAACTCGAAGATTCAAGCTTGCATGAACATTTGGGGAAATATGCAAAAGAGAATTTGAAAGTTTGTGTTTCTGCTTTAATTATATGAAATGAAATGTTTGTTTATGTAAGTAGATCTTATAAGACACTTTTACACGTCAATATTTTGCTTGTCAATATTAAAAAAAAACTCTTTCGTACAACCCGCACTCCTGGCAGGCATCGGCCCTTGCGGCCGCCACCAGTTGGTGCTGACATCTCTTTGAGGCGCGCGTGGAACACAACGCGCCGTCGACCCGGGCTTGGTCCTTATCGGACAGCGAGCTACCCATTACTCGCCGTCCGCAATCCCGCGCCTACGGTGGCCGGGAATCAGCCTGGGATTCCCGATGCCCAGGGCGTTTTCTACGGCGACTAAGGCCGTGAGGGCATATGCTGCCTCTCCCTCAAATTTATGTGGGACCAACATCGTAGTATTACCCTGTCCAATAAGAAACGAATTATAAAAATCAGACAACTCTGTAAAAAGTTATGCGTGGTCATACATGTTAATAAACCCCCGAAAAAACTGAAAAGCAAAAAATAATAAACTGTTTTTGTTTAACCTTAATAACTAAGTTCTTAAACGAATGTAAGTATACCTAAGTACATATTTTTGTAATTATTTTGATTTTTCAATTAATATTAATAACCATTCCAAAAAATGCGCTCTCCGCGCGACCACTCGCAACAACCGACGTGTGCCTCCCACGTGTGTGTCCGTTTGAGTTGCTGTCTCGCTGACATTAACTTCGTGAACGCTCGGCATTTTCCGGCGAAGGGGCGTGTTGCGCCGTGCCGCCGCCGCGCATAATGAATAGCATGTTCGGCGCCGACTCGATGCGCGGGCGACGCGCGCGCCAATCGCAGCTTGCGGTTGGCAGCAGTATAAACTTGCGTAAACTAATAGAAACATCATTGCCATTCCAACGTGGCAACGCTGCCAGCCTTTTGGGCACTTTTCCCGCTGACAACAGTGCGGACGAATTTTTTGACGCCCAGTGAACTTTACTTTATATACTTGTACATACTGGTGCCGATTCTGTTGTACACCGAACTAAACTAACTAAATTATCACTAAAATTCCTTACTTTTGACTATGAGAATCTTAAAGCTATTCTGCAAAAAATAATCTCTAAACTAAAAAATAATTTTGACATAACTAAAATCGAATTTGACAATCGCGATTCCTGCAGGCTTAGCATGACGCTTTCTATTTCTACTCTACTGTAGAATAGAAATCGCTTGTCTACATTTCTCGGTGAAAAATTGACAACTGTCTACACGGAAACGTCATTTTTGTCTAGTCTTCCGTCGACAAAACGCTTCTCTACGGTTGTCGTGCCAAGCCTGCAGGTGGTGTTTTTTTTTTCTTTTGGCTTCGCAACGTGGTACTTGTGTGCCCTACGCAATGATTTTTTTTAAGAGCTGAATGAAGCGTGCGCAGGGGGGCAGCCTCGACGTTTTTTCTATGGAATTTTTAACTTTTTGTTTGGAAAATAAAAAAAAATATTACCTACATGTTGAGATTATGGGGCTTGCGAGTTTATGAAAGGGGGTCGAAATTATCATCATTTTTGCGATAGGACACACCATTTTCGAGATATAAACAAACGAAAAGAAAAAAAGATCAGTACTGTTTTTGCACCTCAAGTCGAGGTGTTGGTGTGAATTTTAGTTCATGACCACTAGTTTTATTCCACACGTTTTTAATCGCGATTAAAAATAGTCAGATTTAGTTAGAAAAATTAATATAGTCAAAATTTTTAGTGAAAAACGGCAAACTCAGAATAGCAAAATTACCATCTTCACTAAACTAATAATTCAGTGCAATCTTAGTGCTGTCAAACTAAATTAAGTATAGTTAAGTTGTGTCACTTTAGTCAATTTCAGAATGGGAAATCGTCGTTTGACAGGAATAAACTAAATTTTGGTGATTTTTAGTTTAGTTTAGAGAATTTTGTGCCAACAGAATCGGCACCACTGTCTAATTATTTATTTTAAGACTGTAATAACAATGGCGTCGGAATATAAAAATATTATGAAATAAAGAACTTTTACACTAATAGAGCAATACTTACAGTAGATCAACTTGAACTGATTACGATTAGTAAAAGTTTATTTTGTTTTATTATTCTGGTTAGTATTTTTTTGATTATAGATAGAAAACGTTGCGGCAATGAGATTTCTTCATAACATTACGCCTGTATTATTTCAGGGGGTTGTGCAGTGGTGATTAGTACACCCATAATTCGCCAGTTATGTTCAAGTTACATTCAGACTGGAAGTAAATTGTCCAATTAAGGTGATTGTCGTAGCTTTTAAATTGCACCTTTTCTAATTTATTTATTTTCTTACTTATGTCATACAAAACTATGTACCTACTATTTATTATTATTTCATACAAAACTATGCCCTACTACTTAGCGCCGAGAGATGAAAATCGAATAGTAAAACACACTGTTCGATTTTCAACGCGCTGAGATGCACTGTGTTGGATTCTCAATCCTTGGCTCAATACCGAGAGTTGAAAATCTAGATTACTATTTGCGGTTTGCAAATCTATTTACCTACGTGTAATGGATTTGCAAATCGCAAATAGGTGTGTAGAACAATTGAATTGGAACCCTATATCCGTGTAAATAAAGACTCCACGCGCGCAAAAGCTAGAATGGTTATTTTTCTGGCGGAATAAATTTACCAACCGCATCAAGTGCGCAAGACAGTTGAATTTGAAACCTATGTCCTAGAGCATAAAGCCACCACGCGCACAGATGTTATAATGGTTTATTTTATTTACTGTTTTCAAATATCGAAGAGGTAGTTCACTCCCCTGCATTGGGTCAAGTGGTTTTTATAAAGTTGATTTATTGCTAAGCCAACACAAAAAAAAAAGAAAAGTTGATTTCTGTTTTTTAGCTCATCACAACTAAACCATGAAATCAAAAACAAAAGACATTTCTTCAAATTAGGCTGAGAGCACTTTTCGAACGACAAAATTGCATAAGACAATCCTTCAAAACGCCCACCCTTCACCACTTCCTAGTGCTTTAGCTGGGAAGAAGAAGTGGCGGAACAAACTCCCCATGAAACTTGACCAATTGGTAGCCAGGGATTTGGAAAACAACATAGGCTACTATTCTTGTGTGTCCATGGAGTTCCTTGCTCGTTCTTCTCTATATGAACTTACTAAACTGGAATGGGCAACTAGCTTCATTTTTACACGCTTTATATTAGGTCTTTACCTATGAAATTGCCGTTTTGCAGTACTGGCCATTTCAAATCAAAATAATTTTTGTTTGGGTAAGAATTCTAATTTCAAATTAATTTTATTTTAAAAACATGGATTTTTTTTTTCCAAAAGTAGTCATTTGTTTATTGATTAGTGTTACATTTTCATCGCATTTCAATCTTTTTCGTCATCATGGATACGTTAAAAATTCGAGTAAGTAATTATGGAATATGAGTACCGTCGTGGCAGCAACGCGGCACAAGTGGCACGCAACATCAACGACGTTTACGGAGCTAACACTACAAACCAACGCACCACCTGTTATTGGTTTGCTCGCTTCCGTTCTGGAAATTTCGACCTGAAAAATGAACCTCGCGGTCGTCCGAAGACTTTGGTCGACAATGACGAATTAAAGGCGATTGTGGAAGCTGATGATACACAATCTACGGCTGAATTAGCAGCAGCTTTCGACGTTAGCGTCAAAACAATATTGGTCCATTTGCGTCAAATTCGCAAGGTAAAAAAGCTTGACAAATGGGTGCCCCACGAACTCAATGATCGTCAGCGCGAAGTACGCGTCGAGACGTGCCTTGCACTGCTCAACAGACACACAAATGAAGGAATTTTGAACCGCATTGTTACCTGCAATGAAAAATGGATTCTGTTTGATAACCGCAAGCGCTCAGCAAGTTGGTTGGATCCTGGTTCAGCACCTAAACAATGCCCTAAACGAAAACTTACCCCTAGAAAAGTGATGGTCACTGTTTGGTGGTCTAGCGCCGGTGTGATTCATCACAGCTTCTTACCAAACGGGGTGAGCATTACTGCAGATGTGTACTGTGAAGAACTGAACACAATGATGGAGAAGCTGGCACATCTCCAACCAGCATTGGTCAATCGCTCGTCTCCGCTGCTCCTGCACGACAACGCGCGACCTCATACTGCACAGCAGACGGTCTCCAAGTTGCAAGAACTGGGGTTGGAAGCTCTCCGTCATCCGCCCTACTCACCAGACCTTGCGCCTACAGACTACTACTTTTTCCAGAATTTGGATAACTTCTTGGCGGGAAAAAAATTCAATACCCGAGAGGCAGTACAAAATGCCTTTGAAGAATTTGTTGCCTCCCGTCCAGCTGATTTCTTTAAGAAGGGCATCAATAAACTGCCACTGCGATGGCAAAGATGCATTGATTGCATGGGTGATTACTTCGATTAATACAAATAAAAAATACATGAAAAAAATTCGCTTAAATTTTTTCATACAAAACGGCAATTTCATAGGTAAAGACCTATTATTAGCTTCACTTGTATGTATGTTTGTAACTGACTCCTTTAGACGCGATTTTGACCCACTTTAAACGGTCAGATTTCATTGAAACTTTGTAAACTTATCGAGGACCGCTGACAATTCAATAATTAAAAAAAAAATGAGAAAAAAAAAACAAAAACACAAAAACAAAAACTAAAAAATAGAAAATAAAATAGTTTAAAAAAGTGAAAAACACGCTTTAAAAACCAAACTAAAAAAGGAGAAAATAAAAGCGTGGGGTGCTTGACATTAATTGATTATAAAAATACCTCAAAAAGCACCCCACGCTTTTTAATTGAATTAAATTATTTTCTCCTTTTTTAGTTTGGTTTTTAAAGCGTGTTTTTCAATTTTTTTAACTATTATTTATTCTGACTCTTTTAACAGTTCAACAGTGCCTGTAAATGATTAAATTTAAATAAATTCATTGAGCTTAGGTTTCATCCTAAATTTTATAATGAAATACAAAATACACGCGCGAAGTAGCACGCAACAGCTAGTTAATAATCCTATGGTTGGCTGAGTGAAATCGTTGATTGTAAAATGATCCTGATTCCATTGCTAAAATATCTATTAATTTCTTATTAAGAGTTGTACTAAATAGTTTCCAGTAAGAGGGTACCTTCTTACTGGAAACCATTTAGTGCTACTTTACAAAATTATTGCATATGGCCTATAGTGTTCCCACTGCTGGGACTGCCTCCTCTCAGTGAGAGGTAGTGGGCCGTAATCCACCACGCGGGCCCGGTGCGGGTTGGTAGATGTCACATGTCTTCGAATTTTTGGCTCTAAGATATGCCTCTGTCTTCACGATGCCTTCCTTCACCGTTTTCAGAGCAGTGGTTCAAGTCGACCCATAACTTATCACTTTGCCTAGTGGCCAGTGAAACAGTGGTCTGCTCTAAGTCTTGTCGAAACTTGTTGTACAAAAACGAAACGCTTTGAAAGCGAGTGTCACTTGTCTAGGGCCTCAAGTCTATTCTTATGAAACCACGATGTCCAAAAAGCCTACCACGAACATAACACATCCCTTGACATCAGGGGGCCGATTCTACTAATTTGCAACGTTACACGTTAAATTGTGTTTCCACAACAGTTCGATTTCGATCGCCGTTCGATAGTTACATAAAAAGTCATTCTACTATTTTATAAGCAAAATGGAAACTAAACTTAAAACGAATTGCAACTGAACTGTAGCGGGAACACAGCGGGTAACCCGCGTTACCAACATGCCAAAATAATATGTTAATAAAACATATACCACAAAGAAAAAAGTTGAATCTAAAAATGTTACTAAACACGAATATGTGGCACTAAAAATATTTTCTATAATTAAAAGACATAATGATCATAATTTTATCATTAACTTTGTCCTATAGTAAAAGTCACGCTCATGTTCGATTTTGTTAGTAGAATAGGTTTTGACATTGTTTCAATCGATCGTTGGCGTAACTAAAACGTAACCGCAGCTGTGTCGCAGCTGGACCGTTGTTCATTTTAGTAGAATGCGAAAACGCTTAAAAGTGGTGATTCGGTTGCGGTTCTATTGCGTTTTTTTAACAAATTTGTTAGTAGAATCGGCCCCCTGTTCGGTTAGCCAAAATGCGGGCGCTAACCGCCCATACCAAAATGTGACCTCGCTTTGATCTAACCGCAGTCTGGTTTCTAGGTTAGGTATGCTACATACCCATGTATGTACAGTTATGTTTATTGTGTTAACTGGTCCATCGTGTTATGTGGATGACCTCATTGGATTACGTGGTAACCTAATTAAAGAAATAAAAAATAAATCTAAAAAATAAAAAAACCCGACTGCTTAAAAGTGAACTTTAAAGGAGATGGTAACAATAAACTTTTGTTTTAAGCGGTTGACTATTAGTAAACTGGATACTATAAGATATAATCATATTAATTAAAGAACTCCGCAAAACCGTTTTCCAGGGTTTGTCTGTGGGAACAGAACAAACAGTACCTATTATAAATAAGGTTTATTGGAACGGACACTTAATTTTCACTTATTGCACTTATGGAGAAACGAACAATAATATCTTAAATGCATGAAAAGTGAACAAAGGAAATATCTTTACTTATGCTCAAAATCTGATACTCGCTTCTCGTTAATCGTCGGCGGTGGGACAGATGCTTTAGGTAACTACTTGTATTACCTAATTTAATATTGAATTTCTAAATTTGACATAAAATATCGTATTCGAGTTAAGTGTTTAAAATCTGGCATATTCGCATGTTGTACCTACCAAGTATTGTCGCCATAACATGGTAAATATAGCCAAGAGAAACGGCCTTCATGGTCTGAAAATTTATTTAGTTTTTTTTTTTTATAATAATAAATTTCTTGATTGCCATAAAAACAGGTTACAGAAAAATGTGAGACCCTGACGCCAGAGCTAGGTTAAATAAAGTACCTGTATTTCAGAAGCCAGTAGCTTTTCCATTTAAGTTAGATTATAATAATGACTCCATTTCGTATCTGAAATTCTTACTCATATTTTTAAACGACATAAACCAATCTTCATTTAGTTATTAATTATTTTCATAACTTTTTGCAAACGTTAAAAGTTTCGAATACAAAACAGAAAATGTAAGCAAGCCTCCGAAAGTTTAATTCTTAATCTCGGATTAGCCGTTTCTCGGGGCATCTAATTACATTAACGTTAAATAAATGATCGTATTTTGTAATTGTTTTGTGTGTTCATTGTCCGTTTAAATTAAAATTATAGTCAATTCTAAAGACGAGCGTCTTTAGAATATACTTTAATTTGGTTATTTTCAAATTAGCCTTTCTTTATATTTGTTATCTATCGATTATGTACAGATTGATATTATTATTATACTAACATAGGACCTTCTTAGATTTGTCAGCTAACTGGGTTTGAACCCAGTACCCTTATTGCGTATCACATTATCAATCAGAATCTGAAAAAAATTGAAGGATATTGTTGCTTATTGGTTATTGTTGCTTTGCATATATAATCTATACATATAATAAAATTGTAACAGGCCGATGTCTGTACATTAAAGATATTGAAGAAAAAATAGTATGGGGGTCTTTATTAGAGCAACAGAAGCCAAAACAACGGTTTTTAGAATTTTGTCTGTCTGTATGTTTGTTACCGCATCACGCAAAAACCACTGCATGGAATTGAATGCAGTTTTCAATAATGTATTCCGAGAGGTCTAACTTAAAAAATAGGCTATATATTATCAAAAAAAATGATTATCTACTTGATTCTAAAGTCCACGCGTATGAAGTCGCGGGCAAAAGCTAGTATGTTCTAAAAATGTATGTGCTCAACGACGTAAGTAACTGTCAAAATCAAAGCCATTTCAAATCCCAAAATTCGTTTCAGCAGTATTCAAACAGAAAATACATACGTCCCTGGACAAGCCCTATCTTCTAAACTAAAACCGTTGCCCTAATACTAGTCATTATTCATGTAAACCGTAAGCTTAGCCCAACTAAGCAGCAAGCAGGATTGTTTCAAAACTAGTGCATCTACATAATATTCCATTCTAATGTATCTTTATAATCCAGTATCGTAGTTTTAACCCCTCGTTATACTGGTAATCTTATTGTTCCCAACGACACCTGAGCTTCTAGCGATGTTGGTATTCCAGTTATGTATGAAAGGTTAGCCCCGAGCAGCTCGGTTGGTCTCGTGGTCGTCAACGCAACTGGTCGGCGTGGCCCTGGGTTAAATTCCTGGGTCGGGCAGAGTAATTGTTTATTCTATTAGGAATTTCTCACCGTTGATTTCGTGGTCGTCTACGCAACTGGTGAGCGTGATCCTGGATTCGATTCCCTGGTTTTTCCATTAGGATTTTTCCAGTAGCAGCCTCGAGCTTGGAACTTGGTGGTGAACTCTTCTCGATCTTGTCAGAATAACATCTCATCGGACTATAAGAGTAAATCAGCAGCGAGTGCACCTGAGTTCCATCTCTATCTTATCGAGGACCAATGACAATTTCATCATCATAATCATTTCAGCCGAAAGACATCCACTGCTGGTAATAGGGCTCCCTGAATTTGGGGGGGTTTGCCATAATCGGCACGCTTGACAGGCGGATTGGCGATCGCAGTACGGTGGTAAATTGCATAGAGAACGCTGCTGCCCATTCTAAATTTAATATTCAACTAAAAAGTAACCAAGTAAGTGCCATTTAATAGAAGGTACAAATTTAACCCTATTGCCTACCAAATACTTTTAATTTAACGTTTAGATAAGATACAATCGTTTGTTTATTTGTAAGAAAAGCAATGGCACTGAAATTCACGACCTTAACGAGTGTTTACACAATGAAACGAGTTACTGCTGAAGCTTGATGCAGATAAGCTGCTCGTTACAAGCTGCATCGATGCGCAGCTAATTATGTTATGCTGTTCTTATGCAGGGACAGGTTTGAGTAGCTTTTTAAACAGAAACGTGGCTTGTTTGATGTAACAGCCAAACTACTGACTTGATTTTGATGCGATTTGTTACTAGCTATTGCCCGCGACTTTGTCTACGAATCAGGATAAACCTATGTCCTTACCCAATTCATGGTCTATCTGTTTGCTAAATTTCATCTAAATCCGTACAGCCGTTTTAGCGTAACAAACAAACAAAATTGCTTTCGCATTCATAATTTACGATGGATATAATTATGCACCTTAAATCTTATGAAAAGACTTATATATTTTTGTTTTACCCTTAAAAGTATGAAATGCGGTGTTAAAGTTTGTGGGATTTTACTTCTAGGTAAACCAATGTACCGATTTACTTATAATTCGATTCGATTTACTTCTATTTACTAGGTAATTAGGTATACATATAAATATGTAGGACCCCTTAGGCAATATAACCATTTTTTAAATCAATCCTAAAGGGATGCCATCGGCGCTCGTGAGGGAGAGGCAGTATATGAGCCCTCACGGCCCTAGTCGCCGCAGGAGACGCCCTGGATGTCGGGAATCCCAGGCTGATTCCCAGCCAACGCAGGCGCGGGCTTGCGGACAGCGAGTAATGGGTAGATCCCTGTCCGGTAAGGACCAAGCCCGGGTCGATGGCGCATTGTGTTCCACGCGTGCCTCAAAGAGATGTCAGCATCAACTGGTGGGGTCCGTAAGGGCCGATGCTTTCCAGGGGTGCGGGTTATTCTAAAGAGATACCGTGGCCCGTGTACACAGGCAACAGAAGGAACGAGTAGGTTTTAGTCATTAAAAGTCTGACACGTCCTCCTGCTCCACCCAGAGCGGGAGAAGTTATATAAAAAAAATGCCATGAGGTGTTAAGATTTTCGGAATTTCAGGGTTAACCACTGAACCAATTTTGATTTTATTTGTTATGGATATAATCACGTGGCTTATTCATTCCCTGAAGCGATAAACCCAAAAACTTTAACACCACGTGGTGTAAAATTTCTCTATTTCCGGAACTTTGTTGACGTGTTCACGTCAATAAAGTCGCTTGAATAGTGAGATTGTCCAACATGGCGTTTATTTCGTTTGATTAGGGGTAGATATTTTATTATTTAAACCGAATTTCGCGAAAAAAGGGGATTATTAATATACATTTTATGACAATACCGTGAATATAAAATGTAATATGAAAGAGGCCGTTAAAATATCGCTGGGGTTTTTATTTTAGGAGTTTTTTTTTTGAAGGGATATCTTTATTGTTATTAATATCAACACAAACGCATAAAGAAAAGTACTTAATAATTAAAACTACTACTATGTTTAGTTTTTATTGAAGTTCAACGAAAAAACTAAACGTTCTTTCGTAAATAATATCATTCGTTTCTATAAGGTTTGAATGGGGGGTAAAATTACGTCTATTTTTTTGTGATATTTACAAAAATATATATAAGTAGCAAAAGTTAAGAGAATAAAATCCTACAAAATACAAAAAATGTAGTACATTAATAAAGCAGATAAAGCCGTTGGGCCTGGCTGTCATTCGTGGATCTTTGACAGTCGTTATGGGTAGCCCAGAAGTCTGACAACCAGTCTTATATTATGGGGTATCGTGTTACCCAGGGACTGTGTTGTGGAGGTCAAATATGCAATCGTTTCATGTTAAACACTGGTATTCCTATCTAACATGCATCCGGTTAGACTGGGTGCCGACCGGTACATTGGTAGTTGGGATAAGCCTAGGCAGATTGATCTAATGGTTATATTTTTGTAAAAGTTATAAGTAAAAAATGGGTTTAACAGATGAATAAAAACAACAACAAGAGTTTTCATTAAATAAGACGGCCATTTCCCTTACTTTGATGTGAAAATATCGTAAAATCGTGTTCCCATTTTATCTTTTAATTAATTATTCATGTTTTACAATATAAAAATGTTTATGTTCTGTAATACTTTTTTAAGTTATGACGCGATTGCGAGTCCTTCAAGGAGATCAAAGGGCGGCAGATGGAGCAGCAGTAGGTATGGTCAGGAAAATTAATTGGTTATCAAACTGACACACTACATAAATTTGCCGTGTTTTTGGCATTTCACACATACATGTCAAAAATGACAGTCATCATCATCATCATCATAATTTCCGCCAAAAGACGTCCACTGCTGGACATAGGCCTCCCCAAAGCTCCGCCACCTCGACCGTTCGTGCGCTTCCCGCAACCAGCGGCTTGCTGCGGCCTTCACTAGGTCATCGGTACACCTTGTGGGAGGCCATCCAACTCTACGTCTTCCGGTACGCGGTCGCCACTCCAAAACCTTTCGGCCCCATCGGCCATCTGTTCTGCGAGCAATGTGCTCTGCTCACTACCAATTAAGTTTCACAATGTTTTAACAATGATAGTCGTGGTAAGATTACACATACGGCAAGGACATATAAAAAGTACATACTAATTCTATGACAAACGGACCATTTAAGTTAGTAGTCAATTTAGATTTTCCTAACTTGACACGTGCAAATATTATAATTAGAAAGCAGTTATATATTTCTATGACTAAAAATTGGTACTTAACATGCTACGTTTTGACCTTAGACCAAGCTACTTGCTTTGTGCAAATCAGGCCTGTGAACCGGATAGGATAAAGTACCTATTATATTATGAAGTGAATTAAGTGGATATCCTGAAATCCTTTTGTCTTGCCCCTTAAAAAAGCTTTTAAACAATGATTGACATACCTACCAAACCTTTCCTAAAAAAGGTTAAGAAAGAGCCAATTTGATTAAAATGAAGAAACCCTCTATTTTAAAAATGTGTTCCCGAAATAACTTTATTCAATGAACTTGATTAGATCGATCACTTTTAGGGGCTCATATTTCTTTAACCACGATCTTCTTTAACCGTTATGAGGTACAGTGGGCTT
Organism: Antitype chi; assembly: GCA_947359405.1. Classification (NCBI taxonomy): domain Eukaryota; kingdom Metazoa; phylum Arthropoda; class Insecta; order Lepidoptera; family Noctuidae; genus Antitype; species Antitype chi. The sequence continues at coordinate 3,019,280 of OX375823.1, forward strand.
CACGCCAGTGGTTAGACTTGGACCTTGAGCTGGCATGGCGTATTAAGGAGTTTCAATGAACCAAGAGGCCTGCTTCATCTTCATTTCGCGTATATGTATAGTAGTTTAATTGATTTTAATTTTACAGGTTCAAATTAAAAGTCCGCAGAAGTATTGGATATCGATACCTAAACATGATAAAACGAAAAATAAATCAGTTTGACGATTTTATGTGGGGTCTACGGCCGCAGTTAGTGTCGTTACTTGAGAAATCAGTTTAAAAATCTGTTTTTTTTTTGTTTAAACTTCGTAGAAGTTATAGGTATCGACATCTTAACATGATAAAAACAAAATAAAACAGATTTTCGCAGCTCATAGTTCACGTGACTAACGTGCCAGCTGTCGTTGACCTCCCAATAAAAACATCAAGCCATTTTTATTTTATCGTGTTTGATATTGATACCCACCACATCTGCAGAGTTTTGCTAGCAACTTTAATTTGACCTTATATTGTTTGAGCCCAGTAGGTGGCCGCGTTGATTGCGGAGTCAGTGGCATTATTTTAGGTCATCAAAGGTGAACGGGTACTTAGGACACTCTAGCAAGTAAGATATGATTGGGTTGGGGGCCAGCTTATACTGTATTTTTTAAGTTTAATTTTTAAGTACCGGTGGGTACTTAAAAATTAAACTTATTAAGTAAGTAAACTTATTCCTTAATACAATATAGACAACATCATCCATTTTGTTAGTAAAAATAAGTTTACTTATTTAAGCGCATACAATTTTTAAAGAACGGACAGTCATAACTGTCCGTTTTAAGTATTACAAAACAAAGTTTTTATTTAGATCAGGTAGGTACAGGTGTAAACCACCAATCCAGGTTTTTTTTATTAAGAAACCCAAATATATAGAAGTGCATTTCTTTTTACAAAACTGATTACTTAATACGGTACTAAGTGGTCTTTTTTGTATTAAGAACTTTAACCAATCGAAATAAAGTAGGAAATTCAAAAAGCTTTAGGCGAGAACTAAATTTAGATCGTGTTTTGTTATATGACGGATTACGTTTAAAAGTATTTCTAAGAAAAAGTAACTTTTCTATATAAAATAAGGCTTTTTCAATATGTTTTGATGAAAAGAATATTCTTGATTATATTGGAAAATTGACGAAGCGGCATTTTTTTAATTTCATCATTGTGTTATCCTGTCAGCAAAGTCTCGATATCACAAAGCCTCAAATTGGTCATTATTTTTCTCCCAAACGCGTATTTTGCAAACCCCTTGTTTTTTCGACCCCTGGCTGTCAAGTGAGGAGTATCACGTCAAGAGTCTTAAAATAAAGAGGACTTCAATTTGCTTATATTAACGATAACCTACATTGCGAGATTTCTCAGTGCATCACAGTCCACTGCTGGACATACTGCCTATCCAAAGTAGCCTCATAGCGCCCAGTCCTCCGCTTTCTGCCCAGCTGCTGCTGCAGTCTGCCCCAGCCAACTTTTTAAGGTTGTTTTATCATGTCAAGTTTTTAAGGTTGTTATATCAAGCCATGTTTTCATTCCAGAAAGCTGTTTACTTAACACACACACCTGTATTCCTCGATGGTTTTTTTTTTTTTTGAGGGGTGGGAAATCATCAAATAACTTCTCCCGCTCTGGGTGGAGCAGGAGTGTCAGACTTTTTTTGACTAAAACCCTCCCGTGTTCAGTTGCCTGTGTGCTAGGGGCTACGGTATCTCTTTCGAACAACCCGCATCCCTGGCAGGCATCGGCCCTTGCGGACCCCACCAGTTGATGCTGATATCTCTTTGAGGCGCGCGTGGAACACAACGCGCCGTCGACCCGGGCTCGGTCCTTACCGGATAGTGAGCTACCCATTACTCGCCATCCGCAAGCCCGCGCCTACGGTGGCCGGAAATCAGCCTGGGATTCCCTACGCCCAGGGTGTCTCCTGGGGCGACTAGGGCTGTGAGGGCGCATAATAATATACTGCCTCTCCCTCACGTGCACTGCGTCCCTCTTCGCGAGTATTACTGCTTTGCAGAAGGAGGTGACGGCTACCCATGCACTCTCGCTCCTAACCATGGCCTAGAACAGGGCCGGACGCGAGAGATCGCCGCCGCCGATCGCCTCCACAAAGACAAGGCGGTGCTCCGCCCAAGCCGGGCAGACCTCCACCGTATGCTTCACCGTGTCCTCAGGGCGATCTACGCAGTGGAAACACCCGGGAGTGTCCTCCCGCTTTATCCGAAACAGGGACCTCCCGAAACAATCGTGTCTGGTGAGGACCTGCGTCAGGCAGAAGGTGAGGACGCCGTGGCGCCTCTTAATCCACTCCTTGAGGAGTGGATCCCTCTTTGAAGAGGGGACTTCCCGCCGGAATCGTGGCGTGCCCAAGGTAGTTGCACGTTCGGCGTGTATATAATATTGTTTCTGTGCACACACCGAAAGATCATAGTTTCCCCACCGTCATAGTTAGAAAGATCCCCGATGGGTTGGGCAGAGGTGTAGGCATAGTACATACACTTAGCCAGTATGTTACAAGGGGCTAGTCTATTACCATCAATCCAGAAATTCCAGATAGAAATACCCAATAACACCTTGACCGATCTGGGAATTGAACCCAGGACATCATGCTCACCGGTAGCGATTGCGACCGCGAGACCAACAAGGCAATTTATGAAGTGTGCCTAATGCACGCCAAAGATGTATTCCACTCAGAGCACTGATTTCAACGGCAATTGACCGAAAGGCACCTTAGCTGAATGGGCCTGTTCTTGATATCGATCATACCTGATGTAAAGCGATGGATGGGGTCTATGATGGTACGAGCGCGTCCAGAAGATGCGTGTTCACTCTTGCTTTGAAGGAGAAAATAGACAGAAAATTGTTTTTTATTCACTAATGGGACTGAAACAAAAAAAAAGTGCGATTTCCACCAAACCGCAGTTATAAAAATGTTGTTACACTTTGCTAGACGACTGAAACTGATAGTTGAGTGTGACAGTGTGATACTATAACAATATCCGTGTTTGCTCGTCGACGTAAAGATGTTAATCTCATTTAAAAATTATGTAAATACATGGTAATGTACGCAAATTGCTGATTATGCAGTCAGGGGTGCCGATTAATGTACCTAAGGGAATTATTTCCCGCTGCAGAACTCAGGAAAGGAACTAATAATTGTGAGACGTTTTCATATTTAACGTTTGACGTTTTTGTTTTAAAACAGCAACTTATTTTTAATTTGGACAGAAACTAAAGAACGCCACCTGCCCTATGATCTATGGATAATCTATAGGAAGAGGATGTAAAGATCACATCAGTTCATCCTCCCTTTTTTCTATAGTAAAGGAAGGATCTACCGATTAGACGGGTTGTGTCTGGTGGGCTACTGCTCTACAATAGAAATCAGGAGATTGTTTAAATGCTAGTTGACCTGTACACTCTTCTTGCGCGTCGCAGGATTTCGTGCCGTCAGTGTGATGCGATGGCTTGGATAAAAGAGATCAGCATTGGAGAAGCCAGCCATCATATGATAAATAATGTCATCTCTCTCTAATGATCATATCGTCTTATGACGTTGGATGCAATGCTGATGTATCGCCATCCAACGTGACAGTACTGCCAGCCTTTTGGGCACTTTTCCCATTGACGATGTTGATGTCCAATGAGCTCTTCGCCTTTTTTGTATAATTGTACTTATATATATATAAGTAGTTATATTTAAGTGTTATCTTTAACTATATTGGAGTTTTATTTTGAATTTTTGTTTGTAAGGACTTACTTACAGATATGAAATCATTTGGATAGAAATCTCCAAATTTTCGTCTCCATCATCATACAAGATACAAAGATACTTACGTCCTTCCATTTCCTAGGGTCACCGGATGCGGAAAAGTCAGTATTTTGCGTGAAGCGATTGCCATCTGAGTTCCGCAACCAAATTAAGGAAATTAAATTTTTTTCATAATATTCGTCGCGCCCTAATTTTTCTCGTGCACTTACAAATGTAGGTAAAGTTGGTCGCTACTATAAATACACCACGCCATCACGTCTGCAATTCCCTCGCCCGACCCTTGCTCGTTGAAGCGCCAGCCCGCGCCGCAGCTGAGCCAGTAGCTTTAAATTCCCCGATCAATAATAATAATTAGTCCAGTCATTATATACATTTGAAAAAGAAAATGAACCGAGAAAGCCAAATTTTGGATATTACGTGGGGGGTGGCTAGAAAAGCTTAAGTTCAAATTGTCGACCAAAATAACCTTGTGCAATTTCCGCCATCTTGAAAAAACCCTTAAATTCAGTTTTTTCATCATAACTCGGTTCCCCGTTGAGATACGAAAATTTTTATGGAATACTTTTTTGTTGCTCTTTTCACGATCTACAATTAAGGTCACATACATTTTTCACGTATCGATCGTCGTTTTCGAGATATCGATCAAAAATATAAAAAATTTGGGGAGAAAATTTTTTTTTTCGCTATTTACTTTTTTCTGGTGAAAGATATCGAAAAATGTTCGAAATAAAACTTGTAGAGCGTGTCTAGACCTACAAATTCGTTTTTTTTATTTTTCATTTCCGACAAAAATTACGACCTCTAGCGCGCCACAAAGTCAGTAAAACTGTGCCCGGTTTTCATTTAGCCGCTCGCTCGGTTGTATCCACACGTCAAAATGGATGGAAAATGGTTCAGGGAATTATTGCAATACAAAAAAAAATCATAAACCAGCCAAATTAGAAATCAAATACATGAAATTTATTGATGAAATAATTTTTATGCAGCAAAAATAATGTTTAGAAAAAAAATAATTAAAAATTTTTTTTTAGCAAGTTTTATTTCAAACATTTTTCGATATCTTTCACCAGAAAAAAGTAAATAGCGAAAAAAAAAATTTTCTCCCCAAATTTTTGATATTTTTGATCGATATCTCGAAAACGACGATCGATACGTGAAAAATGTATGTGACCTTAATTGTAGATCGTGAAAAGAGCAACAAAAAAGTATTCCATAAAAATTTTCGTATCTCAACGGGGAACCGAGTTATGATAAAAAAACTGAATTTAAGGGTTTTTTCAAGATGGCGGAAATTGCACAAGGTTATTTTGGTCGACAATTTGAACTTAAGCTTTTCTAGCCACCCCCCACGTAATATCCAAAATTTGGTTTTCTCGATTCATTTTCTTTTTGAAGCCGATTTTTCCGACGTAATGACTGGACTAAATGCCAATATTTTGATCCAGCCTGTCCCCAATGATAGCTGTCCCCCTATCAGTGACGCCCTGAGCCGAGGCCCGTACCCCACAGGGGGTGCCCTCAGCGTGCAGTCGCTTAGTTTGTAATTTATTTTAGTTTGTAAGTCCTGACTGGAGGCGTTAAGATTAAACTCTTAATGGCAGCCCCAGGAAAGCCCGGTTGAGCAGTCACGGCCTCTCAAGGCCAACTGCGAGATGACCAACTAAAAAAAAAAAACGTCTGTAATCACCGAAAGTTTAAGCAGAGGTATGTCTATAGAACACCAACATTTCACCAGTTATGTTTAAGTTCCATGTTGGTTATAGGAGGCGACCCTTTAACAGAATCTGAAACATTTTGGAGGACATGGCTAATCCATTGCAGTCTGCTCAACCACGTAAATAACGCAATGAATGTTGTTGAACTGTCAAAATGTAACACATTCCTACAGTTAGTGAGTTCCCGCCGAATCCATACTCCAGGTTTCTACTGACTAATTCCTAATGGAAAATCCGATAATATTTTGCCTGACCTAAGAACCGAACCCAGGAGCTAATTGCTCAGCAGTAGCGTTTGCAACTTTAAGACTAACAAAGTAGTCAATTAATCATCTGCCCAGTCTTTTCCCAACTATGTTGGGGTCGGCTTCAAGTCTAACCAGTTGCAGCTGAAGCAATCAATCAATCACTTTATTTTTCTCACCACAATATACATAAATTATTTTACATTGGTCAGATTCGACAAAGAAAAACAATATTCAGGTAAGTATATACTGTGGGAGACTGGTGCCTAAGCTAGGCACGTGGCCTGTGTTTGAGGACACCAAGATCCCACCCCTTTACATTTTCATTTTATAAATTATGTACTAAGCGCGCAGACAGAATGTAGTAAGGAGTCCATACGACATTTTATAGTTTTACTGTATGCGAGACGAATGTTAGTCGATGTGTAGTATATATAATACCAGCATTTCACATGGAGCGACTGCCTATCTGACCTCCACAACCCAATTACTGGGTAATACAATACCCCGTGATTAGACTGACTGTCAGACTTTCGGGCTTCTGACGACCCGTAACGACTGTCAAAGATCCACAAATGACAGCCGGGCCCAACGGCTTAACGTGCTTTCCGAGGCTTGGTGGAGTCTTGGTATGTAAAGATGTTCACCCATCCACAGACCAACCGCGGCAAGCGCAGCTTAACCTGAACGATCGACCCGTGCGGCTTATATTACGAGTACTTAGCCTCAAGCCCCAAAGTAGTCTATAAACACTAACGGCCTTATTCATAAAAGTTATCGAACATCTTAACAGTTGCTAAAGTCTGGTTTCTATTTGAAAACCAGGCTTAAGTAACTGTTTAGATGTTTGATAACTTTTTATGAATAAGGCCGCAAGCATTTATGTGTTTTGGAATCGAAACCGACACTTGCAGCGAAAACTGAACGGTCTATCTCGGGAAATCGAGTGCTCTAAAAATATTCCTCGATGTTTTACGTCATTATGTGTGGGTACCGGGGCCCATTGAGGTGAATGACGTCATCATTAGAGTGACGAAATATTCCCGAGCCGTATTGCACACGAGTTGCGATTCGACCCAATATTTTTAATGAGTGTAGGATGTTGTTGATCGTTATACACAAATAACTGACGATTTGAAAGATATTTTAAAGGGCCAGAGGAATATTTGTTAGAGTACCTAGTTACTTGAAATATTTCAATATGGTGGGCTCCTTATTACTGGCACCCAATTAGTTCCTGTAGTTGCATAAATAGGACTTAAGTCCTACGATTACTTCTTCCACAGGACAGTTGCGTTTACAGTCTGTTGTACATTTTTAAGATATTATGTGTGAACGCTGGCTGCGTTGACAACTGTCAGAATGACATCGGCCCCGTCTATTGTTGTCAATTGTTGTTTCGAAATAAAGCGTCAGTGCGTATGCCACTTCCACGTGTATTACTTGCCATCCTCGAATTTTGACATTCGAATTTAGTAATAGCACTACTCATCATAATTTCAGCTGAAAGACGTCCACTGCTGGACATAGGACTCTCCCAAGCACCGCTACAGCTGCACCAATATTTATAAACATACATAAATAAACTCACACCTTTTTCTTCCCATGGCAGTAGGCAGACACTACACCTGCGACGATACTTACAATACTTCTTGTAAGGGTCTTAAAATAGACTTTGAAATGAAAGCAGTGGACTGTATAAACTGCTAAGATATATCCAAAAGAATTGTACAATATTAGAAATAGAAGGCGCGCGTGTGTCGTTGGTTGCTCTCGCTAATGAAGTGTGTGGTCCCTTAGCTCCACTCCTTGACCCACGTAGCCGCCCGCGCCGTCGTCCATGCAGCCACCCGACGCCTGACGAAGAAAGCCGAAGGCGCCCGAACACTTCTTTAGAAACTACACCTGCTACGGTACTTACAACCCAAAAAAATCCCATCCAAAAAAAAAAACGGTACTTACAAAACTTCTTTTGTTTCGTTTACGTTCAAACATCTGAGCGGCAATTCTCGTAATTTTAAGAACGTTCACAGTCTGATCTCAGTGTCAATCTGTCAAAAATGCCTCGATTTTTCATACATTTTTGACATTTGCTTGTCGCTGAGATGAGACTGCGACTAGATTTTGAACGTTTTTATTTACGAGAATTGGCCTTCTGGTCGTACACGAACGCCGATAGCAAGTATAGAGGTATGAGGAACAGGGTGTAAAGTTCGCTCATACTCTATTGGTAAAGGAAGGATCCTCCGACCAGACGGGTTTTGTGTCTGGTGGGCAACTGCCCGATCTAGGATTTCTGTGACGTGAGTCTTGCGTAGTTCGCCTGTGGCATTGTAGATGGCGCCACTTTTCTTTTTGTATTTTTAGATATTGTTGCGAAGTATTTTCTGTAGTGCCGCTACACAAGTACTACGCACGTCCTGACCTTTCTGAAGAACCTCACTAATAAGGTCACTATTATATTCTCCACAGGCTAGGTAGATGTAGCCTGTTTCCAACTATCTTGGGATCGGCTTTCAGTCAAATCGGATACAGCTGAATACCATTAAATTACATGGAGCGACTGCCTATCTGACCTCCACAACCCAGTTACTGGGTAATACGTTACCCCTTGGTAAGACTGGTTGTTCGGGCTTCTGGCAATCCGTAACGACTGTCAAAGATCTACAAATGACAGCCGGGACCAACGGCTTAACGTGCTTTCTGAGGTATGGAAGGGTATTGGTATGTAAAGGTGGTCACCCATCCATGGACCAACCGCGGCAAGCGTAGCTTAACCTGATCGATCGACCCGTGCGGCTAATATTACTTAGCCACAAGCCCCTTATAATTTTCTATGGACCCATATGTATATCTAACATGTAGAGAGAGAGATGTCAAAGTCAAAGTCAAAGCATTTATAAAAGGCACTTTTGAACATCAACATTTACATTAAAACAGAATTGATTCTAGTTGTCCAGCCGCTAGTGTTCTAGCGGCCAGATGAATGTGGTCTGCTCTACCAAGTAAATGTGGTCAAAATTCGCAAACTGACACATTATCCTATGGTTTTCCTGATAAACGTGCCAGTATGCTTCCAACATATTATCCTTGCGCTTGTAATTATTGTCGATGGTCTTCATGAATCAAAAACTTGTTTATAATTTCATAGAGCTCCGTTTGGTTGATAAATAGAGAATCGGAATCCATATTTAAAGTTCGATAAAAATTGTTTATGGTAATTTTTAAAAATAAATGGTTTAATCTGACCTCAAATGTCCTAGCTCCAAGGCTGTCCTAATTGCAGCGATCTTCTGGTTCGCGTGGCACTGTTTCACTTGGTAGTGACTAGTTAGAGCACACTTTGTTTCGCCAAGGGTGAGGCTGAGGTGTACCTCTATAGTACACCCGCATTTCGCCAGTTATCTTTGAGTCCCATGTAACAGGGGGCGAGCCTAATGCCGTCAACTGGGCACAAAGCTAGACTCTGGGTTTATCATCATCATCATTACAGCCGAAAAACGTCCACTGCTGGACACAGGCCTTCCCCAGGCTCCATTTTGGGGGGGGGTTTTGCCATAATCGCCACGCTTGGCAGGCGGGTTGGCGATCGCAATATGGTGGTAAAATGCAAAGAGAACGCTGCTGCCCATTCTCTGGTAAGTCCCTTAGTCTGCTTCTACGACACCCACGGGAAGAAATGGGATGATGCTTTAATTTTACGTCCGGCACCACACGGATATTCCGGAAAGAAAAACCTAACACTTAGCTCTACCTGGGAATCGATCCCAAAACCGCAAGGTCAGCAGTGGCGCTTGTGACCACTAGACCAAGTAGAAAAAATATGAGAAAAAGGAAATTATGTATAACCACTTAAAGTAATCAAATTTATTGTCAATCATTTTATTTACAATAAACACTAGCTACGGTATGTTACAATAATGATAATATTCTTAAAGGCCTACACACAATGTGGCGTGTTGAAGTGGTACGTTACCCGGACAAAGTGGAAACCGGCTAAACTTGAACGTTGAATCGATTTATTATGTACGTAGACTTAAAATAACACTGAGGAATTTATAATCCCTGTGAAGAACGTAATCATGTTTTGTAAATTAATTTTTAATTACAAACTGAGAAGCTTTCTTTGTGACTCAAAGAAAACTCAGATTATAGTCACTTTTAATTTCGTTTGTGCTTTGTATAGTTGCGAACGCTTATTAGTGCTTAATTAGAATATCAAAATTGTCTTAAATAATTTACCACAGCAACACTGCCCGCCTAGGCCCACTAATAAAAATTGAAAGCTCATACATTTTGCAAAATGCACATAATAATACTAGTAACATTTTTATTTACAAATTAACGTCACTATGTTCTTAAATACCTTTTTTTAAACCAGTCATGCAACGGGCAAAGTCCGTTACATGTACATTGTTGACAATGCCCGGATAAAACATTGATTCTGATTTCACCCGGGTAATTTCAACAAATGCAAATAATCTTGAATTAAGCAACATTTCATACGAATATTTCAATACAACTAAGAATGGGAAAGTATAACAACTACTAGGGTAGGTAATTTATATATTTTCCACAAATTATCAGTAAAAATAGCACATAAGGTATTATAATACGTTTTTTTAACAATAAAAAGGCACTGTTTTGAATCGTAATTCAAAAGACGTAAAGATATTTAATAGGAGTAATAAAATTGTATTGGTGTTCAGTCATGGTGTTTTAGGATATTAACAATAATATTTGTTTTAAAAATGGGAGTTTTTAACTATTTTGGACAATATTGATACGTTGAACAAGGTGATTGTAAAGAATGGGTAGAACTGTATTTAGTTGTAGTTTTCATTGATTGGCAATTGGTATTTTTAATATTAATTATGATATGTCGCTTTTCAAGCTAGTTTTTTTGGTCAAGTTTTGGAGGTTAGATAAGCAGTCGTTCCACGAAAAATACAGGTATTCAGCTGCATTCGCTTAGACTGAAGGCCGACCCCAACATAGTGGGGAAAAGGCTAATGATGATGAAGACAGTTCAAGTCATTTTCACAAGCACCTTATTCAAATTAGTAAAGATTAGAAACCGTTAATATGAGTACAAGAATTACTATAGTACATGAACATGTATAAACGTTTCGCTTACATAATTTTTTATAATATTATTATTAAATACAACATCAAATCCTTAAGTGCATTCGCATTGATTATATACATTTTATATATTTATTACATTTACTTAAAGAAATTTGGTTATAAAGTTTGTGAAGGAACAAAAGCAATTTAGCTTAGCTGCCATTTTAAAGTAGGTACATTTTTCATAATTTATATGTTTTTTTCTTGGTTTTTCACTTTTACCACTTCTACGTCCAGTCGAAGTGAAAACATGCATTTTTAATTGAATGGGTTTAGTAGAGGGCTAATGAAATTGTAATTGTAATTAGTTATTTAAAAAAATACTAAGTCCAATACGATGCATTTTTCAAGTTCCGAATTCCAAAAGAAGAACCTGATTTCGACACTTTTGGTAGAATTATCTCTTACAATTAAATTTAGATGCTAAACATAGTGATTTATGATAAATGGGTAGGTTTTGGCATGGATGGAAGGAATTACATGGACCCTGGATCATTTGAATTTGAACTAAAATGCACAAATGTGTGAGGACAGCAGTTCAATGTTACACTTCTGGGTTTGTTTAAATAAACTTATGAAATTCTGATGTTAGTGAACTCATATTTAAAAAAATTCAAAAGTCGCATATTATCGAAATCAAATAAAGAATTTTAATAAAAATTTCAAATTGTTGGTATAATACGATTACAAAAAGGTTTCGCCCGAATGTTGTTTCGGTTATTTTACGAAATGACCAATGCAAAATTTTAATTCAACTGGCAAAAATGTTTACCCAGACAATAACGTATCTGATGACTTCACTTACATTTGAAATTCCTAAAATGTGGGAAGTACAGATAAAATTATAAATATGCCATTAAATATATTATTATAGTAATATTTATAGATTAACTACACAAATAGGTATATTGGTGTATTTTAGGTACTATATTATATTCTATAAAATTACGACAAGTAACATTGTTATAAATAATTAAATAATTATGTAAGTATGCATGGTCCAATAATATTACCATATCATTTATACAATATTTATGTAGGTATTTAGCTACATGATACAATATATCACTTATCCTTTATATATTGCTGATACGTCATTTTAATGATATATTAAAAGTATTCGGTAAAATACTGTACGTCTCACTTATATGTGTTATCTAATTTAAATATAAAGTTACCTAGATTTATTAAATTCTCTCAAAATTGGCACATAACGACTAGTGAATACCAATTTTATATTTGGCATTTTTTTTTTGGTTGGTAACACAGCTGGGTATGTCATTTGAAGGATGTGTCAGCAGTTATGGTAAAAAAATAACAGACGTGAAGCTTCTTGTTGATAAACTGATCACCTGCCTAGTTAAAAATATTTATAATGTAAGTAAGTTACATTAATATTTTTCGACAAAAAAATACTGATAATCAATGACAATGACTATGGCGCCAAACTTATAGACTTCGAAGCATCGCATAAAGGCTCCCACAGAAAGGCGCAACGTGATTCTTGTAGAACAATTTCCACGAAGTTTTTATTGAAATTGTCCGGGATAGCCTTTATAAATATCATGATTACAAGCAGTTTTAACTAATCTTTTGGCTTAAAAAAGAAAACGTCAAAGAAATATCGTCCCAGACAGCCCCAGACACCATAACCAGCTGAATCATTTTAACATTTAAGTACAAACAAACAATACCTAACCTCCTAACTGCACACGAAATGTCACTCTCAAGCACTCTCAGAAGTCCCAATGTCTTTAGACGAACACCGGTCCGTCATTCTCTACTCACAGGACATGAAGATTCTCACAATTTTTGAATTTCGAATCTTCCTTTCCGAAAATCCAAGTGAACATCTGCCTAGCTTTCATACTAGCTCGCACCACTCCTCGAGATTTGTACCAATGGGCTGGTGAGGATTCTCTTCCCCCTTCTGCGGTGTACTGCTGCCGTTTTAGCCTGATCTGGTTCAGGATGCCGACTAGAAGCTCGTCGACGTTGTGGTTGATCCCGACTGACACTTCTATGAATTTCGCTTTATAGGTACACGCGAGGCACTTGCCGTCTGTTGGAGAAAATTGTACATTAGTTTAGTATTTATTTATTTAAAAAATAACAATACAATAATTGTGATAGTATTCGGTGAGCCACAAATTAGGTTTCGCTTTTGTTTGTTGAGAGCAGTGGTGGCCTGGTGGTATCGACTGCGACTTACGTGTTGTAGGTCGTAAGTTCGAACCCAAGCAGGCGTTTTTCTTTTTGTAAATTATTCCATCACCACTGCTCTCATAAGCTGATTATGTTGTATTTTATATTATATTTTGAAGGTCAAAAAGCTTGATTATACAGTCTTATTGTTCTTCTCTTATAGCAGCACATATTACATATTTGAGAATAGATTAATATACAATTTTTATTTTAAAAATCAGTTGACGCCTCTTTTGCGCCTTCGGGCACTTTCAATGACTGAGTAGAAATTTGCATTAAGTTGCGTTTAAGTTTAAAGCCTCTGAATCACATCGACATTAAGTTGGATAGGGGTTTTAGTCAACTTAGTTATACTATTTCAAGAAATCTCAGTCGTGAAAGGTGGGTTGCCAATACCAATAAATTGAAAAAAAAAAACTTCAAAAAAATAACTTGTAGATTCACGAAAAGTGCTATACTAAACCTGTAATATTAAACCAAGAATACAACCTCAATGTATAGTTAACAAGATAATACGTATAAAGGCATCATCAGACGGCTTACCGTCCCGAGGGAAATTATATCTTTCCCACAAAGATAATTATTTGGAAACCGTCCTTAATAATATAATATTGGATATGAAAAACTTAGTATATTGAGTAAGTTTGGTCATCTTTATGCAAGTAATGAGCTCTTTGTTCGCAAGAGAATTCCAGTAATTTACCTTATTTACTATCAGGGTTATTGATGAATGTTTATCATATTGACACAACGTCAATTTGCCGTGCTTTAGCCATTTCATACAACTGACAGATGTGATTTGAATATACGGACCATTTAAGTTGGTAAGCAATTAATTTGTCTGACTTTACTTACTCCCAAAGGTCACTGAAATCTATCTATCATATAGTATAATCAGCCTACAGGCATCGCTTTCACTGCTGAGACACAGGCCTCCTCTCGGCGAGAGAGAGTGCGCCCTAATCCACCACGTGGGCCCAGTGCGGGTTGGTAGATGTCACATGTCTTTGAAGGATTGTCCAAGACACGCCGGTTTCATCACGATGTAAGTAGCACCTGTCTGGATTCGAACCTACGAACTACAACTTGTAAGTCGCGAGTTACCTATGCGCCACCACTGCGCTATCTATCATATTATATAACTAATCATATAAGAAACGATCTTTTGAGTTTTTAGCATTTTCATAGATGAGTTGTGAAAGTCAGTGAGTTACCATTTAATTATCTGTCCACAATCTAGTAATCAGAAAGCAATTTGCGGGGACATGTAACATCATTATCTTTTAGATAACGCTCCGTCGTTTGGTATAAAAAAATAATGTTATGTACTGATAGATAGAGACAAAAGGAATATAAACTGGCCACTGCTTAATTTTCTGAGAAACCTTGAATTATTTTTGGCTATTAAGCTCTGGTCAATCTGAAGCGAATGAGTTAGTGTCTATTGAGAGTCTATTGTTTTTATGTATTATTTTTTTAAGGCCAGGCGACTTCATTGCGCCTATAGAACACCTTATCATTTTAGCCGAAAGACGTCCACTGTTGGACATAGGCCTCCCCCAAGCTCCGCCATTAGGACCGGTTCTGTGCTTCCCGCATTCAGCGGATTACTGCGGCCTTAACAAGGTTATCGGTCCACTATGTGGGAGGCTTTCCAACGCTATGTCTTCTGGTACGCGGCGGCAACTCCAGAACCTTACAGCCCCATCGGCCATCTGTTGTGCGAGCAATGTGCCCTGTCCACTGCCACTTAAGTTTGGCAATTTTTTGGGTTATGTCGGTTACCTTGGTTCTCCTACGAATGGATCGCTTCATTTCCAATTCGATAACGCAGGGAAACTTGAACCATAGCCTTCTCCATTGCCCTTTGGGTGACTTTTAGCCTTGTTATAAGGCCCATGTTGACCGAATCTCGACGATTGACCTCTATCTCGAATTAGGACCTACCTAACTGGACAGTTTGTCCTAGGAACACCTATACATATACAAGTAAGTTCTTACAACCGGTGCTAACGAATTTTGTCCTGCTGCCTGCTTGCTCGTTTCAGTTTCGCGAGAACATATTTAGGGCCTTACAAAATAACAACAAAATCTTTTTTTTTTGTCTGTAAAGTATACAGTGTTTTTTAATTAGGAAGGTAGGGGAAAATCCGAAACAGCCGTAGGAAATAATAAGTCTATTTATTTAAACTTCTCGCACACAAAAAGGTACAAAGCTTTATTTTACGATTTTTTTTTGGTCGAGTGCGAGTTGTCTTTATAAAAAAAGTACTAAATATGAAAGGAAGAAAACGATCAGGACAGCAGAAAAGGGTCAAAATTTAATTTAAAAAACATAAAGAGACAGTTTTTAAACTCACCTTGTGTTGAAACGGCTCGACTCCTAGCGAGATCTATTTTGTTCGCCACTAAGATGGCAGGTCTTGCCCGAAGCATGTCACAGTCTATTAGCCTGGCTAGTTCCTGTTCTGCCTTCTGGAAGGAGGCCTTGTCCACGACCGAGTAGATCACCACGAAGGCATCTGGAGGTTCTGCGCGCTCGATTTCCTCCTGAAATCCATATTAATATTGTAAAATGCGAAAGTAACTCTGTCTGTTTTACGCCTTAACGGTTCACGGATTTCGATGTTTAGCACACAGTTAAATCATGTCCTGAGTTAGGACATAGAATTCCTGTTTTTTTTAAGCAAAAGCTAGAAAAAAATTATAAATGACAATAAAAAGTCAGATAAAAAATGTGACTTTGTGTTTGTGTGTGTTTGTGTGTCATGACATGACAGTCTCCAGTTATATCTTCTCTAATACTCTTCCCGAAATTTTTTCTATTGCGTAAGTACATCACTATGTAAGAAAAATAGGGACAACTTCAGCACCCTAACTGTTTATTTTCTATATCTATACTTAATATTAAAAAGAGGTAAAGTTTGTGAGGTTGTAGGGGGTAATCTATGAACCGATTTTGAAGATTCTTTTACCAATAGAAAGCCACGTTATTTGTGAGTACCATAGGCTAAATATTAAGCCGAAAAATGAAAAGACTTTTTCGTGGTAGTCGGATTTGCAAAGTAAGTCGGAGAAAAAACGGTCGAACGAAAAAAAATAGGGATCCCACCCGTGTGACCGATATACAGCCACATTTCCATGTAAACTTCGTATTCATTAGTTCAAATGTAGCTTCTTAGTTATTAATAGTTAATTTCCTATTATTTACCTTTGTCGTAGTACAGTTCACGAAGTAGAGCTCCGATTCTTCTCCGTTCAGCATTATTGACACCTTTTGTTCTGAACCGTCCGCATCTGGAAAGATATTTATATTTCAGTATATGAATCTTAAAATTGAATATGATGAGAGCTCAGAAAGAAAAATGTACCGAAAAGGTCACTGAATGGTACCCAAGGAATGAAAAAGGCGAGAGTTGAGAAAATCTGTTTTCCTAGTTTTTATCGTGTTTAGTAATGGATCACCATGACGTCTGTGAAATTTACACAAAACACGGTTTTTTTGTCAAAAATTGCATGTGATGTGATAAAAAATGTATTTTTTATGAAGTGAGGTCGATGACCCCACAAAAAATTACATATTTTTCGTATTATAATGTTTAGATATCGATACCGATCACATTTGCGAAGCGTCGCTTGCTAATTTAATTTAAACCTGTCTAAGCTAACAGTCTCAAAATACTAATATGTACATTATTGTACGGTACGATTTAAAAGAGTGTCCTTGGAGTTGCTTGCCCGTTCTTCTCCATAGAGATCTACGTTTTGGAATGGGCAATTAGCTTCAATTTTCGAACTGATCGACTTATTGACAATTCAAAAGTTCCTGTAAATGTTTTAATTGAAATAAATGCTTTGAGTTTGAGTTTTGGGTTTGAGTTTTGTACTCATATAAAATAAGAGTGGAAAGAATCATAAGGCATTAATAAATTCGTGTACATCGCAGTCAACTGGAAACGTGCCCAAAAGACTGGCAGCATCGCCTCGTTGTAAGACAATGGTGATTCTTTGGCCAATAAAATAGGGCAACCGATCTCATCAACAGTCGACCAACCGCTTGGCGATGTCGCGAAAAACCAAGTGTCCCTTCAGGTTCCATCCATGAACTGAAATTCTTAGTTTTCTCTTATACTTAGGTATATATTTGCAGTAAAAGGAAATTGAATAGGAAACGAAGTATTCCGTCTATATTCAATACCATTGCATTTTCAATAAAAGAGTAGCAATGAATGCTTTTTCAACACGGTACTGGTTTCAGGTTGAAGATAAATGTTGAGTTAATTTTCAGAACTAGAACTATTATTTTCTAGGGTGCTTGATATAACAAAGAGGTTGTGTTGCAACTGGAAGCCGTGGTCTGTTTAAAATCTGAGCTATTGTATAGACAGGACCAAGCCCGAGTCGACGGCGCGTTGTGTTCCACGCGCACCTCAAAGAGATGTCACCACCAACTGGTGGGGTCCGCAAGTGCCGATGCCTGCCAGGGGTGCGGGTTGTTCGAAAAAGATACCGCGGCCCCTAGCACACTGGCAACTGAGGGTACACGGGTGGGTTTTAGTCAGTAAAGGTCTGAAACGCCCTCCTGCTCCACCCAGAGCGTGAGAAGTTATTTCAAAATTTCCAACCAAAAAGAAAAAGCTATGGTATAGAAAATCGTCTTACAGAGTTTTCGTTAGTATCTATCCTTTTTACGAAAAGTACGTGGACGGAGGAGTATGATATTTGGCACAGCTAAAGTTTTTATGGTTTTAATTTTTAAAGTGCAGAAAGCTAAATCAATTATGGTCGACTTTCGACCACTGCACCGGGTACCCACTAGTTCTAATCATACCTGCACTGTACTTATGCAGTAAAATGACTTGTGATTCTATTGCAGTAGCTGTAGATGGAAAAAGTTTGATCAGATTTATAATACAGTGGCTGTAATCACAACAACTGCAACTACGCATAAGAGATAGACTATCCACGATCTGTTACCAAAGGATTTCCGGTTAATATGGTCACATTGGTCGCAATGGGCTTTATCAGAAGGCTTAAAGTCACCCAAAGGGCCACGGAGAGGGCTATGCTCGGAGTTTCCCTACGCGATCGAATAAGAAATGAAGATATCCGCAGGAGAACCAAGGCAACCGACATAGCCCGAAAAATTGCCAAACTTAAGTGGCAGTGGGCAGGGCACATTGCTCGCAGAACAGATGGCCGATGGAGCCGAAAGGTTCTGGAGTGGTGACCGCGTACCGGAAGACGTAGAGCGGGAAGGCCTCCCACAAGGTGGACCGATGACCTTGTGAACCCGCGGGAATCCGCTGGATGTGGGAAGCACAAGACCGGTCGAAGTGGAGGAGCCTGGGGGAGGCCTATGTCCAGCAGTGGACGTCTTTCGGCTGAAATGATGATGAATGATGATGATGGTCACATTGCACAAAGCCACGAAGGCGTTTCGGGGACACGACCTTCAGTAATGAAGTACGCGACCAAGAAGAGCTGCGCCCCGTGGTTTCACCCGCATAAGTCTTGATCCCATAGGAATATCGGGATAAAACGTATCTTGTGTCCTTCTACAGGTACACCACCACCTAACACCTGACTAGTAAAGGATTCCCGGATTTTTTTAATACGAAAAACTGTATTTTAGGAAACCACTTCCAAACTTTCAAAGCTAAAAATTAACTTTAGGTATGCATCCGAATATTCGATGTCTAGTCATGATCTACCCATGAGCCAAATTTCATCCAAATCCGTTCTGGCGTTTTAGCTTGAATGCGTAACAAACAAACATAATATAAAAAGTCCAATATTTTTTTCCTTATAATATTAGTTTAGATACTTTGTGCTGCTATTACACACAAAACCGTAACTTCACCAAAAACTAGAATATTCGAAGCTATAATAATTTATTAGATATCTGCGGACTATTCCCAAATAGCCTAAATCATTTAAAATTACGTGCCACGAACCCAGACCAAAGGACTACACCGGAACTTAAATCCGGGAGCTCCGTTTTAAATATTCCTAACTTGGAAATACGGATTTCTACATAAATCTTGCATCAGGGTTATAAAAATAAGGGCTTTAAGTATTCTAAAAGTCGTAAAAAGAAGTGTTGGCTGTCATTGCACCCTTGAGAATGGAGGGGCGTTAAATGTCATCCCTTTCTTTTGAAATTGATAAATGTTGTGTTTATTTTGTTTTGGGTTCAGTAGCAGTGGTGGTCCAGAGTTCGAGTTGTAAGTCGCGGGTTCGAATCCAAGCAGGGGCTGAATTCACCATGACCACATAACGATTCATTACTTCGAAACCAAGTCAATTCCTTAGCTCACACACGACATCTGCTAATAAACATTGACAAATTGTTTTGGAACATACAGAATATGACATTTCGATTCCTTACCGTTACATTGGTTTTTACAAAACACGATATTAACGTAGTTTGAACGTAGTAAAATTCCGCGGGGAATCATTATAACCATACAGAATTGAGGCCGTGCTTCTCACTCAGTAACGTTGTGCGAGTATACTAGCGTCTAACTTCTACACGAAGCCTGGTGAGACAGCGCGATTTTTAGCCAGGCCCACTAGTGAGTTCGAGCCCGCGACTAGGTTCCCCTTAACCTGAGCAACCTCTCGCTCGCCTCAACCAATTTCGACCACAAACATGAACCAAATTTAAAACAAACAGCCTATTCCACTGGACTTTGATTCATGGTGGCCATTAGCATTGTCAACTGGTTTCGATTCGCCATTAATCATGGCTAACGTGCTGAATTAGGGACAGTGACACGCCGAGTGACGTCAGACGGGTGATGTGACTTACAACCAAATTAGAGGGTAGGGTGCGAGTAAATAACTCTAATGTGTAAGTGTTAAGTGTGTTTTTGGGGTGTGGTGCCAGTGTGGGCGAGATTTCGGACGTAGTTGGAACAATTAATTAAGTAAATTTATTTATCTGAAAAATGTACCTACGTAACTACAGTTTTTGTTTATAAGTGTCTTAAGCAACCATTGTGATAGCTGGAGTCAAAACTGGGTTCGGGACCTTATGACAGATCTCCAGGCTAACACCCTCTGAAATTACAATAGCAATTGTATTTACGTACCAAGAAACAGCTCTAGACAAAGAGAGTTGGAGAAAGAGTAGCGAGGCCTTTGCCGAGCAGTGGGACATTAATTATTAATAAAAATAACTAAGAAACAATACATAATACTAATTTCATTTCGATAGGACGTTCATTTGACCGGTCCTGAGCTCTTCGCATTCAGCGGATTCCCGCCTTGTCTTTAATAATTCATTGAAATTGGGTATTTAAACCCGTTGTAACTCCAAACTACTTAACTTAGATAGATTATATACGTACCTATGGAGTGAAAAGGAAACAATTTAAGTTTGGAGTGATTTCCTGCAAGTTTAAAACTTGATAAATCCCCGATACCGATACTAAGTAGCTCCATGAACCCCAGAGCAGTGAATCTGGCTTAGAATCCAGAATAATTATTTATTATTAATTTATCTGAAACGAAATATGGAAGAGTACTTAGTAAATATTATTATAGACATGTTGATTCTCCTCGTTCTCACATACGGTGCTCAAAAATGGTCTGTGACACTTCAACAGAAGTCAACGCTCAAGGTTTGTTTGTGAGCCATGGAGTGCGGGGGAATTTGAATTTCGGACCGTATAAGGGACACAATCATCATCATATCAGCCGAAAGACGTCCACTACTGGACATAAGCCTCCCCCAACAGGGGTGATTTGCCATAATCGTCACGCTTGGCAGGCGGGTTGGCGATCGCAGTATGGTGGTCAAATGCGTAGAGACCGCTGCTGTCAATGAGCACTAAGGGCGACTAAGGGACTTATTAGAGAATGCTCTAGTAAGTCCCTTAGTCGCCATCTACGACACCCACGGGAAGAAATGGGATGGTGCTATTATTTTACGTCTAGCACCACACGGAACAAAAGGACACAATACTGCGCGCTAAAAAGAGACGACGGCCAAAACAAGATCACGGGGGTTACCCAGAAAGCCGCTCAGCTCAAGTGGGATTGGGCCGGACATGTCTGCCTCATGTCAGATGATAAATGGGCTAAGAAAACCATCGATTGGGTCCCACTAAACGCACGACGCTATCGCAGTAGCCCGAGACGGAGATGGGCGGACGAGCTTGACTCTCACCGCAAGGACTGGCCAGCACTAGCAAAATACAGAATTGTATAGAAAAGGGAGAGAATGCTAGCTAGTTAGATTAGATTCTTATTCTTCGTCGTCACACTCTTGGCAAAGTGGTCGTGATCGGCACATCAGGGGTGGTGGCAAGATTCACAATCCGTCGCCATTCCTCCGTACTGTGGCTTTTCTTGAACATTCGTGGAGTGGACCATTGAGTGCAGTTTTGACTTGGTCGGTCCAACGAATTGCGAGACCTGCTGCGTGCTCTTGTACCTTTAACATTTCCCTGTACTACAATTCGTTCCACAGGTGTGTCTTCTTGACATGTGATATGTCCAAAGAAAGTGAGAATACGACATTGGACGATGTCCAGTACTAACCCCGCAAGATCAACAGTTATCCCAACTGTATCATCGAAGATCAGGACCAGGAAGATCAGGTCGTTATCGGTTTTTTTTTTTTTTGTAATAACGCACGTTTTTCCAATTCACTTAGACATTGACAGAATAGTCGACATCGGCTTTGCTTGTCATATGAAAAATAGAATAGAATAGACATTGGACGATGGAAGAAAGACGCTGTTTGACACGAAGCTCTTGGAGGATGAAAACGTTGGTTCGGAACTGTGTCTAGGTTATGCCAAGGATTCTACTCCAGCACTAAATTTCTAGGGCGTCTATCTTCTTTTTCTCGCTTAGATTAGATTAGGAAATAACTATACTCTACTTGGCAGTGAATGCCTATCCCAACTTTAAAAAAAAAGGTACCAGGTGTCATGAATATGCAGCCTACCGGTCAGTAGGTTGAACCCGAACATGTGATTAGCATCCTTTAAGAAGTTGATTTCCCGCTTAGTGAGGAGCCCCAGCTCAACATGAATAGTAGATCATTCGAGGGCTTGTCGTAATTGGAGCCAGTTTGTGACGTCACTGCGATTCCTCAGGAGACTGTTTGACGGAGCGGCTGTGATTGAATGCCCTACGCTTAGAATATTTTGAAGTGGTTTTATGATGTAGTTGAAAACTCTCGTGGGTGGATGGTGTGTTTCTCTTTATGTTGATTTATATCACACATGAAACCAAGTAACAAACTAATGTTAGAACGTATCCAGAATAAATTTGTGAGATTCCTGTACTTTAAGCAGTATGGTGTGTATCCAGGGTATCCACTATTGTATCCTACTCTGTTTGTGCTGGGCATGGTAGGCTATAATAAACTGGAAGTAAGAAGGGAAGTAGCTCTCGCCACGTACTTATTTAAGATTATGCGTGGTAAAATACACAACCCAGGCGTTCTACGCACGATTGGGTTGTGTGTACCTGATGGGTACGTGGGGCGACGGAGGCGGCCGCCCCTGCTGTGGGTACCGCCCGCTCGCACCAACCTGCTGCAGCACGCGCCGTTGACGCGCGCCCTACACGCACTCAATGTGGTGTCACAACATATTGACTGCTTCAATTGTACTCTGAGTGAATTCACACGGGCCGCATTTTGTAAAATTTCTCTTGGTTTTTTGTAATAATATAATTGTGTCTAACCTTTTTAAGCTATTGTTACTAAAACTTTAACCATTTATAACTACACTATTGTATTAGGTAAGCCTGTGATGATAGTGTATATGTTTTGTGAATAAATAAATAAATAAAATAAATAAATAAATATGTTGGTACGTGTTGACATATATAAACTCACGGCTTCTTCCCATGGGGGTACGCAAAAATTACAGAACGCCTGCTGCGTGTTGACGATGGTAAGAAATGGGTTTTCGCGTTAAGAAATCCTCGGTTCTGGTTATTGGAAATAGCTTTGCCCTCAATCACATCTCATGGGATGAGACAACTGAGGATATCACCTATACCTTCGGGAAATGATGGTGTGATGTTATGTTGAAATAAATCTTAATATTACTACCCTCCCTATGGTATTGAGTTCACCTCTGTTTTGTGTGCTTAGGCGCTAAGCAGACTATGTACAATTTGTCCTCGACGATAGAACGTTTGAAAACCAGAACCCTCACCAGCCTATAATATCCCACTACTGGGATACAGGCCTCCTCTAGGTGAGAAGGAGTGGGCTGTACTCCACCACGCGGGCCCATTGTGGCCTGGTAGATGTCACATGTATTCGATGGTTTTCTTCAGCGTTTTACGAGCATTGGTGATGAAATAATTTACACAAACTAAAGCGCCTGTCTCGATAGACACAACTTTGAGAAAGAAGCCGACAGGAGGATCCGGTTGGGTTGGGCAGCGTTTGGGAAACTATGTCAAGTCTTTTTTTCGCCTATTCCGCAATGCGTGAAGGCTAAGGTCTTGCTCGGGCGTCTTGCCCGTGATGACATACGGTGCCAAAACCTGGACACTGACAGTTGGGCTGATTCACAAATTTAAGGTCGCTCAGCACGCCATGGAGCGGGCTATGCTCGGAGTTTCTTTGAAGGATAAAATCAAGAACCGGAGTTACCAACATAGCTTGCAGATTAAACCAGCAGAAGTGGCAGTGGGCTGGCCATGTTTGTCGAAGGACCGATGGATGGTGGAGCAGACGAGTCTTGGAGTGGAGACCGCGTATCGGCAAACGTAGTGTGGGACGCCCCCCAGCTAGATGGACCGACGACCTTAAAAAGGTGGCTGGGACAGACTTGATAAATAGACAGCAGGCATTAGATTTCTGAACGTTCTATCGCCGCGGACAAATTGCCCATCGTCTGCTTAGCACATAAAAGTATTAATTAAACAAACCATTATCTGGGTAACTTTATAACGTTTAACGTCATTCAAATTTGATCGTGAATGTCCTACGTAAAGGCTCGACCGAAGCCCTTAATCATAGAGTTCTAACGAATTTTGAAATCAAATGTTTTCGCCAAATACAATTGCATAAGATGGTGAAATAACAATCGATTCAGAAAAATCAAAAATCAAAAGTCAAAATCAAAAGTCATTTATTCAAACTAGGCTGGTGTCACCACTTTTTGAATGTCAAAATTACATAAGACAGTCCCGCAAAAATGCCCGCCCTTCACCACGTCCGATCACACAGACTTACACAATGCCAATAACGTCAGTAAATTCCTATGACATTAGTTCTCTCACTAGTCATTATACTCTATTTACTATTGTAACACAACATTAACCAGTAATAATCTGAAACTGCAAGTACGTGCGATAAGTGCATTAAATTTAAAACGTGCCAATTTCCTAATACGGATTTCTGGAGTTGTCGATTCGCCCACAAAAATTCCGAATCGTGCTAGTCACCTAAAGAAAATAATATCTATACATATAATAAAATTGTAACAGGCCGATGTCTGTACATTAAAGATATTGAAGAAAAAATTGTATGGGGGGGGGGGGTGTCTTTATTAGAGCAACAGAAGCCAAAACAACGGTTTTTAGAATTTTTGTCTGTCTGTATGTTTGTTACCGCATCACGCAAAAACCACTGCATGGAATTGAATGCAGTTTTCAATTATGTATTCCGAGAGGTCAAACTTAAAAAATAGGCTATATATTATCAAAAAAAAATGATTATCTACTTGATTCTAAAGTCCACGCGTATGAAGTCGCGGGCAAAAGCTAGTATTATCTAAAAGTGTTGATTCACACGATTCTTGCGAGTGAATTCGTGTGAATCAACATACAAGACTCAAATTCATGTCCTAGAAATATTATTAATGTGAAAGTTGGATGCTTGTTGTTCAATCACGCAGAAAGGGCTGAACGGATTTGGATGTAATTTAACACACTGATACTTGAAAACCTGGATTAACAGATATAATACTTTTTATTCCCGTAGAACGTTCCAGTGGGATCATTTCCGACTGCCGCGAAGTTGTTGGCTAAAGCTAGTAGGTTAATAAAAATGTGATTGTATCAGTAGTAATAGTATTTAGAGTTTATCATGTAAAAGCCATATTTTACTAGCCATAATTAATTACATTTTGTACTCTACCGGGTGCCAAATTATGCTGGTTATACGATAACAAAGTTCGGTGTCATATCGAGTCATGTTCGCCAATAGTTGGCATCAAACAACAATTTTAATGAGTCGTCTCTTCAATGGAACTATACATTCCTGTAACAATGTGACAGTCAATTTTCTAGGAATATTTTTCCAACGTACATTGGCAAGTAAAACTGTATCAATCAAATAAGAATTTCTTTTTACTGCCAAGAAGAAAGAGTCATTTGTATTTGTGGGGTTATTTGTTCAAAGAATCGGAGAGTACTAATTGCTCATTAGTATGTTGACTCGTGCTCACTACAAAGTCGCAAACAAAAGGCACATGGCAATCTATTATCAATTTTAAGTTACGGTTGTCATGGTTGGTCCGTGGATCCGTGTCCATCATAGCATATCAAGACTCGTTCATGCCTTGCAAAGTACGGTACGTACTGTTGTGATAAAAACAACACATAATTATGTCACAGGCGTTGTCTAAACTTGATATCAGACGCTTCCCTAAATGACTTTATTAGAGAACCGATCCACCGATGTTGGATTTTGGGATTCGACATAATTCACTCCTGCTTCCAATGTTGTGAAATCAGTAAATAAATGTAATGTGTGTCAATAGACGTTCATTTCTATGTATTTTTTTCGTTGTATGTGTGAACGAAGAATAAACAAAAATCAACTTCTGAAGGGGCAATTGTCGTAATTTTAAGAACGGTTACAGTCTGATCTCTGTTTCAATCTGTCAAAAATACCTCGAGTAACATTACATACATTTTTGACAAGTTTTTGACATTTGATTGCTGCCGAGGTGAGACTGTGACTAAATTTCTAACGTTTTTAATTACTAGTATTGGTATCTAAATGACTAAATTACTAATATCACCTGAAATAGTACCTGGCTACATACTAATTCCATGCATGCGAGCGACACCAGTTTTTTTTAAAATATCTATGGACACCAGTGAAAACCACTCAAAAGGTACCTGTCATGTCCCAAACTTTCGACCTTTCATACTAAAGTCTTCACGTAACACAATGTTCATTTGCATGTTCCAGCCCAGCTTCTAATCCCTGAACATTAACAATCGGTGCAGATTTTAATCCTCCGCCTGCAGAGATTAATCCCAGATGTATCCAAATTAATGATCTATAATTGGTTTGCAAACATTGTTCCACTTGGATGATGTTAGGGTGTTGCAATTTGAGATCGTTCTATAAAATATTATGTTTTTTATACCAACCTATGAATTACTGCGGGGTATGATAAAGCATACTTTTAATTTAACTAAACAAACAAAGAAAACGTTGGTATTTATTGGGACTCGCACAGGAAGAACACATACTAAATATTGAAACATAAATGGAGAAAAATTCAAAACAAACACTATATAAAAATAACACTAACGATAATGTCGATGCATACATTTTTGAGAAAATCATAAAAGACTGGCAAACTTTAAAAGTAAATGTAGGCAGATGAAATCATTTGCAAACCAAAATATACACCGTGAGAGGACGCCATTGCAGGTCATATAGTGACCATAATGATGTTCTTCAGAAACGTCAGGTGCGTAGTCCCCGCAACCAGCGTGCGTGCGATCCAAGAAGTTTATAGATAAAAGTGGAGGCCACACTCTAAATAAAAAAGTGAAGACAACCTGTGGGCTAACGCTCTCTTTTTAAATACATACATAAGAACTAGACAGTGAAGTGTGTTTTCTCTCTCTTATGTATGTATTTAGAAAGAGAGCGTTAGCCCACAGTCGTATTCACTTCGGTATTTAGAATGTTGCCTCCACTTTTATCTATAAGCTTCTTGGTGCGACTAGATGTTTAACATAAACGACGCAAAATGAGGATGTAGGCGACTGGACTACTGTAGGTACAGCCCACCCCCATGGGATGATGGTATGAGTTTATTTATGTAAGTATATATGTACTGAATATGTAGGTATAGTCCTTTTATTTATTTAAAATACAATATAAGTATAGCTACAGACAGTATATGAACACCGAATCGCTTTTGTACTAAATTCAAAAGAAAAAAAAGTTCCAATAAAATTGTTTTAAAAATAGATTTATTTATAAAATACATACTTATTTTAGTTTTTATTAGCATCACTTTCAAAATCAAAGTGACCTTTACCCGGGGCGTTACTCCGCTGCGGCGAGAAATCGCGGCGCAGCGGACAGAGCTCCGGCGGGATCTCATGGCGACATGGAGAGTGCGATTGTCGCAACCCAGTGCTGGGCACGCCACGATAGCGGCGGTAAGTCCCCTCTTTGAGGAGTGGCTTGAGAGGCGGCATGGCGTCCTCACCTTCCGCCTGACGCAGGTCCTCACCGGACACGGTTGTTTCGGGAGGTTCCTGTTTCGAATAAGGCGGGAGGAAACGCCCGGGTGTTTCCATTGTGAAGATCGCCCTGAGGACACGGTGGAGCATACGGTGGCGGTCTGCCCGGCTTGGGCGGAGCACCGCCGTGTCCTCATGGAGGCGATCGGCGGCGGCGATCTCTCGCGTCCGGCCCTGGTGCAGGCCATGGTACGGAGCGAGAGTGAATGGTTAGCCGTCACCTCCTTCTGCGAAGCAGTAATGCTCGCAAAGAGGGAGGCGGCGCACGTGAGGGAGAGGCAGTATATGCGCCCTCACGGCCGTAGTCGCTGCGGGAGACGCCCTGGGCGTCGGGAATCCCAGGCTGATTCCCGGCCACCGTAGGCGCGGGCTTGCGGACGGCGAGTAATGGGTAGCTCGCTGTCCGGTAAGGACCAAGCCCGGGTCGACGGCGCGTTGTGTTCCACGCGCGCCTCAAAGAGATGTCAGCACCAAATGGGGGGGTCTGCAAGGGCCGATGCCTGCCAAGGGTGCGGGTTGTTCGAAAGAGATACCGCGGCCCCTGGCACACAGGCAACTGAGGGAACACGGGTGGGTTTTAGTCAGTAAAAGTCTGACACGCCCTCCCGCTCTACCCAGAGCGGGTGAAGTTATTTGATGATTTCCCACCCAAAAAAAAAAGTGACCTTTACTCAAATTGGAATAAGATTACTATTGGGTAGCTGTTTGAGTGGCCATCAGAGATGAATAATGAATGGACTGCTCCCATTTTTATAAAGTTACTAACTTTTGCCAGCGACTTCACCCGCGCGGAGGTCAGGAATTATCCCACGGGATCCCATAAAAAGTATCCTATATATGAATCCCGGTTATAAACTATCTGTGTGCCAAATTTCATCCAAATCCGTCTCGCCGGTTTTGCATGATTGACTAACAAATATCTAAATATACAAACATGCAAACTTTCAAATTTATAATTGTTTCGACCCAGGGTTCGATAAATGAAAATCTAACTCCAATTTTAAATGTTTTTTTTTTCTTTACAAAAGAGGTGGTTCCACAAGCTAATGCTACGATAGTGATTTACGAACGAATGAATGTAGAAAAAGAACGTATGGATGAATGAATGGTCGCGGTGCGGGTTCGCTTGCTTGTCGCTCCAAGACATCTTAATCAGTGCGGTGCACGGACAATAATATTATTAGGATATTATTTAATTTATTATTTTACTATGAAACCATGGAAATGCCGAATTGAAATCGTGAACCGATCGAGTGTGGAAACGTTGAAAAAAAAAAACTCTTTCACGAAATATTATTACAGTTTAATATTATTATCTATAAAATAAATCACCAAACGTTATTATTGCAGGTAAAAACCCAGTTACCTACTTCTTTATACTGAATATTATTTCAGTAACTTATTCGTTTACAGTATGTTACTACAATTTCCTTATAACAGCAATATGCTTTAATAACACAGCCAAAAAATATACAATCTTGCATCATACAAGCTGTAATATGGGATCGTATGGAGCTTACGAAACATCCCCCTGTAGGTTAATGCCGGGATTTCTCATACTACGTAATTGGTTCCTGCATTGTATAGTATATTATGTATGTGTGTGTATGGAAGCTAGTGTGCTAATAATTATTAGATATTAGTTTATATTGCTTTGTGTTGAGTACGTTATCTGCCTTGATATTAATTCGGGTTATTATAATGTTGTATTGGAATAGTTGTTCCAAGGTGTTCAATTTCCAATTATAAACTCGGCGGTACGGTAGCCCGCAATGTTCAAATTTTCATAAGTTTTTTTGCAATTAGCATGTCAGTGTCAGGCTGTATACAGGATACATTTTTAATTAGTGCGCAAACTGTAACCATGAATTCAGCATATCATGTGACTGTGATTAGACCATCTACTTCGTCCTCATAAAATCTGACCAAGATATTGTCTGGACCTTAAAAAATACCTCTGAGTTAATTTCGCTATTTCTTCTCAGGGATAGTCGTAGATAGATAATGTCTACTTCATCTAGCTTATTTTTCTTTAACAGATATAACAATTTCATTTAATTTAGTTTCTTTCGTTCCCAGGCTCTAATATTCAGTAAGTACTCAGAAACCTACATTGCTTTAATGATAGGTAAGTACTTTGAGACTCCGTCTTTGTAACAGTAAAATCTTGAGATTGATTAAAATTCACCGCATCTAAATTCTGAATTCCCGTATTATAAAACACATTCGTATTGTTATCTAAATCTCGATCTGTCACCTCTAATGTCCCTATATTTTTGACAAGTTTTCAATATTAAATTTCGCTGGGATGAGATATCGACTTCAATTTGAACGTTATTACGAATGAGAATAGGCATTTTAATTACGTTGCTCAAAAAACAGCCTTTCTTACCAAGCTCTGTTTCCAATCGTACTGTTTTTATTATTGATACACCAATAAAGAATGCAGCAAAATAGTTTACGACAAATATTAAAAACGAATTCGGAAATTCCATCATGAACTTGCCCTGTTCCTGGTAATAATTTACCTCCGAGGCAAATATTTCCATAATTGAACGACACCGAACGCATCAAATATCAACGCCACAAACAACGGTGTTACGAATTCAGACGGACCCAATTTCCGGGTCAGTGCCGAACGACAAATGACATGAAAATTGATAGCTTTAACGATCCCCTGGGCCAAATAGCTGTTGAGTTATTGGAAAACTGTGAAAAAAAAAACAGTAAACAGGGCTACTTAATTTTTATTGATAGGATAAGGTTGTTCAAATTATACGGTTTCACTACTAATTTACTACAAATATTATAATTTATTGGTTGAAAAATTGTAAGTCAATTATTAAGTGCCCGTACTTTACAATAGGCCCAGTTTTATAGAATTTTAGATAATAATGTAGGGGAACCGAGGGGAGTATTAGCAAAAAAAAACTTAATAATCACGCTTTTGTAGTTAGCAGAACTAAAAAATTGAAAATACATAATATATTTAAAAAAAACTAAAAAAGGAGACTATATTTTCAAAAAAGTGTGGGGTGCTTAATATTAATTGATTATAAAAATACCGCAAATAGCAACCGACGCTTTATTGAAATTATTTTCTGCTTTTATAGTTTGGTTTTTAAAGCGTGTTAATTAGTTTAATTAAAATTCACAATACGTTAAAGTCGATTAGTTAAGAGGTCATTTAATATAACTTAATCTGCTAGGTAACTATATGATTTAAAAAAAGTCGTTTAGTAACGTTTTTCTTATTTACTTTCAGCCTTATACAATGTATGGTTTAAACCATCGAGTCTGTTTTTAAAATAAGGACCGAACAGCAATATAATTACAGTTCCTTTTAGTCGACTGACAAGCTAGATCGATGCTAAGTTGTTATTCTTGTATTAAAAACTTTACCCAAATCGAAATAAAATTGGCAATGCAAAAACTTGCTTAGGGCTTTACACTCGAACTAAAGTTAGATCTTGTTTTGTAATAAGAAATTTCAACAAACAATCAATACACGGTTGCCCTCACATGATAAATAGCCGACAGTCTATTGTCCTTTCATCCCGTTAGCCGAAAGCCGAAAGCCAAGAGCGATAAATCAAAATGGCGCATCGCAATATTGTGGTATGTTACCGATAATCGAACGTCAAGTCAAATGGCTTTATCTACTACGATTTGTCACTTTTTACTCGTTTTTAAATAGACAAAACTGTTGCTTTATACATAGTAATGTAGTATGTAAACTTACAATTTCTTTATCGTGTGTAAGTTTAATATTAATGCATTAGACAAACTTTTCGAAATAAATTCTCTAAATGATGATAAAAACCCTATTCAAATCCGAACACAGGCATACACTAAAAGCTAGCATAATTTAATATATGTATAGATATAGGTTCAAGTCAACTGAAATTCATATGGCGATACGTCATTGCCTTTACTTTTTTGAAGTAACTCGCCATCTTACCTGCAAAGATGGTTTTATGCTCAGTTCCTAATTCCTATAAACAAAAACGAGTCGTTTTTCTTACCAATGGTAGCATTTTTTACTGCCGAACTGGGCATGTAAATAGATACGTAAGCTAATTTTGCTTGTGATAGCTACGTCCATATGGGAGGGTCTATTATGCGGACCAATGAGATCTTTACTTAATTATTTGTGAGGACACAAGAGTCTCAATTATAACCAATAACGGTCCGTAAATTATAGGAATCGGCCATTAGTCGACCAAAAAACTTTGATTTCTACAGACGTAGACTTGATGATCCATCAGAACTCTCACACGAAAAAAGGGTATCCCTGGGCGGCGTTAATTACTCTCCGCCCTTGGGCTGTCCGCCTATTTCCCAAACTATTACAAAGCAATAAAGTGTAGCTAACTGTACTATCATTATCTAACAGTGCTCAAATGAGAAACTAACTGAAGAAATCTGAATCCAAATGACCTATTTATCTATTCACGACCTGAGACGTCGTCCTGTTCAAATTTCTATAATTCATACAAAAATCCCTCAGAAAAAAACATTTTAAGTTTTCCCGGAATTCTCCAATTTTGCGGGCCACTTTTTCAATTTTTTTCTCTAAAAGCCTTTAAGAAAGTTAACCAAATTGGCTCAGCCGTTCTCAAGTGATGCGCATACCACCGAACAGCATTTAAATTTATTTATAGGTATTTTATAAAAGCTTAACAACACTTTCTTTATTAAATATATCTCAAGTACTAGACGGAACAATAGCCTCGGACCTACAGTGGCTAATTACAGGTTAAGCAGAAATCTCAGAACCTATCGAGTTCCATTCCACCTATATTAGCCCCCACAATGTAGGCCAATCAGAGGATATAGCGCGACCAATAATAGCGTATTGCACGTCACCCGCAGTTGACTACTGATTGACGGCCGAATGAAAACCATTGTGCCACAACACTATGCTGGCAGGGAACTCAGATCCAGGCTTGCTTGCATTACACATCACTAAATGCATTTAACACTAAATAATAATATAGTAATAAAAGCCTCGTATCGGCCCACTGCTGGGCAAAGGCCTCTTCACATACACATAAGGTATGAGCATTGATGACCACGCTTACTCAAGACGGGTTGGCGATTTCAGTTCTATATTAACTAAGCCACCCGCCCCGGCTTCGCCCGTGTACTAGAGCACAGTATGCCTAGCTCACAGGTGGCTTTACGTTTTCAACAATTATCGTCATATTTCAACCAATTTACACAAAACCTTAACCTATTATACACTTAAACCTTTCTCATTAATTTTCTCTCTGTCTATTGGTGAACCGCATGATAATCCGTTCAGTATTTTTGAGTTTATCGCGAACAGACAGAACTTTGTTTTATAATATGTAGTTATAAATCCAGGTTTCTTCACGATGTTTGTCCTTAATCAATGTCAGTAATATCCAAGATAAACTCAGAAAGCACATAATGAGTTGAAAATGTCACGTGCTCTCTTAGATAGATCACTGAGTAATCTATGTTAGGAGAGATAATTTGGGCTACAGTAGATCACATACAAAGGCAAGAGCCTATTACCATATACCGGGTACAGTTCCAAACTCCGGGCTGAGGCTTTCCGCACAGAAAAAACCAGCAAAATGAAAATTTAGCTTGCCAAGATGGAATAGTCTCCATACGAAAGTCAGCCATTCCGAATGTCAGCACCAACTGGTGGGGTCCGCAAGGGCCGATGCCTGCCAGGGGTGCGGGTTGTTCGAAAGAGATACCGTGGCCCCTGGCACACAGGCAACTGAGGGAACACGGGTGGGTTTTAGTCAGTAAAAGTCTGACACGCCCTCCCGCTCCACCCAGAGCGGGAGAAGTTATTTGATGATTCCCCACCCAAAAAAAAAAAGCCATTACGAAAATCAATTGTGGGAGCGAATCTCTTACTACCCTTATTCCCACAGGCGCCAAAGTTTTAATGAAAAGGGTGAAATATAAAGTTTCTTCGTTTCGTACCCACTGAGAAGTTGAAAGAAACTTACGTGGTACTTAAGACCTTTTGTTCGACGAGTAAACTAAGATGTTACTTATTCCAAGTTCAAGGAAATACTAAACTAGATACGTATGTCAAATGGTCCATTTTGTGTTTTGTTCTTCATTTCAAGAAATTACAGTTATTTCAGCTTCAGTTATGTCGCGGTCTCATGCCCCGTTACTTGACGGGCCACAACGCGTTGGGCTGAGCCAGGCCGACAGGCCGTGGGAACTCTCACAACCGATGAGGCCTGCGGTGGCCTGTCCCCGCCTGTCCGATCCGTCGGCAGTCAGTAATTACAAAGGCGCGGCGTGACGCGGCGTGGGAGCGCCTGTACCCTGTATGTGCGCGTCACATTTTGCTTTGTGTATATGCTCGGCACCGGCCTTGGGAACGCTCAGCACGAGCCGCGACAGGCCTCGACAGGGTGTAGCAACGCCTGGCGCGGCCCGTTAATACGGGCCGTGGGAATATGGCATTAGAGACGTCCGTAAAGGATAATAGTTTGGTATATTTAATTTTATTTAAAAACGGCAGTGATTTTTTTATAATAACCTTTCCGTTAATCGAAGTTTTTATCTATGTCTGTGCCAAATTTTATCCAAATCCGTTCGGCCGTTTTTCCGTGATTGAGGAACATACATCCAAACACTCAAACTTACACATTTATAATATTAGTAGGTCTAGAGGTCAGCTGTGTTCTTTAACATAAACCACTTTTTTATGAAAGGTATTTCTAGAATTTTTCATCGAAAACACTTGAGAATTGAATTGTGTAGGCTTAAGTATTTAATATGCAGATCAATTTACCAGTTAACCCTGATGAGTAATAAGCTCCATGGATCGTCAATATGCTCGTATCTGGCAGTTGATTGAATTTCCCGCTGTCAGAGATACGGGAATGTGTTTCGTGGCCCGAAAATGAGCGGGGGCCCCACGAATACATTTAAAACAAAACGGGCAGATTTTTTTGTAATTATTTGCTCGAGTACCTATATGAAGATGAAGAATTTGTACTGAACTTAAATCTTATATTTCGTGTTATAATATAATAGCTGTTTATATAATTTATAGTAAAAAAAGAGCTAAGAAACCAGGGTCGTTCGATATAGTCGAAATTTTGTAAGAAACCAATGGAAGTTTTCGATTTTTGTTTTTTTTTAAACGTTGCCCCACACTAGGAATTTCTCCTGTATTGTGGGTGCGTTAACAAACATTTAAACTCATATACACAAACAGCCAGACCCGGGACTACTACTTGTAGGTCATACAAATATTTGTTCCGTGCGGGAAACGAACCCGCGACAAGCAGCGCAGCAGTCAATCGCTTAACCACTGCGCCGACGTGCCGTCAAATTAGATAAATGAACTGTTTGTTTTCTATTAATTAAACTTTATTTGAAAAAAAAACCATCTTCTGGAAATGAACATCTTAGTTTCTTACTAAACTAAACTTCAACTATATCCAATGACCCTGGTTACTTATCTCTATTTTGTGACGCATCTCTTTTGGTGACCGTACATAATTTTACTAAATAATTAATAAATTAGGCATTACAGCAATATCTTCAAATAATTAAAAATTGCACATAATCTCCAAACAAAAGAAATAGTGCCGTTTAAAGAAAGAAATGTCTTTCATTTCAAGATTTAAGAAAGAAAAAAAATACTTAGCAGAGCCTGTTGTGCTACGCGCCATGCTACGCCGTAGAGCATGTGCTACGATCGCGTAGCTTCTACGACATCGGAACTGTGTACTTTTGATTTAGTTATAGCAAAAGGAGTGTGCCGAGTAGGTATGTTAGGATCGTAGCAGATGGCGTTCTGAAGTCTCTGACTACCCCCATTGGGATGTAGGTCTGAGTTTATATATGTAATATGTATTCAAATTAAGTTTGAGGCATATCAAAATCCAACCTGTCAACGTCAAAAACATTTTTGTTGTCTAAGATTTATACAGTGTACTAGCTGTCCCGACAGACGTTGTCCTGTCTTAACTATGAATATTAAATTCGCATTCAACCACCAGGTTATGCCATTTAATTGTAGCTTATGTGAAACGTTAGTACTTGGAACACAGCGCCATCTATTGATTACTTACTGAACCCAGTCGAAAGGTATCGACATCTGTTAGAATCATTTGGAGTTAACAGATAATTGTGACTGTCAAATAATACCAGACAAATAATTAGCAATAAATTAAAAATTGCGACCATAATTTGAGATTTAAACTATCCTATCTCTCAAGTTGGATCGAACTGCACATGGTGTGCGAATTTTATTATAATCGGTTAAGTGGTTTAGGAGTCCATTGAGCACAAACATTGTGACACGAGATTTATATATATTAAAAATATAATTAGCAATAAATTAAAAATTGCGACCATAATTTGAGATTTAAACTATCCTATCTCTCAAGTTGGATCGAACTGCACATGGTGTGCGAATTTTATTATAATCGGTTAAGTGGTTTAGGAGTCCATTGAGCACAAACATTGTGACACGAGATTTATATATATTAAAAATATTTATAGAATGAATCAAAGTAGAACTTCATCTCTATACCCTAGAGATAAACACAAGTCCACTCAAATCGAATAACCCAATAGCCATCAATATTAGTTCTCCTATAAAAGCTGCGTGTTCACTTTATATCAATTACATACTAACGTCTTTACTGACCCTCGCGTGTTTATTGGCCACAATTTCTGCGCCAGTACTCTAGGCTTTGGTCGTGATAGTATTTTTTTTGTTCCTAGAAATGCGGTCAAGATGCTAGGAACTATTTCTAGGTTTTTGTTTTTTGTGACGTTGTCGTTTAGATTTCCGTTTTATTTTTAACCGACTTCAAAAAGGAGGAGGTTATCAATTCGTCGGAACAATTTTTTTTTGTTTTTTTTTTTATGTATGTTCCCCGATTACTCGAAGATGGCTAGACCGATTTGGATTTTGTTTTTTTTGTTTGAAAGGGTATACTTCCCAGGTGGTCCCATGATCATCAAGTCAGGATCTGATGATGGGATCCTGGAGAAATAGAGAGAACTCTTCGAATTTTATAGGCACACGAAGCGATTTAGCTATTTTTTGGAAGAGTACTTTCTCGTAGTGGTCTCATTTCAATTTGGTGAAGATCTGATGAAGAACTTTGGAGATAGGCAACGGAACTCCTCAATAAATGATAGCAAATGAACTGGGATTGCTGAAATCTCATGTCTGTCTATTGCTTACACCAGCTCATAACATAACATCACGCCGGTATGCTGTGAAGGGGTAAGCACATCTGATCCACTAAAAAGTGAAAAATAAAAACTTTTTCCAAAAAAAAAACAACCTTTAATTTCGGAAAGCGGTGACAAAAAATTAAAATACAGCTCCAAAGACACCGACTTCCGATATTAAAGTTATTTTTCACTTTGTAGTGTTTTTTTTGGAAGTCGGTTGTTTTTTTTTGGAAAAAGTTTTTTTCACTTCGTTCTTTACTTGAGTGCAGATAGATTTTTTTACTGCAGAGATCATCTTGATGATGAAAGGGTCATAACTAGGGATCGGATAATCGGTTGCATATTTAGCTAAAATTAATTTTTGGCTGTGA
The DNA here is from genome assembly GCA_947359405.1 of Antitype chi. Lineage (NCBI taxonomy): Eukaryota > Metazoa > Arthropoda > Insecta > Lepidoptera > Noctuidae > Antitype > Antitype chi. The sequence goes on from OX375823.1 coordinate 3,056,416, forward strand.
AAGTATGGAAGCGGCTTCATAAAATATAATTTTTGTAAAAAAGAATACCGGGAATGCATAACTAGTCAGGTGTATAGTATGGAAGCGACTTCTAAATTAATAGGATTGCATAACTATTCAGATGCATATTTATTAAAAAATAACCCCGATGCGGATATATGTATAAAAATTGAATGGATGGCTTGTTAAATGCAAAGCTGGAAACTGTAAATGTGGTTTGGATGTTCATAAGCAGGCTTATTATACTGTAAAATTTGCTTTATAATATTGGATTTGTGATATTTGGAATCCGCTGGAAGCGGGATGCACAGAACTGGTCTAAAGTGGCGGAACTTGGGGGAGGCCTATGTCCAGCATTGGCCGTCTTTCGGCTGAAATGATGCTGATGATGATAATTGAATATGTGACTTGAATCCCTACTAATATTATAAATGCGAAAGTACGTCTGTCTGTCTACTACGCTTTAACGCCTAAACCGCTGAACCGATCGTCATCAGAGATATAGCCTAGCATATGGAGAAGGACATTAGCTACTTTTTTAAGCGATGACCAACATCCGCGCGGGCGGAACCGCGGACATAAGCTAGTATTTTATCATTTTCACTCGTCACTGTATCTGTCGAGGTATTTAGCATTGTTTTAAATAAAAGGGACCTCCTTAACGGCTATTCCATTGTAAACATTATATTTTTGTTTATTTCATAAATACGAAAGAGCATGGAATATTAATTACCATAAATAAATGCGCGGAAATGAGGGTTACATTTTGCCTAAGCAATGGTGTAAAAACTAAAAGATAAGGTACATAAATTCTACATTTGTACACACGGCTACACATCAAGGTATACATTTCTAGTAGAAGCCGATCTCGCATTGTATAGGATTTCCGTACAGTACGAGATCAGCGTAAACTGGAAATTTTTTAGCTTGATGTGTAGCCGTGTGTACAAGCATAGCACGTAATGATAGTACGATTTTATATCTTACTTTTTACAAAAGGTACAAACGATAATACGACCAAATCAAATCATTTATTGATTTTCAATCATGGGTAATACAGTACATACCTATAGATGTTTTCTTTGATGAGTCCTTCATGTTCTATCGTCGCAATGACATGGGCATGGAAATCATATACCTATTATTCAAAATCAAAATCAAAACTAATTTATTCAAACTAGGCTGAGAGTCAGCTCTTTTTGAACGTCCCCCCAAAACGCCCACCCTTCACCACTTCCTAGTGCTTTAGCTGGGAAGAAGAAGTGGTGCAATAAACTCCCCAGCAGCACAGCTGTCTGTTAAGTTAGAAGAACTTGATTCTATACAATAGTAGGTAATTAAAATTACAAAACACAAAAAAAAACATTAAATTTGTAATATGTTAGCTAGCACACGCCAATACGAGTATACCATCAAAACATTAAAAACTATAGGTACTCAAGTAGAATTATATAATAAAAATAAAAATAAGACGTAAACAGAACTTACAATCTAAATAAAAGCCTCCAGGCACAAAGGGCATGCCCGCTTACATATGCAATTCTGTATTTTGTAAATATAGCTATAACTTTAAGTAACAAAATATAGCTATAACTTTAAGTAACAAAAGTTAAACTAGAACCTTTGGATTAAAATTAATAAAAACTTAATACAATTAACAAGAACAAAACCATGGTCAGCAAGACGACCAGTCACCACGAGCAGCACCCGTTTACGAGCATAACGCAAAGATCAGCCATCACCACCCTCGCCATATTTGAGGGAAGGAGGCAACCCGACCCCCGACGCTACCGCAAGCAGTCAGCTTTAAACGCATTAAAATGCAAATCTAGCAAAGAAGAGGGAAGCTTGTTATAAAAGGTTGTACCTAAACCAACAAATGAGTTATGAACCTTATGAAGCCGGTGAAAGGGAACACGTTATTATTGATTTTACCCAAATTTAAAGATATTATAATTTTGAAAGAACAGTAAGGAAAATTCAAGTGTAGGTAACTTACAGTAAAAAAATCACAGTAAACTTCGTAAATCTAATGAAGTATTTCCAGTCTACATATATAAATTGAACCAAATACAGCGTTAGTTTTCAAAGAGCTGCACAATTTAAAGGTGTGGTTATACTATCAAACTTTTTTTTTCTATGGGACCAACATCGTAATAGCGAAAAAAAAACATACACCCATACATTTAGGTCGAGTAGATGTTGAATTTTTTTGTGGAACAGTTCATAAATTCTTCACGATTACGATATTGGTTCCATGTACAGTCACGTCAGATGTAGTTGAATTTTCGTTAAAAACCGATGGATATTTTCGAATTAATTTTTATTTGATAAATTAACTATTTGTTTTCTATTAATTAAATTGAATTGTATTAGAAAACATCCATTGCTTTCTTACTAAACTTCAACCTACTTCTGACGAAACTGGTTACTTATCTCTTTTGAAAGAAAGAAAGAAAAATGCTTTTATTGGCAGCTTATAAAACTTTATATAAAACACAACAATGTTGTTAATGCCAAAAGTGCCTCAGCTCAGCATAATGTCAGATGGCAACATAGACCTGACACTGATTTTCAGCTGCAACCCACCCTTACCTCACCGTGACCGTACCATACCCATAAATTAGCCAGGTCTTTGAAAACTAACCCTGTGTAAACAATAGTTTAGTCATTATCGCTAGACAAATATTGTCTAAACCTATAGTTGGCTCATTTAGTTAGTTTGAAAAAAATCACGTTTTCAATTTCAATGTTAGGATATATTTGAATGTTCAAAAATACTATTATACGTACCTAAATATTACCAGTGTTTTCATTTACTGTCGTAATTTCGTTTCCGCATTGTATAGACTCATGTCTATTTTAATACTAAGAGAAGAAATGTCCCAAAAATTTAATAAAACATTCTAAAAAGAAATTCTAAAGAGAGAATAATTCAATAAACAAAATTGTTGACGCGAAAACGATTTTTCCTTCTAGCGTTCCTTTTCTAATTAAAATGACGAGATTGAGATGAAAGTTAGAACTGAACAATTATTTCAGTTCACAGATTTCACTCTTTGTGAGTAATTCAAGGCTTCGTTTAAGAACTTAGTACAAGAGTAATTTTGTTTGCTGACTGTGTTGTTCTTTGTATTGCTATGGACAGTGCCTAATAATGGCTTGTTTATTATAAAAAATATTATATAGGATACAATTTTAACCAGTGCGCAAACTGTAACCATGAATTCAGCATAACATTCTAGATCCCATTACGTTGAAAATTTTCGTTAAAAAAAAATGAGCTGCTTCATAGAATTGTGTAATACAACAGCTGATTTTTTTTGTATTTCCGACGAAAAATGTCTACGCTACGATTGGTATGCTGAATTAATGGTTACAGTTTGCGCACTGGTTAAATTTTTATCCTGTATTCAAACCTTGTCAGATAAAATATACTACGGTTTATTAGGCTCCGGTCTCTTTAGAACGTCACACGTTACTGACAGCGTACCGTGACGTCACGACGGACGACCGACACGCCGCATGTTGCCAAAACGTTCGTTGGTGATGTCCTTTAGAATTGGCCTTCAGATTAATGACCGTAAGCCGTTGGTCCCGGCTGTCATTCGTGGATCATTGACAGTCGTTACGGGTCGTCAGAAGCCCGAAAGTTTGAGAACCAGTCTTACTAAGGGTATCGTGTTACCCAGTAAAAGGGTTGTGGATGTCAGATAAGCAGTCGCTCTACTGGGTATATCCAAATTGCAAAAAAAATGGCCGATTTTTGGGCCCAATTTTTTTTTTTACAAAAAAAAGAATCTCTTTACCTATTGAGTGGGGTATAAAAATATATATTCCATCTTTATTTAATTAAAATTCACTTTTAACGCAGTCGGGTTTTTGATTTTGTAAATTATTTTTTTTCTTCTACCATGGTGAGAAGGCGTGAGTGTATGTATGTATGATTGACAATGGATAGCCAGTAATCATAGCTCAGAATAAAGAAATATATTCTACACACGATGGTAAACCAGAATGAACCCTTTAAGTAAATACACCGGCCAATATTTACCGAAAGGGGAAACACGCCAGATAGGCAGTAATCACATTGTGCAAACAGGGTTTTTTGTTTCCGAGGACCAATGACGTAATGTCCATTCGGGGAAAACGGGGGGAAGGGTATACCCTTCCCCCCGATATACCGGGCTTATAAAGAATATAATTATAATTGTATTTCTGTAAAAAGTAAAAAAAAAATACTTGTATACCACTGTTCGACTTAAACCTGACCTAAACCAGCACTTAATTTACGGTTTTCTGTGACTTAAGTAGCCATTTATTATGCTTATTAAGTCAATGCGGGTTAATGTCATAGAGGCTATAAAATAGTATGTTACGATACGCGTGACTCAAGTAGTAGTATTTCACGCCGTGCAATGATGTATGAATTAAATCACACGTATCGTAATTTACTATTTCATGTAGGTTTGTTTGACCATGTTTGTTTCTTTTAACAAACAAACCTAGCCTTATTTGTTATTGTTATCAATTATACTTCTAGAGTTTAAGGGCTGGAATAAAAGGGATTAAAGCTTTCTAGCTGGTCTTTCTGTGTTTGTCAAGTTAAATGAATGGAATTAATAAATTTTCCGACAATATTCGCTATGTTTGCGCAAGGGAGGTGACTGCGTTTATCTGTACTGTAATAGTTGCATGGAAAAGACGACCTTATGTTGTACAAGCTTTTTTTTTTGAGGATGGGAAATCATCAAATATAACTTCTCGGAGCAGGAGGGCGTGTCAGACTTTTACTGACAAAATCTCTTTCGAAAAACCCGCACCCCTGGCAGGCATTGTACAGGCTGGCGACATGAAATAGCAGAAGAAACAGTAGGTGGGAGATTGTCCTGACTAGCGAAGGCTGAGATTAAAATAGACTCGTAGAATGATTTTTTTAGGAATAAGTAGGTATACAAGTTGCACAACAAATGTGTTTCATTTCTCGAAGAGGTACAGAGAGCCAATAAGGCTCGTACAGTACCTACCTAAGCAACCATATCCATACGATCATATTATTTTACAAGATTCCGCCCGCGGCTTTGCCCGCGTGGAGGTCGGAAATTATCCCGCGGCAACGTACTACCGGGATAAAAAGTATCCTATGTGTTAATATAGGTTATAATCTATCTGTGTGCCAAATTTCATCTAAATCCGTTCAGCCGTTTTTGCGAGAAAGAGTAACAAACATCCATCCATACATACTTAAAAACTTTCGCGTTTATAATATTAGTAAGGATCTCACCTACATTTCATCATCTCATTATCTGATTAACCTTTTCCGAATTGCATTGGGGTCGGCTTCCACCCTCTTCGGATGCAGCTGAATATCAGTATTTAACACTGAGCGACTCCCAATCTGACCTCCCCAACCCAGTTACTGGGTAGTAGGTACAATCACCTACATTATTACGTTGAATTTCAGCTGGTTTCCGCTCTTTAAAAATACAAGGCTTCCAGAAAAGCCAGCACAATGAAAACTGGCATAATAAATGGCAACCCTCAAACGATCACGAATGGTCGCTGGCTTGATTCTACGAGTTCCTCATAATTTATGAGACCCTGGTACTTTGGGGCTGTTATCTCGCATTTTGCCCCCAAAGGGGTTGTAATCAAAATGATGTTTTCTCTTTATTTATATCATGGGAGTTTTGTAAGATCTTATCATTTGTTCGCTTTACGATCTGCGTTTTCCGTGTGATTTAAGAATATAAATGCTTTACGTAACATCACCGTTATTATTTTTCCCTTATTCTAATGTATTTATTTTTGTAGCCACCCGTTTCTAGCCATATGTATCTTTCACACAGTCCATCTATCTTTTCTTTGGTCATCTCTTTCTCTTATTATTACCAAAACTTCCCGCACGACATTTTTTTCATTACTCCTTATCAAATGCCTAAACAATGACAACCAATTTCTACACTTATTGTCCTAAGATTGTGCAATCAAAACTTGACAAAATGCTTTTTGAAAGCAACGGATTGTGATAAAATTGCCGACAATACTATACAGAAAAAAAATTATCTGTGTTTTGCAAAGTATTGTAATCTCAATTGGTATCCATAACAAGATAATCTGGCTGGAAAAGTCCGGTAAATTCCAACAATACAAGCAAACAAACAGACACGTAAAATGTAAAAACAGAATAGTTACAAAAACGAACCGGCTGAGATAATTGCAAAGTTAAGTGAATTTCTGCCAACGTGCGATGCAGCGGAGTGTTATCCAACAAGGGAACATTATTCAGAAAACCCGCTTTAAACGCACAATGTAAATATAGAGTTAAAAGAAGGGTGGCGTATACAAAAAACTGCCTAAATGTCAGATAATTTGAATTCTAACTGTTGTCCGCAACTTTATCTATGATCCAGGGTGAAAAGTAGCCAATGTTTTTACCCTGACCATGGTTTATATGTGTGCCAAAAGTCATCTAAATATGTTCAGCCGTTTTAGCGTGTCAGCGTCATAAACTAGCTTAGTTTCACATTTATAATAGTAGTTATGAATGTTCATATTAGAATAATAATTTATTTATTAGTAAGAATGTAGTTTTGCGTAGTATTATGTTAATATTAGGTCTTTACCTATGAAATTGCCGTTTTGCAGTACTGGCCATTTCAAATCAAAATAATTTTTGTTTGGGTAAGAATTCTAATTTCAAATTAATTTTATTTTAAAAACATGGATTTTTTTTTCCAAAAGTAGTCATTTGTTTATTGATTAGTGTTACATTTTCATCGCATTTCAATCTTTTTCGTCATCATGGATACGTTAAAAATTCGAGTAATTATGGAATATGAGTACCGTCGTGGCAGCAACGCGGCACAAGCGGCACGCAACATCAACGACGTTTACGGAGCTAACACTACAAACCAACGCACCACCTGTTATTGGTTTGCTCGCTTCCGTTCTGGAAATTTCGATCTGAAAAATGAACCTCGCGGTCGTCCGAAGACTTTGGTCGACAATGACGAATTAAAGGCGATTGTGGAAGCTGATGATACACAATCTACGGCTGAATTAGCAGCACCTTTCGACGTTAGCGTCAAAACAATATTAGTCCATTTGCGTCAAATTGGCAAGGTAAAAAAGCTTGACAAATGGGTGCCCCACGAACTCAATGATCGTCAGCGCGAAGTACGCGTCGAGACGTGCCTTGCACTGCTCAACAGACACACAAATGAAGGAATTTTGAACCGCATTGTTACCTGCGATGAAAAATGGATTCTGTTTGATAACCGCAAGCGCTCAGCAAGTTGGTTGGATCCTGGTTCAGCACCTAAACAATGCCCTAAACGAAAACTTACCCCTAGAAAAGTGATGGTCACTGTTTGGTGGTCTAGCGCCGGTGTGATTCATCACAGCTTCTTACCAAACGGGGTGAGCATTACTGCAGATGTGTACTGTGAAGAACTGAACACAATGATGGAGAAGCTGGCACATCTCCAACCAGCATTGGTCAATCGCTCGTCTCCGCTGCTCCTGCACGACAACGCGCGACCTCATACTGCACAGCAGACGGTCTCCAAGTTGCAAGAACTGGGGTTGGAAGCTCTCCGTCATCCGCCCTACTCACCAGACCTTGCGCCTACAGACTACTACTTTTTCCAGAATTTGGATAACTTCTTGGCGGGAAAAAAAATCAATACCCGAGAGGCAGTACAAAATGCCTTTGAAGAATTTGTTGCCTCCCGTCCAGCTGATTTCTTTAAGAAGGGCATCAATAAACTGCCACTGCGATGGCAAAGATGCATTGATTGCATGGGTGATTACTTCGATTAATACAAATAAAAAATACATGAAAAAAATTCGTTTACATTTTTTCATACAAAACGGCAATTTCATAGGTAAAGACCTATTATTAGGTGCTACCCGTAGTGCAATGCGCTGTTTCTTTCTGTCAATGAATTCAAGTGCATTGTTGAAGTCTTCACTAAGGAAATCCTAGAGAAGGCAACTGATAAACCCATGAAAGACGTTTTTCATAGACGCATCTCAGACTCATAATGAGTCTTTAATCCCACTGGTGGGACACATGACTCCTCGCTTCCAGAAGGAGAAGGCTTTAATCTACCAGGCGGGCCTAGCGCAGGTTGGTAGATGTCAGTCTTCGAATATCGGCGGTTTTCTCACGATGTTTTTTTCACCGTTTTGAGAGCAGTGGTCATGAAATAATTTACACAAAGTATCGCCAGTCTGCGATTGGACCTACGACCTAAAACTTGTAAGTCACAGCTGTTACCAGTGGCCCACCACTGGAGCTTTTAAATCAAGCGAGTTATTAAAGACTGGTACTACTGTTCGTATTATTTAATAGTACAAGTTTGTTCCATTAAAAAGAACAACAAAAACAACGAGCTCTGCTGTCCTTTATTTCTTTATTTGGCGTGAACTTCACAGCACTGTCGTTTCATAAACGGTCCAGTGTTTTTAGATTGCTTTCTTGTAGTATTCATTCAGTTTTGTGATGAAACGAATATTTTATGGATAATAAATAAATATATAAATAAATAAATAGATAAATCCTTTTGAGATGAAATAACTGAGGTTTTGTTAAACGTAATTTTATTTGAGGAGTGACGAAACAAAAGCCGTTATTGACCAGGTTATGTTTTTTTTTTTTTCGCTTCTCAATGTTGAAATACACATCCCAATACTAACAAACCACTTCAAAAACCAGTATTTCCTTCTGTAAAAAAAAATGTTAAAAGTCGATGGTTTGATCAAAATCCTAAAAATACATCACGTTGAAACAAAAACCATAAAATCCTTAAGAAATTACACGCCCGACACTGGTCGCTTCAAACACTTTTAATCGGCAGATATAAGAAATACCTATTCCATTCATATTGTTATTTTTCAAATCCCGTTAATTCCAAATTAGTTGGAGCAAATGTCGATAAATCCAGACTGGCTTGATTTAAACCCCATAAATCCAAAACGGCTTGAACAAAAACCGTTATCTCCATATTTCTTTGCTTAATATCTCCTAAAAACCCTAATTTCACTACCCTAACTATAGGTAATTTTACTATAAGTTTGTCATTAAAAAATAATGTTTCTATAAATTACACTATGCTATAAGGTTTTTATCTTCTGAAAAAAAAAACAATATGGATTTAACGGTTTTTGATTAATTACTCCTTATTTATTATTACCTAAACAAATATTATAAAGAGGTAAAATCAGGCAAGTAACTATTTATTAAAATATATTAACAAGGCCGATGTAAGTAGAAGCGCGTAGAAATTGGCACCGGTAGTTGAAAAGTTGTGTAGAAAGCGGTTGTCATGGTATGGGCATGTGATACGGAGGAATGAGGAAAATGTCGTGAGGAAAGTTTTGAGCATGGACGTCGATGGATATAACAGTAGGAAAAAACCAAAGAAACGATGGATGGATTGTGTGAATGATGATATGGTTAGAAAAGGGTTGTCTTCAGAGATGAAGACTAATAGTATGTGTGTGATGCATGAACGTTTACGAAGAAAAGAAGCATTCAACGATCGAACAGGAGCCGCTCTGTAGTTTATCCCTGTCCCCGTAGTACGAAGGCGTAAGTTTATATATGTTTGTGTAAACTTGGTTGTTTTTCTGGAAGTTGTGATCCGATTACAGAAATACTTTTATTTGTAAGGTACACTATTAATAAGCGCCATGAGATGAATACTTCATCCCACGACTTCTTATGCGTGGAACAAGTGAATAGTATTAAAAACTAAACAGGGATTGTTTAAATTTAAAAATAAGATTTTCAATGGTTTTGGTGATCCTGGAACTTATTTACCATTTCTTAGTAATCAGAGGATATTGCTTCTCACCACGCTTTGTACAAGGATAGAACGTTTTAGTTTTTAATAAAAAATAACTGATCCTCTTTCCTCTTTCGGTTCCCACAGGATGAAAAGGTAGTTTATTTCTTTGGTTACATAAATAATCGTTTCTTTGAGCTTCTCCAATACTGGATGTGTAAAATCAGGAATATTCAGGACCAATTAGATTTGAAAAAAAAAAAACTGCAAAAATACAAAAAGTTTTATTGGCAAAAAGGAAATGGTGATGGTTGACAGACAGTAATCTAACATACAACATAATTAAGTTAATACAACGGTTGGTGCAGTGGTTAAGCAATTGACTGCTGCGCTGAGTGTCGCGGGTTCGATTCCCGCACAGAACAAATATTTGTACGAACTACAAGTAGTTGTTCCGGGTCTGGATGTTTGTGTATGTGAGTTTAAATGTTTGTAAACGCACCCACAATACAGGAGAAATTCCTAGTTTGGGGCAGCGTTTTTAAGAAAAAAAATAAAAAATATTGGTTGACCGTTGACCCCCAAACTAAGCAGAACTTCTATCACTGGGGTCAAAACATTTAAGTAAAAAAATTAACGTTTTAGTCTAACTTCCTAAATTAATCTAAATTACTAATTTTGAGTCTAAAAGCTCGTCCCCGATCTAATATAAACTAATGGAACCACTTCACCACATTCAAATACCATTGATTAAAATCCATTTGACGTCGACCAACGTCAATTTAACTTGCTCTGATTGGTCGAATCGACATAGCGCTACGTTTCACGACGGCTTCATTTCATCAGAGTTCTATTGCTGTGACTATGACATTTCAGTGACTCACAGTTAGTACCAAGTTGGCACTATTGTGTAACTTTGTTGTAACTGAGAGTGCCGCTTGTTCAACACAACTTGTGGGACACTAACACAGTGGAGTTGTCGTCATATTTCATTGGGATATTGTAACTGTTTTTTAAATCTTACTATAACCTGCTACCTACTATTTATATTATATATATCTATTATATAAAAATGAATCGCTATTTCCCTTGGTGACGGCATCACACGTGAACGGCTGGACTAATTATGCTATTTTTTTTTTTGTGTTTGTTAGATATTGTCAAGAGAAGGTTCTTACGAAAGTAGTTTGTGTATCAGTGGAAACTTGTAAATGGCCTTCAGCTTCATATTGTTTAATAACATTGTTTATGTTAGCTGTAAGTTTCCCAAATAAAATAAAATAAAATAAATAAATAAAATAAAATAAAGAAAAAAATAAAAAAGTTGCGAATTCAAAATTTATAGTTAAGACAGGACAATATTATAAATGTGAAAGTTTGTGAAGATGTTTGGATGTTTGTTACTCAATTACGCGAATACAGCTGAACGGATTTGGATGAAATTTGGCACACAGATAGTTTATAACCTAGATTAACACATAGGATAGGATATTCATCCCGGTAGTACGTTCCCGTGGGATAATTTTCAACCATCACGCGGGCGAAGCCGTGGGCATCAGCTAGTGTCGTCATAAATATTTATACCAGACTGTGCCTATTATACTGCAGGGAAAAGTAGTTTTTTTCAGGGCGTTTGTGACATTAGATTATATTGAATTACTATGCCTAATATTTCACCTACTGATGCCTCTTTGGTCTACAGCACCCTAATTGCGTAACACGCGATTAATCATAATCGGTTTCATTTTGACAGTTCAACAATATTCATTGCGTTATTTACGTTGTTGAGCAGTCACATTTTTCGAACATATGAAGCAATGGTTTAGCCATCTGTTTCAAAACGAAACAAATTATGATGAATCGTGAGTTACGCAATTAGGGTGCTGGTCTAGTGGTCGCAATCGTTACTGTTGCGCATGAGGTACTTAATGTACGGTTGATTTTTTACGTAACACGGGACTTCAAAACTTAACTGAAGAAATCTTAGTGTACCTACTACAGGTACACCTTTGGCAATATTTCACCTAAAATACGAACTCATAGATAGAGATTCAAGATATTGTTCTTTTTTTCATTTCAATATATTCTGAATCGGTACACAAAGCTATTCTATAACAGAAAACAATATAAAACTATGGTCAAACGATCAGAAAAGTGATTTTATTTCTATCTAACCACGTAATCTGACCATCGTTCTATTTTAAAGATAACTCGTGTAAACAATAGAATGAGATGATGATGGAATCTAATCATCCATATTTTCTAGGAAAAATTTTGTTTAAAAATCCTATTTATAAGTCTTACGTTAGTTTGTGGGTATTGAAGGAATATAGTGGAGAAGCGTTATTGGGTTTTTTCTTTGAAATTTCTCAGTAGCAGCCCGGATTTTGGATTTAGGCCCGGTTGATGGCAATATGCTCACCCGCTGTTATATGGGACTTAAACATAATTAGCGTCATATGAGTGTACCTTCTATGGGTAGGGGAAGGCGGGGTAATTACGAATAAGGGAGTTATGAAATAAATCAAAATATATTATAGGTAGGTTAACTTTAATACCTTCTTCTGAGAGATAAATTATCGTACTTTAGACTAATACAAAAAATAATACTAATTTGTTATTATTTAATCAAATTTTATAGCAAAAACAAAACTTTTAGTGTTCGTGTTTACCCGACACTGGTCGGGCAATCACGGATACCTAGTTGGGCAATTACAATCGTTCGCAATTGACCCAAACTAGCCTAAAAATGAGATCACGTACGAGATATTAGTCACGATTAAATTTAAATTTGAGATATTGACTGGCAAAAATCACAACAGTGGCCAAGCGAAGACGATTTCCCATGTTTGTCTATCGTTGTCTATGTCTGTATATTTTTCACGGGAAATGTTAAGGGCAAAGGTGAGACCCTGTAGGAGGTCCTGTGGGACTTATGTAGGGGCAGAATCATAAAATGAAACCACTGTCACGACATAACACGTAAGCATCCAGGCTGGCTGAACGACACTAACTTAAGTTAAAGAACTGATTTTAATTCTATAACGGGGAAATGCCGAACATACGTAATTGACCCACTCAATTTGTTCGCTATTAGCCTTCAAGGTAATACAACAAATAATACTTAATCATTTTGGTTATGTCGTTGTTTGTTATGTGGTTTTTGTTTGGTTGTGTTAGCCGGGTAACATTAAGCAAAATTATAAAATAAAAATAGGTAATACTCGTAATAGAATCCTCAGCTACTATTTTTTTATGCATATAATCTCGTATTAGAACTTTTATTTCTTCATGAGTTACACTGTGTTTCATTTCGGGAAAAATTGCAACGAAAATAAGTAAATATTTGAATTATTTTTGCCATGAATGTTATGTGCAGCCGTAACGCTCCGCTGGTCGCATGGCACTAGTGATGGCTTGATTTCTAAGACGCCGATGAGTAAAATCATGCTATCTCTTTCTAACATAGTACAACAGCTACGTTTCCGATTACCCAGCGTTCGTGTTTCCCCGGCCTTCCCCTACACCTCTGCCGAACTCTACGCGGAAATAATGCGTGATGTTATGTGTGTGGAAGAATATAGATGGTGATGATTATTGTTATTACTTTAAGATGATTCATCATCTGCTTGGCCTTTTCGCAACCATGTTGGAGTCAGTTTCCAATCTAACCGGATGCAGCTGAACACCAGTATTTCGCATGGTGCGACTACCTATCTGACCTCCACAACCCAGTTACTGTTTAATACGATACCCCTTGGTAAGACTAGTTGTCAGACTTTAGGATGATGTGGGACACACGCTTCCACATACTTACGACAGCGCCCCATGCAAACATTCGCCGCGCGAACAGACGACATGCCAGCCTGGACAACAGATGCGTACTGAACTCGTGCGTTTTTTTTTTTTTTTTTGTTGGGCATCTCGCAGTTGGCCTTGAGAGGCCGTGACTGCTCAACCGGGCTTTCCTGGGGCTGCCATTAAGAAGTTACTCTTAACGCCTCCAGCCAGGGCTTACAAACTAAATTTATAAACTAAGCGACTGCACGCTGAGGGCACCCCCTGTGGGGTACGGACCTCGGCTCAGGGCGTCACTGATAGGGGGACAGCTATCGCTATTGGGGACAGGCTGGATCGAATTGGCATCATTATTATTATAGGGGGAATTTAAAGCTACTGGCTCAGCTGCGGCGCGGGCTGGCGCTTCAACGAGCAAGGGTCGGTCGGGGGTCTCGACGTTAGGCGCCGATACTACGAGGGGTCTTCGCGGGGCGCGAGGACCTCGGCGGCGAGGTCGGAAGGACGATTTTGATCGGTGTGTGCGAACTGTACTGGTAGCCCTATTGCTTTCCTGGAGGAGAGTAATGTGGTCGTCTGGGTCGGTGAGGACATGTCTCGGCCGTCGGACAGAGCTAATCCTACTGGGGACATAAGTGGCGGCCTTCACAATCAAGGGATTGCGGTGAATTTCGGCTTTATCGAAGAAACGCTTCGAGGTGCGTTTCATGAATTGACTGACCGTGGGGATTTTCAGATCGAGATGGAGGATCTCGTTCCGAACGAACCAAGGGGCGCCTGTGGCTTGCCGGAGGAATCGGTTCTGTAGGGTCTGCATCCTATGGATGAATCGGGGGTTCGCGTGCGCAAAGATTGCACACGCATACGTCATGATGGGCCTTATACACGCCGTGTAAATCCGCAACTTGCACTTTAGTGACAACTTGCTACGTGCATTTAGAACAGAATGTAACCTGCCGAGAGCGAAGGCGGCGCGTGAGCGTGCCTTCTTTATGTGCTCTGCGAAGGAGAGATGCTGATCCATGGTCACACCAAGGTATTTGGCTTGCTTCTCCCAAGGGATAGGCTTGCCGAACAAAGAGATGGGACGGGGGGGCTCAGGTCTAATGCGTCGCGGTCTCGTGAAGAGGACTGCTTGGCTTTTATCCGGATTTATGTCGATCCGCCACTTTCGAAACCACGCGCCAAGGACGTTGACGGTGGTTTGGAGAGTGGCGGCTATCGCGTCCTGACTTTTCCCAGTGTAGTAGATGGCTGTGTCGTCTGCGAACAGTGCCAACTGTGCCTTTCTACTTTTTGGGATATCGCTCGTGAATAGAGTGAATATGAGCGGGGACAACACCGCGCCCTGAGGGACGCCGGCGCGAATGGGATGGGGAGACGAGATCGCCCCTTCGATGCGATAGCGAAAGGTGCGGTTCGACAGAAAATCTCGTAAGATGAGCACGAGACGGTCTGGCACGCCGAGACGGTACACCTTGTAAATCAAGCCATTGTGCCAGACCTTGTCGAAGGCTTTCGCTATGTCGAAAAATACTGCACCGGTTATCGTACCGCGCTGGAAGCCAGCGCTTATATGTTCTACGATACGGTGGACCTGTTGCTGAACTCGTGCGCGAGCGCCCATAATATTTATAGTGTGCGTACAGGCGACGCTATACGTCGCGAGCGTGCGAGAGTGAGATGGGTGCCCGTTCATTGTGGAACATAAAGTTTTATTTTAGATTTAAGTATTTTAATCAAGTGATTTCCTATTGGTTGGCTGACTTTTTACATACAAAGCATAGGAACAAAATGTACGATGAAATATTATAATATAAGATAGGCAAATTAAATCAATAAATGAAGCAATTATTCTCTAATACCACTCGTATCTTTTAATAGTCCTTTTGAACAACCAACAATGATTATCATTCCTTATAGCTACTTGTTTCAGAAACGTTCTAAGCCTTCAGATCTCCTAACTCTCTAAGAGTCAAGTTGTAATCAGGTAACACGCAATAATAAATATAAAAAATAAATAAAAATAATAACAACCAAAAACTTTGAGTTATTTTTCCATAAATTTAATTTCATTCAAGGAACTTTCTGCACTACCGCTCCGCGTCTAGCATTCGACCAAAATGATTTTCCGACACAAAATAATTAAGCAAGCTCGTTTTTTGAACCGTAACGATGCATTTTTAGTTAGCGACGACGAGTTTGGGTACACTAATTTGGAATTTGAAGTTAATTTATATTTGTTCGTTAGGAAACTCAGAGTGCGGTCGGGGCCGTATTAATAAATAATATCGGTAGTAACTGCGTGTGGAATTTTGGCTAACTTGAGGTGTTTAGCCAGTGAATGTTTTTCAATTATGAAACGGTTTTCATATCCCCATTAAACTTTTAAGTGCTATTTAGCCGACTACGGCGAAGCCAATAGGAGGGCTATGATTTTGAATAGAATGTATGTATGAGTGTGGGTATGTATGTATGTTGATCTGTTCCCTCATAACTTCTTAACACCTTATCATAATTTTACAAATGAGGTATCGTTGGAAGTGTTTTGATCGTCCGCTGGTTAGAGGCGATGTGTCACATTCAATTTGAAAAGGGCGCCCTATAGAGAGGAAATAAAGTGATGAACAAACAAAAATGACATACGCTTTTCGGTAGCCTATATCAGTCCCACACAAT
This sequence comes from Antitype chi, assembly GCA_947359405.1. Lineage (NCBI taxonomy): Eukaryota > Metazoa > Arthropoda > Insecta > Lepidoptera > Noctuidae > Antitype > Antitype chi. The sequence goes on from OX375823.1 coordinate 3,072,687, forward strand.
TTTGCCTTTTCTATCATCTTTATAGCTGACTAGCACTTCGCCCGCGTGAAATTTTGGCCACCACCCGCCGCGTCGCATCCCATCTGCCCTCGCTTTTACTTCGTTTTCATTTAGCGTTCTTTCCAATTTTTCTCGGCTTCTAAGGGCCATAGCGTGATGTTAAATAGTCTTTGAGCTTCCTCAAGAAATTGGCAATCAAATGCAAAAAGTTTTTTTCAAATCCAACGGGTAGTTCCAGAGATAACCCATATTTAACAACTATGCATCAGGAAAACATAGCGAGGGTTTCACCAGAAGATAAAATTAAACTGAAAAATGTAGTAAAACTTACGATTCTACCATTTTCAAGACGCAATGTCATGAAAATAATTAAATCGCAAGCTTTTTAGCCTTTTGAAACTTGGAAAAGTTTGATTCCTGAATCACTTTAGGTCATTGATTAAACATAGAGCCTGCTGTGTGTTACCACGACTTGAACAGTCAGTTAGAGTAAATGCCGATCTCCTTTCTAGGCCAGCAACCTGTGCCCGTCACTTTGACAAGTGATTAGGCTAACGATAAGTAAATGGAACTTCGTCATGCCATCAGTAACAGGCTTACAGTAACCATTGGCAACCAGCATGCCAACAAACAAGGTGGCTTTCAAATTGGTAACGGAACACAAATTAAAGAGATTGCAATCCTCGGTCAATTAGCTGTGGGTTTCAGAACGTCATGGGGAATCCTGTACTTAATGGTCTGTAATTGCGATCACGGCATGCTTTGAGCAAGCCTGCTGATTTTCATACCTTAAAGATAAGGTATGAGACGAGGCATTTGCATTGTTCGTGGTGCCGGCTATCGCTGATAATCAGCGCTGTGGTTCTGCCTTGAGCGATGATATTAGACCTAGTTTTATCGGTGCTACGGACACCAACTTTACACGTAGCTGTGGCCTGCCATAGACCGGGGCCTTTAATAGACGAAAACTGCCAATGCGACCTCCTAGATTCAAAGAATATTCTTAAGCTTAGAACTCACCTCTTTGCCTATCATAAGCATTAATACACTCGCTGGTCTGAAACTGGCTGATGAGCGCCGTCTTCCCGACGCCCGGCGCACCGATCATTGCCACGCGATGCAAGGCTACTGGCTTGCGTTCCTGCGACTCCGGGGCAGATTGTGCCGGTGAGGACGGGGCAAGGCTGCCGGACCGGGATCTCCGACGCCGGAACGAGTCGCCGCGGTTGACGATGCCTAGAAAGAAATTGAGCTGGTTAATGTCAGTAGTAACGGGCCCTGAGAGGGAGTGGATCGACAACCTAGGCCCAGTTTTGTCTGGTTAACTTTGTGTAAATAATTTCATCACTACAGATCTCTAAACGGTAAAGGATAGCATCGTGAGGAAACCGTCATGTCCAAGAACCAAAAATTCGAAGACATCTGACATCCACCAATCCGAACTGCGCCCGTGTGGTAGTTTATGGCCCACTCCGTTTCAGTGAAATAGGAAGCCTGTAGTGAGAACATTATAGATGGCTTATTATAGGGTACTTTCTTCGTACCTATGCCAATATAGGCACTTGGCAGAAAGGCTCTTGTTGTACACTGCGCATCCAAATAGCGTGATACCAATTAGTATGTGTCTCAGAGACGTATTTTTCTTCTATCTCTTTCTTTTCATTGTTGTAATTAGCAGGCCTAAGACGCAAAACTTCTCATACGTTCCCGTAAGTGAGAAAGGGGGAACCTTTTCTTTGCTGAGAACCACTCTGTGTTAAGTAGGTACGCGAAACCTTCAGACAGTAATCAGAGGTTTGTTTTTTTTTTGAGCGTGGGAAATCATCAAATAACTTCTCCCGCACTCGGCGGAGCGGGATGGCGTGTCAGACTTTTACTGACTAAAACCCACCCATGTTCCTTCAGTTGCCTGTGTGCCAGGGGCCACGGTATCTCTTCCGAACAACCTGCACACCTGGCAGACAGTAATCAGAGGTCGATTCTATACCTACTGTTAATTACTCCAAAGTTATTAGCTTCTACTGAGCATGACGTCTTGGTTTCGATTCCCCAAAGTATTATTGGGTTTTTCAATCTGGTATTTCTCCGTAGCAGCCCAGAGTCTGGATTTGCGCCCGGTTGATGGCAATAGGCTCGCCCCCTACTACATGGGGCTGTAACGTAATTGGCTAAATGTGGGTGTACACCTCTGCCTAACCCTACGGGAAATCCAGGCGAGATGTTATGTATGTTATTAAAATTATGTCCCTATGTACAGTCCCGGACTTTAATTGATAAGCCACTTTTAAACTTTCCAATTTTGCAGTTTTATACATTGACGAGATAACACGATTAAACACGAACTTAAACCGCATGCTCGTAAACAAGATGACAAATTACTTATAATCGAAAATAGTCTTATCCATAGAGGTTGAAGGTTGACTAATAAATTGTCAATGATAAATCAATACACTGTTGCATAAGTTTATCCAATCTATTTGATAATGACCTCCTTTAAATTAGAACTCATTCAATTTTCGTTATTTCTGTAAACCTATCCGAAGACAGTGACAGTTGAAATGTCAGAGACGATAATTTCGAATTTTGGTGAATCGTAGCCGTAGCTATATAAGTTTATGTGCAACAGTTATCATAATTGTCATGAACGGTATCTTGGACGCTACGCGTTCGGATAAAATCGTGGGCACGAGTTTTTCCGATGTCGAAATGACTTATCATAACGTTACTATCGCCACGCTAAAACAATTGACACTAGTTTACGGTTGCTAGCCCTGCAATTGGTTGACTTTGGGTCGTCACTCTGGACTATGTACGAGTATAACCGACTAAACCCGATTTGCATTACACGGCTAAAATAGGAACTGTGGCAAGTGGCTTATCAATTAAAGTCCGTGACTGTACATTTAAATTTATCTTTAAGAATAACCTCCATCCAGAAATATTTACCAAAACAATAACCGTAGCAGCATCACATTATGTTTCGAAGTCAATATATTTTTAAGTTATAGTTACATAAACCCATCCTTAACTCCCTATAAATACATTGTACAAAATGGTGGCCGAAATAGAAAATGTGGTGTTACCTCAAAAGATTTTATGAACGTGTGAAAACAGTGTTGGCATATGTAATGAGCTCAACCTGTGTTTTGCGTTATTTAAAGTGTTCTTTAATCGTTATCTAAACAGTACTTCGTTGAAGTGGTTTTTAGAGAAAAAGTTTTTACGTTAAAAGAAAATGTTGCTTTTAGGTTGTAACGTTGCGCTTTGCAAGTTACAATTTAAAAGAGTTTAGTCTAAGAAGCCTTAATAATAACAAACCTATCTACACTTAAAACTATACTATAATTACACAAAACTTTCAAAAAATAACCTAGTATAATATTTATAAGTAAACCTAACACTTAAATACATCATTATAATTAAATAATATTGTACGGAACCTCCGAGCGTTTATTTACTTAAAGGGTCTTCGTTCTATGAGCCCGCGCATCTCTAAAACGATCATTAGCGAGCGTCGCCGAGAAGTGTCGATTCGGTTGGGCCTGGTAAGGACGATGACTAGTCAAACTGAGAGCGCTTGAAGTGACGGCTGTGTCGCTTGCTCCGAACCTACTTACTTAAATAATTTTGATAACATCGCTAAATCCCGCTGGGGTAAGTTTCCATGTATTTTATTAGAAGTGCTAACTGTAAGGTGCGCCTAGAATTTCTTAAAACTAGTTTTCTGCTGTATTTCTTCCTACCTTCCTATCTGGGACACTGTGACCTTTTAACCTACGAAACGTGGTTCCGACAGCTTGCTTACGCTTCCATTTCTGTCTGGATTTCCAGGATTATAGTCTACCTTTCAACTCTTTCGCCACGTCGTCGTGGTTCCGGCATCAAGAGGACGCTTGGAGAAGATCCTCTGCTGCGGAGTGACTTACGCCTACCCTACGCTGAATAATTAACGAACACAGAACCTGGAACTGGAGCCGTTAGTTGCGGGCAAAGTCTGTGACGGGACCATCATCACCTTGGAGACGGTTCAGGCCAGTGTTCCCTACCCATTACTACCCTCTGCAATCAAGTTGAGACGGCCACGGAATTTTAGGCAATAAATAATAAGTGTACTGGATCATCGAGCTCTTATTATTTACAAACCCCTACATACCTACCTGCTGACAACCCTCTAAAGGGCAAGTGTCACAAGGTTTTTTTTTTAGTCCTGGTTTGGGAATGGGATTTTGTTTGCTAAATGAGAAAATAAAGTAGATGAAAATACTTTTAAATGGTTTTCTAATATTTGGGAAGGTTCACCAGGTTTTCGGTGTTACCTAGATGATTTAATATTAATATAATAATATTGACAGAGGCAAAATTTTAGCCTCTGTCTACAATATAAAGAGAAATTTGTGAGTGAATTTGTATGTAGTGGGTAATGATAGAGCAGTGCTGGTGCAGTGGCACCAGCCGCGACTTACGAGTTGTAGATCGTGGGTTCGAACCCAGACAGGCACTTTACTTTGTCTATTTCATTTCATCAGCACTGCTCTCAAAACGGTGAAGGAAAATATAGTGAGGAAACCGGCATATCGTCGAACAAATAACAAAAATTAAGACATGTGACGTCTACCAACTCGCACTGGGCCAGCGTAGTGGATTATGGCCCACTCCATCTCACCGAGAAGAGGCCCATGTTTCCAGCTGTGGGAATATTATGAGCTGATTACGGGTAATCTGTAGAAATCCGAAAATTAATCCGATTCCGAAAATTCTTTTACCAATGGGAAGCTACAATATTGCCGTGTGTCATAGAATCTATTTAATGCCAAAACTATTTGACGCGGTTGAAGTTACGGGCAGAAGCTAGTTGGTTATAAAAGAAAATACACTGTGTGCCACTTTAGCGCTGCGTAAACATTTGATTGTTACTAATTCCGATCACTTGTGAATCCGGCCGCCATCATATTTATTCAGCGGGCAGCCATTATGACGACCCTTAAATAGAACCATATAATCTACTTATATAGAGTGTAGAGTGAGTACAGTCACGAGCAAAAATACCTTACTCGTACTCAAAATTAAAAAATTACGGTTTTATATTTCCTTTTTATTGCCACTGACAAAAATTCATACGTCAAAAATAGTTACCTATTGTTTTTTTTTCCAAATCCGTTTATAATTATCGTAGGTGTTTCTGAGGTAACAAATATAAAAAAACCTCCGTTTTTTCAAAAAAGTTTTTATTCCTCTAATAAAAATTGGAACTAAATAATAATTTATGACTTCGATAAAACTATGTTCGAAACACCATTAAATATCCATCGATACTTAAGAAGAAATCGCTTTTGAATCTTGCGCAAGTGAAGACGTATTTATTAAGCGCGTGACTGTAGGTACTTACGTTAAAATATTTACAGGTTTAATCAAATTCCGACCTTTGTGCCAAAGACTCGCTCAGTCATCGGACCTCATCATGTGGATGGTATAACTGTACGTCGTCTTTTACAATCTACAGCTTGAAAAGCGTCAAAATCCCGTACATTTTGATGAAGCGTTAAATTTGCCAAAGGGGCCATATTAGGACTGGAATAAATGAGAGTCCTTGGTAATTAAAAGTAATGCTCCGGAAAGAGAACTTAGTGACGCGCGCAAGCGACCCTTTTGTGAAACCCTTTTGGTTTGTTTGGTAAAGTGACGGATTTTTAATTAGGAACTTAAAATGCGGAAATCTTTTTCTTAATTTCCATAAACTCTTTGGCCATCAAATAATACCTAATCACTGCAGGGCAAAGCCGTTGGTCCCGGCTGTCATTCTTGGATATTTGACAGTCGTTACAGGTTGTCAGAAACCCGAAAGTCTGACCACCAGTCTTACTAAGGGATATCGTGTTACCCAGTAACTGGGTTGTGGAGGTCATTTATGCAGTTGCTCCATGTAAAAAACTGGTATTCAGCTGGATTCAGTTAGAGTGGAATCTGACCACAACATAGTTCGCAAAGGCTAGGTAGAAGATGATGAACTGCAGGACAAAGACCTCAGATGAGGAACGAGATAAAAATAATCATTATACATATTTATGCTTGCTAAATGGGCCTTATCAGAAAGCTTAAAGTCACCCAAAGGGAAATGGAGAGGGCTATGCTCGGAGTTTCCCTACGCGATCGAATCAGAAATGAAGAGATCCGCAGGAGAACCAAGGCAACCGACATAGCCCGAAGAATTGCCAAACTTAAGTGGCAGTGGGCAGGGCACATTGCTCGCACAACAGATGGCTGATGGGGCGGAAACGTTCTGGAGTGGCGACCGCATACCGGAAGACGTAGAGTGGGAAGGCTTCCCACAAGGTGGACCGATGACCTTGTGAAGGCGGCAGGAGTCCGCTGGATGCGGGAAGCACAAAACCGGTCTAAGTGGCGGAGCTTGGGGGACGCCTATGTCCAGCAGTGAACGTCTTTCGGCTGAAATGATGATGATAATGAAATGTGTGATTGAGATTTCAAACCGGTGCAGATAATGCTCAGTGCACTTAACATTTTAAGGTAATAAATAACACTGCAAGACATGACATGGCACATGGCATGTATATGATATAATTTCATGTTATCACAACACACGTACACACGTTGTTGTGTTTCGTGTTGTGTGTGTGTTGTTGTTGTGTTGTTGTTGTTGTGTTTCATGTTGTGTGTGTTGTTATGTGTTGTGTTGTGTGTTGTGTGTTGTTGTGATCACATATATTTATTTATTTAATACTTCACGCACAGAAATGTACAGAGGCGGACTTAATGCCAAAGGCATTTTCTACCAGTCGACCTTTGGGTGATGCAGAGACAAACAGTGGTAGGTGCAATTACTCGTGTAATAATTCGCATATAATTTTAAGGCACCGCCTAAGTTGTAATGTAAATGTAAATAAAGTATTGAGTATGTAACTATCTTCTTCAACAATCAAAATGTAATCTTTAATACTTATCTTGGCAACATTATCAGCTGTCTAGCCTTTCGATAACTATGTTGGAGTCGGCTTCCAGTGTAACTGGATGCAGTTGAATATCAGTATTTTATATGGAGCGACTGCCTGTCTGACCTTCACAACCCAGTAATTGGGTAACACGATACACGATACCTACCCCTAGGTAATACGATGCCTCTAAGTAAGGACTGGTTGTGCAGATTTTCGGGCTTCTGACGACCCGTAACGACAGTCAAAGATTCAAGAATGGCAGCCGGGATAAACGGCTTAACGTGTTTTCTGAAGCACCGAGGCCTCGTATTTAAAGATGGTCACCCATGCACGGACCAACGACGGCAAGCGTGGCTTCACCTGGTCGATTGATCCATGCAGTGGTTCTTACTTAGCCAACGGCTCAGCAACAGCTCAGGAGCGAAAACACTTTCGAAAAACCCGTGTGTGTGAGAACATCTCCTTTCGCGCTCAATGTACTCTTGTCCCAATACTGGGCAAACCATCGTTTTCTCTCTTCTACACGCGTGAATCTCAGACTCGCATCCCGGAATTCCTGTGTTCCTGCCCTTGGGACCATCGGAGGTGGAAGGCTCAGCGTGTGTCGTAGCAGTCCAAGGTACGTGTATGCACTGTATTTGCTATTGACATTCTGTGGAGTTTTTGAACATCGTGCTTTAATCGTCATCGTTGTGTTCCCTAGTAGCAAAAAGCCACCCCTGCTATTTCGGCTTTGGTGCGCATGCTACATGTTTTGGCCTCGGCAATAGTTTATTGCAAAAACTGCCTTAACCCCCAACGTTGCAACAAACCAAACACGACCATCAGATTCTTTTCCCTCATTCGGTCCAGTACGGAAATACAGTGCGTTTTATAGGTACTTATGTGTATTTGGCGCTTGCAATGCCCGAGTACTCGGTTTACGAGTGTGACGTCAATGCGAGCTGGGTATGACCACAATAAACCTGCCAACACGTCATGCGGGCTATATTTGGGTTCCGTGCACTCATTTCAACGTAAAGGGCCGTTTGCTTCGCTGATTTGATTGTGGAATGGAAGATTAGATGGTTATTTTTGAAGTTCATTTATTTATTACCTATTATCATTGTAATTTGAAAACATTGTAAAAGCCAATTATTTTTAAAAGAGTAACCGTGGAGTTTCTTGCCGGCTCTTCTCCATAGGAAACGACAAATTGGAACCGTGCACCTAGCTTCTGACGTTTCATAAGTGCCCATGCAGGCTTATGTGAAATAAAGTATTTTGATTTTTGATTTATTTAATACTTCACGCACAGAATTGTACAGAGGCGGACTTAATGCCAAAGGCATTTTCTACCAGTCGACGAAGTCGTCGAAGTTTGTGGTTTTAAATCGTAGTCTATATTTATTTATTTCTAGATATTATTATTCAAAGTCGCTTTTCGGGTCCGTCTCTGTGACCGCATCATTCTTCTCAATTATGCAACGGCTTTCAATTCAGTTTTCACCAGCATTTAGAGAATTTATTGCAGAAAGTTTATGTTGATAAAACATTTAAGTACATCAAACATTTAAAAACCGTGCGAAACAGGGGCGAGTCGCTAGTATCTTATAAGGTCTGTGCTTAGGCCTGTAGACTTGTAGATGCTCAGGTGTGAATGTCGTCTCAAAATTGTCAATTTCATGTTAATTAATCAGTTTCATATTTATTTCAGTTCAAAATTAAGCTCTACTAACCATTGCACGCTATCATAAAAAAGAAGTCAAAATGAAAAATGTCATCGCACTTATTAATTTAATAACATAAAACTGTCTTCTTCTGTTTATAAAACTTGATATATTAAAACCAATTCTGATTGATTGTGTCATTAAATCAAAGGTAAGCTTCATCCAACATCAGAATAACTTTCACAGTCCTGAGTACTTCACCCACAAATCGCACCTTTAGAATTATAGAGACCTAATGCGAAATTAGCCGCAACCAAATTGGTCTCTTTAGTTCTATTAATTCTAAATAATTTTGCTTGCGGCTAATTTCGTATTAGGTCTCTATAATTCTAAAGATGCGAAATGTAATAGTAAAATAAGTAAGTAATTATCACATTACTTCTATCCCGTCTTTTACGATTTGTAACTACACGATGATACCCAGCTGATAGATTTTATTTCTTTCTTTTGTCTCAAACGAGGTTTATACTCATTAAGATTAATGGGGAAGTGTATAAATGAGTTTTATTTCTAACACAGATGTGGTACCGTGTTATACCTGTTTTTATTGAGGTTGTAAACCTAATTTAGAGTGTGTGGTATCGGTAAGTATAGATACAGTGCTATTGGAACCAATCTGGGAGTTCTTGGTCATTTAGCTGTTAAGAAAGCATCCATTTTATGTAGAAAGCCACTATCGGCTTCAGCACCCCCGAAAACCATGAAAACGACACCCTTGATGAAAACTTTGAAAATGATCGCAGCCGCCATATTGGATTTTCATTTTGACTTCACCATAGATATATAAGAAATGGCCCTCACTATCGGCTTCAGCGCCCCCTGAACCGACGAAAACGACATCCATAATGATTCTTGTTAAATTTATTTATTGACATGCCTACACTGCCTAACCATACCTATTAACACTGTTATTTGTCAACCTTGTAAAAGCCAATTATTTTAAAAAGAATAGCCGTCGTGTTTATAGCCGGCTCTTCTCTATAGGAAACGACCAATTGAAACCGTGCATCTAGCTTCTGAAGTGTCATAAAGTGCCCATGTAGGTGAACAAATATTTTCATTTTAACCCAGTTGCTTCTCAAAATCAAATGTCAATTATTCAAACTAGGCTGAGAGTCAGCACTTTTTGAACGTCAAAATTATATAAGACAGTCCACCAAAACGCCCAAACTTCACCACCTCTAATGCCCGGTTTCTGAAGTTCCCAGTTAAACTCCCAATAACTATTGATTCAATAAAGTTATGTATAAGATAAACGTTGGTTAACTGACACTGGGTTTCTGAATCCGCAACAAGCCATTAAATAACTATGCAACCCATAACTAGTTCCTCAGATGCCGCTAGATGGGTCTGTTCAGGATATCGCGTTTAAAATTCGTTTTTGTATGCAGATGTTGTCACAATGCCATGCCGACATCATTGTATTCTTTTTTTTTTGTCAAAGAAGCGTTGCCTTTTTTATTATTTTATGTTAAAAGTATTTGTCTTTCCAATCGTTTGTGCTTTATCGATTCTTTTGTAAAAAAATAATGACAATGGACATTTGCGATTCATAAGGGGATCATAGTGTTCATCCGATCATAGTGTTCTTATAAAATCTATATTATCTGAATTTAAATTCCTCATCCGTAAATATTTCGAAAGGATTTCTCTTAGGTATTAAGTTTCTTGATGCCTACTGATGTATTCAAAATAAATATAATAATGGTCATATTTGGAGCTGCTTTTATTCATTATACTAAAACTTATTGTTTTAGATTTTAATAATTAGCTTTTACTTGCCATTTAATACACGTTATAAGTATAACCCAAAAAATGTATAAAGATTGACTATGAAATGAAACATCAAATAGCTATGGAACCGATAAACGGCCAAAATTGGTCAGTTAACTTAACCTGACTTTAAACGGAGTTTATATTACATTGCGGTGTTCGGAAACGCACTTTCACAAGTTATCGAACCAATAGCGCTAATGAATAGATAAACTGCCGATACGAGTACCTCAGAAACCGGGCATTAGTGCTTTAACTGGGAAGAAGAAGTGGCGCAACAAATCAAAATTAAGACTACGCCAAGGGCTATTCATACTTGAAGTTTGTGCAAAAAAACAAGAGAAGAGGAATAACTAATTACGTTGGTTACGTCTTTTCGTTTACTTAATATGCATACTATTCAATGTAAGCCCCCAGCCTCGTGTAGCGAGTCTGCTGACGTCAAACGTTCGTGTTTACAAACTTTGTTCCCGAGCCCTTTCTTGTTTACACACGTACTAAATCCGTCCAGTGCAGATTTCTTCATTTAATTTTAGACTTTGTTTCGCTAACTTGCTTTTCATAAGTTTGCCTATGGGTTCGTCAAGTTTCGAAGTGGAACGAGGAAACCTAATAACAACTTATTTTTAGATTGTATTTTTTTTTTGTTAACTTGACTATGGAAATAAACGCATTTTCCTTTCTTCTTTTTTCTTCGAAATCGTTTGCAGTGAAATTGCAGTTTTTGGAACGGAAATCATTTCGCCTGAAATCAAGTCAACCTTATCATTTGGCTAGCCTTTTCCCCATTATTTTGGGGTCGTCTGCTAGTCTATTCGGATGCCGCTGGAAACCAGTATTTTACATAGATCATCTGGCTATGAGACCTGCACAACACAGTAACTGAGTAACACGATAAGTAAGACTGGTTGTCAGCCTTTCGAGCGTCTAACTATACCGGTAACGACTGACAACGATCTACAAATGAAATCCGGGATCAACTGTTTATCGTGCTTTCCGAGGCACGGACTGCCAGGGGTGCGGGTTGTTCGAAAGAGATACCTTAGCCCCTGGCACACAGGCAACTGAGGGAACGCGGGTGGGTTTTAGTCAGTAAAAGTCTGACACGCCCTCCTGCTCCATCCAGAGCGGGAGAAGATATTTGATGATTTCCTACCCTAAAAAAAAGCTCTTGATGAATGGATTAATCACTCATCGACGGACCGACTTCTACAAGTGTAGCTTGACCTTTAATTGACTCGTGCGGCTGTTAAAATATAGCCTCAAGCCGTTCTTTTATACCCAATAAATACCATCTATGCTTTAGAATTGAACAGTAAACTTAGTTCAACTGAGTTCCACAATAACCAAACTATGCATACATACAAACAACTTAGGTAAGTAAGTTATTAGCAATTTCACGTACAAGTAGGTACAATAGGTAGGTAAGCTCTTAATCAAACTTGGGCCGTGTGGGTATAGAATGCCACTTCCAAACATTTTCCGGCTTTGCGCAAACAATTCGAGGATCCTGTCGTCAACCGCAAGCTGGTAAATGGGGTACAATATGTATATTATAATGTACCCAGGTAGGTACAGGATATCCACACTTCAAAATCTATGTATGTATATACCTATATGTATCAATTAAAGTCCGGGACTGTACCTACAGTCCCGGACTTTAATTGATAAGCCACTTTTAAAATTTCCTATTTTGCAGTTTTATACATTCACGACATTACACGATTAAACACGAACTTAAACCGTATGCTCGTAAACAAGATGACAACTTACTTATAATCGGAAATAGTCTTATCCATAGAGGTTGAAGGTTGACTAATAAATTGTCAATGATAAATAAGTTTATCCAATCTATTTGATACGACCTCCTTTGAATTAGAGCTCATTAAATACTCGTTATTTCTGAAAACCTATCCGAAGACAGTGACAGTTGAAATGTCAGAGACGATAATTTCGAATTTTGGTGAATCGTAGCCGTAGCTATTTGTTTCTAAGCAACAGTTATCATAATTGTCATGAACGGTATCTTGGACGCTACACGTTCGGATAAAATCGTGGGTAGAATTTTTCCGATGTCGAAATGACTTATCATAACGTTACTATCGCTACGCTAAAACAATTGTCGCTAGGTTACGGTTGCTAGCCCTGCAATTGGTTGACTTTGGGTCGTCACTCTGGACTATGTACGAGTATAACCGACTAAACCCGATTTGCATTACACGGCTAAAATAGGAACTGTGGCAAGTGGCTTATCAATTAAAGTCCGTGACTGTACATAGGTAAATAATTATAAAATAAAGTCGCTTTTCGTGTTGGTCTGTGAGACCTCGAAGCAAAGGATTTTGATGCGGATTTTATAATCTATATATATACTAGCTTTTGCCAGCAGCTTCGCCTGCGTAGAGGTCAAAAATTATCTCGCGGGAACGAAATACCGGGATAAAAAGTATCTTTTGTGTAAATCCTGGTTACAAACTATCTGTGTGCCAAATTTCATACAAATCTGTTAAGCCGTTTTTGCGTGATTGAGTAACAAACATCTAAACATCCAAACATTCAAATTTATCTGGATATTTGTGTCGTTAGTTACGTCTTCGGGTTGCTATGCGAAAGTAACTTTGTCTGTCTGTCACCTTTCTACGCCTAAACCACTGGACCGATCGTTATTATATCGTAATTTGAGAGATAGATGTAGGAGTATCCCATGGTAAATTTTTCTGGCTTAGAAGTATCCTATATTGCTCGGGATTGGTGTAGTTTTCTGCGAGTGAAAGAATTTAATCGTATTAGTATTGTTAGAAATTATCTTTTACCTTTTTGTTTATTATGAAACTATATCTATGCCCTACGTAGAAAGAAGTAAAGATTATTCCTAAATCACGCTGACAACCGATAACATACCGCTAACTATCGTATCGCAGTAGTTTAGCAAACAAAACGTGTCTGCTCCAAGTAAATGCCTCTTGCTAACTTCAGAAATGGTCGGAATTCTGAAATTTTCGTTCTTGGGCGACTTCGGAACAAGAAGGACCATATGGAACATTTGTGTTATCTGTTCGATAGTTTGTTTTGGATCCGGTTATACGAATGTACAGTCAAATTAGCTACCTATTTGGTTTTTAGACAAAATTCATCTTTCAACTGCCAATATTATTTTTACGCTTAAACATTTTTTAAGCTTGAATAAATGACTGATTTTTTTAATGAAATGGTAATTCAATGGGGTTGTATGAACTTAAGAGTATTCTGGATTGTAGTGATGATTTGAATGATTACAATTCTGTAAATCATACTTGTTACTGTTGCGATGATTCGCTGGTTGCACTATATGCCGTCCTACCGTAACCGAAAAAAATCCAAGTCCTGATTTAAAAAGTCTTTTAAAAAACACCTTTGCCGGCCCATGCTTTTTGGCGGACCTTTTTTCGCCCCGCAAGAAAAATAGTGCGAGCGCACGTCAAATTTACATTTCAATAGAAATTCCCGCTTTCAAAATCCTGTAATTTATTCCTGTGTCGATCTAGGCACAAAAAAAAATAAGCTAGAGGAAGGGGAAATAGAGAACAGCTGTTCGTTTTCCATGCATTTAATAACATTTGAAGATATAAGATTTTTCTCTTGTTTATGCTGCAAGAGCAGAAAGGTAATTGCGTAAAAGTCACTACCAGTAGCAATTACTTTCACTTTGACAGCTCAACAACATTCATTGCGTTATTTACGTTGTTGAGCAGACAAATTTTTCCAACATAGGAAGCAATGGATTAGCAATATCCTCCAAAATGGTTGTTCAGATTGTGAATGAGAGTGTGTTAGGCAATTGGGGTACTAGTTTAAAATAGCCTAATAGATAAGATGTATTAAAACTGATAAAGAAACCACTCTGAAAGATTACAAGCGAGGTTACTTCTATTGTAGTAATTGAAATGATATAATTAATTTATGTTTATATTTATTTGTTTTATGATTTTATAGAAGAGCAGTGGTAACGGCCGCGACTTACGAGTTGTAGGTCGTGCGTTCGAACCCAGCCAGGCGCATTACTTTGTGGCAATAATTTCATCACCACTGCTCTCAAACGGTGAAGAAAAGCATCGGAAACCGGCATGTCCTAGAACCAAAAATTCGAAGACAAGTGACATCTTTGGTAGATGTCACTTGTCTTGCACTGCGCCCGCTTGGTGAATTACGGCCCACTGCCTCTCACGGAGAGGAGGCCTGTGTCCCAGCAGTGGGCTGCTGGGACACAGCTGAGTATGTATGATCTTATTTATGCACACTGACACATACAAGAAGAAAACGACAGAAAAATAGGTACAAAGGTGATGGTTATTTCTAAAGAAATCTCTTCCAGCATACTGCGATAAGAGAGAAGATAAAGAGATGTAGACTGCATGTGTAAGGGTTAAAAAAACAATTTTACGATTAAAGTTATGAATTTACTAATGATTTGATTTTATTTATAATAGTATTAAGGGGTGCATTTTAATATTTAGTTACTAACATAATTTTTAATAAATGATTATGGATCACTGTGTTGACTTAGGGGCTTCGCCCACGGTGAGTTTTTGTAGTGCATATTAAATAAATAAAATTTAATATGCAGCCGCTAAAGAACTTAACGATCCAAAGTTTGTATCTTCAGTGTACCTGTTTGTTGTCCGTCAGTCAATCCATTAATCAGGTAATCACGGAAGTATTTCATGATTGAATAATTTTCCACTGTAGGTAGGTACTTAATAATATTATTTCTAAAATCATGTATGATCAACAGAGATCGGATATTCGGATGCATATTTACCTAAAGATAATTTTTAGCTATGAAGTATGGAAGCGGCGTTATAATTTATTTGTAATATTTATTAGAAACCCCGGGATTCTTGGATGTCATAACTATTCAGATGTGTATTAATTTAAAATTAATGTTTAACCCGATACAAATATGTGTATGTACTGGAGGAGGGGTGGTTTGTATTAGTTAAAACAAAAAATAAACAAATTACTTACCTAAATTAAGACTTTTTCGATACAAAAGCGCATTCCATGTTAGTAACTTTAGGTGAATATGCATCCGAATATCCGATCTCTGATCATCAAACAATCAATCTTCCTAGCTTTTCCCCAACTATGTTGAGGTTGGCTTCCGGTCTGACTGGATGCATATATCAATACCAGTATTTTACATGAAGCGACGGCCTATTTGACCACCACAACCCATTAACAAAGTAATACGATAGCACGACTGCTGAGCGTGGGGTTTTGGGTTCAATTCCCGGGTCGGGAAAAGTAATATTGGGTTATTCCATTAGGAATTTCTTAGCAACAGCCCGGAGTTTGGAAGTTACCGGTGTAATACCCCCGTGCCTTGGAAAGCACGCCTGGTGGCCAATTCTCGTAATTAAAAACGTCCAAAATCTAGTCGCAGTGTCATCTCGGCGACAAGCAAATGTCAAAAACTTGTCAAAAATGTATGGAAACTCGAGGGATTTTTGACAGATTGAGACTGAGATCAGACTGTGAATGTTCTTAAAATTACGAGAATTGCCCCTAGATCTCTCTCCAGTTGTGCCAGATTGCTGTCCCATCGGACTATGACAGTGAATATTATAATATAATATATGAACTATAATATATCCCGTGGACCGATGACCTTGTGAGGGCCGCAGGAGTCCGCTGGATGTGGGAAGCACAGAACCGGTCGAAGTGGCGGAGCTTGGGGGAGGCCTTTGTCCAGCAGTGGACGTCTTTCGGCTGAAATGATGATGATGATGAATATATCCCGCGCTTGAGGCTAATCTCCGTTGAGATTGGCCACCATTGCCGAAATACGGTCTGGAGGACTATAATACGATAACCCTTTGATAAGACTAAGTTGTCAGACCCTCGGGCTTCTAACGACTGTCAAAAATCTACGAATGACAGCCGGGGTCAACAACTTAACGTGCTTTTCGAAGTATGGAGAGGTCTTGGTATTTAAATATGGGCATCTATCCGGACCAACCGATCTGATTGATCGACTGTTATCACCAAGCCACAAGCCTCTCTAACATAATGTATGATATTTTATTATAATACCGGTATTATATGTTAATAACACCAAGTATGGGATATGTCTGGCATTAGCCAACGTGACCACGTGCCTACGCTGCAGACGCTTAGAATGGCTAGAATTTATTATTACCGCGTTACCTACCCCGCTACGTGCGCCTCTTATTGAAGCTGCTATCAAGAATTTGAATTGTTTGTTTATTGAAAACGTTTACTCTGAATTTTGTGGGAATTATTAGGCGAGAAGTTTTTATTAAAATGTTTGTTTATTTTCGATGTTAAAGTGTAGTTAGTTATTACGAATTGGATGCCTTTGAAACCCACCTATACTCCATTTGAAATAAGATTAGACATATAAATAAACCTTTTTTACAGTCCGATCAACCGATTTTGACTTCTATTGCGTTAGTGGCAAAACAAATGGCAGCTGCAGTGAACAGTTGGTATTGTAATTACTATTTTGCTTTTAATTCCATCCTCATGCTTACGGTATAGAAGTCAGAATCGGTTGAACTGACTGTAAAAAAGGTTTGTTTAAATGTCTAATCTTATTTCAAATGGAATATAGGTAAATCATTGTGGGTGTGAAGATTGCGGAATTATGTATTTGCCCCTTAGTTATAGACGGACTTGTGGCTAAATAATAATCGTCACACGGGTTGATCGATCAGGTTAAACTACGCTAGCCGCGGTTGGTCTGTGGATGGGTGACCATCTTTATGCGATTGGTCCCGACTGTCATGTTTCGTGAATCTTTCACAGTCGTTACGGGCTTACGGGGCGTCTGAAGCCCGAAAATCTGCCAACCAGTCTTACCAAGTGGTATCGTATTACCCAGTCTCTGGGGTGTGGAGGTCAGATAGGCAGTCGCGCCTTGTAAAATACTGGCATTCAGCTGCATCCGGTTAGACTGGTAGCAGTCCCCAATATAGTAGGGGCAAGGCTGGGCAGATGATGATGTATTTGCCGAATAGAGATAGGTATTTGATTAGATATAGGTTTATATGCAAACAATATTTTAGATTTAAAGTTAACTATCTGAATAAAGAAAAAGGGGTCAATAAAACATTTCACTTCCTACACAATTTTACACAACTATCTTGCATTTTTCTAGCAAAAAAAGTCTGACAACCAGTCTTACCTAGGGATATCGTGTATCGTGTTACCCAATTATTGGGTTGTGAAGGTCAGATAGGCAGTCGCTCCATATAAAATACTGGTATTCAGCCGCGTCTGGTTAGACTGGAAGCTGACGTCAACATATTTGGGAAAAGGCTAGGCTTATTGATTGGTCTTGCATTCTTCTAGCAGCGATCATAATATGTGTTGCTCTTGATAATTACCTATGTTTGTAATTGGGTACGCCTTTTTGATCATCTTTAAGCCGTATGATTGAATAAGCTTTAAAAAGAGTTGCTAATTACGTCAAAACAAGCTTCTATTAAATGTCTGGTGTTCGTCTATCCATCGGTAAGTGGCTATTACATCCAAAATATCCATGCATCATCCACAGTGTTGCCACGTGCGAATTAAATCATAATTAATTTAAAGTTCTTTCAGAGTTTATGAATTATTAAAACATGTCTTGTGTTCGATTCTTATTATTGAATTGAGGGTGGTTGGTAAATCATCACTGAACTTGCTCACGACCTACGTTGCGGCGATATATATCCGTGACGAGTAGTACGATTTGAGGCTCTGAGCTGGATGAACGTTTCTTCCTCTCTTGTTGTGATCGTGTTCCAAGCTAAACGTTTTAGCATCTTTATTGTTTGTGGACTCATTACCGTGTGGTGTGCGATCTTCAAGACCTTTGAACCCAGAGTACATTTAAACTGCCTATCTGTGAGGTGCCGTGCACGCTGAAGCTCTCCTGCTGACCCGGGGGTTAAGACAAGGTAGGTGGTGTTCAATTGCCTTCTTGAAGATAGTAGGAACGAACGATTTCCACCCACAAACACTTTACTTTCAACATTCTTAGGTTCATAAGCCGCCAGCAAATATTTTCTTTAAAAAGGTTGGTCAAAAACCGAACATCTTGCGTGGGTGGGTAGCTTTAGTTTTATAAACAAGTCTAGATTTTTTTGTTTAAAACGTTGTACTTTTCTGAGAGATGAAAATTAACAAGGCACAAAGCCAGATTCGGGATGAATTATAAATAAAATAATAAGTTATAATACCAGCCTAATTTTATACGGTTGCAGGGCAAAGGCCTCATATCGCGGCACAGCGGACAGAACTGCGGCGGGATCTCATGGCGACATGGAGAGTGCGATTGTCGGGCAACCCAGTGCTGGGCACGCCACGATAGCGGTGGTAAGTCCCCTCTTTGAGGAGTGGCTGGAGAGGCGCCACGGCGTCCTCACCTTCCGCCTGACGCAGGTCCTCACCGGACACGGTTGTAACGGGAGGTTCCTGTTTCGGATAAGGCGGGAGGAAACGCCCGGGTGTTTCCACTGCGAAGATTGCCCTAAGGACACGGTGAAGGTCTGCCCGGCTTGGGCGGAGCACCACCGTGTCCTCGTAGAGGCGATCGGCGATCTATCGCGTCCGGCCCTGGTCCAGGCCATGGTACGGAGTGAGAGTGCATGGGTAGCCGTCACTTCCTTCTGCGAAACAGTAATGCTCGCGAAGAGGGAGGCGGTGCACGTGAGGCAGAGTATATGCGCCCTCACGCCCTTAGTCGCCGCAGGAGACGCTCTGGGCGTCGGGTGTCTAGTATTATAATAATAAACAATCAGGAAATATACAGAACTAGCTGACCCGACAGACGTAGTCCTTTCTAGAAAAGTTAATATGGTCGGCAATCTATAAAATAGGGCCTCGCGAGTCTCTTAGAAACAAATTCAACGAAATTGATATACTTACTCTGCCTTCTCTTTATATTCTAGAAAATATCTTGTATGTTCGCAAAAACTTAGGTCTTTTCAAAAAAAGATGCGATTTCCATAATCTAAATACACGTAGTAAAGATGAAATTGTGATTCCAAAATTTAGATTAACTAAAACTAGCAAGTCATTTCTAATAAACAGTATCCGCTTCTATAGCAAGTTGCCAAAGTCGGTTACAGAACTTAGCGATGGAAAGTTTAAAACTCACATCAAACGTGTCCTTATCAAAAAAGCATATTATAAGATAAAAGACTACGTTGAAGACAGGGAAGTTTGGCATTAATTCCTTCTGCACATGTGGCTTCCCTGGTACCTCATTAACAGCAAAACCGTGTGAAAGTCTATTAACTGCTCCCAAATTGCAATGTTAATTTTTATTCTTTTTATTATTATTATTTTTTTTTACAATGTCTGACATATTCTCGTCATTATTTGACATTATACATCAATTTTACTACCTACTATTTATTTTCAGTGATTGACATGTCACTTGGTTCAAATAGATTCATTTTATATAGGTAGATTCTTTTACATATTGTGAATGAGAGAACGTTGTAGGCCTTAGAGACTAGATTTGTAGACGTTTTTCTATTCTGTATTTTCATTCCTCTAAGTACCTGGTACTTATTGACTGGCCTGCACTGTCCTCCCATACCTATTATCACTGTAATTTGAAAACATTGTAAAAGCCAATTATTTTTAAAAGAGTAACCGTGGAGTTTCTTGCCGGCTCTTCTCCATAGGAAACGACAAATTGGAACCGTGCACCTAGCTTCTGACGTTTCATAAGTGCCCATGCAGGCTTATGTGAAATAAAATATTTTGATTTTGATTTTTTTTTGATTTTGAATTTTCTAATGTTACGGGCAACTTTCTAATTTTTTTCTTTCATAAGAACTTTCTCTTGACAATAACAGACACAACAAAAAAATAATTAGCAAAATTGGTCCAGCCGTTCAAGTTTGATGCCGTGACCAAGGGAAATAGGGATTCATTTTTATATACCTATATTTACATATAGGTATATAAAAATGGATCCCTATTTCACTTACATTTGATTACAAGAAGAAATCACTAGAGTTTGGAAAATAAACAGAGTAACCATAGTCCCAATAATGGTATCAGTGATTGGTATCATTCCAAAATTACTATTATACTGTTACAAATACATATGTTACACTGCAGAACGTATTAAACACATGTAACATAGATGGGAAATTCCTAAGTACAATTACGTTTTTTTTTTTTTTTGAGGATGGGAAATTATCAAATAACTTCTCCCGCTCTGGGTGGAGCAGGAGGGCGTGTCAGACTTTTACTGACTAAAACCCACCTGTGTTCCCTCAGTTGCCTGTGTGCCAGGGGCGACGGTATCTCTTTCGAGCAACCCGCACCCCTGGCAGGCATCGGTCCTTGCGGACCCCACCCTTTGGTGCTGACATCTCTTTGAGGCGCGCGTGGAACACAACGCGCCGTCGCGTCGTCCCGGGCTTGGTCCTTACCGGACAGCGAGCTACCCATTACTCAAGTACAATTACGTCAAGACAATAATTTCAATGCAGTACAAAACACCCAATCAACTCTAAACTTAAAATCAAACGTGAAAAATTGATGACACGGTTGGCGCAGCGGTTAAGCGGTTGACTGCTGCGCTGCGTGTCGCGGGTTCGATTCCCGCACGGAACAAATATTGGTATGACCTACAAGTCGTTTTTCCGGGCCTAGTTTTGTGTATGTGAGTGTTAAATGTTTGTAAACGCACCCACAATATCGGAGAAATTCCTAGTGTGGGACAACATTTTTTATAAAATTAAAATAAACATTGGTCATCACCCATGAAGTTAAAAAAAATACCAGGTTCTCGGAACCTGAGAAAACTAACACAAAACAGACATGTGACATCCACCAACCCGCACTGGGCCCGCGTGGTGGATTATGGCCCACTCCTTTCACATAGAGGGGGCCTGTACCTCAGCAGTGGGAACGTTATAGACTGATAAAGATTTTGAATTTTTTGGTCTACAATAAAGACTATCTAGTCAAGAGTCTCGTAACATTTTACGTCACACACGAGAACTATTCCGTACTTATGCCCTTTACACCAAAAAAAAACCTATTTTATCTGCCTACAAATTAAGTGCCCACCTAGTTCCTAACTTTCATTACACAAGCTTTTACCTTAAATGCACCTAACCTTCTAATAAAAGCTAATACTTACCACAGACTATAAACCAGACTTTATGTCTCAAGTTACAACTCAACTACTCTTCCAATGAGATAAAAAAGAAATGGACCTTAATGAAATGTCACTCGGCCTCTCAATCTAGATCCCCTGAAGATGAAGAGTGGTTGTAATCTTGTTTTTTACTATATAGTACGTAGGTTACTTAGTACTTTAAAGATACCTGTACAGTCTGTTACAAAAGTATATCATGAAAGTATAAACAAACCCTATTCAGTTCCTGCCAGGGGTGCGGGTTGTTCGAAAGAGATACCGTCGCCTCTGGTACACAGGCGACTGAGGGAACACGGGTGGGTTTTATTCAGTAAAAGTCTGACACGCCCTCCTGCTCCACCCAGAGCGGGAGAAGTTATTTGATGAATTCCCAACCTCAAAAGAAAAAAATACCCTATTCAGTTTAATTTCTTACTCAATCACTACAACTACTTTCCCAAAAGCTTTTTATCGTGATTTCATTGATAAAATTTAAAAAAAAGTCTATATACTTACCGAATTTAAATATCCACTGTGGCAACACTGTCAAAGTATTATCTTAAATTGTAACAAACTTTTAAATGTATAAAGTCAAAGTCAAAGCATTTATTTCAAATAGGCACTTAAAAGGCACTTTTGAACGTCAACATTTACATTAAAATAGAATTGATTCTAGTCGCCCCTTCCAAAATGTAGTTTCGTATGGAGAAGAATGGGCATGAAACTCCACCGTTACTCTTTTAAAATGTTTCAAGTACAATATTTACATTCATTATATTATGATTATGTGTGAAAACGATGCACCCTGAATAAAATTACCATACCAATATATTCATTAAATATATTCATTATGATAACTCAGCCAATTGAATGTGCTATTGTACTTTAGAAACACTTACAAATAATGGTTATTATGTCGTTAATTCAGTGAATTATGATTAGAATATAGTGCGAGCTAGTCGTTGTTGGATTGTGAAAGAGTACAGTTGTGCAATTATTAAGTACTAGCTTCCGCCCGCGGCTTCGCCCGCGTGGAGGTCGGAAATCATCCCGCGAAAACGTACTACCGGAATAAAAAGTATCCTATGTATTAATCTAGGTTATAATCTATCTGTGTGCCAAATTTCACCCAAATCCGTTCAGCCGTTTTTGCGTGAAAGAGTAACAAACATTCATCCATACTTACAAACTTTCGCATTTATAATATTAGTAGGATTAGCCAGATAAGAGTAAATTCTTCATATTTAAAAGAAATAGAACTAAATGAAATGTCACTCGGCCTCTCAATCTAGATTCCCTGAAGATGAAGAGTGGATGGGATGTAATCTTTTTTTTTTACTATGTAGAACGTAGACTACTTAGTACTTTATAGATACCTGTACAGTCTGTTCTAAAATTGTCTCGTGAAAGTATAAACAAACATTCTTCAGGTTAAGTTCTTACGCAATCACTTAGGGGCAATAGGGAATTAGTAACCCATGTGTATTTCAAAAGCTTAAGCTTTATACGCAGATATCGGATATTCGGATGCATATTTACCTAAAGATAATTTTTAGCTATGAAAGTATGGAAGTGGCATTATAAATTATTTGTAATCTATATATATAAAAATGAATCCCCATTTCCCTTTGTCACTCACTGTCACAATTTAAAATTAATGTTTAACCAGATTCAAATATGTGTATGTACTGGAGGAGGGGTGGTTTGTATTAGTTAAAACAAAAAATAAACAAATTACTTACCTAAATTAAGATTTTTTCGATACAAAAGCGCATTCCATGTTAGCCAACATCTCAACTTTAGGTGAATATGCATCCGAATATCCGATCTCTGGTTATAAGTTTATTAGCTTTTTTCAGCGGCTTCGCCCCGGGACGAAAAGTATCCTATATTATTACGTTCATCCAGGTTACAAACTATCTGTGTGCCAAATTTCGTCCAAATCCATTAGCCGTTGTTGTGTGATTCAATTCAATTCAATTTTATTTCAGGAACAATTCACATTGTGTTTGAAAACATACCTAATAAATAAATAAAAACAATAAAATCAATAAGATACAAAATTTTTAATTAAATTTCATTATCATTACAGCTGCTATTACATACTAATATTACCCAGTATCACATTAAATTAAAACGTGGATAAGTCATCGTCTATCGAATATAACTATTTCTCCAATAGGAAAGCTTTGAGTCTAGACTTAAATGAGCTCTTGTAAATTAAAGTTTTTAAGTCCAATTTAAGGCAACCTGTTAAAAATCCGCACTGCTTGATATTGAGGACTATGCTGAACAATATTAAGTTGCGGTTTTATTTTGTTTTTAAAATCATTCCTGCGCGTTTCCCTTTCACGTTTAGGTAAGTAGGAAAACTGACCACTTTTTTCATGCGTTTGCGCACTGAATAAAAACTTTTCCCGTATATCAAGACTAACCAAGACTTTCAGTACCTAGTTTGCAAAGTTTACAAGTAAATACATTTAATTGTAGCACCTACCTGATTGATCGGGCACAAACTGTTCATAGTCATAATCTTTATTTTGCTTTGCCGCAATGGGGTAAAAATCGAAGTTTTCGATTTATCTGAGCGTGTTTTAAACGAATTTAGCTCAGAGAGAAATAACAAAATTTTCTATTGCATGAAATCACGCAACGTCTATTTTATAACCTCAAAACCTCTATTGACCTAAAATTTGAATTCAAAGTCTAGGCAGTTAAGTATCGAGGTTATTTTATCAAAATTAATCTAAAATTTTGTTCACGAAGAATAGGTATACGTAGGTAAACGCTATGCTATCATGCGACTAAATTGTAAGCCCATGTTCTCACGGACGTAATAAAATCGCGGCGAAGTCTTTTCGCGTGCTGTATGGCCAATCAAACACTGTTTTATTTCGACACGCTGATACTCACTGGCGCTGAACTCTGTTGGTTCAAAACCGATCAGTTAGATCACAGAGTACTTTTTACGCGACTGCGCCAGGAGGGTTATGTTTTCGAGTGTAGGTATGTATGTATGTATATTTCTTTGGCACGCTCTGTCACCTAAACGGTTTGATCGATTTCAGCTTGAGAGGCCGTTAGATTCGTCTTAATTGTGAGAGTGAGACTGGGTATAAAAAATGGAAAAAAAATACCGATTTTTGCCGCCATATTGAGTCTTCAAAAAATTTATTTTTCTCAAAATGTATTGAGTGGAGTATCATAATAAAGGGTTATTATTAGTATAAATAAGTCTCATTAACGTCTAAAATAATTATTTTAACTAAAAACTGAGAAATAGTATAATTGTCATCGTTTTAAAACAAGTTTCTTGTTTCCATCTTTTTTTATTAAAGTTCACTTTTTAGGTTGTCAGGTTTTTTGATTTTGTAAATTATTTTTTTATATTATATTATCTATAGTTAGATGCAGCGTGCACATTAGAAAAGCGTGCAAATATGTAAATGCTCAGTCCTCAGCCTGGACGTAGAACACCTAGGTTGGAACACACATAATCTTCGGGGTCAGGGAATACCTTCAGCTAGATAAGTAAAAGTTGTTCAAATGCACGAGTGTTCTTAGAAAATTACCCCTTCTTTATAAACGTTGCATAAAGTTAAGAGATGCTTAAACGTCAAAAATGTATGGTTAAACAGACGCTAATGATTACTTAACTAAGCAACGTTTATAAATAAGGGAGTATGTGTTGTTCCAAGACTGTAGTGATGTGGTTAGCAACTTACTAGTTATGAAACTTCAGCATCAGTCGACTTATCGAGTATTTGTTGTTGAGAAGCCACACAACGCTACAAGGTGACTGTGCAAACTTTTGACGACAACAGGAAATAAAATAACTCATGTTCAGATGACAATTTCCACGTAAATTCGATTATTTCTTATCTGTATACCCCGTTTGATTGACGTCACGACAATAAACCGTCCTTTGATGTTCGTAACACATTTATTTAATGTAACGTTTACGAGACACACGCGAGTGACGAGTCGTTCAGTGTTCAATCGATCCCGATGTGTCTTTGTTTTCGATTCGAGTTCCATTTGCCGAATCGGAAGCTGAAAAACTTTGCCTGTTCAATTGAAATGTGTTTTGGGAAGTCTTACGTTATTTGTATGTGGATTGAAAGCTCTCGATGTGATGTAATTTATTTTTTGAAGTGGAAGCTTCTTTGGCCGCGTTGAGGGATTTTTGTTAGCGGCAAAACTTATGGGTTCGAGACACCGACATGCTAATGTGACGTGTTGTTCTTATACAAAGTTTCCAGTTTTTACTTCTATCGGTAGTCCCCATGACTGCTTATTTTTTGTTTTATCAATGTTCCGTTCTTTGCAGTGTCATGCTTGTGATGAATTTCCCTTTATGTGCTTGTTTTGTCTTAGAATATTAATATATTAAAATATCTCCGTAAATTAATTTCTAGTGATTATGATTGGTGTTCATAGTTCACAATAATGAATCAAATTCTATCATTACGCAAGAAAAATAACTTCATAATAGGAATGAATTGATTGAAGTATGATTAATAGCAGAGCAGTAATGGTCCAGTGGTAGCGACCGCGACGTATGAGGTATAAGTTTGAACCCAGACCAGCGGTCCCAGCAGTGGGAGTGTTAAAGGCTGATTATGATAATTGGTATGAGTCACACAGAACCGAACGAAGTGGCAATGCTAGAGGGAGGCCTATGTCCAGCAGTGGATGTCTTTCAGCAGGCTTAGCACGAGCACCGATTTGTCGACGGAATAATAGACAAGGCTAATAACTAAATGATGTACACTAGGAGAATATAGCTTTGTTTTTCTATTAATTATCACAGTTATGCGTTCTAAACGAATCATGATTTTGTAGATAATCTTATATACTTTGTGGCCGTTAAGTAGAAAGTTTGTGACAACAAGTTTGGGAAGAAATATTCTTCTGAAATAGTCTACCTACATTTATAAGGCCTTAGACAAAGATCGTTAGAAACGAAAGACAAAATGACAGATTGTAGAAGGATATCTACGGTGCGATGTCAAAAATGGAGAAACGAAATGTCACTTTGTATTGAAAAAGCACTGACTATTCTTCGTAGAAATAGAAAACGTCATGCTAAGCCTGCAGCTGAAAGAACGATAATGATGAATATGTACGATCCCAATTAGTTATTGTTTACTTACAGACGATAATAAGAGACTCTTCAGTCGTTCGCGATATATTCAGCTTCACGGATTCATTTAATTAAAATGATGAAACTTCGGAACCAAGAGTTGTTTACGGAAATGCCCGAAGTACTTCAAACGTTAAGCGTCTAAAATTAATAATGAACAGTCTTCTTGTATCTTGGCTAATACCTAAATAAACGATATATACAACGAAGTATATAACATATATAATGATATGAGACGGTGTTCAGTAAGAATGACGCATGATGAGTCAATCCTAAGAGCTTTGGGTACCCTGCCAAATGTTTAATGTTTAATTGATTTTGCCGTATCTTGTCGTACATGCAGTTATGAATAAATCGGATTGAATCATCACAGGTAGATTTAGTTTTAAGTATTTCTAAATCGAAGACTAGCGGTGAAGTAAAACATCGTGCGGAAAACTGGACCTGATTCGTGGAAATCGTCAAGATGCGTTGGGATTATTTTGGATACATAAAATAATCCAACTAAACTCTGATTTTTTATTGGCTAGACTAGACCAAAATGACAGTTGCGATCAAACCATTTTTAAGTGATACGTTTTAATTCTAATGGAAAAACTGCCGTAATGTAGAATAACTTTGGTGAAGATTGTACAAATGTAGGTTTGTAGAGGTCAACAGGAACTTGCACGAACTATTTGAGAAGCTGACTGATGTGAAAGGTCGATGAAAGTTTAGTTGGAGGTAAAGTCTGTTCTTTTTAGAAACTCATTCTCAAATAGCTAACAATAAAACATATTTAGAGTTCAGTTAAATTTTATTATCAACAACAGATTTGACGCTAAATAGTGATGATAAGCACAAGAATCTCTGCAGTCAAGAACAAGTACTCAGTGAAGTTTTAGTTTAGATTATTCAAACCACACATGGTTTGAATAATCTCATGGTTTGAATAATGTCATTGGAACATAAAAGGAAACGCCACCACCATTGCTACAGAGCACTATAGCTCTATGGTTCCATCTCCATCGGATGTGGGCGGCGGCGGCGGCGTCGCAAAGCAAGCGGTACCTTTGATCCGCCCGCTGATAAGCGAGCGCGACAGGTGTCTGTTTGGATCGCTGGAATGATAGTACGCTTCATTGCACATCGCTTGTTTCGCTTTTCATGGGTTTATGTTTAATTGTTTGGTTATTATGTAAATGGTGTCGGTTTAGTGGGAGTTTGGGATGGAAAGAAAATACGGGGGGTAAAAAAAGCTTTTCATTCATAACCAAACATCACGCCTGTAATCTCCAGGTGTACCTATAACAGACCCACATTTACCTAGTTTCTTCGTTCGTTCGTTTCGTTAGTTTCATACATACCAACATAGAAATAGGCTGTCTACTGTTGTGTAGGTATATGATTTTTCACGAATCGGGTACTTATGAGTTTTATGAGGATAATTATTTAATAAGACGGGTAGAATCACCCTCTTGACAGAGGCCACCCTGTATAAGAATATGACGGAAAGTTTAATAGTAGAAAATTATTAATTTATTAATGTTTTTATTACGAAAGCGAACTTCGTAACTCAAACTAACTAATATTTTGATTTTATTAAATTACTGGAAGTCAAACATTCGTTATATTTAAATATGATATGTTTATGATTAATGAATTTCGTAAATTAAATGACGTCGTAAATCAGTTTGAAATTTTCTTTAGATAATCCTAAACATCATTCTCCCCCCCTTACCTAGGTATTTATTCGGGGTCGCCGGTCGGTGCAACATGTCTCTTTCTTGGTGTGTTGTTTCGCAGACAGAAACATAGAATTTCGTTTTCCACAAAACGTTTCATGTAATATTTGATCCTTGTATTTTTATTTCGAATATTACCGTTTTAAAGACTATTTACTTTTTTTGTGTGGGAAATCATCAGATAACTTCTCCCGCACTGGGTGGAGCAGGAGTGCGTGTCAGACTTTTACTGACTAAAACCCACCCGTGTTCCCTCAGTTGCCTGTGTGCCAGGGGCCGCGGTATCTCTTTCGAACAACCCGCACCCCCAGCAAGCATCGGCCCTTGCAGACCCCACCAGTTGGTGCTGACATCTCTTTGGGGAGCGCGTGGAACACAACGCGCCGTCGACCCGGGCTTGGTCCTTACCGGACAGCGAGCTACCCATTACTCGCCGTCCGCAAGATCACGCCTACAGTGGCCGGGAATCAGCCTGGGATACCCGGTGCCTAGGGCGTCTCCCGCTGGAAGACTATTTACTTGAGTGAAACATATTTCACAGAAACACAATTCAATGATATTTTAATCACATTTTTTTGTTTAACAAACTTATCAAACAGTAGAATTATTTTTTAACAAATAGGTATTGTTTGTTAGGTGTATTTTTTCATGGTATTTTATTTCAACGAATTAAAATATTGTCTTAAAAAGTCAATATGTTGTGCTACAAAAGTTAGTGACAGAAACGAATCGCTGCAAAACCAACTCCACGTAGTCTTGTTTGCCCTACCCCTAGCGTGTAATTTAAATCCGCGTAGGCGCGGAAGGGCTAGGCGGCCCGCGAGCTGAGGAGCAGGTGGTGAGCGTGAATACCATCTGCGGCGATAAGCTTGCGTGGGACTGCCGGAGCTCCGCAGCGCCCGAGCCGTATCAGCAACCATGCCTGCTGCATGTTGCATGCTCGCTTGCATGCTGCATGCTTGCTTGCACGCTCCATGTTGCATGCTTGCTTGCATTAAAACAATAAACATAAACAATAATAACATTTTATTTTTGGTAATAAGTTTTATATTAAATAAACAATATAAGGATCAAGAATATTTGATTTGTTATTCTATGATATGATTATTCTAACATTAAACATTATGTAAAACAAAAACCAATGATTTAAAAATCTTCAAAGTAAGTATTCTGCGTATTGATTATTCATTCATTGATTATTCTATGAAACGAAAAAATGAGAAAAAATTTATGTTAAACGAAATTCTATAAAACAACATAAAACCCTCTTTCTTCCATACTTTTGCGGCCTTATTCATAAAAAGTTATCGAACATCTAAACTTGGTTGCTTGCACTTGCTAAAGTCTGGTTTTTCATAGAGAAACTGCAACTGCAACTGTTTAGATGTTCGATAACTTTTATGAATAAGGCCGTTGGAGTATACCATTATTCGTCATCTCAGTCACCCCTTTCTAGCCATATCATCTTCCACACAGTCCATCCATCGTTTCTATGGGCTTTCCCTACTCTCCTAGCCATGCAAATCCTCATAACTTTCGTCGTTACGGGTCGTCAGAAGCCGAAAATTCTGGAAACCAGTCTTACCAAGGGGGATCGTACTACCCAGTAACTGGGTTGTGGATGGCAGAAAGGATGTCGCTCCATGTAAAAAAATACTGGCACTGAACTGGAAGCCGACCCCAACATAGTTGTGAAAAGGTTAATAATCAGAACATTAGTATTTTAAATCAGAATATTCATATTTTAGTGTTGTTGATACGAGCAACATAGGCATTTAAAACGCAGATTATCAACACCATTCTGCGACTAGCACGTAGGAAATGAAAAGCCATTTACAACACCGGTCAAACTTCTAAATTCCCATTTTTTTTCCGTACCCAAAATTGAACTAGGATTAAAAAACGCTATATTGCGTTCTCGACTAACTTGACTATCGGATGGCGTGCATCGCTTCCACGAGGATTGTATGACTTTTCAAAAATGTAAAATAGTCGTTATAGACGCTTTTAGTCACGCTTTCTAATGGAAAATTGGAAAATCGTGTTCGGCTCGCTTTTGGATGAATTAAAAGTAAATTAATTAGGGTGTATGTTATGTATACGATATACGTTTTTTTTATATGGGAAATGTTAATTAGACTACTATAAGCAATGTGGATATACGACATTAAATGAATGCAAACACCGGCTATATTAATGCAAAGGAGTATTTTGAAACTATCAAATAAATCCTAACATAGTAATTAAACAAGTGATTTATTACAAAGATGGGTCGTCTATGGCTTTTGCCAATTTTTAACTAGCTATAGTGGCAAAACAATGTTATTTTTATTTCAATTTTTGTATGCACACTAGGAACGTCATTTGATATAGGTACTTACGAAGTTTAATTTATGGCCCTATGTCGTCTATTAATAATTCTGTCTTTTAATGACTTGTTATTAGAATAACAATGCCGGAATAAATCCAACATGGAAAATGAATATTAAAATTAACGTTAAAAGTTGCTTTAATCAAAATGAAATAAAAATTGTTTCAATTTATTTCATTCGGAATACAATTTATTTATTTACACCAAATTCCTCTGCACCGTGTTTCCTATACTTACCTGCCAATACAGAAACTGCCACAGCCTAAAATATAGCTTCAATAAATCCCCCACAGACACCCAGTGTCACCACAAACGCAAGATAAGAGTGTTATAACGTAAACTGGGTTCTTTTGGGAAGTTTATGGGTCATTTGAGGGCGTGATGTATGGTGGTTAACAGCCTTAGATTAGGGGCAAAGGGTCGCTCGGTTGATAGACTGCCGTTATTTATTATCTTTGTACACTGTGGTGTTGTTTCGATAAACATTGACATTTCACGAGCAGGAAAGAGTAATTAGTTGATTACACTCATTTTAATTAACAGGCTCTCCAACAACGAGTTAATCTAAACAGGTTCTATTTAATTTGCTCATGCAGAAGGGTTAACATTTAGAAAGTTGCTTCAAAATGGAATTCCAAAAAGAGTAATCGCCGTTTAAAAGATTTACATAATCTCCTAAGTTAGCAGATGGGCTGGTCTTCAGCAAGACGAAGTGTGTGATTATCGAGATGATGAGTAATAGAAAATTATGGAAGAAGAATTGTCAGGTCTTTTTGGCAGAAAGGAAGATGCTGCTAGCCATTTTCTTGAAGTACCTAAGTCCTTAGTTGCTCATACAACATCCACGATTAAGATGGTTCGTCCATTACACGATAAAGGACCATATTAGAGGCGCTATTTATATTGCTCATACACATAAATAAACACTCGCCTTCTTCCCAGGGAGGTAGCCAGAGACTACATAACGCCAACCTACGAACCATACAATACTCCTTTAGCTTCGTTTAAATTAGGGCATATACACACGTCGCTAGTTGCAAGTCCTACGCACTTGACCTTTCTGAAGAACGTCACCAATAAGCTCACTATTTATGTCCTCCTAGGGCATCTCCTCCCGGCGTTTCCACTAACATCTGCCTTGTCATTTGATAACCTTTTGTTATCCTCTCAACATGACAAAACCATCTGAGCATACTCTTTTTAATTTTTAACCGACTTCAAAAAGGAGGAGGTTCTCAATTCGTTGGAACCTTTTTTTTCCTTTTTTTATGTATGTTCCCCGATTACTCGAAGATGGCTGGACCGATTTGGATTGTTTTTTTTTTGTTTGTAAGGGTATACTTCCCAAGTGGTCCCCTGATCATCAAGTCAGGATCTGACTATGGGATCCTGGAGAAATAGAGAGAACTCTTCAAATTTTATAGGCATACGAAGCGATTTAGGTATTTTTTGGAAGAGTACTTTCTCGGAGTGGTCTCATTTCAATTTGGTGAAGATCTGATGAAGAACTTTGGAGATAGGCAACGGAACTCCTCAATAAATGATAGCAAATGGACTGGGATTGCTGAAATCTCATGTCTGTCTATTGCTTACACCAGTTCATAACATAACATCACGCCGGTATGCTGTGAAGGGGTAAGCACATGTGAACCACTAAAAAGTGAAAAAAAAAACTTTTTCAAAAAAAAACAACCGACTTCCAAACGCATTTCCACAGCATTTATTCTACTTGCATACTTCTTTTGCCACACCCAACATTCACTTCCATACATAAGCGTCGGCTCCAGTACAACATTGTGAACAGCCAGTCGAGCCTTTGCGGACATCAACTGGTTGGTCATAATCGCATGTACCTATAGGTATGGTGTGTGTGTAGAATACTTTATTTAACTTTACACCAAGGCCACAAGCTATAATTACAATAAGTAATACAGTTACCTAAACCCGCCTATATTTAGGTTCGTGTTTAAATTTGAAAACACTTGCAATTTTGCGCAAAATTGTTACTTTTGGTTCTCTGCCAAAGCATAAAGTGCACGGCGTAACGGTAATATCAATAATATTGCTAATAAAATGGCGGCAATGGAAATAGATTTTGTTATATCGAGCTGTGGGGAGGTAGAAAGTTTTGGCATAAAACGTTTAGCTTTGGTTTCTCTTTCTTTGGAACAGATGTGTGTTGACGAATGAAATTAAATTTGATAAAATTTAAAAAAAAATCTATAAATTAATTTTCATTCGAAAACATCCTTTGGTTTCTTACTTCAACTATACATTTTCTCCTTCCATTCTCCCCTGTCAACCGTCACGCTATAATTCAACCCTTATTCCTTCATATAATTCCTCACACAATCCATTCATCTGTTTGTTGGCCTTTTAACTCAACAACAACTCAACTAACAACAACATAAACTCAACTCAACAACAATAACAACAACTCAACTCAACAACAACAACAACAACAACTTCAACAAAAACTCAACAACAACAACTCAACTCAACAACAACAACAACTTCAACTTTTATATTTATAGTGTCGTCAATCAATGGTGACCTGTAACACAGGTTTTTCTTAAAACCTACAGCAGGCACCAGCTCTCACAATGTTAATTTATATATGTTAAAAATTGTTAAGGCTACAGAACCATTGTGAGAGAAAATAAATAAAAAATAAACTTATTATTAATGTTCAAAGCAAAATAAACTCTCGCACGTGGTGATTTTTCACAATTGTTAAAAAAAAAAAAACAATCTTAGATCGCCCAGAAAGAGATGGCGGGAGCTGGACTGCTTTCATAAAGATCGGTCCTGGGCAGCTCCGGACAAAGAGAGGTAGAAAGAGCGTAGGGAGGCCAAAACCCAGCTGTGGTCATAGTCAATGCAGCCCTTGACTGATCTTCATTCTCTTGTCCTTATCCTTATTTGTTTGGGGCCGCCGGCAACACGATTTCTTCCATACTTCTCTGTTAGTTGTCATTTCGGTAGTGACCTCCTTTATTTATTTTATTCGGGAAACTTACAGCGAACATAAACAGTACAGTGAGTGTGTAACTTTCTAGCCATATCATCTTTCACACAGGCAATCCATCGTTTTTTTTGGACTTTCCTTACTCTTATAACTATCCACCTTCATACTCAAATCTTTCATCATGAATTTTTTTCTAATTCCTGCCCCTATCATGACAACTGATTTCCAAATTTACCAAAGTAGCACTCGTTCAAAAATATAAAATTAGGAATTTTAAATTTCCCTTGTCTATTTCGGACACGTAGACAAAAATTTCTCGTCATCTTCGTCAAATACCGTAAGTCAATAACTTACGAATACTGCTATTGAAACCAACCCCTTAAAATAAGCAGAATGCATTCTAGTGCCGAACACTCGATCGGCAACTTAGGTCGCCTTTCGCTCGACTCCAATAATATCAAACGTTCAAGTTAGTTCCCAACGTCGTCTGAATTTCCAGTGCGACCACTTGACGTCCAGACGTCGAAGTCAACATCGTATGACGTCACATAATACCACTAGTGCCGCTGACAGTTTGTAATAGCTATGTGTTCCGTATATAGGCACTTGAAAGGCGTGTGTGAGACTGTACTTTATGTTATTGTGGATAAAGGAAGATTTAATGGGATACATTAGAAAATGCAATGTTCCTAAGATCCAACCCTCTATTCTGTTCTCGCATGACAGATCGATTTCCTCGTAATAGACGTGACAATAGCCAAGTTTGCCTACATCAATATAGGACATCACTTATGCGAAAAAGTGTCTTTTACATGGCTCCAAAAATTTATATAAAACTACCTAAAAGTTGGAAGCAGTTAACTGATGTACAATTTAAAAAGAAAGTTATTAATTTTCTAGCCGATAAAGCTTATTAGAACTTGAATGCGTTTCTAAATGGGAGATCAGATTATGATTATGTTTCACCAATTAATTATTTTTTAATCATTGTTTTTTAATGTTCTTTTATTATTATGAAATTTTTAAATAGTTTGACTAGGAGTCACATTATAAATTTTATTATTGTTGCATATATTTGCATATATCTGCCTGCCATTGTTTAAGGCAAACGTGAAAATCTGTTTTATGTTTACTATTAACATCTCTTGCATGCTGAAAATTTGTGTTGTGTATCTTGTAGGTACTCATGTTTGGGCAAATAAATTATTATCTTATCTGGGATTCTGTTGTGGTATTTCAGCCACGGGTTATTTTATTTTAATTCTTGGATTGTGTATTTTTAATTCTTTTATTCTCACCTGTATTTCTTCAACACGTTCTTCTCCATACGTATTATGTTTTAGAATGGGCAATTAGCTCTGAAAGATTCTTGTGACGTTCAACTCCCTAAGATAGGTTGACTGATGCATGCATGCCGTCTGTTGTAACACGTCTGCTCAAAGCTGCAATGGCTCTTTCTTCAAAGGGCCTTGCCAGACATGGCCCTGCATTATTAGACTTACATAAAACCCTAATAATATAACCCTCTTATTCATAAAATCTTAAGGCCAATTCTCGTGATTAAAAACGTTCAAAATCTAGTCGCAGTGTCATCTCGGCGACAAGCAAATGTCAAAAACTTGTCAAAAATATATGGAAACTCGATGTATTTTTGACAGATTGAGACTGAGATCAGACTGTGAACGTTCTTAAAATTACGAGAATTACCCCTCTGCTTAAAGTTAAGAGATGTTTAAACGTCTAAAATGTATGGTTAAACAGTCGCTAATCACTACTTAACTTTAAGCAACGTTTATAAATAAGAGGGACGTTTGGACTTGGACCATGACCTGTGAGTTTATTTCGGAATTTCTTCTCAGGGATCATGGCAGTCAGCTAGGAAATGCCGGCGCCGCGCGTCGTCAAGTTTTACGTATAAATGTGTCTTAAATAAAGATCTACTTTAAATATTACTCTACTCTAAATAAATATTTCATTTTATTAATATATCTGAGAGCAATGGTGGCCCAGTGGTAACCCAGTTCGAACCCAGCCAGGCGCATTACTTTGTGTAAATAATTTCATCACCACTGCTCTCAAAAACGGTGAAGGGAAATATCGTAAGGAAACCGGTATGTCCTAGAACCAATAATTCGAAGCCATGTGACATCTACCAACCCGCACTGGGCCCACGTGATGGATTACGGCCCACTCCCTCTCACGGAGAGGAGGCCTGTCTCCCAGCAGTGGGAACGTTATAGGCTGAGTATATATGTATGTATAATATATCATCTCAAAAACAAAATCGTTGACAGCGACGCGGACGAAGTTTTTGATGCCCTGTAATTCTTTTCCATCTTTTTTTTATATACATGTAGGTAGGTAAATAATTATTGTTAATATTATTTTTAAAATGGTTAAATATATAGTGTAAAACAAACAAAAAACAATAGATTACCACAACACAATGAGTCAACATTTAACGAGCTAATACATTGGTACACACAACGCTCACTGCTGTTAATATCGCCAAGCGTCCCGGGTGGCCAATATCGCGTGATACTTTGACGGCGAATAAAAATACAAATAAAATGAGTGACGTCACTTTATGGCTATTTTATGGGGTGACGTGGTGTTAGGAACAAAGATTTGTTTGAGAGGTCATTTTATTATAATGGGGTTCATTCATTTCTTTGTTAGGCCAATTTGACTGGACTGTACGGTTGGCGCCGTGGTTAAGCGATTGACTGCTGTGCTGCGTGTCGCGGGTTCGACTCCCGCACGGAACAAATATTTGTATGACCTACAAGTAGTTGTTCCGGGTTTGGGTATATGTGAGTTTAAATGTTTGTAAACACACCCACAATACAGGAGAAATTCCTAGTGTGGGGAACAATAAAAAAAAACAAAATAGAAATTTGAATGGGGTAAAATGGGTCATAGCTTTCAGCGTTAATATTCCCACTGCTGACCCTCCTGTCTGTAAGAAGGTACAGGTGATGATACGTAAATGCACACACGACGATATTATATCAAGCTATCAATTTCCAGTTTTAGCTGATCTCGCATTGTATAAGCTTTTCGTATAATAAGAAGTCAGTTTTTACTGGAAATGTATAGCTTGATATGTCGCCGTACGTACGCATTTTTCTATATCTGTCTCTGTCATAATCCGGAGTACAGCGGATTGCCCTCGTCCATATCAAGCGGTGCGACGTGACCTAAAGTGACATCATGACGGGATCGTATGTCTAGCGCACCATAGACAGTCAATCAGTAATAAAAGGCACATGTGACATTACGGCTTTGTCTTTGATATGGCAACTACGATCATCTCCGTCATTCTCCAGCTCTTATGTGTTAGAAACTGGTTTAGTTTCACACCTGTGAAGGACCAGCGCGACGTGATTCGAGTAAATCAATTTCCTTGAAGTTTTCATAGAAATTGTTGATATAGAATCGAATCACGCTGTTCTGTGGGACCTGTCTGTACGATCCTTTAAGACAGTTTCCAAGAAAAGCGGTGACTGCCACATAGTGTCAGTAATTTACCTACCGGTGACGTCATTGAAACGTAATATGAAAGTAAGTTGGTTTGCTTCCGAAAAAGTTTTTTTTTCCCTGCTGCCCTTATTTAACCGACTTCAAAAAGGAGGAGGTTATCAATTCGTCGGAACCTTTTTTTTTTTTTTTTTTTTTTTTTTTTTTTTTTTTTTTTTTTTTTTTTTTTTTTTTATGTATGTTCCCCGATTACTCGAAGATGGCTGGACCGATTTGAATTTTGTTTTTTTTGTTTGAAAGGGTATACTTCCCAGGTGGTCCCATGATCATCAAGTCAGGATCTGATGATGGGATCCTGGAGAAATGGAGAGAACTCTTCAAATTTTATAGGCACACAAAGCGATTTAGGTATTTTTTGGAAGAGTACTTTCTCAGAGTGGTTCCATTTCAATTTGGTGAAGATCTGATGAAGAACTTCGGAGATATGCAACGGAACTCCTCAATAAATGATAGCAAATGGACTGGGATTGCTGAAATCTCATCTCTGTCTATTGCTTACACCAGTTCATAACATAACATCACGCCAGTATGCTGTGAAGGTGTAAGCACATGTGAACCACTAAAAAGTGAAAAATAAAAACTTTTTCCAAAAAAAAAACAACCGACTTCCAAAAAAACACTACAAAGTGAAAAATAACTTTAATTTCGGAAGGCGGTGACAAAAAATTCAAATACAGCTCCAAAGACTTCCGAAAATAAAGTTATTTTTCACTTTGTAGTGTTTTTTTGGAAGTCGGTTGTTTTTTTTTTGGAAAAAGTTTTTATTTCATGACACCAGTCTCTGCAGCTACTTTATAAAACCGTAGTTTAGTCATCAGTTAATAATTACGTAAAATTTAAATTTTCGAACGGAACAAGAATCACGAAAAAACTTCTTTGCAAAAAAATTATTAACCGACTTTAAAAAAATGCTATCTACCCGACACCAATTCGTTTACCAATACTTGCTTTGCGAACAACAGTGCATATAGGGAACATAGGGCCACTCCTGAAGCATACCCAATCCATTAAAAAAAGAATTTTCTAATTCGATATAGAATTGCCGCAGATATCGCGGACACATACAAAAAAAGTACTTGAGAACTCCTTTTAGAAATCGGTTAAAAAAAATAGTTTAAAAACTAAAAAACACGCTTTAAAAACCAAACTAAAAAAGTAGAAAATAATTTTATTCGTGTTTAATTTAAGCGTGTTTTTAAGTTTTTTTAAACTATTATTTATTTTTAATTTTTTCGTTCTGCTAACTACAAAAGCGTGATTTTTTACGTTTCTTTTTTTCTTTTTTTTTTCTATTTTTCTCTATTTTTTAATTTTAATTATTGAATTGTTGGTT
Source organism: Antitype chi (assembly GCA_947359405.1). Taxonomy (NCBI): domain Eukaryota; kingdom Metazoa; phylum Arthropoda; class Insecta; order Lepidoptera; family Noctuidae; genus Antitype; species Antitype chi. The sequence goes on from OX375823.1 coordinate 3,111,353, forward strand.
TTTGATTTTTTTGGTTTGTCTTCTATTGGTCCTCGATAAGTTTACAAAGTTTAAATGAAATCTGACCGTTTAAAGTGGGTCAAAATCGCGCCCTAAGTAGTCGATTACAAACATACAAGTGAAGCTAATATAAAGCGTGTAAAAAGAAAAACGTCTCGTTAGGTATAACCAGCATAACCGTTTCTCATCATCTACCTCGCCTTATCCCAACTATGTCGGGGTCGGCTTCCAGTCTAACCAGATGCAGCTGAATACCAGTACTTTACATGGAGCGACTGCCTATCTGACCTCCACAACCCAGTTACTGGGTAACACGATACACCTTGGTGAGACTATTTGTCAGACTTTCGGGCTTCTGACGACCCGTAACGGCTGTCCTTTGACAGTCGTTACGGGTCGTCAGAAAAATTCACAAATGACAGCCGGGCCCAACGGCTTAACGTGCTTTCCGAGGCACGGAAGGGTAAAGATGGTCACCAATCCACGGACCAACCGCGGCAAGCGTAGCTTAACCTGATCTTTCGACCCATGCGGCTGTTATTACTTAGCCAAAAGCCCCTCCAGCATAACCGTTTCTATTCAAGATAAAGGACCACACACATCCAACATTATTAATACTCTAAAATAAGAGTTGAAAATATCACTAAACAAAATTAATGTTGGCTCGCCATTACTACTACACTCAGTTGTAATGCCTCTTTCAATCAACTGTTTGTGAATTGCGTAGGCTTAAGTAACAGACATAAAGACTACACGTTTAATATATTGTCTGTTTATTCGTACGATTCCGTAGATTTCGTACTACTTATTTGTTATTTAATTTATTTTAGTAGGTGTGTCTGGGAGTTTTTTCGTTCGCGTGTCTTCGGGATAGCCGGGTAAGATCCGATGTTGCATCAAACGGTTTTAAACTTTTTTACGACGAGTTTATCCATTTAAAAAAGTAAGTTGGATTCTAATTTCCTACGAAATCCAGCGTTTCTAGCAGGTACTCAAACCTCAGTTGATGCGTTAGACTTTTGTGATCTTTATAAGTAACTGGATCGATTGGCATTAGATTTTTTTTAATGAAATTGTACATTTTATTGCTGATTTTTTTTATATTTCTCCAGCACCCTAATTGCGTAACTCACGATTCATCATAATTTGTTCGTTTTGAAACAGATGGCTAAACCATTGCTTCATATGTTGGAAAAATGTGTCTGCTCAACAACGTAAATAACGCAATGAATATTGTTGAACTATCAAAACGAAACAGATTATGATTAATCGTGAGTTACGCAATTAGGGTGCAGGTTGCAGATAACAAATTGGATGAAATTTGACACACAGATAGTTTAAAACCTGGATTAACACATATTTATGATAAGTTTTACCTCCATAGTACGTTCCCGTGGAATAATTTTCGATCTCGCATGCGGGCGAAGCCGCTGGCAAATTAAGTACTCATAGAAAGTAATGATGCCCACAGTTGAACGCAATGAGTATGTTTAACAATTAATTCCCTGACTTTACATAACCGACATCATTAATACCTCAAAGGCATCTGCCAAAAAACCGCGTAGTTTGATAAGTTACACGTGGATAATACAGGGTGAAATTGAAAACATGCGACAAATCGCGAAAAAAAAACAGCTGTTCCCTACATTTTGACGAGTTATGCGAACATAAATGTAGGGAACAGATGTTTTTTTTTCGCGATTGCATCTTTGGTCCCTTAGTAAAAGTTGTTCATAATGATGAGTACAATCTCCCATTTCGGTTTGTCGCATGTTTTCAATTTCACCCTGTATAATATTAATACATTTTTGTTTTCGTGTTAAGCTATCTTCATGATATGCGAAGTGCTCTTAGTAAACTACGCTTTGAATGCGACCTTGTAAAAATATGTAATGGTTTGGCAGACACGAGGCTGGTAATTGGTAGTGGGTATAGTATTTTTATCTCATGAAGAGACGCGCGCGTTACTGTGGTAACCAAGTTTGCAAACACGCTATGAATATGCGTAAGCGCAGAGCTCGCGTTAACATGGGCATAGGTCTTAGGCCCTTAGCCAGACTGCAAAGTCACAAGTCACCAACAAAACAGTACCATAGTTAAACAAATGTGTTCAAAATGTATCCGACTAAAGACAAAACTGTGTTATTACTTCTAAAAAAGGAGGAGGTTCACAATTCGACTGTTTTTTGTTTTTGTTTTTTCGCTCAGAACTTTCGACTGGGTGAATCGATTTTGATGATTCTTTTTTTTATTTGAAAGCTGGTGCTTCCTGTGTGGTCCCATTTAAATTTCATATAGATTTGATGATGCGTTTCGGAGACAGACAACGGAACTCTTCAAAAAATTACAGCACATCAATCGCGATTGCTGCTATAGCATTGTTTTTACCTCAAGGGCCAAGGCCTGCCAGGGGTGCAGGTTATTCGAAAGCGATACCGCGGCTGGCACACAGGCAACTGAGGGAACACGGGTGGGTTTTAGTCAGTAAAAGTCTGACACGCCCTCCAGCTCCACCCAGAGCGGGAGAAGTTATTTGATGATTTCCCACCCAAAAAAAAAGAAAGGATGATGACATTTCAAATTGGTGTGGAGTAGGTACTATAACTAAAAAGTGAAAAATAAAAACTTTTTCCCAAAAAAAACTACCGACTTCCAAAAAAACACTACAAAGTGAAAAATAACTTTAATTTCGGAAGTCGGTGACTGGTGACATGAAAATTAAAATACATACTATCCAAAGTCACCGACTGCCGAAATTAAAGTTATTTTCCACATTGTAGTGTTTTTTTGAAAGTCAGTTGTTTTTTTTTTTGGAAAAAGTTTGTATGTCTATGATAGACGATTTTTTATAGATATTACTCAAAATACTGCCGAGGGTCAATGAAAAATAAAAGAAAAATGAATGTCGTCTACAATTTGGAAACTTATTGCGAACAGATTCATGATATAAAATAATAGCTTGGCTGTGCGCCCGATTTCACTTTCATTCAGGCGAAAAAGTAACTAGAATATGATGTTTTCGATTTCGTTAACATTATTCGTCCATTTATTTTTTCTTTAAGATTTTACTAGTTCATTGAGTTTGAACTCAAAATCAAGCATTTATTTCATTTTAATCCAATTATAGTCACTTTTGAACTGCTAAAAAGCCCCATCCAACGCGTAGTAAGGTACCTATGGGGAAAAATAGGCCGAAAACTACATGGTCACTCGTTTAAATCAAAATATTATTAAAAAGAAACCATTTCATGAATGTATGCCATCTTTCAAAGTATAAATAAATGTTTGAAATACAATTCGTTTGTTGCTTTGTATAATTTTCGTACTAGTGTTATTAAAGGAGTTTATGAAAATTATGTCAACCGAAGTGAGAAATGCACGCAAACGAAATGAATGGAGCTTTTAGTGGTGCTTAGTACTTTGTCATATTTCTACTTTAAAAGTACATATTTAGATTTTCATAATTATTGTACAAATGCTAATGGTCTAGTAGGTATCCGTTAGCGAAATGTCCTAGGTTCGCTGTCTAGGTAACCTTTACCTAGGTAGGTTAAATTTTAATTATGATTAGCTGCCCGTTGAAGAAGAAAGTGAGGCCAAGGAATAACAGCCGCACGGGTCCATCGAAGGTTAAGCTACGTTGGTCGAGGTCGGGTCGTGGATGGGTGAAAATTACATATCGAGATCCTTCCGTGCATCGGGAAGCCTTTGGTCCTGGCTGTCATTCGTAGATCTTTGACAGTCGTTACAGGTCGTCAGAAACCCGAAAGTCAGACAACCAGTCTTACCAAGGGGTATCTTATTACCCAGTTTCTATGCTGTGGGTTCATATAGGCAGTCGCCTTATGTATCACGTCAGACTGGAAGCCGACCCCAACTTAGTTGAAAAAAGGCTACGCAGAAAGATTGATAAAAAATACAACCATATTAAGCACCTTCTTCTTTTTAGAAGTCGGTTAAAAGTATCTTCCTTTTTATCTTCGCGACGCGAATAAAGTCTCAGATAAAAGCTTGTATGTTCAATAAAATGTGCATCTATTCGAATCGATCGTAAACATGTCGACAGAAATGACTTGTATTGAATACATGAATACAGACGACTTCCAAGCGACTGTTATCGGGAAATGAATAAATCGTTCTTATTCAAGGAACCCTGTGTTTTTGTTTTAGTTTGAATGTTATATTGAAAGCCATTATAGATCGTGAAACTCTTGGCTTGGGGTTATTTCTGTTCTAATTTTAAAACTTCATGTTGTAAGTAGTGTTTTGTGTGTTGTCTTAAATGGTTTTTTTTTCTAACTGTCCAGTTACATTATTTTTATTACTGATCTCTTAAGCTATTAACTTTTTTTCCTTTTAGTATGATTTTCGTGTTGTTTTTTTTTTTTCAAATTGTCAAACTTAATGTAAGTACCTGGATTACAAGTAAATGATCTGTTCTCCTATAATTGGAAGCGCACACTGTATTTTTCTCTGCCCAATGTAAACTTGCATGTAATTGTGTAGCCTCTGTTGGAGATCTAATAAATAAATAAATAACATATGTACGTGTGTATGTATGTGTGTGTATACGTATGTATTTATTTAAGTATATGTTAATTTCCTGCATTATAATAAGTGTAAGTATATTATATTTTAGTTTAAGACGTCACATGTTCATATTTTCTCTTCTTGTTCTCACACACTATTGTCTACATTTCTTTTTCATTTCTCCTTTCGCAGGTCTGCTAGAAGAAATTTCTATAGAAATAAGCAGTACCTTTGTACTCAATTGTTTGTTTATGCTGTATTTGTATGTATTTTACTGTGTGTACATAAATAAATAAAACATTACCAGTCTATAATGTCCCCACTGCCGGGACACAGGCGACTTCTTGGTGAGTGTTACGTGCTCATCTAACATCCTGTAAGTCCGCTTGGACTTAAAGGCCCCACGGCGCCACCGCCGCCGGCGCGACGAGATTCTTTTAGAATAATTTCCTTAAAATTTTCATAGATATTTTTCTATTAGAGTTGCGTCGCGCTCCACGTCACGCCTGTCAGCGAGAGCCTTAATGCAACGATTATTTTAAATCTTTTTCACTTCTCATGCTCTAAGAGTACGCCAATATAGCCCTACGAAGCGGGACTAAAGTGACCACTTTAGTCTCTAGGGAGTGAAAAGTAATTCGTTTTTTAATTTCCTTCATGTGACATAGACAAACGGGTTGTTCGAAAGAGATACCGCGGCCCCTGGCACACAGGCAACTGAGGGAACACGGGTGGGTTTTAGTCAGTAAAAGTCTGACACGCCCTCCCGCTCCACCCAGAGCGGGAGAAGTTATTTGATGATTTCCCACCCAAAAAAAAAAAAAAAAAAACAGCCAGTAAGAATACTATTATCTGTGGAGTGTGGACCATCTTCATTGCGAAAATGTTGAGAGTTTTAGTTCCATGGTTTTTCCGCAAAGAAGGTAGCGCCATGTTTTAAATTGTTAATCTGTGACTGGTTTAGAAGAAAACACTGACTGCGAAAATTTCAGAATTTTTGTCGAGTTTATATTTGTTCGGTATTAAATAAATCGCGTTGTCTACATCTCCGTTATCTTCTCTCCTATCGCAGGTGTGCTGGAAGAGATTTCTGTAGAAATAAGCATTACCTTTGTACGTATTTTTCTGTTCCTTTCTTCTTGTCTGTTTATATGTGTGTGCATAAATGGTTAAATAAATAAATAAATAAATGTGTTAAGAATGTCCAGTGACAGTGAAGAGTTTGACGTCGAGCAAAGAGCAAAAGACATACCTAACAGATATTGTGTTTTTTTTATTGATTATTTTTCTCGCACTGAAAGTGAAAAGTACAGTTTGCACCTCGAGACTAAACGCCAACTTAATATACCCTCAGTTTCATTGACTCCCTCGCACGCTCGGAAGTCAAACCACCTCGGGTATATTATGGCTTCGTTTAGTCCCTCGATATAAAACATACTATATTTATTTACAGGGATTTTCTTTATAGAATAAGTCACCCCGATTATTAAATACAATAAGTATAACAAAACTAGCCTACCTGGAACCTTAATAATAATATGGTAAAGTACTGGATATTTAATCACGATGCGGTTAAAAACTTGCTTTTTAAACAAAGAAAGTAAAAAAAATACCATTGAAAGTGTGAAACAGAAAATATATTTTTTACAGTAGATTAAATATTTTTATTAACGTCGTCGGGTTAATACCTACATTACAAAACTTTTTGTCGTCACCAAAAATTAAAAACAATATTGGCCAACCAAAAACAGTATTAAAACAAATTCTAAAACTCAAAACAACAACAATTCAAGGGTACCTATTAACACAAGTCACGTTCCTTCCAGTACCCAAATATTATTCCCTTGGGCAGTAAAGCAGAAACTTTTATAGTACTTTTTCTCTCCAGATTTAAGGGATGTATTACAGTATTCCCCGTCTATAACAATCAGGCTATTCCCTGAGGTTGTAACGAAATGTTGGAGGTCTGTTTATGGTACATTGATTACATAATGGGCTTTGAAGCTTTTTATGATAGTACCTACTAAGCAATGAAAAGGTACAATTGGCTTGACGTTAGTCGTATTACAAACAGTATTTGGAGTTATAAGGTGTCGTCGTGTCTGCACCCTAATTGCATGATACACTATGGCTGATCTTTGCGTTATGCTCGTGAACGGGTGCTCCTTGTGGTGACTGATCGTCTTGCTGACCATGATTTTGTTATTGTTACTAATAATTACCTACCTGTTTATTTATTTTACGTCGATAATCCTAGGTTATAATTTGTGGCCTCGAGGCCTCGGGTCGTAATAGCTATGTGAACTTAATCCAGCATTGCATATGTAAGCTATCACGCCCTTTATACCAGGGGGCTTTTATTTTGGAATTATGCTTTATAAAAATAAAAAATAAAATATTCTCTGTGCTTGAGTATAGTTTTCATTTTATTTGTTGGTATATTGGCATGGCTAGCTGACTTATGACTAATTTAGTTAATGTTCTGTGTCTCGTAATGTTTATTACTTTGTGTATGTATGTATAGAATCAAGTCTATCCGACTAAACAGACAGCTGTACCACTGGGGTGTTTGTTGCGCCACTTCTTTTTCGCAGCTAAAGCCTTAGGAAGTGGTGAAGGGCGGGCGTTTTGGGGGACTGTCTTGTGTATTTTGCCGTTAGAAAAGTGCTGATTCTCAACCTAATTTGAATAAATGACTTTTGATTTGGATTTTTGACCATTAATCAGAATCTCAGTCATTTTGAAGGTCTTTGCTTATCCATTCATTCATATGTTCGAAAAAACTGTTTGCTTATCAACGTAAACAACGCCATGAATGTTGTGGAACAGTCAAATTGAAAGCGATTCCTACCGATAGTGTAAACGCAATTACCCCTCTGGTGGGCAACTGCCAGATGATTGCTGTCGGGACGTTGCTAGTTGCGCGATGCAGGATTTTGTGACGTCAGTCTGATGCGTAGTTCCCATGTGGTGATGTACATGCCGCTACAAGTAGAAACTGTACGATTCATGAAACTATTTTTCTATGTTCATCAAAACTAACTTTTAAAATAAATAAATAATAATTTTAAAATAAATTTCAATTGATTGCTGAAGTACCGACCCTTGGTCCTGGGTTCGATCCCGAGGTAGGGCAAAATGTTACTAAGTTTTTACATATTTAGGTACATATGTTTTTGTAGAATATTTGCATGTTTATTCGGGTAAAAATACAGGCTTGATGACTATTAAACATGCGATTTTCAAGGTAAACAATCATATTTAAATCAAGGAATCTACGTTAAAAGTTATTTTTATGTAATAGTAAAATATTTATAGTAAGTAGAGTTTACGACTCTGTTAACATAAGATTTCAATTGCACTATTTAATTATTTAATAATATAAGCTCAGGAATGCAAGAAATTTTCGAGCAGATGGCAACGATTGGATCACACACTTTAGAATTCGATTTAAATTGCTAAACTGGGATTAGGATTTCGCAAACGGTAGTTCCGTAACTTACTTATTTGACTCTTTTATAGAGTTATGAGGTACCTGGTGTAAAGTTCACTCATCCTCTATAGAAAAGGGAGGATCCTCCGACAAGACGGTTGTGACTGATGACTACGGATTATCAACGACGAACCTGTTCGCACGTTGATCGTGCCGATTACAGACGATCACACGATTAACGATCATCACCGATTGTGAAGAGACCATAAAACAAAATATACAAATACCCTGAAAACTAAACCAAAATCATATAAACAACACCGGTATGAATGGATAAGAAAACAGAAAAAAATCTACGTGTATTTCAAATGAACAGTAGTTGTATTTTTAAGCTTTCATTGTGTATAATAAGTTTAAAACGAATTGCACTGAACAGATTTTATGTTCTGTTGAGTGAAAATCTACTCATATTTCTTTCACACACTGCAAGCAATGTTTAAAGAAGTATTTTATTAGACTGTGAAAGATATAATCAATTCGTAATTTGGGAAAAATAATTTAAAAGTAAAGCATTGCATATTTTCGAAGATAAATGTTTGCTCTTATTATCTTTGGGTCAACTACTCGCTGGATGTTCTACGCGTCCAATACGATAATGTTTTTAGAATGATGTTGCGACTGCCTCGTTTTCGTAGTGCCTCAGAAATGTTTGCGGTAAACCATACCGATGGATTTCATCCGTAAAAAAACGGCCTCACTCCTGAGCAGAGTAAGAGGCAGTCACAATAGCATCCTGAAGACTGTGGCGGCAGACAATTCTTCCACGATAATACGCCATTTTGTGAGAAGACTTACACCTTAGTGGTAAATTGTCGGTATTTTTAGCTATTAGGTGGTCATTTCAGTAATTTGTCTTTAGATTAAGTTACTAACAATAGTGTTTTAAGCAAATCTGTTCCTAACAATTTATGGATATTAGCTGTCCGAAATAAAATGATTTGATTTGATTACCTATTTTTTTGAGTGGTTTTATGTCGTTTAAAGTCGTTAACAGACAGTCGAAATAGGCTGGCCACTTATTACATTAGACTTAAACCTAAATGGCGAAATGTGGGTGTGCTAAAGTAGACCTCCGCCTAACCCTTCGGAGATTACAGGCGTGATGTTATGTTGTAGAATCCATGATGACTGTGCGGTTGTCTTGACAATCTCTATGAATGTAACTAGGAAGAAGAAGAAGCCCTGTGCGGTACCGCACCGAGTGGACCCAGCATGCTGCTGCACCCTGCTGTACCTACGACGCAGCTGTACATTTCGCGTCTGCATCATTCCACGAAGATTGAGGATGTCGTGCAATGCTTAAAAGTGAAGACCAACTGGACTCTGAGGGTCGAAAGGTTGGAATTGCGCCACGACATCAACTTTAAGTAATTTGTGGTACGAGTTCCCACCCACCATCTACAGCAATGCTTGAAAGGTGTCGACTTTTGGCCGAAATGTGTCATATATTGACGTTTCCGAGGACAGTTACGTGAAACCTCGCGGCGAACACGACGCCGACAACTTTACGTGTTTAGTTATAGTTTTAAGCTATGTCTTAGTTTGTTATTATTGTTTAAGATTATTTTGTGTATTTTATCCTTAGTTGCCTTAGTTGCCAGATAATAAAATGATTATTATTATTTAACCGACTTTCTTACAACTGAATGGAGAACCTCCTCCGGTTCTCAATTCGGTGTGTTCAAATGTGTTTTTTTTAATGTTTGTTACTTACTACTACTACAACACTCCGTCATTTATAAAACAATTTGAAAAAATCTTCTTTTATTTAATATGGTATACTTTTAGGGTGGTCCCATATAAGTTTGAAAAAAATAAAGAAAACGATATTTAGTAAGGGAAGGTATACGATTTTGTGTGGGTTAGGTTAAAAAGTGAAAAATAAAAGTTAATAATTAAAAAAAAAGACAACCGACTTGGATAGAAAAAAAAAACAGTACAAAAACCATAGACGCGTTCCGATATTAAAGTTATTTGTTTGTTTTGGAAGTCGGTTTTTATTAAATAAACTTTATTTTTAAAAATTACGTAGTATCTTTTTCATGAAAACCCCGTCCACTAGGATTGGCATGCACAACAAGGACAAAACACAACGCTTGCCTTTGTATCTACTGCTTGCATCTCCTAATAATGCTCGTTAACCTCTCCAGCAAAGCAGAATGCAACACAATTGTGTTAGCAGGTTCGCAGGTTCAACTAACAATGTGTTAACGGGTACGTCTGCTATTGTTAATTTGAATACCTCTCGATAACTAGATGGTACAATGGTTCAGGTATTGTTGTTTCGAGTAGTAGGGAAGTGGGTTCAGTTCTGTTTGTGTGAAACTGTGAAATTTGACTGTGACACACAATGCTAAGCTATATACCTAAGATAAGCATTTTTTGAAGTGAAAACTTCTTTAGGCGCGTTGGTCATTTTTTGAGATGGGAGAAACTATTGAACTCGCAATACTGTTACCGATACTACTGACAACACGAACGTACGAACGAACAACGTTGAACGTACGTTGAACGTTGTTTAATCTGACGATACAAAAAATACACACGTTCAGTTTCCACTTCTGTCGGCACTCCCGGAGTGCTACTGTTTTTTTTTGTATCTGCACCGTAATTGAGAAAATACACTGTCAATCACAATCTGAATCGTTTTGAAGTAAGCTGCTAATCCATTGCTTCATACTAGTACATTATGTTCGAAAAAATTGTCTGCTCAGCAACGTAATTCATCATCATCATCATCATTTCAGCCGAAAGACGTCCACTGCTGGACATAGGCCTCCCCCAAGCTCCGCCGTAATTATCGCAATGAATCTTGTTGAACTGCCAAAATGAAAGCTATTGCTACTGTTAGCGTGTTACGCAATTACCTCTCTGGTGTTCAGCTGTTTGCTATATAGAAATATATCTACCTACATAAATCTAGTAATGGGGAACTATTTTCAAAAATATTTTTTTTAAGTGAAATCTTCTATAAGCGCGTTGGGCATTTTTAGAGATGGGAAAAAACAATTGGTCCCGCTACACTGTTACCGATACCAGTGACAACACGAACGTATGAACCAACAACGTTGAACGTACATTGAACGTCGCACGTTGTTTAATCTGACGATTCAAAAAATATTTCCTGATGATTCAAAAAATACACACGTAATTGTTCAAGTTTTCACTTCTGTCGGCGCTCCCTGAGTGCCACAATTTTTTTTACTGTGAAATTGGCCAGCTATTTTGTAAAAGTGGAAAGCAATGGATGAGGTATATGATGAAACGATCTAATGAGTTTGTGTGTCCTCTAGTAAGTCACAGAGAACATGCATATAAACTCACGCCTTTATCCAATAACCATAAGCAGGATTTACAGAAACCCACATGAAAATTAAAACTTTGAAAAGACTAACATGATCTATAACTACCAGCATGCTCAAAGCACTACAGTTATAATTCTATCCTTTCAATAATCAGAAGCAGACGTAGACGTAAAATAAACTCGTTGACAAACAGACCAAAATTCTGAATTGAACGAAAGAATCCAATCCTGAGCGACAGCCGATGGACCATCGAACACAACAATCGTTCTCCAAACTACCAAGCCGGCTGTGCTTTGGACCGTGGCGGATAGGGCTGTCATGTCCACCAGAATAATACAATGATCCTCTAAAAACTTATTAACCTACTGCTTCTTGCTGTTTCTTACGATATGCTACTTAGATCTTTATTTTTAAGACATATCGTATGCTGCACTGGTTGACGTTATTACGTCAACACCTGCTCTCGCTGAAAACCAACGCCGGGGCTGTTTCGTAGCATTATTCTGAGCGATGACCGTTTTGCGTGGATGTGACGCATATTTTCCCCTAACTTGTTCATTTTTGTATTTGTTCTTGTTCTTTTTCTGCGTCATGTTTACCATAAGCTAACGTATTTTCATTCTTTCTGCCTAAGAAGCCCAAAAAGTTTTGTATTGAACGGCCTCTTTTATAACTGTCTGACCTTTTCTCACGGGTGGTCGCAGTAACTGAGTTAGGGTACCCCGATCAAATGGGTTAGGTGAGATTTGAAGTAGCGAATCAAAACTAGCATATAAAATACACTCTCTCATCAAAGAGTTTGTCAGTCTGGTCTCATGCCTTTCAGAATCTGGCTGTATATCATCTGCCTAGCCTTTTCCCAACTATGTAGGGGTCAGCTTTAAGTCAAACCAGATGCAGCTGAATACCAGTATTCTACATGGAGCGACTGCCTATCTGGCTGTCAGACTTTCGGGTTTCTGACGACCCGTAACAGTCGTTAAAGATCCACGAATGACAGCCGGGACCAACGGCTTAACGTGCTTTCCGAGGCACGGTGGGGTCTTGATGTTAAAGATGGTCACCCATTCATGAACCAACCACGGCAAGTGTAGCTTATCCTGCTCGATCGACCTGTACAGCCGTTATGACTTATCTAATCAAACTGTATATGCCAGTCAAAAATAACCCAGACAGTTGCCAGCCCTAACGGAATCCCCACAGAACTACCAGCCACTCGAGACAGTGCAACGCAATTTAAACTTAGTTCAAGTTAGCCAACCAACGGTCGTAGTTAAACTGAAGTAAGGCCTTTGTCTGTGGAGAGAGTGTCTTTATTTGTGATGCTGGCTGATTAGAATTGTGAGGGTTCGTAGTCCATATAAAGTTATGCATAGGGGACTTTGACTTTAGACTCAGAAACTTGTTATAGTCCATACAACTCATATGCACGCTATGTGACGAAGGAAAATAGTCGTTGAAATAAGATACAATGGACATGTTCTTGTGAAATACAAAGATTTTTTTTTTTTTTGTTTTGGCTTCGCACGGTTTGTGCATTTAGCCAAGTAATTTTTCTTTTCGATCAAGTAAATGCCCCGACATCGGGCACGAAGTTACGAAACAGTCATGGTCGACTTTATTCAGTCAAATCAAAGTTATTGTTACGAGCTTCGGGTTCGTGACAATTAAAAACTGCCAATATAAGAATTACCAAAATCGACACTTTAATCAAACACACTAATTACAATAAACAATTTCACTGATGATCACTCTTAATCGCACTGAAGATCGCTTCAAATGTTCTCGCCTCTATCGCTTATTCAATACTACTCGGTCCCGATCCGTTCCCGCCTTTTTATAGAGCCACAGAATATTCGGGAATCGAATCATCTAGAATCTTCGAGTACATACCGGCCCCGACTGAGCAGATGTTGATAATTCTAGAAGATTCTGTAATCGAACTTGCTAGATAGATCTTGACTCAAGTAATTCTGCTACTCGATACTAGATGGCGCTAGTGGTAGCGAATTACTTTATCTTTAGCGCGTAACACTGCCCCCTCCTAAGACATGCTCGTCCCGAGCATTTTCGGCCCCATAGTAACGCGCCAGTCGATCCACATGGACGATCTTAGGAGTACCTCTTGCACCTTTCTGTATCCGGTACGTTACGTCATTGATCTTTGTCACAATCCGGTACGGTCCGTCCCATTTAGCTTGAAGCTTAGGAGATTTCCCTTTGCTGCGGACTGGATTGTGCAACCACACTAGTGAACCTTCGTCAAACCCTTTATTGTTCATTTTGCGGTCATAACGGGTTTTCATCTTTTCAGACATTTGCTGGCCTGATTGTCTGACGTGCTCATAAATGTCGTTCATCTTGTTCCGCAAGTCGTTCGCATAATCGGTTATACTGCGTGGGGCATCAGGTGGTATTCCGGTGATCAGGTCTGCAGGCAGCCGTAATTCTCTTCCAAAGTTTGCGAAAGCTGGTGTCACCGATGTACTTTCGTGAACTGCGCTTCGATAGGACAGCAAAAATGGTTGTATGTGTTTGTCCCAATCCCGTTGCCGATTTTCCACAACTTTTGCTAGGTACCTCTCCAATGTCTGATTAAATCGTTCTACCATTCCATCCGATTGTGGGTGGTAAGATGTTGTTCTTGTTTTATGTGTACCCATAACTCGACAAGTTTCCTGGAATATTTGGGACTCAAAATTCCTTCCTTGATCACTGTGAATCTCTAAAGGTACTCCAAAACGACAGAAGACTTCATGAACTAATTTATCTGCAACTGTCGAAGCTTCTTGATTTGGAATGGCGAAGACTTCCGGCCACTTAGTGAAGTAATCCATCACAACCATGAAATACTTGTTACCACTTTCACTTTCCGGAAACGGCCCCGCAACGTCAAGGGCTATCCTCTCCCATGGTGCACCAACATTGTACAATTTCAATGCACCTCTACTACGAGTCTGAGGTCCCTTTACAGCTGCACAACTTGTACATTTGCGACACCAGTCTTCGACATCGTCCCGGCAGTGGATCCAGTAAAACCGTTCTCGTACCTTCAGTAGAGTTCGTTTAACTCCCAGATGACCTCCTGAACAACCATTATGGTACAGCTGTAGAACATCCGGTACTTGAGCTTTTGGGACAACCATTTGCAAATGACAGCTGTTTCCCCGAGCATTTTCCCATTTGCGGCACAGGACTCCATCCTGAATCACCAAGCTGTCCCATTGGGCCCAATAGCTCTTTGTGATCGAACTCATTGCTGAGACGTCGCTCCACCTGGGCTTAGGAGCTCTGGCCTTCATCCACTCCAGAATCGGCTTAATGTCCGAATCTTCCTGCTGTGCACGTTGTAGGCTTTCCTTCCACTCGTTGCTGAGGTCTGTCTTGAGCATCCTCACAGGTACCACTTCCTTACCCTCTTGCCTAGTACAATGCTTGCAGTCTTCAGGACAAGGTCTTCTTGACAATGCATCTGCGTTGCCATGAGATTTCCCGCTGCGATGTTCGACCACAAAGTCGTATTCCTGCAGTAGCTCAATCCATCTCGCAACTTGTCCTTCTGGATTTTTGAACTGCAATAGCCATTTCAGTGCAGCATGGTCGGTTCGTAAGTGGAATTTCCGACCCAGAAGATATTTGCTAAAATGCTGCAATGACTTTACCACAGCAAGCAATTCCCGTCTCGTGACACAATAGTTCCTTTCCGGCTTTGACAACGACTTGCTGAAGTACGCTATCACAACCTCTTGATCACCATTCCGTTGAGACAACACACCACCAAGTCCTATGTCACTTGCGTCTGTGTCAACTATAAACTCCTTGCCTGCATCAGGGTACCCCAAAATAGGTGTTTTGCACAGTCGGTCCTTTAACTCCTGGAATGCGATGTCGCAACTTTCATCCCAGCAGAAATGTCGCTTCTCCTCGGTTAGCATATGCAGGGGTTTGGCTATATCCGCAAAGTTCTTAACAAATCGCCGATAATAAGAGCACAACCCCAAAAATGCTCTGACCTGCGTCTTGTCTTTTGGAACTGGCCAATCCTTGACAGCAGCGATCTTTTCTGGATCTGTGCGGATACCTTCTTCCGACACTACATACCCCAAAAAGCTAACTTGCCGTTTGAATAGTGAACATTTCTTCGGACTTAACTTGAGGTTGGCACTCTGGATCTTAATGAGCACGCGTTCCAGGTTTTGAAGATGTTCTTCAAACGTACGGCCTACAATGATGATGTCATCCAAGTAGACCAAACAGGCATCGCCAAGTAACTTGGTTAGTACAAGTTCCATCAGCCTTTCAAACGTTGCCGGAGCGTTGCACAATCCAAACGGCATAACTTTAAATTGCCACAGACCCTTTCCTGTCGAGAATGCTGTTTTCTCCTTGTCTTTAGGGTCAATTTCAACCTGCCAGTAGCCACTTTTCAGGTCCAGCGTGCTAAACCACTTTACTCCAGTAAGCATATCCAGCGTGTCATCGATTCTTGGCAAAGGGTAGCTGTCTTTCTTCGTAACGTCATTTAGACGACGATAGTCAACACAAAACCGCATGCTGCCGTCTTTCTTCCTTACCAGCACTACAGGTGAACACCATGGACTAGATGAAGGTTCAATAACACCATCCTTCACCATTCCCTCAATCATGGTGTCCACTTCCTTTTCACGCGCTACCGGTAATCTCCTTGGCCGCTGACGGATAGGCAACTCCTCTCCTGTGTTTATTTTGTGTTGAACTAAGCCAGTTTTCCCAATGTCAGCATCGTTTGAAGAGAAAGCTTCGGCGTACTTGAGTAACATCTTCTTTGCCTTAGCCATTTCATTTTGCGACAGAGCGCTGCGAGAGTCTTCTAAAAGTGTGGTCACTTTCGTTTGTGCATCCTTGCTGGGGGTCCCAGTCGATAGATATTGGCATCGACGCAACCAATCCACTTCCTCGCAAGTGCCAATCAGTGTGCCTTTTTCAATAATCTGTTCCTGATCACAAAGGTTCAGCACACGTACCCCTGAGATGTCGGTGGCTCTGACCAAAGTTCGTGCCACTTTCCATGGAAGGTCATTATATACCCTTTCCACGAGTACACAACGATGAATTTGCCCAGAATTCCGAGGAAGACTAACCGGCACAATCGTTTCTGATCTCGGAGGAAGAACAATCTTCTTAAGACTATACACATTCCCTGGTAAAGCCCCTTCCATAAAAAGTTCCTCTTGCCCACATTTCATAATTCCTTGCTTGACATCAATCTCGCAATAATTCTTCCTCATAAAGTCAAGGCCCAGGATGCAATCGTCCGTTATATCAGCCACGATGACATTATGCAGGTAGATCCTGTTGCCTAGCTTCAACTCCATCTCCTTTTCTCCATGGACGGGTATGCGCTGACCGGTGGCTGTTACCAAATTAATGCGTTCTCGGTTGAATGCGGAGTCCCCAAGGAGCCGACTTATAACTTGGGAACTGACGACCGTACGAGAGGCTCCAGTATCAATGGTTAGCTTACAGGGCGTTCCGTTGACCTCGCCCTTGATGATTAAGCTGTTCCCGTCATGGGTTTGTGTAATCGAAATCATTGGGGCTCTTTGAACATCAGCCAGCACCCGCCCCGCAGTCCTGGCTATTACTCGTTTCCCTGCTGCTGCTGGGCAGTGCTGTTAACCGCACTACCCTCTGGAGACCGGCCATCTTCCCTTTCTGCAGTTCGCTTAGGGCAACTGGATCGAAGGTGGCCCCTTTCCCCACAGCCGTAGCACCTAGGGCCGTATCCTTTATTACGGTTGCGAACTGTAGCCGCTACAACCTCCCTGACACGATGGGAACGATGATCCTGCCGCACAGCTTCCACTTCCAGTGCATGGGCCAAGGCGTCTTTAAGCGTCCCGTGGTGACCGAGCCTCACAGCAGCTCGAACTTCAAGGTCGCGAATGCCGTCAATGAATGCCTGCACCAGGTTCCCATCAATAAGCGCAGGTACGGACTGGTACGCTTTACGAACCAGCTTCTCCACTTCAAGGGCCCACTGCTGCAGGTTTTCGTTACTGCGTTGCACACGATCCTTGAGCTGCGCACGAAACACGTGTTCCAGGTGAGCGTCGCCATATCTAGCCTCCAATGCCTCTAGGAGCTGCTCGTAAGTCACTTCCTTACTGAGAGCTTCCAGAACATTTAAAGCCTGGTCGCGCAGTCCTAGGGTGAGGGCAGTCATGGCCTGACTGTTATTCCACCCATTCGCCTTCATGACAGCCGCGAACTGAATTTTGTAGGCCGACCAGGAAGAAGTCCCGTCGTACGGCGGCACTTTGAATCCACGTAGCGAAGGTGTTGTAGCTACGGGAGCTGCGATTCCATCTCCAATTTTGAGGTTACCCAACTCCTGCTTCACATCAGCAATGACGTCATTAAACTTGCTGATCTGAGTTTCAGCTTTTGACAGGCGGTTGTCATGCTGGGCAACCTTTTCTTTCACCTCCTTCATGTCTTTCCCGAAGGCTGCGTGAAGGTCCTTCATGAGGAGCATCTGCTCTTCCTGGCGGCGCGCCTGCTCCTCCTTATCCCGTTGGAGCTGTTCTTCAAGCCGACGAGCCTGTTCCTCCTGTCGACGGGTCTGTTCCTCCTTATCTCGCTGGAGCTGTTCTTCCAGCCGACGAGCCTGTTCCTCCTGTCGGCGGGTCTGTTCCTCCTGTCGGCGGGTCTGTTCCTCCTGTCGGCGGGTCTGTTCCTCCTTATCGCGCTGGAGCTGTTCTTCTAGCCGACGAGCCTGTTCCTCCTGTCGGCGAGCCTGTTCCTCCTGTCGGCGGGCCTGCTCCTGCAGCATCATCATCAGAGCAGCAAAATCTGGCGCTGATGATGCTGGAGCAGCTGTGGACGGGCCGGCATCCGTGGCCGGTAGCTGACCCTCCGACGTCTGTGGCAGTGCTCCACCGAATCGCCTCTGATCCGTCTCCTGCTGGCGTTGACTCCGGGTACGGATACCCTCAGTGTCGTCTTTAGGTAAAATCGGCATGATTTTAATCCTCGCTTCTGACACCAATTGTTACGAGCTTCGGGTTCGTGACAATTAAAAACTGCCAATATAAGAATTACCAAAATCGACACTTTAATCAAACACACTAATTACAATAAACAATTTCACTATTGATCGCTTTAAATCGCACTGAAGATCGCTTCAAATGTTCTCGCCTCTATTGCTTATTCAATACTACTCGGTCCCGATCCGTTCCCGCCTTTTTATAGAGCCACAGAATATTCGGGAATCGAATCATCTAGAATCTTCGAGTACATACCGGCCCCGACTGAGCAGATGTTGATAATTCTAGAAGATTCTGTAATCGAACTTGCTAGATAGATCTTGACTCAAGTAATTCTGCTACTCGATACTAGATGGCGCTAGTGGTAGCGAATTACTTTATCTTTAGCGCGTAACATTATTGTAAAGCGGTAGTAACTATACAACAACCTAGTAGAAGTTTTTGGGGGGAACACGAAAAGTCCACGTTAGTCACTTATTTTCACCTTCACTACACTTGTGCGCTCACCCGTAACTAAATTGAATAATTCACTACCAAAATTATACTATTTAATTCGCTATTTCACTAAATTTAATGAAAATGAAAATTCGTGCGACATGTGCCAACGCGATCCCGCCAAAAACTCAATACAAAGATTATAAATATAACAGAAACAGTTAGTAAAGAGTAAAGCTGTTTCTGTAAAAGGAACAATGTCTTCGTTGTCGATAGGTACAGAATTGCGCTGTTGTGTTGTGGCACTTTAAAAAAGGAAAGCAAATTTTTCAACGTTTTTGTCTGTGACCGATGTCAACATCTATAAAAAAATTAGTTCAATAACAAAAACTCGACTGCTGAAAAATTACGCTTTAAAAAGGTTTAAACAAAAAAATATTCTCATCTGAGAGCCGCCCGGTCGTATGGCACTTTGCCCTAAAGCTTATGATCGCTTACTACCGTTATTAGGGTAAGTGGCATACGACCATGGTGTTCAGATATACAGGGTGTAACAGAAACCCTATTGCTATCCTTAAGCACTAAAGATAACAGCTTGTATAGAATAACTATACATAGTTTCAGTTCAAAATGAAATAATCTAAGAATTGATACCAAATTTTCGGTTTCTTAAATTCAAATCATAACAAACGTGTCACTGCACTACGTAGGTCAATAACTTACCACGTTACTTGCCAAAATCACGATAAATCTCTTCGCAGTGATGTGCTTATTTCAATTTGAAAAGTTCGGTTTCTGGTCATTGTATTAAAAATTATCACAACATCAAAACATGTAGAGATAGGATTAAAAAACCCTTCCAATATCGTTTGATATCGTCCCAAGAAGCCGTGCCCTTAGTATGTATATACCCTTTCCGTTACACGTTGTATATATCTCATTTGTCAAATTATGATAGGTACATAGTTTAGAAGTTATGTGGGAACAGATGAATGACCGGTCAAAATCATAACCCTCCTTTTTGCTTGGCCGTAGTCGGGTAAAAATCTACAATAATATCACAGTTCTCTACCAAACAGATATTCATATACACTATCGCGGAAAAATATCGACTCATGACTCGTCGGTTGAGTAAAATGTCAGTAGGTAATACTGACATTTTAGTCAAGCGAGTAGCTCAGTAACAAATCGCCTTTAATATTATTTCCTTGGAACGAACCCTGAGAATTCATTCAGTCTCGGATACGGCAGATATTAAAATAGTTCTTGCATTTTCTTGTAAACTGTGATTGAAAATTTCTAGAATTGTAGGGAATAATTTTAAGGCTCCCTGAAGACAGGCGTGACTCTTGTAACGATTTCTATGGGAATTGTTTTACCTGAATCGCGCCGCAACATGTCGAGTCGAAGCTGTCAGTTTTTTTTTTTATATATGTTTATAATGTAAGCAGTTACTTACCGGGCCCAAACGACTTCTATTAAGGGGAATCTAGTCTCGGGCTCGAACTCACTGGTGGGCCTGGCTAAAAAGCACGCTGTCTCACCAGGCGTCGGCGTCGTGCCCGACAGAGATAGTATCAGTGATAAGTAGTTAAACGCTAGTCTACACGCACAACGTTATTGAGTGAGATGTAGGATCATTTATAGTAAAAAAGGCGCGTACAAAATTAAGAAAAGGCCTTCGAAAAATCGGGTTTTATGAAAAAAACCCTGCTTAAATCAATGACTAATAAAGTTTATTGAACTTTTCGATATTTGAGCTTTGTCAGTACCGACTTGGTTTTGGAGATTTCATACTTCTTTTATTACTTAAACACGTCCAAAATTTTACCTCCTTCCTGTTGGCAGATTGATCTGATATTTGGTACACACTTTTAGTTTTGATAACAATACAATTTAATTTAATCAGTATCATCGTAAATCCAAGATGGCTGCCGCTATAAAATGGCAGATTACATATATTTTTACAACCCCCTCAATATGGGTATCACATGAAAGGGCTTGACTATTAAAATACTGTACACTATGAACAAAAAAGTTAGATAAAATTAGCAAGAAAAACTAATCTTTGTTGGCTCCTAATTTTTTAATGGCTATTTATTTTAGTATTCTGTTTCCGTACAGACAATATTATTAATGAGACAAAACTATACCATGTTTATTTATTGATGTATATTGTCGAACAGTGGAGTAATACACTGCCAAAGTTTGGATAGAAAAAAATGTCAACTAGATTCACCTTAAGAATTTACTAATGGAAAACCGTAACCCTTGAGATATAATGTTTTTTCTATTAGTCAATTCTTAATCCCCCAGAGTCTACAGATTATAACCTGGAATAATACATAGGATACTTTTTAACCCGGTAGTACGTTCTCGTGGGATAATTTTCGACCTTAACGCGGGCAAAGCCGCTGGCAAAAACTAGCATGCCATAAGT
This sequence comes from Antitype chi, assembly GCA_947359405.1. Taxonomy (NCBI): domain Eukaryota; kingdom Metazoa; phylum Arthropoda; class Insecta; order Lepidoptera; family Noctuidae; genus Antitype; species Antitype chi. The sequence goes on from OX375823.1 coordinate 3,132,584, forward strand.
TGAAGCAACAAAAAATGTTGCATTGTTTAGCAGTATTTAGACAATGCAAGTCATTTCTTGCATTAATTTTATTGTATACCACAAGCAATAAACTTGCATGAGAAAGCTATCTAGCTTAAAACCTTTACAGTACCTATGATTTCTATGAGCCATATACTTATTAACATTGCATATAGTACAACAACTAACTACACAAAGGGAATATAAATGCACTGCAGAACCAATGCAGACTAATATATCAAGGCTATATTACACCTGGGAGTGTTCCACACGATTACAGCTGCATAATTATTCTTCATACATATTTAACCATACGTTGGTTGAAATATTAAAAACTTGCTTTTGACCGCTTCTCCGCCCGCGTGGATTTCGGTTATCGCGTAAAAAAGTAGCCGATGTCCTTCTCCATATCCCTGGTTATATCTATGCCACATTTCATGACAATCAGTTCAGCGGTTTAGGCGTGAAAGCGTAACAAACAGACAGACATACTGACACGCAGAGTTACTTTCTCATTTATAATATTAATTATATTATATTACTTATTATAAAATTATAAATTATTATTAAGCAATTATGCATTAGGCTTATTAGGCATAATTAGGCATAGTCAGTTAGTCATAGTAAAACGCCTGCCTGGGCTAAAAGTGAGTTTGTACCAGGCCACTCAGAAAGTATTGCGAAAAAAAGTTTTTATGTATGAGAAACTGCCAGTTATAATCTATTTTGGAAATATATGATTATTTGTTCTGCGCCGGGAACATTTTCGCGCTATAATTTTTAACGATTTCAAGTGTCGTCTGAAACCGGGCAAATCGTACGATATGCTTCAAATGGAATTCATGGAGGCCCTTCTAAGGCAACCTTCTATCGTTGGTCGTAACAGACAGATAGAGTTACTTTCGCATTTATAATATTAGTAGGGATGTAGATAAAATCATTACGGTTTTTCGCAATGAGTGGGATGTAAAACTGTTTTCATATTTACTATTCTGTTGAGAATTTTTTGAAAAAAATTTATGTGAAAATGTTTGAACTTTTTCTTACAGTTTGATTAAGGCTTTTAGAGTTACTTTTTTTTTGGTATAATTTTCAGGATAGGACTTGTTTGTTGATATTTAATTTAATGTTAAAATGAGTGAGTGTGCTTAAAAAGGTACGATAATACTCGTATGTTTAAACGTTATTGCTGTGTCAGTCAATAATACAAGAAGATCAACTTAACTTGTGATGGATTTAAACGTAATTTTCCGCTTTTGCAATAAAAATTCTCGTAGGTAGTTTAGTTACTCTTATTCCACTAAAGGACGCAAGGCTTCCAGGAGTCTCGTAAAAACTCCAAGTGCCACTCCACTTCGTACATGGATAGTGTGGACCATAGTTCTTTCTTCTACACACTGTCATAGGCCTTCTCCAAGTCAACGAAAGAACGGTCGACTTTCTTATGCTTTGACAGCTGATGTCCAGCTTACGGGGAAGATCTGAGGGGCAATTCTCGTAATTTTTAAGAACATTCACAGTCTGATCTCAGTCTCAATCTGTCAAAAATACATCGAGCTTCCATACATTTTTGACAACTTCTTGACGTTTGATTGTCGCTGAGATGAGACTGCGACTAGATTTTGAACAATTTTAATTACGAGAATTGGCTTTCAGATCCATTAAATCCAAATTAAAGTGACATATTTTTATATCAACACTTCAAATTCTGCTACCAAGAGATTTATGACACGATCTCTTTATACGGTCCCAAATCTGAATAATAAATCAAATAATAAAGACACAGTACTGTCTCTTGTGTTAACAATTTTGCCACAGAGAAAATTTTCTTGATTTCAGTCCTATGAAAACAGTCCTTTGCACACACAGAAAATCAAACTCTCTGGCGTAGTAATTAAATTAAAGAGTTAAAGATGTGGGGAGATATTTACTAAGTAATATAACATCACGCCTTGGGGCTTGTGTCTAAATAATACTTAACAGCCGCAAGGACCGATCAATCAGGTTAAGCTACGTTTGCCTCAGTTGGCCTGAAAGTCTTACAGCCAGTCTTACCCAGTAACTGGGTTGTGGAGGTCAGATAGGCAGTCGCTCCATGTGTGGCACCCTAATTACGTAACGCACAATTAATGTTGCTAATCCATTGCTTCAATCCCTGGATGGGTCTCGAAAAGCACATTAAGCCGTCGGTCCCGGCTGTCATTCGTGCATTCGACAACCAGTCTTACCAAGGAGTATCGTATTACCCAGTCACTGGGTTGTGGAGGTCAGATAGGCAGTCACTCCATGTAAAATACTTGTATTCCCCTGCACCCGGTTAGACTGGAAAATGCTAGAGAGATGATGATTTGTTAACGTAATTGAATTCTAAGAACTATGTTTGTGCTTGCTAAACTAATCCTAAACTACGATTAATCAAATGCAAACGTGGACAAACCAGTTGAACTAAGTTGGAGTTTAGTTTAGGTTGGACTGTGATGATAGAAGAATAGAATTATTTTACCAATGCTGAAACGACCATCGCTGTGAGTTAGTTTTTAAAGTTACTTTAATTCAGTTGGCAGAACATTTGATTTCATAATTTTATGCGCGTATCTTTTTGACAACCTTTTTCTTCATATACAGGTTGAAATTGAAAACATGCGACAAACCGAAATGGGAGATTGTACTCATCATTATGAACAACTTTTACTAAGGGACCAATGATGCAATCGCGAAAAAAAAACATTTGTTCCCTACATTTATGTTCGCATAACTCGTCAAAATGTAGGGAACAGCTGTTTTTTTTTTGCGATTGCATCATTGGTCCCTTAGTAAAAGTTGTTCATAATGATGAGTACAATCTCCCATTTCGGTTTGTCGCATGTTTTCAATTTCAACCTGTATAGCCTATATACTATATTTATTAATTTATACTTAAGTGTACACCAGAAAAAATCAGAACAAAATAATTATGATACACTAAAAAACATTATCACTTTCTGTGAGCTTCTTCCATGCAGGACTTTTGTCGGTCTATATTAAAAGAAAACTTGCTTAAAACATAAAAAATATGATTGATTTCCAGAAACACAAAATTACTGTAAACATTACACTTCATTTATCACACAATGTTTTTTCCTTTGTTTAAAGTTTACGAGGCCAGTTCAAACATTCAAACTCACTTTGACTTATATTATCTGTGGCCGCCATACTTGTCAGCAGTTAGATGATTTATTTTGATGTAGATAACACTGGCTGGAAATGAGTAATTTTGACTTTGAGGCCGTGGCCTAAAAATACAAGACGATAAAATCAACAATCATGGGCAACCCTGATTGGAGGAAATTACGTTTGAAACAATGAGACAGCTGTCAGTTTAACGTCACGACATGGTGTTCGAGCAAAGACAAGACTACAATAGTTTGGAATGTTCGAGTTTTGAAATTCAAGAATGTGATATTGTTCATTGATGTTATCCTACTATGCAACTAATATTATACATGTGAAACTTTGGATGTTTGTTATTCAATCACGCAGCAACGGCTGAATGGTTTTGGATGAAATTTGGCACACAGATAGAATAGAATAGTTCTTTAATTGCACAGAAAGTAGGTATATATTACAGATGTTCAGTTTAAAATGATCCATATACTAACTACCTTAACTAGGGCATGCAAACAGTTTACGTTATATTATTAAAGACTCATTTAATATACATTATTGACACATTCAATCAAACAATACAAGTTTACCATGTCGAGAAGGAATCAGAGAATAGTAATATATAGGCAATACAATACATAATGTCAAGTTTAATAAAGTGGAATTATTAATTCGTCAAGTTCGAGGTCTATTATAGTTAAATTAAAATATAAATGATTTAGTACAAATCAAGAGTAGGTACAGAGATGTCATAATTATCAATTTAAATTCTCTTCGGTCAAAAATTCGCCAATTGAGTAATAACTTTAATTAATTAATACAACAGTCAATTTCTTTTTGAATAATAAAAATGTCTCATTTTTTATTACATAAGGTATTTTGTTAAATATGATAGGACCCATACATATACTTAACACTTTTCTTTAATAGGACGATATCGGAACCACAAACAATTAGCATATTTTTATATTGTCTCCGGATTGACGGTTTCTATTTTCGGATGCTTTATTAAAAAGATGCACATTTGATTTTACAAAAATAGCCATCTCGAAAATATTAAGTGATGGGAATGTTAACAATTTTAGTGACTTAAATACAGGTACGCAGTTATCTGTTACTATTAAGTTTAGAGCCGTACAGATAGTTTGTAACCTGGAATAACTCTTAGAATTTGAACTTTTTATCCCGGTAGTACGTTCCCAAGGGATAATTTCGACATTCACGCGGGCGAAGCCGCTGGAAAGAGCTAGTTCCAATATAAATCGATTTGACAGTATATATTTGGAAGTTGTTGAAACGAATCTTTTAAGGCCATGCTAATTTTAAATGTACTCGTCGTATTGTCGTTATGAGCGATAATAGTTCTTACTGCAATCCGATACGGGTTAAAATCTGTTGTAATAAATTCAAATTATAAATGAGCAAGCATTGTCGTAAAAATGCAAATAAAATCGTATAAAATTAGATATTAACTATTTAATAAAAAATAATCCATCACTGGATGCAGTTTGGCATTTGGAATTTTATGGTACATTTTTAATTATAATTGTTATTGAAGGGATAAACTGGTTTTAAAGAAAATTAAGAGGTAGCTTTGATGATTTTTTGATGCATTTAAGTACCTATGTTTAATTATGTTTTAAGTTCAATCACTGTATGCAAAAAAGACTTGAATGTATCATATATTTTTTCTTTCAAAATTATTTACAGCTAAAGAGATACACTGGTTTAAAAAACCACCTTTTTGAGCGTTTTCAAGAAATCACCGCCTTAAATGATTAGAACCGCGAGGGTAATGGCGTAACATACTAACAGTAGCATTGCCTTTTTTATAGTTCTATATATGCTAATTGCGTTATTTTTGACAGTTCTAATTGTTAATTGCGTTATTTTTGACAGTTATAATATTGTTAATTGCGTTATTTTTGACAGTTCTAATTGTTAATTGCGTTATTGACGTTGTTGAGCAGATGCATTTTTCGCACTTATCAAGCAATAGCAATATCCTTCAGATTGTGTTTGGAAGTGTGTTACTTTACGCAATTAGCATGCAGTGAATATAAATAATTCAATGTGTTGCTTTTCGATTTTTTATGCTCATGTGATTTGGGACTAAGATTTAAGACATTGAATTAGTGCCTTGCAAGGAACTCAGTGCAAATGAAATATTCGTGAGTCAGTTTGTTACACACTCAGTAGTGCGTTACTACGACGCGTGTCATAATTATGCTTCTGCTAACTACTACCGACACGAAAAAATAGAACAGTCAGGTAAGACACCATCCATAAATTACGTCACACGTTAAGGGAGGGGAGGGGGTCAACGAAATGTGGCATTGTGTGACAAGGGCCAGGGGGGTCAAAAGCTTTGTGACGTCACATGTTAAAACCTAAAATATTAAAACTCTACTTACCTACTTTTACTTCTAAGTATAAAATTGAAAATATGTGACGTCACACAAGGGGAAGGGGATTTACAACTGTGACCACCTGTGACAAGGACAAGGGGGGGTCAAAAAACCAAATAAATTGTGTGACGTAATTTATCGATGTAACTATTAGAATTCCATTTCTCTCCATTCCTAAGTAACTTTCTACATTTTCTTTTGTATTACGTAGGTCTATTAAAAAGCCCAAAAGTCCGACAGTCAGCCTTACTATGGGTGTCCTATTACCCAGTGACTGGTTTACGGAGACCAGATAGGCAGTAGGTCTATGTAAAATACTGATATTCATCTGCATTCAGTTAGATTGGAAACCGACTCGAATTTTGTTCGAAAAAGACTAAGAACAGATGTCGTTTCTCTATGAAAATGATGAAATTAGGGTGTGGTTATAATATTGGCAAGTACTCAATGCGATTATTGAATGGGAATACTCAGAACACGCATGGACACCTAAAGTGTGCGCTTACGCAACTCCGCAGTTCGCTTCCCACTTCGACGTTTCACAATTATGTAGGGAGACCATGTATCATGATTTTTGTTTTTGAAAAATCTTTAATCTAATATAACTCGCAACACAATCATGTGGATTTATTGCTGACTATCTTTTGACATCCATCAATTCAAAGTCCCTCAGCGAGCTATGGAACGAGCTATGCTCGGAGTATCTCTGAAAGATAGAATCCGGAATGAGGTGATCCGGCAGAGAACCAAAGTTGTCGACATAGCTCACAGAATTAGCAAGCTGAAGTAGCAATGGGCCGGCCATATTAGCCGTAGAACCGATGACCGTTGGGGTAGACGTGTTCTTGAGTGGAGACCGCGAATCGGAAAACGTAAGGTAGGACGCCCTGAAGCTAGGTGGAGTGACGATCTTCGCAGGGTTACTGGTAGCAACTGGATGAGAGTTGCCGAGAATCGAGTTAAATGGCGTGAAATTGGAGAGGCCTATGTCCAGCAGTGGACTGCTGTAGGCTGATGATGATGATGATCTTTTGACAGGGGGCTTCGCCCGCGTGGAGGTCGGAAATTATCCCACGGTAACGCACTACCGGGATAAAAAGTATCCTATGTGGCAATCCTGGTTATAAACTATCCGTGTGTCAAATTTAATCCAAATCCGTTTGGCTGTGTTTGCGTGAATAGGTAACAAACATCCAAACATAAAAAGTTTCACATTCATAATATTATTAGGAATAACACCAATTATATGTCGTGGTGTGTAGTTTAATTTTATGTAGTGCTCTATAGTTAATTTATAATTTATTAGCAATTATGTATTTTAATTTTTAAGATCTCACTGTCAAAAGTTGATTGACTTCTTCAAACAGGCGAAATTGTAACGTAATATAAATAGCAATTTGTCTTCAATCCTCAATTTTAACAGACTTGAATGAACTTTTAATTTACTGTGGAGAGAGTACATGTATATTATTTTATGAAATTGTTTGAAGCTTTAGATAATACTTCATTCCCATTAATATTCGCGATATGACGTGTTTTATTGCAGTCATTTATTAAAAGCAATATCACTTGGAATGGATTCAAAACCACTCAATATTGGAATGTATGAGAGACGGTTAATGTCAAATAAATACATAATAATAAGTGTTTTATAATAAATTGCATTCACAAACTTTGGTATCACTGCAAATTGTGGGATACAAAACTGATTTTTTAGTAGGTATTTAACTTTGTAGAAGCAATTATTAGATTAATCATTTGTAATTCAACATTTTATGTAGAAATCCAAAATATATGAATCATATGATAACAAGCTAAGTTAATAATCCAACTTTTAGTAAAAATATGGTAGGTACATAAAACCTAATTTCATTTATAAGTCAGACAGTCTCTAACCTTTGACCTACACATTTTTTTGCTTGAAAGTTTTAGAAGATTTTAAGTAAATGATTATTTTGAAACGTTTTAAATCCTTTCAAACTTAAGTCTCGTGATAATGCATGCGAAATTTAAGGGCAATTTTATTCTGAAAATACCTAATTTATCCATACTTGGGTAATCTTAGAAGAGAGAAACTCAAAATAAATAAACAAATTATGATTTAAATATTTTATGTGAGGTTTAAAAAATCTTTTCAACAGGACTGTCCGCTTTTACGCGCCATGTGGTCACATCCAAAATCTAACTTTAGAACTTAGACATTTCTGAAATAGGGTCAAGAATTACGTCGGCAGTGCGATGCCGTGCGTTCGGCTATTTTCGTACCGACTCGGGCGCGTTCGACTATTTTCGGATCGGACGGTTCGGGTCGGTTGTTTTAAAATTGGAAATGCGTACTCTTTGATGTAAAACAAATGTTGTTTGCATGTTAAACGTATTCCAACGTTCAATTATGTTAAAAGTGAATTGGTAATGTGCATCGAAATAAAAGGATATTGTTCTTAAATTGGCTTTGAAGATGAATCAAGAGGAAACATTCGTAACTCGAAATCAGCAGTCCGGAGAATAAAACTATTACTTTGAAGTATCCATTCATTGTTTCTGAACAATAAATAAATGCCACTTTGATCTCGCTCTCAGAACCTTGCTTACACGTCAAGATACCACAGTCATAAAGTCGGACAACTTCGTTGAACCACTGTAATTATGTAGTAGGCTACACTGAGCCGCTACTATAGCCATAAGTCCCATGTGAAAGGAAATGAGACTACCGCTTATCTTGGGAACAATTCAAATTCCCTCGGGAGGAAGTCTCTACCGGTTGCGCTCGTGCCCACTTGAGGAATATTGAGCAATTTGGGGCTTAACACCCAAGGGAATAATAACTAAGTACTACACTAATTGATGAATTAGTGAGGCTAGCCGGTGTCTGAATAGAAAGAAAGAAAAGGTATTTATTGTGACTCGCACAGGAAGATCACATACTAAAACAAACACAATGGTACAAAAATTATAAAAAACAAATTTCTCGGAAGAACAAAAATATTAAAAAAATAAATAAAACAGAAAGTCCTGCACGAGGCCAAAAGGCTCCTACCTCAGCATGATGCTGCGACATTTAAAAAGTGTAATACAATTTAGGTCTACAGCAGATAGCTCATTGTTCATCCAACTTAAATATTTAGGGCTGATTTCTCCAATATCTTTAGAAGACGCTTTTTTGTCCCACGAATAATGTTGAATTATTGACAGTTGTTTTCATACATAAACTGTCAGACTATCAGACGTCAATTTTGTACCTGGGATATAAGATATCTGACGATGCGAAAACCACCCGAGTCAGTGATCAAACTATAAGTCCACAATAAAATGTCTAGTTGTGCGAGTTGACCCAAAAGGGCTATGATATTTCTGTTGGAGAAATATCATGAACATAATTTGAAGGTAATGTAATGATGATATTTCATTCGGGATGTAATTTATTTACGTCGCAAAGTTTATCTTCGTTCTACTGAGTATTGCTGAGTGAATGTTTAGTTTATAGCACTTCGAGGTGACACTAATGGTTGTTAAACGTCTTAGTTTACCTTCGGGACGGAGTAAAGGTCCAATAATATGAAGCAATAAAGCTTCAGTGTTTGTCGTCTGCCAGAAATGTGTTTTGAGCCTATCTGCTGTGTTCTTGATGTGGGATAAAATATATTTAAAATGTTTTCTCAATAATAATTAATATAACATTTTATGAAAAAAAAATGTGTCTTGTTGTAACTCATCATCATCTCCTTAACCTTTTCCCAAGTATCTTGGGGTCAGCTTCCAGTCTAACCGGATGCAGCTAAACACCTACCAGTATTTTACATGGGGCGACTGCCTATCTGATCTTTACAACCCAGTTACTGGGTAATAAGATAGACTGGTTGTCAGATTTCTGGCTTCTGACGACCCGTAACGACGGTTAAGGATCCACGAATGACAGCTGGGATCAATGGCTTAACGTGTTTTCCGAGGCACGGAGTCTTGGTGTTTATAGATGGTCACCTATCCACGAACCAACCGCGGCAAGCATAGCTTAACTAGATCGATCGGCACATGCGGCTGTTATTACTTATCAATAAGGAAAATAACATACCAGAACGCGTACAGAAAATTGTGGTAACATTATACTTCTAATTTTATTTGAAAAGAGAACTAATTACACCAAAAAAGTGAGACTACTATATACACTGCAGTGCACTTTGAGCATGCCGCGCTCGCTATCTATCTCACTGCCTACAAACTTCCATATTTCTAGCCCATTGGCTCGGAGTTTGTACACTGCCGAGCAAATGGAGTGTGAACATTCCCCACCCCTACGTCAAGATAAAATTTGCGAATAATGTCATACATTTTCGGATTTTATTTTGTCGCTGGGATTTATGGGTCAAAGGTATTTTTAAAAACGAGGCTTTTGGTCAAGGTGTAGCTAAAAATACTTGGTTTTTTGCAACCCTTTATAGTGTAGAAGTTGACAAGATTTTTTAACATTACGAATTTACCAACAAAATGAACAAAGTTCAGAAACCTGGAGAGATTTTGGCTTAAAAGTTTGCGAAAACCTCAAAGGCCTAAGTAATGGAAAGTGGTTACCGCCGTAGATTGCCGAAGCGTTCCTAACCTCAGAGAAATGTTGGAAAAATACGCTCGTGTCTGGAATTTTAAAGGCAGAAGTAAAAACCCTGGCCACATCAACGCTTGTATTAGTGCTGATTACAATTAAATATCTTACCAAGTAAATTTAATCCCTACGTCAACAATTTGCCGTGTTAGTAACTTCATACTACAACTGTCAAAGAATGTCAGTTGTGATTTGATATACTTACGGACAATTTAAGTTGTCAGTCACTTTGCTGAGCAATTAACCTTTACTGACTGTACTTACATAGTTTGTTAAATACTCAGGTATGATGTTAATGAGTATTAAAATCCCTAGATACACAATTATACTCATAACACTTCCTAGCACAATGTATTTAATTGAGCTTCCCTCTTATTTCGTTCCTCTATGGTGACAAGATTATTACCTGAAACAAACAAAAGAGGCTAAATTAACAACCTTATCAAAGATGGCTTCTATTATTAAGGGCGACGTAATTGACATAGATGTTGCCATGGCAACGCCCCGTATTCTGGTTTCGTTAAGCACCCTAATTATGTAACACCACAGTATAACACACTCATAACGTAATTTAAATACCTTTTATTTTTATAACAAGCTTTAGCCAGCGGTTTCGCTTGCCTGGAGGTCGGAAATTATCCTACGGGAACATACTACCGGGATAAAAATTATCCTATGTGTTAATCCAAGTTATAAACTACTAGCTTTGACCAGCATTTCCACCCGCGTGGATGTCGGTTATCATGTAAAAAGGTAGCCTATGTCCTTCTCCATATCCCAGGCTATATCTCTGCCAAAAATAATGACGATCGGCTCAGCGGTTTAGGCGTGAAAGCGTAACAAACAGACAGACAGACTGACAGACAGAGTTACTTTCTCATTTATAATATTAATTATATTATTATTATAAATATTATAAAATTATAAATAGGCAATTATGCATTAGGCATATTAGGCATAATTAGGCATAGTCAGTTAGTCATAGTAAAACGCCTGCCTGGGCTAAAAGTGAGTTTGTACCAGGCCACTCAGAAAGTATTGCGAAAAAAAGTTTTTATGTATGAGAAACTGGCCAGTTATAATCTATTTTGAAAATATATGATTATTTGTTCTGCACCGGGAACATTTTCGCACTATGATTTTTTACGATTTCAAGTGTTGTCTGAAACCGGACAAATCTTACGATATGCTTCAAATGGAATTCATGGATGAAGGTCCTTCTAGGGCAACCTTGTATCGTTGGTACAACGAATACAAGCGCCGTCGACTAACTTTGGGGGATGAAGAAAGAAGTGGTCGTCCTTTGACGGCTGTTACGGAAGAAAACGTGCTAGCAGTGAAAAATTTAATCCATGACAATAGGCGAGATTCAGCACATACTGCAGGTTGGATCGGGAAGCCTTCACGAAATTCTACACGTGCATCTTCGCGTGGAGTATAGTTTCACGCTGGGTGCCAGACAACCTCACCGTTGCTCAGAAGCAGGCCAGGGTGGAATTGTGCCGTGATATGATAAACAAATTTGAACAGGCTCGTCTCGCCGTGTTTACGACAACATTACAGGTGATGAATCTTGGATTTATCAATACGATCCTAAAGCGAAGAGGAGGCGGCGCACGTAAGGGAGAGGAAGTATAATGCGCCCTCACGGCCTTAGTCGCCGCAGGAGACGCCCTGGGCGTCGGGAATCAGGCTGATTCCCAGCCACCGTAGGCATGGGCTTGCGGACGGAGAGTAATGGGTAGCTCGCTGTCCGGTAAGGACCAAGTCCGGGTAGACCGCGCTTTGTGTTCCACGCGCGCCTCAAAGAGATGTCAGCACCAACTGGTGGAGTCCGCAAGGGCCGATGCCTGCCAGGGGTGCGGGTTGATCGAAAGAGATACCGCGGCCCCTGGCACACAGGCAACTGAGGGAACACGGGTGGGTTTTAGTCAGTAAAAGTCTGATACGCCCTCCTGCTTCACTCAGACCGGGAGAAGTTATTTGACGATTTCCCAACCAAAAAAAAAAGCAGGCTCATCTCAGCGTGTTTACGATATTATTACAGGTGGTGATTCTTGGATTTATCAATACCATCCAGAAACGAAGCGCCAGTCGACGGTTTGTGTGTTTCAAAACGAATCAACGCCTACCAAAGTGAAGCGACCTAGAAGCGGGGAGAAGATTTAGATCGCGAGTTTTATGAATTTGACTGGCTACTTGGTGTCGATTCCTTTACAGAACCAAAGAAGCATCAATGCTGAATGGTATACTACCAAATGCTGCAGAAGTTTTCTCTGTTGTGAGCAACCAGCGACCAAACACAGGGCTCCGCGGGCTACTGCTCCACCACGACAACGCGCCTTCGCACACCGCGCTCAAAACGAGGGACTTCCTGGACAGCACGCCGATCAAACTCCTGGGTCACCCTCCCCACAGCCCTGACCTAGCACCGTGTGACTTCTTTTTATTCCAAAAAATAAAACATCAACTCAAAGGGATACAAAATTTTCGTCACCGGAAGATGCGCTGTCAGCGTTCGAGCAGGCTGTAAACGAGGTGTCTGCGGCGGACTGGAAGAAGTGTTTCGAAAACTGGTTCAGACGCATGAAACTTTGTTTAAAGGCTAGTGGAGAGTACTTTGAAAAGATTTATTTAAAAAAATATTTACTTATAGAACATTTATTTATATTTTCGCAAAACTTTTTGAGTGTCCCACGTACATTATTGCCAAGTGTCACAGGTAATTTTACGCGGATGATGGCGCGTGTTGAAGCTAGTGAGTCATATTTTCACTGTTACCAGTTTGTACCCTCACCAAGTCAAAATCGTCAATCTGCCTAATCTTTACCAAACAAGACTACCTATTCGAGCTATTCAAGCAAATTATTTAATTAATTGAATAATTTTCTAATTATTTCGTTTCAGTGGTCAATGCTTGTATATGGCCAGACATGTTTTGTTAAAGTTATTGGGATCCTTTTTATATCCAATCAGTTGAAAACCTTTTGTTCCAAAATTAATGGATAAATTGGAATTTTATTTTGTACTTTTCATTTGATTTCAAATCATATTTTACAAGTAATATATATTATATTTTATACCTTAAGTACCAGGAAAATTCAATAATATCTTTAGGGCATCAGAAATATTCTGATTCCTAACATTAATGTGAATAATAATAAAAATTTATTTAATAAAAATAAAAACGTATAGATAGGTACAAAAAGATTAAATTTAGCCAACAGTAGAAAAAAATCCCATATTATTATAATGCCTAAAAATAATCTATTTCTAAAATATTTTTATTACATGTGCAAGTGATAATGTTTCGGAATTGAATGTTAGGTAGCGACCCGCCCGATCTAGGTTTATTTAAACCTGTATTTCGGACTATCACTTTACATTTCAATTAAATGAGGACATCAACATTTAAAATTAAATTGACATAAAAATAATTTATTAACAATATGAGATAAAGCATATTGGTAATTAAACAAACCTTCAACTAAGCCAATGTAAATACTAAAAAAGTAAATACTTACGAGGGAATAAATTATCGCCATGACATAATTTCTAGAAGTTTTTCTGTGTCTGTGTAATTGAGTAACGCTAAGTATTCTGATAACATAGTACTTCATTTTTTTAGCTTAAACTATAGATGCTCATTAATTTATTAAGTCTATTAAACAGAAAAGGACCTAAAAACACATAAAATCGATTAGCAAACGCATGTCTAATTCGAGGCTTGCAAACTAAATCCTTCCTTGCTTCCCTGTTGGGTATTTACTTAGAAATCTTCATCTGCCTAACCTTTTCCAAATATTGGGGCTGGATACCAGTAATTCCCATGGAGCGCCTGCCTATCTGACTTCAACACCCCATTTCCTGGGTAACATATCAACTGGCTGTCAAACTTTCGGGGTTCTGACGACCTGTAATGACTGTCAAAGATCCAAGAATGGCAGCCGGGATCAACGGTTTAACGTGCTTTCGTAGGCCCGGAAAGGTCTTAGTATGTAAAGATGGTCACCCATCCACGGACCAAACGTGGCAAGCGTAGCTTAACCTGATCGAACGATCCGTGCGGCGGTTGTTCCTTTGCCTCATATTTACATAGAAATATACCTATTTAATTATTACTCTTAAGGTTAATGCGCAGTGGTAGAGCGCGAAATTCAAATTTTGTTACGTTTTTTGCAATTTTAAGGTGAGTGTCAGCTTGTTTCTTGATCAAAATATGATTTGCGACTATAACATGTACGTATTTACAGATTTATAATCATTAGAGTCAATAATACATCTTTCTAAGTTAGATTTTCTAAGTTAGATTTCCACAAGCACTTTTCCATAAGAAATTTGTTCTTATGGAACAAATCTAACTTAGAAAGATGTATTATTGATTCTAATGATTATAAATCTGTAAATACGTACATGTTATAGTCGCAAATCATATTTTGATCAAGAAATAAGCTGACACTCACCTGAAAATTGCAAAAAACGTAACAAAATTTGAATTTCGCGCTCTACCACTGCGCATTCACCTTAAGTTTTCGGCGAGTTTATTTTGTTGTTTGGCTCTGAATGTTATGATAGTTGTTCAAGATTTTCCATTTGCCGTAGTTATTAGTTACCTCGTTAACTTTCTTTGTTCCCAACTTTACTTTCCTTGTCTTGGGTTGTCTGACTTAGCTCTATTTATTTATCTTTACCCCTCAGAGGGTAGAAAGTTCGTCTCCTATAGACTTATTTCAGTTTTGTACAGTTATCTTTAGGAGCAGTGGTGGGCCTGAGGTAACTTACAACTTATTAGTTACAAGTTGGAGGACTGGTTTCAAACCCAAGCAAGCGGTTTAGGTACTTTGAGTAAATAATTTCATCACCATTGCTCTCAAACCATAGTAAACATCTTGATGAGACCAGTGGAAACATAAACTGATTATATTATTAAGGTAACATTTAGGTACCTATTTCTATTATCAATACATTTTCATATCAGCTAGTAAACTTTAAATGCTGAATATGTTGACTACATTAACAGTCGGGATATATTTCTTTACTAATTTCAACGTTTTTTTTTTTTTTACAAAAAATTGATGGAATCCTCTAATGTATCAAAAAGAGGTTTCACTCAGTTGTATTTGAAGCTTTTAACGAAATTCCCTTTGCCTCAGCTGTGTGGGAACAAGATCGTAATCAACGTAAGAGCAATTTACCTGAATGTTTGGGGCTCAACATCCTTGTTTGGATGGTGTTAGGGCTGTCTCTGTGGCGGATGGGGTTCGAGAGAAAATAATTAAGATTAAATATGACGTAATAGAGGGGACATGATTAATGCTCAAAATTAAAATCAAAAGTCATTTATTCAAATTAGGCTGAGAATCAGCACTTTTCAAACGTCAAAATACATAAGACAGTCCCCCAAAAAACGCCCACCCGTCACCACTTCCTCGTGCTTTAGCTGGGAAGAAGAAGTAGCGGAACAAACTCCCCAGCAGCACAGCTGTCTGTTTAGTCGGATAGACTACATTCTATACATACATAGACAAAGTAAGATAAACGTTACGGGACACAGAACCTTAATTAAATAATTAGTCATACATATGTCAGCCAGCCATGCCAATATACCAACAAATAAAATGAAAACTGAACTCGAGCATAAAGAACAAAAATGTAAATAAAGCATAATACCAAAATAAGAGCCTCCTGGTATTAAGGGCGTGATAGCTTATATATGCAATGCAATGTTCACATAGCTGTTACTACCCGAGTTACAACTCAGAGATTCGTGAAGATTTGTGATTAGTGAACATACTTACACCGATAGAAAGGACCAAAATAAACGTTTCTAACTGCTTAATCGAAGGTCTGTTTAAAGTACCAAGTACATAATGACCATCAAATGACCCATCCCAAACAGTATCAGCAGTGGTGGCTAGCAACCTTATTGCGTAACATGTTATCAATCAGAACCTGATTCATTTTATAGGCTTAACCATTGCCACATATGTTCAAAAAAATAGTCTGCTCAGCAACGTAAATAACGCAGTGAATGTTGTTTAACTGTCAAAATGAAAGCCATTCTTACTGTTAGTGTGTTACGAATTTACCCCGCCGGCAAATGGCAACACAAAATGTTACTCTTTTTAATTTTTTCCAAAAGGATATTAATTAGGGATGTAAGTTTGTATGGAAGGTCGTCATTTTTGGAAGCTTGTATTAATAAAGAAAACTCGATGTTTAACCAAGTCGTAAAAATCGTGCGAAGCAGGGTCGGATCTCTAAACTAACTAAGCTTTAGCCCGCGACTTCGTTGGCGTGTTTTTTTTCGAATCGCCTGCCCGTGCGGGTAAGCTCTTCGTATTCGTATTTTTTTTCCTCTTGTCGGCTTCTAATTAGCCTTCCGTGATAAATGGGCTATTCAACACTAAAATATTTTTTCAGTACGAGCCAGTAGTTCCTGAGTGCGCGTTCAACCAAACAAACTATTCAGCTTTATAATATCATATAAAATTTTAATTATATTATATTATAATTTTAAAGGTAGTAAATTAAATAGTAATTGTAGTAGTAGTAATTAGTAATCATATAGTCATTACAACATAATTATAGATAAGAGGCAGCCCTGTAAGCATTACCACGAGTCTCGTACACAAACCGGACCGGCTGCCCAGAACGCCGGCAAAGCGGTGTTTGTTAAAGCGGTTTCGAGCGCAATGAGCTGCCTGATCAATAAGTCTGTCTGCTTACACCCGGCTTAAAGCACAATCGTAGCGTTACGTAAATGTGCTAACGTTATCCCAAGCTAGCTGTTGAAGTATGATTTTTACACGACTACGGCGAAACAAAAACGAGGGTTATGATTTTGACCGGTATGAAAGTATGTGTTGTTCCTTCATAACATCTATAGTTCTTATCATAATTTGACTGATGAGATATCGTTGGAAGCATCTTAATCGCCGCTAATTATAGGCTAGGTGACATCATATTAAATTGAATATGGTGCCCTCTAGTGAAAATAAAGTCATGAACTAAACTTTTTCTTTTTTATGGTGCTGTATCTAATGAAAGAGCTTAATTTTATTAGCAGATTTCAAATATATATATTGTTAACTAAAATGAAATGTAATATCAAAAACTAAAACCCGTCTACTAAAACAGCACGTTCTATAAAGTATGAAACAAAAAATATTCTCATTTGAAAGCCGTGGTTCATATACCACCTGCCCTAATAAAACAGTATATTCTAACAGTCATAAGCTTTAGGGCAAATTCGACTAAACATACAGCTGTGCTGCTGAGGAGTTTGTTGCGCCACTTCTTCTTCCCAGCTAAAGCACTAGGAAGTGGTGACGGGTGGGCGGTTTTGGGGGACTGTCTTATGTATTTTAACGTTGGAAGAGTGCTGATTCTCAGCCTAATTTGATTAAATGACTTTTGATTTTGATTTAGTTTTTGAACTTACTTTTTATAAATGATGTAAGTTGAGATAATTACACTGACCACTCTTAATTAACCTTTACTTCACTGTTCGAAGTTCACAACTTAACACAAAGCGTGCCAAGCTAGTGGTAATTAAGTTAGCCACCTAGTTGCCGTCACACCAAGCAATTTGATTAAGTGCTTCGAAGAGCGGCGATCGACTTTGTAACGTATGGGGAGTGAACATAGGTACGTTTCTATGGCACAGTAAGTTAGGGATAGTTTGTCTAGAGAGATTGGGGGTGTTTTGTTTGTATTTCGTGCTATGAGTAGCAGTGGCGAAAGCACCATAGAACACGATTCCTACCGGCTTCCCTTCGGGCATTCGCATCGACAACTCTATCGCTATAAAAAAAAATGGCATGTCAATAGTGGCTACTATTGTCAAAAAATATAGTTACAGTACGGGTATTTAATTCACCATAACATTCAAACAACAAAAACGGTTATTTTTAGCGTTGTATTACAACAACAACAAAAAATGATAACCGATCAGAGACATTATAGAAAAATGCGTCAGCAAGAACGAGATGGAGGAATAATGCACATTTGATTTGGTTTTTAGCTGTTAATTTTATCGTATTTAATTCCTATACTAATTTTAGAATGATAGTCAGTATTCTTTATTGATAAGTCAGTTAGTTAAAGACGACTTCGCTTCGGCTTCTCTCTTAGAAAAATTTACACCTCGCCGCTGGTAAGTAGGTATTGTATGTAGGTTGATCCCAAATCATTATCCTCCTGACCTCACACCAATTTATTTGGGGTCCCCACAACATGTCTGTTTCTTCCATACATCTTTATTAGTCGTCATCTTGCCAGTCACTCCCTTTCTAGCCTTATCATCTTTTGGTATTTTCCCTAATGTTATAGCCATCCACATTCATTCACAAAACTTTCCTCACTCCTCCGCAACACATGCTCTTACCATGACATCCGAATTCCATCCTATTTCTCTCTCTTTCTTTCAATGTGCTCAAAGATGTATCTTACTAATATTATAAACGCGAAAGTTTGTAAGTATGGATGGATAGATGGATGGATGTTTGTTACTCTTTCACGCAAAAACGGCTGAACGGATTTGGATGAAATTTGGCACACAGATAGAATATAACCTAAATTAACACATAGGATAATTTTTATCCCGGTAGTACGTTCCCGCGGGATAATTTCCGACCTCCACGCGGGCGAAGCCGCGGGCGGAATTGTGCATTGCAGTCTTCTTCTTGGCGTATCAAAAATTGAGAAAAAATTGTGGATATCTAAATTAGGCTGGCCCAAAATTCAGCAACGCGAATACCGTTCACTGACGCAGCCATTAGGTCCTCCTTACGTGTGCAGGTGGAGGCCCCTCCTCAGTGTGAAGAATGTATGCTAAATCTACACATGTTTATATCTACGAATTTATGCATTTTATGCATAAACTCAGGTATCTTCATTAAGTTAGTAATTTATTCGCCAAAATGTAGGTGTACAAAGTAGTATGATGTTATTATAAATGTGGCCTATTTACATTCTACCAGTACATGCGGTGTGCAAATATTTAATCTACTATTTTTCTACTTTTTTATAACAAGAAGCGTAGAAACAGCAAAGTAAAAAACCACTTAAAAAAGGACAAAAAAACTTTCAAAAAACGAAGTGCGAACTCCCTCTATATTTTTCGTAGTTTTCGAAGCGTGGCGCCGAATGTATCCGATGACGTGAAAAAAAGAAAACTTTCGGGCTCAAAATGTCCACACGAAATGGATTGGAAAGCCCCGTAACACAATTGAAGCGAGTTAAAAATCAAATGAATGTGTTAAGAGCTAGGTAGTTGATTAGTTAGTTGTTCAACTTGTACAAGTTTTCCAAGGGAATACAGGGGGTCGAAAAAGGCCGGTTTAGCCGAATTATAATAGGTTATTATAATGAATCACGCAAAAACGGCTTAACAGATTGGATTAAATTTGGCACACAACTAGTTATAACCAGGATTAACGCATAGGATTTAATCACACTTTTTATCTCGTTAGTACGTTCCTGTGGGATAATTAAGCTAGTAATTAATATTATGTATTATCTGCGTATACGAGTACAGCATAAAATACATCAGTTTGACACTTTTGTATGGGGATTCGTAAAATGGTCTGAAAAACTATGAAAAGTTTTATTCAAATTAAATGACAAATAACAGAATCTTATGGCAATTCAGGAATTACATTCACTTTTACAGGAATTGGCGTTGTGTGGCGTATTTAGGACCCCAGAATGCAATCTACACTTCAGTGAGACCACTTTAAGCTATAGTTTAAACTAGATACACGAAAAGTTTTTATCCAGTGCGCAAACTTTAACCATGAATTCGGCATACTATTCTAGATCCCCCAGCGAAGAAATTTTTCGTCGGTTTTACAAAAACAACTCAGCTGTTTCATAGAAAAGTGCCCTACGCGGTCAAAATGTATGGAACAGCTGATTTTTTTTGTAGCATCGACGAAAAATTTCTGCGCTGGGTGGTCTAGTATGATTTATGCTGAATTCATGGTTAAAGTTTGCACACTGAATAAAAACTTTTCCTGTGTAACCAGCAATATTATATATTAATGAAAGGTTTAGCGAACAAAGCCATGAGACTGCAAATGTAAAATTCTAATGCACCGTAACGTTTTATGGGGTTCTCATATTAAAACAGATATACCTAATAATGCGAACTTTTTTCAAGCCAGATTCATTTTGTTGACACCCGCATTTATGGAATACAGCAGAATTTCATTAAAGGGACAAATTTTATATATTATTATGTCATGGAGTACCAAAACTTTTAAGACTTGGCTCACAAGCACTATAGTCTATTCGCGTTAAGAAAAGTGACTCATCGTTGTCACTCTTCTTTATCCTCTTGACCAATTATATCATAGTAAATTCGACAGACGGCATTTTCTTAATACGAATAGATTATGAGTGCCAATTTAGCCAATGAAATTGAACACAATCAGCACATCTAAACTGCGTTTTCGAGCTGTCAGTGTCAAGATTTCATTAAAATTATGAGTTATGATTTAGACAGCCCGCGTTTTGTTTCAATGGTGAAATCGACCCTAAGAAGTAGGGTTTAAATCTAGCAAGTATCTGCTACGGAGAACTTATCACCGGGGTAGTTGCGTAACACACTAACAGTAGCAATAGTTTTAATTTTGACAGTTCAACAACATTTGTTGCGATATTTACGTTGTTGAGCAGACAAATTTTTCAAACATATGAAGCAATGGATTAGCAATTCCTTCAAAGTGATTCAGATTGTGATGTTAATGTGTTACGCAATTACTGTGCAGTTTATTGTTTAAGGAATCTATTTAAGTATATCTACCTGCTTTAATCTTTAAGCATAATCACAGTTAGAACCTAAAATTGAATAATTGTGTCAACTTATTAAGTACTAGCAGCGCTCCGCGGTTTCACCCGCGTAGTTCCCGTTCCCGAGGGAATACGGGGATAAAATATAGCCTATGTCACCCGGGGATAGTGTAGCTTCCCAACAGTGAAAGAATTTTTCAAATCGGTTCAGTAGTTTCGGAGCCTATTCAATGCAAACAAACAATCAAATCTTTCCTCTTTATTATTCTAATTCAAATTCAAATGTTTATTGCTCAACACAGTGCATAATCATACATTTCTAGATGTCAAGTGAATGCGCAGTCCACTGTGATGCACCAATTCAGGCATGCAAAATTATTATTAAAATTATACCATTAAAGATACAACATTTCATAAATTCAAATTAATACTTTAAACAATTTCATTATCTCAAAATAATACCATAAACAATGTCATAAATTCAAATCAATAAATATGCAATGTCAGAATATATAATGTCATCATAACTAAGTAATGTATAATAGAGTCAACACTTAATTGGCAATACAAATAAGAAAATTTTAATAAAAATAAGAGATAAAACAAATCGGACTCAAGTATTCACCCTAATTCGATGTATTATTATTATACACACAAATTTCTAGCATACAGGTATTCATTAATTGTGTAGTATGGCCGTACTTATCAGTAGATTATTGAGTTGCTTCTTAAATAAATGGATATCTTTAATTTTTAACAAAGCATTAGGTAATCGTATATATAAAAATTACCTATTACCTACCCCCCCCCCCCCCTATTACCTATTTACCTTGGTCACGGCATCACACGTGAACGGCTGGACCAATTTTGATAATTATTTTTTTGTTGTGTTTGTTTTTGTCAGAAGGTTCTTATGAAAGAAAAAAAAAGTAGCGAATTCAAAATTCATAGTTAAGACAGGACAACGTCTGTCGGGTCAGCTAGTTTATTATAAATATGTGGCGCCATTCCTAGAAATTTTTTACGGAATACTGCTTTTTTGTGTTGCCTACTGCTTATTTTATTTCTATGCCGCGAACTGTGTAGTTTTTCAAATAGGTGGATTATTATTAGTATAGATAAATAATTAAATAACTTTCTACTTTTACTAACTTAATGTGCATTATTCAGAGTAAATAGATGCACAATAAACATTGATTAGGTAAACAATAAACATTAATAATACAAGAAAATAATAATAAATATTACCCAACTCCATATTTATTGTGCTATAAATAAATCACACCCCTGGTTATTAATAGCAGCTATTTTAACAAATCACAGACATAACTGGGGACAATTCCCCGTCGCCCGGAGCGCCACCTGGTGTGCTCACATCGCGATAACTAAAGCTCAGCGATGCGGAATAATTTGTGGCAATTCTATAGGCCTACGAGCCCTCACAGCGGATTATTGAGCATTTCCGATTTTGATGTAATTTTGCTAGGGATATAGAAATTGTGGCGATATTTATGTTTATGAAAGCGTGTGTCTGACGCCATTTGCCATCGGCATCTTCCCAGGAGCCTTTGTCTAAGATAGGATCAACTTTCAAGATTTTTACCAAAAGAATATCTCAGTATTCACCTTTTTAAGTCAGTTAAAAGTTACGAACTTTAGGGATGAATTAAAAAAAAAGTTAGTGCTCACTTTTGTTATATACAAGATGTAACTTAAATAACGCACAATCTCTGAAGGGGTTATTGGGGTTAACTTTTACTATGAGGGCCAAACCTGAAATCGCGAAAAAAAAAATCAGCCCTTCCCTACATTTTGACGGGTTATGTGAATACAAGTGTAGGGAACAGCTGATTTTTTTTGGCGATTTCAGGTTTGGCCCCATAGTAAAAGTTGTTGATAATGATGAGTACAATAACCCCTTCAGAGGTTGTGCGTTATTTAAGTTACACGAAAGAACTAAGTAACTCGGTAACTTGTATAAGGAACTCTTGCGCAAAATTTTAAGCTTCTAGACCCAGCGGTTTAAGCTGTGCGTCGTCAGTCAATTAATGAATATTATCTGGATGACGAGCTATGCTCGTTTTTTTTTGGTTTAACGTTTTTTAAAAATGAAACCTAGCTAAATCGATTTATCGCCTCCGAAACGCCCCTCTGCATACAAAAAATTTCATAAAAATCGTTGGAGCCGTTTCCGAGATTCAGGGTATATACAGGAAAAGTTTTTATTCAGTGCGCAAACTGTAACCATGAGTTCAGCATATCATTTCAGACCCCCTGCTGAGAAATTTTTCGTCGGTTATACAAAAAAAAATCCGCTGTTCCATACATTTTGACTGCGTAGGTGTTGCACTTTTCTATGAAATAGCTGATTTTTTTTTGTATAACCGATGAAAAATTTCTCTAGAATGAATCTCTAGAATCTCTAGAAAAAGGTCTAGAATGATATGCTGAATTCATGGTTACAGTTTGCGCACTGAATAAAAACTTTTCCTGTATTTATACATATATACTAGAATTGCTCGTTTAAAGGTATTAGATTTTTTTTGGTTTATTAAATACTAGCCAGCGGCTTTACCCGCGTTAACCAATTTACACGAAACCTTAACAAATAATGCAACTAAACCAACCTCATGAATTACTCACTTAATTGGTGAAAAAGTGAATACCACATGAAAATCCGTTCAGTAGTTTTTGAGTTTATCGCGAACAGACTGACAGATGCGGCGCGGGACTTTGTTTTATAATATGTAGTGATGTTTAATTTTTATGATCTTATCTATTTTCAAAGTGAATGTTATTAATACGAACTAACAAGTAGCCTGAGATATAATAAATTAAGTTACCAAAATCCATAAAAATATAAGTTACAGAAAACTTGAATCAGACCTGTCTAACAAAAGTTGGAAACTACTGAGATTACATAAATAAAACATCGAACAACTAACTACAAATTGAAACAGCGATAATAAATAAAAAGGTATTCCCAGATACTCCTCTATTACTATTTTATACAGCCAAGAAATCCTTTTCAAACGGATTCACGTAAATTTCCATTTAAAATTACGCGATAAAAAACCGCTCACTTCTCACGGAATAAAAAAGGTCACGTAATCCACCCTATGCCTTCAATTTAAGCCTCTTTGCAACAATTCGACGTAGGTAAGCCGCACCTGATACTTCCAGCTCACTGAACCGCATTGCTGTATAAAGTGCGGCTTGCTTACGTCGAATCTAGTAACGTGTCTGCTGAGTAAAGTGTCATGTTTTCCATAAATTATAATGACGGTCGAAAAACTTAGTTTGAAAAACATCTTAAGATTTTGTAGGAAGGGGATTGGAAAACTTTTATAAAAATGTTTATCGTTGGATTACTATGAGTAGTTATTTATATTTTGCTGTTGGATTTATGCGGGTGTTTTTTATGGCAAACACAGACGGTGTCTTTTTATAAAACATTTTCATTTTATTTTGTTTCTAGACTTTTTATATTAAGTCAAGAAAACAATACCATTTTAGAAGACTAACAGCTTTTGATGAATTGGATTTTGTCTTATTATTTTTTGCTTTGATTCGTACTGACATAATAATGGAGTATCACTGGTAGGTATAAGATAGCAAAATCTAAACTAATATCATAAAGAGGCAAAATATTTGTCAGTTTATATGTAGGGGACATTGATATACAAAAACACTCAAAACAGTCCCCAATTATACGTCAGTTGCCATAAAACACATTTTTTTGCAAATTCAACCTTACACGCATGATTTTAAGTGTTTATTACAAAGCAATGTCTAAAAAGACTGACTGCAAAATGACTGACGAAACTATTGACACCTGCGCCCATTTATGCGGACGTTTTTGAGACACTAATTGTGTATCTTGGGTTTTTTGTATATCAATGGTAGGGGGTTGAACTTGAATACAATGCGCTGGTGTGGGACCCGCATGAACAAAAATACAAGCTCATGATAGAACGGGTCCAACGAAAGTTTGCTCGCTACCTATACAAAAAAATGTATGGGTATTATCCCTATTTGTATCCGTCTCTGTTTGTATCGGGAATGGTGGGCATAAGCACATTGGAACTGAGACGTAAGTGTGCGCTTCTGATGCACTACTACCTATTACTTAACAACAAGATCGATGACGCGACTACCTTAGCTCGCTGTTCATTGTTTGCTCCGGACCGGCTGCGGCGGTCGCGCGCCTGTGCCTCGCGGTGCCTGTTCGCAGCCCCGCCAGTGCGCACTCATACTGGGCCTCAAGTCTGCTATTACAATAGTGTCAGAATGGTCTATCATTGATTTCATAATTGTTGATTTTGACAAGTTTGGTAATCTACTAACAAAATGGCGTCATTATGACTTTCCAATGGTCAGCCACTGACACTCCATTGAAAGAAATGGCATTTATTGGTAATCTCGTACATCATGACCAATGAATGACTGACCTAATTCACGAACTTCCTACTACTTTAGATTGCATAAAACACTAATAAATAACATGTAAAAATATATATAAATGAAATCTGGCATGAATAAATGTTCAAATTTAGTGGTATTTTTTCGAAAAACATTTCTACTAACGAGTTTTATAGTAATGGCAATACGAAAATGCCATTATGACACAGACCATTGACTGACCAATGATCGACCATAATGAATTTAGCAGATTACGAACTTTTAGCAAAATGACAAATGAATGACAATGGGATCGTGTTGGAATGACGAATTTATAAAAATAGCAGACTAAGGCCCCTGCTCGATATGCTCCCACAACCCCGGCGATCAATCTGCTTAACGCCCTGATTGCTCAGAGGCCAGATGTTGATATATTTGTGTATAGCAGTAGATCTATGTTAAATGTTTGTGTGAAGTTTTTTAGTTAAATTTATTGTTTTGTTGGCTTGTTGCGCGCTTTGGTCCTTACTGTAAGTGCAGCAAGCAATTGTTATAAAATAAATAAATAACTCCTGACCTGATTCCGAAAATTATTTCACTAATGTATTGCCGAGTGTTCCATGTTTTATGTTAGAACCAGCACACGGATGAAGCCACAGACAGAAGCTTCTATTAAAAAAAGCGTATTTACTTTTCTGAGTAGATAAGTAAATCGCTCTCATCTTCTACCACAATCTCGCTGTTTACCAATACTACTTCGTACGGAAAAAACCTAATAAACATTAGACCTTTTTACTTTTAATCCAATATGTAAGTAAGCACATTGTGAGAATCTTCAAACATTTTATAGCACACGAAAAAACATTCAGATTTATTTCTTTTAATACCGTAAAAGGTAGGGAGAGGGTACAAGCAGTCAAGTGCGAGTTGGACACGAAGCAACCGCTTAACATATATTTGTTTAAAATGAAATACGTTTCTTAGGAAATAATAATTTTTGAACAACATTTTTTTACTTTATTTTATTTTTATTATTTTTTGTTACAACGGCGATTTTCAAGTGTTTTCCTATTAGGCAAATAGAAATAAATAAATAAAATACATTTATTACGGTTCTAAAGATACAGTCTTGTGACAGACGAATGGACAGCTTAGCATTCGTAATAGGGTCCCGTTAGCCCCCTTTGGGTACGGAACCCTAACAACGTAGAGTATATTTTTTCTTACAAGTCATATTCTGTAATCTTGCGTACTGAAACTTCGATTTGGAGGAAATGTATAATAGGAAAAATATGTTAAGTTTCTGCCAACCCCCATGGGAATTTGGTGAGACTGTACAGACGCCAGCACATCAAGCTATTCCAAACTGTCAAATTTTCACAATTGAACATGAACCTTAATCATTGGTGATAAAGTTGAAAATCTATCAAAGAAATTTGACAGATTGGGCTAGTTTGATGTGCTGGCCCTCTATACATACGTACATGTTTGAATTGTTAATCCGTAGTAGATTTTGATGCAGTACCATAAGTTTTTCTTAAACAAATCAAGACCTTAACACCAAACCAAGAGAGTGCTGTAAAAACTCAAGATATTCGTGCCATATTTGTTTACCGAAAATGACAACCAATCTGCATTTCCAATTCCAATGCCAATGCCATTTTCCAATTATATTGGGGTTGGCTTCCAGTCTAACCGAAAGCAGCAGAATATCAGTATTTTACAAGGAGCGACTGCCTATCTGACTTCCACAGCCCCGTAACTTACAGATACAGTGTATTTTTCCATGTTTTCTTATTATTTTTAACCGACTTCAAAAAGGAGGAGGTTATCAATTCGTCGGAACCTTTTTTTTTTCTTTTTTTTTATGTATGTTCCCCGATTACTCGAAGATGGCTGGACCGATTTGGATTTTGTTTTTTTTGTTTGAAAGGGTATACTTCCCAGGTGGTCCCATGATCATCAAGTCAGGATCTGATGATGGGATCCTGGAGAAATGAGAGAACTCTTCAAATTTTATAGGCACCCAAAGCGATTTAGGTATTTTTTGAGAGAGTACTTTCTCGTAGTGATTTCATTTCAATTTGGTGAAGATTTGATGAAGAACTTTGGAGATAGACAACGGAACTCCTCAATAAATGATAGCAAATGGACTGGGATTGCTGAAATCTCATCTCTGTCTATTGCTTACACCAGTTCATAACATAACATCACGCCGGTATGCTGTGAAGGGGTAAGCACATGTGAACCACTAAAAAGTGAAAAATAAAAACTTTTCCCAAAAAAAAACAACCGACTTCCAAAAAAACACTACAAAGTGAAAAATAACTTTAATTTCGGAAGGCGGTGGCAAAAAATTCAAATACAGCACCAAAGACACCGACTTCCGAAATTAAAGTTATTTTTCACTTTGTAGTGTTTTTTTGGAAGTCGGTTGTTTTTTTTTGGAAAAAGTTTTTTTACTAGTCAATTTTGGTAGTGGAAAAATTACAAGTCAGAAAAAATAAATAAAGCCAACATAACATTACAGCCGTGGTTATCTTTCAATGGAAAAGAATTCATCTTTCAGATATATTATGTTTGTTTGTAAGATTGATTGTTCAGTTCTATTTGATTTCTCAATTTATGCGGCTTTTCGTGAATGATTGTAATATCATAAGACGGTCGGATTTTCTTTGAGAGCCTCCTGTGAACAGGCTTATAGGAATTATTGATCTTTGCCAACCAATGTCTAAAATAAAACTATAACTGTTGACAGATTTTATAAAAGACGCATTAGACATAATTATGTGTATCTTTCAGTGCTCGAAATATCATGATAATTTTCTTTCCATTATTATAATAATATAATATTTATTTCTTTCAAAAGGTACAAGTTTGGTACATGGTAAATGATAAATGATTTTATTTCTGTAAGTTGGTTTGTACAAACACTTTTACACGTCAAACATATTTTTTTAAACTAGATGAGGCCGGCGTTTCCTATCTGAGTACTCTGAGAAGAAATCTAGGTTCTAGCTCTCACAAAGGTTTGAATTTGCCTATAACCTAGATAGGTTATAGGCAAATTCAAACCTTTGTGAGAGCTGGAGTCTATACTGGGTTCAGGTCCTGTATTGCAGATCTCCAGGCTCACACCCTTAAAATTACTATGTCAAAATTGCCCTTATGCACTACAACATTTTAAAAGCTTCAAGTACTGAGAGGACGAGAATTGAAGACAAAGCAAAATAAAAAAGGAGATGTACTATGTGTATCTTTGGAGAGTGTTGAGTGTCCGTGAGTGCAGTATAAGTCCTCACGGACAGCACCTGCTAAGGGCACTGGGCGTGGGCACCTACTTGCCTGAGAGTGTGTGTGTCTGTGCGGTTAAAAAGGTGTAACGCGATCTGAGATTAATTTCATAATTAAATTATTTTAGAATATTTAGTATCAAACTCAAACTCAAAGCATTTATTTCAAATAAACCAATAACAGGCACTTTTGAATTGTCAAGGTCGGTGAGGTAGAAAGATGAAGCTAGTTGCCCATTCCAAAGCGTACCCACGCTTTGGAATGGGCAACTAGCTTCATCTTTTCTAGCTTCAACTTTTTGTAACAATTTCATGATTTTAAAAGAGTGTCCATGGAGTTTCTTCCCCGTTCTTCTCTATAGGTACCTATGGAGAAGGACGGGGAAGAAACTGTTACAAAAAGTTGGTTGCATCATTATGTTCAAAATAATCAATGTGAGAACGATGTAAAAAAACGTGCACATTAAAAGCGTCCGTAATTTAAAAAAAAAAAAACAATTAAGAAATTAAAGTAGATATTAAACTAAATTAAAGTATATTTTCAGTCTCTGCATAGTCCAATTTAAGTAGTCATTTCGTAATAGTCCTTTTACATTTTGATCTGCACATAGGGTATATATGTATTAAGAATTTCATTATTATTAGCTATTAATTAATGTCCCACGGCTGGGAGAAGCTTCCCCTCTCTTTCTGCCTCTCTATGTCCATAGCAGCTGCCATTAAAGACCTCCTGCCCTTATCCTAATTTATTTGGGGCCGGCACAGTATGCTTTTTCCTCCCACATTTGTCTATATGTCGTCATCAGTCATTGTCAGTCCCTACACCAAATAACAGACTATTAACAAACATTACAAATTCCTCAAAAATTACATCTTCTATAGTGGCTAAGTGTTAATTGTGATAATGTGGTTGTAAGTATATTTACATTAAGCAAAGGCATTGCGGGTACTTACTGGCTTAGCTATTGTTAAGATCACTTAACAGCTTAACAGACCAACTAAGTTGAAGCTAAACAACGAAACTTTCAGACTGAGTTTAAACCCACAATTTACTCAAAACACAATTTCGCATACGGTCTACCTAAACTAAAACAAAACAAACACATAAAATACACTACAAAATAGCGTCATCATGCTCTGATCATTTGACGATCGAATACAGTCTAATCAGTTATTCCGATTAGATTTTATCGAAGCACGAACATTGAATAAATGGACGCGATTAGGGAACGAGCAACCCCACTTAAGTGACACGAAGGGACTTGAAACTTTACGTGACTTGTGGGTGCACACTTATCGATAAATGTAATTGCAAAAGTAAGTTCGTCATATTGATGCGGTACGCGAGTTAATTAAGAAAGTTGAAAACTGAGGTTGATTTTCGTGTTTAATGGATCTTATACAGGAAAAGTTTTTTTCCAGTGCGCAAACTGTAACCATGAATTCAGCATATCATTCTAGACCCCCAGCGCAGAAATTTTTCGTCGGTTTTACAAAAAAAAAACAGCTGTTCGATACATTTTGACCGCGTAGGTATTGCACTTTTCTATGAAACAGCTGATTTTTTTTATTGTATAACCGCCCAAAAATTTCTGCGGGGGTCTAGAATGAATGCTGAATTCATGGTTACAGTTTGCGCACTGAATAAAAACTTTTCCTGTATTTCTGTGATTTCATATGGTTTATCGGAAAATAGGTTATAGGTAACTAAAGGTCTTCATCTAAATATGTCGTAAAACTGATTCAACATAACGTCGTCATGCAGTGATAAC
Source organism: Antitype chi (assembly GCA_947359405.1). Lineage (NCBI taxonomy): Eukaryota > Metazoa > Arthropoda > Insecta > Lepidoptera > Noctuidae > Antitype > Antitype chi. The sequence continues at coordinate 3,162,993 of OX375823.1, forward strand.
CTCGTTAAGATAAATTAATTATTTTTTTCTTTTTATTTATTCAAAATAAAAATATTTTATTTCACATAAACCTGCATGGGCACTTATGAAACCTCAGAAGCTAGGTACACGGTTCCAATTTGTCGCTTCCTATGGAGAAGAGCCGGCAAAAAACTCCATGGTTACTCTCTTTAATATTAGTCTCTAATTTAATATCACCTAAGTACCTTAGTATTTGTTGTGTAGCTTTTTTTTTTGGTTAGGAAATCATCAAATAACTTCTCCCGCTCTGGGTGGAGCAGGAGGGCGTGTCAGACTGTTACTGACTAAAACCTACCCGTGTTCCCTCAGTTGCCTGTGTGCCAGGGGCCGCGATATCTCTTTCGAACAAAACCTGGTAATGCAAACAAATGTTCGAAGATGCTTTTATGGCTTCTGTTGGTGACAATGAACCTCGGACAACGTGAAAGACGGCCATTTTTAAGTCAGTTTGTGTCTTTCCCTCTAGAATAACGTTAGTGCTATTACGACGTTTTGACGGCGACGCTAAAAAGGTTGAGTAAATCACATACCCTATGCCCAAATTGATGATTATGGCAATTTCCCAATTGAGTAACCCAGCTACGGAGCTGAGTTCTCAGAATGCTCTGGAAATACAATTATCACCACTCGTTAAGGTTATTAAATATTAGTCATATGGGAAGTATCCCACTTAACTAAGCCAAAATATCGTGCAATAAATGTATTTTCGACCCAATAGTAACGTTTCCAACGCGGCAACCACTGGGGTATTGCCCTTCTTCATCTTATCCGGGATTATTAATCCGGGATTTCCGGCATAGGTACGTGTCAGGGAATTGGACCACGGACTTGAGGCGAACCGTAAATGTCAACGACATTTCCCGTTTCAGAATAGGATAAGTAATTTAATGGATTCCGAGAAGATTCCTCTTAAAGCAACCGAGTTAGGAGTAGGTGTTTTTGTAATATTGATTCGGCTAACGAGCGCCCTCCACTGACTTGGGTTTGTGTGCTCACCTTAATATTACTTTTTCTAGAGATTTAAAATGTTCAGACGATAACTCGTTGAATATTTCAATATGTAAATTATATTGTTTGCAAGTCAACCTCAAATCATTTATTTGTTGTTTAAGTGGATTTCGGAAATTATCTCACGAGAACGTGTTGCCGGAATAAAAAGTCTATGCTAATCCTTATAATATCAGCTATCTGCCAGTGAAAGTCCCGTCAAAATCGGTCCAGCCGTTTTGGAGATTAGTTGGAACATACAATACAGACAGACAGCAAAACATTTTTTGTTTTTTTTTGTTATAAGTACCGTAGCTATAAACTTTCTTAATATGCATTTATTACAAAACTGATGTTTTGACATTACTCTTTTCATACATTTATGTTTTATTGATTTACTGTATAGATTAAAAAACACTTCTGAACGTCAAATTTTACAAGAAAATATAATTGGTTCTAGTTGCCCTTTCCGAAAGGCAGACCCTATACATACGAAACCTATGTTTAAACATGAGTGTAAAGTCAGTTTTTATGTAAACATCCCTGTTTTGATAAGTTGCAACTGGCATGTGACGTCACATGCCACTATTCTCGGCATCACGGGTGCAAAATTTAATATTAACATAGGTTTCGAAGTTGTGACAAATATTTACATAACATCACGCATAATCCCCGAAAGGTGAGGCCTAGCTGTAATACCAAATTCACCAGAACGTTATGTTTAAGCCATGTAATAGGCGGCGAGTTTTTTGCCATCAACTGTTCACCACTCCAGATTCTAGGCTGCTGACTACCACTGACCAATTCCACATGGAAAAACCGAATAATTGCCCTACCCGGGAATCGATCCTAGGACCAGCCCTCAGCAGCAGCGCTTGCGGCTACTGGACCAACAAGGCAGTTCAAATAAATTCCATTCATTCATTTTCTCCACAGCTTGCAAACCAAGGTTTGGGGTTCCTTACATTTTGCTTCAAGAAACAACAGGCGCATTTTCTTAATTCACAAAAAAAATTACTGTAATTATTTTGCAAAAAAAAAGGAAAATCTGCAAACATACCAGCAAAATGAAACGAAAGAAAACACAAAATCAAAAGCTCGAGCGAATCCTTATAATTGACTATAAAATACATTTTCTAGAAAGAATATTCTCATCCCTCAGTGGGAAGCAGCGAATGAATTCAATTAGCCAATGAAAAAGTGTTTCAATGATCCAATTAGCCAATGAAAAAGAGATTCAATTTTACTAGCCAATGAAAAAGCGCAACGAATTGTTCTGTTGAACCCAGACGTACTTACTGTTTGCACTTTAAACTTCGAACGCTCTTGAATTAAACCAATATACAGGATGAATGTGTAGTGAGAGAGTTTTGAATAGGGAAATATTAGTCCCTCTACAGAACTGCCAGGGGTGCGGGTTGTTCGAAAGAGATACCGCTGCCCCTGGCACACAGGCAACTGAGGGAACACGGGTGGGTTTTAGTCAGTAAAAGTCTGACACGCCCTCCTGCACCATCCAGAGCGGGAGAAGTTATTTGATGATTTCCCAACGAAAAAAAAAAATCCCTCTAAAGAAATGTTGACCTTCTAATGATGTAAATAAATAAATAAATAAATAAGCGCCTTTTACCGAAATACATTTCACGTTTTTCACAATTCGGCGTGCCCTTTGGCAGCGGCCTCCCCCAAAGATTTCCACTGCTGCCTGTCTTGAGCAACCCTTCTCCAGTTTTCTCCTGCTAAGATATGCCAGGATGATTTCTGGAAGACTTGACTGTAGGTACATTGATTCATCTTAAAACAAAGGTTGCAATATCAGATAGAAGACCGTTTCATAAGAATGGTTTTAAAGAAAATACGCTTAGTTTGTAAAAATGTACTTGAGATCGTTTAGGGTCTAAACAATATCTATTAAGTAAGTAGGTACTACTACTACATGCTAACATTATTCAAAAATGTTTATAGTTGCAAATAAACCAAACCCCATTGTGCTGTCATAAAAAAATAACATTACCTTTACACGTAAATCAGACAAACCATAATAAATACAATACAATAAAATATCGACCAGTGATGACCTATGGTACAGAAATGTGGTCGCTCACAATGGGCCTTACCAGAAGGCTTAAAGTCACCCAAAGGGCAACGGAGAGGGCTATGCTCGGAGTTTCCCCACGCGATCGAATTAGAAATGTGAAGTAGAATTAGTAATGTTAAGATCATGTACACACATGAGATATGCAATAAAGAGTTGAATTTGAATTTGAGTTTGAAATGAAGAGATCCGCAGGAGAACCAAAGTAACCCACATAGCCCGAAGTATTGCCAAACTTAAGTGGCAGTGGGCAGGGCACATTGTTCGCAGAACAGATGGCCGTTGTGCCGAAGGGTTCTGGAGTGGCGACCGCGTACCGGAAGACGTAGAGTGGGAAGGCCTCCCATGAGTTGGACCGACGACCTTGTGAAGGCCGCGGGAATCCGCTGGATGTGGAACCACATGACCGGTCGAAGTGGAGGAGCCTGGGGGAGGCCTATGTCCAGCAGTGGACGTCTTTCGGCTGAAATGATGATCCCTGAGAGGTGTCAAAGATATCGTATCGCATCACGTGTGCTTCGTGTTATCTCGGATCACCTTGGGTGTCATCGGGTAATATATCGTTAACGTGCACGGCGTGTGATTGGTCGACTGCAATGACACTTGTGATGTCATTATTTTGAATGTGAGTGGATAGGTGTGGCGGCTGGGTTGGCTTGGTTTAAAGATATCGATACCTACGTAATAAAAAAAATTGGATGTCGCTTGTCGTGTCTGTCTCATCAAAGTACGCAACGGATTTTGATGCAGTTTTAACCATCAATTAGAGTATTTATTCCGGGAGGTTCACTAGTTTATTACATTAATATTTGACATACTTAAAATAAAGAAATCTCCACATTTTGTTGTGTCGTCGTGAGAAGCAGGGGCGGGTCGATAGTCTTCTTTATAAATCATTTAGCGTACCATATCATCAAAAAAATTGGAATCCATTATTAGTATTATTACTTATCACTCTTGTTTAGTCTTGAGCTTGTCTGTCTGTTTGTCACAGACGTTTTTCTTGGAAATAGATTGCTATTATTCAGATTATTCATGTCTACTCATTTGAATGTTAAAACAGTAAGTAAGGAGTAAAGTATAAGTTAGTTAGCAAATTGATTACGCTTGCGTATTTGAGACAGACTCAATCAAAGGTCACAATTAATTATTATGAAAATGACGATAACGTACAGTAAAACTTCACGTATAAGCTGAGCGCTCTCACAGATAACTTGGATATCTCATTTGCATGTACAGACAACAGAAAAAGTAGAAAAACGGCTTCCAGACCGTATTTCGGGTATCGCGGCTATTTTCAACGGAAACACAGGTGCATTCTATTGTCTCCTCCCTCACTCTTATCGTCCGATGGGACGGCAGGCGATCAGACACGGCCGATTGTAACCAATTATTCTCGATTTGGCGTCACCGACCCGAGCGTGACTTTTCAGTTTCGTTCACTGTTCTGAAAAACTGCAACGTGAGTCTTAAGAAGTTTTCACTTCAAAAAGGTTCAGATTTGTTTGATAAGAGAAAACTGGCAACATATTGCTTGGTTGGTTTTGTAAGTTACGTTGTCATCTCGGTAGTCACCTGTTTTCTGGCCGTATCATCTTCCACGCAGTCCATCTATTATATCTTTCATTATATCATATACACGCTCAAATAAAATCAGCTAGCAAAACTCCGCAGGCGTTTCGGATATCGATCTAAAAATGATAAAACAAAAAAAGAAAAGATATTTTAGAGCGGTGGGATGGACCGCAGCTTGTGTAGTTGCTTGACTATCAGGTTGTTTTTTGTTTAAACTTCATAGACGTGTTGGAAACCGATATCTAAATATAATAAGATAAAACACAAGAAAACAGCGGTCGTTGACTCCTATAAAAATCTATCAATCTATTTTATTTTATTATATTTGTTAATATATCGATAGCGACCATGTCTGAAAAGTTTCGCTAGTTAATTTAATTTGACCCTGTATATTATTAGTTACCAATGACTTGACTTCTGAATCCCAAAATAATTCATCCACTTCTGTTGCTGACTGTACGTGTAATACATCGTTTACGTGCAAATTGTATGATTTTGACGAGCTCATGACACTCTCGATCAAATTAAAGCGGAAATGAGAGGACACGTGGAGGTATATCTACAGAACTGGCTTTTGCCTGCGGTTTGGTTCGCATATTAACTTAACCCCCCTGTTAACCCGCTTAGGGGTTGAGTGTCAAAACATTTTGAGATCCTAGGTTCGATTCCCAGGTCTCAGTCAGAGAATAAATCTAGAGAGAAATGAAAAATTCCAATGACAGTTTGTCCAACCTAACAATCGAACCTAAGACTCCTTGTTCAGCAGTGTGTTCATGACCGCTCGATACCTACACGGAGCAATTAAATGATAAACACGTAAAAGAATAAAAAAGTTATTTTAAGATTTTTTTTCTGCTAAAAAATACCTTAAAATAAGCACAAAATAATCAAAGTAACCAAAAGCCTCGTATTAAAAGATAAGGAAATATAAAAATAGTTTTGTCAAGTGTAATCAGTTTCTTTTTAATGTGAGTATATACCTATTGTAAGTGCATTATTTGTTTTCCTGTAAACCTCTCTAAGTTAAATATACACCAAAACAAAAAGGTTCTCTAAAAATTTTAGAACTACTTTCTTAGCGAATAGAAGATCGATATAGATTGCGTTGGTCAGAAAGCTCTTACCTCAAGATTGGCCGTCCGGAGCCATCCGCGCGGAAAGTGCAACTACCTGCACTTTCCGCTACAATAACTTTGTTCTTCACAATAATATTACGGTCTCTAAAATCAGATAAATACGATGTTCAATATTTGAGAGATTAGTTTGGACCACGAAATGAGGAAGGAGAATCGAGTCGATTCGCAAGAATTTACTTGCAATTTCTATTGCAATAACTGTAGTGCAGTGACCTTTTTACACGCTTTATATTAGCTTCACTTGTATGTTTGTTTGTATGTTTGTATGTAACCGACTCCTTTGAGCGCGATTTTGACCCACTTTAAACGGTCAGATTTCATTGAAACTTTGTAAACTTGTCGAGGACCGATGACAATTCAATAATTTAAAAAAAATAGATAAAAAAACACGTTTTTGTAGTTAGCAGAACTAAAAAATAGAAAATAAATAATAGTTTAAAAAACTAAAAAACACGCTTTAAAAACCTAACTAAAAAAGGAGAAAATAATTTAATTCAATTAAAAAGCGTGGGGTGCTTTTTGAGGTATTTTTATAATCAATTAATGTCAAGCACCCCACGCTTTTTAATTGAATTACATTATTTTCTCCTTTTTTAGTTAGGTTTTTAAAGCGTGTTTTTTAGTTTTTTCATAACTATTTCTTATCTGCAAAAAAAAAACATAATGTGTCAATTGTCTGCTACGTATTTCTCGAAATGTCGATTCGCCCAATAATATATTAAATTCGTGTTATTTAAAAATATTGTTTTGTCCGTTTCGGGCGAGTTAATACATGCGAATTTACCAATAAGCCAGAAAAAACATATTGACAAAAATGTTTTTTAAATAAAAATCAGATAACCATGAGAAAAACTCAAGGGTGACAAATTAAAAAGGTCGTAGGTCAATATTTAAGTTTACTGATAGTGTACCTTATTGATGAACGTAAAGTATCACAAAGCTACAAAATTCGTTGCGCATTGGATCCCTCGTGCAACAATGCAACTCGTATAGAAAGCATTCTGAGCGCCAAACGATGCAAGTTTTGTATTTATTGTTGAAATTGCTGTGCCTTCTACAGGATCATTTTTATATAATTCTAGACCGCCCAGCGCACAAAAAAAAATCAGCTGTTCCATGCATTCATGGTTACAGTTTTCGCAGTGGTTAGAAATTTACCCTGTATTGCTCCCGCCAAAATATGGCAATCCATAGTTAAACTATGCTAGCCCGTAGATTCAAATCTTACGTTTTGTAGCAATTTGCAGGTCACTAGTCAGGCTGTATATTGAACTTAGAAGGTTGCATTGATAATTTTCCTCCAGTACATTTACATCTTTGTATTGGGTTAAACATTAATTTCAAATTAATACACATCTGAATAGTTATGCAATCCAAGAATCCCGGGGTTTTTAATAAGTATTACAAATAATTTATAAAGCCGCTTCCATACTTTCATAGCAAAAATTATCTTTAGGTAAATATGCATCCGAATATCCGATCTCTGATTATGACCAATGAAATTAGTGAAACTTATTTTATGTAATTTCACGATCATGGCAACTGAAGCGTTTTTTCTAATGAAATTATGGCAAATACAACTATGGTGCATTATTGCATTTCAAATGATGGCAAACATTAGTAAACCAAAATTCTGTTCAGCCATATTTGATACGGTAGCGAATCATATTTTAATCAACATACAACCTGACCTGCACATTGTATAAAAACGTAATTAAATTTTTAATTCGCGGGCAATCTGCGGGCATCCTCCTTAAAATAATGAAGACGTGAGAGCGCGGGTAAATGTTACAAGTCTGTTAAAACACTCCTGTATATAAATCTGTGGGCGTCCATCACCCAGTCAACACGTAACACGTCTGTTATGTGATCCCCCATTTCCGTTTGTCCGTCATTCTTCACAACGTGATAGCGACACGTACGTATACTGTCTACATTTATCTCTATGCGGTTAAGATAACAGAATAAGTGATATTTTGTGACATATTAGGTTTATTTCCTTGTAAGCAATATTTTTCTTGTGAATCAGGATACTTTTCCAGAAAAAATAGTAGCCTACGTGGCTTCACACGGGATATTAGTTAGTTGTATGACAAGATAAATTGCAGCGTATTCAATCTTTAGTTTTAACACTAAGTACTGCTAAAATTTAATAAGAAGACTGGACAGAAACGTCTAGTCTACCATCATCTACCTAACCTTTTCCCAATGTTGGGGTCAGCTTCCAGTCTAACCGGATTTAGCTGAATACCAGTATTTTACGTTGGGTGACTGCCTACCAGACCTCCAAAACCCATTTACTGGTAATACGATATTCTTTGGCTGAAAGACTGGTGTATAGACTTTCGGGTTTCTGCCAACCCGTAACGACCGTCAAATATCCACAAATGACAGCCGGGACCAATGGCTTAACGTGCTTTCCGAGGCACGGGGGGGTCTTGATATGTAAAGATGGTCAACTATCCACGTACCAACAGCAGTAAGCGTCGCTTAACCTGATCAACCGACCCGTGCGGCTTATATTACTTAGCCATGAGCCCCTCAAGAAGAGGAACGACCAGTCTACCAAGATTTTTAACTTAATAATATATGTTGATCTGCGAGGAACAACTACCTTTTGGAAATTACAGCTTTTAGTAATACAAGTTCAGAACATCGTAGGAAAACCTGTAAATATTTGATAATCCTACTAATAAATAAATATTATAAACGCGAAAGTTTGTAAGTATGGATGGATGGATGGATGTTTGTTAGTCTTTCACGAAAAAACTACTGAATGGATTTGGATGAAATTTAGCACACAGACAGATTATAACCTAGATTAACACATTTTTTTTCTTTCTCTTCACTTTTTATCCCGGTAGTACGTTCCCGCGGGATAATTTCCGACATCCACGCGGGCGAAGCCGTGAGCGGAAGCTAGTAAATTATAATCAAGCACCACGGGTAGTTTATCTTCTTACTGCGTCGATGGCAATCTAAATGTACTTGGCCCAGAATTTGGCTACGTGTTTGGCGCCATCACTAGCGTCTATCAGTTCCTGTAACGAGCAGCTGACAGGACACGCAGAGCACGATATTAAGTATCCCATCGTTTGAGTAACAGCACCACATTTATAATGGGTATTAACGTTGTTGTCATCCTTTAAAACGACTGGATATTCAGCAATATACGTTTCCATCCAAATTCTGGCTCAAACCAGTCACTACCAAGACGTGCAGTATTTGCGTATTTTATTTACACTACGCCTATGAATCCTGTTTTACGCGCGCAGCACTCCAAATGATAATAATTTACGCGCAGATTAGAGCGACGAATGAAATTTCGCATAACTTTTAGCGGTTTGCGAGAGTAGTACATAATAGTTATATGTAGGGATAAAGCATTCTATAAGCCGCCCTATGATAATAATAATAATTCATTTACATATTCAGATAACATGATCCATTTTGTTAGTAAAAATTTGTGCTTAAAACTATGTTAGTTCACACATAAACGCATACAATTTTTAAAGAACGGACAGTCTTACCTATCCGCAATCAAAGCTTTAAGGTTATTATATGGAACTATTTTTGATGTCTACGATGGTTTTTGCGTAAGGGCTGGATTATTTTAGTATTCGACATTTTCAGGTGTGGCCAAAGAAATTAAGTGACAGAAAATCAATTCATTATTCAGTGAAAGTTGATAGCAAATCGTGACACACAAAGATAAGATATTTCACTAACCAATGTATCCAAAATCAACATCTTTTAAATAATTCCCCACTTTCTTTAGTTTACACTTTAATGTTATTGTTTAATTGAACATGTTCCTAACTCGCAGGGGAGTGACAAGTGGGTGGTAATCAAAATAAATGGCGCCCAAGCCATCGTCAATTTGTGTATAATTAATTTGAACCCCACACCATTCAGTTTGAAATGGCTGATGATAATTTATCAGCTTTTTGGGAACTTAATTATTATATTTCTTTTATTATATTTATTTTATTTTATTTATTATATTTCTTTACTTAATTATTATAAAAGAGATCAAATGAAAATGTATGAAAATAAGATAAGATTAAAAAATGAACGAATTTAAATTTTATGTCGTTCATTTTTTAATCTTAACTTATTTTCATACATTTTCATTTGATCTCTTTTTATACACCTGCAACTGTTAAGAATTAATTATCAATTTACTCATTTATTATAACTTAAAATTTTATTTTACCAATGTTGTCAGTATCATAATTTTAAGATTTTTAATGTATTCGTTTTTCACCAATTTTAATTTTATTTTGATTTCTATTTTCAATGTCACCTTTGTTTTTACTTTTACAAATATTAATTTATTTAATTGAATATTGGCGCTTATTACTGAGTAAGTTAGCTTAACTCTATAATTCATTGTTTTATGCATGTGGTGTTTACCTCTAAGTAATTGTTGCGCTGTAATTTAATTTTAAGAATGTGTTATGTCACTGTATTCAGTGTGAACAATTGTTGGTAGACCTAAAAAAAAAAAAATATTAAAGTTACACATACTCACAAGTTTCAAAGTAAACTTAATACTTTGCGGGACACTAAACGGCCCAGATGTATTTATTATCAATAAGGCTTCTATTGTGTCTCGTTCAGTGTCCTCCAAACAATTGATAAGATTTAAACTAATAATAAAAAGATAAGAGATAAGATTTATTGTATGCTACTTGTTACGCTTTTACTTTAAAACCGCTGAACGGGTTGAAAAGAAATTTAGCACATTATGTAGACCATGACCTGGATTGGGACATAAAATACTTCTTACCCCGATATAACTACGGGATCGAGAGAGATATGCGGCTGAAACTGCGGGGCGGAGCTGGTGATAGGTCTTACATAATATCAGCCTATACTTAAATCATAGAATAAAAGCGATTAATTAAATCTTTATATTGCAACTTTGGAATATCTTTGGCAGTGGTGGTGATACACGTCGTTTGAACTGTTTGAATGTGTGTTAACGTGGAATAGCTTTTGATAATTTGTGTTAAAGTTAAATTATTTACATAAGCATACTATCAAAAAAGTAAGGTTTGTAACTGGTGGCGTTCTGTAGTTTGAGAAACCCCCCCAGTGGGTTCCCGCATTGTCGTTGCGGGGGGGCTCAGTAGCCGTGGTCCACTCCCACGGTGTAGTGAAGAGTAACCCCAAGGTGGGGCCGCTCGTCAGAGCTTTTGTCTCCAAGCCGACGAAGTAGCGGCCAAAAAGTAGGTTGCGGTGAGGTGCACCGCAACTGAGGCGGGCCGCGATGTCAAATGGGAGGCATCGCGGCTGAGGGTTACAGGCTGCGGCGGAGGAGGAGCGCTGGTACTTATGAGTAGCGCTCTTCCCTTCCGTGGCCTGGACGGGGCCGCCACCGTTTGATGGCGGACGCGGTGGGGCCGCAGGGGAAGAGGAGTGTCGGTATAGCGCATTGGCCGCTCTCCCTATCCCCTGCGGCCGAAAAGTGGTAGGCGGCGGGGCCACTGTGCTGACCCGTCGCAGGGGTACCAAGGGTGCCAAGGGTGCCAGGATAGTCTGGGGCCCTTGTGCTGCTTGGTTCCTGGGGTGGTCACGGCGTGCCATGTGTCCTGGTGCGCCGGACTGGTGGGGTCCGCAAGGGCCGATGCCTGCCAAGGGTGCGGGTTGTTCGAAAGAGATACCGTCGCCCCTGGCACACAGGCAACTGAGGGAACACGGGTGGGTTTTAGTCAGTAAAAGTCTGACACGCCCTCCTGCTCCACCCAGAGCGGGAGAAGTTATTTGATGATTTCCCACCCTCAAAAAAAAAAACCCCATGAGAAAAAGGCTTGAAGAAGTTAATGTATACTATCTTATTTTTTCTCACGGTAATAAAGTAAATTAATATAATATAATAGCATTACAATATTTATAGAAACCTAAACCAACATTTGAATATAAAAAAGGACCTAAAACCACTCCCAATATAAGTTCTAAAACTGGAAAAACTTACTCAAATATCGAGCCATTTAAAAAGCAGGCACTCGACCACTAAATAACTCCACTCTTCAACAAAATAGAACAGCCTCAACATACATATAACTGAAGTTACTGACATATAAAATGACATTATCTTATGAATGGACTGACGTAGGCGGCGCGGCGTAGCCTTCGTAGCGAGGTCTACGTTGCGTCGTAGCGCTACGAGGGCTACGTCACCCGTAGACGTGTATTGTACCGGTCATGTGTTACGTTACGTCACGTCGAGATTTTCTCATTCTTTTTTTAAAAGTGTTTTTTATAGGTTAGGGATGATGCACATGATTGAGTCGCTTTGAAGGTTGACCTTTTTATAATGTCTTTTTTTTGTTAACATAATGTCGCGAACTTTGAAATATGAATGGTTTTGACCTTCGAGCTTCGTTTTGATAGACCTAGAGATAATGTTTCAAGGGGAAAGAAATTCGATTTACTAAATGCCAAATATCAAAAAAAAAATATGCAAAATTATTATAAAACTAGCAGCGCTCCGTGGTTTCACCCGCGTAGTTCCCGTTCCCGTGGGAATACGGGGATAAAATATAGCCTAAGTCACCCGGGGATAGTGTAGCTTCCTAACAGTGAACGAATTTTCCAAATCGGTCCAGTAGTTTCGGAGCCTATTCAATGCAAACAAACAAACAAACAATCAAATCTTTCCTCTTAACGGTACTTTCCTAAAATACATATATAATGTTTTAACAGCCAGTGTGACCTTTATAAAGTAGAATTAAGTTCACAGTCCCCTTGAGGCCGGCGCGGCGCCATGTCGGTTGTAAACGTCACACACTACACGGGGTATAGCCAAGAACCGTAAAGTATTTATGCTGATTTATAGCGAATGCTTATCTGTTTTAATTTATTGGTACATAAAATTAGGTTAGACGATAAAATAAAATTGCAATAAAATATTTTCTTTTCTTTTACGTTCACGCAGCTTACGCGCGTTTGGTACTCGTAATTAGTCAGAAACTGGCCATTTATTATACAGAGGAAAAAAAGAAAAAGTATTTATTCTGACTCGCACAGGTATATCACAAAACTAAACTAAACACGTACATATATCCTACTTCCCACTATTTATATATATATATATATATAAATATATATTATATATCATATTATAAATGTGAAAGTTTGTATGTTTGTTACTCAATCACGCAAAAACGGCTGAACGGATTTGGATAAAATTTAGCAGTCAAATAGTTTGTAACCTAGAATAACAGATAGGATACTTTTTATCCCTACAGTACGTTCCCATGGGATGATTTTCGACCTCCACACGGGCGAAGCCTCTGGTAAAAACTAGGAAAGATTTCATTTTTCAAAGGTTATGTATGAGCGACAGTTTTAACTGAGTGTAGTTATGTATGAGCGACAGTTTTAACTGAGTGTAGTTATGTATGAGCGACAGTTTTAACTGAGTGTAGTTATGTATGAGCGACAGTTTTAACTGAGTGTAGTATAAACTCAACACACAATAAAAAGCCCCAAAGGTATAAGAAAAGCTTGACAAGTGTCCATTACACCGATAAAGTGCCGTACCTTAATAACAGAACATTCTCCTGAGATTGACCCTTGTTAGGTTTTTGAAAGGGCTTAAGAGGATCATAGTTTAGGTTACTTTCGAATCCACCCACTTTTCATCGAACTCATACGCCATGCCGCCATACAAATTGGAAGTCCCGCGTTTGCGGGCCATCCCAATTATCAGTTTTTTTTTGTAAAATATTTTTTTTTGTATTTTGTTAACCAACGAATATGCTAATAATAAATCTTGTTAAAACATAGATCTGATTGAATTTTCACAGTTTATTATGCTGTATTTACTTGGAAAAAAACGTATTTTTAAAATGAGCACTACGCGAGTGCTCCTGGCATCCCATATATGACTTCAGTGACTGAACGGCACTGAACATGTTAAGGCTGCCTGTTCACTACGTTGAGCGATGCGACTTGCGTCAAACGAGACGCAGGCGTTACCTTTTACCGCCCACGTCCTAGACAAAAGCGATCATTGCGCGATTACGCGATCGTCGTGTTCATATATCAAAAATCAAAATCAAATCAAAAATCAAATCAGTTTTATTTCAGGCACTGTATAAGTAAGTACACACAAATACATTTCAACCATAGTGACTACATGTCATAAATAAGCAGATATATTGTTATTACTAAGTTATATTAAGCAGGTATTTTAGGTAGGTATTACAAATTATAGACTAAATTAGATTAAGTTAATAAGTTTATACATTATTAGAAATTATTATTAGATAATTATATTGATAATTATATTGCATTTTATATCACATTTTATATAGGGCGGTAGCGACATGGATGCGCAAACTGTAACCGGCAAATGAAGTCACATGCACATCATTGTAAATTCCTTAGCGTAGAAATTTTTAACTGTCCGTTATCTAGAACAAAAACGTATGTTGTCAGTTATTAGGAACAATTTTCTTATCGAAATTTGACGGTTGCCATTTCGAATTTTCTTACCTTTCTCTGTCTGTAATATATGTATTATTACAATACAAACTTGCATGGAGCGCATTTTCGTTACACACTGCTTTTTCATTATGATTGTGACGATTTCTAAAATTTTACTCCTACCTCAAAATCAAAATCAAAAGTCATTCGGAAGGCGGTGACAAAAATGTAAAATACATATTCAAAGTCACCGACTTCTGAAGGTTCTTATTAAGGTTAAACAAAAAAGGTTTTTTTTTCGCTTTTCAGTTTTTTCGGCGGTTTAATTTTTTAAGAAAAAAGTTTTTATTTTATATTTTTTTGTGGCTATAATCTACTAGTTACTACATGGTTAATTTTGTATTACTCTTTCAATCAATCATCCCCTGTTTTCCTACCCTTAGAGTTGGATTTTTTTTTTCCAAATTTATATAACCTACTTCGGGATATTATACTCTTTCCAATAAAACAGAATTATCAAAATCGGACAACACTGTAAAAAGTTATGCGTGGTCTAAAAATATACTCGTCGACTTGAGAACCTCCTCCGGTTTTTAATCGGTTAAAAAGAATAATAAACGAAAATATGAAGCTCATCCATTTTCAGAAGAGGTAGAAGAACGGGTTACTAATATGGCTCAACTTTTTGCACAAATAATCGACTGCTTGACAATTAGGTGCCTGTTAATGGTTTAAATAAATGCTTTGAGTTTGCTCCACTTCAGTTAACATGACTATTCAGATGAACAGTTATAATGTTTTACACATTTCAAAAGCGAAGCGTATGCAGATCTATGCCCACACACTTCAGTAAACAAATACCTACTGTCAGTTTGAAAATGATGTATTGCATCGACAATAATTCATTTCATGGCCGACAATTATTTTCAAGGAAATAAGTATAATCTATAGTTTCAGTTAAGTATACAGTATCCAGTGTGTTTATGAATAAGTAGAAAACAAATAAAAAACTTTATTGCTGACCCCATTATATATAAAAAAAACGATTTAAAAATAATAAGTTTATCTAAAAAAACTGGGGATTCAGAACATGATTCTGAATACCCATGCGTAAAATGTTAAATTTATCGTCGGTTATTATTAAGAAAAAAATGCTATTCCATACATTTTGACCCCGTAGGTAGGCATTGCAAGGTTGTATGAAACAGCGGATTTTTTTTTTGATAACCGATTGGCAGAAATGGGTATACTAAAGGTACACCCGGCCCAACCCTTTGGGAAACAAGGCGTAATGTTATCTTGTTCTATTTAATCCAAATGATATGAAATTCGATTGAAATCCAACTAATCGTAACTAATATTATAAATGCGAAAGTTTGTATGTATGGATGTATGGATGTTTGTTACTCTTTCACGCAAAAACTATTGAATGGATTTGAATGAAATTTGGCACACAGATAGATTATAGCCTAGATTAACACATAGGATACTTTTCAACGTCGCAAATAGCTGCCAAATATTTCACTGTTTTGATTAACTTGGCGATATTACTGTATGGAAATATGAAATATCGCTAACTAGTGACCTGAAATATTGACTATGAAATGCAATAATTAATATCTTAACACCGAATATTTAGTTTTAGATGTAAAAAAAGAACATGGAAACTTTCCAAATGCCCTTTTTTCACCTAAAACGGTTACAACATCAAATTTAGTGTTATAATTGCAAATCATTATTAATATTTTAGGTCACTAGTTAGCGATATTTCATGCTTCCATATAGTAACATTAAAAAAAAAATCAGTTATATTTTTGCCAGCTATTTGCGACGTTGCTAACTTTCAGAATAAACGCTCTTAATATTTTAGGTAGTTATTGAAATAAAAGCATGTTAATGAACAAAGGTGATTAATTTATAATATCTGCGCTTAATTATCGCCCACTGAATATTATATTAGTCATTGAACTCATTAATTACTAAAATAATTACCAGCATAACAGTAGGTACTTATGCGGTTATTAAGTTATTATGTTAATTAGTGGTTTTTAGGGTTCCTTAGCAAAAAAACTAATATGATTCTTATTTTATTTCAAATTGTATTTTCGTTTTTTTACTGACTGTATAAATTTTTAATAATACTCATAATCAGTCTTTTTCATTTTTAATTGTATTTCATTAAATGTTTTTAATATGTTAAGTCGTGTGTATTGTTTGTTGTGCATTGAATATTGTCTATGAGTCATTGTAATTTGAATCATTAAATGAATAACAGAAATAGCGAACTTGCGGATTGACTCAAAATCTTGCTATTTACCTATTAATACAGACTGGGTTCAGCAATAAAGATTGGATTAGATTTTTTTTTTAAATTTATGTATATATTTTTTGTTTATAATAGAGTATTATGCTGTGTGTGTATATATAGTAAGCAAAATCTGATTTTGGTCGACACTGTAAGAATGCCCAATTCTTGCAAAATTCAAACAGCATTATGTAGAGTTAAAAGCATTTCCACAACGCACAAAAACATGCAACAATAAAAAGAAAATGGACGAACCATTCACCATTTGAAAAAATACAATACGACCGAAGTAGCCTTCGGAATGCCCAGCTCAAAACTGCAAGCGTCAATGTAAAAATGTTTTCATCCCTCGCCCATTCAGCCTCATTGTCAGTCAGTTGAACAATGAGCTAGTGAGTGAATGAATGAATGAGGGAGGGAATGAGTGAACCATCCCAGTAATGGTTGCATAAAATTGTCCCATCTTTGTTCACGACTCTTTTTTGTTGGAAGGTTTTAAGTTGTGTTACAGAGTTTTTGGTTGACGGATCTATGTCATCTAAACAGTTTAGTGGGATTTTCAAATTAATTTGTTCAAGTTTTGCCAAGTACCTAAGTACTTAGATTCCGGATGACGGTGATGTCGGAAATCACCCTACAGGAATGTGCTACCGGAACAAAAGTGTGCTTATGTTACTTCTTATAACATCAGTTATCTGCCAGTGTAAGTCTCGTCAAAATCTATCCAATCGGAGATTAGCCAAAACAAACAGACAGACGGATAGGCACGCCAACATATATTTTTTTTTATGAGTACCGTAGCTACATTTTTTTATATATTTTCATATGCATTTAGTAAAAAGCTGTTATTTTGACATTACAAACAGACACTAAATTTTTATTTATTTGTGTAGATGTATGGATGCAGGAAATAAACTTTGAAGAAAGGTGTTTTCGCCTTTATCACAGTCAATGTATTTTTACTACCTTCTATCACAGTTAACAGATCCTGAGGTACCTCATAAAGTGTTGTAAAGAGTGCATTAGTGCACTCTCGTGTATTATAAACACATTAACGCGGAGACGCCATTTTCTCCAATCAACTTTTGTTATCAAGCACTTGGAAGCTAGCTTGGGGCCTATAGCTTAGGAGTTGGGGGTCGATAAAAGGCGTGGGGGTGTGTTGGTATTTGAATTGAAACTAATATTTAAAATGTGGGATATTCCTTTTGAGGTCTAAACTACGTACAGATTTTTTATTTGGTATTTATTTATGCGATACTTTATTTTTTAAATATGCGGGTTAAGCAGTACTTCTAATTTAAGGTGCTCGGTAGTCACACGGCTTCCTGGAACCCTAATTCAAAGGAACGAGAAGCGAGTAGAGCTTGCAAATAAAAACGAGTTGGCGAGCAACGAGCAGCGAGTGCAGGACGGCGCTGGTATGCGTATGTACCAAGCATGAGTTTCTCAGCGAGTGTTCTGCACGCTAAGCGAGTGTCGCTCAGCGAGTACTCTCTTTGATAGCTCTCGTTGCTGCGGCAAACGATTCGAGTCCTTTCCAGCGGTGTGAACAGTCAGCGATCAACTAATAATATATTGTATCTCTTTTATTTACACGGGACCCAATCTTTTGTATGTATTTTAAGCGTTTTATTCCGTGTGGTGCCGGACTTAAAAGAATAGCACCATCCCATTTCTTCCCGTGGGTGTCGTAGAAGTCGACTAAGGGACTTACTAGAGAATAGGCGGCAGCGTTCTCTATGCATTTGACGACCATACTGCGATCGCCAACCCGCCTGCCAAGCGTGGCGATTATGGCAAATGCCCCCTTTTGGGGGAGGCTTATGTCCAGCAGTGGACGTCTTTCAGCTGATATGATGATGATGATGATTTTAAGCGAGAAAATCGTTGATAACCAGTCGCTTTCTCGTCGGTGGCGGTGGGACAAGTATCTTAATAATTATTTCTGTTATTTTTTGGCAACTAGCTGTTACTCTCGAGTTCTTCTATGATCCAGAATCAAAACTAGGATGTTCTCCAGGTCATGGTCTACCGATATGTCTAATTGAAAGCGTAAAAACAAACATACAAAAATCAAATCGTTTCTTTTTAATAATATTTGTAAAGCGTGCAGCTTGCAGTCGCTATAAAACCGAATAATTCAAAACATCTGGTATTGTAGTGCTTCGTTCCGTTAGTCGAGTGGGTTCCGTAGTTTTGTTCAAAACCCAACATTTTTCAACGAACTAGTTCTAGCTAATGAAATTTTCTTTACCATCTGAAACTTTATTTACGATATTTTTTCACAGTGTACCTAGTGGTTTCAATTGTTTTTTATTTGTTCGATTTTATTTATTTTCATATGAAAAATTGGTTGTAGTCCTCATGTTGATTTTCGAGTCCCGTATATTTGCTCTTTGTATTGGAACTGTCATGCTTGTCTAAAGTAAAACAGAACTCTTTTCGGTTTTCTTTTGCTATTTTAAGCCATAGACATTCATATTAAAATGTGGTATATTTTGAAGCTGAATTATAAGTATTATAATAGTCATTTTATAAACTGCTACCCATTTTTACTTCTAAGGTTCACATAATTACGATTATTGAATTCCACGGGCACCCAAACCCACAAAAAGTATACATACAAAACTAAAAACATGCTTAAATAATAAGGTAATATCTGGATGACCAAACTTTGCTCGTTATTTATTTTAATTCGTTTTCTATAAATTTAACCTAGCTAGATCGAATTTATCGCCCCAAAACCCCGTGCATACAAAATTTCATGAAAATCGTTGGAGCCGTTTCCGAGGTTAAGACTATAATTTATATTCAAGAATTGCTCGTTTAAAGGTATATAATATTAGTAGTGATGTGCCAACTAGTCGGCCACATTTGTAGTCGGCTAAAACCGCCAACTAGTTGGCCCATTTTTTACTCGTATTAATATGTTTAAAAAACTGTGATTGAAATGAAATTGAAATCTTTACTGCTATATCTTTTATTATAGAATCAGTTTTACTGTTTACTTTCAGTGCAATCAGGAAATTAGGATAATAGGAACCCTTCGTTTGGTCCATTAATTAATTGGACTTAGATCCAGATTAAATACCAAAAATAAAATTAATTAATTCTTCAAACAAAAAAGAAGGAACTCTCTAATTAAGTAAATAATTGGCAATCAAATCAAATCAAAATATTATCAAATCAAAATATTTTATTTCACATAAACCTGCATGGGCACTTATGAAACCTCAGAAGCTAGGTGCACCGTTCCAATTTGTCGTTTCCTATGGAGAAGAGCCGGCAAGAAAATCCACAGTTACTCTTTTAAAAATAATTGGCTTTTACAATGTTTTCAAATTACAGTGATAATAGGTATGGGAGGACAGTGCAGGCCTGTCAATAATAGAATTAAATTAAAGAATAGAAAATCGTCTACTAATCTACAGTCTGTAAAGCCTACAACATTCTCTCATTCACAATATGTAAAAGAAATTTATGTAGATAAATAAAATGAACTTATTTAAACCAAGAGTCATGATTTCCATGAAAAACACTATTAAAAAGTCGAAATTAGAGTTGATGTATGATGTCAATTATTGATGAGAACATGTCAGACATTGAAAAAAATAAAAATTAACATTGTTATTTGGAAGCAATTAATAGACTTTCACATAGTTATGCTGTTAATGAGGTACCAGGGAAGCCACATGTGCAGAAGGAATTCATGCCAAACTTCCGTCTTCAACTTAGTATTTTATCTTATGCTTTTTTGTTATGGGCACGTTTGATGTGAGTATTAAACTTTCCATCGCTAAGTTCTCTAACAGACTTTGGCAACTCGTTATAGAAGCGGATACTGTTTATTAAACATGACTTGCTAGTTTTAGTTAATCTATATTTTGGAATCACAATTTCATCTTTACTGCTGTATTTAGATTATGGAAATCACATCTTTTTTTTAAAAGACCTAAGTTTATGCGAACATGCAAGATATTTTCTAGGATATACAGAGAAGGCAGAGTTAGTATATCATTTTCGTTGAATTTGTTTCTAAGAGACTCCCGAGGCTCCATTTTATAGATTGCACGGATTCCCCTCTTTTGTAAATTGAAAATGGAATCTATGTCAGCTGCCAATCCCAACAGCAGAACGCCATAAGACATAATGCTGTGAAAATAAGCAAATTATACTCACCTAGTACCCCAATAAGTAGGTTTGCCATTTTGAACATAGCCGATGTCACCCAAACTCAACCGAAATTAATGATCGGCTTGGCCGACTAGTCGGTCATTTTGCAGCCGACTAGTCGGCTAGTCGGCCAAAGTCATACTCGGCCCATCTCTAATTATTAGATTAGACAACAACGTCATTATTAATATTAAACCACGAACAAAAACAAGCTACGCAAATAAACGTAAAAAACAAGGGTCTCGTTTATTATAATATTCTGTTGAAACTTTAAGCCTTTTATCGCTTGTGAAAATGCACGATATAAATTAGGGTTACATGTAACGTCTTAGGGTTGTCTCACAAAATATAAATGACTAATTATTGCCAGTAACTTCACCCGCGTGAAGGTCGAAAATGATCCCTCGTGAACGTACTATCGGGATTTAAAGTATCCTGTGTTAATCCGGGTCATAAACTATCTGTTTGCCAAATCACATTCAAATCCGTTCCGCCGTTTTTGCGAGATTGAGTAACAAACACCCATAAATCTAAACATCCAAACATCTAAACATCCGAACATCTAAACATACAAACTTTCACATTTATAATATAGGCTATATTTTTAGATAAGATAAGATAATTTATTTGCTTAAGACACGGTAGGTATACATAGGTGTTATTTATTATAGAAAATGAGAGAAAGAGATGTTTTTCTTAAAATAAAAGCTTGCAAACTTAGACGAATAAACAAATTTGAATTTAAAAACATTATAATTTATGTTAAAATAAAAATAAAAAAAAACCGTGGGTTACCTTAGCATTTCCATCAACCAAATCAGCTCTATACTTGTTGACCGACAGGTAATTATTTTTACCATAGTCGGTATGAATACTACCACTACTTATTATAAAACAAAGTCCCTCGACGCGTCTGTCTGTCTGCAGGCGATAAACTCAAAAATAACTGAACTGATTTTCATGCGGTTTTTACCAATAGACAGTATGATTCATAAGGAAGGTTTAACTGTATAATTTGTTAAGGTTTTGTTTAAATTGGTTGACGCGGTCGAAGCTGCTGGCAAAAGATAGTGAATTATAATTGTCGTGGTGATATGACATGAAGAGAGAGAACAAGGATTGGGTTATTAAATGAAAATAAAATATCCCAACCCCTAGTTAACCCCTCTTAGTAACCTTTACTGATAGTTTCAGACATTAGCACGTTTAAACAAACAAAAAGGTTTTTTTTAATAAAATAAACAACTGACTTCCAAAAAACACTACAAAGTGAAAAATAACTTTAATTTCGGAAGTCGGTGACTTTGGATATGTATTTTAATTTTTTGTCACCACCTTCCGAAATTAAAGTTATTTTTCACTTTGTAGTGTTTTTTTGGAAGTCGGTTGTTTTTTTTAAAGTTTTTTTTTATCACTTTTTAATTTCAGTTCCTACCCCACACCAATTTGAAATTTCATCATTATTGGGGTCAAAACAATGCATATTTATGCGACAGCAGCAATCGCGGTTGATTTGTTGTCATTTTTGAAGAGTTCCGTTGTCTGTCTCCGAAACTCATCATCAGATCTATATGAAATTTAAATGGGATAATTTCGGAATAAACCCCTTTGGAACGAAAAAAGAATTTTGCAAATCCATCTATATTTGACGGAGTTATACCCGAACATACATAAATATATATATAAACATGTCCAATTGATAACCTCCTTCTTTTTGAAGTCGGTTAAAAAAAACGTTTATTTGTCACTAAAAGAAATACATAAAAATATGACAGACATTCACGAGTCACAATTAAGAATTTATATTTAGAGTCACAAAACATTGATCCTAACAAACTAATTTTGGCCTGTATTTTGGGAGCCAGTGTTCAGCATTGGTTATTTTTATCATTAGTATAATTATGTATATTGAATACTATACAGGTATATCTACAGTGCTTTTATGGCGATTGCGTGTTATATCAATCAGTAAAGTCACGAAAGTTAGTATATTATTAACAAGTATCTAGTATATTTACAAATTAACATAGTCTGCATGTTTCTCACATGTTTGATTACCCAACCCTAGACGCTTGTAATATTCAAAATTCATAAGTAATTCAGTGAGCCACAATATCATTAGAGTCTCAAGTTGCTCGAGTTCTTAACACGGCTTAAGTAACTAGAGTGTAGGCTCATTACTTGGCTCGAGAGGAAATTACGAACAATTTAGGTACCTACTCATGGGTAAAAGGTAAAAGGTAAGTTTAAGGAATTGTATAATGTGAAATTATGTAAAAATTATGTTCTGCTCGCGATTTGATACGCATGAAATATCTTGTTTCCCCCGACCGGTCGAGCACCCGTCGCAATCGTCTGCATTGTTTTATTCATTACTTAGTTTTCGATAAGCGTTGCGTTCATTTTGACTGTTTTCTTTTTGCTCGTCTCCTTAGGATCTTAGCATGATGTATATAATTTACAGCCTTCCTCAAGAATAACGTAACTTACGGGCTATCAAATGCAAAAAAAAACAACAGACCGGTGGATCCAGAAATTCCAGCGTTCAAACAAACAAAAACTCTTCAGCTTTCATTATCATTTCAGCCGACAGACATCCACTGCTGGACATAGGCCTCCCCCAAGCACCGCCATTTTGACCGGTTCTGTGCTTTTCGCATCCAGCGGATTCCCGCTGCCTTCACCAGGTCATCGGTCCATCTTGTTTGGAGGCCAACGCTACATCTTCCAGTACGCGGTCGCCACTCCAGAACCTTCCGGCCCTATCGACCATCTGTTCTGCGAGCAATGTGCCTTGCCCACTGCCACTTAAGTTGGGGAATTTTGCGGGCTATTTCGGTTACCTTGGTTCTCCTACGGATCTCGTCATTTCTGATTCGATCGCGTAGGGAAATTCCAAGCATAGACCTCTTCATTGCCCTTTGGGTGGCTTTCAGCCTTTTTATGAGGCCCAACGTTTCAGTACCACATGTCATCACTGGCGCCCCATTTCTTCCCTCAGGTGTCGTAGGACGCGACTAAGGGACCTACTAGAGAATGGACAACAGCGTTCTCTATGCATTTTATCACCGTACTGCGATCGCCAACTCGCCTGCCGAACGTGGCTATTATGGCGAATCCCTTATTTTTTGTTGTTGTTTGGGTCAATCGATCAGGTTAAGCTTCGCTTGCCGCTGGTCCGTGGTCCAGAGATATCTCAATTTACAAATTGTGATAAGTACTTCAGAGGTTAGAGGAAACAATTGAGCATACCTACATACCGGTGAAAATCATAACCCACGTTTTTGCTTCGCCGTAGTTTGGTAAAAAACGAAACAAACCCAGATTATTTCGGCATCAGTAGACGTCTTCAGGCTGGCTCAACTTACACAACAAAATATTAAAGAACAACCTACAGTGCCAGTCAGTAATTACATCGCGGTTCGGTTTATTAACGCTATTAATACTGCATTAAGTGCGGCCAATGCATTAATTAATTAAAGTCGAGCCTACGTAGGGTCAAGCTGGGGTAAGATATGCGTATTAAATGAATTATAATGTCCTCTAAATAATGTTAAAGGTTAAATAATGAAAACGGTCATGCACAATGCGTTGAGGACGCAAAAATAAAAGACAAAATATCCGTGACATTGACGATGAAAATTATGATGATTGTAAATGGCATGTACGGTCACCAAAAGAGTTATTAGTAACAAGGGTCGTCGCATATAGTTGATGTTTAGAAAGAAACCGATGGATGGATGTTTTCGAATTAAATTTATTTTTTTATATAAACTGTTTATTTTATACAAAAAAAAAATCCTAAGCATGACCTGTCGATCTAATCTATCTGTTATGTTAAATCCCACCGAGGAAACGACGCACATTTATTATATCGAGTGTCTATTTTGCCCATTTTTGGGCAATCAAAATGGGAATTATTTGGGGTTCGATGATATTTGTACAGTTACCAAAAGAGATAAGTAACCAGTGTCGTCGAAGTTGAAGCTTACTTATCTCTTTTGGTGACCGTACATCGGTTTTATAGGAACACCTGTTCCTTAGCATTTGGCTTTAGCTTACATGTTATGTTTATGTTGTATCTGTTATTGCTATATTTTACAAAACCCAATATAATTTTACTAACTGGAAATCAAAGCCCGTATCAACCACTATACCATAAACCATCGGTTTTCCGAAGCACCGGAAATATTGAGATGAAAGGATATGTTCAGTCGGGTTCAGTGCACGCGGCGAATTGGGTCACTGACCCGAACCCTTTGCTCCATAGCGGTAGTTTTATAGGGTCGTGTAGGCATGCCCTAAACGATCAATTATATTGTACAATATCACGAATTGCGCAATGTTTTAACCTTTTAGGGTTTATATTGAAAATTGCGCAATTATTATATTCCCACCCTTTTCCCAACTCTGTTGGGGTCGTTTCCAGGATAACCGGATGCAGCTGAAAACCAGTATTTCAAATAGAGCGACTGCCTATCTGACCTGTACAACCCAGTTGTAGGATAAAACGATACCCCTTGGTAAGACTGGTAGTCAGACCTTCGAGTTCTTTTTATATATAAATTATTTATTTACCGTATAGATAGTACCTACTGTTAAACAAACGGTTAAAATATGACCCCATGGTAAAAATTCACATCCACAAGTAGGATCTAATTCAAACAAAATAAATGGACACCTCTGCCTGACCTTTAGGGGAAAGCATGCGTGATTTTATGATATTTGTAAGAATGAATAAGTCTCAGGGATACCTATTGTCAAACCAGTGATATTATAATTGCATGAAACTTTGTCAACCCCCTCCATTTCTCACAATTTCACGGGCTCATTTTAGTGACTTTATAATTTCACTGGACCCACGCAGTGATTTTGTAAGGCAGTAATAATTTGACAATTTCACTGTATGTGCAAGCTCGTTACATTGTGAGACGGTCAATGATAGGTCTGTTAAATGGGGATGAAGAAGAGTTGACCAATCAAAACACACGAAGTCCCCACTACGAACTTGACTCATAATTTACCTGGGGTTATTATGAAATCACTACAGCATTCCCGTAAAATTACAATAACACGAAATAAAGTCCGTGGTGGTTGACAAAGTTTCGTGCAATTATAATTTGAATAGTGAAATTATATTATCACTGGTTTGTCAATATCCCTGCGACAAATACCAAGTCAGCTTTTACACAGAACATAACAAAGCAGGTAAGCAAACTTACCTACCTGATTTTCTGTTTCACTGTAGTTAATTTGAACGTGTAAAAAAACTTTGGTTCGTGTGTTTGGTTACCGAACACTACTACTTTGTAAACTACAACTAACTAAGTAGGGTCTGTTCGTAGTTTTCGGTTTTAAACCTAGTTATTTTGAACACCTCTGGAGGTAACAAGATCAGTTAAGTTTATGTTTTATGTGTGAATGAAATGCTAGAATATTGCTCGAGCTTTTCATTGCAACAACAAATTGTTTAGGTTGTTTTTTAAGTACTATATTTGAGAAACTTGAGTGTAATTTCGATATAAAACAACCTATCCATTAACCTATAACCATTGAATTATGTATAAACTTAACACTTTGTGGGACTCTAAACGCTCCGAGACGTGATTACTTACTTACAATAAAACTTCTATTGTGTCTCATTCAGTGTCCTTCAATGGTTTAATATTATTTTTTTACCTCAATTACAGCGAAAGCAGTAGTGGTTACGTAGGTGCGGAAACATACCTGAAACAATAAAGATAATCGTCATTAAAATGTTGGCGGACTTAATCTATCATAATTATCATCATTTCAGCTGAATGTTGTCCACTGCTGGACATAGCCGTGAAGCATCAGTACTTCGACCGGTTCTGTGCTTCCCACAGCCTTCACAAGATTAGCGGTCCCCCTTGTTCCCGGTCTTTCAACTCCACGTCTTACGGAACTCGGTACCCACCCCAGAACCTTTCGGCTCCATCGGCCATCTGTTCTGCGACCAATGTGCCCTACCAACGTATACGAAATTTTTCCGATTTCGCTGATTTACGTGATATTATAGACGTGATTTTACAGTTAAGATACTGTATTTCTATGAGTTTTAATGCATCATATAACAGATAACATATCAGAGATGATATGTTACGGCTAATAGCCGAAGTGCGGCTACACCTAGTTTTAGCCGGCTATTAACTAGGTGCAGCTGGACTAGCGCTCGCCGGCCGCTGCCGCGGCATCGCTCGCTGCGCTCGCTCGGCTCGCGCGCGTTTGGTCGCAATTCTAACCTAACCTAACCTAATCGGTCGGTAAGCAGTATGGTGCAGTTCACAATTTATCGAAGTAGGATACATCTAAGTTTAACCGGCTGCACCTAGTTATAGCCGGCTAAAACTAGGTGTAGCCGCACTTCGGCTATTAGCCGTAACAGATATAACAGAGATAACAGAACAATTATGATCTAATTTATGAGCTACTCTTTTGTTTTTATTATTTGGTTTTGATTAATCGACCTCAAACCGGCGACTGTTTTTTGAATTTTGCCGCTGTAAGAGGTTTAGAATATCACATAATTACGAATCATCTTAACGTCTACACGGTAGGAATTAGTATGTTAGAACTAACTTTATCAGAATTAGTAGAAAAAAACAAGGAGGTTGATATACTGTGTTTTAGTGAAACATTTGTTAAACAGGGTACGGAATCTAACATCAAACTGAACAATTTTAAACTGGCGGCAGTTTTTTGTCGAGATAAATGTAGAGGAGGTACGTGTATAATGACCAATAAAGTACTGAACACCAAAACATTAAATATTCCATCAAACTTAGCAACTAAATTTTATTTTGAATGCTGCGGCGTAGAGATTATTGGTCTGAGCGTGATAGTTGTTAATATTTATAGAATACCTGATCAAAGGAAGGCGCAAATAGGTATCTTTCTTCATAAGCTTGACATTCTTTTAAATTACTTGACGGACCAATTCAAGAGAAAGAAAGTTATAATATGTGGCGATTGGAATATTGATATATTAAAACAAAACTCAGCGACAAAAGAGCTCTTAAGTATCCTTCATAATTATAATTTTGAAGCTCATATAACATCACCGACTCGGGCAAACTCTTGCATTGACCAAATCGCCAGTAACGTAAGAAACATTCATTCAGAAATTTATCACCTCGGCTTGTCAGATCATGAGACTGCACAAACGGTAACTATAAAGGCTAACAAACAAAAAACAATATCTTGTTGGTTTGAGATGAAACGTGACTACTGTGCAAACAACCTTGAAAAATTTTGCGAATGTATGTCATCTCTCTCATTTTCTGAAACATTTGATTCAGACACTCTTATAGAAGCCTTTAATATTTTTTATGAGACCTTTAAGCTATACTACGATCTGTGTTTTCCGGTGATAAAGGTTATCGTTAATAATAAACCACCGAAACAAAACTGGATGACAAAAGGCATAAAGAAGTCTAGCAAAACTAAACGTCAGTTATATCTAAAATTAAAAAATTCTAACATTAATAAAAAACAAAATGAGAAAAAGTACAGACGCTATAACCATATATTTAAGCGATGTGCACAAAAAGCACATAAACTTATTAATACAAGGCGTATACAAAATGGTAAGAATAAATGTAAAGCTACTTGGAATGCAATCTCCTCGACTATATCTAATAATAGTCTCTATAAAAATGACATTGACGAAATAAATCTTAATAATGTGACACATAATGATCCCTTAGACATTTGTAATATACTTAATGACTTCTTTATTAATTTAACATCTAATCAACCTATAAATTCCAATACTATTATACTAAATGAAAAAAACAAAAATTATACTACAATTTTTTTAAATCCAGTGGATGCACTAGAAGTGTATAAAATCATTATGTCTCTAAATAATAGCAAAACTAGTGGAGACGATGATGTCACCACACAAACGTTGAAAGCTTGTGCTATTTCGATATGTCATCCACTGGCGCATGTTATAAATTTATCATTCCAAGAAGGTGTTTTTCCTGAACAGCTTAAAATGTCTACCGTAAAACCACTTTTCAAAAAGGGAAATAAGTCAGACCCTAACAATTATCGGCCCATCACTATAGTTCCGATTTTATCGAAAATTTTTGAAAAGGCTATGCTTAGTCGGTTAAACAACTTTCTCTCTACACATGAGATATTATGCAAGGAGCAATTTGGTTTCCGCAAGGGAAGTTCAACTGCTCTAGCAATCTTTGATTTGATTAAAATTGTAACAGAAAGCATAAATAATGGCAATCCAGTGGTGTCCCTATTTCTAGATATGACTAAGGCTTTTGACTTTGTTAATCACTCAAAGCTTTTACACAAATTAGACTTTTATGGCATAAGGGGAAAGGCTTATGAATGGATAAATAGTTATCTACGTAACAGAAAACAGTGTACAGAAATATCCAAAGTTGTAAAAAAAGGCAGCAGAATATATTTCAAAGAAAAGTTTAAATCAATGGCAATAATAAATAAAAATGGTGTGCCTCAGGGAACCATTATTGGCCCTTTACTTTTCTTGCTTTATATAAACGATCTTCCGGAAGCCACTTTGCAGAAATGTATTCTTTTTGCAGATGATACTACAATCATAATAAAATGCCAGGATAAAAACGCCTACAAATCGGCTACCGAAAAGGCCCTATCAGATGTAGTAAGTTGGATGGAAAGTAATAACTTAAACATAAACATTAGTAAAACAAAATTAATTGAATTTAACTCTTATAATACTAAACCATTAACTCTAGATATTTTTTATAAAGACAAAAAAGTAGAACAAGCTGATGATCTTAAATTTTTGGGACTTAATGTAGATAAACATCTAAATTGGAAAAGCCATATAGAGTCAATTTGTCAGAAACTCGATAGGTTTGTGTTTGCCTTAAAAAAATTAAGACAAAATGTTTCTGTAGAAGCTGCCCTATCGGCTTACCATGGTTATGTGTCATCTGTAATGAGCTATGGATTAATAATGTGGGGAAACTCGATCGACATCGAAAGAGTTTTTAAAATTCAAAAACGATGCATCCGGGTCATCAACAAGGCTTGGTTCCTAGACAGTTGTAAACCTTTATTCCAAAGATGTAAAATTCTTCCAATCCCTTGTATGTACATAAAAGATATCTGCATCTTTACAAAAAAACACATGCACTACTTTAAACAACGTAGTGAAATCCTAACTAGACAAAAAAGAGCTAAGTTTCGCAACCTACTGTACCAACCACCCTGTCATAAAGATATGTATAAGAAAAATGTGTATAATATGTGTGTTTTAGTTTATAATAAGTTACCAAATGACTTAAAATTATTACAGGGTTATGTGTTTAAGACAAAATTGACAGAATGGCTTCTAAAGTGTTGTTTTTATAGCATTAAGGATTATATGGAACATACAAATTTAAGTTAGTGTAATATAATGATTATAAACAATATAAATTTTAAAAATTCAATAGAAATATAAATTGTAATGTAAACTTAGTTAAAATTTGCACGCTTGCTTGCAGGCAGAATACAATTACGCTTAGGTTATAATATCTCACCTTCACCAACAATGTATTTCTCGCAAATAAACATTTGATTTGATTTGATTTGATTTTGAAAAAAATACAATCTAAAGTCCTCCATACAATATATGAATCACTTTTACCACTTCCCTATTAAAAACATTGTAAAAATATATTTAACTTAGTAAAATTTTAGAGAAAATGGGCAATGAATTGGTTTAGATTTCGGCTCCCCAGAAATCTCGTTCATAAAATTAAAACAACTTCAGTTCAAAATCAATCCATTCACGAAAAAAACTGCAAAGAATGAAAAATAATTGCAAATCTCGCATTGTAATTCTCGACAAAATTTAATTGATTAATTAATTAAGGAGTTCATTCATTAGATAATAACTGAAACGATCTTTAATTTTGTGCACTGAAAGTTATAGAACAGTATTTGAACAGTAAAAGCATGTCTGTAAAATCAAGTAAATCGGCAAAATCAACAAAATTTTGCATACCGCTACTTAAGTTTGGCAATTGTTCGGGGTATGTCGACTACTAGTCTATACTAAACTTAATATTAGTGATATATATAATTTTGTATGTAGGAGGTAATGTTCGGATCTACTGATCCGATTCCGAAAATTCCTTCTCAAATGAGCAGCTACAGTATTGCCGAGTGTCATAGGATACTCGTAAATTTTTGTTTAACAAGGAATTTCACGAGCGCGTATTCGCAGTCAGAAGCTTGTCTCCGATATAATAAGATGACACCTTTGAACGGTCGACAGTGGATACGATAAATATAACCAAATCCACATCTGAAATCTTGTCAATCTCACAAAAGAGTTATTAATACCGACCCTAGTTTCATATGACATCACAATCCACTGGCTACACTGTGACAGTCCTCTTCAATATTTCACTAAACGCATTACAGTTGGATGAATACCAAAAGTTGACGCATCACGATTTCACGAATATAATGACATCTACACATGCGTCACCACGCCTATACAATCATAGTATAACGTTATTACTTTTATATTAGTTCGTGCAAAGGATTTATTTGTTTTTTTAAATCGCGGAGGGTCATTCGGGCGTTTTTATAATGTCTTAGTTTGACGTTCATACAGACGTAATAAAATCGCGGTGGGATTTTTATTGCTCTAGATTTTCAACTCTCTGTGCTCATACTAGTAAGGTTAGTAGCGTTACTTACCTGCCCAGGGATCGCCCCGGAACCCAATGTCCACTTTCGCATGGACGTAAAAATATCGTAGAGGAGTTTTATCGCGCACACGGATTTTCAGCACTCTGCTAAGCGCCGAGACTTAAAAGTCGAACAGCGTGTTTTTCGATGCTTTGGGATGCACTTTGTTAGTTTCTCAACGCTCGGCTCAACACCGAGAGTTCAAAATCCAGAACGAAATAAAATCGTGGGCTAATACGTTAATAATTGGTTGCACTTTAGGAGACTCTTTTATATGAAGGAACGACTTATTCAACCTTTGTGATACTAATTTGTTCATATTACCAGACAGAATATATTGCTGATCGCCCTCTATACACAGCCGCTTTTTACAGCACCCACGGGGAAAAGAGGTATTCTTTTTTGGCAAAAACATCACGATATCTTTGTCTTTACTAATACATTTATTATCCTCAAGTCCCTGAAGAATTTAGTAGATGTTTTGAACACGCAGGTAGCTATACGCTAACCGAGGGTGGTCATTGTCTTTAATCATTTTATTACGAAAATATAAATATTTAGCCAAAAATTCAAAGAAGGCTGTGAATAAAAGTCCTTCAGCTCTAACTGGATATAAGATGTGCCTACGGCCTACCTCTCTCACGTCTATGAGTTTTTCAACTTTTGCATGACGCTTCATAATTGGGAAGTGCACGTGGCAATATAGGTTGAAAATAAAATAAAACATAATAAAGTGTAGGTTGTAAGTAGGTACATAAGTCGGTTAGCATGCAAACAAAGAGATTTCCAGGCCCAAGAAGATCCCTAGCGCCTAAGAACCTGCCTTTTCAACCAATGTGTCCCAATGACCTACGGTGCCGAAATATGGACGCTCACAAAGGAGACTGTTCATCGCATACGAATAGCACTAAGGGCCATGGAGCGAGCCATGCTTGGCATAACCCTACTAGATCGAGTGCGTACCATCAAAATCCGTACCATCAAATCGGTCGAAAGTCTTCGACGTTGGGGCCAGGGCGATGCGACTCAAGTGGGGTTGGGCAGGATATCTAGTTAGACGAAGGAGATGGCCGATGGAGTAAAGCAGTGACAAAATTGTGGCCAAGGGTGGTCCAAAGAAACCAGAGCCATCCAAAAGCGAGCTGGGTTGATGATATCTTCGGAAAGTACAGAAAAAAGGGAGGCCTAATACCTGGCCGTGGGTGATTCCGGGC
Source organism: Antitype chi (assembly GCA_947359405.1). Lineage (NCBI taxonomy): Eukaryota > Metazoa > Arthropoda > Insecta > Lepidoptera > Noctuidae > Antitype > Antitype chi. The sequence goes on from OX375823.1 coordinate 3,195,657, forward strand.
TGAAATGATGATGATGACGACATAAGTTGTTGCTAGTTGCTAGGAACTCCTAATTATTTGTAGTAGTTGCCAATGATAACTTGAGGTCAACCTATGAGATTGTCGGCTGCTTAACCGGACTTGCCTGTGGCTACCTTAATAAATTAAGGCTTCCAGTCAGGGCTTAAAAACTTAAAACAAAAAACATGTATAGCACAGACACCAGCACTTCAAGCTACCCAAAACTGTCAAATATCTATCAAAAAAAATTGACAGAATGGGGTAGCTAAATGTGCTAGCGTCTGTACCTTAATATCTCACATTATACCGGTTATTGCAATAGCAGTAAACATTCCAGGCTATATCAGAAGTACGCACGGCGAATTATCATGCTCGTTAAATTGTTCAAATTGTTATGCTCGTGAACGGGTGCTGCTCGTGGTGACTGGTCGTCTTGCTGACCACGGTTTTGTTATTGTTAATTGTATTTTAAGTTTTTATTAATTTTAGTCCAGAGGTCCTAGTTTAACTTTTGTTACTTTAAGTTATAGCTATATTTGCATAATGCAGAATTGCATATGTAAGCGGGCGTGCCCGTTATGCCTCGAGGCTTTTATTTAGATTGGAAGTTCTGTTTACGTTTTATTTTAATTTTTTATTATTTTTAGTTTTCAATTTTTGATGGTATATTGGCGTGTGCTAGCTGACATAATTATGGCAAATTTAATGTTTTTTTTTTTGTGTTTCGTAATTTAAATTACCTATTATTGTATAGAATCAAGTGCTTCTAACTTAACAGACAGCTGTGCTGCTGGGGAGTTTGTTCCGCTACTTCTTCTTCCCAACTGAAGCACTAGGAAGTGGTGAAGGGCGGGCGTTTTGGGGGACTATCTTATGTAATTTTATTTTGACGTTCAAAAAGAGCTGACTCTCAGCAATTACTTACTTTTGATTTTGATTTTGATCTAGCAATACATTTCCAGTATAAGCTGGCTACTCACTGAACAAAATGCTTATACAATGCGAGGTCACCTGTAACTGGAAATATATAGCTTGATATGTCGTCGTGTTTACCTAGTCGTGAGGCACTTAGTCGTAATCCACAAAGGTAGAATTGCTCACAGAGTGCGCTCAAAGGGAACAGCTGATGGCTGTAGGTACAGACGGTCGGTAACTAAGGTCTACGTCTCCGCCTAGTTCAAGTGTTCTCAATGTTATACAGGCTGACTTTCAATTTAGTGGCAATCTTTGCCCAAGACTGATGAATATTACAAGCACATTTGAATTCATTGGCAAACTTTCGAGGGTGTGAAATTACATTAATTTAAACAGAGTTTTTCTATGGGACCAACTCAAAAATAGGTAAGTAATAGTAGTATAGTATTTATTCATATCAACCATTACAGCTATTTAACGTTACATGCATAAGCATAAGCATAGCACTAGAAGTTGTTGTGACTTGCACCCTTGCCAAGTTATCAGGGTAACTTGTATTAAAGGCACGTCCCAACCCTTGGTTCATATATTAATACGGGCTGGTGTCCGCAACTCAACGTCAAAGCATGTATTGTGCGTACGGAAAAATATCGAAACACGGTTTTCTTATTCTACATAAATCTGTATACATACAAATAAATAAAATTATAGTGTCTGTTTTTTTAAATGACAAAGTAACAGCTTTTTACCAAATGCATAATAAATTATATACGGTACTTAACAGTCGTTGCAATTATTTAGTACTTTCGCACTCTAATCCCCTTATTCATAAACTTTGCTTAAAGTTAAGTAATGATTAGCGTCTGTTTAACCATACATTTTTGACGTTTAAACATAATTTAACTTTAATCATCGTTTATGAATATAAAACCCTTTAGCATTGGTAACAAATATGCTTGTAACATAATTATTGGTATTGGCCCCTCAAGTCTTCAGAAAACATTTAATCTGGATAACCTTTTCCCAACTATGTTCCGCTCGGCTTCCAGTCTCCCCAAAAACAGCTTAAGGGCCATAGTATCCTCATCTCCCGTTTGTATGCTAAAGCACGACTGCCGCCCGCGCCCGCGCAGGGCCCCTCTGAGCCTTTATCTCAAAATGGGGATATTCCTTTGATTAATTTGCAATTGTGCTTCGGCGATTCTGTGGTACCTCTATCTATTTTTCAGTGTATTTTTTTTTTCCAAATAACGAAGCCTTTTAGTAGGAGTATGGAATAGAAGCCAAAATATTGCGTGTTGGAAAATATTTTTTACAGCAAACGTATTAACCATACAAAAAAAGTACTTCGGGCAAAATGATCTATATGAATCTATAGCAAAATCATATATTTTTCAAATCTTCAAGACAAGCCGTTAATGAGCAGTAGGGTTCACAAAGTGACCGTGTTACGCTACCGAATGGGACGTAGGCCCTTAATACCAGTTTTTTACATGGAGCTACTACCTATCTGACCTCCTGAACCCAGTTGCTGGGTAAACCGACAACACTTCGTAAGGCTGGTTGTCACTTTTGAGTTTCTACCCGTAACGAAAACCGTATTTATGCAAAATTTTCCATAAGTAACAATATCAAGTATCTACGCTTAACGATCAGTTATTTCTACCTCTAGTATATCAAACGGGCAGTAAAGCTGTAATAAAATGCCGTGGCTATCAAATGGTTTCATAAAACGAAAGTCCACTGAAGGCCCGCGCAGACAGGCGCGACGCGACAGCATAACACGACAGCGTGGTGCGCGTCTACTGGATCATAAATATGCCTGTATTCTCCGAAGGGTTTACCACAGATGTAACCCACCTGTGCTGTGCTGTTTGTGTGTGTGTGTGTGTACCTCTATAGTACACCCCGCATTTCACCAGTTCCATGTAATAGGGTCGAGCCTACTACCAGACTCCAGGCTACTTTTGAGAAATTTTAACTGGAAAAAATCAATAACCCTTTGCCCGACCCAGGCATCGAACCCAGGGCCTCGTGATCAGTTACTAGTGGTGCTCAGTTGTAGGAAAACTATAATAAACTTTTATAAATTTAGTTATACAGGGTGATTGGAAGATGGGTGCAAAGCTTTAAGGTGAAGATAGTACAGACAATTTAGAACCATTTAAGCCATGGTTGTCTCAGACGAAGTCTTACCAAATATTTTTAACCAAATTTTTAAGTTTTTTTTTCGGAAATTCTCAAAATTTAATGTAAACTGCATAATTATGGCCAAATTGAATGATAAATGAATTCATTTTTTATTTATTTAATTAAAGTAATGTGTAAGCAATCAAGCAAAACATGTTTTAGGCTTCTGTGTCATTAGACATTTTTTTTACAGACATTTAAAGCTCAGAAAAAATAAAAAATTTGTACAATACGTCTTTTAAACCTTATTAAAAAAAAAAAATTGGTAAGACTTCGTCTAAGACAACCATGGCTTAAATGGTTCTAAATTGTCTATACTATCTTCACCTTAAAGCTTTGCACCCATCTTCCAATCACCCTGTATAACATCTTGTAACAAATAAACAGATATTAGTATAGGCCGCAATCTGCCCATATATTTTATCTTGGTCCATTCAGTGAAAATCTGGAAAAAAAATGGCCAACCATTGTTGGTGGGCAGCCAAAAAACCGATGCATGATTTCGAATGAAATTTAATTTGGTAAATGAACTGTTAGTTTTCTATAAATTAAATCAAATTTTATTCGACAACATTTATTGGTTTCTAACTAAACTTCAACTATATCTGACGACCCTGGTTACATATCTCTTTTGGTGACCGTACCTACATTATTAAAAAAATAAAAAATTGTTTCATCTTTTGGCCGGAGTAATAGTAGCGCAGTGGTACCGGCCCCAACTTGTGTTATGTGTGACTTAATATTGGTCTTGCGGTCGTAACCACTAGAACAACAAGGTAGTCCATATTTCTATGAAAAGTACATGGAAAATTTCTTTACCAGAATCGCGTCACGCCGTCGTCGCGTCGCGCGCCACTGCGGGAGCCTTCGAACGACTATTGAAGGCGTTCCAATCATTCTTATGGAATCGTATTGCTATAAGATAGAATTGCGTTTTGAATTGCATCTGAAATTAATTTATACCTACTGTTGGTCTTTTGTTGGTTGGTAATTGATTTTTAATATTAAATATTATGGTGCGAGGTGTATCGATTTTCCATAAGTGACTCACTAAGCGCTTTTTCTTGCTGGAATGAATAGCATAAACAGCCTATAACGTTCCCAGTGCTGGGACACAGGCCCCTTCTCGGTGAGAGGGAGTGGGCCGTTATCCACTACGCGGGCTCAGTGCGGGTTGGTAGACATCTACCTACCCGCACTCACATGTCTTCGAATGTCACATGTCACATGTCTTCGAATTTTTGGTTCTAAGACATGCCGGTTCCCTCACGATGTTTTCCTTCGCCGTTTTGAGAGCAGTGGTGATGAAATACCGTAAACCGGGGTTACTTAGATTCGCGGGATGACTTTGATCAAAACTTCCATTTCATATAAAATCGCTAATTGCGTAAAACGAAACGTAACGTGGTAGTTTTTTTTTCTAGGTTAGCAACACTGAAGAACTGTCAAATCCTTTTCTGAGGACACGCTGGGAATTCACTAACAATTATAATAAAAAATGTTTAATTATTTTTCCTGTTGGCAGCACGCAATAAAATAGGGTATCAATAAAATAGGGTGTTTGATCAGTCAGTTTATTTTTTTTTCTCAAAATAAAGCAATATTTTTTCACAGGAATCGAGAGTTATAAAAAAAACTGACTATAGGTAATTTTTTGTATTTTCATAAAACCACAAATTTAAGAAATATGAACCTTCAAAGTTCAATATTGATTAAAGTAACCCCGGTTTACCGGTAATTTATACAATGGAAAGCGACTGTCTTGTTTTGAACTTAGGACTCGTAAATCGCGGCCTTAGTCACTGAGCCACCACTGATTTCTAGAGCGTAATAATGCAAGTAGCGAAATAAGACGCACCGATACGCAACGCAGCCAAACGCAAAACGGGGTTTCCTAGACAACTGTTCAACAACATTCATTGCGTTATTTACGTTGTTGAGCAGACATATTTTTCGAACATATGAAGCAATGGATTAGCAATATCCTTCAAAATGATTCAGATACTTATTGCAATTACTTTTCAATAAAAATCACCCCCAGTAGATAATCAGGACGTCTACCATTCAGCAAATAAAAAGTTAAACGAATAATTCCTCTAATCCACCAAAAAAGAGATTATAAATCACATCACAGTCAACCCTCAAATCGCTAAAGACTTGAAATGGGAATGTAATAGGATTCCGAACAGACTTGTTAACCCGCCCGATGCAAATTGGACTTATTTGGAGAAACCTCACCTAGGGGTCGGTTCACGAAATGAACCGAAAAATAGGAAGTTTTGGAGATTGCGGTGATTTCTGAGTTTAATAATGATTTGAGGTAGTTTTCAGGTAAGTATTACTGCCGAGCTTGAGGTCCAGGGTTCGATTCAGGTCTGGAAAAGTGTTATTGCGTTTTTCTTTCAGGAATTTTTCAGTTACAGCCGAGAGTCTGGATGTGTATGCGGTTGACGGAAATGCGTACTGTCAAAGTTTCTACATGGGTGGCCTAGGGGCTAGTTTTACAAAGCGGGCCTATAGTGCACTCCGCGTCCAATATAATAACATTTTCTGGACTCTGGTGCGGCTTCCGCGGTACTGTAGGGCTTCAGGCATGTTAACAGATGATTTCTATGCAATTATGCATAGGAAAACCATATCTGTGGTGCACAGTTTGAAGGGTAGCCGTAACGGCATCCTGAAAATGATAGCGGACAGAATGGACTCGGCGGTCTTGCGTCGCTTCTCTAACCTGCATGTGACATGTGCAGGCTAGTGAAGAAATATACTGTTTCCAATTTTATTCCCAGTGTTATTATAATAGGGTATTTTACTCTATACGAGAAAAAAACGAAAAATATATTATTGAGATAGTTTTGGCAAAATGCAGTCGGAAAATGTTAGTTTTAGTTCATGAAACAACAAAATACAATTTAAAGATTTCAGTTTTTTTAATCTGTGTTTGAACACCATGAAATAGTAGTCGCCATAATAAAATTATTATTTCGTCATACGGCATGTCAACTGAGCAACTTTGTACTTTTATTATTTTCGTAACCAAAGTAATTTTTATTTAAATAATATTTTGCATTCAGGAACAGCAAACCAACGCTAAGTAGAAAAATTACTCATTTTTTTTTTATTATAAATAATTGTCATACAAAATATCAGCGATTTGTTTTTAGCAAACTGACGTCATAGCCACAGAGCAATATAGCGTCTACTGCGTCCAGCGTTTTTGACAAATTACGCGCGAAATTTGAAAATGTAAAATTTAAATGCATTTTTATGGCACTAATCGATTAAATAAAAATGTTGTGTTTTTTTAGTGGTTTATTAGCACTCTAGAATCTAATTAAGACACTTTTCAAAAATGAGTGTACCCTATTGTACTAACATAGTTTATAAGATGTAGGTTACTAACTTATTCTATGAACTGTAGTTGTTCGAGAATAAACAATTTTTTATTTTTTTATTAATAGACACGCCCCCTATTACATAGGATTTAAACATAACTGGCGAAATGTGAGTGTAGGTACTATAGATACACTGCACATCCTTTCGGGGAAACAAAGCGAGATGTTATGTTATATGTTCAGGTAAATAAAAGGGTGTAAGACAGAGTCTAATGCCCAATTACTAACTCTAGGTGATACTTACCTAAATTAATGCCTAAATAAAAGCGCGTTGTTGGATTTTCCACGCTCGGCTCTGCACCGTTTGTTGAAAATCCGGCAGTGCTTTACAACGAATATTACCTTATAGCAGGTAATGGTGAGTTATGTTTTTGTACCTACCTATAAGGACGTCAAAGAGCGTTCATAAAGTTCAGTGCAGTGGCGAGACCAGAAGGCCAATTCTCGTAATTAAAAACGTTCAAAATCTAGTCGCAGTCTCATCACGGCGACAATCAAATGTCAAAAACTTGTCAAAAATGTATGGAAACTCGAGGTATTTTTGACAGATTGAGACTGAGATCAGACTGTGAACGTTCTTAAAATTACGAGAATTGCCCCTCAGAAGTCTCATCTCGGCGACATTCAAATGTCAAACACTTGTCTAAATGTATGGAAACTCGAAGTATTTTGACGGATTGAGACTGAGATCAGACTGTGAACGTTCTTAAAATTACTAGAATTGCCCGTCTGGACTTTTTAGTTTTGGGTAGTAATATGACAGGCCTATGTACTAAGTACGAGTATATACCTACTTAAATTATTTCACCATAATTATGACATATTATCACCCTCTTCCCCTCATTTCAATTTACAGATACATACACACATAAACTCACGCCATGTCTCCACAAAGGTAGGCAGAAATTACAGACTGTTACTTGCTACGATCCTTACATACGTTTGCCTCGTTTACGATCATACATCCGGTCATACGCCGGTTGCAAGTACTACCTTTCCGAAGAACACCACCAATAATAAATAAGGTCACTTCCTACTTAAGGTCCTTCTAAGAGGCGTCCCCTCCCGCCGTTTCCACACACATCAGAAGGCCAATTCTCGTAATTAAAAACGTTGAAAATCTAGTCGCAGTGTCATCTCGGCGACAACGAAATGTCAAAAACTTGTCAAAAATATATGGAAACTCGAGGTATTTTTGACAGATTGAGACCGAGATCAGACTGTGAACGTTCTTAAAATTACGAGAATTGCCCCTCAGAAGTCTCATCTCGGCGACATTCAAATGTCAAACACTTGTCTAAATGTATGGAAACTCGAAGTATTTTGACAGATTGAGACTGAGATCAGACTGTGAACGTTCTTAAAATTACGAGAATTGCCCCTCAGAAGTCTCATCTCGGCGACATTCAAATGTCAAACACTTGTCTAAATGTATGGAAACTCGAAGTATTTTGACAGATTGAGACTGAGATCAGACTGTGAACCACAGAACATATACACCTCAAGCGGCTGTGAACGTTCTTAATATTACTAGAATTGCCCGTCTGGACTTTTTAGTTTTGGGTAGTAATATGACAGGCCTATGTACTAAGTACGAGTATTTTTATTTTATTTTATTTTATTTGGGAAAACAAACAATTGTACATTGTATATTTAGTATATACCTACTTAAATTATTTCACCATAATTATGACATATTATCACCCTCTTCCCCTCATTTCAATTTACAGATACATACACACATAAACTCACGCCATGTCTCCACAAAGGTAGGCAGAAATTACAGACTGTTACTTGCTACGATCCTTACATACGTTTGCCTCGTTTACGATCATACATCCGGTCATACGCCGGTTGCAAGTACTACCTTTCCGAAGAACACCACCAATAATAAATAAGGTCACTTCCTACTTAAGGTCCTTCTAAGAGGCGTCCCCTCCCGCCGTTTCCACACACATCAGAAGGTCAATTCTCGTAATTAAAAACGTTGAAAATCTAGTCGCAGTGTCATCTCGGCGACAACGAAATGTCAAAAACTTGTCAAAAATATATGGAAAGTTGAGGTATTTTTGACAGATTGAGACCGAGATCAGACTGTGAACGTTCTTAAAATTACGAGAATTGCCCCTCTGATCTGCCTTTAAATACCTTTTGTAAGTCGCCTTTCATTTCAATTTATGTACACTTTTCCCATACATCTCTTAGCTTTCACCTTTTCTTTGTCTGCCTTTAGCTTTATTAAAGTACCTAGCAATAATATCTACTACCGTTCAGACACAAAACGACCCGTTGTAACAACACGCCCGTCATGTTCCAACATGTCTGGAAAGTCAAACATCCCACAATACACGTCGACATGCTTCATGTTGACATGAACTGGTTGTACAAACAGTCTACGTATTGAAACGATATTTCTTTTATAGAAATCATATTTTTCTGAAAACTTGACTTGTTCTTGTTTTCTTCCGAAGCAGAATTTTCTTTATTAACTGTTTGTTAAGAAGGGTTATGTTGCCGCCTGTTGTGCGTTGCGCACTGCGGCTCCGCGTGGTGGATTATGGCCCATTCTGCAGTGGGAACATTATAGGCTAGTGATGATATGATAGATAGTAGGTACATACATATTCTAAATGTCGCTTAAGCCTTCTTACTTAACACAGTGCGATTTAGGTGCTTAATTGCCAGTAGCATGGAATAAGTTAGTAAAAAAAAGAATAAAAGTTGCACCATCTGAACAGTGTTTAGATGTAGTGTACACGATGGGGGCGTCCATTAATTACGTGGGGCGTTCAGGGGGGAGGGGGTCGAGTCGAATCTCACTCAATCTCACGTGGGGGAGAGGAGGGGTCTCAGAAAATATAACGTAATTTTTATTTTTTTCCGCAAAGAAACTATGTAACATTACGAGAAAACCGGGTAAAATTATGTAAAACATGTTTTACCGCCAATATGGCTAAATCCTAGAAAATAATATTTATCGCGAATAAGCGAACGCCATAAGTAGCAAAGTAGCTCCTCAATGATTAAACCGCCACCGGCCAGCCAATTGCAACGCATAAATCCAATGCAAATACGCACAGATTAATGTTTTTACACTAAAATCACGTATTTGAAATATCTCATGTGAGATTATGTTGAGCCAATTCTCATGACATCTCACCAAAGCAGGGATGGGGGTAAAAAAATCGCCAAAATTGCCTCACGTAATTAATGGACGCCCTCTAAGTCAGTTCTTGCATCAATGTTCTTTTCCAAGAAAGTAGCATCATGTAATTCAATCTGTCTATACTCCATTTGAAATAAGATTAGACATTTAAAACAAACCTTTTTTACAGTCAGTTCAACCGATTCTGACTTTTATACCGTAGGCATAAGGATGGCATTAAAAGCAAAATAGTAGTTACAATACCAGCTGTTTAATGCAGCTGCCATTTGTTCTGCCACTAGCGCAATAGAAGTCAAAATCGGTTGATCGGACTGTAAAAAGGGTTTACTTAAATGTCTAATCTTATTTCAAATAGAGTAGTCTTTTATAACTATATAAGGATAGTGTTTCAATCTCTCATTTTTGAACAAAAAATAAGATACCATAGGAACATCCAGTGATTACCTACCTATTTACCTAGGCTTTACAAGGCTGAATCACTACACTTGCTCCGTTGACATTCAAGGGTCACTTGACTCCTCAAGGGTTGACCCCAAAGCCTCTCCACACTATTGAGCACACCCACTTGCCGTAAAAGGGTAGGTAAGCAGCATCGGACTAACCTATTACATTTCGATTACAAGTAAGTGTTTGAGTTGGTTGTTGAAAAGTCAACGATTTTGGTCATTTGTTTTGACTACCATATTTTGGTTTAAAAAAATCGTGTTCTTGACACGAACTTACAAAGAATTAAAAAAAAATATCTATACTAATAATATGAAGAGGAAAGATTTGATTGTTTGTTTGCATTGAATAGACTCCGAAACTACTGAACCGATTTGAAAAATTCTTTCACTGTTGGGAAGCTACACTATCCCCGGGTATATGTTATCCCCGTATTCCCACGGGAACTACGTGGGTAAAACCGCGGAGCGCTGCTAGTAGTAAATATTTTTGGGTATTTGTTGAGCCACTGCATAACAGTGGCTCGTGGCTAAGTAATCAGCCGCACTGGTCTATCGATCAGATTAAGCTATGCTAGGAGCGGTCGGTCCTTGGATGGGGCACCACCTTAACAAACCGAGACACCTCCGTGCCTCGGTAAGCACATTAAACCCTTGGTGCCGGTCGTTGCCTTTGACAGACGTTGGAGAAACCCGAAAGTCTGACCACCAGTCATTTCCAAGGACTATCGTATTACCCAGTAACTAACTGGGTTGTACAAGTCAGATAGGCAGTCGCTTCATGTAAAATACTGGTATTCAGCTGCATCCGGTTAGACTGGAAGCCGACCCTAACTAGTTGGGAAAAGGATATGATACATAGTTAGGTAGATGATTTATCTTAATTTATAATTACCCATTAATGTAAGGATTTGGTAGGAAAACACAGTTAAAAACTAAACTAAGATATTTTCTCTAAAACTAAAATTGGGCGTTTATAGATGATTTTAAACGCATCTGAAGTTAAACGAACATACCACATAAAGCACTTGAAGAAGCAGTTTCATTTCATGAAGTTTTCTTTTCTTTTTCTTGGCACACATTTGTTGGAAATCGAACCCTACACAACACACGGTATTGTGAACAATTTACTAAGAAAAACCGTCCTATAAAATCTACTTAACTTAACTATTTCACTATCACCTTTCGTTGACATAGGGAAATAAGCTAAGCTCATCACATTATTCGCCATAAGCCTGCCTTCAATTTCTATACGGAACCCAGGGCGCAGGGGTTAAGCCAAAAAGGGTTCAGTGTAGATCTTATATAATGTACGCTATGTTTTAAATAATGCAAATTCAGAGACTAGGGGTCCTAGTTCCTTATTACTGCGCGGTATAAGGCTCTGTGCTCACTGGGCGATTAAGTGAATGGGCAAGTCAAAATTGTACGTCGAAAAATTGGGAATTGTTTGCGTCATTTTTTCCCAGCTTAAATATTAGAGAGTGGTGGGGAATACCCTGTTTACGAGGGTATCTTCATATTGGCTAAAAGCCCTTGATAAAAAAAATATAAGACCTGAGTAACAACTTATATTGCTTTTATCTCTTGTGGCAATACCTGAGTTGGAAGTCGCGTCAAGAGATGGTGCAGCAGGGTTTTACTACACACTAAAGGTTGTCAGGTGGCACGCCAGGACAAAGAATTTTCTTAAGCGTAAATCATTTGAATTTAATTTTATTACTGTTAGCATTCACATTTCGTTGATCTCGTCACAAGGAGACTTGAGCATACCGCGGTATGCCGCGGAAAACTTCAGCACACAATTGTTAATGCTTTGCTATACCGCGTCTTGCGATACGAGTGAAATGCAAGATGATTGAACGCATTACTGAGTGCCTGCTGTCGATTATTTTCATTTTGTGCTCGTGATTATAGATCTCGATATTTTCTTTATTACTCGAGTTAATTATTTTTTTGTATACACGTGTTTCTGTGACAATTAAACATAATTTTCTTTCTTTCTTTCATTGATTGCTTGCTTGCGGTCATGGCACCTTAACATACAATGACATATTATTAGTCTGTGGTCAGCATTACTCGTCCAGTGTACACGCGGCCTACGAGGTGTATTATTTAAAGAGCTCGACCTTTACGCACGGTTATTTTTGTATAACAGCAGCATGCGAACAGATTTATGTGGTAGATTGTGTGTGGAAGTAAGGAGGGTCCGTGTTTGGGTGCGGTACCTAATTTGAAGATTATTTTATGGAAAAAAAGACATAGTTCAATGTTCAATCAACTTGATAAGTAAAAGTCTAATTGGAAGGTGCAAAAAAGACGCCAAATCTCGATTTGGTTGTATCTTATAATTCAAAAGTAAAAGTGAAGCATTCGGAAGTTTGATACTGACACAAAAATGAGAGAGCGAAAGTGATCATCTTTGCTTACATCTGTACACCTCCGTGCCTCGGAAAGCACGTTAAGCCGTTGTGGTCCCGGCTGTCTTTCGTGGATCTTTGGCAGTCGTTACGGGTCATCATAAGCTCGAAAGTCTGACAACCAGGTTCACCCAGGGTATCGTATAACCCAGCAACTGGGTTGTGAAGGTCTGACAGGCAGTCGCGTCATGTAAAATACTGGTATTCAGCTGCAATCGGTTAAACTGGTAACAGCCATCTGTTATGAAATGAACGAGTTTGCCATCGTGGCTTATCGAGTCGCCAACACGCGCTGAATGCAGCCTTTTATGTAGCTGCAAGACCAGTCATCATAATTTCAGCCCAAGAACGTCCACTGCTGGACATAGGCCCCTGCATAATAAGACGCCAATGGTAGAGTTACTGCTTCGTTAAAATATTAACTAGCCTCCCTTTGACATCGCTTCTATAGCGCTTTTTATACTCAGATCATTTACGCAGCGGCTGTGCCTGAGCCCTGAGCCTAGCACAAATAAATGTTATTTCCCCTAATCACCGCCGCCGCTTCAAGCGGTTTGTGCTTCTCCCATCGAGCGGATTCTTATGTCCTTCACCAGGTCATCGGTTCACCATGCGAGAGGCCTTCCGACGCTACGACTTCATAAACTTTCGGTCCAATCAGCCATCTGTTCTGCCCGTAATGTGCCCAGCCCACTGCCACTTAAGTTTGGAATTATTCGAGCTGGGTCAGTTACCTTGGTTCCTCTGACGATTTCTTCATTTCTGATTCTATCGCGTAGGGAAACTTAAAGAATAGCCCTGACCAATGAATTTGCCCATTGTGAGCGAACACATTTCAGTGCTATAGGGCATCAAGACAGATGCTAAATATTTGCCAAAGCCATTTCACTTTCCTCTCTCAACATCAACAATATTACTAAATACTATCGAGCTATAACATTCTCCAATTAAATACCAATCCACAATTAACGTAAATTGTAGTTAAAGGACCCAAATAATTTGAATTACTTGAACCAGTTAACCACAAATTGGTGGAGTAATTACTATCAAAGGAATGTTTGTGCCGAACCACAGACAATCACGTAAACCCTTTATTGGTAGGCAGATATCATGGTTTACTGAATCGAGTTGAGATGATGTCATATCATCTCATATATTTCAACAAGAGCATAAAAGTCAAGAATTTTTCCTATGAAGTGCCTATGGGCAAACCTTAAAGGAAGACTTTATAAATACTTCATACAACGCTTAATATTAAACCACCAACAAATTCTAAGAATCTGTAGAAAAGTAAAACACCAGTTCTAAACTAATTCGGATTGGTGTTAACTCATCTTAATTACAAACAAAAGCAGATACAATTTAGGCAGTATTCAAAGTTGATCAAAGTTACAAACGTCTCAGACCGCTAAGACTATGTCTACACTTAACAAAGTAATATCAAAGAAGAAACCTGTAATACAATATTTCAATACGTAAATAATATTCGGTAGTCAGTTCAAAGATATATCGAAACAATTGTTACAAGAATTTCTTTTATGTTCGCGACTCGTTGCCCTAAAGGTACAAAAAGTTTCATTTCTTTAATAAATATCTTGTTCATTTACTTACCTATTGTTCTTTATGTTACCCATCTTACTTTATATTGAAAAAAAAAAAGAAACTGTAACCACGGTACTACATATAAAATTATAATTCTGTCTGTCTGTTTTTGTTACCTTTTTACGCCTTAAGATTGCGGCGGTAAGTCCCATCAATGAGAAGTGAATTGAGAGGCGCCCCAGCGTCCTCACCTTCGGCCTGACGCAGGTCCTCACCGGACACGTTTGTTTCGGAAGGTTCCAGTTTCGGATAAGGCGAGAGAAAACGCCCGGATGTTTCCACTGCGTAGATCGCCCTGAGGACACGGTGGAGCATACGGTGGAGGTCTGCCCGGCTTGGGTGGAGCACCGTCGTGTCCTCGTGGAGGTGAGCGGCGGCGGTGATCTCTCGCGTCCGGCCCTGGTTCAGGCCATGGTACGAAGTGAGAGGGCATGGGTAGCCGTCACCTCCTTCTGCGAAGCAGTATTTCTCGCGAAGTGGTAGGCGGCGCACGTGAGGGAGAGGCAGTATACGGCCCACGGCCCTAGTCGCGGTAGGAGACGCCCTGGGCTTCGGGAATCCCAGGCTGATTCCCGGTAGCTCGCTGTCCGGTAAGGACCAAGCCCGTGTCGATGGCGCGTTTTGTTCCACGCGCGCCTCAAAGAGTTGTTAGCACCAACTGGTGGGGTCCGCAAGGGCCGATGCCTGCCAGAGGTCCGGGTTGTTCGAAAGAGATACCGCGGCTCCTGCCACACAGGCAACTGAAGGAACATGGAGTTTTAGAAAGTAAAAGAGTTGAACGGATTTCGATGGATTTTGGCACATCGGTACTTAGTTACACACTAACAGTAGGAATGGCTTTCAATTTGACACATCAACAGAGAAAGGTAAAGGGTATTTGTGAATTTATCTGTAGGGGGTAATCTTCGGAACTACCGATTCTATTACAAAAAATATTCTACTGATACAAAACTTCATTATTGCGGATAGCCTTACCTATATATGTGTTTTGTTTAAACGAGAACTTCATGCGAACTAAGTCGAAGCTAGTGAATTGACAAAATCAACACTTTTTTGTGCTATTTTAATGCAGATTTTAATACACATACAAAAACACAAAATCATACATAAAATGATCACATAATTTCGTGAATGATTTTTCCTATATTTTCATGTTCTTCTACATTTTCTTCCAACATTTTATGTATGATATCTTTTCAAAATTATTTGCCAACTGTAGGTACGTGATTAAAGTACATTTCATTTAAGTATGGTTAGATTTGTGACAGCAAAGAAATCTCGCGAATATCGCTCGAAGCGATTTTTGAATATTCGCCACGATATAAGAAAACTTAAAAGAAAGATCATACAAACAAGCTTATAACAATAATATCAAAGTACATAATATAATAATAGCTTCGGGTATTTTATACGGCGTAAAGAATTGAGCCAGAGAAGGGTTTCCTCTTTGAGTACGGGAACCCATAGTTACGTCACGGCAACATTTATATTTTACAAAGAATTTTCTAAATGTGTATTATTATTATGTTTATTGTAGGAGGCCTGTGTTCCAGCAGTGGGAACGATATCTATAGGCTGATTATGATATTTAGAAATAAGTAGGTATGTATTACATATAAACGATCCTGAATCTCATCTAACTGGCCTGTATTCTCGGACTGCAGGCCAAAGGCCTTAATCTCCCTTTTCCACACAACAATTCTGTCTTTTGCTAGTGCTGGTCAGCCCTAGGGCTTAGAGAATTTATTCAGGATATATGCCGAGGCATATATCCTGAATAAATTCTCTAAGTTATATATGTTGAAAATCGCATCAAACTCCGTTGCGTAAGTTAGAAGAACAACGTGGTGACTGCATGCAGACCCTGATCATTTTTTTATAGATATAGGCCTCCCCCAAGCTCCTCCACTTCGACCGGTTCTATGCTTCACGCATCCAGCGGACTCCTGCGGCCTTCATAAGGTCATCGGTTCACCTTGCGGGAAGCCTTCCAACTCTACGTCTTCCGGTACGCGGTCGCCACTCCAGATCCTATCGGCCCCATTTGCAATCTGTTCTGCAAGCAATGTGCCCTGCCCACTGCTACTTAAGATTAGCAATTCTTCGGGCTATGTCTGTTGCCCTGGTGCAGGCACTGGTGTATGTATACATATATGTATACGCTCAAAGCTGGGTAAAGATTTGATTGCCATCCCATATAATAACTTTATCCAGTTTTGTTGTACATCATAGAAATTGTGCTTAACTAAGTTTTCACATCAAGTTATGAACAAGTTAGTAAACAATTAAGTAAACGAACTATGGTGGTTGCCGACAAAGAGAAACTGTTTGTTTAAACGCTTGTTATTGTAACAAGGGTTAGCAGGAGTTTCATGCAGCTATAGAATAAGTGATGTAAAGAAAACAGGGGCATCCATAACAAGATGAGAAGACGTCATCCGCCTAACTTTCCACCAGAGTTGCAGGGGACAGAGTACAATAAAGGCAGTTGGAGGAGGCAGCTATGCTAATGCAAAAGTTTCCATGATCCCCAATCCCAATGTGAGAAGGGAATACCGGGGTGGTTTTTAGTCAGTAAGAGTCTGACAGACTTCTCCACCAGCCCCAGGCAGAGATGAGGATTTTCCATCCCGGACCAAACAAAAAAGGCTGGTATGCCAAAAGGAATACCGAACTGCGTAACATACTGTTATTTTATTTTGTCCCAAATGCTGCTCGATGGACTTATTAGAAAAACTACATTATAACTCTAGAATTATTGATAGAAGAATACAATAGAACCAACAAATTCGAAGGCATTTATTTTGTATCATTCACCAACCCTCACTGGGCCCGCGTGATGGATTAAGACCCTTTCCCTCCCAAAGGCTTGTGTTCCAGGAGTGGGAACGTTATAGGCTGACTATACAAAAGTAAAAATCGAGTATTAGGATTTTAATCCAGATATTTTTTTAGTCAATGACGAGACAAACTCATTAAATTATTTGCAATCTTCTTCATTATTGGAAAATCTAAAGAAAACATCGTAAGGAAACTTTTGAAAAGAAAGATTTTTGATTTGGCACATTTCATAATTTACTACAAAACACACAAACATATTATAATTTAAATATCTTAACTCCTTATGATCTTAACACATAGGTACCTACATTTAAACATACATATCATCAGCATCATTTCAGCCGAAAGACATCCACCTTTTAGAAGACTTAAAGTCACCCAAAGGGCAATGGAGAGGGCTATGCTTGGAATTTCCCTACGTGATCGAATCAGGAATGAAGAGATCCGCAGGAGAACCAAGGCAACCGACATAGCCTGAAGAATTACCAAACTTAAGTGGCAGTGGGCAGGGCCCATTGCCCGCAGAACAGATGGCCGATGGGGCCGAAAGGTTCTGGAGTAGACATACATATAATTGAAAAAAAAAACATATTTTGTCAAGTCATCAAAAATGTGCAAAACAGGGGCGGGGCGCTAGAACCAATATTTTACTCATAACATCGCGCTTTTAATTCCCGAACGAATTTTGTAACAGAAGGTTTGATACCTATACCTTTTTTCGTCCGTTATGTTTGTTATTATAAGACCCATCTAATAGGGGCGAGCCTGTTCCATTACGCAGGCATAAATCCAGGCCCTGGGGTATTACTACAAAGGAGTCTGAGCGTTTTACCCCGGTGCTGTATCATGTTGTGGTGGTTCCCTATCCATTTGCATAAAATTTTAAGACGTAATATAACTTAGCATCATTTTGTTTGGCATAATTATATTTTCGCATAATATAATTACGCATAACAGCTTACGCATAATTTTTTTAAGCATAATTTCTCTAACCATAATAATGATTAAGCATAATATTCTAAAGCATAAATTTATTAAGCATGCAACATGCAGCGGGCAGGGTTTCTGTCACTGCTCCGGCGCTGTGGGCCTCCGGCGGCCCCACGCGCCTACGCGATTGTAAATTACACTCTAGGGGTAGGACAAACAAGACTACGTGGAGTCGGTTTTGCAGCAATTCGGTTCTGTCACTAACTTTTGTTGCACAGCATATTATGCGAATCAAATTTATGCCAAAACAAATTAGTCTTTAAGATGATTATGCCAATATAAAATGTATGCCTAAAAAAATTATGCCGAAGTATTATTATGCCAAAACAAATTGTGCCAAAATCGTTATGCCGAAGTATATTAGGACAAAAAACATTATGCGAAAAGAAGGGATCCCTGTTGTGGTATATTATGTCACTTGGTTAAAGGTTACTTGAATAATTGCTTTTTTTGTACTACTCCATCAGACAGATATTTGTGCTTGGAAAGATCTATAAACATACATACATACATAAATTCACGCTTTCTGCTACGATAATTATATACTCCTCTTGCTTCATTTACGTTCATATAGGTTCGTTCATTTGCTCCATTTACGCCGGTTGCGTATATGCATGACCAGCACCCCAACTGCGTAATACACTATTAACCAGGATCTGAAGCATTTTGAACGTTATTGCTAATCCACTGCTTCATATATTTGAAAAACTTGTCCGCTCAACAACGTAAATAACGCAATGAATGTTGTTGGACTGTCAAACTGAAAACCATTCCTACTGATAGTTAGTTACGCAATCACCCCGCAGAATGTTTTCTTATTTATTTATTTTATTATTTATGTACACACAGTAAAATACATACAAATACAGCATAAACAAACAATTGAGTACAAAGGTACTGCTTTTTTCTATAGAAATTTCTTCCAGCAGACCTGCGAAAGGAGAAATGAAAAAGAAATGTAGACAATAGTGTGTGAGAACAAGAAGAGAAAATATGAGCATGTGACGTCTTAAACTAAAATATAATATACTTACACATATTATAATGCAGGAAATTAACATATACTTAAATAAATACATATTGATAAAATATATAAACAATTATTATAATACATAAACAATCAAGAGGAAAGGTAATGCTCTTTTACTCGTTATTTAAATAGTGAAATGGTTTTCAAGTCACGAATGCTAGGCGGAAGTGAGTTCCACAATCTTACAGCATGGACAGAGAAAGAATAAGAATAATAACTAGTTTTATGGGGATGGGATTAAAGGAGGGATCTAAGATGAGATCTACACGGTGCGTCGCTAGGACGAGCGTAAGAAAAACGCTCACGCAGGTAGGAAGGATAAGAAGGGTTGTGTAAGATGTTGAAAAGGAGACATAAAATCCGAGTGTTCCTGCGAAGGCGGATAGGGAGCCACTTGAGTTCCTTACGAAGGTGAGAAACGTGGTCATACTTTCGAAGACCGAAAACAAAGCGAATGCACAGGTTTTGCAGGCGCTCAAGCTTGTTTAATAGCTCCTCAGTAGCATCCAAATAGCAGGCGTCGGCATAATCTATAATCGGCTGAATACGTGTTTGTGCCAAAGAAATTTTAGTCTTCAAAGGCAGGAGACTTTGAAGGCATTTCAACGAATGAAATGAGAAATTTACCTTTCGACTGACCTCATTGACCTGAGCACGCCACGAAAGATTGGAGTCGATAACTACACCCAGATCTTTAGCGGTTTCGGTATAGTCAATACGAACAGCATCGAGATATAAAGGCATCAGAGATGCGACATCAGCCGCATTGCGAACGAATCTGCTACCTATGATCATGGCCTGGGATTTAGTAGGGTTAATTTGCAACTTTGTTTTTTTCTTCTATATAATTTACAATAAAAATGTTTATTTTATTTTATTTTATTTATTTGGGACAAAAAACAGTTATACCACCATACTCACTTATAACATAAATGAAATTAACGATAAACGCAGTTTCTGACAGGCTAAAAGTTCTGAAGTTCGAAAACTTAATTTGTTTACTAACTCGCTTCCTTAACCCGACATTATAACAATTAGTTGAAACATTGGTTTAGTAATTAGTGCTTTAATTTCTGGGTAGGAGACGCCAGTCAAAAGTTTTGACGATATTAATTTATGGGGAGATGGAACGGCAACCATTATGAATAGACGTATAGAAGAATGAGGAACAGGGTATCATCCCTTTTCTTTTTCTCCGACCAGACAGGTGTTGTGTCTGGTGGGCTATTGCCAGACGGTTGACCACAACACAACACCAACCGTATGATTTGGAAGTATACCAATATATCCTAATCGCGAGAATAACTTTACTTGCGCGTTGCTGGATTTGTGTGTCGTCAGGTCTTTCCGGCTCCGTGTGCTGCCGGACGTAAAAGAATAGCACCATCCCATTTCTTCTCGTAGGTGTCGTAGAAGGCGACTAAGGGACTTACTAGAGAATGGGCAGCAGCGTTCTCTATACATTTTACCACCATACTGCGATCGCCAACCCGCCTGCCAAGCGTGGCGATTACGGCAAATCCCCTCCTTTTGGGAGAGGCTTATATCCAGCAGTGGACGTCTTTCGATTGATATGCAGGTCTTTAGAATCGTAGTTCCCGTTTAGCGTTGTAAAAGAAAGAAAGAAAAATGCGTTTATTGACATTACCGCTTATAGACGCCACATATTAAGTTCAGGCTGTGGACTATTAAAAGAATCAGCAACAGGATTACAACAAGCTTTAAGTAGCATCTGCTGCTAATAAGCAGACTTTCGGGCTTCTGACGATCCGTAACGACAGTCGATGATCCACGAATGACAGCCGGGACCGACGGCTTTAGGTTTTTCCCTATACAGGTTGAAATTGAAAACATGCGACAAACCGAAATGGGAGATTGTACTCATCATTATGAACAACTTTTACTAAGGGACCAATGATGCAATCCCGAAAAAAAAAACATCTGTTCCCTACATTTATGTTCGCATAACTCGTCAAAATGTAGGGAACAGCTGTTTTTTTTTTTGCGATTGCATCTTTGGTCCCTCAGTAAAAGTTGTTCATAATGATGAGTACAATCTCCCATTTCGGTTTGTCGCATGTTTTCAATTTCACCCTGTATACCTAGATATATTTGATTTTGCCGTTCAACAGAGCTGAATCATGCCCAATCATCACCAAAATTAGTAAAAAAAAAAACAGATAATTCAATACCCAATGAAAATATTCACCAGAAATTCATATATCGATTCAAAAGCGTTCATCCGCGCACACGCAGCTCGTAGTCAAAGAAAACAAACTATTATTAACCCGGCGGCCATATTGTGAAACAATGATCGGTTTCGGTTAACCGTAGGTACCGTTGATTGCTAAGTCGTAATTAATGGACTTAAGTTCGTGTGTTTAAAGATAACTGTTATCGCTGGTATCGTTAAGAGGGATGGTTAAGACGTAAAAATAATAAGGCATAATGTAAATTGATTGATAAATGACGATGATAAACGATAATTAATTTTTTAAATTAGTCCAAAAAATACTTTAACATCATTATCATAATTAACCAATAAAGTTCCCACTGCTGGGACACAGGCCTTCTCTTTGATAGAGGGAGTGGGCTGTAATCCACCACGCGGGCCCAGTGCGGGTTTCGTAGATATCACATGTCTGCGAATTTTCGGTTCTAGGACACGCCCGTTTTCCTTCACCGTTTTGAGAGCAGTGGTGAAGAAATAATTTACACAAAGTAATGCGCCTGTCTGGGTTTGAACCTACGACCTACTACTTGTAAGTCGCGATCGTTACCACTGGGCCACCAGTGCTCTCTCTTACAACACATGTAAGAATTTAATTATGTTTAAAAAAATAATAGTTTAAAAAACTAAAAAACACGCTTTAAAAACCAAACCAAAAAAAGGAAAAAATAATTTAATTAAATTAAAAAGCGTGGGGTGCTTTTTGAGGTATTTTTATAATCAATTAATCTCGAGCATCCCACGCTTTTTAATTGAAATAAATTATTTTCTCCTTTTTTAGTTTGGTTTTTAAAGCGGTTTTTTAGTTTTTTAAACTATAATTTATTTAAAAAAAATTAGTTCTGCTAACAAAAACGTGGTTTTTTTCAGTTTTCTCAATTTTTTTTTTAATTATTGAATTGTCATCGGTCCTCGATAAGTTTACAAAGTTTCAATGAAATCTGACCGTTTAAAGTGGGTCAAAATAGCGCTCTAAGGAGTCGCTTACATACAAACATACAAGTGAAGCTAATATAAAGCGTGTAATAAGTTCGATGTTTACTATTTTCCCCGACCGACCCTTGCTCGTTGAAGCGCCAGCCCGCGCCGCAGCTGAGCCAGTAGCTTTAAATTCACCGATCAATAATAATAATGCCAATATTTTGATCCAGCCTGTCCCCCTATCAGTGACGCCCTGAGCCGAGGTCCGTACCCCACAGGGTATGCCAACTACGAGAGGCCAACTGCGAGATGCCCAACAAAAAAAAAAGGTGTTTACTATGAGAAGAACGACCGAAACAAACTCAGAGGCCATCATCACTTTTTCTGGTATCTTCATCTTGGTTAGGACCATGCAATGTCTCATATGCTCTTTTGAGGAAAGAACCATACTTGCATAATATTTGTGTGGACTTGTCTAGTTCCTTACATGAGTATTGATTACTAATTGTGGAACTCCTTTAGAAGATTCTTATTTAAAAGCTATGAAGTGCTGGATTGATAACTTAAAATGTAAATTTTATTATTTTGAGAGACTTATCATAACGTCAGGCCTGCAATCCCCGAAGGGTTATATTTTATTATTTTGAGAGAATTATCATAACGTCAGGCCTGCAATCCCCGAAGGGTTCCGTATATTTTATTATTTTGAGAGACTTATCATAACGTGAGACCTGCAATCCCCGAAGGGTTATATTTTAAGTCTCATGTAATAGGGGCTGGCCTTTTGCCATCAACCGGGAATAAATCCAAATTCGGGCTGCTACTGAAAAATTCCAGATAGAAAAACACAATAACACCTTGCCCGACCTCGGAATCGAACCCGAACAAATTAGGTCCTATGACAAAATAATCCAAAATCCCCCAAATTAATTTGGTAACGGATTAAACCTATCAATAGACTTAATAAACATTCTTTAAGAGTAATGTATTTTCCTGTCGTGTACATAATATACAAAAAAAGTCAGGTTTTCATAAAAGGCTTGTAACTTTATATTTCATAAAAGAAACAAGAAGCAAAGGAAAATCTTCCACAGCCTTGTTTTGAAAATAATGAGTGAACGTGGAGTTATTTAAAATAAAAACACGACTTGATATAATTCTATTTATGAAATAGTGCGGTATATACCTCGGCTTCACTTATAATAAAATTTCTTATGAAAATTCTTATTTTTATAACACTTGGTCCCTCCTCGCTTGAAAACCCCATTTACACGGCGCAACTTTTTGCCTGCCTACGATAAAATTGAAGCAACAAATCACTCGCTCAGCGCGCTATGCAGCGGGCTATGCTCGGAAGTTTCTTTGAAAAATAAAATCGCTGTAATGGCCCCTTTACATTCTACCATTACATAATATATGGTGTGCAAATATGTATTTAACTGTATACATCATAAAATATACAGACAATACAACAACAATACAATACAATACAATAGAAAATAAAAACAGACCACAACGACACATAAAATTTCATGCATTAGGATTTTTAAGGAACAAGCTACTTAATCGATGTCAGAGTTATACCTACGTGTGTTAGTTAAATTTTTTTTTCTTTATTAATAAGAACGAAAGTTCTTAGTAATTTATTACAATCTAGCCTAATAGACTAATAAGCAATTTAACTCTAACTTCATATTCTACGTGGTAGATTACGTTTTATCTAAGAATAGTGTCATTTTGCACTTTTACACAATTCCGTAGCACTTTCTTAGAGTCTGATAATTTAAATATAAAAACACTTTGTTCATGTGTTACATGTATAGCACATTACTGTCACTATTATTCACTATTTATACACTACACTAATTCAAATGGTTTAGTTCTCTTTAGCCTACGCACTATGTCCGTGTTGTCTAGCAGCTGAATTGCCTCGATGTTCACATGTCGGTGAAGTCTGTGTTCGTGGGTTTCAGCAAATTTTTGGATGATGGTGGTGACGAGTTCTATTTTAAGGTCACGGTGGAGGTCGTCATTTCTAATGTACCATGGTGCATTTACAGCATCCCTGAGTACTTTATTTTGGAATTGTTGAATTATTTTAACGTTGCTTTGTTTGGTACAGCCCCAAAGTTGGATGCCATATGTCCAAATTGGCATAAGAATATGTTTGTATAAAATAATTTTAGTATGTATTGATAGGCAGGATTTCCTTCCGAATAACCAATACATACTTTTATAACGTATGTCAAGTTCCTGTCTTTTCTTTTTGACGTGAGGTTTTCAACGCAGCTTGGCGTCAAGAGTTATGCCAAGGTATTTGGCTGTATTAGCATAAGGCACTTGCATGCCGTTTATGTAGATTGGGTTATTGGTTTTAACCGTTTCAATAACAGTTTTTCAAATAGTTTAGACTAGAGTTAAAAATATAAAATTTTGTCAGTCAGAACGTAATAAATTGTAAAACATGATTGCCATTGTCATGCTTATTATAATGTCAAACTTTTGATTGAGTAAAATTTGCAATATCAATCACTTTATACATCCACCAGTGGCAGTGGGCTGGCCATGTTTGTCGAAGGACCAATGGCCGGTGGAGCAGACGAGATCTAGAGTGGCAAGCATGGTGACGCCCTCCAGTTAGATGTACCAACGACCTTAAGAGAGTGGCTGGGACAGACTGAATTCGGAGGGCGGAAAGCAGAGTGCTGTGGTGTAGCCAGGGAGAGGTCTTAGTCCAGCAGTGGACTGCGATAAACTGAGTTGATCAAAAGACTTACATCGTTTAAAACCAGTTGTTCCCAACATATTACCTTAAAATTTTCGACTGAAACCCCTTGCTTGATAAGGTACCCTTGCCTAGTAAAGTACCCTTGTCTGATAAGGTAAGAAGAAGCTAATGACGTGTACCGAATGTGAACAATTCTGACGTCAAGTAACTTGTTTAATTGGTTATATAGAGGTCACTGTAACGTATTTCCGCGTTGTTAGCATCAAGACATTCTTTGTGGTGATACTTAAGGGAGGCCCATGGTCAATTGCCCAGCAGAGGCTTTTTTTTGGCTGGGAAATCATCAAATAACTTCTCCCGCTCTGGGTGGAGCAGAAGGGCGTGTCAGACTTTTACTGACTAAAACCCAGCCGTGTTCGCCCAGTTGCCTGTGTGCCAGGGGCCGCGGTATCTCTTTCGAACAACCCGCACCCCTGGCAGGCATCGGCCCTTGCAGACCCCACCAGTTGGTGCTGACATCTCTTTGAGGCGCGCGGGGAACACAACGCGACATCGACCCGGGCGTGGTCCTTACCGGACAACGAGCTACCCATTATTCGACGTCCGCAAGCTCGCGCCTACGGTGGCCGGGAATCAGCTTGGGATTCCCGACGCCCAGGGCGTCTCCCGCGGAGGCTAGCGCCGTGAGGGCGTATATACTGCCTCTCGCTCACGTGCGCCGCCTCCCTCTTCGCGAGCATTACTGCTTCGCAGAAGGATGTGACGGCTATCCATGCACTCTCGCTCCGTATCACGGCCTGAACCAGGGCCAGACGCGAGAGACCTCCACCGTATACTCCACCGTGTCCTCAGGGCGATCTTCGCAGTGGAAACAAACGGGCGTTTCCTCCCGCACCCGAAACAGGAACCTCCCGAAACAACCATGTCCGGTGAGAACCTGCGTCAGGCGGAAGGTGAGGACGCCGTGCCGCCTCTCAAGCCACTCCTCAAAAAGGGGACTTACTGCTGCTATCGTGGCGTGCCCAGCACTAGGTTGCGACAATCGCACTCTCCATGTCGCCATGAGATCCCACCGGAGCTCTGTCCGCTGTGCCGCGATTTCTCGCGGCAGCGGAGTTACGCCCTGGCGTTTGGCCTCCTCGCGCCACTCCTAAATGTGCGCGAGGACCTTTTCCTCCAGATCCCATGGCGGCAATCCGGCAAGGAGGCCCGCCGCCTCACCGGAGGTCGTGTGGTATCCCCGGACCATCCGGATGGCCATGACCCTATGGGACGCCCTCAACTTGCGGGCTGGTTGGCGCCTCTATGTAGGCGCCCATACCGGTGCCCCGTATAAGGCCATGGACCGCACGGCCCGGCAGAGGCTGAGAGGTAAAACATTTTGAAATGGGAACCTAGAATCAATTCTACAAAAGTAATAGACATTGACGTTCAAAAACGCCTTTAAATGGCCTATTTGAAATAAATTATTTGACTGTGACTGATGATGATGATGACGAGAATACAGTTTAAACTACAAAACGAAAACAGTCTATTTTCATGTAAGTATGAAATATGAATTTCCTAGTACCAAATATATTATTTTAGAAAAATTATGATGAGAATGACAAGTTTATTACGGAATTCTGGCAATCGATAGATATATTACACGATATTTTCTACGGAAATACATTAAATTATACTGTTGTTGTTATTATCTGTCGCTTGTGTAAAGCCCCATTTACATGACGATGACCTGATGAATATTTGTGTCGGTAGGTATTATAATATTTTTAGAATTGTAGGGTTTTATTAAGAAGAAATGTCTCCCCGACAGCTGTCGTTTGTTCACATCGGAGGACTTTGGAAATACACATACATTACACCTGCATAAAATCACACCTCCTTCACATGGGAGTACCTATAGAGATATGAGGAACAGTGTGTAAAGATCACTCATCCGCCATGGAAAATTTTCCTACTAGACGGGTGTTGTGTCTGGTGGCAACTACCCGACGATTGATATCGGGACGTTGTATATACTTATGCTAGTTTAGTGACAAACTATGCTTGCGCAGTGCAGGATTTTGCGTGACGTCACTTTCATGCGTAGTTCGCATGTGAGTATAGGTCCTTGCAATATAACCAAACCATCAAATCATACTTGGAAATTGCTACCTTTAGCATCTGAATACATAAAACTTTGCGTAAAGGTTTGGTCAGGTTGAGTGTTGAGTTCTTTAGAAATGCCTGGTGCGTAGTCCTCGAAATCACCGTGCGTGTATGACCAGATGTATGAACGTAAACGAGGCAAAAGGAGTATGTCAGGATCGTAGGAGGTGGCGTTCTCTACTTTCTACCTACCCTCATTAAAATAAGGCGTGAGTTTATGCATGTATGTATGTTTGTTGAAGAAAACAGATCTTCGCAACTTTTGATGGTCGTTTATATAAATAAAAAATGATGACGCAAAATATATTGGCTGGAATAATTCGGTCGGCATGAGTATCTGACGCAGTTTTGTGTTCTGACGAAATTACTTCCTTATTGACAGTAGAAGCAATTTGATCAGCAAATTATAAGAAGAAAGAATTATTAGAAAACTAGCTTCTGCACGCGACTTCATCCACGGTGAGATCCGGAAATATCCCATACGGCAACGTAGCACTACTTGCAGAAAAGATGGCCGCTGGGACCGAATGGTTCTGGAGTGGCGACCGCGTACTGAAAGACGTAGCGTGGGAAGTCCTTACACAAGGTGGACCGATGATCTTAAGAAGGCCGCAGAAATTCGCGGGATGCGGAAAGCTCACAACCGGTTGAATTGGCGGATCTTGGGACAGGCCTATGTTCAGCAGCGGATGGGAACGTACCAAATACTCGAATAAAAAAGTTTCCTATATCCTAACCCAGGTCACCAGGTAACTATGTGACCAATTCCATCAGCATCCAATCTGCCTCTAAGCCGTCAAAATGTACCAGACAGACTAACTGACAGACAGACTTAATTAAACGTAGGTCTTAGATATGTACCGGTATTATCAAACAATAGACCTAGGTATTAGTTGTGACATTGGAAAAATATTACCAAGTCTGTCATTATAGTTTTAAGGTTACTTCAATGTCTTTCTAGGGTTCTCGATATCATGAAGCACTGATTTATGATTTATTACAAAGTTATCATAAAATATTACTCGCTCTGAATTCGGTTAGGACAACTACATAGTTTGTTCATCTTTTAAACTATCATTAAAATCTACCGGAACATCAAAACGTTTTAAATCGACGTGTGGGGTCAGGGTGACCTCCGTTAGGAACAGACTATGAGTAGCAACAAACAACGAGTAATAATCGACCAACTTACATTTACAGTTAGAATATTCATGGTAAAACAACCATAATGTTAGGTTTGCACTTGAATTCATCCCAACTTGACGACCGGTTTTAGTTGCTATCTCTACTTGCCTCTTGTTAACAGCCAGTGGTGGTACAGGTGCCAAAGTACTAGCTAAATATTGACCTGACGTACATTAGAGGTATATATTTACTTTTTTATCTTATCATTGTAGGATTCCACTCTTCAAGTAGGAGAATATTCATATAATTTTGATAATAAAACGCCATTGATTGAAGTACAATGCATCCAATGATATGTTATCATCGTTTGTCCACGGAACATAATAGTTAATTCTTTGTTGAGAAAACAGTGTGTTCGTAAAGTCATTGTAAGGTGTTATCCACACCAATGTATGCGGGTAATTCTAACCAGTTTTCTGGAATGAGGATCGTTTCGTGTGTGCATGAGTAACAGGGTGTAAAGTTAGTGATTTTCCATAGAAATGGAAGGATTCGTATAATTAGCTAAATGTAAACGTATGGTCTAAAATCTGTGTTTGTTATAAACCTAATAACAAGGTAAACAGACCTTAACATGTTTTATGTTATTATAAATGTAAGATTGTGTTACTGAAACAAGATATTACTTTACTCGCGTCCATTCGATTGTATCTAGTCAAAATGGAAGTGGAAACATGTACCGAAAATCATCAGCTCGACAGCAAATACATTTGTCCAAAAGAGATATCAAACAAACTAGATGACTCTATTAACAAAATTGTTGAAAAAACAAGATTCACAAAATACAACATTGAAAAAAAATCTGTGTGTACAAACGGTGGAAACTATCTCGGATTATTGTATGAAATAGACATAAAAGGGAAAACAAAAGAAGGCGATAAAGAGTTAAACATATTTGTCAAAAGTGTAATCCCAGGCAAGAGTGACTTGCAAATCATATCCGTAACTGACGTTTATAAAACTGAGCTGTTTACTTACAAAGAACTTTCGAAGATATTCGAAGAACTGCAAGAAGAAGCAAAAGTTCCCATCAATGAAAGATTCAAAATGGTTAAAAGCTACGATGAAAGTAATACAGAAGTGATCATAATGGAAAATGTATCGAAGAAAGGATTCACCACAGGTCACAGAATGGATGTGGTCTCATTACAGTTTGCTGAAATGGCCATACAAGAGCTTGCAAAATTCCATGCGGTAGCTTTCGTGATAAAGAAGAAACGTCCTGATTTTTTTGAGAAACAGGTTAAAACTAGGAAACCTGCGTACAATTTTGGCGAACAATGGCATGGATTTGTTCAGAGCGTGACTAAAATAGCAATAAATAATATAAATCATGACGATGTCAAGGCGAGAGTCGAGAAGTTTACTGAAGGCATTGGGGAAAGATTCGGGAGACATTACAATGACGAAGTGATCAAGCGATGCTTGTGTCATGGTGACTACAGACCTAACAATATACTGATGAAGACGATTGTAAGTATTTTTCGCTATTTTTGTGTTAAAATTCCCTAATCTTTAAAACATAATCATCACATAAATTTACATTGAACACATTTTATTGCAGCAATAACTTTACTTTAAACGTTTCATGGTTTATCTTATTTGAACTTTTATGATCCAAAATCATAATGAGCAATTTCTGATAAAACTTTCTTATTGATCCTCAGAACGGAAAAGTATCAGAAATAATACCCGTGGACTATCAACTGATGCATTTTGGATGTCCTATAATAGACATTCTTTATTTCATCTTCAGCTGCACAGACAAAGATTTCCGAAGGGCCCATCTGTCGCATCTCAAAGAGTTGTACCACGAAACGATGACGAGATTCCTAAATAGTTTTGACATAGACGTAAACTCTTTTTATCCTAGAAATGAGTTTGAAAAGGAATATAAGAATCAGTTGGATTATGGTTTGATGTTCGCACTAATATTTCTTGCTTTCATGTTTGCTTCTGAAGACGATATTCCAGATTTAACGAAGCATGATATGGCTAGTTTAAGTTTTAAAGTTGATGACAAGTATAAGGATAGAATACAAGGGATTGTCGAAGATTATATAGCGTGGGGTGTTATTTAAATGATGTTTTAAACTTTCTTTGTTTATATGAATATTGTATTGGATGGTGGGTTAAATAAAAATGTGTTCTCTGTTTTATTGCTTTATTTACTTTTAAGGCTTTATCATGCAGATATCACTAATAGATATAATGTCCGTAATCGTGGGAAGAATCGAAGGAAATTATTGAAATACGTAACTGATTGTTAAAGTGTACATACAGATGACTGCAATAATAAGGTAAAATATATACCATAGAACAGCCCCTATTAATCTGCTAATGATAAAGGTGTTGAAAATGATTTAAATTGTACGGTGACTTCACGCATCGCGGATAAACTAAGAAGTCGCACCATGGCCAAACGATTCCGGTAATAACCGAACGATTTCGAAAGACGAAGACAGGGACGAACAGAGACCATGACCTCTTAGTTTGTTTCGGCTTTTCTTCTCAGGGAATAGTCAGCTAGGAAATGCCGGCGCCATCTAATTTTTAAAATATTGACCAGCAAAATATTAACGTTTAAAAGTGTCTTTTATGATCTACTTACATAAACATTTCATTTCATACAAAGAAGTGGATCTTTAAGGGTTCGGTTTTTTTCGTTTGAGGTATGAAAGCTTAAAACCAAGATAAGGACATTACTTCAAATTTTAGACGCGCGCCATTAAATCCCTAAACGACCAAAAAACATGCAACACCTATCTCCGTACAGCCGCATCACTCAATTCTAGACAATGAATCCTTCATTTTGTGCCAGACGGAAACCAATCAGTCCATATGCCCGATTCTACCCTGAACATGGTATTAAGCACACCACAAACGAAATGGGAATTGACAGCGATCGTTCGTGTACGATCCAGTGAATATGTAACAGATTGGCTTGCACAGTTAAATGGGTTCGATTTATTTGAAACGTGTGTAGCAAGCTTTAAAGTGGGGCTCAATTTGAGGACGAGTCGGCGATTTAGATGAGTTGCAGCGTAAATGGTTTTGGTTACTGATTTTGCTGAAATGTGTACGTTCCAAGTTTGAACCATAGAAACTCTAATCTAGACATATAATCAAATTGTAACAGGCCGATGTCTGTACATTAAAGATATGGAAGAAAAAATAGTATGGGGGTCTTTATTAGAGCAACAGAAGCCAAAACAACGGTTTTTAGAATTTTTGTCTGTCTGTATGTTTGTTACCGCATCACGCAAAAACCACTGCATGGAATTGAATGCAGTTTTCAATGATGTATTCCGAGAGGTCTATCTTAAAAAATAGGCTATATATTATAAAAAAAAATGATTATCTACTTGATTCTAAAGTCCACGCGTATGAAGTCGCGGGCAAAAGCTAGTAAAATGTAAAAATGTTCGGTAATCAGAAACTGCGTTTTGTTGCGAATTATCTTTAGGTTAGCCTTATCATCATCTGCTTTTTTCGAAGTATCTAACCTGATACAGCTGAATACCAATATTGTACACAGCGACTGCCTATCTGACCAGTAAAACTAAGACTAAAAACTCTGACAACCCGAATATTGGGCTTCTAATGACCACGACGGAACCAACGGCTTAACGTGCTTTCCGAGGCACGGAGGGGTCTTGGTATATAATGGTTGATCACCCATCCACAAACTGACAGCGGCAAACGTAGCTGAACTTGATCGACCGACCCGCATGGATGATATTAGTCAGCCTTATAAGTTACCCTCATGGGTACGCCGAATTTTTCTTTCGAAAAATCCAAACCATTTCCCAGTAAACATTTTTGCTCAATGTTAGTTAGATTTACAGTATTCGTAGATTTTGGTTTGATGAGTCTTTTAACGCCCAGTTTTATACACACTATCCAGCTATGCAACGTTGATGGAGTGGGAAACGGTGTGGATGTGAAGCTGTGTCACAAACTATGCTCCACCTATTATCTTGCCCCCAAAACATGCAGTCAAGGTGACTTCTACGACCGATAACGGCATTGAGGTGGAGAAGTTTTGGTCCAACAAGATCTAAGAAATGTGACAGCAACGCGAAGAAAAAGAGTGCAACGCTGTCGTTTTCCAATGCTAAAAAGTAATGCTATAGTGTTCCCATTAAACCCCATCTGCACACTTTGTTATTTCCTAAAACAATTGCCAGCTGTTAACAGAGACGTTAAACGCCAACGAAATATTAAGTGCCTTTTATATGGCAACCCAGGTCGTAAGGAGTGTTAAGTGCTGCAAGACTGCCCAGAATGCAGCCCCTAACTATAAACAAAAGCAATTAAAAAGTTTGAGGTATGACCACATTGTGTGTTGTTGTGGTTTTTAAGAAAATGTTCGTGTAATTCTTTTCGCGCTGGTTTTTTTATTTACTAGTCAGGCGATATCGATAAAATGACATTGCTTTTTGTATAATTAATTTCAGATAATATCCTATTTTATTAATATTATATATGTGATAGTTTGTGTGTTTCAATGCTTAGATGTTTCGATATTTAGATGTTTGTTGCTCAAACACGCTTACACAGATAATTTATCACCTGGATTAACACATAAGACACTTTTTCACATTAGGACACGTTCCCCTGGGGTAATTTCTGAGTACCATGCAGGCGAACCCGCTGGCAAAAGCTAATTATTTTATAATAGTCACACGATGTTTCATCATGAGTACAGAATATTCATTTTAGTTTTATTCAAAGACTAACAAATGTCTCATAGTAAAAGTATTTCCGGCTAATAGCTACGCGTGGTGCGTTTTAGTGGAATGTCACAAAGTCACGCGAACTTCACCTGTGCGTATAATGGCGGTAATTTTACAAGTCAATAACCTTTTGAACTTTTGTCCCTTTTGTACCTTTATGTCGCTATCATAGGGGGACGCTACTATAATTTTTAACGCTACCATAAGTTTGTTATTAGTACAGAAATAAATCTCCGGAAAAAAAAATTAGTTGTTGTTTTCTCGTTCTGTCTTTCTTTATTTATTTATATAAGCTTTATTGTACACCAGAAAATACATAACAAAAATAAAACATTTAAAAACAAAAACATACAAAATGGACGGCCTTATCGCTTTCTGCGATCTCTTCCAGGCAACCTTCGAATGGACAGTGATTGCGTGGACATAAAAATGGGGTTGTAATTGGTGCATAATATAGATAATAGATACATAGATATACTCGTATATGCTGTATAGTAGATACTGTAATGCTGTATGGTCTTTGTATGAGGTTTTTGCTCATTTTTTTTTTTATTATCTCATCTTTCTAGGCGTCCATCCCTTACGCTACGCTTCGCTACGGTCGTTTTGCCACCTCTTTCTAGGCCGGCTTCTGCTGCGCCGTCCATCCTCAGCCACCCACCATGTGGAGACAATTTCGCAGTGGTTACTATGCATACGGCCGACGTGACCTGCCCAATCCCATGTCTGCCTGGCATCCTTTTTGCTTACGTCTAGGATCCCCGTTTTAAAGAGCTTGTGTTTCGTATTCTGTCAGTTCGTTTTTTCAAAGGTTTATTAAATAGTCTCTAAAGATAACGTCTATAATGGTGAATAAAAGTTTCAGCTTTAATTTGTTAAACAATATGACTTTTCATCAATAAAATATTCGTTAAGGAAAACCATCATCAATTTACCTAAATGCTTCCGTTCAGTTGAAAATTACTCAAAACCGTGACAAGTTGTCAATAGTCTACTTACAAAATTACCAACGTTAAAACTGTTAGACATTTTTAGTATAAATTAAACAACTTTTAGTATTCTCTTCAGCCAGGATAAATGTTCGTTAGTCCAGCTGCGCAAGAGCGATTTTGCGTCCGTACACCCAAGTACTTTGAATGCGTACGTCTGCATGATAAGCTTGTATTTATGGGCTACTAGTTTTCGTCAGCGGTAATCCAGGTTATAAACTATCTGTGTGCCAAATTTCATCCAAATCTGTTCTGCCGTTTTTGCGTGATTGAGTAACAAACATCCAAACATCTAAATATCCAAAATCTAAACATACAAACTTTCACATTTATTATATTAGTAGGATGGACTCCAAAGCATCAGTGAAAACATGAAGCATCAGTGTACAGACAGTATATGCGCCTTCACGGCTCTAGTCGCCGCAGGAGACGCCCTGGGCATCGGGAATCCCAGGCTAATTCCCGGCTACCGTAGGCACGGGCTTGTGGACGGCGAGTAATGGGTAGCCCGCCGTCCGGTAAGGACCAAGCCCGGATCGACGGCGCGTTGTGTTCCACGCGCGCCTCAAAGAGATGTCAGCACCAACTGGTGGAGTCCGCAAGGGCCGATGCCTGCCAGGGGTGCGGGTTGTTCGATAGAGATACCGTGGCCCCTGGTACACAGGCAACTGAAGGAACACGGGTGGGTTTTAGTCAGTAAAATTCTGACACGCCCTCCTGCTCCACGCAGAGCGGGAGAAGTTATTTGATGATTTCCCACCCTCAAAAAAAAAGCAGCAGTGTACTGAAAATACAGAACGAGAAAAAGATCGCCGCGTTAATAAGTAAAGAGAGAGAGTTTAATTTGTAATTTTATGATTTCCCTTCTACTGTTATTACACGCGTTGTCTACATCTCTGTTATCTTCTCTCCTATCGCAGGTGTGCTGGAAGAGATTTCTGTAGAAATAAGCATTACCTATGTACGTATTTTTCTGTTCCTTTCTTCTTGTCTGTTTATATGTGTGCATAAATGGTTAAATAAATAAATAAATCGCCCGAGGGTATGCGGGCTTAGTCCTTACTAACCGAATAATTGTGATAAATAGTCGACTAAATCTCTAAACTAACTCAACAGACTTTAATTAATTGTATTATAAAGTTTTACATGAAGATTAATGAATAGTGTTCTGTGAAATCTCGACATAAATTGTTATTTTGCATTACTTCATTCGTTACTGTAACTCAATTTTCTTGTCAAAGTATTTGAATAATGCTACGATATTGTATACAACTCAATTATAACTTGAAAGGGGCTTAGTAGAATTTGATTGATTTGATCAAATGTATGTAACATAACATAAAACTTGTTTTATAGGTACAATTCACCTCGTTATCCATCAACCCGCTCTGGGCCTGCGTGGTGGATTATGGCCCACTCCGTCTCACAGAGAGGAGGCCTGTGTCCCAGCAATGACAACAATTATAGAGGCTGATTATGACAAATTTTCTAGCAAAATGCTGGGAATTTAAAATTTAGTTACAAATATACAGGCTGTAAGGGTAAACACCGTTATCCTTGAAACCAGTGGTTTGGTTTCGTTAATAGAACGTAAAATCAATGAAAAAAACCACCTTTTTTTTAAAGAAAATCTGCTTTATTTTTTCACCCTACGCGCGAGGGCAACAAACTTGCGTGTCAATACGGGAGGGGGCGTAGGGCGCGGGTACCACGCCGCGTGGCCCGATTCCGACGCACAGGTCGCAACCCCGGTCAGTCAGCTGTCAGTCTCGCTAGCGAGCGCACGTAACGCCGCGCAGTAGCGTCGCTCATTTCGCGCGCATTTTTTTATTTATTTAACTAGCTCGTTTATTTTATATTTAAGTCAACTACCTATGGTTTAAATGAGAACGGTGTTTACCCTTACATCCTGTATAAAAGCCTCTTTACCTACTGAAGCTTAACCAATAATACTAAAAGCCTTCTAGAAAATTCTAAAGAAATTATGCTATTTTGAATAATCATATTCTAAACTCCAATATCAATCTTGCCTAGCCTTTTCTAAATATGTATGTTGGGGTTGGCGACTAACCTAGCGACTGTCTATCTGAGCTACATAACTCAGTTACTGGGTAACATGTTACCTCTTGGTAAGACTGGTGTCAGAATTTTGGGCTCCTGACTATTAATACGGCAGTCAAAGATATACGAATGAGTAAATGACAGCTGGCAACAACGTCCAACATATCTATACATCTATTCCATACATACATACAGATAAATAAAATTGGTTTGTCTGTTTGTAATATTAAAACAACCACTTTTTACTAAATGTATATGGATGTATACACGGTACATACTCATACCAAAATATATATTATTTAAATTTTTGTCTGTCTGTTTGTTCCGGCTAATCTCTGAAATAGCTGGACCGATTTTGACAGGACAGGTTGGCAGATAGCTGATTTAATAAGGAGTAACATGGATACTTTTATTTTAGAAATTTTATTTATTTTTATTAATATATACTTTTTTGTTAAATTTCACGCGGACGAAGTCATGGTCACAGCTAGTTTAGAATATGTTGGACGTTGTTGCCACCTGTACACTTAAAAATAACATCACTCTCTATGTAAAATCAAAATAATTATGGCTGTTTATCATCACTACCTAAAACCAGTAATAATAATTAAAAGCGACCCCATCCCACAGTATGGTAGTACATTTAAAGTTACTTTATCAAGAGTGAGAGCAAAACATCCCGTTACATTACGCTCAAGTGTTTAGTTTTCATTTAAATTATATGAACAATTCAATTTCAAAGACCATTTATAAAGACAGGGTGTAAGGAACATCGAAACGAAAACTATTTCCATGAATTCAGTAATAGGTAGGTACAGACGCCAGCTCATCGAGCTACCCCAAACTGTAAAATTTTCCCAATTGAACATGAACCTTAAACATATACAATAAAGTTGATGATCTATTAAAGAAATTTACATGATTCTAAAAACACACTCGTCGAAATTTTTTTCAGCATGAAGTTTTTATGTATTTACTAGCTTTCGCCAGCGGCTTTGCCCGCGTGGAGGTTGAAAATTATCTCACGAAAACGTACTACCGACATAATAAGTATCCTATGTGTTATGCCAGGTTATAATCTATCTGTGTGCCTAATTTCATCCAAATCCGTTTAGCCGTTGTTGCGTGAGTGAGTAACAAACATCCAAACATTAACATTTAGAATGTTAGTAGGATTGTATTATATTCATCATCGTTATCATCATTTCAGCCGAAGGACGTCCACTGCTGGACATAGGCTTCCCCCAAGCTCCGCCACTTTGGCCGGTTCTGTGCTTCCCGCATCCAGCGAACTCCTGCGGCCCTCACAAGGTCATTGGTCCACCTTGTAGGAGGCCTTCCAACTTTACGTCATCCGGTACGCGGCAATATTATATTATATTTAATAATACTAATATAATATAATAGATTGGATTTTAGTCAGTTATGGTACCTAATAAGTTTGCTTACCAAATACTGAGTAGGTACTATGGGATGTGCTCGTGACGTTCGTCGACTGATGCCGCTGAGTATAAAATCATGAATAATGTAGTAGCTCTGGTTATAAAATCTACAGTTGTGTGGGTAACTACTCTGTTGTTTGCCTACAGAACCATGGTTTTAGTCTTAGTTTTAACTTAGATTTAGTTTTTATGTTTAACCAAGCAATGATTCGTGCTAAACCCACGAGAACCCACTGCCGACAAATTCAGTTTGGCAGGTAATATGTAAAAATAAAACTGTATTATTATGGATACAATAAATATTAAAAAAAAACTTTTTCCAAAAAAAAAACAACCGACTTCCTAAAAAACACTACAAAGTGAAAAATAACTTTAATTTCGGAAGTCGGTGTCTTTGGAGCTGTATTTGAATTTTTTGTCACCGCCTTCCGAAATTAAAGTTATTTTTCACTTTGTAGTGTTTTTTTGGAAGTCGGTTGTTTTTTTTTTGGAAAAAGTTTTTATTTTTCACTTTTTAGTGGTTCACATGTGCTTACCCCTTCACAGCATACCGGCGTGATGTTATGTTATGAACTGGTGTAAGCAATAGACAGACATGAGATTTCAGCAATCCCAGTCCATTTGCTATCATTTATTGAGGAGTTCCGTTGCCTATCTCCAAAGTTCTTCATCAGATCTTCACCAAATTAAAATGAGACCACTACGAGAAAGTACTCTTCCAAAAAATACCTAAATCGCTTCGTGTGCCTATAAAATTTGAAGAGTTCTCTCTATTTCTCCAGGATCCCATCATCAGATCCTGATTTGATGATCATGGGACCACCTGGGAAGTATACCCTTTCAAACAAAAAAAACAAAATCCAAATCTGTCCAGCCATCTTCGAGTAATCGGGGAACATACATAAAAAAAAAAAAAAAAGGTTCCGACGAATTGATAACCTCCTCCTTTTTGAAGTCGGTTAAAAAGAAGTCACATCTCTTCGAATGTTTGGTTCTAGGACAGGCCTCACGATGTTGTCCTTTACCGTTTTGAGAGCAGTGGCGATGAAATAATTTACACAAATGTAAAACGCGGGTCTAGCTTCGAACCAATGACTAACAACTCATAAGTCTCAGCCGTAGCCACTGGGCCACCACTGCTCATAACATAACAGGAGATTCGCTTCTATATCTTTATTAATCTATGACCGAACATTTCACATTATTAACGAAGTATTTTTTTACCGTAATCATAATAATAATTAACTGTTTAGATTACATAATGACTACAGATATGCTTACATTGAATACTACGTAAACATTTTGTATTATTCCTGAAATTTTTGAGCGTGTGGCCGCAGGCAACTCATTATGAGCGTAATTGGTTCCTTTTACATTTTTAATATAAGTATCCGGAAAACATGTTGCGCTATTAGGAAGACCTCTAATGGCCGATTCCTATAATATACGGACCGTTATTGGGTTAAATTTAGACTTGTATCTTCATCAATAATGAAGCAAGGGCCTCATAGCTTTGCATAGTACACCCTCGCGTTTGGAAGTAGCTAT
The DNA here is from genome assembly GCA_947359405.1 of Antitype chi. NCBI lineage: Eukaryota > Metazoa > Arthropoda > Insecta > Lepidoptera > Noctuidae > Antitype > Antitype chi. The sequence goes on from OX375823.1 coordinate 3,234,643, forward strand.
CACAGGTAAAATTAGTGTTCGAATCTATATACAAGATGTAACTTAAATAGCGCACAACCTGTTAAGGGGTTATTGTGCTCATCATTATCAACAAGTTTTACTATGGGACCAAACCTGAAATCGCGAAACAAAATCAGCTGTTCCATACACTTGTATTCGCATAAATCGTCAAAATGTAGGGAACAGCTGATTTTTTTTTTACGATTTCAGGTTTGGTCCCATAGTAAAACTTGTTGATAATGATGAGTACAATGACCCCTTAAGAGGTTGTGCGTTATTTAAGTTACACCTTGTATATGCCCAGTTTGGCAATCGAAAATGCTGCCATTGGTAAGTAAAACGATCCGTTTTTGTTTATAGCTTCGTAGAAATCACGCTGGGAAATCATGAGTGTAATAACGCTCTTATCGAAGAAAGCTCAGGTACACTAAGCTAATATAGACGTCGTAATGGATTGTTAGTTTTGTAACCCTGAGGGTAAACGTGTTCTACAGTTGTAATATATAAATCGATAGACATTTTGTAATACACCTGACGGTAGGCTATAAATTTTACCGGCTTCTAAGGAAGCCGGTAAAATGATAATGCCGATAATGAAGCGATAATGCCGTAAGTTCAAAGTTATAAGTTCTTAGGGTAAGCCCTAAGAACTTATAACTTTGAACTTACGGCATTGTCGCTTCATCATCGATGTTTCCGCGCACTGGATCATCAACCCACGGCTTAGCGCCGAGAGTTGAAAATCGTACAGTGTATTTTTTTCGACGTGATGGGATGCACTTTGTTGGATTCTCGGTATAACACCGAAAGTTGAAAATCCAATACGCCTATAATATATAAATAAAAGTTTAAAAAACTAAAAAACACGCTTTAAATACCAAACTAAAAAAGGAGAAAATAATTTAATTCAACTAAAAAACGTGGGGTGCTTGACATTAAGTGATTATAAAAATACCTACCTCAAAAAGCACCCCACCCTTTTTAATTAAATTAAATTATTTACTCCTTTTTTAGTTTGGTTTTTATAGCGTGTTTTTTTTAGTTTTTAAACTATTATTTATTTTCTATTTTTTAGTTCTGCTAACTACAAAAACGTGTTTTTTTTTTCATTTTTTAAATATTTTTATTTTTTTCATATTCCTGACAGCAAACCCTTTCATTTGATATCCATATCATGGGGGTGAATTTCAAACAGCCAGTCCGCCATCTTGGGGAGGCCGCCATATTGGATTTTTAATGACGTTTCTTAGCTAGTCATGTATTGTCATCAGAACTCAGAGCGTGTGCAAAAGACAATGTTCAAAATGGCCCTGTGCAATGAAGAGTTTGAGAATATACGATAATTAATCGCCTATTTTATTATATAAGTTGCAAATACTTCTGTATCACGGACTAGCTGTATTCCAAAATGTATTTTTAATAGAATTTAATGCGACTAATAACATTACATCGCCATCTTCACCTATGTTGTGTCAAAAGTGAAATAGGGATGTTCGATCAATTATAATCGATCGATTGTGTTTTTTTTTCTAAAGTGTAGTTTTAAAAACCTAATAAAATACTTTATGAATGCAGTCATACTCCAATTTAAATAGGTAGTAAGAATAATATTATACAATAATCAAAACTTCTTTATTTCTATATAATCATTCAAACTAATTCATTATTTACGACAATTAATACAAAAATAACGCTCCTTTTGCGGTTCATTAAACGAAAAAAATACTTATTTTTACAAAACACATCACAATTACCTAATGTTTTATTTAAAAAACAATATTGCAAACTAGATACAGATGTTATTATATATATATATTATTATTACCAGTATAGAAGAGTGTTGTTATATATAAAATAAACCATTGTCATACATACTTGTAATGTTTATATGACAAAGTAGATGTAACAGACTGTAATAATTTAAGACCACAGTAAATCATAATCGAAAAATCCATTAATGGTGTCGTATTACATCCCTAGTTTTGCCGGTGAACGTGTCATCGTTACCCGGTGAACGTGTCATGTATATTAATTTTGCACTTGCATCCATTTTTTTGAAAAATGACTGCATAGGTACCTAATTATCTAGGTAGGTATTATGATATTACTTTTCAGTTTCTTAAAAATTACTCAGAGCTATGAAAAATCATGGTAGGGACCTGATTTAATATTCGTTGTTATGGTTAGATTATAACCTCAAAATCTGATACTTTTTTTGAAATATATCTTTTCTGCAGCTAGTCCGCTGTAAAAACAAGATCTTCTAGGAGTCTCCAAATGATAGAGAATACAATACATAATTATCCGATGCTCTTGGCTCCAGGGCCAACAATGTATGGACGCAGAGCAATGTCCTTTCATTTTAATCGAAGACCGGGAAGTGGGTCAAATTAAGATTCCAAGATTTTCTTACATACATAGTTAGTTACAAGTGAAGCTAATATAAAGCGTGTAATAAAAAAGGAGACAAAATTGTTTGTACATACAGGGTGTAACTGAAACTTTATTGCTATCCTTAAGCACTAAAGATATAGCTGGTATATAATCATAATCACTATACATAGTTTCAGATCAAAATAAAATACTCTAAGAATTGATACCAAATTTTCGGTATCTTAAATTCAAATTATAACAAACGTGTCACCGCACTACGTAGGTCAATAACTTACCATTACTTGCCAATATCACGATAAAACTCTTCCGAGTGATGTGTTTATTTCAATTTGAAAAGTTCGGTTTCTGGTAGGTATCAATGTATTAAAAATTCTCATAACTTCCGAACATGTAGAAATAGGATTAAAAAACCCTTCCAATATCGTTTGATATCATCCAACGAAGCCATGCCCTTGGTATGTATATAACCTTTCGGTTACACGTTGTATATTTGTACTAGGTAGTTAGGTACTTAATCTTTGGCAGTACTGATCAAATTACGAAAAATATTTCACTGATTTTTTTTTTTTTTTTTTCAGGGTGGGAAATCATCCAATGACTTCTCCCGCTCTGGGTGGAGCAGGAGGGCGTGTCAGACTTTTACTGACTAAAACCCACCCGTGATCCCTCAGTTGCCTGTGTGCCAGGGGCGACGGTATCTCTTTCGAACAACCCGCACCCCTGGCAGGCATCGGCCCTTGCGGACCCCACCAGTCCGGCGCACCAGGACACATGGCACGCCGTGACCACCCCAGGAACCAAGTAGCACAAGGGCCCCAGACTACCCTGGCACCCTTGGCTCCCTTGGCCCCCTGCGACGGGTCAGCGCAGTGGCCCCGCCGCCTACCACTTCTCGGCCGCAGGGGATAGGGAGAGCGGCCAACGCTATACCGACACTCCTCTTCCCCTGCGGCCCCACCGCGTCCGCCATCAAACGGTGGCGGCCCCGTCCAGGCCACGGAAGGGAAGAGCGCTACTCAAAAGTACCGGCACTCCTCCTCCGCCGCAGCCTGTAACCCTCAGCCGCGATGCCTCCCATTCGACATCGCGGCCCTCCTCAGTTGCGGTGCACCTCACCGCAACCTACTTTTTGGCCGCTACGTCGTCGGCTTGGAGACCAAAGCCCTGACGAGCGGCCCCACCTTTGGGTTCCTCTTCGCTTCACCGTGGGAGCGGACCACGGCTACTGAGCCCCCTCGCAACGACAATGCGGGAACCCACTGGGGGGGATATTTCACTGATTGAAAGCTACACTAAGTATTCTCGAGTGCCATGAGATTTTATGGACTGTCAGAGCTAGAAGCTATTTACTTAGTACTTAGTAATAATAACCATACTATTTATTCACTATCTACTACCAAACGAGCATCTTCCTGCAGGGTGAAACCATCCGTGGTACTCTTGGAAGTTCCTGAACCGTCACCCAACCCAAGTGGAAATGTGTTAAGTGGGGCTACCTCGACGGAACGGCAGCAGGGTGCTCGTAGATGTGGAGTTAGGTCGCATCTACGTGCCTCTGAGCTGCCACCGATTAAGCTGTGGAAGTGGCAAAGTTTTGGACCAATAAAATCTGACACTGTACATGCCAGGGACACGAGGAAGAAGACTGTGGTGGCATCTACAATACCACACCAATCCTGTATCGTGCAATAAGAGTTTACTGTGCGACTGGTATATCCAGAAAGGTTTTTATTCATTGCGCAAACTTTAACCATGAATTCAGAATACCGTTCTAGACCCCCAGCAAAGAAATTTTTCGTAAGTATTACAAAAAAATATCTGCTGTTTCATAGAAAAGAGCAATACCTACGCGGTCAAAATGTATGGAACAGCTGTATTTTTTTGTATAACCGACGAAAAATTTCTGCGCTGGGGAGTCTAGAACGGTATGCTGCATTCATGGTTAAAGTTTGCGCACTGGATAAAAACCTTTCCTGTATACACAACATCCCGTCATCGTCGGAGGATCCTCCCTTTATATAGAGGATGTGTGAGCTTTACACCTGTTTCTCATACCTCTATTAGACTATTTATATTTTTGACACTCACTAAGTATTACAGAGATGAACCGTTTTTTAACTGACTTCAAAAAGGAGGAGGTTATCAATTCGACATGATTATATTTTTTTTATGTATGTTCGGGCATAACTCCGAATTAAAATATATATCCAAAGTTACCGACTTCCGAAATCAAAGTTATTTTTCACTTTGTAATGTTTTTCCGGAAATCGAATGTTTCTTTTAGGCCAAAAAGTCCATGCGATTTAACGGGAAAACTAAAAAACAATACTTTTCGAATAAAAATGTACCTCCATAAGCGACCAAGCCTTAAAGGCCAATGAACTACAAGTACAAAACAATAAAAATAGGACCGCGGAGCGAAGGACCAAAAAATATTGCCATAACTCTGATTTTCCGCGTCCACAAATGTTCGTGACATTTTTATTTCTACCAAAAAGAATTTAACATCACAAACCTTTTGACCTTACTGTATTTGATTGTTTAATTTATAGCCGTTTTTCCCATTATGTTTGTCAAAACAATTCCAGTTAAAATAATTGCTGAGTGTTCAAGGTTCAAGGTACCTACTGCCGGATCTTTGTCTGTATTTTTACACGCTTTATATTAGCTTCACTTGTATGTTTGTATGTAACCGACTCCTTAGAGCGCGATTTTGACCCACTTTAAACGGTCAGATTTCATTGAAACTTTGTAAACTTATCGAAGACCGATGACAATTCAATAATTAAAAAAAAAAAAAATTGAGATTTTTTTTTTAAATACGTTTTTGTAGTTAGCAGAACTAAAAAGTAGAAAATAAATAATAGTTAAAAAAACTAAAAACACACTAAAGTGGTCACTTTAGTCCCGCTTCGTAGGGCTATATTGGCGTACTTTTAGACCATGAAACGTGAAAAATTATATTAGGATCCTCCTGTCTTTCTAACCTTAGTATAAATCTTTATTAAAAGTTGATCTCGCACAGTTGAGATAGGGTTTTCTACCATCAGCTCGTACACTTCTCACGTCAAACAAAATAATGAATAGAAAAGGCCCCTAATTAATGAACCGTCTTCACAAACTTGTTCTCCTTAATTAACGTCAACAACTTGTACAGAATAACTAACGAAGGTCATGTTTTTATTTAATTTTCCGTTGTTGGGCAAATGTTTGCCAAATAATTTGGGCCTTAATATGTGATTTAAACTTGGCCACTTTGTACTCCAACTGTTGGTGACTTCATTTAATAATATGTATAGGTATGGACAAAATTTTGGGCTTTGAAAGAAATAATGGAAAGCAAGGAAAAAAGACTTTCGATACTTGTATTCTCCTCTACATCACTTATGGCTGTGAAACCTGGGCTTTGACGAAAATCCCAGGGACAAACTCGCAAAATGTCAGAGAGCCATGGAAAGGAGCATTCTAGGGCTAAAGCTAAGGGCCAAAGTCAGGAATATAGATATCAGGTGCAAAGCCAAACTAACAGACATCCTATCACGTATCGACCAACTAATATGACTGGGCACCTGCTTCGTTGTAAGCAACAAAAATGGAGTAAACAAGTGACAGTCTGGTACCCAAGAGATTGGTTTAGAAACCGAGGTCGCAAAGTGAGCAGATGGGAGGACGAACTGAAAATGACTTATTGGTCCCCTTTGGCTAAGAGTGGCGGCAGATAGGAATCAGTGGAACAGATGAGGCCTATGCCGTAAGGCACACCGAACGAAGAGATATTTAATGGATGTAATTTTAGTATTTAAGTCAAACTATGTAAAAGTTCGGATTAAATGGCTTTATTATTATAGGTATGGATAGTAAAGGATGGAGTAGCATCCTTTTGCCTACCAGTTACAATAGGAATACTGGTAAGTATCACCATTTCGTCAGTCAAGGCTGATGATTATTAACATCTTCTGCAAGACGAAATTATTAGCAAATCTGTTGTTTATTTTTATTAGAATAAAAAATAAAAATATGTAAATAATACGAATTTAAGATTTTGCAAGAGTGGAGTCTCCTATTACAGAATTTGCCTAAAGAGAAGCCCCGTTCACTAGTTTTATTTTTTAATAAGCCGACGGGAACACAGGAGGACGTAGATTTTTACCTCTAGGCATAATCCCATTACTTTAGGTAAGTACCTAAGTTGCCTTTTACGCCATACACGAATATTAGGTAATGTAGTGTAGTGACACAATGTAATCAGAGACGACGCCTGCGATTCAGAGCGCGTTCCCCCGCTTGCCAGTCGTCTCCAAGTTTTTGTGTAGGGATGTTGTGTTAGAATTAAATGTAATATGTGTCGTTTTGATAGTACAATATAGACATCAAGTTTTACCTAACTTCTTGAACTTTCATTTCTGCTACACCCATCTGAACGTATCAAGAGCTACCTTGAAGTAGCAAAAGTAGGTAAGAATGTCTACTTAACAAAAGTTCTCCAACTTACGAACTTCTGTAGGCACCGCCGGCCGCCGGGCTAATCCCAAGCTTTGGTGTGTAGACACCTTAGGTTACCTAATAATAAGGTTCATTTTAGTTTAGACATAGGTTACGCTATCGCCATTCATAATAAAACTTAAAATTAACATTCCAAGGATTAAATTAACCTCAATATTACCCAAAGTCTTTCTGAAATAATTTTGTAATAAGCGGGTCTATAATAAGCGGGTCCGTCCATACATTATTCCCGGGTCCTCTTCATACAGCATGGACCTAAGTCTGTGGTAATCCTAGAATGTAAAATGGAGGCCAGATCTTTGATGTAATAGGTTAACATTATGCTTTATTATTTAAGTAGTTGAGGCTGTGGTTGAGGTCCGTATTTTAGCAAAATTTTGACGAAGATTTTAATGTTTTATGATGGGGAATTTACAACTTAAATATTTTTATGAAGAGAAACGGCAATGTATAAAATTATGATTTTGTTGAACAAAAAAAATGTATTAAGATTCAAATATGTGTGTACGCACGGCTACACATCAAGCTTTGCATTTCCAGTTTACGCTGAACTCGCACTGTGCGGAAATTCTATACAATGCGAGATCAGCTTATACTGGAAATGTATAGCTTGATGTGTAGCCGTGTGTAGGTACACTTATTTGAATCTTTTTTTTTAATATTTGTTTATTATGACGAAATATGTTACAAAACATAACAAAAATGTTATACCTACAAACAACCGGCAGAACAAATATTCATAGTCATTAAGAGAAAACCATTATTTATTTTATTTTCCCCCTAAATTACCATTGGCTATTTTTTATGTTAAAACCACCAAAAACGTTACATAAAGCTCATTAAACATCATTATACTCAGAAACATTATTATTCTGAATATAATTTAAACCCAAGGGATCCGCAGTTACCTATTGGTATTCCTATCTATTAATAGCAACGGAAACCACACCTTCAATTTGATTGCTTTACCGAAAGCTTTTACCGTACCCTATTTTCAACATCAATTATAAAATTTTATTCGTTCATAAAGGCTCCCTCCCGCAGACATGGGCGACGCGACTCTGGTAGAACAATTTCTATGAAAACTTTATGGAAATTGTTTCATAGAAATTGCGTCGCTCCGTCGCGTCGTGCCAGTCTGCGAGAGCCTTAAAACGTCCGTGCTCCAGATTTTTGGCTGTCAGCTTTATCATATTAAAGTTGAATTTCGAATAGGTAGAATTATTCTTCTAAGATTTATCTTCGGCCAGTCTTAATGCATGGTTAAATTCAATTTGGAATACCTATTCAGTTTCTTTTGCCTATGCAATCCGTTTAAAGGTGGACCGTTTTTATTTATTATTACTAGCACTTCGCCCGGATCTTCGTCTGCATAAAATTTATAGCTCATGTTACTCCGGAATAATGTTGCTTAACATAGGTTAAATATATTTTTTTATCGGGTTGGTAGTTTTTGAGTTTATCCATTACTTAAGTTCACAAACAATAAAATCTTTCTTCTATGTGATATTAGTGTAGACTAACTGTTCTACTGTTTGACATCGCTCGCCTAGGTGTCAAAAATTATACCACGGGATTTAACGTACAGTAACCTCTTACTAATAAACACGAAATAAAGTTATATCAGGAATAACAAAGGAAAAACCATACATTTTCATAGGTTTAAACTTGGAATAACTTTATTCTGTGTTTATTAGTAAGAGAGTAAGTCAAATCTTGCCTAAATCGCGCAAAACGGCTATTGAGCCATTTTTGCGTGATTGAAAAACACAAATACAAACGACCAAATTTTCACATTTATAACAATAAGAGGATTAATTAATATTTAAATTAAAGGATGAGATGCAGTTAACAAAATAATATGATGTAATAAATGTTTTTAAGCAAAACAAAGTTTGTCAAAACAATCATGGACCTACCTTCCTAAGCGCAGAGATAGATTTAAGCGCCATTTTATCACTTTCTCTTTTGCACGATGTTTCATTAAGAAGACCCGGAAAATAACAAAAGATGCCTGAAATAACTTGGCTGACTAATTTTAAATTCATCATCATTCATATTTTAACTTTTTTCTTCTTTTTAATGCCATATAAAGCCGCGAAAAAAATTGTGAAAAAGTTTGATGTTATTAATAAATTTACTGCCGCAAAACCTTGCTGCTATAAGTTTTATCTTAGAAATCTATCGACAGAAAACTATCAATTTTAAAGAAAGTTCTTCACTTGGCATTTCACTTTGTCGTAGAGTGTTGATCAATGCACCACAAGACTACGCTGTGACGTAAACTATGTTGCAACCCTATACTGCCTTCAGTGCCTCAAAAAAATCAGCCTGAGTGACGCTGCGCTGGCACAGATGATGCAGTGGACGTGGCAAAGTTTTGGTCCAACAAAATTACACTATCGACAATGATGCCGATTCTTTCGTTCACCACCTTAACTAAAATAAGAGTATTGCTATCTCTTACTGACAGACAAAGACAAGTGACGCCTTACAACTGTCAAACTAAATTACGTCTCGATTGCTTTGAATTTGGCGTCATTAAATGAAGGAATTTATTTCGTCGAAGAAAATCTAAGTTAAACTAAATTTGCCAGTTCTTTTTTAATTTCCGTCTCTTTCTTGTTTTATTAGAAGGAAAAAGACAGTAATAGCTTATATTAAGTTCACTTGGTGCACAACAAAATCATCACCACTGTTGTGCCTTCGCCACGTCGAAGATGACTATCTCTTACGAACAGCTAGTAGTCACCCTTATCGATGTATTGTCTTGCAACCCTTCAAAGACTGCAAAGATATACACTTACAGCACGGTATAGCACTACAAGGCTTATAATACATTGAGTGAAGGGTTCGGGTCACTGACCCAATTTGTTCTCCGCACTGAACTTTTACTTTCATCTCGATATATCCGGCACTTTAAGAAAAGTGGCGTGAAATCTTTTTCATTGATGATTTTGTTACCAGAAAGTATTTTTTTTCTTCAGGAAATAGTTTGAAAAGGGCAACTTGGATTCTTGCCCGGTTAATAGCAATAGTCTCGCACCCTATTATAAGGGATATTTATATTCCACGTACCTAATGGGAATATAATTAATTCAACTGGCGAAATATGGATGTCTATTGGTATATATCATCAACTGCCTAGCCTTTACCCAATTATTTTGGGGTCAGCTTCCAGTCTAACCGGATGCAGCTGAATACCAGCATTTTACATGGAGCGACTGCCTATCTGACCTCCACAACCCACTAGCTGGATAATACGATAAGTATACACCTTGGTAAGACTGGTTGTCAGACTTTCGGGCTTCTGACGACCCGTAACAACAGTCAAAGATCCACGAATGACAGCCGGGATAGACGGCTGAACGCGCTTTCCGAGGCACGGGGTCTTGGTATGTAAAGATGGTCACCTATCCACGGACCAACCGCGGCAAGCGTAGCTTAACCTGATCCCCGTGCGGCTTTTATTACTTAGCCACAAGCCTCTCTTTGGTGATTGTAATATGATACTCACAGCACCAAAAACAAAACTGAAGGCTGACAAACAAAACACATTTCATAAGTGCCCTTGTAGTTTTATTTGAAATAAAATATTTTGATTTTGATTCCTGCCTCTGAAGCCGTGACGTCGTCATTTTCGTGCGCTTTTGTTCCGAAATTCATACCTGTTGTTGTGGTCATACCTGTCTACATTATCGTGCCAGACAGCCTTTTCATACCCCAATCATCCCTAGATATTCTTAGCACGAGTATTCTATTAATTTCGTTGTCTTTGTGTGTGTATTGCGCAAGGTGGTTAGATTCATTTAGCAAATAAATACTGTTTTTTTCCACACAACCCTAGTTTTAGTATATGCGAAACCTAGTGTTTTTATGTAAAGAATCTGTGGACAAAATTTCAAAACTGTATCATGAAAAATCACAAAGTTATATAAGCTTGTTATGTTACCAAGTTGTGTAGACAAACATGGTCAACACGCGGCCCGGCGCCGCTTGCGCGTCCAACGTCGTATTGTGCTCATTGATAATAATTAGGCAGTAGGTACCTAACCGTACGGCGATTTTATTGTAATTAACTGGTGATAATATTTTCTATCACACTTGCCAAACTGTTTTTGGAAAAATATAACATAGTGTAAAAATTGTTGGAATGGATTCAGTTACTTATTCTGAACAAACTATATTCAGGTTTCGAATATACTAAAAATAATGTTGTATAATATAATAAAATTGAATGGCCGAAGTAATATGCGACAGAACAAATGTCTGTACGGTCATAAAGCTAGTTTACGAGCATCCCCTTAGGTCGGTGACCCTTTGTATTGACGCCTTGTGGTGACATTTCCTTAAAGGTACATTTTCTTTTTAGTTCAGTTATTATAGAGGAACTTATTATAAAGTTTACTGATGCAAGGAAATACAAGAAAAGGGTAAAACCAATACCCTAATATGCACAAACGAATGTGAGTATCTAATAACACGAAGGGTAACGTATTACCCCTGTTACTGGGTTGTGCAGGTCATATAGACAGTCCCTCCATATAATATGCTGGTATTCAGCTACATCCAGTTAGACTGGAAGCTTACCCCCATTTAGCAAAGACTAGGAAGATCGATTAGTACAATGTACTTAAAAAACAGCACTGAAAATGGCATAACAACAAGAAATTTTAAGTTCACTAAGATACGAATATAATTAAGGCACCTAGCATCTAAACGAGGCTTTGCGAGATACTCAGTGGCGTGCAGTCCATAAAGATAGAAAGACACTGCCTGCCCTTCTAATAATAACTAATATTATTTATCAATAAACTTAAAAATCTTTATTCATAAATCAGCTCCACCTGTCGAGCGTCGATCGTATCACCAGTATCATCGATGCAATACCTGTTCGTTCGAATAATTTGACGCAACTTCGCATTGCGATGAACTAGCGCTGCTGAGTGCCTCGGGAGAGACACAAACTATTCGCGACTGACAGCCTTATTCATAAAAGTTATCGAACATCTAAACAGTTGCTAAAGTGTGGTTTCTCTATGAAAAACCAGACTTTAGAAAGTGTTTAGATGTTCGATAACTTTTTATGAATAAGGCCGTTAATGTTTATATGTGTGCTATCGTGGTCATACTGATTTATTTAGTGTGCGTTCCTATGCATACGTGGCACACAATGTAATAAATAACGCACACAACCATACAGGGTAGTCATTGGCTTTTGACACGACGGATTACGAAACTTACCGAAGTTTTCCGAAGTTGGTTATGCGACTATTTTAAAAAGTAGCATTGTTTCATTGAATTGTCGCTACATTACTTATTTGTCGTATTATTTTATATTCCGACGCTATTGTTTGTTTTGATTTATTTGTTTTGGATGTGAGCTAGGATAGCATGTATAAGATTTTAACGTTGATAAATAGTGTGAAAAATTGATTGTATTCACTTTGAAAGTTGTTCAGGTGGTATGTGTTTGGAGAAAAGAAAAAAAGATGCGTTTTCAGAACTATCTTCCGGTGAAAAAAAAACATAAAAGTGATCGTGACAAGTAGTTGTACACCGGATTTGCAATTAATACAAACTACAGGTAATGTCCATTCCTCTCCTGAACTGCTTGTGGCGCTGATAATTTTCATCCGTCACAATAATAATAAAAAAAAAAAAAAAAATAATTATAATAATAATAATCTGTGTTTATGTTGTAGATAATGTGTCTTTAATGTTCTAACAATTTTATTATTAGTATGTAATTTATTTATTCTTTGTTTGTTTCAGTCCAGTACTAACCCCACAAGATCAACATTACAGTTATCCCAACTGTATCATCGAAGATCGTTATCGGTTTTTTTTTTTTTGTAATAACACACGTTTTTCCAATTCACTTAGACATTGGCAGAATAGTCGACATCGGCTTTGCTTGCCATATGGAAAATAGAATAGAATACAGGTAAAGTCAATCGTAATTTCAATACAAAACAATATGATTTATTTAATGGCCTCTGCATGCTGTGTAGGTACAGCAATCGGTTATTATGTTTTATTCCATTAACAAAAAAAAACCTACCGACCCTGTCTAAAATTTCTGTGCACACCACTGGAGATACATAAGTATGAAAAGATTTCCATAAGTAATGTTAGCGATATACATAATGAGCTCATTATGTATATCGCTAACATTATCTTCTATTGTTTTCTCTACGACGTAAACAGAACATTCCTGAAGGTTATTTGAGCACTAAAATATTAGTGGCTTATAAATGAACACATTGGAGAGAGTGTTTTCTATTGACTATGGAATTTAATCTCAATTATTTCGAAGGTTCGTATCGGACAGCATAACTTGAATAAATAGTGCTAGAAAATAGTGTTTTCTTTGAACGATGTATGTATTCTAACTAGCTTTTGCTCGCGGCTTCGCTCGCGTGGAGGTGGAAAATGGTCCCACCGGAACGTACTGCCGGGATAAAAGTATCCTATGTATTAATCCAGGTTATAATCTATCTGTTTGCCTTCATCCAAATCCGTTCAGCCGTTGTTGCGTGATTGAGTAAGAAACATCCAAATATCTAAATATCCAAACATACAAACTTTCACATTTATAAAATTAGTAAGATTTTCTTACCTTGAATAAACTTGGAAACTAGTGTTCACGTATAATAAATTGCGCAGGATAGTCTTGAAACCCCATGTCATAAGGAGGCGTTGAAGACAGGGAAGTTTGGCATTAATTCCTTCTGCACATAATATATGTGGCTTCCCTGGTACCTCATATGTGAAAGTCTATTAACTGCTCCCAAATTACAATGTTAATTTTTATTCTTTTATTTTTTTACAATGTCTGACATATTCTCGTCATTATTTGACACTATACATCAATGTTATTATCGACTATTTATTAGTGATTGTCATGGAAATCATGTCACTTGGTTCAAATAGGTTCATTTTATTTATGTAGATTCTTTTACATATTGTGAATGAGAGAACGTTGTAGGCCTTACAGACTAGATTTGTAGACGATTTTCTAATCTGTATTTTCATTCCTCTGAGTACCTGGTACTTATTGACAGGCCTGCACTGTCCTTCCATACCTATTATCACTGTAATTTAAAAATATTGTAAAAGCCAATTATTTTTAAAAGAGTAACCGTGGAGTTTCTTGCCGGCTCTTCTCCATAGGAAGCGACAAATTGGATCCGTGCACCTAGCTTCTGACGTTTCATAAGTGCCCATGCAGGTTTATGTGAAATAAAATATTTTGATGATCCAGACTCCCGGCTGCTACTGAAAAATATGGTATCGAGTCACTCAAGTGAAGGCTTCTGGCTAAGTAATAACAGCCGCACGGGTCGATCGATCTGGTTACGGTACGCTTACCGCGGTTTTTCCGTGGATGGGTGACCATATTTACATATCAAGACCCCTCCGTGCCTCGGTGGTCCTAGCTGTCATTTGTGGATCTTTGACAGTCGTTACGGGTCTTCAAAATCCCGAAATTCTGATGTCTTTTATTTTTAGTTCATTAGTTTTCGAGATCGATACGAAACATGAGTAAAATATTACCAGCTAATTTAATTTGACCCTGAATATAACGGTGGAGGATTCCCTTTACCAGAAGTGGTAATCGTAAACTTCATTATCATGTGGATTGTGCCGGAATATAGCAGTACCTCGTGGACGTGTTCACATCTTCACTGTCATCAGAAGACAGCCGCCCTGCAACCATAGATGCGACGCTCTGCCAGAGGGACTGTCACCAGCCAGTGTCACTCTCATCCGACCTTTTCGGTGATTCCAGTAAGTTCGTAATAAGCTTAGACTGTCACATTAGCTGCGCCAGCAAGTAAATGTAACCAAAAGAAATAAGTTACCAGGGTCTTCGGATATAGATGAAGTTTAAATATAATTTAATTTATGGAAAACAAACTGTTCATTTACCAATCAAATAAAAATTTCATTCGTAAACATTAATCGGTTACTCACTAAATTTCAACTATATTTGACGACCCTGATTTCTTATTTTTTTGGGGGCTTTACATATCCTACACATAGCCGTCATTATGGAAAACCACTTTCGGTACCTACATTTAACTTTAAATAAAACATTTCAAGTTTAAAGATTTATTTTCCATAGGCACGTTTTATATTGTTTGGGACTAAAAGACGTCAAAGTTTTAGTAAGATACTTTTAGCATTATCATGACTTTCTTAAAAGTTAAAGTCTAACTATTAAATAGGTACTCAAAACTTCGAAAGACCTCTAAAAGAATTTGCGAACAGAAACAAAAGCAAATTTCAAACACAAGGTTAAATTAAACAATTCAGCCATTAAATAAATGACGTAAATAAAACCAATGAAAACACGCAATCATTACATTACAACGAAGTTTTAGCTCAAAACTATATTAGGTACGTGAGCACATGCAATCGACACATCACTACTGAAAATAACTTAAATAAAGCACCGTATTCATTGGGAAACTATGTTGAATAACGCTTACTAAACATTTTCTTCCGCGGCATAAAAAATAAAAACTTTTTCCAAAAAGTTTTTATTTTTCACTTTTTAGTTATAGTACCAACCCCACGCCAATTCGAAATTTCATCATACTTGAGGTCAAAACAATGCATATTTATGCAATCGCCGCAATCGCAGTTGATTTGCTGTTCAGTTCAGTTGTCTGAAGAGTTCAGTTGTCTGTCTCCGAAACGCATCATCAGATCTATATGAAATTTAAATGGGACCACACAGGAAGCACCAGCTTTCAATTAAAAATAATTATCAAAATCGGTTCACCCAGTCGAAA
Organism: Antitype chi; assembly: GCA_947359405.1. Taxonomy (NCBI): domain Eukaryota; kingdom Metazoa; phylum Arthropoda; class Insecta; order Lepidoptera; family Noctuidae; genus Antitype; species Antitype chi. The sequence goes on from OX375823.1 coordinate 3,250,344, forward strand.
CTTCTGAGCTAACAAACATTAAAAAAAAAACAGTCGAATTGTGAACTTCCTCCTTTTTTGAAGTCGGTTAACAAAAAAAATACACTATGTCTGTATTGCCCAAAGGGTTGAGCAGAGGGGCTACAGGAATAGTTTTTAACCAGGGCGCAAACTATAACCATGAATTCAGATATTATTTATAGCGTATGAATTTTTCGTCGGATATCAAAAAAAATATTAGCTGTTTCATAGAAAAGTGCAACACAACAGCAATGTTTTTTTTTACAACCGACCAAACCAAAATTCTACGTTGGAGGTTTAGAATCATATTATGCAGAATTCATGGTTACAGTTTGTGTACCGATTAAAATATTATCCTAGAAAACCCAAACATTCGCCAAAGGAAAACTTGAACCTGAGTGTAGAAATGTTGTGTATTTGTGATCAATGCTCTTCCGCCATCTCTGAATAAGAAGAGGCCTTTAACCTGCAATGAAGCAATTACCTACAGAGACATGATGTATGTGCAAAAATGTATGTTAGTCACGAGAGCGTGCAGAAAAAAGTCCGCAACAGAAATACATTTCAGAGGGGCAATGACATCTACGCATTACACGTGCTTCCAACATACGTTGTAGGTATAATATGCTAATCGACTCTCAGGAATAATGTGAATGTACTAACGTATTACGAAAGAAATGTCGTTTTCTTCTGTAGTTAGAACAACGCTTTCTGTATAATAGTTTTCGTTGTAATTACAAACACTCTCAACTTTAAATACTAAGGTAAAAAAATAACAGTTAAAAAAACTAAAAAATACGCTTTAAAAACCAAACTAAAAAAGGAGAAAATAATTTAATTCAATTAAAAAGCGTGGGGTGCTTTTTGTGGTATTTTTATAATCAATTAATGTCAAGCACCCCACGCTTTTTGTTTGAAATAAATTATTTTCTTCTTTTTTAGTTTGGTTTTTAAAGCGTGTTTTTTGTTTTTTAAACTATTATTTATTTTCTATTTTTTAGTTCTGCTAACTACAAAAGCGTGATTTTTTTTCCTTTTTTTTCATTTTTCTCATTTTATTTTTTTAATTATAGAATTGTCATCGGTCCTCGATAAGTTTACAAAGTTTCAATAAAATCTGACCTTTTAAAGTGGGTCAAAATCGCGCTCTAAGGAGTCGGTTACATACAAACAAACATACAAGTGAAGCTAATATTAGGTCTTTACCTATGAAATTGCCGTTTTGCAGTACTGGCCATTTCAAATCAAAATAATTTTTGTTTGGGTAAGAATTCTAATTTCAAATTAATTTTATTTTAAAAACATGGATTTTTTTTTCCAAAAGTAGTCATTTGTTTATTGATTAGTGTTACATTTTCATCGCATTTCAATCTTTTTCGTCATCATGGATACGTTAAAAATTCGAGTAATTATGGAATAATATGAGTACCGTCGTGGCAGCAACGCGGCACAAGCGGCACGCAACATCAACGACGTTTACGGAGCTAACACTACAAACCAACGCACCACCTGTTATTGGTTTGCTCGCTTCCGTTCTGGAAATTTCGACCTGAAAAATGAACCTCGCGGTCGTCCGAAGACTTTGGTCGACAATGACGAATTAAAGGCGATTGTGGAAGCTGATGATACACAATCTACGGCTGAATTAGCAGCAGCTTTCGACGTTAGCGTCAAAACAATATTGGTCCATTTGCGTCAAATTGGCAAGGTAAAAAAGCTTGACAAATGGGTGCCCCACGAACTCAATGATCGTCAGCGCGAAGTACGCGTCGAGACGTGCCTTGCACTGCTCAACAGACACACAAATGAAGGAATTTTGAACCGCATTGTTACCTGCGATGAAAAATGGATTCTGTTTGATAACCGCAAGCGCTCAGCAAGTTGGTTGGATCCTGGTTCAGCACCTAGACAATGCCCTAAACGAAAACTTACCCCTAGAAAAGTGATGGTCACTGTTTGGTGGTCTAGCGCCGGTGTGATTCATCACAGCTTCTTACCAAACGGGGTGAGCATTACTGCAGATGTGTACTGTGAAGAACTGAACACAATGATGGTGAAGCTGGCACATCTCCAACCAGCATTGGTCAATCGCTCGTCTCCGCTGCTCCTGCACGACAACGCGCGACCTCATACTGCACAGCAGACAGTCTCCAAGTTGCAAGAACTGGGGTTGGAAGCTCTCCGTCATCCGCCCTACTCACCAGACCTTGCGCCTACAGACTACTACTTTTTCCAGAATTTGGATAACTTCTTGGCGGGAAAAAAATTCAATACCCGAGAGGCAGTACAAAATGCCTTTGAAGAATTTGTTGCCTCCCGTCCAGCTGATTTCTTTAAGAAGGGCATCAATAAACTGCCACTGCGATGGCAAAGATGCATTGATTGCATGGGTGATTACTTCGATTAATACAAATAAAAAATACATGAAAAAAAATCGTTTAAATTTTTTCATACAAAACGGCAATTTCATAGGTAAAGACCTATTATAAAGCGTGTAATAAAGTAAAATGCAAGTCATTTTGACACAAAATAAAGTGAAGCGTAGCTCTAAAGCCAAAGTTAATCGTCGCTTGAGTACCTACTCTGCACTACTTACGAGTAGGTACCTGATGTTACGAAACGACGAATATGCATTAAAATGTAGCCAGAAAACATATTTATGAATTAAATTCGAAACTCACGCAAATCCAATAAGTATTTCTCAGGTTATACGCGAACAGACAGATGGAGAAATGTTAATGTTATCAAACAATCGGCTTAGTCTTTTTCCGACTGTGTTAGGGGTTTTTTATGGTTGGGAAGTCATCAAATAAGTTCTCCAGCTCTGGGTGGAGCAGGTGAGCGTGTCAGACTTTTACTGACTAAAACCCACCCGTGTTCCCTCAGTTGCCTGTGTGCTAGGGGCCACGGTATCTCTTTCGAACAACCCGCACCCCTTTCAGGCATCGGTCCTTGCGGAAACCACCAGTTGGTGCTGACATCTCTTTGAGGCGCGCTTGGTACAGAACGCGCCGTTGACCCGGGCTTGGAGGACCAAGCCCGGACAGCGAGCTACCCATTACTTGCCCCCCGCAAGCCTGCGCCTACGGTGCTGGCCGGGAATCAGCCTAGGATTCCCGACGCCCAGGGCGTCTCCTGCGGAGGCTAGGGCCGTGAGGGCGCATATACTGCCTCTCCCTCACGTGCACCGCCTCCCTCTTCGCGAGCATTACAGCTTGGCAGAAGGAGGTGATGGCTACCCATGAACTCTTGCTCCGTACCATGGCCTGGACCAGGGTCGGATGCGAGACATCGCCGCCGCCGATCGCCTCCACAAGGACTGTGTCAGCATCCAGTTTAACTAGATGCAACTGAATATGTACCAGCCTTTTATATGGAACGACTGCGCATCAAACCTCCACAACTACACACGATATCTCTTGGTATAATTAACGTTAATTTTATGTATACCTGTTATATATAATACGTAAGAAAAAGGTAGGAAAACTTTCACGATTTTCCCTTCTAAATTTTTTTGCTAGCCTATGTTTAAACACCTAAATATTGACTAGTCCAGTCGAAAAATACGCCACATTAAAACTTGGCAACTTGCACGAGCATTGTTTACGTTTCCCAAACAATGTAGGTACCTGTGCCAATTAATAATAAAAATACAAAATAGTTTATTTGTAAACACTGTATGTTTCTCAAGGTGATTTAAAAAACTGCGGTCTTGCGAGGTAAAAGAGAAAATTACGAGAAAAAATCGCAATGTCTGAGGAGTATGGTTTGACCCTACTGAAGTATAAAAATCAGCTAGGCTCGTGGCTAAGAAATAGCCGCACGGATCGATCGATCAGGTTAAGCTTCACTTAACACGGTTGGTGCGTAGCTGGATGATCATTTTTACATACTAAAACCCCTCCGTGCCTCGGAAAGCACGTTAAGCCGTTGGTCCCGGCTGTCATTCGTGGATCTTTGACAGTCGTTACGGGTCGTCAGAAGCCGTCTGACAACCAATCTTACCAAGGGGTTATACTTTCACTCAACATGCACTTATAGCAAACAACCCCAACATGTCATCTCACACATACACACTCTTACACTCACCCTCTCACTACACTCACCTTTACATTACACGTACCCATACACGACTTCCACTTTCACTTCTCCACACGCATATATTATAGCAGAGATAAAATAGGTTACATACTACTTCCGTATTGTTTTGGTTAACTTAAACCTAGATTGTAATTATTACTATAATTATTATTAATTTTTAAATTTTTCTCTTTTTCAGCTCTTTAACATCATTGTTGACCTGAAGCACGCAATTGAAAGCTAGGCTTCACAAATGTGTCTGCCAGGAAGGAACGCTGACACCTGAGATACAGGACATGTCCTAGTTTGGGTGTCAGGAGTTTCACATAATGTGCATGTACTTAGCATATATAGATAAGGATATAGTTATTTAAAAATGCATTTGTAAACTTTTTTTTCTCTCCTTATTGTATTATAGGCTTATGAAATAAAATTTAATTTAATAGTATTACCCAGTAACTGAGTTATGGGGCCCAGATAGGTAGTAGCTCCATGTAAAATTCTGGTATTCAGCTGCAAGCTGACCCCAATATGGTTGAGAAGGGGCTAGGCAGATTGATTGTATAAGCAGAAACTACAGAACACCACATGTTATGCTCTTATCATACTTATTTTATCTCGTTCACATCCGTAAGCCTTCAATATGTATTCATCAGCAAGATTTTAAACTATAACTTTAGTATAGGTGCCTTTGTATAAATAGATAACTAAGTAAATTGAGCATGTCCTTCAAAGGGGTCAGACGTAGTATTCGTAACAGCATAGCGCATGCGTGGAAAATGCTTGAATGCGAATAAAGAAAAGGTGCGTCCAAAACTCCCGATACGGTCTGTAGTTTTAACTTCACTTTTTCACATATATTTTTCACCGTTTGTAAGGAAAACAATGTTGCCAATGTGAAGGTACAGTCACCAAAACAGATATGGGACCAGGGTCTTTACATATCGTTGAAGTTTAGTAACAAACCGATGGATGTTTTCGAATGAAATTTAATATGATAAATCTATTATTTGTTTTTCATTACTTAAATTGAATTTTATTCACACATGCGTGCACTTACCGGACAGGTCCACTCACATCTGTGTGACTGATTCCTTAAAATACCATCTGATACTGTCTGGTCCTCACATGATCTAATCAAGACAATGTCTATTCTTTAAAAGAGACTGAGACCTCTGAGTTTATTTTGGTGTTTCTTCTTAGAGGAGTCAGATAAGAAACACAAACCTCATTTAGTTTAAAAAATATATGTATGATATGTGCGTCCTTACTTAAACCAAAATAAAAATCATTTTAGATTTCATTTCATACCTAAACTATATTATAAGAAAACCGTTTATGCCTAGTACCTAATGTCTGTGTGGGGAGTATAATTATGACATTGGAAAATTAGGTTCTTTTTTTTCAAATGAAACGAAAAAAAGTTAATAAATCAATGTTTTTGTTGCTGTTGAAACAAATACATACGAAAACATTGCATCATCATCAACAGTGTTAGATTATAGGAATTTTCATTAAAAAAAAAAACATATTTTTGTCGTGGGCACAAAGCTTGCAATGCTTTTTATAAAAGTTACCGTTTTAAAAAGTCTTTTACCACTCGGTAATATAAATAATTTCTTCGGTACATTCACTCATTTTGATATTTTGACGGACAAAAAAACGATTGAAAATCGGCGGGAAATCGATTTTACTTAAGACTTTTCTTTTTAAAAATGTCTTTTATCTTATGGTATCAAAACCAGCCAGACACAAACTGAACAACCAAAGAGATTTTATATTATACCTATAAAATACGAAATACTTTTTCACCGGCTTAATAATGTTTATTCCTACCACCAGCAAACAGGCTCGCTGAATATTTCACAAATATATTGTTATTTTATTGCGTCAGCCATTTGGCACACGCTTGAAAATAAAAAGTTTTGTTGCAAAACAAAGAAAATGAGCATCATTCCATAGATTACGTGTTAGTTTATACTTTCATGATAATATTATCTCGTAAGTAGGTGACTTACGAGATATGAGAGTAAATTCGATTTGTTGTTTTGTGAAAGATGTTTTGCTAACGTCACACTCCTTAGCATAGCATAAGATAGCATAATCAGCCTATAATGTTCCCACTGCTATAGTGGGCCATAATCCTCCACGCGGTCCCGGTGCGGGTTGTCAGATATCACATGTCTTCGAATTTTTGGTTCTAGGACATGCCAGTTTCCTTACGATGTTTTCCTTCACCGTTTTGAGAGCAGTGGTGATGAAATAATTTACACAAAGCTCCCGTCTGGGTTCGAACTTACGAACTACATCTCGTGAGGTGCGGCCATGAGCACTAAGCCACCAGTGCTCAATGCGGGTTGTCCGAAAGAGATACCGCGGCCCCTGGCACACAGGCAACTGAGAGAACACGGGTGGGTTTTAGTCAGTAAAAGTCTGGCACGCCCTCCTGCTCCACCCAGAGCGGGAGAAGTCATTTGATGATTTCCCACCCAAAAAAAAAAAAAAACCATCACGGCTTTTCACACTTGACACACACTCGTTGCATGTCGATAGCAAAAATAACACGAAAAAAAATATGTACCAAGTACACTACTAATATTATAACTGTGTAATATGTTTTGATGTTTGGATGTTTGTTACTCAAACTCGCAAAAACAACTGAAGGAATTTGGATGAAATTTGGCACATTGATGGTATAAAACCAGGATGTTAACATATAGGATACTTTTACCCCATCAATACGTTCCCATGGGATAATGTTCGCCCTCCACGTGGGCGAGGCCAAACTATTTCTTGCATTCATTTTTCATAGTAAACAGATATATCTACGTATAAAGAGAAAACTCTTTCAATGTGGGTTGCACATTATATTACTTAGAAACCCATACAATCCAACTGATGGGTTGGGATTTCGCCAGAACCAACTTGGTTCCTCAAATTCCTTTCTCTATCCATTATCCCATAATTTACAAACTTTACAATTCGCATCTCCCCCCACGACATTTATTTCCAAGTTTAAGGCCCATAGAACAGCCTTACTGGAGGTTTAATTAATGAGGCCCAAACGAGGCACAAATTCTAGCCATTTGATCTTGAATCATGCGCTAATTAGCCAGAAACTAACATTGCATAAAGGTGTGGTCACAGACCACATAATGGTGTGACTAACCACCGATGTAGCGTAGCATAACGCTTGTATTCTACGAAGGGGTAGGCAGAGGTTCATTGTAGGAACACTTATATTTTGTAACTATATCAAACACAAGGGAAGATTCTGAAATGGCGACCGCGTACCGGAAGACGTCGGGTTGGAAGGCCTCCCACAAGGTAGACCGATGACCTTGTGAAGACCGCAGGAATCCGCTGAATGCGGGAAGCACAAAACTGGTCGAAGTTGCGAAGCTTAGCGGAGGCCTATGTCCAGCAGTGGACGTCTTTCGGCTGAAATGATGATGATGATGATGATATTAAACAAATCCACGTCACGGCAACCCGATTAACACCGGGAAGTAAAATGTACATAATTATGTGATAAATGATTTTATTTATGTAAGTAGGTTTGTACAAACGCTACGTCAATCATATTTTCAAAACTAGATGAGGTCGGCGTTTCCTATGTGATTACTCTGAGAAGACTTTTTTATAGTCCAGACTTATTCTTGGTCAGATCATGTGAAGACCATGTGTATTGGTGTCTGAAATAGTCTTCTGAAGAAAGAACCACACAGATTGAGTGGACCTGTCCAGTCAATGCAAGCATTTGTCCATTACCGTGCAGCTCAACTCAAGTGAAGACGTTTTAAAATTTCCGTCCAAGATCTTATGGAGTGATTCCATGATAATATCGTCACGTTAGAGGGATAAAAGCGCACAATAAGGGGTAAGATTTTAGTATTTTTTTTTTCTTGTAACTCTGTCACCTAAGAAACAATAAAAAGCCATTTTCCGCCGCATTCACAGACGTCAGCTAAAATGAACCTCATTCAATAAAATTGTTATTAGTGGGTACCCACAGGCAAATCTAATATCTACCAAACGAAGTAGATATTATTTAGTTCTCTCAAAAATATTCACAGAATTTTATTTGATAAACTAAAATACAAGAGAGAAATTACCTTGAAAATATTTTTCTTATTTTGTCAGCACTGTAAAATGGTGTATATTTAACTAAAAGACTTCTCACGAAGACGAGTCAGTGCGCTTGAGTTAACTAGGTTTCAAAGTCACAAACAGAGATAAGTTGCCTGAAATTTTAAAACTCACTGGATTTATATTATTTCGAGCGTAATTTTTTAAATAATTTTAGTATATTTAGTTGAATTTCTTCTCCAATAAATTAATGACGTGCTATTTGTTCGCGTCCCTGTGATAAATGACCGCTCTGGATTTTGGCATTTTTATATATTGTCAAAGGTAAATGATTAGTTTGGGCTGCCTCGTCGGTTGTAAACAAAATTTAAGTTTAAACGATAAACAAAAACAGTGAATAATCTTGTATACCTTGGTGTATACGCTTCGGTGGCTAACAGTAGTGTCGGCGAATCATTCGCCAGTTAAATTTTATATCGAAAAAGTTCTAAAAAGTGAACCTAAAAAGTGAATCAAATGATTCTGAGACAGTTCACCGACATTCGTTACTCCGATGATCGGTTCCCCGTCAAAATTCACTTTTCAGAGTTTTGCCGATAGAACTTTTCTACGATGAATGGTTCACCGACAGCACGATTTCTTTTTAAATTTCATTAATGGAACCTTTCACCGGCAAACGATTCACCGACACGACTGTAAGCCTTTCACCCGCTTTCACAACATGGTAAAAAAAACAACCGACTTCCAAATTAAAGTAATTTTTCAATATGTAGTGTTTTTTTAATTGAACGTCAGTTGCTTTTTTGTAAGTTTTTATTTTACGCTATTTAGTTATGGTACTTACCCCACACCAATTCATATATTACTACATGTAAAAATCAGTCACAGAAAATAGTAGAATATCGTCAAGACTATATCGAAGTGGAATAAAAAAAAACCTATTATCGAGGCTAACGCCAAAATTAACAAAATGTATGTGGAACTACCCTTCTTGCGAGATACCCTATACATTAAAAAAAGAATATTCGAAATCGATTCACAATTTCCGGACATATCGAGGAACATACATGCATACCATGGACTGGTTGCCACGGTTTTGCGGTATGGCATTATTTTCTGGGGGCAGTCTACCGATAGGGAACAGGTATTTAGAATGCAGAAGCGATGTATAAGGTCAATGTGCGGTCTTAAAACAACAGATAGCTGTCTTTCCTATTTTCAGTCTTTAAAAATTTTAACTTTTCCTTCTTTATACATTTTGGAAACAGCTCTATTTGTAAAAAACAATCCACAATTATTTGAAAAACTGTCAGCAGTTCGAAAAAATCCGATTCGGACTCAATATGTAAACAAACTATGCCAAGTGAAATGTAAAACCGCACTTATGCAGAAAAGTTTTTTTGGTATTGCCCCACGTATTTATAATAAAGTACCTGATCTGATAAAAAATATGACTGTAATACAATTTAAAAGGGCACTAAACCAAATATTAATTGAGAAAATCTATTACACAATTGACGACTTCCTTAATGATATATCTCTGCACTGATTGTTAAACTATTATTATGATTGACATACATGTTCCTATTCTGACACTTTTTATTCAGATTTACACTTTGACATACAATTTTTTTTTTTACATATTACTGTAGAAATGTCACTAATGTCTATTAATCTGTTTTTTGTTTCTTCTTTTCTTTTTTTTTTTGGAATTCTAATGATTTGACATTTATAATTATTCAATAGAATTTATATAGAATAATTCCAAAATTATTCAATAGAATAATTTTGGAAAGGAATATTATTTGCATGCCCATGAGACGGTAGAATATGGAGGACTACTTTTTTAAGAAAACATCTATGTACCAATTACCCATGTTTGCAAAAATAAATGATTTGATTTGATTTTGATTTGATACATTAAAAAAAACATACAGACAAATTCAGACCCTCCTCCTTTTTGAAGTCGGTTAAAAAGATTTCTTCTACATGTAGTAAGTACTGTTTTTGTTTATCCTTTACACCTAAACCAAGTTAGGACATTTTGGGTGGCCCATCAATATTATTTAATTGGTTTGAAAACATATTTTTTATTTAAGGCCCATAGTATCCTCATCTCCCGTTTGTATGCTAAAGCACGACTGCCGCCCGCGCCCGCGCAGGGCATCTCTGAGCCTTTATTTCAAAATGGGGATATTCCTTTGATTAATTTACAATTGTGCTTCGGCGATTCTGTGGTACCTCTAACTATCTATTTTTCAGTGTATTTTTTTTCCAAATAACGAAGCCGTTTAGTAGGAGTATAGAATAGAAGCCAAAATATTGCGTGTTGGAAAATATTTTTTTACAGCAAAAGTATTAACCATAAAAAAAGTACTTCGGGCAAAATGATCTATATGAATCTATAGCAAAATCATATATTTTTCAAATCTTCAAGACAAGCCGTTAATGAGCAGTAGGGTTCATAAAGTGACCGTGTTACGCTACCAAACGGGACGTAGGCCCTTAAGCACGATTTATTTGATAGTTTCATAATTTCCAAAATACTAAAAGATGTGCTAATATTGCGAGCATTTTAATTGATCGTTTATTTGTCTCCACAAATTGTATTTATAAATTCAAACTCGGTTTGAATATTAATAATACTCGTATAAATAAAGATACACGATCCAAAACCCGAGGGAACCCTTCTCTTTGTCGAGAAGGTAGGTAAGGTCCACCTACTCGGCAAACCGAACACAAACGATGATTTAAAGCGTTAATGAGAAAAGTATTAAAACAACTGCTTTCCCTTATCAACATAACAATGGTCGGTTATTAATTAGGATTTCTGCGGCGGGATTAGTTTTACGGTCAGCAAAATTATGTTCTGTATTCTGGCTTTCTTCTGTGGCTTTCTTACAAACGTTTCTTTAATATATTGTTTTCATTACTTTTTTAGACTTAATTTTCTTTTTTTATTGTTTGTACTTCCTGTGCGTGTCCCAAATGCAATTTTTTTCTTTTTTCCTTTCGTTCTAAAGTCAACGTCTTTTTCTGTACTTACTTACAATTTTGTAAATTTTCTTGTAAAATGTAGGAACATACCTGTAACAATAAAAATACATATTTTTACAAGAATAAAAGAAGAATATTAATTTAAAAAGTCCGAAATAGTAGAAATGACACCCAAAGTAGGTACATAATATTAATTTTTGATTAATATGTTTAAGTAATTGCTTTATCGTTATAAAACGAAATATGTATTATCTATGAAGTTTCGTCTGTAGATAAATTAATAAAAAGCTTTGCAAAAGAATTTATTCAACCGTTTTTGCAAACTCTACAACCGGAATTTTCACGGAAAATAAATTTTATAAGCAAAATGAATTTTAATAACAATCTGTTCAACAATAGGCTGCTTGTGACATCGCATAATAACTGCTTATCCTTCTTTTGAAACGAAGCGTAGTGAAATATTGCTTTTATTACTGGCTAAAACGGATAGATGAACCGGTCCAATTAAAATAAAAAATCAATAAGCAATTCATCGGGTAAGTATGGTTTTAAAATCTAATAGGTGCAGGGTCACATCTGCCCCATGCATGATGATCGTTATCTCCACACAATGTGTCTGATGATGCGCGGCGCCGCCAAGGCTAGCCCAGAAGAAGGTGGTGAGACGAGCTACACGATTTCTGACAAATGCTTGCACTGACTAGACTAGTCTACTCAAATCTGTATGGTTTGTTTCACATACTTGTGCCTATACAATATACATAATAAGTATTTTAGTGTTAGCTTGTACACTTGGTAGTTGATTTTTTTTCTCCACTACATTGATATACATCACAGTCAATTCTTCAACTGCAGATGTATTTTTTTCATTTTAGTGTTTTAGTTCATTTTGCCAGGTTCCATATTGTAAAAGCACAGCAATAGTCCAAAAATACAACTACATGACTGTGGCGTGGTACCACAGTCAGGTAGTACCGAACAAACTCTATAACACAAGCCAACATTGCCTAATACAATTTGGTAACAAATTCACTCTAACACACAAACACACACGTCAAACTCATCACCTCCCTTGTCTGTAATCGAGTAAAGAGTGCCGACATCATCAAAGAGATGTCAGGTGCGATTCAGATACGAAACTTAATTAACAAATTGGTAGAAATCTCGCTCTTAGTTTAATTTGTCAAATTGTCGAGCGGAGTCATTTTGTCGTAGCTTTCATTATTGCTCGAGAATCGAGGCTGAAATGGATATTGTAAATTGATTTTTTACCTCATAGTTAAATGGAGGATCGTTTTGGTTTCACGTAAAAAGATTAATGATACAATTTCTTTATTATTCTTCACTGTGACTATTTTTGTACTTTTTGGTATTTTGATTATTTTCTCTTATTTTCATGTAGTCTCCTTCTAGAGTCACTGTAGTCGTCAATTCGGCACATGATTCTAGAACCTAGTGTAGAAATTGATCAAAAGAAAAATTTGCTGCTTCATAGAAAAGTGCAATTCCTACGCGGTCAAATTGTATGGCAACAAAGAGCCGGCGAAAACTTTCTACGTTAGGTGGTCTAGAATCATATGCTTAATTCATGGTTTTCAGTTTCTGCACTGGTTAAAATTTTATCCTGTATACACGTAATATGTACTATTTATAACCAGGGTGAGTTAGCGGCACTTATAGCTATATTTGCATAATGCAGAATTGCATATGTAAGCGGGCATGCCCTTTATACCTAGAGGCTTTTATTTAGATTGGAAGTTCTGTTTACGTTTTATTTTAATTTTCTATTACTTTTAGTTTTCAATTTTTGATGGTATATTGGCGTGTGCTAGCTGACATTATGGCAAATTTTATGTTTTTTTTTTGTGTTTCGTAATTTTTATTACCTATTATTGTATAGAATCAAGTTCTTCTAACTTAACAGACAGCTGTGCTGCTGGGGAGTTTGTTCCGCTACTTCTTCTTCCCAGCTAAAGCACTAGGAAGTGGTGAAGGGCGGGCGTTTTTGGGGGGACTGTCTTATGTAATTTTATTTTGACGTTCAAAAAGAGCTGACTCTCAGCCTAGTTTGAATAAATGACTTTTGATTTTGATTTTGATTTTTGGCACTGCATTTGCTCGTTGAAGCGCTAGCCCGCGCCGCAGCTGAGCCAGTAGCTTTAAATTCCCCGTCTAATAATAATAATGCCAATATTTTGATCCAGCCTGTCCCCAATGTTAGCTGTCCCCCTATCAGTGACGCCCTGAGCCGAGGTCCGTACCCCACAGGGGGTGCCCTCAGCGTGCAGTCGCTTAGTTTGTAATTTATTTTAGTTTGTAAGCCCTGGCTGGAGGTGTTAAGATTAAATTCTTAATGGCAGCCCCAGGAAAGCCCGGTTGAGCAGTCACGGCCTCTCAAGGCCAACAGCGAGATGCCCAACAAAAAAAAAAAAGACGGCACTGCATTATGCCATTATTTGAGTAACTTTTCAAAAAATGATTTTTATAACTGGGGCACATCAAAAATCATCAATTGGTCGCGCAAAGTAACATTTTGATTTAGAATAGGAAACGCAGCTTAATTTAAAAAAAGTAGTTGTTATCCACCGTACAATACTCGTATATAACGCTACTCGGGACCTCCTTTAATTTTAACTTTATAAGTATTTTGTTATAGATGTCATAGTACCACACTCTGTGAAAATTTCTAGTGTCTACCTATTACGGTTTAAAAGATACAGCTTTGTGACATATGGACGAATGGAGCGACAGCAGACCTGGTTGGTACAGAACCCTAAAATTGAAACTATCAAAACCCCGCGGTGTTTGTTTGCGGCACCTGAGGAAGAACTCACAAAACCACTTACGGTATTAACTGCAAGTGCGAAATAATTTTTAGTTATATCGTCGACCGTAGGTTCAATTGAGGTAAGGGACAAAATACCCAAAATGAGTTGAGTATACAGTTTTGTTCAGAATTTTTTGCTCTATCGAATGGTGAATATGAAAAAATTCTAGCTTAAGAAAAATGTCCCTTACCCTAATGATTTTTGGATCCAAATTTCGAATCAGCCCCTTAATAACAATGTATCTGAAAAACTATGCAATATAGGAACTTGAAATAGTGTAATTATCGCCGCCAATCCACTTCCAATAAGGTAAGGGTCTTCCCAATCAACGAATTGTCAAAAGTGTGTACTTCATTTTCTGTCAAAAATCTCTTTACACTGTATTTTTTTCATAATTTTTTTCAACAAGTCCTTTACACAATTTTTTCATTGATAGATTGGATCCAACGTAGAGGTCAATTTAATGTAAGGGACGGGACTACAAGATACTTGGTCAGCAAGGGACATTACTAACAAAATACGTTGTTGTAAGGGTTGTACTTTCTTAAATAGCTAACTTATTAAAATAAATGTTACACATGTAAATAGAGCACTAAAATACAAGATAATGTCTGAAATCAGACCCGAAAAAGGTTAATAACAAAAAAAGTTATAGTAAAACTCAACAAAAACCGCAAAAACAGAAGACTTGATATGTCAGATTAGTCTCTGGGTTTAAAAAACGAACTTTAATTACCATAGTTTACCACTGATCTATTACACAGGGTCAAAACACCCAGGCATCAGTCAGAATATTTTAGTATTAGTCAAAAACAATGTTAATTTCTAAGGCAACAAATTGTGAAGAAAGAATAAATGACATAGTTCTTCACAAAGGTTACTCAGTGAAGCTCAGTATTCACAACACGTAGTCCCACTCATGGCGGGGACCTCTTATTTGACAGCTCCAATTTACTTCAAATGTTTGAACTTCGCTCCGCGGAATATGTATGAAGTATTGTGTGATAGATGACGTTTTTTAGCAGTCTGAACGTTGACCTGGGTTGGCAGAAAGATGCTGAAAAGAATATAATTTTTTTAAAGTGCAGTGACGGTTAAAAAACTTTATTTCACAAATGACCTTTTATTCATTTTGTGACCATACGCAAATGTCTCAATAGCTTTAGAAAATAATATATGAAAAACATTGTAAATACCTATAACATTTGAGGGTTGCCCTCGATTTCCCTGGGATTCCATCATCAGATCCTGACTTGGTGCTAATGGGGCCACCTCAGGAGTATATTCTTTCAAATAAAAAAGAATTTTGAGAATCGGACCACAAATGGGGTAGAAATCGGTGAAAATACATTAAAAAAAAATACATACAGTCGGTCTTTTTTGAAGTCGGTTAATGATTGGGACTGACTTAATAAAATATAGCTTCATACAGATTCCCAAGTTACCATGTTACCAAGAATTTGATTACAAATAATGGAAGTGATTATACGGCAATTAAGTATTTTCTGCATTCTTAAATGTAACACTGACACACAAAGGAATCAAATCTACTGTTAGTCAACTTTCCAGTTTAAAAAAGACACTTTATAACTTCAATTATCTAGTTATACCTCTCACAAAACGGGTTTTTTAACTGAATCATGATATCATTTGAACGCAATCCGGGGGCAATCTAAAAGGGATCAGTTTAAGCCACGGTTGGGTAGCCCCGGGCTGATAGCTCGGCAGCGGAGGGCAATGTGCGCACCACTATAATGAAGCCTATTTTGCATGCGAATTCAATTAAAACCGACGATTATGATTGAAAAGGGGCCGATTGGCACTCTTAATATTAACGTTAAAGAAATTAACGCAGTTCGTTTGCTGAAATTTTTCTTTTGTTGGTTGTGTATTTAAGGGTTCCTATTTTTTGGTCTATCTCGTTGGACTAGTGATCTCAAGCGCTACTGCTGAGCATGTATGGTCCTGGATTGAATTCCTATGTCAGGCAAAGTTTTATTGGGAGTTTTCATCATTTTTTTATCAGTTGCTCCCTTCAGCCTGGATTTGTGCCCAGTCGATGGTCACCTGAGGGCACGCAAGGGGCTTATACATTCCTAGAAAAATGTGGGTATACCTACTAATATAAGTGAGAGATCGTTATACATCTTTGCCTTACCCTTCAGGGCACACAGGCGTGATGTTGTTATTGTTAAACTTAAGTAGCTGTGGGTAGGGCACATTGCTTGCAAAATGGATGGGCGATGGGGCCGAAGGGTTCTGGAGTGGCAACCGCATCCCAAAAGGTGCAGCGCTGATACCCACAATGTGGACCGATGACCATACTGAAAGGTTTCACCGCATAGTAATAGAAAATATACGTGGGACTTGATTGCCAAAATGTTTTGGAATTAGACACGTATGTGGATCTAAGTAAATCCAACTTTAACAACCAAATCCAATAGAAGTGTTCAATAAATAGCTCCAAATAGTTTATTATTGCGTAGGGTGGAGAGGCCGGCCTTGCCCTAAACACATTACAGAGTTGGGCCATGTCTGTAATACCGCTGACATTCTTATTGACCTTACCCAATAGTATTAGTAACGTGGTTGGAAGGAATGTAACTTTAGGGGTCGGATTACCTCAAACAACATACATTTAGATTTTCACTTTCATATATAAACTAGAGACCCGCCTCAGCTTCGCAAGGTATTTTTGGCATAATATCGAGATTTATTTATTCATCATCTGCGCGTTTTTACCCGACTACGGCGAAGTAGAAAGGAGAGTTATGATTTTGACCTGTATCTAGGTATGCTTGTATGTGGGTATGCATGCATGTATGTTCATCTGTTGCTTCATAGCTTCTAAAGTACTTATCATAATTTGACAAAAGAGGTGTTGTTGGAAGCGCCTTAATCGTCCTCTAATCATAGGCTTTGTGACGTTTCTACATTATTTTGAATATGGCACCCCCTAGGAGACAAAGTAATGAACTTAAAAATAAAAACAAAAATAAATATATTGTTAGCTAACCCCAAAATATTTTTAAAAATAATAAAGTTAAACAACTAAAACCCGACTACTCAAAAATCTTGCTCTAAAAAGCAAGAAAACAAGAAAATATTCTCATCTGTAGGGATATAATATACATTCTCTAATATCCAATTAACCATTTAAACTTATTCTGGCTAAAAAGGGACCGTAAAAGCCCCCATTCGCTAGAAGGGGAGCGCAAGGGATTGAAGAAATATAGCCACCACAGTCTTGCTTAATGTACCTTATGCGTTTTTTGATAAGAGCAAGGAAGATAAAGAAAATGTATCTGATTCTTTCTTATATTTATAAATCAGGATTATTTTTGGGGCATTTACAACAAATCGTACTCATGATGCACTATTTGTGGCGATTTTATAATCTTAAAATGTGTTTAAAGTTTAGGTCAATGGGAAACTCAGAATGGATCAAATAAAGATATGCAGTTTATAATATAATACAAATAATAAATTGAATAAATCGAAAATCCGACTGCGTAAAGAGTGAACTTTAAATAAGATGGAAACAATAAACTTTTGTTTTAAGAGGTTGACTAAGTAATCACATGCAGTTGGAGGCAATAAAGGTCTTTAATGTTAAATTATCTCCGAAGTTAGATATTATAAAAGCCTACATCCATTTGGTGTGTGAGCGTCACTATCCCCAACTAAATAATGATTGTTTCGATTTGTCGATCGTGTGTCAAACGCCAAAGCTGGATAGATAAGTAAATGAGCTGTCATTGGCTCACTTAGTTAAGCTCCGCAGTGCAATGGCACGTGAAATATTGAATAGCTTCATCCGGGAATCGGCTCTGCTGTGATTTTCCAGATTTTGTCGAATCGTTTTATTGAGAATTTTTCTTGTTGGCTTTTTAGTTTTAATTTGGCGTATTGTGCTTATTGTATTATTTTGTGCTCAGATGGCCTAGTACGAACGCGCGACTTATGTCGAACTATTATAGAATCGAAATAAAAACGATCCTATAGCATTTTGGTTAAAATTTTATGACCAGCACAATTAGTATGGCTTAATGGATATGAATTAAGTCTTAAAAGAAATTGAATAAGTATTAACACGTGCAAAATGTTTAGGTATTTTTAAAAGTAAGTTCAAAACTAAAACCTTACTAGAGAAAAATCACGAAAAAAAAAACTTATCTGAAAGCCGTGGTCGAATGCCACCTAAACAATACATTCTAACCGTAGTAAGCGATTATAAGCTTTATGGCAAAGTGGCATATGACCGGACGGCTCTCAGGTGAGAATATTTTCTTGTTTCGTATTTTTTAGAACATGATTTTTCAGCAATCCGGTTTTGGTTTTTAAACTTACTTTGTATTTAAACTGTTCGCACACATAAATAGTACAAAGGCGGACTACGCTATTACTGTAAATGCTAGCATACATAATAATATTCTGTTCTGAGTAATTTGTTGTTTGATTTTAAACACAGGTACACTACAATTTTATTTATTTCTGTTTTTGTTAACAGCGACAACAACTTTGTGGGAGTAACTATGTATCTAGTATTACCTATTACCAAAATCACATTAACTACTACATTATTAGATCATAGGACTCATAATAATGGTAAAAATTGCATGTTACCCTCCGATCCGGCCCGAAGGACCAAAAAATATCCGAACAGAAAAATATAAAAATTCAAAACGGCGTAATCTCATCCACCAGCCCTCCGTTTATGATCACAATATCCATATGAAGGGACAGCGATGCAAGGAAAAATAAAATCCAAAAGGTTCGTATATTGTTCCCAGAGATTCTTGTAAGATTACCCTCTGAACAAAAAGAAGTTATAATGAGTTTGTCAGAGTTGATGTTAAGCGATAACAAAGTTTTATTGGGAAAAAATGCCCGATTTCTTTTGAAATGGAGTTTTGTCTGTCATAGAAGGCTAATATTGTCTTTAGGGAAATTAAGGTTGTAAATTACCAAACGTGCAGTAAGCTTGGTGTCATTAGCGGAAGTATAATCCTATGGATAAGATCCTAAGCAGATTTTAAGGAATTAAACTACACTACATCAATCTAACAACTCGGCACAATGTAGCCTTTCTCAAGTTGGAAGTCTTACACTCGGTTTTTCGCTAATACCTAGGTCTAAGTAGAGATACAGGAATCGCATATAGAACCCTCAATACCAAAATACGAACCATAATTTAAACTTCTTTCAAAATTAAAACTATTTAAAAGATTTGTTCGTTCTCTCTTGACATTTGAAGGCCATTTTATACGTCAGACTACTTCAGAAACAGATTATTTGGGTGAGTCATAATATAACTGTATATTATTATAATATTATTATTTGGCAGGCTGAAGCGCCATGATTATTTATATTATTTTTGTTTTCACTGGATTTACTTAAGTGTTACCACGTGTTTGAACTGGATAATATTTTTGAAAGAATTCGTCATCCACTTTTGGTTACACTAAAGAAAAGTACACAAATAAGCTCGAAATGTCATCCGTCGGGACAGCTCAACTGAAAGCTGCAATGGTTATTTCTTCAAAAGGCTCTTCAAGATATTTAAGATTTTATGTGAGTCTCACAATGCAAGGTAGACATATAATCCTATTCCTACGAATATTATAAATGGTTAAGTTTGTATGTTGAGATGTTAGTGGGACCAGAACCCATTGCGCCACTCCCCTTCGGGTATCTACGCACTCTGGTAAGGAAACGAACCAGGGATCAACATCACAAAATATGGTTGGCCCTAAGTGAGTGCAGGCAGGCCAAGGAAACACTTCCTGTGGTCGATGCCCGCCTCACGAAACAGGTTCTCCGTTTAACAAAACCACAGCTGCGTACAGTTACAGCAGCTGTAACTGGCCATGGGTCATTTAACAAACATCTCTTTGTCATACGGGTAACAGACAGTCCGCTGTACAGGGCCTGTATGGAAGACGACGAGGCAGCGGCTCATGTGCTGTTAAACTGCCCGGTGGTCGCTAATTACAGGGCAAAATACTTCGGTAACCCAGGTACCCTACGTGAGATTGTCAGCAACACACAGGCATTGCTGGCCTTCGCGAAGAGGGAGGCGGCGCACGTGAGGGAGAGGCAGTATATGCGCCCTCACGGCCGTAGTCGCCGCGGGAGACGCCCTGGGCGTCGGGAATCCCAGGCTGATTCCCGGCCACCGTAGGCGCGGGCTTGCGGACGGCGAGTAATGGGTAGCTCGCTGTCCGGTAAGGACCAAGCCCGGGCCGACGGCGCGTTGTGTTCCACGCGCGCCTCAAAGAGACGTCAGCACCAAATGGGGGGGTCCGTAAGGGCCGATGCCTGCCAGGGGTGCGGGTTGTTCGAAAGAGATACCGCGGCCCCTGGCACACAGGCAACTGAGGGAACACGGGTGGGTTTTAGTCAGTAAAAGTCTGACACGCCCTCCTGCTCCACCCAGAGCGGGAGAAGTTATTTGATGATTTCCCACCCAAAAAAAAAAAAAAAAAAAGGCATTGCTGGCCTTTCTCGAGGAGCCGGGGTGGATCGAAAAACCGATTCTCCCACCCGTACGCATAATACGCGCTTTGACGTGGAGTTGCGGACAACAGCCCGTTTTACCTATTACCTATGTTGAGATGTTTGGATATTTAGATGTTTGGATGTTCGTTACACACTCACGCAGAAACAGCTGAAAGGATTTGGATGAAATTTGGCACACATATAGTTTATAACCTGGATTAACATATAGGATACCTTCTTTTTATGCCGGTAGTAGGTTCCTGTGTGATCATTTTCGACCTCCATGTGGACGAACTTGCTGGCAAAAGATAGTCTTAAAATATAATGTTTGGACTTTAAAAGAGACCTTTGAGTTTGTGTCGGCATTTCTTTTCAGGTATCAGTCAGCTAGAAAATGCCGTCAAGTATTAAACTATTAACCAAAAAACGAAAGGTGATTTTTTTAAACGATACGCCTTCTTATTATACTGTACCTGTGTTTCAATAAAATTAGCGTTTCAATTTATACACATCTTGAGTCTTCTGAAATGAGTCGTATGCTCAGTAGAATTCATTCAATGTTGTTAAACATTGCTTACATTGCTTCTGTTAAGAAGCGATACAATCAATGCTGTTTGTAGACACGTACGGAAATAACATTGATAAACTAGACCAATTATAATAGGACGTGGTAGTTAGACAAGATAGTATAGTGATGTTTAAAGTTCCTCGTCTTTAAGCATACGATATAACAGTGCCAATTAAAAATTGGTCCTCCAATCCGGATAGATGGAATTAAAAGGATTTTAATTGCACCTACTTTTTATTTTTCTTGTAAAACTTTGCCAATTTTCTCTTTGGAAAACTATAGTTTTGTTAAGGTTTCGAATCATAAAAAAATCTAATGAAATAAGACAAACTATATTATGCGTAACAGATTAATATTTTCAAATTGTGCATGTAAAGTCGAGGTGATCTGGTAAGTTGAAATTAACGGAGCATGAATATTGTATAAAGCAAAATTTTATTCAATATTAAAATAAAATGAAATTCAAAGCCTGAATATTAAGTGCCTATAAAGTAAGTTAAGCACAGTCATGTTGAACACTGAATATGTGCGTTAACTTAATGCTTGGGGTTGACATTTTGAACGACCCTCTTGACATGGGTCGGCTCTGAAAAAAATAACATTTGGACGTCTGCACACGTCAGTTGTTAGGGTATACGTTATGGCCATATTATTTCATTACGACAAACAAAGAACTCTTTCATTTAATGTAGGTTAGCGTAAAAGGACCAAAATATGACAAAAAATATACATCGTTTGTAACAGGAACTGTTGTTAATTTGCAAGTAGCAGTAACAGCTGTTCCATATATTTGGGTCGAGTACATTATTGAAATTTTGTGTCATACTCATACAGCTAATATTTTCGTGATTATGTTCTTGATCCTATGGAGGAAGTGGTTCAGTTTCATCGTCTGTTCCATGATGCCCAGCCTTTTACAAACTTCGTTGGAGTCAGCTTTCAGTCTAGCCAGATGCAGCTGAATCACACTGGTTATTTTACATAGAGCGACTGCCTATCTGACCTCCACAACCCAGTTACTGGATAATACCATACCCCTTGGTAAGACTGGTTGTCAAACTTTCGGGTTCCTGACGACCCGTAACGACTGCCAAAGCTTCACGAATGACAGCCGATACAAACGGCTTAATGTACTTCCCGAGGCACGGAGAAAATCATTTTTTTTTACTCGACGCGGTTACAAACCGCGTCAATAGATATTGATTTTTTTTATGTAAAAGCACTTTTTTTTTGATAATCAACGAAAAATTCTACGCAAGGGGTCTAGAACCATGTGCTGAATTTATAGTTTCAGTATGCGCGTCGATGTCTGTGCTTTCTTGTAGTTTTTTTAATGTTAAAAGCAGCATTTTGTTCCAAGCCAACCCCGACCTTGCCTGATGATGCTATACTATACATAAGATGAAAGAGCCCTGTCTATTTCTGCCAAAATGCTTTTTATTCAGCTTGTAACATTTCTAGAAAACATATTATTTGTTTAGTCTAGTCGTTGATGGTTGTTTAATTAAAACTTGCTTACTAACAAACGTGTGTGGTAATGAGCATTGAAGGACATGAGACAAAAGTTGTTTAAAAAAAATGTCGATATTCGTGTTTTTTTTTTTCTTTGGGACAACAAACAATTGCGTAATAATGCTTAATACTACTACATAGATTATATAACATTTAGGTAATAACGCAACCAGCACCGTTATCCACAAAATAATATAGTAAAAAATTAATTAGGTAGGTACAAGCAAACTTAAGCAAACAAAAGATTTAACTATTATAATGTGATTTACACAACACTTAGTAAAAAGTGAGACAAACTTTTAACAACCGACTTCGAAACCTATCAGATATAAACAAAATTTAAATGCGTCTATTTCGGAAAAATCTGGTATCATGAGAGACACAGCTTTTAGAAGATCAATCTACCTATTATTTCCCAACTATATTGGCTATCGGCTTTCAGACTAATCGGATGCAGCTGAATAGCAGTATTTTACATGGAGGGATTGCCTATCTGACCTCCACAACCCAGTTACTGGGTAATACGATACCTCATCATAAGACTGACTGTCAGACTTTCGGGCTACTGACAACCCGTAACGGCTGTCAAAGATATTTTTTTTTCCGGTTTTTGGCTTCGCACGGTTTATGCATTTAGCCAGTGTCAAGGAATTTTTCTTTTCGATCAAGTAAATGGCCCAATATCGGGCACGAAGTTACAAGACAGTCATAGTCGTCTTTAGTCAGTCAAGTCAAAGTTATTGTAAAGCGGTAGCAACTTTACAACAATCTAATATGAGTTTTTCCCCCAAAACCTCATATTAGGTTGTTGTAAAGTTGAAAATAGCTTGTTAAATATACCTACGTTTTAACAAGATTTTTTACTCCTAATGAGGATAGAGAAATTAATTATAAACAGAGGACAAAACATTTAAAAAATAAAATGCTACCAAAGTTGAACACGAAAAGTCCACGTTAGTCACTTATTTTCACCAACACTACACTTATGAAACCGATCCCGCCAAAAACTCCCTGTCAAAGATTTACAAATAGATAACCGCCGGGACAATGGTTGCCAGGTCTTAAAACCGAAAAGCCGGACAGATCAGTCTGCTTAGCCGGACATTTGGGTGAAAAGGCCGGACACTCTTAATTTTTTAGTCTTAGTTTAACACTACAATAAAAAAAAGGAAAACAAGGCTTTTTGTAATTTACCATAAAACCTGAATGAATCAGTCTTGTTTATTATGGACAGTGCTACTCCGCTCGCTTGTGCTAGCGATACAAGGTTAGGCGGGTGGAGCGGAAACCAACACATGGCAAATTTAAAAAAAAATAGCCAAATTTAATAAAACCTAACAAAAGCCGGACAATCCGGACACCATATAATTTGGCCGTACACGCAACCAAAAAGCCTGACTGTGTCCGACTTAATCCGGAACCTGGCAAAGCTAGCCGGGACCAACGGCTTAGCATAATTTCCGAGGCACGGGCACGAGGCACCCATCCACGAAGCGACCGCGGCAAGCGTAGCTTAACTTTCGACCAACCCACGCGTTATTATGTTAAGTATATAGGTAGATTGATTGAGTAGTTATTCCAATTATGTTTACTTATCAACAGCTCCACAACTTCTTAATTTCCTTTCAGTTTGTGCTTTCGATACTTTTTTATGTTTGATCAAGCGTAACAAAATCCTAATAAAGTCTCTTCTTTGATGTAATGATCCTAATGTTATAATAATAAAAGCTATATTACATATTACGATCTAAGTTTTACAAAGGCAAAAATTACTTAGTTTTCCAAGTTTTTCACCAGACTTGTACGTACCATTGTACCTACTGAAAGTAAGCAAAAAACCGCCTTAAGGTAACAATATGCGAGACAGGTTACAAAGAAAACTCTTCTTTTATGTCGAACAAGCACATTCATTTATCTTAATCGGAGCGAATCGATTTTCCTTTCATTGCCTTGCCTTAGGCAGAAGGCTCGAGTTTGTAATTACTAAATGGACTCGTCCTTAACAAAAAACGATGACACGCTGCGTAAAGGCTTTTAAATCTTTCGTTTAATTCGTTGGGGTATTAGAAGGCGAATCTTTAAAATGTAGGTAAGTACATAAAGTGTAATCACAGAAATAACTTATTCGAGTAATGGATTTTGGTTTACCTTTTTTAATAAATGATTTCGTAAAGGAAACGGTGATTTCCGGGTAATAAGTTGAGGCATGGATTAAAAAAAGGGTTATATTTTTCTATTTCAAAATGTGAAAAATCAGCCCAATTAACAATCTGGAAAATGATAAATCCAAAAATTTTTTTTTTTAATAATTTTTCTTTTAAATAAAATTACTAATAAAAAACTATTTTTATTTATATTATATACATCATCTCCTTACCTATGTTTTTTAAATCTTTGTGTTTCCTAACATCGTCTAAACACAATTAACATCAATTTTATATAACAAATGACGATCGCGCTTCAAAAATTAGATTTTAAGTAAAGATTGTTATACAGTAAGTGATTTTTATACCCTTCCAAATTTTTCAGGGTGATAGTACCCGTTAAATTGAACAACTTTCTCCTAGGAACATGGGTCGAAATATGAAAAAAAAAATCGGACCTCCCATACAAAATCGACCAGCTAACTATTGATTTTGTATGGGAGGTCCGATTTTTTTTTTCATATTTCGACCCATGTTCTTTGGAGAAAGTTGTTCAATTTAACGGGTACTATCACCCTGAAAAATTTGGAAGGTGACTAAAAATACAGCCCGTATAATCTCACTTTTACTATATCTCTTTTAACTCAGCTCTCAGATTTCTAAAATCCGCAAAATTTTCAATAATGGTTTGATAATATAGCAGCTATCATTTGACACCAATTTCATCTTTTTACATCCAGGCCCAAGATTGTATGAAAGTGTATCCATCTCCTTTGATCATCATCTGCTTTGCGTTTTCCTAACTATGTTGGTGTCGGCTGTCAGCCAAACCGGAACTGCTTCAGGTATTCAGCTGCCTGAATACCTGTATTTTACATGGAGTGACTGCTTATCTGACCTCAACAACCCATTAACTGGGTAATACAATACCCCTTGGTAAGACTGTTTGTCAGACTTTCGGGCTTTTGACGACCCGTAACGACTGTCAAAGATCCACGAGTGACCGCCGGTATCAACGGTTTAACGTGCTTTCAGAGGCGCGGAGGGCTCTTGGTATGTAAAGATGGTCAGCTATCCGGACAAACCCATCAGACCAACCGTGGCTAGCGCAGCTGTCAGATTATTTGAAGTTCCACGTTTAACTCAAATAATATTAAACTTAAAGCTTTGATGCAAATGTACAGCTTCCATTTCAATCCCACCTCTAACTACTTCCCCTAAGTCCTATCTCTCGCAACTCCTATCCAAATTGGACTCGCTATGAGCTTTGAATCATCAAAAGATCCAAAGATGATTTAAAGACCCTCAAAATAAAGTCATCCTTACTAATATTATAAACGCGAAAGTTTGTAAGTATGGATGGATGGATGTTTGTTACTCTTTCACGCAAAAACGGCTGAACCGATTTGAATGAAATTTGGCACACAGATAGATTATAACCTAGTTTAATACGTAGGATACTTTTTATCCCGGTAGTACGTTCCCGCGGGATAATTTCCGACCTCCACGCGGGCGAAGCCGCGGGTGGAAGCTAGTATAAAAATACAGCACAAATATTAAAAAGGACCAGAGTTACCCATACCTGTTCCTTTGTCCCTCAAAGAATATTTCTTTTCCGTTGGACGTAAAAACATACTGTATCTTTCGTAAAAGATAAAGCTTCGGTAATGTCGTATTCTTTTGAGGAGGGTAAGAGTTATTGTCACAGCTGTTACCCTCATGACGGGAGTAAAAGATAAGTGCTGGCGATTAAAGGGGTTTTAACGTGTTAAAGATATGGGCCATGTGGGGTATTAACAACGAAATAATTGTGGATTAAGATTTCATTCAGCTTATAGTGCTGTTATTTTATGTAGTGTAATGATGCCGCATATTAAAATAGGATTATGTGGAAATATAAGTAGAAGATGTTCAAAAATTTAGACACTGTAGGGACTTGCAGTGTTTTGTGCCCTACAGAGTGTTAATTTTGGGACGCCTACACATAGGTACACGCGAGAAAATGACAAACAGTTAAGGCCCATAGTATCCTCATCTCCCGTTTGTATGCAAAAGCACGACTGCCCCCGCGCCCGCGCAGGGCACCTCTGAACCTTTATCTCAAAATGGAGATATTCCTTTGATTAATTTACAATTGTGCTTCGGCGATTCTGTGGTACCTCTAACTATCTATTTTTCAGTGTATTTTTTTTTCCAAATAACGAAGCAGTTTAGTAGGAGTATGGAATAGAAGCCAAAATATTGCGTGTTGGAAAATATTTTTTACAGCAAAAGTATTAACCATACAAAAAAAGTACTTCGGGCAAAATGATCTATATAAATCATATATTTCATATATTTTTCAAATCTTCCAGACAAGCCGTTAATGAGCAGTACGGTTCATAAAGTGACCGTGTTACGCTACCAAACGGGACGTAGGCCCTTAACTAACTTACGCATTCCAACATGTATCGATAAAGTTAGTGTTATAAGGTGGATTCTACTATCTTCTGAACGTTCCTGATAGCGTTTTACAAGATTTATTACCATCAACTGGGCACAAATCTAAATTCAAGGTTGCTACTGAAAAATTCCTGATGAAAAACCCTATAACAATTACAACATACATTACAGTATTAAAAGTAATGATAAATTATTATATTTATGTAAGTAGATTCCTGCAAACACTTTTAAGCGTCAATGTATTTTTTTTAAACTAGATGAGGAATAGTTTATTAGAGTGTTCATAACGACTAATAACGTAATACAATCAACACCTTGATAGGAGACGTCATGTCATACATTTCATTCCGGGTCTAACAACTTGCGATATCTTAAGGAAGTGTTATATTATCTTGTTAGTCCCGTAAAAGTAAGTGTCCACTAAACATAGGACTCATAAACCGGGTTAATGATCTAGCGGGAAATAGCCGTAATCAGCTATGCTATTCTGTAACCATCTCACTGGGTGAAGTGAGCGTGGAGTGAGCTGTCAGTGTCATTCCACCTGATGCAAGGGATGACCAAGCATTAAATTTACAATCATAATGGAGATTAAATATACCAATTCAATTGATCATTTTAATACGATTTAAAACCTAGTGTTTAAGTGTGCATCATACATTACATTTTGGGAGGTTTTTCAAATAAAGTACCAAAACAAAAACTCAGTCATAAACTCAATGCTGTTTCGGTAAATTTTTTCCTGGACTAGTCCTTATACGAGTATTGCCTGAGGCGTGAGTGCGCGTATTATATACCTGTAATGCACACTTAAACAATAGCTTTGAAATCTATAAAGTGATCAATAGAATTAGCATACAATCATAATCGAGATTTAATCTCGATTATAAATGTAATGCTTGGTCAATCCCTAGCATCAGTGGGATGACATTGACAGCCCACTACGCACTCACTCGGCTCACTTCACCCGGTGAGATAGTTACAGGATAACTCGGCTGGACTCTTGAGCAAATAGATAGGTAGGTGAAATCATCATCATCTGCCAACCACTTTTTCCCAACTATGTTCTTCCAATCTAACCGAATGCAGCTGAATACCAGTATTATACTTGATGCGACTGCTTTTCACTTCTCCACAACCCAGTGATTGGTTAATACGATACCCCTTGATATGACTAGTTGCCAGACTTTTGGGCATCTGACTAGGTACCTGTAACGACTGCCAAAGATGAAATCATGTCTTAGAATTAAAAATTCGAAGACATGTGACATCTACCAACCCGCACTAGGCCCGAGTGGAAAATTATTGCCCACTACCTCTCATAAAAAGTAGGCTTGGTCCAACTGTGGGAACATTATAAGCAGATACAATGTAAATATTTGGTATTCAAGGTGCCACAATGCCACTAATCCATGCTAACGCCACCAGCTAGCACCGCCGCCTTATTTGATATTTCTTTGAGCGGTACAGGCTTTTGATTTAATAATTAATTAATCATTGGGGGAGGTGTCTCGTCTTTTGCCATATTTACAAAGGCTTGGAATTAAGAGCACATTTAATATTAATGACACATAGGCAAATGTTTGTCTTTATAAAACAAAATGGTTTAGTTTGAACATGTGTCAATTAATTCTAGAAATTATAAAAGTTATTACTTTGTTGTATTATACTATATCGAATTATATCTATGCGCACTGGGCACGCGTGGTGGATTACGGCCCACTCCCTCAGAGAGGAGGCCTGTGTCCCAGCAGTGGGAACGTTAAAGGCTGATTATGCATAGCTAACATGAGCACCTAACTATTAACATAGATATGACACACGTGACACCTCGCAGCAAAACACGATGCCGACAACTTTACGTGTTTAGTTATAGTTTTAAGCTGTTTATTAATATGTATTAGTTTGTTATTATTGTTTAAGATTATTTTTGTGTATTTTATCTATGGGCCTTAGTTGCCTGTTAATAAAGTGGATATTATTATTATTTCGTTATTATACTATTTTAATATACATAAAAAAACCTCTATACCTAACTATAATAAGTAGTATAGGGATTCATGATGAAAAATTGACATAATTCCGTTCCCACTATGTTATCGTGACGACAGATTATCGTGTCGTTTGAAACGTCGTGGCTTGTGTATTTAAATGGAAGTGTTCACATATAGGACGACACAAGTAACTGCCGTCCGCAACTTATTTTGCAGTGACGACAGATTGTCAAGTCAATGGGAACGCATAGCACGACAATCGTAAAAAGATAAAAAAAAAACCTCACGACTTATGGTGACGGCAAATCATGTGTCGTTATTGCGACTATCTGTACTTTACATGTGTTGTCTACTCCCCGCACGCCCGTATAAAAATGTCGACACGATCCAATGGGAACAGCTAGATACGACAGTCATTCTACAATAGAATAACGTGACGATAAGCAGTCGTTATAATGGGAACGGCTAGAGACGACAGTCGTGCAACGACAAATTAATCGTTACGACATAGTGGGAACGCGCCCTAAATTGTAACTATTATTGTCAGAATACAGAAAAGTCTGATAACCAGTCTTGCCAAATGGTATCATGTTACCCAGTAACTGGGCTGTGGAGTTCACATAGGCAACCACTCCATGTAAAATACTGGTATGTAGCTGCACTGGTTAGACTGAAAGCTGACCCAAGAAAAAGGCTACGTAGATGGATTTTGACTTAGGTACAGACGCCAGCACATCAAATTACCCCAAACTTTACCCCAAAATTTTCCCAATTGAATACCAGCCTTAGACTTATGTTATAAAGTTGAAAATATATCAAAAAAATTACAGATTGGGGTAGTTTGATGTGCTGACGTCTGTACACAATAATAGTTGATTTGAAGATATTTTATGGAACGTAGCCGTGGGTTTCTTTTTATTATTTGACCATGGGAAATCATCAAATAACTTCTCCCGCTCTGGGTGGAGCAGGAGGGCGTGTCAGACTTTTAATGACTAAAATCCATCCGTGTTCCTTCAGTTGCCTGTGTGCCACGGCCACGGTATCTCTTTCGAACAACCCGCACCTCTATGGCGTTTCATTAAAAAGACTTAGGTCTAACACCATAATAAGATTTCGGGTGAAAATCTGTATATTAGGTTAGGGTTGAGTATGAGTGGCTACAACCAGCGATCAATTCTGTCATACAGGATACGGTGAATTTCCTTATTTGCGTCATGACATACAGCCGTCTGACCCCTACACTAACCTTTTAGGAAATCAAATATCCGCAAACATTTGGAGCACATATTTATTTTATAGTCTCATGTGACTTTATAAATCAATTTTAAATATAAAATAGGTTATGTTGACATTTTCAACCTTGTCCTTGGGTTAGATTGTTGGGGTAGAAGGAAATCAAATAATTAGCGCCTTTATATTCAAAAATCGAAGAGGCTAAATACTCTCTATCTTTTTCTTTTTATTAAAGCGTAAAGCGCAATTTTAAATATAAAAATAGGTTATGTTGACATTTTCAACCTTGTCCTTGGGTTAGATTGTTGAGGTAGAAGGAAATCAAATAATTAGCGCCTTTTTATTGAAAAATCGAAGAGGCTAAATATTTTCTATCTTTTTCCTTTATTAAAGCGTAAATAGGTAGCAATGCAATATAATAAAACAATATCTAATAGGTTTTATACATTAGCCAAGTACATTTGTGCAACACTTTTACACGTCAATCATATTCTTAAAACTAGCTGAGGTCGGCATTTTCTTACTAATTACTTTGAGAAAAAAGGCCAAAACAAGCTCAGTGGTCACTGTCTCATTAAATTCTAGGCATAGTCTTGGGCAGATCATGTGAAGACCATGTTGATTGTGGTCTTTTGAGGAAAGAACCACACAGATTGAGTGGTCCTACCCAGTCAGTGGCATTTGTCAGTTTTATTAGTGTTTTATGTGTTTGTATAAAAACGCCAGCTTTTTCAGCATTGCACATTTTTTAGGCCATATAGATAGGTTATTACTGAAAGGGAATTTTCGATTCCAATCAAAGTTTATGATTGTCCATGATTCCATTTACAAATTCAATTCGTTTAAATTGAAAAATAATACTTCGCTTTTCGCCGGAGACGTGATCAGAATGATCAACTTTATATTTATATTTTATGTATCAATTTTCACGTCGCATCTGGACGAAAAATGAAATGGAATTATGTACGGCTCTTGATGAAAACGTATGAAATATAAATACATTATTTATTTGGCTAGACTTTCGGTGCCAAAAATAGATGGTTTCGTGAAAGCCCGTATATTTGTACGCGTAACAATATTAGGTGGGGTTGTTTAAGGGGTTGGATAAAAATAACGTATGTTTTCTGTGCGTAAAATTATCCCGGTACGATTCTATTGAAGGAATCGTACAATGTTGTCGAATTCTCAATTCATGGAAACATTGATTAATGACTATACGGAGAGCTAAAACCTATTTAGCTTTCCATAGTCATAATCCCTGTTTTTTTTGCTTTAACTGATTGTAGACAGTTATTTTGGAATATCCTATCCTAAGTTCCTAAAATTCACGACGCTTATCATTATCATCTACCGAGCCTTTTCTCCAAAGTTTTTTTTTTTTTGGGTGGGAGATCAAATAACTTCTCCCGCTCTGGGTGGAGCAGGAGGGCGTGTCAGACTTTTACTGACTAAAACCCACCCGTGTTCTTTCCCCCCCAGTGGGTTCCCGCATTGTCGTTGCGGGGGGCTCAGTAGCCGTGGTCACCCTCCCACGGTGAAGCGAAAAGGAACCCCAAGGTGGGGCCGCTCATCAGGACTTTTGTCTCCTAGCCGACGACGTAGCGGCCAAAAAGTAGGTTGCGATGAGGTGCACCGCAACTGAAGCGGGCCGCGATGTCGAATGGGAGGCATCGCGGCTGAGGGTTACAGGCTGCGGCGGAGGAGGAGTGCCTGTACTTCTGAGTAGCGCTCTTCCCTTCCGTGGCCTAGACGGGGCCGCCACCGTTTGTCGGCGGACGCGGTGGGGCCGCAGGAGAAAAGGAGTGTCAGTATAGCGTTGGCCGCTCTCCCTATCCCTTGCGGCCGAAAAGAAGTAGGCGGCGGGGCCACTGCGCTGACCCGTCGCTGGAGGACCAAGGGTGCCAGACACGGGGTCGTCTGGGGCCCTTATGCTACTTGGTTCCTGGGGTGGTCAGCTGGGAGGGTCGGCTTCCAGTCCAACCGGATGCAGCTGAATATCAGTTTTTTACATGGAGCGACTGCCTGTCTGACCTCCACAACCTAGTTACTGGGTAAACACGGCACCCCTTGATTCTGTCACAACGCTTAGATTTGACTAAAAGCTAACAAAACCTCTCGCTGCCACAGCGAAGTCTGCACTACCAGTCTTCTTTCTTTTCAAAGAAATTAGTCTAACACCAAAAAAAAAAGGTCTAGAGATCCTTGTCTCTTACTCATCCAAATTAAATAGCCAAAATTCATTCTTTCAAAACCCCAAAGTACTGCGCCATAATAAATTTCTACAAAACTTCGTCTATCTAAGTAAGTTCATATATTTCTTAAGTAATAATAAATAAATTGCCCTCGAAGTTCTAGCAAGTTCCTCCCAAATGGATGTACGAGAAAGTTTCCAACTGTTACAGTAAAAACTTACACAGCTGCCTACAGTTTCTTTTGTCTACGCTTTTTGGAGACGAAGAAAGAATATAGCAATAGATAAGTCACCAAATAATAATAGTAATTAGACAAGGACATACAATATAAGATTCAGTAGTAAGAGTAAAGGAGACAGAAATATATTTTCTCCATCTTTCTTGCAGATGCAAACTATTTGTCTGACCCCAAGGTTGTTAGCCAACAACTGGGGCCTAACAAAATGGCAGTCACGATACGATTTTTTTGAAAAGTATTACACCTTATTGATTAGTGTTATTTAGATAATTTCAGGTTACAAGTGTGACTGTCAACGCATAATCTCATTAGGTATACGTTGGTAGTTAATTTATAAGTAGGTAAGTTTGTTTTTTTTTTTTTTGTTTTTTTTTTTTTTTAAAAACGTTGCCCCACACTAGGAATTTCTCCTGTATTGTGGGTGCGTTTACAAACATTTAAACTCACATACACAAACAGCCAGACCCGGAACAACTACTTGTAGGTCATACAAATATTTGTTCCGTGCGGGAATCGAACCCGCGACACGCAGCGCACCAGTCAATTGCTTAACCACTGCGCCAACCGTGCCGTCACCTACACTAGGTTCTGCAGAAGCCCAAAAGTCTGACAACTAGTCTTACCAAGGAGTATAGTGTTACCCAGTATCTGGGTTGTGAAGATCAGATAGGCAGTCGCTCCGTATACAATACTGGTATTCAGCTTCAGCCGGTTAGACTGGGAGCCGACCCCAAAAATAGTTGAGAAAACTTTTTTTTTGCATTTATACTACAGAAACTGTATTTATTTAGGTATATTCCCGAATTGATCAATTATTTCATTCAAAGTTTTGATCGAAAACCACTTTGTAGTTGAGATTATTTTCCATTTTCCAACCGTAATGACAAAACCAAGGGATTGCATTTATAATTAGTTTTATGATGCTAATAGAATATTAATGCTAAAATAATAGACCCTTTTGATTATTCGGCTAAATCAACATTCCTGGCGAGCCTTCGAGTTTCAATTTTCAAAAGCTTTATTAAATAAAAACAAGTTTTAATTTTAATTCTTGCAAGGGATGAAATGACAACAATCCTATTTACAAGTTTTTGGGATGCATGAAGAAGCCTCCTCGTGTAGCGCAGTTTGTTCCACCAGTAATTCGAATGAACCGAGCGCTCGGCGTATCCTGGACAGTCACACCCAATACCTTGATGACTGGCCAATTCTTCCCTTGCGGTGGTAGGGCTAACGCCCGCCAAGTTCGTGACCATCCTCCCATCGGAGTCAAGCAGCTTGCTGTATTTCGTCGATGCATGGGAGTACCAGTGCCTTGAACAAGAGTGAACAGGTATTTTCTGGGCACGCTCGATCCATCATAGACCTCATCAGTCGCTTTCCATCAGGCGTGATCGAGGTCAAGAGCGGGACCATTTAGTAATAAAAAAATAGACCCTGAATTAGATCGTTTTAGTTTACAAGTGACTGTGATAACCTATCTCATTAGGTAATTTATATTCTTTTGCTAGCGGCTTTGCCCACGCTGAGCTGTAAGAGTAGGGATCCCACGGGAATGGATTTAAGATAGCTGAAACCTAGGCTAGCTTCTAGCTCCTGGCTGTAGACAAGTCAGGATAGCCCGACTATCCCACTATCATATCCTTTACTATCGCTACAACGATACGTATCCTTTTACTTTCACTTACAATTTCCTCCTAAACCCTCACGCCATGCTATAAAGCCAATTACCTGACCCTTCGGTAAAATATTTCCTTCATTTGAAAATGTTCTAGGTTCGCAACGTGTAATGTGCTCTCTATAAGTTATGTGATGTATTGATGTATATTCAAGTTTTCTTGTATATTTTTTAAAATACCATTTTATTGTTGCTATATCTACTACCTAAACCATTGTCATCATAGTTATTTTTCTACCCTTATCCAAATTTATTTGGGGTTACTGGAACAACTTTTTTACTTCAATACTTCTTCTTTAATTTCTATATTTAAACCTGTAATAATTCGGATTCTCAATTTATCGTTTTTTTTTTTTTTTTTGGGTGGGAAATCATCAAATAACTTCTCCCGCTCTGGGTGGAGCGGGAGGGCGTGTCAGACTTTTACTGACTAAAACCCACCCGTGTTCCCTCAGTTGCCTGTGTGCTAGGGGCCGCGGTATTTCTTTCGAACAACCCGCACCCCTAGCAGGCATCGGCCCTTGCGGACCCCCCCATTTGGTGCTGACATCTCTTTGAGGCGCGCGTGGAACACAACGCGCCGTCGACCCGGGCTTGGTCCTTACCGGACAGCGAGCTACCCATTACTCGCCGTCCGCAAGCCCGCGCCTACGGTGGCCGGGAATCAGCCTGGGATTCCCGACGCCCAGGGCGTCTCCCGCGGCGACTACGGCCGTGAGGGCGCATATACTGCCTCTCCCTCACGTGCGCCGCCTCCCTCTTCGCGAGCATTACTGCTTCGCAGAAGGAGGTGACGGCTAACCATTCACTCTCGCTCCGTACCATGGCCTGCACTAGGGCCGGACGCGAGAGATCGCCGCCGCCGATCGCCTCCACGAGGACACGGCGGTGCTCCGCCCAAGCGGGGCAGACCGCCACCGTATGCTCCACCGTGTCCTCAGGGCGATCGTCATTTCCCCACATTATCATCATAACGTATGTTTTTTAGGCTTAAGGAGGGATATTACATTTTTTGACCGATATGTTAATATGTATGTTTATCTGTATCATAACTTCTAAACCACTTATCGTAATTTGACAAATAGTATCGTTGGAAGCGTCTTAATCGTCGAGTAGTTATAGGCTTTGTGTCATCACATTAAATTATAATTATGGTGCCTTCTAGAGAACTAAAAAAAAAATAGTTTAAAAAACTAAAAAACACACTTTAAAAACCAAACTAAAAAAGTAGAAAATAATTTATTTCTATTAAAAAGCGGTGGGTATTTTTTAAATTACTTTTATTATCAATTAATATCAAGCACCCCACGCTTTTTAATAGAATTAAATTATTTTCTACTATTTTTAGTTTGGTTTCTATAGCGTGTTTTTTAGTTTGTTAAACTATTATTTATTTTCTATTTTTTAGTTCTGATAACTACAAAAGCGTGATTTTTCAGTTTTTTTTTAAAGATATTGAATTGTTATCGGTCCTCGATAAGTCTACAAAGTTTAAATGAAATCTGACCGTTTGAAGTGAGTCAAACTCAAGTCCGAAAAAGGAATCGGTTACAAACAAACAAACATACAGGTGAAGCTAATATAATATACGTCGGAGTTGGTTGTCAATCACAAATTGTGGGTAATCGCAGAATTTGTTATATTTTGTTTTCCTAATTATTAATTAACATGATTTTTTCTATCAATTATTGTCTCATAAATCGGAACTTTTTTTTTACGGGGCGAAATCCTCATGGATGTCCTCCACCCTGAGGAGGGCGGGCGGAGGGGTCTGTCAGACCCTTACTGACTAAAACCACCCCGGTGTTCCGTCTCACACTTGCACCGGAGATCACGGGATCTAATGCGACTTCCGGAATATCGTATGCCACCTACCCTAACAAAATAATAAATTCTAACACCATACAGGATAAGTTTTTAACCAGTGCGCAAACTGTAACCATGAATTCAGCATATTATTCTCATAAACTAACTAACTTACTTATTATTCGCAGAAACTTTTCGTCGGTTATACGAGTACAAAACAAAAATCCGGTGTTCCGTACATTTTGACCGCGTAAGTATTGCACTTTTCTATGACACAGCAGATTTTTTTTGTAATTTTTTCTGCGCTGGGGGTTCTACAATGATATGCTGAATTCATGGTTACAGTTTGCGCACTGGTTAAAAACTTATCCTGTATAAGAAGCGATCACAAGCTAGGGCAAAGTGGCATACCATGGAATTCAGACGAGAATATATTCTTGTTTCCCACTTTTTATTAATCTTTATATAAGCTAAAGTTACAACAGTCTTTTTTCTATAAAAGTTAGGATACAATAAGTCATCCTACTTTTACAATGTTTGTAAATGTGTGAACACCATGTATCTATCACAGAATTAATTTATCTGTATTGCTTCAATTTGATTCTGTTTACCTATTTTGGTATGGTAATTTTATTCTGGGTGCATCGTTTTCACACATAATCATATAATGAATGTAAATATTGTACTTGAAACATTTTAAAAGAGTAACGGTGGAGTTTCTTGCCCATTCTTCTCCATACGAAACTACATTTTGGAAGGGGCGACTAGAATCAATTCTATTTTAATGTAAATGTTGACGTTCAAAAGTGCCTTTTAAGTGCCTATTTGAAATAAATGCTTTGACTTTGACTTTGACTTTTGACTTAGACAGAACTTGTATCTAAAATTGTTTTCTATATTGCCTCAGGTATCAACGTAAAGTTGTTCATGTAACTACCAACATTCTTCATTCACGACATGACTTTCTTAGTCAAAGTTGTTACAGTTAAACTTCCACACAAACTTCCTAACATGTCTTTTCTGCATTCAGACATTCAATTACAGCAGCCGTACAACTGATTCTGCCCCAACGATTTGTAGTCATCAGTAATACTTGCTGAAACGTTTACGCCCCCTAACTTAACATAGTTCCCTCATCAATTTGATCCCATAATTTCCCCTTTATCCAATTTGATTGGATCGTGAACTTTGTCAATTTTGGGCCGTCTCGAATTAAATTAAAATATTCTGAAAAGTTTGTGAATTTGATTGAAAGCTATTTGTGTTATGTAATTATGTTTGACGTGCTCGCCATTTTAGTCAATTACGAGCTTTTAAGAAGTTTGTTTGTTTACAATTTGATTATGGACTTTATTAAGATTATCTACGTTCTTTATTTTTGTTTTAAGGTCTGAGGGTTTTGCAAGCCGGACTCATTGTCAGTTCTTCTCAGAAATTACTAAATCCTCAAAACACAATTTTTGACTCACAACTCGTTAATATTTCTTGTCATCAATAATGACCAGTTTTTCAGCTCGCCTATCTATACAATTATCTTTCAAAAATTAAAATTACATAAGACAGTCCCCCAAAACGCCCGCCCTTCATCACTTCCTAGTGCTTTAGTTGCAAAGAAGTAACGCAAAAAACTCCCCAGCAGCACAGCTGTCTGTTCAGTTAGAAGAACTTAATTATATCAAATACTAGGTAAGTAATTAACATTACGAAACATGAAACATTAAATTAAATAATTTGCCATATGACAGCAACAACTATACTCAAGCAAAAATAAAGAATAAAAAAAGTAAACAGAACTCCAAAATAAAAGCCTCTAGGCATAAAGTGCGTGCCCGTTTGAACATATGCAATGTTGCATTATGTTCATTTACTCACTTATCTTCAATACCACTATCTTCAAACAGAACAGTCAGTTATAAACAATTATATATCCACAAAGAAAAACGAATCTTTCTACAAAAACAACGTTCAACAGGTGCCAGAATCACAGTTATTTTCCCTTATATATTACATAGAACATATAAATATACTATTTCTGTTTCTTTTTCTTTCGCCTCAGAAGATGAGCCACGAATGTAGGCCGCAAATGTCCAATTAAGATGAAAGTATTTCTCTTTCACATTTTCTAAAGCTTCAGAGAATTCTGCTTGAGAACATTTTAGCTCATTAATTTCGTTATTAGGCAAATTAAGGCGACTTTTTGTTGGTTCCCTTGTGGGCTATCATAAAGCTTCGTCTAATGATTTGTCATAACCGAAAATATACATTGTAATAATATCTATAGGTTGTTTATGTCTGCACTCTTTTGTTAAGGAGCGTGAAGTTTGTAAGTTTGGATGTGGGGAGTGCCATAGTTTATGTTTTATATAAAACTAGCTTCTTCTCGCGGCTTCGCCTACGTGGATGTCAGAAATTATGTCCCCCGCCTATGTGCTACCGGAACAAAATGTACCCAATGTGCCAATACCAAAGTCCTTCCCCAGTAGGTAGTCTGATGGCCGATTCCTATAATTTACGAACCGTTATAAGACTAAGAAGCAAAGGCCTCATAGCTTTGCATAGTAGCCCTCCCATATGGAATTAGCTATCACAGGTAAAATTATCTTACGAATCTATATAAATGTTCAGTTTGGCAATAAAAAATGGTAAGAAAATAATAGATTAAAAAACTAAAAAACGCGCTTTAAAAACCAGACTAAAAAAGGAGAAAATAATTTAATTCAATTAAAAAGCGTGGGGTGCTTTTTGAGGTATTTTTATAATCACTTAATGTCAAGCACCCCACGCTTTTTAATTGAATTAAATTACATATTTTCTCCTTTTTTAGTCTGGTTTTTAAAGCGCGTTTTTTAGTTTTTTAAACTATTATTTATTTTCTATTTTTTAGTTCCGCCAACTACAAAAACGTGATATTTTTTTCCTGTTTTTTCATTTTTTTTAATATTTTTTTTTTCGTATTCCTGACAGCAAACCCTTTCATTTGATACCCATATCATAGGGGTGGATTTCAAACAGCCAGTCCGCCATCTTGGGGAGGTCACCATATTGGATTTGTAAATACGTTTCTTAGCTAGTCATATATTGTCATCAGAACTTTGTGTGTGCAAAATTTCATCCTAATCGAAGACCGGGAAGTTTTTCAAATTAAGATTCCAAGATTTTCTTACATACATAGTTAGTTACAAGTGAAGCTAATATAAAGCGTGTAAAAACGATCCGTTTTTGTTTATAAGAACCGAGCATA
Source organism: Antitype chi (assembly GCA_947359405.1). Classification (NCBI taxonomy): domain Eukaryota; kingdom Metazoa; phylum Arthropoda; class Insecta; order Lepidoptera; family Noctuidae; genus Antitype; species Antitype chi. The sequence goes on from OX375823.1 coordinate 3,289,890, forward strand.
AGTATTTCTTTGCCAAATTTTATCGAAATGCGTTGTCGATAAAATTAAATTCGGAAGTAACTCTGTCTATCACACAAAGTTACTTTTGAATTTATAATAGGTATTAGTATGGACAGTTGGCGATAACGCGGGCGAAGTCACGGGCAAGGTATAGTAAATTATAACATCGACGTAAAGGGGTGCGGGTTGTTCGAAAGAGATACCGCGGCCCCTGGCACACAGGCAACTGAGGGAAAAAAAACATGAGCATTTTCTTGAAAATTGATCTTTCAACAAAATGCTCTATATTCGGGAATGTTAGGTAAATAGACTTTGAAACGGGTTTGGAATAAAAAGCTTATCAGCTTATTGGCGTTATAGTACAGTTACATAAATATAGGAACCATATAGTTTTTAATATCACAGAGCACTATTTAGAAATTAGGAAAATTATCTACTTTTACAATATTTGTAAATAAGTGAGCTACATGTACATGTGTCTATCGCAAAATTAATGTACCTGTCATTGTTTTATTTAAATAATTTTTACCTTTAATGATATAATAGTTATTTGATTATAGGTGCTTTGTCTTTGCATATAATGATATCATTAATGTACACAAAATATGTAAAACATTTTAAAACAGTAACGGTAGAGTTTCTTGCACATTGTTCTCTATACTAAACTACCCCTTGGAATTAGCAAATAGAATTAATTTTACTTTTTCGTTAATTTTGACGTTCTAAAGTGCCTTTTATGTGATTATTTGAAATAAATGTTTTGACTTTGAGATAAATAAGATGTGCGACAAATCGGATCCTTAATAAAGTAAAGGCCTATTTTAAACATATCAACTTTTGGGAAACGAGTTCAGAGAACCCGATGTTTTACATATTATAATATAACATCATAATTTAAAGGGCGCTTTAAGATTGTCTTTTTTCTCTTTCTGTGAAAGCCAAGTGGTAAAACAGTTGATATTGAGCACATCTAACACTAAAAATCAAAACCTCAATATTTCGAGTTGTGCCCTTACATTACTAAGGGTGCGAAATTATCAATTAAAAACTCTTTAAATAAAGCTACTTAACCTTTTCATCGAACTGAACGAAGCACATAAAACAACTTCTCCCTAATAACTTGAACCACAAAATGAAACGAAATCTAGCGCAAGTTTCGAACTAAAATTTCTTGTTAAACTAACTACCTCCAAGAACGAACTCCGAATAGTTGTCTTTATTAGAAACTTTCTTTGATACGATCAATTCGTATTCAAAAGAAATATTTCCTTTGAAATAAGTACCTACTACTTAAAGGAGTTTCTAAGTCAATTTCATCAACGATATTCATAAGCTCTACGTCTATTTAGGAGTTAGGAGTATTGAAAAAACATCAATGAATTATTAATAAAAGCTTTCTGCAAAGTTCTCGTTTGACTTTGATCTGAACACAAATAGACGTACGTCTATCTAATACGTTATAATATCGGCCAACTGTTGTTTTATCTCGACAGGGACGTTGAACAGACATTGTCCCCCGGCGGAGCCTATTCAATATGCATTATGCTAAACAGATGTGATGTTCCTTTGTTTACGGAAACGCACCATTTTGATAAATAATCTCCTACTATTGGAAAACCGAGAACAGTTCCAACCGATCTCACTGTGACGTGAACTATCTCAAGCGCTTACTTCGTTCAAAGACTCGCCGGAAGCTCTTTGTAGTCCCTCAAAGACTGCGGATTCGCGCGACTCCACACTGTTTTCAAAAGTTTAAACGTCGATAAAGTGTACTTTCGTGTGTTCACTTCATGCGTCCCGATTTATTTTTACCTCAAAAGTAAACTCAAACGTTCTTGTATCTTGATTTATAGTGGCCTCGTAAACGCTGCTCAACATGATTCATGATGACACAAAAATATTTTAACGGTGGCTTTTTTAACCCAGTTTTATTCCGAACACGGTGCGTCTCCCGGACTCCATGTTCTTCCGCGTTGGTCTTACGCACAATTTCCTCCAACGCAGCACTTAAAAGTCATGACAGAAGCCGAGCCGGCTGTCTGCCAAGTTTGCCGTTTCGAAGTCGAATTAAAAAAAGACGTTACACTAACTTTCACGCGTGTAAATATAGTTGAGGGTGAACGAACGTGTCGCTAGCACTGACCTCCTTTCTGCGTGATGTTGAACGTGCGGAGCCGGTAGGAGTCCTCGTCGGGTTCCTCCTCGGGCTGGTGCTGTGGGGTGCGCGGCACGTCGAGGAAGGCGTTGGAGCGTCGCGGCTGGTTGTGCTGGCCGGGTGGAGGCCGGCGCCGGGCAGAGGCCTGCCGCCGGACCTGCGGCGGGGTCTCTGCCTCAGCCAAGCGAGGCTCGGAACTGTACCGAGTTCTGGTCTCCCTATCCAACTGCTGCTGCTGCTGCTGGCGTCGCTGGCGGACCGAGCGGCCGCCAGTGATTCTGGCCGACTGGGAGCGTGCCGCTGGCCTACGGCGAGGGGCCGGCGTAGTCTCCATAGGAGCCGCGAGGGCTTCCATACTCGCGGAGGCGGGAGCACATATCGACTGCGAGCGCTTCGTGCGTCCGTCCGTAGCCATGGTCGCGACGATACTGAGCGTCGGGTGACGGCGGCTTCCTCCGCCCGCCCAACACCGCGGTCGGTTACTTGTTGCATCGCGGATTAAGAGATTAGTGCTCTTTTAAATGTCACTAATTGTGAGTCTTTTCATGAATGGTTTCAGGAGTACTCTTTTAAAATGTAAATGTAACTTTTGCGTATTGTTTGTGGTTATTCGCTAGATATACGTATGTTTTCACACACAAAGTTTATTCAGTGAATAGGCAACTTTCTAGATCACTGGGCTGAGCTCGTTAGCCTACCAGATACGTACGTTTATTGATTTACAGCTTTGTTTAGTTACGGGATTCTTTAAAATTGAAAGAAAATTCCTATCGGTTGTAGAATTTATAACACCTTTGTTTAAATTCGAGAGATTTTAACGCAAAATGATGTGGATTCGTACAGAACTTTCTGCTTTGTTTCAAACCATTTCAGTTTCATACACCTGGCAGTTTGAAATATTCCGTATTCGAATGCAAAATAAATGGTATTTTTAACCTTGTTCTTATTTTTACTTGCTACTAAGAAATTGAGAAACTGGTTACAAGGTTTATTGGCATTGGAGAATGTTTTATTCGACAAACGTGTCACTTATACAAGTTTATAACTTCTGTAAAACCATCAGTTTGAAAGATAAATTATTTATCTACAATAGTAAATTTTCCCTGCGCTCAAAGTAATAACTAAAAGTGCTTGCATCACGCCTCTATTACCCAAAGGGTAGACATAGTCTGGTGCCGATATAACTATACTATTACTTCGCGAGACATGTTTAAGCTCTAATTAGTAGAGAGTGCGACCGAGATAGTAAATTCTGAGTTAAAAAATACTTTAAAACTACCAGTTCAAAGCTCTGACTGTGTTTGAAAGTTCTTAAGGGTCCAACACCCTTTATCGTATAGGGTGATAAAGCAGTTACAGGCTTGACGATTCTTATATTAACCGACCACTGTTATTTCAGCCAACAGTTATAAAACAATCTTTCTGTACCCGAAATAGAATTCGAAGTTTATGGTAATTCCTGCCCTTTACTTGGTAATTCCACCCAGCGGAGACAGGAATAGATTAAATCAAACGTCGTAGGTGAATTCATAGCTGTCCCCTGGAACATCGACGTAATTGGGTAAGAGCGATCATATGTATTTCTCTCACGTAGACGAACAGGTAGGGACACAGGCAGGGGACACAGACAGGGGACTTTTTGTGCTGAGTTAGATAAATAGTGGCGCAAGGTAAAAGACAAGGAAGTTTGGCATCAATTCCTTCTGCACTTAAGGCCATGTGGCTTCCATGGTACCTCATTAACATTATAACTATGCAAATGGACGTTAACTGTTCCCAAAAAACGTTATATTTTTTACTAACTTCTTTGACATTAAATATTAATCTTCTCACTATTTGACATTAAATAGCTGTAATTCTAATTTCAGTTCTTTATTAGTGGTTGTAGTGGCAATCAGGATTAGGTTCTTTTATTTTTGTATGTTCTTTTTTGGTTTCTTTTATATTTTATGAATTAGAGAACGTTGTAGGCCTCGTAGACAGTAGACCATTATAGACCATTTTCTTTTTTAATGAAGTACCTGGTACTTGTTGATGGGCCTACACTGTCCTTCCAAACCTATTAACACTGTAGTTTGAAAAGCTTGTAACTTATATTAACAGTTTGCACCACACATACAAGTTATCTGTCAATACAGGTACAATACACTGTATACACATACACTCATAGAAACATAGAACAAGTAAATTAAATTACATATAAAACTAGACAAAAATAAAAGAGATTAAACGATTGAACAAAATTAGTAAAATAAAGTAAAAATAGATAATATTAGGTACAATTAGATAAAATTAGATAACATTTAATAAAATTAGACATACATATATGTGGAATAAACCTACATGGGCACCTACATGGTTTGATTTGTGATTAGATTTTGATTGGATACGGTGTGAGTTTGGATTGATTTGCAGGCTTTACGAAGGTCACTTGATGACCACGTCATTTTTGTCTGCGTTAGGTAAATGATCATAAAAGAACATCTTCGAAACAGAAAGGAATTATACTAAAGAAAAAGCTTAGCATTGGCGCAAAAATGGACTTATAAACTCACCGAATCTCAGAAAAGGTATATGTGTTGGAACGTCGTTATTGGAAATTGGCATCAGCTAACTGCTATCAGATATTGTCACCCACGTACATATTTAGAAGAAATTTGTGTAACCCGAACAAACCCGAATATACCTAAGCTCAAAACAAAACAGAAATACTTATATGAACGAAAAGGACAAACACTCCACATGACTAGAATGTGTTATTAGACAAAATTGAAACAAAATAATATCCACACGAAGAAGACGTTATTCTCTTGTTTCGAAGTAATATCTTTCTTAATTTATCTTTTGCCACGTTGATACTATTCTGTAGGCCTGTACCGAACGCGCAAAGTAATTATAACATAAATCCAACTGATTTAAAATTGGAAATACTCGTTTCGCACATAAAGTTTAAAACTTTATATAACTATGGGTGATACGTATTGTGCTCTGCCCGATCCCTCCGTGCCAAGGAAAGCAGGTTAAGTTGGAACCTAAAAACTCTGATAACCAATCTTACCAATGGGTATCGTGGTACCTAGTATTTGGGAGGTGGAGGTCAGATAGGCAGTAACTCCAACAAAAATACATATAGCATACATACAGTTGCATCCGGTTAGATTGGAGGAAGAATTTAGAGTTAACAAAAAATTACATGGCCCAATACACATTGGCACGTACCGCCGTACCCAATGCCTTGTTGTTGAAGCTTCCGCGAAGCGGGGTGTTTACGACTCAATTATTTGTGAAGCTTCCGTCTTGCTCGATAGATGGCGTTGGCGTCGATTTAGAACTCGCTATGGTTTCGTTACCGCGACTAGTATATAAGCGAACAGTATTTTTTCAATAAAGTGAGCTATTATATCAGATCAGTGCACAGTGGTTTTATTTACAATTATCATTATCATATCACTAGTGTACCTTCAGGTCAACCTTCCCCAAATACCATCAGGTATTTAACACGGGGGTTTTTACATGGTGACTGATGTTCTTGGCTGGGCGTTATTCGCAAATCAGTAAGATTTCCTGAAATTGCGGAGGTGGATGCATCTCCACTTTGAAGTTTAAATGTATTTGTTTATCTCTGTCTGTTACCTACTAAACACTAGAATAATCATCTGCCTAGCCTTTCGGATGCAGCTGAAACCAGTATTTTTAACCGACTTCAAAAAGGAGGAGGTTATCAATTCGTCGGAACCTTTTTTTTTTTTTTTATGTATGTTCCCCGATTACTCGAAGATGGCTGGACCGATTTGGATTTTGTTTTTTTTTGTTTGAAAGGGTATACTTCCCAGGTGGTCCCATGATCATCAAGTCAGGATCTGATGATGGGAACCTGGAGAAATAGAGAGAACTCTTCAAATTTTATGGGCACACGAAGCGATTTAGCAATTTTTTAGAAGAGTACTTTCTCGTAGTGGTCTCATTTCAATTTGGTGAAGATCTGATGAAGAACTTTGGAGATAGGCAACGGAACTCCTCAATAAATGATAGCAAATGGACTGGGATTGCTGAAATCTCATGTCTGTCTATTGCTTACACCAGTTCATAACATAACATCACGCCGGTATGCTGTGAAGGGGTAAGCACATGTGAACCACTAAAAAGTGAAAAATAAAAACTTTTTCCAAAAAAAAAACAACCGACTTCCAAAAAAACACTACAAAGTAAAAAATAACTTTAATTTCGGAAGGCGGTGACAAAACACACAAATACAGCTCCAAAGACACCGACTTCCGAAATTAAAGTTATTTTTTACTTTGTAGTGTTTTTTTGGAAGTCGGTTGTTTTTTTTTTGGAAAAAGTTTTTTTGTTGAAGCTTCTGCGAAGCGGGGTGTTTACGACTCAATTATTTGTGAAGCTTCCGTCTTGCTCGATAGATGGCGTTGGCGTCGATTTAGAACTCGCTATGGTTTCGTTACCGCGACTAGTATATAAGCGAACAGTATTTTTTTAATAAAGTGAGCTATATCAGATCAGTGCACAGTGGTTTTATTTACAATTATCATTATCATATCACTAGTGTACCTTCAGGTCAACCTTCCCCAAATACCATCAGGTATTTAACACGGGGGTTTTTACATGGTGACTGATGTTCTTGGCTGGGCTTTATTCGCAGATCAGTGAGATTTCCTGAAGTTGCGCAGGTGGATGCACCTCCACACTGAATTTTAAATGTATTTGTTTATCTGTGTCTGTAACCTACTAAACACTAGAATAATCATCTGCCTAGCCTGTCGGATGCAGCTGAAACCAGTATTTTACACGGAGCAACTGCCTATCTGATCTCCACGACCCAGTTACTGGGTAAAACAATACCCCTTGGTAAAACTGGTTGTCAGACTTATCGGGCTTCTGCGACCCGTAACGACTATCAAAGATGTACGGTCTTGGTATGTAAAGATGTTTGCCCATCTACGGACCAACCGCAGCAAGCGTAGCTTAACCTGATCGACCGATCCGTGCGGCTGCTATTGCATGTCTCGGTATTATGACTAAGTGCTTTGGATCTGTATAATTATTTATGTTAAGACCGAAATTGTACTAACACTTATGGCAAATAAATTGATTTGATTTGATTTTATATAATTGTACGGAACCGGTTTCCTAAGAAACCCAAGCTTAAATCCCACACTCCCAACATACAGTTGCTAAAGCAATCGAGTTTTTTATCGGTAAGAGTTTAGTAAAACCCCTCATACTCCCCAGATGAAAGGAATGCTTAGGAATTAGCACGCAAAAATAAAGGGCACCAACTCAAGGTATCGTTTCTTCTATAAGCAACAGTAATCACTTATCATCAAATGATCCATTGCGATGACTGACAACTTAGGTATAAAGACGAAAACATCAAGAAAATACTTTATATTTTATCCTACGCGTCTTTAAAAATGTAATATACTCGCTTTTATATTTTCTTACACAATTTCTCTCTCACTGGGTATATGTGAATGATTTGCCTACATTTCAGAGGGGGAATTAATCTCGCTTTCCCTGTATCACGAGAATTAGATCACAAAAGCGACGAGAGCCTGATTAATGATATTTGCATGGAGTGTGTATTTGGGAGTTTTTGAGACTCGGTAAGACTTGATACATAAATAAGTTGTAAATGACATCGATTGGTTTGGGGAGGTAGAATATTCTTCTTCTTAACGTGTCGATAGCAATCTAAATACAGTCAGCTCAGAATTTGGCTACGAGCTTGGCATTTTCAGCAGCGTCCATCAACTTCTGTAGCGTGCAGACAGCAGGACACGCTTGACAAGTTATTGACTGCCCCATTGTTTGTGGGATAGCACCACATTTACACTCCAGGGTGGAGTCATCTGTTAACCATCACCTGAGCAGATTTTCTTTATTTCGGCCTACCTAAGTCCGGAGTCTATTTAAAGACTTCCAGGAAAGCTCATGTACAGGTGCGAGATTTACAGCAGGTGAAACGAATGGGTTCGGTAGGTAAGCAATATCTCACCACAGGCTTAGCCTAGCTATTCAGACTTTATGACACGAGCATCCTCGTGTGCTTATTGGTAGAAGGTAGAATTTAATAAAAAAAAAGGATCTGCGTCTAATATGAAAAGTCTGTTTCTGCTGAAAGAACATTAGTGAACATAAGAAGGAATCAAACTAAGTCTTTGAGTAAAAGTAAATGTTGGCTGCCATTTTGATAATATAAAACTAACCATCGAATTTAAAACTGTTGGTTGTTAAAAGTTAGACACACACAGTTAGACACATCATATATTGAAAAGTCACTAACGATGAACCAACAGTTATGTTAGTTACTGTGAAAAAAAAAATACGAATCTAGTTTAGGACTGCGAATTGCGATAGTTCGCTTCACAAAATCTTTTATTTGTACAATTTAATAGTTTGCAATCGCGAGATTCAATGTTGCAGACCAGTGATTTGACGGATTGTTGCATCTGTGCTCGATTCAAAAGTTAACAGCCTGAAAAAATATACCTAACAATGAAACACACAACAAATTTTTCATTTATTTATTCAAACTTTGTACACAAGTAAACAACTATACTGTTCAAAGGCGATGCAGAGACAATACATGGCAGGTGCAACATAAGGGATAGATATCTCGGAAACAACTATAAAATACAAGAATAAATACTAATACATAAGTATATACATACATATAAACAAAATAAACTTGGTCAGGAGAAATAGCGCTCGGTAGAGGAGAAAACGAATCCAGTAAATCAGCGCTGGGATCTTTCTGCCAACTTTATAGGTATTTTCTATCTAGTTGACAAGCTCGACATTCGTTCGACTACCTTGTTTTTTCTATTGGCGATTCGAAACCAGGTGGCCTACTCTGTAAGTCCATTATAGAAGATACGGGCTCGTCTGAAAGTAGTTCGATACTTCGAAGTGAACCATACACCCTAATAATATTACTTAACTATTTTGGACGGGCAAAAACACATCGGAAGTAAGGACAATTGTCGAAACCGTGTTGTAAATCATTGTTTCTTAGGTTGGGCACTCGGGCCCCAAACTAATCTAATGCCCGTAAAGTGAGACGGAGTAGAAAACGCCCGTAACTTCAGCCGAAACTACGGATTTCGTGCTTAGGGTGAAGATCTTCTGAGCATTGGGGAAAATCTAAATCGGATATTTGTCTGGATTTGAGACCGGTTTATGGCAATAGGCTCGCCCTTAAATTTATTGATTATGACCAGAGATCGGATATTCGGATGCATATTCACCTAAAGTTGAGATGTTGGCTAACATGGATTGCGCTTTTGTATCGAAAAGGTCTTAATTTAGGTAAGTAATTTGTTTATATTTTGTTTTAACTAATACCAACACCCCCTCCTCCAGTACATACACATATTTTTATCGGGTTAAACATTAATTTTAAATTAATACACATCTGAATATTTATGCAATCCAAGAATCCCGGGGTTTTTAATAAATATTACAAATAATTTATAAAGCCGCTTCCATACTTTCATAGCTAAAAATTATCTTTAGGTAAATATGCATCCGAATATCCGATCTCTGATTATGACCCAGTTCAAAATCAAAATCAAAAGTCATTTATTCAAACTAGGCTGAGAGTCAGCTCTATTTGAACGTCAAAATAAAATTACATAAGACAGTCCCCCCAAAAACGCCCGCCCTTCACCACTTCCTAGTGCTTTAGCTGGGAAGAAGAAGTAGCGGAACAAACTCCCCAGCAGCACAGCTGTCTGTTAAGTTAGAAAAACTTGATTCTATACAATTATAGGTAATAAAAATTACGAAACACAAAAAAAAACATAAAATTTGCCATTTGTCAGCTAGCACACGCCAATATACTTACCATCAAAAATTTAAAACTAAAAATAATAGAAAATTAAAATAAAACGTAAATTCTGCATTATGCAAATATAGCTATAAGTAACTTAAAGTTACAAAAGTTAAACTAGGACCTCTGGACTAAAATTAATAAAAACTTAATACAATTAACAATAACAAAACCATGGTCAGCAAGACGACCAGTCACCACGAGCAGCACCCGTTCACGAGCATAACGCAAAGATCAGCCATTACCCCCCTCGCCATATTTGAGGGAAGGAAGCAACCCGACCCCCGACGCTACCGCAAGCAGTGACATCTAAGGGAGCGTGACGAACTTGCTGCCGGTTGCACTGGTAAGAATAATCATGAATCAGTTAATTCTCTTGCCGTTATTCTTCTTCATGAGACCTACGGACGAGAAGTAGGTGGTCCGTTACCTACTTGCCGAGGAATACACGATCCCTGGAGGCAAATTGCTATAATTAATGTACCATTATTTACCTGTTCGTAAGTTTAAGCGTGGGAGCAGGATTCAAATTGTATGAAAAGAATACCCACGCGAATTTGAAAACTGAGAGATTTAACTACTAAACCCTTGGGTTACTCAACACAACTCAATTACGCGTGGAACTATATTTTAAAGACAGTTGTTCAGATTTTTAAGAAAAAAAAGTAAACGGTCGACCAGGGAAAAAGGGAAAAAGGTAAATTTGATTTTATAAAGGACCTTTTGAAAACTATTGAAGCTTTTGAGTGAGTCAATCAACATTATTGATGACGTTGTGCATTTGTTTTGAAATTCGGTGGTCACAGGCAAGTAATAAAACTAAACCATAGACATTGACTTCTGAAACCAAAGTTATTTTGCATTTTGTATTTTCTTTCTGGAAGACGGTTGTTCCAAAAATTAATAACGTAACGGTCGAAGAGAGTGCACAAAATAAAAAGAAGTAAATCATTATAATCAAGACCAGTTTTTAAACTTTAAGGTTTTAAAAATTGAAAATTGTAACAACAACAATTTAACAACAATTTTATTGTTTTTTTTATGCTGTATTTGTATGTATTTTACTGTGTGTACATAAATAATTAAATAAATAAATAAATAAATAAATTTTCCTTACTTTGACCCACATAAATTCCCTGTGAGTTGACCACTTTATCATGGTGTGACAGTCAACGAAAACGAATGGGTGTGCAATTTGGGAAATGTTTGCCTAAATTATAAATTCTGACCGCAAGAATAAAACGGCCTTAGAACAAAATGTTTTGGTACGATTTTCAGGAAACTTCAGTTATTATTAATTGATCTAAAGTAACAAGTAAATTATTTTTAAATAAAAGGTGAAGAAGCTTGATCCTTTTTAACCGACTTCAAAAAAGGAGGAGGTTATCAATTTGACTCTATTTTTTTTTAATGTTTGCTAGCTCAGAACTTTCGACTGGGTGAACCGATTTTGATGATTTTTTTTTTATTTGAAAGCTGGTGCTTCCCGTGTAGTCTCATTTCAATTTGGTCCAGTTCTGACAATAGCTACTACTTACTACCTATAACTAAAAAGTGAAAAATAAAACGTTTTCCAAAAAAAAAACCACCGACTTTCGGAAAAACCACTACAAAGTGAAAAATAACTTTAATTTCCGAAGTCAGTGACTTTGGATATGTATTTGAATTTTTTGTCACCGCCTTGCGAAATTAAAGTTTTTTTCACTTTGTAGTGTTTTTGCGGAAGTCGGTTGGTTATTTTTTTTGGAAAAGCTTTTAGTTTTCACTTTTTAGTTATAGTATCTAGCCCACACCAATTTGAAATTTCATCATCTTTGGGGTCAGAATAATGCATATTTATGCGATAGCAGTAATCGCGGTTGATTTGCTGTCATTTTTTGAAGAGTTCCGTTGTCTGTGTCCGAAACGCATCATCAGATCTATATGAAATTTAAATGGGATCATTTCGAAATAAACCCCTTTTGAACAAAAAAGAAGAAGAAAGAAAGAATTTTTCAAATCCAATATATGACGGAGTTATGCCCGAACATACATTAAAATAAAAACTTTTTCCAAAAAAAATCAACCGACTTTTTTTGAAGAGTTCCGTTGTCTGTCTCCCAAACGCATCATCAGATCTATATGAAATTGTAATGCGACCACACGGAAAGCACCAACTTTCAAATAAAAAAAGAATCATCAAAATCGGTTCACCCAGTCGAAAGATCTGAGCCAACAAACATTAAAAAATAAATACAGTCGAATTGAGAACCTCCTCCTTTTATGAAGTCGATTAAAAAAACATGTCCAATTGATAACCTACTTCTTTTTGAAGTCGGTTAAAAATACTCATAGATGGTAAGCTTCTGCAAACTTGCCATATTATAGAGAAACCAAACCAAACGTTCAATACATTTTTTCAAAATATATACGTGGCTTGTGGCTAAGTAATAACAGCCGCACGAGTCGATCGATCAGGTTAAGGTACGCTTGCCGCGGTTGGTCCGTGGATGGGTGACCATCTTTACATACCAAGACCCCTCCGTGCCTCGGAAAGCACGTTAAGCCGTTGATCCCACTGTCATGCATGGATCTTTGACAGACGTTACGGGTCGTCAAAAGCGCGAAAGTCTGACAACCAGTTTTACCAAGGGGTACCGTGTTACCCAGTAACTGGGTTGTGGAGATCAGATAGGCAGTCGCTCCATGTAAAATACAATTGAGCTGCATTCGGTTAGACTGGAAGCTGACCCCAACATATTTCGGTAATGCTGGACAGATGATGATACACGTGTTACGGTCGGGAATCATATTTTTTAATCAACATTCAAACGTGGACTGACAAGCAAATTGCAAAGAAACGTAAGAAAATTTGATTTTCTCCGGTTACACTGAAGCTTCAACCTTAAGCCTATTCACATCGCATTACACAATACACAAAACACTACCAGGAAAATGTAAAAGGTGGAGAAAGAGATTTCCTAAAACCTGATATACTTAACATTCACATTCACAACATACGCGTGCCAAAAAAATATCACATTTGAGGAAAACCTCTTAAAAATACACAGAAAAGCTCAGAAAGCTACAGTCAACAATTGCGGATACACACAACATAACCAATGTAGGTGTAACATTACCTTTATTACGCAAATATATTTACATTTTTGGAGCAAAAGCGGAATTTTCGCTTGCGTGTGCCCACAGATAAATGTTTTTTTTTGACATCGAATTATAATAATAATAATATCTTTATTGAACAAGTAACATGACGCAGTTGTGTTAGTAACAATATTCCTTACCCCTATGTTAGTATTCCTATTCTATAAAACCATGAATACATGTGAATCACTGCCACACGCGTAAGGCCCGGTATCCACCAAAGCGGAGAGGAGAGGAGAAGAGAGGAGATGTGCTGCGAAGCTGGCAGGTTATTTCCACCAAAGCGGAGAGGAGATGCGTAGCGGAGAGGAGATGTGAGCTGTGCGCAGCGGAGATGTGAGCTGTGAGAGCTCGAAGTCAGTCAAGTGCACGTCTTGTAGACAACGGGGAACGGGGCGCGCGAGCGCGGGCCCCGCCCGGCTGCTCGACTACACGCATCTCCGCTCTGCCGCGCCGCTTGCTGGCTCGCGGCACAAAATTCAATAGAAAAATGAGACATCTCCTCTCCTCTCCGCTTGATCCATTTCCACCGAAGCTAAGTGGAGAGGAGATGTGGAAATAATTAAATCTGATTGGTTATTCAAAACACATCTCCTCTCGTCTCCTCTCCTCTCCGCTTTGGTGGATACCGGGCCTAACACCGCGTTGGAAAGCTTGCAGCAGCGACCCATATATAAACAATGTAGTCTGCTTGCCACATAGCGCAAAATAAGGTAATAAAAAAAAAATCTGTTGGATTGGTATTTAAAATTGGCATAGGGGCATGAGAGCAGTGGTGGCCCAGTGGTACCGGCCTCCACTTACGAGTTGTAGGTCGTGAGTTCGAACCCAGGCAGGCGTTTTACTTTGTGTAAATTATTTCATCACAACTGCTCTCAAAAACGGTGAAGGAAAAAGTCGTAAGGCAACCGGCCATATCCTAGAACCAAAAATTCGAGCATCTACCAACCCGCACGTGGTAGATTACAGCTTCCAGCCCACTCCCACTCACCGAGAGGAGGCCTGCGTCCCAACAGTGGGAACATTAAAGGCAGGTTATGGTACGGGGCATGAGTCGATATTCGACAGATACCTATACCTAAAGCCAAATAGCAACGCATTGTTCTGTAAGCGGTACTACACACACGGCATGATATGGACAGTGGCATAATCGAATATACAACGAGTAACATAATTAACGCAAGACCTCATACACCCTAATTAGAGTATTGAGTTAAAAGCATAATACGATGACCAAAACTATTTTTTTTTAAGCTAACTGATATTATTAAGAAAAACGTGTCGACCCAAGCATTACATATGCATTTAAAATTGAGTCTTATTTCTTCTGGAATCGGTTTGAATTTTCTTTGACTCAATCAGTGGTAGGTATGGCAAAATACATAATTTAAAAAAAAAACACTTATATTTAAAGTTACTGAAATTGATTCAGTAGTCAATTAGGAACATACTACTTTCAGGTCTTATATTTTACTTACTATTTTGTATAGAATCAAGTCCTTTTATCTGAATGGATTTTTAATGTTCAAAAGTGTTGACTCTTATCCTGGTTTGAATAAATGACTTTTGATTTTAATTTCATTGCCCAGTAATGTGACAATCGTACCTACCGGCCGGAATTATGCCGACCCGAACAAGTGCAGGCCTGAGCCAGAAAAAAATCTAGTTTCACCCGCGCCGCGCCTCGTTGCCTGCCCCGCTCTTCGTACACGACGAAAACAAAACACAATCCGCCCGGAATTTAAACCAAGAAAAAAATATCACCCCCCCTACCTTTACCCCTCTTATGAAAATCGACGAAAACAAAACACAATCCCTTCACCGTTTTTGCTCTATAAAGTAGAAACTTTTCACCCGGCGTATATCTATCTGATATTTTAACCTTCTGTCGTATGTAAATGCAAAATAATCAGATGAAACGACTATGATCCATGAAAGCACTGAGCTTTAAACACATCAAAAGGCCAATCTACCAAAGCAGAGGGAAGCTTGTTATAAAAGGCTAAACCAAGCCCAACAAATGAGTAGTAGGATTAGCTCTGTCCGACGGCCGAGACATGTCCTCACCGACCCAGACGACCACATTACTCTCCTTCAGGAAAGCAATAGGGCCACCAGTACAGTTCGCACACACCGTTCAAAATCGTCTTTCCGACCTCGCCGCCGAGGTCCTCGCGCCCCGCGAAGACCCCTAGTAGTATCGGCGCCTAACGTCGAGACCCCCGACCGACCCTTGCTCGTTGAAGCGCCAGCCCGCGCCGCAGCTGAGCCAGCAGCTTTAAATTCCCCGTCCAATAATAATGATGCCAATTTGATCCAGCCTGTCCCCAATAGTGATAGCTGTCCCCCCATCAGTGACGCCCTGAGCCGAGGTCCGTACCCCACAGGGGGTGCCCTCAGCGTGCAGTCGCTTAGTATGTAAAATTTAGTTTGTAAGCCCTGGCTGGAGGCGTTAAGATTAGTTTCTTAATGGCAGCCCCAGGAATGACCGGTTGAGCAGTCACGGTCTCTCAAGGCCAACTGCGAGATGCCCTACAAAAAAAAAAAAAAACAAATGAGTTATGAAAATAACGCTGTGAAAATAACTAAAGTAGACTAACCGAGCTGTATCGACGTCAGTGTTTTGTCTTACTTTTCTGACGGTGTAGGCAACTGAACTGAGCCTCCCCGCTTGGCTTTATGTGTGTGATCCCCACTGAAGTTTATACATATTATATAGGATATTTTGACATGCCACCATTGCACCCGTGCCAAGCAGGGGCGGGTTACTAAGAACCATTTGCATATAAAAATAATTTAAATAATACTTAATAATTTCTAGGTACACCCCTATTACACTAAAGTAGGTATTTCCTAAAAAAAAAACAGTAAATTGAGCTCATAACAAGCAGCGTTGGAAAAGCCGGGCTTGCATTATATCTATTATTCGTGCTACAAATCGGATGGAGCTAATGACTATTATGTCACGCCATGACAGAAAACAAATGACATACTCAACATTTTACGCGGAATCGGTGGGTGTGGGATACGAGCATGGGTAGGCTTTTTGGATTCCCTAATCTGTTCATTGTTTACATTATATATGGGAAAATATCCTTACCATCTGCACCCTAAGTCTCGGCGTATAGCCAGTAATAGTATTTAAACAAAGTAAATTAAATAGTCTTTTATTTATTTCTCCTTGTTTTAATTACAAAACACATACATCATGGGTGTCGTGTTCAGGGTTTTTGAAGATGCTAAGGCCGATGGTGGGGTCAAAATGAAAATCAAAGATGGCAGCCAAGAAATGTTTTGAATTTTCCATTATGGGTGTCGTTTTCAGGGTTTTTGGGGTGCTAAGGTTGATGGTGGGGACAAAATGAAAATCCAAGATGGATGCCGAGATTTTTTTTAATTTTCCATCGTGGGTATCGTTTTCTAGGTTTTTGGGGGTTCTAAATGGTGGGTGAATCGAGTGAATAGTCCGATGGTGGAGTCAAAATGAGTCAAAATCAAAATGAATGTGGGGATGCCGCTTTTTTTGACTACACCATCGGCTTTAGACCCCCTAAAAACCCTGAAAACTACACCCATGATGAAAAATTCAAAAATATTCAAGGCCGCCATCTTAGATTTTCATTTTGACCCCACCATCGGCCTTAGCACCCCCCAAAAACCTCGAAAACGACACCCATGATGGCAAATACAAAAATATATATATATATATATAAAAAGCTACGACGACCACCATTGACGTCTAATTGCACTGTTTATTTCCAGTCTGCACCCCTGCCCAACACTTTGATAGAATACAGGCGTGATGCTATGAAGAAATTTCATTTCTGCAACTTTTTCGCGCAGCTGTCCATTCGCGCAAGATCCCATAAAACTGAAAGTTTATATAAGACGTTTAGATGTCTGTTACTTAATCACGCAAAACGATAGTTTATTTACCTGGATTAATACATAGGATACTTTTTGTCTCAGTAGTACGTTCCCGTAGGATAATTTCCGACCACCACGCATGCGAACCTGCTGGCAAAAGCTAGGTTTTCTATAAATACCGTAGATGGAAATCAGCACAATCAAACAAACAGACACACATCAGAGATTCAGGAGAAACCCTCGTCATACATTACATTGTTTGCAAAGGCTTTCATTACGGGGGGTGAACCAAATGTATCAAACAAAGCAAATACTACCCACGTGCTAATAAATATTTATATGGCCTGGTTATGAATTTAATTAAGTAGCTGATAGGAATACGAATGAAACCTTTGGTATAATGGAACTCTCTGTAAATGAAGGGAATTGATTACAATCACTGTCTGAAATACCGCAGTGTCTCAAGACGAAAGTCTTTGACCAGTGTATGTTGCCAGTGATGACCTGTGGTACAGAAACGTGGTCGCTCACAATGAGCCTTATCAGAAGGCTTAAAGCCACCCAAAGGGCAATGGAGAGGGCTATGCTCGGAGTTTCCCTACGCGATCGAATCAGAAATGAAGAGATTCGTAAGAGAACCAAGGCAACCGACAAAGCCCGAAGAATTGCCAAACATAGGTGGCAGTGGACAGGGCACATTGCTCGCAGAACAGATGGCCGATGGGGGCGAAAGGTTCTGGAGTGGTGACCGCGACCAAATTTTTTAAACTATTTTTGAATTGTACAAACTCAATCTCTTTTTTATTTTATTTGCCTGCACTGTCCCAGTGCTGAACAAAGGCCTCACCCAAATCCTTCCAAGCATCCTTCTCTAGGGCCACCTCGAGCCAACCTATAGTTATGTGTATCCTGCCCGTCCTAACCTGCGGTGCTCAGACCTGGTTGCTCACCAAGTCGCAAAAGTTCTGCATTGGGGTTGGTGAAAACCCGCGAAATTCAAAATGTCTTAACAATATTTCACAGGCTACATTGAAGGCTAAAGTAGAGATTGAAAAATTCTCCATTTGGCTCAACTCGCTTCAAAAACTGCTATTATTGTCTTGGAACGCTACATGAATAATATAAGTAACAAAAAAAAAAATGCAGAATTTATTATTCGTAAAAAATATATGGTGGTACAGCAAGGCGCCGCGCTCCACACAGTTTTGTTACGAAGTTACTGGAGTCTCCGAAGAGGTCGGATAATAGTGACACTGGCTGGTGACAGTTACTCTAGTAGAGCTCACATCGATGGTTGGGCGCGTAGACAGAGAATTGGGCGGCTGTTTTCTGAGGGGCAATTCTCGTAATTTTAAGAACGTTCGCAGTCTGATCTCAGTCTCAATCTGTCAAAAATACTTCAGGTTTCCATGCATTTTTGACAAGTTTTTGATATTAGATTATCGCCGAGATGAGACTGCGATTAGATTTTAAATGTTTTTAATTACAAGAATTGACCTGAAAACTTACTTGACACTGGCTAAATGCACAAACCGTGCCAAGCCAAAACCCAAAAAAAAAAGAAAAATGAATTGGCCTTCTGATAACAGAGATGATGTCAGGGGAGCCACCAATCATATACAACCTTTAGATGCGTTACCGGCGCTCAATGTTGGCAAGATAAACCCAAGGTAATTGCCTGCATTGTCGTGTTATTAGTCACGTACCATCCAGCGACGCAGCGCAACGCTAGTGACGTAGCTAAATATATATGTGTTTAAATCTTTCTAACAACAGGAATAGGTATGGGTCTTTCTTGTTCTTCGCGTACTGAATGATTGTATGTAGGTACTAGTAGGTAGCTACGTTTATGATTTACGATGTGTTTGCGTGCCCTAATGTTCTTGTATGACGCATCTGTTTATAATACGTCATACGTCCACGACGAAGCGCAATCCTGATGATATTCAGGCTGCTGAACCACTAATACGATGACCACTTCTGGTAAAGGCTATCCTGCTCCGTTATATGTATACAAACTTACGAAGACTGCAACTGTGCAACTGCTAAGATAGTGGAGCTCGTAGTGCTCGATTCCCAAGTAGCTTTCGAACAAAGCATTTGTCAGTAGCAGCCCGGAGTGTGGATCTGTGGCTGGTGGATGGCTATGGGCTCGGCTCCTATTACATGGGACTTAAAAATAGCTGACGAAATCTAAATAAATAAATTATTCCTAGTGCTTTAGCTGGGAAGAAGAAGTGGCGCAACAAACTCCCAAGCAGCACAGCTGAAATTAGAGTGAAAGCAATGTGGGAGTACCACAGGTATCACGCTGCCAAAATTTTCAGGAAAAACAGGGGGTGATATTATATTTGTCATAAAACAGATTAACGTCCATATCGGCCACTTATGTTCGCGTTATTGTCGTTGATAGAACCGTAACTATCTAATGGCGAAATATTATCGGCTCGGTAATCGGTCATCCGCTGAGATAATGTGCGTAACCGATCAATATTCGCTCGTTAGTTACTGATTAACCTTACCTTGTTCAATGTTATGCTACTGAACTTTGAAGGTTAATTAGAGATTACTCTATAGTAATCCGTAATTAAGTTGATTATATCATTTCGGTGGCTCTCACTCCGATCTAGCCCGTCGTCCGTTGTCTTCCAGCGACACTCTAAGCCAAGGTTTGTACCCCACAGAGTGCCCTTAGCGTGTAGTCGCTTAGTTTTATATTTTTAAGCCCTAGCTGGAGGCTTTAATGTATTTAGGCAGCCACAGGCAAGTCCGGTTAAGTTAAGTTAAGCGGTTAAGGTCCGGCAAGGGCCGATAACCTCCTAGGTTGACCTACGAAATGTCATTACCAAAAAAAAAATCGCAGGCTCATTACCACATCAAATACTGCCTCAATTTCTCAGTTTCCCGCCATTCCTCGTGACTGACAGATAACATTAGTGACAGCCCAGTATTTTTTATACAACTATAATAAAAATATGTGTGCATTTAGTGAAATAAAGGAAATAATAATACAGTATAAATAACCTAGATAAGTGGAATCTCAAGAGACCTAGGATTATTTATCAAAAAGAGGTTTTTTTATTTATCCTGGTTTTCAAATAAGCAGCAGACAGTTGTCTTATTTACTGAGGCCCCCGCTAGGACAGGTCGAAATGTACCGTCTCTCATATAAAGAGGTGTAAATGTTTATTAAGAATGTCCAGACCAGTATTCAAAATGATAAATTATTATTGATCACCAAATTCCCAATTATAAAGGTACAAACTTTTTTACGAAAAAAAACAACTGCCTTCGCATTCCAGCCATGGCGCCGCGCCGGGCCGCAGCTCGCCGCATTACAAAGTTGCGTTAAGCGACATTAAGCTGGGTAGGTATCCATTATGTTCACGAACCTCTTGCGCCCCGCGCTCTTGCAACAGCTCCGCATAGTGGATACGTTTGATACGCGTACCGTCTCCATCAGAGCGGTTACGGGAGCGCGGAGCGCAAGCGGTTCGCGAACATAATGGATACCCAGCTTTAGAAATCGCGTCGGGCCGCGCCGCAAACCAGTTATTGTTTCAGACAGATTCAAATTTCTAATTTGAATTTGAACTGTAACCAGTCCAGTGCAATTAGGCTCACGCACATTTGCGGCCCGGTGCGGCTCGCCCGTAGTGTACAGATAATGGTTCATACAAAATTGACGAAAGCGATGAAGGAGGATTTCGATAGAGCGTTGCGTTGCGGTGCATTGCGGCCTGCCCTATAATTGGCACCATTGAGGTTTTACCCAAAAATGAGGAACGTCATAACAAGCAAAGGTCGATACTTCCTAGTTGGTAGTTTTAGTACTACGGTCTCTACACAATAGTTATTATCTTTTTAAGATTTTGAATTCGTAGCTGCCTGCCTTTAGAAACAAAATAGCAAAAACTGCACCTATAATTTGACCATAGAAATGAATTCCAACAAAAGTATTGCTTGGTGACAAAAGAGGTTGGATGTTAATTCTTTACCGGATAAACTTAATTTAGAGGGTCTTAAGTATTATTGAAAAATAGAAGAGAACATCTAGCTAATTAATTAAATGTACTCACAACTCTCTGTCAGACAACGCACGGCCTAAGCCGCTGGGTCTAGAAGTATAAAACGTTGCGCAAGAGTTCCATAAACAAGGTGGAGACTAAATGTGAAACTTTGGATATTTTTTACTCAATTCAAATAAACGGCCGAACGGATGTGGATGAAATTCGCCAAACAGATAGTTTATACCCTAGATACCACATAGGATACTTTTTATCCCGGTCCGGTTGTACTTTTCTGTGGGGTAATTTCCGACTTACACGCGGGCGAAGCCGCTGGAAAAAACTAGTATGATGATAAATTAAGATCAAATGGCGTTCCCAGTCTACGTACGAAATCAATCAAATATATCCAATAGTTTAGTCACTATAAGCTAGTCAAAGATTGGCAAAACTCATAGACGGTCTACAACTACCGTATAGTTTGTTAAAAAAAAATACTTTTTTGAATTTCGATGTTTTTTTTTTTTTTCTTTTTCTTTTTTTTTTCTTTTTTTTTTTTTTGGGTTGTGGCTTCGCACGGTTTGTGGAATTTCGATGTTAGGATTTATTTAATTGTACCAAAATACTCATATGAATTAGTATTGCCAGTGTTTTTAATTATGTCATATTATTGTCGTATTTGTCGTATTATTGTCTTCACATTGTATAACATAGGTACCTAAATGAGCACTTAGGATGGATTTTTGAAAATTCATCCCCTAAAGAAGGGGATGAATTTTTGTATGGAAGTTCCAGCTTTCAGCTAATATGAAGATAAAAATTGGAGCTTGCAAAAATCGACGGTGAAATGTCAAACTCAAGGTTATATTGTTTGGCCATTGACACTAGCCAGCTGGCAGAATAGTTTGAAACTATATCCATCTAGTGCTTAACTATGTAGTCTAGACATGTTCAAGTGTTCCAATAGATTGCTCTTGCTTTTCTTATCGTTTTTAACAATCTGTGAGGAAACTACAAAGGTAATAAGTCTATATTATGTGTTATAATAAATTATATAAGACAAAGTAGTTTTCGTGTCTGTCTGTAGGTATAACTGTTTAATTCTTCAAAACTGCATGATGGATGTAGATACGGTATTCCACCATCATTTTCAAGGACATATAAAATAGATAAATATTTAACTTAGATTTAGCACACAAACTTAAATGTTCGGAGTACTAATTTTGTAATAAAATCAATGTTGATGAAATGAGCGATTTTAATAAAAGAGAGATTTTATCTATTATAAAAGGTAAATATAAATAATTTTATACGATACCTTGGTAAATAATTTATTTGAAACTAAATTGTCATGACTGCTGAACCAACCACTTCATAGTTTCGGATTTCGCACTGAGGCCCAACACAAAGTGAAATATGAGCTGTAACGATGATGCAAAATTCATGGGAACAAAATGTATGGGATAAGCTGGTGAAAAGTTTATGTCAGTCAGTTAGTGAGTTAAAAGTTGTTATAGAACTAAGAAACGCTTTGAAAACGATTGCCACTGAAGTGTCGTCTCCGATACTCTCCCTATCTGTAGGTACATGTGATACGAGTCAAGGAATTATCTAGCTATCTCAGTACAGAGAGAAGGGTAATTTCCAAAAACCTTATTTAGTTTTGGAAAAAGTATAGTTAAAAATGCTATGCTATTCAGATCATATAACTGTTTCTGAATCAGATTTCATTCACTTAAAATTAGAAAATACAATCAACATTATTCTCCTGCCCTCATCCCATTTATATGGGGTCAACGCAGCACGTCTTTTTCTTAATACTCATCTAGGGGACGGGGCCTGTGAGGAATTTGAAAAATAGGTATTTGAAGAAACTATTGCCGTCGCGTTGTCAGTAAGTCTGCCCCCGTAGTGGGTGATAAGGACAGCTGCAGCTCAGACCGAAATTATCACAAAATTTTTGACTAAATCGACGTTTCGTATTCCCCTTTTTTCTCCTCGAAAACTGAGCCGATTCAATTATTTTTTACATTAATATTTTAAGAAAGAGTATGTTTAGGTTCCTATCATTTTTTTTAATGTTAAAATCTTTTCTAATTTGTCTGGTAGTCCTCTATACACGGCGGTAAAAATAGGAAATTTTTTGTCATTTTTAGAGGGTCATATTTTCTTTAATAATTAGTTGCTGAAAAAAAGAAAATGACAGGGACGTGTTTACGACAGACCTTAATTTTTTTTTTAATGCCTTAGAGGCATTATTCAGGAAGAAAAAAGGGGAATACATTTGTATGGACAATCGCACGCCCTGTTCCCTCTTAATTGTCATCTCGTTAGTCACGCTCTTCCTAGCCACATCATCAGGCCATCCATCGTGTCTAAGTTCTTCCCCTGCTCTTATAGCCATCCACATTCATACTCAAAATTTTCCTTAAGACAAAAAAATAATACAATATGAAATTAGAATATACAACATTAGGCTCAAACAATTGAGCTTAAAAGCCACTTTTAGTCATCCACTTAAGCCTTATGACGGTATAGGTACATTAAGTACTCACGATAAACCAATTCAGGTTATCAGCGAAAAAAAGATAAAATAATCAATAAACAATGCCAGCTCCTGCACTATAGGTTGGCCACGTATCGCCGCTGTAGCTAATTACGATAAAGCTTTTTGGCTTAGCATAATAGTTTTTGATTATGATAGATCAAAATTAATGTGAATAGGGGAAATTATAGTTTGTGAACATTGGTATATAAAAAATCCTTTGTAGAAAAATCCTTTGAAGCCCCTTTTGTTTACTTTCAAAAGAGACTTGCAAATAGTACAAACTAATTCCATGCTTGCGAATTCAAATTCGTGTGTAAATACTAACAAAATTATTTGGTCAAAAAGGTTTTATTTTAAATTCATTATCAACTGTCACAACATACTGGCATAATATTATGCAAAAAAAATCTACCACGCCGTTAAAAAAAAAGTGGTTTGATTTTTTCCTCGCTTTCGGAAATGGCGGCGTTTGTATTTTTTGAGATACACTGGCCAGTATTAATTAGTTAATTATCAATATTGTTCAAACAAGTCATCGATTTTGCGCAAAAAATATTTAAAACAGTACATAATAATTATAATTGTGTTAAAACTTTATTTTGTTACAAGCTAGAATAGGAAAATGATAGATTTTCTGAAAATTTATTTTATTTTTCAACGATAAAGTCAAAGGCTGTATGCTTAACATTTTTGCCTGTCCTTGGTATAATAAATCATACACCTCAATCCAATATGAATCATGTTTATTCACTTTTCTACAGTGATCAGGTAAATAACAATCACTTACCATTTAATTAGTATTTTATAAACATAACAAAAGTAGCACAGATTCGTCAGATATGCTTACGGCTTCATGCCTCCCAATCGACTGACTCCTTTAGCAAATCGGTCACCCCACTAATGTTTCCCCACTTTAAACGGAAGTTAATTCTCGGCCGGCTATTCGACCAATCAGAGCAGAGTAGACATTACATAAATCATTTGACTAACTAAAATACATTAGGGCTTATGATTAAATGTGAATACTTTAACCTGTTAAATTTAAACAATATGATTTAATCATTATACAAAATAAATATACATTATTACCGATATTCTATACATTAATGCTTAAAACGGATGTATTAAGTTCCTGGGACCACTAGCGCCATCTATCGCTTGTGAAAATAAGTCTATACTTAAATATTATTTTAAGAAAATCATTACATTCGGCCATCCGACATCGTGCAATGTCTCCTGACGCACGATTTTACAAATCTAATAATAGTTAAATTAAAATGAGCCTTACATACGACACATCATTACATTCGGCTAATCATTGATATCTGATTCGATTCCAGAGCATGGTTTTCGTCATTTATCACAAGACAATGAGCTACTAATAATTTGATGTTCAGGCAAGCTCATGGCGATTTCTAAGTGTACAAAAAGTTTTATAGACAAAACGTGACAAGTCTTCCGGTTCAGTATAATTTAACGCTTGGGCTCCATTTCTAATTGATTTATCATAAATACCGTGGGTATACAATCTTTGGCTCTTTTACCACTAACATGACCAAAACAAATCAAAATATTGGATTTCTCTTTTTTAAATTATTTGGCTGTTACAATGCTTTCAAATTACAGCGATGATAGGCATTGGAGAACAGTGCAGGCCTGTCAATAGCACCAGGTACTTATTAAGAGAAATAAAAATTAAGAATAGAAAATGTTCTACAAAATGTACAGTCTGCAAGGCCTACAACGTTCTCGCATTCACAATATTTAAAAGAATCTAAACAATTAAAGTATAAAAACCTAATTAAACCAATTAACATGATGTCCATGAAAACCACTAATAAAGCGTATAAATGAGAATTGTAGGTGCAAAATCTTAATTAATGACGAAATATGTCTCACATTGTAAAGAAATAAAAAGTTTAAAAAAAATCAACACTGCAATTTGGGAGCACTTACTCGTATTAAACATTCACATATAAATGCTGTCAATGAGTTACCAGGGAAGCGACATGTGTACAAGGAATCAATGCCAAACTTCCCCGTCTCCAATGCCGCATTTTATATTATAACTAGTTGACCCGACAGACGTTGACCTGTCTTAACTATGAATATGTTTTGTTAAATTTTCTAATGTTACGCGCATCTTTTTTATTTATGAATATTTAATTCGCAACTTTCTTTATTTTTTCTTTCATAAAAACCTTCTCCTGACAATAACAAACAACAATAAAAGAATTAGCAAAATTGGTCCAGCCGTTCACGTGTGATGCCGTGACCAAGGGAAATAGGGATTCATTTTTATATATATAGATATGCCCCTTTGACAAGGCACGTATGATGTGAGTTTCGAACCTTCCATCGCCAAGCTCTGTTACCGACTTCGGATCCTAGCTGTGGCCACTTTAGACAACTGCCTTATTTTGCTCACTGCAAAAGCAGCTGAATTTAATCTATTTGAAAGAACTCTAATGTGAGCACCCCATTGCAGTATTGAATCCTAAGTTATTCCCAGAAATACAGCTTCCGAAATAGCATCTAGTATCTTGCCATCAACTTTTAAATTTAGAACCGCTTCGGCACCTTTGGTAATGAGAACTTAAGTCAACTAGTTTTATTCGCATTAAGTACAAGATTATTAGCTGCAACCCATTTCAAAAGAACATCGACTATCGTTGACATGAAAGACATCCGTATCTTTCTATCTTTTATTTTTTTAAGAGAAGTGTCATTTGCGAATAAAATTATATCTGAGAAGTTAGTAATCAAGTATAGCTCAAAGAATCAGCATTTCCATCCAACGTGACAACGCTGCCAGCCTTTTGGGCACTTTTCCCACTGACAGCGATGCGGACGAATTCTTTGATGCCCAGTGAGTTTTTCCCTTTTTACTTTATATACTTGTTCATAATTTTAATCCTTGAAAGTAATGATTAAATTTCAAGTAGCCAAATAAGACAGCTGAAACTTAAAATGGTCAAAGTATGGAAGGTCATTAATGTAAACTAGAAATAAGAAAGGATCAAGAATTGAACCATAAGGCTCGTCCATCCTAACCAAACACCCCGAGGAGTTCGCCTCGTTAACGTCCACTTTTTGGCTGCCTGTTTGATAGATAGAGTACAAGATCAGCAGCTAGTCCACGATTTCTCTTGCGTTGTAATTTACAGATCAGTGCATTGCTGCCAACGCAGTCAAACGCTTTTAAGAGGGGAGAGATTTCGCAACCTCTAATGGGACATTGGTAAACAAACTTTTTAGAGTCCCGTCAACTTTTAACCTATCTGAAATGGTTTCATTATCAATTTTTAGGGAGAACTCATTCTGACCTCGCTGTTTTATGCTTCCAGTTTCTTTGTTAATTACCTGCCACATAGGCTTTATTTTATTTTTAGAATACTAATTTTGTTACTTATTAATTTCGATTTAGCTTAAGCCCGAACCTTTGGAATATATTAACATAGTTGCTTACATAATTATGAAAAGCTTGATCAGAAGTCAACGACACAAAATACATATAATATAAGATATTTCTGCTTTTTATAATACCAGTAGCCCATTCGCTAAATTTTGGTTTAGTGTTCATTGTAACTTCTTTTTTTTTTGGACATACTTATTGCATACTGTAGAAAAAAAAACCGATTGTGAATCAAAACTTGTCGTTGAAAGATTGCTAAGAACACTATTATTAAACATTTTCAATTTATTTTTATTCAGAGATTTAATGGTTTTATCTACGTGTAACTTTTATCTAAGTCAAACGATACAAGCTGACCAGTATGGTCAGACCTGATGTCACTAATTAAGGACGAGTCTTTTATTTTGCAATCTAGGTAAATACATTGTCTATGAATGAGGCTGTGGTTCCAGTTATTCTAGTCGCTTCATTTAATATTGATTTTAAATTTAATTATTTGCACAATGCGATACGCTTACATTTTCCTGGTGAATCAACCAATAAATCAATATTGAGGTTTCTGTACTCTCGACTTATACAAAATCCATTAAATTTAACTGTTTGCATGCCCTAGTTAAGGTAGTTGGTATAAGGACCATTTTAAACTGAAAATATGTAACATGTTCCTACTTTCTTTGGAAATAAAGAATTATTCTATATTATTCTATTCACCTATGTATAAGCATAAATTGTCGTAAAAACAAAAATATAATATTTAGATAACTTTTCATTACTGCGACTTGTACAGGCTAACATTTCTTTCAGAAACTGACCATGATCTTCCTCAATTCCAATTAATTCAATCAATTATTCATTCCATTTTTCTTCTTCGTTTTTCATACAATTGTAAGTAAATTAACTTTAAGACCGCGCTATCGCATTAGGTATACTCCTTTCTCCTTGACCAACATGGAGTTATTTCATATTTCTTGCATCGCGGTGGTGTACTTGTAGTATCAGTTGTCCTGCTGGAAGAAGAAGAGGTCGATGTAGACCTCGTGCGCTTGCTTCCTTCTAGATTGCTTTCTTGTACGTCCCGTCTTTGTGTCTGCCTTGTTTGACACAGGGACTGCCCGTTTGCATTTTCATCGATCGCCCATCGCGACTAGCGCACTTCTGGTGTTTTTGCACCATCAAGTTCCATGGATCCTCACGATAATAATAAAACATTGATTAGAATATTTATAAAACTTAGTAACCTGTCACATGAGTAATTTTAGTAATAATAATCCAATTCAGAGCATACTAAATGCTTTAAGCTCACTTCATAATGTCTTCATGAATTTTTGTACATTTACAAAATTTCCAATTCAAAATAACTCATTAATAAATAGGTAATACTTGATCGATAAATTCATACTTTACTTACGTTCTTGAGGATAGCTTTGTTCGTGTCGGGCACACTTGGCCCTGGGCACACCTAGCCCTGGGCACACCTGGCCCTGGGCACACCTGGCCCTGGGCACACATAGCCCTTGGCACACATAGCCCTTGGCACACATGGCCCTGGACACACATGGCCCTGGGCACACCTGGCCCAAGTCATTATCATTATCATTATCATCATCATTATCATCATCATTATCATCAACATTATCATCATCATTATCATTATCATTAGCTCACTTGGCCAAATAAAAACTTCTTAAAGCACACTTGTGCTTTATCCTTAGCACACATGGCTTTAACTTCAAGCGTGAGCGATCACGCAGTCCTCTGCTGATACTCCTGCGGGATACTCCTGTATCCCTGCTCCGATGGGTTTCATTTTCTCCATCCATAATCTGAAACTCGCCACCAGAAAAAAAGGCATTAGCTAATTATCTCGAAAACTGTGCATCCTAGAGCAAAATTACTGATAAATTTCACCCCTTTTAAAAACCGCACACTCATCGTGTGGCATACCAGAGAAACCAATACACCATTACCCCTAAGACGACCCACTGACCTTAAATTTCATTGGATTCCATAGTCCTGGTACCCATCCATGATCCATCATTGTATCGTCTATATACAACTAAAAAGTCAAGCAAAACGAGTTCAATTACCCAGTGTTTGTAACCTCGTTGTACAAACCGGTACAATTTCAGTTAAATTGAAAATTTCAACAGCCGTTAAGATTTAAAATCGTATGATGCATATTACTTTTCCCTACGTGGTACAATAGAAAATTAAACCAGTCAATGAAACTTCGAGTTCAGATCTAAAAACATATCCTGCATATTACTATTTCCAACGTGGTCGAAAAGAAAATTCAACCAGTCGATGATACTTTTAATTAAGATTTAAAATCATATGATGCGCAATACTATTCCCAATGTGGTAAAATGGAAAATTAAACCAGTCAATGATACTTCGAATAAATGACAACGGTCCTGCCGTGCAATTTAAAATTATGATGGAAGACTAGAAGTTAGGGAATCAAATTATGCTTTTTTTTTTATAAGTACCTAGGTAGTACAACTTGATTATATAATTTCCTTGAAATTAAAAAGTAAACAAAACCACTTGTACGAACAACGGATTTTTACATTCACGGAGTAAATAATAATTTTAGGTTGGTCAAACATACTATGTAGGCGTACTTACGGATCCTGATCCCGCTTCTGAGATATAATAAATCATACACCTCAATCCAATATGAATCATGTTTATTCACTTTTCTACAGTGATCAGGTAAATAACAATCACTTACCATTTAATTAGTATTTTATAAACATAACAAAAGTAGCACAGATTCGTCAGATATGCTTACGGCTTCATGCCTCCCAATCGACTGACTCCTTTAGCAAATCGGTCACCCCACTAATGTTTCCCCACTTTAAACGGAAGTTAATTCTCGGCCGGCTATTCGACCAATCAGAGCAGAGTAGACATTACATAAATCATTTGACTAACTAAAATACATTAGGGCTTATGATTAAATGTGAATACTTTAACCTGTTAAATTTAAACAATATGATTTAATCATTATACAAAATAAATATACATTATTACCGATATTCTATACATTAATGCTTAAAACGGATGTATTAAGTTCCTGGGACCACTAGCGCCATCTATCGCTTGTGAAAATAAGTCTATACTTAAATATTATTTTAAGAAAATCATTACATTGGTAAACAGCAAACTGGAAAAAAATATTATTAACTTTAACAACCAACATTATGAGTTTTTGGCGGGATCGGGTTGGAACATGTCGCACGAATTTTAATTTTCATGAAATTTAGTGAAATAGCGAATTAAATTGTATAATTTTGGTAGTGAATTATTCAATTTAGTTACATGTGTGTGCACAAGTGTAGTGAAGGTGAAAATAAGTGACTAACGTGGACTTTTCGTGTTCCCCCAAAAACTCATGTTAGGTTGTTGTAAAGTTGCTACCGCTTTACAATAACTTTGACTTGACTGGACTTGACTGACTAAACACGACTATGACTTTTTTGTAACTTCGTGCCCGATATCGGGCCATTTACTTGATCGAAAAGAAAAATTACTTGACACTGGCTAAATGCACAAACCGTGCGAAGCCAAAGCCCAAAAAAAAAAAAAAAACCAACATTATGAGTTTTTGGCGGGATCCGGTTGGAACACATCGCACGAATTTTAATTTTCAGGAAATTTAGTGAAATAGCGAATTAAATTGCATAATTTTGGTAGTGAATTATTCAATTTAGTTACATGTGAGTGCACAAGTGTAGTGAAGGTGAAAATAAGTGAGTAACGTGGACTTTTCGTGTTCCCACCAAAAACTCATATTAGATTGTTGTAAAGTTACTACCGCTTTACAATAACTTTGACTTGACTGACTAAAGACGACTATTACTGTTTTGTAAAATCGTGCCCGATATCGGGCCATTTACTTGATCGAAAAGAAAAATTACTTGACACTGGCTAAATGCACAAACCGTGCGAAGCCACAACCGAACAAAAAGAAACAAAAAACAACAATATGGTGCTATCCCAATTTTATTGTTTTTATGTTTAAATTGAGTGGCTAAAATGCTGCAATATAAAATCCTGACTAGAAGACAAGGTAAGAATGAATGAATCAATGCCGTCTTATATTTACTTAACGAAAATATCAGAAAACTTTGAGTATAATTTATTTAGGTAGGTACGTTTACGTCACGAACTAAATTAGCTATAATATATCATTAATCAGATAAAAATAGAAAGGAACAGGAGCGGACGTCCGCTTGTCAATGGCTGACGCGAAATAGATACGACGTAGGTATGTATTAATGAAAACATCACATTTAATATTAACATTAATATGACATGACAGCATCCTGCTGCGGATGAAAATTTTGATATTTATTTTATGATACAGTAATTTCAGTAATTTGTCGCATATTTTGGGTTTTTGGGGATTTAGTATTCATCTAGCTTCATCTGTACCATCATCAGCTATTTTTTCTGCTTCAAAATGATGTATTAATTTGATATTATGAGGATTCTGAAAATAATAAAACAACAGAACCTTTAAAAGTTTGCTTTTTTTTTCGTTTTACAAAGGTTTTTGTAAAGAACTATGTTACGTCTGAATTTATATTGTGCCTTATTATTAGTTCTCGATGGCACACAGACCGCCAGTCAAAAACATTAAAAATTTGTTATTCAAGTAGACTTCATGTACAACATGTAGCGCCATCTATCGAACTAAACGTAAACAACAATCCGCGTAGTTTACTTTGTGTATTTCGATTGTTATTGCTTACTCCGGTACAGCAACATGAAGACGCACACACTTTTCGACTACCTTAGTTAATTAAATAGGTTGGCCTAAACCTATTAATCGCGCAAGCAACAATAATAGCATTAGCAACACATTAATGTAATGTACCTAAATGATAAATTAACTGTCATTGCGATTAACATTCACAATTTAAAATGATGTTATGACATAATTTAGGGCATCATTGTTCGTCTACAATATTTCTTTTTTCGTTTTTTAGGTATGGTAGGTAACAAAACTTTGATGAAAGCAGAAAAGTGGATGGAGGATAAGTTCGCTTTCGGAGTCAAAAACTGCCTAGCGATTTAAAACAGTGAGTAGTTCTAAAATGTCTAGTTTTAAAGGTACCTTTGCGAGTTGCTATGGCTTTTGTCTACCTTAATAAAAATGGATAGTTTAAACTTTCCCATGGATAAAAAAATCGTGTTACTGTTTACGTTAATGTATTTTGCAAAGAAAGAAAGAAAAACTGTTTAATCTGCACAAAGAAAACGCACATTAAGTACAAAAAAAAAGCAAACAGCAAAGTAACTGGTGGTAAATGTGGAGCAGTGGTAGCCCATGGTAACGGCTGCGACTTATAGGCACAAGTTGTAGGTCGTAGGTACAAACGCCAGCACATCAAGCTACCCCAAACTGTCAAATTTTCCCAGTTAAATATCAACCTTAGGCCTCTGATAAAAAGTTGAAAATATATCAAAGAGATTTGACAGATTGGGGTAGTTTTATGTGCTGGCGTCTGTATAAACCGCACATTACTTTTCGTAAATGATTTCACCACCACTGCACTCAAAACGGTGAAGGGACATCGTGAGGAAACTGTCTTGTCCTAGCAGCGGCGAGGTGTTTTTCTAAGAGAGAAGCCGAAGCGAATTCGGCTTTAACTTACTGACTTATCAATAAAAAAATACTTACTATCATTCTAAAATTAATATATTATAGGAATGTAAATAATTAAAGACAATAAAATTGAACAGCTGAAAACCGAATGACTGAAAAAATGTGCAATATTCCTCCATCTCGTTCTCGCTGACGCATTTTTATATAGGTATCTGTCTCTGTCATAACTTGTTGTACAGCAGTTTGCTCTCGTCCATATCAAGCGGTACCACGTGACCTAAAGCGACATCATTACGGAATCGCTGTTGTATGAATTTTTAGTTCTCGATTATGACGTTTTGGCGCCGGGTTAATTTAGAACATTTTATTTTGTTATAATAGAAAGCTAAAAGTAATCGTTTGTGTTGTTTGAATGTTATGGTGAATTAAATACCCCTAGTGTAACTATATTTTTTAACAGTTTAGTAGCCACTATTGACATGCCATTTTTTTATAGCGATAGAGCGGCCGAAGCGAATCCCCGAAGGGAAGCCGGTAGGAATTGTGTTATGTGGTGATTTCGCCACTGTGTCCTAGAATCAAAAACTCGAAGACATGTGACATCGCCCACCACGCACTGCGCCGCGTGGTGGTCGCGTGGGCTACTCCCTTTCACAGAGAGAAAGCCTTAGTCCCAGCTGTGGGAATATTATAGGCTGATAAGGATGAATGATTTTATAACTACTCATTTGTTTACCCGTTTATTTATTAGCAGTCCATTTTCACCAGTTATGTTTAAGTCCATAAATGAAGGTACATTCAATACATCGATATTTATGAATAAAGATAAGTAGCTAGGTACCTTTTTACGACCCAACTACCTAAATACACAGTACCTACCTATAATATACTGTGGCTGCGTGGAGAGTGTGAAGACGCACCGGTTCAACCAGTGGTCATTATGAATCACACGACCAGAGACCCTGAAAGGCATAGACTTGCCACTTTTGTGTAAGTAATTTTGAATCAGGTTTTGGTCGAAATCGGAAAATTTTTCCGGAAAATGATGAAATTTGGAAAAAACGGAACGGTCTTTTTCTATGGGATTTTTGTTTGAACTCAAGACCGTGACGATTCAAGCGCTGGATTGCGTAATTGTTTTTTCGTTTTGTTTATAGAAAGCTTTATATTTTTATATGATTTTTATGACAGCAAATCTTGAAAAAGTGGGACAGGACAGCGCCTGTCGGCTCACTAGTTGACCCGACAGGCGCTGTCATGCCAAAGTTTTGTTGTCCAAATAAAATAATTGTGAATTAATATTACTTATTATTTTAAATCCGGTTTGTTGGTAAGCGTAGCACTTGAGAACGGCTAGACCGATTTGGTTATTCTTTATTTTAAAATTCCTCATAGTTTGTATTAGGTCTCCATGGAAAGAAAAATTGGAAAACCTTCACAGATTTTTTTACCACTTCTTTTCTATGGGATATTTGTATGAATAATGAATATTGGAAATCGGACAAGAAAACGTGTTTCACGTCAACTAGTATTCAATTAAAACATCTGCTTTCACACTTGAGTGGATTTTGTTACGATGTTTTAATAATATAGCAAATAAAGACAGTTAATTTTTACAGAATTGTTATTGAATTTGAGTGAAGCTATGAAATTTTATTATCTAAACATATTTCAACTCTAAAAAATCATCTTTATATTCATAAAAACACAGCTTTTCATAGCCGTAGTAACCCTACACCTCATTAAAATACTCGTTTAATATCAGAGAACTTGAGCGGAATCTTGGAGATCGAAACTTTTCAATTAATTGAAAAGTGAAAGCAAATACTTCCTGAAACAAGGGTTGTCTTCGCCATTTGTAATTTTGTGCTGGGCAGAGTACCAAGAAAGGCCTATCCCTGATTCAGAGTGTCTACTTCTTAAGTCGATAATCAACCGAAGTTACGGGAGATTCCTACTTCATATCACCTACGGATATAAGATTAGCTAGGTGCTCGACCTAAGAATGAATGACACCACGATTTGACAGTTGTTTTAACCCGTCAAAAAAAGTAAATTAATCGAGTGTAGGGTCCACTCCGAAGTTTCAATCTACTTACGGACGGACCCGTATCCTCGTTGACGGACTTGGAGAGTAGGCCTCCAGAATCGTAATCGATTCGTTTCGGTCCTTTAACAAGCAGCTGTGGACTGGTTCCATCTAACATTCCACACATATCGAATAGAAAACATCGTTGTGTTTCTATCAACCGTTTAAAGATGATAGAGATGTGAGATGCTGTCTCTAGCCAGTGTCGCATCACAGAGTAATTACGCAATGCAATTGTTTTTTTTTTGGGTGGGTAATCATCAAATAACTTCTCCCGCTCTAGGTGGAGCAGGAGGGCGTATCAGACTTTTACTGACTAAAACCCACCCGTGTTTCCTCAGTTGCCTTTGTGCCAGTGGCCGCGGTTTTTTTTTTGGAACATCCCGCACCCCTGGCAGATGCAAATTGTCTTTGGTCTTGGTGTGACCGTCAATTTGTGATCTTGAGCAATGGGCTAAATTGACAATCCTTAAAGTTTTAATTGTGGATTAAGATGCTTTTGGCTACATTTTTTTTTCATGTGCGTTTTGTTCGAGCGGTATAAACATTTACATGGAGAAGGAGGGCAGAAAGCTAATATTTTTGATTATTGATAAATAAAATTGAAATTAATTAAGATCTAATTTCGACCACTAAAAGATAGATGAATGACGGTTATTGGATATTTATATTTATTTTGGGATTTATATAGATAGAATAGAACCACATGACCTCGACAGACCTTGTCCTGTCATAATTTGAATACTGGAGTTCATACAAAACAAGCCTAGAAAATAGGACGTTATTTTCCGAAATTTGAACATTTAACTGGAAATCTTTCCAATTTTTCTTTCAATAAAAATCTATTTCAGACTATTCCATTTCATTGTTGTTCATATTGTTTTTTAATTGCTGATGTTTATGTTATGCCCTATTCCTTCACAGTTACTAAATAACTAATTGGTAATGTTTACATACAGTGTGGTGTGACCCTGGTGATCTGCTATACAGGTTTTCCTAGTGCAGACACCAGTCTCTCACAAACTAGTGTCACTTAGTTTTTTAAGCTTTTATACCCTTGTTTCTGAAGAGAAAATAAATTCATTTGAATTTGTATTCCAAAATTTTAAAACAAAAGTAGCCAAAACGGTCCAGCCATTTTAAAGTGATGCACTTACCAGCGAACACCATTTAACTTTTATTTATACCTATGTATAAGTCGAAGATATATGTATACCAAGACTTCAAATAATTATTAAGGTGCTTACCATTATTTTTTAAGGCTACAATTAACGTCAGTCCTAGCAGTGAGCTTCTGAACAGGGTGTCAGACCGTTGACATTTCCTGTCTCCTAGTTTACTGATATCCCATTCTCCATTTGCCTACCAGCACACCTCGTATTTTCACGAGAGATAATTTTAATGTGCAAGTGCCACGAAGGTTTTAAAAAAGGCCGATAGTCACACAAAATTAGCATATCAAAGTGACTTCCCCTTCTTTACAGCTAGATTAGATTAGGCACCTAGCAATGTTAGGTAGGGACCTATCTGTTATACGGTTGAGCCAAACTAACTGGGTTCAATTTGTTAGAATTAGATGGCTCATCTTGCACCTGTGACTAGCTAAATCGGGCGAATTATTCATATTTGGCATTGTGTTCACACCCGTTTGTGTGTGTAGTACTTCAAAATTCTCTTCGTTCACGGACTTAAAGAGTCTACAAGCAGACACCGAGTGCGTAAGGTTTAATTTAGTACAAGTATTGTTCCATGGTTGCAGCAGGCACTATTGATGTTATTGCTATCACGCCATTATGCCACAATGCCACATGTAAAGCGGTATGCGGCATAATTGGTTGTGGTTTTCAGAGTATTGTGGGTATTTAATATTTTGCTTCTGAACGTCATTTTCAGTTGCATTTTGTTGATAATACCAATATTCCTTCGTTTATATATTTATCACTCGACGGCGGCGATGCTTCGCCGTAGTCGAGTAATATAAAAGAGAAGGGTTATGATTTTGACCGGTATGTATGTGGATATGTATTTATGTTTATCTGATACTTCATAACTTCTAAACTACTTATCATAATTTCACGATTGAGGTATACATTGGAAGCGTCTTGATCGTCTGCTGGTACCTAATAGGCTATGTCACGTACCCTAACAAAACAATACATTCTATCAGTAGCAAACGTTCATAAGCTTAATTAAAGTCAAAGTAGCATACTACCACCGCGGCTTTTAGATGAGAATACTTTCTTGTTTTCGTTTTTAAACTAAGGTACTTTTTATAGAGTAAAATAGTAGGCGTAGGAGACTTACCAGCTTTCCTGGAGAATTCATGTCATGGGTCATTATTACACTTATCAACAAATCTATTATCTATTTTAGATGGGGGAACTATACATCAATCAATAAACCAAGTTACTACTAGTATTACCAGAGGTCACAGAGGACATTCCTCTGCATTTTATACTGAAAATGGACAGCTAGGGGATAAAATGAGACAAAAACTGTCATATGCACATATGAGACTGTCTGATTTTAAGTATAAAATTTCGGCACATCAACAAGAAAACAATAATCTTTACAAAATGAGTCCGCTGACACCGTAATCCAATTAACATTAAACTTAAGGTTTCCCGTTCCACTTAACTATGAATATACCTACTCAAGTTCAAGTTCAAGTGTTGTAATAAGTTATTACAACACTCGAACTTGAACCAGCCACATCTAATAATTGTCTTGCTCTATGTAGATGCTCAAGCGCATAGTCCCGTAACGTCAAACGTCAGTCTGCCGCCATCCGTCCACGAGCACGGACGTCATGGCTCGCTCAATTATTTGTTTATTTGCGGCAATCGCAACCTGCTTCGTACAACCTGGAGCTGCCGCTTACAAAGTGCCTCCTGCTAAGCTGGAAGCCATCTGGCCTAAGGGTCTGAGGGTGTCTGTACCAGGTATGTTTATTTTTTTATTTAAATGATGGGTTTTCCTGTTCGTTGCTATTTGTTGTTGATGTTTTTTGTAAGGTAACTTTATTTTATCAAGTGAATGGATTATAATCTGTTGATTCGAATAGGTATCCCAATATATATTGGTTATTATTAATATACGTATATACGTATTCCGAAAGTTCTGTGAAAAGGAGGGTAAATTCACCGGACACTTGCATTGCCAAATTTTTGGCAGCGGTTTCATAAACTTAGAATATATTTTTTTATTCGACGGTAGGCTTTATATTTAGCTTTGTTTTTAATCATAAAGTAGAAAAAAACTGTTTATTATTCTCTGCTAACAATGAGCGTAACAGGAAAAGCCTACATGCAGAAAGGTAAAGCCTTGCAGGATAGTTTCTTTTGATATCATGCTCTTTGGAATGTCTATGTCTAGTCTTCTCAGCTTATCTAGTGGGATTTTTATAGTTTAGAAGTCTGACCAAGTTAGAATCTAAATCGCGTTATGAGGTTCCGTATCACGTCAGTTTTTTGTTAGATCAGGTTCGATTAAAAACATTTTTATCATTTTAATAAGGTCTTTCTGTTCATTTGGAGATTACATTTTTTTATTTTTTTATGTCTGGCTTTACTGGTATGACATAAGCAATGAAGTTTTAGTAAAGATAAATAAATAAAAGAAGGTGCCGGTAAGAAATAAAACAAGATACAGTAAATGAAACACCAATTAACAAGAAATACCGCAAATACAATTAAGACCTCATGATAAATTCCTTTGTCTTGGTAAAAAAAAACATTTAAATGAGTCATCAGCAGTTTGAAATAGGTAAGTACATGTTTTCTAGCTTTTCTCTTACTCATTATTTGAAAGGCGTCTATTTAGTCTAACAAATATTTGTCTTCTTGATAACCGAAGTATTTCAACATAATAATATTCAGTGTAAATGACAAGGGACTTCCCGATACTCAACAAAATACAACAAAAAAATATAAACGTCACATGTCAAATTGTTTACTTTAAAAAACAGAATAAATAGGCACGCTTTGATAAATTGATCTTGAATTAATTTGCTATTTAACTAACTACTACGGTTATCAGTTTGGAAAACTCCTAGCAATAAGAAGATAACTAAAACAGAAATACAGTATCGTCAAAA
This sequence comes from Antitype chi, assembly GCA_947359405.1. Taxonomy (NCBI): domain Eukaryota; kingdom Metazoa; phylum Arthropoda; class Insecta; order Lepidoptera; family Noctuidae; genus Antitype; species Antitype chi. The sequence goes on from OX375823.1 coordinate 3,328,674, forward strand.
CTTATGTATAAATTAATTTCGAAGGAAATTAAGCATTGAAAATCATTTATCTCGTCATTAAGAATAAAGTACATAAATGAGATTACTAAACGATCGTGGTTAAAACCTGTTATAAACAAACCTATTTAAGATAACAAAACTGGTGTCGTGACCCTATTGCTAGACGAATGACAGGTGTCATTACCCTAATAACCTGAGTTGAGGTTAAAAAAAACTATGAACTAACAGTGTTTTTATTATATTCAAATTAATAAATTGTTGTGACTTATATTGAAATAGCATAATTTGTAAATTATATTTATATATTGTAAAATATTAATTAAAATACAATATTTCCGTACAAATTGTAACAAAATTTTAAAAAAAACTTTAGTAACGATTAAAAACATACTTATTCGTGATGTGCCGGATCATAAAAAATGTAGATCCACAGATACGGATCCGGATACGGATAATTGGCGTCAAGATCCGCGGAGACGGTGTCGGTGCCCGTGACCTTGAAACGATAGTTGACACCACTTGACGATTTACATGACAGAACATGTTTCGACTTGCGTTGCGCGGGTCTTTCTTTTGTTTTGTTTATAGTTTAGTGTGACATTGGGCAGCATAGATAACGTTTGTGTTTGTTGTACGAGTAAAAAAAATGTCTACAAAGAAGTTTAATAGTGCAATTTGGAATGATTGATAAAGTAAAAGATCCGTTAAAAGTCCGTCTAAAATGTAGCGGATAGGGATACGCATACGGATCTTTTTTCTTCTGCGGATATCCGTGGATACGGACACGGATATCCGGAACATCACTAATACTTATGTTTTCACTGTTGGTCAAGGCAACACGTCACCATCATAGATACAGCATGGCAGGGACATCGACGTTCAATCTGCCTGTTATCATGGATTCAGTAGGATATGATTCCGAACCTCTGCGTTGAAATTGTTCGTAGGTTATAAAATAGCTGTTTATTCCACACACTTTGATCGCGTAGGTTTTACACTTTTCTGTGAAAAAGCAGTTTTTTTTTCAATCATTTATTTGATCGTATTCTTGAGGAGCCACCTCAGTCACACAAATTAAAAGTAGGTACACATGTGTTACCCCGCGACATAGTATATCATGCCAAACTTCATACAAACCCATTCAGCCCTTCATGCGTGACTGTGGGATAAAACCCAAGCTTCATTTATGGGATAATTCGATTTTGCCCGCAGCTTCGCTCGCATTGTGATCGGAAATTATTCCACGGGGACGTACTATAGGGATAAAAGTATGTTCTATTACAAGTCATGGTCTACCTTTGTGGCAAACATCGAAAGGAATCAGACAGAGTTACTTTCGCAGAGTTATTTTTCAGTAACGCGAATCCCGTTCGTTGACGCAGTCATTAGGTCCTCACGTGTGCAGCAGGCAGCACCGATTTGTCGACGGAAGAATCGACATGACTATTAACTAAATGATGTACAATAGGAGAAGATAGCTATGTTTTTCTATTAATTATCATAGTTATGCGTTCTAAAGGAATCATGATTTTGTAGATAATCGTATATACTTTGTGGCCGTCGAGTACCTAGGAAGTTTGTTGTCAATGTGATTTTGACAGTTTGGGAAGAAATATTCTTCTGAAATAGCCTACATTTATAAGGACCTAGACAAAGATCGTTAGAAACGAAAGACAAAATGACAGATTGTAGAAGGATAACTACGGTGCGATGTCGAAAATGGAGAAACAAAAAAGCACTGGCTATTCTTCTTAGAAATAGAAAACGTCATGCTAAGCCTGCTGGTGACAAAGAATGCGGTGAAAAATGCGATGGGATAGACAAGTCATTTTCTGTGGAGAGACGCCGCATACACACTGGAGGTCTGAGCCGTCCATGATCCCTCACTTGTAGACGTTGTCCAAGCTGCGGTCTTGCCCCCGTGTCCGTATAAAGAAAAGAAAACAGATCAAATATTATTACTTCATTCGAGCATGCTTAGCATGACGCTTTCTATTTCTACTCGACCGTAGAATAGAAATCACTTGTCTACATTTCTCGGTACAAAACTGTCAATTGTCTACACGGAGACGTAATTTTTGTCTACTCTTCCGTCGACAAAAAGCTTCTCTACGGTTCTCGTGCTAAGCCTGCTGTATTGAAATAACTTTTAACCTTTCACTATGCAGTAAAAGGTTGTTATCAGTATGATCACCGTATTTTCCACGATACATTACTACGTAATTATAAGGAAAAACTTCACAATTAATATACACCAATATGACCTATAGCGGTAATGATAAGTTCGTTGACGCTTTATTTATGTTATGAACTATAATCTATTTCACTACTTCAATAAACATGTAAATTAAAATCACTTTTCTTGTCTGTCTCTGTGACTGCATTGTTCTAAACTACGCAATGGATTATGATTCGATTTTCACCATCATTTAGAGCATTTATTCCGGAAAGTTTATGTATAAAATTCATTAAATGATAAATGATTTCATTTCTGTAAGTAGGTTTGTACAATCACTATTACCTACACGTCAATCATATTGTTAAAACTAGATGAGGTAGGCGTTTCCTATCTGACTACTCTGAGAAGACAGACCAAAACAAACTCAGAGTTCACAGTCTCTTTTATAGTCCAGACATATTCTTGGTCAGATGTTATGAACTATAATCTATTTCACTACTTCAATAAACATGTAAATTAAAATCACTTTTCTTATCTGTCTGTGTGACTGCATTGTTCTAAACTACGCAATGGTTTATGATTCGATTTTCACGATTATTTAGAGCATTTATTCCGGAAGGTTTATGTATAAAATTCATTAAATGATAAATAATTTCATTTCTGTAAGTAGGTTTGTACAATCACTATTACCTACACGTCAATCATATTGTTAAAACTAGATGAGGTAGGCATTTCCTATCTGACTACTCTGAGAAGACAGACCAAAACAAACTCAGAGTTCACAGTCTCTTTTATAGTCCAGACATATTCTTGGTCAGATGTTATGAACTATAATCTATTTCACTACTTCAATAAACATGTAAATTAAAATCACTTTTCTTATCTGTCTGTGTGACTGCATTGTTCTGAACTACGCAATGGATTATGATTCGATTTTCACCATCATTTAGAGCATTTATTCCGGAAAGTTTATGTATAAAATTCATTAAATGATAAATGATTTCATTTCTTTAAGTAGGTTTGTACAATCACTATTACTTACACGTCAATCATATTGTTAAAACTAGATGAGGTCGGCGTTTCCTATCTGACTACTCTGAGAAGACAGACCAAAACAAACTCAGAGTTCACAGTCTCTTTTATAGTCCAGACATATTCTTGGTCAGATGTTATGAACTATAATCTATTTCACTACTTCAATAAACATGTAAATTAAAATCACTTTTCTTGTCTGTCTCTGTGACTGCATTGTTCTAAACTACGCAATGGATTATGATTCGATTTTCACGATTATTTAGAGCATTTATTCCGGAAGGTTTATGTATAAAATTCATTAAATGATAAATAATTTCATTTCTGTAAGTAGGTTTGTACAATCACTATTACTTACACGTCAATCATATTGTTAAAACTAGATGAGGTCGGCGTTTCCTATCTGACTACTCTGAGAAGACAGGCCGACACAAACTCAGAGTTCACAATCTCTTTTATAGTCCAGACATAATCTTGGTCAGATCATGTGAAGACCTTGGTGTCTGGTAAACGGTCTTTTGAGGAAAGAACTACAGAGATTGAGTAGACCTGTCCAGTCAATGCACGCATTTATAATTTGTCATGCAGCTCAGTTTAGAACTTAATGTAAAAAGAAATAAATCGCGATGTTTTGCATGTGAAGCAGAGGCGAGTCGCTAGTTATAGATAAGATTTACTTTATCAGAAGACCTCTAATGGACATGTAAATATAGAACGACGTGATGCGCTGATCCACAAATAAATTAGCATAGGGACTGGCGAATTATGATAATTAGTGGCATGCCTTAAATTGTAATTTTAATTCAATAATACCAATTAATAATTATGCAATCAATACTCAATAATCTCTGTTCTGTTATAGATATATCCTACCTTATATTTGAAAGCCCAATGAGAAGGAGAAGGCGATGAGACCATATTATGACCTTATAATGTAAAATATCATAACATCCTGACAAATAAATGATTATGGTTATGATAGTTTTGGTTGCTGATCTGTCATCATTTGAATCTGGAAGACACAAGGTGATTTACATGCGGTTACATCATCTGCCCCTTTTCCAAACTATTTTGGATCAGCCATGAAATTAATTTAGAAATCATTTCCAAAATGATTCGAAACCGGTTTTGAAATTCGAAAAAAACATTTATAAAATTAATATTTAAATTTCAAATTCCTAATATTTTGCAATTTAATGCGCAAGTAATTAATTATTTAAGTAGGATTAATATTTTTCCGTTTTCCTTCCAAGTAAAATATAACGTTAATTTATAAAGATATTATATTGTCGTCATCATCTGCCTAGCAACTATATTAGGGTCGGCTTCCAGTCTAACCGGATGCATCTGAATACCAGTATTTTACATAGAGCGACTGCGTATCTGACCTCCACAACACAGTTACTGGGTAACACGATACCCCTTGGTAAGACTGGTTGTCAGACTTCAGGGCTTCTGACGACCCGTAACGACTGTCAAAGATCTGCGAATGACAGCCGGGACCAACGGCTTAACGTGCTTTATGTAAAGATGGTCAGGTCACCCATCCACGGACCAACCGCGGCAAGCGTAGCTTAAACAGATAGATCGACCCGTACGGCTGTTATTACTTAGCCACAAGTAATAACAGCCGTACGTTATTTTATTCAACTATCCTCAAAAATATCTTACACGTTGAAGTTTTGGATCTGAAGGTCTTTGCCTTCTCCTTTGGATATACAAAACAAAATTGTGTCGTTAATATTGCACGAAATCATAAATCCACTTTATAATCGGTTACCCGTTTTTCCGAACTCCTACAGAAAAATTCTTAAAACCAAATAATAACTAACTTGGAAATCGAACCAAGTTCTGGCGGGCCACAATGAAAAATTCGGTTGTATTACAATTTAAAACTATAAAGTACTGAAATTCCCATTAAATAAGTCGCAACTTTAAAAACCTTGCCTACCTTGAAGAATAAAGTAACATTTATTTTTAATTTAAACAAAAGTTATTAAGTATCACTATACTTAATACTTTTTTTTTAATGACGAATCCTTTAAATACATAAAATAATGCATTGTTTGAGGTATATTTAGGTAACTTAATAATTAATTACCGCACTACTTCAAAACCACAGGAAAATTATGTTGCCATTGAAGATCTACATTTTAGTTATTAGGTCATTACGGAATATTCTTTTGTACACACGGCTGTGTAGCCGTGTGTATCAAGCTATACATATATCCAATTTACGCTGATCTCGCACTGTAGGGAAATCTTATACGATGCTAGACCAGTTTATACTGGAAATGTATAGCTTGATGTGTAGCCGTGTGTACACTGATTGTTTGTAATGGATTTTGTTTGTATGGATATTTTTGGCTTGTGATACAGGTTTATCTAACCTAGTACAGGCATCTAACATTTAAATACCTTTGTTAATTATTTTTAAGACTTTTGTATTTTATTTTACCAATTTTACTTTTGAATAAATATTATTATTATTATTTTTGGGAGTGTTCTTTTTCTCAGCTCTAGGCTGGTTTAAGCTACATTTACGGGCCAAAACCAAGTAAATGTAGCGAGTGGTGAACTTTATGTTGAGAGTGTGTTTTCGTCCAACTGCATAAATTTCCTAACGATTCTGCATGTATTTAGGATGGCTGCTTTCTGCAGATTGATGTAGAGGGATTCTTCTAGGTCTATTACTTTCAAGCTACGGAGGAGATGGTTGGGAATAACACCTGTCGTGGAGAGAACTACAGGAACAACATAAACTTTATCTTGTCTCCAAATTCGTGTTACTTCTTCCTTAAGTTCAGCATATTTGCTTATTTTTTCAGTGATTGTTTTTTGTAAGTTATGGGTGTTCGGAACTGCAATGTCTATGAGGTAAGTAGTTTTTCTAATTTTATCCTGAAGGGTTATGTCTGGTCTATTGTAGTGGATGGTCCTATCTGTAAGTATGGCACGATCGTAATACAGTTTATGTGTGTCGTTTTCTAGGATAGTTTGTGGCGCGTACTTATAATAGGGAGTGTTAGTATTTTTTATGAGATTATGTTTGAGAGCTAGTTTTTGGTGAATAATGTTTGCAACCTGGTTGTGTCTGTGAGTGTAGTCTGTCTGTGTGAGGGTTGTGCATGCTCCGGTTATGTGTTGGATGGTTTCTGATTGAATGTGGCATCTGCGGCATTTATCGTTAGTGATGGTAGGGTCTTTAATGATAAATTTCCTGTAGTTTTTGGTATTGATGATTTGATCCTGTATAGCCATGATGAAGCCTTCTGTTTCAGGGAACAGGTTTCCTATTTTAAGCCACTTATTAGACGCTACTATATTAATATGGGATTGTTCTAAATCGTGAAGGTGTCTACCGTGAAGGACTTTCTTTTTCCAGTTTTCAATTTTTTGGTTCTGTGGGTCAGGGTTATTTGAGTCTTGTATATTTGGTTCCTTTAAGTTAAGTGGGGTGTAGTTAGAATCATTTAGAGAAACCGCTTTGTGTATATTACTAGAGTGAGATTTTGAATTGAAGAATGTTTTAAGACCAGTGATCTGTTTCTTCCAAAGGTGATGGATGTCGATTAGGCCTCTCCCTCCATTCTGTCTTTTGATGGTAAGTCGTTCAATTGCAGATTTAGGGTGCAGATTGTTGTGTTTTGTGAGTATTGTGCGCGTGGTTCTCTCTAACTTTTCGATGTCGGTTTTTGACCATTTTATGACTCCGAATGAGTAGGTCAATATTGGTATAGCAAAAGTATTTAAGGCTTTAATAAGATGTTTTCCTGATAGTTGTGTTTTGCAAACTACGTTAATTCTCCTTCGATATTCTGTGCTTAGTGTCTGTTTAATTGCTGTGTGGTCGAGTCCCTTAAGTTGCTTGTATCCTAAATATTTGTATAAGTGTGTTGGTTCCATTGCGTCAATGGTGTCGGTGTCGTTAACTGTATAGCTGCCAGGTTTTATTTTACCTCTTATAATATGTAATGTCCTGCACTTGTCTAATCCAAATTTCATATTTATATCTTGGCTAAATTCTGTCGTGACTTCTATAAGCTTTTTCATTTCTTTTTCGGTTTTTGCATATAACTTAATGTCATCCATATAGATGAGGTGTGAGATAACTGTTTCTTCAATAGTATGTTTAAGATTGTATCCGGCCTGACACCGGTGCAACAAGTGAGACAAAGGGTTAAGGGCGAGACAAAACCACAGAGGGCTCAGGGAATCTCCCTGATAGATACCCTTCCTAATAGATATCTGTCGTGTTATAAGAGAAGAATTGCGGTTATTAAGCTGTAGTGTAGTTTTCCAATGTGGCATTATGTTACGTAGAAAATCTATTATTTTTTAATTAATTTTGTAAATCTCTAAGATTTGAATCAACCAGGAGTGTGGTATACTATCGAAAGCTTTTTGGTAATCTATATAGGTACAATGAAGATTTCTATTTTTTGTGGTGGCATGTTTATGAATAGTGGAGTCTATAATTAACTGTTCTTTGCATCCCATGTGGCCCCGCCTGCAACCCTTCTGTTCCTCAGCTATTATATTGTGATGTTCAATGTGTGAGTTGATTTTTGTTGTGATTGCTGATGTTAATATTTTGTAAATAGTAGGTAGGCATGTGATTGGTCTGTATTGGGAAGGTTGTGTTGTATATGTAGTTTTAGGTAGCATGTATGTTATTCCCGTTGCAATGAAATCGGGTACGTTCTGTTGTCCTAAAATAATTTCCGTCAAGTTCTTTGCCATAGACTTGTGGAGGATCGTTAGTTTTTTGTACCAAAAATTTTGTATTTTGTCTATACCCGGTGACTTCCAGTTATGTAATCTGGCTGTTATATTTGTAATATCAGACTCTGTTATCTCTTTAAATTCCATTTCATCTATTGCTCTCCATTTTGTTTCTTCTTCTGTGATCCAAGTTGCTTTATCATTGTGTCGTACTTGTTCTTCCCATATGCTAGACCAGAATTTTTCTAGGTGTTCTTTTGATGGTGCGTCTATGTTGTTTTCTATTGTAGTATCTGTGTGTGTTTTCTGTATGTTTCTGTAAAATACTTTTTCATTCATGGCAAATGTTGCATTATCATTTTTGCGCTGTTGTGCCTTCACATATCTCCTAAGCCTATGAACTTTAAGTGCTAGTTTCTGCTTTAATGTGTCCAGAAACTCCTCGGGTCTTCTATTATTAGTTTCGTGTCTAGTGTGATTAGAATAGTTATTAAATATTTTTGCAACTCTCTTAACTACTTTTTGCGATCTGATGCCATTGATATAATGTGTCAGTCTACCACAATCTGCTCTTAACTTTTCTATATCTTTTTCTAGTCGCTGTTGCCACGCTGGTTTGATAGTGTGGCTTCTTCTTGTGGTTCCTATATGGTCTGTGATTTTAAAGTTTAGTTCTTCAGATATAACTACCGCTGTGCAATATATAAGTAAATGTATGTCTATAAGTTGTGTATCATCAGATATAAATTGTATAAGGATATTTTCATTAAATAAATTAACTAAACGAAATAGGTTAGGGGTGTATTTAAGTTTAGGTAGTTTTGGTCTTACTGTTGGATCCATTCCGGAGTATTGCGTTATTGTTGTTCTAAACTTATCAAGTATTTCTTGTATGTATGTATCTGTGATAAGGTTTTGATCTGTGACAACTAAAGTCTCAATATCATTTTCGAGCGTTAGGGTTAAAGATTCGGTTTGTGTGGATGTGTGGGCTGTTTGCGTGTAACCTTGCGATTGGTTATATGGTTGAGATTGATAATTAGGTTGTAATTGAGTGAGTGATTGTGGTTGTTCGTGTAGGGTATTTTCGTTTGTGTTTTGGGTTACTGTGATAGTGCCAATGTCTGCATAGTTTTCTGATTCTTGTAGTAATTGTGTGCGTACTTTATTATTATTTCCTTTATTCAATTAAATAACACATATAAATTATATTTTTAAATATTAGTATACAAATATAAAAACATTTAAAAATATAAAAAATAGTAGCCCACCGGTATCGGGAACAAGGTCCAAGCTACCGGCGGTCAGGGCTCCAGAGAGAGGAACCTCCTAACAATGCGAGCCGTGTCCAGGAGTACCGCTTTCTGAATCAAGCCCTTGACCCAGCTGCCCAACGAGAGCCTCCTCAGATGTTGGTCGAGGCTCTTGGCTATTAAGCCATTGGCTGTAACAACTATCGGTACAATGATCGCTGAGTCCACATCCCACATGTCGACAACCTCGTGAGCCAAGTCAAGATACTTGATTTGTTTATCTTTCTCGGCTTTCACGAGGTTCCCGTCATGCGGTACCGTTATATCAACGATCATTGCACGCCGCTCTAGTCGATCCACCACCACTATATCAGGTTTATTGGCAACAATAGTCCTGTCAGTGATGATGGATCGATCCCAGTACAGTGTGACATGTCCATTTTCGAGAACTGGGTCGGGCACATACCTGTAGTACGGCACTTCTGATTCCACAAGGCTGTATTTCAGAGCAAGTTGCTGGTGGATAATCCTGGCTACTAGGTTGTGTCTATGCAAGTACTCCTCGTTAGCTAGACGAGAACACCCAGAGATTATGTGTCTGATAGACTCACCCGGACGGTGACATGCCCGACACACGTCAACCGTCCCGTCCTTCATAATATGTCTCCGATAGTTATTCGTCAAGATAACTTCGTCCATAATTGCACAGACGAAACCTTCAGTTTCCCCGAAAAGATCACCGAAACGTAGCCAGGATACGGACGCTATGAAATCTACACCGGGCTCATGGAGAGCCCGATAGAAGCGCCCGTGAAGCTCCTTGTTTTGCCATACTTCCTTGCGGTCATCGATAGTTAGTATTACAGGTTTGCGCCAGTTCTCTTTAGCCATGGATAACGGGGTGAGCCCCTTGTCCACTGCGACCACATCACGGTGCATACCCATTTCGGCTTTTAAAAAATATTCCCTGAGACTGCACACCTCGCGGTTGTGGAGGGTCTTCGTATTTAAAAAGCCTCGACCCCCGCACTTCCGCGGGATGTACAGTCTCATCACCGATGATCGTGGGTGATGCATCCGGTTTGCAGTCAGCAGTGTACGGACCCGTCGATCTAGGGCGTCGAGTTCAGTCTGAGTCCATTTGAGTATGCCGAAAGAGTACATCAAAACCGGCATGACCCAACCGTTGAAGGCGCGCACCTTGTTTCCGCCTGAAAGAAGACTAATTAATACCTTCTTCAGGCGACCAAAGAAACGCTCCCTCAACGATTGTTTCATGTCAGCAGCGTTGATGCCTAACGCTTCCGACATACCCAAATACTTATAGCTTTCGGATGAGGAGAGGGATCTGAGGTGTATGGAATCCGAAAGTTGAATTCCCTCGGATTCCATAATCTCACCTCGCTTTACATGCATGACTGCACATTTGTCCACACCAAATTCCATCCTGATGGCGCTACTAAAAGTTTCAGTTACCTTCAGTAGCTCCATCAGTTGTAATTTGTTGGGGGCAAAGAGTTTAAGGTCATCCATGTATAGGAGGTGAGATATAACCTCACCACCTCTCCTCAGCCGATAGCCTAGACCTGAATCCCCCAGCAGTGTGCTTAGAGGATTCAGGGCTAAGCAGAACCAAAGTGGACTCAAGCTGTCGCCCTGAAATATTCCCCGTTTGATCCATATAGGTTCATCATTCCCCTGGATCTGTGAACATCCCGGATAGCGAAGGGCTGTCCTCCATTGCCCCATACACGACTCAAGGAAGGTGCGTAGAGTTGCATCAATCTTGTACAACTCCAGCACCCTCATGAGCCATGTATGTGGCACCGAGTCGTAGGCCTTCTTATAATCTATCCAGCATGTTGACAGATCTTTGCGGGATCGACGAACCTGTTGGCTTATGGCCATGTCAATGAGGAGTAGCTCCTTAGTCCCGCGAGACCCGTTCCTACACCCATTTTGAGAGGGAGACATAATCGAGTTATTCTCAATGTGAGTATTAATTTTCGTTCTCAAAATGGATGTAAGAAGTTTATAAACCGTCGACAAACATGTGATCGGTCTATAATTCTTGGGTTCCGTGGGACTACCTGACTTATGGAGCAGGTGGGTAACGCCTGTTGTTAGAAACTGTGGTAGCGACCTAGACTCTAAAGATGACTGGAATTGAGATGCCAGGCGACTGTGTGAACTAGTAAGCCATTTTAACCAAAAGTTATGCAGTCCGTCCGGTCCCGGTGATTTCCAATTCGGTAACGGACGGACTGCTCTGGCTACATCTACTGGTGTGATGAAAACGGGTTCCATTTCTGGTATTGGTTCACACACTCGCTCGACATCCTGCATCCAGCCTGCCTCAACGTGACAGACGGGCACCGACCAAATGCTCCGCCAAAATGCACTCGTGGTGGCATCATCTGGGTGGCATACGTCTGTCACATTTTGTTCGGGTCGCTCCCAAGCTCTATATACCCACCTCTCATCGCTCTGGAACATGCGGTTCTGTATGTATCGGTCAACCCGCCGCTTATACCGCCGAATACGGCTCGCCCATGCACAGACTTTCTGCTTCAGGAAGTCGATGCGCTCTGTGACACGGGACATGTATTCTGAAGGACTAATTCCAGTCCCCGAGAAAGCCCGCCTCACAAAGCGCATCACTCGTGGTCGTGTATTGCCCTCCCTGAAGCAGTATAGTTTGCCGATGAGTACCCTGGCCCCATCGATACGACGCTCGATCCTGCACTGCCAGGCTGGTGTGGCTGGTTTCGGTCGAGAAGCTCCGTCACAGCTTGGAAACTTGACGTTAGCTAAACGACATGCCGCAACAGCCGCGCAATACAGGATCGAGTGTGTATCAACGAGATCCTCGCTGCTCTCGAAGAAATTCTTGAGCTGCGAGTCCAAGGCATACACCAGCGCCCTATTTTTCTTGTGCATAGGTAACCGTGGTAATCGGGGTCTAAGTTCGGTTGGAGTGGACCGATACTCACGAAACGCATCCTCCAGTGCGCTCCTCAATCGGGCGTTGTACTGACTACTTACTGTGGCAACCCTATCATCCTCTTCTTCAACATGATTGGACCGCGGCGAGATTGCATCAATAGTTGACGCCTGTGCCGCGGTTTGTGTCGGAGTCGAGACGATATGGTTGCTCAGTACTTCTGAGCGCAGCCTATCAAGTGCGGTGTCGTCCAACCTGTGATTGCGTTGGATGACCCTCACTTGATCCGATAGTCGTTGGGCCGAGACGTTGATGGTTGGTTCAAGTACCTGGAACAGAGACAGCATCCTTACGCGGTACGCAGTGAGGTTAGTTCCCCCCTCTGTAGACCCGTAATATGCGCGCATGACGTTCTCGTTCATAGATTGAGTCCATCTCATGCGCTGCACACAACCACCGGCAGCGGGGACCCGGCTCGGGGCCGGATGGCCCCTAAGTCCCAAACTCCTCGGTGGCCGGCCTCTCCCCTGCCGACGTACAGGTGTTGGCGACGTCGGCGGGGAAAAATATTCGTCGCTCGAGCTCGACGCAACTGCCACGGCCGGTGTCACAGCACTGTCGATGGGGCTGGGTTCCGGCGGCGGCGAGGCGGAGCTGAGCAACGAGTCCGGGGGTGGTAGGCGTGCATTTCGAGTTCCTGATCTCGTCAACATTGCATGTTTTTCACGTTTTTCATATTCCAAATTTTCGTTCCTTCATAGAAGTCTAAATTTGACAGCCGTCATTCTTCGGTTTTCTGTATTTTCTTTTAGTTTTTTCATGATAATGATGCTTTTTATTGTTGATTTATTTATGGTTTTATTCTGAATGATTTGTTGTGGTTCTTGTGCTATGTAGCTCACAGGAATTAATAATATAAAACGGAAAATAGGAGAAAAGATTTTTTATTACGTGGTTGACGTATCAGTGTTGCTATTATTTATTATTATTATTATTACCCCAGCTCAGAATAATTTAAAGGAAATTATTTTCATCTTGCAACACTCAAACAAAAGACAGTCGTCGTGTGCAAAATACGAGGAAATTGGTAAAGCAACTACTTAATTTCCCTTTAAATATGTATTCAATAATAAGATATTAGTCATTTAAGTACATAAAATAATGCATTGTCTTAGTATATATTTAGGTGATTCATTATTTAATTAGTGCACTATTACAAAACCACAGGAAAATTATGTTGTTATTGTGAACATGCACTTTAGATATTGGGTAATTCATTATAGAATATTCGATTGTACACTAATTGTCATGAGGGATTTACCCCATAGCAGAATAATTTTAAGAAAATGTTTTTGCCAACAACACTTAAAGACAATCGTCATGAGCAGAAATAAAAACAAAATGGTGACTAAAGCCTTTAATTATATAAACAATATTTTGTCATTTTAATACTTAAACGATGCTATTTTTAAGCAAATTGACTTCCAAATTAAACTGTCCGTTTAATCAAAACACAACTGTCATTCTTTGAGAGTTGTATAAAATGGCCTCAGATTATAAAAGAAAGGTGGTTTTAATAAACAATTGAAACCCAATTCAATTACCAGATATGCGTCGGTAACAGCTTACTTCATGGGGGGCGTCCCCCATCGGGGGTACTTGGTAGCTACCAAAAATATGGTTATGTCAAAAAAGCCGCTGCAGCAATTAAATCAAGCCATGGACCTCTCCGGGTAATAACTCCGCTGCCGCGAGAAATCGCGGCACAGCGGACAGAGCTCCGGCGGGATCTCATGGCGACATGAAGAGCGCGATTGTCGCAACCCAGAGCTGGGCACGCCACGATAGCGGCGGTAAGTCCCCTCTTTGAGGAGTGGCTTGAGAGGCGGCACGGCGTCCTCACCTTACGCCTGACGCAGGTCCTCACCGGACGCGGTTGTTTCGGGAGGTTCCTGTTTCGGATAAGGCGGGAGGAAACGCCCGGGGTAGATCGCCCTGAGGACACGGTGGAGCATACGGTGGAGGTCTGCCCGGCTTGGGCAGAGCACCACCGCGCCGTGTCCTCGTGGAGGCGATTGGCGGCGGCGATCTCTCGCGTCCGGGCCTGGTCCAGGCCATGGTACGGAGCGAGAGTGCATGGGTAGCCGTCACCTCCTTCTGTAAAGCAGTAATGCTCGCGAAGAGGGAGGCGGTGCACGTGAGGGAGAGGCAGTATATGCGCCCTCATGGCCCTAGCCTCCGCAGGAGACTCCCAGGCTGATTCCCAGCCACCGTAGGCACGGGCTTGCGGACGGCGAGTAATGGGTAGCTCGCTGTCCGGTAAGGACCAAGCCCGGGTCGAGGCGCGTTGTGTTCCACGCGCGCCTCAAAGAGATGTCAGCACCAACTGGTGGGGTCCGCAAGTGCCGATGCCTGCCAGGGGTGCGGGTTATTCGAAAGAGATACCACGGCCCCTGGCACAAAGGCAACTGAGGGAACACGGGTAGGTTTTTAGTCAGTAAAAGTCTGACACGCCCTCCTGCTCCACCCAGAGCGGGAGAAGTTATTTGATGATAAAACGACAACAAAAAACAGTCATCGACCTCTCGCTAGATTATATGTCACAGAATATGATGGATTACTAGATAGCTATTAACTATACCAACATACATAATTTTATGACCCTTCCTATCTATTGGGCCAAACGATGCCTTTGTTTGACTCATCAATTTCTACCTGATGGCTTTTCCAGTATTTGCATTAAGTATTTGCTTTTACCGTAATATATGTACTACCTACGTATGAAAGAAGTGATTTAATACTACACAATAAAAAAGAAGTTACGTTTTTTGACCATTTTTGTGACACTTTTACAATCTTTCACAGTGCAGATAGAATTCAATGTTGGTTCTGAAATCTTTTGCGTGATAATAATTCACTATTGATGTAATGTAAAAAAAAAACAGAAACCCAGAACATTCCCTTAACATTCTATCAAATAATAAAATTACCATATCTTGTTATTTGATATTTTATTCACGCACTATTTATTTGGATACCTCGAGAGAAGGCAGAGGATCCAAATTCTAAGAAAGAATAAGAAAAAAGTAATTTTATTACGAAGGATTGTCGCAATAAAAGTAGGCTTACATTATATATTATATTGACTGAATCCCTGAAGGATTTCTTAAGTCTCCTCGTTCTTTTTGAATATTTTACAAATTGCTTTATTGTTTCTTGAAACTATTGCGTTCTAGTAATTCTTTAATATTTTTTTGAAGTCGATTCAAAATGGGGTTCATTCGGGCATTGTAAAAATCTTCCCCAAAATCTTGAACATGCGGTCTATGAATAAGTATATTTTCCTCCATTCGTAACACGTAAGACGTTTATGCTTATTAACCGACTTCAAAAAGGAGGAGATTATGTATGTTCCCCGATTACTCGAAGATGGCTGGACCGATTTGGATTTTGTTTTTTTTGTTAGAAAGGGTATACTTCCCAGGTGGTCCCATGATCATCAAGTCAGGATCTGATGATGGGATCCTGGAGAAATAGAGAGAACTCTTCAAATGTTATAGGCACACGAAGCGATTTTGCTATTTTTTTGGAAGAGTACTTTCTCGTAGTGGTCTCATTTCAATTTGGTGAAGATCTGATGAAGAACTTTGGAGATAGGCAACGGAACTCCTTAATAAATGATAGCAAATGGACTGGGATTGCTGAAATCTCATGTCTGTCTATTGCTTACACCACTTCATAACATAACATCACGCCGGTATGCTGTGAAGGGGTAAGCACATGTGAACCACTAAAAAGTGAAAAATAAAAACTTTTTCCAAAAAAAATAACAACCGACTTCCAAAAAAACACTACAAAGTGAAAAATAACTTTAATTTCGGAAGGCGGTGACAAAAAATTCAAATACAGCTCCAAAGACACCGACTTCCGAAATTAAAGTTATTTTTCACTTTGTAGTGTTTTTTTGGAAGTCGGTTGTTTTTTTTAGGTACCTACAACTAATTGAAAATCCGCATTTTAGATAAATAAATACGGAAAAGAACACTGAATTGATTTTTATAGCATTTTATCTTTAAAACCAAAAACAAAATTGCCGTCATCGGAATTTCAGACAGTTATTTTCGGAATTTCGGTCTGGCAGTCAAGGTTTTAAATTTATACAAAATCTTTAAATTCCAAAACAAGTTTGCCAAAAAACAGTTTCATTTTTAAGTATCATGATTCTTCTAGCTAGTGGTCATTGACGCAGGGTCCTCAGAGGTCCATGACGCTGAAGGCAATGACCACAGCCTCGCAGTCCAGGCTCGTGACAAGTAATTTATACAAACATGGTATAACAGGTTTGCTTTGCCAACAAAAACGGGTCCAAATTGAATAGTATCGAAGTACCAGCGACGGTAATGAAATTCTTTTTTGTTCACACTTTTTCTATACCCAGTAGAGACCATCAGATGCTCAAGCTTCTTGATGTACTCGTATGTTATATTAATATTATCTACCAGGCCACTCAGAAAGATTTGCGACAAAAAGTTTTATGTATGAGAGACTGGCCAGTTATAATCTATTTTGAAAATATGATTATTTGTAAAAATAAGTACGTTCCAATTTCAAAATTTCCCTCCACATTGTTTGCGAGCTAATTTAAAATATCGTGTCTCAATAAAAATGGATCTGCGCCGGGAACATTTACGCGCTATAATTTTTTAAGATTTCAAGTGTCGCCTGAAACCGGACGAATCGTACCATAGATTTCAAATGGCATTCATGGATGAAGGCCTTTCTAAGGCAATCGTGTATCGTTGGTATAACGAATTCAAGCGTGGTCGACTAACTTTGGGGGATGATGAAAGAAGTGGTCGCCCTTTGACGGCTGTTACGGAATAAAAAATGCTAGCAGTGAAAATATTTAATTAAAAAAATATTAACCTAAAGAACATTTATTTTTATTTTTGCAAAACTTTCTGAGTGTCTCCCGTATACTACTGAGAGCTGTGCCCGCGGCTTTGCCGGCGTGAATGCCAGAAATAATCCTACGCGAAAGTGCTACAAAAAGCCTATGTTACTCCTTATAATATCTGCTATCTGCAAGTGAAAGTGTCATCAATATTTGTCCAGCCGTTTCAAAGATTAGCCGGAATAAACAGACAGCTAAATTTAAACCATATTTTTTGTGATAGGTACTGATAATTTCATATTCATTTAGTAAAAAGCTGTTATTTTTTCCTAACAAACTTTTATTATTTATTATATATAATAAATACCTAATATCTATTATTATTTTGACATTACAAATAGACACTTCAATTTTATTTGTTCGTATGTACAGATGATCTATCAGACAGATACAGTACAGATGATAGATCTATCTATATAAATAAAATTAAATGTTGTTGTTGATAAGTGTATCACTTGAGCGTGGCTGGACAGATTTGGCTATTTTTTATTTTAAAAGGTTTGTAATAGTCTGAATTCGATTTTATAGAACGAAAATTTGGAAAAGTTTCCCGAAATATTTGACAAAAACGTGCTTTTTTAAATGGAATGTTTGTATGAATTCAAGACCACGTTGTAATTTTGACGTTGGGTCAGATAGTTCTGTATGAATGCAGCCATTTTTGTAGTCATACAAACATATTATTATTGTGTTCGATGATAAAACTATAAGCTTGAATAAATTTGAATTTGATTAAGGTTTTATTTCCTTTTTTCGTGTTTAAAGTTGTGTATGACTCAGAGAAGATGGTGGCAAACTAACTGTTCATACTTATACAATAAATTGCTGGTTTTGAATTTACAGATATAAGGTATACTCAAGTAAGTAGGTACCTACTTATCTGCAATTTCAAAATTAATCATTTGTTCTTTGACTCACAAGAATAAGAATGTTCTTTAACTCTTGATTACGAAAACAGTTTTATAGCTGTACTCTTGAAACATGCGTGAAACACTCTCGTACTGCGTACACGGCCTGTATTTTTATACTTTCAGTAGAAAAGTTGTTTTCTACTTCTAGTAAAAAAGTTTTTTTACATCTAGTAAAAAAGTTTTTTTTACTTCCAGTAAAAAAGTACAGGCCCTGCAAGAAAATGCAGCAGCATGAATTATTATCCCTATTTGACTTACGCGAAAGGCACAACGCGCCACAGGTATTCCAAATTTCCATTCTAAAAACCCATTAAAATCTTTTCCAGACGATGGCTTCTCACTCATGGCCTTCCACGGCAACCTGAACATGGAGATGGAGGGCCTAGAAGCCGGTCAATGGGCCCGTGACATCACCAAAGCTAAGAATGGACAGTGGATCTTCAGAGACAGGAATGCGGAGCTGAAACTTGGAGACAAGATCTACTTCTGGACTTACGTCATCAAGAATGGGTTGGGTTATAGACAAGATAATGGAGAATGGACTGTTACAGGTAAGAGTTTAACAATACACATATCCAAATACTTCTTGTAAAACAGACAGAAGAAAGCAGTGATGGCCCAGTGGAAACGGCCAAGACTAAAGAGTTGTAAGTCATAGGTTTAAACTCAAACAGGTACATACTTTGCGTAAATTATTTCATCACCACTGCTCTGAAAACGATGAAAGAACACATCGAGAGGAAACCGGCTTGTCCTAGAACCAAAAATCTAAAGACATTACATCTACCAACAGTATTGGGTTTGCGTGGTGCATTACGGCCCTCTCCCTCTCATCGAGAGGAGGCCTGTGTTCCAGTAATACGAACATTATAGGCTGGTTATACTTCTAAGACACAATGTCTAAGTGGATTCACACCATGCAAGAGTGCCTCACAACCCCTTCTGCTAAGAGGATTTATCGTTGATTTATTACTACTGAATATGCTGTGAACGTAGCCAGGTTCTGACGCAAAAAAAATCGTATTCATTTTCATTTATTGCATTCCATATTGTAAAAAAGATTTTACAAAGGGCTTAGAGCTAGGTACAGAAATATGGCCCATGGCATTTAGCAAAACGATACAATTAAGATTACCTACTAAGAATAAAATTAAAGCACTGCTTATATAAAAATAAAAAACCTAGGTAATTAAATTAATTTTGAAATAAAATAAAAACATTGCAAACTTTTCCATTAAGACATTTATGTGTATTGCTATTTTGTTTGCTACCACATTGCTAACATTTCAACACTCTATTCCACAATATTAACTTAGTGGCAGGTTTTACCTACAGAGACATGGTAATTTTTACTGATTTTTGTGAATCTTAGTACTATGTTGGATGCTTAGCACGCATGCAAAACCTTTGTAACATATTATGGTCACTAGCAATAAATCCTCACAACACTACTTTCAACTTCCAGAATACGTTAACGAAGACGGATCACCAGCTGACATATCCCAAGTCCCACCCCAAAATCCTACACCAGCCCCAAATGCTCCTCAAACCCAGCCCCCATACATCCCTCCCGCTCCCACGACCCCACCTAGAAACTGTCTGCCAACACCCACTAAAGTCGCGGGACGCAGCCCCGTCTGCAAGGGAGACCTGGTCTTTAGCGAAGAGTTCAACGGTTCTGCACTTAAGGACTCACCCAATTGGATGGCGGAGGTCAAGTTCCCTCAAGAGCCGGTATGTGAATAGCATAAAAGCATAGCAAACATACTTCCAGAATACGTTCACGGCCGCAGTGTTGGCCTAGTGTTAACGGCCGGTTGGAGCCCAGGTGCATTACTTTATGTGAACAATTTCATCACCACTGCTCTCAAAACGGTGAAGGAAAACATCGTAAGGAAACCGGAATGTCCTAGAACCAAAAATGTTTCTGCATTACCCAAAGGTCGACTGATAGAAAATGCCTTTGGCATTAAGTCCGCCTCTGTACATTTCTGTGCGTGAAGTATTAAATAAATAAATCTACCAATCCACTCTGAGCCCGCGTGGAAGATACAGCCCACTCCCTCAGTCCTTGGACATAGGGTACTTTTCTTTGAAGATAATGATGAAATGTAAATATAAAATACTCGCAGATGATTTCGCAGGCATGGCAACAGCTTGTTAGGCTATAATTTTGCTTGCCACAGCTTGGACACCAGTGGCGAAAGCACCATATAACACGATTCCTACCGGCTTCCCTTCGGGGATTCGCATCGGCAACTCTATCGCTATTAAAAAATGGCACGTCAATAGTGGCTACTATTGTCAAAAAATATAGTTATACTACGGGTATTTAATTCACCATAACATTCAAACAACAAAAACGTTTGGTTTTAGCTTTGTATTACAACAAAAAAAAAATGTTCTAAATTAACCCAGTGCCAAAACGTCATAATCGGGAACTAAAAATTCATACAACAGCGATCCCGTAATGATGTCACTTAAGGTCACGTAGCACCGGCACATTGGGATATGAGAGAGATATAGAAAAATGCGTCAGCGAGTACAAGATGGAGGAATATTGCACATTTTATTTGGTTTTCAGCTGTTCAATTTTATTGTATTTAATTCTTTACATTTCTTTATTGATAAGTCAGTAAGTTAAAGCCGGCTTCGCTTCGGCTTCTCTCTTAGAAAATTTGACACCTCGCCGCTGTTGGACACAGCTTCTCTGTGAGAGACAGTAGCCCGCAATCCACCACGCGGACCCAGTGTGAGCTGGTTGAGGGCACAGTCATGTCTACACACGAATGCGTGGTTGCAAACAAATGAACCGCGCCGCTAACATGACAAACCTCTACGTAGCATTGGAATTGGCGCTTTACTATGTCAATACACTTTAAAAGAGAAACGTTAGAGTATCTTGCCCATTCTTCTCCATAATAAACTACCCTTTAAAAGGGGAAACTAGAATCAATTCTATTTTCTTGTCAATTTGGACATACCAAGTGTAAGTACTTTAAGTACCTGTAAGGGTCAGTTCACACCGAGACGCGACGCGACGCGACGCTGCGCGCACTTTTTAAGATCACGATACAAAATAGATTTTATTTACTTCGCAATAAGGTATACGAGTTGCACAACACGGTGCATCTCAGCGTTCTTCAACACGCTTTAGCGCTCGTAGTGAAATTATACCTTTTCGTGTTGTAAATAAGTTAGATATTCTATCAACCCTAAGTGCCTTTTATTTGTAAGCAATGATTTGGTTTTGACTTTAACTTATAGGCTCTCTATGATCATTGCGGTGTTAGAATGATAACACCGCTTTCTAGGGAAATCCAAGCTTAGTATCCGTTAATCATTCCGTTTCTTCATAATTAGAGGACACTATGAACATTCCGTAGCTAATCAACTGACAAAATTGAACCGTCCCTTTACGCAGATCTTTCTCTCCTAACCTCAAATAACTTGTTACAGGACTATCCCTTCAACTTGTATGATCCAGACAAAACTATAACCTTTGAAGACGGTTCTCTAGTCATCACACCCCTGCTGACAGAGTCACAACACCACGAGGGATTCCTCTCTGAAACGCTAGATCTTAACAACAGGTTGGTGCTAATTATGTTTAGACACAGATTTAAACGACCGAGCCACATTTGAATTTCGAAGTTAATTCCAACAGGTTTGGGTTGTCATTTTTGAATGAAGAACAAATAAATGAAATTGAAGTGTCTGCTTGTAATGTCAAAATAACAGCTGTTTACTAACTAAATGCATATAAAAGTATTTACGGTACTTTTGTCTGGCTGCTTGTTCCGGCTAATCTCCAAAACGGCTGAACTGGCAGATGGCTGTTTTTATACGAAGTTAGCCTTTTGTGTTAAAAAAAAATTGGATTTCGAATGAATGAATGAAATTCACCGATCCTAGCGTGGCTTGACCAGACTCGATTAATCGAATGAACCCCAAGATTCGCACTAGCCCCTGTAGCCTCATGCTTCATGGTGTTACAAAGGCCATTGCATATCAAGAAGTAGACCGGGGACCGCTGTAATGGTCAGGTAGACGTGCCCTTAGGATAGGAAAGGATTGCGAGCCTACCGGATATGCATCCTTGAATAAGTGGAGAGACGGATGATATGTATTTATAGGACATCTTGGGCATCTTTTCACGATGTCGCTTGATGTTGATTCAAGTCGGGCTTCTGGATAGGTTCAACTGTTTTCTTCGCTCTTTTCTATGCCGTTGTCGAGCAACAAAATTAAAACCTACGAAATCCAATAAATGAACCTTTTCACTTCAAAACCACAGAACAGATTTGATAAAAAAAAAATTGAAGGAGATAGATGGCATCCTAAAACTTTTTAATCGCTTTCGATTTGTCTCGAGATAGGTGTGGAAGCACATTACGCCAGTAAAAGTTAATACAATGGTTTTAAGGTTTTAAGCTGACAACTGCAAGAAATTGAAAGTTCGCCATTCTTTGCCAAAGGTTACTTTCCTGCCAGGGGGGGTTGTTCGAAAGAGATACAGTGGCCCCTGGCACACAGGCAACTGAAGCAACACGGGTGGGTTTTAGTCAGTAAAAGTCTGACACGCCCTTCCACTCCACCCAGAGCGGGAAAAGTTATTTGAGGATTTCTCATCCCCAAAAAAAATAAAAATAAACATTCATTGCCGAAGAACAAAGGGCCTAGACAAGTGGCAAACACTTTCAAAACTTTTCTTACTTTATAACGACCGATTTACAACAGGATTGTATCAGATTTCAGGATCGATTTTTACTTCACCTTGTATCGAGTAATCTCAAGAACTCAACGTAACTCAGAAGATACTCTTTTGTGTAATATTTCTTTGATCACAGTCTTAAAATTTAATTAATTAATCTTAATCAATGTAACGGCTTTACAAACTCATGTTTTATTTCTAATTTCTTGTGACTTGTAAAGTATTCACAGGATGTCGTTAACTTTGGCGAACTTTTGAATCAATTACAATTTTCGACAGCCATTTCCTTTCACCCGCCTGATTTAGAAAACTTTAAATTAATTGTTAAATATTGAATTCGATTGGAAAATATTTAATATTTGTTAACGGTTTTTTTTTTCATTCAATTTTTGATGTCTTTTAAAGCACTATTGAAACTATTAACAAGTTGAAGGGTTTAAAACATATCTGGCGAAATGTGGATGTACAAAACAATTAGATGTACCTCTGCCCAATGAAGACCGGCGAGACTTTATATGTCTGTAAAACCATACATATGACAGTTATCATCTCCACCTGTAATCTTTCACTCCAAATGCAAGCAAGTCTTCATTCCATCTAATTTGTTCTCCATTTCCAGGTGTACAGGTCAGTTAGGCACATTAGAATGCAGACACAAGGCTGAAGGCGCGATGATCATACCGCCAGTCATAACTGGCAAGTTGACAACGAGGCATAGATTCGGGTTCAAATTCGGCAGAATTGAAGTTAGGGCGAAACTACCTGCGGGCAGCTGGCTTATACCTGGTAAGCGGAAGGTTCTGGAAGACTTGGATCTGTTTTAGATATTAAAGATACTCAGGATGATAAAATTCTGCTCTTTCACGGTTTAAGGGTGAAGCGCCAGGATAGTCTAAAATTTATATATTGCGAGCTATCATATATAGCCCCCTTAAACACGTCTTTTGGGAGGCTGACTTTTGTAACCATGACGTTCAAATGCATACTAATTCATTATTGAGTAAATCCATTTTAACTTAGATTACAATTAAAGACGCAACTGACAACGATGAACATATTTAAAAATATTTTATCTACAGTCTACTGATAAAAATAGCTCAAAGAGCTTTTCACGCTTTTCTAGTTAAATGATTTCATTTATTAATCACTCTATCCTTATTTTTTATTTTGTTTGTTTTTTTTCTACTTTTTGTTTGGTTTTCTATTAAAGCGTGTTTTTTTTATTTTTAAACCATTATTTTAATACTGGCAACGCATTTAATAATAATACTTTTTTTGTTTTATGTTGGCATATGCTACTATCTAGGAGAAAAATATTGTGCTCTTAGATGGATATTGCTTTGAATTTTCAAACTCAAACAGTCGCCTAATTTTCCACCCAGTGAATACTAAAGCGTATTATTACTACTATATACTCGTACTATAGCCTACATCAATCACACCCAATTTCCATTCCAGAAATCAACTTGGAACCTACCGATAACGTATATGGATCCCTTCGCTATGAATCGGGTCTGATGCGCGTGGCCTTCGCTCGAGGCAACCCCAGTCTTGCCAAGAAGTTGTATGGAGGACCGGTCCTTTCTGACTCTGAAACATTCAGGTCCATGTTGATGAAGGAAAAGATTGGAATCGACAACTGGAATAAGGAATATCATAACTATACTTTGATTTGGAAGACTGGTAAGATATTTCAAAGATTTTTAGTGTTAGAAATTAGTGATGGCCGAAAACGATAGTAATTATTTTATAGACCTATGTTCCTAATATTTGTAACACATACATAGGGAACTGACTAGATCTTTGGTATTATAGTTTTAAGTAAACAGACATCAACCACTACTTTCAATGGGTTAAGGGCAGAAGAAAAAGGACGGGCCAAGAAAGAAAGGATATTAAACAAAAGTCCAGGTTCATTATTTTTTCATTAGGAAGCCCTTAACCTCCGCTCCTCCACTTTAACCGCCTTTTAAAGAAGATTAAATTCTTCCACCCCTATTACACCATCTCTAAGCTAACCGTACTCTCTTTCTTAGACGGTCTTCAGCTTCTAGTAGACGGTGAAGAGTACGGTGCTATCAACCCGGGAGAGGGATTCTTCGCGAGCGCGCGCGAGCATGCCGTGCCACATGCAAGCAACTGGCTGAGAGGAACTGTCATGGCGCCGCTCGATGAGATGGTAACTCGATTTTATACGTATAAAAGCAATGTCAAAAGATTCTTATTCTGCCTGCTAAAATAATATTTTTGTTTGAATTAACTGTAATAAAAATGGTGACATAATGTTCTTAAATATAGGATTATGTTCTACAAGTCTGACCATGGACTAGCATACAAATATTTTGAAGAAAACAAGTTATCATAAATTATGTAGTGTGTCCTCCCACTCACTGGCAAACGGTTTGACGAAATCTAGTGCTTCCTTTTTTTTTTTTTTTTTTAAGGATGGGAAATTATCAAATAACTTCTCCCGCTCTGGGTGGAGCAGGAGGGCGTGTCAGACTTTTACTGACTAAAACCCACCCGTATTCCCTCAGTTGCCTGTGTGCCAGGGGCGACGGTATCTCTTTCGAACAACCCGCACCCCTGGCAGGCATCGGCCCTTGCGGACCCCACCCTTTGGTGCTGACATCTCTTTGAGGCGCGCGTGGAACACAACGCACCGTCGACCCGGGCTTGGTCCTTACCGGACAGCGAGCTACCCATTACTCACCGTCCGCAAGCCCGCGCCTACGGTGGCCGGGAATCAGCCTGGGATTCCCGACGCCCAGGGCTTCTCCCGCGGCGACTACGGCCGTGAGGGCGCATATACTGCCTCTCCCTCACGTGCGCCGCCTCCCTCTTCGCGAGCATTACTGCTTCGCAGAAGGAGGTGACGGCTAACCATTCACTCTCGCTCCGTACCATGGCCTGCACCAGGGCCGGACGCGAGAGATCGCCGCCGCCGATCGCCTCCACGAGGACACGGCGGTGCTCCGCCCAAGTCGGGCAGACCGCCACCGTATGCTCCACCGTGTCCTGAAACAGGAACCTCCCGAAACAATGAAAAAACAATCTAGTGCTTCCTTGCTCAACCCATTCGTTCCACCTGCTGAAAATCTCGCACATGGACATGAGTTGTCTTGATTTATTTGGAAGTCTTTTAACAGACTCCGGACTCAGGTAGACCTAAGTAAAGAAAATCTGCTCAGGTTTTCACAAATGACTGTACCCTGGAGTGTATATGTGATGCTGTCCCAAAAACGATGGGGCACATAGCATCGTGTCCAGCTTATCCTATTGTATGCACGCTGCAGAAAATGATGGACTGACTGTGGGTATATAGATTGCCATCGACACGCTCAGAAGAAGATTATGTAGAATCAATAATAACCGCGCAATCAAACAATCACTATACTGCTGATCCTTGAGGTCAGCGTTCAAAACTTTCCTCTGCCATTATTTCTTGATAGCGTTCACGTTATCATCCACTTGTTCTCGATTCATTTCATCTCAGAGTGGCCCCATTAATGTATGAACTAGCTGTTGTCCGACTCACAGACCCATTTTGGACTTTGAAAATTCTTTTTTCCTCTCACTTTTACTTTATGGGACCATTTATCTTCCAGTAATTCTTTCTTCAATGGTTTGCGCTGTGTGTGGTCTATCACTATCTATCTATCACCCGTTCCATTTGGCAGGATATTTTACACATTAACTTTACAGAGATCATTTCAGCTCTGTCATTAACTTTCTGCCCTTGTCCCATGTTAGGAGTCGAGTCGAGTCGCATGGTATCAGCACAACACGTTTTCCTCTTGTACTCTCCTCTGTCAGCTGTCACGCTATAATTCGCTCCCTTTTCTTTAATATATCATTCTTCACAGAATCCATCCGTCTTCTCTTTGGCATTCCTCTAAATCCATCAATATTCAAGCAAGTTTGTTCTATTGTCATTAAAATAATTATTCCATCCTCTTCCAGTTCTACCTGTCTGTCGGTCTTCGCGTGGGAGGCGTCCATGACTTCAGCGATGACCTTCCGGACAAACCCTGGAGGAACCGCGGCAGTAAAGCCATGCTTGAGTTCTGGAAAAAAAAGAACTCCTGGTATCCATCATGGTATAACACCAACTTGAGAGTGGACTCCGTCAAAGTGTACGCCTTGTAGACTTATAAAATGATCTGTGATGTTTCTAAGATTATATTGTTTATAAGATTTTTTAAATAAAACTATAATTTTATGCTTTGATCTATTTTTGACTGCCGTTATTTTTCCTGTTTAGTTAAAGAGAATATTTCTGTTTTTTTTTTACATACGTCAGATATCTATAAATAAAAGAAATGCGATTTTTTATAGAGAATAGGGAATAATAATATCAAAGAATACTTTTCAATAAAAACGAAATAATATTAATGTAACCCGTACTAATTGTAATCCCCAAATAAAAAGTTAAAGTCTCATTTCCACAATTTACTTCAGTGTAGAAAGTGTTTGTATTAGTTATACTTCGGTATACCTAATCATCATTCCTGACAAAATGTAAAGATGAAAAAATACTATCAGCTTCACAAGAGTTCTCTATAAAGAAAATGACAGATATTTGTGGAATCCGCTGGATGCGGGAAGCACAGAACCGGTCGAAGTGGCGGAGCTTGGGGAGGCCTATGTCCAGCAGTGGACGTCTTTCGGCTGGAATGATGATGATGATCAATATCTGAGTGGTCTGGTAAACTGCCTACTTGGTTTCGAATTCACGGCTTACAACTCTTTGTCACTAGGCCATTACTGATCTCACAATCATCCGGGTTAAGATCACATACCAAAATATCCTTTTAACAATCTAACAGCAAGGATAGTAATAATCTCGGTAGACAAGCTAACTTTCACACCAAAACAAGAAAAATAATGAATTACCAAGAATCCACATTTCGATCTTGAATTTTCCTGGTTTTGGACATCCGACCTTCCTAAACCGGCCGGCAACATAAGTGGCTTCTTCAACGCGAATCGAATCATTCGGTTTTACAACTAGGCGAGACATGTCGTGTGTCGATAAAGCTGTGTTTCTTTATTTATTTGTGTTTATTGCATTATGTGAAGCTCAGGGAAGGAATAAATATCAGGTTCCTACGCCTGTAGTAGAAGCCTTATATCCCAAAGGCTTTAGGGTGACCTTGAAAGGTAAGACCGCTTATTATAAATAAGCTTTTGCTAGCAGCGTCGCCCGCGTTGAGGTTGAAAGTTATCCTACGGGAACGGACTACCGGGACAAAAAGTATGTGTTAATCCAGGTTAACTATCTGTACCATCCAAGCATCTAAACATACAAACTTTCATATTTATAGCATTACTAGCTGGTCCCGCGACTTCGTCTGCGCAGTATTAGTACTTCGAGTAGCTTATTTTCTTCTTCAAGGTCCTATCTATCGTAAATCTATCATTAGAAATATACATTTTTATTGTATTTTTGGTTCACATTTTTGGCGATAACGGCTTATACATAAAATATAGATATAGGTATGCGACCTGTCGCGGGCTTTTTTGTAGGACTATTTAAGATGGTTGACTGGTAGAGAATGCCTAAGGCATTAAGTCCGCCTTTGTACCTTTTTTGTGTGCGAGAAGTTTCAATAAATAAATAAATAAGATAAACATTTCCATAAAACATTATTAGCCTATGTGTTATTCTGATATATAAGCTATATTATTGTAAAGTTTCATTAAAATCTATTTAGTAGTTTTTGCGTGAAAGAGTAACAAACATCTATACATCCATATTCATAAACTTTCACATATAAAAAAATAACTAGGATAGTAAGAGAAATAAATAAAATAAATGTCCATATTTTGTTAGTATTTAATTAACTTAAGACTATGTTAGTCATGGCCAGGCAAATTGTTAGTGCTATTAATTAATCATTCAACAACCGTTTGAAAATAAATAATAGGTACACTTCTTTCTTTACAATTACATGATAGAGACCCTATTACCACCATTAAAAAGTAGCATAACATAGCATAGTCAGCCTTTAGTGCTCCCACTGTTGGGACACAGACCTCTTGTATTCGAGACGGAAAAAATAAGTAAAATAGCAGAATCAAGAGTCCTAAAAATGTTAATTCGATAGTAATTAAAAGTATTATCACAAAGCTTTTCTCGCCACACCCTGTCGAATTTTAAACTGATTGTCGAAAAGAAAAGGAGATTTCTAAATCACATGATGCTGAGGTTTTTGGAACACAACATGAAATCACGCCAGTGTTCAAAAAATAGAACATTAATTTAATTCGGTACTCACTGTAAATATACTAATACCTATAAATTACGGCAAAAGCCTTAGTAAGTAATGGGTTTTTCCATAAGGCTTTCTTAGTATCAGCCCGGAGTTTGGAAGTCAGCGGTGTGACACCGCGTGCCTCGGAAAGAACGTTAGCCCGTCCGGTCCTGCACTTGACCTCGCTTCGGTCATGTCGGATTGCGCGCCGTCTCATCGGAGTATGAGAGTGAGGGAAGAGAGAGTGCGCCTGTGTCTATGCACACACTTATGCACCATAATATCTCCTGCACCAAAGGCTGGTCTCCATTGAGATTCACTGCCATGACCGTCATACGAGCTGGAGAACTCATCATCATCATCGTCCACGTCCACTATCGACGTCCACTGCCAGACATAGGCCTCCCCCAAGAAGGGTTTTGCCACAAACGCCACGCTTAGCAGGTGGTTTGGCGATCGCAGTATGGTGCTAAAATACATAAATAACGCTGCTGCCCATTCTCTGGCAAGTGCCTTAGTCGCCTTCTACGACACTTACGGGAAGAAATGGCATGGGGCTTGAAGTGGGTCTAGAGGACTATTCTTAATTAATCCTTATTGTTTAGATGACGGCTATACCTTCTTCGGGTTCCGCGGAAATATTAACAAAGAATTCCAAGGACTAAGCGAAGGTGATATAAAGCAAGATGTAGCGAGACCCAAAGGTGGGTACTGGATATACAAGAATCGTGACGCTGAGCTAAAAGTTGGCGACACGATTTTCTACTGGATATATGTCCTTAAAAATGGAAAAGGATACATGAACACAGACCTGGAATATACAGTTTCTGGTAAGTTTTCGTCCATTTATAATGTCAACCTCCAATCTGTTGGGACATTGTCTTGTTCACCGTGTTCTTCTTGGTGCAGATACTGCGACTGACTGACCTAGATAAGTTGCAATCATTTTCAAAGCGTTCAGTATCTCAACGACTTTCAACGGGATTGACATATTAAGCCGTTCAGTAGCTTATCTCAGTCCCATACAATTTCGACTTGACCATCATCATTATCGCTGATACAATGTAACTTTTTGAAGGCCCTAATGATGCACTAAACGTACATTTAGCATCGCCATTCGAGGTGATAGACCCCATGAGAAATACTAGTTTCAAAGCAAAGCAATCAATTTTAATAAAATAAAAATAGAATGGTTTATTGTTTTAACAAGTGAGTACCATAACAACTAGTAATGGCAGCCTCCTTTTAAGCAAATAAGACTCTCACGTTCTTCCATATCTTAAATAAGATACATTTGAGTCTTTAATCTAAAGCTTTATTATCTATTTTCTAGAATTCGTCAAAGAAGATGGCACACCAGTACGTGGCCAGGTTTCACCCGGTTCAGCAAATCTAAAAGAAACCTCGACTCCCGATCCATACTATCTATTAGACACGAGGTATGACATCCTACCACCAGACTGCACAGTTTCCAAGACCAAAGTTCAAGGTCATTCAAACATTTGCAAGGACCAGTTGATATTCAATGAGGACTTCGAACAAACGAGTCTTAGGGAGCTAAAGAAATGGGACCCGATGATCCAGTTCCCGACAGAACCGGTAAGTTCAGTGCACTTAAAGATATGTTCAACTACATAGGAAAGCAGTCTGTAAGTTGATTGATGACATCGAGATCGAACTTAAGTATTTATTTTCAGAGTTCTATTTACGGTTTCATTTCTGCTTGAGCTTTGTTTCTATTGTATTTATTGGTAACAATGACAATAATGACACTTAGACATTTTATGTCACTTATTTTATTTTAATATTTTGTGTTTTTTTTAATATTAATTACTTCGCACACGATTGTATAGAATCAAGTTCTTCTGTTTTATCACACAGATGTGCTGATGGGGAGTTCGATGTGCCATTTCGTCCTTCCAGTTAATACAAAGTGGTAAAGGGCGAGTGTTTTGAGGACGGTTTATGTCATGTTGACGTTAGAAAAGTGCTGATTCTTAGCCTATATTTAAATAAATGACTTCCGATTTAGATTTTTAAGATCGTTAATCGATTACTTCGACCATTTTGAACGATTTTGTGTGATGAACTGATGACAGACACCTAGTTGCACCATCAATTTAAAATAGTTTTTCTGGTGTCAGCAGTTGCCAGCAAAATTATCTTTCCAACAGAAGTTACACTAAACTGGAGTTCACTAAACTGCAGAATATCTTCTGCAATTAACTAAAACGAAATGTTTTCGGGTTTAAAAACAATGTGTCTCAGATGATAATGAATCGGAGTAGTTGTTGTCCCTCAAGCTAGAACTAGTTTTGAAAAAAATAATAATAACCAAGTTAGTATTTATTTGTCATGACAGGACTATCCCTTCAACGTGTACATACCAGACAACACGGTGAGTTTCGCGGAGGGATCTTTCGTCATAACTCCAGTGCTGACTACGTCACACCGCGGGGAAGGATTCCTTCAGCAGTCTCTGGATTTGGATGCCAGGTAAATACCAGTACTTCTTTTGTTTTCTCTGGTATCTGGACTAACTTACCCCATGCCCACGAGCTATTTGCTCAAGCAACACGTGGCTTGGGACAGCAGAAACAAATGAAAGAAGTGGTTTGGAGCAAGCCGCGAGTCACCGCGACGAGGGAAAAGATGAGTCAGTAATTCGTTCAGAGCATGAATATACCCCACAAATAGCCAATTGGTCAGCTGTGCCAGCGGTGGTAGATAAACATTGTGCAAGGGTTTAAACGCATCTTCATCGAGATTTCAGTGCTATATCTAATAAAATATAACTATGTACTTTTTATACACCAACCTTTCGGAATAAAGGCTCTAAATTATAGTGAAGACCTCATAATAATCGTGATCGTTTATTGGCTTAGAAAGAAGGTACATCATTATCCATTGTGTAGTTTACAGGAGCGAAGGGTGGGCGTTTTGGGGGACTGTCATTATGGAACTTTGACGTTCAAAAAGTGCTGACTCTCAGCATATTTTGATTAAATAACTTTTGATTTTCGTTTTGAAGCGGTCAAACAGACAGACACATTATTTGACATAGTTTTAAATACGTTATAGAGGTATGAGGAAAAGGGTGTAAAGTTCACTCATTCTCTATAGAAAAGGGAGGATCCTCCGACCAGATGTTGTGTCTGGTGGGCAACTGCCCGACCGGTTTGATATCGGGACGTTGTATATAAGCCAGTCGCGCGGTAAACTCTGATTGCGCGATATAGGAATATTGTGACATCAAGTCTTGCGTAGTTCGCATGTGGCATTATAGATGGCGCCACATCACTTTTTGTGTTTCAAGTCTTTACTGGGTGGTTCGCATGTGGCGTTGTAGATGCCGCCACAATGTCATAATAATAAAGATAGATTTCATATCCTTATGGTCTGCACACGTACACTATTCTTGCATATTATTAGTAACAATACCATAATATTATCAAATTCCTTGATAAACATTTTTAGATGCACAGGCAAGGCAGACTCGCCAGAGTGTAAGCAAGTGGCCTCAGGGGCTCAAATATTACCGCCTGTGACGACGGCGAAGATCACCACAAGACGCAGCTTTAACTTCATGTTCGGAAGGGTAGAAGTGCGCGCGAAATTACCTTCTGGGAGCTGGATTGTACCGGGTTAGCAAATAAAGACATTTTTGGTTATAATAAATTAGAGGCAAGTAGAATTCGTATTACTTGACTCTTTATGAGAGCTGTAAAAATTATGCTCCCTATCGATACTTACCTAAAAAAGGACTGAATCACTTTTTGAAATTTTTATTCTAACATTGATGCAATTCATACGATCACTTTTATTTTGCCCTTTTAGTTTTTTTTTTTAAGTTTAGCCTAACCGTTCGTAATTCTCCCACAAAGTTTTTTTTTCCTTTTTTTGGCATAGGCTTCCCGTACCGTTCGTTCTATCATCTTGGTTTCTCCTTAACATAGTTGCTTGTTATTTACCACCTAATCAATACTTTTCTGCTCCAGAAATCAACCTGGAACCATCAGACAACTTATACGGTCCTCAAAACTACGAATCTGGTCTGATGCGAATTGCCTTCGTCCGAGGGAACCCTGGTCTAGCCAAGAAGCTGTACGGAGGTCCCGTGCTCACTAACTCCGAACCATTCAGGTCCTTGCTGTTGCAGGAGAAGATTGGTATAGATAATTGGCACAAAGACTATCATAACTATACCATGATTTGGAGACCAGGTACTGTTCTGAAGTCAGTTGTTTTGATGTCTCATTAAAGATGCTTTAATGTATAGCTACGTTGAGAGTGACACCCATGATGAATATTTATAAAATTTGCGCAGCCGCCATCTTGGTTTTTCACTTTGACCGGCTTCAGCACCATAATTGTACTTCATTCAATGATATTTTTTTTGAATACTCAGAAATATGAATTTTAATTTATTATTTTAGCCAACTTAATGTTTTAGATGGCATCGATTTGCTGGTGGATGGTGAGCAGTACGGTACCGTCAACCCAGGCGGGGGTTTCTCCGAGGTCGCAAAGAAGAACAACGTGGGTCATGCCACGCTTTGGCAGAGGGGAACTGTCATGGCGCCGCTGGACCAGATGGTAAGAGAAATCTACATAACATAACATCACAACTTGTTTCTTGAAGGATTGGCGGAGGTGTACCTATGGTACAGCCACAAATCGCCAGTTATGTTTAAGTCCCATGTAATAGGGGGCGGGCCTAATGCCATCAACATAGCACATAACTGGGCTGCAACTGAGAAAATCCTGGTGAAAAAAACTGGGAATCGGGTATCAGGGTCTCCTGCTCAACAGTAGGACCTGCAACCATTAGAGCGTTTACTGAACATTATTTTTGGAAATGACACTACCTGCATTTTGTTACACGATATTTTTGATATTTAATGTCTGGACTTTAAAAGAAATTCGTCACATAATAAATATCGATTCCATCTAGGTTATTTTGTTTTTCAGAAATGTCGTGAAATTGTGATTCTGATCTCCTATTTTCAAAGTAAACAATTTCATCATATTCTCTTCTGCCAGTTCCACTTGACCCTTGGACTTCGCGTGGGAGGTGTCAACGACTTCGCCGATGACTTGGAGGGCAAACCCTGGAAGAACAGTGCCAGCAAGGCAATGCTAGACTTCTGGAAAAACAAAGACTCTTGGCATCCTTCGTGGTATAACGGCGATTTGAGGGTAGACTACGTCAGGGTATACGCTCTTTAAATGATTTGACTTCGATCAAAGATCGATCAAAATGGAACAAAATAATGTGTTTTATTTTAAAACCTGTTTAAAAGTAAAAAACAATTGTCTTTTTAATTGTCTCACAACAGGCAAAGAATCGGGGTTTAATCACTTTACTAGCTAACTACGTGTTTTCAAGTTTTAGATTTGCTTACAATATTTTACTCACCTTTTGAAATGACAATTATTTTATTATTTTAACAATATTCCAGAAAAGAAACCGACATAGCTTTCAGAGTAAGCAAACTAAAGTACCCCCCTCCCCCCCTAGATGGACCGACAACCTAATGAAAGTGGTGAAAGAAGCACACTGGATACGAAAGGTGGATGACAGGGTGTTGTGGCGCTATGTCCAGCAGTGGACTGCTATAGGCTGAGTTAATTGATTGATTGATTTAATTTGCCATTGTTTACAAAACCAGGCAATTGCGAGTTGAGCTCGTATGGAGTGGGTTGCGTACGACGAATATGATGCCAAAAATTATTCCATGTAGAGAAGGTTGTCAAGACTTATAACGCTTTCGCCGTAAAACATTTATCAGATCTAATGTACCTACTTGTAACTTTGTAACAGTGAAAGCGTTGAATTATGCAACGGATTTTGAGTAGTTTTTCACCATTTATTTCAAAAGGTAAGTCCTAAAAACCGTGCGAAGCAGGGGCTCGTCGCTAGTAAGAATATAAAAACAAAAGCGGGAAGTGTTAAGGAATAAGGCATAGCTGGCGTGACATACACATTGCAAAAGAACCTTAAAGTTAATTGGGTAATGATTTTTACAACTGTTATTTAAACATGTGGGAGATCAGTAAAAAAATAATCAGTTAAAAAAATTACTGAGCAGTGATTTTATTTTTTGGCGGGTGGTAAATAGGCGTAAAAGTAATCAAAAGAAAAATTAAGGCTGTGGGATTAAACTGGTAGAAAACTTCACGAAACGAAAAAACGTTATGCCCCTCCTTACGACTTATTTGCAATAGTTACTTGTTCATTTGAGGTTTTTGAGGGTGCTAAAGACAATAGTAAGCTCACAATGAAAATCCAAGAAGGCAGCTGCGAAAAATTTAAAGAATTTCCAGATTATGGACTCTCAACGGTGCTATACACTAGATTTAAACCTTAAGCACATAACGACAATATGTGTTACTTAGTATAGTAAACTGGGTAACACGTCAACACTGAAGAAAACAGTTCAAAAGAAACCAATCAAAATGTTACAATAGCGTAACATATAAAATTACAGCAGTAATATCGCCCGAGACTTACGAGTGGGTCGTATGTTTGAACCCAGACAAGGGCTTCATTTGTGTAAATTATTTCATCACCACTGCTCTCAAAACGGTGAAGGAAAATATCTTGAGGAAACCGGCTTGGAACCAAAATTCTAAGACATGTGACAACCTGCATTGGGGCCGCGTGATGGATTACGGCCCACTCCTTTCCACAGAGCCTGTGTCCCAGCAGTGGGAACTTGCTATGCTGATTATGCTGTTACAATAATATATAGTCATACTGTAATCAGTATGCTGATGCGTAGCGACGTCACATCTGAATAATCATATGTTTACAAGACTGATATTGCTTACATCAAGGTCAACAACAAGTTTTTTGCTACATTAGCATTATGATCGCCATTGATCTCACCATCTTTGAGACGGAATATGCAAGTTTTTGTCCAAGATTTTTTTTCCGATATTGTAACAGAGTCACCCGTCTCTCCACTAGCCCAATGCCTACTCTAGTGTGGATTTTCGGTACAGCTCTCAAATCCTGCCCCATCCTAAGGGCACGTCTTCCCTATCATTACAGCACCCTCGGTCTTCTCCTTGATATGTAATGGTTTGTGTAGCAGCATGAAACATTATTTAAAATTATGATAAGTAATCATTTTAAATGAAATAGGTACAATTATACATAAATATATCCTACTATTATTATTTGGATGTTTGTTTATTTGGATGAAGTTTGGCACATAGATAGATTTTTAACCTGCACCCTAATTGCGTAACACGCGATCAATCGTAATCGGTTTCATTTTGACAGTTCAACAATATTCATTGCGTTATTTACGTTGTTGAGCAGGCACATTTTTCGAACATATGAAGCAATGGTTTAGCCATCTGTTTCAAAACGAAACAGATTCTGATTAATAGTGAGTTACGCAATTAGGGTGCCGGATTAACACATAGGATATTTTTATCACTGTTGTATGTTCCCATGGGATAATTTTCGACCCCCCGCTGGCAGAAGCTATAGTCATATATAAAGTAATAAAAAATATTGAAGTTATTGAGATGACTGCTATTTATTTTCATTCACATAATATAGCTAAGTATGTACTTCTTAACGCGGAGACTGGGATTCCCGCGCACGGCCCAAACGTACCTACTTATCAAAATTCTTCCACCATACCGTATCCGTGTTGGGCACACCACAATTGCGGCGGTAAGTCCCCTGTTTGAGGAGTAGATTGAGAGGCGCCACGGCGTCCTCACCTTCTGCCTGACGCAGGTCCTCACCGGACACGGGTGTTTCGGGAGGTTACTGTTTCGCATAAGGCGGGAGGAAACGCCCGGGTATTTCCACTGCATAGATCGCCCTGAAGATACGGTGGAGCATACGGTGGAGGTCTGCCTGGCTTGGGCGGAGCCCCGCCGGGTTCTTGTGGAGGCGATCGGCGGCGGAGATCTCTCGCGTCCGGCCCTGGTCTAGGCCATGGTACGGAGCGACAGTGCATGGGTAGCCATCACCTCCTTCTGCGAAGCAGTAATTCTCGCGAAAAGGGAGGCGGTGCAAGTAAGGGAGAGGCAGTATATGCGCCCTCACGGCCCTAGTCGCCTACGCCCTGGGCGTCGGGAATCCCAGGCTGATTCCCGGCCACCGTAGGCGTGGGCTTGCGGATGGCGAGTAATGGGTAGCTCGCTGTCCGGTAAAGACCAAGCCCGGGTCGAAGGCACGTTGTGTTCCACGCGCGCCACAAAGAGATGTCAGCACCAACTGGTGGGGTCCGCAAGGGCCGATGCCTGCCTGGGGTGCGGGTTGTTCGAAAGAGATACTGCGGCCCCTGGCACACAGGCAACTGAGGGAGCACGGGTGGGTTTTAGTCAATAAAAGTCTGACACGCCCTCCTGCTCCACCCCGAGCGGGAGAAGTCATTTTATGATTTCAAAACCAAAAAAAAAACCACAAGCTGGTCACAAATAAAAATATTACTAAAATATACCGGTTTTTCAAAAGCAGTATTATCGATTATGAACCGCTCTGCCCAACAGCTATATTATAATTATGATTAGATACCTACTCGGTACATATTTTTTTTTTCAATTCTTAATTATATGCCAATCTGTAAGTAGTATTTTACAAGATAATCGCAATATTTTGATTTAAAGAAATTCCATGAACAGTCTTCATGGAATTTCTTGTCTTTCTTCTCCTTGAACCAAATAACCTTTGGAATGGGCAACTAGGTTCATCTTTCTGATTGTCTGACTCCATAAGGATTCAAAAGTGCTTATAATTGGTTTAATGAAACAAATGCTTTGAGTTTGAGATCATTTAACTGTCCAACACATGGCATGCAGGATGGTGTACATCATTTACGTTGAATAGGTATATTGATCGTAATTTTAGTCATTAGGTTTTCGTCGTCAGGTCTTACAATTTTGTAGAATTCTCCAGGATTTGTTTGGAAAGGATTAATTACTCGATATTTACAATACACAGTGAGTATAAAAACGTGAGGAAAGTATGAGAATGAGCGTGGATGGCATAAGGATAGGGGAAGACCAAAGAATCGATGGATGAAGTACACTATTAGAAAGAGGGGTGACGGGATTTTTATTTGAGTAAGTAGGTTTTTACAAAAACTTTTACTCGTCGACATTTCCTATCTGACTACTCTGAGAAGAGAGACCGCAACAAAGTCGGAGGTCAGTCTTTTATAAAGTCCAGACATAATCTTGGTCAGATCATTAATAGACCAAGTAAATTGGTGTCTGAAATGGCAGAACCACGCAAATTTGAGTGGTCCTATCCAGTCTGAGCACGCATTTGTCAATTACCGTGCAGCTCAACTTGGAACTTAAGGAGCTCAACGATTCGACGAACAATACCAAAGCAAAGATATGATCTGTCATGTCTGACATGTCTGTCTTTCATGATGGTCTGGCAGTTTGAGCACTTACTCAAACTTCCACACCATCATGACTACTCAAAGTACATCTAATAGAGAAGTAAGTATGGAATAAGACATGTTGCATCGACCACTAATGAATTCGGAAAAGAGTAGAAAAAAGTGAGCAACGTGAATTTTTTTCACATTCGAAGCGTTAAATAGCTGATGGCTGCATAATTATTTATAACAATATTCTAATTACGTTTTAAGCTTAAGAAGCAAAATATGGGAAAATATGAATTCGTCATGTAGGTAGTTTTTGTCTGAGTGACCGCATATAACCGCAAAATACGAATGCATAATAATGTTTTAGTATATTTACAAAGATAAAGGTCAACGTATACCGACACTATATTATTGAATCACCTTAAACAAATTGCTAAAATATCTTAAGCTACGTGCGATTATTAGGTCTGGGCCACAGTATTGCAAACTCACAACACAAGATTTTTTTTATGAGCACTTAGATTCCGGTTATTTTTCCAATATGTATGTACAAGGTATGAATTATTGAACCAAACCATTCTTTAATAAATTACCTACCTAATAAATACGCCCAGAAAAACTACAGATAAGATTTTGCAACATTCAGTATACCTATACTTATACAGTTATTTAATCAGTGTGACTATAACTAATAGACTTTCAACTGACAAAAATGTGCCTAAGAAAGAAGATTTTTAAACTACTAGGTCTTCAAGTATTATTAGATCTAACTTGTTGCGGGGCAGTGATTATTAATAATCTTCTCCCATCTCTAACCAATCGTCTTTACCTACTGATAGAATAGAACATGTCAAAAACAGCTAACAAACTATATCTAAATCAGCAAAAACAAAAAAAAACTTTACAACTACTAAAATAAACAGCAAAATCAATGTCAAATATAATAAACCAACAGTAAGGTGTTATTTCGTCAAAATAATCATCATTGAAATTGTATAAGAAAATTGTAAACACGCTAATTACCACAGTGTGGCCGCCGGCTTACAAAATACACATCCGTCTATTAGTAATTACGAAGAACACAACCCGTTCTCAGTCTGACACCACGAACCGACAAACACTGACACATCTAGTCAATAATTGAAATATTTAAACCCGTTGTATATAAATGAAGTCGTTTATTTGCATTTAAATCTGTGTGTGATGAGTTTTTGAGGACAATGGCAAGTGCTTGTGTTTTGTTTTTGTTTGGTTTAATTAGTTTTAATTACGTGCTGAGTTATGAAGTGCCTCCAGCTAAATTAGAAGC
The DNA here is from genome assembly GCA_947359405.1 of Antitype chi. NCBI lineage: Eukaryota > Metazoa > Arthropoda > Insecta > Lepidoptera > Noctuidae > Antitype > Antitype chi. Next base: position 3,368,320 of record OX375823.1, read on the forward strand.
TATTTACCCTAAAGGATTCAGGGTATCTGTGCCAGGTTTGTTACATAATTTCTTTATTAAAATTGTAGTGTGTATGTACCTATGAATTATTTATTTTGTAAAAATCACTTTGATGCTCACTCAAGTGACCGCACACAATTCATAGACGAAATCACTTGTTTTTATAAACGACTTAAATAAATTAAGGAGGTTTTGCATTTAGCGGGTTTCTTTTGCTGGAGGAAGTTAATTTCGGAAGTCAGTAGAAAAAAACGAAAATACATAACCAAAGAACATCGACTTCCGAAATTAAACATTTTCTAAATATGTACTCAGTGTTTTTTTTTTGGAAAAGTTTTATTCAAATCATCACGGATTCACACCTCAACACTGTTTGAATTTCGAAGTGACGTAAAACATTTATAAACCTTGATTAGAGTTAAGAGATGTTTAAACGTCAAAAATGTATGGTTAAACAGTCGCTAATCGTGACTTAACTTTAAACAGCGTTTATAAATAAAGGGTTAATTAACTGAAAATGTAAATCCTTTTTCGGTTTTCGGTTCCAACGTTACTTTAAGTTCAACTTAGGAGGTGGTTAGCTGCTTATCCGCCTTAAAAATTGAGGGCTCCAGCCAGGGCTTAAAAACTTAAACCCTGGCCGTGTGCCCTTAGCGTCTAAATGCTGGTACGGACCTCCGCTTAGCGCGTCGCTGGGGGACAGCAAGGGACGGGCTGGATCGGAATTATTAATATTTAGAGACGAATTTAAAGTTAAGCTGGCTCGAGCAAGGGTCGGAACGGAGGTAACAATACCAGTATAAGCTGGCCTCTTATTCTATTGCACCTCCGTACTACGCTATGCCAGCTCCAGGTCATACTGTTACTAACGACGCTACGCGACGGGCGGTCTACTGTACAGGGGTCATTGGGAATCCCATGTCCTAACGCAGGGTGTTCAATGTCACTATAGAAAAACAACAGCAAGAGTGCGATGCACAGTCTCTGCCTCCACCTACGAGCACAAAGCCTCGCCTGGTTTCAGACCATTGCGTAGATTTCCTCGCGTGGTATTTTTTAGAATTACCTATCTAAATTAAAAGTCAACGGCCGGCTTACGACTGGTTCCTTTTCTGTATGGAACGAGGTCTTTGCCCCGCTGGAGGACCATGACTGACCGGTTTAGTATAGCCGAAGTGTTGGTTCAGATTGCTCTTAAGTTGGCACACACAATGATAGAGAATCAAAGAAATAATGATAAAGATAAAAATATTAGTTAGTTAGACAAGTGGTAGCGGGGATTAATGCCCAACAGGCTTAGCATGACGCTTAATATTTCTATGAAGAATAGACACAGCTCTTTCCATACAAAGTGATATTTCGTTTCTCCATTTTTGACATCGCACAGGATAAATCCTTCTACAAACTGTCAATTTGTATTTCTGTTTCTAACAATCTTTGCCTAGGTCCTTTTCTAAGTAGACTATTTCAGAAGAAGTTTTCTTTCCAATCTGTCAAAATCAGAGTGACAACAAACTTTCTACTCAACGGCAACAGAGTATATACGGTTATCTACAAAATCATGATTCGTTTTGAACGCTTATCGGTGTTATTTAATAGGAGAACACAGTTAACTTCTCCTATTTTACATAATTTAGCTAATTAGACAATTACCAAGGAAATGGAAGGGCAATATAATTGTAATATGTGTAGTTCCGAAATACGGTACTTCGACACTTTGAGAAAAATAATTGTAGTTGTCTATAAATACGTGACTTAATATCAGTAAAAATTCAGAATCAAACAGAAAATTAAATCCTATGCAAAACTAGGAATTCTGAGTCGAACTACATTATGTAAAAGAGTTTACTCTTTTACATAATGTAGTTCGTAAAAAGTGCATTCATTTTGACAGTTCAACAACATTCATTGCGTTATTTACGTTGTTGAGAAGACACATTTTTCGAACATATGAAGCAATGGCCTAGCAATATCGTGGTAGTTATAACAACAAAAAAGGTACATGCATCTTTGTATCGGAATGATAACTATTAAAAACAAACTATTTTAAGCAAGATTACACTGAAACGAGACAAAAGGTTACCTAACCTTTAGGTTAACAAATCTTATGTTATCATTACAGGTTATCAGAGAGTACCTATTAAATCATGGGATTCCCAGCATGAAACAGGCTATTAGATTTTATTGCATGATAAATACTTAATTTTTTATTAGCCTACACTGTCCCCTGTCCCACTGCTGAGCAAAAGCCTCACCCTAATCCGTCCAGGCATCCTTTTCCAGAGGCACCCTGATCCAACCCTTGCAATACTCGTCTTGGTCATTTCGCCACCGCATCTTGGGCCTGTCTCGGCGGCTCCGTCCATCCTCAGACACACACTGTGTTGAGACTGTTGCCCAGCGGTCACTGTGCATGGGGCTGGCGTGACCCGCCCAGTATACTATCCTATAATATTGCTATGAATTTATAAGGAACGGATTTACATAGGCCATTCTTCATCAGGAACATTTTCTGGTGTCTGTGTATTAAGGAACAGTAAACTACGTATAAAGGCTCCTGCAAACAGTCACGCCGCGACTCACGTAGAACAAACTTCATGGAAATTGTGCTACAAGTATCGCGTCGCGCCTGCCTGCAGGAGCCTTAACGGTGATGTTTTTCTCTCATGATAATAATGTCTGTATACCTGCAACAGACATAGAGAGTGTAGACAACGTGTGTAAGACTATAAGAGATAATAAATGCGTCATCATAATCATCATTTCAGCCGAAAGACGTCCACTGCTGGACATAGGCCTCCCCCAAGCTCCGCCACTTGCGCCCTTCACAAGCTCCACCTCGTTTGAGGCCTTCCAACTCTACGTCTTCCAGTACGAAGTCCCCACTCCAGGGCCCCAATTCTGCATGGTTATAATGATTCCCCGCGAAATCTTACTACGTTCAAACTACGGCAATATCGTGTTTTTTAGAAACCAATGTAACGGTAAGGAATCGAAATGTCATATTTTGTATGTTGCAAGACAATTTGTCGATCGATATCGGCCATCTGTTTTGCGAGCAATGTCCCCTGCCCACTGCCACTTGAGCTTGACAATTCTTCGGGCTATGTCGGCTACCTTGGTTCTCCTGCGGATCTCTTCATTCCTGATTCGATCACGTAGCGAAGTTCAAAGCATAGTACTCTCCATTGTCCTTTGGGTGTCTCTTAAAATACGAACATAGTACCATTTTCTTATATAAATAAAAATACAACGCATAACATCACGCCTGTGTTTTCCGAAGAGTTAGGCAGAGGTGTACCTATAGTAGGTAGGTACACTCACATTTTGCCTCTTATGTTTAAGTTTCAGTAACGGGGGCGACCCTATTGCCACCAACCGCGCACTCCACACTACGGGCTGTTACTGTTACTGAGAGATTCCAGATGGAAAACACAATAATACTTTGCCCGAATCCTTGACTATAGTCCAGATGTCTACCTTGTTTATCTAGTCTAGTGGTTACAAGCATATACGCTTACGACCACTGGACCTAGACAAACGAGGTAGACATACGTACAATTATACAATAAGTATGGGAAAGCCGAAAAGCTTTATTTTCAGGTTTAAAATTAAACGAAAAGCCAAGGAACGCAGATAATAAATGTCAATCAATGATTTAATTCTTCACCTTTAACAACGTTTATTATTCTAATTGGCTAAATTGAAATATGCCATTAACTTGCGGTGGTCTTTAACGAAGGTTTTAAGTTGATAATTATTAAACTCCTAAACATTTTCCCAATATCTAATAATAATATACTTCAGCTGGATGAAGTCATCGTTAATTATTAGTTAATTTGTTTATTAAAGGGACATTTCTTAAAGACTTTATTTAGGGAAACTGGGGTTAAATATTCTGAATTTAACTTTTAGATTTTCTTTCTAGATTTCCTCAAAAGACCATTTTAGACACGAATCTTCATGGTTTTTCTTCACATGATCTGACCAAGATCATGTCTGGTTTAAATAAAAAGACTGACCGCTGCGTTTGTTTCGCCCTTTCTTCTCAGATTAGTCATATAGGAAACACCGACCTCATAAAGTTTTAAAAATATGATTGACATGTAATTTTTTTTGTACAAACCTACTCATAGAAATAAAATCATTTATCATTTAAATATAATTATATTAACAGTCGCACGGGTCGATCGCTGTTTAAGCTACACTTGCTGCCTTCGGTTTGTGGATGTGTGAAGACGATGAAGAGATTTCAGAAGACCAAAAGTCTAACAACCAGTGTTACTAAGAGGTATTTATCGTGTTACCCAGTATCTGGTTGTGGAGGTCAGATAGGCAGTCGCTTAAATAGTTTAATTAACGATCACCATTTAAAAATTTCGTGGTCAATTCGATATCGAAACCGCAAATAATTACAAACAGCTATTTAAACCACAACTGCTATTTTTTATTTTTTTAATAATTATGACGTCACTTGAGAGCCGGTTATTGAAGTTTTAAATCGGTTTAATGACCTTGTGGTTAAGTTTTTTTCGGTAAATAGACATACTAAACGTGAACTGTTAAAATCGTATGGGAAACGACGTATGATGAAACGACTTGACTTCCTACCACCGGCATCTACAAGTAATTAAAGGGGTCCGCAAGGCGCGATGCCTGCCAGGGTCACGGATTTATTCAAAAGAGTTACCGTGGCCCCTGGCACACAGGCAACTGAAGGAACACGGGTGGGTTTTAGTCAGTAAAAGTCTGCCACGCCCTCCCGCTCCGCCCAGAGCGGGAGAAGTAATTTCTCATGATTTCCCATCCAAAAATAATAGTTTAAAAAACTAAAAAACACGCTTTAAAAACCAAACTAAAAAGGAGAAAATAATTTAATTCAATTAAAAAGCGTGGGGTGCTTGACATTAATTGATTATAAAAATACCTTAAAAAGCACCCCACGCTTTTTAATTGAATTAAATTATTTTCTCATTTTTTTTAGTTTGGTTTTTAAAGCGTGTTTTTTAGTTTTTTAAACTATTATTTATTTTCTATTTGTTAGTTCTGCTAACTACAAAAACGTGTTTTTTTTTCTCAATTTTTTTTTTCATTATTGAATTGTCATCGGTCCTCGACAAGCAAGAAATCTGACCGTTTAAAGTGGGTCAAAATCGCGCTCTAAGGAGTCGGTTACATACAAACATACAAACAAACATACAAGTGAAGCTAATATAAAGCGTGTAAAAAGAAATAAATTCTACAAGAGTCACGTCGCGCAAGTTTGCAGGAGCGTTTATACGTCATAACATAAGTTGACGTTTACACGGACGTAAAAATATCGCGACGGGATTTGCAACTTTCGGCGTTGAGCTGTGCGTTGAAGATCTAGTGCGCAAAATATCCCACCGTGATATTACTACGTCCGTGTGAACATCACGCCCGTAATCTGATCAGGGTTAAGTACAGGTCAGACTACTTTGCAGACATGGCAATGCAACTGCGCAATTCTTGGCCATTACTATAACATCTCGCTGAGAGTGTTCTGTATAAACGTAACATTCTGTTCAGAAAAAATCTTTGATTTATTAATTCATTAACAGATAACGCACAACCTGAGCTGCTGGGTCTAGACGTAGCAAAGGTGAGCACTAAGGAAGGATTTTTGAAAATTCATTTCCTGAAAGGCTTAAATACATTAACTGTTTGTACGAAAATTCGCCATTTTGCCGTTGTGACAACACGGCATTTTAATAAAATAATTCTGCATCTACTGTAAAATATGAAGTAAATACGGGTTAGTCATCGAAATTTATAGAATAGGTTTACCTTCTTCTGAAATCAAATACGTAACTATGCTGCTTGAGTGATTATACAATAGTCTACAACAAAACACTAACTACCACTGAATAATAATAAACGATTTCAGACTTATACAGGGAGGCAGAGAGACATCGACGCGCAAACTGTAACCAGCGCCCTAATTGCGTAACTCACGATTGATCATAATCTGTTTCGTTTTGAAACAGATGGCTAAACCATTGCTTCATATGTTCGAAAAATGTGTCTGCGCAACAACGTAAATAACGCAATGAATATTGTTGAACTGTCAAAATGAAACCGATTATGATTAATCGCGTTTTACGCAATTAGGGTGCAGCTCATGATTCTAGACATGAGAAATATTTCATCGGTTATTTAAAAAAAAAATGCTGTTCCATACATTTTGACAGTGTAGGTAACGCATTTTCTATATACCAGCCGATATTTTTTGTGATGGAATCCATGGTCACAGGTCGTCCGTCGATGATGTTTCTGCCACCCTATTTTTACTGCAGAGCCAGTTTTCCGCATAATGTCACATATATGAATTAGAAAGTCATAGGTAATAATGGTACATGCTCAAATTTGAACCTAGGGCAAGAGATACGGATCCCTAAACACTGGGCCTCTAACTACCCCTAGCCTTACATAATACAGGCGTGAATTAAATTGTGTTTTGTTATGAAACGTCAATCCTACATCTTACAAATATCAAAATCCTAACTCCACCCCCCTCTTTTTTCAGACGATGGTTTCTCTCTATTCGCCTTCCACGGCAAGGTCAACGAAGAAATGGAAGGCTTAGAAGCTGGCTACTGGTCCAGAGACATCACCAAGGCCAAGAATGGAAGGTGGACTTTCAGAGACAGAAACGCTGAGCTCAAGATCGGAGACACTGTGTATTTCTGGACGTATGTCATCAAGAATGGTCTCGGTTACCGACAGGATAATGGAGAGTGGAGAGTTACTGGTAAGTTTTATATAATGCAAGTTTTAATTGGGATGTAGCAGAGTGGTGGCACAGTAGTAGCGGCCCCGACTTGTATATCAGGGACTTGAAGCCAGAAAGCCGATTTACTTTGTATAATAGGTTCATCACCACTGCTCTCAAAACATTGTGGGGAAACCGGCCTCAGAATATGTCCTAAAACCAAAAAAAAACGAAATGACGCGCCGTTTTGAGACCAGTGGTGATTAAATAATTAATAAAAAGTCAAGTACCTACTTGGATTCGAATCCACGACCTACAACTCTTAAAGGATATAAGAACAAGTCATTTTATTTACAGCGAACAAACAGACTAACTGGTTTAACAAATAAAAATAAAAAAATCGTTTTGTTCATTAATTGTTATTAATTTTTCAAGGCAGCTCTGTCATAGCATGGTATCCTTATCCAATTTATTTCTAACTAGCTTCCGCCTGCGGCTTGGCCCTTGCAGTGTCATGGTATGTCAATAAAAAGTTCAAAATATTCACATACCAAATTTCATGAAAATCGGTCCTGCAGTTTCGGAGATTACCTGGAACAAACAGACAAACAGACTACAATTTGAAGTTTTGTTTTTTTGGTTAGTACCATAATTATTTCATTTGCATATAATAAAAAGCTGTTATTTTGACATTACAAGCAAACACTTCAATTCTATTTATTTGTCTAAATGTACAGATATTGTGACCGTTAGCAGGTCTTTGAGGAGATGTTACGGATAGTCAGAAGCCCTGAAGTCTGATAACAAGCTTTATTACAGGGTAACTTGATTCTAGGTCTGATAGGCTGTCGTTCCATGTAAAATACTGGTACTCAGCTGGTTCCATTCAGACTGTTAGCTGACCCCAACATAGTTGGGAGGCTAGGCAGATGATGATATTTATCTACACTAACTACTGTCCCTGAAAACCAGCGCTGGGGCTCTGTCTTGCATAGGGTCTCAGAATTATGCTGAGTGATAGCCGTTTTGCGTGGATGTGACGCATGTTTCCCTCAACCTTTTCTTATTTATTTTTTTGTGTTCCTTTTCTTTTTGCGTCATGTTTACCGCAAATAAACGTTTTTTCTTTCTTTTCTAACATTTCTTAAACAATATCCAAAGATAAACACACCTTAAATAAAATGCTTTTTCCGTAACTCCGATATTTCCCAGTATCTCGAGCACAATAGGTGTTAAGTTGAAAGCTCAAGGGGAGGCTACAAACATGAGAGTTCACTTCGAATATCTCAACACCTGTGAAAGTATTTTCAACCATCTTTCCTTTATAAATCGGGCTTTCTATAGAGTATTTGCGTCGATTCTTTATTCTTTAGAATGGCTTGTCTTTAACAGTGTTTATATTGGTTTTTATTTTGTAAATTTGAGATAGCTTTATCGAATTGTCATTACTTTAATTATAGTTTTGCTTAGTAGGTATTATGTTGGCATCTAGATTCAATTGAGTAAATAAAACGCAAAGGATTAGGCCAAATCAAGTTCAAATCTTCTAATATATAAAATTCTCGTGTCACAGTGTTGATAAAAAAACTCCTCCGAAACAGCTTGGCTGGTTCTTATGAAATTTTGTTTGTATATTCAGTAGGTCTGAGAATAGGACGTAAACTATTTTTTGTACCCCTAAGTGATAAGGATGGTCTACCCCAAAAAAATATTATTTTATTTTTTGTACAAACTTTATATTTTTTTATTTTATGATTTGACATTAAAAATACATACAAGCCTACATGTTCAGCCTTCTACCACTAACACCTATTTTTTTATAGCGATATTAGTACTTTCATAATTTTCTAGTCTCGGCGGCCGATATAATTGATAAGTTACCAGGCGCCTACCGGTCACTTCTCATCCCGTAAACAGGATGTGAACGAAAGATAGGACTTCGTCTGCCGGGTCAGCTAGTTAATCTATGTAAACATTAATAGATTTATTATTATATTCCAAATTTATCTATACAAACAATATATTATAGGTACGTGAAGCTAAAACTTTGTACCCCTTATTACGAAAATTACCCGGACGGATGAGTACAAAAGGTACAACTAAATCTTATAAGGAGAATGAATGCAGAAAGCTAATACATATATTAGATTATTTTTTTTATGAATTATGGTCAAATTTCGAGCACTGGGCTACCACTAATCCGTATAAATATGATCCGTGGAAATAATAAATAAATAATATTCAATCATTATTGAATTATTATATTATATTAGTTCAATAATTATATTTATATAATATATATTATAAGAAATAAAAATAATAATATAAATATATAACTATACAACGAGTAATAAACATAATTAACGCAAGACCTCATACACCCCAATTAGAGTATTGAGTTAAATGCATAATACGATGACCAAAACATTTTTTTTTTAAAGCGCTAACTGATATTATTAAGAAAAACGTGTCGACCCAAGCATTACTTTATTCATTTAAAATTGAGTCTTATTTCTTCTGCCATAAGATTGAATTTTCTTTGGCTCAATCAGTGGTAGGTATGGCAAAATACATAATTTAAAATAAAATACTTATATTAAAAGTTACTGAAATCGATTCAGTAGTAAATTAGGAACAAACTACTTTCGGGTCTTGCGTCCATTCTGTTACACCTTGTATAAAGGATAGTTTGCAAGAAATAAATATAAATGGAAATAAATTAAAATCCATTTAGTGTTTATTTATTTATTAAATAAATAAAAACCATCAAGCAACTCCTAAATTCTTAGCCCCATTTTCCAGGATACGTCGACGAAGCTGGCAACCCCGTCAACCCAGCTGACGGAACGCCCCTCAATGCAGCGCAAGGCCCTGGGCCTGCTCAAGCACCACAAAACTCTGGGTCAGCCCCATCAGCACCACCAGCTACGTTTGCAGCCCCTGCCCAGAATGTTCAGTACCCCTGTGAGATATCAGTGTCCAAGGTCAACGTACCAGGGTTTATCTGCAAGGGGCAGCTGCTTTTCGAAGATAACTTCAATTCAGGAATAGAAAAGGGGAAGATTTGGACTCCTGAGATCAAGTTTCCTGGGGAACCGGTGAGTTGGTTGAAGGTTTTTATACCCTGTTGGCTTTTGACCATTGCACTGAACTTTGTCAGTAGCGTAAGTTACATTTACTCTTCACTTCACTCACAACTCAAGAATATTATTTTTATTGGATAATGTAGCTGCTATAGCGGTATATGCACAACACCATCACCCTAAAGCAACTACTGCTGCACTAAGGGCTCTCTAATCTCATCCTGTCAATGTCCTGTCTCATCAACCTACTAGCGGCTTTATAGTGTTGAGGCCCTAGTGTGAGTTTCTTTTAGCCATCTAAACCGCGTTCAGCGTCCCGATTGGCCTTGGATTGCTGAAGGAGAAAACGGAGTGCCGAACGCGGTTGATGTGTTAAGTCGAGGTGGTTATAAGAAACGCACACTAGGGCCACTGTTCTGTTAAGTTCACTACGACTATCAGACGAGTGAATGCACAAATTCGAAAACAAACTCACTTGTTTTAGAACATCATCGCGGACTCATGCATCGTCATGATTTCGAAATGAAGTAACTTAGAGAATACGTTGGTAGGTGATGATAATTTCATTTTATTACTTTGGCTATCTATGTATAGAATCAAGTCTACATAACTAAACAGACAGCTGTGCTGCTGCGGAGTTTGTTGCGCCACTTTTTCTTCCCAAGCCAAAGCACTAGGAAGTGGTGAAGGGTTTTTTTTTGGGTGGTAAACCATTAGATAACTTCGCCCGCTCTAGGTGGAGCGGGAGGGCGTGTCAGACTTTTACTGACTAAAACCCACCCGTGTTCCCTCAGTTGCCTGTGTGCCAGGGGCCGCGGTATCTCTGTCGAACAACCCACACCCTGGTTGGGCGTTTTGGGGGACTGTCTTGTGTAATTTTGACGTTCGAAAAGTGCTGATTATCAGCATAATTTGAATAAATGACTTTTGATTTAGATTTTTATTTATGTCATCAAATGTTTCTCATTTGTTTTACCCAGGACTTCCCATTCAACGTGTACCTCAATGACCGCAACCTCCACGTGAGGGATGGACGCTTGTCCATCAAACCCATCACCCTGGAATCCAAGTATGGAGAAGACTTCGTCAGGCAGACCCTCGATATAACTGCTAGGTGAGAGGAAACTTTCATTTAAAATCATAAAAATTATTTATGTTTTATTTAAATGGAAAACCGGCCAAGTGCGTTTTGGGCCATCCATTCCGTAGTTAGGATGAACTCATCCCAAGAACAAACTTAACACTGTAGTTGATAAACATGTTCTCCCATACATTCCAACTGCAAATGTAAGTTTGTATGCACAAAAGGTATTGAGAGATTTATCATGTTATTTCAAGACCATTTATTTCTTACCTTAAAAGATATTTACATGAATGGTGAAATAAACAAGTTGCTTCATACAAAGATCAAAAAATATTGCCACTTAATCTATTAAGTAAGTAAAGGAAGAATCACACAATGAGGGTAAAGCTTTTTAAATTTTCAGTCTTATTCAAATGTTTTCCCCTCATATCCTACTATTCGCCTATTATAAAGAAATTCGTACACGAAGAAGGAAACATTATTTTGTCTTTCTATAAGTAATTTTCGAAATAAAAAACATGGCACGCGATCTAATCGGTTACCGCAGTAATATGAATATGAGAGTAACCGATTTTCCTGTTCACGTAATAATGTTTTTACTATACCAGGAAAAGGTTTGTTTCTCAATACTGATACCTACTTACGCAGATGTGCCGTTGAAATCAGTTCCGTGTTGTAGGATGTATTTGTAAAGTGTTAAGGGGCTGCCATGGTGGCTCGCGAAATTCAAATTTTCTTACGTTTTTCGCAATTTGCACGTCAGTGTCAGATTTTTTGTTGATTAAAATATGATTCGCTGTCGTAACAAATATGGCTTTACAGAATTATACTCCTACAAATCATCAATATAACCATCTTAGTTTATACTAGCAGTGCTCCGCGGTTTCACCCGCCTAGTACCCGTTCCCGTGGGAATACGGGGATAAAATATAGTCTATGTCTACCGGGGATAGATGTAGCTTCCCAACAGTGAAAGAATTTTTCAAATCGGTTCAGTAGTTTCAGAACCTATTCAATGCAAACAAACAATCAAATCTTTCCTCTTTAAAATATTAGTATAGAAGTATAGTTATTCCCATTGAATTACATTTTCATAAAATAGTCTTAAGTGTAACCCTATTGATTGCTATTTCGTGAAATTGTCATTCAATATGGGGTTATTTAAATGAACTTAGAGAGTTGTATTCAAATCAAATCAGTTTTCATATGTGTAACATATGTAGGTAGTGAATACAGTTAAAGTCATAGGTCGCTATGTTATGCCAAGAGGCGTACAAATATGTTTGCATACGACATAAAATATGGATCATGCTAGAGGTAAACATAAATTATTTGGTAGCTATGTCAAAATTAATAAAATTATGATAATAAGAAATTTAAAAAACACAAATGTGTAATAATTTCTACAGTCAATGCATAAATAAATAATCATAAATTACAGATAAACAATTACAGAATACATAATAACAGATTAGATGATTAATTATACGTAATTCTTTAAATACATAATGTATATTTCTTTGGAAATAAGCATCACCTTCATACGTATTTGTCAAAAATACTAAAAAACTAAACAACTAAAAAATAGTTTCTCCGAAACTAAAGAAGAAGAAAAATATGATAATGTAGAGCTTCCCCTTATCCCATTACCTGATAACCCAATTTTTCGTTGCTTCCAGATGCACTGGTGTCATCGGAACGATGGAGTGTTCCCAAGAAGCGTCTGGTCCTCAAATCCTGCCGCCCATCATCACTTCCAAGGTCACCACCAAGAACAAGTTCGCCTTCAAGTACGGCAGGGTCGAGATCAGCGCTAAGATGCCTTTGGGAGACTGGATTTACCCAAGTAAACTTGACTACGAATGTAACTTCTGACTGCCTCTTATGTGAAGCAGTCTCCAGTTTAGCTGCTGAACTCAGGGTCTTGTGTTACCCAAGTGGCTCAACCTCCTATTACATGGAACTTAAGTATAATTTCATTAGCAGCCTGGAGCGTACATTTGTGCCTGCTTGACGGCAAAAGGTTCGTCTCATAAACATTCCTGGTGAAATGTGGGTATAATTGGTACATTTCTGCCCCACCCTTTGTTATTTTCTGGGATTACAGGCCTGATGTTATGTTATTTAAACATAATTGTCAAAATGTGGATGTACTATGCTCGTTTGCCCACTCTTTTGTCTTATTTCAACCGACTGCAAATCCAAAAAGTTCTTCTCATCTTTGTATTCTCACAATTTTCTCAAATATCAATTTGGATGACTTTTTAAATATGGCGTTTGCTTCCAGCAATCCAACTGGAACCTCGTGACTTCGTCTACGGCGTTCGTAACTACGCGTCTGGACTCCTGCGCATAGCAACCACCAAGGGCAACGTGGAATTTGCCAAGAAGCTCTACGCGGGACCTATCATGTGCGACACTGAACCTTATAGGTTGGTAGCTGTTCAGTATGTTTTTTGGGAATGAAAGAAGAAAGCGCATAAAGCTTATTTCTCTGTCGTGGTAAATTAAATACTAAATATATACTGCTTATTCTGTTCTAGGTCCAAATATTTACAGGAGAAGGCTGGATCTGATCTATGGAGCAAAGAGTTCCACAATTACTCAGTGGAATGGAGGCCAGGTGATCAGTTTATATTATTTTAAACAAACTTTTAAATTCATTGTCAGTATGGTCATACTGAAGAGTAACGGAATGGAGCCTCCTTCCAGTGCCAGGCAACTTGTACCCTTCACATGCTCACAAAGTCACAATACAGGATTATTCGCTCTTAAATGAGGCAGCGTTTGTTTTAATACCTATTATGCTGGACTGATGGGGATAGCAGGATTATTTTTCTCAATATTTCGTTAGGATTTAATTCAAAACTGGGGGTTCTGACTTGTTTATTCAGAATTAAAATTAAATGTACATGAATAACAACCATACCCCAGTAAATAATAAAATAATTTAATTCAATTAAAAAGCGTGGGGTGCTTTTTGAGGTATTTTTTATAATCAATTAATGTCAAGCACCCCACGCTTTTTAATTGAATTAAATTATTTTCTCCTTTTTTAGTTTGGTTTTTAAAGCGTGTTTTTTAGTTTTTTAAACTATTATTTATTTTCTATTTTTTAGTTCTGCTAACTACAAAAACGTGTTTTTTTTCTCATTTTTTTTTTAATTATTGAATTGTCATCGGTCCTCGACAAGTTTACAAAGTTTCAATGAAATTTGACCGTTTAAAGTGGGTCAAAATCGCGCTCAAAGGAGTCGGTTACATACAAAATACAAACAAACAAACATATAAGTGCAGCTAATATAAAGCGTGTAAAAATAGAATACCCACTACCGATCTCATTTATTTATGTACAACATCTTATACCTGTACCTACATTCATAGCAAATAAAGTTCTGATTCTGATAAACTAAAGCTATTAACAAAATAAAAAATGGCGTCGAAAAATTCCTCACCATCGAGAAGAGACGGCGGCATTGCACGATGCATGGCATTTTTTTAGCATCTGGCCAAGATAAAAGCCAGCCTTTGCTTTGGGTCATGGGAAGCAATAGATTAATTATATCTTCGTTTTTCTTCTAGATGGTATCTCTCTATTCGTGGATGGTGAGAAGTATGGCGAGGTGAATCCTCCATCGGAAGGATTCTACAGGACTGCCGCCGACAACAACGTGGTGGCAGCCTCGCAGTGGCTCAAGGGAACTGTCATGGCGCCCTTCGATGAACTGGTCAGTAGATAGAAATACAAATAATCGAAAATAGTTTATTATACAGGTAAATACAGCGAGCATGTGAAAAGGGTAACATAGGTTGACACGACATGTCGTGTCCAGACCAGTTCATCGTTAACTTGAAAAAAAATATTTTTCAATTATTATCTCATGAGATTACCTGTAGCTAAGTTACAAAGAAAAATATGTCAGTAGGCAAACCCTAAACTAGACATTTGGTCTATATCTTGGGCTTCGGGAGATAGATTCCAGAGTGAGAGGTGATACTAGAGAGTTGATTATTTTCAGGTGAAGAAGAAGAAGAACATTTGCACGTTTGTCGTTAAAATATTACTGTAGACCACTTTTACATAGTTTGTGACGAAATTGAGACTTATTTTCATTTTATACGCCCACAGCTTCTTCCAACGGTGATAATATCGACTTCACATAACTAGTGTACATAATGAGACGATTCAAATTCTAATAATTTGATATTTTAGATGCTGTTATCAAAACCAGATCAATCTATAAGTTAGTAAGGATAATTAAATTTTAATTTCTCCAACATTTCTCGTGTCCCCAGTTCTACGTCTCCCTGGGCATCAACGTGGGTGGTGTCCACGAGTTCCCTGACGTCACTGGCAAGCCGTGGAACAACCGTGCCACTAAAGCTATGCTAAACTTCTGGAACGCTCGCGACCAGTGGTTCTCCACCTGGTATGATGACACCAGTGCGCTGGAGGTGGATTACGTGAGGGTTTATGCTCTGTAGAAGGTAAGCATCGACCAGTACAAGCTGTGGATTTAGATAGGTATCTGCAATTTGTTAACCTGGTGGGCAATTCTTTCCGTCATCGTTACCTACCATACAAACGTTATAAAAATGGAAGTAACTCTGTCTGTCTGACAGTCAGTCTGTTTTTTTACGCGTTAAGGCGGTTGTTTCTGGAAAACGCTCAAAAAGGTGTTTTTTTTTAAACCAGTGTATCTCTTCAACCGTAAATAATTTTCCCCCCCAGTGGGTTCCCGCATTGTCGTTGCGGGGGGGCTCAGTAGCCGTGGTCCGCTCCCACGGTGAAGCGAAGAGGAACCCCAAGGTGGGGCCGCTCGTCAGGGCTTTTGTCTCCAAGCCGACGACGTAGCGGCCAGAATGTAGGTTGCGGTGAGGTGCACCGCAACTGAGGCGGGCCGCGGTGTCGAATGGGAGGCATCGCGGCTGAAGATTACAGGCTGCGGAAGAGGAGGAGTGCCGGTACTTCTGAGTAGCGCTCTTCCCTTCCGTGGCCTGGACGGGGCCGCCACCGTTTGATGGCGGACGCGGTGGGGCCGCAGGGGAAGAGGAGTGTCGGTATAGCGTTGGCCGCTCTCCCTATCCCCTGCGGCCGAAAAGTGGTAGGCGGCGGGGCCACTGTGCTGACCCGTCGCAGGGGGACCAAGGGCACCAGACACGGGTACGTCTGGGGCCCTTTTGTTACTTGGTTCCTGGGGTGGTCACGGCGTGCCACGTGTCCTGGTGCGCCGAACTGGTGGGGTCCGCAAGGGCCGATGCCTGCCAGGGTTGCGGGTTGTTCGAAAGAGATACCGCGGCCCCTGGCACACAGGCAACTGAGGGAACACGGGTGGGTTTTAGTCAGTAAAAGTCTGACACGCCCTCCTGCTCCACCCAGAGCAGGAGAAGTTATTTGATGATTTCCCACCCTCAAAAAAAAAAAAAAAAAAACCGTAAATAATTTTGAAAGCAATAAAATATATAATATTATCAAGTCTTTTTTGCATAAAGTGGAACTCAAAATATAATTAAACATACTTTAATGCATCAAAATATTTATCAAAGTCAAGTTTATCCCTTCAATAACAATTATAATTATAATTAAAAATATACCATAATATTTCACATGCCAAACTGTATCCAGTAATGGATTATTTATTATTAAATAGTTAATATCTATTTTTTTTACGATTTATTTGCATTTTCACGACACTGCTTGACGAATTTATTACAACAGATTTTAACCCTTATCATGTTGCAATAAGAACTATTATCGCTCATAACGACAATATTTAAAGTTACCAGGGCAATAAAGGCCGGAGGCCACACAAACAATTAAGCGAAGTAATTTTATCAAGATATGTTGCCCTTGAAGAGCCTTCTCAGCACAGTTCAGAAATCAAACGAGGCGTGTACAAATGATACCAATACCTTCGATTAGAATTCATTTGTTTATCCTTTTAAATTTTCATTCACGTAAACATAGGCGATTGCAAATGATCGTTTTGTGGACCCTTAACAGTATTGGTGGTCAGAGCAAATTATCTGAATCTCAGTAAACTATACCATAACCTAGGTTAAGCCATGGATAATTTCGGACCACCACGCGGGCCAAACCGTGTGCAAAAGCTAGCACTGAGCAAGTATTCCAGATAAACTCAGTTTTACATAACATATCATCACGCCTTGTTCCCGAGTAGGATTGGCTAAAGGTGTACTTACAGTAAACCCACATTTCTGATTCGTAAAAAAATCTTTTAATACTTGTAAACATGCTGTACCTACAGAATCGGTAAATGTGGCGTATATCCAGTTAAAGGTATATAATTATGTCTATAGGATAAATTGATGATGATAATGATAAAGTAATTTCAGTTATTTATGTTTGTTTCAGATGCGAAAAGCTCTTCATATCGAGACCTGTAACTAAATATAAGATTAAATAAATGTTTTCTACTTTTTAATTGGCTTTTACTGATCTCCTGCTTGACATAACATGGCACTGCTTATCCATCTGAGGGTAGATTTTTTGGAGGGAATAACCCGACATGAAGCCCAAAACCCTTGATGTATTTGCCTCTTTTTAACCGACTTCAAAAAGGAGGAGGTTATCAATTCGTTATTACAAAACATTGACCAAAGCTCACCCAAGCAACCATCATATCCATTTTTTGGAAGTCATACAAACAGTTTTGTTTATTAACAAGGTAAATTCCCCGCACCCCAGCAACCTTCCAATTTCATCATTATTAATATAGAAAATATGCCAAACTGACAGATTTATTCTTCAGATAAAAGTTATCTGGATAATAAAAACATTAAATGAAAAAAAAAACTTTTTAAAAACAAGGTTTTATTAAATACTTGTTAATAAAACGAACAAAAACGTTATAAATAATTTAATCACAATTATTTAAATAAAAGCGTGTTATATTTTGATGACAGGAGAAATAAAGAATATTTTTAACCGTCAATATGTAACACGCTTTTATTTAAATAATTGTGATTAATTTATTTTCAGCTTTTTAGTTCGTTTTATTACCAAGTAATAATAAAAGCTTGTTTTAAAAAAAAAACTTTTAATTTTATCTTTGACTTGTTAGTATCTATGATGCGGGATTTACTACGGCGTAGTTCGTAGCAGCGTTTTTCCGTTGTGTAGCTCGCAATAACTCGTAGAACCCCACACGTGTGTTGTTTTGAGCACTTAATGTGTTATGTATCTATGGCCACCTTCCAGCTCCAGCATCAGACCCTAGTTACCATATAGGATCAAAGTACTCGTCAATACGAATCAAACAAACTCAAACTCGACGGGGTTGTGTCGTTTTATTGCGGAGTTCCTATAGCCGCCTTCCAGCTCCAGCATCAGATCAGGTCCATGTCATCATAATATTGCATTGTCGGTTAAAGATATGTGCTTCAAAATTGAGTTGCAAGAATCCACCCGAACAAACAGTTACATTGCAATTACTGTCCTTGATAAAATAAGGATTGGTGATTTAAATACATAATATGCAAACATAAACTCACGCTTTCTTTCCATGATTGCAGTTTTTGGAAGGAATTTAATTAGTTTTATCTATTACGAGGGTAAATTCCCTGATAACAAAAACCTTAAAAAATTTGTCATGCTTATTAATAAAGATCTTTTGTACTATAATTATTTCCGTGAATATGCCTAAAATCACACGAGTTATTCCAACATATTCAGTTTATGCATCTTACAGCGACCACATCAAAATTACCCATAAACTGTGATTGCGGACATACCCGTTTTCCTCATATTGATTAATTAAACCGTTTCTCGCTAAATCGACCGTCATATCTTGTTATGCTAAAATAATGAACATCATCGTAAAACTCGCAATTAATGCAGCATTACTGGAATGCCATTTTATTCATTCAAGTTATAGATAATAATGGGGCAAAGGTTATCAGACATTATATCAAATGTAAGTATCCTCTCTTCACGAAGATTTATATGTCTTCGAAACGTACGTATACATACCTACATATATTATAATTATAATACATAACATAAACATACCTAAAAAATAAATGAAATTGAAGTTTCTGTTCATAATGTGAAAATAAAGTTTTTTTTTACTAAAATGCTTATGAAATCATACGATACCTAAGTATTATATACTTTCATATGCATTTAGCCATTATATTCATAGTTATTTAGTAATAATAACAATGTCTGTCGGTCTGTTTGTTCCTGCTAATCTCTGGAATGGCGGGGCCGATTTTGACAGGACTTTCATCTGCAGATAGCTGATGTTATGAGAGGTAACATATGCTACTTTTTGTACTGATACCACGTTCCCGTGGGATCATTTCCGACATACTCGCGAGCGAAAACGAGGACAGAGGCTAGTCTTGAACTGGACCCTAATTGTGTAACACGCGATTAATCATAATCGGGTTCATTTTGACAGTTCAACAATATTCATTGCTTTATTTACGTTGTTGAGCAGACACATTTTTCGAACATATGAAGCAATGGTTTAGCCATCTGTTTCCAAACGAAACAGATTATGATTAATCGTGAGAGACGTAATTAGGGTGCAGGATTATAAAACTGTAAAAAATGGTAGGTATAGAAACCATATTGATTTTTCGCTATTAATTTCAAGAGGACGAGCGCAATTTTAAACGCCTATTACATATCTGAGGGGCAATTCTCGTGATTTTAAGAATCTACACAGTCTGATCTTAGTTTCAATCTGTCAAAAATTTATCGAGTTTCCACATTTAGATAAGTGTTTGACATTTTTGATTGTCGCCGAGATGAGCCTGCGACTAGATTTTGAAGGTTTTTTTAGGCACGAGAATTGGCCTTCTGTTGTTTCTTGAAAACAATTGCGAATCTTCAATTTTGAAAACTAATTCTAAAGCTTGAGACATCATAATAATGCAATCACAGTTATTTTTCTACAAGCCTGATTACTACTATGAAAATATTACACAAAAAGCCAATAAACAACAACACAACAACAACAACACCAACAACAATTAAACATAAAAGGCCAATGAATATATATTTTTTTACTTTTTAAAGGTTTTTGTTTGGGTCGGGGTTTTTTTTAATTTTTAATTTATGTAACTTTAATTTCCTGCTTTTTAAACTTATTATAGTAATAGTAAACACGCTACGATCGACACATAACTCGCTTAAATGTACGTAGCTTTACGTGTTTCCCAGAGTGAAGCTTGTTACTAATTTATCCTAATACCACGTTGCTATGTGATCATCAGACCCTGATCACTTTCACCTGATAAACATTCACCATTCCACCATTTCAGCCGAAAGACGTCCACCGCTGGACATAGGCCTCCTCCAAACGGACAGACCCCATTGCCATAATCGCCATGCTTGGCAGGCGGGTTGGCAATCGCAGTATGGTGGTAAAATGCATAGAGAACGCTGCTGCCCATTCTCTGGTAAGCCCCTTAGTCGCCTTCTACGACACCCATGGGAAGAAATGGGATGGTGCTAAACATTTATTGAGACCTTTTCAATAAGCCCAAACACGATACTTCTACTGTTGGTGCGGTAGTTGGTTATCCTGAAATTTGCAGGTGATCATACAGCATCAGTTCAGAATTACTTTGTTCGTCTAATATCATTGAAGTAACAGAATAAAAAATTCCAACACAATCAAACCCATGGGAGATACTCAAATCCCTTCATCAACCAGAAAAGAGCTGATAATCTTCAAGCAGCTGAACCGATTTTCTTAAATCATAGCTAAGAACACTCTTTCAGACAAAAAAAATCAAATACTGATCAAAACGAACCCAAACACGATATATCTGCTATTATTTTTTCAAGAGTGTACTAGTGTGCTGGATAACCTGGCTGCAGCAACAGACCAAGAGTTCCACAATCGTGCATAATTATATAGCATACATAGGTATTTCAAATATTAGGTTATATGTTTGAAAGTAAAGTAAATACACATTATGCGTCTAAGAACCCAACCGCAGCTAACAAAACAGCTGATGACCTTGAAACGGCTGCACCGATTTTGATGAAACATGTCCTAAGAACCACCGCTAAAAAACCTACTTTTAATTTAAAAAAAACCGCACCCAAATCGGTTCACCCGTTTAAGAGCTACGGTGCCACAGACAGACACAGACACATAGCGGTCAAACTTATAACACCCCTCTTTTTGCGTCGGGGGTTAAAAATACACCTTGACACTGCAAACTGTCAGTGCAAATTGCAATAAACGTATGAAAATTTGAATTTCGCAGGCTATCCTGGAACGGTGGATCTTGTCCACATTTTTTCCATACAAACTTCGGGAGTGTATTTAACTCCACTGTTCGACCATGTACATCAAAAATTAAACATGGTATAAGTTTTGTCTCATTATTATTATAGACTGTACGGAAACACAATACTAAAATAAAAAGCCATTAAAAAAATTTGAGCCAACAATGATTCGTTTTTCTTGCTAATTTGACCTAACTCTGGGCGTGTTTAAGTAATAAAGAAGTGTGAAATCTCCAAAACCAAGTCGGTACCGACGAAGCTCAAATATCGAAAAGTTCAATAAACTTTATTGGTCATTGATTTATGCAGTGGTTTTTTCAGAAACCCCGATCTTCCGAAGGACTTTTCTAAATTTTTTACGCGCCTGTTTTACTGATCCTGCATCTCACTCAATAATATTGTCCGTGTAGACTAGCCTCTAACTGCTCATCACGGGTACTACCTCTGTCGGACACAAAGCCTGGTGAGACAGCGTGCTTTTTAGCCAGACCCACTAGTGAGTTCGAGCCGGTTTTTTTCTTGTCGGGCATCTCGCAGTTGACCTTGAGAGGCCGTGACTGCTTGTTCGAGCCGGCGACTAGATTCCCCTTATGTATGTTTTAATTTTTTTTTCTTTTGTATGTTGGCCCCTTGTTTTTATAAATTCGTGTAAATTTTTATCATTCAATTGTGCTTTTGTGTGCTGTGCTATGTCTTTTGTGTGCCCTAAATAAATGGTTTTTCTATTTAAGGACCAGCACAACTAGGGTTACCCACCGTACTCTAAAATAGAGTATTGTACTCTTTTTCATAAGTGTGTATGTACAGTGGGCTGCATCAATTGGGTACCCCAGTTGTATTAACATTTTAATACAACTGGGGTACCGAATTGATGCAGCCCACCGTACTCTACGAGTATAATCTAAAACACTAATAGAGTACGCTAAAATAAAATTTTTTCATAAACTGACTTTTTTGATGCAAATGATTTCGTTTTACTGCGGTTTTTCTCTACTTTCCACTTTGAGACTTGACTATTTGTCGGTCATGAATGTGAAGTGGCGAGAAGAGAGGAGCAGGACTTTATAAATATTTATTAACAAAAGCTCCAGACTTATATTAACCTAGAATTAGGATTTGGACTTCTACAATTCTTGTAAAATCAATAAAAATGTTATGTGCCGAAAAAAGAATTCTCATTAATGAAAAGAAAACTGAAAAAGTTTAAACTACCTTTATTACTCTTTGGTTCAAGCGACGATATTATCTGAGTCACACAATAGTAAAATATGCAGCCCATGATTTGCAAAAAGCGTCAATTACATTCAGTAACATAATGACTGCCCAAGGGAGCAGACGCGTCGCGTCGTTCGTAAATCTGTTTATTTTTATACAAACGATATGTGCTCAGTATCAAATACCAGATGTGGCTATTACAGCGCTAAACCCTAGAGGATTTAAGGCATCAATACCAGGTACGCTGAAGTTAATATTTAAGTGTATATGTATAGATTGTGTAGTGTTAAAATTTTGTTTATTAGACCCTTGCTTGATTAGCTAAAGTGTTGACAAACTTTACGATAGAAAATGTTTTGTTTGAACAGTCAAATACCTACGATATACGCACATTTAAGGCACTTTTGAACGTGAATATTTACAATTAAAATTACAAAAAGAAAAATATAATCATGTCGAATTGATAACCTCCTTCTTTTTGAAGTCGGTTAAAAATAGAACTGATTAAAGGTGATAGTTGCCCCTTCTAAAAGGTAGTTTCATATAGAGAAGAACAGGGAAAAAAATCCACCGTTACTCTTTTAAAATGTTTTACTAGGTCTATTTTTTTCCAATCATTCTAGACGCGCATATCTTTCTAGCGCAGAAATTTTGCGTCGGTTATACAAAAAAAAATCAGCTGTTTCATAGAAAAGTGCAATACCTACGCGGTCAAAATGTATGGAACAGCTGATGACGAAAAGTTTCTGCGCTGGGGGGCCTAGAATGATATGCTGAATTCATGGTTACAGTTTGCGTACTGAATAAAAACTTTTCCTGTATAATTAAATGTGAAGACGATGCGATGCACCTACAACAGAATAAAATAATTATTTTTACCACTATACGTAAGAAAAATTATTAATAATTACGCAATGAAAGATAAATTAATTGTGTGATGGATATCATGGGACTCACATATTTTAACACATTGTAAAAGTATACGTGTTTTCTAGAAGTGATAAGAATAAATGAAATGGTTTCATAAAAGAAATCAAGAAATGCATCTATAAATCTGAAGTCAAGAGATAAATTATTTACTTTAACCCTGTGGGTCACTGGCACAACAATAGGCGGATAACAATATAATTATTACTTTTAAATGCTAGCTCTTTCCAGCGCTTCGGCGGCGTGGAGTTCGGAATTTATCCTACGGTAACGTACTATCGAGATAAAAAGTACTTACCCTATGTGTTAATCCAGGTTATAAACTATCTGTGTGCCAAATTTCATACAAATCCGTTCGGCCGTTTTGTGTGACGGAGTAACAAAGATCTAAACATAAGTATAAACTTTCATATTTCACACAGTAGGAAGTTGGATTATTTTGCTATATCTATTGAGTTTCGCAATAAATAGAAGAACATGCTTGAGAAAAAAATAAGACGAAAAATTATCCTTTTAGCGAAGGCAAGAAATAAAGAGAGGAAAATTGATTTATTCGTCACAGAAACACGTGCATACAAAAGATGAGATCACATTTAAAAAAAAACATGAAACAACACAGATTTATACATAAGCACATAGAACATAAATAGTCGGCAGTTGCACACTGTGACTGTGACAAGAAGGCTTCCACTCAGCATGATGCTGTGCTGTGCTGTGCTGTGAGAAGCCTTCGGGCTTCTTCTAATAATAGAAAAAGTACATGCAATGTGTTAGCAGTACAAAAGCAAATTGCGTAGGTGTGTAGGTACTGCATAATTCTTTGCACAAAAAAAAATTACGTACGTCACAATTTTCTAAAATTAATAACAAGACACAAAAATGTGATTCCCCGATATTTTTATCTTGTTTATATTCTAACTTTTAAAACATACCTAGGTCAATGAGCGGTACACGTTCGTTATCAATATAACTGTACAAAATGTAGGTGTTGTTAGTTAGTTGCATACGTAGTAATACCAAAAATTACTACCCAGCTGTTCTAGAATCGCACTGATTGTGTCCAAATTCGTGCTATCACCAATACATATAAATTCGAAAGTAACTCTGTCGTATGTTACCTTTTCACGCCAAAACCACTGAACGGACTTCCATAAAATTTGGTAAGGAGATAGATGGCATCTTGCGGAAGGACATGCCTACTTTGTGTGCCAGTAGCACGCTCCCGTGGGATATTTATCCGATATCAGAGCGGGCGAAGCCGCAGGCAGAAGCAAGATAAATAAACTGAGGACCATTCAGTTTCAGAGCGTTTTTTTTACTCTTGACCTAGTCTGGATTATGGTACAATCTTTACCCGTTGAACAATCCATAACTTGTTCAAAATCGCCAACTTTGCGCAAAAAGTAATCATTATTTTTACTTACTCTTTGACCCATCCCGAAATCGTCACCCCGTCTTGAGCAAGCGTGGCATGTGGTGATCAAATCTCGTGCCTTCTGTGTATGAGAAGAAGTTTTAGTTCTGCAGTGTTACACCAATCAGCTGGTATGGTTAATCGCGGTTAAAACATTAAATACTAAAACCATTTTTCCCAAATTCTGACCATGCAGATGCACCAAAAGTCAGCCTCTTCGTGTTCCAAGGCAACGTGAACCGTCCAATAGGGAACACGGATGTGGGCAGCATCACAGGAGAAGTGATTCAGGCTAAGGATGGGAGGTGGACCGTTGAGGATCCGAACCTGGAGCTAAAAGTTGGCGACGTCATCAACTACTATGTCGTGGTGTCGGCCGACAGAGCTGGGTATATCAAGGATAAACTGAGCTACACTGTTACTGGTTGGTACTTTTGAATTCGTTAGCACAAAACTAAAGAAAGAAAGAAAATAACTTTCTTTAGCACAGACTAAAAGGGACACAATAACTGGGAACACAACACGTCCAGACTTGGGTTTTAGACCTATATACGATATTGTTGATATTTATTTCAATTTGAGTGAATAAACAAGACTGCAGGTCCTGGGTAGGATTTCATAGCCTTAAAACTCTAAAAATCTGTTTTGTAACTATGACCTACTTAAAAATAGAGGTTCTCAACAACTTCCCAATAACCGCTACATAAATAGGCGGAAGGCAGTTAGATGACCGTAAGTTATTAGCAAACGCAAAGAATGCCACTGCTAATTCGCCTCGCATGCATCGAACTCGTTCTTCGATCTTGGAAGAGTTTTTTTTCTCCTTTTCCGACTAGATTTCAAGTGTTAGATCTCACGATATTTTAAATAGACCATGATGCATTCAGTGAGTAAAGTTCTGTAAACCTTGAATTATAAAATTCCAACACAACTGGCACAATATTGTGGGTGCATGGAGTATTCCTCACATCACCCATCTTTGCCTACCTTAACTTTACTTTTTCTGGTAGAATGTCATATTATTATTCTACTGTTTGTAACTCTATTTCCAGCTCTTCAAGACCGGTCGGCCACCGACACTCCTGTCTCGACAGAATGTAAGCCAACAGTGACGAAGGTGCGCGGGGGAAGCGCCTGCGCAGGCCAGACGATATTTGAAGAAAACTTCGACAATTTCCGGGATAATGTGTGGCAGATTGAACAGTACCTACCTGTTTATACTCCGGTACAGTGTTTTATTAAAACTAGCTTTTTGAGGAGGTAGAAAATTATCACATAGGAACCTACTATCGACATAAAAGGATTACTATGTGTTATAATCCACAAATTTAAAGTCAATCAGCGCGCTATGGAGCGGGATATGCTTGGGGTTTAATAATTGGAGGATAAGATCAGAAACGAACTTATCCAGAAGAGAACTGGAGTTACCGACATAGCTTGCAGAGTATGTAGGTTGAAGTGGCAGTTGGCTCGCCATGTTTGTCGAAGGACCGATGGCCAAAGGAGCAGACAAGTTTTGGAGTGGAGACCGCGTATCGGCAAACGTAGTGTGGGACGGCCCCCAGTTAGGTGGACCGATGACCTTAAAAAGGTGACTGGGGAGGACTGGATGCGGAAGCTGCAAAGGAGAGGCCAGAGAAAGGAGAAGGAGAAGGAGGAAGGGGAAGGAGGAGGAGGGAAAGGAGGGGAGGGGTCCAGGAGTGGACTGTGACAGGCTGAGTTGATTGAATCCAAGTTATAGACTATCTGTACTTATGCCAAATTTCAACCAAATCCGTTTTTGCGTGCTTGAGTAACAAACATCCAAACATATAAACTTTCACATTTATAATATTAGGTAGGATAACACTAGAACGAAACGGTTACTGTCCCACCCCTGGGCAAAGTCCCCTTCTCAGATGGAGAAGGCACGCGCTCCGACGCACGGCGACGTGTTGATTTCAGACTAATATTTTCATGTTCCACGCTCAGAAAATAAAACTCCTCTTCAGTTGTTGTTGACCGCAGTGTTCATGAGGTTTAGCAAGGTGTTTGGCATGGTTTTTACGATTCCGTACCCAAAGGGGGCCAATCGGAATCTATTACTAGGGCTCCGCTATCCATCTGTCTGTCACAGGGCTGTATTTTTTGAGCCGTAATAGTTAGACAATTGAAATTTTATGTGAGTGTGTATTCATTACTATGGCTGCCATAACAGCACATATAAAAATCTAATAAAGTTAAAAATTAAAGGGGTTCCCATAGATGAAACGTGTTCCTTTCGGCGTTTTTTGTGCTAAATATTGTACGATTCTACGTAACCGTTCGTGTGTCTGATTCGCATTGGACCACACAACACCAAAGCATATTTCTAACTGCTAACGAAAATAACAAACTACTACTTGACCTGCATACTGCAAATCCGAACTGCCCCGCATTCTGGTCAGGTTCACTGACCGCAGGATCCTACGTCAGTCTCACTTCTTGAAACCTGTTAATGACTCCATCGAGGGACTTTTTATTTGCTGACTCAGTGTCTTGCGTTGTGGTTTTAGCAAGAATCGATAATTACCTTTAATTTTAGCTCAAGAAGCTTAATTTGTTTTATGTTGATGGTTGTATGGCATCTATCATCTAGGAATAACTTAGAGGAAAAGGCGATTCACATGATTACGGAATTACTATAAAAATAATATGAAATAATAAAACTTAGGTCTTACGACTCTAATACGATTCGAATATCCTTAGGTGTTGTGTGGCCAATTGCGAATCTAATTGTCGGCGAATCTTTGTAATAAGACGGATAGGGTTTGTACCACCGTACAGCAACAGTACATATTTGTTTAAATACTTTAGTAAAAAACGTACGTGAAACGTGTTTTTTCGACATACTTTGCCTTGTCGCAGACGAAAGGTTCCGTACCTTTCGTGTGCGAGTGCGACTCAGACTTTTAGTTAGGTCTTTTCATATTGCCATTCATACATAGGTGTAATTAATACCTACTATTGAAATTAGTTTTTTAATACATCAAAATAACTAATTATTGTTTGGAGTATTTGAAAAGTCTAAGTTTTTTATTCTAACAAGTATCACTTTGTATCTGTCCTCAGAACTTCCCATTCGTGTCGTACCAGCGTCTAGCTTCTGACCCGACGGTATCCGTGTCAGATGGCAAGCTGCGCATCTCTCCCAAGCTGCAGCAGAGACTGCCAGGGTTCACTGATGAGTCCATCTACACCGGCTCTATCAATCTGTTTAGTGGGTAAGACAAAACTGGTGATTATTTTGCTAGGTAGGGCTAAAATTGGATGGAATGAGTTCGGTTATAGATAATTAGAAGTAGAGACAGCTTAGAACGAAAAACCTGGAAGTATACTAAAAACAGTACTGCTTTGGCTGGCCGATAACTTTTTATTCTTGAGTAGGCACAAATAGCCTATAATGTTCCCACTGTTGGGATTCAGGCCTGCTCTCGAACCCAGTGCGGGTTGGTAGATGTCACAAGTCTTCGAATTTTTGGTTCAAGGACGTTTTCAATCACCGTTTCGAGTTCTTAAGTAAGCTAAGCCTATTTTTGCGAAAGAGTTTCGCCCTTAATTTTTTATAGTATTTCTTAAGGATAGTGGTAAAAATGAGCATGAATTTGCTTCCAAAAGCTAAAATATATGATATCAGCATATTGACACCTGTAGGCCTGCACCTAAACAATACAGCGATCGACGATAAATTCTTAACCAGCGTCGAAGTTCGAAGTTCGTAATTTTTGCCGAGGGCACACGGCTTGTCACTGTTAAATTATCAGTCCATGTACATTTTCCAGATGCACATCATCAGCCGAAGCCTGCATGAAGCAGGCGTGGGGAGCAGACATCCTGCCGCCCGTCGTCAGTGGCAAGATCACGAGCAAAGGCTTCGCATTCACCTACGGAACTGTCACAGTTAGAGCCAAGCTGCCGCAAGGAGACTGGATATATCCAGGTTAGATTTATTGC
Organism: Antitype chi; assembly: GCA_947359405.1. Lineage (NCBI taxonomy): Eukaryota > Metazoa > Arthropoda > Insecta > Lepidoptera > Noctuidae > Antitype > Antitype chi. Next base: position 3,397,021 of record OX375823.1, read on the forward strand.
ATATCTTTATGCCTGAAATCTCCGCATGGATAGGCAGCGGTGTCAGAAACAACCACATTCGCCAGTTGTGTTACAAGATCCATATAACAGCAGAAACCGGGGCAAACTTTTTTGCTATTCATCATCATTTCAACAGTGACCGGTCCCCCTGAAGTCATGAAAGTTGAGATTGAAATTTTGTTGTACAGCCTTACATATTTATACAAGGTGGCATTCCTATTGACGCATAATCTGTTACCATAGATTCGGTACTTTATTCTGATGGTTGAAATTCGTCGGTGATAAAAAGAAACTGCTGTTCAGTTTATTTAACCCGCGTAATTATCGCACTTAACTAAGAATCAGCAGATTATTTTTTGATGACGCCGTTTATGCTAGCGGGGTCTAGAATCATGTGCCGAATTTATGTTTACAAATTGCGCGTCAAAATCCGTGCCACCCTGTATTTAAAGAAAAGTAAAACAGATCTGCTTTTGTTTACTTTCAGAAATTCTTCTGGAGCCTTTCCTGCAGAAATACGGAAGCCTGCATTACAGTTCTGGAGTGATCCAAATAGCATCTGCAAGAGGCAACAGGGAGCTCACCAGTGGTACTTCTGACTACTCGAATAAGGTACAGTTTTGCAATATTACAAAGCTGTACCTGTACAGATCTTTGTAAAAACCTCGTCTAGGAAAGTGCCATTTCCATCTTTTAACGCCAACTTGTCTGCCGCATGACAGATGACAAATGAGCTAAGTGAACCACCGATTTGGTCCCACTAAACGCACGATGCCATCGCGGCAGGCCGAGACGAAGATGGCGGGTTGAACTTGACTCCTATCGAAAGGACTGGTCAGCTCTAGCAACTTTTTGACTCTGAATATGCCTGCTGCAAATACCTAAAGGCGGCGGGTGCCTATTTAAATTACCATCAGCTAGGTCATCTACTTGTTTACCACTCAATCAAATGCTCATAACTCAAACCATATTTCTCTGATCTTAATAATCATTTATTCTATTTCAGGTTCTCTTCGGTGGACCCATCATGGACTTCCAGTGCCATAACACTTTACTAAACAACAGAATGCTGAGCAATGGTCTCTGGGGAGACGATTACCACGAGTATTCAGTACGATGGGCACCAGGTGAACACATAATTAACTTATCTTTAAAAAAAAAATAAGACTGCAGAACCGATTCGGCTGTGTTCGGTATTCCAGTCACAGCACTATTTCAAGTAAAAAAAATATCAATCTGCCTATCATTTTTCAAACTATGTTAGGGTCGGCTTTCTTTCAAACTGGATACCTACTTACAGCTCAATATCAATATTTTACATTGAGCGACTGCCTGTCTGTCCTCCACAACCCACTGGGCAATACCCTGTGCTCCTGTGATCAGACTGGCTGTCAGATTTTCGGGATTTGCTGACGATTCGTAACGAAGTAAGCTTGGAATATAAGCTTCTGGAAATACGACAAATCCATACTGAAAGTACTACCAACGATATTTTGGCGCCTGAATGACATTTTGTGAAATTGACACAGAAATTGTATTAAAAAACAAGATGGCGGCCTTAGTTCCGATTTTGGCCACGCGCAAAACGATCCTTGTATCGATGTGGATGTCGTTCTAACAGCAATCATTAGTATTTACTAATGATACGTAGTTAATGCTATTTCTAGGGATATAAAATGTATTTTTTTCTTACAGATCGCATAACGCTGTCGGTGGACGGAACGGAGTGGGCCCGAGTTGAGCCGACGGCAAGTGGACTGCGCGGTCGCTTCCCTGCCGAATGTCCACAACTCCCGCGCACATTGCTACAAATGGGATCCAAGATGGCGCCGTTCGATGATCATGTAAGTATTACAGTTATATTCCTCTAACAGTAGCAACTCAATAGCAAACTTATTGCAACGAAGCTAAAGATCACTGTGTTTTGGCAGTTATGCAAAATCCGGATAAAATAACCGTGAAGGAACTCCCTTACCAATTTGGTATTTTTATTCGTTTAATTGCCCGGCGGAGTTCGATTTTCCCCTGTAAAAAGTTATCCAAATTACGCAAAAAAGGAAATCGTACCTACTCTTGACTGGACACTCTTTGGCAGCCACTGTACTCCCCCAAGGTGGGTGACGAAGAGTTTCCAGTCCAAACTCCTTTTATTTGTGAGACGGTCAAAGTAAAGTGTGTGAACGAGCATTTTCATTAAAAAGTGGTGAAGGTAGGTACTGTACTTACCAAATTGACGAGTACTTACTCCCTTAATCATTTCCCCAGTTCTCCATAACCCTGGGATTGGGAGCAGGCAGCATAACCGAGTTTCCCGACGGTGTGAAGACAGTGAACGACCGCCCTAAACCCTGGACCAACCCCAGCAGGAAAGCACTCCTCAACTTCTGGCAGGACATGAACGCGTGGTTTGAGACCTGGAACGAGCCTCAAATGCTGGTTGATTACGTCAAAGTTGTTGCGCTGTAATAGTTTTAAGATTTTAGATTATTTTGTTAAAGACTGCGACTGAATTGTTTCTTAGGTGTTTTTATGTAAGGTAGGTAGGTAGGTAAGCATATTTTCCTTTCCGTGTTCAATTCAAATTTAAACGTAAAGGGAAAGGAAGTGAATTATTTCCGCGTGAGATCACCATGCTTTTGTATCACAATACCAAAACCGTGTTTAGTTTTCGTTTTCAATTTAGGGCCCAATCATTGTCAATAACAACATGTACAAGGACAACACGTGGACGGGCGCTAATTTATATGTTCAATAACACAGACTACATTTAGCCGTCAAAATCAACCGTGCGGGTTATACCGACCGCATCAAGGCCACGTGACAGCCACAACGTAACGACAAGTAAAAAACTTTTTCCAAAAAAAAACAACCGACTTCCAAAAAAACACTACAAAGTGAAAAATAACTTTAATTTCGGAAGTCGGTGTCTTTGGAGCTGTATTTGAATTTTTTGTCACCGCCTTCCGAAATTAAAGTTATTTTTCACTTTGTAGTGTTTTTTTGGAAGTCGGTTGTTTTTTTTTGGAAAAAGTTTTTATTTTTCACTTTTTAGTGGTTCACATGTGCTTACCCCTTCACAGCATACCGGCGTGATGTTATGTTATGAAGTGGTGTAAGCAATAGACAGACATGAGATTTCAGCAATCCCAGTCCATTTGCTATCATTTATTGAGGAGTTCCGTTGCCTATCTCCAAAGTTCTTCATCAGATCTTCACCAAATTGAAATGAGACCACTACGAGAAAGTACTCTTCCAAAAAATAGCTAAATCGCTTCGTGTGCCTATAAAATTTGAAGAGTTCTCTCTATTTCTCCAGGATCCCATCATCAGATCCTGACTTGATGATCATAGGACCACCTGGGAAGTATACCCTTTCAAACAAAAAAAACTAAATCCAAATCGGTCCAGCCATCTTCGAGTAATCGGGGAACATACATATAAAAAAAAAAAAAAAAAAAAAAAAAAAAAAAAAAAAAAAAAAAAAAAAAAAAGGTTCCGACGAATTGATAACCTCCTCCTTTTTGAAGTCGGTTAAAAAGCAAACCGCGCACTAGCGGCCGGCCATATCGCAAACACAACGAACTGTCTTTCTGCAAACATTAGCGACGTTATTCACATGTAGGTAACCACTGCTTGCCCACATTTTGTCGCTGCGATGCCAGTGGTTGTGGTACATACGTGTGAACGGGCCCTTAAACACTATTTAGTGGGTATATACGACTTACCATGTTCTAATAAAGAATTTTGACCTTCAGCCGTTGCCATTGTCAGTTTTGAAGTTCACTCAGCAACTGAGGAATTTAGACGTCGTCAACATTCACACGGAGATAGTCCATTCGAAAATCCAGTGCGCAGAAAAATCCCGCCGCCATTTTGTTACTTCCGGAGGAACGTGGGTTAAGTTGCGCTATAAGGGCCCAACTCATTTGCACACTGCCAAAAAAATTATGGTTAGTTGCACAATCGATCTGATGCCAGTAAGCTTAACATGATGGTTTCTATTTCTACTCTAACGTAGAATAGAAATTCCTTGTCTACATTTCTCGGTACAAAACTGTCAACGGTCTACACGGAAACGTCATTTTTGTCTACTCTTCCGTTGACAAAACGGCGATTAATAAACAAAACACAAAACGATTTAGGTGAGCATGTACAGAGGCCAGCACATCAAGCTACCCCAATCTGTCAAATTTCTTTGATCGTTTTTCAACTTTATTACAAAGGACTTTATTGCTGTCGTCTGTACCGTACTAAAACATGGTGATTGCACGCAACGATGTCTTAAATTGAACATAATTATTGTAAAAAAAGCTAGACTTAAATAATTACCAAGGAATACTCAATAAAAAAAACCTTTCTGGCAGAAACCTAACAACTCTTTTTATTATTCTTTATCCTTCCCTTCACAAGCATAATCAGTAATTTCCCACTGCTGGGACACATGTCTTGGGCCACAATCTTTCACCCAGGCCTAGTGTTCCTGTTGCTTGCTTGTCTAATTATTATGAAGTAGTTCTGGCTAGTAGTCAGCCTCTTCATCTTGATAAGACCATAGGGGTATGAGGAACATGGTGTAAAGTTCACTCATCCTCTATAGAAAAGGGAGAATCCTACGACCGGACGGGTGTTGTGTCTGGTGCGTAGACAGAGAATTCTCTGTCTACGGTCTGGTGGGATACTGCCCGACGGTTGATGTCGGGATGTTGTATCTATGAGAGTCGCGCGGTAAACTTTGATTGCGCGATGCAGTATTTGTGTGACGTGAAGTCTTGCGTAGTTCGCATTTGGCGTTGTAGATGGCCGCCACAAGACGACTCTATAGTAGGACACAGAAAATAAGAAAAATAAATAACCAAAGAAAGGTACCTTTGGGATTTTCGTACTCTCAATCTCAATCTCTTGCAAACTCCTACCTGCCCTCCTGCCTTAACATGGTCAAGTTGTATGTTACAAAAATATTTTAATTTATTCTTTAAACCCATGAACATAGGAAAGGACCATAAATAAAACACTTATTCACATTTGGGAATATTTTTATTTGCACGGTGTACATGTCTGTCCGTATAGCTGAGACATGAATCCTTCGCCATACGAAACTATAACATTATTTGATTATTAATCATTTTGAGGGCTGGTCACACTGTTTAGAGAGAGAAGCGAAGTGGAATGCTCAATTGGCGCATTTTCGCGGCTTCGATACCCGTAAGAAATAAATGATATTATGGCCGAATGATGGTGAGTTAAGACTGGGTTTTTAATAATCAGCCTAAGTTCCCACTGCTGGGACACAGGGTTCCTCTTTTCGAGAGAGAATGGGCTGTAAATTACCCATTGGCCCAGTACGGGATGGTAAATGACACGTGTCTTCGAATTTTCATTCAACGACAACCCGGTTTCCTCTCGAAACATCGACAAAGGAAAAACATTTCCTTTGTCGTTTTGAGAGCAATGGTTCTGAAATTATTTACTCTAGTAAAGCCTGCCTTAGTGCACTGGGCCGCTACTGGTCTCACCACAGCTCTGGCGAAACGCTCCCGCGATAAAAGTTTTAAACATATCAAAACTAAAACTGTATTCAATTACCTATATGTATATTATTTAGATATTTCGAATCCATTAAAGGATCAAGGTAAAATGTCTTTTTTTTACGGAGACTTCATTCGTAAATCTACCCTAAACAGTGTGAACGCCAATTCAACTGTATATATTATACATTAATAAACTGGTTGATTCCACAATTTCACTATTTTACAAAGAGGTGAAAACAGTTTGAGAGATGTATTTAGAATACAAAATTGTTGACTGGGACTGAAATCATTGCAACAATGTTGTCTTTTTTCTGTGTGATAGTTTAAAACAGTCCATACGATACAGCGTTGCGTTTGTGTGAGTATTTGCGCACACGCAATATTTTTGTACCTACATGTTTGCACAAACGATTGTGACCTATCAGCCAAAAGCTGAAATCAATGTCGGACGACTCGTTTTACATGCAACATCACTGGACTTTAAAGGACCTGCTCAACGTTACATAACCCGGTGCCCGATGTCGCAGAAATCTTTTCGTCTACATAGACGAAAAGATTTCTGCGACATCGGGTCACTATGCATTAAACCACCTGGTTTCCTATCTTTAGCACTTACTCACACGGACGCAAAACTAGTATTGCGTAGGACTGGTGTTTATTCTCACTGGTATCGCAAAAATTGCAGCCCCACCCAACCTTATAAAAGACTACAAATACTTTGATCAATTAATTGATATTACATATAATATATTTTTTAAATTTCAAATACATTAAAATTTATAACCTCCTACGTCTCGTCGAAATGCCCTAAGTGCCTTAATACTACAGAGAGTCAATCCCTACTTTATATTTACTTGTAGGTAGTTTAAAACATCGAATATCTTATTAATAGTGAGGGGACACGTCTAGCGAATAAAGTAGTCGATTTTTTAATCGACTAAGATTGATACACAAGCAAATGGTTGGTGTCACTTATGTCAAAATGCGAAAAATTCATGACAGCGAATGTCGGGAAAAGCAGTAACGAAACTACAATTTATCGATTAAAGCGCTTACTACAATGATCGTTACTCGCTAGACGCATCACCGCTTTAGTAGTACGACAGCTAGGAGACAATATAATTCGCAGAGACACAAACTTACAGATATGACTCGGGATCACATGGAAACATTACATACTATCACTTCTATTTCATACAAACACACGACTTTTGAATTACTTATACCCTCGAATTACGAAAATATCTGACCATCTGACAATTTGACAACTCACCTAATACAACATAACCAAAATGGTAATTAATGTACTTTATGATTTCAAAAAATAAAAACGTTTTGGTGGTAAGTCGTTCAAAAGCCGTGTTGAAGATCATAAATGCTTAAAAGCAGAAGTTTGATACAATTTCATAATAATTTAACTAAAAATAAAAAGGAATTACATTAATTAATAGATATTATGACATCGTGTGACGTTATTCCACTAAAAGTTATTAGGCTCACAATTTTTTATAGATACATGAATAAATTATGTGTAGCTAGAAATGAATTCAACTCGATGACAGTGGACAGTAACTGGGTTGTGTGAGGTCAGATATGCAGTCGCGCCATATAAAATACTGGTACTCAGCTGCATCCTGTTAGACCGGAAGCCAACCCCAATATACTTGGGGTAAAGGTTAAACAGACAATTAGGATAACGCTTTTAATTTTGTCACTAGCGAACCGGTTTTTACGAATTGACAAAACATCGTAATTTCTTTATTATACACGTAAGATCCGTTCACAGAGAGACGAAAAGCGACTGTAATGAATAATATGGAATCAGAACACGTTTCGGTCCCGACTCATAGTATTGCAGATCGAGATGCCTACAACGCCCATTTCAGCTCATGAACTGGCTAGATAGCTTACCTGGGGCCGTACTATGAAGTGTTAAAATCAGTAAACATCGATGTTGCTATATAGGTGCCAGGTATAGCCCCATCTACGCCCACACTGCAATAAAAATGGCTCTAATACATCATAATACGGCCCCTTGAAAAACACCATAAACGTTATTTTTTTACTTCAATTGATAAAACTGTTAGGACTATATTACCATGTCAAACCACTGTCACCGTCACTCAAATTTGTTTCTAGCAGTCAAATATTAAATAGAATTTATTAATTTGGAATAACAATGTCAGCTTCCAAAACAGGCTATCATTTGTTAGACCGAAAAACAAACAAAGGAATATCGTAAAATTACATTTTAAATAAAAAACTAAAGGACGTTACATAGACATAACATAGTTTTACGCGCCAGTAAAATAGTTAAAGTAAACGTCAAAATGTGACAATCGAGGTCATAAAACGTGCGAGTAAGACAGCGAATATTTAGAATAAGATTTCTTCTTCACTGACTCTCGTGTGATCTCGCTCGCTCGTTTTGTGACCGCAACTGCCACTGACGTCAACGTTTAGTTTAGTATACACAAAATAACGGATATAAGTATAATTAAACCTTGTAATATCATCCGGGGCCATATCATTGATTATCACAGCCAACACACACTCCCAAACGAAATTATTTTATGGGAACATACTTTTGTACAGTCGGAATTGTAATTTTATGTTCTTTATCCCCTCGTCTGTTAGGCAGACTCGTCGTTTCTGATAACAATAATTACTTGACAGTTTATAGGACCTACTTGACTTTTGGTGATTTTTTTTGGGAATTTCAAACAATTTTGTTTAATTACTTGGTGGTTCATAAATATTGTCAATTCCTGAAAACGAACCCGAAAACAAAGTCGAGTAGCTTTTACCATTTCTCATCAAATATGACACACAATATTATAATTCCGATTCACGCAGATATTTATAATTTTCACAAGTAGACATCATAGATGGATAGTTTATGAACATTAAGATACGACACAAGGATATAATAACAATACTTTCAATTTACTTTTTAACTAGACAATATTAAGCTGCACCATAAGCAATATTACAGCGAATCGATTACATAGACAAACCACGCTTTTTTTCCACTCTAGCAATAATGTACGTGTTTTCTTTCCATGATTTGCACAAATGTCTTAGTCTTTTTTTAGAAATAGACATGTTTAGACCGTTACTTACATTCAAATCACGAACACCCGGTTTCTAAAAAGTTTATCAACAGAATAATTGGCTGAAAGATAGAAAAACTCGTGTCAAGTTGTTTGATTTTAATTGGGTGTTTTTATTTTAGACTGTTGTTATCACATGCCACAGATTTGTTCGGGTCGGCATTTTCGTTTCTGCAGTATTTGTTGGACGACAATGCTGCCCCGAAGTAGTTATTACATATTATATTCGGCTTTTGTTTTGATCATGTTGATTGGCCGACATGTTCGGGTTGACACAATTCGAGCTAAGCCGAGAGGCTTCTGCCCGAAAATATTATATCTACAGATATACTATTTTGCCGGCTGGATGTGCCGAAGAACACGGACCCGAATAAATATGTAAGCACCCGCCTTTTCGTTCGGGTCATGTTCGGGAAACAAATAGTTGTAAAGAAGCCACTCGGCTTCGCTCTATTTGTGTCGACATTTATCTACAGATATTCGATATTGCCGACCCGGGTGTGCCGAATCATGCCAACCCGAACAAGTAGGCAGCAGCAAGTTTGACAGTATCAGCTGTCAGAAACCGGGTGTAAAAAATGTATATTCTAAATTCCTTCCCTTAGTTATATAAGTGAGAGATGATAATACCATAAACTACAAATATGAAATATCAATTTATTTGCTAAACGAAGGATACATTTTTAAACTTTTAGAACATTAAATTCCCCTTTGGGTAGTATGTAACACAAACTACTTAGATATTATATTTTTTTAAATGTTTTATAATGCGTCTAACGCAGAAGATATCGTATGGTGATACAAGTTGCATTATTATAATATAAATATTATTATAATTTAAAGTCAGCTGATTAAGATTATTTTCTATGGTCCACATAGTCCTTTCTACAATTCAAGTTAAAATTGCAATAAATGACACTACACAATTACATAGATTACAGTTGCCTCGTCTAATAGAGTTATTCCCCCTCTATCTTTGAAAGTGTCTCAGTAAATCTGTTTCCAAATATAATGTTTGCTGTTGTGATTGGTTCACTACAGTATTAGCAACCAACCCAACCAACACCAACCAACCACCGACACACAGTTGACACGCCATTTAAAAACAGATGATTTTTAAAATGGAGGGTAGTTTCTTAGTACACTTTAAATGGGTGAAACACGACTAAACATTACTAATCTAGCCGATTTATCTCACTAATTTAAATCACCTGTCATAGTCAAAATTTTATGCATACATCAATTTAAATATGTCTTGTCTACATCCAATAAATTGCAATATTCTAAGAAATCGCAGAATTAAATACATATTCATGAATTCAAGAGACAAAAGCTTTTAAAGCTATTATACATAGCAATAAGCTAAACCTTTTTGGTTCTAAAAATATGTTAAAAAACTACATTGTGTGAGCGAGACAGATATATATTAGTTGTATATCGCCATCTCTCTCTAACAACGGTAAACGACACGATACGAATATACCCGTTACATTATGTATGTAATATTTTATAAGTACTTCTAACAGTCACTAGTTATACACCGAGAAATTTTAATGGTTGTTTCCCCGCAGCGAAATGGTTTTGTCTTGGTAATACAATCGTTTTATAAACAAATAAAATATTAGAAACAAAAAATGGCAGATTAAACATAATGAAAAATCACCACGTGTGAGAGTTTATTCTGTTTTGAACAGTTGCATCGCTGTTCCCTTTGTCGGCGGCGCGTGCGATTCGAGTAGTACCTACAAGTTACCTCTAGTGTTACTATTGATTCTCACGGTTTCGAGTTGGTGATTTTTTTTTTAATTATTCTAAAATAAAAACATCTTTATTTTATTACTTTTAAAGTACTCCTTATGGAAAGTTGTTCTGCCGCGGGAAAACAACCATTTAAATTTCTCGGTGTATAGAAGTGAGAACATTGATCTAATATTCGTTTAAAACTTTACTACTCCTATTGAGGCTAATGACACTTCCAGGTGGAAATATTCTAAGCGAGCTTGCAACATCGATTGCCTAAACATTATAATGAGAAATAAATATTATCTTAGATGATTTATAATTATATAGTTACTGGTGCAAGTGCCTAGCAGTTCTATTGTAATAAATACTTAGTATTGATGTTATAGGAATGATGTCCTTGACGTGGAGTAGTAATAAATGGAGTCCTGATGCAATACATAGAGACCAAAGTGACAATGTGGTGACATTTAAATGTTTGTTCTATTTACTTACTACTCTGTGTTATTCGTCAAAATAATTAAACATTTATCCCTGGGTCCTAACCGAAACCGACGCGTATTTATTATTTCAGATTGATTGCGTCTTATTCATATAAACGAGAGCGACGATCGCTCTCGGTTAGGACACGACCTATTTTTTGTCTTAGACGTAATTATATGATACTGGTTTAAATTGTGACGTTAATAATTATTATGATTATAGTATTGTCACTGTCAATGATTCATTAATGTCTATTGTTCATTTTTGTATAGGTCAATAGCAATGATAATGTCATAATATAAATGCAATATTGAGAGAATACGTTTTCTTCTCCAAATTACTCTAAGATTGAGAGCTTTTTATGCTATTTAAACGATCTAATGAGATTTGATATAATATAATAACAACTTTCTATAAACATAAGTTACGAGGATATAAAACTCTGCAATCTCAGAATGTTATCATTTGCCTAAATCCAAGCTACTACATCAACTTACAACCTTATTAACACATAAGTAGCACTCCCATATACGACACACACATTTAATTCTAAAAATAAACTAAAAAAATATACGTTCAATTTCGTCTCGCACATAAAAAAGTCGAAAATATAAAAATTCCACTTAGTTACTTAAAGTAAATAAGACAAAAAAAAAACTTAATAAATAAAGTGTGTCACACAAAAATACTGCGATATTTTGGGCCATAACTAGAAATTCATAGGAATATTGATTTTACCGTCGTATATGGAGAACGGGCCTTGCGACCTCTCGCACGCGTCGCCGGACGCGCACGACGTACTCGCACGAGGCTCGCCCGCACGAGACTCGCCCGAACGAGACTCGCCCGCACGAGACTCGCCCGCACGAGACTCGCCTCCACGAGACTCGCCCACACAAGACTCGCCTGCACGAGACTTGCCCGCTCCCAACTCACTCTCACACGACACACTCACACATGCCTCACCTACACTACGTGGGCCGTTAAAATTTTGAATGTCTAATAGTCCTAATTGGAACGACACGGTTGAATCACTCGCGTCGCATGTCCCACTAGTGTGGCCGGCCCACCAGCACGCGCCAGCGTGGCCACTTGTTGCCCAGCATGGGCCAGCGTGGGCACTTATTGCGCCTTGCCGTCGGGCTTGTGTCATACGAAGTCCATCGCGTCCCGGGACTTGGCGGTGAACTTGCCGGCGGATCGCTTCTTCAATGTTCGCTCGATCAGTTTCTTGACTTCGCTGACTATGAATACGCTTGATGTCAGGCAGACGAGGAATATTATATCTGTAATTTAATTAGAGTGTGGTGAGAGTTTTTTTTCTCAACAGCTGGGTACAAAGTCAAAGTCAAAGCATTTATTTCAAATAAGCACTTAAAAGGCACTTTTGAACCAGTTCAGAACCAAATCAGGACACAAACTCGAAACATTTATTTATAATCAACAATTTACTTTTATCTGTTCGAAAGAATAGTTTCCTATGAAGAAGAACGGACAGGAAACTTGCCATAATTATATTTGAATTTAGAAGACTCTAAATACAAATATATGGCAACCCAGATGGGTTACTTCTTACTCGTTGTCATACATGACAACGTTCAAATTCCATAGCAACCAAAGCTTTTTTAGGATCTATTTATGGTTACTCAAGTTGACAGTTGAGTAGACACTGAAAGTAAATTATCTGAGATTTTGAGTATTTTTGAGTTAAAAATAATAATGAATCCAAAATAATCTTCCTTATACGTTAACTAAACGAATCGGAGGTAGGAAAACAGCCCACAAATCCTTTTTATCAACATACCATGTCCAGTCAAAGCCTCAGTCTGGAACACCCTCTGCAGCGGCGGGAAGTATATCACCAGCATCTGCCCCACCAAGCTCAGGGTCACGGCCACCAGGAACATCTTGTTGGAGAACAGTCCCACTTGGAACAGGGACTTGGTCTGCGACCGACACGAGAGCGCGTTGAACATGTCGAAGAGGACGAAGCAGGTAAAGGTCATTGTCGTGTCGCGGGGGGTTATCTTGTTGTCTGACATCTGGAATGAGAAGATAATTATGAGGTAAGTATGAGGTTCAAGGACATTTTTTTTTAGTGTAAAGCGTTGCTATTAATCTATTTATATAAAAATGGATCCCTATTTTCTTTGGTCACGGCATCACACGTGAACGGCTGGACTAATTTTGCTAATTCTTTGTTTGTTGTGTTTGTTATTGTCAGGAGAAGGTTCTTATAAAAGAAAAAAGTAAGAAACTTTCGCGTAACATAAATTCATAGTTAAGACAGGACAACGTCTGTCGGGTCAGCTAGTATAAAATAAAACTATTATATGTCCAGTTTCAAATAAGAAAGAAAAGAATGAAGATTTTTTTTTAATAATTGTTAATTATTTGTTGTTGGTAATTTGTTAATTGTTGTATGCTCAAAAGAAGGAAACTGTTGCACTCAAGGTGCACGCTGATGCACTTAAAATGCACTCGCTACTGCTTGCATCTCGAATGCAACAGCCAGTGTAAGTGCACTAAAGGGTGCATGCCGTTGCGATTAAGACATGCTGCTACACTGTTGTACTACATGGGCACTCTGTTGCACTAAATTTGCACGATTTTGCACTAATAATGCACACAATTTCACTAAAACTGCATGTTGTTGTAATGAAAGTGCACACAGTAGTTGTAGTCGCACGTTGTTGAACTTAAGACGCACGATGTTGCATTGTGCAAGCAGTTGCACTAAATGCAGACCACCGTTGTATAGGATAGTTCCCTGGGCTCTTTCCTTCCACCTGAACAGTTTCTGAGTCTCACCTCTCTGTTGAACACCCAGAGCGTGCCTGCGATGATGATAGCAGCAGACAGAAGCACGTTCAGTAACAAGGCACGTGATATGATGCGCCGTGTAGTATCGCGCGGTCTGCGGCGAAGAACTGAGTGGTCTACTGGCTCTACGCCAAGGGATTGAGCTGGGGGTCCTGTAGATAGAAATACATTAATATTATTAGTTTTACAAGGATGTTTGAAGTAGTCATATTATTTGGTCTTTTCTTAGCAATAATTCAAAGTTTTTAACGAATTCAGTGTGATTAGAAAAGGATACCCAACACAACACACATTTGTGAAGGTTCGCTAACTAAATTAAGCCCGCGAAATTCCAATTTTCTTACGTTTTTTTTTTTTGCAATATGCATGTCAGTGTCAGGTTGTATTGCTTGATTAAAATATGATTCGCTACCTATGAGATCTTTAACTGCCGTGACGAGTCATCAGAAACCCAAAAGTTTGCCAGCCAGGGTATAATGTTACCGATTCGATTTCGATTTGATTGATAGCCGACCCAGCAGCAGTTGTGTCCAGCCTTTTCCCCAAAGTTGGGGAAAAGGCTGGACACAACGGACCGAAGGAGTCCCATCATCATCATCTGGGGCACAACAAGACGATTAAGGCTAGGCAGATGCTGATGTGATGTGTTCCGTGTGGTGCCGGACGTCAAAAGAATAGCACCATCCCATTTCTTCCCGTGGGTGTCGTAGAAGGCGACTAAGGGACTTACTAGAGAATGGGCAGCAGCGTTCTCTATGCATTTTACCACCATACTGCGATCGCCAACCCGCCTGCCAAGCGTGGCGATTATGGCAAACCCCGTCCAAATGGGAGGAGGCCTATGTCCAGCAGTGGACGTCTTTCGGCTGAAATGACCAGATGATGATACCCATCATAGAAGAAGACGTCTTGCGCCAACCCCAAACAAATTGAAACAAAAGAAGAAACTTGTTGATTGGTATCGTCTTTGTAAAGTTTAACCGAATAATTAAAAGTGTACTGACCGTCCATAATAATATTGATCCACAGTATCTGCATAGCGTTGAGCGGGTTGGGGATGCCCATGAGCGTGGCCAGTGCGATCAGCGACAGCGCGGCGATGGAGGTGGACAACTGGAAGCGCACGAAGTTGCGGATGTTGTAGAATATGCACTTGCCTTCCTCTATGGCGGCTCTGTGGGAAAGTATGAAAGATTTAGTAAATATATTAAAAGATGGGTAACAGATTGTGTGAACTAATTAATTACGATTTTCTCCAGACGCGTGTTTGCACGCATCGGAGGGGAGCGGAAAGGATGCTCGCGTATTTTAGCCCATTCTATTGAATGTATATATGTCGCAGCGATCTGGTTAAATTAGCCAGCTAATTGGACGCCTAGGCCGTTCATTAAACGCCGGCCTGGATGAATAGGCCGATAGTTAATTTAACTAGAATCGTTTAACAAGCTAGCTACATGACTGACCACGACTCAGCCAAGTGATTCAAATTTAGTCCAGTTTTTTCCACTGCGGCGCTAGTAGTCACCAAAACAAATATGGCGTCACGTCAATAACGCAAACCGTGAATGTTATTTTTCGTTAATATGTGCAAAATCAAATGAAATTATTTATTTATTTTAAAACATTTCCCTATTACTAGTTATTTACCCAGTGGTAGGTATTAGATATAAAGAAACATCACAAATTCATTAATATCGCATTTAACTAAATTACTTCACGATATTCAGCCATCTAGTTAAACGTTGCGCTGAATGACTTGGCTAGATGTCCTTGAGCTATTTAATTGAATGCCAGCGTTTAATGAGCGGCCTAGACGTCCAATTAGCTGGCTGATTTAACCAGATGGCTGCAACCTATACATTTCCAGTATAAGCTGACTTCTTACGCAAAGCCTATACAGTGCGAGGTCAGATAAAACTGGGAATGTATAGTTTTCGCCTTGTGTACAGGCAAATATGAACTTTAAATATTCCATGGAGAACTCTTAGAATCCACTGTTAAAACCTATGACAGAGGTCTACACTGAACTGAGATCGTATTTTGAAGCGTTAATTTCATTATTTATGGCTAGACGCCAAGGGCCCTGTGGGGTCGGACCCCAGCTCAGGGCGTCACTGAAAGCGAGCAGTAAAAGACAACAGAGATCGTATTTTGAAGCGTTAATTTCATTATTTATGGTTACACGAAAATGGCCCTGTGGGGTCGGACCCCAGCTCAGGGCATCACTGAAAGCGAGCAGTAAGAGACTGGCTGGATCGGAATTATTATTATTATAACGGGAGAAAAGGCGATGTTGGTGCAATTAGGTTTAAAGAATCTTTATTCTCATAAGAACATATCATACAGTTCACTTAAATGAGACTTAAATTTTATCATAAATAGGTAATCGTCGTCTAAAGACGAAGCATGCAGATGTAGAATAAACAAAGTAACAATAACAACGTATGAGATCAGCAGCAAAACAAATAAAAAATAATAATAACAAAAGTGTGGGTAGTTGTATATAAATCAAGTTAACAGCTAGCCAATTTGACACCAAGGTATTTACACCAATTCGTCCTTTGATACTACATCTCTTCCTCAAACTACAACAATGAGAATTCTCAAACGTCGTAACATATCGCTTAGGTATATAAACTCACATGATGGTAGCAAAGTCGTCATCCACGAGTATCATATCAGCGGCTTCCTTGCACACGTCGGTACCGTTGCGTCCCATCGCAATGCCAATGTCTGCGCGCTTCAGAGCCACACCGTCGTTTACGCCGTCACCTGGTACAAGATAATATTATTGAATTACAACGAAATGTGACATTGTATGACAAGGGCCAGGGGGTGTGTCAAAAGCTTTGTGACGTCACATGTTAAAACCTAATATTCTAAAACTCTACTTACCTACTCTTACTTCTAAATATAAAATTGAAAAATATGTGATGTCACAGAAGGGGAGAGGGAGTTTTACAAGTGTCACCACCTGTGTCAAGGACAGGGGGGAGGGCAAAAAACTATAAAATTTGTGTGACTTTATTTATGGATGGGCCCCATAGGGGAGAGATTCCAGATAGAAAAACGCATTAACACTGCCCGACCTGGAAATCGAACTCAAGACCTCATTCTCGGCTGTAGCACTTGCGACCACTACACCAACGAAGCAGCCACAAGTCATCATCACCATCATCTCCCTAGCCTTTTCCCAACTATGTTGGGGTCAGCTTCCAGTCTATTCGGATGCAGCTGAATACCAGTATTTACATGGAGCGACTGCCTATCTGACCTCAACACAGTAACTGGGTAATACGATACCCCTTGGTAAGGACTGGTTCTCAGACTTTCGGGCTTTTGACGACCCGTAACGACTGTCAAAGATCTACAAATGACAACTGGGACCAACGGCTTAACGTGCTTTCCGAGGCACGGAGAGGTGTCTTGGTATGTTAAGATGGTCACCCATCCACAGACCAACCGCGGCAAGCGTAGCTTAACCTGATCGATCGAGCCGTGCGGCTAATATTACTTAGCCAAAAGCCTCTCGAGGCAGCCACACGTATTGACTTTAATATGGTTACTTTATATTTTTATTTTATTCTAATATTATCCCACTTTCTTGATCACCACAATAGGAAATTACAATGCAATTTTTTTTTAAACGGAAATTTTGTTTCGACCCCAAAAAAAATGGGATAAGATCAAGAGAACAATGATATTAAGGTGAATGCGTAGTGGTAGAGCGCGAAATTCAAATTTTGTTACGTTTTTTGCAATTTTCAGGTGAGTGTCAGCTTGTTACTTGATCAAAATATGATTTGCGACTATAACATGTACGTATTTACAGATTTATAATCATTAGAATCAATAATACATGTTTCTAAGTTAGATTTGTTCCATAACAACAAATTTCTTATGGAAAAGTGCTTGTGGAAGAAATCTAACTTATAAGAGATATATTAGACATTCTAATGACTATAATTCTGTAAACACGTACCTGTTATATTCGCAAATCACATGTTGATCAGGATACAACCTGATACTGACCTGAAAATTGCAAAAACGTAAGAAAATTTGAATTTCGCGGTCTACCACTGCGCATTCACCTTAACAAATCTAAGTGTCCACAAAAAAGAAAAACATAAAATATAACAATACCTGTCATGCCGACAATGTTGCCCACCCTTTGTAGTGACTTCACAATAGCCAGCTTGTGTTTAGGAGTCACCCTGTAGAATACGCTCACCTGAAAATAAGAAAACAATGTTAGGTATATTAAACATTGTCTATTGCTTGGGTTCTTGGCCAGTGAAGAGAAGTGGAAAGAGATTTGGGTCTCCCAACTATCTTTGCTTGTTGCCTAGTAGAGAGACAAGATGGAAAAAATGGGGTGTGGTTGTGTCATGGACACGGCTGTGTATTGTACGTGAATATGTTTATGTAACGGGTTATATTTTTTTTGATAAAATATTTTAATTTATTTATTTATGATAAAAGCAAGGAAACAAATAATTATTGAGTTACCAAATAAAACTTGAACGAACATCGTAGCTTCTCAGAGTTAAAAGTTATAGTAATTGCAAATCTCTATACGCAGCAAAATAACCTCAAAATGGCGGCGCTTCCCCCTCCACCGCGCGCGATGCGTCACTGTTCTCGTTTATCGTAATGAATTCTTTGATCCTTTAGCTATCCAGTGGTATAATTTAATTTTTGATGTAGAGGATAGATTCGAAACTACAACGCCAAACTGTATCCCCCGATTTTGGTATAATTAGGTTTTTTTTGGATTGCCCCCGTATGGTAGCAAATTTAAAGACGTATTCACGTCAAAAATATACTTTCATTTATGGAATATGAAACCAGATTTTTTATTGCTGGAACTTATAACTCCATTTTTATTCAATGTATAGTACAGCTCATATTAAGTCACCGCCGCTTACAGTCAACTGAAATACTAAATACAGATGTGTTGCCATTCCAGAGAGGTAACGTTAATGTTCCTAGAGACGTTTCCTCTATAATTACGTGGCGATCCTCCAGAGAGCCCTCACGCTATTAAAATAATAAAACAAGTTAGTATTAAAACTTACAGTATCAATCATCCTATCCAATTCTTCATCCGTCATGGCGTCTAGTTGATCTCCAGCCAGCGACTGCGAATGCAGTACATCCAAGCCAACCATTTGTGCTAAAATATAAACGTTATTTACTTAACGTTAAAATAAACGTACTGTTTATTTCATAATTAGTGTTTACCAGTGGTTTCGCCCGTATGGAGGTCGGAAATTCTACCACTGGAATGTAGTACCAGGATTAAAAGCTTTATATGTGTTAATCCAGGTTATATACTATCTGTACGCCAAATTTTATCCAAATCTGTTCAGCCGTTTTGGCATATTAGTAAGATTGTTTGCGTGCCATGACCTCCAACAATTAGACTGCGATCGCCAATATGGCGCTATAATATATTGATGGCCAAATAATAGCACCTAAATGATTTTCCGAAGTTATAAAATATATATTTGTCATATGTTGCGAAACCCATCAGTCTAGAACATTCTCAAGGTTCGGTCCTAAACCAAGACAAAATAACAAAGAAAATATTAATTATTTTTGCAAAGATCATTAGTGTACAGCCGAAAAACTAACTGACGCTGGATCACCAATCTGTAAGCTATCACGCCATTTATACCAGGAGGCTTTTATTGTTTTCATTTTATTTGTTGGTATATTGGCATGGCTGGCTGACATATGTATGACTAATTATTTAATTAATGTTCTGTGTCTCGTTATGTTTATTACTTTGCTTATGTATATGTTTATACATACATATCAGACTAAACAGACAGCTGTACTAATGAGGAGTTTGTTGCGCCACTTCTTCTTCCCAGCTAAAGTACTAGGAAGTGGTGAAGGGTGGGCGTTTTTGAGGGACTGTCTTATGTATTTTGACGTTCGAAAAGTGCTGATTCTTAGCCTAATTTGAATAATTGACTTTTGATTTTGACATATAGAAATCGTGGTGATTAATGCTCATGTCTGCTCTGTATGAGAAAGGGCCTTTGGGCTGCAGAAGGACAACCAGAGGCTAGTATTGCCTGTGTACCCACCGACAGCTAGTGCAGTGGGCCTGGCGTCGCCCGTGACCATCTTGACGTCGACACTGGCCCGCGCCAGCGTGGCCACGGCGTCGCGCACGCCGTCCCGCGGCGGGTCGCACACGCCGCACACGCCCGTGTACGTCAGCGCCTCCAGGCGGGCTCCGCGACACAGCGCGATGATGCGGAGACCTGACGAGTACAATACAAGTGATCAATGACTTTGATATGGTTTCTGTAATGCTAAAATGATAATGCATATCATAGAAAATTAACAACGTTTCTGTTACTCCTAATCTGAATGTGTACTACGACTTACAACTTCTGTTATTCGCTTATGAACCGATTTTTTTTTTAAAGTTAGTTTAAAAAGATATCATAGACATAATGTATCCTGTAACTGTGTAAATACACCTGTCTGATTGAAAAATATTAATTTTGATCACATTATTATTAATTGTTTTTTTTTTTACTAACTTTTATTTAACTTGCAGTGTTTGTATGTTTGTTGGGATCAAATCTTACAAGCTAAATCAAAACGACTTCCTCTCATCTTACGAAGCTGTAATTTCTTATATTAATTATGTTTTGAAGACAATACATTTTTATGATACATGACCTGATTCTACACCCAGGATTGGCTTCAGACGAAGGAACTCCTTAACGGAAAACTGTACAGACACAAAATTTTATTTACGCATTTAACTATGATAGTCCGTTCTAAAGTCCACCATAACCTGGCTGCTGCACGAAGGATTGGCTCCAGACGAGCGAACTCCTCAGCGGTCAACAACACATACACAAAATTGTATCTATGCATTCATACACCATGACCTGTCAGGGACCCAGGGTTGGCTCCATACGAGAGATCTCCTCAGCGGTCAACAGCACATGCACTAAATTATAAGTATTAGTACTCATTAAATTATGGTAGCCCGTACTAATGTATGGCATGATATGAATGCAAATCGGTTGGCTTCACACCATGACCGTATTACTCAAAGAGGTTCAGTAATAACTCAGGTATCCTAAAGAATATCAATTTTGACTCACCCATTCTTGCAATATTGTAAGCTTCACCCAAAAAGTCGTTCTGCTTCTCCTTGGTCATGGGCGCGTAGTTGCCGCTACTATCGATATACTGCGTGCAGAGCGGCAACACCTTCTCGATGGCCCCCTTCACGAACACTTCTTCCTTCAGTTTGCCCTCGGCATACCGAGGCGCGCATTTCACTACCATCATCTTTGTCTCTGAACTGTAACATTATTGTTTTGATCGTCTATATATTTTGGTCACTTGATAAATCTAATCTCATCTAATTTATTATTAAAGTTAATATCTAATTTTATACTACGATATACAAAATAAATACAAAAACAAAAGGACACTTAGGCGTCGAAGTATTCCTCCGCATCGCTATTATCAGGAAACGTGCCCAGAAGACTGGCAGCATTGCCACGTTGAATGGCAATGCTAATTTTTTGGCCAAAGAACGACCCAGCCCTCTGGTCACGTGAAGTGTCAACCAGCCGGCGAGAAATGTCCTTATTGTTTTTGATTTAGTATGAGGTAATCGATAGCTATTGAATGAAGTCACTCGAAACGTGACAATAGGGAATATTTTACATTACTTATTTCAAAAATTCTGATGTTATGTTACATTTTAGTAGTGAAATGGAACGCAAACTCCAAACGCATTGTCTTCGAAAATGCAGGAAATGATCTCAAAAACCTTGTGAATAAATGTCCTTTCTTAGAAAACTGCTTGACCAAGGTACGTTCGTAAGTGCGATCTATACTTTAATGAAGCAAAACTAATAATTTTATTTACATGATTTGGAGCTAAACCAGAGATGTAAGCAAAGCAGTATCGTGGTACAGTGATGTCACAAATGGCGGGGACAATAACGGACGTTTGAACTGTAGTAGAAAAAACTGAACCGAGAACTGTAGTATTAAAAGTCATTTAATTCAAGTATTATAATACTCTTCTTAGGTTTATATTATCGTAGTACAGTCAGCGCCAAAAATATCGGGACCAACAGACTGTTCAAAAATATCTCAACAACTAAGAAAATTAAACTTTATCTCAATTGAGTAAAGTTCTCGTCAGAATGACAGTTGTCGTTTACTGTCTTCATTCTGAAACATTCCTTGTGTCATTGAGTTAATATTTCATTTTCATAGTTGTTTAGATCATTTTGAACAGTCTGTTCGTCCCGATATTATTGACTCTGACTATACATTGTACAGAGAGTTAAAAAAAATGCATATTCTCTATTTAACGGTGAGTAAAGTATATTTATCTTTGATAATGCATCTTCTTTCTCGCCATCCAGCTGAAAGCCGATGGGCCGTACCTGAAGGGTATCTCGTGCAGGCGCGTGTGCAGCTCGCGCAGGTCGGGCAGGCCGTGCTTCAGCGCCACAGCCAGTAGCGCGCCCTCGGTGGGTTGCCCGTACAGGGTGTCGTCGCGCACGGTCGCGTTGTTGCACAGCACGCCCACCTGGGTGCACGTGCATACATATCACTCAATACTTTATTCCATTCCACAATGTGTATGCTTAAGTGGGAAACATTCGCTTAAAGACACAGTGGCAGTGGGCAGGGCACATTGCACGCAGAACAGATGGCCGATGGGGTCGAAAAGTTCTGGAGTGGCGACCGCGCACCGGAAGACGTAAAGTTGGAAGGCCTCCCACAAGGTGGACCGATGACCTTGTGAGGGCCGCAGGAGTCCGCTGGATGCGGGAAGCACAGAACCGGTCGAAGTGGCGGAGCTTGGGGGAGGCCTATGTCCAGCAGTGGACGTCTTTCGGCTGAGATGATGATGATGATGATGATGATCCAGACTAAAAAGCTAAGTATAAATAAATTACTGAAAAATAAACATGGAAGTTATCAGTAATAAGTCGCAGATGTGACGAAATCAGTTAGAAAACGTTGCTAACTGCATCAAAAAAGAAGGTTACATGTTCATCTGTATGTTTTTTGTCTATTTATGTATAGTTTTTCGATATTTTCGTCAGTTTTGGAACATTTTGTTTTTCTTTTGGTAGCGGGAGCTTGTGCGGTGGTCCCATATAACTTTTACTACTTCGCTTGGGTAGTGTTTGAATTACCTTTTAATACGTAATTAATTCACTTTGTGTATCTTGATGAAGTTTCAAAACTTCCTGTCATTGATTTTTATCATCCCATTCGAATTGGTGCGGGGTAGGTACAATACGTACTAAAAAGTGAGAAACAAAAAGCCTTTTTTCCAAAACAAAAAAACTTTTTTTTTTGTTAAAACTTTTCTAAATACCCTATTGTGGTGCTTCGGTACTGGCTTGATTAATAATCAGCCTACAATATCAAGTTACGTGTAGTATTACCTCCAGCATAGTATTGACTGCCATCCGTGCCACGTCCAGATCGCGCCCCTTGTAGGCCCGCAGTTGCACGTCTCCGCACGCGTTGTAGCCCGTGCCTGTCACTTCAGCAATATGGCCGCCCGACGTCGATATTGTTGTCACTGTCATCTCGTTCTTTGTTAGGGTTCCTGAACGAGAAAATAATCTAAGTAAGATTTATTTACTAGAGCTCTTTTGCTCGGTTTTCTGTAAATAAAAGCGCGCAATAGGATTTTCATCTTTCAGCGCTGAGCCGAACGTTGAAACTCCATCAGCGCGCTTTTATTTAGGCATTGATTTAGATGTAGCCTAGTGTAAATAAAAACAGGCATTTAAAAACATAATTATGTATGACTAATTATTTAATTAATGTTCTGTGTCTCGTAATGTTTATATTACTTTGTCTATCAAAGTCAAAGTCAAAGTTTATTTCGAACTAAGTGTACAGTGTTGTGTTGGTGTGTTGGGTGTGGGTGTGTCTATGTATCTATAGAATCAAGTCTATCCGACTAAACAGACAGCTGTGCTGCTGGGGAGTTTGTTCCACTACTTCTTCTTCCCAGCTAAAGCACTAGGAAGTGGTGACGGGTGGGCGTTTTTGGTGTGATTGTCTTATGTATTTTGACGTTCGAAAAGTTCTGATTCTCAGCCTAATTTGAACAAATGACTTTTGATTTGATTTTGATACTCGTCCGTGAATGTATTTCCGCCTAGCGTCTAATTTTTTCGTCGGTTATTAAAAAGTAAATCGCTGTAATACATTTTAACGCATGAGCATTGCAATAGCGGTCTGAAGGTTATGTTTGCTAATGTGATGATACATGCGACTTTTTACTTCATGGCTAGACAAATGAGACATTTCAGGTTCCTCTCAGAGATCGCTACGTACCAACAATACCTCTGGTATTGCAGATACGCATTTCTTCTTCTTTGTCAGCAAATAATACATATTTAAACAAAATTTTGGGGTACCAGGAATCATTCGGAAATTGTCAGTAGCAGCCTTTTTTTTTTTTGGGATGGGAAATCATCAAATAACTTCTCCCGCTCTGGGTGGAGCGGGAGGGTGTGTCAGACTTTTACTGACTAAAACCCACCCGTGTTCCCTCAGTTGCCTGTGTGCCAGGAGCAGCCTGTAGTCTGTATTTGTGCCTATAATCAGAGATCGGATATTCGAATGCATATTTACCTAAGGATAATTTTTAGCTATGAAAGTATGGAAGCAGCTTTATAAATTATTTATAATATTTATTAAAAACCCCGGGATTCTTGGATTGCATAACAATTCAGATGTGTATTAATTTAAAATTAATGTTTAACCCGATACAAATATGTATATGTACTGGAGGAGGGGTGGTTTGTATTAATTAAAACCAAAAAATAAACAAATTACTTACCAAAATTAAGACTTTTTCGATACAAAAGCGCATTCCATGTTAGCCAACATCTCAACTTTAGGTTAATATGCATCCGAATATCCGATCTCTGCCCTGATTAACTTGCCTGATAAAAACTGGTATTTCTAACATAGCTAGCGAAATATGCTGTAGCATCCTTTCCCCTTTGGAAATAAAGCATCATGTTATAGATGTAGATGATACTAACCAGTCTTATCGCTGCAGATAACGTTGACACAGCCCAGGGTTTCGACGGTGGGTAGCTTCTTGACGATCGCGTTCCTCTTAGCCATACGCATCACACCCAGGGCCAAGGTCACAGTCACCACAATAGGAAGACCTGGGGATATATTTTCAGGGCATTACAGGAAAGTTTCTATCGTGTGTTCTACCTACTAAGATCGAGAACCATCCTTTATCATTCTTGCAAGTATCACAAAAAACAATTAAAACACTCCGGGAGTGCCGGCAGAAGTGAAAACTTGAATATTAACGTTGTGCATAAACACTTTATATACACGAATTTTACGAATACACAACAGTGTGGCAACTACAGAGCCATCAGCTGTCACCATCCATGGATGCGCGTGGCACGCTGTAACATAAACACACGCGAACATTCGCGCAAGCGTCCTGCGCCGCCTAAACGAAACAGCAGGCGCAGGCATACATTTTCGCCGCGCCGTAGAAAAAGAGGGGGATACTTCCTCTCCTACGCCGCGCCGGCTGTCTACTCTCCGTCCGTCTTACGAATTTTCGATCAGGTCACGTGTCCTGACGCGAGTTTAATATTTTTTACCCATTACAAAAAAAGTGCACAACGCCGCTAAAGAAGTTTTCACTTCAAATATTAAATCGTGCATAAACAATTGATTTGAAATTAGATATGGTTCCACCTGGACACTATTTTAAAGTGTTTTCAGACTAGACTAGATATTTCAAGGTACTGTAATCCCATTAAAAAGTATTGTGAAATGCTGCCCTAAATAAAAAAAGTCCCTGGAACACACTTAGTCGTCGTGACATAGACGTAATAAAATGGCGGCGGGAATTTTTTCGAACAAAAAATTTTCGACTCTCGGTGTTTGAACCTAGCATTGAGAATCCAACAGAGTGCAGCGCGTCGAAAAAACATAGTGTTCGATGTTCAACTCTTGGCGCTAAGGGGGCGTCCATTCATTATGTGAGGCCATTTTGCGACCCCCACCCCCGCTCTGGTGAGATGTCGTAAGATTTGGCTCAACCCGGGGAGGGTTGAGCCAAATCTTACCCCTTCTCATAATCTCACATGAGGTATTTCAAAATGCGTATTTTTAGTGTAAAAACGTTAATCTGTGCTTATTTGCGTTAGATTTGTGCATTGCGTTTGGCTGGCTCGGCTGGCCGGTGACGGTATAACAATCGAGAAACTACTGTGCTACTTTGTGGCGTTCGCATAACCGCAATAAATATTATTTTGTAGGATTTAGCCATATTAGCGTATAAACATGTGTTACTTAATTTAACCCAGTTTACTCGCAATTTAAATTGTTTCTTTGCGGAAAAAAAAAACATAAATTTCATGATATTTGACACGAGACCCCCCTTTCCCCCTCGTGAGATCGGGTGAGATTCAACTTGACCCCCCCCCCCTCCCGCCCCTTAACGCCTCACGTAAATAATGGACGTCCCCTAAGCAGTGCGTTGAAGATCCAGTGCACGAAAAAGTCCCACCGCGACTTTATTACGTCCATGGGAACGTGGGCTTACCCTCAGGAATAGCCGCCACAGCCAAACTGACGCTGATCGTAAACATGTCCTGTAGTGCCTTCCCTTGCAGCCAGCCGGTCACCATGATGAAGCCGATGATGCAGAAGGAGTACAAAGACAGCTGTGCGCCCAGAGTGTCCATGGACTTCTGTAGGGGAGTCTTCGGAGCCTCCTCAGCTTGCATCATTCGGAAGATGTCGCCGAATTCGGAGCGTTCGCCTGTGCTTACTACTATGCCCTGGAAAGAAGATTGAGTAGGTTAAATATATACACCTGTGCACAGCCCTTCGGGAAACAAGGCGAGTATTAAAAAAACCGGCCAAGCGCGGTTTCCGTACCATTATCTATTAAAACAGCAAAAAAAATCATGCCTGTTGTATGGGAGTCACACTTAAATATTTATTTTATTTTAATTATTTATTTTTAAAGTGAATAATATAACTAAATATTCTGTGAATATTTCAAGCGTCCTACCTGTTGCCGTTATCAACATCGAGCAAAAATATCACGTTTGTTGTATGGGACCCCCATTAAATACCCACCCAACCCAGCATCTACAGACCTGCTTGAAAGAGGACTTTTGGCCGAAAGGTGTCGAATATCGACGTTTCCGAGGACGGTTACGCGACACCTCACAGCGATACACGACGCCGACCACTTTACGTGTATAGTTATAGTTTTGATAAGTTTCATAATATGTATTAGTTTATTAATATTTTTAAGATTATTTTGTGTATTTTATCTATGGGCCTCAGCTGCCTGATAATAAAATGATTGATTGATTAAATATTAATTTTATTCTGTTTTTTAGTATTTGTTGTCATTGCGGCAACAGAAATACATCATCTGTGAAAATTTAAACTGTCTAACTATCACGGTTCATGAGATACAGCCTGGTGACAGACGGACGGACAGCGGAGTCTTAGTAATATGGTCCCGTTTTACCCTTTGGGTACGGACCCTAAAAACTACGGCTATTACAGTCCACTGTACACAGGCCTCTTCAATGGGCGCAAACACCCAGTTCCCCACTCTTTTGCATCCAGTCTATACGTTCTGCCTCTTTCAGGTAGTGAGTCCGTCAAATCGGTAAAAATTAAATGACTCGGTGACATTTTGCAGAAAGTCCAGGTTCACACATTAACCTACAAGACGAAAAAATACCTTACCTTCGCATTACCACACCTAACAAGAGTCCCCAAAAAGGCAATATTATCCTTATTGACTCGTCCCGCAGCTGCTTTATTCGGTAGCACACTCTTCACGGCCGGTTCCGTCTCTCCGGTGAAGGAAGACTCGTCGATGGCTAGGTCTGTGGAGTCGTAGAGTCGAAGGTCGGCTGGCACGCGGTCACCAACGTTCAGATGGACTATGTCCCCGGGAACTAAGTTGCGTGCCAGGAAATGTTCGAGACTGCCTTCGCGGAGACTGTGGAGAGAGAAAATGGGTCTTAGATTCTAAAGTCAAATGAACAATTTCCAGGATTGATCCAAAGGCCTTAGTCGCCGCGGGAGACGCCCTGGGCGTCGGGAATCCCAGGCTAATATCCAGCCACCGTAGGCGCGGGCTTGCGGACGGCGAGAAATGGGTAGCTCGCTGTCCGGTAAGGACCAAGCCCGGGTCGACGACGGCGCGCGTTTTGTTCCACGCGTGCCTCAAAGAGATATCAGCACCAACTGGTGGGGCCCGCAAGGGCCGATGCCTACCAGGGGTGCAGGTTGCGGAGTCCACCCAGAGCGGGAGAAGTTATTTGAAGATTTCAGAATTAAAAAAAAAACAAAACCAAAGGCTTTTAGCGAAAAGTCCGCCCATTGTGTCACCCTATGTAAAATGTTAACATTTATATCTGTAATCCACATGGTGTCCCTACATAATAAAGAGTTTATTATTATATTCTAAAGGCCACTTTGATCAATTAGCCAGAAAGTTTACGATAGTTGCCTGTTTCCAAACCACATACCCTGATTTCTTTATTTAATTGCAATGATCGGTACCTGTAGATGCTACTGCACAAACAGCCGAATTTTATAACGCAACTCAATTTTAAATAACCGTGAAGATTCTTGCTGCACAAAGATGTTTATTGCTAGCTTGTATAACAAACTCCTTTGTTGCCATTACCCACACCCAATCAAATTCAAAACAAACGTTCAAATTAGATCATTTACAGGTACATCTCAAATTAACGATGAGTCGGACAATTAGTCAGTCAGTCAATCATAAAACGCCATTGACATCATAATAGGGAGCGAAATAATAGCCAATTACCGGAACTCCATGGAAAATTTCGTAGCAGAGCATCATTCGGCAATGTGGTTGAACCAATGAACTGCTCCTGAGCCTTATTTGTGACCAATCAGGCGATAAAATCGTACTTCAACTCGTTAAGGTTTTAAACCTGTATTTCACGTAGAAACCTAGGTTACAAGGGCGACAAGACAAACGTGCGCAGCAAATTCTGACAGAAAATAAGTCATAGCATATTATGCACACTCTATTTAGCAGAGATAACGACCGCGACTTACGAGTTATATATCGTAGGTTCGGACCTAGATTGCTTTACTTTGTTTAAATGATTTCATCACCACTGCTCTCAAAACAGTGAAGGAAAACATCGTGAGAAAACCGGAATGTTCTAGAACCAAAAATTCGAAGCAATGTGACCTCTACCAACCCGCTCCGGGCCCGCGTGGCGGATTACAGCCCACTGCCTCAAGAGAAGAGTCGCAGCAGTGAGAACATTATAGGTTGATTATGTATGTTTGTTTAAGCATACTCGGCCTATAATGTTCCCACTGGTGAGACACAGGCCTCATCTAGGTCAGAAGGCATGGGCCGCCATCCAAGGGCCCAGTGGGCTGGGTTGGTGGACATGACAACAGAATAGACATAATCATTTATAATACCCTATTAATAACAGTCCAGAACCGTCAATAAAAGTGATAATCCTACTAATAGAGCTTAATCAAAGGACTAGACGACCCTATCTCCAGCCAATGTCAACGACGTTCATTAATTAAGCAGTAATCAACTCTATTGTCAATGCGACGGGATTAATCGAAATAAATTGTGTGCGTCATTACTTGGTCGATATTGAACCTAGTACGTGGCTCTCAAGTTGGGTTGCTAAGTGTAGGGTAGTTAAAGTACATAAACAACTCTAATAGATTAAAAATATGAATATGACATGAAATATTAATTCTTTCGTATTAAGCCGTAAATAATCAAAATTGTATGAAGACAAGTGAAAGAAGGGAAGTAAGGCTTCTGCCCTGCAAAATCACTCTCTTATTACGATTTTTTCTGTGATAAATATTAAACATCTGATTAATATTGAACTTACATTAATAATAAAGAAAACTTAAAGGGGCTTGTGGCTAAATAATAACAGGCGCACGTTAAGCCAGGCTTGCCGCGGTTGTAGTATTTTAACAAGTCGTCAAAACCCTGCGAGTACGGGTGGGTCGCTATAGTACATAATAAAGATTAGATAATGACAGTCAGAATCTGAAATCAAGAGCTATTCATATTTTTTTCGAGGGGTCTGCCCTGTAATTTAAAGATGTTGCTTTTTCAACGGAATAAGCATGATTATAATGTGAAATGTTTTCTTTCTTTTTATTAGTGCTTATGGGCCTGCTCTTGACCTCGATCACGCCTGATGTCTATGATGGAAAGAGCGTGCCCAGAAGAAGCCTGCTCACTCATGTTTTGAAAGCAGTCAGGTTAAATGTGGACGGGAACACAGACGCTGGCAGAGAGTTCCACACTTTGGCTGTGCAGGACAAGCGCTGACTACTATTACAAGATTGCATTTAATAATGGCAGCATGGAAAAAGACTCTTTCTCTTCGTGGCACAATTTAATTTAGAATCTTCCGTTGCATAACTGAACAATGTCTCTATTGTATTGTTGACAGTAATTATGTCAAGAATGTTTCCTCTCTATGCTTGTGAAATGTGGTCACAATAGGCAGCTAGAGTCAAGCTAAATGAATAGCTGGTAAGCAAATTACAAAGTTTCACTTGTAAATAGATAATCCCTACTTAATATTATAAATGCGAAAGTAACTCTTTCTGTCTGTTACGCTTTCACGTCTAAACCGCCTGAACAGATCGTCATGTAATTTGGCAGAGATATAGCCTGGGATATGGAGAAGGACATACGCTACTTTTATTACGCGATAACCGACATCCATGCGGGCGCAGCCGCGGGAAAAATCTAGTTATTTATAAGTGAATACTTAACAAAGTTCGGGCATCTAGTTTCGTTATGTAAATTCGGCTTAAAGGCAATTTCGACGACATATTAGACAGTCATTCGTAGATCTTTGACAGTCGCTACAGGTGATCAGAAGCCCGAAAGTCTGACAACCAGTCTTACCAAGGGGAATCGTAATTACAAAGTTACTGGGTTGTGGATGTCAGATAGGCAGTCGCTCAATGTAAAATTCTGCTACATCTAGTTGGAAAAGGCTAGGCAGATTCAAGATTGATTGATTGCTGTAGACAGTTAACAGCAATTAGCAGCTGAATGAGAGCCGAGGACCGAGCTAAACGCGCAATAATATCGTTGCAGTAGTCACGACTGTTTGGTAGACATCATAGCTTTAAATATTCATAAACACCATACTTTAAAAAAAACTTTCGAAAAAGGCAAATCAAACTAAAAAGTCTCATGGCAAGAAGGTAGCTTTATCAAAGACATATTGATAGAGGGCTTACCTGGGGCTCTTAATTCAACTTACCAATTACAAGATGGCGGAACCAGCTTGTTAAGTTCTTCAAGCGACTTCTCAGAGCGGTACTCCTGGACGAACGCCACGGTGACGACGATCATGATGGCCACTGTGATCGATATGGCGTCGTCGAACTGCCGCATACACACGCTCACCACTGCTGAGCCTGGTGACAACGAAAACATAGCGTTAACAAGAAAGTTAACATTGATACACTAATGGTTGCATATCACGGTTTGGTGGTCTCTGTTTTAAGGTTTGGTGTAGTATTCTGGGGTAATTGTACCGAAAGGGAGTCTATATTTAAAGCCCAAAAACAGTGCATAAGATCAATTTTTAATCTCAAGGTTACAGATAGTTGCATTCCTTTTTTCAAGAAACATAAAATACTAACTTTTCCCAGTATATACATTCTCGAAGTAGCTATATTCGTTAAAACTAACAAGCATCAATTTCCTGCATTGAATGATACGAGGATGCGAACTACAGCCATGAGATCAAAATATCAGAACCTATTGTGTACTGGTAGATATAATACTGCTTTGCTTAAAAAAAACATTATTGGTATGGCACCTATTATATTTAACAAATTGCCAAATTGTATTAAAGATCAGCCCTTAATAAAATTCAGGAAACTCCTGTCGTCGTTGCTGACAGAGAAATGTTATTACTCTGTTACCGATTTTATAAATGATGAACTGTAATATTTGGTTCACTTTATCTCATTTATTATGTAAATAATTTTAGACTTAGCTGATTCATGATCTCATTTTGAATATAAGTACCTAGTTTTTAAATTATCTGTAAGTTAACCACAATATTTTTGTATGCCAACAGGCAGAATGTACCGGGAATATATCTGAAACTAACATCATTATTGTAACACCTGCATTCTATACAAATAAAGAAATTATTATTATTATTAGCATTATTAGAGGAATATGGAATGTCTATTTAAGTGAAACTTTCCGTGTTTCCTGGCATGTCGAACGAAGTGCGGGAATGATGATAAGCTGTATGAAAGTAAACGAAACAAAAAGAGTATGTAAGGATCGTAGTTCTGCCAGGGGTGCGGGTTGTTCGAAAGATATACCGCGGCCCCTGGCACACAGGCAACTGAGGGAACACGGGTGGGTTTTAGTCAGTAAAAGTCAGCTCCCAGAAGTTATTTGATGATTTCCCACGCAAAAAAAAGGATCGTAGTTGGGGGAGTTGTTTAGTTTCTGCCTCCCTCCTCCCTCGAGAAAAGGCGTAAAACGAAGAATAAAATTGTATTATGTTGTTTTAAAGTGCTGGTGTCTGCCTCTCCCATTTCCAAGCGCGCATTTTGCGTAAAGTAGAACGAAGAATAATACCATGTTGGTAGACTCAAGACTGTGTTATGATCTGAAAAGCCAACATTCTCAATCTCTGTTTGGAAGATTTAAGTCACTTTTATATTTTAGCTCTTATTGCTGTTGCTAGCGGGACCAAAAGCGGTCCAACCGTTTCGGAGATTAGATGGAACAAACAGACAGACAAAAATAGTTTTTTTTGCTCTAGTTATTTTGACATTACAAACAGACACTTCAATTTTTTTAATTAGTTTGGATATAGTTGTATATAGATAATAACCGTAAATAAGGCAATATCTTTCGACGATTGACAAGACATTCCAAATGAGAAGATATTCAAAAAACATTGGACTTTCTATAGACCTTTATGAGTCACGCACGAAGCATTGAATCACCGTTGTAAAATGTCACAAATAGAGTACACTATATTGATCGTTATGTACGACTTATGTGCTAATGTATTTTAAGACGGCTATTTGTAAACAATGCGTCATAATGCCATCACCTCACTCACATTATGATATGCAATGTAACTCGTTTCAATGCATGGGTACCGTTATCCTATTAATCCTAGTAATATTTTAAATTTGAAAGTTTGTTACTCAATCACGTAAAAACGGCTGAACGGATTTGAATGAAATTTGGCACATAGATTATAACCTGGATTAACACATGATTCTTTTATCCGAAAAGTACGTTCCGGTGGCATAATTTTCGACCATCAAACGGACAAAAGCTAGTACATAAAACATTAGAAACTGTATTACGTTGGTTATACGGTAAGTGAGTCCAGTTTAGCTGAGCAGTTTTGGTGACTGCGTGCTAGCTGGATGTAGCCAGTGCCAGTAAGGCACCAAGGTTAATTTAGCCAAGGATACCAAAGAACCAGGTTGATATAACAAACAATCTGAAAGGTGCTGACTGTGAACACTTCGACCACGTTCGGCGCTCCGATTGGCCCTGGTTTTGTGAAGGACCAACCGGAGAGCCAAACGCGGTCGGTGCGTTAAATCGAGATGGTTAAAAGAAATCAAAAGTAATTAATTCAAACTATGCTGAGAGTCAGCGCTTTTTGAACGCCAAAATTACATAAGACAGGCCCCCAAAAACGGGCGCTCTTCACCACTTCCTAGTTCTTTAGCTGGGAAGAAGAAGTGGCGCAACAAACTCCTCAGCAGCACAGCTGTCTGTTAAGTTAGAAGAACTTGAATCTCACACTAGGGCTACTGGTAGTGCTTGGACAGCAAACAGCACCGCCCAGTAAGTACCTTTCACTGTAAGTACTACTGCACAGTTACCGTGGGAAATTAACCCCGGTACCACCCTGCTGACTGGCAAATTTTTGTGCAGCGAACAGATAATTTCATAATATAGCATCACGCCATGTTTGCCTGAACCGCAGGGCAGCAGTGTAACTATAGTACACCTAGTTATATTTACCATGCCAGCAACCGGGCACAAATCTGAAAGCTAATTCTCGTAATTAAAAACGTTCACAATCTAGTCGCAGTCTCATCGCAGCGACAATCAAACGTCAAGAAGTTGTCAAAAATGTATGGAAACTCGAGGTATTTTTGACAGATTGAGACTGAGATCAGACTGTGAACGTTCTTAAAATTACGAGAATTGCCCCTCTGGACTCCGGGCTGCTACTGAGAAATCCCAGATAGCAAACCCCAATAACATATTGCCCGACCTGAGAATCAAACCAAGGACGTCATGCTTAACCAGTAGCGCTTGCGACCTATATACCAAAAACGACACCGATCATTTCATTCTTTTAAAATGACAAAATTTCAACCAATATTTTAATTAGTTGCCCGTAAAACTCTTATTTATTGCCAGAGAAACCCTTGAAATGACCTCGTAACAATACCACGCTGAATGACAGCAGGTGCAACCGATAAAAGGTACATACATACCCATCAATATTTCATAGCAAAAGAATCGATTTATCGACTAGAAACTCGTTACTAGAGACCTATGCATAGTTTAGTCATGCAAACTATTAAAACACAATGGGACCGTTTAGTGCCTATATTTTACAAAATAACTTACTTTCTTGAGCTTTAGGCTTATAGGGGGAATGGTGGAGAAATTAGTATATTTTGCTGACCCGAAGTAACATGCATGGCTATTCACAACCATTCGACAGACTTTTTTTTTTGGGTGGGAAATCATCAAATAACTTCTCCCGCTCTGGGTGGAGCAGGAGGGCGTATCAGACTTTTACTGACTAAAACCCACCCGTGTTCCCATAGTTGCCTCTGTGCCAGGGGCCGCGGTATCTCTTTCGAACAACCCGCACCCCTGGCAGGCATCGGCCCTTACGGGCCCCATCAGTTGATGCTGATATCTCTTTGAGGCGCGCGTGGAACACAACGCGCCGTCGACCCGGACTTGGTCCTTACCGGACAGCGAGCTACCCATTACTCGCCGTCCGCAAGCCCGCGCCTACGGTGGCCGGGAATCAGCCTAGGATTCCCGACGCCCAGGACGACTCTCGCGGCGACTAAGGCCGTGAGGGCGCATATACTGCCTCTCCCTCACGTGCGCCGCCTCCCTCTTCGCGAGCATTACATCGTACCAAAAATGACACATTTCGATAACCTGAAGGTCAATTCTCGTAATTAAAAACGTTCCAAATTTAGTCGCAGTGTCATCTCGGCGACAGTCAAATGCGAAAAAAATAAAATAAATAATAAAATCTTTTATTTCCAGTTTTACAATTCTAGAGTTACCACTTGGTATACATTATGATTTTCATCTAGTAAATTGTAGATGCACACAGAGTTATAAACCTCTGTCACCCAAGCTAAGATTAAACTTGTGTTATGGGTGACAGGGCTCTCAAGTTAATACTAGTTAGATAAGTAAAATTTTGGAACTTCACAGTGTAGGTACAATAGACAAAAATTAAAGAAAATAAAGATTTTACTGAAGCTAAAACAAACTAATTAAGGTGAATGCCTAGAAGGACTTCGCCATACATTTTTCAGATGTAGAAATCTCCGTAAATAAACAGTTTCTGCAGAATAAAAGCAACTATAATGAAACTTTATAGTGTATTATGTCCGCATATGGCCCAAATTTTATAAAAAAAACAGTATTTCTAGGAGAATTAGACCGAATAAAAAACGAAAAATCTTTACATGTGTGAGTGACTTGAATCGCGCCATCTGACAGAAATTTATAGAACCACCGAGAAAGTTGGTTGCTGTTGTGTTACGAGTTTACGATTGGTAAACATTTATATTAGATGGCGCTGTTCGATAATTCGAAAAAGCGCCAAGGTTACCATCGAGTGACGCGCGGATGCGACGTTGCCATTCATGAAGCAGCGCGCGCATCCCGCGTCTGTGCCCGCGCTGTTGCCATTCCGTCCATGCGTGATTGTCTTGAGTCTTGACAACTGGCGAATCGTTTCCAGAATATTGTGTTTCTAGCAAGTTAGCGCCGGGCGCGCGGGTTTGCCCGCGGAGTTAACATTTTATGATTGATAAAATGTTTTTTATTATGCAATGAGAAAGAATGCTTTACATAAAGTGAAAAAAAAATCTCTGCGATCTGCCCTTGGTTCACACAGATACAATACTAATGTAATTATTGTATTATCTAGTTTAAATATGTAGTAAGTAGTTACTAGTACACACTTAAACATTCCTAGACTTTCCAGATTTAAAAATCTTTTTAATGTATGTAAGTAGGTACTGATAACACATTTTCTGATACGCTTAGGTACTAATCCATTGGTTTGCGTTGAATAAAATCAGAGAATAGAATTTGATGTATATGTAAGTTAAAACTAAATCAGGCGATCAGCGAAGCTACCTACACAATGGTGAAACGTAGGTACTACGTACATCTATTGATTGAATCATATTTAATTCATGTGAAATCAGCAAGATTAGTGAATACACAAACAAACCACTTTGATTTTTCATAATTGCTTATTTTACTAGTATTATTAGCACACACAAAGTGCGTCAAGCAGGGTTGCCAACTTTATTTTTTAGAAGATCGTACCATACATATTAAAAGATCGTACTTTGCTAAGAATTCAAAAATAAAAATAGTACGCATTGAAATTTCAATAAAATAAATGGTAAACAAATGTGGTATTACTATAACTTCAACGCAAAATTTAACATTTTGGTATAATATTTAAGAATCTGGACACCAATTTAGCAACTAAACTTTACTACGAGGTTTTTTTTATTAAAGAAAAGGGGCTCGGAAGAGACTTTGTCATGAAATCCACACGAAACAATAAACACCAGTATCATTAGAACTTAAAACGGGATATTTACCCTTTCCCCGTCTCGCCCCGCACGATTGCCCTGTCTACTAGACATGGGTAGCTCGTGAGCGAGTGATAGAAAAGAGCTAGCTCTTTTTGATGGACGTCGCTCTCGCTCACTCACTCGTTCGCTAATTAGCTCACTAGCTCAGTTAGCTCTTAGACTCTCAGTACTTCAGCGAGACACCGATGACCGACCGAAGTCAGCAGCCGAACGGCTCATTCGGTTCGCTTCGGAATATTTCGGATCGCATAGTTCGTTCTTCCAACAATACCTCTTCGATACAATACGTCATTGTAGACTATCTTACGACATAAATCACTGTAAATCTATCTTTATGACCATAGCTTTAAAGTAGAAAATACTTTGGCATTGCATTGTTTATTTTTTTGCGTATTATTTACGTAAAGTCATAAAATTATATAAACAAACTGAAAAGCTTATTTAACTTAACTCCAAACTTCCAAAGAGCTATTGACAATGGCTACTGAGCGGGCCGAGACGTTTTCAACGACACGCGTGCACCGTGAGTCAAATGAACTAACAGTCGGCGTCTGAATCACTGAGCTATAGAATAGCTAGTGAGCTAGAAGAGTGATATAGCTCTTTAGAGTGAAAGAGCTAATCGCTCTTTTTCTTTTTAGTGAGCTACTTCGCCCATGTCTACTGTCTAGACGTCTTGGTTGGACGACTGTATGTATGATTTATAGACTGTGCTACCTATTACATAGGTACTAATGAGAACCATTCAAATGAGTGCCATCCGTGAAACAGTTTTTATTGAAAAGTGGAGTGTTTTTGTGTTTTATTGACGGTAAGTGTTATTTTTATGTACAATGAATTATTTTCAAGGTGATATAGAGTATTATTATAATGGTAATTAATTACCCTTAAAACTTTACAAAAGTGTAAAATTTAGAAGATGAAATAAAACAAACGTTAGTAACATTCGTTGATTGTCGTCAGTGTCGTCACATACTACAAATTTCAAATATTCTCTCTGAAAAGAGGAAGACGAACGTTAGCATAGTATTTTAGCATAGTTTTATAGCATTTAGTATAATTTTGACATAATTTTAATAGCAGTTTAGCAGATTTTGTTTTAGTCGTGTTGGCAACACTGAGCTTCACAGCACTCGACAGCTTGATGGTGGTGTTATTTCTGAATAATACAAATTTCTTGAAACATTTCATAAATAAGATACATTTGCTGTTGTTTTTAATTATTCTTTTTGATTACAGATTGAATTGCAACTGAACTGCCTAAGATGAACCCGACTAATAAACTTGCGTATATACGACATATGTATTCAGGCCCGCGAAAATCACGGAAAAAAGTGCAAGCTGCATTCAAAAGACATCATGGAAGTTCTTTTAGTGATATATAGTGAGTAAATCAGATTCCCATAAGATTTCGAATCAGATTTACGTGAGTGGAGTTTATTTGATACTCGTTGGTTCGTGTTGTAGTCTTCGTTTACCGCCATTTTTCCTTTATTATGAAAAAAAAAGAAAAGGTGGCTCGTTATGGTTAGTTTCAAATAGTATTATGTATTGAGCAAGTTTTAACAAATTGCAGCCGGGTGGAAGCATGGCGTAACAAGAAACAGAAGGTAGTGGAAGAAACCGCGGACTGCCCTGTTGTGTTTAGGTACCTACAGACCTATCAATATTTTTGTCTCTCAACATTGTTTTTATTAACTGTACCTATTTCATTTATTTATCTTTTATTTCAGTCCACATACAACTCGAGATCATCATCAGCTGTCCAACCTTTCGACAGCTGAAGATACGCCCAAAACCTATTCGCGTGGTATACCAAAAATTCGATACGAAGCCATAGCCTGCAGCTCTAGCTCCAATACAGTTGAATCTGTTACAGAGCAAGTAGAGACTGTTGATTTTGATTGGCCACAACCCGATTCAGAGACTGAAGCTTATCAACTAACTGTGGAAAGAACATCAAGTGACAACTTATCAGGTTTGGTAGGGTACCGTATTGTTGACTTGAAACATGTGATCCAATGGGCATTTCAAATGGAAAACCATCGACAGTCTTGTGAGTCATCTCAAATAGAGTATATTAGTGAACACCGGAAAGGATTTCACAGTTTGTTAACATTTAAATGTAGCATGTGTAATAAAATATGGCAGCAAAGCACAGAGAAGAAACAGAAAATTAACACCGCATTTGTATGGGCAACTGTGACTGCTGGAAGTTATTACACGCAAGCAGCACACATCACAAGTCTAATGGATATACCAACAATGACCGGACAAACGTTCCGTTTCATTGAAAAACAATTGGGCAATGTATGGCATGAACATTTGACCGAAGAAATAAAGAAAGCTGGTGAGCAAGAAAGGTCTATTGCTATTGATAAAGGAAATGTTTCTTTAGATGGTATTCCATACATTACTGTATATGTAGATGGCGGATGGTTGAAAAGGTCATATGGTCACAACTTTGATTCCTCATCTGGAATGGTAAGTCCTAACTTGATACCATATTTTTGTGTTCATTACATTAGTACGCTTTTGCTTGTTTGCAGCGATGAAGTTTATGTTTGACAATACCAAAGTACAACATATTTTACACAATGTTCAGTGTTTTGATTTATGATTTCTTACAATATTTAAACTAAGAACTTTAATTTTAGGCCTGCATTATTGGAAAGGAAACCAAGAAATGTCTTTATCTTGGTGTCAGGAACAAATATTGTTATACATGCCAATATTATGAGCGAACAGGTTCAGACACTAAGAGTCATGGTTGCTGCAAAAACTTTACTGGGCCATCTACTGCAATGGAATCTGATATAATTGTTGAAGGATTTCAACAGAGTGAGAATATGCATAATCTTCGGTACCTAAGTTTTATAGGAGATGGGGATTCTTCAGTGTTTGCTAATTTGAAAGAAAAGGTGTCTTATGGAAACCAAATAAAGAAAATTGAATGCAAGAATCATGTTATAAAAAACTACACGAGTGCACTTTACAAGGTAAACAACCACTTTTTAGAGTTATAAATAATGATTTTACACTAGCTTTTACTTGCGGCTCTGCACGTGTCAAAATGTTTACCTGGATAAAAAGTATAGTAAGTCCTATGTTGTGGTTATAAAATATCTGTGTGCCTAATTTCATCCATATCCGTTCAGTCATTTTTCAGTGCTTGTT
This sequence comes from Antitype chi, assembly GCA_947359405.1. Taxonomy (NCBI): domain Eukaryota; kingdom Metazoa; phylum Arthropoda; class Insecta; order Lepidoptera; family Noctuidae; genus Antitype; species Antitype chi. The sequence goes on from OX375823.1 coordinate 3,436,889, forward strand.
TAAATATTTTATAAAAAAAAACAAATATTTCACTTACAGTAGGATTTAGCAACTATAAAATAAATGTTTCTCTCTTTTTCAACCGACTTCCAAAAAGGAGGAGGTTATCAATTCGACTGTATTTTTTTAATGTTTGTCCACCGAACTACGCGAATTGTCGACCGATTTTCAAAATTCTTTTTTTATTTAAAAGAGTATACACCTGAAGTGGTCCCATTCACCAAATGAGATCTGATGATGGGATCCCAGGGAAATTGAGGGTAAACCTCAAATTTTATTGGCATTTTCAATGTTTTTTGTTGTATTTGTTTTAGAAGTCAGATATTATTTTCAAAAAGTTTTTTTATCTTCCTATGTTTTAATATTTTTTTTTAAAGATTTTAGGTAATACGAAACTCCCTCTGTATGGACGAAATATTTTGAGGCCTAAATTGATGAAATTGACACTAGTAGCGCGAAAGATTATTGTTCACAATAGCAGTCAGCCAGGTTCAATGGCTGATGATTTAAGGAATAGTCCACTTCATGTATTTGGACAGCATGAAAAATGTAAGGAATATTACTGTTCAGTGAAGCAATTACCACCTGACGAGAATAAACAGCAAGACAACCAAGTAGAAATCCTAAGAAATACAGCACCAGAGGTCTGGGCTCTTATTTATGCTGCAAATGAAAGAATCGCTTTGAAAGCTGGACGGTTGTCTAACGAAACAACAAATGTTGCAGAAAATTTTATGAGTGTCATTAATAAATTTAACTGTGGAAAACGACTCAGTCTTGGAAAAGGAGGCTCTTATCAGCGGCGTGTTCATGTAGCAGGTAAATAAGTTTTTTCATAGATATTTTAAAACAATAATTATATGATATCTCTAGCAACCCACATGATCTATGACTTCTTCTCTCCATAATATAAAGAGTTTATTCTCAACTTTTGATTACTTATGGAACTTTCAATGGTCATTAATAAAAACTTAGGTTGCAAACAGACATGTATGTGACTATGATTTGGCTTTTCAGGATTGTCTCATTCTGTAGGACATAAATGGCATCAAACTGCATGGAAAAAAAAGACAACAGAGAGCCCTGGACAATATTTTAAAAAATATGTCCATCAAAAAGAGAGAAATAGATTGCGCCAACAGAAAATGACTCGAAAACGGCTTTTTACTGAAAAAAATAAAACTCAACCTGATAAGGACTATGGCCCAGCAGCAAGTGACCCTGTCGATATTAATGAGGTAGAATTAAAACGGCTCTGTGAATTGAGATTGCTTAAATTCCAAGAAGATACACAAAAAATAGTACTAATTGAAAAGCAGACTGTGGGTCAACATGATAATGAAAAGTATCTCTCATACAGATCTGACCGTCTCACAGCAAGCCAGTTTGGAATGGTAAGATATATTATCAGCCTCTATTGTTCCTCTATTGTTTCTTACTTTCTAAGAAGCCACAGCACAAGCCAGTACAAGAATTATGATTGTCACTTTGTTAATTTTAGGTTTGCAAACGTCGTAATGCCACACCATGTCACAATCATGTGAAATGCATTCTCTACAAAAATAATATTTGTACTAAAGATATGATGTATGGACAACAAAATGAACATGTTGCAAAGAGCATGTTTATGCAACAATATGGCAAAACTGTCAGGCCATCAGGACTTTTCATTGATGAAGAATTTGGATTCTTAGCAGCTAGCCCTGATGGTAAGATTATTGAATAATGAAAATATACAAATAACTAGCTTTTGCCTGTGGTTCTGCCCCTATGGATCTTGTGTCGCGTGAATTTTTTAAATTTGGTTCAGTAGCGTAGGCCTAAAAACTTTTCTTTTTTACAGGTATTATAGAAGCAGAAAATACTATTGTAGAAATAAAATGTTTTCCCTCCTTGGAAAGGAAATCTCAAAATATTAGAGGAGCATCAGAAAATAGAAATTTTCCTATTCATTTGGAAAATGATGTTTTAGTTATGAACAAAAAGCATAATTATTATTATCAAGTAAGTAACAAATATCATTATTTCTTGGTATGTATTTATAAAAATAATGTATTTCTTGGATTGTTTCTTTTTAACAGCTATTATTATTTTGATTCTAGGTCCAGGGTCAATTGCGAATTACCAAAATGAATAAATGTTACTTCATTTGCTTTATATCTGTCACCCAACCATTGACTGTCATAGAAGTTAACCGGGATGAGGAATTTATCAACGCTATGATGCCGAAGTTGGTAACATTTTTTAAAACATGTGTAGTGCCGGAAATTATATTGAGAAGAGTTGAGAAAAATGCTAAATGTCTAGACATCAAGGAATTAAAAGGTATAAAAATATAAGTCTTACTCATTTCCTAACTTATTCCGCAGGTCTCTGAGGTGTGGGTTCAGTAAGAATAGTCTAACAAAACTGTAAATTCATTTGTTGCAGCGAAAACTGCGTCTTCCAGCATTTGATTCAGATCGCACGGAAATTATATAAATGGAAGTAAAAAGTGACAAGCAGAAGACTGATACGGCGGGCGGCGGCGGCGGCGACTGCAAAAAGTAGCGCGTAGAAAAGAAGATATTTTATTATAATATTTATAAGTATCTTTGTATGGTGGTACGAGTCGATGGTTCGAATCCAAGCCGGCACTACTTTGCTTTGTGTAAATTATTTCATCACCACAGTTCAGAGGAGGCCTGAGTCTCAGCAGTGGGAACATTATAGAATAATTAATAAGCTATTTTTGCACGTAGCGTTGTATAGTTTGTGTTATTTTGTTAGTTCATAAGATTTTTCTGTGTAGATAAGTTTCACTCATGTATTTAGGTACCAGCCTAACAATTCAATTGTAAAAGAATATTTATTGAAGTTCTAAATTGTATAATAAGTAGGTATTCTTGAAACATAAATAAATGTTATGGTTAGCTAGCAACCACTTGTGTGTTGTTGTGTAAGATACTTACATGTGCTGTTATAAATACTTACGTATGATGTTATTTATATTGTAATCTACATACATAATTCTTTCTAATACTAAATTCAAAATCATAATTGTAAATATCAAAATATTTAAAAAAGTATGTTATCTTTGTATGGTGGTATGACTCGATGGTTTGAATCCAAACGGAAACTATCTAAGTAAATGTAGTGAGAGTAAATAAAACGATTATTTTTATGAAAATATTAACCCCTTTTTACTAAATAAATATTATTAATTTATAGTAAGGTACAATAAAAAGCTTTACAATGGAATAAATAGTCTTTTATTTATACTTATACTTATTACTTATAGGTACAGTATACCTATATTACCTAAAATAATTTATATGAATAATTTGCTAAGTTGAAAGGTATCGAGTCTAGAAACAAAAGTATGCTTAGACCAATAATTATACTAATAAGAAATAGATTGGAACATAATATCAAGTGTTATAAATTATTTTTTAGTCTTTCGGACATTTTAATTTTCAACTGTTTGAATAAAACGACATCTAGTGGTGTCGAAAGTTACTACTATTTACGTTGCAAGTGTGTGTAAAGAGTAAAGTCAAGCGGCTAAATCTTTATTATGTTGTAATCTTTGTATGAGACCAGTTAACAAGCACAGTGACTATCTAAAAAAATCAAGTTAATGCCCTAGGTTCAGCGTACAATAAAGTTATCTACTAAAGATTTCTAAGTTAGGCGTAAAAATTGAAAATGTTCCAAATTGTGGATGTTGCGCCATCTAGCGACAAAATGGCATTGAGAGCAATCATCCATCCACCTTAAAGAGAGAACCTTTGTGTAGTGCGTGTGTGTGTATGTGCGATGGTGTGTGTTTGTGTATGTGAGTTATGTTGTGCAGAGTTGTCTTCCGTAGTGTTTCGTAGTGTCCTTTGTGTCTGAAGGTGGGTGTATTTGACGATGTGCACGACGGGGTGTATTTGGGGTCAAAGGTTGTTAAATCTGCGTATTGAGAAGTTTTTTCAACCTCGTCATAAGTAAGGGAATTACGGACCCGACATTTACACTCAAATTTATAGGCCGTGTAGATGTTACATTGCTTGTTTACTAAATGTATGGAAATTAAAGTATTTGTGACAGATTGAGACTGAGATCAGACTGTGAACGTTCTTAAAATTGCAAGAATTGACCCTCTGCTTTGCCTTGCTCCAGACAGCAAACAGCTGTCAAAAGAAAAGCGGTCGTCTATTTAATTTAAACTTGTGGATTATGATCGCGAATCTAATTTTAATCAACATAATAGTCTGACACTGGACTGCAAATTGCAAAATAACGTAAGAAAATTTACATTTCTCGGGCTACGTTATTGATGATCATGCTGGATTCTCCCATTCATTAAACGAGTGGTCACACATTTCACCTTCACGGTAACAAAGCTATTATTTCCAAAAGGTTCCTAGTATTTACGTTGACGTCCTCAGTGCGTCAATGTCACGGCTTATTACACGATTTGATTGTAAACTCGTAATTTAGCTCATTAATGGACCCCGGATACAATCGCAACTCATCATGAGACTACAGATTACATTACTGACATAGGGTTATTTTCCTAATAGTTGCTTGTGTTTTTATAGCGTTTGACCACCATCACACGGTACATTTATTCTAATATTATAACTGAAAAAACATTTTCAAGCCGGTGACTTTGGATATGTATTTGAATATTTGTCACCGCTTTCCGAAATTAAAGTTATTTTTCACTTTGTAGTGGTTTTCCGGAAGTCGGTTGGTTTTTTTTTGGAATAAGGTTTTATTTTTCACTTTTTAGTTATAGTACCTACCCCATACCAATTCGAAATTTCATCACAGGGTCAAAACAATGCATATTTTTATGCGATAACAGCAATCGCGGTTGATTTGCTGTCATTTTTTTATGAGTTCCGTTGTCTGTCTCCGAAACTCATCATCAGAATAAAAATGAGGTCAATAAAATAGATTAAAAAAAAACGTTTCTTTAGGAAAGTTATTTGTTATGATGACTACAATCATGTGTATAAATATCGGTCACTAATTACCAGTCACCCTATACAGGAAAAGTTTTTATTCAGTGCGCAAACATTAACCATGAATTCAGCATACCATTCTAGACCCCCAGCGAAGAACATTTTCTTCGGTTTTACAAAAAAAAAATCTGCTGTATCATAAAAAGTGCAATACCTACGCGGTCAAAATGTATGGAACAGCTTTTTTTTTGTATAACCGACGAAAAATTTCTGCGCTGGGGGGTCTAGAATGATATGCTGAATTCATGGTTACAGTTTGCGCACTGGATAAAAACTTTTCCTGTATAAATATGGTATTTTATTTACCAGTTCTGAAGTCTTTACTATAATACTTCACACCTCGTAAACACCCACATTTCGTCAGTTATATTTTTTTAAGTCCCACGTAATTGCGGCAAATCCAGATTCCAGGGTCCTACTGAGAACTTCCAGATAGTAAAACCTAATAACACTTTGCCCGACCTGGGAGTTGAACCCAGGACTGATATGACCTCTACCTCGTTGGTCTGTTTTGCATAACAGAAACGTACCTGTAAACCGGAATTACTTTAATCAATATTGAACTTTGAAGGTTCATATTTCTTAAATTTGTGGTTAAGTATATAAAAATACAAAAAAAAAATACTATAATCGGTTTTTTTATAACTCCCGATTTCTGTAATAATACGTGAAAAAATATTGCTTTATTTTGAGAAAAAATAAACTGACTGATCAAAGTTATACTTTGGATGAAGGGTTACTTTGATAACCCCTTATTTTATTGCGTAATTACAAAGTAACCCCAATTATAATGCCAAAAATCAAATACTGCCAACAGGAAAAATAATTAAACATTTTAATTATAATTGTTAGTGAATTCCCAGCGTGTCCTCAGAAAAGGATTTGACAGTTCTTCAGTGTTGCTAATCTAGAAAAAACTACCATGTTGCGTTTCGTTTTACGCTATTAGCGATTTCTGTTTACGGTATTATATTGCGTATACCGTCGTGAAACAGATAAAACACGTAGAGACATAAAAGTATCTTCATGAACAATTCCAAAAGATGTTAAATATTTTTCTTTCTTTTTGGAAATGAAATTTTATTAATTTCTCAAATACATTGCAAACTATAATTTTATATAATTTAGAAGCATTTTGTTTAAACTTTGTAAATGTGAGTACCATGCTTCCGTATAATAATTAGGTTGTTTTGATGTACGTTGACTTGAAAAAGCGTGGCAGTCGAGAGTATGTCATGCTCACTTAAATGTCTCGCTGATGGTGGCGCGTGTGTTGGATCATTCGGTTCCCTACAAAATGGTTGAGCTGGATGGTGCTGATCCACGCGTCAAGTTCGTGAACGGGCGCCGGCGGTTGAGACTGGTCATCTCCTAACTTCCATGGCTTATTTTAAATCTTATATTTAGAATTGTTTTTTTTTTACATTGTTCTCACATATAGAAGCAACAAGAATATTGTTCCCAAGTTTTTGTAATACTTAACATGATTAAAAAGAGTGTCCATGGAGTTTCTTGCCCGTTCTTCTCCATAGAGATCTACGTTTTGGAATGGGCAACTAGCTTCAACTTTCCAACTGGTCGACTTTTTGACAATTCAAAAGTACCTGTAAATGGTCTAATTGAAATAAATGCTTTGAGTTTGAGTTTAAACGTGTATTAGCAGTACTTCAGCCACGCAAAGCATTGCTATAAATTTATGTATATTTTATTATTTACGTCAAGGTATCGCACGAAGGTACATTTTTATGATTGCTCCATTTCTATACTAGTTTTGAAATAAAATAAAAATGTACTTTTAAATACATTGAGGTAAGTGCATTAAACTGTAGCAACGATGGCCCAGTAGTGGTAACGGCCGCGAATGGTCGAATTGTAGGGTCGTAGGTTCGAAATCAGACAGAAGCTTTCATTTGTGTAAATTATTTCATCACCACTGCTCTGGCCAAGTCCTAGAACCAAAAAATCGAAGACATGTGACATCAATCACGTACTGGGCCCGCGTGGTGGATAACAGCCCACTCCCTCTCGCAGAGGCCTGTGTACCAGCAGTGGGAATATCATAGGCTGACTATGCTATGCTTATGAATTGAACTTGCATCGGTTTACAATTGAAACGAGTTTTAACTTTTATTTTTTCAGCGCCTTACTTGATTATGACAAGCCAAAATTCTAGGAAACGAAGCTTCAAAAGTGCTTTTAAATCTCACATAGCCTTCTTATTTAATAACTTGATTTGTGAATAAAATAGATAAAGTACTTAAGCAATACAAATATTTAGTAAGGAAGATAATATATAAACTAACACTAAAATAAATATATTATGTACAAAAGTGAAGAGCTCACTGGGCATCAAAGAATTCGTCCGCATCACTGTCAGTGGGAAGTGCCCAAAAGACAAGCAGAATGAAATGTTCTTAGAAATCTACGTAGTTAATAAATAATGTTCAGTTTTAAGTATTGGAATTTTACTTTTATCTATTAAATTTACTTTTACACTAAACTCCGTGAAACATTAACATGTACGCAAGTCACATCGTGATTAGCAACAGCATTTACATAAGAATTGATACCACCCTGCTAATAAAAACAGACATTACCTAGGTATATTTATTGACTAGAAGATACTAGAAAAAAAAACAGCACTCATTTAGTTTTTTTGCCTTATCTATTAGGTCGATACTATCGGAAACCTATTTAACTAGTTAAACAAGACTGTAGTTTTAATTGCGTATTGAGCTACTTTTACTTTTTTAATTTAATATTCACAGTTAAATTTTAGAATCTGAAATAATGTCTCAAATACTTATACAAATCACTTGATGTTGTTACAGTATTTTATTTTATTTTGGTTTTTTTGAGGTAGCTGGTTCTCTAGCAGAGTGTTCCGCAAAGTGTGTACCGTGGCACACAGGTTTACCGTGGCCATTGGTTAGTGTGCTTCGGAAAAATAAGTTTATCTCTTAAAGTTAAATTGATAGACGAAAGAACATCTGTGTCTATGTGTGAAAAATTAATATCCTTTGCTTTCTAACCATGCTATTGCAGTTTTGCCATTTCGTCGGCCTAATTCGTTAACCTGCTAAGTTAATTTTGACATAATTTACAAGACAAAGAAAAATCTGAATAATATCTCTATTAATTTAGCAATCAAAATTCTGAAAATCCCGTTGGTTTCCATAATTTTTCTTGATATTTTAACAATATATGTAGCAGCATAACTTATACACATTTTATAAAATTTAGAAAAACAATTATTTAGCAGTTTGTCGAAAAATGGACTTAGCAGGTTAACGAATTAGGCCGACGATTTGTAACGACCTATGTGACTGTGGATTTCCAAAGAGTACCTGGAACACAAAAAGTTTGCGGTACACTGCTCTAGCACTTCGGAGTCCGGATTTGGAGTGTCAGAGTCAGGCTCGCCCTCTGTCAAATTCAAATTCATTTATTTGCCAGAATATAGGTTTACAAACTGTGGCCGTGTATGTTCTTATAACACACACATTCATATGGCTAACATAATTAGCGAAATGTGTGTGTTGTGTGTTCTATATATACACCTGTGTCTATCCCTTAGGGAAATACAGGCGTGTTGTTATGTTATGTGTGACCCGGATAATGTTTGATAACTCAGGATCATCATTAGATTCTGATACATCTTAGAATTTGACAATTAAGATAATTCGGGAGAATTAGAAGATTTTTTGTGTTATGACGACCAGCATCCTAATTGCGTAGCTCTCGATTAATCATAATCTGTTTCGTTTTTAAAACAAAGTGTTAAGCCATTGCTTCATATGTTTGAAAAATGTGTCTGCTCAACAAAGGTAATAACGCAATGAATATTGTTAAACTGTCAAAATGAAACAGATTATGATTAATCGTATGTTACGCAATTAGGGTGCTGGTTTTATACAGAGCCTTTATATATATTTTTTCTGTGTTAAAACCTGTATTTTACATGCTGGACCTAAAAAAATACCGCTATGAAATTCAGAAGTAAACGGTCGGGTCCAATAAAACTGAATGTATCCTGTAGTTAAGGGCAGGGTACGCTGCGACGTTACTTTTAAGTGTCCAGTTATAAATACAGGTTAAACGCTATGGCACTCAAGTGCCACGGAGTTTTAATATTTTTTCCACACCTCCTGCTCGGTAATCCTACTAATACTCGTATTATAAATGTGAAAGTTTGCATGTGGTAGATGTATGAATGTTTGTTACTCAATCACGCAAAAACGTCTGAACGGATTTGGATGAAATTTGACATAGAGATATTTTATAACCTGGATTAACATATAGGATACTTTTTATCTCGGTAGTACGTTCCCGACACCCACACGTACGAAGCCGCTGGCAAAATCTAGTGTCAAATAATATCTCATGCAAACCTAACCTAAAAAAATTAAATAATAGGCCTGTGCTCTGCCTGGGGTCTAGTCGGGCATTAATATTGTACTGAACTTCATTATCTTAAGAAATACTAACCCACTGGTGAATGTGATTAAAATAAGGAACCTCAACAAAAAAAAAGCATGAAAACTTTCACAAAAAAGAAATGTGTAAGTATTCAAATATCAAATTGCTTTTTATTTCCCCGTAGTTGTGAAAAGTAGAGTATCCTCCTCAGGGACAAAGGTCTTGGTAGCTTGAATTCCTCAGAATAGGATAGTCTTCGCTCAGGAGTAAATTTTGCAGTAGAATCCGTGACATTGGGCACTACTTCATTCCCTTAGTGAATAATCTACTATTAAGTATTCTACACTTGTTCTTGTATTTTTCGTTAACTTTAAGTAAGTATAAACCTGTCTGGTGTGGACATTGATTGATGCCAATTTCAGTCAATCATACGTCATGTAGGTATTAACCATCTATTCTTAAAATTAATGGAGTGAGGTCGACACGATCAGCAAACCTTGCGATAAAACTAAGACCCTATTTATTTAGTACGTATTAACTTTAATTAAAACAGTTGAATAACAATGAGACACAAAGAGACTATGTACCTACCTACCTACAAAAACTGCTGTAGATACAAAAAAAAGTACAAAAAAAAAATAGTTTATTGTGACAAATAGAAAATAACAATACATTTACACGTGTTTGGAGCCTCCTTTTAAGCAACAATGCCTGTACTAGAAGGCTCCGCTCTTTCACAACATTATCAACATTAGATATAAATAATAGTTTAAAAAACTAAAAAACACGCTTTAAAAACCAAACTAAAAAAGGAGAAAATAATTTCATTCAATTAAAAAGCGTGGGGTGCTTGACATTAATTGATTATAAAAATACCTCAAAAAGCACCCCACGCTTTTTAATTGAATTAAATTATTTTCTCCTTTTTTAGTTTGTTTTTTAAAGCGTGTTTTTTTAGTTTTTTAAACTATTATTTATTTTCTATTTTTTAGTTCTGCTAACTACAAAAACATGTTTTTTTTTTCTTATTTTTTTTTTATTATTGAATTGTCATCGGTCCTCGACAAGTTTACACAGTTTCAATGAAATCTGACCGTTTAAAGTGGGTCAAAATCGCGCTCAATGGAGTCGGTTACATACAAACAAACAAACATACAAGTGAAGCTAATATAAAGCGTGTAAAAAGGTACAATTAAAGCAATTACTCATCACTAGCGGTTTCATAAATCTCAATCCCGTGACAATATCGGAATAAAAAGAATCACATGTTTTTATCCAGATTATAAACTATCTGTGTGCCAAATTAATTTCATCTCAATCCGGTCAGTCGTTATTGCGTGATTGAGCAACAAACATCTAAACATACAAAGTTTCACATTTATAATATTAAAAAGTAGAATTAATAACAACAAAAAAAAACTCTTTCGTTGGAAACGAAGGGCTAGTACGGTCTAATATTTGAAATTCATAGATCTTTCTAAACAGTGAGCAGAGGCCAGTTTTTCTACACACCCAACCTTACGAGAACATACCAAAACAAAAAACCACTTTAAAAGGAAGATCGATAAATAATAAAATGATAAATTATTTTATTTCTGTAAGTAAGTAACAAACACTTTTACATGTCAATCATATTTTAAAAACTAAATGAAGTCGGCGTTTCCTATCTGACTACTCTGAGAAGAAAGGCCAAAACAAATTCAGAGGTCACAGTCTCTTTTAAAGTCCAGACATAATCTTGGTCCTATCATGTGAAGACCATGTAGATTGGTGCCTGAATTGGTTTTTTGAGGAAATAACCACACAGATTGAGTGGACTCGTCCAATCAGTGCACGCATTCATCAGATCTAATTATTTTTTTTAGATAAAAGAATACAAACGAACTATACGTAAGTATACAGTTTCCCATGAGCCAAGAGATTAATTAAAAACATTATTTTGTTATCGTTATAAGTTATTGATTTCAGTCCGCGACAAGCTTGTCGGTGGGCTAACTGATTCAATAATAAAAACGACTGCCGAGCTATATTGTGATGGTTTTATTGAATTAAACAATGATCGCGTGAGTTCAATACTTTTTGTTATGAGTATAATTATCTCTGGGAGAAGCCGAAGGGAACTAATGCCCGTTTTCGAATGCTTAAAGCGCGCTGTTAGATTTTCAACTTTCGGCGCTCAGCCGAGCGTTGAAATCCAACAGCGGCCGTTTATTTCAGCATTAATTTAGTTGTCACCTAGTATTAGTGAAAACGGGCATACGTATTCTAGAACAGTAAACTCGAACAGTAGCCAACTACTGTTCGAGTCGACAGACTCGTGAAAGGAGAGACAGTCAACATCTTCACAGCGACCAATGTCATTGAAACACTTTTTTATTGCTGTAATTTGTTACTAAGGCAGCCAGTGTCAAACCTTTGTAAAGAAAAATATATATAAAAATATATATAAAGCGGTCGCGAATCACCATATTCATCGTCCGTATTTCTGTACCTAGCTTTAAGCCCTTTGTAACATCTTTAATACAATATGGAATGCAATAAGTGAATATGAATATTGTGATCAACATGTAGTCTGACACTAAACTGCAAATTGAAATAAAAAGCGTGTTTTTTAGTTTTTTAAACTATTATTTATTTTCTATTTTTTAGTTCTGCTAACTACAAAAACGTGTTTTTTTTCTAATTTTTTTTTTTTTGAATTATTGAATTGTCATCGGTCCTCGACAAGTTTACAAAGTTTAAATGAAATCTGACCGTTTAAAGTGGGTCAAAATCGCGCTCAAAGGAGTCGGTTACATACAAACAAACAAACAAACATACAAGTGAAGCTAATATAAAGCGTGTAAAAACCAAACTAAAAAAGGAGAAAATAATTATAAAAATTAAAATCTACCAAACAAATTTGACAGATTAGGGTAGCTTGATGTGCTGGCGTCTGTACCAGCTTCCTTATTTTGACATAAAATATGTCCTAAAGCATCATACAGCTGCTCGCGATTATAATTTGTTTTATCTTAGGCTTCTCACCGACTTTTTTTACTTTTTACTAGGCTAGGTTCGTAGCGTGATGTTTAATAGCCTAAAACCTTCCTTAAGAAATGGGCTATCAAATGAAAAAAGAATCCTACGGGTAATTCCAGAGATTACTCCTACATTAAAAACAAACAAATTTTACCTCTCTATAATATTAGTAACTAGCTGACCCGACAGACGTTGTCCTGTCTTTAAACTATGAATATTGAATTCGCATTGGTATAGGTAATATTAGAAAAGTTAATATGGCCGTTAAGTTTCCTTAAATTTTCTAATGTTACGCACAACTTTTTTTTTTCTTTCATAAGACTCTTCTCCTGACAATAAGGAACACATAAAAAAGAATCATCCAATTTGGTGCACTCGTTCGGAAGCTATGCGCGTACATACACTTCGGAGATTCATTTTTATATTTATATAGATTTGAATAGAAATATCCTTTTCTTTTCTTAGATACTTCGTTAAGGTGAATGCGCAGTGGTAGACCGCGAAATTCAAATTTTCTTACGTTTTTGCAATTTTCAGGTCAGTATCAGGTTGTATCCTGATCAAAATGTGATTTGCGAATATAACAGGTACGTGTTTACATAATTTAGTCATTAGAATGTCTAATATATCTCTTATAAGTTAGATTTCTTCCATAAGCACTTTTCCATAAGAAATTTGTTCTTATGGAACAAATCTAACTTAGAAAGATGTATTATTAATTCTAATGATTATAAATCTGTAAATACGTACATGTTATAGTCGCAAATCATATTTTGATCAAGTAACAAGCTGACACTCACCTGAAAATTGTAAAAAACGTAACAAAATTTGAATTTCGCGCTCTACCACTGCGCATTCACCTTAAGCTTTATAATCTAGTGTTTGCTCCAACTCTAAATTTTCTATAAGACTCTAAATAAGTCGCAACATATTAAGTGAACCTACTTGGCAAAAAACAAACTGATTAAAAGACAAATGGACTGTGTGAAAGATGGCATTGCTATGACGGAAATAAAAGAAGTACATAAGTAAATGCCGAAACGAGTGACAGAGACGGATGAAAGAAATAAAGGTGTTATCACGGTATTACGCCGACCATAAATAGGAAATTCCCTAGATAGAAGAAATTCTGGAGGAATAGTGAGAAATACACCGTGCCTTCGGCAACGGTTCGCTTTGGCATGCGGACCTTATAAAATCCTAGAAAATAAAACAACGGATTATCACACCAGGCAGAGGAATATCTAGTAATACGATTAATCTAATAACAGAGCATGTGACACGGACCTACAAAATCAAATCAAAAGTAATTTATTCAAACTACATAGGTTGAGAGTCAGCACTTTTTGAACGTCAAAATTACATAAGGGTACGTTCAGATGACAAGCGCTCAACGCGCGTTGAACGCGCGTAACATTTTTGAATAGTGTTCACATTGTGCGCGCTTGTCAGGCGTTAAACACGCGTTGCCGCGGCCGCCGTGGTTCAGTTTCTACAGACTTAGAGTTCTACATTTGTCGAAGATGGACGTAGAAACAGTTTTAACGGTGATTTTATACCAACGGCAAAAACGACGCGACAGAAGACGGAGATATTGGGTCCACCCAATTTTTTCATACAGGCTGACTGAAAGCCAGTACATAATTTTGTATCCTAAGTTAAGGCAATTCGGACTCAATTTTTTTAACTATATCAGAATGTCCATCAAGTCATTTGATGACTTACTGGCTCTCATAAACGATGAACTCGTAGCAAATAAAAACGCTGTGCGATATAGTATTTCACCAGAAGAAAAAATCATAATTACATTGAGGTAAGTTTTTTTATTAATCAACCGATTCATTGCTGGCATTGTTGGTGCAGGCGATGGAGTGTGCTTCCATTTCCATTTCGGACGATTTCTGGATGAACTGAGCGAACCCTAAAATACGTCTATCCGCGTCAAAAGCGCGCGGTCAACCGGCTCAACTGAACGGTAACATAGAAAACCAATGATCTCAAAACGCGCGTCGACGCGCGCTGACAACAGTCGAGAGCTAGCGCAGCGTTCAACGTGCGCTTCATTAAAAATGTATGTAGTTGTTAACGCGCGTTATCAAAACTTGCATTAACCGCTTGTCATGAAAACCTCTTTAATACAGTCCCCCAAAACGCCCGACTTTCACCACTTCCTAGTGCCTTAGTTGGGATGAAGAAGTGGCGCTACAAACTTCCCAGCAGCACAGCTGTCTGTTAAGTTACAAGAACTTGATTCTATACAATGGTAGGTGTTGAATTAACAGTAATTACAGTTAATGAGACAACTAAAACCATGGACCATCTCAAAGGTCATCTACAGAAATACCTGCATTTGAAAACAACAATTAAGTACACAAAAAAGCTATCTAGAATACCACAAACAAAATGCTAATTAAAACCTTTAGAACACTAGGTACTCATACTTATAATGAGGCTCACATCCATTCGCTAATGCCTCTCGGAGCGTGACTAGTCGCATAAAAAACTGCGCAAGAACAGGTTCGGGTATCAAGTGCATGCGGGCCGTGACAATGACCTCGAATACCGCAAAATAACACGTAAGTACGGTCAACTATACGTCAGTTACTACACTCGAAGTACGAAAGTCGCACTTACTGCTAGGACATAAAAACGCTGAGCCAAAATGTTCCTATGAAGTGGACGTGCGGTCGGTTGTACAAGCTGACTGATGTGTAGTACATATGTCAAGTTGATGTGCAGTTAGCTGTACTGTATTTTCGTGGAGCTTGAAATATTTCGATCACAAGTAGCTATAGTGGATATGTTTGTGGTGATTCCAGAGATGAAAATAATCTAGCCAGTATCGTAATATGAAAGCGATAATCGTAATTTTCCAAATAAGAGCATATCGACAAATATCGGCTGGAACTTAGATTGGTACCTTAGAAAGGACATGGTGATATTATGGGTACGTTACATTCACGATACAGAAGCAAAGTATAATGTATATACAATATCAAAAGAAGGTTAAAGTTCAATGTGAAGAGAGGCAGACACTGAGCCCATAAGTGGAAGGAGGTATGGTATGAGCCTATGTATGTAACCGACATTCCTTGAGAATAGTTGTGTTTAGTTTGACCAAGCCTATATTGTCTATAGCCTACGCAAATTACTTACAACATACACAGGTTGTACGCCTTGTTACAACTGTTCGATATTTTTATTATATCCGTGCCTTTCTCTACCTTTGGGAACATCATCATACTATCCAATGATATATCCTCCAAATGGTATACTAACCTAAACAAAAAAACAACCGACTTCCAAAAAAACACTACAAAGTGAAAAATAACTTTAATTTCGGAAGTCGGTGTCTTTGGAGCTGTATTTGAATTTTTTGTCACCGCCTTCCGAAATTAAAGTTATTTTTCACTTCGTAGTGTTTTTTGGGAAGTCGGTTGTTTTTTTTTTGGAAAAAGTTTTTATTTTTCACTTTTTAGTGGTGCACATCTGCTTACCCCTTCACAGCATACCGGCGTGATGTTATGTTATGAACTGGTGTAAGCAATAGACCGAGATGAGATTTCAGCAATCCCAGTCCATTTGCTATCATTTATTGAGGAGTTCGTTTCCTATCTCCAAAGTTCTTCATCAAATCTCCACCAAATTGAAATGAGACCACTACGAGAAATTATCCTTCCAAAAAATACCTAAATCGCTTTGTGTGCCTATAAAATTTGAAGAGTTCTCTCTATTTCTCCAGGATCCCATCATCAGATCCTGACTTGATGATCATGGGACCACCTGGGAAGTATACCCTTTCAAACGAAAAAAAACAAAATCCAAATCGGTACAGCCATCTTCGAGTAATCGGGGAACATCAATAAAAAAAAAAAAAGTTTCCGACGAATTGATAACCTCCTCCTTTTTGAAGTCGGTTAAAAAGAAGATTAAAGATAAAGATGCATTTATTTGTATAAACATGTGTAACATGATACATAAATATCCACATATGGATGGAAATTCGTTTAAAATAGCTGGTTCAATATGTTTTGCCATATTCGGCGTACAAAATAAGCAAAGAAGTTGGTTCAAGATCCAATCATGGACATAACGAGTACAAAAAAGGGGCTCCAGGAGCAAAACTTAAGAAAATGGATCAAACATGACAGATTCAAAATTAGAATAGCAGATATACAGGAAAAAATTACCAGTGCGCAAACTGTAGCCATGAATTCAGCCATTATGATTCTAGACCCCCTAGTATAGAACATTTTTGATGGTTTGCTGGTTAAAAGTTTATCCTGTAGTATAAAACTGCCACCAATACAAAATCATAAAAAACAACCATTGCAGTCAGAAGGTGGACACAATCGTTAATATGTTGGGTTGTTTTTATTTTGATTTGTAAACAAAACTAAAAATATCTCAAGAGGAAAATCTGTTAAGTATTCAGAATTGATCCCAAGAGTGTCCGTCCCAAACTAGTCGTTTTGGTTGCAGTTATTAATACCCCACGTTCATTCGTCGATGTATGCATTCGTTGACGTGTTGAAGCAGCTTATTTAATATCCTTTATTTTTGGAACATATACTTTGTAATTCTATGGTTATACTGTTATACTTCTCTATGCAAGTCTGCAGCTGTTTGTTTTCCTGTACCTACTAGTGTTAATAGCATGTATTAGAAAGCTGTGGTCATATTTAAAGCTGTGGTACAGACCATCAAACTGAACAACTTAATTCTTGAGACCAACATCGCAATGGACTTACAGAGTCGTAAGTCGTGCGAACTTTGTATAAAAATTTAATGCTGCTCTCAAAACGGTGAAGGAAAACATTGTGAGGAAACCGGCGGCGCTCATGTCCTAGAACCAAACATTCGAAGACGTGTGACATCTTCTAACTCACACTAGTCCCGCGTGGAAGATTACAGTCTACTCCTTCTTGAAGATATGAAGCCTGTGTCCTAGCAGTGGAATTATTCTAGGATAATTATGCATGTTATGCCATAAATTTGGCTTGAGTATTGAGGTATTGAAGTTTTTTGGGACGGTTGACAATTTTTTCGCGATCACGATGTTGGTCCCATGGAGAAAGTTGTTCAGTTTGATAGTCTGCACCACACCTTTCTGACACATGCTGTATATGTTTCCATGTACTATGGCTACAACATTTAGGTCTCGTACGCATTCATACTTAAAAAACGATAGCAAACGATGTTCTTTTGAATTATGATTAGGTATTAGTTTTATCGAAATGTTGTCACATAATTTATTTCATGGCGAATAGAATAACAACCAATGGTTACAGGTCCTATAGCTATTATGTTATCATATTTTAGACTTTATGTAATTTTGACTTTAACATTATGACTTCAAGTAGTTATTTTAATCGATCATTTATCTGGTTAAGTGAGTTACATACGTTTTATAAAAATAACATTCGCAGCTTTTGTACCAGGAAACAAAAGGTAAAAAACATGATCAGCATCACAATCGAATACAAAGTAAGGAATGAAAGAGCGTCCCTAAACTAAAGTATTCTTTTTCAGCAGTTTGAAACTAAACAACTCGAAGAAGGCACCTTTGATGGTTTGATAGCGATAAACCACGGCCAACTCGATTATATCGCGCATCTCTACCCGGTTCAATGAACTAACCAAAATTAGAGTTCTAAGAAACGAATTGATGTGAAAGATGAAGGAACATAAGTTCCGTTCAACCTTCTACAGGCCTCCAGCAGAGTATTTATGACACACTGATTCATTCTTGTCTCTAAAACATCAATGCACGTCCTATAATTACCAACCTTCTACAGGCCTCCAGCAGAGTATTTATGACACACTGATTCATTCTTGTCTCTAAAACATCAATGCACGTCCTATAATTACCAACCCAATCATGTGAATTGCCTTCTAACATCCTGCACCCTTCAAAATTCCAATCAAACTTCACTTAACCAAGCAATCGGCTGATAGAATAGAAATCTGTCGAAGTAAAGTGCCTCTAGACCTTTCCAATATGGCTACCCTCATTACGACAGCCGGCAGGGTGTCGTTAGGCCTCTTATGCTAAGCTATCAGAGCAAGGTCACCGGCAACCCATAGACTACGTGTTTATCAACATCCAACCGTCGGTGCTGTTTCGCTGAAATTGATAGGGTTGCCAACATTCAACTAATCTATCAGAGACAAGGGTGTCGTGTCGTAACTGCCACTTGTGTTCCTTAAGCGATGTGACGTGAACAATGTTGCCTGACCCTTAGAAATGGTGTTAATAAGTTTTGATGCTGACGGCGGTAATTTTGTTAGGGTTGCCCGCCTCAGTAGAGTAGCAATTTTCTTTGCTTTGTCTTTTAAAATTAGGTAGGTGACTATTAGTTATTATGTTTTAACAATCGTCAAGTTAGCTTAAATTTGATAATGCCATACTGTCACAAATTAATGTCACATTTGTAGCTACGTTCTGGGTTGACACAATTTAAATTACCATCGACCAGCTTAGAAGACGAAGCTTGAAATCCGAAACAAGCACGATAATTTCAGATGTTGGTAGGTAGAGGTTTTTTAGTGGTAAGAATTCAATAATGTAACGACTACTTGGAAGTAATCGTTCTTCGTATGATGGAGGTAAAACAACAGAAAGTGAAAAACCAAAACCAGTTCAGGCAGATATACCAACTGTAAACTCGCACGTGTATGCAAGTGCATGGCAAACACATGCAAACAACGTATTTCAGCGTGGAAGATTCCAGAAGTCTGCGAAACCAGCATCATCGTTCAAACCAAGACCATTTTAGTCACCAATCTACATAGTCTTCACATGTTCTGACCAAGTTAGACTTGTAAAAGAGACTGTGACCTCTGAGATGGTTTCGGCCTTCCTTCTCAGAGTAAGTGTTTGTACAAACCTACTTACTTAAATAAAATCATTTATCATTACAACAACTTCATATTAATTTCCCCTACAAAATTAACGAGGGAACTCACAAAACTGAATTGACATCCCTAAGACGGCAGGTGTTCCGTGAAATTTCCAGGTAGGTACAATATGAAACTAAGTCAAGTCACAGGTGCTCTGAATAAATTTACGTCTAGCTAAAAGCCTGGCTAAATTGTGGCCTGAAACACTTAAAAGTTTGAGCATTCTGATCGATACTGTGAAATGCTAACGTTTGTAGGATGAGAATAGCAGATAACTATTATGCAATGATATGCTATTTTTTCCCATTTCTTCCGATGGGTGTCGTAGAAGGCGACTAAGGGACTTACTAGAGAATGGGCAGCAGCATTCTCTATGCATTTTACCATCATACTGCGATCGCCAACCCGCCTGCCAAGCGTGGCGATTATGGCAAAACCCCCCTTTTAGGGAAGGCCTATGTCCGGCAATGGACGTCTTTCGGCTGAAATGAAAATGATGATGCTATTTATTATGATGGCTAGGCATAAGACAGATGATAGACCACACAGACAGACAGAAAGAGGACATGGAGAGACAGGGGGAGACTACTGAGGTGATACTGGGGGCTTGTAATTAGCAATTTAGTTTTATATTATTGTTTTTTAGAATGTAATTAGTCTGTAAGCCTTCCTAAAATAAAATAAAATAACTTAAAGCGAAGTGTGGAAAAAGATATGTTGCGCAGACCCCAAATAAATCGGGATAAGAATAAAGAAATGATGACTATTATAATGATAAAATAGGAGCTAATACTTTCAACTGATGGGGCTCATATGATGGCTCCAGCAAAATCTAGAACAACAACCGAATCGAACTTCTTCCTGGATGACAACTTTTTAGCGTAATTAACTTAACCACAGGGAAAGTTGCACAACAGAAAGTCCCATCTGTATGCTCAGATAGCTATTGCAGCCACGACCACGAAGACTAAATAGAATCTGGTGAACTTGTCCTTTCTTAAACAAGGCTTTCGGGCGATGATGAATAAATTAATGGGGATAAAGACTTTGGAATTAAACAAATATAAACTTCGATCATTCATTATTCATTTAACATTATGTAGAAACGGTCTCCCGTTATTCAATCAACATTGTTTTGATAACATTTGCGTTTTAGATCAACGACAATGATGATAGGCAACCTATCTGTTCTACTACAAAAAATCATGTCAATTATTTCAAATGCCCTTGAAAAACGAAGTTAATTGACACTTAACATTCAAAATGAATAATAAGAATGATAACACATTTACGAGTTTTTTACTACCGACTTATAACTCACAAGACACTCATGAATGATAAATATTGCCATCTCGTGACTAATAATTTTTTAAGTTTATCACGTAAAAATATACTTTTCAGTTTTCATAACAATATGAACCGACTTCTTACATTTATAGGTTCTAAATGGCGATATTTTGAGTGTCATAATTTATTTTCGTCATTATTCTCTTGCCCTTTCTGATTTTTTATCTGATATCGGTGCAACATATTTTTTCTCGCATATTTATCTCAGTTGTCATATCGGTAGTCACCACCTTTCTAGCCATATCATCTTACATACTCAAACTTTCCTCGTAATAATATAATTTCGGAAACGATAGACATTTTATTTTTAAAACAATACAACCATTATTCTACAAAATGCAACTTTTGTCAGGCATACGTTTGTGAATGAATTTCGTGATGCGGAAAATTACGAATTATCGATTAGCTCCGATTTGTAAAATGTAAACGGGTTCAGTTTATTATTTACTGAAGTTATACATCCACATACGGTAACGATTTCTGAGGGTAGAGGCGAATCTGAAGGCCTTCTTTGTCTACTGCGGAGTAAATGCGCAACACACTTATAATGGCAATGCCTTTCATTTCAATCAAAAACATTAATTGCGCCTTTATTTTACATTGTAGAGTATGTAGATGAATTTTAAGAACTTATGAAGAAAGGGATCATCATTTTCCTTCAAATGCAATTGTGGATGAAAGAGTGTCACACTATTGGGGTGCATTTATTATAATATTTAGTATTGGATATGATAAAATTGTTAATCATTACAGGTCGAATATGTATTTACAGAGCGTTAACAAATTTGCTGTTTTAAAGATCAATTAAAACTGGGCCTTTACTTCAATATTAGATACGTGATCAATTGTAATCTTAATAAAATGTGTAGGATCTAGGTCACAGAGCGGATGCCACAAATTAAATTCGTGCAACAAAACATCTCAGTACAATTTTTGCGTGCTAAAACAGTCAAGATATCTACACATATAACTAAGACAGCTGCATATAAATTAATAATTTAGTAGAACATAAGTCAACGAACTCGAGGTGTTGCTTGAAAGTGCGACTGTCAAAATACGAGGAGACTTCGAAAGTAGAAAGTAAGTATAGCGCAACATGTATGGGATTATAATGATCCTTCGCAGGTTGTAGTTGAAATTCCTTCATAAATCAACTCAAAAGTCATTTATTCAAATTAGGATGAAAATCAGCACTTTTCGAACGTCAAAATTACATAAAACAGTCCCTCAAAACGCCTTCCCATCACCAGTTCCTAGTTCTTTAGCTGGGAAGAAGTGGCGCAACAAACTCCCCAGCAGCACAGCTGTCTGTTTAGTTAAGATAGACTTGATTCTATACATAGGTAGGCAAAATAATTAACATTACGAGACACAGAACATTCATTAAATAATTTGTCATATATCAGTTAGCCATGCCAATATACCAATAAATAAAATGAAAACTTAACTCAAGCACAAAAATGAATAGAAAGATAACTGATGTCACTTGGAAAGCTGCCACGCTAAAATGGAATTGGGCTGGACACATCTGCCGCATGCCAGATGACCAATGGGCCAAACTTACGACCCAATGGGTCCGTCACAGCGCGGTAAGCCCAGACGGACATGACGGGATGAGCTGGACTCCTTCAGCAAAAACTGGCCCATGGCAACTTTAAACAAAGACAAGTGGGAAGAGGGTAGAGAAACCTTTACCATGCAGTGGGAAATCACAAGCATTAATAATAAAATTATAATTTGGAAATTGTGAATTTGTGGAGGTAGCCGTTTTCCTTAAGGACAGGACGGAACCAAACTTAACTGATTTAACGCTGCAGGCTCAGAATGTAACTCCCGAGTTTTACCTACTTGACATGAAATAAGGCATTGTCAAGACACGTTTTGCAAGCATATCCAGTTGCGTCTTCGCGCTTTCAAACCGAACAATAGCAAAGAAATCTTCAAAGCCACAGAGAGAAAGGTCAATCAGGGGAATTAAATTGTTAAGCAAACTCAAATTATTTATTTCACACTAGCTTTTGCCAGCGATTTCGCCCGCATGGAAGTCGGAAATTGTCCCACGGGAACGTACTACTACCGGGATAAAATTCTGTGTTAAGGTCAGGTTCCAGGTCATAAACTATCTGTGTGCCAAATTTCATCCAAATCCTTTCGGCCGTGTTTGCGTCATTGAGTAACAATCTTACAAACTTTCAAATTTATAATCTTAGTAAGATAGTAAGTCAAGGGATCGGTCAGGAGTGCGGGTTGTTCGAAAGAGATACTGTGGCCACCTGGCACACAGGCAATTGAAGGAACACGAGTGGGTTTCAGTCAGTAAAAGTCTGACACGCCCTTCCGCTCCACCCAGAGTGGGAGAATTTATTTGATGATTTCCCACCCAAAATCGGGTCGGTCAGTCAGAAAGATAAAGCTAGTTGCCCATTCCAAAGCGTAGGAGGTTTCTATGGAGAAAAATGAGCAAGAAACTCGTGAAATTAAATGGTTATAACTTGCCGTGAGCCACTGCATACAACTGCCAAAGCATCATAGCATCTATGCTATGATTTGAATAGACGGACAATTTAAATCAAATTAATTGTTGAGTTAGTAGCTCAACAATTAATTTGCCTTACTTTACATTTATCGATGAAATAAACAATCCGAATGAGGAAGTTCTGTTAACTTCGCACAATTTGCAGCAGGTACCATCGCGGAGACTGACGGTCAACCACTTTTCAACCTTTTTGCTTAAGGCATAAAGGTGAAAAGTGGGCCACCGGTAGCATCAGCGGTTGCACAGTAACAAGTCATTCCATAGGAATGGTGCAATACAGGAAATGTCACAGTAAATGCATCCTTTTAAGACATAAGAAATTACCTTTTTACGTGAAGCATTTCTGTTACTCACAGTTTAATTAATGTAATTCATTTACATTTAGGAACAGGCTTGCGTTTGTCTCACAGTGGACCCGTTTTAACACTGTTTCGTTACCACTGATAGGGTTTGGTTCTCCCATTCGGAAAATATGCTAAAAACGTCTTGTCATCTAGGATTAAAATTCCACTAGAAATGTGTCCCAAACAATTACTGCCGCGGCAGAAAGCACAGGTATTTTTCCGTGCAACCGTTGCGCGTGCTAAGTCCCCAGGACCCTAGTTTCTCGCATCTTGGCCGCACTTAATGATCTCTTGGATTCTAATCCAACAAACGATCTGTTTGCGGGTGAATAGAAGAAGATTTAA
This sequence comes from Antitype chi, assembly GCA_947359405.1. Lineage (NCBI taxonomy): Eukaryota > Metazoa > Arthropoda > Insecta > Lepidoptera > Noctuidae > Antitype > Antitype chi. The sequence goes on from OX375823.1 coordinate 3,460,801, forward strand.
TTGACATGTCAGAAGAAAGTACTATTGAGAGATTCATGAAAGTTTTGTTTATAATTTTATATTATTTGCATGTGTCTGTCTTTAATTGGTTTATAACTGTATTCACTTTAACTGACAAGTGTCAAGTAATTAACACAATTACTTTTCTATTGTTATCACTTTATCAGACTCAATGAGTCTGCATAACAGACGAGGGGTTAAATAACAAAAAAATAAGTGGAAAAAACCAACGAAAATGGAGTCTGTTCTCTAATTCTATCTGAGATATCTTAAAAATATCTTCAAACTTAACCAATGAAAACCATAAATAGAGAATTGTTTATTTAAAATTCTACAGACCAAGTTCATGAGAAACGAATTAGTTTCAAGAACTAACATCAAAACGCTCCTGTTTCAAAAAGACTATTTCAGTTTTATTAAAGTTTGTAGAAAAATGTTTTAGATTTTTTGGCAAAAAATAATCATAATTTTTCCAACCATTTTGGGGTCGACTCCCAGTCTAACTGGATACAGCTGAATATCAGTATTTTGGATGGAGCGACGGACGGCATATTTGACCTCCATTAAGACTGGTTGTCAGACTTTCGGGCTTCTGACGACCCGTAACGACTGTGAAAGATCCACAAATGACAGCCGTTACGGGCACAATTTTTTGGCAAAACAATTCTACGAAAAACAGTTTTGCAAGGATGCATCATGAGTACAGGTTTCCTCAAGATGTTTTTGTTCACCGATGTCAGCCATGTTATATTTTTTTTTTTAAACGTTGCCCCACACTAAGAATTTCTCCTGTATTGTGGGTGCGTTTACAAACATTTAAACTCACATACACAAACAGCCAGACCCGGAACAACTACTTGTAGGTCATACAAATATTTGTTCCGTGCGGGAATCGAATCCGCGACACCCACTGCGCCAACTGTGCTGTACTGTGCTGTTATTATTACCTTTTCCCGCGGCTAGGCCCGCGTGGACTTATATATAATATAAATATTTTTACAAACCGACTTACAAAAAACAAACATTTATCATTATCCCTGCAATGGTACACTAATAGGCTGGTAATAATATAATCATATACCTTATTTTTCATAGGTTGGTATTTCATGCGATGCACGGGTACTTAAATTGTTTTTATATTTGTAGTGTGTTTGTAACAAAAGTAATCATTATTGCACTCTGCTATCAGCACTTTATTTTTGTTTTGATTGTTAATAGATAATTGCCAGTGTCATAACGCAAATCCATTATTGTCTATGGTCCCCCCAGCCTTAACATTAACAGTCAATGGACAATATTGTAAAACTGTTTCTACCTGAATACGGGGCTTTTAGCTACTTTGTATGTGTATCTGTTTTATTATATTTTTAGTAATGTGCGTTTTGTTCGTGCAGAATAAACATTTTTTCTTTCTTTTTTTTAATAATTTACTGATAGGATTAGCCTAATCACGGGGTGTACACAGACAGCATCACATCATTAAACCCTTACATCCCGCAAGAGGATGATATGATCCTGAATATAGCAATATACTTTGGGCATTCGGGACGTCGCACACAGGTGAAATTCGCGTAATTAGTGGCCAATATTGATAAAATGAACTTAGGTACTCTGATTAAAAAGTAGTAGGTAACCTAAATTAGCAACGAGACATATGACGCCTATTAGTGATCTGTAAAACCTTAGACACTTTTTATTTAGTTACTCATACGCGTGATTTAATTCAAGAGTGATTGAATAAGGACAAAATTAAAATTTTGAACGTTTGTTTAAATAACCTTTAATAATTTATTTAGTGAATATTAAGATTAAAACAATATGAATTCCATAGCTTCTGGTGTTATATATTAAAACTAAATAACTAAAACGTTTATATTACTTACGATTGTAAAGATATATGGTTGTAAACACAAGGATATTATCATTTTATTTTTGCTCTCATAATGAAAAAGTTTATACTCAATCGCACTCAACCCGTTTTTTACACATATTTATATAGAAACATATCAGTAGCTTTCATATAATACAAAATTTGACTGCGTCACCTAAACAAAACGGATCAACAATGGATATGAATTCTAGGCAGTTCCCAGCATGGCAATTAACCGCAGAGAACTATTTCGTTTTTATTAATAGGTATATCTTATAACCACGAAGCTCAATTTCAATGCTTAGTTACAAAAGTTAGGGAAACAACACACTGTGAAGACGTATTACCATGGAATTGTCGTACAAGTATATCAATAAAGCTTTATTTTTCATAATACACGTTTAAACTATTATTTTAGACAAACAAAAGGAATAAATAAGCGTAAACATACTTCATAAAATATTGGCCAACTTTTCAGTAAATTTCACCTGTGTGCGTCGCGTCGTCTTTCTTTAAGGCGCGGTATTATGGTAGACCGCGGTCGATCGCCGGACACATGACATATTTTCGGACATAAAATGTACGAGATAACCCTTTGTGTACCTGACCAACTTCATAAAAACCTGAAACTTGCCCTGTGACCCTGTCTCGCATAGTGTTAGTTTTAAGCTGTGCGATGCCCGTCTTGCGTAGATGACTGTGACGCATATTCTCCCCCAACTTGTTTTATATTGTGTTTTTCCAAATGCGTCACTTCATGATTTGTGCAACTTAAATGAATTTCGGTTCTTCTTTTTTTTTATACATAAAAATGGCCGCCACAAGACGGTGATGAAATCACGTAAACAGCTTTAAAAAAACAACTTACCAAGCAGCAGCAGTATGAGCGGGTTCTGGAACTGTTCTATGTACTTCTTCCATAGCGGTTCCTGTTCTTTGACCTGGAACTCGTTGGGGCCGACGAAGTTCATGCGGTCGTTGGCTTCCCGCCATGATAGGCCGCGGCGAACGTCTACGTTTAGACGTTCAGCCACCTGGGGAGAGAAAAATGGTGGTCAATACGGTAATAGATAGTATAGAGTTAACTCCTGAGCAAAACGAGTGAGTTAAGACTAGAGTTCAAGTGCAGCGAGGGAGTGAAGCTCGCCTACGATATCATCTGCCCAGCCTTTTCCCAACTATTTCTGGAGTCAGCTTCCCGTCTAACCGGACGCAGCTGAATAACAGTATTTCGAAGTATAGTATATATACAGGACTTAAAGTCAGTAAGTCAGGCTGTTTGTGACATCGAAAAACAGCTGATCCTTAACCTTATTTGAATACCTAAATGAGTTTCCATTTTCAAGGTTTTTCCTCGAAAATCCATGCTCCAGATTCCGTTTTATTAAATTATTCCACCAATAACAAACAAAGTTTGAGACACCCGCGTCAGAGTCAATTAGCTTTAAGCCAATCACGTGCCCCGATTCAAAGGACCAGGGATATATTTTTGTATCATGGCTACAAATTCCAGGAAATGTCAGAGGTTAAAACGGCGGTAGGTAAAGCCATTAATATTTATAAGTCCATTATTTAAAATGTCAGAAATTATCCAATAGCGGTAATGAAAGTCCGTTCTCAATTAGTAAAAAAAAAAAGCTTTCATTATATTTTCGAGTTACTTTCTACTGTCATAACTTTTTATTCCGGCCTGACTGAATTAATACTATAGTATTATCATTATTAAAAAGGACAAACGTATTTGTTTCAATGTATGTAGTTTTCAATACTGTATTTTTGCACGATATATCCGCAAATCCTTGATTTATCTTGATTCTTGTATCCTTCGATGTTTTTACTGTCCTAATGCAATTTTTAGACCGACGCTTTTCTCGCATATTCTACGGTCCCAATCATTTGCTCAAATACTTTCTAATCAACCACGCTAAAAGGACCAAAAAAAAGTCGAAACAAATTGACCAATCCCAGCGAGATGTCTGGGGACTGATTTAATCATGACGACCCATTGGATCCAATCACAACCGATTTAGCTTGAAGACGTGCGCGTGCGTACTCAGACCGCAATTACCGTTACAGAGATTACTCTAGAGATAGATCAACTAACAATTGAGTAATTAAACGAACCTACTGTCGTATAATAATAGAGATACCTTGTAAGCGTAGTCTTGATAAGGATTTAGATGTTGATTTGACTAAAATCGCTGATAATATATTTAAGGATGTTTTAATTAACTGCGTCTTGTTGACCAGATTTGAGATAGATGCTCAGTTACTTTGAAGGATAAAATCAGAAATAATATTATCAGGAAAAGAACCGGAGTTACTGACATAGCTTGCAGAGTAAGCAAAATGAAGTGGCATTGGGCAGGCCATTTCTGTCGAAGGACCGATGGCCGGTGGAGCAGACGAGTCCTGGAGTGGAGACTGCGTATCGGCAAGCGCAGTGGCTGGGACAGAGTGGAAGCGGAAGGCGGTGAACATGGTGTTCAGGCGCAGCCTGGGAGAGGCCTATGTACAGCAGTGGACTGCGATAGTCTAAGCTGAGTGATATTGACCAGATTTAAACCTTGACAAGACTAATGGGATATTTTTATTTAGAGCACTTTATAAATGCATGATTAAAATAATCATGTGTTAACAATAGAGGTTAACTAACGTAGCGAATTTGGATATCTTCAGTGCCTCTAGCAATTTTAACAATTAACGTACTTACATCTAATTACGTACACTACCTACTCATAAACATATGTAAATATATTTCGAGAACGTCGTTAAGATACCTTCGCCAAGGTAATCTCATACCAATTATTTGTTGCAAAAATATAAATATAAGAATTTTTATTACCTCATTTCACGTTGCTTGGTTATCCTTATTGACGTCAAAAGGTATAAATAAACCACATAATGATAAACTACTCATTTTAATTATGTACATTGGGGGAAAACGTGGTGCGTTTTTTTAATACCAAGTACAAACTTTGTATGTATACGATACATCATTTTTCAGCCGAAAGAAGTCCACTGCTGAAAATAGGCGTCCCCCAAGCTTCAACCGGTTCTGTGCTTCCCGCATCCACCGAATTCCTGCGGCCTTCACAAGGTCATCGGTCCACCTTGCGGGAGGCCTTCCAACTCTACGTCTTCCGGTACCCGGGCGCCACTCCAGAACAATATACGATACGATCAACATTAAATAAAGATCTAAAAGAGCTTCCACAAGAGCGGATAGGAGACAAGGTGCGAGATACTCCTCCTCTTAGGATGAATCCGGCTCGAAGGACCAAATAAATTCTATTTATTTATTTAAACTATTAAATCAACAACAACTATCAATAGTTTGCAAGAAGCAATTGCCCCATTTTACAGTCGAGCGGTGCTAACTCAACGCGTCTACATCACACGAAGCTTCAGTAAAATTGAAAACGCGAGTGTATATATCTTCAGTCTTTGATCATTTTCAAACAATCTTCACCTAATTACACCTCAACGATGCTAAAAGGGAGCTAAGATATATGTTACATCGTATACGTTGTTTATGTCTAGATTATTATTAATAAAGCTAAAACTACGCAGTATATTACTCGTAGATTATAACTTCCGGTTTCTTATAAATTTTAAAGTCATGGTTGGCACGTGGCTAAATGATAACAGCCACTCGGGTCGATCGAAGGTTAAGCTACGCTTGCCGCGGTCGGTTCGTAGATGGGTGATCATCCATTGATTTCGAGACCCCGCCGTGTCTCGGAAAACACGTTAAGCCGTTGGTCCCGGCTGTCATTGTAGAAGTTTGACAGTCGTTATGGGTCGTCAGAGGCCCAAGGTTTCAGTCTTACCAAGGGGTTTATTTATTTGGGTTATTGTGTTACCCAGGAGTCCATGTAAAATACTAGTATTCATCGGCACCCGGTCAGACTGGAAGCTAACCCCACCGTAGTTAGGAGAAGGCTTGACAAATTTATTGGTTGACCATTTGATATGTGCGATTCATATACGTCATACAGGTAAAGGGAGAGGGTCCATTTTGCTGTTAGAGTTTTATTCCTACCTAAAAGCTAGAGTTGTTCAGACTAGTTGAGCTTTTTATAGAGCGAGCTTTACCCCCGAGCCGCTAGGCTTATGAAAAGCCGAAAAAAGCTTTGTGCTTTTCCGCTTGGGGCGCCTTTAAAAATGCCGCCAGCGTTGAAATCGTTGCCATTCTTTATGTTTTCATGAAAACGGTTGTATGATTTTAGGTCATCTATCTATCTATCTATATAAATAAAAAGAAAATTCCTGACTGACTTACTGACTCATCAACGTCCAGCCCAAACCCTTGGACCTGGAAAGCTGAAATTTTGCACAGAGGTTCCCTTTATAATGTTCACAAGGAATAAGGCAGGATTTTTCAAAATTCAACCCTTAGGGGAGTTTACGCGCTTTGACGTGACGTTGCGGACACCAGCCCGTATTACCTTTCCTGCCCTCTCTTTTCTAGGGGCTGGTGTGATACATTCACATCAGCCCATCACGATTTCTCGCCATCAATGTCGATTTTTCGGATTTCATGTACACTCATGCAAGGGATCAGCCACTGCGGATTTAATTTGGTCAGCCCATCTCATGGGTAAGCGGCCGCGTGGTCTAGTAGCCCGCACTACAAGGCGCTTTATAGTCGGGTGACTGCATTGCACTCACGGCTCCTGCATGAGGGTTCATGCAGGAGCCGTGAGCGCAATGCCGATTAACTGCATTTTAAAGGTTCTCAGAACTGATCGGTGTCTATGTCCAGACCCAAGAGTCTCATTTTCCTAACAAAAGGTTCCATAACTTTGGAAGTAGATAGTAGGAAGGAGGAATAAAAAATTACAATTTGACAGCGTTTGTATAGAAAATATAACCCATCAATTTATTCCTACGATAAAAATTATCTGAGGATTAGAAAATCAGATCTAAAACCTGAAATTGTATCACACAGACAAAATTAATTTCAATTGTAGTGTGGTAGATGTGGTGTGGTTTTGCGTCACTAAAGATAGCAAGTTGACGAATATTTTATTTGTACAGGTGATTGTTCAGAACAGAAGCCCGATTGTGTGAAAATATTTGTTTTTGATGCAGAATTATTGTAGGTTTTTAATTGAAACGTTATAATAGAGGGACAAGACACCTTGACATGCTTAGAGTGCTGACATGATGACTTGGGCGAAATTGTCATGACTGGACAGGTCCACTCAGTCTGTGTGGTTCTTTCTTCAAAAGACCATTTCAGCCATCAATCTACACTTTTCAGACATCTGAGCAAGATTATATCTGGAATTTAAAAGAGACTGTGACCTCTGAGTTTGTTTCGGCCTTTCTTCACAAAGTAGCCAGATAGGAAACCCCGACCTCATTTAGTTTTTAAAATAAGATTGCCGTGTAATAGCGTTTGTACTAACCTACTTACAGAAATAAAAACATTCATCATGGAAGATAGGTCTATAATAATCTATTTATTTATTCATTTACACATACAATAATGGCCAAACTGCCATACGTTTTCGGCCAATACTAAAAATGGTAGTAAGCCTATGGACGTATTTTTCCTAAGTATACAAATAACTAATATCTAGAAAGAAATATTTTAATCCGAAGTTGGCTCTAACCCCAGAACAAGAACCGAGATTTATAAAATCCACAATTTGTCACGTGTGTGTGAAAAAAATTGTAAAAATAGATTCAAGCAATTAACGCTATTAGCAACCGGTTCTATTGAATGAAAATAACATGCGATTTCCGGAAATAATATTTAAATAATAAATACATTACACACACAAATGGTTTTTTTTTAAAACTATAACTATCAGAATTATGTCACATCAAAATCAAAATATTTTATTTCACATAAACCGACCGGCGGCACTTATGAAACGTCAGAAGCTAGGTGCACGGTTCCAATTTGTCGCTTCCTATAGAGAAGAGCCGGCAAGAAACTCCATGGTTACTTTTTTTTTCAATAATTATTGGCTTTTACAAAGCTTTCAAATTACAGTGATAATAGGTATGGGAGGAAGAGCCGACAAGAAACTCAACGGTAAGTCTTTTAAAAATAATTGGCTTTTACAATGTTTAAAAATTACAGTGATAATAGGTATGGGAGGACAGTGCAGGGCTGTCAATAAGTATCAGGTACTTAGAGGAATGAAAATAAAGAATAAAAATGGTCTACAAAACTACAGTCTACAAGGCCTACAACGTTCTCTCATTCAGAATATGTAAGAGAATGTACATAATATAAATAAAATGAACGTATTTAAAATTTTAAGTCAAGTGATGATTTCCATGACAATCACTAATAAATAATCGATATTAGAATTGATGTATAATGTCATTTAATGACGAGAATATGTCAGACATTGTAAAAAAATAATAAGAATATTAACATAGTAATTTGGGAGCAGTTTGTACACATTCACATAGTTATGCTGTTAATGAGGTACCAGGGAAGCCACATGTACAGAAGGAATTAATGCCAAACTTCCCTGTCTTCAACGTAGTCTTTTATCGTATAATAATTATGCTTTTTGAATAAGGACACGTTTAATGTGAGTTTTAAACTTTCCATCGCTAAGTTCTAGAAACGACTATGGCAAGTTGTTATAGAAGCGGATACTGTTTATTAGAAATGACTTGCTAGTTTTAGTTAATCTAAATTTTGGAATCACAATTTCATCTTTACTCCGTGTATTTAGATTATGGTAATCGCCTCTTTTTTTGAAAAGACCTAAGTTTTTGCGAACATACAAGATATTTTCTAAGATATAAAGAGAAGGCAGAGTTAGTATTTCAATTTTGTTGAATTTATTTCTAAGAGAGTCGCGAGGCCCCATTTTATAGATTGCGCGGATTTCCCTCTTTTGTAAAATGAAAATTGAATCTACGTCAGCTGCCGATCCCCACAGCAGAACGCCATAAGACATAATACTGTAGAAATAAGCAAAGTATACTAACCCTATCTGTGACGACATCAGTCAACTGCCTTATTTATTTTTTTACTGCGCAAGCAGCTGAGCTTAATCTACTTGAAAGAGCTTTAATGTGGGCACCACACTGCAATTTTGAATCTAAAGTAATTCCTAGAAATACAGTTTCCGTAATAGCATCTACTTTCTTGCTATCAAGTTTTAAATTTAGACCTACTTGGGGTACATTTCGTAATGAGAACTTAAGACATTAGTTTTATTCGCATTGAGTAAAAGATTATTAGCCGACAACCATTTCGAAAGAATAGCTAGAGTATCGTTGACATGTAAGACATCCGTATCTTTTCTATCTATTCTAAAAATAAGAGAAGTGTCATCAGGAATCATTAGGATCATAAGGAAAGTCATTAAGATAAACTAGAAAGAAAAAAGGGCCAAGAATTGAACCTTGAGGCACGCTCATCTTAACTAAAGACCCGCCCCGTTAACGTCGGGGCGGGTCTTTGCTGCCTGTTTGATAAATACAAAAGTACAAGATCAGCAGCTTTTCCACGAATTCCGTAGTGGTGTAATTTACAGATCATTGTATTGTGGTCAACGCAGTCAAACGCTTCGGGAAGTTACAGAAAATGCCAATTACATCCTGGGACATCTCCCAGGATTCCAAAATGTGACTGATGAGTTTTACTCCTGCGTCTGTTGTCGACCTACCTACCTTTCGTGAAATCAAACTGGCGACTATGTAAAATCCCATTCGAATTAAAATGTGACAACCTCTGGTCTAACATGATTTTTTCATAAATTTTGCTCAATGCTGGAGACGTACAGATACAGGTCTATAATTAGAGGGATTTCAAAATTGGTACTACTACTTTACTATGTTTAAGTCAGGAAATGTACCGCTGTCTAAATGTTGATTAAATATGCCTGTTAGGACAGGTATCATTAACTCCCATCACATAAATGGATGAATTTTTAATGTAAGTTCGATTATGAAAAGCTATTTACTATTCCGATGTTATTAATACAAAAGCTTTTCCGTAAAATCGATTAAATACTAGATATAACGAAACAAGGTCACCAACTCACCACATATAGGTATGTCTTTCATTTTATGGTTCCTATTAGATAAGCCGCTACGAGATGGGAAGACTTGAAAATATATACTCATACTAGCTGACCGGACAGATTTTGTCTTGTTTCCTAGAATTCGATCACAGCGCCCGGGCGCTCGATCACAGGGTCCAATTGTTAAATCTAAACCATCCAGGGATCAACTCAAACGCACAAAAAAATCATCAAAATCATTCCAGCCCTTTGGGAGGAGTTCAGTGGCATACACACTTACAGAAGAAATATACATTTATATAAAGATTCTAAAGAGATAAAATGTATGAGTTTGTATGTAGTGGGGCAATCTTCGGAATCAGAATTACTGATCTGACTCCGAAAATTCTTTGACTTATGTGAAGCTACACGGTATTGCTGAATTTCATAGGATATTTATGTTAAAACAAGAATTTGACGCGGTCAGAGTCGCAAGCAGAAGTAAGTACGAAATAAATACAACCTCCACTAACAGCAACCAACGACGCCCTTGAAAAACAAGGCATCATTAGTCTTCAAACAAAAGCTCATCGTATCAAAATTAATGACTACCGTCACAACTGAGATGCAAACAGCCCATTAGGAGTAGGATTTAATGGCAACACATCTCGGCTCATATAACCTAATAGATATGGAATCTGGGTCAGTATGCAAATACGCTTCAGGGGTAAAGCCTCTTGACAGTGATAGCATCTCTGCTTTCTATGACAGCTATGATGTTGAGTGAATAGCATCTGATATTGATGATAAGTCAGGACCTAGGGGCCTAGTTCTCGCAACCGGCGGTGGCATACGTTTATGACCAGATGGATAAACGTAAATGAAGCAAAATGAGTATTTAAGGACCGTACCTGGGGGTTTTGTAGTTTCTGCCTACCCTCATGAGAACAAGGCGTGAGTTATGTATGTACTTATACATATATTCATATAACATCCTGTAATCTGCGAAGGGTTAGGCAAAAGTATACCTATGTGTAGTAGGTACACCCACATTTCGTCAGTTATTTTAAGGCCTATGTAATATAGCAAGTCTGTTGCCATCAACCAGGCACATATCCACTCCGGGCATTGTTTTATGAAGAGAAAAAAAACGAGGGATAGAGGTGACCGGCAATATAATTTAACTTTGTAATTGCTAAGGGATTGGGGAAGAAGAGCCTCATGACGATGCTGGAGACAATGTCCAGCAGGTGACGTCTTCCAACTGAAATGATGTTGATGATAATGAAAATTGAAGTGCAATAGATTTGTCAAAGCTCAAGTCGCTTTAAACTACCAGTTTGAATTGAGTGATAAAAGAAATCCCTGAAAGATAAGGAACTGCTCTTTAATTAATTAAGACCCTAGGAAGAAAGGCATCTTATAAAGAACAGAACACAAGAAACTCATGGCTGTAACTATACAGTCATTTGACACCGGTCTGAACGTCTACCTACAGGACTGTACCGGTTCCCGACTTGATTGCACTACGCAGTATCGTTATCAAGTCCCCCTCAATTCTCGTTAACGCCCGGAATATACACACATAGTTGCATATTTATATCTCATCGTAGCAGAGGCAAGATCATTCTTTTGACCCTCAAAACTTCGCCTCAAATGGATAAAATACTGTCTCTTAACCTCTTCATCAGGAGAAAAGAAGGCACGTTATGCCCAGATTTTATTTAAGAAAATAAGTGCATCAATTTTCAAGTAATTTGCTAAATCTTTTGCAACTTTCAAGGACCACGATTCCACGGAGTTCTCAAGGAAAAATCAACATTATTATAATTTCAACGAATTCTGACATAAAAACTTAGTATAATAATTCTGAGCAAGTGAGCATGAGGTCGTATACTTAAGAAGGCCCATTCTCGTAATTAAAAACGTTCAAAATCTAGTCGCAGTCTCATCTCAGCGACAATCAAATGTCAAAAATGTATGGAAAATCGAGGTATTTTTGACGGATTGACACTGAGATCAGACTGTGAACGTTCTTAAAATTATAACAATAACATTATACCATTCTAAACCTAACTACTACAATACTAGCTTAAAAAAACAGCCAATCTTTCAAAGGCGACACGACCTATTTTTTTCTACTCTTTAAGCAAATTGCTTTCCATACATCGGCGCGTTCAATCAATCAATCGTTAACAATCGAATTGGGACCGTAGTGTTGTGACAAAGTGATGTTTCATTTCATCGATCTTTTAGAGTGATGTGAATGTTATCATTTTGGGCGAAGACGTTTGTTATTTGTTTTTATGTAAATGTCGTTCGTTCCTCTGTTTGAGGATATTGACGTATGTCGGATGTCGGACGATTACATTTATGTGTTTACGTTTAATTATGTGAGTGGTGTGACTTTTAGTGATATGGATTGATAACATTACGACTGTTGGTTTTCCCTAAAGCGATAGGCGATCCTGGCTTCCTTCTACCTGTACCCAGATATCAATGAGCTGATGTTATGGTGCAATCTAGACCTCATGAAGTCATGATGCTATAAAGAATAGGAATTTTCTCCTAATAACACATCGCCTAACATCACGCTTATCCGTTACTTAGGAGCAGTAGACCACGTGGATTCATAAATCATCATCATCATCATCTGTCTATCATTTTCTCCACTATATTGGTATCGGCTTCCAGACTAACCAGATGCCAGTATGAGTTCAAGTATTTTACTTGGACCAACTGCCTATCTGACCTACATAACCCAGTTACTGGGTAACAAAATACCCTTAATAAGACTGTTTGTCAGACTTTCGGGCTTCTAACGACTGTCAAAAATCCACGAATGACAGCCGGGACCAACTGCTAAACGTGCTAAACGGCACAAAGGGGTCTTGGTATATATAAAGATGGCTACCCGTCACGTGGATTTATGTATAATTATTTAGATAAATACGTTATCTATTTAGAAGATAATAAAGGAGAATCTCTAGTCAAGTAAAGTCTTTATGAGATTGTAAATGTTATCTAAGCCCACTTGAATGTCCACTCAAGGCAAGGAAAAGACATTTGAGTCATAATAATAAAGGAAATCGTGGACTCAGCGATCATTGTACCGATAGTCATATCAGCCAATGGTTTGATACCAAAGAGCCTCGACCAACACCTAAGGAGGCTCTCGTTGGGCAGCTGGATCAAGGGCTTGATCCAGAAAGCGGTACTCCTGGACACGACTCGCATTGTTAGGAGGTTCCTCTCTCTGGAGCCCTGACCGCCGGTAGCTTGGACCCTGTTCCTGATACCGGTGGGCTACTATTTTTTATATTTTTAAATGTTTTTATGTATTTTATATTCTAATATTTAAAAATATAATTTATATGTGTATTGCGATTTTTTTTTTTGAGGGTGGGAAATCATCAAATAACTTCTCCCGCTCTGGGTGGAGCAGGAGGGCGTGTCAGACTTTTACTGACTAAAACCCACCCGTGTTCCCTCAGTTGCCTGTGTGCCAGGGGCGACGGTATCTCTTTCGAACAACCCGCACCCCTGGCAGGCATCGGCCCTCGCGGACCCCACCGGTATCTAACTTTAATTCTAGCCTAAAACTCAGTCAGTTTTTGCATTACCAACTTTTTTTCTATTTCAGTAAAGTTCTTAATACAAAAATGACAATTTAACACTGGACTAAGTTCTCAGTTTTGTAAAAGGAGCTATTTCGATTTCAGTTAGGTTTTTATTTAAAAAACAGCCTCAATGGTTTAAACCATACCTAAAGAAAAACCTTGCTTTGTAATAAGGGGGATAATGTTCTAAGTACTTAAATGCTACTTTTATGTTCCGATTCGGAACAAAAAAGTTAGATTTTAACCGGTATTTCGAGCCGGAACTGTTTTATTTTGTTCTTTGATTAGAACCGACGCGACGTAATATCGATTCTTTTCGAGCAGAATCGAAAAGAAAACGCTTGCTTTGAAATGTATGGCGTTTTTACGAGCTGATTAAAAATATTAAATCGGCTTCCGAGCCCTGGTTCCTAATTCCGATCGTCAGTGGTAGTGTATATTCGGCGTTTCCCCGCAGTCCATGACGCAACTTTCATCTTGCGCCGGCTTTCATGGCCCTGTCACACACGTGAGGGTATAGTGTCTGCGTCAGCGAGTGAGTCAAAAAAAAAATATACTTCGTTACAAACAAACTTGCCATCGACGCGGCTTAGAAGAAGAAGAAGAAGAAGAAGTAACTTTTGGTGTGTGGGTTTTATAAGAGGGAGATTTATAAGACACTTATAATAACTTCTAAATCCGAGCATTTTGGAGTCTTCTCTCGTATGAATCACGAACTATATGAGACGGGATTTATCAATCAAACTGGCTGGCCTTTCCAACTATGTTCGGAAAGGCTTGGCTTCGGTTGGTCCATGGATGGGTGACCATCTTTACATACCAAGACCCCTCCGTGCCGCAGAAAGCAATTTAAGCTGTTGGTCCCCCCCCCGGCTGTTAGATTTTTGAGTCGTTACGGGTCGTCACCAGCCCGAAAGTCTGACAACCCCTCTACCAAGAGGTATCGTATTACCCAGTAACTGGGTTGTGGAGGTCTGATGGGCAGTCGATCCATGTAAAATATTAGTACTCAGCCGCAGCTCCGGTTAGACTACAAACTGGCCTGAACATATAGGTAGATGAGTTTATAAAATTGATGAAATAATAACCTTAGTTTATAACGAATGCATAGATTTTCTTTTCTAGTGTAGTTTATGATTGGATTTTTCATTTCCGTGAGTAAACAAGCTTCGGAGCGTGAACTCGCTAGCCCGTAGCCCGTACTTACCTACTGACCTTTCAGTAAATAATTGAGTCAACAACTGGCTACGTATTATTGACCACAAGATGCTCTATTTATTTGTACAAGAAATGGCGTCTGGAAAGTCAATATGGTTTGTGGTCGAGAATCGTCTGTGAAATATTATTTTATAGAGGACATAAAATGACAAAAGACTCGTACGTAAAAGAAGTAAGTTTTTTAGCTTTCATTACAAAGTAAAGCTTGGTATTAAAATCACACATATCTAAAATCTATACATACGTAGTATAAATACGAATGCGGTTAAGATCAGCATATTGCCAATCTTTTTACACCTGCAGCCTGTGGGTCAGTTATTCGCAGCGGGCATACAGCGACTTGCGTGTCCAATATAACAATGCACTCAGGGTACTGTTGGGGGCTGCCTTGGCGTTGCAGTGCGTCTGGGATGGTTGCTGAGGCGCGGGTTGATGGATTTGCCGCTGTCGTAAGGAAAAAATGTACCTCCCTACTCACTCGCGTTCGTGGTAGTTCAACTCTAGGTATACTGGGTGTATTTGCAGATCGTGGGGAGTCCCCGATGTTGCGAAGATGGATGCAGCTTCATGTCGTTGTTTAATTTATTTTGTTTTTTGAATAAGTACTAACATTCGTTTTTCCCCAACAAAATTTATAGACCAGCATGCTAATTGCGTAACTCACGATTTATCATCATTTGTTTCGTTTTGAAACAAATGGCTTAACCATTGTTTCATATGTTCGAAAAATGTGTCTGCTCAACAACGTAAATAACGCAATGAATATTGTTCAACTGTCAAAATGAAACCGATTATGATTAATCGCGTGCTATGCAATTAGGGTGCTGGTCTGAAATGAATGTTTATCTATTTATAAAACAATGTCGCTTTACGTGTCTGTCCGTGTGATCATTTAGTTCTAAACTACTGGCTTTTGATTCGGTTTTCCAATCACTATAATATTATATTTTGGAGCATTTATTCCGGAAAGTTTATTTACAGAATACGTTATTAATTTAACTTAGATGTAGCATAGAAATCTCGATGTTTTGACATTTCGGCTTTGCAAACGTGCAAAATAATATTGGCTGCAAAAAAGCATCGATCTTCATAATATTTGCCAGAGTGGGTAAGTAAAATGTTTACTTTTATGGAACGAACAAATATCTTAAATGTATCCTGTGGTCCTGGTTTCAATTCCCAGGCCGGGCAAAATTTCCATATAGAAATTTTTAGTAATAGCCCGGTGTCTACATTTGTGTTGGTATATGTATATTGGCTTGGCTGGCTGACATATGTATGACTAATTATTTAATTAATGTTCTGTGTCTCGTAATGTTTATATTACTTTGTCTATATATGTACAGAATCAAGTCTATCCGACTAAACAGACAGCTGTGCTGCTGGGGAATTTGTTCCGCAACTTCTTCTTCCCAGCTAAAGCACTGGGAAGTGGTGACGGGTGGGCGTTTTTGGGGGGACTGTCTTATGTATTTTGACGTTCGAAAAGTGCTGATTCTCAGCCTAATTTGAATAAATGACTATTTGATTTTGTGGCCGGTTTTTTTTTTTACAAAGTATCATGGTTTTTTTTGCCAGAACTAGTATAACCTAGCCTATCGCCCCGTACCCGCTTGACGTTGAGTTTCGGGACACCCTGTATAAGCGTGATCTTATGTTATGTATAAACACTTATATAGGATTAATACATAATGCTATAAAACAGTTAAGACGTTATTTTATCCGGCTCTTATCTAAATAAAGATTTTATTACGGTAAACAGATATGAGGTCGTCTTTAAACTTATTATCTTATCAATGACACAACTGTACGGTGTACCATCGTTGGCTTTGATTTCTTTTATCTAGACTTACTAGATCTAGAAATCAAGATTTTACCTACCTGCCACACACCATTCAACTGTCGTATATGATTCGAAGAAGCAAAAGGCGATATGTATGAAAATAGAGCGATGTGTATTATTAGGTAATAGAAATGTTGTATCCTGAATTACAATAAAAACCAGCAATGGGTAATTCCAATTTATCAAAACAGTAGGTTATTAACTGGATTACAGTTTTTTTCGGGATTTTGTGGCACTTCTGGTAGAGGCCTATGTCCAGCAGTGGACTGCGATATGCTGAGTTGATTGATTGATGTGGAGTTTGGTACTCTGAACCTTGGCTTGGGTTACGCGTTGTTAAGCTCCGATTTTTCACAATATTAGTACACTAGTTAAGTTCTCCTAGTTTTACCTCCTCCCAGGCCAGTATGGAGCTCTCGACGGCGCTGATCCACATGTCGCCTGCGCCTGCGCTCACGTCGATCAACCCACGCCGCCCCCCGCCCCCCTCCTCCGTGGAATGCTGCAACAAAAAGTTTTCATATCACTAATGGAGGACACATTGCACATTTGATACCTACTATAATGCGTTTTTATTAAGTTTCCAATTTGGTAAACAAAAATGTTGCGGAGTCCTCGCACCAGTTTAGTTAGGAATTAAATTTTGTTCTTTCTAAGAAAAAACATTTTCTTAAACATAGCGCGCCACAACTGTTGTACAAATAAGAAAAAGGCCAGATACATATTAAGTGCTGCACAGTCATCAACATTGACCTGGTTATCTATAGTACAGGATTTCCCAGCGTGTTTAACTAAAATCAGTTTAATAAGTAGACCATTATGTCTTCAGCTGTTGCACAGTAACGTACATATTTCGTCAAAAACAAATACAATAATCTAAAGAACTTTCATTGCGTGACACATGTCATGCGACAGGTAACAAAAACATGATCGACGGAACTACTTCATTCAAATTAATGAAGTCTATTCTAAGTAAAAACATACAAGTTTTATCTATAGACGCATTCGTTAGGTATCTATCTACGAAATTAAATAATTACTTTGATATCAAAACTTTCTTCTAGAAGCAGAGGGTAAAAATTTAACAGTCGATAGGTGTTTCGGGTATCGTGTTACCCAGCAACTAGGTTGTGGAGGTCAGAAGGCAGTCGCTCCATGTAAATGGGTCATTCAAGTATTACGTAAGCAGATTTTTGCATTTATTGACCCCCCCCCCTCCCCCTCGTCAGCAAAAGTAAGCAAAGCTCTACCCCCCCTCCCGTGCTCACGTAAACATTGGTAGCAGACACACAACGAGTCTGCTCACTTTCGTGTGATTTTGGAATATTGTCATCGTTTTCTTCGAGCCATTCATAGACAAGTAGGGTTGCCATATGTGTTCAAAGTTTCAAACCAAAATCGACTAAATTTTTTAGAATATCTAAAAGTTAATAAATAAATTCTGCTGACGTAATCACCGTCCAGACCCCCCTATCCCCCATGTCATCAAAAATTAGCAAAGCAAAGACCCGCCGCCCCCCCTGGAGTGCTTACGTAATACTTGAATGGCCCCAAAGTACTGGTATTCAGCTGGATCCGGTTAGACTGGTAGCTGACCCCAACATATTTGGGAAAAAGCTAGGCAGATTGTACTCAGGTGTTTTGGGGTACTTTGGGGTTGGAATGGAGATGTCGTGACGGTAAAAATGTAAATGTTTTTTCAGTAATAGCTCTCAATTGCCAAGTTTGCATAATACTTATAACGTACGATAAGAAACTTTGTTCCAAAAATCCGGCGAATCACAGCCAATCACAGGTTTAAAAAAATAATTAAAGAAATGAGAGATCTGCATGGCTATTCACAACCATTCGATACGCTTCCGTATCGAATCGAACATCAATCAATGTTATCGTAGAATCTTATAAACGCTATTCACAAATGAAAAACCCAAAAAATTGGCAGTTTTAATCAAATCAGTTACGTTTAAATTAAATCAAATAGACGACCGGTATTCTTCTGACAGCTGTCTGCTATCGGGGGCAAGGCATTTGGCGATTCAAGCGACATGTGATGTCATTTTGGATATGATAGCCTGTCAAATGCTTGTGAATAGCTATGCAGGAATCTACCACGCTAAGTAAAATAAAAACTAGGATTGTCATTTCCAAAATTGTAACCTTTCAGCTGTCAAACAAACGTCACATCAATGCGAAGTTCGTACAAAATAAATCAAGGTAATTCTATTCCTATTTTATTTAACCTACAAGGCGTGAGCCAGATGGAATTTCCCATCAGCAAAAATTACAAAATTCCTTCATCATCCCCTATTTAACCAATTTTCAATAATGGTTTTTTAGAACGTTATCCTCATAATAAAAGGAACTCTTGAGAAAAATGTCATACATCTAGACCCAGCGGTTCAGGTTCTGCGTTTTGTGTCAATAATTATAAGATTATTATGAAGTAAAAGACGAATTCTGTGATCCAGCTTAGCACATAAACAAATAACAATATTACATTATCTTGGTACTTAACCCGTGTCCACACCTAACGTTTTATCAACCACCGACTGTAAGCTAGTGTTACGTAGTTAACTGTTTTTCCAGACATATTAAAAATTTCGTTCACACCAAGAACTGACATTACACTATCACAGAAATCACTGGGTCTCACAGTGAGCCAGCTCACAATCGGTGGCTGACTATAAGAGTGGTGTGAACGCGGCCTTAAAATTCAAAACATCGTCAACACTACAATAACTGTTAACGAAATAACTGCGATCCTGAGAACATCTTGAGACACATTGTTGACCGTGAGAACGGACCGGAAGCTGGTTTAATACAAGCAGTAACTAATTATATTCTATAGATGATAATAATAATTTGATTAATGATAAACCTGATTGAACAGCTGCTTATCGCCTGGGTTTCTACGAACAGTTTATCAATCAAATAGAAGATGGGCTAACAGTTTTCTTGTTCAATGAATAGTCATTTCGATTTTGCACAAAACTTGTCGCACACCTACTCCCGAGCACATTGTCCATATCTATGGATAATTTTGCAACACCATAAACCAAGTAATTCCAAGGTGCAAATAAAGCAATAACCTTTAAAGTCAGAATAACACTGACTCTCATATAAAGTCGAAAGAATCCATAGAAACTCTGAAACAAAAAGCAATCAAAGTTCAAAAGTTTGCTCAAAAGCACAGAGAAAACTTAAAAATTACGCACCCGATTCACTGAACAACCTTCACAAACAATACCTGTTGCTATCCTAAGTATGTGGACGCGAAAACACGACAAAACCGTATGTTTTTATATATATACGGAGATAAATGCTAAAAACACGTTTGCACGCACCGTCGAGCGACGTCAGACTGATCGTAAATAATTACTGGTAAATGAACGATGGCGCCGTTTATTCATGTGTTCGTAAACGCTGAATAATCAACTGGCTTGTAGTAATATTTGTTACGTTTTATTGGTATTAAGTAGAAGGAAAATCATTGAGTTTTTCTCTTAGTAACAGACTCGCTTTGGCCAGGCTAACGCACAGCTCTCCCAAGAATTTTGTGAAGTCTTAATTAGAGTAGATTCGAGAGTATGCTGAGGCACTTTGGACTCAGATTCCTATAAGAAGCCTAATACACTATTAATCACAATCTGACTCATCTCGATTGCTAACCCATTGCTCCATATGTTCGAAAAAAATACCTGCTCAACAACGTAAATAACGCAATGAATGTTATTGAACTGTCAAAAAGGAAAGCCATTCCTTCTGTTAATGTTACGCAATTACGCCGCTATAAGTCTTAGGTCTCTATTATTGATATGACCAGGAAAGAAGCGACTACTGCAAAGTCAGCTGATAGTAGAAATGTATAGAAGATGTGTTGCATCGATCCCAAACCGAAAAGGGAATGGAATTTCCAAGAGACCTGGAGGTATTGTTAGAGCTTCGGCAGCACCTCTTCGGAAAAGCATCTTTAGCATTAATGGAGACAACCATTCCTACCAAGGGTCATGCCGTTGTAAAAACCACGAACATCTATGTGAAGTCACACGATTGAAGAACAAAATTATAAGTATTATAAGCTCTCGTTTAGCTGACTGGTTCTGATCACCAGAGCGACGTGTGTGCAGCCATGCGAGAGCTTTCGATACCCTGCAAAACTCAGTACCTGTTTTGAACTTATCATTCACAAACACCTGTATTTCCTGAAGGCATAGCAAGGTGTAATCAGGTGTATTGAGGCACCCACATTATGGGTGTTATATTATAAGTCCCACGTAATAGGCGGCGAGCCTACCCGACCTCCTAGCTGTGACTAAAGATACAGATATATGCTAATGAAAAATTCTGAGTTTCAACATTTTCTTTGTCAGCCTTGTCCTGGGACCGAAACAATACATGGAAAAAGTGTGTATGTGCCTGTGTTTACTTTAGACCAATAGCCCAACGAGGGCAGTTATACATAAAAAAACTAAAAACGACTACTGAAAAATAACGCTCTAAAAAATTAAAAACAATTAAATGTCAATGAAAACGCCAATAGCATTTTCATTAACCGTCCCCCGTCTTGCCACATCGTGCCTTGATCAAAATATTACCTACAACTTTAAAGGCCAATAATTTATATATTTTTTTTACTTTTTAGAGTTTTTGTATGGGTCGGGGTTTAAAAAATGTTTAATTTAACTTTTATTTCCTGCTTTTTATACTTAATGTCTCGCTTAAATCTGCGCAGCGTTGCGTATGTTTCCTACAGTGAATCCATAACCTATTCATTGAGAATTTTTCAATGAGCCCAAACACGATACTTCTGCTGTTTATTGGTGAGTGACTTGGGTATCCTGGACATTCCAGGGTTGCTCCAGCATCAGTTTAAGGTTACTTTGTTCGTCTAATATCATTGAAGTAATAAAATACTACATTTCAACTTGATCTGACCCATGGAAGATGCTCAAATTCCTTCATGAACCAGAAAAGTGCTGATAATTTTCAAACGGCTGAACCGATTTAGATGAAACATGTCTAAGAACACTCCCAACTAATTCACCTTTCAAACACAAGACACTGCAATCAGATCTATATGAAATTTAAATGGGACCAATTCGGAATAAACCCCTTTCGAACAAAAAAAAAATTTTGCAAATTCGTCTATTATATGACGGAGCTATGCCCTAACATACATAAAAAAATGAAAAATATATAAATATTATAAACATATCGAAATGAAAACCTCCTTTTTTAAAGTCGGTTAAAAATAATATATTAGCTGTGTTGCTTTTTGCTTCCCCGTAGTCGGCTAAAAAGATTACTTCTTCTTATGACAGAATGCGTCATTCTGGAAAACAGACAAGTGAATTGAGCTTTCAGTATTAAACACTCTGAAGAGCATATAAATGCCTGCCAAAATTAGGGCAAGACTGCTAAAAGTTTTACTGATTTCATTAAATCGAGTCAAAGACAAAGGGTTGAGGGTTGGGTTTAGCCTATTTAGCCCATCCGTGAGGTATTTTTTTTAATGATTTATTTTCTTGTTTTCAAAATATTTTTATTTAAGTATTTCTAATATGTGTTGCCATAAAAAACGGATTAGTAGTAACAGATTACTAATTAGTGACAGTGGTGCGGGATTATTTATGCTGATAACAGATTTAGCGTAATAAATCGTAGCTGTACTGCACGGGCATTTTCATTAGGAGAATTAACCATCGATCGGTTTAAAATTTTCACGCGAGGTGTAAAAACACAGAAAACAGCAACGTTGCTTGGCAAAAATAGATGGCCTTTTCAAATTCTGGTTTTCAATTGATTTTAAGCTATTTCCACTTAAACAAATATCAATGTCACCGGCAGTGGCATACCAGTGTAAATTAAGTTGAATATAGAATGACAATAGTGCTGTTGAAATGTCATAAAATTTACTGAAGTTGAATCGCAAAAACCACCACATTATGTAACATTTTTGGAAACAAAATTGTGAACGCAGTATTTTGTAGTATTTCGAGTTTATAGTATTTCGATTGTATGAGCTCCTTCACAAATACCTCTACAATACTACTGCTTTTTTGCGCTGTACAAGAGGAAGACTTCATTAAACATAATAACATAAGGTCTACATTACTTCAGCAAGGTGACATCCATTGCATTGGCCTAATCAATAACCCACGGCCTTCTGTACCAGTGGGAAACGAAGAATAATTGGTCATTTTCAACAACATGCATCATTAAAAGCTACCAGAAACGTTACAAACTTTTCCTATTCTCATTAGTACAAAAAATAATAGTACATTGTTTACGGGGTCCAGCAACATTTAGACTAGATTTTTTTTTCTGTTCTAGGTAAAAACTTGTCGGAAAATCCAGAAATAAAACCGTTAATAATAGATATGGTTTTTTTTTCTGGAAATTACCGCAGTTCTCGATTATAATAAACAGTACCGTTGATTCATATAGTTTAATCGTTTGTCAATGTTAAAACAAAAGAGATCACGTTACGTAATTATCTATTAAATACAGATTGTACTAAAATGGGTACCTATTGATTCACCAAAAGCCATAATATAATACACGACTGTTTCACTAGTACCTACTACTAAACTTTTACCAACAAAAATACAGGGGACTTGGATGCGCAAACTGAAACCATGAATTCAGCAAATATTCATAGAAATTGTTCGTCGGCTATCAAAACAAAAATCTGCTTTTTCACGGAAAAACTGCTATGCCTTTGCGGTCAAAATGTAGGTATGCCAGAGCATTTTTTTTTATAATTTCAACGCTGAATTCATAACTGTAACGGTAACAGAAAGTTGTGCATCGATATACCTACCACCCTGTATTTATGTGATTGGATTGAAATCACGTTTTGGTCATCCACCTCGGCTTCCTAAATACTGATTCAGTCTGTGTTTAGAAAACCTACTGTGACATCATGTTGTGATTATAGTTGTACGAAATAACAATGACATGGGATTTGTCAACAGATTAATAGATCAACACAAAACGTAATCCACACAGCATAATCATATTCAGCTTATAATGTTCCCACTATTGGGACACAGGTGTCTTCTATCTTTGGGAGTGGGCCGTAATCCACCACGCGGGCCCAGTGCGGGTTGGTAGATGTCACATGTCTTCGAATTTTTGGTTCTAGGACATGCGTTCGCTCACCCTGCCGTGGTGATGAAATAATTTACACCAAAGCGCCTGCCTGGGTTCTCGAACCCACGACCTACAACTCTCTAAACTCGGAGCCGATACCAATGTGCTACCACTGCTTTAGAACACGAGATAGTCATCGCCTCAACTCGAACCGTTCACCATTATTTCTATGAGAATCTATACTGTAAAATAGGATGAGGTTATAACGATCCGAGTGTGCTCTAAATTGAATAGCTATTTTCCTGAAACCTATGAAATACAGAGGTCTGTTAGTTACCGACTGTTCCAGCTATTTACTAAATAAATTATTATCTTTTTGAAAAAGATAAGCCGTGTTTTGGGCAGTTTTTTGGAGCTATCTACTCGTTATTTAAATGAAATATCAACTAAAAAAAATACATGAAAATGCTACAGAATCTTGATTCCACAATGGATGTTTTCGTTTTTTTTTTTAAGTAGTATTTGTTTAACAAATCGCCTTACAACGATACCACAGAAATTAATAACAATGATTTAATGACAGTTACGTTTCTTTCATAAAAAAGTTATTTAATTTTATTGAATGCCTTGTTTGTGAATTCTAAGATTCTGTGAAGTACCTGTGATTTTTACGTGCATTCATAAGTTGTTCGCCAGATGGCGCCAATAAAGTTTACGAAGTATTGTAGAGGTGAGGTCCGGCAAAGAGGGAACGAATGCTCAAGGTTTTTTTGCTCAGGGAACCGCCTTAACCGGTAACCTATCAGCGCGATTGTTTGTTATTTAAATTCCATGTAAAACAGTTATTTCTTAATACCGCGACCGGTCTTTTCACATAAGTGTTTCCCATTTGTACGAGGAAATGCGTAACTATCGATTCGATGCGCTTACGCGTTCCACGCTACTCAGCTACTTCAGTTACCTTCAACATAAATCTACGTGAATTACGCCACGATACCTCAATACTTTAAAATACTATTACACGCGTGCTACAATACTCTTATAGTGACCCGACTTGGAACCCTGCCAAGCCTTGTACCTACTGATAAAAAAACGGGTGAATAATGTAACATCAGCATATCATAGAAGTAGCAGATGTTTCCCGCGCATGCGTATGTAAAATTCAATTTATTCCGACGAAGGTTTGTGCTAAGTGAAGCCTTCATGGCTGTTTGGTGATGTAGATTGATTTATAATACAATTATTTACAGTTGAAAAATCTAATGTTTAGGTAAATTTCTTGTAGAATAAAGCGTCTAAACTCGCATGGATGTGTTAGCATAACGAATCTATATCCAATGATCAGATGTAGATGAGATACGCATAGCACATAGGTATTCTTTCATACGATTTTCAGGTTCAGTAATTTTTCCTTTCAGGCGGAATTCAATGACAGAAGAGTAATTTGGTACCAAGACATAGGGCTTTTATGAATATGTATTATATGTCTAAGTAACAAATAATAGTTTAAAAGCGGACGTAACCGCTCCTAAAGCTATAATAAAAGATTATATTTAATGAATGGGATAACTATCCCTGTTGAACCCAAAAGGGGCTTCGATGACGGTTTAATCCAGGGACGCTTAAGCCATACCATTCAAAATCTCCATATCCCTAAGGCTTAATCTTACGATGCTTATACGTAGATAAACCTACCCAGGAGGGGCAGACCCGTAATTTACTTATGTGCTGTGAAAATCGAAATCAGTTTCCATCTTAGAATTTTAAGGGGAAACTTATTCAAACTATCTATTTTGGTTTTTATAAGACCTACTTCAAAATAAAAAGACCATCATGAAAACTCGTCCCAAAAATTACTTAAAACTGAACAATGGAGAATAAATTAATAAACAATTCTGCGATCAAACTCCGCGGCAAGTAAAGCCTGGTGAAAATTAAACAATTAATGTTACCAGCTTTACAGAAAGGGTTACAAGCAATTAATGTAATTACAAAGTTTTGACGTCAACGCGAACGAACCTTTTAATAATTAAAATTAAAGCTCACGACGGCGACGTTAACGGAATTAGTGGAAAAAATTGACAGACTGGAGCGAAGTGTTGCCAGGATTTTATTATCTACTTTCAAACACAACTCTACTTATCTTATCTTATCCTTTCAGTCATTTTGCCTCTGATTTTGCATCAAATTGACCTAAGTTTATATCAGATGTAAGAACCAAAACCTACAAACGGCGGTTGAAAACAGCCGCGTAAATATACTACACTGCAAGGAAATAAATGCATGAGTTTAAACGTATATGTGTATTGTGCCTATCGATCGAATCAAACGCTTTGTCGTACTACACAAAATCTTCGGGTCTTCTGTATAACCTGTCGCAGCGTATGAATATGGTCTACGGCGCTTAAGCCTTTACGGAATCCGGCTTGTTCAGGAAGCTGGAACTCGTCAAACCTCGCGCAAGACGGTTCGTGATGACTCTTGAAAACAGCTTGTAGAATGACTCAGAACAGATGGACCTATTATTCTTAAGCAGGCCTTCTTAAAGAAGAGTACCACCACACCTCTGTTCCATGCCTGCGGTGTTCTACCTTCGACTATGACGGAAACCAACAGCTTCTGAAGGGCCTTAAGAACGGGTTTTCCGCCAGCCCTCAGGATTTCGGTCGCAATTCAATCATGACCCAGCGCCTTGCTGTTTCAAGCTGCTTCAGAGCCATCGTAATCTCGTACAAGCTGACGTCCAGGATGTCTTCGGTATAGTGTCGGGTCAATTTTGCTTTCGGCTCGTTTACCAGATTCACAAGTGGGTTACTGGTTGAGACCTGTCTTTAGAACTTCACGATCTCTCTCAACAGCTCTTGTTTGGCGGATACGATTTTGTCATAATTGGTCTTTAGTTTCGCAAGCTGGTTAAACCATAACACGTTAGGGGAAAATTCTGCAAGCCTTAATTCCAGTATTATTATTAAATACTAGCTTTTGCTAACGACTTCGCCCGCGTTTGGTTCGAAAATTATCCCGCATACATCCGGGACAAAAATATCCTATCTGTTAACTATCTGTGTGCCATATTTCATACAAATCCGTTCAGCCCTTTTTGCATGATTGAGTAACAAACATACAAACTTTCACATTTATAATATTAGTAGGACTTCCCAAGATTTTACTACACACCTACTCTAAATTTCTTATCAAATGAATACACTTCTCCATAGTCCTACATAATACTACCTTATTGCTTTACATTACTATATAATTATTAATGTTTATGACTACTGTTTAACGTAGAGCAGGCTTTATTTTAATCAGCAAAGAGTCTAATGTGCTACATTATCTTTCTTAGACATGCATGAGCCACTAAAATAATGACATACAGGATTTTAAGACAGAAATAAATAGTGTATTTCTATAAAGTATTATTGATATTAAAGATGAACGTAAAATACCTCAACTAATACACATAATATAGTAGTAGAATATTAAGTTGTCTTTTTAAACGACGTAAAAGAAAAGGATTTCTTAGTTTGACCTGCATGTTTGTAATGTTTGTCCGCGATTTTCTCGTGTTTGGCTGAACCGATTTTGATGTGGTTTTCAGAAAAGTATTTTTTACATTTAGGAGAAGTTTTTGGTATTTTAACCGACTTAAAAAAGGAGGTTCTCAGTTTGACCCGTATGTATGTATGTCTGTGATTTTCTCGCATTTGGCAGCATTATTTTTTGTGTTTGGTGGTTTGGCACCGACTTCAAAAACTAAGAAAATACCTACCCAAATAATTATTAATATTCTTATCTTATTATAAGGTATTAATCAGTTTTTGGCAGAAATTTGCTTTACGGGGTAGGAATAGAGACGGGATAGGGACTGGATAAGAATAGGGTGGCGTATATAAAAAATATTTTGTGCTTTTCAGTGGGCCGGTTTTTTGAAGGCGGTTACCTTTTTTTTAAAAAGAAAGAAATTAAATTGTTATCATTTTTGTTATATTCTTTTTTTTAAACAAAAAGTCATATCACTACCTCATTCATAAACTATGAGGAATCGTATATTTACATTCTACGACCTTTAAGTAATAGGTGATACGGGCTGGTCTCGACAACTCATCTACATCAAAGCGCATATTTTCGACCTTTAACAATCGACATGTGACGAAAAATCTAAATTTATAACTTAAAAGTTGTTTAGTCTATTATCATTATCCATGTAGAATAAAATCACAGAATGAATTGCCTGATAAAGTTAATAATAGACCATGAATTAAATCCAGACAATATTTACTAAAAGATAATAATTATGGTGATAAGATGAGCCTGTACATTGAACCATGAATTTTTTTTAAGATATCCACCAGCTAGGTACAATATTTAATTCGCATAAAGAGTTACCAGCTGCTAGCGACAATATTAATTGTTTTTAT
This sequence comes from Antitype chi, assembly GCA_947359405.1. Classification (NCBI taxonomy): domain Eukaryota; kingdom Metazoa; phylum Arthropoda; class Insecta; order Lepidoptera; family Noctuidae; genus Antitype; species Antitype chi. The sequence goes on from OX375823.1 coordinate 3,488,856, forward strand.
TATAAACTAGCTGATACTCGCGGCTTTGCCCGCGTGGATTTCGGTTATCGCGACCAAAAGTAATCATGAATATTTTGATGCCGTTCCCGCAACCCATGGGAACCTATTCTAGAGATCAAAAGTGGCCTATGTCTTATACCGGCCATTTTTTTAAGTATTAAAATGGATATAGTTTGTTATGCTTAAGAGATAGACATATGCCATCGCGGACTTTTCTATAGACCTATAGAAGCTACACAATTCCCACATACATCATTTTGTTATATCTCAAAGGGTTTAGGCAACGTTTTCGTTGAAAGCTCCCGGACGGCTTATTTTTTTCCGACACCTCCAACAAATATCATTATATTTTAGCCAATGTATACAAAAACTTGACAAATTATATACTATAACCTGCCTCGAGTACCACTCTATCCATTGGTTAAAACAGCTTGAAAATCGGTACAATAGTTTTTGAGTTTATCGCGAACAGACAGACAGACGCGGCGAGGGACTTTGTTGTATAATATTATGTAGTGATAGTGACTAGCACTCTGCCCACGACTACTTCTGCGCGTTTCTATTAAAAATATAGTGTATGACCCTCAGGAATTAGCTTCCCATTTGTTTTTAGCGTGTTACACTTCTGGGCAACGGCCTCCCTCCACTTCTTCCATCGTTCGCGATCCCGCGCGTCATCCTTCCAGTTAGGACATAATAGCTTCCAGATAATTCCGTGATATAATTTTCGGAATCAGATCAGTAGTACCGAAGCTTACCTAATTACCCGAAAATACAAACTTACTCATTTTTCCTCTCAAGTATATTAGTATAGCTTCAAATAGAAGGCCATAAAAAAAAGGATTTGTTTTTTAAGTCGTCCTACTTTTGGCCACTACTTCACCAAGGAGTGGACGAGGTCTATGACGGAACTTGCATACCTACCTTAAATTCATGATGCTGGGAAAAAATATTAAGAGAATCCATAAGTTCAAAGTGTATAAAATTTGCATAACAGGTGCAGGAATTGCTTTTTAATATCATGCAGAATATAATGTCTTCATTAGTTTTGTAGTATAATTATGTAAGTTTTTCCTAAATGCTTTTGCTATTATGTTAACATTGTGTAGATAGATTAAAACATAGCTTTATCTGCTTGAAACTCATGGATTTTCGTGATTTTATCTATTACATTTTCTATAATAAAAAAGATATTAACAACTTATCATGATCAGTTCTTACTATTTATTATTTTAATCCAAACAGTTAAAACTACAAAAAAACTATTTCATGCAGTATAAAAAAGAAAATCTTTTTGTGTCGATCATACTCTTCCTCAGTTATTATTATTTTGTTTTAGAAAAAATTAGATACTAGACTAGAGTTTGACATAATATGTGAAAATATCTGTTTTAAAAGATTATTGGTGTTAAAATAATATAGACTAATAAGGAAAAATACAGGTACATGTAAGTAAGTACTAAGGTACTCGTAGCCTTGTGGTTTTGTTAGTTTTCAGCCCGAGTCATTGTTCTCATAACAAAGTATGAATGTGGTTTTACTAACAAGAAGCAACTGTTTGTCTAGCAAGGAAACTAATTGTATTTATGTACATGTCTAAAAAAATAGTTTAAAGTTGTTTTATTGCATAAAAAAAATTGTTGCACTGACACTAATTAAATTGTGACAAATACAGGAGATTGAATGAATGAGGAATGCATTATAATTCTGTAGAATATCTATTCTACGGAATTTTCCTACAGCTTATTCTTATCTTGAAAATCATGTATTCAATAATATTTTGTTTAAATGATAAACTAATCGTCATCATCAACCGATAGTAGTCCACTACCGAATGGATATTCTTTGGTTATATAACCTCCTCCTTTTTGAAGTCGGTTAAAAATTTGGATAAATAAGAATGTAAAGACAGTTCAATGAAAAATATGTTTTCTTTTAATGCATTCTCTATTTATGGGATAAAGACAGTTGCCCCTTGCTTACACTGAAGTCATTTTTTATTTAATTTGGGTAAATTAGAATGGCAAGACAGTTTAAAGAAAAAAAATGCATTGTGTAACAAAGGGTTCACTCTTGAGGATATACTGTTGAGCCCAATTAAGTAGTAATATCATGAAATGATTTCACCAGAAATATTTAAAAGTATGGTCAAAGTAAAAAGTAACTGCATTAACGTGTCGAGGTGAAAGTGAGTGCGAAATACGCATACGAGAAGCGGCAAAAAGAACGAGTTGGCAACGTTACAAATACGAAAGGACCAAAGAATACGATTCACTGTCGTAAAAATACGAAATATCACCAAACGGTGAAGTTATGAAAAGGTCAATCGAAGTATATCTAGAACTAGAACGATCTAGGTCGTATGCCGCGCATACGTAGGACAAAACAGCAGTCGGTAATTCACACGCTGATTCTCAGCGGTTTCTTCGTTCCTGTGATTATTCCAGCAGTTATAAAAGCTGTTAAGTTTATAACACATACGCTACAACTAATCTAAACATTAAAACCCGACAAATCAATAACTTCTTATACAGTACACAAACAAAATCAATAATTTCAACAACGGACTAACCACACTGGCGGTGTCTTGACTGTCTAGCGAATACTTGTCCGTTTCCTTCCCTTGGTTATCGTTGGAGAAATTTTCATATTTGCGCGTGGGGCTACTTTTCATCGTTCACACAATGCCTTTCAGCTTAGGCCTCGAAAGACATTTTCACACCCAAGAAGACGACACGAACAATCAACGAATGAAAAATCACTGACAGAAAGTACCAAGCAAAACCAAACAACTGACATTTCAGAAAGAACTGTTATGTCAATAGTTTTTGACACTAGAGGTGCCCAAACAAAACTAAAAAGTTTTTAGTAGATTTCTTAGGACTGCTTTTTCAATAGTCAGGATAGTCAGAAAACTTCTATCTGAAGAATAAATCTGACAGTTTGGCATACTTTCTGTACAAAAACTGTCAAACCGACATATTTATTCATCAGATAAAAGTAATCTGACTATGGAAAAATCAGCCCTTAATCCTTTAATGTCTGTTCTATAAATGAATAGTAAAACAAAAGTCCTCTTTATTCCTAACTAGCTTTTGCCAGCGGCTTCCCCTACGTGGAGGCCAGTGTATTATACATGTAACCCTTCCTTTTGAATCACTCTGTTTATTGATGAAACCGCATTAAAATCCGTTGCGTTCTTTAAAAGATATAAGCATACACACGGCTACACATCAAGCTAGGTATACATTTCCAGTTTACGCTAATCTCGCACTGTACGGAAATCCTATACAATGCGAGATCAGCTTATGCTGGAAATGTATAGCTTGATGTGTAGCCGTGTGTACAAATACGAAAAGCGACTTTGTTTTATACTATATAAAGATTATTACTAGCCTGTGTTTTTGTTGATATGATGTAAAAATGTAGAACACTGGTAAATAATAGGGTCGCAACCTATTTAGTCGATTACAAAAAAATATAGATAGCTTAGCGCACCACTATGGCGCGTGATAATTGAAAATATGAGATATTGCCAGAATAATTTTAGACATTTCTAAACGAATTGTTATCGGCAAGCCTAGACCTAAGCAGCTTAATGTAATGGGCTGGAATTATGCTAAAAAGTTTAATTGTTGTTAAAGGGACTTATCTAAATATTCTCACTGTAAATTATAACCTAACAAGTTAATAAACTAAACTTTCCAAAAAGTTAATCATGGTTTAAGTACTTACATTCGTTTGGTCCCAGGAATCATTAGGATCGTTAGGGTCCCACAATTGTATTTTCGTATATTCTTTAAAGGTTTCATTTTTGTTATTTCTACGGGTCATCTGTAATTCAACACCATTTTGACACTGCAATTTTATTTTCATTTTAGGACATCGTTTTCACAAAACAGATCGTATAGGTACAAATGGTAGTTAAAAAGGAGGTTACACCAATCACAACACGTCATTTACATACAATACAAATCAACAACATTATTTTCACGAGTGTTTGCCTACCTACTCACCTAAATTATTAAAGCAAATAACTTTTAAAACATAGTACTAACACACTGGACAATAACATAACCACAACTGAATAAAACTATTGTAAATTGTGTACCTACTAAGTAAGTACCTATCTTACGTGATCCTTATCAGTGATTGCACGTAAGTAGGCGTAGTTTATGAACGAGATAGCTCACACATTACTAATTAGCTTATCAGAATTTCGCAATGACTTTCGAGTAATAATGTAAAAAGCATAATCTACTTATATTCAATACGGAAGTATCTGATAAGTATAGAATCGTGCCTTCTTTGACCGGTCCTTCCTTATATGATTGGTAGGTACAGCGTAATCCGCTTAATTATTTCCTTCCTTTAGTTCGTTGAATGAATTAACAGGACATAGTATGTCAACGCAAAATCAACCTTAAGTCAGTACTAAACACAGTTGACAGTTCCCACATCTTGTTGGTAGAGCGTAAAAGAAGTTTGGAATATATTATTTTCTCTCCCTTTACTCGCTCTCTTATTCATAAAATTGGACATTAGGTGCTAGGTATCTATTGCTGTCTAGGGTCATATATTTTTTTCTTCTATAATTTTGATCGATGCGCGGGAGTCGCTCGTGCATTCACCACTGCGGCTTTTTCTGGGCTGAACGCAGCTTCACTTGCTAAACTAGGTAGGTACAGTTAAATCCTAACTAATATTATTAACGCTAAAGTAAGTTTGGTTGTTTGTTACCTTTTCATGCCTTAACCACTGAACCGATCATCCTGAAAATTTGCATATACATTGTCAGGTGTGCAAAAATGGACTTAGGGTACCTTTCATCCCAAAACAAGTAGTTCTCGAGCAAAACAACATATCTTATGATAATAGATGGCAAAGTGTCTTTCCAATCATGATTGAAAAAAAAAATTACTAGCAGAGTACAAACCGAATTGACAGTCAAATTGTAAATTAACGCGAGCGAAGCCGCGGGCAAAATCTAGAAAAGAAAATAAAAGAAGCAACTGATCTAACCAATGATTTATTTAAATATTGCCTATAAATAAGATTTACAAAACTTGAATGTGTTTGTTCAAGGGCTTTACTTCAAGCCGTCTTGTAGTCCGAAGCCGGGGCCGGTTGGTTCTTCACTCAAGGATGTCAGGCCTCCTAGAGGCTCGCAGGCGAATCTTCCACTCCTGAGAAAAGAAAATAAAAAATTACCAACGAAATAGGTACCTATTGCGTATTAATTTTTTGATATTAATTATTTGTATCTAAAGTCATCTTGCATTAGGGTCTTACAAATACAAACCCTGTGCCCTGAGATGATTAGCTAAACTATATTAAGGCTAACATGACGCTTACGGGATCCCAAAACTCAGAATTTACAGAAAACAACATCGGACTAGTTTAAAATTGTTAGATATTTAAACATAAATATTAATCGCCCAACCTATTTCGCGTTGGTTAAGGTGAACCTAGTCCACATTTTTTGCATACAAACTTCGGGAGTGTTTTATTCCACTGTCTGACATGGCACATCCAAAGTAAAATATGATATCGTTTTGTCTCATTATTAATATTGTCTGTACGGAAACAGAATACTAAAATAAAAACCCATTAAAAAGTTAGGAGCCAACAAAGATTCGTTTTTCTTGCAAATTTTACTTAACTTTGGGCGTGTTTAAGTAATAAAAGTGTAAAATCTCCAAAACCAAGTCGGTACCGACAAAGTTCAACTATCGAAAAGTTCAATAAACTTTATTGGTCATTGATTTATGCATTGGCTTTTTCATAAAACCCGATCTTCCAAAGGACTTTTCTTAATTTTTTCGCGAATTTTTTACTATAAATAATCCTGCTTCTCACTCAATAACGTTGTGCGTGTAGACTAGCATCTAACTGCTCATCACTGATACTATCTCTGTCGGACACGAAGCCTGGTGAGACAGCGTGATTTTTAGCCAAGCCCACCAGTGAGTTCGAGCCCGCGACTAGGTTCCCCTTAAGGAATTATCTTTTTATTTATGTAGGTGAACCTAGTTTTATCCAAGCTCAGATATTACCCATGACATACATACAAACACACAAGAACAAGAGGAGACAAGACACTCTTAGTACAGACAATAATTAACCGCCTACTTCCCCTTTTTTCTTCCAAACTGGTGACGCAATGCCATGTCTGCCCAGCCCTTTCCCAACTATGCTGGGGTCGGCTTCCAGTCTAACCGGCTGCAGCAGAAAACCAGTTTTTTACATGGAGCGACTGCCTATCTGACCTCCACAACCCACTAACTGGGATAATACGATACCGCTTGGTAAGACTGGTTATCAGACTTTCAGGCTCCAGACTATTACGACTTTCAAAGATGTACAAATGACAGCCGGGACCAGGCTTTCTGAGGCACGGTGGAGTCTCTATCTTATGAATGGTCACCCATCCACGAATCGACCGCGGCTAGCGTAGCTTAACCTTCGACCGACCCGTGCAGCTGTTATTTTTTAACCACGAGATTCTCAAGCAAGTGTGTCAGCGATCAACTGTTAGCATAAATGTGTCTCCTTTACTGACGCAGGACCTACATTTATTGCTAGTTTCTTGAGCTAGAAAATAATATAACATCACGGCTCGTTTCTTCGAAGGGTTGGGCAGCGGTGTACTTATAGTACATCCACATTTCCCCAGTTATGTTTAAGTCCCATGTAATAGGGGGCGACCCTATTCGGGCTACGGTACGGTATGGTACGGTATATACCGGGCACATATCCAGACTCCGGGCAGCTATTGAGAAATTCCAGTTAGAAAAACTAAAACAAGAAATAGAGGTAGAAAATTGTCGATGTATATCTAGTAGCTTCCTCATCAGCTATGGAACAGTGGCCCTAGCGTGTGTTTCTTTTAACCATCTCGATCTAACGCATCGACCGCGTTCGGCGCTCCGATTGGTCCGTCACCAATCCAGGGCCAATCGGAGCGCCGAACGCGGTCGATGCGTTAGTTAGATCGAGATGGTTATATGAAACTCACACTAGGGCCTCAGGTGCTTAAATCTGACCAATCAGCTCGAGACTTAGTCACGAGTGTCTAACATAATTTAGATTTGTATACTATCGACTACATTAGGACAGTTAGATTATATAAAGTGATAGACTGGTTATACCTAGGGCCAGCTTTCGGCTTCTCGTCCTTTTTCAGTTTTTCAATGATTTCTTTCGTGTCTTCTATTGTCAGGTCTTCCTGGAAAATTGAAAAAAAAAAACATTAGTTAAAGTACCTTTTATATTGTAGTCAAATGAATGTGCCTAGCCATTTCCTAATAGTACCCTATTTTATTTACACTCATTTTTGAAGTGTCCTAATTAGATACTAAAGTGCTATTAAACCACTAAAAAAACAACATTTTACATTTTAAAATTTCGCACGTAATTTGACGAAAACGCTGGACGGACGCCATATTGGTCTGTGGGTATGACGTCAGTTTGCTAAGTAAAGTTATTATTCTACTTTTGGTTGATTTTCTGTTCCTGAATGCAAAATATTATTTAAATAAAAATTACTTTAGTTATGAAAATAATAAAAGTACAAAGTTGTTCAATTGACATGCCGTATGACGTAATAACATGGCGGTTACTATTTCATGGTATTCAAAAACAGATTTAAAAAACTGAAATCTTTGATTTGAATTTTAAAATTTATTTTGTTATTTCATGAACTAAAACTAACATTTTCCGACTGCATTTTGCCTAAGCTATCTCAATATAATATTTTTAGATATTTTATCGTATAGAATAAAATACCCTATTATGTTGAGGACGCCTTCCAGTCTAAATAGATGCAACTGAATACCTTTTATATTGTACTAATAATTTGATGTACCTACAATAAACCATATCTTATTTATGTACCTTTCTATCAATATACTACATGTGTATAGTTGTGCTACTGCAGCGGAATTTAATAGAATTTTCCATTTTTGTGTAGATATGTGCAAGCGCAGCATGGGACGCTCACCAGCAACCTGGACCAACGACCTTAAAAAGGTGGGTGGCCAAGTCGGGATGCAGAAGGTAGAGGACAGGGTGTTGTGGCGTGATCTGCGAGTGGCCTATGTCCCGTAATGGACTGTGATAGGCTGAGTTAATTGCTTGTGTAGATATGTACGACTTTTGGTGGAGCTTCAATACCTAAGCTTAATTTATAGCGTTCCAATGCTTTCTAATGCATTAAGGATTGTCGACATCTAAAGTTTGTGACTGATTTTGAAGTGAGTATAGATCTGATTGATCTGAATATCATAACATCACGCCTGTTTACCCCAACGGTATAGGCAGAACTATATACAGGTCCGGTAATTAATGGATAACCTTGAAACAGTTCATGGTAGAACTAATGGCCATTCAGAAAAAAACAACCGCCTTCCGAAAAAACACTACAAAGTGAAAAATAACTTTATTTTCAGAAGGCGGTGACAAAAAATTCAAATACATAATCCAAAGACACCAACTTCCTAAATTAAAGTTATTTTTCAATTTGTAGTGTTTTTTCGGAAGTCTGTTGTTTTTTTTTTTCAGAAAAAATACTAATAGAAAATGTTTTTTCAGAATGGCCATTAGTTCTACCATGAACCATTTCAAGGTTATCCATTAATTACCGGACACCCTGTATAGTACACCATTTCGCTAATTATGTTATTATTAATTTATACTTACATAGTAATCGTCGTTGACTTGAACCATAGGAGCGTTGACACAAGCACCGAGGCACTCAACCTGAAAAAACAAAATATGCTCCTGATAACATTTTGAAATATGACTATGAAAATTTTGAAGTATGAATGTCGATGGCTATAAGAGTAGGGGGAGACCAAAGAAACGATGGATGGACTGTGTGAATGATGATATGGTTAGAAAGGGTGTACAACGGAGATGACGACTGATAGAGAAGTGTGGGAGAAAAATAAATGTTGTGCCGATCCCAAATAAATTGGGATAAGGGAGGAGAATGCTGATAACATTTCGAAACAAAAAAACCGGCCAAGTGCGAGTCGGACTCGCGCACGAAGGGTTTTTTAATAAAAAAGATATGGGAAAATTTAGGTTTTCGCGAAAACTTGTAAGTACCAAAACCTTAATTTTCAACTTTTTTTATTTTTGGAATTTTTCCTTTATTTGTGCTGTAAGCCTTGTTTTTTTGCCAAATTTCGTGATTCTAGGTAAACGGACACTACCTTATCTAACAGGTTTTCGACCAAAAACCTATTCCTTCAGGTTGGTCAATAATTGTCAATTTTGGATAAAAGCAAGGTCTTATAGCACAAGTTAAGAGAAAATTCCGAAAAATAGAAAAAAAATTGAAAATTAAGATTTTTGGTACTTACAAGTTTTCGCGAAAATCTAAATTTGCCCATATCTTTTTATCATGTTGACTCAGGACCTTGATTTTTATACAACTAATAGGGACTATAGGCCTCAGTATCTGGTATAAATTTCAACTTGCTAGGTCCACCCGTTCCTGAGAAAATCGGTGGTGACACACGGACAGACAGACGGACAAGAGAGTGATCTTATAAGGGTTCCTTTTTTTACCTTTTGAGGTACGGAACCCTAAAAATCAAGCTCAATAGCTGTAGGATGGGAGTCTTTTCTAGTGCAAACATGTTTTTTAGAGTTTCATTACTTCGAGCATATTGAGTTGATGTGTGACGCTTGCTACAACGACGACACTTTAACGGTGTAACGTTATGTTAAACTCCTATGTAAAAACTGTATTGTTACTGTGATAGTTATTCTATGTGTTTTGTTTTAGTGAATCGAATAAACGCGTAATTCTATAATCTGTGTCTATATTCTTTAATAATAATTGTGATTGTTGTTAGTATTTTGCGGTATTTTGGAATATTTTGACATTAAGCTTTTTGACAATACACATTATGACATTTATATTCTTCATTGTATGTTAAGCTTGAGATAAATATTTTAATCATTCATTTTTTTAGACTGAGCCGTCCCTACTTATAAAATTCTGACTAGTGTTAATAATAATTGTAACTAATTTATTAAATTCTTATCTAATATTTTACCTGCCGTAAGGCAAAATGTATCAGGACACTTACAAATATTCCAATTTATATGTATACCTACATTATCAGCAAATAAATGATTTCTTTCTTTCTAAGCGTTATTATGACTATAGTCTGCCAGGGGTGCGGGTAGTTCGAAAGAAATACCGTCGCCCCTGGCACACAGGCAACTGAGGGAACACGGGTGGGTTTTAGTCAGTAAAAGTTTGACCCGCCCTCCTGCTCCACCCAGAGCGGGAGAAGTTATTTGAAGATATACCAACCTCAAAAAAAAAGGGCTATAGAAGTCACGAAACTTCTAGCATAAGCAGTCGGTGCTGCTTATTTTCGCGACTGTGTCAATGCTGCATCGCCTTTAGATGACTTTGTGTTCTTTCGGTACTTTGTATTTGTAGTTTTACTTATAGACAAGGTGTACAGTCGATCCCATCAGAAAGCCCTTTAGGGGACAAATTTTCAAAAATACTGCATTAGTGCTCACCTACGTGACGTCAGTAACTCTTGGTCGAAATGTTCTTGTTTTTCAACCCAGCAGTGTGAATGCACGAATTTAAGATATTTATTAAGTAGATAAAAATGTTTTGTTTAAGTCCACGCACCTCAGAAATGGAGAACTTTCCACAAGGGCTGTTGCCACCGACCTGGCACTTGGTTTCTTCGACAAGCGCTTTCAGGACCGCATCAGAACCACGCAGCCAGCAGGGCGTTGTTGTACATACTTGGATATGGTACTTGCCGATTGGTCGTCTGCATGATTAAATTATTAACATTATAAACAAATTATAGTTTTACATAAAAAAAACAACTACATGTTTTTACTTTTACAGAAATGTTATTACTCAATGAATATTTTGAAGAAAATCCTCCTTAAATAAAAGACTACTGTGTACCTGTTCCTTCTTTATGTTTTTTTTTTTTTTTTTTTGGTTTTGGCTTCGCACGGTTTGTGCATTTAGCCAGTGTCAAGTAATTTTTCTTTTCGATCAAGTAAATGCCCCGACATCGGGCACGAAATTACGAAACAGTCAAGGTCGACTTTAGTTAGTCAAATCAAAGTTATTGTAAAGCGGTAGTAACTTTACAACAACCTAGGACGAGTTTTTGGGGGGAACACGAAAAGTCCACGTTAGTCACTTATTTTCACCTTCACTACACTTGTGTACTCACACGTAACTAAATTGAATAATTCACTACCAAAATTATACAATTTAATTCACTATTTCACTAAATTTAATGAAAATGAAAATTCGTGCGACATGTTCCAACGCGATCCCGCCAAAAACTCTCTTTATGTTTTATATCTTTCTTAGTGCTTGTACAATGGTTTTCTCTTTGTCTTAACCATGTCAGAATTAAAAAAAAAACATAATCAAAATGTAGTATTGCAAGGAAGCTGATTTTTGGTCTACTGCAATTGCTTGTTTAAGGATACAAAGTACCTGTTATTTAAAACGATGTATAGGTTAGTTTTGCTGTTTTTTTTTTTTAATATGACATCATCACTTATCACCTGGCCATATCCCAATTTATGTATTTTAAACTAATTTTTCAATAAATAGCTCACCTAATAAACATAGTGTAGAATGTAGCCACCTCATAGACCCTCATGCGTGGTAGATTGAGGAGATCAGCTACCTTGTGCATGGCAGAGATGGGCAGCCAGCCTCCAGCCTGACGCTGAGCCAGATCGAGCAGCGGGATCATTGCTCCACGCTTGTGACCTTCGGGGTAGATTCCTAGTAAGGCTTCGATTCTCTGGAATGTGTGTCAGAAATATGATTACAAAATGAATGATTATCAGTTGTTTAAAAAGAAAGAGGTAAATTGGCAACTTTTTAAACATTTAGAATGGAATAAAGTTAAGCCTGATGAATACAGAATGAACAGGTGCTGTTTTGAGTACAGAAAATACACAAAACCATAAACTAGTGTACCACAAACATTGTGATAGTATACACAACATTAAACTTGAAAAATCTCAGCAATTTTGAGTTTAGTATAAAGTTGGATGCTGCAAATTATATTATTTTTGCTACAAAAACGACATTACCCTAACCCTAAATATGCGGGAGCTAGAGAGGTTGGAACTTTTTGCTTCGTCGCACTCTTACTGCAGGTTTTTAAGTTTAATAAATTTCTCTATTTGAATTGTATGAAGCTTCTCGCAAATGAACGATATTACCAAAGTAGTATTGTAGGATCTATACTTTCCCAGAAAACTTTCGTGAACAATATTCAAATTAAATCTAATACCTACATACATAATTGTATGTCTTGTTCTCAATTTCACAGGTTAACCTAAAATATTTAGCTATCGTTTCATCAGCTTTAACCATCTTAATTAATCATTATACCTCGCAATTAACAAAGGTGTACAAAAATGGCAGTCTTCGGTCACAATCAGCGATATTTTGAAATAAGAACAGCAAAAATATGAATGTTTAGTGAAAACAGATGACTATCGCTGACCTTTTTGTTTGGCTCCGAGAATTCGAAGGGGATGTCAGGGTTGTCCTGGGGACTATCACGATGGACGAACAGGCTGTCATGCTGCAGAGCTGCACTGGTCTGAATATTCCTGGATGCAGCACGTAACTGAAAATACCATCACAAATCATCACAGTTGAAACGTCAAAAAGTTATTATATAATACGTTTGTTTACAGTAGCCACAACTTTGTTTTATGTTTTAGCTGACATACCACGCCCTGTACTCCAGTTTTCAGGCTGGATAGCATGGTTACTTTAACAATATTATTCTAAATTTCGAAGAAATAATATTGCGAAACACTGTTCGCCAACACTTTGGATTTGTGAAAAACTTCAGGTCAGTGTTATCATTTTGACAGGAGCACTCATAAACCTTATCATTCGCCTGTTTTCTTCAACTTTTGTGTATTTAATTGCGTTCCCACGATTAAAATTTAAATTTATGGCTTAGTTTTATAGGTCTTACTAAACTATGTAATCTTAGAGCTAAGATATCGTACAAATGTTGGAAAATTAATCTGTAAGTAACGTGCAATTCAGTATTTTATTTTAAACTCGTGCACTTAGAACGCAAGCAGTTGTTTAATCGTGACAAACTTCAGGTCATTCAAGAAAATTTGGAATAACCAATCAAGTTTTGATTGATAGTTAACACGGATGTTTGTTCTTTTATTAATAATACAGAGCCCATTGTCACCTCCGATTACATATATCTTTAAATACATTACGTGTATCTACAACTTAATGTGCGCCTAACGTAATTCCTATAGCAAATTAGATTAAGAACGAATCGAGTTGAATGATTCTATTCTTTCAATTAAATCCGTAATGTAGCTGTCGTTTGTTTCAATTTTAAGGTTTGAGTTGTAAATTCTATGTTAATTCTGTCATTTATGAAGTAGACTGTAGACTATGCTTTATGAACGCCTAGAGCGTTTAGGAATCCAAAGAGGGAATTGCGCTACACGCTAACAGTAGGAATGGCTTTGACAGTTCAATAACATTCATTGACATAATTACGGTGTTGAGCTGACAAATTTTTCGAACATACGAAGCGATAGATTAGAAATGTTGGAAAAACCACCTACACTTTGCTAACCTGGAGATTGAACCTTATTACCTCATGACCAGTAGTCGCTCTCGACCACGAGACATCCACGAGGCAATAAATAACTTCAACTCTCAATACTACTGTACTCAATACATAACACTTTGGCGGACGTGGGAATCGTACCCGGGACCTCATGTTCAGCAGTACCCCTTGCGACCCCTAGACCAACGAGACAATCTTTAACCATACTAAGTAATCATAACGGCGGTAAATCTTTGAGGTGTGGCTTGAGAGGCGGCACGGAAACGGTCTTTTCGGGAGGATCCTATTTCGGATAAAGCGGGAGGAAACGCCCGGGAGTTTCCACTGCGAAGATCGCCCTGAGGACACGGTGGAGCATACGGTGGAGGTCTGCCCGGCTTGGGCGGAGCAACGCCGTGTCCTCGTGGAGGCGATCGACGGCGGCGATCTCTCGCGTCCGGCTCTGGTCCAGGCCATGGTACGGAGCGAGAGTGCATGGGTAGCCGTCACCTCCTTCTGGGAAGCAGTAATGCTCGCGAAAAGGGAGGCGGCGCACGTGAGGGAGAGGCAGTAAATGCGCCCTCACGGCCTTAGTCGCCGCGGGAGACGCCCTGGGCGTCGGGAATCCCAGGCTGATTCCCGGCCACCGTAGGCGCGAGCTTAGCTTAGCTCGCTGTCCGGTAAGGACCAAACCCGGGTCGACGGCGCCTTGTGTTTCACGCGCGCCTCAAAGAGATGTCAGCACCAACTGGTGGGGCCCGCAAGGGCCGATGCCTGCCAGGGCTGCGGGTTGTTCGAAAGAGATACCGCGGCCCCTGGCACACAGGCTACTGAGGGAACACGGGTGGGTTTTAGTCAGTAAAAGTCTGACACGCCCTCCTGCTCCACTCAGAGCGGGAGAAGTGATTTGATGATTTCCCACCCAAAAAAAATACCATACTAATCATCAATCAATCATCTGCCTAGCCTTTTCTTGTTGGGTCGGCTTTCAGTTTAATCGGTTGCTGCTGAATACCAGCATTTTACATGAAGCGACTGCAATACCACACTAATATCATGTGTAAGTAGGTAACTCTGTTTGCCTGCTGTCTTTTACCTTTTCACGCCTAAAACATTAAACCGATTGTTATTTTTAACTAAATAGGTAGCCTCGGACCTAGAGAAGAACTTATGTAACTTTTCATACTTTGGGTTTGCATTTAAAAAAAAGATCTTATACAAAAAACATGCAGACGGATCATATTGGTGGTTCTGTACCTTGCAAACCAGATTTTGTATCATCTTAAAAATATAACCAACAAAAAGAACATATTACTTGAAATATTTAATTGATATCGAGATAAGTAGGTGTAGTGTGCAACGAGTGCTACACTTTTAGTTCCAAAAAACTAAAAATGCCAATCAAACCTGTAGCTCGCTACAATTTAATTGTTATTCACGAACACATACGAATATCTAACATACGACGGCACTATACCCTTTAAAAGGCATTGTCTGCCTCCATGCCTGTGCCTATATTTCCGTACGAAAAAAGCCAAATAAGAATAAAAAAGAATAGACAAAGCCCGATCGGCAAAACAACGACGTGGTTGCCGTGGAAACTGCCGCACCGGCTCGCCATGCACCAAAAATTTGTATATCTACATAACTAAGCTATAAATATTTAAAAAACGGATTTTGCTATGCTGGGGGGAAATTGGGAGAATGTAGGTGTTATACACGTTACTAAAACTGATTGGCAGGTTAAAAAGTTTCATTTTGGAGCCTAAAAAAACTTAGCGTTGCTGAATTTCCGTGATTAGGTTTTGGATCGCTACTTTTTGCGCGTATATTCAGGTTTTTCTCCCTTTATTGGATGAAAGCCGGGCTTTTCGTGTTAGTATGAATAAGAATGGCACGATATTCAGGTTCTTCATAAGTAAACTTCTTCCTGGCTGAAGATTCCTGTTAAACAACGAAGGTGTCTACACCTTCACCCCCCCCCCGTCATTTGTCTGATGGTATCTATACCATCAGACAAATGACGGGGTAACAAAACACGATGTGATAAGTAAGTTATTTACCTATCTATTGAATCATTGTCAAAAGGGTTCGATTCAGCTTTGGACTGAGAATTGCTAAAGATAGTTTTTAAAACCCAGATACTAGGTAATGGGCCTTATCAGAAGGCTAAAAGTCTCCCAAAAGGCAATGGAGAGGGCCATGCTCGGAGTTTCCCTACACGATCGAATCAGGAATGAAGAGATCCGCAGGAGAAGCAAGGCAACCGACATAGCCCTAAGAATTGGCAAACTAAGTGGCAGTGGGCAGAGCTCATTACTCGCAGAACAGATGGCCTATGGGGTCGAAAGGTTCTGGAGTAGTGACCGCGTACCGGAAGACGTAAAATGTGAAGGCCTCCCACAAGGTGGGCCGATGACCTTGTGAAGGCCGCAGGAATCCGCTGGATGTGGGAAGCACAAGACCGGTCGAAGTGGAGAAGCCTAGGAGAGGCCTATGTCCAGCAGTGGACGTCTTTCGGCTGAAATGATGATGATGATACTAGGTAATTTGGCAAGTGTAATGTCAAACTCATGTCAAACTTCTAAAAAAGTAGAAACTTGAATTGTCAGATTAGTCTCTGGGATTAAAAAAAACGAACTGTAAGTTCCAGAAGCTCTCCCCTCTAAATATGACAATTTCTATGCATAGGTACGTTGTTGTACGATGGATGGACTGTAGTATGATATATAATATGGCTGGAAAGGGGGTGACTCTCGAGATTACGACTAATAGCGGAGTATGAAAGGATTGTTGTGCCGACACCAAATAAATTCGGATAAAGACAAGAGAATGACAATGATGTTTTAGTACACGTTTAAACCGGTGGGTAAATGCGTAACACACTGACAGTAGGAATGGGTTTCATTTTGACAGTTCAACAACATTCATTGCGTTATTTACATTGTTGAGCAGATAGGTAAACTTTTCCAACATAAGAACCAGTGGATACGCAATATCCTTCAAAGTGATTCAGATTCTGATTGATACCTAATGTGTCACGGAATTAGGGTACAGCGTCCCATAAGAAAACTTTCACCCTTTGCTACTGCTGAGTGTTTAGCGTTTCTCTGTGACCTCGTACTACTTTTTAAATAGCTTATTTGGGGCTACACGTGATTGATGCCAACTCGTGACGTATCAATATTGCAATGGACGCATTTTTTCCTCACTTTTTTTCCCACCTATAATATAATTGGTATTTTGATTACACCTTCGCTTTGTTATAAAATAGGTTTCTGTACTTTATGTCCCTCGTAACGCTACGCAAGGAGTTTTCTTTGAACGACCCAAATAAACAAATGTGATGGAAAACATATGGAGCATAACGGGTAGATAGAAAGCCAAGTCTTTCAACGAATCTTACCAAGGGGTATCCAGTAACTAGGTTGTGGAGGTCAGATAGGCAGTCACTCCATGTGAAGTTCTGGTATTGAGCTGCATCAGGCTAGAAGGGAAGCCAATGCCAACGAAATTGAGAAAAGGTTAAGCAGATTAATCTTGATTTTGGTACCTCCTAGACTTATCTTCTCCAAACCAAAGCCTCAAAGAGATGTCAGCACAAACTGGTGGGGTCCGCAAGCGCCGATGCACGCCAGGGGTGCGGGTTGTTCGAAAGAGATACCGCAGCCCCTGGCACACAGGCAACTGATGGAACACGGGTGGGCTTTAGTCAGTAAAAGTCTGACACGCCCTCCTGCTCCACCCAGAGCGGGAGAAGTTTTTGATTATTTCCCACCCAAAAAAAACCCTTTTCTTCTCAAATATCTAAGTATGGATGGTTACTTAGTGATTTTTGGGCTTTCTTTGCATTTAGAATGAGCCCTCCCTATCATTACGGCACACCACTTCTACTCCTTGATATGCAATGGTCTCTGTACCACCATGAAACATAAGGCCTCAAAGGCTGGTGCAAATCTTGGGGTTCATTTGATGAATCGAGTCTGGGTCAAACCACGCTGGGGTCGATAACTACATTTCATCCATTCTTGAATTTCTTTCATTCTTTGCATTTAAAATGATTATGCAACTTCAGTTGTCCTGCGTTACCCACAAAACGAATTATTTTTATAGGTACCTAGGTAGGTACCTAATTTCCGTTATATATTTTTTTTGTGTAGACGACTGTACCTACCTCTACTCTCAATATAAAAATCTGGGACACCAAAGTGTAGCATTGGTCACGGTTGGCGGCAAAATGGCCGTCTCCATTCGTTCAGAAATTAGATAACGGGACGACCGGTGGCACCATTGATAAGGAATTAAATACGAACCGAGCCAGTTCACTCCAACACGACAATGTAAAAGAAAATTGGAGTTTTAGAAAGCATATCGATGCGTGCGATAACGATTTGGAGATGGAACGATATGAAATTAGATGGGAGCAGGCAGGCGTCTTCGCGCCAAAACTAACAATAAATAAGTTGTTCTTAGTGTTAATCTAATTAATTCTTTAGTTTTTTTGTTAATACTGTCATACTTGACGAGTCAGCACCAGAAAACAACACTGAACAAAACAAATGCCTGCAGCACGTGGCATTCGGTGTAAAATTATTAGCTGAAAGCATATCCATCATGACGTTGCTTCAATGAGGAACGCTGAAGAAGTACTTACTATATCTTCAGCAGTAGTGGCGTAACTAGGTACATATTATTCAGGTTCAAAGTGGTGCAGTCAGATCGTACTCGGGCACAGACATCTGCTAGGCCTACAATGTACTGGCCTAGAGTTGCTGAGAGGATTTCAGGATAACATAACATATAAGTATGACGAGCGTTCTAAAGGGCCTCGCGCGTCCAAAGTTTATCCAGCTTTCTTAACCACGTTTTATTTTAGCTAATAGTATGACTGGTCCAAAGAAAAACTAAGAAAACCAATTCACGGTGCTCGCTCGCTCTTGCAACCTAGGATCTCACACTTTCTCTGTATGTATGTCTCGTTTCTATTATATGTATACAGGTTGAAATTGAAAACATGCGACAAACCGTAATGGGAGATTGTACTCATCATTATGAACAACTTTTACTAAGGGACCAAAGATGCAATCGCAAAAAAAAAACAGCTGTTCCCTACATTTTGACGAGTCATGCGAACATAAATGTAGGGAACAGATGTTTTTTTTTTCGCGATTGCATCTTTGGTCCCTTAGTAAAAGTTGTTCATAATGATGAGTACAATCTCCCATTTCGGTTTGTCGCATGTTTTCAATTTCAACCTGTATATACGAGTATGTGAGTCTTAAAAAAATATTCCCAAAACCTGAACAGTACAATACTAGATTTGGGAGACACTTTTTAACAGACTTTTTAACAGTCTATCCGTGGTCTATACCATCTGCCCCTCCCAGAAATACCTAAATCTTGGATCCGCCATTGGCCTAGTCCTAGTAATATCGTAAACCAAGTGTTACTGGAATGCTAATCAACACAAAATTAGCTAACAGACTGTCAAACTTATGTTACTTGATTTGACTGGGTGTTGATGATTCTTTCAACTACCTTTTAAATTAATTAGCTTTACAGGGTGTTTGTGCCCTCCACTGCTGACTAAAAAAAACAGTCACCAAAAAAGCAAATAGGTAAAAGCCTTTTAACCAAACATATTCTGCATCCAATAATCTCAAGATCAGCAATAAAGAGGTATAAATAGCATAATAATTTTATAGCAGTAATTAAATCTTGTGCCATACACTGGCAACGGAGCAAACCAGCCCAACTCGTTCCAAGAACGTCTGTAGGACAAATACTCAACATTATTTCTAGAATCCCATAAAAACTAGAGGTAATTATGACCCTAAAACCTAAAGTTACGAGTTGGTCAGACAGAAGGTGATAAAGGATTATGTGCCTGCTTTGTATAATAGGTTTTTTTTAAGCGTTCATGTTTCCTATTAGATTATACAGCCTACTAGTTTCCGCCCGCGGCTTCGCCCGCGTGGAAGTCGGAAATTATCCCGCGGGAACGTACTACCGGGATAAAAAGTATCCTATGTGTTAATCTAGGTAATAATCTATCTGTGTACCAAATTTCATCCAAATCCATTCAGCCGTTTTTACGTGAAACAGTAACAAACATCTATCCATCCATCCATACTTACAAACTTTCGCGTTTATAATAATAGGTCTTTACCTATGAAATTGCCGTTTTGTATGAAAAAATTTAAACGAATTTTTTTCATGTATTTTTTATTTGTATTAATCGAAGTAATCACCCATGCAATCAATGCATCTTTGCCATCGCAGTGGCAGTTTATTGATGCCCTTCTTAAAGAAATCAGCTGGACGGGAGGCAACAAATTCTTCAAAGGCATTTTGTACTGCCTCTCGGGTATTGATTTTTTTTCCCGCCAAGAAGTTATCCAAATTCTGGAAAAAGTAGTAGTCTGTAGGCGCAAGGTCTGGTGAGTAGGGTGGATGACGGAGAGCTTCCAACCCCAGTTCTTGCAACTTGGAGACCGTCTGCTGTGCAGTATGAGGTCGCGCGTTGTCGTGCAGGAGCAGCGGAGACGAGCGATTGACCAATGCTGGTTGGAGATGTGCCAGCTTCTCCATCATTGTGTTCAGTTCTTCACAGTACACATCTGCAGTAATGCTCACCCCGTTTGGTAAGAAGCTGTGATGAATCACACCGGCGCTAGACCACCAAACAGTGACCATCACTTTTCTAGGGGTAAGTTTTCGTTTAGGGCATTGTTTAGGTGCTGAACCAGGATCCAACCAACTTGCTGAGCGCTTGCGGTTATCAAACAGAATCCATTTTTCATCGCAGGTAACAATGCGGTTCAAAATTCCTTCATTTGTGTGTCTGTTGAGCAGTGCAAGGCACGTCTCGACGCGTACTTCGCGCTGACGATCATTGAGTTCGTGGGGCACCCATTTGTCAAGCTTTTTTACCTTGCCAATTTGACGCAAATGGACCAATATTGTTTTGACGCTAACGTCGAAAGCTGCTGCTAATTCAGCCGTAGATTGTGTATCATCAGCTTCCACAATCGCCTTTAATTCGTCATTGTCGACCAAAGTCTTCGGACGACCGCGAGGTTCATTTTTCAGGTCGAAATTTCCAGAACGGAAGCGAGCAAACCAATAACAGGTGGTGCGTTGGTTTGTAGTGTTAGCTCCGTAAACGTCGTTGATGTTGCGTGCCGCTTGTGCCGCGTTGCTGCCACGACGGTACTCATATTCCATAATTACTCGAATTTTTAACGTATCCATGATGACGAAAAAGATTGAAATGCGATGAAAATGTAACACTAATCAATAAACAAATGACTACTTTTGGAAAAAAAAATCCATGTTTTTAAAATAAAATTAATTTGAAATTAGAATTCTTACCCAAACAAAAATTATTTTGATTTGAAATGGCCAGTACTGCAAAACGGCAATTTCATAGGTAAAGACCTAATATTAGTAGGATTAGTCAGTCAAGAGATATTGTTATTACTAATTATAAAAAGAGATTGAACTGATGAGCTGAATATTGCATTTTTAGACTATTTTTATATAACTAGGTAATACCTAATAATATGGTTCGTGTTGTAGAGGCAAATGAAAATGATTTATTCCAATATAAAAAAAGCTCAGTGCATTAAGCAAGTTAATCCACCACACATTAACGTTAACTACAAATCCTTCCACATTTTCGATTCTTTTTTGTCTCTGTAACCGGTAGTAACCACCTCGATGCATTTCTTAAACAAGTTCACACGCGATAAACACATTAAGACAGATGGACGGACAGTCTGTTGCTGTAAGGAGGCCCAAATTATGGACCACTCGCTTCTGTAATTGATTTTTTTCTTGCGTAAACAAAATGAGCTTGTTTGACTCAGTTCGACAAGTACTTCGTCCGCCAGTGTAATTTAGTTCCTACTTCCTCGATAGATGGCGTTGCAAAATTCAGACCGTTTTCTGAAACGCGGTGTTAAGATTCTCCGCCGTTGAACGACCCTCGCGAGTTTCTTTAGCATATTCATACTTACCTGGCGTAGGGGAAACCGTGATCAAAACGGCGGTTCCCCCAGGGCGAGGCCTTTCCTTTGCACTGCGGATAGGTTGACCCTTGCGATTATCCCTAATGTGGATAACTCGGACGTGTTATTTTTGATAGTGAGAGACTGCGTTCGCGCCGTCTCTCTCAGAATTCCTTGACATAAAGCTATAAAAGTTCTTATGGACGCTAATGTTTGAGATGCCTCCAAAAACATTATTCACCAACGGACAAACGGACTTTAATAATTAACAGTTAGTACATAATTATATTAATTATAATCATAGACAGGGCCGGACTGAAGAATAATAATACGTCCAACATTTACTTGTACAATGGAAGCCGTATTTCAAAATGAGCATTATTATTACCACATAATAATAAAATTGTTGCAGAGAAACTAAGAACCAGCAGTTTTCGGAATGTTTGCTTTATATTTTCTTTCTATTATTAGGTAGGTACCTAGTAGTCAAGAGCGTTACTTCCCACATTCTCTGAAAAAAAAAATCAGATGACAAATAATTTTCGCACCAAAAATATGACTGAAGTTAATTAAAACATCTATCTACATGATTTTATTTTAATATAGCAGAAATAATTACTAAGCAAGAATTATTCAACCGATTAGTTTAGTAATATCATACTAGATGGCGCTCCAGTACTCCGTCAAAGCAAAAAGCTTGACACTGCCTGGGCCCTGTTTAATAAACGTTACAAATTCTAAATTGTAATTGTATTTTACAATTTACAATTCTACAAGTTTCTGTTTAATAAAGAATACAACTTACAAATTTGCCATGGTGGAAAACTGACAAAATTGTAAAATTGTAGCTACAATTTTACATATTGCTGTATAATAAACATTTTCTCTTTACAGGTGTTTTTTTTTTTTTTTTTTTTTTTGTTTTTTTTTTTTTTTTTTTTTTTTTTTTTTTTTTTTTTTTTTTTTTGGGTGGGAAATCATCAAATAACTTCTCCCGCTCTGGGTGGAGCGAGAGGGCGTGTCAGACTTTTACTGACTAAAACCCACCCGTGTTCCCTCAGTTGCCTGTGTGCCAGGGGCCGCGGTATCTCTTTCGAACAACCCGCACCCCTGGCAGGCATCGGCCCTTGCGGACCCCCCATTTGGTGCTGACATCTCTTTGAGGCGCGCGTGGAACACAACGCGCCGTCGACCCGGGCTTGGTCCTTACCGGACAGCGAGCTACCCATTACTCGCCGTCCGCAAGCCCGCGCCTACGGTGGCCGGGAATCAGCCTGGGATTCCCGACGCCCAGGGCTTCTCCCGCGGCGACTACGGCCGTGAGGGCGCATATACTGCCTCTCCCTCACGTGCGCCGCCTCCCTCTTCGCGAGCATTACTGCTTCGCAGAAGGAGGTGACGGCTAGCCATTCACTCTCGCTCCGTACCATGGCCTGCACCAGGGCCGGACGCGAGAGATCGCCGCCGCCGATCGCCTCCACGAGGACACGGCGGTGCTCCGCCCAAGCTGGGCAGACCGCCACCGTATGCTCCACCGTGTCCTCTGGGCGATCTTCGCAATGGAAGCACCCGGGCGTTTCCTCCCGCCTTATACGAAACAGGAACCTCCCGAAACAACCGTGTCCGGTGAGGACCTGCGTCAGGCGGAAGGTGAGGACGCCATGCCGCCTCTCAAGCCACTCCTCAAAGAGGGGACTTACCGCCGCTATCGTGGCGTGCCCTTTACAGGTGTCAATTTACATATTTGTAAGGAAAACTGTTTTATTGAACGCATAGTTGTTATTTTAATTTTACATATTTTGTAAATTGTAGAAAAATTCCGACAGGTGGACTCGCCTTGTGTCAGAATTTTACAATTGTGTACGTTAATGTAATAAGTGAAGAAATTTGATTGCTATACATTAAACAATGGTTCTAACAACTAGTAGTGGAAGTAGCGATAGTGACAGTAGTAATTATGACTTTAAGAGTGAACAGCAACGGCGAGTTTTTCGTAAAAGGATAAACTTTACTTTTGAAGTGACAGATTTTACGTTCAACGAAAAATTTCGGGTCTGCAAAACTACCGTCTAATTTTTACAATCTTTATTTTATATGCCCAAAGATTTCAACTTTTCTGCGAGGTCTTTCCACTTTTTAATTTTTATATCATGAGTTAGTTTTTCACTAAACATACCGAATAATAGGTATATCTTTATTCTCATAAATTAGAGACAGAATCGTGATTTTGTTATTTGCTCCATGACTTTCGTTATGAATCAAACAAATAGAAAAAGTAGGTACTCTGTAAACTGTGTAACCAATTACAAATTTTTAGATACAATTTTGTCATCGAAATCTACAGGCGTTTTGTACAAAATATGTAAACGGTTAATAAACAGCATTTTTGAAGGTAATGTTTGTAATGATTTTACTTGTAAAATTCTTACATAATTGTAAGGTTTATTAAACAGCACTTGTCATACAACCTTACAAATATGTCACTTAGTTACAAAATTGTAGGATTGTAATGTTTATGAAACAGGGCCCTGCACCCTAATTGCGTAACACGCGATTAATCCTAATCGGTTTCATTTTGACAGTTCAACAATAATCATTGCGTTATTTACTTTGTTGAGCAGACACATTTTCGAACATATGAAGCAATGGTTTACCCATTCTGTTTCCAAACGAAACAGATTATGATTAATCGTGAGTTACGCAATTAGGGTGCTGGTCATATCGACGGTCCCTACGTGGTAGATACGTGATTTGCATGTTTTGTTTTCGTGACCTTCAGGCCAGCCTATACTATCGTTTAGTTTAACAAAAATAAGTATAAGATTGCAAAATGCACTTTAAATCCATCATGACATTATGTTAACTAGAACATGATATACACGTGTTTGAAACTTTGAAGCGATCTCATGTAAAATTTGGATTCTTAAGGACCGTCGATTATGATGTCAACCAAATTATTAGATACTTTTCATCGTAGGTAACCGAATCTTTTCGTTATTACCGTAAAGCATTATGGAAACGAAGTTTTAGTAATAAAATGCAAGCAAATGTAATTTTAATATTAATTTCCATGTTTACCTATAGGTACCTACCTACAGATCCCTTGAGATGGGTCAGTATGCCTAAATGTGAATTTAATATTTGTTTTTTTATGTTTTGTTTTTATAACATTATCCTACTAATATTATAAATGTGAAAGTTTGGATGTTTGTTACTCAATCACGCAAAAACGGCTAAACGGATTTGGATGAAATTTGGCACACAGATAGTTTGTAACCTGAATTATAACATAGGATACTTCTTATCCCGGTAGTACGTTCCCGAGGGATAATTTCCGAGGTCCACACGGGCGAAGCTGCTGGCAAAAGCGAGTAGGTACTCACATAATTTTATATAGAAGCAACAAGAATAATGGACCCTGTACTTTATAATATCTTGAGAGTAAGTACCAAGTAGAACCTACCCTTGGGCTTTCATGACCGTTCTTCTCCATCGAGATCTACGTTTTGGAATGGGTAACTAGCTTCAACCTTCTGACTAACTAAAGGATCGGTATCTATCTACCCTTTGATAGTCCAAAAGTGCCTGTAAGTGGTTTAATTGGAATAAATGTTTTTAGTTTGAGTTTAAAGCTATCAGGGATAGTTTGTTTTAAGATAGACGTTTAGAATTATGAAAGCTCACAGTTAGTCATTCATTTTATTTCGGAGAAACATCCCCTTTAATTAAAAATCTCCGCGTATCTTTTACAATGGCAATGGACTTTTTTTATTCGACAATAATGGAATACATCTAACTTTTACTTAAAATTTTTAAAGAAAACTACGTGCCCATACAAATCCGTCACGTTTCCAAAAATACAGCCACAGCTTAATAAGAATCAATTACAAACACAAAAATCACGTTCGATCATTAACCTGGAATGACATTTTTCAACGAAAATCTGCGATATAACAGTACATAATAACAGCTCACGTATTTATCGCGATCTTTTTACACTGCTCGGGAGTCGAACGGACAATGGGTGTCGGGCAGCGCCTGCGCAGCGCTAACGGTCGTCCACAAATCAGATCGTCATTACACGGGCGACTTTTTTACGGACATTCTTGAACGCAAAAAGTTTTGATTTGACCGCACTGTAGTGTGCACGGAGCGGAGTGGTCGTTGGTATATATTTTAATCATAAAACGATGCATAAAACTATGCGTTACAATTTCAAAGAAAAAGTTATAATTTCTCATGTGTGCCAGTAATCATAAGCATAGTTTTTTTCTTCAAACAGGAACAAATTAGAGTCTATAGAGATAATATTCTTGCCTCCAAGTTCAATGCTTGTTCTTCTCTAGCGTTACTTCAAATTGATGCAGTAGTTTAATTGTTTCCCAAAAAAAAACAAGTTCACTCATACATACAAGTTCACTGGGTAATCAAATTATTCTGCATTTTTTTAATGATACAATGTTTTTATTTCTGTAAGTACAAACACTAGAAACGTCACACACATTTTAAAAACTAGAAAGGTCGGCGTTTCCAATCTGACTACTCTGCGAAGAAAGGCCGAAACAAACTCAGAGGTCAGTCTCTTTCAAAGTCCAAACATAATCTTGGTCAGATTATGTGAAGACCATGCACGTGTCTCGAATGGTATTTTGAGGAAAGAATCACATGGATTGAGTGGACTTGACAGTCAGTGCACGCATTTGTCAGTCACCGTGCAGCACAGATCGTTTCATTATGTCCCATCGTCCAATTAACTTCAAAATACAAATCGACAGCCACTCCTCACCTCGCCAACAATACGAAGGCGCCACGCCAGCGACAAGTGTTAAATTGGAGCTCGAACGAAACAAAAAACAAAAAAAAAGCAAGTATCGGCGACTCCACGGAGGAAAAACAATGTTTCTGAACGTTGTTGCCTAGGCTCAGACACTTTCTAACGCGAAGAAATGGAGGCAGCAAGTATTTTATTTGACATTTGTACCTGTAAGCTTTCGTTGTTCTAAGATCTGGACATGGTAGGCTTTGCTATTAAATGAAGAAACAATGAGAAATTAAGTGCTGGTCTGATAACTTCAAGCCCTATCACGGTTGGTTATGTTTTTTTTTTGTAGCCTAACGCGTTTTGATTTATTCCCACTGAAAAGATATTGCCAATACCCAGAACCAAAAAATCGAGATATTTGTGAGTACACAATACCCGTTACTTCTCTGTTATGTCATTTCCTAATCGCATGCATGATTCAAGTAAATTCAAGTTCAATATGTAAAACTTGCAAGCTGACATTAAAGGCATAATATCGTCTGCGTTGAGATTGTTATCAATACCTTCCGTACCTACAATATTTACGCAAATAAATGATGTTGTTTTTTTAGATTCTTATGTTCTGTGTAAGTTACGTCTCTGTTAGTGGTGGTGGTGGATTAAAACCATATTCCTCTTACGTAGGGAAGGGCTGCTATGTAGATTACATACTTTAATTACTTGAGACGTAGCCTACACAATCCATTGTGTGCATAGACACACCAATGACTAAGTTACACTTAAGTAGGAGGTATTAAAACATGACTCATGCTTAGAAAGTAATAAAATAGATGACGACAAAGAAGTTGTACTGACTGTACCTATCTACAATTAAGTACTACTTAAGTTGGTTATTGCTTTATTGCTCACTAGCTTTTTCCAGCAGGTTCGCCCGCGTGGAGGTCGAAAGTTATCCCACGAGAACATTCTACCGGGATAAAAGTGGCCTATGTGTTGATACGGGTTGTAAACTATCTGTGTGCAAAATTTCATACAAATCCGTTCAGTCGTTTTTTGCTTTAAACAGTAACAAACTTCCGTCTTCACAAACTTTCACATTTCATAATATTAGTAGTACTTTTCATTTGGCTGATCCAAAAACATTCATTGCGTTATAATTACGATGTCAAACAAACTAATTTTCAAACATAAGTATAGAACGGAAAATGCATTAGAAATTTCCTTCATAATCCTTCGGATTGTGATAGAAATTGTTTTACTCAACAGGGTGCAGGAAGTCTGAGTATTTACGGATGCAAACACCCAAGATGTGACAACCAGTTCAATCGTGGTGATTGCGACTCTCCTAAACTTAGCCGTAACTAGGAAGCCTACCAAATCATGCAAGTCTATTTCCAATGCTCTATCAGGCTCCATGATTACTTTACCGAGGAAACACGTGCCTCTTTACCGACTAAAAAGTCTAGGTTCTAGTGCTTGAAGCCACTTAACACCTGTTACCAGACCGGGTGATTGACCTGAAGTTACTGTGGTTTTGTTTTGTAATGTAACTCGGGCCGGTTTGTTTAATAAGTATATATAAAAAAAAAAAAAAAAAAAAATATTTTATTACCTTCAGGTGTACAAAAAAACACTTATAAAATAAACACTATGCAGCGTTACAACTAGGGGAAAGAGTGTTTTCGATGAACTCTGGCACCCAATGTAAGATTTAACTTGTGTTTAGGGTGCCAGCGTCCTCGCCTATAATTGAACATGTATCAGTAGTTGTAAGCCGAGCACAATATATTAAAGTCGTAAGTCGTTAAATAACTAAGTGTGGATTGGTTAAATTATAAAGAGGCAGACTAAATTAGATTTGCTATCACTCAGAAAAAAACAAAACACACAACAATTTTTCTTTTTCTTTCAAGATAGAAGTGTTAGAGCGCTACTGCTGAACGTGAGGTCCTAGGTTCGATTCCCAGGTCGGGTAGTGTTATTTGGTTTTTCTATCTGGAATTTCTCGGTAGCAGTCCGCGGTATGTATTTGGGCCTGGCTGATGGCAATAGGCCCCTATTACATGGGACTTAAACATAACTGACGAAATGTGGGTGAATGTACCTGTGCCTAACCCATCGGGGAAAAAATGCGTGATGTTATGTGATTTGTGTGGAAGTGTTAGACAGAGCGCAAAACAGCGTCAAAATAGTTTTATCTGTTGTCTGAAGAAGACTTTTGTTTTGTTTCAGATTATTGTTAGATTTTTAGCAGGTTTGATTCGACTGCTTTGTAGCGAGCATAGCTAGGCGCCATTGTTGTTTTCATAGAGTGACTACAGACAGTCTTGACTCAAGTTTGCGTACAACTCCTTATTATTATGTTCCATCGCGTATAGGCATTGCGCTTTTGTAGGAAATAGCAGTTTCTTTTTTCATAACCGACGAAAAATTTCAAGACAGGCATGTCCAGAAAAACCACAACCTGACGACGCACAGCCAAGAAGTTGAGCGGGGTGGTTGTAATGTCCGTGCTTCCCTGTATCGTAAAGTTGGTGTGAAATTAACAGTATTCTGTCTATAATAACATCACTGTAAATAGATATGGTAAACCAGCTGGGAAATCCGCAACCAGCATAGATTGAGGTTTTCCCAGATCTAGTGGTTTTCCTGGAAGATTTTCTTAATTATGTTGACCTCTCATTTCTTCTCTTGTGAGTTGAACATTTATGAACAGTAAGTATAAAATAATATCTGAATGGACCTGCTCTTGAACTCGCCTGATGGGACGCGAGGGACGCGGTCTACGATGGAAGCGTGTCCAGAAGGTGCCTGTCTTTGGTGACAAGGTTAACCTGTAAGCAAGTTTGGTAGTGAAGCCTTCTATGCGGGGTGCGTGGGAGCTTCTTCGATTCTAAAGAAAAAAAGAATAAATAATAGTTTAAAAAACTAAAAAACACGCTTTAAAAACCAGTTTTAGTTTGGTTTTTAAAGCGTGTTTTTTAGTTTTTTAAACTATTATTTATTTTCAATTTTTTAGTTCTGCTAACAAAAACGTGTTTTTTTTTAATTTTATTTTTTATTATTGAATTGTCATCGGTCCTCGATAAGTTTACAAAGTTTCAATGAAATCTGACCGTTTAAAGTGGGTCAAAATCGCGCTCTAAGGACTCGGTTACATACAAACAAACAAACATACAAGTGAAGCTATTATAAAGCGTGTAAAAAAAAACATCTTTAATTCTTTTCATTAGTATGGTTTGCTGTTAGAGATAGAATCTTTTAATACTCCCTTCTTCCTTCGTCCTATTATCTGTAGGTGATTGTTGATTGTAGAATGAGGATTTAATCCTTATGTTACAAAAGCCTTTTTTGTCCGTTCTTTAAGAACATAGACCGCATTCGTGCGCCTGCGTCTGTTATTTACGAAAAAAAATTAACATGTGTTTGTATAAACATTACACCTGAAATCATACCTTTTACAATTACATAAGCCTCAATTCCTTCCGTTACCATTCTAACACAACATAAAACAAACAAATAAAACATTTAATAAAGCAATCTCATCGGCGTCATCTTACAACTTAGCTCTTCAATTACATAACAGCAAAAAACACAAACAGCATACCACGAGCCGACAAATCTTACGACCGGTTGTAAGTCGTAATTGTTTCAAGCAACAAAAAGTCGGACATAAGGCAAGCAACCCGCCGCATGAATGGGAGGACCGTCCGCCCGGGGAAAATAAAAACGCTCCATATTCGTGAAATGATTAAAAAAGAAAGAAATCGGAAAATAAAAGAAAAGGCAAGTCCGCGGCACGTACCGTCGTCCCCTTTTTAAAAAGAGAACTATTCCACCGGAGCGTGAATGAAAAACGCGCCCACTACGCGCCGCGTAACCGTAATCTTGTGATTATTATTTTTATTTTTGAGTCTCGCTTCCTTTTTTATTATTATTTAGTCTTATTATTATGTTATTTTATACGTTTTATCGCGTGTGGCGTCGTATGTAGGTCAGGACGGTGCGCGGGGGATTTTTTTTGGTTTTCCGCGCAAGGTCGATGTGTTTGCTTGTTTTGGTCGCGGCGCGGCGCGGTAATTGCTGCAGTGCGTTGAACTGCGAGATGAACTTACGAATCTGTATGAGTTGCCTCATTCATTATCATTGAATTTATCTTTACTTTCATTCGGTTTTATTCTTTACGGTCCGGTCCTGCTTCAAGCAGACGCAATTGCAAATTACATAAAGAAATATGTAATTTCCTCATCTGCAAACATAAGTACTAATAAAATATCATAGTTTTCTTTCCATGTTCTGTTTGAAAATATCAGCGAAAAACTTAGATTTTTAACCGCAAAAAAGGGAAACATTCTGACGTTTTTTTTAATACTACAAAATAGGACAACTCAGTCATTGCTAGGCCCTAGGCAAAATCTTCAACAGTCTACCAGGTGTACTTAAACGAAAGGATAAACCTAACAGGTGACAGACCGCAGGTGCATGAATGGTACCTACTTATGTACGTACGTACGCAGCGGAAACCACGACAGATAAGACATGCATAACATGGTAATCTTTAGTCAATCAATCATACGAAAGTCAGAAAAGAAAATTAACATATCAATCATGTGTCTGTCTTAGGATCTGTCTCACGATTGTTTAGTACTTGTGTACTGCATGTTTCGGGTAAAGAGATTTAATTTTCATTTATTAATTTCAATGTTTGTAAGAAAGCGTTTTTTACGGTATACTATTTACTACCGTGTATGAAAAAGTAGTCTATGTCTCGCCAGGGTTCAAAGTATTCCCATAAAATATCATCAAAATTGGTCCAGCCGTTTTGAGATTAGTTAGAACAAACAGATAGACATAGGTACATGTTAAAATTTGTTTTTTTGTCAAAAGTACCGTATACTTTCATATGCATTTACTGGTGCATCCGGTTAGACTGGAAGCTGACCCCAACGTAGTTGGGAAAAGGCTAGGCAGATGATGATGGATTTAGTATAAAGCTGTTAATTTGACATTACAAACAGACACTTCAATTTTATTTACTTGCATACATTGTTAGTGAGTATAGACAGACACTGCTTTAGGAAAATAAAGAAAATTCTAGATATTTGAGTTACTTATATTTAATGACTAGCTTTTGTCAGCGGCTTCGCCCGCGCAACTTTCATCCCCTATTTAACTCCCTTAGGGGTTGAATTTCGAAAAATCCTTCCTTATTCCTGCTTGTCTACATTATAAAGGGAACCTCTGTGCAAAATTTCAGCTTTCTATCGTCCAAGGTTTTGGGATGGGCATTGATGAGTCGGTCAGTCAGTCAGGACTTTTCTTCAGAATATCATTCTAGACTTCCCAGCGAAGAAATTTTTCATCGGTTATACAAAAAAAAAACAGCTGTTCCATACATTTTGACCGCGTAGGTATTGCAATTATCTATGAAACAGCTGATGATTTTTTTTTTACAACCGACGAAAAATTTCTTCGCTGGGGATTCTTGAATGATATGCTGAAATCATGGTTACAGTTTCCGCACTGAATAAAAACTTTTCCTGTATAGATTTCCGAAAACTGTTTGTGCTCGCTTGTCTAGTGGTTGCAAGCGCTTCTGAGCATGAGGTCTTGGGTTCGATTGGGTCGGGTATAGTGGTATTGGATTTTTCTATCTGGAATTTCTCAGTAGCAGCCTGGATTAGTGCTCGATTGATGGCAAAAGGCTTGCCCCCCATTAACATTACTGGCGAAATGTGGGTGTACCTGCACAACCTTTCTGCGAAATAACGCGTGACGTTAACTAACAGTCAACTAGTTTTTTAAACAAACAATAATATAACCGAAATAATAAGAAGGTTTTTTTTTGTTGTAGTTATTCAATTCAGGGTGCCCAACAGAGTTGAATGCGAAAAGTACGAGTAGATAATTTTACTCTAAAGACTAAAGAAAATATGGAAAAGCGATTTATAAATAATTGGCACCACAATTTTTTTAAAGAATAACCGTATTTTTCTGTCAAAAATGGAGTTATGAAAAAACGGTAATAGGTACGACAACTTATGACAATAAAGGAAAAACCGAAGAGCAGATATGACGTCAGAAGGTTGAAAGCTTCCTGATTTATCCAGTCTGTTAATTATAATATCTAGAAATTCTTTACAAAGGGTATTTTCCGCCGTAGGAGCATCTAGCCTAAAGGATAAGACTGTGTGCACACCAGAGTCAAACGAATTTTGTCTGTCAGATAGTTTGTACTTTGTCAGATAGGACGTCGGTGATTTTGGATATGTATTTTAATTTTTTGTCACCGCCTTCGATAAATAAAGTTATTTTTCACTTTGTAGTGTTTTTCCGGAAGTCGGAGGTTTTTTTTTTGGAAAAAGTTTTTATTTTTCACTTTTTAGTTAAAGTACCTATCTCACACCAATTCGAAATATCATCATACTTGGGGTCAAAACAATGCATATTTACGCGATAGCAGCAATGACGGTTGATTTGCTGTAATTTTTTGAAGAACGCTAACGAAGCGCATCATCAGATCTATATGCAATTTAAATGGGACCACACGGGAAGCACCAGCTTTCAAATAAAAAAAGAATCATCAAAATCGGTTCACCCAGTCGAAAGTTCTGAGGTAACAAAGATTTAAAAAAATACAGTCGAATTGAGAACCTCCTCTTTTTTTGAAGTCGGTAAAAAATATTTTACTAGCCATTAATGTCCCACTGCTGGGCAAGGCCTCCTTGCTCTCTTTCCACCTCTCTCTATCCAGAGCTGCGAAGTACCAATCTTTATTAATGGAGTTCAGCTCATCCCGCCATTTACGCCTGGGCCTGCCGCGATGTCGTTTGCCATTCAGCGGGACCCACTGGGTCGAAAGCTTGGCCCATTGTTTGTCTGGCATACGGCTGATGTGTCCAGCCAGCAATTCCGTGGCAGCTTACCGAGTGACATCAGTTATTTTAGTGATGGACCGGATAGTTGCATTCTTAACCCAGTCCACAAGTTTAATGCAGAAAATACTTCTTTCCATAGCTCCCTGGCAAACCTCGGGCGTGGAAATCTGCCCAAATATTATATAATTGCACTATTGGACTATCAACAGTACCTACTCCAAGCTTCTATTTTTATTCATAATATTTAAGTGCTATCTAGTGTTAGTGAAATTGGCATTACTTACACTTAAAGAATTTTGGCTTAGACCTTAAATGATCTAGTCTTGAGGTTTACTCAGGTCTACACAAACCTTTACTTTTCGAAGTGAATATAAAACAGGTATTACAATGCTTACGCACTGGGTTTTTCAGAACAAGTCTATTCTAGTAGCCCTGTTTATGCCATTCGTCCTAGGATTCCATTAACTATATCAGGGTCAAACTCTTTCCTCATTCCTCAGAATCATCATCATTCTCTGTCCTTACACAAAATTTATTTAGGATATGTGTCAGTGGCGAGGGGTGGAGTATTGGCCAGGGTAAGCCGTTCTCTACGCGTGATGCAAGCTTAGTTTCCTCAGAGGGTAAAGCCCCACTTTCACTCGGGTCGGCTTCCGGTCTAACCAGATGCAGCTGAATACCAGTATTTTTACATGGAGCGACTGCCTATGTGACCTTCAACACAACCTAGTTACTGGGTAAATCCGATACCCATTGGTAAGACTGATTTGTCAGAATTTCGGGCTTCTCACGATCCGTATAAACGACTGTCAAAGATCTGCAAACAGCAGAGACCAACGGCTTAACGTGTTTTCCGAGGCACGGAAGGGTCTTGGTATGTAAAGATGGTCGCCCATCTACGGATCAACCGTAACAAGAGTAGCTTAACCTGACCAATCGAGCAGTACGTCAGCCACAATATGATATGGATGCATAAAGGTTCTGATACATCCATATTGATAAGCTGGCAAGCTACGATCAGTACACCTGTTTGATAAAATCTTTAGATCGGTATTTTTCAAAAAGATCACTTGAAAACACTTCATTCGAGTGAAGTTAAATTCTTCATTCATTTCATTTTCCCCTCTTGTTTATGTGAAACACCAAAATGAACGTAACATGAAGCATCTTCGATTATATTACGTATAATCTGATACCTGTCTTCTTAATCTGCCTCACTGCACTACTTTTCGAGTAACGCAATAATTACGTATTATTTCATCATTTCAGCCGAAGGACGTCCACCGCTGGACATAGGCGTTCCCCACGCTCCTCCACTTCGACCAGTCTTGTGCTTCCCACAACCAGCGGATTCCCGCGGCCTTCACAAGGTCATCGGTCCACCTTGTGGGAGGCCTTCCCACTCTCCGTCTCCGGTACGCGGTCGCCACTCCAGAACCTTTCGGCCCCATTGGCCATCTGTTCTGCGAGCAATATGCCGTGCCCACTACAACTTAAGTTTGGCAATTCTTCGGGCTATGTCGGTTGCCTTGGTTCTCCTGTGGATCTCTTCATTTCTGATTCGATCGCGTAGGGAAACTCCGAGCATAGCCCTCTCCATTGCCGTTTGGGTGACTTTAAGCCTTCTGATTAGGCCCATTGTGAGCGACCACGTTTCTGTACCATAGGTCATTACTGGCAAGACACACTGGTCAAAGACTTTCGTCTTGAGACACTGCGGTATTTGGGCCGAGAAGATATTGCGAAGCCTTCCGAACGCTGCCCAGCCGAGTCGGATTCGATGATTGACCTCTTTCTCGAAGTTGGACCTACCTAACTGGACAGTTTGTCCTAGGTAAACGTACTCGTCCACAACTTCGAGTGTAGCGCCTCCAATCGTGAGAGTGGGTGTTACATGGGCATTCGATATGACCTTTGTCTTGTCCATGTTCATT
Organism: Antitype chi; assembly: GCA_947359405.1. Classification (NCBI taxonomy): domain Eukaryota; kingdom Metazoa; phylum Arthropoda; class Insecta; order Lepidoptera; family Noctuidae; genus Antitype; species Antitype chi. The sequence continues at coordinate 3,524,073 of OX375823.1, forward strand.
TTAAGACCAGAATAATTACGTATAGGTATTGGTATATAATTAGTTTATTTATTGCTCATCAAAATTGTATTAAACTCATAATTTTGCTATTAAATGAAAAACTTTATGACTGCATACCTACATGTAGAATATCCTAGATTAATGTGAAATATCCCAGGTTTTATATCAACCAATAAGTTATTAAACAGTGAGATATATATTGATACAAAAATCAAAAATGGCTACCAACGGTCAACAAAGCTACAGATAATAATATGCGTTCGGGTACACACACCTACACAAAACACATACCATAAAACAAGCGAAGGACTTGCCACTAGCTTCTTAACGCATTTAGTCATCGTTCCAAGTAAAAAGTAAAAATAACTTTGACCAGACTCAGCATCTCAGTCTCAAGGCCAAATCCTGACTCCTGAAGAAAGAGACACACATACTAAACCACATACATAAGACAAGGATACCAAATATTGGTGTCTTCGTCCTTTGAAAAGGGAAAGTGGTAGTTACAGCGGTGGTGAGAGTGAGATAAAAAAATGTCCGAAGGGCAAAACGGGACAGGTATAGTTGTAGTTCTGAAGTTGGATAAGGATGGAAGATAGGAACCGGTTAATTTTGAAGGGCTCGCGACCGTGGTCCACACTGAAGCTGTGTTAAAGATATAGGTGGTTTTATTTATGGTTATATATTGATTTAAGATTTTTATGGAGTAAAATGAATGTGGAATGAGCCATAGATTAGATAGAAGCTGTAATAGATAGATATAGGGCAATATAAATTGACTTCCGATGGACAAGCTGATGGAGTATTTTACTGAAGTTTTTTGTTTTTACTTTTCATTAGTATTGCTTATGTTTTGTCATTATCAAGTCTTTTTGCATATGTCGGAATTTTCCAAAGATTCTATATTCGGACTGAATACTGTCAGTTTTCTTGTTTGTTTTGCTTCAACTTTTCCTTTCAATCAACAATGATGCTCGTAATTATGTTTGCTGTTGCACTTAGAAACTGAACGAGCCGTCAAATTGTTTAGGGGACTTACTAATTGAACCATATTTGTGTGTATGTAAGTAATTACAATAGTGTCTGGATATTAAAATCTATTGTTACCGTTAATTTACTGCCTCAGTGGTACGGTCGCCAGCGCTGTCGCTGAGTTGCCGCATTGGGTTCGATTCCTGGGTCAGGGAAAGTGTTACTTATTGAGTTCTTCCAACGATTCTTTCAAGATCAGATAGGTTTGCCCCTTTAACAACGGACAATCATAGTTAGGTAATGGGTAATACGCGCTGGTTGAGGGGCTTGTGGCTAAGTAATAACAGCCGCACGGGTCGATCGATCAGATTAAGCTACACTTGCCGCAGTTGGTCCGTGAATGGGTGACCATCTTTAGATACCAAGACCCTTCCGTGCCTTGGAAAGCACGTTAAGCCGTTGGTCCTGGCTGTCACTGGTAGATTTTTGACAGTCGTTACGGGTCATCAGAAGCCCGAAAGTCTGACAACCAGTCTTACCAAGGGGTTATCGTATTACCTAGTAATTGGGTTGCGGAGGTCAGATAACCAGTCGCTCCATGTAAATAGACTTTAGACTTACCTAAAGCTCCTATGTAATCTGTTACGAGTTTTTTTAATTAAAATTATTTATTAGATTATATGTATAATGGGCTCATCAACAGAAAAAAAAACAAAACAACAACATCATCAAGTACATCATCTAAAATGTATGTAAAATACCAATGAGGTTCTTCACAAAGATACAGCTAGGCCACCCGGCCCTTCAGTAGTTCCCATATAAGGCACAGGACAGCAGGATGCTGTGGTCCAGTCCTATAAAAACGACTACCGTCAATCAGATTGTCAATTGGCATTATGTTAAATCTTCGTCCACGACCTAAGCCATGGAGTCTTCGGACTACACAAAACATTGAGCCTGTTCATCGAAGAGGTAGGCAGAGCTGTATAGTGTACCTACATTTCGCAATAGACCACTACCTAGTCCTAGTGGTAACAGCCCCGACTTATTACTCGGATCATGGGTTCGAACCCAGGTGGGAACATTACTTTGTGTGATTTATGTCATCACCACAGCTTCTAAAATGATGATGGGCAACATCATGAGGATACTTACCGACAATTCCTTGAACCAAAAGTTCGGAGACATGACGCGACATCCACCATCCCCCACTGGGCCCGCGTGGTGGGTGGCTATGGCCCACTCTCACAGAGAGGAAGCCTGTGTTCTTGATGTGGGAACACTATAGACTGGTTGTGTTTCAGTTGAAGGCGAGCTGGACACACATCGGCTGCCACTGAAATATTCTAAAATTAAAATCACCAAACCTACCATTTTGCACCCAAAACCTAAGTAATTTCTGCATTTGCACTTCCGACCACTAAACCAATGAGGCAGTGAGTCGAGTTTTCGCTAGGTCATAAAAGTCTTACGTAAAAATATCGCGGTGGGACTATAACCCTCACTGGATTTTCAACCGTCAGTGCTGGACCGAGCATCGACAATCGAACAGTGTGCATCTCAGCGGGTCGCAAAACACTCTATTCGATTTTCGACTCTTGGCGCTGAGAAGTGCGTTTAAAATTCGGTGCTCCTAAAAAACCTACCGAGATACCATTACGTCCGTGTGTACGTCGACTATCAAGAGGTACTCAGATGCTGATCATCAACTTAGGTACTACAAGTACGAAGGAACTTAGTGTAATTGCTTATAAACTTACGCTACGCAAGTTCTGGCTTTTTAAGTGGGTTGTTTTTTTGTTTGGGCATGACGTCTCGCAGTTCAACCTATGAGGTATTCGTCTCCTTAACCGGACTTGTGAAGTGGGTTACTTGACTTTATCAACGTTCTGTACCCACGCGAGCTATCCATTAATCGCCATCTGCAAGCCCGCGCCTCTGGTGGCCGGGAAACAGCATGGGATTCCTGACGCCCAGGGCGTCTCCTGCGGCGACTAGGGCCGTGAGGGCGCATATACTGCCTCTCCCTCACGTGCGCCGCTTCCTTCTTCGCGAGCATCACTGCTTCGCAGAAGGAGGTGACGGCTACCCATGCACTCTCGTTCCGTACCATGGCCTGGAGAGAACGCCGCCGCCGATCGCCTCCACAAGAACGCGGCGTTGCTCCGCCCAAGCCGGGCAGAACTCCACCGTATGCTCCACCGTGTCCTCAGAGCGATCTACGCAGTGGAAACACCCGGGCGTTTCCTCCCGCCTTATGTGAAACAGGAACCTCCCGAAACAGCCATGTCCGGTGAGGACCTGCGTCAGGCGAAAGGTGAGGACGCCAAGGCGCCTCTCAATCCAAGAAGTCAAGTAGTATCGCAGTGAAGATCTATCCCGGTAACGTGCATCGAAGTGTAGTGGCTTTGCAGAGACGGTTTTTCGCAGTAACGTGCATCGCAACTTTGTAGCATCGTATTAGCATTTATCAATAGGTACTTTGTGCGTCAAAATCCCGTATTCTACTCCCTTTTCACAACCATTTTTGGGGTCAGCTTCTAGTCTTACATCTAGCAGCTGAGTACTTACCAGTATTTTACGGGGAGGGATTGCCTATTTGACCTCCACAACCCAGTAATTGCGTAACACGATATAGTAGGTACCCCTTGGTAAGACTGGTTGTTAGACATTTGGGCTTTTGACGACCCGTAACGACTGTCAAAGATCCATGAATGACAGTCGCGACAACTTAACGTGCTTTCCGAGGCACGGAGAGGTCTCGGTATGTAATGATGGTCACCCATCCGCGGACTTTCCGCGGCAAGCGATGCTATAGTAACCTGATCGATCGAACCATGCGGCTGGTATTACTTAGACACGAGGCCCTCATAGGCATAATCATATAATTTAAGAATTACAATTTTGGCAGGGTAAATAAAGGGAGTTTTTGGAAAATCTGATGTGCAACCACAGATCACCGATAGTTCATGAGAAAAATATCCAATTTGTGACCTACATAATTAAAAGCCTACCAAGTAAAATAGGTACATATATTTGTTCAAAAAATACAGAAAAAGTATTTATTGGTTTCTCACAGGAATATCACAAACTTACTACAACATAATACAATTATTAAACACATAAAAAAAAACGAAAACATTACTACGCTACACTACTTAATTAAATCAAAATAAGAAAAGGAAAAGGCGTGTATTCCTTTTTTTTACAAATATAAAAGTAATTTATATAATACTTAAGTATGTCGATTTGATATAATTTCTTTCAGATATTTTCTATGGAACAATTGAAAACGTTCAGTAAGTTGAAAATAAATCAAGAAATATCGTAGCATGGAATACAAAATCTAGAAATATGGTGTAAAATAAAAGTTAAACACAACTCAAATCTGCCATAACTTTCAACCGCCAAAGGTTTATTGACCTTATTTACCTTTTCCTTAACCATTTCCCTCCCAACCTGTCTTCCCTCTCATTGCTGAAGCGAATGGACTTACACTCACGCTGCGCGAACTCCGCAATGTTGCCAACTTGTAAAGTTTACTCGGAATCAGTCCCCCCTCCGTGTCTCACCCCCCTCTGTGGTCATGTAGCAGTACGAGGGCAACGCGACTGATTCGCGGGAACGGGTCAACTCGACTCAAGGTCAGGGGGAGATGCACAGAGAAACTGTGGAGATTACTTTGGTGAAAAGAATTTATGTGGGGATGTTGGTCAGTGATGGTTTTTGTAGGGACGAATTTTGTTGTTCTTTTCTGCATTTGTTTTGGAAAATGCAATGTTGTCAAAAATATTTAGTGTAAATGTTCATGCTGGAGGAAAAAGGGTTAAGTCTTGGAGAAAAAATTAAAACAGCTTTTCATACAAGCTCTAAAAAAAGCGAAAACTACTGACTGTAATGGTCTCTATTTTATTTCGGTTGTGAAATTGTCATCTAATGCAGAAAACGGTTTTCATTTCCTTGTCTTTATTTCCCGCGATCTGTCAGTTTCACAAGATAGATAATAAAAAACAAGGTCTCCCGTCGCGTCTGTCTGTCTGTTCGCGATAAACTCAAAAACTACTGAACCGATTTTCATGCAGTTTTGACCAATAGACAGAGTGAATCGTGAGGAAGGTCTAGTGTGTAATTTGTTAAGGTTTCGTGTAAATTGGTTAACGCGGGCGAAACCGCTAGCAAAAACTAGTTTTACGTAAGAAAAAAGCAATGAGAATTTATTAGTAACATTACCATAGTGCATCTGAACCTCTGTTCCCAAGTCAACATTTACCAATAAGTATTTGTGTACACACACATGCGGCATCATCTCGCGACCTGTACATGTGTGCGTGTGTCGTACACACTGCACAAGAATGCAACGCGTTGTTGACACAGCCAACTTCGATATTCCTTTATTTATTGCTATAAAAACCCTTTCACTAACACCCATTGTGAATACACCCTTATTTTCTGAAACATAGAATTTAATTCAGAATATCACCGCGAATCTTGCGACGTTCATTTATTTTCGCGTGTCTATCCCTGACTAATGGACTATGGGATGTATTTGCAAGGAGTTAAGATGGAATTCTCTTTGAGGTTTTCCTGGTTTATAGAATCGTACGTGTCTATGAAAGCCGCGAGGTATATTTAAATAAGGATTTATGCGTTACGTCTGGCATTTTGGCGAGATCCGCGGATAAAGGAACGTTTCGACTGAAAAAAGTCGAGATTTGGTCGTAGATTGTGAATTTTGGGAGCCACAATGGGTAACAGCAGACAGTCGGGTGAGGTATCACCTCTTAAAGTGTCTTGACAACCTTTTTTGCTGAAAATGCGATCATTAACAGTTTTAGGAAAAATATTTTTGCAGATATTTTTTACGTTTTTTGTCTGGACAATGTCTGGTCTGAAACGACTCTAAATGCAAGTAAACAAAGCAATTGCGTTAATTCGCTAATTTACACAACCGGTCGCCAATCTCAGGAGTCAACCCTCAACTGCGAAGTTCTTTTTTTAACTACAAATACTTATAACGGATGTTTAAATGAACCCAAGAGATTATCTGCAAGTGGCTCTATTTTGCACTATTTTAAAATTCCTTACAAGATCATAACAGTATAGCAGTACGGTTAAATACCAGCGTTTTACGCAGTGAACGCATGCAAAACGTAAAAATAAGAAGTGGAAACCTGCTCGTCTACATACCTTGAAACCTGTCCGTCCGTCCGTCCTACGCGTCCTGTTAATTAATGACAATCACTATTGGACAGATGTTGAGTGCACAACAACGTTTTTAAAAGAAAAATAAACAATTGGAAGTCAGTAATAATTCAACTGGACTGCGATATAGGCGCCTACAATGTTTTATGTAATTCTAAAAACACGAAATAAAACGATCAAATGGGTATTATGTCGCAACACGCGAAAAAGGATAAGATTACCCAGAACTTTCATGTTAATGACACGAGATACCATCAACACATAAGGAAATATAAATCCTGATTGCCTAAACGCAAACATGTTTTACAAAAAAAAAAAAAACTCCTTTAAAACCCTGATTAAACTTAAATTAAATCTCCACGATTCTACATCAACGCATCCATAGACAGGTTATGTAAATTCTACGTTGTGCGCTTAACGAAAACGAGAGTATCTTAACTATCGTCAATCTAAAAAAAAACACTTTCATTAAATCTTTCCCACCAGTTTTCGACCACTAAACCAGTTCGATAGGATCGCACCCAAAAAAACATTATATTAATTTGGGATCCCCACAAAAAACGAAGATACGAATGAATAAAAAAAGCTAATGGCCAAAAAAAGGAAAAAAGGTTCGATCTTTAAAAAAAAGAAGAAGAATAAAAAAACCGGCCGAAGAAAGGGTTACTTTGATACAGGTTGATTTCATTGTTGGTTGGTCAATGCCTCTTTTCGGTATTTATGACATTCAGTACATACCTACTAATTCCATGCATTTTTTAATTTTTAATAATCTCACTGAGTAATTTGTAACTTGCTTGCTTGTAAATTGCAATGTATTGTGTGTTTATTTAAAAATAAATGAATATTAATAACATTATTTTTGCATAATTTAAACTGAACGGCAAAAATGTTATAACTTGTGTCAGTCAGTGCGTTTTACCTAGTTCCTGCCTGACATTTAACCTAAAAATATGAATGTAACTTACATTCAAAGTTACTGTTTAAAAAAAAAAACTTACGTTCAGAATGTAAGTTTTTTCTTAAACAGTAACTTTAAAAATACTGGTTTTTACGTAATGCATCGACTTAATTTAATTTTGTACATGTAGGTATAATGATATACTTTATCGACTATGAGTATTTTTGACGAGATCTATATCGACCGGAAAACATGGTAAGGAAACATGGCACATAATTAACTTATCAAGTTATCAACCTTATTTCGTCTCTAAGAAAAGACATCCCGTTAGTGATATAGGTTGGAGATAATACTTTTAGAAAATATACCTAAACTCTGTTTTTTAACATTTGTCAACATACTTATGCGACAGTAGCAGCTATCAATTTAGTCTAGCGAATAAAAAATTGGAGTATTTTTAGGTGTGTAATAATAATCTACAGAAATAATTATGTAAACATATCATATGATAATAATATACTATGGCATCTTCCAGCCATAATTACAGAATTAAATCACAATGTTGATCAGTTTTATTTTTGTTATCACAAGATGGAATGTGGTTCCTGAGATCGAAAGTTGCAACTTGCAAGACTATTAATAGGAAACAAGACTTTATACCGTTGTACAGACAGCAAACAAAGCATTTTTATAATAACTAAACATCAAAACCAACGTCAAAATATGACATGAAGTGCTGAAAAACATGTACGTAAAATTACACAACTTATTGTTAACTTAGGCATTTTGTAAAATAATGTAGGTTTTAATAACTTTTGTGGCTGACCATACCTTTTTCTTTTTATTCTTGGTATTAAAGTTATTATAAGTGCACGTGATTTAGTTTATATTTCCTGATTTAACACAATAGGTCAGTGATATTAAAGGAAAGAGATTGTTAAACCGTTCGGTAAAGTAAAATAATAAGTAATTAATTGAAAAACGTAATATATTTAGGAAGTATTATTGACTGTGGAATTAATAATAAATGTATTTAAAATAAAGAATAATTTATCCTGTTTGTATTACATTTTGTGTCTGTCTTTCATCGATAGGTAGTTTTTTTTACGGAAAATTGCAAACTTTTTATCAAAAGTAGTTTAATAAATTTCTTTAATCGCTTCTATTAGTAGAACAGAAATTTATTTGAAGATTTTTCTCAGTAATTAGCATGGTAATAAGGCAATAATTTACCGTTTGCCAAATCAGGTGTCAGTGACCTCTTGTTACAAGGAAGGTAAAAACTGAATGAAATATTATAATCAATGTTACCGGTTATTTACCTTTTCTGAACGTTATGACAGGGCTTCTAATATTCTTAACCTTGTTAGAAGAGTGACTAATATTTTTCTTCATTTAAGTACTAAAACTGTCGAGTGCATTTTCAATATAAAGCAGGAATGTTGACTACTTAGTAATTAAGTAACTGTCACCGTCCAAAGAAAAAACTCAAATACTAAAGTAACGCATATCGTTTTCAGTTATTTCAACACTTACTTACTTATGTAAAACGTCACCGTTTAACCGACTTCAAAAAAGGGGGAGGTCCTATCTTCCTCTGTATGTTTTTGAAATTGACACAACAAGCACAGACGAATCTATACAAAAAAAATACAATTAAAGTGTCTGTTTGTAATGTTAAAATAACAGCTTTTTACCATATGCATAGGAAAGTAATAAACAGTAATTATAACAAAAAAAAAATATATTTTTTCCGTCGTCGGTCTGTTTGTTCCAGCTAATGTCCGAAATGGCTAGTCTGATTTCGTCGAGATTTCACTAGCAAATGGCTGATGTTATAAGAATTAACATAAGTTAGTTCACGTTCCCGTGGAATAATTTCCGACATTGACGCGGGAGAAACCGCGGCCACAGCTAGTGAAAAACAAAATATTGGTATACTACTTACTACTGATGCTAAGTACTACTCCGAAGTACTAAATAATACAAACTACCTTTACTAGTTTCTGTTTCTAGTTTAATTTCTCTACCTCCTGTATATTGTTGGTTGACATGTATACTGTAGTCAATGCTAAGGTCAGAAATTCCTCGGGTCCTATTTTGTTGATTTAAACTGCAGTTTTGAACAAATCGACAGGACAATAATCTCTCCTATTATCTTATGGAGATAGGCAGAGACCAGAGATGTAGGAATAACCAATACGATGGAAATCATAGATTCAAGTTAGTACAAATATTCATCAATCAGATTACAATAGGTCAGCTTAAAAACAAGTAAATAGCTAACTGGAAGAATTTGGGGGAGGTTAGCCCAGGAATGGTTTATTAGGCTAACAAAATTAATTATTGCCAATAAGAATACACAGGACATGTCTGTCATAAACTCTTTGTGAGGTGTCTCATTTTGGCTTTGGAAGAACCACATGTCTTATGATAAGGTTTCAGGAATAGGTACTTCAGAAGTGTTTTGAATATCTGTCTAGTGCTTCACAAATGCCTTAAAAACATACATAAGAAAACCGTGAAATATTAGCAAAATACTTCTTACAACACAATAAATGCTGTAAAGTAGGTTTAATCATATAATTATTTCTACACAATTTTCCCACGTATCCACCCTTTTTACGCCACAAAAACGATTAACAAAAACCACACAACAGTCTCCGTTATATCATTGTTATAAGGTTTATTTTTAATTGGAAGAATGGTGTAAGGGTTGAGCCGAACTTGTCCGAAGATTGCCGAACGCCCGCAGCGAACAGGTGCTCTATCTTCTACATCTTGATGACCGGACGCAGGAGAGTGTTGTGTCTTGATACTTTAGGATTTTTTTTTTTGCTTTTGGTGACTGGGCTTTACAAATTATCAATAACGCGTAGTAATAATACTATTTTAAACAAAAGAAACGCATGTCTGGAAGCAAAAATTATAATAAGCTCGGGATGCAAGGATGACATGCTTCCAAAATCCTGGCTTTTAGAATTCTAAGGTTTTCCCCAAAATAGAAAAATAATCAAAATGGTCCGAAAAACATAAAATAAACTTACCACAAAGCTGATGGATGACTATGATATAAGAAGAAAAATATTTTTTTCTGCTACTCACATTACGTTTGTCAGAAATGAAATGCAAGATTGAAAGCTTACTCACTTCCTCGCAGTTTTCTAAAAACTCACGTGTTATTGCAACTGAGCACTAGCCTCACCTGCCAAGGGTGCGGGTTGTTCGGAAGAGATACCGCGGCCCCTGGCACACAGGCAACTGAGGGAACACCGGTGGGTTTTAGTCAGTAAAAGTCTGACACGCCCTCCTGCTCCACTCAGATCGGGAGAAGTTATTTGATGATTTTCCACCAAAAAAAAAAGCACTAGCCTCATTTGACCACTTCGAAGCGACATAGTAATCTATTCAACGCTATAAACGAAAGACTATGCCGTGCAGAAAGTTCAGATTCCCTAAGTTCATATGCAACTTCACTTTTATAACTTATTCAGGCCACACCACAGGTGTCAGTCAAGTATCAAAACGTGTAGTTCGCCGTATACATCTCACGTGGATACGAGAATCACGAGAATGTAAGGGTTAATAAAGAATGTCGGCTGTCGTATAGGTACCAAAATCGTACTAGTTGTATAAAGAGCTGAGATTCGATCGTTAAAGGGCCCAGACCTAAACAGGACAGTTACAACTCGAGGATATTGATGTGAAAACTTCTTTAGGCGCGTTGGGCATTTTTTGAGATGGGAAAAAACAATTGAACTCGCGACACTGTTACCGACACCACTGACAACACGAATGTACGAACGAACAACGTTGAACGTACTTTGAACGTTGTTTAAACTGACGCTTCAAAGAATGTTTCCTGATGATTAAAAAAATACACACGTAATTGTTCAAGTTTTCACTTCTGTCGGCACTCCCGGAGTGCCACTGTTTTTTTATTTATTTGTTTGAGTGTACTGCACCATGATTGCGTCACACGTGCTTTCATTTTGAAGAGGATTGATTTGTAAGAATCCCTTACCAACACATGACCATTGCCCGTTTTCACTAACACTAGGCGACACCTACACGAATCCTACTATCCTACTTAGTATTATAAATGTGAAAGTTTCTGAGGATGGATAGATGGTTGTTTGTTACTCAATCACGCAAAAATAGCCGAACGGATGTAGATGAAATTAGGCACTCAGAGAGTTTAAAACCTGGATTAACACAAAGGATACTTTTTATCCCGGTAGTACGTTCCCGCGAGATAATTTCCGAAGCCACTGGCAAAATCTAGTTATCAATAAGAAATGAATGCCCGTCAAGTTACTAGAATGAGCGCATCGGATGCTCAGACGCATCCGCAGAAACGTGACGTCATGCTCGTATCGATCATTAGTTACGTGCATGGTCCATAAACAGAACATCTGCATGGGACTGATAAATACAGAGCTTTGAAATAGTTTCACTGAAGCTTAAGAAATTATTTGGCTTATAAATTATATTTTACAATTATAATTCGTAGACAAAACCTATGTTTTAATTTGTTATTATAAATTTATGTCACACGTTAAAAAAAACAACCCAAATGGTCGGATTTTTTATAGAAATAATAAGTACAGTCAGCATCTGAAGCCGATGACCAAATCCTCAATATTTATCAAAAAACTTATAAGAGGTTGATTGAATGAGGGTTTTTTTTTGTGCTGTACTACAATCTTTACGGAAAGTACGTTAAGCCGCTGGTTCCAGTCTCAGCTGGCATTCGTATATCTTTGACTGTCGTTACGAGTCGTCAGAAGCCTAAAAGTCTCACAACCAGTCTTACCAGGAGGTATTATTACCAAATAACTTGGTTGTAGAGGTCGCTCCGTGTAAAATACTGGTATTCAGCTACTTCCGGTTGGACTGGAAGCCAACCCCAACGTACTTGTGAAAAGGCTAGGCAGATGATTACAGAAATAACAAATAAGAACATACCAACATAAACAATGGTGATGGGCTGATGGTGCAGCTGCCTAAACAATTACTAATTATTGAGGCACGTCTCACTAAAATTAGGGCACTTTTAATTAGTACCCAAATACTATTAGGTGCGCGTCGAATGCGCAGACGCAGCCAACCACGCGTGACGTCACGGCGGCCATTGTCTTCTCGATCAACTAAGTAACGGGCTGTTAATAGGCGGTGATAGCGCTCACCTTTAACTTCACGGTTATTTCGGGTTTTAGGGTGAGCAGTGAGGCTTTGGCTGTCTTTTCAGAGATGGTTTTTGTGTAGTTTCTAGAGTAGTAGTTGAATAAGTAGCTGGCAGAGAGCCGAGGTGGCCCAGTGTACGTCGGTGTGCGTAGGTAGATGTACGTCGTGAGTTCGAATCCAGCACCCTAATACTAAGCACTGGGAACATTATAGACTGATTATGCTTTGCGAAGGAGGTGGTCCAAGGAAGTATCTATTTACTGCCCCGAAAACCAAATAAAGCCATTCAGGGGAACCTAGTCGCGGGCTCGAACGCTCACCAGTGGGGCCTGGCTAAAAATCACGCTGTCTCACCAGGCTTCGTGTCCGACAGAGATAGTCAGTGATGAGCAGTTAGACGCTAGTCTACGCGCAAAACATTATTGAGTGAGATGCAGGATCATTTATAGTAAGACATTCGCGTAAAAAATTAAGATAAGTCCTTTGGAAGATCGAGTTTTATGAAAAAACCACTGCATAAATCAATGACCAATAAAGTTTATTGAACTTTTCGATAATTTAACTTTGTCGGTACCGACTTGGTTTTGGAGATTTTACACTTTTTTATTACTTAAACACGCCCAAAGTTAGGTTAAATTAGCAAGAAAAACGAATCTTTGTTGGCTCATAACTTTTTAATGGCTTTTTATTTTAGTATTTTGTGTCCGTAAAGTCAATATTAATAATGAGACAAAACGATATCATATTTTACTTTGGATGTACCATGTCAGACAGTGGAGTAAAACACTCCCGAAGTTTGTATGCAAAAAATGTGGACTAGGTTCACCTTAAGAGTCATACACGTCGTATTCGAAGGTAATTAAAAAAAAAACAGCTAATTTTCATAATAGAGTCACAAAATATCGTTCAATAACCTAAAACCCACCTCCAACTAGAAAAAAAAAATACGAAATACCGCTAACATTATATCCTAAAAAACACAGTGTATAAAATATAACCTAAATTCGGAACAGGTTCAACGTGAAATTTAAAATATAAGTGGTAGGTGGGCGAAGGGCTGGAATGGTAAAAAATATACATTTGATGGAGTGTAGTTTATCTTACAACTGGGAAAACACGCTGAAAAAATATCGTGCGCCAAGGAAAATATTCGTAAATGAAAAAACAGCAGTCGCCGGCAAGTGGCGTGCAGGGCTGTCGCGCGGGATACGTAATATTTTTATTTTTTTTGGTTTTTCATTATTTTTAACCGACTTAAAAAAGGAGGAGGGTCTCAATGCGACTGTTTTTTTGTTTATAGTATATTGATGATGTTAATATACTACTACTTCCTGTCAGTCACTGATATTTACAAAGCAAGTAGTGGTATACGAAGATGCATGAGTTAACCTCTTCCATAACTAAAAAGTAAAAATAGAAATTTCTTTATTCTTACTCGGAGTACCGTCTCCACCGATTTTCAAAATTAAAGTAATTTTTCTTTTTGTAGCGTTTCTTTTGGAAGTTTTTTGATTTTTTTTAACGTTTTTTGGACTTTTTTATGCTATGTGAAAATATATACTAGTAAAGTACGCGAGCGATCATTAGTAGCGCGGGGGGCTGGACAAAATAACAAATGTCTTATTGTAACATAACAGAGTTTTTCCAACAATGTACTACAATAATTACAATACATTTCACTTAATTCGATTTGGATACCTCTGTGTTGATAATGTACAGCCGTTTTGTCGTGAGATTCTCTACGTTGTCATAGTAAAGATTGTGACAATGGTTGCAGACACAATACTGATGACAGCTGTCAGCGTGGCGTTTGATCAGCTTTGTCAAAGTATTATTTTCTGGGCTTGCTTTACCTGAATTGTTCCTTCCTCTTCATATGCTTATCGTGCAAAAATCTTTCTTTGGTTCAAAAATATCAACTAACCGTACGTCATAATATTTGTTATAATATAGTCTTAGCGTAATATGTTATAACAGAAATAAATTAAGGATAAGAGCCGAGCAAAAAGAAAAACAGTCACAAAGAACGTTAAGCCATAGCGTGGGTAACGATGCGATGCGACGGAGCGGGTGGGGGGAGAAATATCACGAGGACAAATTCACGGGGAGAAGCCATTGTATAGATGTTGCAATAATTCTCCAACTGACCCTAAATCATATTTCTGTTATGTTCAACATAACGAGGCAGCCAATCACATAATTCATTTTTCATCGTGTGCCAGCCCTAAAGCACACAAAGTATAGTCTCTATGTAAACGGTGCTCTACCTAGAGACGGCCGCGACACCTGCCCGCTAAATGAGAGTTAACTGTGCGTCTCTCTCTCTTATACCTAGAGATAGAATTATAGGAACTGAGCGTTTCTTTTTCCGTGTACTTAAGGCTTTGATTCATAATAACATTGTGTAATGTATTCCTCGAAGGTTAGTTATAACCAGAGATCGGATATTCGGATGCATATTTACCTAAAGATAATTTTTAGCTATGAAAGTATGGAAGCGGCTTTATAAATTATTTGTAATATTTATTAAAAACCCCAGGATTCTTGGATTGCATAACTATTCAGATGTGTATTAATTTAAAATTAATGTTCAACCCGATACAAATATGTGTATCTACTGGAGGAGGGGTGGTTTGTATTAGTTAAAACAAAAATAAACAAATTACTTACCTAAATTAAGACTTTTTGATACAAAACCGCATTCCATGTTAGCCAACATCTCAAATTTAGGTGAATATGCATCCGAATATCCGATCTCTGGTTATAACATTTCGCTAGTTACTTATGTTTAACATACACATCATCATCATCTTCCTAGTACTTTTTCTAATATTTTGGGGTCAGCTTCCAGTCCGAATACACGTCTGCTTATCTGACGTCCACAATCCAGTTACTGGGTAATACGATATCCCTAGGTAAGACTGGTTGTCAGATTTTCGGGCTTCTGAAGACCAGTAACTACTGTCAAAGTTCCACGATTGACAACCGGGACCAACGGCTTCACGTGCTTTCCGAGGCACGAAGGGGCCTCGGTATGTAAAGATGGCCCCACCCACGGATCAACCGCGGCAAGCGTAGCTTAACCTGATCCATCAGCTGACCAGTGCGACTGTCATATTTAGCCTCGAACCCGTCTTATGTTTACCATACACACAAACATGGAATCACGCCTTTTTCCCATGGAACAGAAACTATAGAACGCCATCTGACGATGCTAATTCCCCCCCAGTGGGTTCCCGCATTGTCGTTGCGGGGGGGCTCAGTAGCCTGTGGTCCGCTCCCACGGTGAAGCGAAGAGGAACCCCAAGGTGGGGCCGCTCGTCAGAGCTTTGGTCTCCAAGCCGACGACGTAGCGGCCAAAAAGTAGGTTGCGGTGAGGTGCACCGCAACTGAGGCGGGCCGCGATGTCAAATGGGAGGCATCGCGGCTGAGGGTTACAGGCTGCGGCGGAGGAGGAGTGCCGGTACTTTTGAGTAGCGTTCTTCCCTCCCGTGGCCTGGACGGGGCCGCCACCGTTTGATGGCGGACGCGGTGGGGCCGCAGGGGAAGAGGAGTGTCGGTATAGCGTTGGCCGCTCTCCCTATCCCCTGCGGCCGAGAAGTGGTAGGCGGCGGGGCCACTGCGCTGACCCGTCGCAGGGGGACCAAGGGTGCCAAGGATGCCAGGGAAGTCTGGGGCCCTTGTGCTACTTGGTTCCTGGGGTGGTCACGGCGTGCCATGTGACCTGGTGCGCCGGACTGGTGGGGTCCGCAAGGGCCGATGCCTGCCAGGGGTGCGGGTTGTTCGAAAGAGATACCGTCGCCCCTGGCACACAGGCAACTGAGGGATCACGGGTGGGTTTTAGTCAGTAAAAGTTTGACACGCCCTCCTGCTCCACCCAGAGCGGGAGAAGTCATTTGATGATTTCCCACCCTGAAAAAAAAAAAAAAACGATGCTAATTGCTAGTTGCAATTTTAAACAACAATTTTTATAGATTTGTGTCCGGTTAATGTCAATAGGCTCACTGGCATAACTTGGGTGTGACACCTCTGTCTACCCATTCGTAGAGAATGTAACTTTGTTTTTTTTGGAAAAAGTTTTTATTTTCCACTTTTTAGTTATAGTACCTACCCCATACTAATTCGAAATTTTATCATCCTTTGGTCAAAACAATGCATATTTATACGATCGCAGCAATCGCGGTTGATTTGTTGTAATTTTTTAAGAGTTCAGTTGTCTGTCTCCGAAACGCATCATCAGATCCATATGAAATTTAAACGTGACCACACGGGAAGCACCAGCTTTCAAATCATTAAAATCGGTTCACTCAGTCGAAAGTTCCGAGCCAACAAAACATAAAAATAAATAAAAATATAGTCGAATTGAGAACCTCCTCCTTTTTTTGAAGTCGGTTAATAACACGGAAAACTTTACAATTACATCTAAACAAAGTGCCTAACAATACTCAATATTCAAATACTTTATTGCAATCCATAATTTGTACTTATAACAGTTGGTATATTACAACATCGAATCAATTATGGAATTTCAGTATAACTTAAGTACAAAAAACTCTTCTGAAAGAAATGTAAATTGACAGGAACAATCCCTCAATACCAGTGGATACTCTGCAGTCTACATAAAGATACGACACTCACGAACTTAATGAGGCACCATCTCCACGTGTTTCATTAGAAACTGACCTTAGATAACTGCGCCTGCGAGGTAAAGAATGGATTTATTTTGACAGTTCAACAACATTCATTGCGTTATTTACTTTGTTGAGCAGACACATTTTCCTAACATATGAAGCAATGGATTAGCAATATGCTTCAAAATGTGTTACGCAATTAGGGTGCTTGTCATATTGAAACTTAAATATTTTAAAGTACATACATAGAAGAGCTTTCTGAAGAAGTTAATTCTGGGACTAACGCCATAGGTAGATATTTCTTCCATTGAGCAGCGTTACTGAGTTCTGATTTGAAGGGTATTCGTGTAATCGTGAATTCGTGACACATCAACTTTGTGTCTGGTGTCAGGCATGGCCTCTAGTATTGCAGGATTGTCCAGGGCAGCGGAGAGTTACTTATGTCTTCTTAGCATAATCAATCAATAATTTTCCCACTGTTGGGACACAGGCCTCCGCTAGGTGAGAGGAAATGGGCCGTAATCTACCACGCAGGCCCGGTGCGAGTTGGTAGATGTCACATATCTACGAATTTTTAAAGTGAAACTTTTATTACATCGTCTCAAACTTTTTCGTCTGTGTGTTGCATGTCGCGTGACGTGTCGCGTGACGGTCGGCCGCGGAGTAGGGATAAAGTGAAAGGCGCTCGTCAGAGCAGCCGAGGCCAATATGGCGGCGCCTATAGTTCGCATCAGCTGACCGTGTAGTTTTTAGTTAAATGTCTATAATGTGAAAAAAAGTTTCACTTTTACGGTGGTTTCATAAAACCACACAAGTTTTTTTGGTTCTAGGATATGACGGTTTCCTCACGATGTTTTCCTTCACCGTTTTGAGAGCAGTATAATTTAAAATATACCGAAAAATTCCAAATGCCAAACTGCATCCAGTGATCGATTATTTATTATTAAATAGTTAATATCTAATTTTATACGATTTTATTTGCATTTTTACGACAATGCTTGCACATTTATTATTCGAATTTATTACAACAGATTTTAACCCATATCGGATTGCAATAAGAACCATTATCGCTCACAACGACAATATTTAAAGTTACCAGGGCCTTAATTGTCATCGGAAAAGTAACTCGCTACTAGAAATGACTATCCCAACATTTCATCCACTAAAATTAAAAAAAAATACACATACGTGCAAAAAAAGCGACCCCACAGACAAAACGAAATTACCCTCCATTTAAAAACATTCCTAATAAAAACTAAGCCCAAAAAATATATATCCAATTTCTAGGCCTCCACATAGGTACAAGATAACTAAGATAATAGCTACATCAAATGAAGCGTCGCCGTCGCGATAAAAAAAACACTGGTTAAAATCTACCGCTACTCTGTGTTGGTTTAGGCCTTCGCAAAATATTGGGCTCGCTAAGCGAAGAATAACAATGGCGCGGGCGCACACCCTCCCCCACCCTATGGGTGACGAAAGAGACGGTAATTATGTTTATTGATAATTTTTTTGTTCTATTAAGTTGGTTTTTTGATGAGATTATTTGGAGATGCTGGAAAAAAATTGTTTCCATATGCGGGCTTTCCTGTTTCATTCCTAACTGAAAAATATATAAAGAAAAAGTTTTTATTCAGTGCGCAAACTTTAACCATGAATTCAGCATTCCACCATTCTAGACACCCCAGCGAAGAAATTTTTCGTCGGTTTTACAAAAAAAAAATCTGCGGTTTCATAGAAAAGTGCAACTCCACGACTACGCGGCCAAAATGTATGGAACAGCTGTTTTTTTTTTTGTATAACTGACGAAAAATCTCTGCGCTGGGGGGTCTAGTATGATATGCTGAATTCATGGTTACAGTTTGCGTACTGGATAAAAACTTTTCCTGTATAGGCATCGCTAATTTCTGAGGCCTATTTAATAAAATCGGCAGGTGGTAGATGACCAACAAGCGACAATCCCGGAATTGGACCACTTTGTAAGTTTTTTCTTACTTTCTGCTTTATTATACAGCACCTGTTATGGAAATGTGTCGATAATGTATTTTTTTTAAAATTAATGTCATATTTTCAGTTTTATGTAAAAGACCCATAGATGGCAACAAGACCCAGCCAGTCTCTATAGCATGGAAACTATTTGCAATTCTACTACCATTCCAAGTGTCATTTTGGGCTTGCGGACGGCGAGTAATGGGTAGCTCGCTGTCCGGTAAGGACCAAGCCCGGGTCGATGGCGCGTTGTGTTCCACGCGCGTCTCAAAGAGATGTCAGCACCAACTGGTGGGGTCCGCAAGGGCCGATGCCTGCCAGGGGTTGTTCGAAAGAGATACCGCGGCCCCTGGCACACAGGCAACTGAGGAAACACGGGTGGGTTTTAGTCAGTAAAAGTCTGACACGCCCTCCCGCTCCACCCAGAACGGGAGAAGTTATTTGATGATTTCCCAAAAAGAAAAAAAAAGAGAGACTATGTGAAGTTTTGACGGGGTAGATTTTCTTCAAGCATTCTCTTGTAGTTACTAAGAACAGCTCGTTAGGCAGAAAAAGTTTATATTGAACTTAAAACGTCTTCAAAACTTCTAAGTATTTTGCAATGACTCATACAATTCTGAAAAAGCCTCCACGCAACAACACCAGCATATCCGATCTATAAGAATTTCCAGACAGGAAATTGGTCCAATCAATTACTTGGTTTGCCATTGCTGCTTTAGTGTCCAACACTTTTATCACACTTGTGTAGTTACCACGCAATGTATATCGAATAATTCAGTATACATATTTTTGCATAGCCACAAAATAACATGGGACCAAATATCATTTGAAAAATCAATTCTGCAGCTAATGAGCGATGAATCTAGACTTTCCAATCGGTCGAGACCAAAATCGATTTTTGCATAGAGTCGGTAGCCACGCGCCTCTCGGATCGATTCTACGCGCGTGGTTGCCGTGGACAGTCACGCACGTTCCATCTGATCTCGATGCCCACTCGATTCGATATCGAGTCACATTTTTTCTCATTGGCTTCGGCTTTTTTGAACCTTTTGTACAAGGCGCCCGTTTTTTGGCGCGCGTCGCGCTTGTCTCGGACCAATCTCTTTGGTAATTTTCTTTTTTTTACCTTACCTATTGTCGACGCGCCACTGCAACTTGTTTTTGGATTTATATAGACCGTTGATTCTTAATGGTTGAATTAAATGTCCGGTGTGACCGTTAGTAACGTTTTTTTTGTACGAAAGTGAGGTGACTTTTTAAACTTTTCGCCACGCAAATTAATAGGAGAAAATCTGGTGAATCTGTTGGTCTGTATTTTATTGTACCGTTTTTTTAAGATTTTCAAAAGATTTTATAATGTCTAGATGACTTTGAAAGTCTATTTTTTTCAGAAGGTGAACGGTATATAGTCATTTGTAGCTGAAACGACGTAAAATCGAATTTCTTATGAAGATTAGTAACACTTTTCACAATTTTTAGATTGCTTGTTTGATGGAATTCTAAGGCTTCCTAATAAATATTTTTAATAGTCATAACATAACATCACGGCTTGTTTCCCCGAAGTGTTGGGCAGAGGCAGGCGCGGTCCGACTGGCGGAGTCCTGGAAATATGTGGCTTTATAGGTGCCAGTGAGAGGCCGCAAGTTCGATCTGCACCCGATGAAAACCAAGACAAAATTACGGGTACACTTATCTACATAATTTCACTACACCAATTTATCTCATTCGTTCCGTGTGGTGCCGGACGTAAAAGAATAGAACCATCCCATTTCTTCCTGTGGGTGTCGTAGAAGGCGACTAAAGGGACTTACTAGAGAATGAGCAGCAGCGTTCTCTATGCATTTGACCACCATATTGCGATCGCCAATCCACCTGCCAAGCGTGGCGATTATGGCAAATCCCCCCCTCTTGGGGGAGGCTTATGGCCGTCTTTCGGCTGATATGACGATGATGAATTTATCTCATCTGCTTGACGCCCCTATGTCACTGCAGGGATCCAGCAGAATACCAGCGTCAAGTATATTTGCCTGACACATGCTTTTTTTTTTTGGGTGGGAAATCATCAAATAACTTCTCCCGCTCTGGGTGGAGCGGGAGGGCGTGTTAGACTTTTACTGACTAAAACCCACCCGTGTTCCCTCAGTTGCCTGTGTGTCAGGGGCCGCGGTATCTCTTTCGAACAACCCGCACCCCTGGCAGGCATCGGCCCTTGCGGACCCCACCATTTGGTGCTGACATCTCTTTGAGGCGCGCGTGGAACACAACGCGCCGTCGACCCGGGCTTGGTCCTTACCTGACACATGCTGAGCTGGGCTCCCATTTGGTGCAACCTTGAGACGCACACAGCACTTTGAATATTCGTTATTTGATTTGAAGTATGTCATAGTGTCCCTTTATTTGTTTAATAGTATTTTTTTTTATATCGGAACCTTGTTTTTATATACAGACCATTATTTTATATATGTACAACATGGCAGGACTATCGACGCGCAAACTGAAACCAGCAATTCAGTGAATACATGATACTGAACAACCCTGCGTTGACAAGTTTCGTCGGTTATTTATAAAAAAAAACACACTAAATAAATGTTTAGTCTATCTATCTACATTATGAAAAAATACCAACACCCCAACTACTCTTCATTCATTCACCATAACCAGAAGCTGTGTGGTCTTTATAACCAGTGAAATATTTCACTAACCACCGTCTGATAACCACTGGTGCGTGCTGCTAACCACTGGCTGCCGAGGAGGACAGGTGCACAGCCCGGGGCGAGGAATCTCATCCTCGTGACGTAATGGCTACGTAAGACTTTGTTTTTCGGTATTTTTTTCAGAACTTGACGAATTTTATTGGCGGAGAAATGTGTAAAAAGTGACAGTAATCGGCCATTCGTGATACGTATTGAGCAAGTTGGTTATTAAAGGAGATGAGCCCTACAGTTGGATGATTAATTTAAGAAAGAGTTGGTTTTGATAACATAAGGTAGGTATAGTATTTTTATCTCTTTACTTGTGGTTAACAAGTGTACAAGCACGCTGTGAATGTGTGTGTAACCGCAGTAGCTCTCGGCGATCTCAATGGCGAAGCCGGAAGCGTGAGTGTGTGATATACACACACACACACACTTACGGCTTTGCCATACTTGCGGATGATACTGTACAACTGACAATACTTACTGTGCATGCAGTGGACTATGGATAGTTTGCAGCAAAGATTAGGTTAGCAAAGACGCCTGAAAAGGTCTAAAAACTTAAAAAGCTATCTTAAGAGTTTTATGCCTTAAAAAAAGTTGCGGATTAGGAGCAGTTCTGTACATAGCGCATAACATTATTTATGTGTGTGTGCCTGTGGTTGTAAAATGACGTCTTTAACCCATAATTGAAGCAAGATTGATAATCATCATTACAAAAATAAAATCGATTTTTTTAAAGCATCCATCAAAGAAATTAAGTAAGTAACTTTTACCGAAAATCAGGTTGTTCTAAATCACCCAATTAGTCAGTCTGTACTTTTGAACGCAAGTGTATAAGGCAGCGCGCTAACTGTACCGGTAATATTTCGCTAATGTCGTAATCACATATCTTCGAGAAGCGTCTGCGTCTTTATTTCGAGTGATTCTCGCGGTTAGTACGAGACTACGATGTCTGGGAGACGTATTCTGGAGGTTACTCAACTGGTCATAATTCCTTGGTTGTGATATTGAAAAAGAATAAAACTTTTATTTCAGACAGAAGTCCATAGGGTTAATAACAATTGTACCTACTTAACTTGTAGTGTTAGTAGGTACAGACACAGATTAACATATTTTTTTGCCTTTACTGCGTCCCACAGCTCGGCAATGGCCTCCCCATTTTCCTTCCAAACCTCGGTTTACTTTGTTGTATTGTACGTATTAATAGAATAACATATATATGTACAATAAAAATTTAGCGTAGTACTGGATCCACCTCCACAACATCGGAGAATTCCACCGATCTGCGAATTCACTGAGGATATTGTTGGTGCTGCCGCGAACACGCGTCATCAGGGATGCAAATCTATGAAGTGGTAAGAGCCTACTAGTTAGCTGTGAAGTAAACTACTACAGCGACAACTTTAATACAAGATATATTATTTTCACTATTTAAGAAATAAACCTCCTGTCCTTATCTTTCTAACGTCTGCTGCCATATTTATCCCAGTATTACCCTCTTTCTAGCCATACATGTGTATTATGCCTGACTGTAAAGAGTTTGATTTGAAGTACTTAACCCCTACCAAATTCGCCTCAAAGAGATGTCAGCACCAAATGGGGGGGTCCGCAAGGGCCGATGCCTGCTAGGGGTGCGGGTTGTTCGAAAGAGATACCGCGGCCCCTAGCACACAGGCAACTGAGGGAACACGGGTGGGTTTTAGTCAGTAAAAGTCTGACACGCCCTCCCGCTCCACCCAGAGCGGGAGAAGTTATTTGATGATTTCCCACCCAAAAAAAAAAACCCCTACCAAATAAAAAGTAGTTTTCAGATTTTTCTGTAGCAGTTTTATAACTTAATTACTATCATTAAAGGAAAAGTAGTACTTAACACTCATGTTAAGTATATCCGCATATAACTTATTCATATTTCGTCATAATACTCATATTATGAGGAAATATGAATAAGTAATATGCGGACCTAAAGCCTTGTTCACAAATCAGAATAAGTGTGCTAGTAAAAATATGAACAAATTGCGGCTAGTCGTTAGAAAGGCTGCCATTAATTCATTATCTCGGATTGATTGGGATGCTTTTAGTTACAGCAGTGTTGATAATAGCACGCCGACTGCTTTGGAGATCCGGCAACAAAAATTTGGTACCTGGGCAAAAGAAAATTAGCTGCCAAGTAACCAACTGCAGATGCATCTTCTATAACTATACGTACTATCGAGGAAACTTACATCTGAACAATTTGAAAACAAAATCCCGTGCACACAATGACCACATCTGATATCAAGCGTATCATAAATTAAAATCGATTTTCGTATTTTTCTGTGTGACCGCGTTGGTTTTTACCACCATTTAGAGAATTGATTCCGGAAGGATATGGATAAGGATTTGTATTTAAAATATTGATATTTAATAAAATTTACCTAAGAAAAAGGGTTAGAGATTGATTCAATGATGGTGAACGATTAATCTAACAATACTTTCATTTTCTAAGCGGGTGTAGAGAATATAGAAAATGACACAGAGCGCGAAGATCTACATTACGGTAAAGAATAATCATGCACCTTCTTGTTGGAACCTGAACTTACGTACTAATTGCGAACACACTTTTAATCACAATCGTTCACATTTTAACAATTCATCAATCAAAATATGAAATAAAATATTTTGATTTCGAACCATTGTAGCAATACTTTTTTTGTTAGCCATGCCAGAATATTTGCGAACGGAGTGACGTGATCTTGATGCCTTGATGACTGTGACTTGAGAGAAACCTTTTCTTACACTGAAAAAAAAATACAATCTAATATTACAAGTAGATCAATTTAATGTACTTAATCGTTATTCGCTCTTTCACCTTTTACATTACATTAGGTTTGCCCTTTGGTTAACAACAAGCCAGCCATCGGCTCAGCATCAGCTAATGATTGAAGGCACTTAACATTCGTGATCTGCAGACGTTTTGGTATGGGCTTCCGTCTGACGGAGCGTGACTGACGGTGGGCAGGTGCGGTACAGGAAGCGAGGCTGTGCGATGCTTAAACGTTGAGTGGTTTGAAATGTGGAAAACTTTAATCTCTAGAAAATATCATCTAGTTCAAAAATATAGCGTTTAAAGTATGTCGTGCTACTTTGCCCCAAAAGACAAATACTCAAAGAGCAATGATGCCCAAATTAAACTAAAAAAAGTGCCTGTTTAAGTGGACAGCGGGATAACTGCGTAACAGACTAACATTACGAATGGCTTTCATTTTAATAGTTCAACAACATTGATTGCGTTACCGACATTGTTGACCGGAAAAAATTTTCGAACGTATGAAGCAATGGATTATTAATATCCTTCAAAATGATCCAAATTATAATGTGTAATGCCATTAGGGTAAAGAATTTTATGGCCGGTTAGTATGGCACTTCGAGTTTGAGAAAGATACTTTCACATAGGTAGGTATAATTTTCGGAGACAACGCTGTGCAAAAGTGCCATTTAGCCGGCTGGTTGTGTTCCAATATTGCAGGTTTGCTGCTATTAATATTACAAGTATATTATCGCTCTCACTGCACCGAAATCTAACCAAGCTACCGGTACATATCTAAGAGCATTTTATGTCTTCACTCGCTTGATAACCGCAGTGCTATGTACCTACCTACCTACGCTTAACAGTCGGCATCTAATCTACTGCATCTCGATAGTCGACGATCAGAACGGACGTAAAAAATATAATGTAGGTACTAATGGTAGCATAATATGGGTTTCTCAGTCTAATTTGGTTATATGGAGAGTATGGCTGAAGAATTATTCACAAAATCATCAACTACTGATTGATTAAGATAACTAGAGTACCTAAGGATCTAAATTGATCCAAATTCGGAGTTGACTTCTTATGGTGCTAACCAGCGGACAGCGAGTAATGGGTAGCTCGCTGTCCGGTAAGGACCAAGCCCGGGTCGACGGCGTGTTGTGTTCCACGCGCGCCTCAAAGAGATGTCAGCACCAAATGGTGGGGTCCGCAAGGGCCGATGCCTGCCAGGGGTGCGGGTTGTTCGAAAGAGATACCGCGGCCCTTGGCACACAGGCAACTGAAGGAACACGGGTGGGTTTTAGTCAGTAAAAGTCTGACACGCCCTCCCGCTCCACCAAGAGCGGGAGAAGTTATTTGATGAAAAAATGGTGCTAACCACGGCAGTTGTTGACGAAAACGTTCCTTCAAAAATAGTTTGGGATATGATCCAAAATTAATTGAACATGTGAATAAATGATGGCCAGTGTTATTTGGATATCTAAAAAGGACAACATATGATCTTTAATTGGTATGTTCTTGTACATAATAAAGGGGTAAGTACTTATTTTATTTATATAAATAAATCTAATCTAATGAAGGGAGATTATTCTCTATCCCGCAGGAGAAACTCATCGACGTACCTATGTATTCTTCCCATCCTCACGTATGGTTCTCATTGACAATTGAGCAGAGGTACTAGAGGTTTGCTAGAGAGCTATGGAACGGAGTATTCTGGGTATTTAACTTGTGGACCGTTTTTAGAATACAACAATCCGTTCCATCACTAAAATAACTGATGTCACTCGGAAAGCTTCCACGGAATTAGGCTGGACAGGGCTGGACACATCACATCTGATTTGCCGTATGACAGACAATCCATGGACCAAGCGTACAGACCCGGTGGGACCTGCTTACAGACCCGGTGGAACCTGCTTAGTGGCAAACGACATAATGGCAGGTCCGGACGGCGATGGGGAGATGAGCTGGACTCCTTTAATAAATATCGGTACGTGGCAGCTCTGGACAGAAAGCGGTGGAAAGGGAATAGGGAGGCCTTTGTCCAGCAGTGGGACATATTGGCTAATACCTAATAATTAAATATAAATCTATATAAGATGCCACAATGTGATTCTAGTGAAATTTTACAACTATTCATGTAGGTATACATTCTTGCATCATCGTTGATAGTCTTCATTTGCCAGTATTCTCATTAAAAACTTTCTAAAAATCTTTCGTAGCAAAAACCAACATTACCTACAAGTAACTATAAACTAATTGACACCAATTTGCTCAGCTGCCTACCGCCACACGGTGTTAGGGATTCGCATCTTTTTTATCAATCAAGATCTAATAAATTGTAAATAACAAGGACTACGAAGCCCCAATCAATTTTCCAAAAACTATTCGTCTAGCCATCACAAAATCAACGCCAGACTAATCCAAATCCCGCCAAATGAACTGTCAAATACTTTTTGCGCGGCAAATCCGCGCGTGTCTGTCATAATCTGTGGTGGAATAATCGTCGCGCGTGCGAAAACGAACGAACAGTTAGACCATAGAGAATGAAAATTCAGAAGGTTTGATTATGGAATGCTTGGTGCTCACGCGCTATGAGCTAGCCAATAAGCAAGATACAGAAAAATGCTTGAAACAACATTTTAAAATTAATTATAGGCGTTATTTCATAATCAACCGAAGAACAAAGACGAAAATAAATCGGACTTCTCTAAGAGTTCTTTAGTTTTTGTGAAATAAGTGTGGTTAACAGGTATAGTCTAAACTACTGCAAAAAAAACAATAAGGTATGTATTACACCAGAAAATATCTCGTGGGTCTCGACTACTCTCTTTTAGGTATCATGCATCAGAAAAATTGCTGAAAAACAAAACACTATTGTATTTATGTTTTCTTGTGAAGTTTCTGTTGCCAATGGATGCTCTGCAACCATTTTACTTATCGTCACACTCCACGAATTACCACAGATACAAAATGCATAGGTAATTAAGGCCAAGAGCTTACCTGTTCAGGACCCCCAGGCTGAGACATGTAATTGTCTGTCAAACTGACGGATTAGACTGAATACGTTATTACTGGTGCTACTTTTGTAAGCGCTGACAGATGAGTATGCTTTTGCGTTCTATTTTTAAAGATCTCAAAAAATCATAACGTCTATAATAATTATGAGTGGCTAATTAACGGCTACCTATCATACTGATAAATACGTACATAGGTAGATAGTAATAACATTGTGGTTCACTAATTTCTTTCAAGTTTGATTTTATAGTTTTGTTTTTTAGTGGTTCTTTCTAGGACGAATTAGTTCGCAAGGAGCTAGAGCTCCTTGTGAACTGAACCCCATATTGTAGACAATTTGGGATTTCTCACCTTTAAGTAATTAGGAACTACAAATTTCAAACCTTATTGAACCCCTTTAGCGAATATATTTTCAAAAATACTTCCTCAGTGCTCACCTTTGTTATAAAAGGAATTTTGCGCATTTCATGGTTCTAGACCCATCGGTTTAGGTTTTATGCTATCTGTCAATGAATTTAAGAATGAATGAATGAATTTACTTTTAGTAAATGACCTGAAGGCCAATCCTCGTATTTAAAATATTCACAATATAGTCGCAATCTCATCTTAGCGACAATGTCAAAAACTCGTCACAAATTAAGGGAAACTAGAGGTATTTTTGACAGATTGGAATGGAATGTGAACATTCCTAAAAATACGCGGACTGCCCTCTAGCGCACAGAATATTGGCTCTGACCACCACGTGAACCAGATACTTACATTAGAACACGAGTTTGTATTAGAACCTCAACAGCAATTTGCGATACATTGAAATCCCGACTGTTAGAAAGCTGAGGTAGACCACAATGTGTTGCTGTTGCACTTAATTTGGGTCACTTTTATCATAGTGCTGTTTTAGTCTCCAGTACTATCTACATAAATATTTTGTAAATCTAAATAAAAACATTATTAGCGTAAATAACAGGTTTTTATTTCTGACATCTCGTATGGTTAATGGCTACATAATAATCGCGAATGAAATAAATAACCAGTGAATAAAGAACTTGTAATATTCTTCTAACGTAAAGGTTAACGTAATTGTATGAAACATTGCTTGCGTGATGCAGGATTCTATTACAAGGTCAATGAACTCAATAGTGTCATCATGTTGTCATCTATTGATGTTGCCAACTTGTCAATCGTTGGTAGCACAGAAGCGCTACATCTAGGGCCGTAAAGGGTGGTGATGAAGACATCATTACTTCAGAGCAAGAAAGAGATAAAGCTATCCAGAGCAAAGAGTGTCATCCCTTTTTCTCAACTGACCAATGATGACTTTCACATGACACTTCCCTTTATGATGTGGCATGGTTTTCAAGCGAGCAAACCCGCATACACTAGCTAGTTATAAAGCTGATAAAGCCATTTGCTTTCGGGGATTGGTTTATTATTATCGAGCCTTCCCCGTATCTCGATCTATAACTGTACCTCTGTAATTATTATCTTCACTTTGATGGAATAGATTCGGCAAATATAGATGCCCACTTACATTCATGTAGGGATAGCAGAAGTGAGGCGGAAGTTGAAGTTGCAAAACTTTTGAAGAAAATTGAGAATGGTTCAATGTTTGATTATTGGGGATAAATATACTTATGACTCTAATAAGTAAAGGTATTTTAGCAATTTTTTGACGCTCACTAAAGAAAAATTTGTATACATTGGCGTAAAAACAGAAGAGTCAAAGAAAATGATAGCTGTCAAAAGTGACAGTTGACTTTAAAAAATTAAAAAGTACAGTTGGTACAATGAAGTACTTACAGTTAAAGATGTACCGTGCAGTTTGCTCCAGTTTCCTTGCTGTCGGTACCGACTGGCCAGTGGGCATGCGTCAGAGCACGTAAGGAGATGGGCATGACATGCACAACCTCCGCCACGCCACTGACATTACTTCATTAAAATTCTATTAACGGAAGCATTCTCCTAAAAAACCTTTGAAAAACAACCTAAGATTTTGTACTGACAAAGCAAAAACAACTTTAAAACCTTCCAAATAAATATAAATTTTGCGTTTTCCTCTTTCTGCACTTACAAAGAAGAAGCGAGCATGGAAATGTATGAATTATTTTGGACTTTATTGAAAAGAGTGGAAGGCGCAAAATGGGTTGTAGTAGCAGCGGTCAATCAAGAAAATCTTCAAGAGATGGACAGGTAGTTTCCACGATCGCAAATCGAAGATCGGAAGTCAATTTGTAAAAAAAAGAAGTTTTATGAGAGAAAAGTTTTCGTTATTTGGCTTTGGAGATTGTTTATTGTATTCTAAGTATAACGTTTCATTGAAAGTAAAAAGCTTTCAAATGCAATTTGATGAAAATAGTGCAAAAAGTTTATAATATTGCTTATCTTCTTTAAAACTCGATGATAGCGAGATGCTAATGGAATCTCTCTTGGAGGTTGAAAGCGGAAATTATTGGGCACGCCACGCTTGCGGCGGTAAGTCTCTTTGAGGAGTGGATTAAGAGGCGCCACGGCAGCCTCACTTCCTCCTGACGCGGTTCCTCATCGGACACGGTGTTTTCGGGAGATTCCTGTTTCGTATAAGGCGGGAGGAAACACCCGGTTGTTTCCACTACGTAGATCGCCCTGAGGACACGCTGGAGCATGCGGTGGAGTTCTGCCCGGCTTGGGCGGAGCACCGCCGTGTCCTCGTGGAGGTGATCTTTCGCGTCTGGCCCTGGTCCAGGCCTCGATACGGAGCGAGAGTACATGGGTAGCCGTCACCTCCTTCTGCGAAGCAGTAATGCTCGCGAAGAGGGAGGCGGCGCACGTGAGGGAGACGCAGTATATGCGCCCTCATGGACCTAGCCGCCACAGGAGACGCCCTGGGCGTCGGGTATCCCAGGATGATTCCCGGCCACCGTAGGCGTGGGCTTGCGGACAGCGAGGATAGGTAGCTCGCTGTCCGGTAAGGACCAAGCCCGAGCCTTAAAGAGATGTCAGCATCAACTGGTGGGGTCCGCAAGGGCCGATGCCTGCCAGGGGTGCGGGTTGTTCGAAAGAGATACCGTGGCCCCTGGCACACAGGCAACTGAAGAAACACGACCCAAGCCCTCCTGCTCCACCCAGAGTGGAAGAAGTTAGTTGATGATTTCTCAGCCTCAAAATAAAAAAACGGAAATTACTGTGTTTTTCTCAAAAATGCCTTATGCCTTGTGTCAAAAAGTCATATCAGTCAAATCGACCCATGGTTGTCCATTGCTGAACAATACAACCGAATTAAGAACCTCCTCCTTTTTTGAAGTCGGTTAAAAACTAATGGGACTCACCCCTGAGATAAGAGTTAAACATAGACCTACCCTAACCTAAAGAGAGTTATGTCTACTTGTGACCTAGATGCATTCTGGTCAGGAAAATTAATTGTCTACCAAATTAAACTGTCCGTATCTAGGTACACCGAGAAATTTTAATGGTGGTTTTCCCGCGGCAGAACAACTTACCATAAGGAGTACTTTCGAAGCATGGAGTAAAAGTAAAAAATAAAGATTCTTTTGTTTTAAAATAATTTAAAAAATATTCATCAAATCGAAAACGTGAGAATCAATAGTAACACTAGATGTAACTTGTAGGTACTACTCGAATCATACGCGCCGCTGACAAAGGGAACAGCGATGCATAAATGTTCAAAGGAAAATAAAATCTCTTAAAAAACGATAGTATTACTAAGTACAAAACCATTTCGCTGCGGGAAAACAACCATAAAAATGTATTGGTGTTTAGCTGTAATTCTATGACAGTTATAGTAAACGGCTATAACACAACAAATTCTACAAATCAATAAATAAATACAACAAATAAATGTATCTCTCTCTCTCTCTCTTAACAAGCAATTTATAAACGTTGCTTAAAGTTAATCAATGATTAGCGATTGTTTAATCATAAAGTGATGTTTAAACATCTCATAACGTTTATGAATAAAACCCTAAATTTCCCGGACTGTGCATGCATGTGTTTAAAAGATTTTCCCACCAAACTAACGAATAAAAAGTTTCCAGAGAACGGATGGGGGTTATTGAAGAAATCAGCATAAATCTCCTTGCCATGGCATGGGGGCGCTCTTGGCTTGCTGTGGGGGCGCAGTGCCAACGACTCTTCCGCTGGCGGACAGACAACAGACCCCATCGCAGAATATTTACACAACATAAATCTTATTGTTGTTGATTTATTTGTATTTGAATTTGGATGAAATAATCGGTTGCGGTAAGTATAGCGATATGGTCAAGGCGTGGAATGGCAGGCGGAGGGTAGGTAAGGAGGTCAGTTGTGGACCACTGAGCTAACATGTCACTTCTAGCAAGCAAATCATCATCTACTTAGCCCCATCCCAACTATTTTGGGGTTGATTTCCATTGTAACCGGATGCAGCTGAATACCAGTACCTACCTATTTTACATGGAACGCCTGCCTATCTGACCTCCACAACCTAGTTACAAGGTAGCACGATACCCCTTGGTAAGACTGGTTATCAGGTTTTCAGGCTTCTGACGACGCGTACCGACTGTCAAAGATCCACGAATTGCAGCCGGGACCAAACAGCTTCACGTGTTTTCCGATGTACGGAGGCGCCTTGATATGTACGTAGAGATTGTCACCTATCCACGGAGCAACCGCATCAAACGTAGCTAAACCTGATCGATCGACCTGAACGGCTGTTATTACTTCAGATACTAGGGACAAATATGCAAGAAGCCATAAGTACAAGGGAGGAACCTGATTCGGACAAGAAATTAATATCTGAAACAAGCAATAGAAAGACAACATAAACGCTGACTCATTACCTAAATCGAGATCAAAGCAAAGGACGAACGGTGGAATATCGAAAAAACGCGAAAAACAAGATCGATAAATGATTTGGGTCAGTCTTAAAAATCAGAGGGAAAATTGGGTAACACACTTACAGTAGCAATGGCTTTCATTTTGACAGTCCAACAACATTCATACCGTTATTTACGTTGCTGAGCAGGCAATTTTTTCTAACAAATGAAGCAATGGATTAGCAATATCCGTCAAAATGATTCAAATTCTAATTAATAGTAAGTTACTGACGCAATTAGGGTGCAGTTTATGTATAAAATCTAACATACTGTCAGTTATTTTTAAGCTACATACATCCATTTAAAGAAATCCCTTCATAAAAATAAGGCCCAACACAGACTGAACAAGTAACCCGCTGATACATATTTTTCTCGAACAGCCTTGATAATCTAGGAGGCAAGTGTTACTGCCCTCTTTTGCTATTTATAGACTAAAAAAAAAAACAAAAAAAAGTAAGTACTTAGTGTGTATGTGCTGTTACCGCGACACAGTTGTGATAGACCGGTCTATGTAAGATGAGCGCAGTTAATTATTAATATTTATTAGTATGCTAGTGTGTAAGAAACATTGAAGTTTTGCGACTAGTCATGGAAATTATTATAATTATGCAAATGTTGTCTTCAATATTTGAATTTAAATATTTTAGCATTTTAGCCACCATCATTAATAAGGCGCGATCTTTGGCAAGAACTACTTAAGCTTCCTGATTTCTTCATTGAACCATCAGAGGGCCTCCCACCCGGTCACAAGTTACCGTGGCCTACTTGAAAAACCTTAAATAAAAATAGACTTCGAACCCAAGTAGGTCGCAGCAAGGACAACGTCCACAAGTAGGCATTCATGGACGGCTCAAATCTCCAGTGTGTATGCGGCGTCTTCCCACAGACAAAGGCTCACCTCCCATCTTGCATCGCATGCGCTGTCGCCTGCACACATGAGGACCCAATGGCTGCGCCAGCGAACTGTATTTGCGTTGCTGAATTATGGGCTAAACAAAAATAACTATACCTACATATGTACATTTTGTCATCTTATTTTTGCCATCGACACTCTTAAGTAGCAGAAGAATATAAAACTTAGAAATTAGTGATCAAAATATTCGCAAGAATGTTTACGGTGCAGGGCAACTAAAAATAAAAAAAATATACAGGTAAAAATTAAAAAGAACAAAATTGGAGCTGACAACCAAAACGTTCAAACAGAATAGAAGATTTAATAACAGAAGTTAATAAAGGTTTACTTCAGATCAGCACAAGCTGCACCCTAAATGCGTAACACAAAATTTATCAGAATCTGAATCATTTAGAAGGTTTTTATTAATTCATTATTTCATATTGTTGCGCGCCACAATTAATGTCTGGTACATGGTAACATTAGTTACCAGTAGCGCCAGTTAGTATCGAGTAGCAGAATTAATAGAGTCAAGATCTTTCTAGAAATTTCGATGCTAAAACATTCTAGAATTATCGACATCTGTTCAGGCGGGGCCGGTATGTACTCGAACATTCTAGAAGCTTCTACAGTAGAAGGTTCTGGAACTATCCGAGGTCCCTATAAAAAGGCTGGGACGGATCGCGACGCGGGCAGTAGCCCGGATAAGCAGTCACGGCCTCTCAAGGCCAACTGCGAGATGCCCGATAAAAAAAGCGACCCGGGCAGTATTGGACAAGCGATACATGCGAGAACATCGAAAGCGATCTTCAAATGCGACTTAGAGTGAACAGTTGTGCAATTGTGTTTTGTAATTAGGTTGTTTAATTAAAGTGTACCTTTTGGTAATTTATATTGGCAGTTTTTAATTGTCACGAACCCCAAGCTCCTAACAATATGTTCGGAAAACTTGACTCCTCAGTAACTAAACAACGCCATGAATATTGTGCAACTCTCAAAATGAAAGCAATTCCTACTGATAGTGTACTACGCAATTACCTCACTGAATAAAGAATGTCAAGACTACAAAAAGAAAAAAAAAACTATCTGCAATCACACAGTCGGGCAAAAGACTCTTCTCACACAGAGAATAAACGAGTAATAAGAACATAGTAAAGATGATTCATCTCCAAAAAAATCTTGCCTCAATTCTGTGTAACACATGCTACACGCGTCGGAATTCCCCGGTCATGTAACAATAACTCCCAATTATAAATTCATATGTATTATGTTAAAACAGTCGGTAATGATACACAATCTACATATATACACACATCCATAAAAAAAATTGGAAGCACCGCAAATTTTGCTAGACATGTTTTACACTATTTATTTGTTTCTTGAAACCTTTGGAACTACTTTTTCTTTTTTGTGAAATCTTCCATCCACCAGCACTAATATCCGGGATACACGAGGCTAGTTTTTGACGCTAGGATGGTAAGCTAGTATTCGTTACAGGCCGGCAGAAGCCCGAAAATCTGACAACCAGTCTTACCAAGGGGTATCGTGTTACCCAGTTACTGGGTTGTGGAGGTCAGATAGGCAGTCGTTCCATGGAAAATACTGGTTTTCAGCTGCATTCGATTACACTGAAAGCCGATCCCAACATAGTTGGAAGGCTAGGCAGATGTTGATGGTAAGCTAGTGTAAGTAAGTTACTAAGCTTACTAACTTCCTTACCAGTTACTACTCCAGCTTCGTGTACAGAGAACTAGTTGGCTACTAAGCTAGTGACAGAGCTAGTAAGCTAGCGTCTCTAGGCAGGATAGTTTAATAGCACGGGGTTCTATTTTTGAACTAGTAGCGCCATCACTGATTATCCAGGCTAGTGTACTAGCGTCGCGTCGTGTGGCTGGCGTAGATAGTACCCAATCAGATAATTTTACTCTGCGGACTAAACAAAAAATGTTCTAGCTATTAATGATCCACAGCTGGGCAAGGCCTCCTTCAACTCTCTTTCCACCTCTCTCTATCCAGAGCTGCCAAGGACAAATCTTTATTTAAGGAGTCCTAGCTGGACTCCTTCCCGCCACCTCCGTCTGGGCCTGCCGCGATGTCCTTTGCCAGTGAACCTAGTCCACATTTTTTGCATACAAACTTCGGGAGTGTTTTACTCCACTGTCTGACATGGCACATCCAAAGTAAAATATGATATCGTTTTGTCTCATTATTAATGTTGCCTGTACGGAAACAGAATACTAAAATAAAAGCCCATTAAAAAGTTAGGAGCCAACAAAGATTCGTTTTTCTTGCTAATTTTACTTAACTTTGGGCGTGTTTAGGTATTAAAAGAAGTGTAAAATCTCCAAAACCAAGTCGGTACCGACAAAGTTCAATTATCGAAAAGTTCAATAAACTTTATTGGTCATTGATTTATGCATAGGCTTTTTCATAAAACCCGATCTTCCAAAGGACTTTTCTTAACTTTTTCGCGAATTTTTTACTATATGTATATGATTCTGCATCTCACTCAATAACGTTGTGCGTGTAGACTAGCGTCTAACCGCTCATCACTGATACTATCTCTGTCGGACACGAAGCCTGGTGAGACAGCGTAATTTTTAGCCACCAGTGAGTTCAAGCCCGCGACTAGATTCCCCTTAAGTCGCCGCAATGATATTGACTTAAAATTTACTAGCATCATGTAAACAGCATATTAGCTTGGGCCAAGCCAGGACAGGAAGCCAGGATAGAATACAGAGGTTCAATCATGCTATCTTAGCTTTGAAAAACTAGTCACGTGTATCCCGGGCATAAGGGTGTAAACCCGATGCCCGTTGGAGTAGACGTGTTCTTGAGTGGAGATCACGAATCGTGCTCTTTGGCTGGTAGCACCTCGATATGAGTAGCCGACCTATACTATTAGTGGACTGCCATAGACTGTTGGTGATGATGTTAAGGTGTTTTTCAGTACATAAGTGAAAACAAAAAGCATGTAATTTTCATCTTTATTGGCAATAAACTTTTTGTACCCGTGTACATACTTAGATGAGTCTCGAAAAGATAGAGACATAAAATTAGCTTGCCAGTGTAATTAAAACCTTAACTACTGGTATTTGCACGTTGTTATGAGTGTACGAAATTAATTAACGGTTCTGTATAAATTAAGATGTACTTATTAATAGGTTTTGGTGCTTGGGAATTGAAATTTTATTAGTTTTTTTCTTCTAGAGTGGCCTTTCTGCCCCTCCTCTAGGCGCGAAGTCTCGGTATGTAGTGAATAGTCACCCATCCACGGATTGACCTCGACAAGTGTTGCTTAACCTTGAAGATCGACCCGTGCCGCTGTTATTACTTAGACACGAGCCCCTCTTCAAGCCCTTCTGTTAAGATTACTGTGATTTTATGTGTGATGTGTATTTTTGTGAGAATTGTATTTAATCGTTGTTATTAGTTTATGCCTTTTGTTTGTAGGTACTTATTATATATCTATACTTTGATTTATGTAATTGATTTCTTAAGCCTGTGTTAATCAAATAAATAAATAAATTACTTAAGATAAATACAAAATTACTTTTTTCGATACAGAAGCTAGAACTTGTCTGCTTACGTACCGCAAGTGTAGATAGATACCTACTATTTTAATCATACTTTTTCATATATGTACAACGTGCTATTTTAATACTGATTACTTTTTGAAACACTGCCTGTGGCCATGTGTTGGCTAATAATTAGGTACATACAATGCTAATTACATAAAATTTTGTATTGACTGTAGTCTGAACCTGGTTTTATTACTAAGTCGTCATCGTCATCATTTCAGCCGAAAGATGTCCACTGTTGGATATAGGCATTCCCCAAGCTCCTCCACTTCGACTGGTTCTGCGCTTCTTGCGTCCAGTGGATTCCTGCGGCCTTCACCAGGTCATCGGTCCATCTTGTGGGAGGCCACTCCTGAACCTTTCGGCCCCATCGGCCATCGGTTCTGCGAGCAATGTGCCAATTCTTCGGGCTATGTTGTTTGCCTTGGTTCTCCTGCGGATCTGTTCATTCCTGATTCAATCACGTAGGGAAACTCTGAGCATAGCCGTCTCCATTGCCCTTTGGGTGAGTTTTAGCCTTCTGATAAGGACCATTGTGAGTGACCACGTGTCAGTACCATATGTAATCACTGGTAACACGAAAAAACAACTGTTCCATACATTTTGACCGCGTAGGTATTGCACTTTTCTATGAAACAGCTGATTTTTTTTTGTATGAAAATTTCTACGCTGGGGGTCTAGAATGATATGCTGAATTCATGGTTACAATTTGTGCACTGAATAAAAACTTTTCCTGTATATTAGTGATACCTACCTACCCTTTATGATAATTTGCCTCCATTGTTTAGTGGTCGTAAGCTCGACTGCAGCTTGGGGTCCTAATAGGTTCGATCTTGGGTTGGAAGGTTTGGTAGGAAGTTTTCGGCCGGATTCATGCCCGGTTGATAGCAATAGTGTCACCCGTCACTGAATAATTCTGTAAATAAAATAGTTGTTCAAACAATTAAAGAAAACTTGCCAACTTTAATTACTAACACGAATATAATTAATTATTTTAACAAATGAATTTCACGATCGTTAACTACGTACATGGCTCAAAAATATAAAATTTTACCCACAAATCATATACACTTGAGCTAGCTAATCCTAATCCGTCACTCATCTCTTTCTCTCACACCGTATAAAAGAGAGATGGAGTGATAAAGTTATAGAACCGCTAAATTCAGGTAGTGTGTAAGCGTTTTTAGTTTTTTTTTGGATGTCTAGTGCTCAGTCATTAATTCACGATTATGTCTGCCGGCTGATGGTACAGTTATTCGGTTATATGTCACGTTTCATGGCTGTGAGCATGCTGAAAGCATAAAACTAAGTACTTTATACAACGCTTTTTGCGAGTCTGCGTCACAGAGCAGATTGATGCAGTAGGTTTAGTTTGTGTTGTTATATTATTCTGCCTTTGCTTTACTGAGTTTATTTTTGGACTATATAGGGTGGCAGTGACGTACCTATATGCGTTGAAACCATGAAACGGGATAATTTCCGACTTCTACGCGGACGAAGCTATCCTTATTAATATTATAAACGCGAAAGTTTGTTTGATGGATGTTTGTTACTCAATTACACAAAAACGACTGATCGAATTTGGACGCAATTTGGCAAACAGATAGTTTGTAACCTAGACTATCACATAGGGTACTTTTTATCCCGGTTCCCAAGGGATAATTTTCGACCTCCACGCGTACGAAGCCACAAGCAAAGTCTAATACAAACATAAAAGTCGATATACTTTTCATTTCTTATGAAAATGTTCTTAAGGTGAAAGCTCCAGGGTTAATTTTTCGTACATTTTTGCAATTTGCAGGATAATGTCTGTTTGCATGTTAATACATAATTATGTAATTTAACGGGCTACCGCGTCCACCATATATAGATTACATGGAAAAGCTGATGACATGACGGGTCTTCCCTCTACGTCTCGTCGCCGTTTCACATCTTGCCGACGTACCTACCGGTATACCCCCAACATCTAGGCTTCAATGGTATGTTTTTATAAAGTAACTGGCGTTTATAGACGATCGTATCGATGGACTAACCGATTCCTATAATTTACGAACAGTTGCAGGTTAAAATTAAGACTTCTATCTTCACCAAAAAAGAAGCAAATACCTCATAGCTTTGCAGAGTAGACCGTCCTATATGGAAGTAGCTATCACAGGTGAAATGAGCTTACTAAACTATTTATTTGCCCAGATTGGAAATAAAAAATGCTACCATTGGTGAGCAAAACGATCTGTTTTATAACCAACTTCAAAAAAAGGAGGAGGTTCTCAATTCGACTGTTTTTTTAAATGTCTGTAGGCACAGAACTTTCGACTGGGTAAACCGATTTAGATGATTCTTTTTTTATTTGAAAGCTGCTGCTTCTCGTGTGGTCCCATTTAATAAAGATCTGATGATGCGTTTCGAAGACAGACAACAGAACTCTTCAAAAAATTACAGCAAATCAACAGCGATTGCAGCTATCGCATAAATATGTATTGTTTTTACCTCAAGGATAATGATGTTTCGAATTGTTGTGGGGTAGGTACTATAACTAAAAAGTCAAAAATAAAAACTTTTTCCAAAAAAAATACAACCGACTTCCAAAAAAACACTAAAAAGTGAAAAATAACTTTAATTTCGGAAGTCGGTGACTGCATGATGACATGAAAATTAAAATACATATTAGATTAAATACATATTATTAAATTAAAATACGTAAGAGCCTGTAAAAAATTTTTTCTAGCTCAACTGAAAAGGCAATTAAGTAAAATTAATGGATGGCATATGCCCATGGAAGTCCAAAAATTTATGTTAGAAACGCTGTCGTAATTATTTAGACTCATTCCTTACCAATTGGCCACAGAAAGCACAGCATTAATTAAGAAAACGGAATAAATATGGGGGACATTACCCAGTCGAACGCCAATATAGGTTAAATAATTTAAAAAAATAAGTAATTTTATTACGGTTCTTCAGATCTTCTTCTTCGTCGTATCGATGATTCTTTTTGTTGGTTTTAAATAGCTTCGATCAGAATTCAGCCATTCTGACAGCGATATCGTTGGCCTCGCAAAGGTTTTCCGTAGTGCAGGTGTTAGTGCACTGAGAGCACGTCAAGAAGTGAGGCATGGTTTGCGATGTGGTCATCGGATTTTCAGATGGGCATTGATATAAAAATCTAATTAATTATTGAACTCGAGGATTGGTTTACCGAAAACCAGACTCCTTTGGTAACATGAACTTACAGAAAAGCCATATGTTCAAATCTACACAGGTGTTTCTTCAAACAATCCCTACACTTACCACGATGCCTGACCTAAATCCATAAAAAACGCAACACAGTATAGAACCAGTACAACACAATATAGCAACAAACATCTGCGTCCGCGCATGCAGATTTATCTCCATTTTCCGCTCGTGCGTCGATTACCGATGAGTCCCGATATCTCCCGAGCGTTTTCATTGGTTGATAGATCGCTCACTTGCTTGTGATTGGCTGAAATGCACCTGAGGCGTTCGATGTCGGATGCTCACTGAAATTAAATTTGTTATTATACTCTGTAGACTCCGTTTGCTATTAAAAGACGTATATTTATGATTGGCGCTCAAATTATGGTATTTACTCGCTACGTAAACATAGAAGTGTAATTTATTGATCGTTTCGAAATTGTTTAGGGAATGCTTGCTTTCGCTTGCAGTGTAAAATGTGTAGTTAAAGGGTTGGGCATAATAAAGTAAGTAAGTATCTTTGTCTGTCGGTAGGTAAGCTATCGAGCGATGTTATTGTAAACCAATTTTCTAGTAGATATTTTTAGCAGAGATGGGCCGAATGTGGTTTAACCAAATCCGAACTTCGGCCGAACATTCGGTTAAAATGAAAAGTTCGGCCGAACTTCGGTTCAATACCCTTTAATTGTAATAAAAAATACTTGATGTAAATGAATGTTTCGTTTGTAAACCAAAAACGTGTTTTTTTTTTCAATTTACGAATTGTATTCAGATGTTTGTTAGAAGAATACTGAGCTTATTTCATTTTTGTAATAGTATATCTAATTAATTAGGCAAAGATTTTCAAGAATGATAAGAAGAACTGATTTAATTTAAGGATTACATTTACAATGTTCCTAACTAAAATAAATGACCATGAGTGTGTAAAAGACATAATTTTATTTTACAGTAATGCTAACTCTAATTCTATGAAATTTCAGTCAAAATAGTGCAAGTAGGTATTATTTTTCTTGTGCCGAATGTTCGGCATCTAAACCGAATTTCGGCCGAATGCCGAAGTTCGGTTCAAGCTGCCGAAATTCGGTTAAACCGAATGTGAACCGAATTTCGGCCCATCCCTAATTTTTAGTCGATTCGCACGCATTTACTAGCTCGAATTGGGTGAAAAGAGTCTCTTTTAAAAAATACATTATTTTTTACTAGCTCTTGCTAGCGGCTTCGCCCGCGTGGTGGTCGAAAATTATCCCACGGGACCGTAATATTGGGATAAAAAGTATTCTACTTATTAAATCAAGATTATAAACTATCTATGTACTACAATTCATCTAAATCCGTTCAGCCTTTTTTGCGTGATTGAGTGAAATGTTTATTTAGCAGTAGTCTTTCGATTAACTTATAAGTGTGGCATAACAGGGATATGGGCCAGTAGCTCCTCCAAAGTTTGGGATTTTCTGCTGTGGTTAGACAGGTGCTGTTATTTGCCATTGTAATTTTAGGACAAACACATTGGTTATCTGTAGGAATAGCGCAATAATGAGCATATATAATGTCAAAGTAGTGCCAGTTGATGTTTGGTTGCGCATCGAAAACGTAATGTAATTTGTCTTGTCTGCATTTAGTGTTAGTGAATTATTTTGAATTATTAACAACATTGAATCCGTATTGCGCAGGCTTGAAGACATTGTTTTCTGAGTCAGCGGAAAATAGAAGGGTTGTATCGTCAGAATAAGAAAAAATTTGGCCGTGATCTAGGTTTAGATTACACAGATCGTTTATGTAAATTAAAAATAGCGTAGGCCCTACAACACTTCCTTGGGGAATCCCGAAGGACGTGGTCTTTTTATCATCACTGACGATATTACAAATCCTTACACATTGGGTACGGGCTTTTATATAGCTCTTAAATAGTTTCAGCTGGGTGCCTCTGATACCTATGGCTTCAAGCTTGTGCAACAAAATAGGAATAGAAACCGTGTCAAAAGCTTTGGCGAGGTCCAAGAAGATTCCTAATGTGTGGTTACCATTATCAAGTTCTTTTGCTAAAAAGTAAGTCAGATGGTGCATGGCATCGTCTGTTCACATTTTAGGCCTAAATCCAAACTGCCGCTTCGATAAAATTAATTTATCAAGAGTATCAGAGTAACAAACATGCAAACATCTAAACATCCAAACTTCATCGCTTTGAGACCCGCGCTCTAGTGGTCGCGAGCGCTACTGCTGATCCAGCAGTGTTGAGCAGGTTCTCATGGTCAGCAGTAGCGCTTGCAACCATTATACCAAAGAGGTAGCCAGACAAACTTAGTAATTTTCTTATATTTCATGTATTTTATATAAAAATACATGACTAATTTTTATATCTACCTATAGGTTTAAAAAAATATAGTTGCATTATTTACACAACCTTAAATCATATATTTTTCTTTCAATTGTGCTAGAGAACACCAACATGCTATATTAATTTAGTTAATAAAATAATAAAAACTAAATCCACCACAGATAAGTAAGGTATTCAGATTACTCATCTGAAGAATAAATTCCAAACATTTCGGTCTCTATATTTTTTCTATGACGGCTAGGTATCTCCAATTTCAATTTAGATTTGAAAACAACTAGATAATTACACCTAACAATAGTTTAAATTGAGTCTGTAGCTAAGCGCTGGACCACACAAGAATTTGTTACTACATAAGTAGGTACATACAACTACAATTTATTTTTTATTCCAGTCCTGATTTCTAGTTAGGTACTGGTTACTTCTGCAAGCACATTCAAAAAAGTCCAATTTGGTCTAGAAAAACTTTGAAATCGGAATTAGTAACTATAATTAATTTCCTTGCAATAGGTACATACAATTGTTAATCATACTAATAATATAAACGCGAAAGTTTGTAAGTATGGATGGATGGATGTTTGTCACTCTTTCACGCAAAAGCGGCTGATCGGATTTGGCCGAAATTTGGCACACAAATAGATTATAACCTAAATTAACACATAGGATACTTATTATCCCGGTAGTACGTTCTCGCGGGATAATTTCCGACTTCCATGCGGGCGAAGCCGCGGGCGGAAGCTTGTGTTTAACAAATTGTTCCCATTAGGGTAGCCCATATATTAATATAGGCTAACAGAAATAAAATAACAACATTAACAACTAGCTTCTATTAGCAAGGTCGAAAATGATCCCACGGAATCTGGATGCCAAATTTCATACAAATCCATTCAGCCTTTTTTGCGTGATTCAGAAACATCCAAACATCTAAATATCCAAACATACAAACTTTCACATTTATAATATTAGTAGGAAGTAAGATATGTACATGAATTAAAAAAAAAAACAACCAACTTCCGAAAAAAACATTACAAAGTCAAAAATAACTTTAATTTCACAAGTCGGTGTCTTTGGATATGTGTTATAATTTTTTGTCACCGCATTGACCGTCCCCCAACGTGACAATGCTTTGATCAAAACATTACCTACAATAAAAAATTTTTTACTATATAGTGGTGTTTGTTTGGGTCGGGTGTTTTTTAAATTTTAAATTTAACTTTTATTTCCTTCTTTTTAAACTTAATCTCTCGCTTAAATCTGCGCAGCATTACGTATGTTTTCCACAGTGAAGCTTGTTAGTAATTTATCCTCATTCCTAGTTGCTATTTCATCATCAGACCGTGATCACCATTTATCTATAATCTATTAATTCCTTTAAGAGACCTTTTCAATGAGCCCAAACACGATACTTCTGTTGTTGGTGAGGTAGTTGCGTATCCTGGAAATTCCAGGTGATGCTGCAGCATCAGTCCAAGGTTAAATAATTCGTCTAATATCATTGAAGTATACGTAGGGTACCAAATTTCGACACGATCAGAACCATGGGAGATGCTCAAATCCATTTATCAACCAGTAAAGAGCTGATAATCTTCAAACGGCTCAACCAATTTTCTTGAATCATAGCTAAAAACCCTCTCGATTAAGTCACCTTTCAGACAAAATAAAAACAAATACTGATCAAAACGATTCCAAACACGACATACCTGCTATTATGTTTTCAACATAGTGGTTTTATAGTCTTTGGTTTTCAAGAATGTACATCCATTATAGTGTGCTGAGTATCCTGGCTACAGCATCAGCTCAACATGTTGCCACCATTGCATTGTGTGTAGAATCAAATACTGATCAAATTTAAACCAAACACGACATAATTGCTATTATTTTTTTCAAGAGCGTACTAGTGTGCTGGATATCCTGGCTGCAGCATCAGACCAAGAATTCCATAATCTTGCATAGTTATATAGTATACATGGGTGTTTAAAATTTTAGGTCACACGTATGTTTGAAAGTAAAGTAAAAGTAAAGTTATGCGTCTAAGAACCCAACCCCAGCTAACGAAATAGCTAATGACCTTGAAACGGCTGAACCGATTTTGATGAAACATATCTCAGAACCACCGCTAAAAAACATACTTTTAAATAAAAAAAACCGAACCCAAATCGGTTTACCCGTTTAAGAGCTACGGTGCCACAGACAGACAGACACACATAGCGGTCAAACTTATAACACCCCTCTTTTTGCGTCGGGGGTTAAAAAAAAGAGTCACACAGGGCATCAAAAAAAATTCCGCATCGCTGGTATCATTGTTACCTGAAAGTCAAATCCTACTTGAAGTTGGTCTTCTTCCACCAATGATTAAGATGGATATGAAAGAAAGAAAAGTCGAAGTCAAAGTTAAATAATATAATTTATCGTGGACTGATCTCCTAAGATCAGAGTTCACTGATGCTGATACGTCTTTAAGAGACCGCAGAAACAGCTGGGCAATATCGCATCATTCATTGAGTCGCTATCATCT
This sequence comes from Antitype chi, assembly GCA_947359405.1. Classification (NCBI taxonomy): domain Eukaryota; kingdom Metazoa; phylum Arthropoda; class Insecta; order Lepidoptera; family Noctuidae; genus Antitype; species Antitype chi. The sequence continues at coordinate 3,568,831 of OX375823.1, forward strand.
CATCATCATCAGACATACCTATTGGTAAATGCAGAAAAAGAAAACGCTGCTCAAAAGTCTCAGATGAATAGGGGTTTGCAAGAAATCTGGGAATTGTACAGTAAACTAATGGATGACCTATTCTCAAACAAAACAGAGAGCAAGAAAAACACCAATTGTTCAACAAAAACCGTTCCGCCAATTTTCTTCGCGACCTCCCAAGACCATGTCCATACAAAACCTCATTCAATTTCATCCATTCACAAAAGAAATGGATTCACGGATGATTATAAAGCTTTACAACAATGCTTTGCTTAACTGAAGAAGCTCTTTTCTACATAGTTTTTGCATAGATTTAAATCGTAAGACTCGCCCAAAGGTCGGTTGCGTTTTTGTACTTTCTGTTTCGTTTTGACACCTCTGTCACATCACATAATTTCAGCCGAAAGATATCCACTGCTGGACATAGCCCTCCCCCAAGCACCGCAACTTCAACAATTTCTGAGCTTCTCGCATCCCCCGGATACTTGCAGCCTTCACCAGGTCATCGGTTCATCTTGTGGGAGGCCGTCCAGCGCTTCGTCTTCCAGTACGCGGTCGCCACTCTAGAACCTTTCAGCCCCATCGACCATCTGTTCTGCGAGCAATGTGCCCTGCTCACTGCCACTTAAGTTTGGCAATTCTTCGGGCTATGTCGTTACCTTGGTTCCCCAACGGATCTCTTCAACAGGACACATCGAACGATTTAAATCTTTGATTTTTTGTAAAAGCAACATCTATTTCACACGTTAGAGAGTTTTTGCATGATTTTGCCTTGTTACTTTGTAAATAGCTTGTTTGATTGACCTCAACCTCTTGATTGATTGTGCAGTTAAGTACTTTTTGCTTTCACATTTATTATGGTTATTAGCAGACAAATGAATGGTGATTGTAGTTATTTAACTTGATTTTTTGTGAGCTTTTTTTATTTGTACAATTTTTTGAGTGGTGACGTTGGGATCACGATTTGTGGGATGCTATTCCTTCGGAGAAGAAATACGAGTAAAACATACATAACGCCTTCTTCCAATGGTGGTAGGTATAAACCACAGAACGCCTCCTGCTACATACAATCCTTACATACACTTTTTGCTTTGTTTACGTTATCTGGTAACACACGTAGTCACGGACCTACGCCGCGCTGGTTGCAAGTATTAAGCTCCTGACTTTTCTGAAGAACATCATTAGTTCAGAGTTAATTATATTAAGCTTCAACTTTTTAACTGTTTGTGCTGCATTGTAAACTTAATATTTTTAAGTCATTTGAATCAGTTTAGAGGATGTCTACATATAGGGACCACGAGGCTTCACAAGAAAGTGTTATGTAGTAGAACAAATTATTTTTGTTATTTATTCTCACAACCACGAAACACACCTGGATTCCCCGAATGGTTACACAGAGGTTTGTTTGTTTTTTTTTAAAAAAAACGTTGCGCCACACTAGGAATTTCTTCCTGTATCGTGGGTGCGTTTACAAACATAGAAACTCACAAACACAAACACCCAGACCCGGAACAATTACTTGCAGATCATACAAATATTTGTTCCGTGCGGGGATCGAACCCGCGACACGCTGCGCAGCAGTCGATCGCTCAGCCATTAGGTACGCCAACCGGGTCGTCAAAGTGGTGGTGTAACTAAATTTCATCCACATTTTGCCAGCCATAGTCATATTCACGAATTTATACGTCTTTTCAGTCTGTGTCACACATCGTGCATAAAACCATTTACAACAATTACAACAGCAAACAAGCAAATGATATTTGTTTGCAGTTAATTATAAACGGCAAATAGATAAACAAGATTACATGATATTCCCATAGCTGCAGCTAAGGCCTTATTGGCAGTAGCTATTGGCCCGGCGCCAGGGTTCGCCTGACGAATTTATGTGCGTACGCTATACACAGCAGTGTGGTGTTGTGATCATGTAGATCGCTGTTTAAGTATTTTTGTTTTAATTTATATCAATGAATTGATTATTACTTATTTTCTTTGGTACAAGGTAGTTGGATAAAAACACTATCCTTCTTTCTAATAAACACAGAATAAAGTTACTTATTTCAAGTTTAAACCTATGAAAATGTATGGTTATTCCTTTGTTATTACTGGTATAAGTACCTAACTTTATTCCGTGTTTATTTATTAGTAAGAGAGTACCTGTTTAATACATGAGAAACATTTTACATGTTAAGGGCCATAGTATCCTCATCTCCCGTTTGTATGCTAAAGCACGACTGCCGCCCGCGCCCGCGCAGGGCCCCTCTGAGCCTTTATCTCAAAATGGGGATATTCCTTTGATTAATTTACAATTGTGCTTCGGCGATTCTGTGGTACCTCTAACTATCTATTATTCAGTGTATTTTTTTTCCAAATAACGAAACCATTTAGTAGGAGTATGGAATAGAAGCCAAAATATTGCGTGTTGGAAAATATTTTTTTACAGCAAAAGTATTAACCATACAAAAAAAGTACTTCGGGCAAAATGATCTATATGAATCTATAGCAAAATCATATATTTTTCAAATCTTCAAGACAAGCCGTTAATGAGCAGTAGGGTTCATAAAGTGACCGTGTTACGCTACCGAATGGGACGTAGGCCCTTAATCATAGGTATTTTAAACTAGATGAAGTCGGCTGAGATTTTCTATCTGACTACTATGAGATGAAAGCCTGAAAAAAATTCTGAGGTCACAGTCTTTTTTTTTAAATTACTAACATACTAACAACCTTTCCATGCCTATGGACTTTTTTCTCTGAAATAAATGATTTTTATTTTATTTTATTTAGAGTCTCTTTTACTGTCTTCACATAATCTTGATCAGATCATGTGAAGACCATGTAGATAGGAGTCTGAAATGGTATTTTGAGGTCACACAGATTGAGTGGACTTGTCCAGTCAGTGGCACGCATTTGTCAGTAATCGTGAACCTCAACTCAAGTCAGTAGAACTTAAGGAGCTTTGGGTAAACAAGCTAGTTTCGTGACGATTTTTGTAATCTGGACAAGGGCTGTCTTAATATTTAGGAAGAAACATAGACATTTACTTCACTTTTTTATACTAACACATTATTTCCACAGAAAATAAAAAAAATTGGGGGTCACTAATGTCAATCACAGAAAGATTAAAGGTAAAATATATCGACTTGTTCTTGTCTACTTACTACTACATTTTGCCAACTGCTTCGCTCGTGAGGAGGTCGGAAATTATTCCCACAGGACCAAACTACTACTGTAAAAAGACACAGGATACTTACGACATAAAAAGTATCCTATGTGTGCCAAATTTCATCCAAATTCGTTCTGCCGTTTTTGCGTGATTGATTAACAAACATAAAAACGTTTACATATTAGTCGGATAGTAGGATTAAGGCTGTTATACAACGATTCAGATTTCAATCCAGTGCTGGAATCAAGAGACACTATATTGGTACTGGGTCAATTTTAATCCAGTCCAGCATCTACTACCTTACCAGCGTTAGATCAGGATAGATCAGCCACTAGTCGACCCCACATTTAAGTTTTTATTGCATATAATTTTATATAAAATCTAGCCACACTACAAGCAAACCCTACCGCAAGCCTAGTGCCAGCCGATAATAGCGGTGTATAAGTAACAGCGTACACTATAAATCCATCAGTTTAGTTGGCGAGTCGCCAGTGTGCGCCGCACTTAACGCCCCGACACTCCTCTATTTCGTTACTCATAGTCCTTTAAAAGGAGTCCTATTTATTCCAATGCTGATTTACGCACTGAAAAATTTGCCATTGTTTACTGGGGCTAATTTAAAGCACGCCCAGAATAGGACGTAGCTTCTTGAGTGAGAAGGATATGATTCGGCTTGAAGTGAATTGTCCTTATTGTATCGGTTTACGGACGAGCGATCGACGCTTTAAAAGAAAATATTGTGGCTAAGTAATTACAGCTGCATGGGCCAGTCGTGGATAGGTGACCAACTTTACATACCAAGACCCCTCCGTGCCTCGGAAAGCACGTTAAGCCGTTGGTCCCGGCGCTCATTAGTGGATCTTTGACAGTCGTTACGGGTCGTCAGAAGTCCGAAAGTCTGACAACCAGTCTTACCAAGATGTATGATATACCCAGTAATTGGTTCGTGAAGGTCAGACAGGTTGTAGCTCCATGTAAAATACTGGTACTCAGCTGACAGAAAGCTGACTCCAATAAAGCTGGAAAAAGGATAAGCAGATGATAATGACATACATACAGACGTCAGCACATCAAGCTACCCCAATCTGTCAAATTTCTTTGATAGATTTTCAACTTTATAGCATAAGCATAAGGTTAATGTTCAATTGGTAAAATTTGACAGTTTGGGGTAGCTTGATGTGCTGGCGACTGTACGTAAATCACTCCTTCTTCTCTTTTGCTTCGTTAATGTTCATACATCTGGTCATACAAGACACGCCGGTTGCGAGTAAGTACTACTCACCTGACCTTTCCCGGCCACCGTAGGCGCGGGCTTGCGGACGGCGAGTAATGGGTAGCTCGCTGTCCGGTAAGGACCAAGCCCGGGTCGATGGCGCGTTGTGTTCCACGCGCGTCTCAAAGAGATGTCAGCACCAACTGATGGGGTCCGCAAGGGCCGATGCCTGCCAGGGGTGCGGGTTGTTCGAAAGAGATACCGCGGCCCCTGGCACACAGGCAACAACACGGGTGGGTTTTAGTCAGTAAAAGTCTGACACGCCCTCCTGCTCCAACCAGAGCGGGAGAAGTTATTTGATGATTTCCCACACAAAACAAAAAAAAACCTTTCTGATGAACGTAACCAATAAGGTATAATGTCGTTCTAGGGCGTTCTTCCGACGTTTCCGCTCACATCTGCCTTGTAAATACGTTTCGTTTTCATTCATCTTCTCAAAGTGAATAAATGAATTGAAAAAAGTGATGAATATTATTGATACTGCACACCCCAATTGCATAACACATTCAGAATCTGAATCAGTTTGAAGGATATTGCAAATCCATTGCTTCAAGTATTAAAAAAAAAATGTCTGCTCAACGGCGTAAATATTTCAAGGAATGTTGTTAAACTGTCAACATTTAACCAATTTCTACTGTGAGTGTGCAACGCAAGGGTAACTTCTGGTTGTCATAGATGGATGCACAAGAAGGCCTACGTTTAGGTATTAAAGGACTGCTAGATTCGTCTGCTAGACCACGGACGGGACGGAGGAATGTGGGAAGACAACCGACTAGGTGGACAGACGATCTCATTAAAGTGGCCGGAAGAAACTAGATAGCCACGACACAAAACCGCCAAAAGTGGAGAGATTCGGAAGAGACCTACACTCAGCATTGGGTGACCAAGGGTTGAAGAAGAAAGAGAGATTCATTCCTATACGTCCAAGAAGCTGCATATACGAACAAATGTATAATATCATCTTAATGCTGGGCTTCAGGCGCTAACGCGGCGCGGCTGGCGCTCTGCCAGTGACGAATTTATGGACAACTGTGGTCGCCATGAGTTCTGTGTTCTACGGCCATTTATCATCAGTAAAAGCATTTTACTTTCTTAGAAATCGGTTTTTTTCAAAGAAAATTTGGGTAGGTGCACCAGAATTAAAATTTTAATGTAGTGATTTTTTATTTATTTGCGAGGAAGGTGAATATGTAATTCAATTATTTAATTTATGACAGTTTTTTTAAAATTGATTATAACGAAATGTGTACTTGAACAACTCTAAACTCACGTTGTGTCTATCACTTTGTAAAAACGTCTTCAAGTTATAGGGTAGATTGACAATGCGCAGGTGAGTTACATTTTGTTGTGTCATGAGAAAATACTGCTCTAATAATATAATAGCGACATTAATAACCTACCCAAAAATAAAATAAAACAAGCTTAAAAGGTCAAAAAGCTACCATGTCGAGTACCACACTATTATTTTTTCGTCGTCTGATTTAACTGGAATCCATCCCAAACGTAGCCTTTGGAAATGGCTAGCCAGATGACGTGAGCGACTGACATAAATCACACCATGCTAAAGGCAGACTGGAGACCAATATCTACCCATACCTAGGCAATTTTTTATATTAAGGGATACCTATAGTAAGAGTAAGAAGAGTACAATTTAACTGTTTAAAGGTTTTTGCTACTCCACAGAAGTATTGTCTCTCTCCTTCTCCTTTAATTCATCTAAAGGTTGTCTTTAAAAGATCGCTATACATATGTGATAAAACTGCCCATTGGGTTACTCTTTGTAAAATTTCTACATTATTATGTAATTTTTATGTTGTACTTAGTAAAGAGTATTCTATCTATATCTATCTATCTGAAAAATGTATTAACTGTATTCAATGGTTTAATTGAGTTTTATCAATCAACTGAGCCTATCGCAGTCCCCTGCTGGACATAGGCCTCACCCAGACTGCGCCACAACACTCTATCTTCGCCTTCCGCATCCAGAGTATTATAATCTATATCTATATCTAATATATAAAAATGACTCCCTATTTCCCTTGGTCACGGCATCACACGTGAACGGCTGGACCAATTTAGCTAATTCCTTTTTTGTTGTGTTTGTTATTGTCAGGAGAAGGAACAATTAAGATAGTTGCGCGTAACATTTATTGATATAATGCAAATTCAATATTCATAGCTAAGCTGTGACTAACTAGTGACCTTAAATATTGATTATGAAATGCAATAATTAATATCTTAACACCGAATATTTAGTTTTAGATGCAAAAACAGAACTTGGAAACTTTCCAAATGCCCTTTTTACACCTAAAACGGTTACAACATCAAATTTTGTGTTATAATTGCAAATCATTGTTCATATTTTAGGTCACTAGTTAGCGATATTTCATACTTCCATACAGTAATAATAACAAATTAATAAAAACAGGTAAATATTTGACAGCTAATTGTGACATTGCCAACTTTCAGAATAAACGCTCTTAAGACAGAACAACATCTGTCGGGTCAGCTAGTCACGTTAAATTCTAACTAGCCTGCATGCTTTATGGTACCTCAAAAATTATCCTTGGTCTGCTATGTCCTCTAAGTCACCAACTTATAAAAACAAACAAAACTGAAGGACAGACTAAAATACTTTTCCATTTATTGAGGCTGACTTTAGCAACGCCAGATATTTTTGCTGATTTTTTTTTACCGAGTTTCCAAATAAAATCTGCTAAACGTCGGTTTTAATCCGTGCATTAAGATGTATACGTGGTAAAATCATAAGCTACGGGTTCCACGAAGACCGGTGGCCGCCACATAGCGTCTGCAATTCACCTGCGAATGACGTCATTGGTGTGTTTACTTATGCGTTTTTGACATTGTCAAGAATTTGACTTGATGTCTCGTCACGTCTCAACAGTCTAACCGGATGCAGCTGAGTAAGTTAACATGAAGCGACTGCCTGATGACCTGGAGGTCAACCTAGTTACTGAGTAATACGATACCCCTTGGTAAGACTGATCGGCACACTTTCGGGCTTCTGACGACTCGTAACGGCTGCCCAAGATCCATGGATGGCAGCCGGGACCCACGGCGTAACGGAGGCGTCTTGGTATGTAAAGATGTTCACCCATCCACGGAACAACCGCGGCAAACGTAGTTTAGCGACCGATCACAAGGAAACCGTAGCTTTAGTGAAGTAAAATCTATCACAGAGCCGTGGTCACGCTACTACGCATCTAAAATTAGCTGGGATCGTCTACAAAATATTAGAATGATGGCTACCATATATGCGTGTAATGTCGTTTCGCGACGCCCTCCGCAATGGATTACGTTGTAAACTATGTTTTACATAATTGGGAGACGGATGCCTGACTCTGTTATTGGATTAGCTGTAATTAATGGCATTGGAAGATCGTCATTATCAATCGTACTAACGTTTTATTGGGTTTTATTTCGTGTCCAGTGTCTAGTGTCGGTGAGTGTGCGTGTGTGTGCTGCCTCGTTGGTCCTTGGTTCAATCCCCGGGTCGAGCAAAATGTTATTTGGTTTCCCTATCTAGAATAACTCAGAAGTAGCCCGGATTTTGCATTTGTGCCCGGTTGGTGCCAGTTCAGCTGATGCCGCGACATACATCCTCACTAAGACAGCCCAAATGAAATGAAGATCCATTTCATTTGGGCTGTCTTAGTGAGGATATCTATATTACTGAGGGCGAGTCTCATGTTACGGAACCTCCAAGATAAATGGAGTTACATTCTGACAGAATGTTAACCTAGAAATGGCAAACGAAACAGAGGTCGGCAACGTACAAGATGGGAGGACGAACTCAATCTTACAATAAGTCCAATGATGATGGGACTCCCTTTTTACACGCTTTATATTAGCTTCACTTGTATGTTTGTTTGTAACCGACTCCTTTGGACGCTATTTTGACCCACTTTAAACGGTCAGATTTCATTGAAACTTTGTAAACTTATCGAGGACCGATGACTATTCAATATTTTTTTTTTAATGTGAAAAATGAAAAAAACACGTTTTTGTAGTTAGCAGAACTAAAAAATAGAAAATAAATTATAGTTTAAAAAACTAAAAAACACGCTTTAAAAACCAAACTAAAAAAGGAGAAAATAATTTAATTCAATTAAAAAGCGTGGGGTGCTTGACATTAAGTGATTATAAAAATACCTCAACCACCACCACTATAGAACGAATCTGGGCATGAACAATCCGATAGCTAGGCTAATATCAATGTACAACCGATAGTGCAAACTGTATGATTTGGATATCTTCTACGACCACCCCACGAAATTTAGGTCAAGGATCTTGAAGGAGGGGAAGACCGATGATACCAATTAAGTAATAATTCTTATATTTTTTCTAAATTAATTAATATTTTTTTTGTTCTTGTGCTTGGTTGTGTTTTTTTGTGGATACTGTATCTTTACTATGTTCATACTTTTGAATGTTGTGCACGTCTATAATTGATGTAAACACTAGTCTGTATCTCTTTTTTGTTGTCTATCAATGTTTGTGTTTATATTGTTGATGTGCCTTAATAATAATAAATAAGTCCAAACTGGAGAAGAATTGCAAAAAACAGAAAGCAATGGAAATCAGTAGTAGAGGCCTTTGTCAAGAGCCACACTGAGCTCCGAGATATATTATAAGTAATTATAAGTCATAAAATAGTTTAACCCCAAATAAACTAGCACAAGAAAGGAGTTTCAGGATAAAAGGGCTATTGATTGGTTGATTGATTCAGCCGATGATCACCAGCATCGTAACTGGGATTTCCGACGTGTAGGCAATTACACTTGCACTTACAATAACTTTTATTTCAAACAGGATCTTAACTACTCATTCTTACATATATTTTTTAAGCAGAAACATTTTAATACATTTTTTGCTTATTTAGTAGTAAGTAATATGTGCTTAAAACCAAACCAAACAAGTTATTAAAAACATAACAAGTAAAAAATTGTTACATTTTTTTAATTGTAGTCTTGTTTTACTGTCCTATCAACGTTTTCCTAATAAGTAACACACGAGCATATGTGTCAATCATTTTCAGATATGCAGCGAATACAAAAGTCCATTGAACGACCAAACTCATCATCATCATCATCATTTCAGCCGAAAGACGTCCACTGCTGGACATAGGCCTCCCCCAAAAGGGGGGTTTTGCCATATTCGCCACGCTGGGCAGGCGGGTTAGCGATCGTAGTATGGTGGTAAAATGCATAGAGAACGCTGCTGCCCATTCTCTAGTAAGTCTCTTAGTCGCCTTCTACGACACCCATGGGAAGAGATGGGAAATGACCAAACTAGAAGCTGGAAATTACGAATTGCCTTCAAATATTTAAATCGTGTTAAGTACATTTTGCAGTGGAGATTATTAAAGCTATTGTTGAGTTTTTACTTGAAGAAGTGCAGCACTAAAGAGCAATAATTGTTGCAAAAAAATACCAAATTAAACTCACTAATTTCGCTGCTTCTCCCAAAACTCAAACCGCTGAACAGGTGCTCCAATTATTGCACCAAGTCTAATTAAAGCCTAATCCCAAAACAAACTACGGAATCGTCATAGTATCGCTTGGCAGCATCAATTAGAGAGGGGCGCGCGTCAAAGTTGAGGCGATGCCCCCCTCCCCCCCACGGGGCCCCGGAGCGGTGCAATTTTTTTAAGGGGCCACCCCAGGCCCCCAGACTGTTTGGTGACGGTTGCAGCGGTGATGTCGGGTTGGTGTGGAGTGGTCATTGGTTGTTTTAATGCGGAAATTAAACTCAATACTCAATATTTTACTTGAAAGGCAAATTAAAATTCAAATCTTTATTGCATATCTCATGTGCGTACAAGATCTTAACAGGAGATCCAGATCAAGATCTTACAGGAGCGTCTGGCTAAGTAAAAACAGCCGCACGGGTCAGTCGATCAGATTAAGCTACGATGGGTGACCAGCTTTACATATACCATGAATCCCCCGTGCCTCAGAAAGCATGTTAAGCCGTAGGTCCCGGCTGTCCTTTATGGATCGTTGTCAGTCGTTACGGGTCACCAGCCAACCAGTCTTACCAAGGGGTATCGTATTACTCAGTAACTGGGTTGTGGAGGTCAGATAGGCAGTCGCTCCATGTCAAATACTGATATTCAGCTGTATCCGGTTGGACTGGAAGCCAACACCAATGACTCAATAGTATCTGTATATTTTTTTGCCCATGTATGCTTCTAAAAATATTTCCGCGTTTATTCATTTCTTGATTTTCTCTCAAGAAACTATTGCTTCAAGCAGAAGATCTCAGAGTCTTAAGCATATGAAATAGCTTAGGTACCTATTATTCTCGTAACTCTGTTAAGTTATCAATAGGTTACAAATTGCATAACAGTATTTTGAGACGATAAATCATTGAAACAATCACTCACTTCACTTCACTACTGTTGGAAATTACCATAATAATAATATTGTACTGATAGTACCCCGGTGCGGGTTGTTCGAAAGAGATACCGCGGCCCCTGGCACACAGGCAACTGAGGGAACACGGGTGGGTTTTAGTCAGTAAAAGTCTGACACGCCCTCCTGCTCCACCCAGAGCGGGAGAAGTAATTTCATGATTTCCCACCCAAAAAAAAAATACTGATAGTACCCCTGAAAATCCCCAGAAAAAATGAGAATTGCTGGGAGACAGAGTAAGGCAGAAGGATTCAATTACCAAGTTTAGTAATTGACTAGATAGTACTATCAGTTAGTTAATAAAATGTTTATTTACTTAGGTAGTTCGTTCTTAAGAATGAAGATACGGTTAGAAAGAGTGTGACTACCGTGATAACGACTTATAGAGAATTGTGGAAGAAATGGACATGTTGTACCAACTCCAAATAAATTGAGATGAGGTCAGGAGAATTATGTGCTGGTTTTTAAGTAGTAAAAAAAACTACCGACTTTCGGAAAAATCCTACAAAGTGAAAAAATACTTTAATTTCGGAAGTCGGTGACTTTAGATATGTAATTAATTTTTTTGTCACCGCCTTCGGAAATTAAAGTACCAAAATTTTTACTTTGTAGTGTTTTTAAGGAAGTCGGGTGTTTTTTTTTGGAAAACGTTATTATTTTTCACTTTTGAGTTATAGTACCTACCCCACACCAATTTGAATTTTCATCATCTTTGGGGTCAAAACAATGCATTTATAGGCGATAGCAGCAATCGCGGTTGATTTGCTGTCATTTTTTAATGAGTTCCGTTGTCTGTCTCCGAAACGCATCATCAGATCTATATGAAATTTAAATGGGACCATTTCGGAATAAACCCCTTTCGAACAAAAAAATAATTTTCCAAATCCGTCTATATATGACGGAGTGATGCCAGAACATAAAAAAAACATGTCGAATTGATAACCTCCTTCTTTTTGAAGTCGGTTAAAAATTTACTTGCAAGTATTAAAACGAAATAATAACGGTATCCAAACCTATATCAGTGGCCAACTCACCACACCCCAACAACACTCGTGTCCATTTTGACGTGGCGATTTTTTCCGCCCACTGCGTGTTTTCGTTTATTTCGTTGCACACACGCGCCGATCGCGATCGATTCGGCCATGTCACTCACACAGCAACATCATTGCTCTATTTTTTCATTTGCATGGGGATTATTAACGTGTTCCCATCCTATGGGTGTGAGAGAGAGGGAAAATATTGGACTATGTATAATGTTATTTATATAAAAGCCAGGTTGGTGAACGATGGATGTGGTGGCTACTATAGAAATATGGATATAGGACTGTCAGAAATGATGATGGAATTTAATTACGTCAGTGTGTATATTGCTGTGCGGTTTTTGGCAAAGTTAAAGTACTATTTTGCCCATATATTTGTCTTTAAAGGTTTATAGGGCTTAAAAATATGGCCACCAGACCGGAAGCATCCCCAGGGTCTCCGTCCGAAAAAATCAAGAAGATTTTCTGAAATTTTCCACTTTTCACATACACTACTTGAACGCACTGAATAATTTTCATTGAGTGACTCCCAATTAATTTATATATAGTGAATTTATTGAAAAAGAGGATTTGCTCGAATCTTAGCGCATCTACCATATGATACGTATTCCCTTTTGAGCACCAATTTTTAGAGCACCTAATGCATTGACCACCAAAGCATTCCCATTCCTTTGGTGCTCTTCACCCTCAAACGAGAATATTTCTATGGTAGAAGCACTAAGGTAACTCGCGAAATTCAACTAGAACAAGATGATTTCACGAAATTACGGATTAAATGAAATTAAAGGGTTGGATTGATGATTTTGTAGATTAACATTCTGTAAAGCCGTATTTGTAACGGTCTCGAATCATATTTTAATCAACATTGAATTTGAGACTGAACTGCAAATTGCAAAAAAAAATGAATTTCCCGGACTGGCTTCCTTAAGAAGTCAGAATTAGTTATCACTTATACTCCCACAGGTTGAGCTTAAGGTGAATCTAGGCCACATTTTTCCCATAAAAACTTCGGGAGTTTATTACTCCACTGTTCGACAATCATCAAAAATTAAACATGTTATGGTTTTGTCTCATTATTAATATTGTTGGTACGGAAACAGATTACTAAAATAAAAAGCCAGTAAAAAGTTAGGAGCCAACAAAGACTCGTTTTTCTTGCTAATTTAACCTAACTTTGGGCGTATTTAAGTAATAAAAGAAGTGTAAATTCTCCAAAACCAAATCTTTACCAACAAAGCTCAAATATTGAAAAGTTCAATAAACTTTATTGGGAATTGATTTATGCAGTGATTTTTTCATAAAACCCGATCTTCCGAAGGACTTTTCTTGACCCGACTGTGTTACTATAAATGATCCTGCATCTTACTCAATAACGTTGTGCGTGTAGACTAGCGTCTAATAGCTCATCACTACTATCTCTGTCGGAGACGATCCCTGGTAAGACAACGTGGTCTTTAGCCAGGCCCACCAGTGAGTTCGAGCCCGCGACTAGATTCCCCTTAAATCTTCTACCTCCAAAGAAAATCCAATGTAATTATATGTTTGGCATGTTGCTGGAAGAGGTCCTATATTTTATGCCCCTCTCCATAAAAGATAGGTCCTCGTGGCCAAAACGTTATTATTTTTTAAATTATTTTTAGTTATTATTTTTTTCTAAATCATTATATCATTGTAATGTCGACATTTGAATGATTCTATTCTTACCCAGACACCACACAACAGATCCCAACATAACAATAAAAATAAACATTCCAATTTTAAATATCTCTCGTCATTCAATATGCGAATGACGTCACGATCAGCGCGCATATGAGCAAGTATATCCGTTAATGAGCGTGGAGCCTGCGGATGACATGACTGTGACGTCACAATACAACACAGGAGAAAACTGGTGACGCACAACGCGTACATCGACACTCGTTTTAGAATTGCATCCGATAAAATGGTAGAAATCTATTACCGGTTTTGGTGTTAGAAACGGGTACTGTGGTGTTTCTGCTGTTGTCAGGTTTTTAATTGGTTGGAAAAATTATATACCTTTTTCAATTCAAAGTAAGATTAGCGAAGTATGATTAGAATTGTCAAATTTGGTTGGTAATTCACATATACTATCAAATTAAATTAGCCAGCGAAACTGCAGCTAATTTAATTTGACCCTGTATATTAAAGAAATCACGATATCTTGTCGGTGAAAAAACAGACAATCCGCCCCTTCTTGGCACGGATAAGGGGCGGATTTCCAGTTTCTTAAAAGCCTTTCCCCAGCAGTGGGCCAATATATATAAATTTATTTTAAAAAGAAGTGTTGAGTATAAGGCTCGGCAGATTGATTAAGAGAATTTCGGAAGACTTAAGGATACCTTGAACCTTACAATAATATCAGCGATGGTCATCACTTTTTCAGGCATATGAGGAAAACAACGAATTGGTGAGAGTCTTCATCATCATCATCATCATCATCATCAAATTGTAAACTTTTTCTACGTGAATACGGGGTTTTTGGCTTTTGTATTGGGTGCATTTTATGTTTAATGTTTTATTTTATTTTTATAAGGTGCGTTTTGTTTGTGCAGAATAAACAATTTTTCTTTCTTTCTTCTTTCATCATCAGCCACAGCCTGACTTTACCCACTGCTGGGACACAGGCCTCTCGATGAGAGGTAGTGGGCCATAATCCACCACGCGGGCCCAGTGCGGGTTGGTAGATGTCACTTGTCTTCAAATATTTGGTTCTAGGACATGCCGGTTTCCTCATGATGTTTGCCTTCACAGTTTTGAGAGCAGGTGATGAAATAATTTACATAAAGTAAACCGCCTAACTGGATTCGAACCTTCGACCTATAATTCACAAGTCCCTGGCGTTACCACTAGGCCACCACTTTTCTGTACCAGCCTTATCCAGGTTTTATCCAAGAAACCTCTTCTGTAGGTCTGGACTACCAAGACCCTCCTTTGTACAAGTACCTATGTTAATACATAACCCAACAATACAATGATTAACCCAAAAAGCATTGATGGTATTACATAAAATTATACAAACATTCGGCGGACATACATCGGGGCCGATCTGCAAATTAGCAATTAATGAATGCAGTAGGGCCGGCTGGGCCCCGCGGCCCCCGGCCCCAAGTGACGGGCCCCCGCTTTTTTTGTGACTATATAGGTAGCCTGCACTGGACTCGCGCGGTATACAAGGAGTAAGTTCTAGGGGATACGTTCGAAGATTGTCGGTTTTTTTTATTTTTGTGACTGACAGAAATTGCGAAAGCTCTATAAAAAAAAAGAGATTATTCTCTCTTCCATTGTAAGTAGTTTTAGAAATTTCTCAGACTAAAAAAGAAACGATAAGCATTAAGTGATTCAGGCACTGTAAAAGAGACTGTCTTCCAAATTTCCGATGCAATTTTACACGCTTTATATTAGCTTCACTTGTATGTTTGTTTGTAACCGACTCCTTAGAGCGCGATTTTGACCCACTTTAAACGGTCAGATTTAATTAAAACTTTGTAAACTTATCGAGAACCGATGACAATTCAAGAATTAAAAAAAAAATGAGAAAAATAAAATGGGAAAAAAACATAATTTAAAAAATCACGTTTTTGTAGTCAGCAGAACTAAAAAATAGAAAATATAGTTTAAAAAACTAAAAAACACGCTCTAAAACCAAACTAAAAAGGAGAAAATAATTTAATTCAATTAAAAA
The DNA here is from genome assembly GCA_947359405.1 of Antitype chi. Taxonomy (NCBI): domain Eukaryota; kingdom Metazoa; phylum Arthropoda; class Insecta; order Lepidoptera; family Noctuidae; genus Antitype; species Antitype chi. The sequence goes on from OX375823.1 coordinate 3,584,468, forward strand.
GCGTGGGGTCATTGACATTTATTGATTATAAAAATACCTCAAAAAGCACCCCACGCTTTTTAATTGAATAAAATTATTTTCTCCTTTTTTAGTTTGGTTTTTAAAGCGTGTTTTTTTTAGTTTTTTAAACTATTATTTATTTAAATACTAGCCTACATAGGTTATCTGCTTATCCCACTTGTCATAGTATTCACCTTTTAGATAACACAACGAATCAGAAGATTAAAAATACAAAAATCATACCATCCACAGAAAACAATCATAAATTACGAAACCAAACGCCAATAATTATGAAACTCATACACAAATCACTCATTTCCTATAAACCAAGCATAAATATAGGTCATCGAATAAAATAATTCACATGCAGCATCCGAGAGATATCGACAGATCACTAGAGCTTGTGCACCCGTCATTTTCAGCGTTTTTTCGCAGCGAGCCCGCAGCATTCGTTTTTCCGTGCACCCCCAGGGGGGCGGCCCCCATGACCCCCCCTCCCAATACCGCCGTGCACGGAATTTGATTAATGCAATGTTCGCGATAATTATTCCTGTTACTATTTTTTGACAGGATAAAGTTTTTTCGTTCGACGTGCATTGTTTTTTTTTTAACTCTTTTTTGTACTTTTTTTGCGCTGAGCGCTGTTGCGAGCGTGATATGAGATTGCGTTGCACGTGAAAGCCTATTTTATACGAATTACTGAGTTTTTACCCAAAATGTTTTGTGAATTTTAAATGCGTGATTTTTTATGGATATCTGTCAAAGTGGTTATGAATAGGTCAACTTTTGTTATTAGCTGTGCCATTTGCTGTTCGAATAGAATATGAATTGTTGTCTTGTCAAAAAAAATAATGTCTGTTTGATCCGTGTACTTATAAAAATATGATTAAGCCTTTGTATTCGTGGAATATGAATTTCAGGAAAATATTAATTGGTATCTACGTTTCATTTATTATTTTTGCATATTTCATGTAATTTAATTAAGTAAATACAGAAATATTGATTACAGGCTTCTGAATTTTGAATCTATGACATTAAAATGGGATGTCTGGTTTAAATGTAGATGATGATGAAAAATAGAACCGTGTTAACCCTGAAAGCCAGCAGACCCTGAAGATCTTTCGGTTTTTGAGTCACCTTTGGAGAGTTTCCGCAGAGTGTACGAGACGCCGACAGACACTACGCCGACAGACTGAACACCGACAAGACTTTACTTCGACGGGACTCTTCGCCGACAGAACACTTCGCCGACAGGACTCTTCGCCAACAAGGCTCATCCTTGCGTTATAACTAAATAGTCAAGTAATTGCCACTAACATGGAAGTAGCGCTCGCCGGCCGCTGCCGCGGCACCGCTCGCTACGCTCGCTTAGGTCGCGCGCAGTTGGTTTGGTCGCAATTCTAACTTAACCTAACCTAATACCAGAGATGTAACTTATCTAAGATACAAGTATCTGAAATACAGATACAATATACAAAATACGTATCTTGTATCTGTATTTCAGATACTTTTTTGAAATTCATTTTGTATCTTGTATTTAAATACCTGTTGTTTGGTATCTTAGTATTTTGTAGATACTATGTTTGCTAAAATACTTTTAGTAATTGATGAACAATAGCGAATGAGTGATAAACTCTTTGAAGAACTAGTTTTACTTAAGTCTCAATTAAAACCTTAAAAATATAATATTATGTTGTGTAACGTTTGCGCAATCAACGCGATTTACATGTAAAAAATAAACATTCATTAATAAAAATGTTTTTTTTTTTACAACAGTATCTTATCTATAAAAAGTATTCGAAAGATACGTACTTTATATCTAGTATTTCAGATACCATTACAGAAAGTTATTTGCATCTGGTATCTGAAATACTTAATTTAAAAGTATTTTGCATTTTGTATTCCAGATACTTTATTTAAGGTATCTTGTACATCTCTGCCTAATACCTACCTGATGACGCCCTGCCGGCGAAGAGTCCCGTCGAAGTAAAGTCTTGTCGGTGTTCAGTCTGTCGGCGTAGTGTCTGTCGGCGTTTAGCCTAATGTCATAGCTTTGCATAGTAGACCCTCCCATATGGACTTCGTAAAATAATTTTACCCGTGATAGCTACTTAGCTATCACGGGTAAAATTATTTTATGAATCTATTTAAATGCCCAGTTTGGCAATAAAAAATGCTACCAATGGTAAGCAAAACGATCCGTTTTTGTTTAAAGGAACCGGGCATAAGTAAGTTCCTGCTGATTACTGACAGTCAATCTAAAGCCTTATGCAAGAGGCAACCATGAAAAAAAACTCTAACGTTGAAATAAAACGACCAAGTCCAGGTAAAGAGTACAGCGAGTACGAGTGCTATCTTAAACAATCTCCGCCGACAATATCCGGGCTGCGTCACTCCCGCATACAGCGCTCCAAACTTTAACCACCACTTTTAAAGGAATTAACTTTGAAAACTTTCCAAGGTAAATTCTGTCTTCATGGTCAAAAAATAGAGTGTAAAGTTGAAGTTTGAGGGTGCTAAGGTGTCAAAAAGTGTGTCAGGAAATAGTGAGGTGCTTTTTTTTCAGTGTTTTCTGAAAATGTTGAGAATACGTTTTGTAAATACGGAATAGGAAATTTATATAAATTGTTGTATTCTTGAATCAATTCAAGAAGTTAGAATTGTATGTATGTAGTAATTAATAGTAAGTAAGTTAAATACAGAATATTTTTTTATAACAAAAATCCAGGAAAATATATAAAAGCTAAAGAAATGGTTAAAAGATTCCATGAAAGTGGCAGGTAACTAGTTTAGTAATTCAATTTTGAAGCAAAAATGAAAGCAATTTTATTTGTACTCTGTTAAATTGGTTCAGGATCTGGTTAAAAACCAGCCACGTGCGTGTCGGACCACGCACTATGAAGGGTTCCGTAGTAGGGATGAATTTATCCCAAAAACAAACTTGAAGAACATGTTCTCCCATACATCGATATACGTCACAGTAAATTTTCTAACTGCAAATGTAAGTTTGTAATAACAAACGTTATTTTTATATGCTATAACTACAAATAGGGTATTTATTACACCCATTTTTGAAAAGTGTCTCATTTAGATCCTATGGTGCTAATAAAAGTGCCAATAGGACCGATGGACGGTGGAGCAGACCAGTCCTGGAGTGGAAACCGTGTATCGGCAAACGTAGTGTGGGACCCCAGCAGCTCCCCAGCTAGATGGAACGACGCGACGACCTTAAAAAAGCGGTTGGGACAGATTGGATACGGAAGGCGGAGGATAGAGTATTGTGGCGCAGCCTGGAAGAGGCTTGCAGTGGACTGCGATAGGCTGAGTTGATAGAATAAAAGTGCCATAAAAATTATTTAAATTTTACATTTTTAATTTCGCGCCATATTTGATGAAAACTCTGGACGCAATGGACGCCATATTGCTCTGAGAGCATGACGTCAGTTGGCTGTGTAAACAAGCCTTTATCGCTGATCAGTTGCCAGTTGAAACTTTTTGTTTATAGAACCGTATGACGTAATGAGAGGGCGGCTACTATTTTTGGTGAAACAACAGATAAAAAATACTGAAAACGTTGAATTGAATTTTATAATTTATTTGGTTATTTTATGAACTAAAACTAACATTTTCCGACTGCTTTTTGCCTAATCTATCTCAATAATATTTTTTTTTCTCTTGTAGAGTAAAATATTAACCCTATTAACGGTTTTCGGACTTTTTCCTTTGCTTGTACTATGAGACCCTGTTTCTTGCCATATTTCATGATTCTAGGTCAATGGGAAGTCCCCTATAGGCTTTGATGCCCTTGCGACCGCAAAATTATGCGCCATAAGCGGAGCAAAAATGGCCTTAGCTTTAGATTGCATTGACTTGGGAGTTTGATTTTTCACTGCTACAAGGAGTAGTACACTTGAGTACGAGTATTTGATATTAATTTTAGTTTGATACCTCCACGCGTTCCTGAGAAAAAGGGTCTTGACAAACGGACAATAAAATGATCCTATAAGGGTTCCGTCATTGCCGACAGAGGTACGGAGCCCTAAAAACACAGTCTATATGTATTGTAAAATACGCTAACACACGCTGCATATTAGCATCAATTAAAGCATTGGCCCAGATCGATAATGAAGCTGATAAGGAACAAATCCTGCTAAACGAATGTTATTAAATCCCGGCCTTATTAATTTATCGTAATTCGAGTAGCACACCTCTATGCAGCTTTTATGAAACCTAAGGAACCCCAGTTTTAATTCATCATAATCACAAAGAACCAAACAAAACTATTAATTACTATCCACTCCCACCAAAAAACCAGACGACACAATGCAATCTCTCAAAATTTCGCCATCCAAGGAAAAATAAACACTATACCAGGGACACATAATTAACAAAGGAGCATTAATGAACAGCAGACAATGTGGTTCTGTCGCGAAACAATACCAGTTCGTATAACGAGATGCCATTTCTTTAACTCCAATTTTGGTGGATTGAAACTGAGGAAGACTGTTTTTAATAAGGTAAGTAATTATTTCGGAGATGCATTAAAATGAGGGATTGTGTACTCCAAAATGGGTGATTATGGGGAATCTAGTCGCGAGCTCAAACTCACTAGCTAAAAAGCACGCTGTGTCACCAGGCATCCTTTCCGACAGAGGTAGTATCAGTGATAAGCAGTAAGATGCTAGTCTACACGCACAACATTATTAAGTGACATGCAGGATCATTTATAGTAAAAGAAACGCGTAAAAATTAAGAAAAGTGCTTCGGAAGATCGGGTTTTATGGAAAAACCACTAAATAAATCAATGACCAATAAATTTTATTAAACTTTTGGATATTTGATTTTACACTTTTTTTGTTACTTAAACACGCCCAAAGTTAAGTTAAATTAGCAAGAAAAACGAATCTTTGTTTGCTCTTAGCTTTTACAGGTTTTTTATTTTAGTATTCTGTTTCCGTACAGACAATATATTAATACCTAATGAGACAAAACCATACCATGTTTAATTTTTGATGTACAGACGCCAGCACTTCAAGCTACCCCAAACTGTCAAATTTTCCCAATTGAACATGAACCTTATCCTTTTGCAATAAAGTTGAAAAACTATCAAAGAAATTTGAAATATTGGGGTAGCTTGTCGAACAGTGGAGTAATACACTCCCGAAAGTATGGAACAAGCCGACAAGAACAAATGTCGACAAGATTCACCTTAAGGAAAATTTAAATGGTAATAAGTGCTTGTTATGAGTTTTTGATTGTGGTGTGGCGGCTTCCTATTTTCCTTATCATATCAGTCTAAAGACTTCTACTGCTGAACATGGGCCTCCTCTAATAACGCCACAACGACAGGTCTTGCATCTAGCGAATTTCTGCGACCTTCTCTAGGTCCAAGGTCTACTGACCTTTGGGACGGGAACCGGTTTCCCCACCCTCACAGTATGCAACATTTTTGGACGAGTAACTACTATTAAGTCCAAATCACAAATATTAAGTTCTGTTACTTACTTACGGGCTTGGGGCTAAGTAATACTAGCCGCGCGGGTCGATTGGTCAGGTCAAGATCAGTTGGGTGACCATTTTAACATACCTAGACCGCTCCGTGCCTCGGAAAGCACGCTAAGTGGGTGGTCCCGGCTGTCATTCGTGGATGTTTGTCGGCAGAAGCGCGAAAGTCAACCAATCTTACTAAGGGGTATCGCATTACCCAGTAATTGGGTTGTGGAGGACAGATAGGCAGTCGCTCCATGTTAAATACTGGTCTTTCAGCTGCATTCATTTTGACTGGAAGCCGACCCCAAAATAGTTGCAGACAAAAGGCTACGCAGATGATGACTAACTTACGAATAAATAAAATAAATAAATAAGTACACTTATAAAACAGAATTTGTGCAGATTCCTGCCCAAAATCCCACAAACAGTTCAACAAAACATTAACCTATTATAATTCTTTTGAAATCTGACAAAAGAATACCAACAAATTACTAAAGAGTTACTAGGATGGCATGAGCGTGCAGGCTGCGTTGCATAAGATTGATGTGCCGGGGCGCGGGGGGCGCGGGGCGCGGGCGGGTGATGGATGACCAGCCTGCCATTAGTACTAGGAGACTATGGATGCATCGGGAGTAATGCGCTTATATGCTTCTTTGAAATATACGAACAATTAAGGGTTGTGGAATGTTTTGTTGAAGAGTCTGTGATGTTCGAAAAGGTCCTTAACTGTGAGAGGTTCGCATCCACACAGCACCGCGACGAATAAATTAAAACACGTTTGTCGTAATACTGAACATTCATTATTCCTACAAATCTTTTAACCTTTTTTTTTCTAATATTTATCTTGTGCTCTTCGCGGGTCAACTCATCTAACGCCAACTGTTTTTTGGTTATTCCATTTTTAAATTTGCTTGACTGTTCGAATGCAACCAAAGTTATTTTCTTGCCAGCCTGCACTACATAAGGTCGACTTTTGTAAACAACCTTTACACTAAAAAAATTTTTTCATAGGTTTGAATTTTCTGTAGAATTGTTCGAATTATGATAAGTACAATCCTCAGATTCGATGTTTGAAAACAGATATATGGAGCAATTTTCACATTTGATTAAAGAATTTTCTATTTCACACAGATGTTTTGTGGGGTTTAATCACCCTACGCGGACTACAATAACATCCGTTTGCTGTAAGTACCTAGTTCAACACGATTAAACTCTCTTTTACGCTATGCACGAAAAGGGTTAAAAACCTACCAAAACATTCAACCCAGCTGTCAATATCCACACATGGCGCATGATGGCGCTACATAACCCCATAATTATAATGACATAACCCCTTAAATGCCCCGAAAACCCAGTTCTGTCAACGGTGTCACCTTTTTTTCTGCTAACCACCACAAAAACACCATGTCGTTAACATACACGTCATATGGTTTGGTGTTGTTACGTTAGTTTTTATGGCAATTATTTTTACATTAATCATGGGAAATTACATGGTTTTGTAATGTAGGTAGGTGTGTTGGTGTTACGTCATTGTCGGTTTTCGACCATTTGGGTTCATTCTATGCTATCTTACCTGCCTTGCGTAGATCTTCCACAGTTGCTACGAATAGTCAGAAGCGCAAAAGTCCGACATCCAGTCCGACAAGGGTTATCGTGTTACCCAGTAACTGGATTGTGGAGATCAAGTAGGCAGTGGCTCACTGGCTCCATGTAAAATTACCTACTGGTGTTATGTGCATCCAGGTAAATTGGAAGCCGATTCAAACATAGTTGGGCAAAGGCTAGGCAGACTCAAACTCAAACCATTTATTTCAAATAAACCAATTACAGGCATTTTTGAATTATCAAGGTCGGTGAGATAGAAAGATGAAGCTAGTTGCCCCTTCCCAAATTGATATCTTTAATTACCTAGTTTCGACAGATTAATTCTTAATTTTTGGGTTGATATACGGTAAAACATAAATAAGTGTAAACATTGTATTGATGACACATATAATGACATATCACTACACGATATGAATGATGATCACTAAGTATAGGTACCAATTACCTCATTGGTATATGATCGCAAACGCGACTGCTGAACAAAGAGTCTCAGGTTCGTTCCTCGGATCGGGCAAAGTGTTATTGGGTCAGTGGGAGCCCATAGTCTGAGTTTGTGCCAAGTTATAGCAATAGCTTAGCCCCGTATTAAATACAACTTAAAAATAACTGCTGAAATGTGGGTCTACTATACGTAGCTGCTTACCTCACCCGTGGAAAACAGGCGTGATATATCTCTAAACATCACCTGGCATCATTATAATCACGGCAAATAACTATTTAATCGTCTTCCGAACATTCCCAGGACATTCGACTTGATGGGTCAAATGTACGATAAAAATCAAAGGAGCTATTCATCACGACATATCATTACAAAAAAAAACTTTAAAACTACTAGATAAGATTTAAAATTGATTGAAGCAGCCTTCATCCTTACATTTATCCTTGCTCTTAGGTCGTGACTGTCAAACGAGGATATAGGTAACTAATTTTAAACTTTTTGCTGTGTTAACTTAAGGTTTATATTTGAATGGAGTGTGTAAGACCTCAAAAGGCAGTCAGGTCGTCGGATGAGGGTGGGATCCCACAAAAAGCAGTCGGACCGGTCGTCGCGTCCGTTCCGAACTCATTCGGCTCCAAAGTTCCAAACGAATCAAATAGTTCAATAATGTGTTCATATTTTTTTACGATCGATTACGTATTACTACTTGAAACAATTGACTTAAGGGGAACCTAGTCGCGGGCTTGAACTCCCTGGTGGGCCTGGCTAAAATTCACGCTGTCTCATCAAGCTTCGTGTCCGACAGAGATAATAACAGTGATGAGCAGTTAGACGCTAGTCTACACGCACAATGTTATTGAGTGAGATGCAAGATCATTTATAGTAAAAAATTCGCGAAAAAATTAATAAAAGTCCTTTGGAAGATCGGGTTTTATGAAAAAGCCTATGCATAAATCAATGACCAATAAAGTTTATTGAACTTTATCGGTACTGACTTGGTTTTGGAGATTTTATACTTCTTTTAGTACTTAAACACGCCCAAAGTTAAGTAAAATTAGCAAGAAAAACGAATCTTTGTTGGCTTCTAACTTTTTAATGGGTTTTTATTTTAGTATTCTGTTTCCGTACAGACAATAAACGATATCATATTTTACTTTGGATGTGCCATGTCAGACAGTGGAGTAAAACACTCCCGAAGTTTGTGTGCAAAAAATGTGGACTAGGTTCACCTTAAGGAGGTCAATTTGGTGGTAAAAGGACCAATCTAGAAATATAATTTTATTTAGTCATTACTTGGCAGCGTGTGAGTGTACTACAGCTATGCCTATCCCTTTGGAGAATACTGGCGTGATGTTATGCTATCTAAGCAATTATCCCCTTAGTGAAATCTCAAGTTTCTAGTCACAGCGGTTTAGCCTGTGCTTTGAGTTTCAGTGAATTTAACATTTTTATTTAGTATAAAACTTTTTCTAAAAAAAAACAACCGACTTCCAAAAAAATAATACAAAGTGAAAATTAACTTTAATTACGGAAGTCGGTGACTGGTGACATGAAAATTAAAATACATATCCAAAGTCACCGACTTCCGAAATTAAAGTTTTTTTGGAAGTCGGTTGTTTTTTGTTCTGGAAAAAGTTTTTATTTTTCACTTTTTAGTTATAGTACCTACCCCACATTAATTCGAATGGATATCATCCTTGGGGTAAAACCAATGCATATTTATGCGATAGCAGCAATCCCGGTTGATATGCTGTCATTTTTTGAAGAGTTCCGTAGTCTGTCTCCGAAATGCATCATAAGATCTATATGAAATTTAAAACCACACGAGAAGTACCAGCTTTCAAACAAAAAAAAGACTCATCAAAATCAGTTGACCCAGTCGAAAGTTCTGACCTAACAAACAGTTTTTTTAAACAGTCGAATTGAGAACCTCCTCCTTTTTTGAAGTCGGTTAAAAGATACCTGTTACAAAGAGTTTAAATAGAACTGCCTCAGTTTTGACTGCCTCGTTGGTGCAGTGGTCGCAAGAGCTACTACTGAGCACGAGGCCTTAGGTTCGATCCTCGGGTGGGGCAGTGTTATTAGGTTTTTCTATCTGAAATTACTCAGTTGCAGCCCTGAGTCTGGATTTGTACCCGATTGGTGGCAATAGGGTCGCCCTATATTACATGGGACTTAAAAATACCTGGCGATAAATGTGTGTACTATAAGTATACCTGCCCAATACTTCAGGGAAACAAGGCGTGATATATATGTTACATAGAATGGTGTTCGTACGTACAGCCGCCAGCACATCAAGCCACTCCAATCTGTCAAATTTCTTTGACAGATTTTAAACTTTATTACGATTAAATAAGGTTTATGTTCAATTAAGAAAATTTGACAGTTTGGGGTAGCTAGATGTGCTGGCGCCTGTACATAGTTAAAATTCCCACCATGATTCCGTGGCATAATTAATTATAGCTTCTTGTAAAATATATTAGTTAAAAGATTTAACAAGAAATCACCGGTCTCGTCTACCAGGAGATCAATGTTTTGGGATCACATGACCAAAATACCAAAGGACCAATGTAAAAAAAGAGAATATTTTATTACCAACCAATTTCAATAAACGAACTAGTAAATCTAGTTTGTTCAAAGAGCTAAGGTTAGAACTGTAATTAATAACAAAGATTATAGAACAAGTTAGTGGTGGAAAATCAGAGCTTAATATAGAATTGACTAGAAAAGAAATGGCACATAGCAATAGCTTTGAAAGGAAAACCTGTCTAGGTGGAGATTCATACACGACTCCGCCTTGGAGTGTAAATGAGGTGGTGTTCCACAAACGATAAGACACTTAACGCGGTGATTTCTTGAAAACGCTCAAAAAGGTGGTCTTTTTAAACCAGTGTATCTCTTTAACCGTAAATAATTTTGAAAGCAAAAAAATAAATGATATTTCCAAGTCTTTTTTGCATAGAGTGATGGAACTTAAAAAATAATTAAACATACTTTATTGCATAAAAAAAAACATCAAAGTCACCTCTTAATTATCTTTAAAACCAGTTTATCCCTTCAGTAACAATTATAATTATAATTAGAAATATACCATAAAATTCCAAATGCCAAACTACATCCAGTGATGGATTATTTATTATTAAATAGTTAATATCTAATTTTATACGATTTTATTTGCATTTTTACGACAATGCTTACTCATTTATTATTCGAATTTATTACAACAGATTTTAACCCGTATCGGATTTACAATAAGAACTATTATCGCTCATAACGACAATATTTAATGTTACCAGGGCCTTAATATCATGTCCAGCGTGTCCTTTAGCCGCACATTACAGGAACTGATGGACGCTGGTGATGGCGCCACACACGTAGCCGAATTCTGGGCCGAGTACATTTAGAATGCCATCGACACGATATGAAGAACATTCAGAATATGAAATCTAGCTATTGCCTCACTTGCATGCAAGATGGATGAAGGAAATAATGTCGATACTTAAAACGGTTGCACATCCACAGAATCCAGGACATGTTTGTGATTCGCTAATCATTTCTACACATTTAATAAGCTCTAGCTCTCTGTTAGTACTCGTTCTAGCACGAAAGATGAATAGTATAGTATCATCATCATTTCAGCCGAAAGACGTCCACTGTTGGACGTAGGCCTCCCCCAAGCTCCGGCACTTCGAACGGTTCTATGCTTCCCGCATCCAGCGGACTCCTGCGGCCCTCACAAGGTCATCGGTCCACCTTGTGGGAGGCCTTCCAATTTTACGTCATCCGGTACGCGGTCGCCACTCCAGAACCTTCCGGCCCCATCGGTCATCTGTTCTGCGAGCAATGTGCCCTGCCCACTGCCACTTAAGTTTGGCAATTCTTCGGGCTATGTCGGTTACCTTGGTTCTCCTACGGATCTCTTCATTCCTGTTTCGATCACGCATGTAATCTTCAAGTATAGCCCTCTCCACAGCCCTTTGGGTGACTTTAAGCCTTCTTATGAGGCTTAATATTCCGTGAACATCATTGATAAAAAATATGTCCTATCCTGTATTCGGTCTAGTGGTGAAAAAAAAAATAAAACAAAAGAATTGGAGCACAGAATTGTCAAGTGGTTTTTTAAGTACCTACCTACTTTGATGAGCATAATCAGCCCAGAAGCTGGGACACAGTCCTTCTTCAAAAGGGAGTGGGCTGCTACTCCACCACGCGGGCCCAATGTGGTTTGGTAGATGTCACATGTCTTCGATTTTTTTTTGTCGGTTTCCTCTCGATTTTTGAAGAGAAAACTTCTTTAGGCGCGTTGAAATTTTTTGGCTGAGCAAAAATCATGGAACTCTCGTCATCGTCACCGAACGCTTGAGCACAGTGATGAGTCGCGCGTTGATGTCTTTTGGAAAAGTCCCTTTCTTTGATTAGGAAATTCTAATTCTTTTATCCCTTTCTTTCCCTTTGTATTTTTATCGTAAAATACCTTTAATAGCTGCAGTCGATCGCTCGTTTATCATGTTTTACCGAGAGCAATCAGGACCCAAGGACCCAATGTGAAAACCTGTATTGACAATTAAAAAAATACACACGCAATTGTTCAAGCTTTCCCTTCTGTCGGCACTCCCGGAGTGCCACTGTTTTTCCCTGTACCGTTGGGGTGCTGGGGTGATAAAATATTTAATTTGATTAAAAGGTAAAGTGTACAGCCGACATTAAATGATTCACTTTGAAGTTCACACAATTCAATTTGGTAGCATTATCCAAATTGAGAGGCAGAAGTGAACCGTATAATATTTCCATAGGGGGACTTACTCCACTATACATTCATAGCTGGTCAGATATAGACGAAAAGTGATTTGTGACCAACTGTATGTAAACTATCACCTTGACCTGCCCTGAACATCACTTATACTGTACTATCACCTTGATCAACCCTGCACATACCATGCACTTCACTTACCCTGCACTATCACTTTGATCTACCCTGCACTATCACTTTGACCTACAATGCACTTCACTTACCCTGCAGTTTCACCTTGACCTACCCTGAGCATCTCTTACCCTTCACTACACCTTGACCTTTCCTGAACATAACTTACCCTGCACTATCACCTTGACCCACCCTGCACATCACTCACCCTGCCGTATCACTTAGGTATCCTGCACTATCACCTCGACCTACCCTGAACATCACTAACCCTTCACTATCACCTTTACCTTCCTAGCACACAACTTACCCTGCACTATCACCGTGACCTACCCTGTACATAACTTACCCTGCACATTACTTACCCTGCTAATGATTGTGGTTGAGCCCAAAGTAAGATTATTTCTCCAGAAAAAACTCATATGGAACTCTTCTACTATAAAAACTTAACATAACTAAAGATATACACAAGCGTTCCTTGTCTGTTCATTAAAAAATAGGCCATTTTTTCTGAAGCTGCCTAATGATGTGGAACTAATGGTTCGATGCTCATTAAGCTATCCATACCGAGCTGATCTGATTAAAGCCTTTTTTTACAACGGTATATTACTTTCGGTTATGTTTGTCGCTTATTTTTATAGTCTTTTGTAAGGTGACAAATAATGCAGAGTTTTTTTTTTGGTTAGTTTGCTAAAGAATAAAATAAAAAGGAGTGAATGAAAGAGTGACTGTTGACAGGGGAGAATGGTAGAAAAACTTTTTTTACAACGTTACATAACTTTCAGTTATGTTTGTCACTTATTTTTGAGTATTTTGTAAGGTGACCAATTATGTAGTTTCGTTTTTTTTTTATATTGCAACGTTGGCAAAGAATGAAAGTAAAAGGAGTGAATGAAAGAGTGACAGTTGACAGGGGAGAATGAAAGAAAAACGTGTTGCACCGACCCGAAGTAACAGTGGCAGAAAGATGAGATGATTATGATGATGGCTAGGTCGGTGAAGAATGGTTTTATGGTCCGATGGTAAGCAGTCACTGAGGCCTTATCAAGCAGAACTACATTTTGCTTGGTCATTCCGGCTCAAAAGTTTTTTAAACTGTGTCTAATTTTAAAAGTTCAAAATGATGTGCCTGTTATTTCAAAAAACCACAGCCACACTGTTTTGCTTCGCTGTAGACTACTCCATTTGAAATAAGATTAGACATTTAAACAATTTTTTTTTACAGTCTGTTCAACCGATTTTTACTTCTATTCCGTAGCCATAAGGATGGCATTAAAAGCAAAAAAATGGTTACAATACCAACTGTTTACTGCAGATGCCATTTATCATGCATCCAACGCAATAGAGGTCAAAATCAATTGAACGGACTGTAAAAAAGGTATAATCAAATGTCAAATCTTATTTCAAATGGAGTATAGATAAAGTGGTTGCTAGTAGGAGTATTAAGTACCTATTTGAGCTCTTCGACAAATAGGAAAATGACGGTAAAGGATTTTCTCTATATTTTTTTATAATACTCTATATTTTTTATAATAATTTTGGAATACCTCGATTGAACCTTGTCGCGAGCAGACGTGCTCATGAGCAATATTTAATTGACATACATTAATAATAGTGACCTCGTTTAGTGCATTAGTGTTGTAATGCATCTTTTATTTTGCTAGTAGTTAAGTAATTATAATGGACACAGTGATTTAAGTTAACACATAATGGAAATCAGCCCCTCTAATACAAGAGGAACAGTGCAGTCATCAGCCTCACCGACGAAGAGAACACAAAGCCCAGACGATGACATTGTACCAACACCAGAGATCCAGAAATGGATGTCTGCTATTGACCTACAATTAAATGAAGTTTGCTCTATAGCCGCGGAAGGCAAACTGAACTCTGAGCAGAAACTGAAAATATCGAACTTGTGCCGTAAAATTGGATCCAACACTTCACAAATGGCAGTTGTATACCAGTCCCTAAAGTCGAAGGCTATTCAAGCCTTCAATATGGTTGAAGACCTCCGAGAAAAACGCGACCTAACGGAACACATCTCTGAATTGAAACAAACGATAAAGGACTCTGGTTCGGCGGGAAGCGTTTCTTTTGCTGATATGGTGAAGAAGGGCTCGAATTTTGTTCGTCCTGGCAATTTTAGCTCTTTAGTAATTTATCCTAATGATCAATTGAAAACAAGTGAAGAAACGAAAGACCTTGTTCAAAAGATCATACGCCCGGAAGAAATGAAGCTACACGTACGTGGTGTTCGCAAGACCAAAAACGGAGGAGTTATAATCAATACAGAGACCAAACACGATACTGATAAACTTAAACGTGCAGTACAGCTCTCTACTTCTGGTCTCACCGCCGACGAACCCAATAAGCGCAATCCTCGAATTGTTGTTATAGGAGTGCCAAATAATATGAGTGAAAATGAGGTATTCAGGTGCATCTTCGAACAGAATTTAGCCGACAAGTTACCAGCTTCAACCATGGGATCCTTTTTGACCTCCATCAAACTGAGCCACAAATCTGGAAAGAAGGACTCCTCAACCTGCAACTACATAATTGAAGTTCCAGCCCACATACGCAAACCCATGATTTCTCAAGCAAGGCTTTTTATAAATTGGACATCTTGTCCTGTCAGGGACTTTACCTTGGTAACCAGATGTTATAAATGCCAACAATATGGTCATGCAGCTAAAACATGCAGAGAAGTCAATTCAACGTGTGGTCATTGTGGTGAAGCTGGACACTCGCTGTCTGTGTGCGAGAAAAAAGCTGACACACCGAAATGTGCAACTTTCTCACGTTTTAAAAAGCCCAACAATCATAAAACGGGAGACTCTGAGTGCCCTGCTAGGAAAATGGCAGAATATAGATATATAAACTCCATTGACTATGAGGGCGTGTAGGACGTCACGCTCAAGCCCAGACTTCCGTGTTTAACGCCAGTTGCTGACTCAACATGAACATTGCACTTCGCTGGCCTTCTTCTTCTTCTTCTTCTTCTTCAACCCTTGGCCACCCAATGCTGAGTGTAGGTCTCTTCCAAATCTCTCCACTTTTGGCGGTTTTCGCTGGCCTACAAGCCCCGATTTTGTTGATTTCTAAGTATTTAGTCACTAGCTGCAAAAATAACGTTCAATTACTACCTATCTATACCCGTTTATACGACGTTTGACTTTTAATTATTTTTATTTCTGCTGACGCGCGAAAACACAGCTGTCTTAAGTAGAGCAAGGTAAAAATAAACAAACATGTTGCATTAGTTTTTAAAATAGTTTTAAGTTATGAATAATATCATCTATTGTTATCATCTTTTATTTTAAATATTGTTAATAATTCTTTGTACTACAATTACCAACGTTAATGAGCTCCTGTCGCTTGTGATACAGGTTTATCTAACCTAGTACAGGCATCTAACATTTAAATACCTTTGTTAATTATTTTTAAGACTTTTGTATTTTTATTTTACCAATTTTACTTTTGAATAAATATTATTATTATTTCGTTTATTCAATCTAACTACATATTTCAATACATTTTTAAATATTTTTATAAAATAACCTTATAAAAAACATTTAAAAATATAAAAAATAGTGATATTATTATTTTTGTAGTGTTTTTTCTTCTCAGCTCTTTGGCTGGTTTTTGCAACATTTACGGACCGAAGCCAAGTAAATGCAGCGTGTGGTGTGTTATGTTTAAGATGTGTTGTGATGAGGCCCTATTTCGTTTTCATCTATTTGCATGAACTTTCGGACAATGCGACATGTATTTAAAATTGCAGCTTTTTGTAAGGTGATATAGAGGGTTTCTTTTAGGTTAAGTAATTTAAGGCTATGAAGAAGGTGATTTGGGATGACGCCTGTTGTGGAGAGGACTATAGGGACCACGTAAACTTTTTGTTGGCGCCATATTCTAGTTACTTCCTCTTTGAGTTCGGCGTATTTACTAATTTTTTCAGATATTGTCTTCTGAATGTTATGTGTGTTAGGAACGGCAATATCTATTAGGTAAGTAACTTTATTTATTTTGTCTTGTAAGGTTATATCCGGTCTATTGTAGTGAATTGTCTTGTCGGTGAGTATGGCGCGGTCGTAATAAAGTTTATGTGTGTCATTTTCTAGGATAGTTTGTGGTGTGTAATTGTAATACGGAGTGTTTGTGTCTTGCATGAGTGTGTATTTGAGTGCTAGTTTTTGGTGAATTACATTTGCTACCTGGTTGTGCCTGTGTGTGTAGTCTGTCTGCGTAAGAGTTGTGCACGCTCCTGTTATGTGTTGAATTGTTTCTGGTTGTGTGTGACACTTGCGACATTTATCATTTCTTATTGAGGGGTCTTTGATGATATATTTTCTATAATTTTTAGTGTTAATAATCTGATCTTGTATCGCAATTATAAATCCTTCAGTTTCTGGGAATAAATTGCCTATTTTCAGAAACTTATTTGAGGCTACTTGGTTCACATGGGATTGTTCTAGGTCATGAGGATGTCGGCCATGAAGTACTTTTTTCTTCCAGTCCTCAATTTTTTGTTTCTGAGGGTCTTCGCTAGTAATTTGTGGAATATCTAGCTGTTCATTCAAGTTAAGTGGGGTGTAGTTACTATCATTTTGAGCTATGGCTTTATGAATGTTACTAGTGCGAGATTTTGAGTGAAAGAATGTTTTCAGTTGACAGACTTGTTTCCGCCATAGGTGCTGGATGTCTATCAGGCCTCTCCCTCCATTTTGTCTTTTGATAGTAAGTCTTTCTATTGCAGATTTAGGGTGTAAGTTGTTATGTTTGGTAAGGGTGGTGCGTGTGATTCGTTCTAATTGTTCTGTGTCTGTTTTTGTCCATTTAATAACTCCGAATGAGTATGTCAAGATGGGGATGGCAAATGTATTTAAGGCCTTGATGAGATTCTTACTAGACAGTTGTGTTTTACATATGGCATTTAGTCTCTTTTTGTACTCTGCAGTAAGTGTTTCTTTAATCCTAACATGATCTAGTCCCCTTAGTTGCGTGTACCCTAAATATTTATATACGTCGGTCGGTTCCATTGCTGTTATGGTGTCTGTGTTATTTATGATATAGTTTCCGGGTCGTATCTTGCCGCGCATGATATGAAGTGTTTTACATTTATCCAGGCCAAAATGCATGTTTATATCTAAGCTAAACTCTGCTGTAGCTTCTACTAATTTTTTCATATCTTTTTCAGTTTGCGCGTATAGTTTAATATCGTCCATGTAAATGAGATGTGAGAGTGTTGTTTGTTCTATATTGTGTTTGAGACAATAGCCGGCCCGACAGCGCTGTAGTAGATGTGACAGAGGGTTTAGTGCTAGACAAAACCAGAGGGGACTCAGTGAATCACCTTGGTAGATACCCTTCTTGATATATATTTGTCGCGTTGTGACATTATTGTGATTGCAATTTATTTGAAGTGTGGTTTTCCACAGTGGCATTATGTTTCGAAGGAACTCTATTATTTTTGGATTTATCCTATAAATTTCAAGTATATGTATCAACCAGGAATGTGGAACACTGTCGAAAGCTTTTTTATAATCTATATATGTACAGTGTAGGTTTCTATGCTTCGTGGTGGCATGTTTATGGATAGTAGAGTCAATAATTAACTGTTCTTTGCACCCCATATGGCCCCGCCTGCATCCCTTCTGCTCCTCTGCCATTATGTTGTGGTGTTCGATATGTGAGTTAATTTTCGTTGTTATTGCTGATGTTAATATTTTATATATCGTGGGTAGGCAAGTTATTGGTCTGTATTGGGAAGGTTGTGGTGATTTTTTTGTTTTAGGTAGCATGTACGTTATACCTGTTGCAATAAAATCGGGTATATTTTGTTGACCTAATATAATTTCTGTTAAGTTTTTTGCTATGAGTTTGTGTAATGAAGTTAACTTTTTGTACCAAAAATTGTGTATTTTATCTATACCAGGAGATTTCCAGTTATGTAATCTGCCTGTTATGTGTGTGATATCGGACTCGGTAATCTCTACAAATTCCATTTCATGAATAGCCTTCCATTTTGTTTCTTCTTCTGCTATCCACGTTGCTTTATCGTTATGTTGTTTTTGTTCTTCCCAAATGCTAGACCAATATGTTTCTAGTTGGTCTTTTGTAGGTTGGTGAGGTGTATCTGTGTTAATGTCATCATTTGTGTCGTTGTCTGGTTTGTGTAAGTTTCTATAAAATATTTTTTCATTTGTGGAAAATATGGCATTATCGTTTTTGCGCTGTTGTGCTTTTTTGTATCTTCTGAGTCTATGAACTTTAAGAGCTAGTTTTTGTTTTAAGGTATCTAAGAAATCTTCAGGTTTTCTGTTATTATTTTCGTGTCTGGTGTGCGTGACATTACTTCTGAATATAGCTTCAACTCTCCTTACTACTTTACTTGACCTAATATTGTTAATGTATTGTGTTAGCCTACCACAATCGGCTCTTAATTTTTCGATGTCTTTTTCTAACCTCTGTTGCCATGCTGGTTTGATATTATGTTTTGGTATCCCGTTTCCGGAGTGTAGCGTGATTTTAAAGTTAAGCTCTTCAGATACGACTACCGCTGTACAATATATAAGTGTGTGTATATCTATAAGTTGAGTGTCGTCGCAAATAAATTGGTTAAGTATGTTTTCATTAAATAAGTTAACTAACCGGAAAAGATTAGGACTATATCGAAGTTTAGGTAATTTTGGTCGAACTGCTGGGTCCATCCCAGAGTATTCTGCTAAGGTTGTTCTAAATCTGTCATGTATTTCTTGGATATATGTATCTGTTGTCAGATTTTGATCCACAACAATTATGGTCTCAATATCATTTTCTAGGGTTAGGGTTATACATTCGGTTTGTGTGGATGTGTGTGATGTTTGCGTGTAAGCTTGTGATTGGTTGTATGATTGAGACTGAGTATATGATTGTACTTGGGTGTGCGATTGTGCGTGTGATTGTTCAGCAATGTCGGTTATGTTTTGCGACACTGAGATAGCGTTAGCGCTTGTATTAATTTCTGCTTCTTGTAATTGTATTCGTGTTTCTTCTTTTAATTGTTCTATTATTTCTTGAGATAAAAGCTTATTTCTAACTATAGCTCTTCTTTGATCTGATATTCTTTGTTCTGAAACGGTTATTTCAGGATAATGTCGGGTAAAAAGTTCATGCAATTGTTGTCTGTAGGTGGTCATGTCGGTCTCTAATTTAGTGATATAAAAGTAAGTTCGCATGATAAATAGGTTAACTTCTTTGCTCCATCTCATGCGAACTCTTGCTTTTCCAGCCTTGGTGGACGCAGGTAAAAAGGAACTAGCCTCCCGCGCAACATTCAAGGTCGGAGTGGGTGGTATTGAATTTAAACTAGTAATAGGAGGTGATGATACTATGGGTGACGATGGTATGGATGGTGATGATGGTCTAGAAGGTGTGTAAGATACTGTGCTTGGACTATACGATTCTACAGGGGTGTTTGTCCTGTCCGTTAGTCTGTCACCATCGTCACTGATTTCGGCTGTAGCATCTTTGTCGGTGGGAGCCCGCCTGTTCAACTCCTCACCGCTGACGGTTCGCATGCTGAGACACTCAGCGTCAGCTCCAAGTGCGCCCCGGCGATCGCCCCCGGGCAGCGGTCCTATTCGTTTTCTTTTTGAACGTGTCTCCATTTTTAAGTGGGTTTCCAGAGCCACGTTAGCCACGCCAGTAATTTCTCATTCGTGTGTCCGCCCCCTACGTGATTAGATGGTCAATCAGGACGTGTGGTTGTTTAGGGGGCATATTATTATTATTATTATTATTATTATAAGGTCAACCACGTGATATATTTTATAGTATCATCCGGCAATCTCAAAATCCATCGGTGAATCATTGATGAAACAGTTATTCTACAAATCGATCCATTGAAGGAAAACTCATCAACAATCAGGTGATCCGACCGCACTAGCAAAAAAGGTGTTTCAAATGAGCCGCTGACCAGCGCCCGCGCAGCTCAGTGAATCATTCTAGCGATAGGTAGGTGTTTCTTTAGTTATTCTCTGTCCGTCGAATGTAATTGATTGATTGATTTTACTCCAAAGTGAGACTTTTGTTGCATTGATTGCTCTGATCCTCGTTGACTTTTGATGTGTATATGTCGAGTAATATCGATCAACATCAACAAACTGGTTTTTAGTTTGGTTTTAAACTTCCACTAAGTAGCTATAACTATGAAAAGAAAGATAGAATACTACTCCGAAAAACATGTCATTACTTACAGGATAACAGCCGTACGGGTCCATCGAAGATTCGCTACGCGAGCCGCGGGCGGTCCGCGGATGGTGTGGTTCCATTAAATATCGAGACTCGAGACCCCTCCATGCCTCGGAAATTCCGGCTGTCATTCGTAGATGTGTGACAGTCGTTACGGGTAGTCAGAAGGTCACAAGTCTGTCAACCAGTCTTACTAAAGGGTTTCGTGTTGCCCAGTAACCGGGTTGTGGAGGTCAGTTAGGCTCTATGCAAGATACTGGTATACAGATGTATGCGATTAGACTGTAAACCGACTCCAACAAGTTGGGAATCTGCCAGGGGTGCGGGTTGTTCGAAAGAGATACCGTGGCCCCTGGCACACAGGCAACTGAGGGAACACGGGTGGGTTTTAAACAGTAAAAGTCTGACACGCCCTCCTGCTCCACCCAGAACGGGAGAAGTTATTTGATGATTTCCCACCCAAAAAAAAAAAAAACAAGTTGGGAATAAGACAAAACGAAACTTAATTTTGAAAGTTGGTCAAAGGACCACGATTTTTAGAGAAAAAATACCCTGGTTTGTACCCCTTAAGCGATCATATCATTTATGCCAAAATAATCATCCTGTATAATTTGGATCAAATGCTGGAAAGAAATGCAGATAGATAACTATGGAATCAAAGCAAATAACTTCATTTTCCATCACTGTCATGAAAAGTATTAAACGTCGTTGTTTATAAATAAGTACGATATAGATAAATGCATAAAATAAAAATATGGTTATAGGCTTATTATAATGCAGTACCAATCTCGATAAATATTAAACAGCCAAATAATAAGTAGACCGACCAACCACAAATTATTAATACTTACGATGTGTGTCACAGTCTCTCTCTAGAGATTGTCCCAACGTCAGAGCGCGAGTCAAGTCCGCGGTACTGACCTTCACGCCGTTCATTATCAAAAGGACAGCTGTGACTGTAATGCTGCAACCGAACCGGCTATGTGACGTAACGGCCACAGGAAACAATTTATGGCAGCTGTAATTGGTGTGTTAATTTTCCATAATTTTCATGAAACATTTATAAGTAAGTTAATAAGTTTTTAATTTAAGTAAATTAACACATTCTTAAAATCTTATTTAAATCAAAATCTCGACCGACCAACCACAATTTTTTGTTTTTAAACTTTCCCCCACACTAGGAATTTCTCCTGTACGAGTATTGTGAGTGCGTTTACAAACATTTAAACTCACATAATATCTACACAAACAGCCTAGACCCAGAACAACTACTTGTAGGTCATACAAATATGCGTTCCGTGCGGGAATCGAACCCGCGACACGCAGCGCAGCAGTCAATCGCTTAACCACTGCGTCAACCTTAACGACATGCGTCACAGTCTCTCTCTAGTCCCCACGTCAGAGCGCGGGTCAAGTCCACGTTACTGACCTTCACGCTGTTCATTATCAAAGGACTGTAATGGTGCAACCGGCTGTGTGACGTCATCGCCACAGGAACCAACTTAGGGCAACTGTTAAAGTTGCTAAGCGATGTGCTTCAATCCATACAGCGATTGTGTGTTGCGCCCTTTTCTACATTTTTTTCTTATCAATTGGAGATTCCAGCAATCTTTATTAAAATAACAGTTCATTTAATAGGGAGCCGAAAGCTGGGTGGAGGGACTCCAAAGCTTTATATGAAAGTTTATACGACACTTATAAAAAAACAAAAAAAAATCGTCTGTATGTATGTCTGTTTGTTTTGGCTAATCTCCAAAAATGCTGGACCGATTTTGACGGGACTTTCACTGGTAGATAGCTGATGTTACAATGAGCAACAAAAGCTCTGGTAGCGCGTTCCCATGGGATCATTTCCGACATCAACGCGGACGAAGCCGCGGGCAGTGGTTAGTTTATAATATGATCCTACAGGTGTAGTTATGTTCGTCACTTATGCTTTCGTAGAATCTTCCTCATTTCGAAACTCGTTGGAAATTTCTAAGAAAACGCACGTGAGAAGTAAGAGTCCAATACTTAGAAATGTCCCCGGACTAGCTCATATTATTGCCAAGTCATGATATAATATATCTTAATATATAAAAATCCAGTGTCATAATGTGTGTTCCCAGTGAACTCTTCACCAAGTCAACCGATTGTGATGAAAATTGGCATTTAAATGTAACTAGCTGACCCGACAGACGTTGTCCTGTCATATAAATGACTATAATATTACGCGCAACATTATTTTTTTCATAAGAACCTTCTCCTGACAATAACAAACACAACAAATAAATAATAATTAGCGAAATCGGTTCAGCTGCTCTCGAGATTTGCGCTTAGCAACACATTCAGCGATTCATTTTTAAATTATAGATTTATTCCAACTTGAGAGATAGGATAGCTTTGTTTTGTCAACAATTAACTGATTATCAATGTTGATTGTTATTAATCGAAAGTTTCATAAGTCTCAATAATAATATGAAAGTTTGGATGTTTGTTACTCAATCACGAATGAACGGCTGAACAGATTTGGATGAAATTTGGCGCACAGATAGTTTGTAACGTGGAATAACATATAGGATCCATTTTTATTATATATTAATATTACTATTCTCATTATGATGATGACTGATGAGCTGGTGAAGGCCGCAGGAATCCAGTGAACAATAACGACTTCAAATAAAGCCCCAGCAGGCTTAGCATGACGCTTTCCATTTTTACGAAGAATTGACAGAGCTTTTTCAATACAAAGTGTCATTTCGTTTCTCCATTTTTGACATCGCACCGTAGAATATCCTTCTACAATCTGTCATTTTGTCTTTCGTTTCTAACGATCTTTGCCTAGGACCTTATAAATGTAGACTATTTCAGAAGAATATTTCTTCCCAAACTCAAAATCACACTGTCCAACAAACTTTCTACTCGACGGCCACAAAGTATATACGATTATCTACAAAATCATGATTCGTTTAGAACGCATAACTGTGAAAATAAATAGAAAAAACATAGCTATCTTCTCCTATTGTACATAATTTAGTTAATAGTCATGTCTATTCTTCCGTCTACAAATCGGTGCTCGTGCTAAGCCTGCTGGACAGATAAAATATAAGTACTTGTACTACACACTGAATCATAACATCACGCCTGTATTCCCCTAAGGATTAGGCAGAGGTGTACCTACCTATAACTAGAACACCCACACTTCGCCAGCCATGGAATAGGGACGAGCCTATGGCCATCAATCGGACAAAAATCCAGACTCCGGGCTGCTACTGACAAGTTTCTGATGAAAAACCCATTAACACTTTGTCCGACCTGGGCATCGAACCTAGGACCTCATTCTCACCAGTAGCGCTAGCTGCCAAAGGACCAGCGAGGCAATCACAGTACCTAATAAAGGTTTCTTCAAACAGGTCTTATTCTTATGCAATACATAAAATTAAAATATTAATTAATAATTACCTATTTTTCTTATACGACGTATGTGACGGGTGGGCGTTTTTGGGGGGACAGTCTTATGTATTTTGACGTTCGAAAAGTGCTGATTCTCAGCTTAATTTGAATGAATGACTTTTGATTTTGTTTATTTTATGCAAAACATAAAATTAAAATAAGAACTATACCTATATACGCAAACCTCAAAATATATGTATATACAGGGTGATTGGAAGATGGGTGCAAAGCTTTAAGGTGAAGATAGTATAGACAATTTAGAACCATTTAAGCCATGGTTGTCTTCGACGAAGTCTTACCATTTTTTTATTTTTTTTATAAGGTTTGAAAGACGTACTGTACAATTTTTTTATTTTTTCTGAGCTTTAAATGTCTGTAAAATAAATGTCTAATGACACAGAAGCCTAAAACATGTTTTGCTTGATTGCTTACACATTACTTTAAATAAATAAATGAAAAATGAATTCATTTATCATTCAATTTGGCCATAATTATGCAGTTTACATTAAATTTTGAGAATTTCCGAAAAAAAACTTAAAAATTTGGTTAAAAATATTTGGTAAGACTTCGTCTAAGACAACCATGGCTTAAATGGTTCTAAATTGTCTGTACTATCTTCGCCTTAAAGCTTTGCACCCATCTTCCAATCACCCTGTATACCTTTACTTAATTTTACATTTATATAAATAATTGTACACCCAATTATACATCTAATAATTTTTATAAAAATAATGAAATGAATTGCTTGAATTTGTACGTGTAGCGCTCTTCCTCTCTCCTAATTTTACTGTGCCCGACAGGGTCCATATTGATCTCACTGTTTATACCATCTATGTAAAACATAAATATGGAATGCAATAAAGAATTTAGTATTGAGAAGAATGTTCATGAAGTTTTCGTAGAAATTGTTGTACGTGAGTCGTGTCGCTCCTGTTTGCAGGAGCCTTAAAAGTGACAGTATTAATGAGCATGCGGTCAAGTGCGTGTGCGACGACCTTGGCTCCGTTCATTACCAAGGCATACACTTACGAGACTGTTCACGACACTGCACTGTGATTGTAACCTTGTATTATTACGTATATTTATATGTGTAATTGTAACACCGTCTACGTTCTTGTCAGCAAAGGGCATAATAGTCGACTAGCACGAATTAACTCTCCCGAATCGGGCGGATTGTCACTTTTAAATAATATTAGATATTGTGGGCGAATCGTCAACAATTCGAGAAACATTAATTACCTATGCTATTGGCACGTTTTGTATTATATGTAATAAAGACAATATACTTTCTTCTTAACTTTCATTATTTCTTAAACGTTTTATTAAAAACTTTTTCCAAAAAAAATACAACCGACTTCCGGAAAATAATACAACTTTAATTTCAGAAGTCGGTGACTTTGGAAATGCTGATCGCGGCTGTCATTTTTCGAAGAGTTCCGTTGTCTGTCTATGAAACTCATCATCAGATCTATGAAATTTAAATGGAACCATTTCGGAAAAAAAAAGTTGTCGATTCGCCCACAAAAAAAATAACTTCTTGCGAGTCGACTATAGCAATTATTTTATTATTTAAAAATGACGATTCGCCCATTTCGGGTGAGTTTCTTCATTCGTGCGAATCGACTAATAAGCCCAAAAGTTACTTTGGAAAGAGGATCCTCTTAAGGGCCTACGTCCCGTTTGGTAGCGTAACACGGCCACTTGAACCCTACTGCCAGGGCCTGATTAACCCTTAGGCTAATTAGGCTGCAGCCTAGGGCGCGAGGATCGGGGGGGCGCGCTGAAATCGTGTCTTCGCATGCACTAATCTAGCATCATTCATTGCATCTACCCTACATATTTCAACTAGACCGGGACAAAACACTAAAACTAAATGCGCTTGAGAGTCCCTGATTTTAACAATAAATTTTGAAATATTAAAAAGTGCGCCTTAAACAAACACTGACTTGTTACTCGAATCGGTCGGTGGTCGAGCTTTCTTGGCTGTATTGAGTTTATATCTAAATTTGATCCTTTCATGGCTGAACATTTGGTGAGATTTGGACAAAAAGGCAGAGGTACTCCATCGTACTTGTCATCCCGAATTTATTTTACTTCTCTCTGACGAAGTTCGACTTTAGATCATAGGAGAAATAAAAAAAGCAAAATATTATTCGATTAGCATTGATTCTACTCCAGATATGTCACACACCGATCAGTTGACATTTATAATTCGTTATATTTTGCCTGGCGGCGAACCTGTCGAACGTTTTGTCACATTTTTACCCAATTGCGGTCATAAAGGTGAAGACATGGAGAAGGCTGTTCTTGCGACAGTTGATAAAACTTTGGAACTTGATATTAAAGACTATCGTGGCCAAAGTTATGATAATGTTAGCAATATGTCCGGTCAATACAAAGGTCTTCAGTCAAGAATTTACTGTAAATCCATTGGGCACTTTTGTTCCTTGTGCAGCTCATTCTCTACAACTCGTGGGATCGGCTGCCGCGGAAAGTAGTGACGAGTCAGCTGCTTTTTTTACACTCTAACCACAACTATACAATTTTTCTGGATCTACAAGCAGATGGCAAATTTTGTTATCCAAATTGGATGAAAAATCGACGGTACTAGAAAATCTATCGAAAACTCGATGGAGTGCGCGAGCAGATGCTAGCAAAGCCTTATCGTCCACAAGCGCCCAATACCTCCTATCTGACTCCGGGTGGATTTTACATAGTAGAGGATCCCAAGTAAGAACGACCTTCACCTCCTCTACTATGTAAAATCCACCCGGAGTCAGATAGGAGGTATTGGGCGCTTGTGGACGATAAGGCTACTCACTTACTACTTTTTAGGCCGTCCGTAACACACCTGGCGGGGGCGCGTCCTCATAATTAGCCTAGGGCGGTCAGAACTCTTGATCAGTCGCTGCCTACTGCTCATTAACGGCTTGTCTTGAAGATTTGAAAAATATAAGATTTTGCTATAGATTCATATAAATCATTTTGTCCGAAGTACTTTTTTTGTATGGTTAATACTTTTGCTGTAAAAAAATATTTTCCAACACGCAATATTTTGGCTTCTATTCCATACTCCTACTAAACGGCTTCGTTATTTGGAAAAAAAATACACTGAAAAATAGATAGTTAGAGGTACCACAGAATCGCCGAAGCACAATTGTAAATTAATCAAAGGAATATCCCCATTTTGAGATAAAGGCTCAGAGGTGCCCTACGCGGGCGCGGGCGGCAGTCGTGCTTTAGCATACAAACGAGAGATGAGGATACTATGGGCCTTAAGGTGTAAGCGCCAGGATAGTCCGCGAAATTCAAATGTTCTTACGTTGTTTACAATTTGCACGTCAGTGTCAGACTGTATGTTGAACAAAATATGATTCGCGATGAATTATATTATTGTTTAATTTAGTTCAAAAAATCATTCAATTGTATTAAATGAACTTAAAGGATTGTGTTGATGATTTTAGTTATTATAATTCTGTAAACCAATGTAACATACATTGGTTTACAGAATTACTGTCACGAATCATAAATATTTAAATCAACGTATCGCACACTTAGTAATTAAGGGCACAACTAGAAATATTGGGGTTTTGACTTTTAATGTCAGATTTTCCCAAAATCTGATATGTTTTAAATAGGCCTTTACTTTATTAAGTGTGCGATATGTACAACCTGACGCTGACCTGACCTACTAATTACAGAAAATTGGAATGTCGCAGGGTAGCGTAGCCCATCCACCATGTAATAAAAAACCTGGCACTCCGGGAGTGCCGACTGAAGTTAAAACTTGAACAATTACGTGTGTACTTTTTGAAACGTCAGGAAATGTTTTTTGAATCGTCAGATTAAACATCGTTCAAAGTTCAACGTATGTATGTTCAACGTTGTCCGTTCGTGCGTTCGTGTTGTCAGTGGTGTCGGTAACAGTGTCCTGAGTTCAATTGTTTTTTCCCATCTCAAAAAATGCCCAACGCGCTTAAAGAAGTTTTCACTTCAAAAAACTTGTGTTGAAAATCGTCATGAATTTCCATTTATCTGGGCTGATAAATGAAATTCATGATGACCTTATGGAGACCGCAGGAATCCGCTGGAAGCGAGAAGTAAAGAATCAATCGAAGTGCTTGGGAAGGCCTATGTCCAACAGGATGATGATTTCGATGGGCAGATGGGTATGCAATTAAGACTGTCCTCTTCGTGATCATTATCATTTCTTGTAAGGACGGACAGTGACTTCCCGCATTTAGCATAATTATTCTCAGAGAGGAAGTAAGGAAAATCAAAGTAAACTATATTCAAATAAACATTAAATAAAACGAAAATCGATTCGATATTTCTAAAACTAAACATTCCGAATGAATCGATTACCAATTCAAGAAAAAACTTGATTATTATTATGCGGCTAATCGCCAATCCAGTTTGAGTAAAATTAAAATAAACGTAGACATATTATATAAATACTTGCGTAGGTATGTACAGTTGTGGTAGGTCGTGCAAGGTGACTGCACGATAGATTAAAATAGTAGACACTTCCATATATGTCTGATTTTTATTTGTTTTAACACTCGTTTATGGAGCAACATTTTTTTTGGACGCAATCATTGTTTTCGATAACGTCGACGTGTTTACTCACTGATATAAACAATCACACAAGGTTTTGATATGTCTCCGCGACGTCTACGCCTCGTCTACGCATACTCTACGCACTGTTTACGCTTCGTCTACGCAATGCCTGCGTATAATCTATGCAGTTTCTACCAAAGGAATATCTAAGCTTGACAAACTCGCGAATACAATTCGACACTAGCGATAAGTCATTATCACTTCTTTTTATTCGGCTGTGGGATGCAAAGGAGGGTAATTTTTTTATCAGCCTATGTATGTATATCTAGTCCTTTGTGGCACTCTAGAGTCCAAAAACGTGGGCAGATTTTGATGATTCCATCACGATGATCCAAAATTCCATGAGGAAAGATAGAAACTAGAGGATTTTATTTTAAAAGGTTGACTAACTTGGTTGGTTAACTTAATAGTATAAGCAATGTCATGCAGTCGGAGACTATAAAGGTTTATTGCTAAATTTAAGAACATGCTGAAGTTTACAGTCAACCTCTTAAAATAAAATTTTCATGTTTGAAGCTTTATTAAAGTGCAGTTCGTTATTTTTTATTTTTTACGCTTACTTTTTACACGCTAATAACTCGGGTTGTATCTATGTAACGGAATCTTTGAGCGCGATTTTGACCCACTTTAAACGGTCAGATTTCATTGAAACTTTGTAAACTTGTCGAGGACCGATGACAATTTAATAATTTAAAAAAAAAATGAGAAAAAAAACACGTTTTGTAGTTAGCAGAACTAAAAAATAGAAAATAAATAATAGTGTAAAAAACTAAAAAACACGCTTTAAAAACCAAACTAAAAAAGGAGAAAATAATTTAATTCAATTAAAAAGCGTGGGGTGCTTTTTGAGGTATTTTTATAATCAATTAATGTCAAGCACCCCACGCTTTTTAATTGAATTAAATTATTTTGTCCTTTTTTAGTTTGGTTTTTAAAGCGTGTTTTTTAGTTTTTTAAACTAATATTTTTTGTACCGCTTTTTCCTTCAAAATTATTGCTATCGTTGTTAACATTTTACCTATTTCATATGTATTTTTCCCCCTTTCTGATTTACAGCATGTGTCATAAAGGTGTGGTCATATTTAAGAGTGCGGTAGATACACAGACCATCAAAATCAACCACTTTCTCCATGGCACCAACATTGTACTAGCGTAAATAAACCAACTGTGCCATACAAAACTTCAATACCTGCTCTACCCTTTTATTTTCTTTTTTTAGGAATCCAACAGCGAGACATATATTATAATATGTGTATTAATATAGTTAAGTTTAAAGAAAAAAATAAAATTGACAACTAAGAAAAAAACTTGGATTAATTAAATTATTAATTTGTGGCTGATTATTTTTTCGCAATAACGATGATGGTCCACCCTTAAATCACCACACATCTATACACGCTGTAGATAATTTTTAGTACTTAATAGATTTTATTTATACCAATGTATTAATTTAATAGGAATGTGGTAGGTATAATATGAGTTATTTATTTTCTATACGTAGATTACTTATTTTTCCCCAATATGTATTTCTTTTAATGTCAGACGTCGTGATAATTTATTGAAACAGGTATATTATTAAATAAATAAATCATATTGACTATGTTATGTTATCAAGTTTTTCTAGAAAAACTTCCTGTCTTCAAGCCACGCGTAATTTTCAATAAGATATGAGACTATCCAACTATTTTCCTATATTAAGCAAAGCTAGGCTCTTAATTCAAGTAGAAAATATAAGGCAGAGGCAGGCAGAAAATGTAGAGCTTTTTCACACAGCGCCAGATATGGCATCACTTCCATTAAGAAGAAGCGACCCTGGTGCAATTACCAGAGCATAAATCCAAAATACAAATAACCCTTTTCCCAATCACGAGATCGAACCCAAGACCCAGCAGTTGCACCCGCGACCACTGTACCAAAATACGTTCGAGCGTGTGGCACATGGCACCCGTGGGTTGCAGCGGAAAATATGCGTGATAATGCGTCAGGTGGTTATGTAAAGTGATGCCATCTGACATTATCTGAGCTGAGACCTTTGTTAGAAGCACGTTATTTTATGTAATTTAATAAAGTGTTGTTATTTTTATCTGACGAACCTCGTCCTGTCCTACAATAAAGCAATTTCAGCTTTTCTGAATTTGTCTTTCCGGGAAAGTTTTCCAACTTGTCTTTCCCTAAAAACCTTATACGGATTACAACGGACATATAAAAAAAAAAACAAAATCAGTCCATCCGTCCTCAAGTGATGCGAATAACCGAACAGCATATTTTTTTTCTAAATTAATATTTTGATTTGTATGCATAATTTTAATTTTTTCAATGAGGCATCTTCTAAAACAAGACCTCAGTACGACCACGTACACACGGCTACACATCAAGCTATATACATTTCCAGTATAAGCTCATCTCGCATTGTATAGAATTTCCGTACAGTGCGAGATTAGCGTAAACTGGACATGTATAGCTTGATGTGTGGCCGTGTGTACTAGGAAATTGCGGTTAAAAGTTATACATAGTAATTTACCTCATTTGTCTCATCCACACTCACTCACATTATTAATCACAATATGAATAATTTTGAAGAATCAACAAGAATAATGTTCCCAAGTTTTTGTAATACCTAACATGATTAAAAAGAGTGTCCATGGAGTTTCTTGCCCGTTCTTCTCCATAGAGATCTACGTTTTGGAATGGGCAACTAGCTTCAACTTTCCAACTGGTCGACTTTTTGACAATTCAAAAATGCCTGTAAATGGTTTCATTGAAATAAATGCTTTGAGTTTGAGTTTGAATCCATTCCTTAATATGTACGAAAAATTTGTCTGCTGAACAACGTAGGTATAGGTATAACGCAATGAATGTTGTTTAACTGTCAAAATAGCAGCCATTCCTACTGTCAGTGTGTTACACAATACCCCGCTGCGGCCTGCGACCATTTGCGTCCGTTTTTCGAACTAAATGCGTAGTTTCTAGTCTGACCTCGGTAGGTCGAGGGGGTATTCACATGATTTCTTACTACACAACAAATACGTTTGGCGTTTTCTTTTGCGCATCAAACTCCGTTTTTCGAGACATTGATAAACATTATAACCAGAGATCGGATATTCGGATGCATATTCACCTAAAGTTGAGATGTTGGCTAACATGGAATGCGCTTTTGTATCGAAAAAGTCTTAATTTAGGTAAGTAATTTGTTTATTTTTTGTTTTAACTAATACAAACCACTCCTCCTCCAGTACATAGATACACATATTAGTATCGGGTTAAAAATTAATTTTAAATTAATACACATCTGAATAGTTATGCAATCCTAGAATCCCGGGGTTTTTAATAAATATTACAAATAATTTTTAAAGCCGCTTCCATACTTTCATAGCTAAAAATGATCGTTAGGTAAATATGCATCCGAATATCCGATCTCTGATTATAACACTCGTCTTTTCCGTCGGGGGTTAAAAATAACTTCTACCAGTATCCATAGGTACTCCATCCCCAACTCTAGTTAACCCTGATACCATCTTGCTAAGGTAACTGCCTAATATTTGACGCCATATCATAGCAGGCGGGCAAGTAGCAGTAGTTGCCTAGTGGTAAAGGCTGAGAATAGAATAGAATAGGTCTTTATTTGCTTAGAATGTAGGTACATAAAAATAAGTTCTTAAATTAAATAAACTGCAACTTACGTCGTAGGTTCAAACCCTGACAAGCGGTTTATTATGTGTTTTTTTTTCCACCGCTTATTAGTGATTAATAATTTAATCACAGCTGCTCACAAAATGGTGAAGGATGAAGGATCATCGTGAGAAAACCGGCATGTCCTGGAACCAAAAAATAGGAAGACATGTGACATTTACCAACCAGAACAGGACCCGCGTGGCCCACTCCCTCTCACCAAGAGAAGGCCTGTGTACCAGCAATAGGAACGATATAGGCCGATTATGTATATATTATCATGAATTTGGAAGATACAACCGTAGTCTCATCATCATCGGCAGCCCTGTTCCGCCCACTGCTGAGTTTAAGCCTCCCCTCTTTGGTCCCATGCTTCCCTGGTCTGTGCGAATCTATAAAAGCTCCACAAATTAATGAAATAAAAGTCTGCACAACAATGCATGTACTACAGAATGAACATAATGCTCGCCAGTGTAAGCATTGACAGCGCCGATGTAGATGGTTACACTTGGGGCGCACAAAAGTACACACCGGTGAAGTTGGCCCAGCCACGCGACTTCAGAGGTTTTCCATAAATTAGCGGACGTCGTTGTCGTGATGTTGCACCCGCTGTATACTGGCAGCCGAAATTATTATACATTTCCCTTTGTATTTTAGATTTTTATGTTAAAAGTAGCTTTGCGTTTTTGGTATAAAGAGAAATGTTAATGTTGGTACTTTGCCGAAAAAACTGAAACTCATTTTATATATGCTTTGGTTAAAATACCAATTTACATAGGTTATAAATCGAACACCTTATGTCAAAATGCTTTGGCAAATATCCAGAATTTTTCCAATGTAAAAACCAAACAATATTAGGTTAGTAAGGTAAGTTCTGCTTTATTGAAATGCACGCATTCTGAGGTTGTAGCATCGGTGAGGATAAGACGTTCCCAGCAATTCAAAAATCGGGTCATGCAAGCAATATTTTATTAAATCTCTTCCGAAATACTGGCTCTAGGCTCTCAATTTCCTCGCCAGTGTACCGATCTGTCACTAACTTTTCCCATGCATCGCGCGAAGACGAATGGTCCAAGTTGTTAACGCAAAAACTGCGCCCGCTTCAAACTCACTCCTGACACAAAATTTTTTACTTCTACATCACTTTGCTTTTTCTTTCAGCAAGCCAAAGAGTTTTGCCACAATGAACTCTTGAACTTAATGAGTTACTGCCGCCATTTTGTTCGTTTATTTTCTGATGTGGAATCGCTTTTTGTGGTATCGCGATTTTTGGCACTATGGTTTTGCTCGCAAGTGTATGACAGCTGTCCGTCGTGCTCGGCTGCTTACAGCGTATTGTGCAATGAAGTGCATGAATTAATTAATTATAAAATGTGTTTTGATCTTGAAAGTGTCTTCACATTGTATAAAACAGGTTTTTTTACTGTGACTCCTATCAAAGCATTTATTTCTTTGTTTAGGTACATATTTGCGCAGGTCTATCATGCGGCCGTCTCATTTATTTGTTTACCAGCCTGTTTGTTTTTTGCAATTTTATTAAATAACACAGATATCCCTATCATATATCAGAGACTGGCACTCTATTGGTAACTATAAATAACAATGTGAAATAAATTATAATGACTTTATAGGTAAATGTTTGCAGTACGTAACCAGGGCCTGATTAACCCTTAGGCTAATTAGGCTGCAGCCTAGGGCGCGAGGATCGGGGGGGCGCGCTGAAATCGTGTCTTCGCATGCACTAATCTAGCATCATTCATTGCATCTACCCTACATATTTCAACTAGACCGGGACAAAACACTAAAACTAAATGCGCTTGAGAGTCCCTGATTTTAACAATAAATTTTGAAATATTAAAAAGTGCGCCTTAAACAAACACTGACTTGTTACTCGAATCGGTCGGTGGTCGAGCTTTCTTGGCTGTATTGAGTTTATATCTAAATTTGATCCTTTCATGGCTGAACATTTGGTGAGATTTGGACAAAAAGGCAGAGGTACTCCATCGTACTTGTCATCCCGAATTTATTTTACTTCTCTCTGACGAAGTTCGACTTTAGATCATAGGAGAAATAAAAAAAGCAAAATATTATTCGATTAGCATTGATTCTACTCCAGATATGTCACACACCGATCAGTTGACATTTATAATTCGTTATATTTTGCCTGGCGGCGAACCTGTCGAACGTTTTGTCACATTTTTACCCAATTGCGGTCATAAAGGTGAAGACATGGAGAAGGCTGTTCTTGCGACAGTTGATAAAACTTTGGAACTTGATATTAAAGACTATCGTGGCCAAAGTTATGATAATGTTAGCAATATGTCCGGTCAATACAAAGGTCTTCAGTCAAGAATTTACTGTAAATCCATTGGGCACTTTTGTTCCTTGTGCAGCTCATTCTCTACAACTCGTGGGATCGGCTGCCGCGGAAAGTAGTGACGAGTCAGCTGCTTTTTTTACACTCTAACCACAACTATACAATTTTTCTGGATCTACAAGCAGATGGCAAATTTTGTTATCCAAATTGGATGAAAAATCGACGGTACTAGAAAATCTATCGAAAACTCGATGGAGTGCGCGAGCAGATGCTAGCAAAGCCTTATCGTCCACAAGCGCCCAATACCTCCTATCTGACTCCGGGTGGATTTTACATAGTAGAGGATCCCAAGTAAGAACGACCTTCACCTCCTCTACTATGTAAAATCCACCCGGAGTCAGATAGGAGGTATTGGGCGCTTGTGGACGATAAGGCTACTCACTTACTACTTTTTAGGCCGTCCGTAACACACCTGGCGGGGGCGCGTCCTCATAATTAGCCTAGGGCGGTCAGAACTCTTGATCAGTCGCTGTACGTAACTACTTTTACGTAGCAAGTAGGTAGGTACGTATGAGTGAACAAGGTACAAATTGGTGAAAGCTCATCACAAATTCAATCGGACTTCATTTGCTTTATTTGCACAGCCAATCAATTGCCGAAAAAAATGGTCAAACGGTGAGTGGTGTTTATGTCAAAGGGTTCCGTCAGATGAATCCGTATCGTAATTGAGTAAAATTAACAATAAAATTAAAATTACCTTTAGCCAGTCGAAGACGCTTCGCAAATATCTGAAACATTATAAATACTCTAACGGGATAGTTGCGTAACACATTAACAGAAAGAATGGCTTTCATTTTGACAGTTCAACAACATTCATTGCGTTATATATGTTGTTGAGCACACACATTTTTCTAACATTTGATGCAATGGATTGGCAATATCCTTCAAATTTGGATTGACTGATTGAGTGTTACGCAATAAGGGTGCAATGTTTAATGATAAACCGTTAGTCAGGAACTCTACCAGATAAGGTATGATTATGTGCGTATAATAATAGCCAACGGTAAAACCTCGTTAGTAGTACTTTCCAAGTTTGATGGTTATACCTACTACTACCTCGGCCGGATATTTTATAAAAGATTTTTAAGTGTCTCATACCCTTCAGGCCACTAGATTTTACAATCATTGAGGTGTTTTTAACTCCTGCCTTTTAGGTACACAGGATTTTGGGATGCATGAAGAAGCCTCCTATGAACCGAGCGCTCGGCGCATCCTGGACAGTTACACCCAATACCTTGATGACTGGCCAATTCTTCTCTTGCGGTAGTAGGGCTAACGCCCGCCTGGTTCGCGACCACCGGAGTCCGGCGTCAATTAGCTTGCTGTGTTTCGTCGATGCGTGGGAGTACCAGTGCCTTGAACAAGAGTGAACAGGCATTTTCTGGGCACGCTTGATCCATCATAGACCTCATCAATCGCTTTCCATCAGGTGTGATCGAGATCAAGAGCGGGCTAACTTAGTAATAAAAAAATAAACAAGGAAGTTATTTATTTTGTGGTTATAAATTGAGTAAAGTCCCTACATAAATTAGTGTTAAGGTCTTTCCGATTACGGAACCCTTCAAGACAAAATACTGCCGATCCGCATTGCGCTTTAATCGGAAAAATCAACAGAGCCACTGCAAATGGGATCGCGTGCATATAATAATATATATACTCAGTTCAGCCGTCTGTCTGTTTGTGCTCGCGTTTAAAATGGAGTTACTCATAATTGCTCTATTGAACTGGAAACGGGAGGTAATTGAATTTTTTGAAATTTTGAGTATCTACTTCATTACATACAATTAATATGAAGGTGTAGGTACACAACATAACATTACGCTTGTAATCCCCGCAGGGATAGGCAGAGGTACTACCATTACACTCACATTTCGCCAGTTATGTTTAAAAGTCCCATGTAATAGGGGCGAGTGCATTGACATCAACCGGACACAAATTCAAACTCCGGGCAGCAAATGACAAATCCCTGATGGAAAAAGCCCAATAACACTTTGCCCGACCTGGGAATTGAACCTAAAACTTCGTGACAGCAGTAGCGGATTGCTACCACTAGACCAACGTGGAGGAGAGGTAGGCAGAGGTGTAATAAACAGAACACTCACATTTCGAGGGTTTTTATTAAGTGTCAAGAAATAGGGATGGCCCTATTGCATATTAGCTGAAATTCGTTTATGCAAAACCCTAAAACACTATGACCGAATTTGGGATCGAACCCAGGACGGCGCGGTAAGCAGTTAAGGGGAACCTAGTCGCAGGCTCGAACTCACTGGTCGGCCTGGCAACGCTGTCTCACCAGCCTTCGTGTCCGACAGAAATAGTATCAGTGATGAGCAGTTAGACGCTAGTCTACACGCACAACGCTATTGAGTGAGATGCAGGATCATCTATAGTAAAAAAATCGCGAAAAATAAAGAAAAGTCCTTTGGAAGATCGGGTTTTATGAAAAAGTCAATGCATAAATCAACGACCAATATTAATTGAACTTTTGGATGATTGAACTTTGTCGGTACCGACTTGGTTTTGGTGACTTTACACTTCTTTTATTACTTAAACACGCCCAAAGTTAAGTAAAATTAGCAAGAAAAACGAATCTTTGTTGTCTCCTTATTTTTAAATAGGTTTTTATTTTAGCATTCTGTTTCCGTACAGACAATATTAATAATGAGACAAAACGATATCATATTTTACTTTGGATGTGCCATGTCAGACAGTGGAGCAAAACACTCCCGAAGTTTGTATGCAAAAAATTTGGACTATGTGGTTCACCTTAAGCTGCGACATTAGACCAACGTAGCGGATTGCATCTTAAATGCAAATTGGTAGCGCAAAGATGCAATTTCATAATTTCATAGCCTAATTTCAAAATGTTTTGGTGGCTCGTGGTCTTCCCGAAACCTATTGGTACCTAAATACCAACAGGTTTCGGGGAGACTCTTTTAAAACCTCCGCAGGGATGTGCCCTAACATGTATTGCAGAGAGGGGGATTCGGGTCGGTCTCTTGAGACATAACGGTGCTCGTTCCATGTGACCACTTGGGAGGTTTTAGTGATGTAAAAATCCCACACTCCCTGGTCTTATACCACAGCCTGACCGCCTTTTGAAGGATTCCCGTTGATAACAAAAAATAAACGTAACAAAATTTCTACAAAAAAAATCATAAAAACAAACCAGCAGTTCAATGCTAGTTTAAAAAAAAAACATAATAATTAATTCGCTTCACCATTTTCGAACGTAAATAAGTGTACTCATGAAATAATTGGTACTTTAATGGATTGCCAATATGGCGGCCGAATTATCAGCGGACTTGGAAAACACGATGATATTGACTATGGAAGAGCCGCCAATCAGTTTTAATTAGTAATTCAGTGAGTGTACGGCTAAACGCCGACAGGACTCTTCGCCGACAAATCTCATCCTTGCGCTATTACTAAATAGTCAAGTAACTGCCACTAGCATGGAAGTAACGCTCGCTCGGCTCGCGCGCGGTTGGTCGCAATTCCAACCTAACCTAACGTATTACCTACCTGATGAGCCCTGTCGGCGAAGAGTCCTGTCAGCGAAGTGTCCTGTCGGCGAAGAGTCCCGTCGAAGTAAAGACTTGTTGGTGTTCAGTCTGCGGCGTAGTGTCTGTCGGCGTTTGGTCGTACACTGAATTCATAATTCTAAAAGTTTTTTACACGCTTTATATTAGCTTCACTTGTATGTTTGTTTGTTTGTTTGTATGTAACCGACTCCTTTGAGCGCGATTTTGACCCACTTTAAACGGTCAGATTTCATTGAAACTTTGTAAACTTGTCGAGGACCGATGACAATTCAATAATATAAAAAAAATTAGAAAAAAAATCACGTTTTTGTAGTTAGCAGAACTAAAAAATAGAAAATAAATAATAGTTTAAATAACTAAAAAACACGCTTAAAAACCAAACTAAAAAAGGAGAAAATAATTTAATTCAATTAAAAAGCGTGGGGTGCTTGACATTAATTGATTATAAAAATACCTCAAAAAGCACCCCACGCTTTTTAATTGAATTAAATTATTTTCTCCTTTTTTAGTTTGGTTTTTAAAGCGTGTTTTTAGTTTTTTAAACTATTATTTTTTAATATGATGGTCACTGCTTCGTTGATCTAGTGGCCGCAAACTCTACTGCTGAGCATGTGGTCCTGGGTTTGATTGAGAGGTCGGGTAAAGTGTAATTGGGTTTTCCCCTAAGGATTTTCTCAGCAACAACCTGCATTTGTTCCCGGTTGATGGCAATAGGCTCGCCCATATAACATAGGACTTCAACATAACTATCTAAATGTGGTGTACTAAAGTAAAACTACTACCTAACCATTTGGGGATTACAGGCGTGATGTTATGCAAAACTATGGCTCTGAAATGCTATGGCTCTCGATCGTGTGGTGCCGGACGTAAAGAATAGCACCATCCCATTTCTTCCCGTGGGTGTCGTAGAAGGCGACTAAGGGACTTACTAGAGAATGGGCAGCAGCGTTCTCTATGCATTTCACCACCATACTGCGATCGCCAACCCGCCTGCCAAGCGTGGCGATTATGGCAAACCCCCCCATATTGGGGTAGGCCTATGTCCAGCAGTGGGTATCTTCGGCTGAAATGATGATGATGATGATGGCTCTGAAATGTTACCAGCATCATTACAGGTATGTTTCAGTCCGAATTGGTAACTTGATCAATTGCCATGTATGTTCATGGGGTCAAACTCCATTGATTTCAAATAGGCACATAGAAGACACTTTTGAATGTCAACATTTACATTAACAAAGAATTGATTCTAGTCGCCCCTTCCAAATGGTAGCTTCGTATGGAGAATAATGGGCCAGAAATTCCACCGTTACTCTTTTAAAATGTTTTACAATATTTTGTACAAATTAATTATAAATTGGTTAGTGAAGACAATGCACCTAGAATAAAATTACCATACCACAATAGGTAAAAATAATTAAAAATGAAGCAATGACAGATAAATTAATCATAATTATATGATAGAGATATGGTGCTCACATATTTAAAAACATTGTGAAAATCGTATACCTACTGTATACGATTTTCCTACAATTTTAACAAGTTAGAAGTCAGTGTGTGAGCTCAAATTCTCAACTTGGAGTAGACAGTGATAATATAGTTTAGAACCACATTATGTGAAGGTGCAATGAAAAAAAATCATAAAAATAAAATCTAAAGCGAAGACCTCATCCGATTATGCCATCGGCGGAAAGGCCATCGGAGAAATAAGGAAAAAACTATTAAAAAAAATGATGGGGTAATATAGGAATGTTAGTGAATTCTCTAATAAATTATCGTGTTTTTATTGTTAAAAAAAATCCAGATCAAACGAGAATCAATCAATTCTACGCCAGAATCCTTTGATGAAACGTAATGCGACATGGGAACTGTCATGACTTCAAACTCGCCATTGCTTTGAAGTAAAGCAAGAAAGAAAACACATTTATTTAGCACAGACTAAAAGGCACACATCCCAACATAATTAGAGCAAGTACCAAAAGAAAAATAAAAAAGAGAAAACAAATTAAATGTGTGAAGTCCTTTGTGGGACTTTAGCAAGAAAGTGTGCCTCGTGGCTGCGCCTGCTTTTCGCTGACATGACTAAAATATTGTTGGTTTATAGTCGATACTAATATGATCATCGAATTTGATTATAAATAACAACATAGAATTACATATTTGCTACCTAAAACATAGATGTTCGATCACCGTTGGCTACCTATTTAGAACCGGATGAGAGCATAAACCTTTAAGATAATAAAGGTTATAAGACATGATAATGTCAAACCAAGATTTAGAATTGTTATTAAATTCAGTAAGCAACTGCATATTTTAATAGCATTTTTCTAGTGATAGTTCTTTTGACCGATTATAGAGGCATGAGGAACAGGGTGTAATGTTTCCTCATCGTCTATAGAAAAGGGAGTATCTTCCGGCCAGACGGTTGTCGTGTCTGGTGGGCACGACACCCATCCCACCCGACGGCAGATGACGGGACGTTGCATATTTGCTAGTTGCGCGGTAAGGTCTGCTTGCGCGATGCAGGATTTGCGTGACATCAATGTGATACGTAGTTCGCATATGGCGATGTAGATGCCACTACACGATTATGAAATGTCAGTTACTGTGTCGACCAATCCATGCCACATCACAGCCACGTGCACCTCACAGCCCCGAGCACCTCCCAGCCACGCTATCCAGGCGTAACGTCTGTTCCAAAACGATCAGGTGGAAGTGTAAAATAACCCAGTTCAAATTAAATAACTAACTAATCTTATGTCCGTAAGCCGAAACTACGGACTTCGTGACATGAAGTAGGCCCCCATCCAAAATAAATTCCGCTATACACAAACATACATAAGTCACAAACATTTTCCAGAGGCAAATGGATATGCTGAAATGTCTTAGGTGCCTGCAATAACACCGGCGCGGCGGCATTCCTACCGTACAAACTGGAACACTGTTTGGTGACAGAAATGGGTTTCGTGTTAGTACATCCCCGTCATTATCATCGTCATCCTTCTTGAGAAGGAGCTCCAAATACTACTGCATTATTCTTAGCATTATCAGCATTTTATGTCCCCACTGCCGGGACACAGGCCTCCTCTCTGTGAGGGCTGTATTCCACCACGTGGGGCCGATGCGGGTTGGTGAAACTCAGATGTCTTTGGTTTTTCGGTTCTAGGGCGAATTTCCTCATGCGGTTTTGAGAGTGGTGGTGATGAAATAAATTACACCAAGTAAAATGTCTGCCTGAGTTCGATCCCACATCCTACCACTCGTAACTTAAGGCTATTACCACTTTACCACCACTGGTCATATGTTTATGACGGTAAAAAATGCAACGGCTGGCGTTGAACTTACGGTCTCACAACAACTGCGTTGTTGCTGCAAACCAAACGGTATTTCACATTTAAAGTACCAGCTTCACAGTAGACTAACTCCGGTTCATGTATCGTAAACAATATAATAATATATTCAGATTTAAAGATCAAAGTATCATGGAAGGACGAGCCGAGGTCACCGAGTGCATGGTCAAGTGCATCTGATAGAAACGTTGCACCACACGAATAATGTTTCATAACTAGTTTGCTTTGGAGTTATTTGCTTACGATACATGTATGTTACATTATAAACTCATGCCTTCTACCATGGGGGTAGGCAGCCACCTGCAGCTACGGTCCTTACATATTCCTTATGCCTCATTTATCAGCTACGTATGGTATTCCGAAATACCGCTCACCGAAAGGACGGTTTTCCGATAACACTCTACTCCGACGGTTAGTTAAACGAAAAAATAATTGGCCGATGAAACGTTTCGCCGAAAATATTATTTATCGACGGTTGGTAGTCCGAATGAATCCTTCGCCGATGTAACGGTTCACCGAAAACACTCTTCAACGACGATTGGTTAATCGAATGGTTAAATGGTTAGGTTAGGTTAGGTTAAAACTGTGACCACCTACGCACGAGCCGAGCGAGCGAAGCGAGCGGTGCCGCGGTAGCGGCCGGCGAGTGCCAGAAACGACTAGATTATATAGAAAAAAATATGGAAAAAAGAGATTATTTTTAGGAGGATAACGAGAGAAATAATATAATTATAATAACATTATTATTACCTGTTTAGAATTTGTCCCAAGTGGAAAAAGCACCCTTGTAATAAAACGTCTTCAAAGTTAGATCTTATGCTTGAAATGGATTTAATTTTGCGTAAAATATGTTATACCAACTTAAATATTTGACTAGATAAAAAATGGTAAAAGTACTAGTTGGTGAACAAGTTATTGTTCAAACGTTCACTTGCCAAACATAGGTTTTGTTGTTTCAAGATGTTGTTGTTCAAGAAGATTCATTCGTTTAACCAATCGTCGTTGAAGAGTGTTTTCGGTGAACCGTTACATCGGCGAAGGATTCATTCGGACTACCAACCGTCGATAAATAATATTTTCGGCGAAACGTTTCATCGGCCAATTATTTTTTCGTTCAACTAACCGTCGGAGTAGAGTGTTATCGGAAAACCGTCCTTTCGGTGAGCGGTATTTCGGAATACCATACGTAGCTCCTCATTTATGTTCAAATATCTGGACATATGTATGTCCTCTTAGGGCATCTATTCCCAGCTTCTATTCCCAGTTTCTACTCACATCTGCCTTGTAAATACCTTCATATATACGTTCCTATACTTATTAAAAGTGACAATGAGAGTTTACCTTAAATCATCTTCGTCATTTCAGCCGAAAGACGTCAACTGCTGGACATATGCTTCCTCCTAGCACCGCAAGTTCGACCGGTCCTATGCTCCACGCATCCAGCGGTTGCCTGCGACCTCCACAAGCCGACAGATTCTGTTAAAATCTCACCGTGAGAACTTAACTTAAAATAAGGTGATGTGACTTTGATATGAGCTGTCATTCTGTCTGAGCAAGCGATTGACACTAATGACAGCTGACGTTAAGCTTATTTCACCCAAATTATCACGGTGAGATTTTTACAATATTTTTGTATGCCAACAGGCAGAATGTACCGGGAATATATCTGAAACTAACATCATTATTGTAACACCTGCATTCTATACAAATAAAGAAATTATTATTATTATTACAGAATAGCGCTACAGGTCGACCTTATGGGATGCTTTCCAACTATACGTCGTTCAGTACGCAGTAGCCATTCTAGAACCTTTCGGTCCCATCGGCCATCTGTTCTGCGAGCAACTGCCACTAAGTTGCCTGCCGCCCTATTATGTAAAAATCTGACCTCACTGAGGTGAGCTTTGAGTGAAATGTCAATAGTGTGAATTCCTAGTATCAGGTGAAATGACAGCTTACTTTAAGCTCACCTCACCAAATCGATTTTTACAGAATGGACCGGCTATTCTTAATATTCTACGTTAGCTCGAATATACATATTATACGCATGAGGTCATAAATTCAAATCACATGTTAATGTAAAACATGTGAAAAGAATGTCACGACTGAATAATGTTTTCAGGCTCCCGTGAAAATATTGCATTCTTTTCATATCTTTTCGGCGCAAAGTTTTGGTAAAATGAATGCTGAAAAAGCTTACCTACATATACCTTGTATATATTCTTGTGTTTATTTTTTCTTATGCCTGCACATACATACGTAATCTCATGCCTTCCTCCCATGAGGGGTAATCAGAAACTACAGAACGCCACCTGCTACGATCCTTACATACTCCCTTTGCCTGTTGCTACGATCCTTACATACTCCTTTTGCCTCCTGCTACGATCCTTACATACTCCCTTTGCCTGTTGCTACGATCCTTACATACTCCTTTTGCCTCCTGCTACGATCCTTACATACTCCCTTTGCCTGTTGCTACAATCCTTACATACTCCTTTTGCCTCCTGCTACGATCCTTACATACTCCCTTTGCCTGTTGCTACGATCCTTACATACTCCTTTTGCCTCCTGCTACGATCCTTACATACTCCCTTTGCCTCCTGCTACGATCCTTACATACTCCCTTTGCCTGTTGCTACGATCCTTACATACTCCTTTTGCCTCCTGCTACGATCCTTACATACTCCCTTTGCCTCCTGCTACGATCCTTACATACTCCCTTTGCCTGTTGCTACGATCCTTACATACTCCTTTTGCCTCCTGCTACGATCCTTACATACTCCCTTTGCCTCTTGCTACGATCCTTACATACTCCCTTTGCCTCCTGCTACGATTCTTACATACTCCCTTTGCCTCCTGCTACGATCCTTACATACTCCCTTTGCCTCCTGCTACGATCCTTACATACTCCCTTTGCCTCCTGCTACGACCCTTACATACTCCCTTT
This sequence comes from Antitype chi, assembly GCA_947359405.1. Taxonomy (NCBI): domain Eukaryota; kingdom Metazoa; phylum Arthropoda; class Insecta; order Lepidoptera; family Noctuidae; genus Antitype; species Antitype chi. The sequence goes on from OX375823.1 coordinate 3,629,089, forward strand.
GCCTCCTGCTACGATCCTTACATACTCCCTTTTCCTCCTGCTACGATCCTTACATACTCCCTTTTCCTCCTGCTACGATCCTTACATACTCCCTTTTCCTCCTGCTACAATTCTTACATACTCCTTTTGCTTCCTGCTACGATCCTTACATACTCCTTTTGCTTCCTGCTACGATCTTTACATAACATACTCCTTTTGTGTCTTTTACGTTCATACATCTGATCATACATGCACGCCGGTTTCGAATACTGCGCACCTGACATATCTAAAGAACATCACCAATATATGTCACTATATGTCCCCACTCACATCTGCCTTGTAAATACATTTTGATAGTAGTCCTTCATTCATCTTCTCAACATGACCAAACCATCTCAGCATACTGTCTCTTCTGCCTGTATATACTCGGCACAAGAATCTAAATAACTTTTGATGAAAGTAAGCATTCATATCGTGATGCCCCAGTGGTTACGGCCTCACCTATCTATCACGCGAGTGGTTTTGGTTTTAAATCCGGGCAAGCACAAATGTGACTTAAATTTATGTTCCTTCAGAGTTTATCGTGGACATTACTGACAACGGTGAAGGAAAAACATCGTAAGAAAACCTGGACTTTTATTTAGTTAATATAAGTCAGAAATCCCCAACCCGTCTTGAGCAAGCGTGGTGATGTGGCTGGAACTAAGCATATTGACGAAAACGAACTTCTGCCAAGGTCTCTAAAATCATGATATAAAATTTCCCTTTAAAGTAACCTTACACTGAAGCAATGCGGGAGGAAACGCTCGGGTGTTACCACTGCCTAGATCACCCGGAGGACACGGTAGAGCTTACGGTGGAGGTCTACCCGGCTTGGGCGAAGCACCACCGTGTCCTTGTGGAGGCGATCAGCGGCGGCGATCTCACGCGTCCGACCCTGCTCCAGGCCATGGTACGGAGCGAGAGTGCATGGGTAGCCGCCACCTCCTTCTGTGAAGCAGTAATGCTTGCGAAGAGGGAGGCGGCGCACGTGAGGAAGAGGCAATCTATGCGCCCTCATGGCCATAATCACCGCAGGAGACGCCCTGGGCGTCGGGAATCCCAGGCTGATTCTCGGCCACCGTAGGCGCGGGCTTGCGGACGGCGAGTAACGGGTACCTCGCCGTCCGGTAAGGACCAAGCCCGGGTTGACGGCGCGTTGTATTCCACGCGCGCCTCAAAGAGATGTCAGCACCAACTGGTGGGGTCCGCAAAAGGCGATGCCTGCCAGGGGTGCGGGTTGTTCGAAAGAGATACCGTGGCCCCTGGCACACAAGCAACTGAAGGAACACGGGTGGGTTTTAGTCAGTAAAAGCGTTACACGCCCTCCCGCTCCACCCAGAGCCAGAGAAGTCATTTGATGATTTCCCGTCCTCTAAAAAAAGAACCACTGAAGGTTGGGGTTGACTTTTAGTGTAACCGTATGCAGCTGAGTACCAATATTTTGCACTGAGCGACTGCCTAGCTTGGAAGTCAGCTAGGCAGTCGTTCCATGTTACCCAGTTACTGGTTGTCAGACTTTTGGGCTTCTGATGACCCATAACGACGATCAAAGATCGACGAATGACAGCTGGGACCAACGGCTTAACAAAATAACTTCAGTCTGATATTATAACTTCTCTGTTCCATCACATTACCATTATTTAAATTCCCAAAATTAAAACACCCAATAAAACCAGCTCGTCCTTGTTGACATTAATTTCAACCTAGATCGAACTGTCTTTACCTTTTTTGACTAAATTAAGCGAAGGACATGGAGACATTGTGTTTTCTAAAAGAACATATTGAAATTGATTCAAATTAGTGCCTATATAATTATGAAGGTCAAACGATACGAGAATTTTATTATCATGAATATTTCGGTTGAAGGCTTCGGTAAGGGCGGGTTTAGACGGGTCTCCAAATATGCTTAAAATAAAGGTTGTAGCGTATGGTAAGGTCTGTATATTTTTTTTTTCAATACTTGCTGGGGCGGCTGCAGCAGGTATGGAAAACCTCAAACGGCAAAGATATTCCAATGTTATTAGAAGTTATAAATTCGAGCCATTTGGATATAGATGATGATGATATAATGGTTAGAACGGAGGTGACTACCGAGATGATGACACCAATAGAGAATTTTGGAAGAAAAAGACATGACATAACAATAAATGGGCACGCCACGATAGCGGCGGTAAGTCCCCTCTTTGAGGAGTGGCTTGAGAGGCGGCACGGCGTCCTCACCTTCCGCCTGACGCAGGTCCTCACCGGACACGGTTGTTTCGGGAGGTTCCTGTTTCGGATAAAGCGGAAGGAAACGCCCAGGTGTTTCCACTGCGAAGATCGCCCTGAGGACACGGTGGAGGTCTGCCCGGCTTGGGCGGAGCACCACCGTGTCCTCGTGGAGGCGATCGGCGGCGACGATCTCTCGCGTCCGGGCCTGGTCCAGGCCATGGTACGGAGCGAGAGTGCATAGTTAGCCGTCACCTCCTTCTGCGAAGCAGTAATGCTCGCGAAGAGGGAGACGGCGCACGTGAGGGAGCGGCAGTATATGTGCCCTCACGGCCGTAGTCTCCGCGGGAGACGCCCTGGGCAGGCTGATTCCCGGCCACCGTAGGCGCGGGCTTGCGGACGGCGAGTAATGGGTAGCTCGCTGTCCGCTAAGGACCAAGCCCGGGTCGACGGCGCGTTGTGTTCCACGCGCGCCTCAAAGAGATGTCAGCACCAACTGGTGGGATCCGCAAGGGTCGATGCCTGCCAGGGGTGCGGGTTGTTCGAAAGAGATACCGCGGCCCTTGACACACAGGCAACTGAGGGAACACGGGTGGGTTTGAGTCAGTAAAAGTCTGACACGCCCTCCCGCTCCACCCAGAGCGGGAGAAGTTATTTGATGATTACCCACCCAAAAAAAAAAACATAACAATAAATAAATTGGAATGGGAAGGACAGGATGATATTAGAGCCGTTTGGGATTGAAACACTTGGTTTTCCGAGACCAGATTTTGGTTTTTAAAGCGTGTTTTTTAGTTTTTTAAACTATTATTTATTTTCTATTTTTTAGTTCTGTTAACTACAACAACGTGTTTTGTTTTATATATGTTTTTTCCTTTTTTTAAAATTTTTCTCAATTTTTTTTTTTTTAATTATTGAATTTTCATCGATCCCCGATAAGTTTACATAGTTTCAATGAAATCTGACCGTTTAAAGTGGGTCAAAATCGCGCTCTTAGGAGTCGGTTACATACAAAAAAACATACAAGTGAAGCTAATATAAAGCCTGTAAAAACAAAACTTTATTTTAATGTTGTTGGGAAGCAAGCAACCTGACTCCAGCATCACCACCCATGGATATCTGCAATATACCAGCGGTATCAGAGACATTGGTCTACTCTAACGGGCGGAAGCTGAACGTCGAGGGTTCGATTCCTATAGCTGTGAAGTAGTGTTCTTATGTTTGTTCATCATGATTTTTTTTAGTAGCAGTTTAGCAGCAGCTCACTCCTATCCACAGAACTCGAATAAAACTGGCGAAATGTGAGTTAAAAGCAACAGTAAACGGTATGTGGATAGAGCAGTAAAGGTGAACCTAGTCCACATTTTTTGTATACAAACTTCGGGAGTGTTTTACTCCACTGTCTGACATGGCACATCCAAAGTAAAATATGATATCGTTTTGTCTTATTATTAATATTGTCTGTACGGAAACAGAATACTAAAATAAAAACCCATTTAAAAGTTAGGAGCCAACAAAGATTCGTTTTTCTTGCTAATTTTACTTAACTTTAGGCGTGTTTTAGTAATAATAGAAGTGTAAAATCTCCAAAACCAAGTCGGTACCGACCAAGTTCAATTATCGAAAAGTTTATTGGTCATTGATTTATGCATTGGCTTTTTCATAAAACCCGATCTTCCAAAGGACTTTTATAAAAGAAATCGCGAATTTTTTACTATAAATGATCCTGCACCTCACTCAATAGCGTTGTGCGTGTAGACTAGCGTCTAACTGCTAATCACTGATACTATCTCTGTCGGACACGAAGCCTGGTGAGACAGCGTGATTTTTAGCCAGGCCCACCAGTGAATTCGAGCCCGCGACTAGGTTCCCGTTAAGGTGAATGCGCAGTGGTAGAGCGCGAAATTCAAATTTTGTTACGTTTTTTGCAATTTTCAGGTGAGTGTCAGCTTGTTACTTGATCAAAATATGATTTGCGACTATAACATGTACGTATTTACGGATTTATAATCATTAGAATCAATAATACATCTTTCTAAGTTAGATTTCTTCCATAAGAAATTTGTTCTTATGGAACAAATCATCACCTGAAAATTGCAAAAAACGTAACAAAATTTGAATTTCGCGCTCTACCACTGCGCATTCACCTTAAGTGAGTGTAGGCGCAGTGGTAAAGGCTGCGACTTACAAGTTGTAGGTCGTAGGCTCGAACCCAGACAGGCGCTATACTAGTTTAAATAATTTCATGACCACTGCAAAACGATAAAGAAAACATCGTGAGGAAAGCGGCATGTCTTAGAGCCAAACTTTCGAAGACATGTGACATCTACCAACCCGCACTGGGCCCGCGTTTTAGATTACGGCCCACTCCCTCTCATAGAGGAGAGAACTGTGTCTCAGCAGTGGGAACGTTATAGGCTGATTTTGATGAAACCGCATGTGCATAGTAACAAATATTGATATAACCAGTGTCTTTATCTCATAGTGCTAAGGGCGGTTTTCGTACCATAAACTTCTGCGTTCTTGTACGCGTTTGTTGTGTTCCTGAGCCCTTGATTTTCTCATAAAAACTAGCAATAATAATACGAATCGAGCGTAGATCAAGTTTAAAGTGATCCGTGGCGTGACCGGCGCGAACCCGCGATCATATATTAAGGATCCGTCGTGGGGAGCAGGGATTAATGCATCATGCAGCTTGTGGTGTGGCCCAAGTGGGAGACGATAGCGGGTAGACGTCAAACGTCATCTGCGGCAAGTGCATCGAGTGGTTGTCGTTGTCGATCGAATCATGGAACTGTTTTTTCATTTGTTTCGGTAGTTTCTATTTAGAATCGCAAATTTTCATGCATAATTTGATACCACAAATCTGTCAAAATTGTCATTGTCAATGGGTATCGTTTTATATACAAAGAAAGAGTTGATGAATTATTTAATAGGTCATCAACAGACTGTTTCTTCGTACCCAAAAAGATAAAGGTTTGCCAACCTATGGGTAGTGTCTTGTTAAAAGTAATCTGTCACTTAGATTACATTTTTATAGGTATTATATCGTAACAGCAGATATCGAGTACTTAAGAAAGACGTTATTGGAAGAATTCTTAATTTCATAGTTACCTAGCAGTTTAAGTTATATGTAAATTACTAATAAGCTAGATTGTAATGTGAACAAAGAATAATAAATTATTAAAAAAAAATGCAGAAAATCGAAAAGTGCAGTTTTATGTACTGCTCTAAGTTGCACGTACTATTCTTGACCTCATAGGTGCACCTAGGTATATACACTCTGATTCTTTCGTACTCAGCTTCATACACTCTCACATTCACACACCCTCACTCTCCCTCACCCACTCGCATGCCTGTGTGGTGTGTGCGTGTTTACCTATAATTATCTCTTTAAAAAAATATAATTATTTCCTTTACCTACATTTTTATAGTATAATTGTTTAAGTCATGGAAGAGGAGAATCTCCTAACACAGGCTTATCTGCTTAAAATGAGGCTCCAATCAGTAGTTAAATAATAAACATTTTTTTTTCTGTAAACAATAATAACTATCTGTAAATTTACATCAATCATCGGTCCCCGCTACCGCTCCTACCTCGGCCCACGTCATCTCCCGCCCCGCGCCGCTCAGCCATCGGTTCGTGAAGTAGATGGATTACAGTGCACAGCATTTGTTGTACCCTTTACTATAACTTACACGAGTCCCAGCATCTTCTACTTAGTACAAATTGAAAAATAGCCCACTGATGAGCTCATATAATGACTATAGGTAATTAGATGCTGTTATTGGTCTAGATCTAGGAGGAATTTGCTGCTAGACTTTTTGGTATGATACGGGAAAATAAACAATCAAAACCATTGCTTTGATCTTCAACCACGATTTGTTTTTGCATATTATGTTCAAAATTGGAATTCATTTATTTGGCAGAATATATATTTACAATGTATGATATTAAAACTATAATTGCCGTTTTACATTCTACCATTACAAATGGTGTGCATATATTTAATTTTATCTATTAGGTATTTTCATTTAATAAGAAAATATAACAACGACAAATAACAACGCATGCATGAGGATTTTTAAGGCAGAAATTAATTAATTTATGTCGAATTTATACCTACGAGTATGTCAGTTCAAAAGATAATGTTTATTATATGTAATGAAATTATAAAAAATCACGGCTATGGAGCCATTAACTGCCTTCTTATTAAGCTCTTGTTTTTGTTGTTTATGTTGGCCCGTTTGTGAATTGCCGTTCTGTTTGTCTCTGCTTATACCAAAGATAATAATAAAATATCCGAATACGAACCGATATGGGCTAAATGAACAATACAGAACTGATGGGCGCGTTTTAAATAATCTAGCAGCCTTCGAATCTTCCCATTCAATGGCTTCAATAGTGCTATTATTCCTGGTGCATGCTTCACTGGTCCTCGGCTTAATTTATTGCGGGACAGTATTAATATTGAAAAACGAAACGATCCTCGGTGACTTGAAAAATGATCGATTCTGGAATAACCTCTTTGCTGGTATTTATTAAGATATTTTCAAAATAGACGACAGTTCTTAATTTTTGACCTTCAATAACAGTAATATCAAAACACAAAAGCCAAGTGGAAAAATAGAAGACAGTGATCGAGTATAAAATGACAGCTTCATAACTTTAACGATGTCCCACTCAATGCGCGGACATCAACGAATGGCGAATAAAGCGAATGTCCAACAAATGTACAGACACAAAAAATCAAATGTTAACACAGTACTCATATAAAAAGCTAACGAAACAGCGTTAAATGCGACGTAACCACTTAATAAGTCTATCGGAGCGAGTCGCCAAATGAATAACACCGTCCAATTTCAGGCATTGCAAGAAGCGCCCGAGAAAAAGATTGTTGCACTCAACATTAACACTTGCTTCGGAAATTTTATTCTTTTACACCCTCCCATCGCAAAACCAACCTTCTCACAACAGTACAGAGCCTAAAACCACAACAGCAAACCAAAAACATACATTCTTTCCAAACTTGAAAACTGCTGAATCACTCAGTCTATAGAAAAAGACGGGCATACACAAAAGCTTCATTTGTTTTCTTAATGATAGAGCGGGACGGGTGTAGTTTTGTGGTGGTGTCTGCAAACGTCTGGCTAATGCAGTGCGTCTGGCTGCTGACGAAGATGGATGACTCTTCTGGTTAGCAGATGAATGAGTGCATGCCTTGGATAAAAAGAACAATTAAGCATGCTTGTATAATAACATCATGAGTATCAAATGAAAGTAAATTGAGGAGTTTTGGAGATAATTTGAGTGTAGCCTTTTGAGACGTTTGAATAATTTTCGTGAGTACTATGCTCAGTTCATTTATTTAGAAGTTTGTTGACTGCCTTGTAGGTCGAAAGCGCTACTGCTGAGCAATGAGGTCCAGGGTTCGATACCCGCGTCTCTCGAAATCAGAATTTCTCATAAGGAGCCCAGAGTCTGGATTTGTGCACGGCTGATGGCAATAGGCTCTCCTCTTATTACGAAGGACTTCGATGACGAAATGTTGGTGTTACTATAAGTATAACTCTGCCTAACACTTCTGGGATTACAGGCGTGATGTTAAGTTATGTGTTATTGATAGATTGGACATATTAATGAATAATATCTGGATGACCGAGCTTAGCTTGGTTTGTTTAATGGTATGACGTTTTCTAAAAATGAAACCTAGCTAGATCGATTTATCGCCCCCAAAGACCCCCGCCATATTAAATTTCATGAAAATCGTTGGAGCCGTTTCCGAAATTCAGAGTATATATTTACATCTATACAAGAATTTCTCGTTTAAAGGATTATCTTTTTATGGCTGTTTAAAGAGGTCATAAAAAATCTTTTGCACAAGAACAAAAATAAAATATATAATTATGTTTACTACTTCAGAATACATAGTAAGGGAACCAGTACTTCAATAACTTATTTTTTCAACGTATTGTTTTGTTTTAATACAAAGGTTATTTACGAGTTCGGATCACGTTTCCATGTATAATGAGGAACTATTTGAGATAGCATAAAAACCTCCCCTACGCAGACCACAAATCTGAAAATTAAGGACACAAGCGAAGAGCGGATAGCGGTATGAAAGAAGGTTGAGTAAATTTTACCTTGCAGTTTTCGTTTATATAATAATTAACTATAAATTACTATCTAGAGTGCATCTGATTCAGATTTTGTCAGACTCCTAACATTTTTCGAAAATCTTCGTGAAAATGCAGAGGTTTAAAATTTAGTTAAGTATGTATACGACTATTAACGATATCACCATTTAGTTAAATGAGAAAATATAAAGTAGGTCAAACATTCGATGAATTCAGTAGTGTAAAAGCTAAAGGCTTCTTCAAACAGACGCAACGCGACAGCGCGACGAATAGCAATCATCTACTCTCGAATTATTACTCAAACAAACTAGTCCATACCAATTCAAAACTCAAATAAAATACCCCAACCTAACATCCTCAATCTTACCATACAATCCTACGTCATTTAAAAAAGGAATCAAATCAAAATATTGTAATTCACATAAACCTACATGGGAACTTATGTAACGTCAGAAGCTGGGTGCACGGTTCCAATAAAATTGGTCGTTTCCTGTGAAGAAGAGCCGGCACGAAACTCCACAGTCGAACGGCTGAACACCTCCCGCCCTCCACTTACACATGGGCCACACACCAAAGTCCGAAGGCAAGGAAGCTCGGCGCGAGGACCGGGCGTCCTTGCGGCGGCCACTTTCCGTTTCTACGAGCCGCGCCTATGGGGCACGTCCGCTGCCAATTTACACTGGTTTGTTTCTGAATGGCGTTTGTCTTCTCAATACTAATGTTGGCTTTGAAGAACGTTGCGAAGGTATTGATGCAGTGATTAGGTTTATCTCTATCTTAGTTTAAGGTCTTAAAGCGGACTACGATCAAGAATAATCGTTTGTAGCAATTTCTTGTCGAAAATATAATAAGCTAAAATTATATAGGTAAGACAGTCCCCCAAAACACCCGCCCTACAGCTAAATCACTAAGAAGTTCACTACTTCTGTTTCCCAGCTAAAGCACTAGGAAGTGGTAAATATTTTTATTGCTGAATGGGCCTGCTCTAGACCTCGATCACGCCTGATGGAAAGCGATGGATGAGATCTATGATGGAACGAGTATACCCAGAAGCTGTCTGTTCACTCTTGATTTAAAGCAGCCAGGATTGCCGAAGGATAAAGAATTTTCCCCGTTGTTTCATTAAAAAAGCAAAAGTTTGAGTCTTCTCTTTCTCGAGGTGGTACAAATAAGCTAATGGTGGTAAAACCATCTTGTCAATAAAAAGTGCTAAAACACTATGGTTTTTTTTATGGTTACTGGGCTAACAGACCAGCGTCTATCGTTTACGGTTCATCACTGTTCTTTCAGTTGACTATATTCTGCCCCCTGGCTTTCTTTGCGTCGCCTATGGCCAATTGGCCATGTGTCAAAAACTGTCCGCCTTTCACGAATATCGGCTAAAGTACAGACACAGAGAAAGCAAATAAATAAACAAACTTACTTTCACAATTTTGATATTAGTAAGAGTAATAGAATGTCCCTAAATACTGTGGTGATTACTAATTCAGCTGTCAATTCTTATAAAACGATTTGATTAGTTGACCATAATTAATAAAAACAGTCTATCTTATAAATTGACACCTTGAATACAGATTTAATAAATTAGTCAATCTGTATTTTTGCATGCTTTTAATTATTTTATTGTAAGTATGCAAATGCAATCGAGCAGTGTTGGCTCAGTGGTAATGGCTGCAACTTACGAGTTGTAGGTCGATGGTTCAAACCCAGACAGGCGCTCTACTTTGTGTATATTATTTCATCACCACTGCTCAAAACGGTGAAGGAACAAATCTTGAGGAAACCAGCATGTGACATCTTCCAAAAATTCGAAGACGTGTGACATCTACCAACCCGCACTGGGACCGCGTCGTGGATTACAGCCCACTCACCGAGACGAGGCCGGTGTCCCAGCAGTGGGAACAACTATGCAAATGCTTCCCATGAGTTTCGGCACAAGCTCCGAGGATACCCCATGTCTAGTTTCAAATTTTAGCCAGTAACAAATTTAATCTAGGGTGTATGCTATGCTCCCTATCAAGTTGGTAACATCACCCCAAACTCCACTTTTTATAAAATCCTCTAGTATAAGTTCATCAAAGTAAAAAGTTAAGATCAAGCGTGCTTCTCAACTCAGACTTATTTTTGGAATGTAAAATTCTGCCGGTACATCGGAGGGTAGTGTTATCAGGCTTTAGAACAGTATTGTAGCAATGAATTTAAAAACAATAATTAAGATCTCAAAGGAACAATAATATGACAAGTTTTGTAGTGCCTACATGTAATAATTATTATGGTCGAAGGTGTAGAAATGTTGTAGTCCCAACTATTTTTAATAACCTTCAAGTCGATAGAAACGATTGTATCACAAAAACCTCCATTAAAAATAAAATAAATAAGTACCTCTTTATTATATATTGTGAAAGCCTCACTGTAGATAAATGTTTGTTTTAAATTTAAGGAATGCAACAGAATGCAAAAGTAGTTTCCAGGTGAAAAAGTGTCATTTAAAAAAAAAAATGTTAATCATTAGGAATGTACAACAGTGGAGCTACGTCTGCCAACAAACTGCTATGCAGTTTGGCGGTGGTAAATGTAACCTTAAAAAAAATCTGTGAATAAACACTTTTACAGTTTTTTTTTTTCAATTTCTCTTCAGTACATACATATACACAGTCTGTGTCGCAGTGTGTCAATCAGTCACGCAACAGGTAGGTCTTTTGTACTTAAGCTAATAATACAAGTCACGAGCAAAGCTGGTAAGTTCTCTGGGCAGTGCTGGGCAGAATACCAACTCAATCGTCAAGGATCATGAGTTAAACTTTGACTGATAATCGTGTAAGACATGCAGATATAATATGATGAAGGTAGTAAATGCTCGTCAATTTTCTGTAGTTGAAGAAAAACCTTTTCCACAGAAGTTTAGGGAATTCATAGAGCTCCATTACTTGGGTTTGAGAGTTTAGAAGATGATTAAAAAAACAAATTAATCCTCTGATTCCGTGTGCACCTAAATTCCGAAAGAACATGTACTTATTTTATCGCCAATAAATCAGAGAGAAGTAATCGACATAAGCCAACAAACATAAAAAGTTATTTATGTAAACTAGGCTGACAATCAGCAATTTTTGAACGACAAAATTACCTAAGACAGTCTCCCAAAACGCCCGCCCCACAGATAAAGCACTAGGAAGTTCTCCACTTCCCATTGCTTTAGCTGGGAAAAAGAAGTGGCACAACAAACTCCCCAGTAACTCAACTGACTGATAAGTTAGAACTACTTGATTCTTTACAATAGTTCAGGGTGGCAAAGACATCTAAGTGAACGTTGACTCATTCACTCATCAACACCCAAACTGAAAAATAAATCTGCTATTTCATAGAAAATTGGAATACCTATACGGTCAAAATGTATGGAATAGCTCACTTATTTTTTTAATATCCAACGAAAAATTTCAACGCAAGGAGGTTCAGAATCATATACTTATTAAATAACAGCACAGTATAAATATGGAGTAACAGATTGCGCGTCAATGTCCCTGCCATCCTGTACATAAGTAGTGAATTATTTTAGCTGAGACTGGTAGACTAGACGCTTAATCTAGCATAACTAGGAACATGCTAGACAAATAGCAACAGGTGAACAAATCTGGTGCTCGTGCTCGTACCAGAGCTAATACACGCGGCCATATAATTGTACTTTTTGGGAGCGCCGACACTAGGTAATTACGCTTCACTTTGCGCTAGAATTGTGTGGATGCGACACGCAAAATTTGAAACAGCTCTCTGCGTAGAAGATATGTTTTGAACGAAGAGTTTTTTGTACGTAGCATAATCAGTCTATACCGTTCCCACTGCGGGACAGGTCTAATTTGTATGAAAGGGAGTGGGCCGTAATCCACCACGCGGGCCCAGTGCTGGTTGGTGGATGTCACATATTTTCCAATTTTTGGTTCTAGGGCATGGTTTTCTTACAATGTTTTCGTTCACTGTTTTGAGAGCAGTGGTAATGAAATAATAATTTACACAAAGTAAAGTGGTGGTTTTTTTCGAACCCACAACCACTCGTAAGTCGCGGCCGTTAGATACCACTGGGCCACAACTGCTCTGCTCTCTCGTAGCAAATGATCATTACATTAATCCGGTGTTACTTTCTGTCTTAGAAATAAGCAGAAGCAACATTTCTTGTGCTATTTTACAGAAACGAAGAGTAATTTTAATAATAAAGAGTTTTAATAAAGTTAAAAGGCGTAACTCGTAGCGTTGTACGTACTACGGCAGTACCTACAACTTATTTCCAATTTTATTTTATAAAGATATATCTTACCTGAATTGCGGGCAGGTCCTCTCTATGCTCGTTCAGGTGGGTACGTCTGCGTCTTGATCGCGAACTGTTTACATATGTGGAGTACGAGATGACGTACACCTGCTGGTGGAACTGACCACACAATACCTACTGTTATTTTTTATCTATTGAAGATAAGAACGTTACCTAATCTTGTCATGTATTGGTGAATATAATTAATCTCTAGTAAACCGGTCAAAAAATATTTTTTGTCCCATTTTTTAAAAACAAATATAAGTTTTTTTTCTTGGAATTAGCACTAAGTATATTTCGTTTCGAAATTACACACCAACAAAATGAGTTCCCTTAAAACAAAATAAGTGTTTACTGGTGAGATTTTCCGGTGTTAAACTGTGAATGTTTTGACAGAGATGAAGATTGAAGATGATAGCATTTATGCACATTTATGCAGTTTTAGTAAAAAAAAATGTACTGAAATTATTCATCTGAAGGGGAAAATTAATCATATAAGTCTGATATGAAGTAAGACAAAAATCAAATCAATTTTTTTGTGAATTGCTTTTCGCAGGTCAATTTAGGAAGGTGTCAAGTGCTTAACCGGACTTGCCTATGTTTGCCTCAATAAATTAAGGCCTCCAGTCAGGGCAAAACCTAATCTACTACACACTATCGACGCTATTTCTTGCGACTGCAGCGAGCCATGATCGCCAGCGCCTGTACTCTCTGCTACCGTACACTCGCCAGTTACTGACCTCTTTTTCACTCGTTTTTTTGTTTATATTTTTGTCTCTTTCACTCCTAATAGCCTGGCTTTCGGCAGATTAATACACCGTCGACTAATGCATATCATTAGATTGAGTGGCTTTTCTTTACTGATGTACTTGGAACTATGAACGAATGTGTATCACGACTTTGCTATTACAATTCGATAGTTTGAGACTAAATGGTTCAAGTTGCCTCATAATAAGATTCTTAAGCAACGCTTCATAGGCAGACTTGTATTTTCTTTAGTTGAAATTTTCTGTCAATATGGAAGTACCTAAATGCCGCTAGGTATTATATAACAGCCACACGGATAAATCGATCAGGTTAAGCTACGCTTGCCGCGGTCGGTTGTGGATGGGTGACCACCTTTACATTCTAAAACCCCTCCGTACCTCGGAAAGCACGTTGTTGGTCCTAGATGTCATTTGTGGATAAGTGGATCTGTCGTAAGATTGGTTGTCAGAATTTCGGGCTTCTGACGACCCGTCGCTCGTCAAGGGATATCGTATTATCGAATAACTGGGTTGTGAAGGTCAGATAGGCGGTCGCTCTATTTAAAATACTGGTATTCAGCTGCATCTGGTTAGACTGGAAGCCGACCCCACAAATACTGTGAAAAGGATATTAAGATGATGTTGAAGTTAGTGGTTATCGGTGGTTGTGTAGGTAAATTATTTCATCACCACTGCTCTCAAAACGGTGAAAGATTCCATCGTCAGGAAAGCTGCATGTCCTAGAAACTAAAATTTGAAAACATGCGACATCTATCAACCGGCGCTGGGATTACGGCCCACTCACTCTCACCGGAAGGAGGCCTGGGGCCCAGCAGTGGGAATATTTTAGGCTGGTAATTAGACCCTCAACTTCAGCAAAAGTCTAAACCTTGCTGTAGAAGCCATGAGCCCCTGACAACAGCGTCTGGTCATAAAATATGCAGTGGCTCATTAGCGTGACAGGTCGCGGACTATCGTTTATATAATGTGTATACATACAGGGTGGTGGAACAAATGACGCATGCAAGGAAAGCCCTTTAAAATTAAATAATATTGACATTCAATCCTTTGAAGAAGTTTTGTATTTATTGAAAGTCTTTTTATTCGTGTATTAACTTTTATTATAAATAAAGTCTTTAAAATTGTATTGCTTACTAATACTTAACATTCTATTGATTCCCACCACTTGAATATCAAGTCGAGTGGTCGGGACACGTACCGACGTGTAAACAGCAGTACGTTAAAAATCCATTGCATGAAAAAATCCTGCCCCGTTCATGCGAACGTGGTCTAATAATAAACTTACATTCTTTAATTCACAGACAGATAACGCACAGCCTAAATTGAGGAGGATTTTTGAAAATTCATCCCATAAATGAGTTAAATAGGTGATGAAAGTTTGTATGGAAGTTCGTCTTTTTGGGCGATGCAAAATCCCATCCCGTTAAGATCGAAACATCAGTAGTTATTATTTATAGGTAGATTTGATCCATTGTGTATATATTATTGACGCTGTAGATTGGTAGCGAAAAGATACGCATTTGTATTGGTTCGATTCCCGGCTGAAACGACTGTTTTTCAAATACAGGGGTTGAAACACTAGGGCCGTAGAGTCCAAGTGATCACCGAATATTTCGAGACATCGCCAAGCGGTTGATCGACCTTCCACGTGACCAGAGGGCTGGCCTAGTTTTAAGTCAAAGAATCAGCATTGCCATCCAACGTGGCAACGCTGCCAGCCTTTTGGGCACTTTTCCCACTGACAGCGACGCGGACGAATTCTTTGATGCCCAGTGAGCTCTTCCCTTTTTTAGTTTATATACATTTACGTATACATAATATATTTATTTTAGTGATAGTTTGTATATTTTCTAAAATGTTAAATAAATAATAAACTACCGATTGCCGCATGCTACGATGCTTACTTATTCCTTTTTCGTTTTGATTTTCTTATACCAGGGTCTATACAGGTTATTGCTTAAAACCGACCCCGGTGCGAATGCTGTAACCACTGACTGGCATCATGTCTCCAGATATTCGCAGGACTATAGCCAGCCGCATCGAAAGGGCGAAGCTACAGGATGACCCACGCCACCCAATGCACAACTTTAATCCAATGCCACAGAAGCTTAAAAGTCGCAAACATTTTCTTGGGTGCGTGAGTCCAGCCATTAGCAACCCCTCCATAGGAAGATGTGTTTTTGGCAAGAACTGCTCCAGCCTCCTGATTTCTTTATCAAACTATCAGAGAGCCTCCCACCCGGGCACAAGTTACTGTGGCTTACTTGAAAACCTTAAACAGGTTTCGTACCGAAGTCGCAGCAAGAACAACCTTCACAAATGAGGGTTCATGGAAGGCTCAGACCTCCGGTGTGTCTGCGGCGTCTCTCTACAGACAACAGCTCTCTTCCTATCTTGTACCGCATGCCCTGTCACCTGTACACATGTGGACCTAATAGCTGCGTCAGTGTACGGAATTCCCGTTGCTGAATTTTGGGCCAAACTAATTTAAAAAAAAATAACATAATATTTTTTTCGTATTATTTTTGCTATCGCCGTGCTAAGAAGAAGACAGGTTATTGTATGTAAAATAATAAATCTTAGAAAAAGTCCACCTCAACATGGCGTTATTTCGTTCCACCCTGTACAGTATGTTCTGTGACCCATTTTTCTCGACTGACTCTGACCTGCGAGGAAGTATTATAATCTTAGAACATAAGCTTATGTACTACTGAGTATTTATTTATTTATTTATGTCATTAATATGTGGCAATGCTGCCAGTCGTCTGGGCATGTTTCCTGATGACACCGATGCGGACGAATAATTCGACGCCTAAGTGTCTTTTTGTTTTTGTATTTATTTGTTTAGTTAGTTAGTTTAAATTTGTCATTAATGCTTTGTTACAATATTCAATTACGGATCTTAAGTTCTACCAATGTAACTTTGATAAGCCGTTGGTCCCGGCTGTCATTCGGGGATCTTTGACAGTAGTCACGGGTCGCCAGACGCCTAAAATTCTGACAACCAGTCTCACCAAGGGATATCATAATTACCCAGTTACTGGGTTGTGGAGGTCAGATAGGCAGTCGCTCCATGTAAAATACTGGTATTCAGCTGCTTATGGTTAGACTGGAAGCCGTAATTGGGAAAAGGATAAGTAGATGATGATGAATTAAAAGGTCATCGGAAATTACCTTCGAATTAGGTCATCTTGTATAGGGAGCTAGGGGTCCCCTATGCATCATTGTGAAGACTCTGTCATTGAATGTCGACGAGTTTTAAAGATATTAAGAGTACCCTTTAGACACAAATGTTCAAAATTTCATCATAGAATAAAGTAACGTGGAGTGTATCCCTATATTATTTAATTTGTTGTATATTTCAAGAAAAGATATTGCAGTCGCCAAACATTTTGCAAAATATATAGTCACAAGTACTTATAGTAACCAGGTAAGAAAGTACAGAAAAAATGGATTAACTCCGAACGTAAGTTCAGAAAAAGTAACCCAACCTATTTCCCTACTAATATTATAAATGCGAAAGTAACTCTGTCTGTTACCCTTTCACGCCTAAACCGCTGAACCGATCGCCATGAAATTTGGCAGAGATATAGCCTGAGATATGGAGAAGGACATAGATTACTTTTTTACTCGACAACTGACAACCACGCCGGCGCAGCTGCGGTCATAAGCTAGTTCCCAGCTTAAATTGTGCGTATATTCAAATCACAATAATTGTCATTCATTGACAACTGTATGAACAACGATACTGTAACACGGTTAATCTGACGTAGGGTGTGAATTCCTTAAAATTATTTTCGGTGCTAAAAAATCCCAATTGATTGCGTGTAGCCAGTCTGGACCTTCATGGAAGTTGTCCTAGTCCGTGAAGAAGATAATTATTTTCATCCATCATCATCATCATTTCAGCCGAAAGACATCCACTGCTGGACATAGGCCTCCCCCAAGCTCCTCCACTTCGACCGGTCTTGTGCTTCCCACATCCAGCGGATTCCCGCGGCCTTCACAAGGTCATCGGTCCACCTTTTGGGAGGCCTTCCCACTCTACGTCTTCCGGTACGCGGTCGCCACTCCAGACCCTTTCGGCCCCATCGGCCATCTGTTTTGCGAGCAATGTGCCCTGCCCACTGCCACTTAAGTTTGGAAATTCTTCGGGCTATGTCGGTTGCCTTGGTTCTCCTGCGGATCTCTTCATTTCTGATTCGATCGCGTAGGGAAACTCCAAGCATAGCCCTCTCCATTGCTCTTTGGGTGACTTTAATCCTTCTGATAAGGACCATTGTGAGCGACCACGTTTCTGTGCCATAGGTCGTAAGTTCATCACTGGCAACACACACTGGTCAATACGAAATTTTCGTCCATACGAAGGAAATGCTTTAACTTAGTTGTCGACGACGGTTATAGGCCATCTTCATCTTAGAATTTGAATGCAGGTGAATATCTTTATTTTTAAACAGTAGCCGTGGAGTTTCATGCCGGCTTTTCTCCATAGAAAACAACAAAATTGGAACCGTGCACCTAGCTACTGACGTTTCATAAGTGCCCATGTAGTATTATCTATATTAACCTATTCTAATATTAAAAAGAGGAAAAATTTGATTGTTTGTTTGTTTGCAATAAATAGGCTCCGAAACTACTGAACCGATTTAAAAATTATTTCACTGTTAGGAAGGTACACTATTCCCGGGTGACATAGGCTATATTTTATCTATGTATTCTCACGGGAACGGGAACTACACGGGTGAAACCGCGGAGCGCTGCTAGTGTGAAATAAAACATTTTGATTTTGATATCAGAACCTACCCACTTTAAAATCTTACAAAGCTACTGCCATACTTCCACATTGTAGGGATATGATTTTTTTACTGATTTTAAAACGAAATTATCAATGTGATATCTAGCTACAGAAATATTACGCGTTGAAGTCTTTTCATCAAAAACGAGATAGTTTTAAAACAAAAAAAAACTATTTGTCCCAACGAACCACTCAGAATCTCATTACTGATCCTATATTCAGAGAGCAATGATGAAAAATGTCGGCTGGAAAAAAAAGGATCACATTTGCAAATCCCACATCAGATTTTTAAATGCGAACGTGCAGTATGCAGGGGAAGAGTACATACTCGTATCTATCATTCATTAGCAGCACAGCTAGAATCCAATACGACATTTTTTACAATCCCCGGGCACAAAGAACGGGCGGCCACCCCCACACTAGCAAACAGCCCCATACAAACAAACGCGTCCCTGTATGAGTAATAAAAACTTGAAAAAAATCTCACTGACCCGCACACATGCGCGCGAACCGCGAAAAAAATCACTGACACAAAGAAAGTCCACCGAAAACTTGTATAGGAACTTTTGTACGCACACAGCCACGTGTAACGCACACATTGACACGCACAAGGAAGTCGCCGCTGTGTGCGTGAGTGCAGCTCGTGCGCACGAGGGCTAAACTTAGCTTAGTATGCGTGTAGTTGTGTCTCACAGTTGCAAGAGACCAAAACTTCAGCTGTGTTAGGTTTCGCGGAATATCCTTGAACTACAATATTCTGAAATCGACTTTATAGTTTATAAAAATTAAGTTGAAATTTCAGTGGTGCTGGCTGGAGTTGCAACGTTCCTCTTTGGAGCAGGGGCTGCGCACCGCGGGTAGTTTTCGTATGAAACTTGGTGGCGCGAGATGCACCAACTGAGACAGGAACACGAGAGTCTGTAGCCGTCCTTGTCGCACGCCACCCGCCGCCCGGGGCTCGGGGACGTGGGGGGGTGGCGGGAGGGTGTCGTGTCGCGTTGATGAACATTTTTCTCATTTTTTTCTTTATTTTTACGCGAATCGTTTTTAAAAAGGGTTTCGTCATAATTGCGTCGCCGCTCCTGATTATGTTAGCGCGAACGATAAGCCGATCTGTTGGCATGGCAACAAAAGTACTCTTACTAAATACAGTTCCCCAATCTAAAATCATCACGAAAAGTCAAAAGGTGATACACCTTCGATTAATTTTGATAAATTACACGTGATTATCATTCAATTTGCATAACTAGATTATAAAATTTTAAATGATAATCAGGTAGATACCTAGCTGTCTAGTTGAATAATAAATTTTCACAAAAAAGAGCCATTCGAAACTGCAGGTATGTTTGACTAGACAAGTAAATAGAGTTGGACATCTGTTTAGAAAAAGGAAAAATAGATGAATGGAACAAAAAAGCGTGTAAGAATGTGGGGCTAGTAGTAAAAAAAGGCACACGTAAACATTGCGTTACGTACGCATGTCTCGAGTGGCTCGTCTCGGCGGGAAACTTATTTTCCCGCGTTTTCTCGCCCGGCGCCATATTTGTTTTTGTTATTGCTAATGTGAATCTAATTGGAGTTTTGCGAATTTTCTTATAATTTTCTTGGAATTTTGATTCCTTTACACTTTATTTAGTGAAATAACTTACATATATGAGCGAATTGAGTAAAAATAATTTCGTTTCCATTCAAAAAACATCACAGGAGTGTTTAAAAAAAAACACCAACAAACAACCACTTCACAAAACACTAAAGCATCACTATCGTTTCAGTGTAAACAGTATAATAGATAAACATAAACACAATCAAATAATCGGATAATCCGAACTTATTTCGGCCGCATCCTCCGCGTAGAAGGGAAACAAAAAAAGCGTGTTGTGGAGTTCAGTCTCGCAGCAGCAGCGGTGCGGACCGGCCGCATCCAAAACGTTTATATTATTTTACGTTACGTGTTTCATTTCGCGTAGACTTTTGGACAGCGGTAGTATGCGGCGCGTTAGTGCAACAAATTGTGACTTTGGACATTAAACAAAATGGAACACCGTGACTTTTTCGACAAAAACAAGAATCATTTTTACCGGCAAAAATTTTTTTCATAACCGCAACTTTACGCAGTTCAAACTAGATTTTGGTTTACATGGTTTTTCTTTGAGTTTTTCTTTCCGCACTTACAAACATACTGATGCAGTTAAATAAGTTTGAGTTTACGTACGTTTTGTTTTGTTTGAAACTTTAACAAAATAGGCAACAAACTGTATTAGCGACAGACGGAAGCAGAAGAGAATAGAAGATGGCGCTTGCATCTTCTGTGAGCCTGTATTACTCCATAGTGCAGCGAGCTGCTAGGCACTATCTAGAAGATTACTGTCACACAGGTAAGAGTCAAATAAGATTATTTTTATTCACAGATTTTCAGTCCTGAAATATTTTTGCGTCTAGTTTCAAAACTTCAAGAAAGGATACCGACTTTTCCCACTTTTCCGGAAAATTAATAACCTGATATATTAACTACGTAGGTACGATAAGTATATTAAAATGCAGGAAATAGACAAAATAATCAAAATAAATTTGTTATTAGCTAGACCGTCACCAATACGACAGTTGGGCTACGGGCTACCTACATTTATATTTTTTTTATTGAAGAAATAATAAGATAAAGCCAATTATGACAAAACCATTTTTTTTTTCTAATTAAAGCTGTTTATTGTGTGGATTTATTACCGACTTTCATGAAGCTTCAGGCCATTATAGAACAAGATAACGCAAATGAGCTAAATAATACAATTATCTGAAATTTTAAACAGCTACCAACTTTAAAATTATATTTTAACCATGATCAAATGTATATACTTTTCTGTTTTTTTTTTTAGGACCTAATAGGTTAATAAATAGGTTCAATGAAATAGCAAAGGCAAAAGCTTTTACTACCGGGACATATAAAATAATAATTATCCAGTAAATTACCTAAAGTACCTTTTAATGATTAAGAATCATAAGTAAGAGGGTTTTTTTTTTCTTGAAATTCTCATCCTATTCACTGATCACGGAAACTTCTACACTTTCCAGCACAATATTTTTCCTTTTTTCCTGGTTCATAGTTTTCGCAAATCCGGAATTTTTCCAAAAACGGAGGTATCCGTTTAAATATCTTCTGCCATTTTACCGACCAATCAACTAATTATTACTATTATAGTTAATATTACATACAATATATGGATTAAAAAATCACGTTTTTAAGCTGATTTGGTTTTCCAATACAACAAAGACGCATTTCACTTCTCATTTGCATGGGAAGTTGAATTTAATCAATCATTTGAAAAGTTTTCGAGAAAAATTACGGAGACACCGCTGAAAGTTTCATTAATTAAAGAAATACACGTTGTTTAGTTAAATTCTGCGTAAATTTAAGACAATAGATCAACGTTATCTGTCACTATCGGCTTATTATATTAAAATAAAGTAATGTGGGACATTTAGGCAGATAAGTTTCACAGGCAAACTTGAGACCCGCCCCTACTTA
The DNA here is from genome assembly GCA_947359405.1 of Antitype chi. Taxonomy (NCBI): domain Eukaryota; kingdom Metazoa; phylum Arthropoda; class Insecta; order Lepidoptera; family Noctuidae; genus Antitype; species Antitype chi. The sequence continues at coordinate 3,650,835 of OX375823.1, forward strand.
GCACGTTTTACGTCTTGACAAAATCGTGATTTCTTTATTATATTTAAATCAAATACTAATGTTTTATACACTTAAATCTTCTGGAATAAATTCCCTGAATGATGCTGAAAATCGCATCGCAATTCGTAGCGGAGTTTCGAAGAACAACAAAACTTACAGATGTATGGAGCAGTGGTGGCCTGGTGGTTACGGCCCCGACTTACAAGTTGTAGACCGTGAGTTTGAATCTAGGCAGGCGCTTTACTTTTTGTGATCAATTTCAGCACCACTGCTCTCAAAACGGTGAAACGGTATCGTGATGAAACCGGCATCTCCTAGAATCAAATATTCGAAGACATATGACATTTACCAACCGGCACTGGGCCCGCGTGTGGTAGATTACTCCCCATTCTCTCTAAAAGAGAGGACGCCTGTGTCCCACCAGTGGGAACATTATAGGTTGATTGTTATAGATATATTACAAATGCAAATGGGCACGCAAAACATAAGTACTGCCTTACTAACTTATGTTTCCCGATATCTATAACCCGGGAGTTTTCAAGGGTAGAGTTAAGGGGCAAGCATGCGTCTCCCGCCGACCGCAACATCGCTTAATCTTTAGTTGCCTAAATGGTAAACGGTAACACACTAACGGCTGCCCAAATAAAGAGCGTTTTTGACACCCTAATGAAAAATACAATGAAATACTGATGAAATTGACAGATTTTAATTTTTCCTTATTGTCAGACGGAATCGCATTCCCAGGAAACTCAAGCTTTACCATCAAGTGAGATAGTGGTCAAAAGCGACCCTTTCAAAGAAACACCTATAAATGATAGGCCCTAACGTTCTGAAAACGATTTGCAAAGCCTAATAAGAATTAATTTTTAATTATTAAATCGGTTGAAACATATTGAACGAGACACAATATAGGTTTTATTGTCATTGAGCATTTAGTGTCCCTCAAAGTATTAACTGTATAGGTTTTTCAAGATGCATACAGCTTTTATGCATTGTGGTATATTCTAATCAAGCTTATAACGTGCACTCGTAATATGAAAGACAAGTATTTATTAACATTTTAAAGTCCTTGGTATAATTACATTCCACATAAAAAATATAATCAAGTAATTATAACTAAATTACCTAAATCTTATTTTTCCTTTATAATAACGAAAAATATTATAAGTAACTAAGTACCAAACAAAAATTAAAATACAACTTTTGGTTAAAAATATATTAAATTGCATTTAATTGATTCATTATCTCTTATATTATTGTTCATTTCATGATTTCATAATTAGGTGCAATGTATAATAGTATTTATGATTTGAATAAATTAATTATCATAATTGCTTGCTGATCTGTGCAGTTGTCTGGGCATTAATTAACGTAAGTATATTTTAATTAAATACTAAGAGATCAGTCAGAATACCCCAAAGATACCTTGTTCTTCCAATGAGACTCGATTTTAGTAAACAATTTCCAGATCTGCAACTTTTGCATTATTTTAAACAACATTTTCATTGTTACTAAAATTTATGATAATACAAATATTTTGATGAAAACTGACTAGTATGATGCGTAAAATGTTATAACTGTTGAAAATGCTGTTAAACTGTCAAAGTTACCAATATTTAACACATTAAATGAAAACAAAAGCCATTTATTTATTCAAAATGGCTGAGAACAGCACTTTTTGAACGTCAAAATAGGGTATTTTCCAATTTATTAAAAACTATTCTAATTTGAAGATTAGTACGAAATATGTAACAGAAAAATAAAAGTAAATTGATTTATATCCATTTTCTCAATTAAAAACGATTTATATCAAATTTATTTTTCGTAGTTTTGAATTTACCGCCAAAACGCTCCTTACGATGACTTTTTTTATCACGTGACCCCACGTGATGTCAACTTTGTGTAAACTAAAGTAGTTAGTAACTAAACAAGTGAATGTCGAGTTCATAATTAAGAAGATTTTGAATGGATAGAAAGTGATATTACTAATGTGCGGTGCCTCTGTGCACAAATACTTCTAAAACTGCGCCAAACTAAGTATTTGTACCGGTGCTGTTTACACAAAGCTGACGTCACGATGTCACGTGATAAAAAGTCATCATAAGGAGCGTTTTGGCGGTAAATTCAAAACATCGAAAAATAAATTTGATTTTAATGGAGAAAATGGCTATAAATAAATTTATTTTTATTTTTCTGTTATATATATCGTCCCAATCTTCAAATTAAAATAGTTTTTATAAAATTGGAAAATACCCTATTGCATAAGACAGTCCCCCAAAACGTCCACCCTTCACCACTTCCTAGTGCTTTAGCTGGGAAGAAGAAGTTGCGCAACAAACTCCCCAGTAGCACAGCTGTCTGTTAAGACAGTCTACAATTTGTATACATACCCAAGTAGGTACCTACTAATTATAATTATTTATGCACATTACAATGAAGACAGTAAGCGATCTTATCACTAAACAAATAATTAAATAATAAAGTTTTTGAGTAACCTTCAATATCTAAAGACATCCTTCAGAATAAGATGTAAGACCGGTTCCACACTGACGACTAAGAACTGTGCAAATTATTACAAACTCCATCGCGTGGCTTAATGTCCTAGGAATAAAGTTTAAGCGATTTATTAGCTCCCAAACAAGATAATATTAGCATAATATAAAAGCTAACAGACTTAAAATAATAATAATAATATAGAAAAAAGTGGAAGAATCATGGGGCATAAAAAAAATTCGTCCGCATCGATATCAACAAGAAAAAAGACCAAAAGTCCGGCAGCATTGCCGCGGTGTATGGCGATGCAGATTATTCGGCCAAACAATAGGCCAGCGCTCTGGTCACGTCAAGAGTCAAGCAACCACTAGGCAATGTCTCGAAAACCCCATGGCCATGGGCACTGGAATCCCATGGCCCTAATTTTTCAACCACAATTGGCTCGAACATAAGACTCCCAATAAGGTTGGAATATTTTCGCCGTTTTAGGTTTTAAAAACGCGCGGCTTTGACGGTAGTCAGTGTCAAGCCACCTTTACTTAGAATAACCCAGGACTACACAAAATTTTAAGATATTATATAATAGGTACCTACGTAATCTTTCAAAAATAAAACGTTTTAATTTACAATATTACATAACTTTTAGTGCCCCACAATAACTTTTAATAAAACAAAAGTTGTGATGTTAGCCCTTTAAAGTATTTCTCAACAAAAATAATAACATTATTACAGAGAAAGTTTTGTCTTGTTCTTAATAATTATTCGAGCGTTTTCAAAAGTTTCCTGTCGGTCGAACTTGATGAAAATAGTCATTTTTTACGGTTTGTTAGTTATTAATTATGGATGGTATTAAATATGCACGGTGGCAGGGACATTGACGCGCAAACTGTAACCAAGAAGTCAACACATGATTCTCAACACCCTATCGTAGACATTTTTCATCGATAATCAAAAAGAAAAAAAATTGCCGACGGGAAAAGAAAGATGTACCTAGTGTTTAAATTAAACAAAAATAATTCGTTTTGTTTGGAAAGAAGCATTTTAATAGGGCATTTTGAAATAAAAACTACATTACATTACAACATGTTTTTTTTTTACCAATGACATTAACTGTTACACAATTTCTAGTTAAAACTCAAAAATATTTAAAGACAAACTACCACAGTCGTTACCAGAAGTATCACCAAAGGGTATCGTGTCAGAGGCAGTCAATCCATGTAAAATACTGCTATTTAGTCACTTCTTGTTAGACTGACGGAGATGCATAACTATAAGCATAATCATCCCATAATGTTCCCACTGCTGGGACACAAGCTTCTCGATGAGTGGGACTAAAATGACCCCAAAATAATTGCGAAAAGGCTAGACAGATGAAGAATCTTTTATGCCAAAAAAGTACGAATTTGAATTAATCATTACAGCCGGAAGACGTCCACTGCTGGACATAAGCCTCCCCCAATTTGGGAGGGTTTGCCATAATCGCCACGCTTGGCAGGCGGGTTGGCGATCGCAGTATGGTGGTAAAATGCATGGAGAACGCTGCTGCCCATTCTCTAGTAAGTCCCTTAGTCGCCTTCCACGACACCCCATGGTAAGAAATGGGATGGTGGTATTCTTTTACGTCCGGCACCACACGGAATATGAATTACACATCTTCAAATCTCCTGATGGCCCTGTAGTTAAGGCCTCTTCACTCGCGCGAGGGTGTCGATTCAAATCCGGGCAAGTACCAATGTCACTTTTTCATTTCATATGTTCTTTCTAAGTTTATCTTTGATATTACTGAAAACGGTGAAGGTTCTGATTAAACCTGGACTTATAGGCAAGCTTTTGCCAGCGGTTTCACCGGGTTATAAACTATGTGTGTGCCAAATTTCATCCAAATGCGTTAGGCCGTTTTTGCGTGATTGTGTAACAAACATCCGTGTTGTGTCAACAACATTTGTAATATAAGTAAGATAGTAGGATATAGGTTTGGAATCACCAACCCTTCTTGAGCAAGCGTGATAATCAATGCTCGTGCCTTCTCTGTATCAGAAGAGGTCTTTGCCCTGAAGTGGGACAGTAATAGGCTGGTGTTATCTATACTAATATTATAAAGAGGAAATATTTGATTGTTTGTTTGCATTGAATAGGCTCCGAAACTATACTGAACCGATTTGAAAAATTATTACACTGCTGGGAAGCTACACTATCCCCGGGTGACATAGGCTATATTTTATCCCCGTATTCCCACAGGAACGGGAACTACGCGGGTGAAACCGCGGAGCGCTGCTGGTTATTAATACAAATCTTCAAAAGCAGTCTAAACACAGCAGTAAGCACTTAATAATCGTTTCAGGCGAGAAAATAGCGTAACATTTTGCTTGCTAATAATCTAGATTTGCCTGAAGAAACAGCACGATTCCTCGTAATTTGTACTAGCATAATGTTTTCATAAGAATCTAGCTTCTAGACTTGTAGTTAGCGATTTTAAATGCTCTATTCCATCATGAAAATTGTAAATCTTGTGTACCGAAAATCACACCTGTTTTTTTTTATGGATTTAGCTGAAATTCAGCGATAAATTATGATTATAAATATGCGACTCGGAACTCAAACCTAGGACTTTGGTTCTTAGTATAAGAATCCCTAGCAAAAACAGGCGGAGTAAACGTCACCTAATTCAAACTTTATAACTGAAAATACTCGTTTCAGACATATTATTTATTTCGTTTTATGACTTATTAATATTTATGGATAGCGCTGGTTGCAACATTTTAAACCAAAATGCTATTAAATAGGTGATTTTTCGATAAAAATATTCGTTAAAATCTACGTAAGAACTAGTCTTAGGTTTAAGTGCCGTGTCGCCTTAAGTTATTGCTGAATTTCAGCTACATCCATAAAAAAGTGTGGTTTTCTGGCACATAAGATTTAAAATTTTCACAATGGAATATCATATCATTTTTAGTATTACCAAGTATTTTCATGCCAAAAGAAAACCGAAAATTTAAAATATCTTATACCCAAAACGAAACTACAAAAAATGCAAGTATAAATGCAGTTCGAATGCAGAAACCATTTAATATATAATTAAGAATTTTTAGTAAAACTGGTTTGCCTATCTTGACCGAACCATCAAGAAAATCTAGACAGGTAGTTTGTTTAATATTCTTTTATATTCGCGAGGATCTGCGGACAATAGACGTGTGAACTCGGAGACAGAAGTGGTTCGGTCGTAAAAGTATTTATTACTTACGTGAACGAAGCAAAAGGAGTATAAGGGGAAGAAGGCGTGAGTTTATATGCATGTATTATGATTTGACTGCAAATAAAAATATTATTTGTTTGCAAATCAATACGTACCTGCTAGCAATCAAATCGAAAAAAAATATAATAAAAAAGAAAACTTTTATTTCAGACCAAAATAGTATCAATTTTACTTATCTTCTAGTGTAACTTATAATTATAATTTAGTGTTAATTAAAATTTATTGTATGTTTTTCCATCTGGGATTTCTGAGTAAATTCCCACTCAGAAATCCCAGACGGAAAAACTCAAATATAAGTTCCACAGCCCGGAGTCTGTACTTGTGCCTGTTTGATGGAAATAAGCTCACCCCCTATTACATGGGACTTAAACATAACTGGTTTAATGAGGGTGTACAATTACACACTACACACACACTTCTGCCTAATCAACAAATAAAATCTCCCATGTTACCTATTTTCTCGCAGATTTCTCAATGCCTTTCGTTTTCATCTCCTTGAGCGCATCTTAATTTGTGTTCTGTCTTCAATATATGGGAGAGAAGAGTGAATATCTAAAGATTTGCGATGTACAAAATATTATAATATAATACGAGTATAAAACAGATAAATAATAATACAGCGTCTGTGATTTGATTTTGTGCACGCCCTTTAGCAGTGAATAAGTACAGTCGCGCAGAAATGTCATGTTACTAACTTATATCTACGCAAACGAAGCTTTTATTTGCAAAAATTAAAAGAACTAAAGTATGTTTAAACTATGAAAAGGGAAATAAATTTAATTTACAAGAATATAGGTTATTAAAAGAGAGTGACTACCGAGATGAAGGATAATAGTGATAATAATATAATATAAGTAAGAAGACACCGACAACATCCGCCGACCCGAAGTAAATTGGGAAATAAGCAGGAGAATGATGAATAATGATACATTATTAAAATACGTATGTTGAAAGCTGTAAATTTCAATACACGAAACAACACCCCAACTCAGCCATCGTCTCTACAAAACAGACACAATTCCTACCCAAGACACCAAAAGCAAACAAAATAAGAAGCGCAAACACTTAATCGCTAAACAGTACAAGAAAACCAGTTGCGTTCCGTCCCGCCGTACTTTTATATAACCAGTTTGTCGATAATCGCATCGGCTCGCTTGCGTTTATATGCAAATGCATTGCATCCCGAGACGCTAAGTTCAAGGCCGCGGTGTGTCTAGCGCAGTTTGCTAACACTTGTGCGCTCCACTGTACTTAATAGTATGCTAATACTCACTTAACATTATACACGCGGACATGTTCAGTCTTTTGTAATTGGCTACTGTGTGGTTATGTGATTTTAGATAGATAAAAATACGGATATTGTTGTAGCTAGGATTTTCTGAATAAGTAAATGCTGATTTTAAATAAAAAAACTAAAAAACACGCTTTAAAACCAAACTAAAAAAAGCGTGTGGTGCTTGATATTAATTGATTATAAAAATACTTCAAAAAGCACTCCACGCTTTTTTACATTTAAATTATTTTCTAGTTTGGTTTTTAAAGCGTGTTTTTAAACAATTTTTTTTTTTAATAGTTCGACTAAATACAAAAGAGAGTTTTTTTTGGCCATAATTATGGAACAAATTTCCTTTCAAAGGTCCATGATAAGTGTGCAAAGTTTCAAATCACTCCGATGTTTTAAAGTGGGTGCAAATCCCGTTCAAAGATTCCGTTACATACCTATATAGGTACATATCAAGCTAATGAAAGCGTGCTAAAAAAGAGGTATTATATTCCTAGAGCTAGAATGTTCATTAATTTGTAATATGCTAGGCTGGCTTAAGAATGACGACAATTTGAGCTGAGAAGGCAAATAAAACGTATTTATTTTGACTCGCACAGGAAGATTACATACTAAACTAAACACACAACCATACAAATCAATTACAAATTAAATCTATAGCATTATTTCTTTCTTTCTGAGCACCACGTCTAAAACGAAACGTTCACTTTCATTTGAAACTTAATAATAACAGTGAATATTTCCTTTCCCTTCTTATTCAAAAACTTCCTTAAAAGCTCGATTAATCACCTGACTTTACCATTTTCCTTACAATAGAAAGAGATAGCAATACAGCAGCAATTTATTCGTGACATTCACTTAAATATATAGATAATTATTCATGTATTTAAGTTCGTTTAAGTTTTGCGCAAGTTCAGTGTCAAGGAAGTGGCTCAAACTTGAGTAACACTTGTGTTCTTGGTTGTACTCAAGGAAAAAATATGGTAAGACCTAACAACGAATTCAAAAGCACTGGATAATCACAGCTGCATGGGTCGATCGAAGGTTTTAAGCTACGCTTCCCGCGGTCGGTTCGTGGATGGGTGACCATATTTACATACCGCGACCCCTCCGTGCATGGGAAAGCATGCTAAGCCGTTGGCCCCGGCTGTCACTAGCAGATCTTTGACAGTCGTTACGGGTAGTCAGAACCCAAAAGTCTTACCCAGTAACAGTGCTGTAGAAGTCAGATAGGCAGTCTCTAAACGTAACATACTGGTATCCAGCTGCATCCGTTTAGAATGGAAGCCGACCCCAACACAGCTGGGCAAGGGTTAAGTAGATTGCTCTGTTTTTACTTGAAGAGAAACACTTACTTGGGTTATGTTAAGTAGATTGCTCTGTTTTTACTTGAAGAGAAACACTTACTTGGGTTATGTTAAGTAGATTGCTCTGTTTTTACTTGAAGAGAAACACTTACTTGGGTTATGTTAAGTAGATTGCTCTGTTTTTACTTGAAGAGAAACACTTACTTGGGTTATGTTAAGTAGGTTGCTCTGTTTTTACTTGAAGAGAAACACTTACTTGGGTTATGTTAAGTATAAATTTAAAATGTGTAAAAATCTTATGTTTTTGACTTGCATGATTAGAATTTAGAATCCTTAATTTTTTAGTGGTGACAAGCATTACTTATGATACATTTAAATATTATTATTAAATAAAACAAATACCAACATACCACATTAGTCAATGAACTCTCAAAAAAGGTAAATTTTCCATACTCGGGTGGCAGCACCAGTAGTCATCCGCACACGCCCAATTACTTTTTAGGCAAAAAGCGCTAAGTCATCAGCGCGCACCGAATCACTGCCCGTGACGTCTGCCGCGTCTTGTTGCACTTAAATCTACTAATTTTATACTTTCTATGAATTTCGGTAGCTTCAATGAGGTTAGGTTCTTTATGCATTCGTAAAACAACTTGATAAGAATCAACTCTAGATATCAAACATTCTAAAATAATTTACATAGCCGAATTATCTGCAGATATTATGTTTTAAATCAATCACACATGGCTAAAATGGCTTTTTGGCCTCGCACAGGTCTTCCTGTTTTGCTTTTTTTTATTGTTTTCATTATTTCGTTAGATTTCCTTTTCTTTTTTATTGTTTGTATTTCCTGTGCATTTCCCAAATTAAATAAATATTTATCATACTTTCTTTAAAAATAGATCATCATCACACTTTCTCATAAAACCAGAGTCACATGAACTCCTCATTCATTTTTAATCATAAAACTTTGTTACACATACCAATTTAATTGTGATCATTATGATATACCACCAGAAACAGTAACTATCTTCCGTATTTACTTCAATCAGATTACGTACAAATCGCACAGCAACAATTTATAAAATAAACAAGCAAGCCAGTCTAACAATCCCAATTTTCTTAAGTAATCAGTTGAGCTAGAAAGGGTTGGCTTTTAGACCAATTGGCGAATGACCACAACGGTCAGAGCGGTCAGAACGATCAGGTTCGTTTCCGCTTCACGGTACGACGGTAATCAGGTGTTAATATTTTTACGGTAGCCCGATGCCGATTATAGGTGCGGTTGCCCTAGTTCCGAACTGATTACGCACCTTTTAGCTTGATAAATTGGCTTTGGGTAGTTTTTTTGCGTTTTGTTCAGGAAAGATCTTTCTTTGTTTGTATTTTATGTCTTTGAAGTGTTGGATGGAAGCCTTAGCATAGGCTTCCATACTCATCTTCCATCTAAGCTGAGAAAGGAGATGAATACGCCAAAGGAGAGGGATCTACACTACATAATACGACAGACTTTTATTTTTATTTTATTATAGCCTGTGTTGTACCGATGAGCTTGACTCCTGTTTGCCCCACAATGGCAGTACACCGAGAAAAGTGGGAAGGGAGGGGAGGTCTTTGATCTGCAGTGGGAAAAAACAGCAATTTAAAAATATCTTGTGTTTTAGAATATGATTGTTAAAATAAGGAAATTAACGGTAAGTAAACATCGTGAGGAAACCGGCATGTCTTAGTAGAACCAAAAATTCGAAGACATGTGACATCTACCAACCCACACTGGGCCCGCGTGGTGGATTACGGCCTATTCCCTCTCACCGAGAGGAGAACTGTGTCCCTGATTATGCTAGAGGATTATGCTACAGGTAGCAAATTCTAAGGCACCATGCTTTCGGTAAATCTGTGAATGTTATAGAAACTACAATAACCGTAATTTCTTTCATTCATAAATTGTTTGCAAAACTCACGCGCATGCATACGATACGAGCTCTTGATAACAGTCACGTGGACCTAGCAAATTTCCTGCTCGTTTGTTGATGATCATTCAGTTTCAACATCTTCCAGTTATGTTGGGCTCCATGCCTATGCAGCGAGCCTAATACTGTGAACCGAGCACAAATCTAGAGAAAAACTTATTTCTTCATCATTCATTTAGCCAGAAGACGTCTGAAGCTGGACATGACTCCTCCCGAGCTCTGCTCAACTACCACTGCCTTCCGCCTCTAGCAGATTCCCGTGACCTGCATCGAGTCATCGGTCTGTTGAGGCCTATTAATGCTACGCTTTCCGATGCGTGGTCGCAACTCCAGAACTTTGTGGTCCCAGTCCCAGCGGCCACCTGTGTCCTGCTCACTGTCTATTTAAGGTGCATCGTATTCACATAATTAATATAAGTATAGAAGATAATGCGAAACATTTTAAAAGACTAACGATGGAGTTTCCTGCACATTCTTGTCCATACGTAATTACATTTTGGAGGGGGCGACTAGTTTTTTTTTTTTTTTTGGAAATTTTAGCTTTCAGAAATACCTTGTATGTGCCTATTTGTAATAAATGATATGACTTTGTCTTCCCTCACTACCACTAAACCTCGGTACTTCTTCGGACTATATCGGTCTTCTCAAAGACGCAGTAACTTCTGTCATCCATACTTCCTAACTAGTATCGAAAAAAAGCTAAAGTAACTCCGTTTACCTGTCCCATGCCATAACGGCTGCACTGATTTGGACAAAATTTGGCACACAGCTAGACCATGACCTAGGTTAGGATATAAAATACTTTTAATCCCGGTAGTCTGTTCCCGTGGGATAATTTTCGACCTCCATGCGGGTGAAGCCGGGAAAACAGCAATCATAAGCTACCGTTCTACTGGTCCTTCATCTAAAAGGTGCTGAATGGCTGTCACGTGGTTTGTCACGCCAGTTAAAGTTTACAAACACGCAGTTCTGATTAGTGCACGTCCGGGCTGCGATATTGAGTCGCGTGTTATGCCTCCTCGATCGTTAACTACGTGTTTACAATGTCATTAATGTACTATTTGATCATAAGTTCGGAAGTTGAGATTGGGGTGTTTCCGGTTTTTGTTCCGTTTTAACACAGGAAATCGATGTTATTTTAGCTGAACTGAAACTAAATGGTTAAACTTACTACTACTCTAGCTTACTATTGATTTTATGCTAGTTTTTTTTTTTTTAAGTAGGTATGCTTAAATACATTATGACTTATCCTAAGTATAGTCTAGGGGATTCTAGGGTTTGTTTACTGGTACCCAAGGACTTTACATTTAACTACTGTCACTTAAAATAGATAAATTCTTCAATCATCATCATCTGCCTAGCCGGTTCCCAAATATTTTCCGAGTCTGCTTCCAGTCTAGCCGGTTGCAGCTGAAGTTCAATATTTTATTTCAAAGGACTGCCTATCTGACCTCCAGAACCCACCCAAATAATTTATTTACATTCTTTGTAATATAATCTAAATAAATAACTTTTCATCTCTTGTCAAAAAAGATAGAGCCTTTTAAAGGCCTAACAGTGTCGTATGTTTAATTCATATAAAATAAAATAAAACAGAAAAGAGTGTTGTCATAATCAGTACGCGTTTATTTACCATCTCTATTTGGTAATGATATTATCAAACTCAAAACATAAAGCCGGTAGCACACTGGTAACAGGTCGCGCGCACCACGTGAGGCGTACGGCGCGCGGTCCGTGCCCAATTTAACGACTAATTGCGCTCTTATCGCGGCTAAACGCGCGTTATCGCGAGCTCCGACGGCTCTGTTTATAAACACAAGTAGGAATGGACCGTTACATTCACCTGACTTTGATTTTTACTTGTCGTTTTGATAACACGAACTTATGTTTGCATTAAACTGTTATTGGATTCTTATGGGGATAACTAAGCATTTGTTTCGTTTAATTTGATTGCGCAATTGTGCTGATAATCTATACGTGTAAACTATCTCGATTTATAAGTAACAGTAACTGTAAAATTAAGTAATCTCCATTTTTCATATTTTCATATACTATAAGCAACGTTTCGTTCTAATTAAATGAACATTGAAAAACGACAAAAAAGGATGGCATATTATACATTCGATGGGTTTATTAAAAGCTTGTCTCCTAATACTTTAGGTTGAAACATGCACGGAAGAGTTGTCCCTTCATTCAGAAGCTATGAGCTCAAGCTCAAGGCCGCGGGTTCAATTTCGCATCAGAGCAAAAAATTATATTGTAAAGTCTATTTGACAAGCAGTTTTTAAACTCAGGAAATATTATATTACAAGTTGTGAAGCAGCTCTATACAGGTTGAAATTGAAAACATGCGACAAACCGAAATGGGAGATTGTACTCATCGTTATGAACAACTTTTACTAAGGGACCAATGATGCAATCGCGAAAAAAAAACATCTGTTCCCTACATTTATGTTCGCATAACTCGTGAAAATGTAGGGAACAGCTGTTTTTTTTTTGCGATTGCATCATTGGTCCCTCAGTAAAAGTGATGAATACAATCTCCCATTACGGTTTGTCGCATGTTTTCAATTTCAACCTGTATATGTTTTTTATTGTTTTATGCTTTTAGCTTTTTAAGTGTCAAGTTTTGGATAATAATTAGAAAGACTTTATTAAACACTAGCTTTTGCCAGCGGCTTCGTCCGCGTGAATGTCGAAAATTATCCCACGGAAACCCACTTTCGGAATAAAAAGTATCCTACGTGTTATTCCAGGTTACAAACTATCTGTGTGCAAAATTTCATCCAAATCCGTTCAGCCGTTTTTATGTGATTGAGTAACAAACAGCCAAACATCAAAACATACAAACTTTCACGTTTAAAATATTAGTAGGATGTTTTTTTTTTCAACATTTTTACTAAATGAAACGCCAATAAACACAAATATCTTCGCTCAGGAAGCGTAGAAACAAGAAACGCGGTCCCAAATGATCATAAACAAAACAAAATTTGCCAAAATCAGCCAAAAAACTTTTCACACGAAAAGTTTGTCAAAGTCTTACCAGTATCGTTGAAATTTTCTTCCCATCCACCTGTAGGGCGCGTTGCGTAAGGGTCGCTCCCCTACCCTTGAACTGGCGACCTTGAGTGGCGGGTCACTACGCAACGATTTTATTGTTTAACGACACCAGTGTGTACCACCCTTTATTTAGGGAAGAGGGATCTTGCCTTTGTTTCGTGTTTGTTAGATTTTATTTTTATTTTGAGAGTTTTTGGAGCACTCGTTTTAATTAATTTGAACGAATTTTATTATTATTTTAAAGACAGAGAAAGGTTATTAAAATATACCAATAAGCTTAATGTATATCTTGCGAATGACCCATTCTCTTACTAAAAGGAAAACACAATAATAATTATTAATACTCTACCCTAGTCACACAATGAAATACTACTAATATTATAAATGTGAAAGTTTGTTTGTTTAGATATTTGTTATCTACTCAATAATGCAAAAAGGCTGATCGGATTTGGATGAAATTTGGCACACAGATAGATTATAACCTGGATTAGCACATATGATACTTTTATCCCGGTAGTACGGTCCCGTGGAATAATTTTAGACCTCCACGTGAACGAAGCCGCTGGAAAAAGCCAGTATACCAAAATTTTCTACCTTCGAAATATATTTCCCTATTTAAATAGTAGAAATAGACATCACTGCCTCCTTAATCCAGTATTTCACGGCACTTAAACTGAATATGTCAGCAATCACAATCAACATTTAAGTTCAACACAGCGTGTAACGCAATCTGTCCAACATATGTTGAACATGAATAGACTCACCCTCTTAGATAACCCTCTATTTGGATAAACTTCCACATCTATTGGCGAAACGTATTCATCTGCTCATTTTGGTCAGACGGACAAATTGGAAAGTAAATATAAACAAAACTGAACAAGGAAAAATATAGAACCAGCACGATTTCATATAAAAAAAATCTGATGATCATTTTCATTGCGTTTTAGCAACCAACCGTTTTAAAAGTTCCTTCTTGTGTAAAAATCTTTGGCACCAGCATCAGAATAGAATAGAACAGAATAAGAAGCATTTATTTGCTTATTATTTAATTGTATTGTCATCGGAACAGAAAGATATGCATAGTTTTCAATTTGGGACAAAAGAAAATTGTGCAAAATTCGTTTACGAGAATTCATTCTTGTATCCTGCCATCATAGGGTACAGCGAGTATGATATTCTTGCTTCACTAAAACAACCCTGATGATCAGCATCAGCAAATAGACGAGGCTTCGGATTCTCTAAAGAGCCTTTGACTCTTTGAAATGCCAAAACAGAATGGTTACGTTGAAAGCGCGCGCGCGCCATCATAGTATTCATACAGCGAAGAAACTGCGAAAGTCTGTCTAAAGATATTTCGACAGTCGATAGGGGTAGTAGAAGCCCAACAGTCTGACAACCCGTCTAACCAAGGGGTATTGTGTTACCCAGTTACTGGGTTGTGGAGAACAGAAATGCAGTCGCTCCATCCTTAGGTAGATTATTTTACATATTGTGAATGAGAGAACGTTGTAGGCCTTAGAGACTAGATTTGTAGACGTTTCTATTCTGTATTTTCATTCCTCTAAGTACCTGGTACTTATTGACTGGCCTGCACTGTCCTCCCATGCCTATTATCACTGTAATTTGGAAACATTGTAAAAGCCAATTATTTTTAAAAGAGTAACCGTGTAGTTTCTTGCCGGCTCTTCTCCATAGGAAGCGACAAATTGGAACCGTGCACCTAGCTTCTGACGTTTCATAAGTGCCCATGCAGGCTTATGTGAAATAAAATATTTTGATTTTGATGTTGACTTACTAATATTATAAACGCGAAAGTTTGTATGTATTGATGTATGGATGTTTGTTACTCTTTCACGCAAAAACTACTGAATGGATTTGGACAAAATTTGGCACACAGATAGATTATAACCTAAATTAACACATAGGATACTTTTTATCCCGGTAATACGTTCCCGCGGGATAATTTCCGACTTCCACGCGGGTGAAGCCGCGGGCGGAAGCTAGTGTAAAATAATGTTACCCAGTAGCATCCAGTTAGACTGGAAGCCGACTACAAAAAACTTGGGAAAAGGCAACACAGATTAATTGAAAGTCTGTCTCAAGACAGCTCTTAAATCCTACTAATATTATAAATGTGAACTTTCGTAAATGTATGTTTGGATATATAGATGTTTGGATGTTTATTACTCAATAACGCAACAACGGTCGAACGGATTTGGATGAAATATGGCACACAGATAGATTATAACCTGGATTAACACATAGGACATTTTTATCCCGGTAATACGTTCTCGTGGGATAATTTTCGACTGACAAAAGCTTGTCAATAAATAAACCAATCAAAAGAACAACACGGTTGTTAAACTCAATGTCTAAAACACCGCAACAAATAATGACATAAGTAGACTCATCCCCAACTTGTACCGAGGGTGAAATGATCTAGCCCTAATGCTAGACACCCTTTGTTTGCCTCCCTGTCCATGATACGGAGTTAGCACGCCCTAGTCGTAGTTAATTTATTGTAAACTTACAAGCCGCAAATTTATAGTAGTTTTTTAAATGTCTCTAGTGTTTTCCTGAAATCTAATTCCGAGGGACTTCTGACTAATTAATAATAGCCGCACGGGTCAATCGATCAGATTAAGCGACGCTTGACGCGGTTGGTCCGAGGATGGGTGAACATCTTTACATACCAAGACCCCTCCGTGTCTCGGAAAGCACATTAAGCCGTTGGTCCCGGCTGTCATTTGTGCATCTTTGACAGTCGTTACGGGTCGTTATAAGTCTGACAACAAGTCTTACCAAGCTGTATCGTATTACGCAGTAACTTGGATCAAAATAATGTGCCATTGTGGTACAGCCTTCATGACTGAAGCTAAATAGTAATACAATAAGAAGCAAAAAAGAATATGAGTAGTTTTTATTTCATGTTGAACTCGCGTTAGTCGAGTTCCAGACCGGACCGGACCACCAACAATTTCAGAGTGGACTCTATCGAGTATCGAAACAGAACAGTTATGAAAGTAAGTTGGAGTGTTTTTGGACATCGTAAGGTCTGGGGGCTACCGTAAGGGGTTTGAACCCCACTGCCATAATTATATTATCACTGCGGCCGTTATGTGGCGGCTACCGCTGTCCTAGGAAACCCTAGCTTTATCAGAATTCCCTTTATAACCTTAGTTTCAAAGCACAGCCATCGATGACTCACAACCATAAAGCAAAACTTAACACCATAAACAAGGTTAGTGACGTGCTATAAGAAATAAAGCAATAGCTCATAAATAAATAATAAATAGAGTATGCAGGCTCTAAGTTATTATTTATCTTGGAGACGTCACGTGATGTCGCGTGGATGGCTAGACTGTGCAGGTGAGGTGCTAGTGTAAGCGGTTAACGTTTAGGAAAGAAATTAAAAGATTTAAAACTTTCATAAGAAAACGAATTGGTTCAAAGGTCAAAGAAAATATGAATGGATTAGGTGAGGAATGAAATGAAATTGAAGGGAGTGAATGATAGTCACCACCACGAAGATAGATCATAGATCGTAGATCATTCCACGAAGATTGAGGAAGTCGTGCAGTACTTGAAAGTGAAGACCAACTGGACTCTGAGGGTCGAAAGGTTGGAATCGCGCCACGACATCAACTTTAAGTCGTTCGAGGTACGAGTTCCAACCCAGCATCTACAGACCTGCTTGAAAGAGGACTTTTGGCCGAAAGGTGTCGTATATCGACGTTTCCGAGGACGGTTACGCGACACCTCACAGCGATACACGACGCCGACCACTTTACGTGTATAGTTATAGTTTTGATAAGTTTCATAATATGTATTAGTTTATTAATATTTTTAAGATTATTTTGTGTATTTTATCTATGGGCCTCAGCTGCCTGATAATAAAATGATTGATTGATTGATTGATTGATAGTGTCATGGCTGACTGGCAGAATGGTAGAATAAAATGTGTTGCTCTGGCCCCAAGTAACAGAGGACAAGGGTGGAAGATGATGATGAAGAATTGGTTCAAAATAGGCCTAAAGTAGAAGTAAAACTGGATTTTGCAAGGGCTATAAACAGAATGTTATAAGAAAAAACCAACTTAAGCCACAATACGAAATTTGAATCTAGCATGGCAGTCAGAGAAGCGTTAGGTTCATTGAATTGGCCATAAAAACTTTGTTTCGTTACATTATCGGGATGTATACAGGGTGCAACAGAAATCCTTCAGCACTAAAGATAACAGCAAGAATAGAATCACTATACATAGTTTCAGCTCAAAATAAAATACTCTAAGAATTGAACCTAAACTTTCGGTTTCATATGTTTCTTAAATTCAAATTATAACAAACGTGTCACCGCACTACGTAGGTCAATAACTTTCCACGATTGCCAATAGGGTATCATTTAAGCTATCACCAATTTAATTAGTTTTGTGTTTCTTAAATAATAGGGTTTGTCCTCAAAATAGTAGATCTGTCACCAAAATGTAGTCACCAAACAATGCAAAATCAGTTCCACAATAAATCACCTAAAATCCTGAGATTTAGATTTAGCAAACTAATTTAAAGAGATCACCAATAAATCATATTATGTTACTAGAAAATTGCATTAAGTTCAAATAAAAAAATATTTTTCTTTTGGGAACAGAATTAATATCTAAGCGGAAACTTAATGGCGAAAATAAAATAGAAAATGGGCATTCATAAATAATATATTATTATTGTATTATTAGGGCAGGTTTAGATTTTCTATATAATCTAGTCGTTTCTGGCACTCGCCGGCCGCTGCCGCGGCACCGCTCGCTTCGCTCGCTCGGCTCGTGCGTAAGAAGTCACAGTTTTAACCTAACCTAACCTAACCATTAAAAAAAAAATAACCTACTCTAACTAGACTGGTGATATATTATCTTTGCCACCCTACTAACATTATTACACACTGTTTTGTAAAACTTCTTTTAACGTTGCTTGATCACAAAAGCGTGCTCAGTTGACGCGAATTGAACACGGGATCGTACGATTCCGTAGTAAAACAAAAGCGTGTGGATTTCGCGAGACCGGTGTCGCCAGAAAGGAGTCGCAGTCAGGGATCGATAATCGATTTATTTGGTGACAGATCTACCATTCTGAGCACAGAGCTATTATTTAAGTAACAAAACTGTTATTATAAGAACGAAGTTTATATTCATGTAATGCAATATAATTTTATTGGTTATCGATCTCTTATTTTACACATATATTAACATTAATTTGATAATTCATACCTGGGAACAATTTTTGTTTATCTGAGAACGAAAATATTTCGTGGCGATAGATCTATTTATTAGGTGATACAACTTGATGACAAATATAAATTTTGGTGATAGAAAATATAGTTCCCTTGCCAATATCACGATAAATCTCTTCCGAGTGGAGTGTTTATTTAAATTTGAAAAGTTCGGTTTCTGGTATCAATGTATTAAAAATTCTCATAACTTCCGAACATGTAGAGATAGGATTAAAAAACCCTTCCAATATCGTTTGATATAATTCAAAGAAGCCGTGCCCTTGGTATGTATAAATATATATGTCCTTTACGTTACACGTTGTATATCTGGCTGGTAATTTAATTAACATTCTGCCCAATTTTAAGTTTATTTGATAGATAGTCAGTGGCTGTCTTAAAATTATGAAACAGCCCTTTATCTTTACACGGTCGCTTATTATATTGAAAAATGGGCCTGCCTGCTCTTGAGCTCAATTAATTTACCTTGATTTAATTATTGTTTGCCTTTGTGCAAGAATAAGTAATTGTCTTTCTTCTTTCTTTTCTTCAGTCTCACTCCCCGCTGTCAGTGAGGCCTCATCTATAAATTTTACAGCGCTGAAGTTCGCGGTAGCGCGGCTATGTGATTTGATATCGTTAAGTTTATTGTCGCTGTTACACAATATTTACGATATGTGTCGAATTTTAACGTGATTTGTGTCTGGAAGTTACCTCAGCTCTTGTCATGTGGGGTGACAAACAAGGGTCATCAACCTGAGTACTAATGTCATTATGTATGCTCTGTTCATCATCGTTTTGCATCATCATTGGCATTCTTGTTCCACCAGCCCCTCCCAGCTCCCTTTTGTGGTATGCTACCCTAGTCTGAGCAAGAATACTATACTTCCCTTAATATATGTATAATACAGTCAGGCCAAAGGGTTGAAATTCCATAGATTTACCTGGATACACTTGCTTCTTCGCAGAGAGCCTGTGGTGGTCGTAGGTTCAAACCCATGCTTAAGGGCGCTTTAGAATGTGTTAATTATTTCATCATCACTGCTCTCGAAACGGAGATGGAAATCATCGTGAAAAAAATACACTAAATTTGAAGACATGTGACATCTACCAACCCGCACTGGACCCACGTGGTGAATTACGACCTACTCTCTCTCATATAGAGGAGGGCTGTGTCCCAGCAGTGGGAACAATCTTGGCTGATTAAGCTAATTGCTTCTACTGACATATCCATAATTCTCAGTTTACGCAGTGAAACTCCAACCATTGTCCTTTCCATTGCCTTTTGAGTGACTTTTAGCATTCTAATGACTGAACACTTTTCAGTCGAGAAAACTAAACTGTATTCTTGAAGTTTTCCTTGAGGATTTTTCAGATGCCCCAGCTGATGGCTATGGAAAATAATCTCTGCCTATTACGTGGAACTTTAGCAAAACTGGCGAAAAGTGAGTGTACTCAACGCTACTGCCTAACCCTTTTTTTTTGGTGTTTAATCATCAAATAACTTCTCAAGCTCTGGGTGGAGCAGGAGGGCGTGTCAGACTTTTACTGACTAAAACCCACCCGTGTTCCCTCAGTTGCCTGTGTGCCAGGTGGCGGCTACCCACGCACTCTCGCTCCGTACCATGGCCTGGACCAGGGCTGGACGCTAGAGATCGCCACCGCCGATCGCCTCCACGAGGACAAGGCGGTGTTTCGCCCAAGCCAGGCAGACCTCCACCGTATGCTCCACCGTGTCCTCAGGGCGATCTTTGCAGTGGAAACACCGGGGCGTTTCCTCCCGCCTTATCCGAAACAGGAACCTTCCGAAACAACCGTGTCCTGTGAGGACCTGCGTAAGGCGGAAGGTGAGGACGCCGTGCCGCCTCTCAAACCACTCCTCAAAGAGGGAACTTACCGCCGCAATCGAAGCGTAGCCAACTGCCTAACCCTTGAAGGACTACAAGCGTGAAGTAGTATTAAGTTCCCTCTTAAAATAAAACGCGTCCCTCGGCGTACATTACCGGTTGTTGCGAGTAATTGTCATACATTGAACTTGCGTCTGTCTGTCTGTCGCGAATTGATGTCAAGTGGCAATGGTTACGCAACCGCGGTCACGGTCGATGCACCCGATGCACTCGGACAAAGGGTGGGCAGAGATATAAGATATGCCATAATATTCTTACATGGATTTTGGAGCTTGGACGGAGTATTTATAGTTGACTACCTTTATCCACGACTTTGTGCTCGTGGAGGGTGAGAAGGTTGTCACGGGGACGTACTATCGGTATAAAAAAGTAAGATCATCGTCTAAGATCAGGTTATGGTCTACCTGTGTGCCCAATTCCATTCCATCCATACATCTACAGAACTACGCTTACCGCGAGATTTGTTCATACCATATGGAAGCAACTCTCAAAAATTCCTTCTACTAAGAAAACACAAAACGTGACACTTCAACTGAATGGCTTATTGTGTATAACACAGATCGCATAGTTACAGAATACAGAGAAAAAAAAATATTGTACAACTAAATGAAATTGAAGTGTCTGTTTGTAATGTCAAAATTACCGCTTTTTACTCAATACGTATGAAAGTAGTAAGTATATACGATACATATAACAAAAAAACTAATCTTAATAAAATTGTCTGTTAGTTTGCCTGTTTGTTGTGTCTAATCTTCGGACTTTCACTGGCAGATGTTATATGGAGTAACACAAGTTGCTTTTTGTTTGGGTAGGTCATCGCTATGGGTTATTTTTTGACATCCACACAAGCCGCTGCCAAAAACTATATAATATTATGTAAATCAATGAAATCTGGTGGTGGGAGTTGAGTGGGCCGCCATAGTAACAGATTTAAAAAGTTGAGTATTAATTTGCCATTTAATTTTACAGTTATCTGTTAGTGATGCGATATGCCAAAGGCGCCGAAACGTTACCATATTCAAAAAGCTTTGAAAAATCTGCCTTTGTGTTTTTTAATGTCAAAAAAATTTAATATATCACTGGTGATATTCATTTTAAAATGAAAAGAATCTGGTTTAACAGGTAACAAAAAAAAAATACTAACAAAGGTCGTTTGCCATGATAGTAACGCCAGACTCTGCTTAAACCATCCATGATAGATTTGGAACGTGTATAATAAAACGCGCGTAGTCGCGCGTTTATCTGACGCTAGCCTAAATCAAGACGTAGAATTACCAGAATTAAGGTACATTTTTATGTACTTAAACTTTACAAGCTTTTGATCATTTCCGACCTCCACAAGGGAAAAGCCGGCAAGGCTTCGGCGTCGGAAATTATCACGGGGAAACTAAAAAAAGTATGGATCCTGTCTTAATCGAGGACATGGTCTATTCGTGCGCTAAATTTCAATCAAATCCAGTTAGACGCGAAAAGGTAAAAGACAGACAGACAGACAGAGGGAGTTTCTTTCGCATTTATAACAATAATTACTATATAGCTTCCCCGGCCAGTAATTTCGCATCCCATCCCGCCCGCGCTATTATTTCAATCGTTCTTTCCGACTTTTTTTCTTTTTGCTCAGCTCTTTAGAGTCATAGCGTGATTTTAAGTAGCTCATAGCCTTCCTCAAGAATTGGGCTATGAAATGCAAAAAGAATTGTTCAAATCCGACTGGAAGTTTCAGAGATTAGCGCGTTCAAACAAACAAACTGTTCAGCTTTATTATGTGTAAGTATAGATATAGATTAGAGGCTGCTATAAGAGGTGATGGTACTGGTTTATCCCTAGCCTAATCTTGTAAAACTATCTCGACTAAGAAAACCCCCTGCATACCTATTTACATACAAACTAACAAACAAATTTTACCTCTATAGAATATTAGTGTGGATAAGTCGTATAGACTCCTTTCAGCTAGTAACAAATCCACTGTCTGTTTCTCTAAACATTGCAAAACCCTGACCTCTGTCGCACAAGTGGCTCAATTGGACCGGACATGACATCGGCACGCACTTCCGGTCGCTAATTACGATCGTCTGCGTCCACGGGACATCCTGAAGGGTGCATTATAACTGTATCAATTAGATTTTACGAAGACACGACTGTTTTTATTATAAGTATATAAGTTTATTATTGACATAATCTACTCATTACTTTCATATAACGATTAATTAATTAATAAAAATAACAAAATTATATCCGAACGTAACTAAAACTATTCACAAATTAAAATATAGCGTTGAAAAATTCATCCGCATCGCTGTCGACTGGTAAGTGGTAATGTTCCCAAGACACTGGCGGCATTACCACGTTGTATGGCAATGCTTAACCGCTGGCCAAAGTAAAAACCTGGCCTTGTTCACGGGAAGTGTCAACCAACCGTTTCGAGATTTCCCCAAATAGACCATGAGCACTCGGACTTCATGGCCCGAGGGTTTCAACCCCACTGTTTATAGTTACTTTACTGGGGGTAAAAACTTCAGTGTTTTCATGAACTGTTTTATAGACATAACATTATTTAGATACTTTTTTTTCGATTTTGCTCGATTGTAGTCTATACATATAAGAACGACTCTAAAGAAGAATTTATTCTTATTTAGAGTGTGTGAAATAATATATCAACTTTTCCATTTTGTGAAATACGTCTAGTCAAAGATGGTGGCTTGAATTTTTTTTTTATTCCTAGTAACTTACATTTCAATTCTTTGTTACTGTGTTTGGCGACTTCAAAAATTGTTTCCTATGTAAACTACTGAAAAATTTGACAACTCTAAGGGATCGACAATTTTCTCATTGAAAAAAATGCTTGGTTACGAGTTTGCCGAAAACGCTAAACCGGGAGCGGTTTCATTATCAAATGCCACTTATTTTAACGCCTCATTGGTTCTTTGAATACATCTTGAAGATACTTTTACTTGAAAATACAGCTTAGGTTAGGCCGAAAAGGTCCCATGCCAAGGAGACTTGATATGGTAAGATAAAGTGTTATAATTAACCAGTATGTCTAGTAGGTGCATAAGTCATTAGTCATAACTGTTGGTACGATACAGAATAGGGCATTTTTTCCAGTAGCCTGTTTGGTGCTGCAATGTAACCTTTATGAGTAGATACGATGAAATGTAAATTGCTGAATTAAAAGACAAACTAGAAATGGAATAGCAGAAAAAGCGGTAGGCATTAGATGAGTTGATAAGCGAAGATAAAAGAAGAAAATAACATGTAACACGTTTTCTAGGAATATTTAAATTGAACTACGACAAACTGTTATTTTGTTTTAATCATCTCGATACTCTGAGGGAGTACACCGCTCACAGTACAAGTTGATCAATGATTACTGTATCTGGTCAGCTCAGTGACGACTGAGTAAAGAAATATCGGGTTTATGAAGGCATTTGTCGAGACAAATTGTTACATAAACAACTTACTGAAAACTCGATTAGATGCTTATGATATCATTAGTTTTTGATGAAGTAGGAAGTAATTCAATAAGTTTGAGTTAGCAGTTCAATATGAATTAATAATAGGAACATTATATTAATCTACTTGGATACTTTTGTCAATACATTCAGTGTTGAAATCTAGGTAGACAGATTCATAATTCTTTATCCAACAACGTGGCAAGACTCCAAACAAAAATCAAGAATATGAAAAATTCATCTCGGCTTAGACGGCCGCCACAAAATCTAAACTTGAGATCCCGCATAGCCTCATAGCCACGAGTACTCACACCGTCGCATGGCAACACTGAAAAATGCATTCGCGAGACAAAAGCAGGCTATTACCGCCCCAGGATTAGCCCTATTGACACTACGTTACCAATTAAAAAGGGAGGGGTGCCTTTTCGTCTCGGTTTTTTTCAGCAGACGGTTTTTCAGGCCGCGGGCGGCCACCCCCTACATTTCCCCCTAACCCCCCGTGGCTGTACAGAAAAATCAATAACGCAGCACTTTTTTCCGCGCGTAAAGCATGCACCGACACGGCGCGCGGCTGTGTGTGTGTGCCCCACACACACACGCGCGCCGCATTGGGTTGCCAGCATTTTTTCCATTCGCATTAAAATTTGCTCACAGCGACATTCTCGCTGGAACCGACCGACGTCCCTGCCTTTGATTAGTCGGATGCACCTGGAGGGCTTACGCAATATTCCACGCTTCCTTTTAATGCAAATCCTTTAGGTACAATTCCATGCTCATGAACGTCTTCAGATAAATAGCGACAATGTTTTCGCACCTTACAACTACCTCTAAAATGAAAACAATTTGTAAACGCTAGGAATATCAAAAATGCTCTCCGACATTTCCAAGACGTTAAAGCGTTAACGGAAAACAATTTTAAAACATTCTATCATCAGCCTTTTGTTCAAATTCTCTACAATAAATCGCCATAACTCGTGCTCTTAAAAGGATTGCGGTAAAATGAGGAGAGGATTCAACAAGAAAACGAGTGCAGACGTCCTAATGTACCTAGCCGGGTACCGATCATTGTGGGCCCTGTTTAATTCTATGAAGCCGTGGAACAGGCGACCTTGTAGGTGGACTGAATGGCATCGCTTCCGTGATTTCTATTTGCGGCGCATCCGATAATTTCATTGAATAAGCGTTAAAAGCTTTTGGAAGCATCGCCGGGATCCGGAGCATATCATTTGCATAGAATCCTAACGCTCGGTGCGCGACAACCGCACAACACTAATTGCTAACGCAGACTAACGTAAAAAAAGCATCACATTTAAAAAAGGAACGCTTTGCACATTTTTATTTCAAGTTCGCAATGACAGAGGTGAGTCCGTCCCGCTCGCGCGCCATTGTTGCTCGGGGCTCGTCATCACTCCATCTTTGTCTGCCGCGCGAGTTTTTTTGAACGTGCAAAAATATAAAAACTCCGAATCGCGTCGGTGGTGGGGCGCGTGTTCTAGCTGCACTTGTGTGCGTTGCCGCGATAATGCTTGTTTTAGGGCTTTGCCCCGATCATAAGTCAATACATGCCCAAGTTTGTAAGCGCACCAATAGTGAAGTGCTTAAAAGCTAACAACGCGAAAATTCTTAACGTAAACAACTAGAAATACTGAAATTTGAAAACATTTGAAAGTTGTGCTTACGTACAAAATGTAGCGCCAGCTTCTTACCGGATAGAATATACGGTATAAGTTAAGGCGATATTAATGTTATATTTCAACACGGTACATATACTAATGAGTGCATTAGGTCTTAGAGAATGTATCCTCATTGATTCAATACCTAACTAATTACAACTCAAAAGCATTCAACTGCTCTTGAAAACCCATCCAGCGTAACAACAGATAATAATTAGCTGAGATAGTATCTCGTATATTTTCCGTCAAACGAAAGTGTCTACGACACTGACTAAATCTATTTTCGTGAGATAGAATAAAAAAGAGTAGGTACACCTTTCTCCGCACCTTTCACTCACTTACAATTAGCGCTCTGTTAATCATAAGATAACAAGTCCAGACTGCTTTTTTCTTACGTGCCAAATTGGACCAGGTCGATCAATCGAACAGTAGACTCCAATTTGGCATGCATGTGCGGCTGCCAGACTGACAGACTTGCGAACTTAAGCTTCGAAGAATATGGTGGAGATAAAGGGGAATTTTTCGCTTGACACTTATTTTGTTGAAGCTAGCTGAAAATTTGAATTGGGCAGGACACGCAAGGCGCAGTGATGACAGGTGGAGTAAGGCAGTGACCGAGTGGCATCCAAGGATTGGGAGCAAAGTGTCGGTTGTCCGGCAGAGAAATGGGCGGACGACATTGATACCATCGCGGGTAGAACCTGGATAAGACTGGCACATAAAGAGAGAGGCTGATGCTCAGCCGTGGGTGAATTCAGGCTGTCGATGATGAGCATGAATTAAAAGCAATCTTAAAAAAAAAACAGGTTAGGTCAGTTACTCAGGCCTAAACTTTAGGTAACCAACCACTGGACAGTGGACAACCCTGCCAGGGCACGGGGCCCGTTACCACGCGCATAATGGTTGCAAATCCATTGATTATTTTGATGCATTACTTGGTTACGGTCACAAACCGCAGACACTGCGAACTGTTCTTTCTATGAATAAAATAATTTGACCGTGAACGCAACGGTTAGTGTCAGCGTGCAGCGTTTGAACCACATGTTAATAGCGAGCATTAAAACAAAGACAATGATTGTACGATTGTTATGTTTTAATGTCTGGCCTACCGCTTCTTTAAATAACGGTAACCACATTTTTTGTCAACATTTTTGTGTATATTTTAGGTATTAAGATGGACAAAAATCGTTCAACTTCAAAGCGGAAATTCTATATCCGTCTGAGGTGAGCTTGAGAGGGTTTGAAAGCTTATAAAAAAAGCTCCAAGATTGAACTGAAAAAGCTGTAATCTTTGCATGTAACAAAATTGTTGAACTATAATATGATTTAATAAAACCCGCGCCGGTTGCACTTTGTAGAATTTCCTTCTCTTTCTCTCGAAAAGAGTAAAAAAAGTCGCCGTCTCCAACGCCGACCTTACGCAGACATCTTTTTATTGCGAACGTGCCCCTGGCCTCACTCTTTCTTACCTCATAACACAGTTTCTCTTGCCTTTTTCCCGTTTTTTTACTCCATTCAACCCCCCGTCGGTGTGTGTAGAAAAAACTTTGTGGCCTCGTAAAAGTCCACTTCTGTGCGAAAACTTGCGTTGTTTTGAATTTAGAACTTTTGTTTCGTCGCCGCTGATTTTCTTTTTTTTTAGCTGGTGACTTTGGAATTATTTAGATTACAGAGTTTGACGTCAGTCTTGGCTTGTTTTCGTTATTTGTCTTTTTTTTTCAACGTCGTCATTCTGGTCAGTGGTGCTTTGAGGAAATTGGAAGTCCCAACTTTTCACATGATTTCTAATTTTTACTTACGAAGGTCAAGAATTTTCTTTCTCAGTTTCAAATTGTGTAACGGAAAAAATAACACTTTTTTTTTATTTATCAATTTAATTGGTCTAAGTTCGCATAATTCGGTCTATCAGATATAAACGCTGGCGTTATCTGAAGCAAAATTCATGATACGCAATCTTACGGAACTTTTTAAACTCTTACGTTCAGAGTAAATGCTCGGTTTATTAAAAATCGTATAAATACTAAGTCTTTTCATCAAACTTTAATGAAAGGTATTTCATTAGTGAAAAAGGAATTCTTTTGAGAATTATAATTACGGCTACGTTAAACTCTACATTGCTTAACATAAGTAAAAAAGCTTTTAGCTTGCTATATTAAAAACTAAAAACGGATCTTTCAAATGAATCCAGCCGAATTTTGGATTTCAACATTCTTTTCATGGATAACTAGCAAGCGCTACATTTTATCCGTTTGATAAAGTGCGCATTGGCAACAAAACAATTTCGTTATTAGACTTTTTCCGAAGCGCAAGGACTGGAATTAATCCAGAGGAATGTGTACAAGAACAAACGAATAATTTTCAAGTAGGTTTCATTTTAATTAATCTCGTGCCTGGCCGGCGCGCGTTTCCTATTTCAAAACTAAACCCAAAACAATTGCGCATCGTTCGAATTTTAAAAACTGGATACGTGATACATGACATCGGAGGGGCCCGCATGCCGTTATCTAACTACCCCTAGCACAGCGCCCAGTATAAAAAGAGCTGTAGGACAGCCGAGAGCCCCCCCTCGCTCGCCTTATTTTGTTGGAATCCGGGGCGGGGCGGGAGCTCGAGTATTCCTGGTGTGTAATGCACATTTTTGCATGGAGCTTCGCGATCGGGCTGGGTTCAGCTCAGCCCTGCAAGCACACACACTACAACGAGGCGTGTCTATGTGGGGGTTGCCATATATACACATACATCGTGGATGGATTCTGTTTTGCAGGTTTTTTTAACTGACCAAAATTTTTTACATTGCCGATATTGTGCTATAAAACATGCATGAATTTATTGGCTTTCTAAAACTATATGACTAACAACTATGCTAAGACAGCAATTTTAGAAGAAATTTCCGATTAGTCCTTAGTCCTTACATACTCCTTAACATTAATTAAGTAGGTATGCCAAAATGATAGTGCCATTACAAAACGAACATGAAGTTTAAACAGTATTTTAATCATGATTTAATTACCATGTATTTGCAAAAGTCTTTCTTCATTTATAGGTAGCTCAAGCATCCATGCAATAATGCCAAAATGCTGATACAATTTCCATACATAGGTATTACCATCCATCTCCAAACAAAGCATCAAAAGCCCCAACTACATACATAACTGCAATTGATTTCCCGAATACATATAGGTAAACCGAAGTCATACTAATCGAGAGTGACGCTCGAAAAAATCACAACCCCTGGACGCAGACGAGGGGGGAACAGGGTGGCAACGAGGAGGGTGCAGGTGGGGTTGCCAGTGTTTTTATTTTTCATGATTGGTGGATTGCACCGGGAGTAATGATCGATGGAATTAACGTGCACCACTGGCCACCACGGGGTATCCAGTTTAAAAAATTCGAATGCTTCATGTTTCAAAAATGGAATTTGATTGGAACTGTTTTTAAACGGTGCTTTTGACGATGAATGAGTGGTGATGTGAGTTTTGTTCGCTTGAGGAAGATACACTGACGATAGCTCAGGATAAAAAAATCCTCCGGCCTTAAGCTCACTTTTCCTGTTAAAAGATTGTCTCATAGTTATCAGTTTATCACTCAATGTTGCAAGTGTGTTTTTAGGAAGCTAGCAGCCTGAAGCTTCCGTCTTTCTTCTGACATTCATAGCCAAAGCTCGATGTCATTGCTCGATAAGCTACCAAGATCAGAGAGTCATTGGTATTTTTTGGTATAACCCAACACACGACCTTCATAATAACAGATTGTCTCGCCTGACTGAGATTTTACCTACTTCTCTTTGCTTCAGATATGTAGGTAGGCAGTGAGGCACTCTATGTAGATAAACTCAGCCTCTAAAATATGTGAACATTGAGTAGAATTATTTAATTGTCTACAATCTTTGTTCCAAAATACTGTATCAACGTGTTGCCAAAAAACCCAGTATTTTGGAACATAGGCAATGAAAATGGATATTTTGGAGGCTAACTGTTATGTAGGTTTCTACATGAGTTATCATCGCTCAAAATATGCAAATTGCATAGTATAGCAAAATCATATTTAATGCATAGAGGCACAGAGAGAGCTATAAAAGCCACGAAATTCAATAGAATCCGTCCGATTACGTTTCGATCCATAAACCGAGCCGTCGCCACTCATAAAAATATCCGAACGCATAAAAATTTTGTACCGCTGCATTTTTTTATTATTTTCCTGCAGCACAGACACAGATATTGGGTATACAATTCCTATATTTCGATTCCGTTTACAAATTAAACAGACGGGATGTTTACAAACCTCCCTTCACCCCGTCACCCCCTGCATATACCCGTACAGCCATACATTAACATACATACAATGATTTATACTCCATACACATTTGGCATAATTGAAAAATGGCCGGCGTAATGGCGGACGGCGGACACTGCAAATAATAAGCTTTTAGGGTGACGTAACGAAATGTTTGGACTAATTAAGCGATTAATGTGGGCGGCCATGTTTTGTTATCTGAAAAGCTTCAACGCTGGTGAGCGCAAACTTTCAGGAAAGCGGGGTCGTCCGCACAAGTCAACGCGTCTTGGTGTCCTTGAAAAAAGATTAACGTGATTTTCTAATCATAGAAAACTCTTTTGGCTTGTGGCTAAGTAATAACAGCCTCGCGGGTCGATCGATCAGGTTAAGCTACGCTTGCCGCGGTTAGTCCGTAAATGCGTGACCTTTACATACCGAGACGTCGCTGTGCCTCGGAAAGCATGCTAAGTTGTTAGTCTCGGCTGTCATTCGTCGATCTTTGACAGTCGTTACGGGTCATCAGAAGCCCGAAAATCTGATAACCAGTCTTACCAAGGGGTATAAGACGTATTACCCAGTAACTAGGTTGTCGGATAGGCAGTCACTTTATGTTAAATACTGGTATTCCGTCCGGATGGACTGGAAACAAAAGGCTAGACAAATAATGATGATGATTAGGAAAAGCATTTAAAATCTACCGTCTACCCCATATATGTTGTCATTAGAAAAAGTCAGTTACTTAACATTTTATTCGCATTTGAGAAGCCGGGTGTAAAAACCAGCATCTTAGACGTAGATTTTACAACAATGCTGAAACTCGTTATAAGTTCTTAAACATACTCGTCCCTACATTATCAACTAAAATCTAGATAAACAACAATATTCTTGCTTGAGCATCGTTCTAGATTACGTTCGGCTAAGGGCAAATTTCACCAAACTTTTATACTTACCTAGATTAAGTTTTACCATATTATACTCTCAGCTAACAATACTGAACTACTGCGTAGATCGCCCTGAGGACACGGTAGAGCATACGGTGGGGGTCTCCCCGTTTGGGCGGAGCACTGCCGCGCCGTGTCCTTGTGGAGGCGATCGGCGGCGGCAATCTCTCGCGTCCGGGCCTGGTCCAGGCCATGGTTCGGAGCGAGAGTGCATGGGTAGCCGTCACCTCCTTCTGCGAAGCAGTAATGCTCGCGAGAGGAGGCAGCGCATGTGAGGGAGAGGCAGTATATGCGCCCTCACGGCCCTAATCGCCGCAGGAGACGCCCTGGGCGTCGGGAATCCCAGGCTGATTCCCGACCACCGTAGGCGCGGGCTTGCGGATGGCGAGTTATGTGTAGCTCGTTGTCCGGTAAAGACCAAGCCCGGGTCGACGGCGCGTTGTGTTCTACGCGCCTCAAAGAGATGTCAACATCAAATTGTGGGGTCCGCAAGGGCCGATGCCTACCAGGGGTGCGGGTTGTTCGAAAGAGATACCGCGGTCCCTGGCGCACAGGCAACTGAAGTAACACGGGTGGGTTTTAGCCAGTAAAAGTCTGTCACGCCCTTCCGCTCCACCTAGAGAAGTTATTTGATGATTTCCCAAGTAAAAAAAAAGAAAAAACCATACAGAACTGTCAATTTTCTTCCATGGATAAAAGATGAAACCATTGGTGAAATCCACCCTAAGTGTTGTAAAAAAACATAGTTTAACAAAATTACCTACATGTTACATTATTTTATATTTCCTCCCCGTCCTTGAAAACTGAAAACACGTAGGCTCAGTAAATAGTTAATGAACGACTGACATTGTAAAGTTGCAGTTCGCGTCCCGAAAATGAAAGTTGCATACCGTACCGAGCACTTTATCTGTAGGGATGGCAATCTTAAGTATGAGAGGAATTAATTTGTTTAATAAATTAGGTAATTTGTTTAATTAGTGTTTTAAAGGCTCCCGTTGGATGAAAGATGTTGAAATTTTGACATACAGACTTGAAACCTTCTTTAAAGAAGGTAGTTGAGCAGAAGTTTTTGAAGTACTTTTTCTATGTGAATACGGGGCTTTTGGCTACTTTGTATGGGTGCATTTTCTGTTTAATTTTTTCATTTTATTTTTATAATGTGCGTTTTATTTGTGCAGAATAAACAATTTTTCTTTCTTTCTTTCTAAGTAAGGAAATACTTTTTGATCGTCATCGGTCTTATTACAAAACAACGTATCCTTTAGATATTGGTTTGAATCATCAAGCCTGTTTTTGAAATAAGAACCTAACAGTAATCGAAATACAGTTCCTTTTGCAAACTAACAAGTTAGTCCGGAAGTTTACCATTTTTTTATTAAGAACTTTACTCAAATCGAAATAAAGTCGAAATGCAAAAACTGGCTCAGAGCTTTTTGCTAGAACTAAAGTTAGTTAAGACAAACGAAAATGGCGTTCCCGCTTTTACCTTTCAAAAACTTAAGAAATGCCAAAACTGCCTATAAATTAACTAACAAAATACCTATGAAGTTTTTGAGAGTCTACATATCTATTTTTAATCTGTATTGTTTGATGCAACGTGCCACCCCTGTTTAATGTGGCTAAAATACGATGCAAGTTGAGTTTGTAACTGACAAATCACTAAGAGTGCTCGTAGCTACATGAAAGTGAGTGTTGCCACTGTATTGAATGTTTTGTATGTATGTTTTAATGGTTAATATTGGGAAAACTTAAAATTTCTGAAGATTTTGTGCAAAATTAAGTACAAAACCTAAAACCCGACTACTGACACCCGCTAGAGGACACCTTTAATTTAATGTGACGTCACCATACCCTATAATCACCGAACAATCAAGACGCTCCCAACGATTCCTCATTTGTCAAATTGTGATAAGCAGTTTAGAAGTTATACGGGATCAGATGAACATACATACTTAAATACCGGTCAAAATTATAACCCTCCTTTTACTTCGCCGCAGTCGGGTAAGAGACAATTGAGGTCGAATTGTCTCCTAATTTATTACCAATCGGTAATATTTGTTAGTTACCCATGTAGATTATAATAATGGTTACATTGGACACTGATTATTTTAAAAACAGAAACTTCCTACATATTACAGAAGGTAGAAAACGAATAGAGACATAAAAAAATCTCGTCTGTCTGTAGCGACTGCTGAAAAAACTCATTAAGAAAAACAATGCATTTAAAAAAGTTGAACACAAAAATGCACGACATTCTAACACTCAGCGCTACAGGAAGCGATGCCGTGTCAAACTTCTGAAATGTTCAGCTTTCAGCGGCCGTTCACCCCAAGACGCCACCTTACCACACCTGCATCACCCTTATTACGACCTAACTTAAGGCACACTTTCCTTTGACACTCAACGAATGAGGTTCTTTTTAATGACCGTCTTTATGCATTCGTAAAAGCTCTTAAGTCTTACCTGTTAAGGTTTATTTTGGCCAACCCGAGATATTTTTATAAAGTCTCTTTGTATACGAACGTTATGGAAAACGCTTAGTTTTTCTTTTGACGGATTTCGCGTGAAAGAAATTCGGCTTTTAAGAAAGTTGCTGACATGTTTGTTTTTTTTTTTCTTCAAGTTGAACTATACAGCTCAAGGCTTTAATTATTTTTGCAAGTGTTTTATTTACCTACCTCCTGAAACTAAAGATGCAATATTTTTTTTATACTTATGTAGAAAATAGAACAACCTATTTACAAAAACATGTACCTACCATCATCATCTGCCTAGCTGTTAACCCACGACTTTTTTTTCCGAAGTCAAAGTCAAAGTCAACATTTATATCAAATAGGCACTTAAAAGGCACTTTTGAACGTCAACATTTACATTAAAATAGAATTGATTCTAGTCGTCCCTTGCAAAATGTAGTTTCGTATGGAGAAGAATGGGCAAGAAACTCCACCGTTACTCTTTTAAAATGTTTTAATTACAATATTTAACATAGTACATTCATTATATAACTATTACTGCTACTGCCTATCTGACCTCCACAACCCAGTTACTGGGTAATACGATACCCTTGGTAAGACTGGTTGTCAGACTTCCAGGCTTCTAAAGATCCGTAACGACTGTCAAAGATCCACAAATAACAACCGTGACCAACGGCTTAAGAGCGTTCATCCCACGGGGCCTGGTAACGGCGCATTTATAGCGGTTTTTCGTGAGTATTTCATTAAATACAAACAAAACTAAACATTTTTTTCAGCCAAGCACTAGATCGTTGGTATTCTCAAGTTTGTATGCTATTTTTTTACAGTTATTATGGTATTTATTTATAAAGAACGACATAGCGTCAATTATTTTCTATTTGCATTACTAAGTACAATTCAATGTTTTTATTAAAGAGTAAATGTTAAAAATAATGATAAATAATAAATACCAACGATCACGAAAAACCACTATAAATGCGTTGTTACCAGCCCGCGTGGAATGAACGCTATTAACGTGCTTTCATTTCAAGGTGTCTTGGTATGTAAAGACGGTCACCCATCTACGGACCAAACGCGGCAAGCGCAGCTTAACCTGATCGATCGACCCTACGAAAATAGGTAGGAAATTCAATCATATTCAGTCAACACCAACACCATAATAGCAGTCACTTGAACTGTTCAACAGTTCATATGACACTAATGAGGTAACACAGGCAGATTCATTGAGAAGAAAATATTTCGGAAAACTGTGAAACAGATATCTGCTAAAAATCTCTGGAAAACGAATGCCTGATTTCAAAATTCTTCAAATCAAATCCCAATAGCTATTGATTCGATAAAAGTTAGTGTTCCGGAATAGTCAAGATATTTAAACCAACAGCACTATCGAATTGTTAAATTCCGATTAAGAATTTATTCATTCAGAATCAACAACAGAATCAAGTTCTTCTAAATTAGCTGGCAGCTGTGCTGCTGGGGACTTTGTCACTTCTTCTTCCCAGCTAAACTGCTTAAGAAGTGGTGAAGGCCGAGGCTTAGGAGAACTATCTTAAGTAATTTTGAAGTTAAAAAAGTGCGGATTCTCTGAGTACTATGTTTGGATGTTTGTTAATCAATCAAGCAAAAACGGCTGAACCGATTTGGATGAAATTTGGTACTCAAATAGATTATAACCTGGATTAACACATAGGATATTTTTATCCCGGTTGTACGTTTCCGTGGGATAATTTTCGACCTCCACGCGGGCGAAGCCGTTTGCAAAAGCTAGTTTTGAATAAATGTCTTTCGATTTGATTCATTTATAAGATACCAGCTGTCCCGACAGACGTTGTCCTGTCTTAACTTTGGTGGACCACCCTTAACATGTAGGGGTATGAAAAATTGATGTTGGCCGATTCTCAGACCTACCCGATAAGCACACGAAATTTTATCAAAATCAGTTCAGCCGTTTCGGAGGAGTAAGGTAACTAACATTGTGACACGAGAATTTTATATATAAGATTTTCAGATCACAACTTATCATCAACTATCTGCCCCATATGTTTACTAAAAGAATAAAACTCAATTTCTTAAGGCCAATGACGTGATTAGGGCCACAATAAAGCATTCTGTAACCAGTTGCAGAATGCAAAACTTTACACAGAAGTTGGCGTGTAAAGTTACAAAAAAGGTTCATTGGCTCCCAAGTTTATTTATTGCTTTTACTTTTTAATTTAACGACGCGAAGTTAGCACGCGAGCATCGGTATTAGCGTTAAATGCTCGTACGTTTATTTTCGACGAATTAAAAGGTTTAAGAAAAACGTAAACGATATGTATCGTTAATTAATTTGATATCGATCTTTTAGAAATTCTTGAAGTATTTTTTTTTGTTGAAGATTTTTTTTGTAATCGAAAGATGAGCTTTAAATCTTTTGCGGTACCTAATGGCCAAATTGCGACCTCTTTCAATGAACTTGGTTGAGTTTAGAAGAGATTAACAAAAATCTACTATACAGCATACCTAAGCACAATCAGCCTCTGGACGGGACACAGGCCTCCTCTCGGTGAGAGGGACTGGGCTGTAATCCACCACGCGGGCCCAGTGCGGGTTGGTAGATGTCACATGTCTTCGAATTTTTGGTTCTAGGACATGCTGCCCTGCCAATCCAATACACTGTAACTTTTGAAAACCACATGTAAGATACTATAAGCTTTGTTACAATTTTTCAGCATGTTTAAAAGTTAATTTGAACGGTAAACAGTGTTTTTAGGTTGCCATATTCTTGCACAATATACATTGAATTAAAAAAAATTGTTGCTCAGGGGTACTAAACAGACTGATTGGGCGTTGTTAAGCTAAAACACTAAAAGTTGAGTTAGTCTTTTGAATTGTCAAGGGAGCATGCCGGTTTCCTCACGATGTTTTCCATCACCGTTTGAGAGCAGTGGTGATGAAATAATTTACACAAAGTGCCAGTCTGGGTCGAACATACGATCAACTCGTAAGCTACGGTCGTTACCAATGGGCCACTGCTGCTTCTTGTACTTGGTAGGTATACTTACATTGATTCCTTGTTCTTTTTAACCACATGTAGTACCTATATCCTCGACTTTTTGCCAGCATTCTAAAACAAACCCTCTATTAAAAGGCACACAGCTTATTATACAGCATGACATAATATAACAATCAAGTGTATCCTAGACTCCATTCTTCATCACGCCTCGACGGAAAGCTTGCGGTGCATAATCTGGTAAAAATACACCCTTCGGCACTCGAGCGCCCTCTGATACGAGCCGATGGAGTTTACGTCTCAATGGTGCCTTCTTTGAGACTAGTTTTGTTGCAATGCAGCTCATTAGACTAGTAATGATAATGCATGAAATATGGGAAAGAAAGAATAAAAAGAAAGGTTTGTTTTTAATTGAATGGTAGAGTGATTGTGGTCAAATTGTGAATGATAGTGGCATTTAAGGGACTGTAGCGTTATTCCATAAAAACTTTGATGAATTTGAATTGAACTGTCATACTATTGACAGTTCACTTCAAAGCTGTTTTCACTGGTTGGGTCTTAACACCGTCATACTTTTTGTAGTAGTAGTTACATTACAAATTCTTTGCTTTGCAATAATGAATACTTACAATTCCGGTATCTATTTCAGCGATCGCTCGCCATGATAACTGTTTTATTGAAAGCAGCACAACATTTCCGTCGACCGAAATCGATCACACCTACCTATTTATTACTCACAGGTACCTATTCCCTATTTTGACCAGCTCTCCATAAAGTTACGAAAGTGTTAACTTTATGCACAATATTATGCCCTTTAAAACTCACCTTAAAACCTTCTTGGACAGGCTACAGACAACAAAACCGCTGCGGAAAGCTTTCTGTAACTTTACTAAAAAATACCAACATAACCAATAAGTCCTCTCAAGTCCCACAAAAACCGTGGTGATTCACCATTTCACCTATTACCAGCCTGATGGCAAGACCACAACACGAGGGATCGTTATGCAGAGCACTTAATTAAGTCTGGCCACTTCAGGTAGGTCGGGGTTTCGGCACGTACCGCCAGGGGGCGCGCGCGTCGCATAATTTGATAGAAGGACTCTCTATGACAGGGTGAACTGATCTTGATTTTGTTTTTCACTTTTTTTCGGAGGCTTTTAGGTAGATAATAGATGTTTGGTAAAAAATAAAATTTTGTTGGTTTTAAAGAAAATTAAGGCAAGATTCGAGATTTCGGATAAGTCTAAATATCAAATACATAGCTACATCAGACAACATTTCTTTAGGCAGTTGAAGGTTGGTGCAACGTATTTTTATGGAGCGTGAACTGGATAGTCAAAGTCACATTAGTGCAGACGGGCATTAGTGAATT
This sequence comes from Antitype chi, assembly GCA_947359405.1. NCBI lineage: Eukaryota > Metazoa > Arthropoda > Insecta > Lepidoptera > Noctuidae > Antitype > Antitype chi. Next base: position 3,688,539 of record OX375823.1, read on the forward strand.
AAAGTTTTTCTCACACTTAGATGATTTCAAAGTTTTATAGGACTATAGGTCTGTACTTGACCGATTAAAAATCCCCCAGTTACCCATACAGGTCCAAACCCACACATTCAATTCCCGTAAAAATAACCCCACCTTACTGGCAAGGACATTCTGAGAAGTTAAAACTACTAATAATTAAATGAGACAAATAAATCGTATGAGGCGTAGGCAGTCGCGTCCGCTGGCCGATAATTATCTCAAAATAGACGGCATTCGAACGGGGAGACCAGCCAGCCCCTCCCTAATTATTACCCATCTTTGTTATACACGATGACAGTTGTCGATACATCCTTGGAATTCTTCTTCGTCCATCTCTAGTTGTCGAGTAGACCCATGCCCATCGAAGGACCATCGGCCGGTATATTCTGTAAAAAGCTCACCGTGAAAACGTAGGATATTAGTTTGCAGTGAGCTGTCATTCCATCTGATGCTAGAGATTGACACTATTGACAGCTTACTTCAAACTCACTTCACCTAAGTTTTCACAGGGAGATTTTATAGAATAGATCACAGTGAGGTAGAAAAGAATATAGGTTAAGAATACAAGAATCCTTTATGAAAGAAAATGGTATTATATTTCATCACAATGACACCGGAAACAAAGACGAATTCCGAGATACAATTTAATAATAACTGTTAGCTCCAAACAAAAAATAACTCGGCAGACAAAAAGGTAATTAAGGAGAGCAAAATCATTATTATTTAATGCAAACCAAATCTCAATTCATAAACTAGTGCACCCACGCTGTCTGGTTCTAACTAACTTTCATTCTCATTGGAATATAATAACCAAGTAATGAGATGTCTGCAACAATATTTAATAATATTAAACGCATTCCACTTCCTACCTCGATGACCAAATGCAAAATTAATGAACAATTTATCCTTCCAAGAAGTGTGCTCGTGGCCTTAGACCGCCATGATTCATTTTAAAACTAGTCAGTCTAGTTCCCAGGTACCAACACATTTTTAAAAAATCTACAATATTTATTTATGGTGATTTTCGCGGGACCTTTTTAGTCTGTTGCACAAAAAGTGCATAATAATACATAGATAATGGAAATCTCGTTTGAGCTTTTTTTACTCTGCGACTAGAATTTGAATATTTTAGTGTTATTAAAAGATCAATTACGTTTTAACGTGGTCGGGAAATACAAGATAACAATAAAAATTTAACTATTTCGCAGATGCCGAAACTGGTTTCATATTCATGTCCTCAACTGCTTATATTGCAAGAAACCATTTTCTTTTTGGCTACATTTGAATCATGCTTGTATCTGTGGTTGCATATGCACTCATTAAGTACCTGACACAATTGAAAAGATCTGTTTTCTATTTAGAATCACAATTCCTTTACATGTTCACAACTAAACTTTTGAATTAATGGAATGGGATAAGTTCTCGCCTACTTATAATAACCAACCTGTAACGAAGGATTGAGTGCAAAATACATTTCATACAGAAAATAAAATCTATTCGCAAAACCTGTGTCTCTTAATAAATATTTAATAATATTCTGGTATCTGTAATAATTATTATATTTTCCGTAGGTAGGTGAATATCACAGAGCAATGTCAAATCAAAGATATTTAAATGTCAAATATTGATTCATAATCAAAACAGATGTACTTGTAGGTATTACCTATATCAACACATAAGGAAAACAATGGATATGTTATCAGATTATTAGGTTACCTATACACGTAACGTACGTAGGTATGTATATACACATGCAAGTCTTTAACTAGATGTTTGGTCTAAGTCAGAATAAGATCTTCAGTGCGTTAAAGCTTGCCTTGAGCCTTGATTGGGACTTGGGGCCTTAATTCACGCAAAATTATGCTTGGGACCTTCTGAGAAACAGCATAACTATACACAACCATTCGAGACGCTTCTGTACTGTTTCGAGAATCAACCAAGTTATCTAGGAGTCATTTATACGCTGTTCACAAATCTAAAACCTGAAACTTCGGTCCACGATCGCTATTCTTTGCCACTATCCAACTTGTTTGTTGTCGAGGTTAAGGCAAATCAGGTAATGTGTCATTTTCACCGTGCAGGCCCAGTGCAGGTTGGTGGATGTGCAATGACTTCGAATTTTTGGTTCTAAGACATGCCGGTTTCCTCACGATGTTTTCCCTCACCGTTTTGGGAGCAGCGGTGATGAAATAATTTACACAAATTAAAGCCGCCTGACCGGATTCGAACCTACGACCTACAACGCGTAAGTCGCCGCCGTTACCACTGGGCCACCACTGCTCTCACCACTGGCACGAACTAAATATATTACCCTGTAATCATACAGAGTGTAGACTACTAGGTATCCAAAATATCTTTGTTCCTAAAAATAACTAGACCAGTCATGTCGTACGCAACACAAAAACGTCTATACTTGCTCTTATGGAGATCTTAGTGAATCATCTTGTTCAAGTTCACGGAATGTATGGCTGTATGCACCAATAACATGAATCGTAATGCTAATAAAATAATTGATATCCCAAGGCAATAAAATCCATTCTCCCTTTCAATAAATAGGTTAGGCATATTAATATCAAAAAATCGATTGGCGATTGTTAACCCTGGCAGCACTCAACATTGAATAAACAAATAATGTAGGAATGAGTGTTGCGGTGGGCAGTCGGTAGTCGGTGGTGACTGGTGTCCCGAGTCTCGCTGGAGTGTCCTAGAGGCCGTTAGCATTTGTCGGGCGGCGTCGCGCACTGAAAATAGCGCGGGCGGCACGGCGCGTCATCAATGCGCTTCGTTTGCTTTATGGCCAGTTATTGCGCGCGTTTAATTACCACCGCACGCCATTTTGAAGATTTGTGAAACGTCACTTTTGGCGCGAAACGTGCACTTGACAAATTACCGTGCACAGCCGCGTACACGGACTACATACACACAGCCGCACTTAGACCACTGAATTAATAGATTGTTTTATTACCACCCACTTGTTAGCGAAAAGGTTTCACAAGTAAAAATACCTATTGAGTTAAAGTTGTTTTAATTAGCATACTTTGAATTGCACTTCCGTGCTGCGATACGATTTGGGCGAGTTAAATCCACTTATTTCTGGAATAACAAAGTGCGCCGTGTTACATCGGCTGTATTAAACTTTTATTGCCTTCAGTGCCATTCTTTAGTCGGTGCGAGTGTGCGAACATGCCATTAATTACAGCCGAAACCATTTAAAAGATTTATTATATTTATACTGAAAATTTAAAAGAGCATAAAATTCTGCAATACTTTTAGGGACATGGCGAGTTATGTGTAGCTATTAAATTAACAAACAAGCGATTTCAATCAAAATGCCACATGTGAGCTCTCAATTTCATGCCAAAGATTAAAAGTAACGTTTGACGTTTCCTCTATACTCTATAGATAGACGCTGATCAATCAGGGAACGTGAATGGAGTGAAAGGTCACTTGACAGTTGCAGGCACCCTTTGCACGTCCAGCAGTTACCAATAAGTGGTCCTTCCAGTCGACTCGACTGGAGCACGTCAACTCATCTGAACAGCCTTGATTTGACGCCGTCTACGATGCATTTATTTTTTCCCTTCGCGTTTCATGTTTACTCTCGTTTATTCGACGCGCAGATCTCAGGGCTGCGTGCGATAAGTGCATTGCCCCGAACCGAAATAAATTGTCGCGACGCGGGCTGAGTGTCGCGTGGTGCGTACAACCGGTACCGATGTCGTGTGGATATTATAAAGAACCCAATGCCAGACATGGCGGGCGGCCGCACAGTGGGCTGGGATTACAAGGTTGGGTCTTAAGAGATCAAATGTATTTTTTTGGTATCTAGGCATAAATTTAAAACGTTTTTATTCTTTGACTTTTTTTAATTTAACGAGTACTTTCGGAGATATAGCCATATCAAATTTGTATGAAGAGTCATGTTATTTTAGTTAAGCAATTTATTCCAATTAAATTGAAATTGAAAATAATGTATACTAAACGGCCTGAAAACCTCAATACCTACTTAGTTCTTTAAAAAAAAACAATGTTCGACATTTTCCACCACCATAGGTAGGTATGACGTAATTTGTTTTGAGACTTATTTCCGGGAATCAAGGGATAAGAGTGCGCGAGCGCAACAACAAGTTATGACGTGTCGTAACGTGATTGGTGCAACGATAGGGTATCTACGGAATGTTCGGTTGCATTCAAATGATGAAATGCATTCTGCATATAGCCTACAGATTAACGATACAGACATGGACAGTAAAGGGAGACAACAAGTGCATCATGGAAAGAAGAAAGAAAGACATACAAGACGCTTTTAAAAATAGAATGGGACTTCTGATTGATGTTGTTAAACAAGGGCACGGCTCCACGAATGACGGAAATACTGCTAGAAGATTTTTTGCAAATCCAAACATGACTGCTGAGGTAACTGGTGTTAGTGAAGAATTAATAAGGCGATTTGCAATCATTTTAGAGGCAATGTCATCAGGTTACCACATTGACACAGCGAAATTTCACGAATATGCTCAATTGACCATGCAACTGTATTTGGAATTATATAGCTGGTATTATATGCCTTCAAGTGTTCATAAAGTTCTTATGCATGGTGCAGCTATTATTGAAAGTTTTGGTCTAATACCAATTGGACAGCTATCTGAAGAAGCTGCTGAATCTAGAAATAAAGACTTTCGTAGGTACCGCCAACACCATTCCAGGAAATGCAGTAGAAAAACTACAAATGAAGACATTTTAAATAATTTATTGACCAGCTCTGATCCACTCATCTCAGCGAAACGTCACAAACTTCGCAGAAAACATAAAACTTTGTCAGTAGAAGCACAAAGTTTATTAGTAATTGAACAAGTGGAAACATTTGATGATGACGAATACGAAAATTTCGCATTCGTTAATGTGGATACCCTTGACAGTGATTAAATTAAAACAGTGCAGTGGCCAGTAGTGATTGTGATTTTTACTTATTTATTTATTTATTTTATTAGTCCTTAGTGGATTAGGCCTAAAGGGGAGACCACTACATAAAAAATAAATGCGCCTAGTTCTTAACCTCTATGGTGGTGTGGAATAGAGAACAAAATTTGAAATTACGACCAAATCGCAGAAAATCGCAACCCAAGAATAGGCGCTAAAATAGGACAAATATACGTACTATGCATACGTAGAGTCAATTCTTTGAGAAAATTTGAGAATTTCGAGATTTTCACATTTTTTTCTTTTGCTTCATACAAAAATTACTTTAGATATTTATAACTCCGAAAATACTAAGTTATCTGAACGACCCTCCTAGAAATAATTACTTATAATCGATAGATAAATCCAACACAATATTTAAAATTTCAGAAATAGAAACTTTTTTTTTTTAAATGCTAAGTCCTTTACCGGCCCGTTTCAGCCCACTGTGGGCCGGTCTCCCGCCAAAACGACCTGTCACCTTCTCGTCGTTACGCACTCGGTTCCACTCGCATGCTGCACTTGCCTGAAGTTATGCATACTGAGGCGCTGATGACGCGCCGATGAATACCGCTTACATGTATAATGTCGCAGAGAAATTTGTGAATGTCCAACAACCACTTTTTATCCGTTCGCTGACACTTGCGAGGTTTTTGTAACGTCTTCATTCACTTGTCTTTTCCGCGTTCGTTCTCATGCGTGGTATGATTCATAAGAAAGGAGTTTCTTGGTTTTTGTAAATAAATTATTGAAATGTCAATTTGTACGGCGGCGGCGGCAGCGGTGCCTTGAATCGGGCAATGTCAATGTTTTTTCGTATGAACTCGGTTTGAACTTTTTGACTGCAGAAACTTCGCGTTGGATTTCAAGATAACAGAACTAGATTATCTAGATCTCAGAATCTAGCAACATTCTCTAAAGACTGTTACCAAAATGACAAAGGTTCCCTCCCCCCTTTCATACGTGTACAACCGGCACCTGAACCAAGAGCTCCCATCGCACGGAATCTGCTAAAGGCATCTAAACAGTCACAAAGACTCATGACTAAGCGTCCAGCATCCTGTTTTCATTGTCGATACAACTCTGTAATGGGTGATTCACAAACGCTAAAATAACAACGAAGTTATTACAAATTGCACCAGTCAAAACAGTAGTTAGAGAAACGGTTTATATTTTAAAATAAGTACTTAAGATTTCTTTGTAATCAAAGCCACGGACGGCAATCTTTTGGGAGCTTAAGTTAACGTTAACTTCAATATTGAAATTATAACATGATTTTTAATATCAGAGAGAATCTGTCGAAAAAAAAGGGAGATATGTATGTGTGACTTTAAAAAGCACAATTTCTGAGCTCTTCAGGAAGCTTTCCTCAATATATTTATATCCAAATAAACCCCTTTGTTGATTTGCGGAAACAATAACACAGCTACGAGACGAAATATAAGTAATCAGATTCCAAATGCAATAAAACATCTATCATCGTAAAATTAAGTCGACGTCAGATAATGTACCTATTTAACTCTAAGCTCTGACCATCATGTATATTAGAAATGCGTCATGGTCAGGGAATCGGTCGCATACCTTCCACCATCTCGCCCGTAATATAAGGTGCAATCAAACATAATTGTCCGAAATCTCCGTACGAAACCAACCACAAAAAATCATGTAGATTATATTTTATACGCGTTCGATTTTAAACTTCGAACACAAAATTAATTTTACTATTTCAAAACACAGTTTCATAGGATTTTGAACCTTCTGTAGTTATGATTCGGGTAGTGTGGTTTGTTTTCGATGGTATTGCAAAGTTGGTAAGGGATTTAATCCGGTGGATCGCTGCTGCCAAGCGGGTGACGGCTCCGACCATCCGTGAACCCTGTACGGTGCGCAAGCGCAGCATTTGTGATTTCATATTAATATTAAATTTATTCATATTTATGATGAATATAACTTGAATGAGATATTAATTTATTGATTATTCTTACTCTGATGATGTTGAGTTGGTTATAAGATGTCTGCCGATTACTTAAAAAAATCTTTATTTCCCTTGCAGAAAAAATAAATAAGAAGAATAGTAATTAGAATACGTATATGCATAACCAATGTCCATCAGAACATCACTTCAGGTATTATGGATTTACTTATTAGTATCTTCCATACCACTCATTTTTGAAAAGTGTCGTAATTAGATTCTACAGTGCTAATAAACCACTAAAAAAAACACAACATTTTTATTTAATCGATTAGTGCCGTTAAAATGCATTTATATGTTATATTTTCAAATTTCGCGCGTATGTTCCTGAATGCAAAATATTATTTAAATAAAAATTACTTTGGTTACGAAAATAATAAAAGTACAAAGTTGTTCAAAAACCGATTAATAGAACTGAAATCTTTAAATTGAACTTTAAAATTTATTTTGTTATTTCATAAACTAAACATTTTCCGACTCCATTTTGCCTAAGCTATCTCAATAATATATTTTTAGATTTTTTCAAACTCAAACTCATTTCAAATAAACCAATTACAGGCACTTTTGAATTGTCAAGGTCGGTGAGTTAGAAAGATGAAACTAGTTTCTCACATAGAGTAAAATACCCTATTTAGCGCAGTTGGTCCCTTCTGTCATTCGTGGATCGTTAACAGTCGTTGTCGTCAGAAGCCCGAAAGTCCGACAACCAATCTTACCAAGGGGTATCATATTTCCCAGTAATTGAATTGTGGAGGTCAGATAGCCAGTCGCTCCATGTAAAATACTGGTATTCAGCTGCATCCGATTAGACTGGTAGCCGACCCCAAAATAGAGGGGAAAAGGCTATGAAGATGATAATGATGACAATCTTCTAATTTATTTGGAGTCGGCGCAGGCAATAAGTCTTCTTCATGTCCATGTATACAGGTTGAAATTGAAAACATGCGACAAACCGAAATGGGAGATTGTACTCATCATTATGAACAACTTTTACTAAGGGACCAATGATGCAATCGCGAAAAAAAAACATCTGTTCCCTACATTTATGTTCGCATAACTCGTCAAAATGTAGGGAACAGCTGTTTATTTTTTGCGATTGCATCATTGGTCCCTTAGTAAAAGTTGTTCATAATGATGAGTACAATCTCCCATTTCGGTTTGTCGCATGTTTTCAATTTCACCCTGTATATTACAAATAGCTGTCATCCCATATTCGAGCGATATCTTCAGCAGACAACGACAGACAGTCTAAAAAGTGAAATTAAAATGCAGCAGTATTTGCTGTCGTTACACCGTAGCGTGCGCAGGAAAGGGGCGGTCTGACCGAACCAGTTCGCGGCAAGCGCACCGGGCAGGCGCTCTTGCAACCATTGCCTACTGCCTCATATTCCGAACGACATTGTTTTTTTAACCCGCTCCTATGAAACTGGTGGATAAATAATCTAGAAGAGTAGGTAGCTTAGCAAAAATAACTATTTAAAATAACATTACGTGGAAATAATTATGGTCGGGAAGATAAAGAAGGTTTATCTTGCCCTTTTTCCGATTTATTTGGTGTCGGCGCAACATGTCTTGTTATCCTAGTCGATAACTCAGTAGTCGTCCCCTTTTCTAGCCATATCACCTTTATATAGTCCATCCATCGTTTCTATTAATAATAATAAGAACACAGACCAACAAGCCCATTCTTCCCGTAAAATAATGCAAAACTGTCTATACACCCCCATTTCGCCTCTAGAAGTACTGCACATTAGACTCCAAAAAGTAATCACCTCATTTATCTCTCACAAGAGATTCAAAGACGTCAACAATAAGATGATACTACAGAATGAACACCTATTTTCGAAATTTCGACAACTGCAGAAATCACACATCAAATACAGCGGACGATGACTTCAGAAATGCAAAGGAGTCACACACTTCCTCCAAAAACATTAATTAGATACGTTAATTAAGTACTGTCTCCATACGCTCACACGCATTAAATCACAAGAATAATCTTACAGGATGTAAACCCCTTTCGTTTGATTCCCATAGCCCCCATATGTCCTCCAAGGAAAGAGTTAACACGTGGTCAAAACCCTTGCGTTAACGTTAACGTCACTAATAAAATTATATGAGAACGCATCGGAAATGGGTGACGTGTTTTCTTTCGGTTATTGACTTCACTGTCCATCTAGGATGTTTGGTCCTTGCAACCGCGTGATCAGTTAGTGTAATATCAACAAATATGCGATTCCAAGATACCCACATTACGGTTTCGGTAACCCCAATTAAATCTCCCAACCAGTCAGATATCATAATCATATCTGACCAAGATTTTGTCTGGTCTTACAAGTAACTATGATCTCTTCGGCCTTTCTTCTCATAAAAGCCGGATAAAAAACGCTGACCCCATCTAGTTTTAAAAATTGGATAGACAAATCTTTGAAAAAAGTTGTACAAACTTACTTAGAGAAATAAAATCATTTATCAAATGATTGCGATAAGAACAAAAGTTTTGACAAAAGCATTATTGATTTAGATAACATTTTAGAAACATCATGGACAGAAATATCAACCCATACCTATATGATTTAGAAATAAACATTCCACATTAAAAACATTTCCGGCTGAATCAAATACCTCAAACCTTTATCACGTCTCCGTCATCAGATATTCGAATTAACATCCAAACTATCCAACTTGACATTGAAAGGGTTAAGATTCCCTTAAGATACGAGAGACCAAACGTCCATACGTCATAACGCTATAATTTAAAAAAGGGTTAAGATAAAAAAGTATAATACAAAATGACACCCCACATGTGCAGGCATCCGGCCGACCTACGCGTCATTAAAAGTTTTAGCTGTCAAATGAAGAAATCGTTTGGTTTCATGCCGTACAGTATTATTTTATCTGTGGCTCGATTATAAACAGATGTTATTGGGCGATAAATCTTTGTCTCTGTGCTGCATGTACAAGGAATCTTTGTCCAAGTGAAATTTAATGTTTTTGCGTATTATTATTTCTGAAAACAATACGTTTAAGTTTTCCAGTTGTCCGTAATTATTCGCGTTCAATTGTGTCTACTTCAAAAAGATATGAATTCTTAGTTATGTCTACCCTGTGTTAACACAGCCGTCAACGATAATGCCCAACAAAAATCTACAACATACTACATACATAACTAGGGCCCATTTATCAATCGTTAGATAATTTTTGTTTAAAAAATAAGAATAAATATGCCTGTACAAAAGCTGTCAAACCGCAATTTGTATACTTCTGTTTCACGGATTAAAAGTAACTGGTGATCGAAAAAATGGGTACTAAAATGCCAAACTTCCTATATCTGGACCTTCCATCTTCTACCTTATGCATCAGAATGATTAGATGGCCATATTAATTATCAAAAGTAAACCAAAAAAAAAATCCTACTGTACAATTGAAGTTTTACGTAAATCAAATGGTGCGAAAAACAATAACCATTAAAATTACGACAGGGCATCTCATGATCAAGTTATCATCAAATCAATAAGTTTATATAGAAGCATGATTTTATTAACTTTAGTCGATCGTCGTTATTAACGATGCCTGCCCGACCAAGATAGATGCTGTACGATTTTTTATAAGGCTGTATGCGTCTATTCGAATGACGAATGACGTTGCTTCGTTTAAAAAAGGTTTTGTTTAACTAATTAATCGATAACGAGGTTTTAACGGTCGAGATTGATTTTTGGAAAGAGAATTTTAAAATTCAGTATTTTGTTAACTGTTTTGGTTTAGTTGATTGTGCTGATGTTACGAAGCGACTTTATCGCTCAACAAGCCCTATACATAAAGAAAAAAAATGGCATTTATATTAAGGAAAGTAAAATGATATTTTCTTTCTCTAATTGACTCTTTCTTTTTAAACTGGTTAAAAGCGTGTTATTTATAACGGCAGTAACTAGTTCGATTATGTTGAGTTGCTACTGATTCGATACAATTTTATTTACAACTTGCTAATCTATCTGTCATAAACCGTTGGACTGTGATGGAGGTAAAGTCCGACCATTTAGTACAGGCGAAAACTACAAGCTTACACTTTAGTTTAAATACTCTTCGATTTAGTTATTACGAACCTCTATAAAAAAAAAAAAAAAACTTACATAAAAATAAATTATGAAGTAGAATATTCCTTCAATTACAGGAGGCCATAGCAGGCTTTAAATTATCGACAAAATTAACTTAAAAACTAAATTAACATAAGTAAACACGTACCTACCTATAAAAATATGTTATTACAATTTCAAAGTGTCGATAATTTCGTAGACTCGTAGCAAATAGAAACTTCCGTAGGTCGTAGGGCCTACGTGCTACGCCCTACGCCGTAGACAATGCTACAAAAATGTCTTCTTTGTGTCTCATTTTTATTATATTAACTAAAGTTTTCTGCCCGGACTGATATTTCTTGTTTCAACATAAAATATATCGTTTGACACTCCGCAATACTGTAGCTTCCCATTAGTTAAATATTTTTTAGCTGACCCGTGCCCACTTCGTTGGGCGGTAAACATTTTTATATCACACAATAGATTACGACACGGTCGCGGACTTGCGGTTCCATATTTATGTCGTATTATCTCTTTAACCATTCGACCAAATTATATGAGGTAAAAGGGAAGTTTACAACACTTGAGACGATAAATTTACTTATTTGGTAAGAATTCATAATTGTTGATAATATAACCAATAAACATGACCTAACGATTTTTTTTTTAATATAAAATAAACTACCTTTTGTGACTTAAATATAAAAGTCAAGACATATACCTACTGTCGCTGACTTTTTTGTAGGCATTATCAAGCTCTACAACTTTTCTCTAGAACTCAATCATATATCTTTCATTTCATCGTTAAGGCAGCGTTCGTAAGAAATGTTCTCGTTCGACCTTTTTTTCTCCGACTTACTTTGCAAATCGGATTACCACGAAAAAGTCTTTTAATTTTTCGGGTTAATATATAGCCTATGACACTCACAAATAATGTGGCTTTCTATTGGTAAAATAATTTTCAAAATCGGTTCAGTAGATCCAGAGATTACCCCCTACAACCTCACAAACTTTGCCTCTTTATAATATTAAGTATAGATTGATGTAGTGAGTAGTACATATCGACTAATAGTAACCAATTTGCTATAATTGTAGTTAAAAGCTAGTGAATCGGATTAACAAAAGTAGCCAATATTGTTACTTTTTCTGCGCAAATAAAATTCAAAATATGTACCTACTTATTTATATGATCTACTTTAAAAATACTCTTATATTACACGTTGGTTTTGACAGTACGTGGAAGTAGGTATGTCAGTAGCATCAGAAACCTGATACACAGACGGTGGCTGTCAAAAACGTCAAGCGTGACCGCAGAACTGAGTTCCCATTACTCTCCAACTACTATGGACACGTGTTTTGGTCATCTGTGACGGTGTTCAACTTAAAACGAAAGTTTATACCACAATTCTTTGCGTCATTTGCCCTTATAACGATTCAGTGGAACCCAGAAGTATTCATACCTAGTAACTATGATGATTCTAGGTGGAGGAGAGCAGAGATGACTCAGTGGTAACAGCCGCGACTTACGTCATTACGTGTTATAGGTTCGAACCCAGAAAACCGCTTTACTTTGTGTAAATTATTTAATCACCACTGCTCGCAAAACGGTGAAGAAAAACATCGTGAAAAAACCGGAAAAAAAAATGTCCGACCACTAAAAACTCCGAAGAAATGTGACATCTACCTACCCGCACTGGGCCCGCGTGGCGGATTACGGCCCACTACCTCTCACGGAGAGAAAGCCTGTGTCCCAGCATTGGAAACGTTATGGGCTGATTATGATAACTATGTTTCTGAGTTTAAGGACTAGAATCCCGAATCAAAACACCCCCAAAACACCACTTCCAAACTGCCAGTTTTCATAGAACACTTTAATTATTACATTATTTTAGTGACCAATACTGCAATACTCGCATTGCAAACAAACAATTTGATTATCATAAGTCCATTCAACTAAATCAACTGCCATTTTATATTACCCTGCCGATAAAATTCAATCCACCCGCCATTTGCATTTCCCTTTGAGCGGGAAAAGAAAATGGTCGCATTTTCCCGCGTTTTTTGTGACGCCACAGACTCAATACGTCGAGAAAGTGAATCATTAGAAACGTGCTCATTTTATAAGTTCCTTTTATTATTATCTTAGATGATTTCACTAAACTATTAAAACCATATTAAAGAATCGACAGACTAATAAAAGTATCTATTATGTAGGTTGTTCATGTTTTTTTTTTCAGTTATATAACAGTTAATCACAGTCGCATTTATTCCGCTGAGAACCAAAACCTTACTAGAACTTCACATAGTTATAAACATACATAACATCACGCTTATAATCCCGGAGGGTAAGGAGAGGTGTACTTATAGTAAAGCCATATTTTGGCCTCGCATATATTTCCTTATGCCACATAGTCCTTACAAAAATGAACAGCTTTTATTAGTATCTTTTGGTTTTATTTTTATTTAATCAGTAAAGAACGAAGCCATCTTGCAGTACACTGTGATCATGTTTCAGTGACTTTCTCATTTCACGGGGTCCATCACATAATGTTCTCCGGCTGAAACTACCGAAACGTCTCGCGCACAATGTGACATTTTATTAAATTCTCATTGGTTTGGCGCAGCGAGTGTTATGAATCGCGCGCGACACGCGATGTCGCCAGCTCTGCTGTGCACCAGTCGCACGCCACCGCGCTTTGTGGCGATATGCTCACCATTTATCACACGATACCAACTTGCTCCGTTATTCCTACGATTAACCAAGAATTTTAGCACGTTTTGGTTAGGTATTGACATTCACGAATACGTGAATCATTCGCCAGCCGTAGTAAAATTGATTTCGTTTTCTTCCAGACACAACAACACCTTACGTCCTCTATAAAGATGGCGTGGAGCGAGCCCCCCCGGGCACGCAGTGGGGCGGCGGAGTGCTGGACGGCGGCTACCAGCCCATGCAGCACCAGAGCCCCGGCGGGCCCTCGCCGCAGCCCGAGCCGCAGCTCGCATCACCCGCGCCCTCGCCCTACCCGCCCGCGCCACCTCCCCCAGACCCCACCGGGGCCGCAGAGGACGCCGCCCAGCAACTAGCTCAACAACAGGCACAGCAACAAGCGCAACAACAACAACAGCAGCAACAGCAGCAGCAACAACAACAAACTTCTCCCGAACACATGCAAGTGGAACAACAGCTCCAGAGCCAATCTCAAACGCAGCCTTCCTCGCAAGAGCACCTCGACCGCACGCCGTGCTTCGTCCCGCAGCCAGACCTGCAGCAGCAGTATACGCCGTACTTCAAGGAGGCGCGACCAGCGAGCCACATGCTCGGCACCGGTGGCTTCCCGTTACACTACCTGAAACAAAACGGTGGTGTGCTGTCCCTTGAAGGGCCTCTGGACCAGTACTCGGCGCCCGACCTTCGCCACTTGCCAGACATAGTGCAGCCTGAGCCGCCAAAGCCGCGGAAGCACAACCCAAACTCAGAGCTTCGCTTGTTCAAGTGCCTGACGTGCGGCAAAGACTTCAAACAGAAGTCGACGCTGCTGCAGCACGAGCGCATCCACACAGACTCACGGCCGTACGGGTGTCCGGAGTGCGGCAAGCGGTTCCGGCAGCAGTCGCACCTGACGCAGCACCTGCGCATCCACGCGAACGAGAAGCCGTACGCGTGCGTGTACTGCCCGCGCTCGTTCCGCCAGCGCGCCATCCTCAACCAGCACCTGCGCATCCATTCCGGTGAGAAGCCATATACGTGCGGCGAGTGCGGCAAACATTTCCGCCAGAAGGCCATCCTGAACCAGCACGTCCGCACACACCAAGGCGAGCGCTATTCACACATATATTCCCCGGCCGCGCGCGCGCCGCCCGCACTGACCGCGCGTCACTGCCGCCGGCGCCCGCGCTCCCCGCCGCCCCCGCACCGTCCACTCGGTCTCGCATCCATTGGCCTTCCTATCGAACAAATTCTCGGTTCCCTCGTCGCCCGTAGAACGCAGGGCGCCCGCGAGACGCGGAACCGACCGCCGGACGCTCCCGTAACCGTTCCCAGTTTGATTAACCCACTCGTCGGTAACCCTCACATTAACGTGTTCTACTTGTAACTGACCATTCTGTTCGCTTTTACAGATGTTTCACCGCATCTCATCTTCAAGAACGGGACGACGCCGACGTTGTGGCCCCAGGATGTACCGTTCCCAGCTGATGAGAACAAAGAAGAGATCCAGTCGACGTTCGGCGACGCTGACGGACAGAACGGTGACCCGCGCGGGTCCTGCTTCTCACCTGGCGACACGGCGCAGTACCCTGCTTACTTCAAAGATACGAAAGGTCTGAATCACTCGGTCTTCACCTCGGGGCTTTCTCTGCAATATTTAAAGGGCGGTAAGTTACCTGACGTACTCGGAGGGCGTGCGATGCCCCTGTACGTGCGCTGCCCAATTTGCCAAAAGGAGTTCAAACAGAAGTCAACGCTGCTACAACACGGGTGCATTCACATAGAGTCACGTCCATACCCCTGCCCCGAATGCGGCAAGCGCTTCCGGCAGCAATCGCATCTGACGCAGCACCTGCGCATCCACACCAATGAGAAACCCTACGGCTGCGTGTACTGCCCGCGCTTCTTCCGCCAGCGGACCATCCTCAACCAGCACTTGCGCATCCACACCGGCGAGAAGCCGTACAAGTGCACCCAGTGCGGCAAGGACTTCAGGCAGAAGGCGATCCTCGACCAGCACACGCGGACGCACCAGGGCGACCGGCCCTTCTGCTGCCCCATGCCCAACTGCCGGCGGCGCTTCGCCACGGAGCCGGAGGTGAAGAAGCACATCGACAACCACATGAACCCGCACGCCGCCAAGGCGCGGCGCGCCGACGCCAACAAGACACCGCGCCCACTGCCGCCCGCCGCCGCCGTGGTGAAGCCCGAGCTGTACTTCCCGCAGTGCTACGCGCCGCCCTTCCAGCAGTTCCCGGGGCCCGAGTTCAAGCCCGTGGTGGGGCCGGGCGCGCCGGGCGCGTGCCTGCCGGCGCAGTGACCCGCGCCGCCGCCGCGCTGGCCCGCGGCGCCGCACGACCTCTACGCCGCCGAGCGCCTCTACAACTGAGCGGCGCGACCCGTATACGATGCGCGACCTGGCCGCACCAGTACTCGATGTATGTTCACCGGATCGCTGTAAAACGAGCTTCGATCTGTAAATAACGTCCTGTCTAAACTCCATCGGGAGGTCTGTCGCGATGTACAATTTTCAAAGTTCATCACATGTAGTGTTACCGTCGAAGCGAGTACAGTTAGCGTTTTTGCCCCGTAATCGTTAAGTTACCACGTAAGAGTTAGTTTTCTCGGTGATTCTCGATTCTGCTGAAATTTTCGCAGACGCTCCGAGCGGATCTAGCCCGGAGATTAGGATTTAAAACACTTCGTTGAAATATAAAAATAAGAATTGATCTTTTACCACATAACAATATTTCGCGATGAATGTTTCCGGCGCGACGTTGTGCCTAATTGTAATAAATATACATACATATTTTGTAGACGTATTAAGTTAATTTTATTTACGAGTATTAAGAAATAAAATCTGGCAAATAAATGGGGTTTTATACGGGAATCCGTGATGCTCAAAGTATGTTAAAAAGTAACGATAAAGAATGATAAGAATTTATGAGTTAGCTGTAAACAGAGATCGGACGCAAGTTCTTTGAGGGAGATGAACGAACATCGTCGGTGAGAAGACAATCAAGAATGCAAACCAAAAACGTAGGTTACCTTCTGCCATCAACATTATACTTTGTTAGTGAGTACTTACACGAGGTTTTGTTACATTAATGAATGCATTTACTCTTCATTATCAATGTGAGATTACTGACATGTCTTCGTAACACTATAGGTGCCAAATAGTGTAGTGATTTTTAAATTTTTTCTACCAGCTTGTATTATAGTTGGCCTAGTTTAGGTTGTTACCAGTTTTTTCAACGATGTGACAAAATGAGATGCATTTAAGAGGAAAGGGTCAGACTGAGAGAGGACTGTGATAGCTAGGTAAGTTAGGTGTCTATTTCGCTCATTTTAGCGTTAAACTTCGTGTGTCGAGACTTGACCGAGTATCCGCAGCGGGCTCGAGTGAATGTTTGAAAGATTTCCTTTACTTTGTACAAAAAATTGAGTTTTATGTAAGTCGAATCGATATCGAATTCATTTATGTTCCTAAATTTTAATTATCTAAAATGTTTGTTTGTTTCGGTGGCCGGCTAGTCGTGGCCGGCCCGTCGCCTTCCTTTGCATGACTGATTTGATTACATTAACATTATTACGATGAGTGAGATTAGTAAAATTTACCAATTAGGTAAGGTGTGTGATGACGTAAAGTGCTTTGTTGTAGTTTGATCCAAGGGACAGAGGGTACGCCTGAGTAAATCTTATTTCTAATTTAGCTTAGACTATCGATTTTCGAATTACCAAGCAATTCGATCATTCATCGCGAAATAACTTAGAATTTAGGAAGAATTAAAATATTATATGAATTTGTGACATTGTTGGAGTATTCTGGTGATGTGTAGGTATGAGTCTCAAGAATTATCGCGTCCACAATATTTGCGATTAGAAATTAATAGGAATAAGCTCAAACAAACTGTATACGTGGATTTATAAATTGATTCATACAGTCTGAAGACTTGAAGAGACAGATATATTTAATATGTCTGCGGAATCGAATTTCATGAACAAACCACCAGCCCGCGAGTCTCACAGACTATAAACTACGTGAACACAGAGCATGCCAGGATAGTCCAGCAAACTTTTTAACGTTTTAATATCTCTGTTTGTATGTATAGACAACTTATATAGCTTAATTTACTATATTATTGTGATGGTTTCGTTTTCCTACCGCATAATATGAACTGTTAATTAACTAATAGGTGTAATAGTAAGGTGGATTTGTGGGAGTCACATAACATATACCATTTTATTATTTGTCACTACGAAGTGATCGATGCAATATTATTATTTAGTGGGTTTATTGTGTGTTGATTTTACGAAGAATTTATCACATTGGGCAATTATGAAAATTTATCGGTCTGCTAGTTGTGAACGCCAACTCATGCGCCGTTCGATCAATCTTTACGAACGATTGTTGTAACGAACCAAATAATCTTGTATACGAAACTTATTCGATTCCAAATCGAGTAACACGCACATGGTAGCTTTAGATTGTAACCATCGATTAAACAAATAGCGCTCAGACGGTCGCGTGCGCATCTAAAGCTGCGTTCACAACTGGTGCGCCACCACTAGCATTTTATTTTCCATTTTGATTTTCCTATCAAACTTTCGGAGGTTTACAATTGAAAAAAACATCGTTATTGAAGAAAATTAGAAACATTTATCTTCCGTGACTGCAGTTTTCCACATTGTTCACACATGTGATCCTCCTTGAGGGCAGCGCGCGCCGCCCCCGCCTCCCACTACAATAGCATAGGATTGAGTTCTATAGTTTATAAACACAACACAAGCAGCCTTATACAATAATAGTTGATAAGTATTTTTATACAATAAACGATATATTTGTTCCATATTGGGCGGGAGTGGCGCGACGCACCCTAGTACAAAGTTTGAATACAAACAGACAACAGTGCCATAGCCGAGAACTAACCTCAGATTTATACTTATTAGATTTTTATACCGATACAAATGGATTTAATTTTTAAATATAAAACAAGAAGTGATTAAGTATACAGAGATTACAGATGATATTTTATACATTTATTACATACAATATTATTAAAAAGGTAAATGTGAAATAGTCTTAAAGTTAGTGTCGTATTTGCAACGTGCTAAGTACCTAAGTAAAGATACTTGTCACGCGGGAGTTGTGGAAAATTGATTCGAATCAATCTGCTATCTATTTTGCACAACTTTATTATATATCTGTCTTCTAATGCACGTTGGTTTCTCAAGATTATTTTATCACTCACTACTTGCATTCAGTGTGGTTATTGTAAATACATATCATTGGGAATTTTTGAGGCAGTGTTGCAACACAAACTGCTGGTTTGGTTTTTATTGAAACTGAACTATTGCAGACAAAGTGTAAGCCAACCACGTAACGTACCATCGGTTTCTGCCGAACACAGACCTACATATGAGTATAGTCAATGAATTCAAATTCCACGATAGTATATCACGTCCCAGGCTGTTCTGTTTGAAATGCTCACTGTTTTGTTAAGTTTTGCTCAATTAAACGTGTATGTATACCTATAAAGTTAACCTTATTAGTTTTATTGTGTACGAAATGATTTTTGTAAAATATTTTTTTGAGAGCACGGTTTTGCTTTCTTTAGAAACTATTTTTAAGTGCTGAAAAACTGCGGTTGTCCTTAGACGATCCGGGTCTTATAATTGAAATTTAAATTGGCAAATCTTGTAGTTTTCAATATTCAAACCATAATAAACAGTATAATGCCGTATATAAACGAGCCGTCCAATTCTGATCGGATATCCATACAGTATGTACGTAACTCTTGGATTATGTGCCCCGAGGATTCATTTTATAACAATAATTAGGTTTCAAGCATGTTCCTAACATTTATTAATACGTAATATTTATTTATAAATACCTACAATGACATTTTTTTCCGACTACCGGTAGAATAGGAGATAGAATCTGTAATCGTTTTGCCAATTCTTGTCAAACAAACTTTCCTTCAATGGAATTAAATTCCAGCACACGTTTAATGTCCACATAGCGTCTTGCGAGTATATTATAAACTTCAATATCAAAGTAATGCAATTTCATCCACATCTAAGCAAACAAACTCTTCTTCGTATTTAACGCAATATCAATATGCCTACTTAATTTTGTATATTTTTAAGTTGTTAAAAATATTAAAAGGAGAGAATAAGATTGCATTGTAAAACTATACTTTGCATAATAACATAATGAATAACAACATAACGTCAATTGTATTAAATACAATGTCAAAGCGATGTGAATGAAACTGAGGCATTGCTGCGCTTGGTAACAGTATAAACTCAGTTTTTTTTCTTTTCATGACTAAAAAGACAATTGCGATCGACCTTTTTACAGCAACATGATATGACATGCTATAGTAACTGTCATTTTGGTCTAGGAAATTAAAAATCAGAGTATAATTAGTTTAGTCTAACTAGATCCGAAACTTGACAGTTTTCACAAATTCCTTCGTTTAATAATGCATTTAATTGTGATCTCATGGTAAAAGTAATGTCTCACATATAGGATATAAATTGGCGAATGTTTAAGTCGACCTACCAGTTCAGTTTCTTAATTAATAACGATTTTACATATCTACATGCTTAGTAATTGTAAACTTGCATGAAGCAATATATTGTAAGTTATTGTGTACTCAACATTACCATTTACGTTTAAAACAAAGCCAAGTTCCCATACATTTGGATAGTATACATATAGGATATTTATTATGGTTTGGTCGCAAATAAAACAGTTATAAACGGTACATAATTAGTATCGGTGAGTGTTTTGTCAATGCATGTTAAAATGAGCTTAGTGTAACAGATTTAGTTTCATAGAGAAGTTGGCTACGAATTATTTCAACGTCTTCCATTTTCAACGTAGTATATTACATTATACGGCGTTTGACATTTGTGTCACTTTTTTTTTTGTAAATTTGGCTTCACACATCGGGATACAGGCACTCGTCGCGAGCGGTGCAGAAAACATTGTTCTCATTTCTGATGTGTGAACCCGACCTTAAGTGTTATTTGCATTAATTGTATAGTTTAAAGCATAAAAGCGAATATCTGCAGTTAGTGCAGCAACAGTGCAATACACTTGATTTTTTGGCGATATTATTGTATAATTTATTTTATAAATGACTTATTTTAAAAATAGTTGTTAGTGTTAATCAAATAATTGGTAGCCAACATAAAAATGGCCTATAATAATTTCATAAAGTTAGTATACTCGTATCATTGTACCCACTGCCACTCGCCAACCGCTGTCGGAAATAATAAGGATACAAAGTAATAATTTTTTTATCACAATAGAGACTTGTTAAAACAGTTCCACAGTAAAATAAGTGTTGTTGAATTTTTTAATAAAATATGGACATATTTAGATTAATGATCTTGTAGTCTGGATTGAGTTTTTTACAGATTTTATTGAATGCAAAGTTTTCGTGTAAAATAATGATGAAGCTACGTCGCCTATTCAGCTTATTTTTGCTACAATACTTACTTTAAGCCATACAATAACAGTTTTAAACAATAGTACAATTCATATACAGAATATACAATTATATACAATACAATAGACATATACAATAAAACGGTGATATTATACATATTTTATTTAAGAAGCGTTGTAGGCGGCGTACCTTGAGGCATAACTTGGTTTCATTAATGGGTGCTGTTATATCATTAATTGTACATATTTATTGTAATATACAATAGACTGGTAATTTTACACTGTTGTTAGGTTTCTACAGAGTTATCACCTGAGGCTGGTCCTTTACTGATTAGCCAACTAATGTTGTTTTCGTGATTCAAACATATTATTTACGTGGATTACACATCTTCATCTAAAAATATAGTTAGAAAACTATATTTTTTATGTTGTTATTATATATGGCAATAGAAAAGAGATTGTTTATACTGCAAGAGTGACATAAATATAATTCAATAGATGGCCTAACTTAATCAGTAAACGACAGTCTCAGTCCATATGTTACAATAGAGTATATTTTCTTACATACCTACAGAGACGCCGATAGTAGACTATATAAAAATTCATTTTAGACAATCCCAGAATACAAGATCTAACTTTTTACACACAACAGTTGTCAACAAAACTTCAGTTATTTTACATAGCATTATTATCTACATTTTATGTTTGGAGAAAACAGTTGGTTGCGAAATGGTCACAGAGATCCAGGCGAAAAATTGAAACGTTGGCATTTGTCAAAAATTTAATATTATAAAAATTGTAAATATATTTTCTAGTTCTTCCAAAATGAATAATATCAGTATTAAATACAAAATTCGACTTTGGTTAGGTCAAAAGTGTAATTGTGTGATCTATAGGGAATTTTTGCATTAGATTTTTCTTGATATAACTTTAAAGATATTTTAATTATTTTTAGTTAAGTACATTACTTTTCTTTTTTAGATTGTATTTTACTTGAATTGTAATGATCTTGCCTAGAATTGCATTTATGTTAGTTACTTATGATACGTTTGAAGTTGATACCATAGTATTTGTGTATATTATTATTGTATTAAGGGTTTTGTTTGTTTTTTTTTTGTCATTAATAGAAGTAAAATGTTGTAAAAAGTAAGCTCGTTGTATTTTATCAAATAAACACTTTTTAGTCCAACTGAAGCAATACGTTGCAGTTTTATTTATTTTTTGTATTAATTAAATAACTGTCATGTTATCTCAGAGTATGCAGATCTGTATAATACAGTCCACATTTCATCAGCTACGGTATGTTCAAGTACTTGTAAAGTTGTAATAAACTGGACACAAATCGATACTGCGGGCTGCTACTTAGAATTTACGACTGCTAAAGTTTCACAACAATTTTTATGAAAGCTTCATGAAAATGGTTCTACAAGAGTCGCGTCGCGCTGTTGCGTCGCACCTGTCTACGGGAGCCTTTATGGGCTTTTAGCTTTCGTAAACTCTTAGCCTTTGCCCAACCTTGACCAAAATGGCGCAGAATCTTTTAAATATATCAGCTGGGTGATCAAAGTAGACAGAGCAGAGTGTCATGGCGCCACTTGAAAGAAGAAAACTAGGTTTGCAAGTGGCTTTTGTTCAGCAGTGGACTGCGATAAGCCAAATTGATTGATACCTGCTTCATCATCATCATTGCAGCCGAAAGATGTCCACGGCTGGAAATAGGCCTCCCCCAAGCTCTGCCATTTTGACCTTCTTATTGGGGGCAAAAGTCACACAATTCAAATAAAAATGCCCCAAAATATATTCAACAATATATTTCATTAAAATCCTCTCATACAAAAGTACTACTCACCACGTCTGCTTAACTTTGCTATACGCTCCTGATTCTTATAAATACACAAATCCATAAAAGTCAAACTTAACAGTAGGCAGTGTCCCAGCATGTCCTTTTGTAGTTCTTTCTGGGACCTGAACATAGTCACCAAGGGTTCAGGGATGAAGGCATGAGAGTTGGTAGGAGACCTGCTGTCCAGGTCCCGGAGTAGCATTTCTACAGTTTGATCCGTTGATACTCTCTCGCTGCCGACTAACGTGCCATATAACCTGAAAATGTCATAAGATTAGTTCATTATAAATGGAAAACAGGGGCTCCTGGTGTATAACCGACGAAAATTTCTGCGCTGGGGGTCTAGGATGATATGCTGAAATCATGGTTACAGTTTGCGCACTGGATAAAAACTTTTCCTGTATATTTTGTAAACATATCCTTTGTAGGAATGCACTATATCGATCATGAGCGAGTTCATACTCCGACTCGAACTTGGCCGTAGGTACCTTTTTTGAGGGCTGGATCGACCTGGTCATAAAGCCTTCCACTAGTAGTGAAACCTAAAAGTGCACACAGTCTTGCTGAAACCACTTCTTCAAAAGAAAATCAACGGTCCAGTAACATAACATCACTCCCTGTTTCCCCGAACGCTAGAGCAGATGTGTACCTGTAGTACACCCACATTTCACCAGTTATTTTTAAGTCCTATATAATAGGGGGCGAGCCTAAGGCCATCAACCGGGCACAAATCCAGACTCCGGGTGGCTACTGAGAAATTCCAGATAGAAAAACCAAATAACTTATAATTAAAATATACTTATATTTTAAGCCAAATTACTTGAACTAATAAAAAAAAATATGCGTCCAATTAGACCTATAGCGCCATCTATGTAAATTTACTTGTAACTAAAATGACTGGTAGCGACATCTATCTTTGCAACAAGGGAAACTCTGAAATACGGTGAGCCTTCATTTTTTCCCTAACGCATCAGGAATATAGGTTTGTGATTATAATTTGTTTGTTGATATATTTTACGTAGCTACTGCCCGCGGCATCGTCCGCGTTGATGTCGAAAATCATCCTACGGGAACGTACTACCGGGATAAATATGTATCCTAGCCCAGGTTATTGTCCACCTGTGGGCCAATTTTTATCCACAAAACAGAGGTAACAGACTGGCAAAGTTACTTTTACATTTACAATATAAGATTAGAATTAATGTCTTTTTTGTTTCTTCTATAGATACCTGTATGGGAGCGTAGGCCTCAGGAAATACACTTTTTGCTTTAAAACGTCTTTGTCATTCCCTTCTTCACTGGATCTGAAAATTGAGGGATAAGTAGTATCAATAATCATCAAAATCTCACTCTAAAAATGCGAAGGCTGGCTACTAAATCGTTTTATGTCGTTTGTCTCTGTTTTTAACCGACTTCAAAAAAGGAGGAGGTACTCAATTCGACTGTACTTTTTTATGTTTGTTAGCTCAGAACTTTCAACTGGGTGAACCGATTTTGATCATTCTTATTTTATTTGCTACTGCTGCTTCCCGTGTGGTGGCTATATTTCATAAAAGGCCATAATATTTTATGGAATCCAATGAATCCATATTCCATAACACAACGTTCGTAACAACATAAAATAACAATTAGTGATGTGCTGAGTCGATGTTTTGGTGGATCGAGTCGACTCGAGTCGATTTATACGGTATTCGAATCATGACTCGATTCCGCAATTCGAGCCCAGTACTCGAGTTCTATGGTATTCGAATGTTGACTCGAGTCTAGAAATAGAAATTCGATTCCAGAACTCTAGTCTCTAAATTTAAGTCCAGAACTCGAGTACGTAACCGATTTTAGAACAAAAAGGAAATCGAAAAGGAGTAAACTTCAAACAGCATGTAGGTTTAGCATAATGACACTACGATTATAATTTTTTTTAATTTTTAATGAAAAATATAATTACATAGAACATACTAAGGAAGTATCTAGGAACCAGAAATGAGATCAAGTTTTATTTTTTTATTACCCAATAAAAAGAGATCTTTTTAGAATCTATTTAAGAACTTCAGATATTTGTTCTATTCCTGCAGAACCAAAACCTTATTCCTGACTCGAGTACCGAAATCGAGTCAAAATAAATTGGTATTCGAGTAGGCGAGTCCAAAGCAGGAATCAAGTCTGACTCGAGTCAAGCCGTACTCAGCACATCACTAATAACAATCAATGCAGTAGGAGAAAAAACCAATCAATCTGCCTGTTCGTCTTCATATTGCCTTCTCCCTATCCCTATATTGGGGTCGACTTCCAGCCTAACCAGATGCCGCTGAATACCAGTTTTTAACATTGAGCGATTTCCTATCTGACCTCCACAATCCACAACCCAGTTACTGAGTAATACGATAACCCTTGGTAAGACTGTTTGCCAGACTTTCAGGCTTCTGATTACCCGTAACTACTATCAAAGATCCACGCATGGCAGCCGGGACCAACGGTTAAACGTGCTTTCTGCGGCACGGAGGGGTTTCGGCATATAAAGACGGTCACCCATCCAGGGACCGACAGCGGCAAGCGTAGCTTAACCTGATCGAGCTATTATTACTTAGTAACGAGCCCCTCCAATTTACTAGGAGAAAATCTCTTTTAATAGTTGCTAATTGAATTCATATTAGTGCTTATGACTGTAACATACACTGTGAAGAATAAATAAAGTGTATAAATAAATCCAGAAAACGTACTGCTCTTCCCCATGACTCCTCGAATTGATCAAGGCGACGATCATGGCAACCATCTGAGCCTTCTGCAGATTGACGGCAATGACCTTCGGGTTGTTGGGATCGCTACCGGCTGCTCTAAGAGTGGTGGCCTCCGCTTTCATCACGTATATGTCTGCTATAGGCATCTGTTGGGTTACGCGCCAAGCCTGACCAGAGATAATAGGGTGTTACAATAATTTTTGAAAAGTGTCTTAATTAGATTCTAGAGTGCTATTATACCATTAAAAAATACACATTTTTATTTAATCGATTAGTGGCGTATAAATGCATTAAAATTTTACATTTTCAAATTTCGCGCGTAATTTGACGAAAACGCTAGACGCAGTAGACGCCATATTGCTCTGTAGGTATGACTTCAGTTTGCTAAAAACAAATGGGCTGATATTTTGTATGACAATTGTTTATAATTTAAAAAATGAGTTATTTTACTACTTATCGTTGGTTTGCTGTTCCTGAATGCAAAATATTATTTAAATAAAAATTACTTTGGTTACGAAAATAATAAAACTACAAAGTTGCTCAGTTGACATGCCGTATGACGAAATAACATGGCGGCTACTATTTCATGGTGTTCAAAATCAGATTAAAAAAACTACAATCTTCAAATTGTATTTTAAAATTTATTTTTAACCGACTTCAAAAAGGAGGAGGTTATCAATTCGTCGGAACCTTTTTTTTTTTTTTATGTATGTTCCCCGATTACTCGAAGATGGCTGGACCGATTTGGATTTTGTTTTTTTTTTGTTTGAAAGGGTATACATACTTCCCAGGTGGTCCCATGATCATCAAGTCAGGATCTGATGATGGGATCCTGGAGAAATAGAGAGAACTCTTCAAATTTTATAGGCACCCAAAGCGATTTAGGTATTTTTTGGAAAAGTACTTTCTCGTAGTGATTTCATTTCAATTTGGTGAAGATTTGATGAAGAAATTTGGAGATAGGCAACGGAACTCCTCAATAAATGATAGCAAATGGACTGGGATTGCTGAAATCTCATCTCTGTCTATTGCTTACACCAGTTAATAACATAACATCACGCCGGTATGCTGTGAAGGGGTAAGCACATGTGAACCACTAAAAAGTGAAAAATAAAAACTTTTTCCAAAAAAAAAAACAACCGACTTCCAAAGAAACACTACAAAGTGAAAAATAACTTTAATTTCGGAAGGCGGTGGCAAAAAATTCAAATACAGCACCAAAGACACCGACTTCCGAAATTAAAGTTATTTTTCACTTTGTAGTGTTTTTTTGGAAGTCGGTTGTTTTTTTTTTGGAAAAAGTTTTTTGTTGTTTCATGAACTAAAACTAGCATTTTCCGACTGCATTTTGCCTAAGCTATCTCAATAATATATTTTTAGATTTTTTCTCGTATAGAGTAAAATACCCTATTGAAATTTGTGATGGTTGAGATAAAAGAAGATTGTCATTCGGGTATTTTGATACGAGTTTGTAGCGACACTACAGAAAAATACTTCGCAACAATATGTAGAAATACAAAAAGAGAAGTGGCGCCATCTACAACGCCACAGGCGAACTACGCAAAGACGCACGTCATAGAAAGCCTAGATCGCGCAGTTAAAGTTTACCGCGCGATTTGGATAGGTACAACATCCCGACATCAACCGTCGGGCAGTTGCCCACCAGACACAACACCCGTCTGGTCGGAGGATCCTCCCTTTTCAATAGAGTATGAGTGAACTTTACACCCTGTTCCTCATACCTCTACTCGTATAAGTTCACTAACGCAACTTACGGTAAGAGTTAACTGGTAGAAATTGTCACGTAAAAAAAGCGTTATACCCACTATTGCACATAGTGGGCATAATACTTTTTTCTTCTGTCTCTGTCTCTTTCTATTATACGTGAGTGGCCTATGTGCGCGGAAGATATTTTATAAGTATCTTTGAAGAAAAAAAAAAGACATAAGCATTGTTTAGCTTTCTCTGGACAAATTCAAGGCACTAACAAACGATTGCAGCCAAAAGACCAATAATTTAAAAAATAAAAGCATATAACCACTTACAATATCTAAAATATCTGTGATCTGAAACCTCTTGCCTTCTGGATAGTCTATGCCATAGTACTTCCAGTCTTGGACCTCGTAGTTACTCTTGTCTATCAACGTCCAGCTCACCGAGTTCACTGTTATGTACACCGATAACACGGACTTACAATCCTGTAAATAAGTTTTTATATCATCATTAACATAACTTGTCATCATTACCTTGCCCATATCCCAATTTATTTAAGGTCGATGGAACATGTCTTAATCTCCCATACTTCTCTATAAGTCGTCATCTTGGTAGTCACCCCATACTCCTCTCTATTATACTACATATCCAATCCTGCCGACAAACTGTCACGCAGTTTGGTCCCAATAAATGATTTATTTATTTTAATGTACCATCTATAATTATAAGTCATCATCATCATCATTTCAGCCGAAAGACGTCCACAGCTGGACATAGGCCTCTCCCAATTTGGGGGGGGGGGGGGGGTTGCCATAATCGCAAATCTTGGCAGGCGGGTTGGCGATCGCAGTATGGTGGTAAAATGCATAGAGAACGCTGCTGCCCATTATCTAGTAAGTCCCTTAGTCGCCTCCTACGAACCCCACGGGAAGAGATGGGATAATTATAAGTTCGTTAAGTGTAAAACATGTAATATCGTGATTAACGAGTTGTTGGCATTTGTGCAAAATAAGCTGGATGTGATGGACAATGAGAGCCTCATCAATATTTGTGCAACGGGCTTCTCCAGTGAAGATATCGATCAAGCAAAGTCGTTATTATTTGAATCGTTGTCGTCTGGCAAGCGTAAAATATCCAGACGAAAAGACAAGCGACATAAGGACCTGGAAGACATCATAACTCTGTTCAAGAATACCGACCCCGAGCTAATTCCTATATTTGTGGCCAAAGAACTGAGCAAACTGCCTCCCGTAACCTTTGACCACGTTGACGTTACGGGGCTGCTTAAGGATTTAGTGCTACTTAAAAACGAGCTTAAGCTTGTAAAGAGTAACTACGCAACAGTTGAGCAGCTACAAGAAATTAAAAGTGAACTACATAATTGCAAATATGGGTCGATTGTGGGATTAGATGACTACAACGTAAACACACGTAGGCGAGGCGCATTTTGCATGGATAGCGGGCCAGTAGGTATATCACCCATGATAAACAAAATCAAGGAGCCGGCACTGAGACAACACGGCAGTGAGAACTCACCACAATTGCTATCTCCGTCATACCGGCGCTCGGAGGATACCTCAGTGACCGAGACCGGTGTTACCGAGCGGGACACAAATATGCACAGTGTCGCGGCAGGTGGAAATCAACGTGTTTCGATGCCGGGTAAACTGTTGTCACAAACAGCTGAGACGGTACGTGCAACTGTACCGGTTTATACCATGACTACGCCTATTGAAGTGTCTGAAATTCCATTAACTATGGCAGAAGTTGTAAAAAAAGACGGAGTTTTCAAGAAAAACAATCCCGATCACGGTTGGACCGTCGTTCAAAGAAATCGTCTCCGAAATCGTTTTGTGAGTCAGTTAGGTAAGGCAACCGTGGAACCGCAGAGTAATTTTAAGGCGGCTGACACTAAAGTGCCCCTGTTTGTGTCCAATGTACACAAAGACACTGTGGAAGATGACATAACTGAATACATTTATAATAAAACGCAGGAAAAACTGAACCTTACTAGAATTAAAATGAAATACGATAAAGGGTACAACGCTTTTAAATTGTATGTATCTAAGTGTAAAATGCATTTATATCTTGATGACAATCTATGGCCGGACGGAATAAAGTTCCGCCGTTTTGTGACTGTGAGAAAGGGGTCGGATGAGCAAAATTTTAATGGAACGCAAACAAAACAGCACACTGGTTAGTTTTAATTGCAAAAATGTGAAAAGGAGTGTGGAATGTGTGCGATCACTGTGCAAGCGCGCGGACGTGGTGGCACTGCAAGAGACGTGGCTGGTGCCGCAGGACCTGCCTTTCCTCGGCAGCATCGACGATAACTTCAGCTATACCGGAAAATCGCCGATAGACTTATCGTCCGGTATGAGGCGAGGGAGACCGTTCGGTGGGGTCGCGATTCTGTGGCGTAAAAGTTTGTTTACTAAAGTGACAGTTGTGAATTGTGAAAGTGATCGTATTACGGCAATTAGAGCGAATGCAGGTAATAATCGTGAAGTTGTATTTATATGTGTGTACATGCCAACCGACCAGTCTGACAACCTACCCATGTTTACGAATTGTCTAGGGGAGATTAGCGCTATTGTGCAACAAAATGACGTGGAATCTGTATTTATTCTGGGTGATTTTAACGCTCACCCGTCAGCACCTTTTTGTGACGAGTTATTTGATTTTTGTGACGATAATAAATGGATTTGCGCAGACATAGCTAAGCTTGGTAGGTCGTCAGACACACATACGTTCTATAGCGATGCACATTGTTGTAAGCGCTGGTTAGATCACTGCTTAGTCACGGAATCAGCCTGGCAAACAATAACTAGTATTAATGTTGACTATGGAGTGTATTGGTCGGATCACTTACCTTTAATTGTTGAATGTAATATTGACATGATTCAAGCTAAATGTATTTCTGACGATTGGATTTCTAATGACATTTTGTGGGGCGATAGACAAATTGACGAAATAAGAAGTTATTCTGACTTTTGTAATAGTAAGCTTAGAGAACTTCACTTCCCCAATGAATTTTGTGTTTGTGCAGACAGTATGTGTAGTAATTTTGAACATAGAAAAATTATTGACAATTTATACAATGACATTGTTAACATTTTATGTGAGGTTTCTGTGCAGACCAAGAAGGCGAGAAAGTTTAAGAAGGGTAAAACGGTAGTGGGGTGGAACAAAGTCGTGAGAGACGCTCATAGTCAGGCTAGGCAGGCATATCAAACGTATGTTGGGCATGGTAAACCTGAAAGTGGGCCTGTCCATGAGAACATGTATCTCACACGGAAAGTATTTAAATCTAGATTAAAGTTCTGTCAAAACCACCAAGACCAGCTTAAAATGGATTTATTAGCCTCACACGTTAGGGATAAAAACTTTCGAGCTTTCTGGAAGGGCACTAAAAGAATGAACAGTAGGGTCAGTTTGCCAGTGACTGTAGGCGAGTGTAGTGAGCCTAAGGATATAGCTAACCTATTTAAAAATCATTTTAAAGTTGAGTCACCACTTGCTGACAGTTCTGTTCTTGCAGATGTTGCGGCCGTCACTGTCTGTGAGAAACCAATTGGGTTTTCTTCTAAAGATGTTAAAAATATTATTAATAACATGAAACGTGGTAAATCTCCAGGTATTGACGGCCTCAGCATTGAGCACCTACAGCAAGCGGGTGACCATTTATTTAGAGTATTGGCTATGTTGTTTACTTTCTGCATACGTCACTCGTACTTACCACCTAAGATGATGGAAACTATTGTTGTGCCTATAGCAAAGAATGTCACTGGTGATGTAACTGACAAAAATAACTATAGACCTATCTCCTTGGCTACTGTCTTAGCGAAGGTTTTCGATGGTCTTCTGGATGCTCAGCTCAGCAAGTTTATTAACCTACACGATGCCCAGTTTGGTTTTCGTGAAACTCTGTCAACTGAAAGTGCTATATTGACACTCAAGCATACAGTCACTTACTATGTTGATAGGAAAACACCTATATACGCTTGCTTTCTGGACCTATCGAGGGCCTTTGACCTGGTCGATTATAGTAAGCTTTGGACTAAGCTTGGGGAGGTCGGGGCCCCCGCCGAACTCACACAGATATTTTCTTTTTGGTACAACCACCAAAAAAACATTGTTAAGTGGGGAAATACATATTCTGATGAATATTCACTTAAGTGTGGAGTGAGGCAAGGGGGACTGTCCTCTCCAAGACTTTTTAATCTGTACGTCAATCAGCTGATAGGTGAGCTCAGCAACAGCCATGTCGGCTGTCATATAGACAACGTTTGCGTCAATAACATCAGTTATGCTGACGACATGGTTTTGCTGAGTCCATCTGTCGGAGGGCTGAGGAAGCTATTAGGGATCTGTGAGGCCTATGCTGAGGAGCACGGCTTGAGGTACAACGTTGGCAAAAGTGAGTGTATGCTCATCAGGGGTAATATTAAACAACCAGAGAGTATACCACCAGTCTATCTCAACGGGGTATCTTTGAGTCGGGTCTCTCAGTTCAGGTATCTAGGGCATATTGTGACCGAAACCCTGCATGATGACGCAGACATTGAGAGAGAGCGGAGAGCATTGTCGGTGCGCGCTAACATGTTGGTACATAGGTTTGCAAAGTGCACAGCACAGGTAAAGATAACTTTGTTCAAAGCCTACTGCCAAAGTTTTTACACCAGTGCCCTGTGGACCAACTACACGCAGCGGGCCTACAATGCTCTCAGAGTACAGTATAACAACGTTTTTAGGATTCTGATGCGACTACCTCGATTTTGCAGTGCCTCGGGCATGTTTGCCGACGCGAGGATGGATGACTTTTACGCTATAATGCGCAAAAAGTCAGCCTCACTCATTCGCCGAATGCGAGGGAGTAGCAACAGAATCCTAAGGATGATTGCAGACACGCCAATATCGGCAGCTGTGGGAAGGCTGATCAGGCTGCATGTTACCTGATTCTACGTTTTTTTTTTTTTTTTTTTTTTTATTTTAATTTAGTCATTTATTTAAATTTTTGTTTAACTTATGCACAACAAATTATTTCAATTTTATCTTAATTAATTTCAATTAAATTTTTCATTTTAATTAATTTCAATTTAATTTAATTCAATTCTAATTTATTTTAATTTAATGTCTACTAATTTATTTCAATTTAATTTTAATTAACTTCTTTCAATTTAATTTAAATACAACTGATTTCCTCGCGACTAACATAGTTTTTTAAGATAATGTTATACTAACAAAATATGGACAATTAATAGTCTGAAATAAACGAATTTTATTTTTATAAGTACATAAATTAATTGTGATCCCCTATGGTACAGAAACGTGGTCGCTCACAATGGGTCTTATCAGAAGGCTAAAAGTCACCCAAGGGGAAAGGAGAGGGCTGTGCTCGGAATTTCCCTACGTGATCGAATCAGGAATGAAGAGATCCGCAGGAAAACCAAGGCAACCGACATAGTCCGAAGAATTGCCAAACTTAAGTGGCAGTGCGCAGGACATTGCTCGCAGAACAGATGGCCGATGGGGCCGAAAGGTTCTGGAGTGGTGACCGCGTTCTGGAAGACGTAGAGTGGGAGGGGCCTTTGGGAGGCCTATGTCCAGCAGTGAACGTCTTTCGGCTGAAATGATGATGATGACATAAATTAACACTAATCCTTTTATTTTTTAATTTATTATAAATTATCCTACTAATATAAACATGAAAAAATACACTCTACAGGGTGGACATCGACGCGAAAACTGTAACCGTGAACTGAATATTCAAGCCATCTGTTCGCGTCACTTTGACAAGAGGTCTTCCAGTTCGACAATGAACTTAAAATATTTGATGTCATTTGTTTCATTTTTACATTCACCATTCTGTCCATAGGCGTTTTGACACTTTTGACAGATGCCCGGACCTGACGTCTCAATGCTGCCAACTAGTGAACGTCATTTCAGAACACCCTCATTAGGTTTTTATAATTGACATTGACTGATAACATGAAGCATTTTTGATCAAAAAATTTAAACTGCTGTTTCATACAAAAATGGATTACCTATGCAACCTAAATGTATGAAACAATTTTTTTTTTATAAATTAAGAAAATTTTTGACATGCATTCAGAATCATGCTCTGAATCTGTAGTAACAGGCGCATCAAAGCCCCTACCACCCTGTATAATGAAATACAAAATAATGACTTACCTTTACAACAATCTCAGTTAAATTTGGTTGCAATATCTGCCCTTTTATTCTACTTGTCACCTTTTTTTCCTTATTAGGGCCACTTAATATACTGTTAAACAGTTTCTTGGCAGACCTGTCAGAGAATCCTTCAATGTACTCTATGTCTGATAGTGTTTTTATTTGTCCGTTACTACTTTTCCACTGAGAAAACTTCTTGAGGTTTGTTTTACTTACTTCATAACTGCAAGAGTGTTATTTTTTTAAGTATTATGTTAACATTTATTCGATAATTTTTGTTAGTAAAATTATAATTACTGCAGTACAGTCAACGGTATGTTAGTAGTAACACCGAAAACAGCCCTTGCTGTACGAAAATCAAGCTGTCCAATTCACTTGTGCGGTTGACTGTACTAAGATTTTAGTTTGAAATTGTTTTACTCTCCTCCATATTTGAAAGGGAATGTGAATAACTGGTAAATAAGATTTTTAATAATAATTGGTCCACATTAGGTCAAGACAGAGAAGAGTGGAATGGACAAAACACCGGGACCCACAGGCCTCCCTCCATAGGCTAAAAATGTTATAAATATTAAGGTGAAAAAGAACATAAGTTAAAGAGTTTATTGCTAGTTAAGTTAAACATAACTTACAATTATTCTTACCTAGAAAGAGTACTAACGTCAGCATTGTTAATAACCTGTAATATTTTCTCCCTCTCTGTATCGTTGTATTTACTGTCTAAACGTTCGCTGAAATAACATTTTGTAACGATGGACACTCGACAGCTCAAGCATAGCGCACTCTGAAAGAATTATAAATTTAAAATCTAGCAGCAATTTTAAATAAACGAAAGTAATCTGATGCAACTAACCAGCACCCTTGAGGATGGATTTACACGGTTAAGCAACATTTTAAACTAAACTAAATCAATAAAAAGTATAAATTGTACACTAAACAACTTATTTTTAATAGAATTTTTCGTTCTTAGTTCTTAGAGACATAAAAACAAATATGTTCAATTGTTTACAATTTGCCTAACCTAATCAGTATTCAGAAAAGACAGTGACAGAAATTAAATCTGACATTGACAGTCAAAAGTCAAGAAGTCAGTTTAAAGTTTAGGTGACTCCTTTTTCCTTTTTAACGTTTTGAGGGATTTTGTTTAATAATTATTGCAGTTAAAATAAGTTTTAGTGTCCATTTACACTCTAAAATAAGGCATTTAATAGTAAATCTAACATCAAAAAGTGTGACTGCCACCTATCGTCAATTGTCAACAAAACAAACAATAGGACGAATTTATGCTTGAATCGTATTCCAAAAGGTAAATTATGATGTTAAATCATCATAATTATTAATTAACGATATACCTATCGTTAGTAGGCACGATATTTAATTATTTTACGACGGAAAATAGTAGTAATACTGTAGTACTGTAAACAACGCCATCTGTTATTTAAATGGTGTACCAATGTACAAAACAGATGGCGTTGTTTGTTAAGGTAAATATGGTAATGCTCATCAAATTGACTCATGGGCTCATTCAGCGCTCCCTTAATATTGCTAATATTTACAATAGATGTCCCTAGTAGAGATTACTAATGAGTTCGAATTATAAAGTTAAGAATATACCACGAACAGTGATGATGGTTGAGTATGTTATGCATTTGTCGATACTGATTTTTTTATTAGAATTAGGCACGGAATTAGTGCATGATTCATTCGGATGATCGTGATAAATTTAACTGCCACAGCTACGTCACCGTCAACCACTAACAAGTACCAATTAACAAAGAACAAGACTTGCTGCTTCGTTAGCATTTTAGACAGGCCAATAAACTGCCTAGTATCTGCGTAGATATATTTAGCTAAAAAATAAATTTTAAAAAATACAGTCGAATTGAGAACCTCCTCCTTTTTTGAAGTCGGTTAAAAAAGGCCATTCTTTTTTGTATTTTTTGTATTTTCCTCGAAGTTTACCTACAAGTGGACTCTAATTCAATATTCAGGGATTGACAGTTCATTCGAATAGTTTCGAATACGGAAAGTAAACAAAACACAATCAAAATTTTGAAAATAAAACAAAATTGGTTTATGTCAATGTCAAAACGGCTTTGTATTTTTTCGTAAAACGTACATAATCCCAGAGACCCAGAAATAAATCGCTTCTTTCAGCGTTTTAAATAGAATAAACGGTTAGTGCTAACTTATCGGAGAAGGAGTATAGACATGGAAGAACTTAAACATAGTAGTACAGAATAGAAGTAAGCCTAGTCCCATATTGATTACGCTACGAAATATTAGCACGCGTTAAACCAAGACAGAATTACATTGTGCTCTCGCTCTAACTCACGAAACGTAGGATAACAAAATGGCGTCGGCCCGTCGCCATCCACCCGCGGTGCGCAGTGCACTGAATTATAGTCCATTTGACTATCTTCTTTCCTTCGAGAGAGTTCGTTGACGGTTGGCGCACTCATTCTGTTTTACCTTTTCTCGGAAGGAGATTGGTAAGTTCGCATAGCTTAACTTGTATTATTAATTATGTAAGTACCTACTTACCTACCTAATAAGTTTTTTTTTTGTTTAAGATTTCCCTTTTATGTCTAATAGGAGCATTCACCGAAACAGATACGACTAACAAATCTTATGACGCTTGTACCTCAGAGACTGAATTAGTAAAAATAAATCTAAATGAAGGACAAGTACACTTGTAGGTATGTACCTACAAGTAGTTAGCTTGTCCTTGAATAGGTACGTTTTTTTTTTTGCTAAGCTGCGGTCTATTTTTTTTTTTTACCAAATGTAACATGCTAATGCCGGAATGGAACTACATAAGTGACTTAAATTCCATGCAACGCACAAGCATAGTCTACTAGCTGTACGATTTTATCAGCAGCTATTAAAGGCGATGTGGCAAACTGGCAACGTTGCAATTGTTCAACCAACCAGCCAATGTTGATATTTGGTACGCGCCACGAAATGGACGATTCGCTTCTGATAATTTCAGAGATTCCTCAGTTCATTAACTTTATTGTAGGTTAGTTGTCAAGCTGGAGTGTTATTCAACTTTATTTTCTTAAAACAGCTTAAAATCTGGTCCTAGCGAGCATGACATTGAGTGCGCAGAATTGACATGCTGGCTGGCCGGCAATGCCGATGCCGTCACGAACTTGTTTGTGCAGCGTTGCCAAACCGCTGCGATGCCATTCAGCTAACGTTACCTAACTAGGTTCTTTTCTGCCAGTCGTGATAGGTAGTTGTGTTATGCAGCTTGTCCGTGCTGTTCTATTGATTGATAGGTCTGTTAGATATTATTTTCCGTAAAAAAAGCAGACTGAGTGAAGTTGATATAATTTTTTAGACTTAATTTAAATTACTTTTTGCTCTTTCTCCATTACTAATTTTTGTCGTCTTCTGTTGGTAATAATGAGTATCTTACTCTATGGCATTCTGAAATATTTCTGAACCCAGAGCATTTTTTCCGAAATTTGAGGGACTACTAAATTTATGTTCAGCCATCTCTCTGCCGTCAAGCATATTGTAATATGTTTGACGTAACTCCTCTTATCTCGCTCACTCCTACGTTGTTGTGTATCTTCAGGTTCACTCTCTCTTTGTTTGCTCCATTCTTGTAAATTTCTAGTGTAGGTACTGTTAGGTACCTACTTACTGCTTGTTTTACTTACATAATATATCAAATTAGGTTATGTATTTACTAAATTAGTAGCGTTATCCTTGGCGCTCGTACCTATGAATAAAAATAAAAAGTTATTAAGCAGTTCTTGAGTACCTAAGTCAAAATATTAGTACTAAAACTTACTATGTATCTAAGTAATTCTTTTTAAATTCCAGCAATACTTAATCGGTCTTTGTAATTTTTTCATTTCCTTATCATCGATAACTTTTGTTAGTCAGCGTTCCATTGACGAGTCATGCCATACGATTGCGTCGCGTCCCGAAACAAAAAAAACAGTGTACGCTGCGTTCATAGTTTCGTACCTTTTACGGTATGGTGTCAGCGGGGTTCAATCAATGTGTTCGCAAGCAAGAAGGAGATGGGTCAGAATAATTTATTATCGATCAAAATTCTATTTATCGTTTAGTTTACCTGTTTTATTACGGTAATTTGATAAGTAAGTGTGAGAAAAGATAGGTGCATATAGGAAGAGGAAATTGCTTGAACCGTACCCATAATAATGACAAAATCCCGGGGCACCTGCTTGTCAATGCAGTCTTGTAACACTGACAGGGAGCAGGTGATGCCAACAGTTTACCATGAGTGAGTTCATGGTTCAAATCGAAATAAAATTCTCGCGAATTAGTATGAACAAATTAGTGCCTAAAAATACTCATATAGGTATATTGTTTATGAAATCTAAAATAATGTGTGATTGGCATCTGCTCCTCCTTGGTCCTAGAACCTGCCTGAGAATTTGTGATTATCCCTTTGATCCGTAGAATCCGAAGCTGAATGTTTTCGTGATGATTAAATTTTGTATTTTCCGTCTGACAAATTCCAAAATGTGTATCCGGACGACCTACATGCTGATATGAGCATAGTCGGCTGGTAGCCGAGACAAACATTTAGGTTTTAGTATTACTTACAAAGCATTTGCAAACATTCTATTTTTTATAATGACGTATAAAACTGACGTAAAGCTGGCGTCGGGAATGTTCGGCTTCGATCGTGTGATCTCGGCAACGAGTCAAACGACCCACTCGACTCGGACGGAGTCGTAAGAACGGCAACGTCGCCCATTCTCGAACAGTTCTTATAATATTGAACTATTTTTGTAATTTTTCTGCCATTTTGCTTCTTAGTTTCTTCAAGAAATGTAAGAACGCTAAAACTAAATAGATTAGACGACCCTAGTATTTAATGTTATATCGAAATCTTGGGCAAGAATAATCAAAAAGAATGAAAGATCGATGTAGGCAGAACCCAAACCAAACGCCACGCGACAACACACGGTCTCATTGACATTGACGCTTATTTTGGTCTTGGAAATTTTGCAAATCAAACATGTATTATTATTAGTCAATGCAAAAAAAAACACTACCTAATGAATGATACACTTCTAGATAAAAACTAAATTATGGGGTATTTGTGCAAAATGGAACATTTTTGATAACATGTAAAGCGCACTAAGCGTAATTACGCTGGGTATACGAGCTGCTAATATCGCCCTTTATCAAATAGAAACAGAAGTAGAACGCAAGAGAACGAGAGCCCGATAACGTAAGGTGACCTCGCGCCATGTTATTTTACAGAGTACCGAACACACCCAGGAGCAACGGTCGCGACTTATCGCTAGCAGCTTGCTTATCCTTTCTCTCATTCGGCACGATACTATCGCTATCTCGCTCTGGTGCCGCCACCCGTAGCTTACCATAGCAAAACTCGATTCTCTACGGAGTTACTACTCTGTGCATTTAGTTCGTGTTTCGTCTGACGCTCTGTCGGCTATACTCGCCACAATGCGGCCGCCATTTTCTTCTCTCTCTATCTGCTGTCAGTGTCGCTTCGGACGCGGAACCGGACACCCGCGTATTTTCGTATTTTGTATTCTTCTCGTCCATTCTTCTACTGCTGTTATCTCTTGCGCATTCATTTAGGTGAGTCATTGTAAACATTTGGCATGATTTTATTATTTCTGATAATGCGAGTGAATCGATTGGTTCTTTGATTAATGTAGCGCTGTTTGTTTTTTTTTTCCTTTTTTATTGTATTATATGTATACAGGGTGGAAGGGCATCGACGCGCAACCTGTCACCATGGAATCAGTACATGTTTGTGAGCCCCCTTGCGTTGAAATTTATTTTCGGCTGTTTAAAAAAATTATAATAGCTGCTCCATACATTTTTTTGCGTAGGTAATGCACTTTTTTTATAAAGCAGCTGTTTCTTTTTTTTGCAACCCACAATTTTTTTTTACGCTAGGGACCATAATCATGTGCTGAATTCATCGTTTCCCTTGGAATGTCCCTGACTCCGTGCTGCCACCCTGTATTTATGATAGATTGTCGTCGTAAACGGTTTTATTTAGCTTGCCCCGTTTGTTGATGTTTTTTTTTTATTATTGAGGTCAAATTTAGTAATTGAAATTTAACCCCCTTCCTGTTGTCAGATTGATCTGAAATTTGGTACAAACCTTTGATTACGATGACAATACAATGTCTTATATTCAGTATCATTGTTTACTGTAATTTTATTTATTTATTATTTTTCATTGCTTGAATATTACTGATTTAATTTATGTTTTATTAATGTTTATTTTTGTGCACTCGTTTGTGCTCGTTTTACCTGTCAAACGTAACCAAGCGATTATATCTTTTATGCGCGAGGCGTAACACCTAAAATCGTATACATATATTCAAGCTTATCGTATGCTTTATCATATTTGTTATTTCTTCAAATTTTTCACCTGTCTGATTGACCAATAGATTGTAGTGTAGGCTTATAATTATTGTATTCGTATGTGTGAAAGCATTATTTCGGAATTACATTTTGTAGTTCTTGCGCTCATTTTGTTAGAAAAGTATGTATTTAGAAAAAAAAGAGTGTGCCACTCAATGATATTATAATATAATATCATTGGTGCCACAAATTTATTTCCTTCTTTTTCATGTAATATATGAAAAAAATGCTGTCTTCTCGAGCGATAGACGGTGGACCGTCATTTAGGACCATTGAATAAGTACAATTCTTCTTTTCAAACAAAACTTTTGGGTTCGGTCTACTTTTCACATTTTGGCTAACGCTGACTCCCGTTCAATAGCCTCCCGTACAGGCTTACTGCTTTTCACATTCACCTCGTTCCGTTTATTTACGTCTGCCCTCGAGGAATATCTCTCTCTCTGTCTTCCTCGCGTTACGCGCGCTATCAGTGAATGCAATAGCAGTATGTCATGTGTTTCGTCTTTGAAACGCTTGGCGACCAGCGGTGCAGCTCGACACCTAGCGGGGAATTTATTCCGGTATTCGACACGACAGAACTGCTAGCGGCGGCCATCTTGTTTTGATGATCGAAAACATTGTGCTGTATTTTGGA
This sequence comes from Antitype chi, assembly GCA_947359405.1. Lineage (NCBI taxonomy): Eukaryota > Metazoa > Arthropoda > Insecta > Lepidoptera > Noctuidae > Antitype > Antitype chi. The sequence continues at coordinate 3,729,255 of OX375823.1, forward strand.
TTTTTGCGTTTATTGAGGCTGTCTTTCAACGTTTACAACCAGTATTTTTATAGAAAAAATATTCTTAGTTTAGCGGCAAGATAGGTATGTCATCTGGCATTTTTGATATTTTTTTTATTCTAAGTACTTAGGTATTCACTAGTATAAATTCCTTCAGTCTCACAAGCCCCAGAGACGGCAGCGCTGTCGGCGAACAAAATATGACGCCCCTTGTCACTTGTCATAGTGATTTAGTTAGTAACAATTTAAGCCTCCAGGTCAGATAAATTGGTAAATGAATAGCAAGCTCATTATTATACCTACCTATTCTAATCCTGCTATTACTTACTAGAATTATGAGAAAAAGACAAAGTAATGATAAGCGGACGAGTGTAAAAATAGTGGTGTAAGTATATTGAAAAAACTAACTTGAGATCGACCAAAAATTGGTTGATCTACCTACAAACGTTGATATGATACCCACCCTGCAGGTATAATGTAGGCTGGTGGGGCCCGCTAGGCATGGGGGGCTGTTACCAAATGGGGGTGCGCGCGAATGAACGAGTATCTCCCCGGCCCCCGACTCGTCGTAATGAAAGGGACCTAGTGGCTTTAGTCGGTGGGAGTGACATAACCTTTAGTTGTCCCCAGACGGAAGATGGAGGATGCTTGAAGTATACCCTACAGAAAAAAAAGACTACGGAACCCTAAAAAAGGTATAATGTGACCACATTATACCTTTTTTAGGGTTCTGTAGTCTTTCGAGTTCGTGTATTTTACCCTACATAAGACCATAAGTAGGGTAAAATACACGAAGTGGTTTATTTGTTGTTAGGGCCTTCTGTGGTTATAGAAGATAGTTATTTTATTGTACCTAAATACCTACTACCTAATTCTCGGTGCAAGTCTAAAAAAAAGCATGATCGTCTTTTTTTTTCATATTTTCTTCTCAAAGATATCGTTCAGAGTAATCCTTATGTAGGATTTTTGACGTTAGTGGTTGTTGTGGCTTTCCTGCTTTGTAAAGATTATGGTAGTTTTTTTTTGCCATTTTGCCATTGTTGTATCATCCGGCATTTATTTTTGTTTTAGTATTATTTGTTTACTTAATTGTTTTATTATTATCTCCTTTATTTCAATTATAACATATTGTTTACATTAATAATTTTATAGAGTTATTAAAAAGTAATTATAAAAATGGCCATGTAGTTTTTGCTTACCATAGACAAGGACGGATCCAGGATTTATTTCTGGGAGGGGCACATGGGCTAGAGGCCGACTAGACAGTTATGAAGAATCTACCAAATCTATTATTGTACTACCTGTTATTGGGATTCATTCTTTTTCAATGACACTACGAAAAAAACGCGTGCGGTCGGGGACCCTTGCTAGGGGTCCCCGACCGATGTCTCCCTAAGCACGAAGTCCGTGGTATCTGCCGGAGTTACGGGCATTTCCTACTTCGTACATGAGAATAGTTCGGTTATCGAACTAAGAATGAATGACAACACGATTTGTTCCTAGATGATATGATTTTGCCCGTCCAAAAAATTTAATTCAACACTTGTTTTGATGGATCTTGTACTTTCGGATAGGCCCGTATCTTCGTTGACGGAGTTAGAGAGTAAACCCCAAAGTACAAAGTTCCGGTACCAGGTACGCGATACTCGTAAGCACATAAACTTGTATATAATAGACATATGACACAGAGATAAAGTGTGAGAACCTGGGTTGCAAGAGCGAGCGAAGCGCATTCAATAAATTTAGCACCCCACCTCGAATTGGTTTGGTTAGCTTTTCTTTTGACCATTCATAGTATTATCAATGTATTTTTCATGAGTTGAGGAAAGCTGTATAAACTTTGGACGCGTGTGGCCTCTCAGACCGCTTATCCTCAAATCCTCTCGCCGTCTGTAGGCCGGTGCGTTGTTGGCATAGCAGACCTCCGTACCTCTGACTGCACCACTTACGCCACTGCAGCTGCTGAAGATATAGTTAGTGCTTCTTCAGCGTTCCTCATTGCACAGCATTATCTTGATAGACATATATTCTGGCCAGTCCATCCAGACAATTCGATTTTATTTTACTTAAAATGTCTGGGACAAGGCGTGCCCCTGAAGGATCCGCCATTGATCATGGATGAATTTAGGTCACTGCAAATAATATACTTATCATCAGTCCGTCCCCTGTCGTGTAGATTCCATTATAATCAGTCTAAGGCCTACTTTAGCGCTGGGAAAAATATTATTTAGCTAACTTATATACTTACAATTTTTTTTATTGTAAGTAAATACTTAAATGTTTTTCATTACTTAATTACAAATGTTTTTCACCATTTTCCTTTGAATTTTCGAATTACACTAGGCCATCCCAAGGTCCTCCTGACATTATGTCGAATGTGCCAGCACTGCAGGTAGATTTTAGCCCGTCATATTTTTTTCCATTTTTAATTTCTCAAACAAAATTATTATGAATTATCGATTGGTCACTGATAAAAGTGCATATTGTAGTGGAGATGCGTGGAAGTATCAAGAATTTAATTTACAGTAAGAAATGAGTACATAAGCGTAGATAATCGCCCCATTGTAGTGATGGTTGTTTTTTTGTTTTTCGCGACTGCCATTGTTCCCCCGTGGCCCCGTTACGTTGATCCCATGAAGAAAGCTGTTCAGTTTCATGATCTACACTAGAGCTAGTTTCTACAAAAAATAAAATCACACGTACCGGGATCCCGGTATTGGAAATTTTCTATAAAATCCGGTACCTATTCAAAATCCCTAGGCTGTACCAGTCCCATAAATATGACCACACCTTTCTGAAACACGCTGTATGTAGGTATTAAAGTGGCCATTACTGACGGGGATGAAACGCATGTGACTAGAAAGTGATGTATAAATGTTGCTGGATGGAGGGAAAGAGGGTGACACCAGAAATTAAATAAGACGGACGCTTGTGTGAGATATTGCGCATGAAAAAGGTGTGAAGTAGGTTTCAGTATTTTATTTATTTATTTATTTACTCAATTAACCTATCGTTGGTAGATATATATAAAAGGTTGAAAGCATACGGAAGGTAAGCTTTTCAGCGTTAAACTTACTTAATCCAACGATAATTAAAAGATGAAAGGGATTGATTATTTCAGGAAAAATGAATATCGACGCTTGAAAGGCAATATTTACCAAACGACATGTCGGCAACTTTACAATAGAGCATTTTAAAGCTTTTATTTTGGAAAAAAACCTAAATAATCGCCTATTTGTCATAAATACTTAATTCCAACGAATTTTAAATGCAGTTTAAGAGCGTAGTTCGTTCAGTACAAATTTAACAACTTAAACTTAAAGAGCGTGTAGAGCAAGAGAAAATATAGCATGCGCACCACATGTTACAGATTTGCTCGTAACGTGACATACTACTACAGCGTGAAAAAATTATATGAATCGGTAACAAGCAACACCCAAGAAAGTGCCAATTCTGCAAGTCTACCATTCTTTCAGTCTGGCGTATCATCATCCACTAAATATTGGACAAAAATGTGAACGAAGCGATGTCAAAATCATCGAATCTAAAATGTATTCAACCTACATGCACACACACAATACACTCTTACTATGCGTCACAAGAAATTTAATAAATTAAAAACATACCGGCTCAATAAACATTTACGTTTTTTGCGAACTTGTTCCAATCGTTGCAGATTTTTGTCTTTGTAAGTGCGAGTATATTCTCGATATCTTGACCACTAGAAGTTAAATTAAATTTAGTTGCTTCTAATAGTTACAATTGAGAGAATAATGATTTATGGTCTTATTCATAAAAAGTTATCGAACATCTAAACAGTTGCTAAAGTCTGGTTTTCAAAGAGAAAGCAGACTTTAGCAACTGTTTATATGTTCGATAACTTTTTATAAATAAGGCCGTTAGTATTTAACTAAGCAGATACATTACCAAGGTCAAATCCCTGCTATCCACACCCGCGTTTGACACAGCTTGATGTTATCTATTCTCATATTACGATTCATTAAGTAAATAATACAATAACTGCCATAATCATCAAATGTTATCGAACATCTAAACAGTTGCTAATGTCTGGTTTCTCATTGAAAACAAGACATTAGCATCTGTTTAGATGTTCGGTAACTTTATATAAATAAGGCCGTAAATATAAAAGCAATTTATAAAATGCGTGTTAAAGAAGTTGCTAAGAACACTCATACAATCTTTATAATGAAAACACTTACCGAGTAGGTATCTTGAGCTACGCGACGTAGGTTACTCTGTGCGGTGCGCGCGAGCACGCGGGTTGCCTTTGCGACTGTTCAGTGAAGTCTAATCGATTTTTTTTTTACCAACAGCCATTCAAATTCTGCTTTACAACGCGTTTAAATGCGACAAAACAAAATAGGTGCAACGGGGATAAGCTGATTTTTTTATACAAATTTCATATCTGAAATAGTTGTCTAAGTAACAAAAACAGTAAAAAAAACGGCAGGTAAAATATTACCAAACGACAAAATAATTATATACTTTTTAGGCAGGAAAAATACTACTAAGTATGTTACGTTTTAAAGTACATTCTATTTAGGAAGAAAATACCGACTAAATAAAAACGAGTACATAAATAAGGTGTAGGTATTAAAAAGTCATATATGAAGAAAAAAATAATAACAAACATCAGGTAAAATTTCATAAGCAATGCTCTTACCCTAGATACCGTAAGGAAAAAAATATTTATGTTTAATCGCAATAATTCGAGTCAAGGCAAAAATGATTAAGTGTAAAAAGTTAAAATCCAATACCTAACTAGTGAAAGTTATTCATAAATCTCTAACATTTTAGTCGCTTAGTCGCCGAAAACGGTGTAAATGTGTTTTTTTGAAGCTACCAAGCGACAAATCTCTTCCTAGCGGTGTGAGAGTATGATCAATCGACGCAGAATTTTTTGCTGATTTCAATGATGTATATCTTAATATCGCCCAACATGTCGCTTGGTAATTATTGCCTTTCAAGAGTCGATATGGTTATACGGGTTTTTAATAAGTGTAGACACATGATTTCAGATTTCAACCTTGATTTACTTTCAAGGAACGACTTAGTTACCGTGCTAAGGAAGTTCTACCGCTATCGCTAGCTTGCGATCGTTGGTCTCGTAGAAAAGTTTTCTTTTTTCATGATATGGTTTTGAAATAAAAATAAATGAAAGTTTTATTATTTATTACACCATCTCTTTTCTTCCCTTCAGAACTTAAGTAAATACCTAATATCACGATACTTCGCGGAACAGGGAGGAGGGACGGTGGCTTCTTCCACATTGAGATGCATTAGGTACTTGGATTTTTCTGTATCATGGGTCTATTGTTTATCAATGATTTTTTCAACTCTAGTGATGTCGTTAAGACGTAGTTTTTATTCTATTTCAAGCCGTATTGGGGCATAATTTTGTGTAATGGTGTCACTTTTGAAATTTATTAGGGATAAGTATGATAATAGTGTATGAATAAGCATTTCTTCTAAATCGTAGAGTGAATTATTTTTTATTATTCGTCACCGGAAGTGTTCTATTGTAGCGAGAAAGATCGATGGGCTTGACTCATGAAACTTATCGGCAAAGGAATCTGTGTCGGCGGTACATCCCGGCACAGTCTCTCCTGGATTAAGAGCTTCAATCATAGAAGTATAAAAAGCGTCAATCAAATTCTTGTATTCCTCTGGCCTTATATGAATCTGGAAATCGGATGGATCGGATATTTTGGATTTTTGCTTTTAAATGTTGGTAATATAATATAATCGGTGCAGAGACTTATTGATTTGCAAAATGTTTACACATTTACAGGCTAGGCTAGGCCAAAACTTAAAGAGTACGTGAGCATGACCCTGTCAGGGTATTTTTCACTTACACACTATTGCTGCTCTGTAGGGCGTAGTTCGTTTTGCGCATTGCGTGCTACTAGTGGAACCTGTAGCGGTACTCTATCTCCTCCATTGACTGTTCCATCTAATTGGTATTCGCTATATTTAGTGAATTCTTACTGGGGAATAAGAGAACCTACGTACTAAAAGTTGCTTGTTCTTTTCAATTATCCTGGAGGGGTAGGGTTGGATTGATTTTTTGTATAGTAGAAGCCATTGATCACTCGGCCGCGTTTCGCGCATGCGGTGTCGTGATAAGTGCAGACCCACTTAAAAGAGCAAAGAGCTGTCAACTTTTAGCCAAACTGACTGAGAATTTGACAGGCTTTATCACGGAAAGAGTGTCAGCTCGGAGTGCTAGTATTTGGTCTTTTTTTCTTAGATGGCGGTAAACATCCCGAAAGTAATATATCTTGATAAGGAAACATGATACGATTTGAGTTCATTTATAAGCATTTCTTTTGATAGATAAATAATTAAAGATCTAAGTGCATAGCTGATATCATCATAATGTCATCACTAAAAGCCTACTAAAAATAAATTACTTAGATATTCTTTTTTATTTCTGTTTCAGGGATGGTGTGATCTTCATTGAAGATAAGGAAATGATAAACAATGCAATTAATTCTCGATTCTGAGCCTGCGTTAGCTATAAATAAAGACATGTCCGCGATCGAAGATATTCATACGGAGAAAGTTGGTAATGGTGATATTGAACAACTTAATGAGAAAAATAGCAACGGGAATAAAGAAAACATTAACGGAGTGGTAAACGTCATTACGAATGATGAAAAAAATAAACGAGTTATAAATGCAGATAATGAAACTTTATCCAACTTTTCAAATAATGAATCGGAAAACCTATGTAACGACGAGTCGAGTATCAGGGTTGCAATTAAAGAAGAAACATGTAAAGAAAACGTTCCGGAAACGAATGAAAATACACAAATAGAAGAATCTCAGCCTGTCAGTACGCTGAAATTCTTAAGCGAAGAAATTCAAAGCACATGCCCTATTAAAAATGAATTGGAAAAGTACGCTGAGGAAACAGTTCAAGGAGGTGATGAAGAAGAAGAAGATGAAGAAGACATAATTAGACTGAAACGTGAAAATATTGAACCAATTCCAGATATTCCAGGTAGTGAATCGGAAAAAGTTCTGGAAAACAATGTAACAAACATTAATGATTTGCCTGTTACTTTAGCCGATGAGGGAGTTAAAGAAGAACCTAATGTAGTATTAGAAGAACCGGAACCTGCTGTAGTATTAGAAGAACCGGAACCTGCTGTAGAATTAGAAAAACCGGAACCTGCTGTAGAATTAGAAGAACCGCAACCTGCTGTAGAATTAGAAGAACCGGCAAGTACTATTGAAAAAGATGAAAAACATTTAGAGTCTTCTGAAAATAATGATAAACCTTCGGAGTCGTTTGATAATAAAGACAAACATTTAGATGAGAGCCATAATGAAATTGACGTGCCAGTCTGTGAAGAAATTTCAGGCAACGATGCTACTGACTCACCACCCATCGAGCTCAAACATGAAATGGATGTGCAAGAAGTTGAAGAAACAACGGATAGCAAAGGACACGATACCAGTTCACAACCGACAGAAAAACCCTCTGCTCCTATTAGTAGTATTATAGATAAACCTATTTTATGTAAGCTATCTAATACACTAGACATACTGTCAGATGACGAGGATGAGCCTCCGAAAGACGAACCCCCTGAGAAAGTAGATTTAAATGAGAAGCAATGCATTAATATAGAAGATGATGATGATATCATGCTTATTGACGAAGATACAATGAAAACTGAAATACCCCAACCTGTAGTTACTAGCAATAAAGAAGATACTCCAATCAACACAGAAGATAAAACTGATTCGGAAACTGGAGAAAAAACAGTTGAAGAACAGTTCGACTCACTTACCAAGACCACTGAACAAGGTTAGTAAAACTTATATTTTATGAAAAGACCACTCAATATTCAAAATATGAACAGCAATTATTAATAACTGAGAACTATTTGGGTGGCAACTTATTAGGTAATTAATCATTTATATGACCGTTACATTTAAATAGTTTTTAAATTGTCTGGTCTGAAGCCTTTGAGGCCAAACGCATCGAGTGCGTTTGGCGCTCCGATTGGCCCGTTATTGGTGACGGACCAATCAGAGCGTCAAACGCGCTCGATGCGTTTGATCGAGATAGTTAAATGGAACTCACACTAGGGCCACAGTTCGCATGTTACTTGGAGACCACTGACAGCCAATAACTTCGTCCCCATAAGCAGTCAGCTTAATTATTAATAATGAAGTAATAATGTTAATGTTTCTTTCTTCAGATTCGACGGATCCAGAACTAATAAAGGATACAAGTTTCCAAATAAATGTCAGTGAAAAACAAGATTCCGAGCAAAGTGAACATTTCTCATCGGAGTTGCCACTGCTTCCAGGCAATTTTCTAACATCTGCCAAAAAAAATCTGTCTGAGATGACGCGGGAAGATTTGGAGGAATTCTGTATCCTCAAAATAGTAGAGAGTATTGTCGACAGAAGCAATTTAAGTGAAATTAAAAATAAACTGAAATCAGTCGCCCAAGGTATCGATGAATACAGGAAGAAAGCCATGATGCTCACAAAACAGAATCGAGATCTTCAAGTCGTTTTGAAGTCCATACAGGAGGAACAGAAAAAGATTGCACCAGGAACAATAATAACACCCCTGAAGATAACCCGGTCTGTTGGCATGCAAGTTTTTATGGAAAAAACAGGTGCCCGAAGAAAAAACCTTGCGCTGCTACAAAACTCCACTAACACCAGACAATCAGCTAAGAGTTTGCCGGCTACAAACCTTCGACCGCAGAAACCACCTGCTGCCACCCAGCCCATACCAGTTCCTAGACTTGTGCCTGCTAGTCCCGCCATGAAATCTCCAAGTACAATACCTTTGGTGAATCAAATAAGTCCAGTCAAAAATGCCACTTCCATGCCAAACGGAATCAAAAACCCTTCACCTTGTCCGAAAGTGGCCGAGAAAAGGCCGTTTAATAGAAGTTTGTCAGTGACAGTAGATCTGACTGATGACGAACCACCAGCTAAAGTTAACAATCGGACATCCCCCGCACCTCCAGTTAGAGTAGTTCCCTCTCAAAACCTGATGGCAAACCCAAGGCAACCGTTCCCAGCAGCCGTTAGTAGTCCAAGAAAAGTTTACATTCCTATAAGTGGTCCACAGAATCAAAATATAAGGCCTGGACAGACTATCATGTTGAAGACTGTTCCTCCAAGTAAGTCAACATCTTACAATAATGAAACAGACACAATTTTTTTATGTTTTATGGTATTTTATGTGCTTGTATATGCATTTCAGGTTTAAGACCGAGGGGTCCTACTTCTCAAGTGGCAAGACAGCCTGCCGGGTCAGTCAGAGCGAACAGGGTCCCAACTGGAAGACATCCAGCTGCTTTACCCGACGCCATGAAGCAATACCAGCCACCAAATTGGAAAGCGTTACCACCACCCCCAGATCTCAAACTATCGAAAGTAGAAAACGGAATAGTAATTTCGTGGAAAATTGACGGTTATCAAGTGGACAATCACGAAGAAATAGCGAGTTATCAGTTGTATGCGTACCAAGAAACGTCAAGTCCTCCCAGTACAACGTTATGGAAGAAGATTGGAGATGTTAAGGCACTGCCGCTTCCCATGGCATGCACCTTGACGCAATTCATGGCTGGGTTCAAGTACTACTTTGCCGTTCGAGCGGTGGATATCAGATCCCGGCTTGGCCCGTTCAGTTTACCTGGGAGCATACTCTTGCTGAATAAATTGTGAGACTGATGATGTGAATGGACCATGCCTACGATGTGCAAGTGTAATTGAATTAGTGTTCTGGTCGTTTTAGTTATTTATTTAATGCGCATATGTTTCAGTCATTCGTTTAAACATTTTTGCGGTTTTATTTTTTATTTTATCTATTGTCGTCACTTGTGAACATAAAATAATAATAACTTATTAATTTTGCCGACAAATTAAGTCCTCGTGATTTTTTTTATTAAGTTTATTTAATAATTCTGTCGATTTTAGTTTTATAATTGTACTGTTTTCTTCTAAAAAGTCTCGCTGTTGACTGATATTGATCTACTGAACAATTTAAATAAGTAGTGTAATGTAGGTAGTTTGCATTAAAAAGGATAATAGTTTATATTTGTATAATAATAACGATATTAAAATAATTACTATTGTAAAGTTGTAATTTAAACTAAAACTTAGGTCAACATTTAAATTGTAAAATTCTTGTTTACATAATTTTGTCTGCGTAAACCCACGTTCCCACGGACACAATAAAATCGCGGCGAGATTTTTTAGCGCACTGGATCTTTAAAGCACTGGATAGCGAAGAAAGTAGAAAACCGAACACTGTTTTTTCGACGCGCTGAGACTCAATCGCGCTGCAGTCTATTGGATTCTCAATTGATACTCGGCTGAACACAGAACTAAAAATTTGGTGCGCCAAAAAATCCCGCCGCGAGTTTATTTCGTCCGTGTGTATGTCGACTAAGTGGGTAGAATGTGGACAGATTCCTACTTGTGATTACAGATTTAAAATCTACATGTTTTTTATTTTTACAATTTTGCTAATAAGTTCGGTTTTATTCTAAGAAACTTCATCAAATAATTACTACGAGTACTACGACATTGAAAAAACGTTTAGACTTATCTACGCAACCCAGAAATTGAGTAAGCCAATTTTGTTACCAAAAAACCAGAGTTCATTTTTACAACAAACCGCGACCATCGCGATGAAGAATCGCGTAAAAATGCCGATCAAAGAGTATAATAATAATAATGGGAGATGCCGATTATTTCTAAAATAGGATCACGACTGTTTATATTCATAATCTAAGTGTTTTTAACACCGATATTCAAATTCTACAACTGGGAATTTAAAAAGCTCTAGTGTTTTCATAATCGAGTTGAACTGCCGCTTTCGTTCGCACCAGGCGGCGCGGCGGTCGTCTCGATTTATCAACAAGTATCGCGGGCCAACGTTCCATTTATCAACTAGCCAAGCTGGCCATTTTTAGCCCATGGATGTAAAATATGTAACAAAATAATATTTATTATCTGTGAATCTTTAACGAGTGACGACACGTTCCACAGGGATGAGTGAAAATCGAAATTATACCAATTTAGTATATTTTGTTTTGTGTTACAAAGTTCGTCGGTATACTATAATATTATTTGATTAGGTTATTAATCAAGAGCATTATGAATAAACATGCGCATCTAAATCATATTAACAACATGAACGAAAGGACTTTTGGACTTTTGAACATATTGATATTTTTGCATGTGCTCCCTATAGGTTCAAAACCCTTATTCTTACTAATAACAGATTTGCGACACACAACCCTGACTCGCCGGTTATTAGTTCCCGGTCTAATTTATACATAACAATAATGGAAGTAAAAGTCAATGGTAAATTATATGGCACTGCCGTGCCGTAAGCTGCGTGTGTTTTATATTTTCGCGTTCAGTTACATATTATGAAGTTTGGTTTGGATGGCTTCACAAAGCTACAATGTGCTTACGCAGTTTCATCCCCACGGACATTCACTGACGTAGTATCAACGTCCATGAATATCATAATGTGGGGATAATACCAAACAATAAGCCTGCCGATGGCAGCGCCCATATGAATTACCGTTCTGTATATTATCGGTGTCCTTTTTTTAAATAGGAATTAGAATTCAGTGAACTAAATGAATAGTTTGAATATATCTAACTCCATACGAAAATGATAGCTCAGTGCATACATTTGTACGGCGAATTTGAAGTTAAGGATAGGGAACATTGACCATACCCTAATCTGAAACTTAGATCCGCGCTTGTCACAGCCAGACTTTGCACAAAAGCGAAAGTTAAGTACTTATTTTAGCTAAATGTGTGAAGTGAAACCCACAAAATTAAAATACATTAATCAGGTTTAAAAATTGCAGCTATGTTATAGGTCACGTATATGGGTGTAGCTAGGGATTTTGTCTAGGGGGGACAGCCGTCTAGATGGAGATGGAGATCATAAATGACGCCTAGTAATAAATAATCCCACAAAAAATATTTCAGGTAAAGTAGGCTGCCAAGACTTAAATAGGTAACGCTTGCATTTTCAGCAGAAAGACGTTCACTGCTGGTCATAGGCCTCCCCCAAGCTCCGCCGCTTCGACCGCTTCTGACACGGTCGCCTCTCCAGAACTCTTCGGCTCCATCAGGCATCTGTTCTGCGAGCTAGGTGCCCTACCCACTGCCACTTACATTCGGCAATTCTTCGGACTACGTCGGTTACATTGGTTCTTTTGCGGATCTCTTCATTTCTGATTCAATCACGAAGAGAAACTCCAAGCATAACGCTCTCCATTGCCCTTTGGGTGACTTTTGGCCTTCTAATAAAGCCTATTGTGAGCGACCACGTTTTAGTACCATATATTGTCATCACTGGCAACATGCCCTGGTCAAAGACTTTCGTCTTCAGGCACTGCGGTATTTGGGACGAGAAGATATTGCGTAGCTTCCCGAACGCTGCCCAGCTGACTCGGATTTGAGGGTTGACCTCTCTCTCGAAGTTGAACCTACCTAACTAGACAGTTTGCCTTAGGTAAGCATATTCGTCCATAACTTCGAGTGTAGTGTCTCCAATTTTTATGAGAGTGGACACCCACTCTCATGAAGATAGGAGACGGTACATGGGCATTTGACATGGCCTTTGTCTTGTCCACGTTCATTTTAAGACCCACTCTTTCATAAGCTCCACTGAAATCACCGAGCATTGTATCGAGGTCCTCCATAGTCTCAACCATGACAACTATATCATCGGCAAAGTGAAGGTGAGTGCTACTCGCCATTAATGTTGATTACAACCCCTTTCCAGTCCAGAACCTTGAAGACATCCTCCAGTGCAGCGGTGAATAGCTTCGGAGAGATAACATCTCCATATCTCACATAATACATAGGTACACTCTGTATAAGTTTCGAAGCCCGGTCCTGAAGTCGGACAGACATAGTGGTGTTTTCGTGCCGACACTTTAGCATCTCGATGTACCGATAGTCGTCCACAAACGCTAAGGCAGGTTTTCGGCCTTCTGTATAACCTGCCGAAGCTTTCGGAATCCGGCTTGTTCGGAGGCTGGAGGTCATAAAACCTGCGTGCGACACGATTCGTGATGACTCTTGAAAACAGCCTGTAGACATGATTCAGAAGTGAATTCATAATATAATATTCTTAAAACGGCCATTGTCACCCTTCTTAAAGAAAAGTATCACCACACCTCTGGTCCATGCCTGTGGCGTTTTGCCCTCGAGTATGTCGGAATCTAACAGCTTCTGGAGGGCCTTGAGGCGTTCAGGTTTGGCGGATACGAACGTGCCATCATCGTTCTTCAGTTTCTGCCCAATAAACAGATGCATAGCAAACACCTTAGATTAATACGTTCTGTATTAAAGCGGCAAAGGTTGCTTTTCAAGGACTTGGAGATCCATCTATTAAGCTTTTCGTAGGAACTTTAGCTCATCATCTGAAGACTGCAGGATCATCTCGTGGTGCATCATACTTTGCACCTTCATGAGCTGAAAAGTAGGATCAGAGAGCTTCTTGTTTCTATTTGTACGACGGGTTTTGAAGATCTTAAACCTGACTGTATGAACAGTTTTGACGAACCCATCGTTAAAACTGTCCACAAGGCTCCCTAGGCAGTCGAAACGATTCCGGAATTCGAATTAAAGGCTCTCGGCGTTTTGGACTTGGATCAGTGCTGGGCGAAGCATAAACTTCATCAGTCGGGATCTTTACATTTTATTTAAGTTCAAAGTGCCTCATACCATGCGGTGATCACTTCCAGTTTTCACCGCGTTGATCACAGAGACATCATTGAATACTTGCTTCGTCGTCGACATAATCAAGTCAATCTCATTTTTGTTACACCCTGTCAGGTCCACGTCCTGTGCTCACGTTTTCTTAAGAAGAAGACCATCATAAAGAGGCCTCTCTTTTCTCTCGATCTTCACCACGTTACTCACAAGGGACTTATGAACGATTAGCCCGACATCACCTCGGCACTGCTTGTTGCCATCCAACCCCTGGGACCTTGGGACTGCTGGTCCCACTCCTATATATGGGCTTATGATAAGAAATTAAGTCAGTGGTCTTTATCATGCAATAGTTCAATGGGACGGCCTAGCCCTATTATACATTTTGACCAAGATGTGAGTTGAGCTTAGCTCTACATTAGATCATATTACTTTTTAACAGTGAAAGCGTTATTTATGTATTGGCAACCTACTGTAAATGATATGTTTTTGGTGGGATTTCATTTATTTCTTTATGCTGTTCTATTTTATTTAAATTTGCTATGATATTGTACTGGCCTATTTAATTATCCATAAGAAGTGCCCTCTCTAGAGGTTTGACGAGTGAGTCAGTCAGTGACGAAATCGTAATTTTTACGTAATACTAAAATCCAAAATATGAAAGCTAGATTAATAAAACTTGAGTTTTTTTAATTCTGCTAACTACATGTTATCCTGAGACTTTGAGCTCTTAGGATCATCCAGCCCGAAGCTTTGGTATTACGATGATTTTCTTCGGAAAAAGGTAGCCCCTGCTTTTTGTTTTTGACTCGTCTTGTCGGGGGCAGTACCATGCCCCATTCATTCTCTTTTTGGTGAAATACGCCACATGGTGATGTGGCGTTTTTCAAAATGCCTGAGTAAAGTTAAAAGTCTTATAGCTAAATCTATTAATATTATAAATACAAAAGAAATTCTTGTCATTATGTATGAATGGTAGATACTTTTCCACGCTTAAACAGATTGCGATAAAATTAGGCAAGAATATATAATATTATTCTGGGCTAGATAGTTTTTACCGCAGGAAGATATATTTTCTAGGGTGGGCAAAAAAGTTTGTAGGGTGGACGCTAACCACCCTTGCCCCCCCATAGCGATACCCATGGTCGCGTAATATGTTGACTGACATATGAAACGAACGCGAATACAGATACAGACATCGACGGACAACCTTTTACATTGGATTCAGTACATGACTTTGAACCATTTTTTTTATATCTGACTTAAAGAATCCATGGGGTCTGACTCTGGTCACACCACGATAGCGGCGGTAAGTCCCCTCTTTGAGGAGTGGCTTGAGAGGCGGCACGGCGTCCTCACCTTCCGCCTGACGCAGGTCCTCACCGGACACGGTTGTTTCGGGAGGTTCCTGTTTCGAATAAGGCGGTAGGAAATGCCCCGGTATTTCCACTGCGAAGATCGCCCTGAGGACACGGTGGAGCATAGGGTGGAGGTCTGCTCGGGTTGGGCTGAGCACCGCCGTGTCCTTGTGGAGGCGATCGGCGGCGGCCATCTCTCGCGTCCGGACCTTGGTCCAGACCATGGTACGGAGTGAGAGTGCATGGGTAGCCGTCACCTCCTTCTGCAAAGCAGTAATGCTCGAGAAGACGGAGACGGCGCACGTGAGGGAGAGGCAGTATATGCGCCCTCACGGCCGTAGTCGCCGTGGGAGACGCCCTGGGCGTCTCGGGAATCCCAGGCTGATTCCCGGCCACCGTAGACGCGGGCTTGCGGACGGCGAGTAATGGGTAGCTCGCTGTCCGGTAAGGATCAAGCCTGGGTCGACGGCGCGTTGTGTTCCACGCGCGCCTCAAAGAGATGTCAGCACGAACTGGTGGGGTCCGCAAGGGCCGATGCCTGCCAGGGGTGCGGGTGGTTGTTTGAAAGAGATACCGCGGCCCCTGGCACACAGGCAACTGAGGGAACACGGGTGGGGTTTAATCAGTAAAAGTCTGACACGCCCTCCTCCTCTACTCAGAGCGGGAGAAGTTATTTGATGATTACCCACCCAAACAAAAAAAAATTGAGTCTGACTCTCACATTATTGCTGTTTATTCTTTATTCATTTTTTTTAGCTTTATTTGAGTATTCTATCGTTAGGAATGTGAAAATAGAAGATTTTTTATTCATAAGATGTTATCCCTGCAGCCGTCACTTGTCAAGTCACTGTCAGCTGAAAGATTTTTCGTTTTGTTCGGTTGGCATTGGCAATAATATTGTTCCAGTTTTCGATAGGTCCGCGTAGTGGTGGTTTGCTCGATTGCTTATCGCAAAATTTTAAGGTATTCCTAACGATAAAGACGCAAAACATTCTAGATCATACTTATTTTAGTAGTGAATCAAAGTAGTTTCATGTGAATATATAGAATGTTCAGTAAAACTAGTGTTTTATTCTGGTATACTTGAGATCGTTTGACGTAGGTAGTTGACATATCGTTTCGCAAGTAGTCTCACGGAGGTGGTTTATTTGTGTACAATCTGTTTCTGTGGAAGATATCCGCACAGATTTTAGTGATTTGTGAAAAGTGGTTTGTGTTATAGTCAAAGGATCAAGATTCCTTAGTGTGATCAATAAATAGTGTGTGATGTGAACGCAGTGGGTGAAGTTAATCAACTTAGCTGTCCTTGTTTAGTGAGGTTTTGGTGTTTGTTTGCGTCCCTGCGCCGTGAGAGCCATGCTGGCTCGTTCGTGCTGCTGCGACGTTGATGCACGACCGGTATGGATACTAGTTTTTTGTTGTTTTTCAAGTAATCTTGATTTAATTTACTCTTAGCTTTAGAGTTGGTAGTAGGGGACGCTTTCCAGAGCTCGATGCGCTATCATGGTACGTTTATTACGACTGCATCTTTCAAATTAATCAATTTATCACTATACAAGTTTACCATGTCAATAAACATGAATAGTTAATTAGTTACCTCGTTATAATCATGATTTAGCGAGACTTTATGACTTGATTTAGTATTCTTTATATAAAACACTAGGTATCATAAGATAATTATTAAAATCAAATACTAAGCTGTTATCTGTACATAGAGTATGTACTTGTTAACTACAAATTATGACATACATTCATTATTTACTTATTGTTATTTACAGTCATCAGTCAGTGACCAAAACTATTTCACGTTAGAGTATGTGAGTTTATTACTGACTCAAGCTGGTTCATTTGTAGTAGAGAAATAAATAATAGATGTATTCTTTATTTTACATCAACAGAACAAACAAACCGGTGGAACGTAAACCAAAATACAGTAGTTGTGGGTAGGGTTGCCAACATTTCTGCGACGAAATATACATAGTATTTTTCAAAATAAGCTGTAAAAAATATAGTACTCTTCAAAAAAATATAGTATATTATGGAAAAAGCAAAAAATAGACAAAGATTTGTTACTTATTCTTTTATAAAAATGTTTTTTTTTTTACTTCTTGCATTTTTGAACAATTCTTAGTCTAAAATAGAAGTCATAAAATCATAATGCTTTAATAAGTACATTCATATTTTTTTTATGTAAATCAAAAGCTCAGTTTTTATTAATGAGATACCTACTACTTCTGTTATTTTTTTCTCGCCATTTAGAATTCATAAGTTCATAACCAAAAATAACTTTTCTGTGAATGCCGAAGAGGCAAAAATAAAGAGCAGATTATTTTTAAATTTGACATTAAGTATTGAAAAGTTCAGAACGTAATATGTATGACAGATGTGTTCTTCGGATACATGCTATGGTATCAGTCAAAAGTTAATGTTAAGGTGGATGGATGATTGCTCTCAATGCCATTTTGTCGCTAGATGGCGCAACATCCACAATTTGGAACATTTTCAATTTTTACGCCTAACTTAGAAATCTTTAGTAGATAACTTTATTGTACGCTGAACCTAGGGCATTAACTTGATTTTTTTAGATAGTCACTGTGCTTGTTAACTGGTCTCATACAAAGATTACAACATAATAAAGATTTAGCCGCTTGACTTTACTCTTTACACACACTTGCAACGTAAATAGTAGTAACTTTCGACACCACTAGATGTCGTTTTATTCAAACAGTTGAAAATTAAAATGTCCGAAAGACTAAAAAATAATTTATAACACTTGATATTATGTTCCAATCTATTTCTTATTAGTATAATTATTGGTCTAAGCATACTTTTGTTTCTAGACTCGATACCTTTCAACTTAGCAAATTATTCATATAAATTATTTTAGGTAATATAGGTATACTGTACCTATAAGTAATAAGTATAAGTAAGTAATAAGTATAAGTATAAATAAAAGACTATTTATTCCATTGTAAAGCTTTTTATTGTACCTTACTATAAATTAATAATATTTATTTAGTAAAAAGGGGTTAATATTTTCATAAAAATAATCGTTTTATTTACTCTCACTACATTTACTTAGATAGTTTCCGTTTGGATTCAAACCATCGAGTCATACCACCATACAAAGATAACATACTTTTTTAAATATTTTGATATTTACAATTATGATTTTGAATTTAGTATTAGAAAGAATTATGTATGTAGATTACAATATAAATAACATCATACGTAAGTATTTATAACAGCACATGTAAGTATCTTACACAACAACACACAAGTGGTTGCTAGCTAACCATAACATTTATTTATGTTTCAAGAATACCTACTTATTATACAATTTAGAACTTCAATAAATATTCTTTTACAATTGAATTGTTAGGCTGGTACCTAAATACATGAGTGAAACTTATCTACACAGAAAAATCTTATGAACTAACAAAATAACACAAACTATACAACGCTACGTGCAAAAATAGCTTATTAATTATTCTATAATGTTCCCACTGCTGAGACTCAGGCCTCCTCTGAACTGTGGTGATGAAATAATTTACACAAAGCAAAGTAGTGCCGGCTTGGATTCGAACCATCGACTCGTACCACCATACAAAGATACTTATAAATATTATAATAAAATATCTTCTTTTCTACGCGCTACTTTTTGCAGTCGCCGCCGCCGCCGCCGCCGCGCCGTATCAGTCTTCTGCTTGTCACTTTTTACTTCCATTTATATAATTTCCGTGCGATCTGAATCAAATGCTGGAAGACGCAGTTTTCGCTGCAACAAATGAATTTACAGTTTTGTTAGACTATTCTTACTGAACCCACACCTCAGAGACCTGCGGAATAAGTTAGGAAATGAGTAAGACTTATATTTTTATACCTTTTAATTCCTTGATGTCTAGACATTTAGCATTTTTCTCAACTCTTCTCAATATAATTTCCGGCACTACACATGTTTTAAAAAATGTTACCAACTTCGGCATCATAGCGTTGATAAATTCCTCATCCCGGTTAACTTCTATGACAGTCAATGGTTGGGTGACAGATATAAAGCAAATGAAGTAACATTTATTCATTTTGGTAATTCGCAATTGACCCTGGACCTAGAATCAAAATAATAATAGCTGTTAAAAAGAAACAATCCAAGAAATACATTATTTTTATAAATACATACCAAGAAATAATGATATTTGTTACTTACTTGATAATAATAATTATGCTTTTTGTTCATAACTAAAACATCATTTTCCAAATGAATAGGAAAATTTCTATTTTCTGATGCTCCTCTAATATTTTGAGATTTCCTTTCCAAGGAGGGAAAACATTTTATTTCTACAATAGTATTTTCTGCTTCTATAATACCTGTAAAAAAGAAAAGTTTTTAGGCCTACGCTACTGAACCAAATTTAAAAAATTCACGCGACACAAGATCCATAGGGGCAGAACCACAGGCAAAAGCTAGTTATTTGTATATTTTCATTATTCAATAATCTTACCATCAGGGCTAGCTGCTAAGAATCCAAATTCTTCATCAATGAAAAGTCCTGATGGCCTGACAGTTTTGCCATATTGTTGCATAAACATGCTCTTTGCAACATGTTCATTTTGTTGTCCATACATCATATCTTTAGTACAAATATTATTTTTGTAGAGAATGCATTTCACATGATTGTGACATGGTGTGGCATTACGACGTTTGCAAACCTAAAATTAACAAAGTGACAATCATAATTCTTGTACTGGCTTGTGCTGTGGCTTCTTAGAAAGTAAGAAACAATAGAGGAACAATAGAGGCTGATAATATATCTTACCATTCCAAACTGGCTTGCTGTGAGACGGTCAGATCTGTATGAGAGATACTTTTCATTATCATGTTGACCCACAGTCTGCTTTTCAATTAGTACTATTTTTTGTGTATCTTCTTGGAATTTAAGCAATCTCAATTCACAGAGCCGTTTTAATTCTACCTCATTAATATCGACAGGGTCACTTGCTGCTGGGCCATAGTCCTTATCAGGTTGAGTTTTATTTTTTTCAGTAAAAAGCCGTTTTCGAGTCATTTTCTGTTGGCGCAATCTATTTCTCTCTTTTTGATGGACATATTTTTTAAAATATTGTCCAGGGCTCTCTGTTGTCTTTTTTTTCCATGCAGTTTGATGCCATTTATGTCCTACAGAATGAGACAATCCTGAAAAGCCAAATCATAGTCACATACATGTCTGTTTGCAACCTAAGTTTTTATTAATGACAATTGAAAGTTCCATAAGTAATCAAAAGTTGAGAATAAACTCTTTATATTATGGAGAGAAGAAGTCATAGATCATGTGGGTTGCTAGAGATATCATATAATTATTGTTTTAAAATATCTATGAAAAAACTTATTTACCTGCTACATGAACACGCCGCTGATAAGAGCCTCCTTTTCCAAGACTGAGTCGTTTTCCACAGTTAAATTTATTAATGACACTCATAAAATTTTCTGCAACATTTGTTGTTTCGTTAGACAACCGTCCAGCTTTCAAAGCGATTCTTTCATTTGCAGCATAAATAAGAGCCCAGACCTCTGGTGCTGTATTTCTTAGGATTTCTACTTGGTTGTCTTGCTGTTTATTCTCGTCAGGTGGTAATTGCTTCACTGAACAGTAATATTCCTTACATTTTTCATGCTGTCCAAATACATGAAGTGGACTATTCCTTAAATCATCAGCCATTGAACCTGGCTGACTGCTATTGTGAACAATAATCTTTCGCGCTACTAGTGTCAATTTCATCAATTTAGGCCTCAAAATATTTCGTCCATACAGAGGGAGTTTCGTATTACCTAAAATCTTTAAAAAAAAATATTAAAACATAGGAAGATAAAAAACTTTTTGAAAATAATATCTGACTTCTAAAATAAATACAACAAAAAACATTGAAAATGCCAATAAAATTTGAGGTTTACCCTCAATTTCCCTGGGATCCCATCATCAGATCTCATTTGGTGAATGGGACCACTTCAGGTGTATACTCTTTTAAATAAAAAAAGAATTTTGAAAATCGGTCGACAATTCGCGTAGTTCGGTGGACAAACATTAAAAAAATACAGTCGAATTGATAACCTCCTCCTTTTTGGAAGTCGGTTGAAAAAGAGAGAAACATTTATTTTATAGTTGCTAAATCCTACTGTAAGTGAAATATTTGTTTTTTTTTATAAAATATTTAAACAAGCAGTGAAAAATGACTGAACGGATATGGATGAAATTAGGCACACAGATATTTTATAACCACAACATAGGACTTACTATACTTTTTATCCAGGTAAACATTTTGACACGTGCAGAGCCGCAAGTAAAAGCTAGTGTAAAATCATTATTTATAACTCTAAAAAGTGGTTGTTTACCTTGTAAAGTGCACTCGTGTAGTTTTTTATAACATGATTCTTGCATTCAATTTTCTTTATTTGGTTTCCATAGGACACCTTTTCTTTCAAATTAGCAAACACTGAAGAATCCCCATCTCCTATAAAACTTAGGTACCGAAGATTATGCATATTCTCACTCTGTTGAAATCCTTCAACAATTATATCAGATTCCATTGCAGTAGATGGCCCAGTAAAGTTTTTGCAGCAACCATGACTCTTAGTGTCTGAACCTGTTCGCTCATAATACTGGCATGTATAACAATATTTGTTCCTGACACCAAGATAAAGACATTTCTTGGTTTCCTTTCCAATAATGCAGGCCTAAAATTAAAGTTCTTAGTTTAAATATTGTAAGAAATCATAAATCAAAACACTGAACATTGTGTAAAATATGTTGTACTTTGGTATTGTCAAACATAAACTTCATCGCTGCAAACAAGCAAAAGCGTACTAATGTAATGAACACAAAAATATGGTATCAAGTTAGGACTTACCATTCCAGATGAGGAATCAAAGTTGTGACCATATGACCTTTTCAACCATCCGCCATCTACATATACAGTAATGTATGGAATACCATCTAAAGAAACATTTCCTTTATCAATAGCAATAGACCTTTCTTGCTCACCAGCTTTCTTTATTTCTTCGGTCAAATGTTCATGCCATACATTGCCCAATTGTTTTTCAATGAAACGGAACGTTTGTCCGGTCATTGTTGGTATATCCATTAGACTTGTGATGTGTGCTGCTTGCGTGTAATAACTTCCAGCAGTCACAGTTGCCCATACAAATGCGGTGTTAATTTTCTGTTTCTTCTCTGTGCTTTGCTGCCATATTTTATTACACATGCTACATTTAAATGTTAACAAACTGTGAAATCCTTTCCGGTGTTCACTAATATACTCTATTTGAGATGACTCACAAGACTGTCGATGGTTTTCCATTTGAAATGCCCATTGGATCACATGTTTCAAGTCAACAATACGGTACCCTACCAAACCTGATAAGTTGTCACTTGATGTTCTTTCCACAGTTAGTTGATAAGCTTCAGTCTCTGAATCGGGTTGTGGCCAATCAAAATCAACAGTCTCTACTTGCTCTGTAACAGATTCAACTGTATTGGAGCTAGAGCTGCAGGCTATGGCTTCGTATCGAATTTTTGGTATACCACGCGAATAGGTTTTGGGCGTATCTTCAGCTGTCGAAAGGTTGGACAGCTGATGATGATCTCGAGTTGTATGTGGACTGAAATAAAAGATAAATAAATGAAATAGGTACAGTTAATAAAAACAATGTTGAGAGACAAAAATATTGATAGGTCTGTAGGTACCTAAACACAACAGGGCAGTCCGCGGTTTCTTCCACTACCTTCTGTTTCTTGTTACGCCATGCTTCCACCCGGCTGCAATTTGTTAAAACTTGCTCAATACATAATACTATTTGAAACTAACCATAACGAGCCACCTTTTCTTTTTTTTTCATAATAAAGGAAAAATGGCGGTAAACGAAGACTACAACACGAACCAACGAGTATCAAATAAACTCCACTCACGTAAATCTGATTCGAAATCTTATGGGAATCTGATTTACTCACTATATATCACTAAAAGAACTTCCATGATGTCTTTTGAATGCAGCTTGCACTTTTTTCCGTGATTTTCGCGGGCCTGAATACATATGTCGTATATACGCAAGTTTATTAGTCGGGTTCATCTTAGGCAGTTCAGTTGCAATTCAATCTGTAATCAAAAAGAATAATTAAAAACAACAGCAAATGTATCTTATTTATGAAATGTTTCAAGAAATTTGTATTATTCAGAAATAACACCACCATCAAGCTGTCGAGTGCTGTGAAGCTCAGTGTTGCCAACACGACTAAAACAAAATCTGCTAAACTGCTATTAAAATTATGTCAAAATTATACTAAATGCTATAAAACTATGCTAACGTTCGTCTTCCTCTTTTCAGAGAGAATATTTGAAATTTGTAGTATGTGACGACACTGACGACAATCAACGAATGTTACTAACGTTTGTTTTATTTCATCTTCTAAATTTTACACTTTTGTAAAGTTTTAAGGGTAATTAATTACCATTATAATAATACTCTATATCACCTTGAAAATAATTCATTGTACATAAAAATAACACTTACCGTCAATAAAACACAAAAACACTCCACTTTTCAATAAAAACTGTTTCACGGATGGCACTCATTTGAATGGTTCTCATTAGTACCTATGTAATAGGTAGCACAGTCTATAAATCATACATACAGTCGTCCAACCAAGACGTCTAGACAGTAGACATGGGCGAAGTAGCTCACTAAAAAGAAAAAGAGCGATTAGCTCTTTCACTCTAAAGAGCTATATCACTCTTCTAGCTCACTAGCTCTTCTATAGCTCAGTGATTCAGAATTTCAGACGCCGACTGTTAGTTCATTTGACTCACGGTGCACGCGTGTCGTTGAAAACGTCTCGGCCCGCTCAGTAGCCATTGTCAATAGCTCTTTGGAAGTTTGGAGTTAAGTTAAATAAGCTTTTCAGTTTGTTTATATAATTTTATGACTTTACGTAAATAATACGCAAAAAAATAAACAATGCAATGCCAAAGTATTTTCTACTTTAAAGCTATGGTCATAAAGATAGATTTACAGTGATTTATGTCGTATGATAGTCTACAATGACGTATTGTATCGAAGAGGTATTGTTGGAAGAACGAACTATGCGATCCGAAATATTCCGAAGCGAACCGAATGAGCCGTTCGGCTGCTGACTTCGGTCGGTCATCGGTGTCTCGCTGAAGTACTGACAGCCACACTCAGAAAGGCACATTAAATTAGTCCTAATGAGTACTTAACTAATTAGCATTAAATCCGTTAATCAATGGTACATCCCAGAGACATAATTTAAGCGTCCATTAGCAAATGACAGATTTAAGTATCCGTAGGGCGAAGCATCTCCAAATCGTCATATCGATATCATGTCGATAAAGCCTTGGTGTAGCCACATTTAAAAACAGTTGATATTAAACGACATAAAAGTTTATATAAACACGTTGAAAACTATTATTCGTAGTAATATGAGTGATAATCAGTTCTTTAACTGTAATTTTTGACTAAAATACAAAGCGAAACAATTATTTTTATTTAAATAAGTTAAAGCGTTTGCCACCTTTTTGGTATGGCATCATTACCATCTGCCAATGTCAAATCAGGGAATATTTTATTATTGTTTTGTTTTCGTTTGTGTTTCATTCACCGGGCGAGAACTTTTTGTGTTGTGAATTTTAAATTAAATAAACGTGATAATTAAGATCTTGGGAAAAAATTGGCACCTACCATTTATATAGTACCTGAGCATTTTAGAAAGTATCCAGATGTTCACAGCAACACGGGATTTTTTGGTATTTGTTTATTGCTTGAGCCTAGTAATAGAATTAATTGTTTAATTATTTCCGTAATGTTTTGTTATTAATGTGCACGAAGATCATTTTCGGCGCCTATTGATAAATATATTGGTGTTCCCTTTTAGTTCTTTATTAATACTTTTAATAGTTTGTAATAACAGTTTCTGCAGGTATTGTTATCCGCACCAGATGTGTTTCTATAGATTTCAAATAAACAACAACCGACCCAAAAGACCCAAAAAATCTATTGAAAAACAGTCATCCTAACACATTCGACACTTTTTGGTGAAACATAAAATAAAAGTATTATTATTTGATTAATATATGCATTTTTATTTATATAGGAAACAATATTTAAGTAAAAAACCTTTCAACCAAGGCTTGTCGCACTGTAAAACCATTCTTGAATAGAGTATTTAGTAAAGGGATCAGAATAATCTCGAAAATACCGCCTTGGTCCTACTTCTCTATATCTTCTGGCATAGTCCACAAACTCAATGAAGTCGTTAAATCAGTCATTATTGCTTTTAAATAAATGCAAAAGCGAATTCACTGGTAAAAATAAAAATATAACCTCAATCGTAACTATCAAAATCAATCATTAACAAGTTAAGTAAAGGTCTTGCTGTACTTAACTTTAATTTTCATTAAGGGCTACTAATGAACCGTTAACTGACTCTGGGAGTGAACTTTTTTTAATTTTTACTAAGTAGCACCCTAAGTAACCGTTAGGCGTCTCTGAGTGGGGCTGTGAGAGTCTAAGAGCTAACTGAGCTAGTGAGCTACTTAGCGAACGAGTGAGTGAGCGAGAGCGACGTCCATCAAAAAGAGCTAGCTCTTTTCTATCACTCGCTCACGAGCTACCCATGTCTAGTAGACAGGGCAATCGTGCGGGGCGAGACGGGGAAAGGGTAAATATCCCGTTTTAAGTTCTAATGATACTGGTGTTTATTGTTTCGTGTGGATTTCATGACAAAGTCTCTTCCGAGCCCCTTTTCTTTAATAAAAAAAACCTCGTAGTAAAGTTTAGTTGCTAAATTGGTGTCCAGATTCTTAAATATTATACCAAAATGTTAAATTTTGCGTTGAAGTTATAGTAATACCACATTTGTTTACCATTTATTTTATTGAAATTTCAATGCGTACTATTTTTATTTTTGAATTCTTAGCAAAGTACGATCTTTTAATATGTATGGTACGATCTTCTAAAAAATAAAGTTGGCAACCCTGCTTGACGCACTTTGTGTGTGCTAATAATACTAGTAAAATAAGCAATTATGAAAAATCAAAGTGGTTTGTTTGTGTATTCACTAATCTTGCTGATTTCACATGAATTAAATATGATTCAATCAATAGATGTACGTAGTACCTACGTTTCACCATTGTGTAGGTAGCTTCGCTGATCGCCTGATTTAGTTTTAACTTACATATACATGAAATTCTATTCTCTGATTTTATTCAACGCAAACCAATGGATTAGTACCTAAGCGTATCAGAAAATGTGTTATCAGTACCTACTTACATACATTAAAAAGATTTTTAAATCTGGAAAGTCTAGGAATGTTTAAGTGTGTACTAGTAACTACTTACTACATATTTAAACTAGATAATACAATAATTACATTAGTATTGTATCTGTGTGAACCAAGGGCAGATCGCAGAGATTTTTTTTTCACTTTATGTAAGCATTCTTTCTCATTGCATAATAAAAAACATTTTATCAATCATAAAATGTTAACTCCGCGGGCAAACCCGCGCGCCCGGCGCTAACTTGCTAGAAACACAATATTCTGGAAACGATTCGCCAGTTGTCAAGACTCAAGACAATCACGCATGGACGGAATGGCAACAGCGCGGGCACAGACGCGGGATGCGCGCGCTGCTTCATGAATGGCAACGTCGCATCCGCGCGTCACTCGATGGTAACCTTGGCGCTTTTTCGAATTATCGAACAGCGCCATCTAATATAAATGTTTACCAATCGTAAACTCGTAACACAACAGCAACCAACTTTCTCGGTGGTTCTATAAATTTCTGTCAGATGGCGCGATTCAAGTCACTCACACATGTAAAGATTTTTCGTTTTTTATTCGGTCTAATTCTCCTAGAAATACTGTTTTTTTTATAAAATTTGGGCCATATGCGGACATAATACACTATAAAGTTTCATTATAGTTGCTTTTATTCTGCAGAAACTGTTTATTTACGGAGATTTCTACATCTGAAAAATGTATGGCGAAGTCCTTCTAGGCATTCACCTTAAGGCGTGTTCATATATCTTTTTAATAAAGGATTTATAATATAAGGTTTTTTATATAAGGTTTTTGGTGTTCAAAATAAAGTATTTTTGCATACTATATATTTTTTCAACAGTATAATATAGTATGCAGACCCGAAATATAGTACAATACTATACAGGGTGTCCGGTAATTAATAGATAACCTTGGAATAGTTCATGGCAGAACGAATGGCCATTCAGAAAAAAACATTTTTTATTTGTATTTAATCTGTAAA
The DNA here is from genome assembly GCA_947359405.1 of Antitype chi. Lineage (NCBI taxonomy): Eukaryota > Metazoa > Arthropoda > Insecta > Lepidoptera > Noctuidae > Antitype > Antitype chi. The sequence continues at coordinate 3,756,695 of OX375823.1, forward strand.
AAAAACAACTGACTTCCAAAATAACACTACAAAATGAAAAATAACTTTAATTTCAGAAGGCGGTGACAAAAACCATTTCAAGGTTATCCATTTATTACCGGACACCCTGTATAATTTATAGTACGGTTGGCAACCCTAGTTGTGGGCGTTATTGCTGAAAGCAATTTCTTACCGACGATCATTGGAATGAGTAATGAATATCTAACTTATTTATCATGCCTGTAATCTCCGAAGGGTTAAGCTATGTGAAAGAGCTGTATAGTACACCCATATTTTGCTAGTTATGATTTTCCCATCAAATAGCCTATTGCCATCAACCGGGCTCAAAATTCACTCTCAAATTTCAGACTTTATGCTCAGCAGTAGCTTGTGTGACCACTTGTCCAACGAGCTACCCAATTTGTATCTATTGTTGATAATAATAGTGCTATCAATGGGTTGTTTTACCTCAAATATGCATTGTTATTTTGAATCAGTCTCAGGTGTGAAAGTCAAACCAAAATGTGTTTAGCACATCTTTCAATTCTTATGTCTCGTGAAAAGTCAGAAGGAATTTACACTGAAATTAGAGACCAACCCCAGCTTCATTAGGTTGTTACGACTTGACAAAACATGACGAATTCTTTATTTTATGTTAGTTAAATAATAATTTAATATTTACTTATGCCTTCCTGAATAAATTCTCAAAAAAAATTGTAGTGAAAACCACATAAAATCCTTTGCGTAGTTTAGAAGAACCCGCGCAGATGGATGCTGGTTATCGCGTAAAAAAGTAGCCTGTGTCCTTCTCCATATCTCAGACTATATCTCTGCCAAATTTCATGACCATTGGTTCAGCGGTTTAGGCGTGAAAGTGTAATAGACAGACAGAGTTACTTTCGTATTTATAATATTATATAAAAGTAGGGATGAAGAAAACACATCAGGAAACAAAATAACATTAGACAATTGTTTGTATGTTCTATATCACAAACAGCAGTCTGACGTGTCTGACTTTTTCCTGAAGACTACTATATACTGAATATAACGAAGGGGGGCATTTTGGCCGTTCTGATATTCAAGTAGTGGTGATTCTCAGCCTAATTTGAATAAATGACTTTTGATTTTGAATAGAAAGAATCACAACTTCACAGGTAAGGTATGAAAGTCAGCAATAGTGAGACTTTTATCATATAGGTATGTTCACAATTGATTCTTATCAAATACTGATGGTGTTGTTGATAACAAACTCCTGTGAGTTGGTTATTAACATACATATGCATAATATAAATGCTGTCATTTATTTCAAATCAGGCACTTTTGAATTGTCAAGGGTTCAGTCAGTCAGAATGATGAAGCGTGTTGCCGGTTCCAAAACAGAGTAGGTACCAAATCATCTGCCATCTAATCTCTTCACTACCCTTGGTTGACTGGTAGAGAATGCCTAAGGCAATATGTCTACGTTTGTAGGTTTTTGTGTGCGTAAAGTTTAAAATAAATAAAAACCACAAACCATATTCACATATAAGGTAAAATACGAATTATTTCGGTTTATATTAGAGATGGGCAGACTATGACTTTAACCAACTAGCCGACTAGTAGGCCAAGCCAAACATTGATTTCTGTTGAGTTCGGGTGATATCAGCCAAGTTCAAAAGGGCAAACCTACTTATTGCCAATTGTTTGCTATAGAGTTTCTTCTTTTTTGTTAGAAACTGCATTAATTAATTTTAGTTTCGGTATTTAATTTCTAGATCTAAGTCCAATTAATTTATGGCCCAAACTAAGGGTTCCTATTCCTTATACCTACATATAATATAATAATAATTTCTTGATTGCAATGCAAGTAAACTGTAAAATTGATTCTATAATAAAAAAAACATATCAGTGAAGATTTCAATTTCATTTCAATCACCGTCTTTTAAATTTTTAAGCATATTAATACGAGTAAAAAATGGGCCGACTAGTCGGTGGTTTTAGCTGACTAGTTGCCGACTACAAATATGGCCGACTAGTCGGTACATCACTAGATATCAATTTAAATAAACAAAGGGACAAAACAGTGGCGAGGGGTGGAATAATGGCCAAGGTAAGCCGTTCAAAAAAAAAACACTCACCGCGTGATGTAAGCTTAGTTTCCTTAGAGGATTAAGCCCCACTTTGACTCATACTGAGTTGCAATTAGAGAATTTTGTACGAAAGATTTTTTCTTTGCGCGCAGGGTTTTTTCAGTAAAACTTATAAACACATAAAAATTATTTGTATTTTGAAATAATGAATGGTGGTTCGGTGGGAGGTGGGATTGCTTAAAGGTAAGCCGATGAGAATCGGTTTGTATTGACCCTTCGCCACTGGTACAAAACTAAGGATAACCTTTGTTAACCCTTATCTTTGTGTAGGTGCAGCAAATACTTCTTTACATAAACACATGACGTCATGCCTGTAATCCCCAAAGGGTTAGGCAGAGGTGTTACTTATACTACACCAACATTTCACCAGATATGCTTGTTTAGTCTCATCAAAACCAACAATCTCAATACAGGCAACGGCATATCAGTGGGCAAAAATTTATATTGAGAGTGTCAGGCGACTTTCGTAGTGCAAGCTGGGCTTGGAACATTGGAACCAGTACCAATATAAGTACTACAGATTCTGTACTGGTATTTAGCGGTTCTTGCCAATTCGGTACCTGGGTAGTGGTTCTCCACCTAACAAGTACGTACTAAGTACTGGTACCAAATTCAGGTTCCCGGCGTGTACCACAATCTCATATTTGTAAGAGGTTTGCCAAGAACCTCATACAAATATTTTTTAAGTTGTTTTTTTATTGCATGTTAACTATAATTTTTACTACAGTATGTTTTCTCACTCGTAGCTTACGGAAATATTTGTTTAGTACTGCACTGGCAGTACCAACACTGATTCATTTGAATTACCAAAAGTACATGTACTACATACTAGACCTGGTACCGGTACTAGTAGTAGAGGTACTACTCTGGTAGTGGTACCATTGTACCGCTTCCCAAAACTACCAGTATTTCAAGCCCTGAGTGCAAGTGTTAATAATAATGTCCGGTGGACTGTACCTACTCCATCCTAACTTTTGAAAATGAAGAACAACATATTACTTATATGTCATTCCATCATCATCATCATCATCATCATTTCAGCCGAAGGACGTCCACCGCTGGACATAGGCCTCCCCCAAGCTCCGCCACTTCGACCGGTTCTGTGCTTCCCGCATCCAGCGGACTCCTGCGGCCCTCACAAGGTCATCGGTCCACCTTGTGGGAGGCCTTCCAACTTTACGTCTTCCGGTGCGCGGTCGCCACTCCAGAACTTTTCGACCCCATCGGCCATCTGTTCTGCGTGCAATGTGCCCTGCCCACTGCCACTTCATTCCATACCTAAAATAAAACATTACTTATTCAGATAGACTACTCTTTAAAATATATGCTGATCTTCAGTGTATATTACCAAAAAACTTTACAATTTAACAGCAAAATAATATTCTGTTCTGCTCAATAGTTTCAGATTTAAAAAAAAAAAACATTGTCTAATGAGATCCATGATAAGGCACAACTAAATAAATGACTTTGAATTGAATAATGTTGAATGCACTTGAGAACAAATAATATTCAAATAGACCTGACGGAATGGCTGAAATGTTTAATTTATTATGCAAATTGTGATGACATGATATTATTGTTAATACTTCAAAACACTCTTTTTGCTTGCATATTATTGCCTTAAGGTGAACCTAGTCCACATTTTTTGCATACAAACTTCGGGAGTGTTTTACTCCACTGTCTGACATGGCACATTCAAGGTAAAATATGATATCGTTTTGTCTCATTATTAATATTGTCTGTACGGAAACAGAATACTAAAATAAAAACCCATTAAAAAGTTAGGAGCCAACAAAGATTCGTTTTTCTTGCTAATTTTACTTAACTTTGGGCGTGTTTCAGAAATAAAAGAAGTGTAAAATCTGTAATACGAAGTCGGCACCGACAAAGTTCAATTATTGAAAAATTCAATAAACTTTATTGGTCATTGATTTATACATTGGCTTTTTCATAAAAACCGATCTCCCAAAGTATGTTTTTTAATTTTTTCGCGAATTTTTTACTATAAATTATCCTGCATCTCACTCAATAACGTTGTGCGTATAGACTAGCGTCGTAACTGCTCATCACTGATACTATTTCTGTCGGACACCAAGCCTGGTGAGACGGTGATTTTTAGCCAGGCCCACCAATGTGTTCGAGCCCGCGACTAGGTTCCCCTTAAGTACTTAACCTAAAGTTTTAGAGTTAAACAATTTTCATGCAGTTCTGAAAAAAAAGTGCTAATCTAAAATTTAGATAAGATTAAATTGTGCGACGTACTTAATTTATAAATAATTATGTGTAATCAAGGAAGAATAATGGGTAAGTAATATATGATATAATTACAAAAACTCTAATATTTACAAGATAAAACAACTGAATCTATAATTTTATTTGATATAATGATCAGTTAATATAATAAACGATTGATATAATTTTAAAGCAACTAATTTTACATTGAATATAAAATCGTTTGATATACCACTCAAAAGACATAAAACCTATTTAGTCTAATATGATAAAATGCCTAGTAAAAACACAAAGCATGCAGCATGTAAGCAAGCATGCAACATGCAGCAGGTATGGTTTCTGTCACGACTCCGGCGCTGCAGGGCTCCGGCGGTTCCATGCGAGCTTATCGTCGCAGATGTGTTTTACGCTCACCCCTGCTCTTCAGCTCGCGGGCCGCATCGCTCCTCCGCGCCTACGCGATTTTAAATAACACTAGGGGTAGGGCAGACAAGAATACGTGGAGTCGGTTTTGCAGCGATTCGTTTCTGTCACGCCGCTCCCGCAGCACGCTCAATCAAATTAATCGCAATATTAATATTTAAAACGATAGGTATATCCAATAACGTTATACGAAATAAGTTTTAGTATATAAATGTTATATCTAAAGAAATGATATCAACAGTTGGTATAACTCATGTTTATTATATATCTTGTGAACGTTATTGAAATGAAAATATACCAAATAACTTTATATGAAATGAGACGCACCCAAGAACAATAGTACAGACTAGTTTCCATAAGTTACATAACATCGCGCTTTGTTTCGCCGAAAGGTTGGGCAGAGGTATACCTACTATAGTACACCCACATTTCGCCAGTTATGTTTAAGTCCCACGTAATAGGGGCAAGCCATACACTAAAAGCATTTATTTCAAATATACACATAAAAGGCACTATTAAACGTCAACATTTACATTAAAATAGAATTTATTCTAGTCGCCCCTTCTATAAAGGGAAACTTGAAAGAATGGACAAGAAACTTCAGCGTTACTATTTTAAAATGACAATATTTTGTAAAACATTCATTACATTATTACCTACATATTATGTGAAGACGATGTACAGTCGAGTTCATTAATATATTGGCCCTTTCAGGCTTCAAAAATATCATAATAGAACGTCAAAAAAGTTCATAAGATTGTAACAACTATAAGCATCATTAAATTGTGGTCAAGATTTAAATTCATTAAGGTGTGACTGCTTTTTCTTATAATTTTTCATATTATTGCCTAACATAATATTATTGAACCGTTCACATGAGGACATATTTTTGATCTATAGGTTCAATAGAATTTATTGAGCTATCTAACGCTCACAATATTTTGAATCCTTGACAGTGCCAATATATTAATGAACTCGACTGTACCTAGAATAAAATTACCATACCACAATAGGTAACAAGAATTAAAAATGTAGCAATGACGTAAATTATTACATGATGCTCACATATTTACAAATATAGTAAACGTAGACGAATTTCCAAAAAAATAACAAGGTAGTAAGTCAGTGTGTGAGTTAAAGCAAGGTCATAAAAAATAAAAAATCTTAACTGACTGATTGAAAAATTAAGCTCTGGCAAAACTGTACCGTTGAACGTGGGCTGCAGGACGGAGACCAGTGTTGGCCAAGTGGTAACGGCCGCGACTTACGGGTTCTAGGTCGTAGGTTCGAATCCAGACAAGCGATTTCCTCTATGTAAATTATTTAATCACTACTGCTCTCAAAACGGTGAAAGAAAACATCGTGAGGATACCGGCATATCTTAAAAAAAAATTCGAAGACATTGTGACAACTACCAACCCCCGGATTACGGCTACTCCCTCCCACCGAGAGGAAGCCTGTGTCCCAGCAGTGGGAACATTATATTATGATATGTTATTTTTTTATTTCTATTAGCATAACAATGCTAATAGGAATATGGAGGTGTTCAAACTGGCCCAGCCTCATGACTTTCTCCTAACCATTAAAACAATTGACGAGCCCTGTCAATACAGTCATGTCCCGCGGGTGATCGCCTCAGTGTGGGTAAAGTTCAGCAGACTGTCAGTCTCAGGCCACGTTCGCACAGACGTAAAAATATCGCGCCGAGATTTTTACGCGCACTTCATCTTCAACGCTTAGCGTCAAGAGTTGAAAATCCGTGTTTTTTTTGCTTTTACGACGCGTTGGGATCCACACTTTTGGATTCTCATTGCTTGTTTCAACCCCTCCACAGGAAGACGCGATCTTTGGCAAGAAATACTTAAGCCTCCTGATTTTTTCATTGAATCACCCGGCAACAAATTATGGCCTTCGAACCCAAGCAGGTCGCAGCAAGGACAACCACAAGTGGGGATTCATGGACGGCTCAGATCTCCGGTGTGTGTGCGGCGTCTCTCCACAGACAATGGCTCACCTCCCATCTTGCACCGCATGCCGCAGGTAATAGACCTGCACACGTGAGGACCTAATGGCTGCATCAGCGAACGGTATTCGCGTTGCTCTATTTTGGGCCAAACAAATTTAAACAGCTATCAATTTTTCGTATTGAAAATCCTGTGTGGAATAAAATCCAGTGTGGAATAAAATCCAGCGTGGGATAAAATCCAGTGTGGAATAAAATCCAGTGTGGGATAAAATCCAGTGTGGTATAAAATCCAGCGTGGGATAAAATCCAGTGTGGTATAAAATCCAGCGTGGGATAAATTCCAGCGTGGGATAAAATCCAGTGTGAGATAAAATCCAGTGTGGTATAAAATCCAGCGTGGGATAAAATCCAGTGTGGTATAAAATCCAGCGTGGGATAAATTCCAGCGTGGGATAAAATCCAGTGTGAGATAAAATCCAGTGTGGTATAAAATCCAGCGTGGAATAAAATCCAGTGTGGTATAAAATCCAGCGTGGGATAAATTCCAGTGTGGGCTAAAATCCAGTGTGGTATAAAATCCAGTGTGGGATAAAATCCTGTTGCGATAATTTTGTGTCTTGCGAATACGTATAAATAGTGTTATATAAAATTATTTGAATTGCGGTATAGGGTTGTTATTTAAAGAACAACCAATTACAGCTGTTCACGTGAGTCTGCTTTTTTTTTATTATTACCCGTGAGGATGTCCAATCTTTTCCATTTTCGAATATAATAAGTGTATTGATAACATGCAACATGTATCTCAATGAATTCACTCATATATTTGCAATGTCATGTGATATGACCTGTCGGTATTGTACTGAATGTTTTTAAACTCAAGCTATTGTGTCTGGAGTCAGAACCGAATGAATATAATTCAGTTATTATCATTTATAATCTACTGTTACAATACGACTGTATTAAGTTCATTGTGTATGCTGTTTGTAAATTGTTTATTGTGAGACTCATAAGTATGGTCTGCTCCAAAAATATCTGATAAAAATGTAAACAAATGGACCAGAAAACGTGACTATGCTAATTTAGTCGTGCCACTTAAAAAACGCGTTTTTTATTTTATTTTTTAATATTTGAGCCCGAAATTCTAATTTTATAACCTCAATGGTCAATGGTCATGGATGATTGTGCATTACAATTTACTTTAAAAAAAACCATCTACATAATTGGAAAAGCGGTGAGATATAAAGTTGGAACCTATACAGATGAATGTGTTACGAATTCCCTTTAGTGAACGATTGCGTAAGAATGTAACTTGTTCAGGGTTTGTTTACACTTCCATTGGAACAGACTACAGGGCACAGTGTATCTAAACTCTTCAACAAATTATCACCATCAATTCAATGCTGTCCATTCAATTATGTCTACTGCAACAAATCTGCGTCCAAACTGCAATTTCGCAGCTGGCGTGCTGCTTAATAATTCTCCATACGAAACTACCTTTTGGGAGGGACAACTAGAATCAATTCAATTTTTTTAACGTTCAAAACAGAGGTGCAGTCAGCGTCAATACTATCGGGACGAACCGAGTGTTCAGAATGATTTAAACAACTATGAAAATTTAAAATTAACTCAATGACACAAGGAATCTTTCAGAATGAAGACAGTACACGACAATTGTCATTCTGACAAGAACTTTATACAATTGAGATACATTTTAATATTCTTAGTTGTTGAGATTATTTTGAACAGTCTGTTCGACCCGATATTTTTGACGCTGACTGTACCTACTTAATTTTAAAATATTTTAAATAAGCACTTAAAATAAAAAATAAACTTCCTATTTTTGCAATTTTCAGGTCAGTGTACATGTTGATTAAAATATAATATGCGATCGTAATAAATATTTACAGAATAATTTTATTCATTATGAAATCAACCCTATAAGTTCGTTTAATCCCATTGAATTACTATTTCATGAAAAACTATAGCCTGATGCTGACCTGCAAATGGCATCGAATTTTGCGGGATTTCGTAAGGTGAAAAAAAATGTAGCGCGCGTCACAGACAGTGCTGTAATTTAAAAAAAAATCCCTAACGGACGCTCTTAATCTATGTACTACTTAACCTACAGGGTAAATATTTTACCAGTGCGCAAACTGTAACCATGTAGTCAGCATGTGATTCCAGACCCCCTAGCGCAGAAATTTTTCGTCGGTTATAAAAACAAATCAACTGTTCCATACATTTTGAACGCGTAGTTATGGCACTTTTCTATGAAACAGCACATTTCTTTTATGATAACCGACAAAAAAAATCTACGCCACGGGATCCAGAATCATGTGCTGAATTCATGGTTATAATTTGCCCTGTATAAAGCTAGTCTAAAATAATTAATTTCGTTTTTGCGTCGCCATGTTGAGCAGACGAATATATAGTCTTGCCACAAGTCAGCCAGTACTTCTAAAAACAGGATATCGACTGGTACTGGGGGTAACGCAAGAAAGCAGTTCTTCCGCACTCTGCTTTCGTGGCCACTTTCACTTGTATCGGACCGGCGCGCTGCGCAGGCGCCGCCCCTAGCCACTTTCGCCGAGACCCGAGCGAATGTTCCGAACTCTGATACTTTGCTAATTAGGTACTTTAGTATTATATGACTTTTTATAGATTCAATTAAAATCAGAGTTGAGTTTGTTTTTCTAATTCAAGTAAGTAGGTACTTACAGTGGTACCACCGAGATGACGACTAATAGAGAAGTATGAAAAAAAATACATGTTGTGCCAACCACAAATCAGTTTGGATAAAGGAAGTGAATGATGATGGTTATGATTTACAGCGAAATACATGAAGAGGGATATTAAATTGATCTGAATTCAATATTACATCAAATATTTACTGTTGAAAACTGTTCAGTGTACTGTCATGTCTCCAAGTTTACCTATTAATTGAGTTAGAGCAGTACCGATATAATCCAATTCGATCACTGGTTCCAACATTCCAAATAAACAATCAAGGCCATGATGTGTTATTTAATAGTGATGTACCGACTAGTCGCCGACTAGTCGGGAAAGCCGACTACTCGGCCCATTTTTTACTCATGTTAATATGCTTAAAATATTAAAAGACGGGGATTGAAATAAAATTGAAATCTTTACTGTTGTATGTTTATTATAGAATCAGTTTTACGGTTTACTGTTGAACGGAATGGAACGTTAAGACAATATAATAGATGAGACAAAAATATGTTGTCTCTCTCTCTCTTGCAATATGGCGGATATAATACGTGTAATGTGTGAGTGTCTCAGTTAATAAAAATACTTAATTATTATTGCTATTACTTTTAATTAAACCTCCTTCAGGTTATGGGCCCAGTCTCGTAATCAGATTGGATAAAAGTATACGCAAGAAGTCATTACTGGCAAAAAGTATCAACGTGAAAAATAAGGCACGTGCGGCGTCGTAGCGTCGTGTGCTTGGAGGTTAGAAGTTTGCCGGGAAAGAAATTACTTGTTCCTGGTTGGAACGAGGCAAGAAGAAGTAGAATCAAGATAAAACAATGGATTCCTTATTACACGGACAGGGAGCAATAAAATTGGAAGGTGCGAAGAATTGGAATATATGGCGGTTCCAGACTACGGTTTTGCTGCGAGGCCAGGGCTTGTATGACATAGTAAACGGCACTAAGATAAAACCTGAAAATGATGCCGACCGTACTCGATGGGAAACTTCCGATGCAAAAGCCCAGACCTTGCTGGTTACAAGAATGTCAGAAAATGTCATGATACATATTTTATCATGTGAAACCTCGGCTGAGATGTGGCGAAAGTTACTAAGTGTGTATGAACAAAAATCGGAGACGAGCATTCATATAGTGCAACAAAGATTCTTTCAATTTAAATACGAAGAAGGTGCAGAGATGTCTACTTTTCTATCAAAGATACAGGAAATGCAGAATCAATTGAAACAGCTCGGTGAAACTATATCGGATAAGTTCGTAATAACGAAAGTTTTGATGTCGTTACCAGATCAATACACACATTTTGTATCAGCCTGGGAATCTGCGCCTGACGATAAGCAGACCTACGATAATTTAGTAGCCAGGTTGTTAATAGAAGAGGAAAGGATAAAGGAAAAAAACGGCGGTGAAAGTGCGCAATCATCTTCTACTGCATTTGTTGCTAAGAAAAATTTTAATAAAAAATTGGTGAAGTGCTACAAATGTAATAAACTGGGACATTTTCAAAGCGAATGTAGATCTAATCAAGGTGCAAGTTCGAACAATCATCATAATAATAATAATAATAAGCCCCCTAAAATCCAACCTTAAGCCCCCTAAAATCCAACCTTACGTCCAAGCTGAACACCTAGCTACGTGGGGGGCGGACACGCGTACTGTACCTTCATCTGTACAAAAAACTTACGCGGCTAACAAGGAAGGGTAACCCTTTATGGAGATGAGTAGTAAAAGAATATATAATTTACGGTCGCTTCCCGGGGAGCGCCGGGGCGCATCTGGAGCCGATGCTAGGTGCCACAGCATGCGAACCATCGGCGGTGAGGAGTTGAGCAAGCGGGCTCCCACCGAAAAAATTGTTACAGCTGGTCGCAGTGAGTTGAACAGGCGGGCTCACTACGTAGAAGCCACAGCCGATTCCACGGGCGATGATACCATTTCATTATTCTCATCCATCCCTTCTACTCGCCCCTCCTACATGACAAGAAGAACAGCTAGCTTGTCCACCACCAGTACGCTTGGTAGTGTTGTGCAAGATGTCAACCTTGACTCTGAGCTTGCACCCACTACAAGTACTCCTACTACGCGCAGACGATGGACACCTGAAATGAACAAGTTCATACTGCGCACTTATCTTCAATTAACTTCACTAGATACAGACAGAAGAACTTATCTCGAACCGCTCCATCTAAAATTTACAGAAAAATTCCCGAATATGCAGGTTAGTCGACAGAGAATAGGAGACCAACGTAGAGCTATAATAAATAAAAAATTACTACCACAAAAAACAATAGATGAAATACAAAACGAAGTAAAAGACGAGTTAGATCAACTACAGTTAAACCATTTTACCCTGCAGTCACAAAGCTTAAGCGAACTTAGACAGCTAGTATTTACACCAACACAACCTACAACACTAGTGACACATAACACACAAAATAGAACACAGACCCGAATGAGATGGACGAGTGAACACAATGAAGCTATAATGCGTTCATATTATAGAGTTACAGCTTTAGGCACGAATGAAACTACATACCGAAAACCTATGTACGAAGACTTCATTAATCAATTCCCTTCACTTGCTCACCTAAGTGAACAACGTATAGCCGATCAAAGGAGAGCAATAATAAACAATCAATACTTAAGTGACGAGAAATTAAATTCATTAAAGTCAGAGATATTGGAAGAACTAGGTACAGATAACACACGCAATTACAATAATGAACCGATAGCAGTTATTAGAAATATCAACAACACTAATACCCAGTTAACAAATAACATTGACATAAACTCTATAGAAGAACTAACATCTAATATACAAACACCGGGTAACACAGAAATAACTAACCAACAAATTAATTTAGAAAGGGACCCAGTAATAGAAGATTCTTTCCAACTAGCATTCCAATTTTACAAAGACACTAGCCCTACGAATAGAAGTTATATTCCAAAACAAAAACCATCTAAAAATCTTGCAAGAATAATTAGCTACCTAAACAAAATCATTCTTCCTGAAAAAATTAACAACGATACAGACTTTCACTCACTCCAGACCATTATATATTGTGCGGCATGGACTGTTGCTAAGGTCAACGGAGCCAAGATAACACTCGAACCAAGAGAAATTACCCGAGGTACAAAAACAGAATTCAAACCAAAATGGCGAAGACGACTCGAACAAAAAGTTAACGATTTACGTTCAAAAATAGGTAGAATGACACAATTCATTAACGGCAGTAGAAGTAGAAAATTAAATAAACATGTAAACAAAATCATAAGACAATTTAGAATTCATACCGTACACGAAGAACCAAACACACAAGCAGCACACACACTAGATACACTTAAACAAAAACTCTCAGTTGTAACAGGCCGTCTCCAAAGATATAAAGCTTGCACTTTAAGAAAACAACAAAATAATCAATTCATTCAAAACGAAAAACTTTTTTATCGCAATATCAGAGAAGCAGCAGTTAACGTCCAAAATAGCAACCCAAATGATGATGAGCTTAATACTCCTAACCCAGAGGCCTTACAAAACTTCTGGGCAGGCATATGGGAACAACCTATTCATCATAACGCCCAAGCCGAGTGGATACAAGCAGAATTATCAAATAACATAAACATTCAGACAATGGCATTTGAGCATGTCTCCCCACAAATATTTCATAAAGTTCTAACTCGCCTATATAATTGGAAAGCACCTGGGTCAGACCACATCCATAGTTACTGGTACAAAAAATTCACAGCAGCTCATTGTTATTTATATAATTTTATAAACAACTTCATCCAAGATCCTAAAATAATACCTCCTTATGTAACGTCTGGCACAACGTACATGATACCGAAAGATCGCAATGACCTCTGTAACCCAGCTAAATATAGACCTATTACATGCTTACAGACTTTGTATAAAATCATCACATCCTGCATATCCGAAATTATATACGAACACATTGACACCAACAACATCTTAGCCGAACAGCAAAAAGGATGCCGAAAATATAGTCAAGGGTGCAAAGAACAATTAATCATTGATTCCGTTATATTAAAAAGCGTTCAGAAATCTAAAACTGATTTATTCACAATGTATATTGATTACAAGAAAGCGTATGATTCTGTTCCCCATTCATGGCTATTGCAAGTGTTAGAAATTTACAAAATAAACCCAACAATAGTTACGTTTCTGAAGACCATGATGTCAACTTGGTGTACAGTATTAAGACTCACTACCCCAACCGAAACCACAGATTCTAGCCCAATTAAAATACAGAGAGGAATCTTCCAAGGAGATGCACTCAGCCCACTGTGGTTCTGCCTCGCTCTAAATCCCTTATCTAAGATACTAAACGCTACCTCATTAGGAATCCCTTTAAATTCTACTGCTACCGACCGACAAACTAACCCACAGAAATACATTTTAAATCATTTACTGTATATGGATGATATAAAGCTTTATGCAGAAACCGAGAGTCAACTTAACGAACTAGCTAACCTAACAGAAACATTCACAAATGACATTAAAATGGAGTTCGGCATAGATAAATGCAAAATAAACTCAGTTAGAGCAGGCCAGAACTACCAACACCAATACACCTTAGGTACAGGCGAACGAATAGAGCCGTTGGATGAACCTGACACTTATAAATACTTAGGTTACGATCAATCTCGTCAGATACACTACAAAGATACTAAACAAAAACTTAAACAACAATTTCAACACCGACTCAATACAATATTAAAAACACAACTGTATTCGCGAAACACCATAAAAGCAATTAACACATTTGCTATACCTGTGCTCACCTATTCATTCGGGATAATAAACTGGACCAAAACTGAGCTCATAAACCTACAACGGAAAATCAACACAACAATGACTAAATTTCGCAAACATCACCCAAGATCTTGTATGCAAAGGTTAACGTTACCAAGAAAAGAAGGAGGCAGAGGACTTATAGATATCCTAAACTTACACAACAGACAGATCACAGCTCTTAGACAATACTTCTTTGCCAAAACTGAATCTTCCCAACTCCACAAACTAATAGCACTTAATGACCAACACTTTACACCTCTTAATTTAAAAGCAACTACAGAACAAAAAAATGAGAAAGTAATTGACGACAGAACCAAATGTCAAGAGTGGACCCAGAAGTCTCTACACGGGAGACATCGCCAAGATTTATGCCAATTAAATGTCGACAAAGATGCATCGAACGCGTGGTTAAATCGAGGCGAACTATTCCCGGAGACTGAAGGGTTCATGCTTGCAATTCAAGACCAAGTAATTGAGACTAAGAACTACAGAAAATACATAATAAAAAATTTGGCAACCGATACTTGTAGAAAATGCAATAGTTCCCCAGAGACAATCCAACATATTACCGGTGCCTGCAAATCAATAGCCCAGACAGACTACAAACATCGACATGATCAAGTTGCCAACGTCATACACCAAAAACTAGCTCATAAATACAAACATATAGACACTACAGTACCTTATTATAAATATAACCCTGAAACGGTTTTAGAGAACCCTACAACAAAACTGTACTTCGACAGAGCCATACTTACAGACCGCACAATCCACTTTAACAGACCCGACATCACATTAATTGATAAAATAAATAAAACAGGGTTCCTTATAGACATTGCTGTGCCAAATACGCATAACTTACAGACTACAATAGCTGAAAAATTATCTAAATACACCGAACTAAAGGACGAAATAACTCGACTTTGGCATCTGCAAAAAGTCACAATAGTCCCCATAGTGCTATCTACAACAGGAGTAATTCCTAAACAGCTTCATCAGTCCCTTAGTTCCCTCAACCTGCCGTCTAACACTTACCACCTGCTGCAGAAGGCAGTGATTCTTAACACATGCAGGTTAGTTAGAAAATTTCTTCAGTGTGAGTCTGACACCTTGCACCAATACTCCCACGCAAATATAGTTTCCAGTAACACACAGTCTACTCATAATATTACTCCTACCCTTAACCCCACTGCTGGACACTTGGCTTAGGCCCGTGCCATCAGGTTTACCCGGCTAGGCCGAGAAAAACAAATAGTAAACAAAATAATAATAATAAAAAAAAATAAAAAATAATAAAAACGCCCGATTGAGGAGCGCACTGGAGGATGCGTTTCGTGAGTATCGGTCCACTCCAACCGAACTTAGACCCCGATTACCACGGTTACCTATGCACAAGAAAAATAGGGCGCTGGTGTATGCCTTGGACTCGCAGCTCAAGAATTTCTTCGAGAGCAGCGAGGATCTCGTTGATACACACTCGATCCTGTATTGCGCGGCTGTTGCGGCATGTCGTTTAGCTAACGTCAAGTTTCCAAGCTGTGACGGAGCTTCTCGACCGAAACCAGCCGCACCAGCCTGGCAATGCAGGATCGAGCGTCGTATCGATGGGGCCAGGGTACTCATCGGCAAACTATACTGCTTCAGGGAGGGCAATACACGACCACGAGTGATGCGCTTTGTGAGGCGGGCTTTCTCGGGGACTGGAATTAGTCCTTCAGAATACATGTCCCGTGTCACAGAGCGCATCGACTTCCTGAAGCAGAAAGTCTGTGCATGGGCGAGCCGTATTCGGCGGTATAAGCGGCGGGTTGACCGGTACATACAGAACCGCATGTTCCAGAGCGATGAGAGGTGGGTATATAGAGCTTGGGAGCGACCCGAACAAAATGTGACAGACGTGTGCCACCCAGATGATGCCACCACGAGTGCATTTTGGCGGAGCATTTGGTCGGTGCCCGTCTGTCACGTTGAGGCAGACTGGATGCAAGATGTCGAGCGAGTGTGTGAACCAATACCAGAAATGGAACCCGTTTTCATCACACCAATAGATGTAGCCAGAGCAGTCCGTCCGTTACCGAATTGGAAATCACCGGGACCGGACGGACTGCATAACTTTTGGTTAAAATGGCTTACTAGTTCACACAGTCGCCTGGCATCTCAATTCCAGTCATCTTTAGAGTCTAGGTCGCTACCACAGTTTCTAACAACAGGCGTTACCCACCTGCTCCATAAGTCAGGTAGTCCCACGGAACCCAAGAATTATAGACCGATCACATGTTTGTCGACGGTTTATAAACTTCTTACATCCATTTTGAGAACGAAAATTAATACACACATTGAGAATAACTCGATTATGTCTCCCTCTCAAAATGGGTGTAGGAATGGGTCTCGCGGGACTAAGGAGCTACTCCTCATTGACATGGCCATAAGCCAACAGGTTCGTCGATCCCGCAAAGATCTGTCGACATGCTGGATAGATTATAAGAAGGCCTACGACTCGGTGCCACATACATGGCTCATGAAGGTGCTGGAGTTGTACAAGATTGATGCAACTCTACGCACCTTCCTTGAGTCGTGTATGGGGCAATGGAGGACAGTCCTTCGCTATCCGGGATGTTCACAGATCCAGGGGAATGATGAACCTATATGGATCAAACGGGGAATATTTCAGGGCGACAGCTTGAGTCCACTTTGGTTCTGCTTAGCCCTGAATCCTCTAAGCACACTGCTGGGGGATTCAGGTCTAGGCTATCGGCTGAGGAGAGGTGGTGAGGTTATATCTCACCTCCTATACATGGATGACCTTAAACTCTTTGCCCCCAACAAATTACAACTGATGGAGCTACTGAAGGTAACTGAAACTTTTAGTAGCGCCATCAGGATGGAATTTGGTGTGGACAAATGTGCAGTCATGCATGTAAAGCGAGGTGAGATTATGGAATCCGAGGGAATTCAACTTTCGGATTCCATACACCTCAGATCCCTCTCCTCATCCGAAAGCTATAAGTATTTGGGTATGTCGGAAGCGTTAGGCATCAACGCTGCTGACATGAAACAATCGTTGAGAGAGCGTTTCTTTGGTCGCCTGAAGAAGGTATTAATTAGTCTTCTTTCAGGCGGAAACAAGGTGCGCGCCTTCAACGGTTGGGTCATGCCGGTTTTGATGTACTCTTTCGGCATACTCAAATGGACTCAGACTGAACTCGACGCCCTAGATCGACGGGTCCGTACACTGCTGACTGCAAACCGGATGCATCACCCACGATCATCGGTGATGAGACTGTACATCCCGCGGAAGTGCGGGGGTCGAGGCTTTTTAAATACGAAGACCCTCCACAACCGCGAGGTGTGCAGTCTCAGGGAATATTTTTTAAAAGCCGAAATGGGTATGCACCGTGATGTGGTCGCAGTGGACAAGGGGCTCACCCCGTTGTCCATGGCTAAAGAGAACTGGCGCAAACCTGTAATACTAACTATCGATGACCGCAAGGAAGTATGGCAAAACAAGGAGCTTCACGGGCGCTTCTATCGGGCTCTCCATGAACCCGGTGTAGATTTCATAGCGTCCGTATCCTGGCTACGTTTCGGTGATCTTTTCGGGGAAACTGAAGGTTTCGTCTGTGCAATTATGGACGAAGTTATCTTGACGAATAACTATCGGAGACATATTATGAAGGACGGGACGGTTGACGTGTGTCGGGCATGTCACCGTCCGGGTGAGTCTATCAGACATATTATCTCCGGTTGTTCTCGTCTGGCTAATGGCGAATACTTGCACAGGCATAACCAAGTAGCCAGGATTATTCACCAGCAACTTGCTTTGCAATATAAACTTGTGGATTCCGAGGTACCGTATTACAAGTATGTGCCCGACCCAGTTCTCGAGAATGACCATGTCACGTTGTACTGGGACCGGTCTATCATTACTGACAGGACTATTGTAGCCAATAAGCCTGATATAGTGGTGATAGACCGGTTAGCGCGCCGCGCAATGATTATCGATGTTACCATTCCACATGACGGGAACCTCGTGAAAGCTGAGAAAGAGAAACAGATTAAATATCTCGACTTAGCACACGAGGTTGTTGACATGTGGAATGTGAACTCGGCTGTCATTGTGCCGATTGTCGTATCAGCCAATGGACTGATGGCCGAAAGCCTCGATCAACATCTCTCGAGGCTCTCGTTAGGCGGTTGGATCAAGGGCCTGATTCAGAAGGCAGTACTCCTCGATACGGCTCGCATCGTGAGGAGGTTCCTGTCTCTGGAGCCCTAACCACCGGTAGCTTGGACCCTGCTCCCGATACCGGCGGACCACTATTTTTTATATTTTTAAATGTTTTTTATAAGGTTATTTTATAAAAATATTTAAAAATGTATTGAAATATGTAGTTAGATTGAATAAACGAAATAATAATAATAAAAATAGCAACACTGATACGTCAACCACGTAATAAAAAATCATATCTCCTATTTTCCGTTTTTATTAATTCCTGTGAGCTGCATAGCACAAGAATCACAACAAATCATTCAGAATAAAACCATAAATAAATCAACAATAAAAAGCATCATTATCATGAAAAAACTAAAAGAAAATACAGAAAACCGAAGAATGACGGCTGTCAAATTTAGACTTCTATGAAGGAACGAAAATTTGGAATATGAAAAACGTGAAAAACATCCAATGTTGACGAGATCAGGAACTCGAAATGCACGCCTACCACCCCCGGACTCGTCGCTCAGCTCCGCCTCGCCGCCGCCGGAACCCAGCCCCATCGACAGTGCTGTGACACCGGCCGTGGCAGTTGCGTCGAGCTCGAGCGACGAATATTTTTCCCCGCCGACGTCGCCAACACCTGTACGTCGGCAGGGGAGAGGCCGGCCACCGAGGAGTTTGGGACTTAGGGGCCATCCGGCCCCGAGCCGGGTCCCCGCTGCCGGTGGTTGTGTGCAGCGCATGAGATGGACTCAATCTATGAACGAGAACGTCATGCGCGCATATTACGGGTCTACAGAGGGGGGAACTAACCTCACTGCGTACCGCGTAAGGATGCTGTCTCTGTTCCAGGTACTTGAACCAACCGTCAACGTCTCGGCCCAACGACTATCGGATCAAGTGAGGGTCATCCAACGCAATCACAGGTTGGACGACACCGCACTTGATAGGCTGCGCTCAGAAGTACTGAGCAACCATATCGTCTCGACTCCGACACAAACCGCGGCACAGGCGTCAACTATTGATGCAATCCCGCCGCGGTCCAATCATGTTGAAGAAGAGGATGATAGGGTTGCCACAGTAAGTAGTCAGTACAACGCCCGATTGAGGAGAGCACTGGAGGATGCGTTTCGTGAGTATCGGTCCACTCCAACCGAACTTAGACCCCGATTACCACGGTTACCTATGCACAAGAAAAATAGGGCGCTGGTGTATGCCTTGGACTCGCAGCTCAAGAATATCTTCGAGAGCAGCGAGGATCTCGTTGATACACACTCGATCCTGTATTGCGCGGCTGTTGCGGCATGTCGTTTAGCTAACGTCAAGTTTCCAAGCTGTGACGGAGCTTCTCGACCGAAACCAGCCGCACCAGCCTGGCAATGCAGGATCGAGCGTCGTATCGATGGGGCCAGGGTACTCATCGGCAAACTATACTGCTTCAGGGAGGGCAATACACGACCACGAGTGATGCGCTTTGTGAGGCGGGCTTTCTCGGGGACTGGAATTAGTCCTTCAGAATACATGTCCCGTGTCACAGAGCGCATCGACTTCCTGAAGCAGAAAGTCTGTGCATGGGCGAGCCGTATTCGGCGGTATAAGCGGCGGGTTGACCGGTACATACAGAACCGCATGTTCCAGAGCGATGAGAGGTGGGTATATAGAACTTGGGAGCGACCCGAACAAAATGTGACAGACGTGTGCCACCCAGATGATGCCACCACGAGTGCATTTTGGCGGAGCATTTGGTCGGTGCCCGTCTGTCACGTTGAGGCAGACTGGATGCAAGATGTCGAGCGAGTGTGTGAACCAATACCAGAAATGGAACCCGTTTTCATCACACCAATAGATGTAGCCAGAGCAGTCCGTCCGTTACCGAATTGGAAATCACCGGGACCGGACGGACTGCATAACTTTTGGTTAAAATGGCTTACTAGTTCACACAGTCACCTGGCATCTCAATTCCAGTCATCTTTAGAGTCTAGGTCGCTACCACAGTTTCTAACAACAGGCGTTACCCACCTGCTCCATAAGTCAGGTAGTCCCACGGAACCCAAGAATTATAGACCGATCACATGTTTGTCGACGGTTTATAAACTTCTTACATCCATTTTGAGAACGAAAATTAATACACACATTGAGAATAACTCGATTATGTCTCCCTCTCAAAATGGGTGTAGGAATGGGTCTCGCGGGACTAAGGAGCTACTCCTCATTGACATGGCCATAAGCCAACAGGTTCGTCGATCCCGCAAAGATCTGTCGACATGCTGGATAGATTATAAGAAGGCCTACGACTCGGTGCCACATACATGGCTCATGAAGGTGCTGGAGTTGTACAAGATTGATGCAACTCTACGCACCTTCCTTGAGTCGTGTATGGGGCAATGGAGGACAGTCCTTCGCTATCCGGGATGTTCACAGATCCAGGGGAATGATGAACCTATATGGATCAAACGGGGAATATTTCAGGGCGACAGCTTGAGTCCACTTTGGTTCTGCTTAGCCCTGAATCCTCTAAGCACACTGCTGGGGGATTCAGGTCTAGGCTATCGGCTGAGGAGAGGTGGTGAGGTTATATCTCACCTCCTATACATGGATGACCTTAAACTCTTTGCCCCCAACAAATTACAACTGATGGAGCTACTGAAGGTAACTGAAACTTTTAGTAGCGCCATCAGGATGGAATTTGGTGTGGACAAATGTGCAGTCATGCATGTAAAGCGAGGTGAGATTATGGAATCCGAGGGAATTCAACTTTCGGATTCCATACACCTCAGATCCCTCTCCTCATCCGAAAGCTATAAGTATTTGGGTATGTCGGAAGCGTTAGGCATCAACGCTGCTGACATGAAACAATCGTTGAGGGAGCGTTTCTTTGGTCGCCTGAAGAAGGTATTAATTAGTCTCCTTTCAGGCGGAAACAAGGTGCGCGCCTTCAACGGTTGGGTCATGCCGGTTTTGATGTACTCTTTCGGCATACTCAAATGGACTCAGACTGAACTCGACGCCCTAGATCGACGGGTCCGTACACTGCTGACTGCAAACCGGATGCATCACCCACGATCATCGGTGATGAGACTGTACATCCCGCGGAAGTGCGGGGGTCGAGGCTTTTTAAATACGAAGACCCTCCACAACCGCGAGGTGTGCAGTCTCAGGGAATATTTTTTAAAAGCCGAAATGGGTATGCACCGTGATGTGGTCGCAGTGGACAAGGGGCTCACCCCGTTGTCCATGGCTAAAGAGAACTGGCGCAAACCTGTAATACTAACTATCGATGACCGCAAGGAAGTATGGCAAAACAAGGAGCTTCACGGGCGCTTCTATCGGGCTCTCCATGAACCCGGTGTAGATTTCATAGCGTCCGTATCCTGGCTACGTTTCGGTGATCTTTTCGGGGAAACTGAAGGTTTCGTCTGTGCAATTATGGACGAAGTTATCTTGACGAATAACTATCGGAGACATATTATGAAGGACGGGACGGTTGACGTGTGTCGGGCATGTCACCGTCCGGGTGAGTCTATCAGACATATTATCTCCGGTTGTTCTCGTCTGGCTAATGGCGAATACTTGCACAGGCATAACCAAGTAGCCAGGATTATTCACCAGCAACTTGCTTTGCAATATAAACTTGTGGATTCCGAGGTACCGTATTACAAGTATGTGCCCGACCCAGTTCTCGAGAATGACCATGTCACGTTGTACTGGGACCGGTCTATCATTACTGACAGGACTATTGTAGCCAATAAGCCTGATATAGTGGTGATAAACCGGTTAGCGCGCCGCGCAATGATTATCGATGTTACCATTCCACATGACGGGAACCTCGTGAAAGCTGAGAAAGAGAAACAGATTAAATATCTCGACTTAGCACACGAGGTTGTTGACATGTGGAATGTGAACTCGGCTGTCATTGTGCCGATTGTCGTATCAGCCAATGGACTGATGGCCGAAAGCCTCGATCAACATCTCTCGAGGCTCTCGTTAGGCGGTTGGATTAAGGGCCTGATTCAGAAGGCAGTACTCCTCGATACGGCTCGCATCGTGAGGAGGTTCCTGTCTCTGGAGCCCTAACCACCGGTAGCTTGGACCCTGCTCCCGATACCGGCGGACCACTATTTTTTATATTTTTAAATGTTTTTTATAAGGTTATTTTATAAAAATATTTAAAAATGTATTGAAATATGTAGTTAGATTGAATAAACGAAATAATAACAACAAAGGCGGTCGATTTGAGCAGAAGTGTTATTATTGTAATAAAGTTGGACATGTCAAAAGTCAGTGTCGTTTCAAGAAACAAAAAGAAAACAATGCATTCGTTGTAGATAGTGCAATCGGCGATAATTTTCATAAAACCCAGTGGCTAGTAGACTCCGGTGCCAGTGAACATATGTGCTGTGACCATAAACTTTTTTCATCGTATTCGAGCGTTACAAACAAGTTGGTGACTGTAGGTAATGGAACTCAGATTAGTGTCGAAGGATGCGGGCAGGTGGCGCTTGAAGTATGGAACGGGAACGAATGGATTCACACGACCATTGACAACGTTCTTTACGTTCCTGAACTGAAAATGAACCTTTTATCTGTCAATCGTGTCACAAGCAGAGGTTATGTTTTGATAACAAATCGTAATAGTTGCGAATTTTATAAATGCAACGAAATTGTAGCAGTTGCACAGCGAAGCGGCAATATGTATGTGTTGGACTGTCGTTTTTATACGGATTGCTTAGTTAATGCTGCAAAAGTTACTCACGGAGACTTGCATTCATGGCATGAAAGGTTAGCCCATCAAAACATACAATATGTAAAGGATATATTGAAGAAAAACAATGTCAGTTTTCAAGAGCTCGATTCGAAGATATGTGGAAGTTGTTTGAAGGGTAAAATTCACCGTTTGCCCTATCCTGCGAGTGATAATGTGAGTACGAAAACTTGTGAAATAATTCACGCAGATACCTGTGGACCGATGGAAGTGACATCAGTAGGAGGTTCCAAATACTTTGTTGTATTTAAAGACAACTACTCAAAGTACAGGATGGTTTACTTTGTGAAAAATAAGGATGAAATTAAGAAGTGTATAAGAAACTTTATTGCTCAGGTAGAAAATGAAACAGGAAATACTATTAAAATATTCAGAAGTGATAATGGAACAGAATTTATTAACAAAGAGGTCCATGAAATGTTCCAAGTAAAGGGTATTATTCACCAAACATCTGTTCCCTACACCCCGGAGCAGAATGGCAGTGCAGAAAGGGAAAACCGAACACTGGTTGAGGCTGCTCGGACGATGCTGTGTGCTAAGAACCTACCAAAGAAATTATGGGCAGAAGCAATCAATACTGCAGCCTACGTTATAAATAGAACTGGTAAAAGTAGTGTTCCAACAAAAACTCCCTATGAATTGTGGTTCAACAAAACATATGATATAAATAACCTAAAAATATTTGGTACTACTGTTTTCGTCCACATACCAAGAGTACAAAGGAAGAAGTGGGACCCAAAAGGAGAAAAAGGTTTCCTGGTGGGATATGGAGAAACAACAAAGGGATATCGAGTATATTTCCCTTGCAGTGATAGTGTTGAAATAAGAAGAGATATTGTTTTCCTGGAAAATAATCAGAGTGAAGTAGAAAAGTTTGATAGCAACTTATATGATCTCCTACCTGTACAGTTATCAGCCAGTGAAGCCTGTGAAACACAAGAGCCAAGTGAAGAAACACGCTTAAACCCTCCAGAGGACAGTTATCAAGAAACTAGTAGTGGTACAGAAAGTGAGGGAAGTGTGTATGAGCCAAATGAAAGCGGGGACTCGAGTGGACAAAGTGGGAATGAAATAACTACCAGACGGCAAGGCAATCGTGTGAGGAAGCAGACTGCGTTTTATGAATGTCACAACGCTTTGGTGTCTGACAGTGAGCCTAAGACATTTGAAGAAGCCATGAGTAGCCCGGACTCTTGTAAGTGGAAAGAAGCAATACTAAAAGAACTACAAACTCTCAAGGAAAATAATACATGGAATGTTTGCAAGTTACCTGATAATACTAAGGTTATTAGTAGTAAATGGGTGTTTAAGATTAAGAGTAATAATAATAATTTGCAATATAAAGCTAGGTTAGTGGCTCGGGGGTTCGAGCAAAATGATATACTAGATCTCAATGATATTTATGCACCTGTAGCAAAATTGTCGACATTTAGATTATTTTTAGCAGTAGCAACAAAACTTAACTTACCAGTCTCACAAATGGATGTAACAGGGGCATTTTTATATGGTGATATAGAGGAAGATGTGTATTTAAAATTACCTCAAGGGGCATATAACAATGGGGAAAATATTGTTAAGTTAAATAGGTCTCTGTATGGCCTTAAGAAATCCCCAAAATACTGGAATGTAAAATTCAACTCTGTTATGATTAGAGAAGGCTTTAAAAGATCTCAGTGTGATTCATGTCTTTATTCTAAATGTAATGATAAACAACAAATGTATGTACTCATTTATGTTGACGATCTACTTGTTTTTGGAACTGAGGCGAGCCAAATATGTGAATTTAAGTTAATGCTAAGTAGGGAATTTAAGATGAAAAATTTGGGGTTGGTTTCAGACTTTTTAGGGATAAATGTTAAACAGAATTTAGATAATGGGGTAACAGAATTATGCCAAAAAGCCTATCTAGAAAATGTCTTAAAGAAATTTAATATGTATAATTGTAAGCCTATAAGTACACCTATGGATCAAAACTTTAATATTAAAATATTGGAAAGTGAAAGTAAAACAGATAAAAATACAGAAAATTTGTGTAGACAGATTATTGGATGTCTAATGTATGCGGCATCAGGAACTCGACCTGATCTATGTGTGGCAGTATCAATATTGAGTAGATTCCAAGACCGTTCTAATGAAACTTTACTAGTAGCTTTAAAGAGGGTTTTGCGATACATTAAACATACAATAAATTATAAGCTCGTATATAAATGTAATGATGACAAACTATTGGGTTATTGTGATGCTGACTGGGGGGGAGATCTGAGTGATAGGAAGTCTACAACTGGTTATTGCTTTATTTTCTCTAATTGCCTTATATCTTGGTGCTCTAAAAAACAAGGTACTGTAAGCATTTCATCCACTGAGGCAGAATATGTAGCAATGAGCATGGCATCAAGTGAAACTAGTTGGTTAATTAATATGCTTAATGATTTTAATATTTCTAATGTATCTCCAGTTACAATATTTTGTGACAATCAGTCGGCTATTATGGTAGCAAATACAAATACTGTAAAAAGACTTAAACATATAGATATAAAACATCATTATATAAGAGAATTAATATTGCTAGGAAAAATTAATGTAAAATATGTATCCACTACTGAACAAGTGGCGGACATGTACATGAAGCCGTTAAAGAAGGAGTTGTTGTTAAAATTTTGTGAAAAGTGTGGTATTATGTAATAAGTAAAATGCATAAGTATATATAATATCTTACCTATATTATTAGCAAGTGATTATTGTTATGTTAGAGGTTTATTATGTTTGCTATGTTAGAGGTATATTAGTCTAAAGGTTGTATTTAAGTTATATATAAATATGTTAAAGTGTTGTCTCATTTATTACATTGAGGTAGGGTGTTGAACGGAATGGAACGTTAAGACAATATAATAGATGAGACAAAAATATGTTGTCTCTCTCTCTCTTGCAATATGGCGGATATAATACGTGTAATGTGTGAGTGTCTCAGTTAATAAAAATACTTAATTATTATTGCTATTACTTTTAATTAAACCTCCTTCATTTACTTTCAGTATTTAAATCTAGAATAGGATATGAAGAAACGCCGGCTCGCATATAAACAATGATAGAATAACCTCCTTCTTTTTGAAGTTGGTTAATAAATGCAAAGTAAACAAAAACATTTCCAGACAATTCGGCTTGGTCCCCGGGCGCCGAAAGCGTACTCACGAACATTATCGATGTCACCCGAACTCAAGCGAAAGCCATGATCTACTTGGCCGACTAGCCGGCCATTTTGCAGCCGACTAGTCGGCCAAAGTCGTAGTCGGCCTATCTCTATTATTTAAGTAATGTTGAAGGGGGAAGCGCCAGTTTATTTGAAATTTGCAGGTCAGTGTAGATGTCGGGGCTGTAGGCATGTTGAAAAAATATGATTCGGGATAATAACAAGTATGTATAGTTACAGAATAAGCCAGCTGGTTACCTTGGTGCATCCTCCTCGGCTGAAAATTATCAACATGAAACTCTACTTTAGCATAACTTAAGGTTAAAGCCTGCGAAATAAAAAATTGAATTCCAAAAAATCCTGCCGCGTTGTTTCTACGTTCGCGTCCGTGCGAAGGTGGACTTAAAACTTATTGTGTTTGGCAGTTTAATAACAGCTGCACGGGTCGATCGATCAGGTTAGGCAACGATTGCCGCGGGTGCTTCGTGCCTCGGAAAGCACGTTAAGCCGTTAGTCCCGGTTGTCATTCGTAGGTCTTTGACAGTCTTTACGGGTAGTCAGAAGCCCGAAAGTGGTATCGTATTATCCAGTAACTGGGTTGTTAAGGTCAGATAGGCAGTCGCTGCATGTAAAATACTGGTATTTAGCTGAATTCGGTTAGACTGGAAGCAGACCCCTACATAGTTAGGAAAGGCTAGGCAGATGATGAATTTATGGTATGGATTTTTCTTTTACCATAACAACGTAATTTGATCCCAGCTGAAGCATTAGCGAGCAAATGTTAACTTTTCGTATAGGTTGATAAACTACAAAGGTGTGTCCGCAAACTAATGATAATATGGCTTTGTGGTTATGCGAAAAAAAAAGCTTTACTTAACTTCTACGACCTTCAAAGTGAACAATAGGCTTAAAATGCGACAAAAAATAAACTTTATTGTCACTTATGTGATGATCTCACTTCATTCATTGTGGTACTTAGTAACTACGAAAAAATTAATTAGCTTCCTAGTCATTATCAAATCTTAATGGAAAATTATGTCGTAAAGACGGCATGATACGATGACTTACGGCGTCAAATATTGTGTTAATAGGGTATTTTCCAATTTATTAAAAACTATTTTAATTTGAAGATTGGGGCGAAATATGTAACAGAAAAAAAAAAATTCTTTTTTCTCAATTAAAAACTGTTAAAATCAAATTTATTTTTCGTTGTTTTGAATTTACCGCCAAAACGCGGCTTTTTATCACGTGACCACTCGTGACGCCAGCTTTGTGTAAACGGCATCGGTACAAATACTTTGTGTGGCGCAGTTTTAGAAGTATTTGTGCACAGAGGCACCGTACACCAGTAATACCACTTTCTATCCATTAAAAATCTTGTTAATTATAAACTCGACATTCATTTGTTTCAAAAAGGTAATTGTAAGAAGCTTTTTGGCGGTAAATTGAAAACAACGAAAAATAAATTTGATTTAAAAAACCGTTTTTAATTGAGATAATGGATGCCAATCAATTTATTTTTATTTTTCGGTTACATATTATTATTTCGTCCTAATCTTCAAATTAAAATAGTTTTTAATAAATTGGAAAATACCCTATTAATTAAAATGCAATGGCGGATCTCAGGACGGTTAATGGAAATAGTCTCGCTCCTTATAACATGGGACTTAAACATAACTGGCCAGATATGGGTGTACTATTGGGTCACCTCTGCCTTAGGTACCCTTCGGGAAGTGCAGGCGTGATGTACCTATTAATATGTCATGTTAGCATGCGGGGAATTCGGGGTTATATCCGTATCCAGTATCTTATTTTATACATATAATAAAATTGTAACAGGCCGATGTCTGTACATTAAAGATATTGAAGAAAAAATAGTATGGGGGTCTTTATTAGAGCAACAGAAGCCAAAACAACGGTTTTTAGAATTTTTGTCTGTCTGTCTGTATGTTTGTTACCGCATCACGCAAAAACCACTGCATGGAATTGAATGCAGTTTTCAATGATGTATTCCGAGAGGTCTAACTTAAATAAATAATAGTTTAAAAAACTAAAAAACACGCTTTAAAAACCTAACTAAAAAAATAATAGTTTAAAAAACTAAAAAACACGCTTTAAAAACCTAACTAAAAAAGGAGAAAATAATTTAATTCAATTAAAAAGCGTGGGGTGCTTTTTGAGGTATTTTTATAATCAATTAATGTCAAGCACCCCACGCTTTTTAATTGAATTAAATTATTTTCTCCTTTTTTAGTTAGGTTTTTAAAGCGTGTTTTTTAGTTTTTTAAACTATTATTTTTTTAGTTAGGTTTTTAAAGCGTGTTTTTTAGTTTTTTAAACTATTATTTATTTTCTATTTTTTAGTTCTGCTAACTACAAAAACGTGTTTTTTTTATCTATTTTTTTTAAAATTATTGAATTGTCATCGGTCCTCGACAAGTTTACGAAGTTTCAATGAAATCTGACCGTTTAAAGTGGGTCAAAATCGCGCTCAAAGGAGTTGGTTACATACAAACATACATACAAACAAACAAACCAACAAACATACAAGTGAAGCTAATATAAAGCGTGTAAAATAAACCAATACGTACATCATTACAAATAATTCTGGTCTCATATGCCCAGTATCTACGGGTCCGTTTAAACCTAAACATTAACCCTCTTGTTTATAATTATAAACGTTGCTTAAAGTTAAGAGATGTTTAAATTTCTAGTTCCTAGTGTGGGGCAACGTTTTAAAAAAAAAAAAAAAAAAAAAAAAAAAAAAAAAAAAAAAAAAAAAAAAAAAAAAAAAAAAAAAAAAAAAAAAAAAAAAAAAAAAAAAATGTATGGTTAATCAGTCGCTAATCATTACTTAACTTAAAGCAAAGTTTATAAAAAACGGCTACCAGAACCAAGGAAGGCCGCAGGCGCGCAAATTACCCACGGAGAGTTACATACTGACATACTGACATACAAGTGAAGCTAATATAAAGCGTGTAAAAATAGGCTATATATTATCAAAAAAAATGATTATCTACTTGATTCTAAAGTCCACGCGTATGAAGTCGCGGGCAAAAGCTAGTACGGAATAAAAGGATAGGAAAAGAAGGATGAATTAAAATATAAAAAGTATTTAAGGTAAATTTTTACTTACACCCGAGCTGGCATCTTATTATTTTTTAAATTGAGTAAGTACATAGCTACTTTGTCAACATTTTTAATGAAAATGACAGTTCGAAAAGGTGACACGTAGTCACGTACCCGCTATATTAGACTGAAATCTGTTTGTAAATTACTTACATTACATTTGTACTCCTCGACCATACACATGACTCTACTTTATTAAACAAGCCATTAAAGCAGGTCATGCAATGAAATTAGGTCACTTTCATGTTAAACTGGAACAAAAGACAATTTAATAATACATAATCTGCGTGTTTAAAACTTGCTGACGTGTATTATAAAACTTATCGGTTGTGGACGGGCTAAGCCTGAAGTTTCAAGGCCGGTTTCTTCCTCGTTAAGGTAAACAAAGGGTAAAGGGCAAAGAATGAAAACCATCTGAGTTATTGCAAGGAGTTCTTGTTAAGGTGGAAGCGCCAGGGTAGCCCGCGAAATTCAAATTTTGATACGTTTT
This sequence comes from Antitype chi, assembly GCA_947359405.1. Taxonomy (NCBI): domain Eukaryota; kingdom Metazoa; phylum Arthropoda; class Insecta; order Lepidoptera; family Noctuidae; genus Antitype; species Antitype chi. The sequence continues at coordinate 3,786,759 of OX375823.1, forward strand.
TTGCAATTTGCAGGTCAGTATCAGGTTGTATGGTGATCTAAATATGATTCGCGAACGTATCAAATAAGGCTTTTCAGAATCATAATCATTAGAATCAGCAATACAACTCCATAAGTTAGAATTGCCCTCAAATGTCATAATTTCATGAAATAGTCATTCTTTAGAGTAATATGAACTTATAGAGATGTATTGCTGATTCTAATGATTATGATTCTGTAAAGCTATATTTGATACGGTCGCGAATCATATTTAGATCACCATACAACCTGACAGTGACCTGGAAATTGCAAAAAACGTAACAAAATTTGAATTTCGCGGGTTACCTTGGCGCTTCCACCTTAACACAAAAAAAAAACTTCCCGAAGGACTACACGCACTATATGAGGGTAGGCAAAAACAAATGCTCATTCAATCTACGGGTTAATTGCGTAACACATTAAGAGTTACCGTAGGCCGGCTTGCGGATAGCTGGTAATAGGTATCTCGCCGTCCGGTGAGGACCAAGCCCAGCACCCTAATTGCGTAACACGCGATTAATTATAATCGGTGTCATTTTGACATTTTTGACAGTTCAACAATATTCATTGCGTTATTTAAGTTGTTGAGCAGACACATTATTCGAGCATATGAAGCAATGGATTAGCCATCTGTTTCAAAACGAAACAGATTATGATTAATCCTGAGTTACGCAATTAGGGAGCGGGTCGACGGCGCGCTGTGTTCCACGCGCGTTTCAAAGAGATGTCAGTACCAACTGGTGGGGTCCGCAAGGGCCGATGCCTGCCAAGGGTGCGGGTTGTTCGAAAGAGATACCGTGGCCCCTGGCATACAGACAACTGAAGGAAGACGGGTGGGTTTTACTCAGTAACAGTCTGACACGCCCTCCCGCTCCACACAGAGCGGGAGAAGTTATTTGATGATTTCCCATCGTCAATCATTTTGAAAATTAGACAGTATTCATTGCGTTATTTACGGTGGCGAGCATGCGAATTTATCAATCAAACGTAGCAATGAATTCGGAAGTGTTCCTCCAAAATCCTTTGAATTGTCATAGAACAGTTGCTACGTAATTGGGGTGCTGGTTCTGTGTTAAAATTTCAATTGTTTTACTACACGTTCATTCTTAATTTGGTGTCTGAAAGGAGTTATAAAAATGACTGCCATATTGCCAAATGTCGCGTCTCTACTTGATGTTTTGTCATCATCAGCCAAAGGAGTCATCAAACCAAATTACTTCGAATTTGGAGGCAGTTGTCAATTTAGATTTTTAACGTAACATTATCGACCCCAGACAATCCTTTACCCAAAAATGTGTGATTTTCGACTCCACAAGGTTGAGAATGCCATGCTGTTCCCATAAAGTTTCTATGTTGCATAGGACTTACTCAGAAACTATAGCATCTGCTCGTTATCGAGTGCCAATTGCGGAGTGACACATTCCCTCATTAGTCTTTTATTGCAAGCGTGGGATGTCTACCACCTGATACATTATAAACTGAAACATTTCAATCTATATATAAATAGAAAGAATAGAAAAGTCCTGACTGACTGACTGACTCATCAACGCCCAGCCCAAACCCTTGGACCTAGAAAGCTGAAATTTTGCAAAGAGGTTCCCTTTATAATGTAGAGAACGAATAAGGAAAGATTTTTCGAAATTCAACCCATAAGGGAGTTAAATAGGGGATGAAAGTTCCGCGCGGGCGAAGCTGCTTGCAAAAGCTAGTACTCAATAATCGATTGAGTTCCTTCCACAATGTGTACTAATTAGGTGCTAACTTAAAAAATATGAGATCATTATGGACGCTGTCTGATACAGCAGAATAGTAGGAGATTAAACTTTGAAAATTTAACTTATCAGTCTTCTGAACAAATTCTAATGTTTTTATGATAGGGTTAACTAATGGATGTACATGCATTTAACTTCCTGCGATAGACCCACAGCAAAAACGGGAAGTGAATCCGTAGTTGCCAGTGTTGTACAGAACTTCGGATCAACTGTCTTATCCATAATTCCATAGGTAGGTACTTACTTAGGTACTATTATACACTTAAAAGTTACTCTGTATATGTGTTACCTTTCACGCCTTGAGGGCTGAATGGATTTAGATTGAATTTGGCTTACGGATAGAGTGAGGCGTGATTTAGGACATAGTATACTTTTTTTATTATTGCAATATGTAGTTAGCTAGCGACCTCGACAATTCATATTATTCTTGCCAGTGCAACCGGCAGCAAGCTCGTCATGCTACCTTAGATGTCACTGTTTGCGGTAGCGTCGGGGGTCGGGTTGCCTCCTTCCCTCAAATATGGCGAGGGGGGTAATGGCTGATCTTTGCGTTATGCTCGTGAACGGGTGCTGCTCGTGGTGACTGGTCGTCTTGCTGACCATGGTTTTGTTATTGTTAATTATTGTATTAAGTTTAACTTTTGTTACTTCAAGTTATAGCTAAATTTACATAATGCAGAATTGTATATGTAAGCGGGCATGCCATTTATGCCTGGAGGCTTTTATTTCGATTGTAAGTTCTGTTTACGTTTTTTTATTTTTTATTTTTTGTTTTCAATGTTTTGATGGTATATTGGCGTGTGTTTGCTTTGCTGACATATGGCAAATTTAATGTTTTTGTGTTTCGTAATTTTAATTACCTACTATTGTATAGAATCAAATTTTTCTAACTTAACAGACAGCTGTGCTGCTGGGGAGTTTGTTGCGCTACTACTTCTTCCCAGCTAAAGCACTAGGAAGTGGTGAAGGGTGGGCGTTTTGGGGGGGAATGTCTTATGTAATTTTGACGTTCAAAAAGAGCTGACTCTCAGCCTAGTTTAGTTTGAATGAATGACTTTTGATTTTGATTTTGATCCTGGTAGTACATTGCCGTGGGATAATTTTGACCTCCAACATTGGCTGTCTAGGCTACAATGCTATCAATTAGCCTTGTCGACCATCGAGGTCGTAAAATCGAATCTTATAGCCGCGCAAGAAATTGATCGCCAGAGAAAGATGTACAAAGAACCAACGAGTGCTACTAAATTTAACTTTTAACCCACATACAGACAGGTTCAATGACTTACTTTGAAACCCAACATGTGTATAGTTTAAACTGGCCGATTTGTTGTTTTGTGTAATGCTCGTAATTGCACTAAAACCAACTATTACTGTTGGTTTCTGCAATAAAATGTACCAATAAGCATCTACGATGGTCGGAGAATAGCGAAAATATGCTAGATTCTATGTTGTTTAATATTTATGTACCAGAGGTAGTAGCTGTTTGCCACGACTTCGCTCAAATAAGTTTTAGCCCTCTTAAATTTCTGAAGGGTTCCAAGTAATCTTTCTTTGGCTAGGGACAAATTTAAACGGAATACTCGGAATTTCTCGCGTGTAAATCCATTCCATAGGCAAAACATGATCGTAGAATGTAGACGCAAGATCAACATTTTCGTCATCAATCAAATAACCAACAATCAAAACTAAACGCACCCACACTTTATAGCCGACTTTCACCACAAATCACTAAATGTATTAAAACATCTTTCTGTCTCTGTCATCTTTAAACGGTAAATAGAAATTGAACTATGTTTTAAATTCGTTTTTGACACCATCTGCTCGATAATGTAAAATTATTTGTCACACAAACCTAACCTAAACTAAGTCATAGTAGCTCCAGGGCTTGACCCCGAGGACTAGACGGGTAATAACATTGTACTAAATTTCATTATAAAAGATGTCATTTGGATTCCATACGAATTTTTAGTTGAGGTTCTAAGTTCAAATCATAACATTGATCAGCGGGATATATATATAGACCTATATCCCGCTAATGTGTTGAGGTGGGCAAAATTGGAACTACAACCAACCCTTGAAAACTAACTCAGCAACTCAATTCTTTCAATCTCCACTAGCGACGCTGTCTAATAAGATGGTGAGTGGGACTATTATGTATCTATAAGTAACAGAATCCTTGAACGTGATTTTCATCCCCTACAAAACGTCGGATTGTTTTGAAACTTTGCACACTTATCATTTATCATGGACCGATGACAAATCAATAATTTCATAAATTCGTTCCATTAAGCTGGGCAAAAAGTAATGTAAAAAAAAAACACGTTTTTGTAGTTAGCTGAACTAAAAAATTGAAAATAAATAATAGTACCTACTTAGTAAAAAACACGCAAAACCAAGCTGTGTGTGTGTTTATTTGTGTGTGCAATGTGCATACTTAAATGGTTATTATATATAAATAAATAAAAAAGTAGAATTTATTTCATTCAATTAAAAAGCGTTTTTCATTCAATTAAAATTTTTGAGGTACTTTTATAATCCATTAATATCAAGCACCCCACGCTTTTTAACCGACGAAAAAACGGAGGAGGTTCCTCAAGTCGTCAACGCGTATATTTGTTATGTATGACCACGCATAACTTTTTACAGCGTAGTCCGATTTTGATAATTCTGTTTTTGTTGGAAAGGGTATACCCCGAAGTTAGTCCCATATATATAAAAAAAACAACCCTAAGGGTAGGAAAATAGGGGATGATAGATTGTTCACTCTTAATTTTAATGCTGAGTTGTGTGTATTACAAAAAGTAATCAAAAATTAAGCCTGTAGTCATTAGTAGATTATAGCCAGAAAAAAAAAAATTAACAAAAACATTAAACCTCCAAAAAAATTGAAGAAAAAAAAAAGGATTATTTTTTGTTTTTCAGTTTTTTCGGCGGTTTAATTTTTTTGTTAAAAAGTTTCGTACTGGTAAAATTCCATGACAGAATCAGTGTTTTTTTATACAACCTCGAATGTCGCATTGCTGGACAAAAGTCCCCCTCCCCAGTTATTTTTTTCTGCACAGAATCAAATCATCTATTAATACTTACAAATAAAAATTGAAGTGATATAGGGAGTGACTACTTCTTGTCTTCCCGTGGCATTATTTCCAACATCTATGCGGGCTAAGCCACGGGCACAGTAATAAAAATTACGAATTTGAATTAATTAATAATAATTGTTGCAGGGGGCGGAGCGGGCAACACCACACAGTAGTTTTACTTCATAATGGTAAGCGATCGTAAAACTTAAATTATTAATAACCTGGCCCCCCGTTCACACGGCTATTACAATATTTTACTGTTTAAAATTTTCGGATCAAATGGCAGTTATAACCAGTAATTGGGTTTTTGAGATCAGATAGGCAGTCGCTGCATTCGGTTAGACTAGAAGTCCATCTCTACTTAATTGGGAACAGGCTAGCCATGGGCTGGGCAGATTAATTGATGGCAGTCCCATACAGCATTTGTTTTAAACCATATGAACAGTGGGATGTGGTCATGTGATCCCAACATTTCACCGTAAAATTTCGTGCTGATTATCGGCGTGTAAACGGAGCCTTACACTGTCGTTTCTCGACTCAAACTACACAAGAGTCTCGTAAGTTAAAAGATCTTATTTATCTCCAGTTTCTGGGGTCCTATTATTGCATTTACTAAGGCCTACTTGCATCACATATAATATCACTAAACAGTTTTAACGCTAAACTTATTTCAAACACCATTCTGTCTCTGTTATCTTTAAACTAGTGATATTTGTAGTCGGCGATTAATCGGCGACTAGTCGGCTAAAACCGCCGACTAGTTGGCCCATTTTTGTATTAATATGCTTAAAAAGTTAAAAGACGGTGATTTGAAATGAAATTGAAATCTTTACTGTTATTATTTTTATTATAGAATCAGTTTTACAGTTTACTTTCAGTGCAATCTAGAATAGGATAGGAAGAAAGGCCGGGTCGCACTTAAACTATGATAGAATAAATGCAAAGCAAATAAAAACGTGTCCTGACAATTCCGCCTGGTCGCCGGGCGCCGCGAACCGGCACCTAACATTACCTACCGATGTCACCCGAACTCAACCGAAAACAATGATCGGCTTGGCCGACTAGTCGGCCATTTTGCAGCCGACTAGTCGGCTAGTCGTCCAAAGTCATAGTTGGCGCTTCTCCTCTGCTTTTTTAAATTCGTTTAGCGCTGAACGTGTTCTTAGTGAATTGCGGTGCAAGCGGGCGTTAATCTGTTTTTATACCCAATGTCAAGTGGTTTGATTGGCTGGCGCTGTTGCTATTTCTATCGAACCAATCACGGGAGTCAAATTAAGTTTTTTGACACCTGTCAAACCGGTGTATTAAGAAGTAATGGCAGACAGAGAAAAAATATAGACTGGAGAAAAAAACAGCTAACAGAAACTCGTTACAAAAAAACGTAACAGCTTAAGTACCATAACAAACTAGCTACACCGCATAGTGAAAGTCACCGTTGATGACACTTTCCATCTATGTTGTGACGTAACGCAGCACAGCATGAAGATAAAACGTCATTAACAACGTTACATAACTTGGAACAACGTGCCTAAGGTCCGCTTCCCGCTTATTTGACGACGAAGGCCAAGGAAATTGGATTTTATCGTCCAAACGAAATTATGGAAGACGACTGTGTTTACATCCTGTGGAACTAACCAACATTTCCGTAGCTTTTGTAACTCCAGTAATATAGGAAAAATGGCTTCCTGTAATCAAAATGAAAACGTTCTATACTCCACAGGTTTAGGTAGTTAAATAAAGGTAAACAAAATAAAACACGAGACTCATAGATGCGAAACCTTTTATTTTAAATGTTAAAATCATATTATTTATAGTACATATATCTGAATCAGAATCTGTTGAACTATCTGTCAAATTAATAATAAATCGTTCCGTTGTATCATCAATTATTTTGCTAACTTTAATAAAACAATTTAACAAAATCGAAACGCACTCGCAAAATCGCAAATGTCGATTGTTGAGAGCGCTGTCAAAGGCGTATGGTAAACCGACTAAACGTTATACCTGCCACTTCAGTTGCCATCCTACATTACAGTTGTACTTTTTAATTTAGCAATTCGTTGTAGTTTCTAAAAATGTTTATGGAACCTGTATTTTTGGGCTCTTTACAATAGGCAGTTTACAAAATAAATATTATATTATTATAATAAATCTAACTAACAAAATGTGCTGAAGTAGTTACATCTGGGAAGAGTAGTTTAAGAATAAATGATAAAGTTTAATATACATATTAATAAAAGAGGAAACTATCGTATAAATCGAAAACAAATTTGATTTTGCTACACCGTATAAAGTGTCAACTATAAAAAATTATTTATTTAATTAAGTACTTAAACTATGGAGTATAAATGTACAGTCAGGGCGCTTTATTGTTTAATAAATGATAAATGATTTTATTTCTGTAAGTAGGTTTGTACAAACACTTTTACACGTCAATCATATTTTTTTTTTTTAACTAGATGAGGTCGGCGTTTCCTATCTGACTACTCTGAGAAGAAAGGCCGAAACAAACTCAGAGGTCACAGTCTTTTTTAAAGTCCAGACATAATCTTGGTCAGATCATGTGAAGACCATGTGGATTGGTGTCTGAAATGGTCTTTTGAGGAAAGAACCACACAGATTGAGTGGACCTGTTCAATCAGTGCACGCATTTATCAGTAATCATGCAGCTCAACTCAGAACTTGAGGAGCTCAAAGATTTGACGAACAATACCAAAGAAAGGACATTTGGGTAGGCCGCATAAATTACTCAAACTGGCAGATTAACATTATAACTAACTGAGAAAGAGATGAAACACAAAACAAAAAAAAAACAAAACATGATCCACACAGTCCTCACATTCACAATAATTAAAACAATAATAATATTATACTTCTCAAAGTAAATATTCATGTCAAAGTGTATATAATAATAATCAAATGTCGAAGAGTATAAGTTTGCAAAAAAAAAAAAGAACAACATTTAGTATGCAAAAATTGGAGCAGGTCAATCCCAAGATGTTTTGTCCTCAATATAATCCTTAACGGTATAAAAGGCTTTCTGGCACAACTTACGTTTAATGAATGATTTAAATTTATTGAGACTTAGATCTTGAACATGGCTAGGAAGTTTGTTATAAAAGCGTATACATTGACATCTGAATGATCCACCTATTTTTTTGAGCCTTGTTGATGGTACAACAAATTTGTGTTTGTTCCTAGTATTTATACTATGGATATCACTGTATTTTTTAAACAATTTAATATTTTTATGGGCATATAAAAGATTTTCAAAAATATACTGTGAAGGCACAGTCATTACATTAATCTCCTTAAATTTCTCTCTGAGAGAGTGTCTCGGACTTAATTTATAAATTGATCGGACAGCTCTTTTCTGCAACACAAAGATAGTTTGAATGTCGGCGGCATTTCCCCACAACAGAATACCATACGACATTACACTATGAAAATAGCTGAAGTAAACTAAACGGGCTGTCTCTATATCAGTTAAATTACGAATTTTTCTAACAGCGTATGCTGCCGAGCTAAGCTTTTTCGACAATTTATCTATATGTGGGCCCCACTGAAGCTTGGCATCCAAGGTTAAGCCCAAGAATACAGTGCTATCTTCAGGATTCAATTCTTCGCCCTTTATGAACACATTAGTTTTCACCTGCCTAACGTGAGGTAGCGTAAACTTAATGCATTTGGTTTTTTTTTCCATTAAGAAGTAAATTATTAACATTGAACCAGTGAACTACTTTTGAGATTGCGCTATTTACATCGTCATTAACCAGCTGCTGACGTTTAAGTTTAAACAAAAGTGAAGTGTCATCCGCAAACAACACTATTTCATGATTATCCTTTATAAGGTAAGGCAAGTCATTAATATAAATAAGAAACAAGAAAGGACCAAGAATCGAGCCCTGTGGGACTCCCATTGATACTAAGGATCCGGGAGATCTTTTTCCATTTACATCAACACACTGAATCCTATTACACAAGTATGAAATAAGAAGATCCAGAGCGGTGTTCCGGATCCCGTAGTGGCGGAGTTTCCTGATTAAAGTTTCATGAAGCACGCAATCGAATGCTTTAGATAAATCACAAAAGATGCCCAAGGCATCGTATTTATTTTCCCATGCATTGTAAATATGCCCTAAGAGTTCAACACCGGCATCGGTAGTTGAACGACCCCTTGTAAAACCGAACTGTTTGCTGTGTAATAAATTATGTTTATTAAAAAATCTTTGCAGTTGGTCTAAAATTAATTTCTCAAAAATTTTACTAAAGGTAGGTAGTACTGAAATAGGTCTATAATTAGAGGGGTCTGATGTATTACCTGATTTAAACAAAGGTATTATTTTACTATTCTTCATTAGGTCAGGAAACTCCCCACAGTCGATACAATTATTAAATATTAGAGCTAAAGTAGGTGCTACAATGTCTATAATTGACTTTGCGACTTCTACTGAATTACCCCATAGATCTGCAGTCTTTTTTACATTCAAAGTGTGAAAGGTTTTAATTATATCTCTACAGCTAATGTGTTCAAAATGAAATTCTGAATCACAAACATTAACATTTTCCTTAAGCAAAGACTCAGCAACAGAAGGTGATGAGTTAAGAGATTTTGTAGTTGAAACGGGAATATCTGTAAAGAAATTTTCAAAAGCCGCAGCGACTTGTGAGTCGGCTGTTATTATTTTGTCATTGATAGACAGGCTGTAGTCAGTATTTCGGTTACTAGACCTTCCCGTTTCACTATTAATAATATTCCAAGTCGTTTTAATTACATTACTACTGTTTTTAATCTTTGAACTCAAATAACGCGACTTGGCCATCCAACAAACTTTTTTAAATAATTTAGAATAATTTCTAACATATAAGTGAAATTCAGCAGAGTTTACATAATTTCTCTCATTGTACAGCTCATAAAGTCTTGTTCTACTTTTATGAATACCAATGGTAGCCCAGTCACTGAAAGAGATGTTACTATTAATCGAGATAGTCTTGGGAATAAAAGTGGAAATAGGTTTAAGAAACTGCGCTAATTTGTGATGTTATTTCAGCCAACATGGTCAGGGATCGCACGTAATATAGAGGTTTGAAAGGAAAAGGGGGAGGCCTTTGTCCATCAGAGACACACATCCAACACTAACTGTACTGCACTGCACTTAGCTTGATCGAGATCAAGAGCAGGTCCATTTAGTAATAAATAAAAATAAAGATTCTGACGTTTCATAGTGATGGATGGGCACTTAAGAGGAACCCAGTCGCGGGCTTGAACTCACTGATGGGCCTGGCTAAAAATCACACTGTCTCACGAGGCTTCGTGTCCTACAGAGATAGTATCAGTAATGTGCAGTTAGACGCTAGTCTACACGCATAATGAGATGAAGGATGGTTTATAATAAAAAAATCGCGAAAAAATTAAGAAAAGTCCTTTGGAAGATCGGGTTTTATGAAAAAGCCAATGCATAAATAAAGTTTATTGAACTTTGTCGGTACCAACTTGGTTTTGGAGATTTTACACTTCTTATACTTAAACACGCCCGAAGTTAAGTGAAATTAGCAAGAAAAACGAATCTTTGTTGGCTCCTAATTTTTAATGGGTCTCTATTTTAGTATTCTGTTTCCGTACAGACAATATTAATAATGAGACAAAACGATATCATATTTTACTTTGGATGTGCCATGTCAGACAGTGGAGTAAAACACTCCCGAAGTTTGTATGCAAAAAATGTGGACTAGGTTCACCTTAATGTGAAATATAAAATATTTTGATGTTTAACAACAAAAAAATGCCATTTCGTAGTGGCTGATATAGAATGACTAAATAAAGGGAGAGTTTAGGTTGAGAGGGAATTTGATAAACACACAACAGAAACAAACAACACAAAACAACATACAATCGAAAAAAATTAGATCTGCCCCCGACTCCACGTTGACTTGTATTAAATCTTGTCATATAACTTAGACATAACTAGCGAAATGGGGGCTTGTGGCTAAGTAATATTAGCAGCACGGGTCGATCGATCAGGTTAAGCTACGCTTACCGCGGCTGGTCCGTACACACCAAGACCCCCCCGTGCCGCCGCGCCGTTGTCTCAAACGACTGTCAAAGATCCACGAATGTCAGCCGGGTGGCTGACATTCATGGATCTTTGACAGTCGTTACGGGTCGTCAGAAGCCCGAAAGTCTGAAAACCAGTCTTAACAAGGAGTATCGTGTTACCCAGTAACTGGGCTGTGAAGGTCAGATAGGCAGTCGCTCCATATAAAACACTGGTATTCAGCTGCATTCGGTTAGACTGGTAGCCGACCCAAGACGACCTTTTGGGAATAGGTTAGGCACAAGATGAACTGGCGAAATGTAGGCGAACTATACGTTATACCCCCCCCCCTTCTTTCCTTCGATGAATATAGTCATGATGCTGTTAATGTAGCTAAAAATATAAAATAATTTTACACGGTATAAAAACCCAATTACCTTTGTAACCCAATTAAAGAGTACTATGACTATGATATTCTTATGTAGAGGTCAATCTTTTGTGTTTATACACACATCTACACATCAAGCTATAATTTTCAAGTTTACGCTGAACTCGTACTGTACGGAAATCCTATACAATGCGAGATCAGTTTATACTGGAAATGTATAGCTTGATGTGTAGCCGTGTGTACAAACAACATTATTAGTCATTAGTTACCTCGTTGCGGAACTACTTTCTCCGTTATTGGCTGTGTTATGTTTTTTGCGCTTATCTCAGTTATGATCTTTGACCTCTTCAACACGTGAATAACGTCTTCTACACGTGTTTGAGAAGCTTATATTTGATCTATGTATGATGCACAGATAGAATATCAGCTTCTTCTAAAAAATCTTGAAGGTTTATATTGGAAGTTTTGATTTTAATTATATATTTTTTGTCGAGTCAAACAAAGGTCTTTATTAATTTAAAAAAATTAATATTTTAAGCTTTACGTTTACGCCTAGGACACCCCCCCTCGAACCGCGCCTGGTCGTCTGCCGTCTTCGCCTTCTCCTATTGCCATGCACATTAACGGCATGCGATGAATAATCTCTATCATAATAATGTGGGCAGTATATGCGCCCTCACGGCCGTAGTCGCCGTGGGAGACGCCCTGGGCGTCTCGGGAATCCCAGGCTGATTCCCGGCCACCGTAGGCGCGGGCTTGCGGACGGCGAGTAATGGGTAGCTCGCTGTCCGGTAAGGACCAAGCCCGGGTCGACGGCGCGTTGTGTTCCACGCGCGCCTCAAAGAGATGTCAGCACCAAATGGGGGGGTCCGCAAGGGCCGATGCCTGCCAGGGGTGCGGGTTGTTCGAAAGAGATACCGCGGCCCCTGGCACACAGGCAACTGGGGGAACACGGATGGGTTAAAAGTCTGACACGCCCTCCCGCTCCACCCAGAGCGGGAGAAGTTATTTGATGATTTCCCACCAAAAAAGAAAAATATGTCCTCATAAAGGCTCCCTCACATACACGCGCGACGTGATTCTGATGGAACAAATTTCTATAAAAAATTAATTGAAATTGTTCTACCGGAGTCGCGTCAAGCTTGTCTACGAAAGCCTCGAAAACGTGGTCTAAAGTCCAAAGACCAAAAATAAGGAGTAAAGAGAAAGTGATGCACGTTCATTTAAAATTCTTAGAATGTCAAATTGCTCACGACTGTGTTATGTTGTTAATACCTACGTCGAATGATTGTCAAATGACATTAAATTATTTCAATTAAATGAATCATAGCGTAGTCAATGATTTTCCTCTTATTTTTTTTGTATTTAAATAACGAAATCATTTTTATTTCCTTTCAACATCCACAGCACATATATAGCCAGAGATCGGATATTCGGATGCATATTTACCTAAATATAATTTTTAGCTGTGAAAGTATGGAAGCGGCTTTATAAATTATTTGTAATATTTATTAAAAACCCCGGGATTCTTGATTGCATAACTATTCTGAAGTGTATTAATTTAAAATGAATGTTTAACCCGCTACAAATATGTGTATGTACTGGAGGAGGGGTGGTTTGTATTAGTTAAAACAAAAAATAAACAAATTACTTACCTAAATTAAGACTTTTTCGATACAAAAGCGCATTCCATGTTAGCCAACATCTCAACTTTAGGTGAATATGCATCCGAATATCCGATCTCTGTACATAACCCAATGCTGGGCGGGCATAGGTCTCTCTTTTCTGGTCCCAGCCCCCACGCTCCTTTGCCAGCCTCATCCAGGGTACTCGTCCTCCGAAAAAAAACCAGATTCTTTTCTGATATTTCAAGAAATTGAACTAATTGCGTTCGATGACCCCAGAGCGGTGTCAAAGCCAACTTATACAATGCAGTTGAAAAGAAACATCAGCAGTTAAACTACATTCTCATGTTATTAAACTTGTTTTCCTGCAATGATAAGAAGTATAAGAACCTTATTGGTATTCTAGTGACTTCGGGCGTTCCGCTAAAGTGAACAAGACGCTTCAAGGTCGAACAAAACCGACTGGTTTTAGAGTCATCATTCTAGTCTGATCATTTGCATTATTATGTTGGAGTCAGTATATAACGTGACATCAGAATCTGCATAGGAGACTGTTTGCATTTTATACAGTTTGCGCACTGGTTAAAATTTTTTCCTGTAAAGGGTCAAATCAAATTATCTAGAATAACTTCCTATAAGTGATACGTATCGGTATCTAAACAAGATACAACAAAAAATAAATAAATTTAATGAGTTTTGTGGGGTCATCGAACACACTTAGTGCAGTTACTTGAATTATTAGTAAAAAAAACTGTTTTTTTTTTTTGTAAACTTCACAAACGTGATTGGTATCGATAAAAATGATGAAAAAAAATGTTTTGTATCAACTCATAGTTCAAGTAACAATACTGCCAGCGGTTGTTAACTCCAAATAAAAAACATTTAATCATTTTTATTTTATCGTTCTTAGTTTTGCTAACTAATTTAATTTTACCCTGTATAAAATGGAAAAATATAATCTAGTATGCAAACAGTCGTTAAAAAACCGGGCTAGTTAAAAATAGTATTCAAAGTAATAAAATACAGTTAGGAATACAAGAAGAAGCCTCCTCGTGTAGCGCAATTTGTTCCACCAGTAACTAGAATGAACCGAGCACTCGGCGCATCCTGGACAGTCACACCCAATACCTTGATGACTGGCCAATTCTTACCATGCGGTGGTAGGGCTAACGCCCGCCCGGGTTCGCGACCGGGCTCCTACCGGAGTCGTGCCTTGAACAAGAGTGAACAGGCATTTTCTGGACACGCTCGATCCATCATAGACCTCATCAATCGCTTTCCATCAGGCATGATCGAGTTCAAGAGCGGGGCCCCCATTTAATAATTAAAAATATATTTAAATAAAACAGTAGACTAGTCAGAATATTATCAAAATCAAATAGCAAAGTATAGGTAATAAAAATAACTTTAATTTCGGAAGTCGGTGTCTTTGGAGGTATATTTGAATTTTTTGCCACCGCCTTCCGAAATTAAAGTTATTTTTCACTTTGTAGCGTTTTTTTGGAAGTCGGTTGTTTTTTTTTGGAAAAAGTTTTTATTTTTCACTTTATAGTCAAGTGGTTCACATGTGCTTACCCCTTCACAGCATACCGGCGTGATGTTATGTTATGAACTGGTGTAAGCAATAGACAGAGATGAGATTTCAGCAATCCCAGTCCATTTGCTATCATTTATTGAGGAGTTCCGTTGCCTATCTCCAAAGTTCTTCATCAAATCTTCACCAAATTGAAACGAGACCACTACGAGAAAGTACTCTTCCAAAACATACCTAAATCGCTTTGTGTGCCTATAAAATTTGAAGAGTTCTCTCTATTTCTCCAGGATCCCATCATCAGATCCTGACTTGATAATCATGGGACCACCTGGGAAGTATACCCTTTCAAACAAAAAAAACAAAATCCAAATCGGTCCAGCCATCGTCGAGTAATCGGGGAACATACATAAAAAAAAAGAAAAAAAAGAAAGGTTCCGACGAATTGATAACCTCCTCCTTTTTGAAGTCGGTTAAAAAACACAATTTAGTTATAATTCACTATGTAAGAGAAGTCATCGTCTGCCTAGCCTCTACCCAGTTGGGTAGAAATGGAATCTGACCCCAAAAGTAGTTACTTTTGGGGTCAGATTCCATTGTAACGTGATGCAGCTGAACACCAGTATTTTACATGAAGCGACTGCCTAACTGACCTCCACAACTCAGTTTCTGGGTAACACGATACCGTTTGATAAGACTGGTGATCAGACTTTCAGGATTTCGACGACCGGTAACGACTGTCAAAAATCCACGAATGACAGCCGGGACAACCGGCTTACGTGCTTTCCTAGGCACGGAGGGGTCCTCGCTATGTAAAGATGGTAACCCATCCATGGGCCGACGGCAGAAAGCGTGGCTCAACCTGATCGATCGAGCCGTGCGACTGTTATAAGTGACCCTCACTGTGCAAGAGAAGTAGAGTAAAATATTCAAACTAGTAGGTCTGGCATTAAAAATTCACCAGTCAAAAAAAAAACCTCAGTTTGAGTATCGATTTTTTTAAACATCCCTGCACATTGTAAGTTAATTAAATCGCATTTATAAGAAAAACAGACATTATAAAACTACAACAATGCAGAATCGTTTGTAATTGCAGCCGGTTTGATTTATTTACACCTCATACATTGCTTTTGTCATCACACCTAATGGCTGCAAAAAGTATAAACTTTTCCAAGAGCACTATAATGCGCTTTCGAACAGTAAGCATTACATCCAAGTACACTCAAGGAATAAAAAGGTTAGGCACCATAAGTTAATATTTTAATTTTTTACTTGCCACATACATGACACTTATTAAAGTGGTCGCTACAGCTTTGGTTTCCTGCGAAAGCGGTTCCGTCATGTTAAAACGGATGATTCCGTAAATCGGTAATTTGCAGCAGTATTTGACATTAAGTTGTCAAAAATCACTCTGTATTTGGACAGCCGTTATTGTATGACCGTTCCCCGCTTTCTTAGAAAACCAAAGCTTATGTGAGAAAGGAATGTGTTTGAAAAATGCTCTTTGATGGCACTCGACTAGTTTAAAAAACAAATACCACCAGTCAAACATGTAGGAAAACCTGATAAGTAAACCCTGCCGTTTATATTAGACCCATAGTTAACGATAAGTAAGCATAACATCCAAGTACACTCAAGGAATATACAGGTTAGTCACCTTAAATTAATATTTTTAATTTTAACTTGCTCTGAATAAAGTCCGCATTTCGCTCCTCGACCGCACATACAAGTTTAAAAAAGGAACAGTACCATTCAAACATGTAGGAAACCTGACGAGGAAACCCAGCCGTTCAAATTAAACCCATAATCGTCAAAAAACTTGTTTCTCTTGTCTTTGGTTTAAATTAAAGTCTTTACATTGACCTTTATGATGACGTCACGGAACACCGGCCTTCGTAAACCTAGGTTAGAAAGTCTTATGACGTTTTTTGTTTTGATTTCTGTGGAGGACCAAGATGATGTTGTTCTGACAAAAAAGCAGGATCCTCTAATCAGAGTGTTGTATAAGAGCTGTCAAATGTCTTTATTCACTAGGGAGATGGTGTAGTACTGGTCGTCGTGACGATGCTTGGAGGTGGTCCATGTCCAACAGTGAGTGACGCCGTTGGTTGAGACTGGCCATCTTCTAACTTCCAGGGCTTATTTTTAATCTTATATTGGGAATATTTTCTAAACATTTTTTTACATTTTTCTCACATGTCGTATAGAAGCAACAAGAATAATGTACCCAAGATTTTGGAATATCTTGATTTAAAAGAGTGTCCTTGGAGTTTCTTGTCCGTTCTTCTCCATAGAGATCTACGTTTTGGAATGGGCAACTAGCTTTACCTTCTTGACTAACTGGCCGACTTTTTTTACAATTCAAAAGTGAATCTGAATGTCTTTCGGCTGAATAATGATCATGGGAGCAAATAGTTTCAACTCACTATGCTCTGTAACCATCTTTTATGTTAATATCAATTTACATCAATTTCTAGAAAATCAATCGCAAACACCGCCATGCAGAACTCATTAACACCCACATCTAATATAACTTGTACAAATCATGCATTACGATGGCTTCGCGTTAGTTCCGCAAAATAGGTCCAATTAACTACTGTTATTAGTTTCCAAACGTTACGGTTTCGTATCGCACATGAAGCGTTCAAATAATAAGGAAAATATAGAACTAAATTGTCTTCATCGACATATTCATTGGGTACTATCAGGTCCCTGTTGCTTCGATCTAGGTTCTAAATTAAAAATGTTAAACGAAACTGGCTTAATTAAACCAATTAAGTTTTGCAGCAATAAATAAGACTCAAATATTTTTGCTATTGAAAAATAAACTAATCGAGTTCTGCAAAAAGGTCAAAGGTATTAATTACACGTTGCAATTTATACTGACGACGTGGGTTGGTTCCCGAGACCTGAAGAAGATTTCATTTGTTTTTACCGCATGATCGATAAACGTGCGATGCTATTTGATATCAGTTATCTGCAATATGATTATAACTATATTGGGAATCGTGATAATATGGACATTTTTTGTGTTTTTTTTTGTTATCTGGCTGCATATTATGTAAATGTCGTAGCTCGCGGAAAAATTGTTGTGTTGAAATTTGTTAAAGGTGCTACCGGCACTCTTATTGTATAACACACTATCAATCAGAATCCATTGCATCCATTCGTCTGCTCAACAACGTTAATAACGCATCAGTACGAATAGCTTTCATTTTGACAGTTCAACAATACTGTCAAAATGAAAGCTATTCCGACTGATGCTAATGTTACGGAATATCCTCTCTGTTTTCAACACCATAATTTTAAAAGAGGTCCATTGTATGACAATGCCTATGCCATCAATTTTGTCTTTGTCCAATTTTTTGCTTGTGCTTCCTCCCTTAATCGATACCTCACAGCTGAGGATCGTGCGTTACTTCTCATTATTTCGGTTAGTGCCTCTCCATTTACGGTCTTTCGTTTTATTGAATACCATTTTGAACATGGTGTGCAAGTGCCCGACAATTGATTCCAGCTTCGTGATTCAGGACTTTGTCTGACGTCAGTGTGTTGCGTAGTTCGCATGTGGCGTTATAGACGCTGCTCAGTGTCTGTCTGGAATCGCTGGTCTTCATAGGATGCATGATTATGCAGATTTATATTCTACAACGGATTTAAAGTTCAGAACAGTTCTACAGACTAGTGTTATTACACGTGTAATCACAGATACGTGCTTTGATAATCTTGCAACACTGTCTAACTCCACGTGGGTAGTTCACAGCCAAAGTATGGCACGGCTAGGTGGCTAGGTGTGAGCAATACAACGTGGACGTTGATAAGCGTGACGCTAGAATTAGATTTCTCTTAGGCTATTATGGTACATGACTCCAAAGTTGAATGTGCAAATATTGTCAATTCAAGTGTAGTCGTGTTTGATTTCTAGTTAATACTTACTGCGTTATTGGGATTTGACTTTGTCTGGCTGTGCATTTTGATTTGGTTTGTTATAGAAGTTATCATTCAAATCCGGGTAAGTACTAATGTGACTTATTGGATTCATATTTCATATGTACTTTTTGAGATTTTCCTGTACATTATTGACGTCGGAAAAGAAAATATCGTGAAGAAACCGGGACTTATAGTTAATATAGGTCTGAAATCGCCCATCCGTCTTGAGCAAGCGTGCTCATCGATGCTTGTGCCTTCTCTGTGTCAGAAGACGCCTTTGCCCTGCAATGAGTCAATAATAGGCCGGGATTATTATTATACGACCTATTGTTTTCGAAAACCGACAGTTTGTAAAAATCTTTAATGTTTGCAGAGCATTTTGGTGTCCAAGTTTCGAATGGAAGTCACAGTTTTCGAGTGTGCAGATTCCGTCTTTGCTAACACTGGTATAATGTAAGCATATTTTATTTCTGAACTGCTATTATGATTCATAGTAATAATCGTGAGTGAATCATTCATTGTTAGATATTTAAAAGTAGTTCGGTAGTCCTTATATCAAGTGCCCTCTTGACAATTATAATTTATCTATACATAAGCATTGTTTGCCAACGTTCGGGTTGAGCAACGTCGATTCTGAATTTGGCTGGTGTTTATAGTTTTACATATTTACATATATATAATAAGCGTGTTGACAACAAGTGGGCAAGAGAACTTATAATATCAGATAGCGTTTGATCAACCATTGTGGAGCCATTTTAGATTTTACTTACATACATACCTACATACATAAACTCACGCCTTCTTCTCTGATATGATCCGAGCATCTTCTTTTGCTTCGTTAACTTTCATACATCTGACTATACAGGTCATTTATTTTAATGTAAGTGAGTTATTAGAACTAGTAAGAATCACTAATTTTGACAGTTCAACAACATGACATGTATTGCGTTATTTACGAACATATGAAACAATGGATTAGCCATATCCCTCAAAATTATTCAGATTCTGATTGATAGTGTGTAACGCAAATAGGGGGCTGGCCTAGAGTAGTACAGAGTTCCATTAAAATAAGAGGCCAGCGTATACTGGTTTTGTTTGACCACATTCGGACAGACAAAAAAATATTGCGGCGGGGTTTTATCGCGCTTTAAATTTGCAACTCTCGGTCTTCAACCGACCATTGAGAATCCGACAGAGCGCATACCACTGCGTCGAAAAAACACTGTTGGATTATCAACTCTTGGCGTTAAGCAGTGCGTTGGAAGATACACGCGGATAAATCTCGCCGCAATATTTTTACGTCCGTTTGAACGTGGACCAATGCCATGCGGCATACTGTACCTAAAGTATCAATAAACACCAGCTGTATAAACAAAATAATAAGGTTAAACCCACTGTACTGATTATTCGACCAAAAATTACGTCGCGTACAAAAATATTTTCCATCGACCGTGAAAACCGAATAACAGGAAATGTTGGTAAGTAAGTATACTCACAGTTTATTTTCTTATCAGAATCTTAATAGTATGTCTGAAGTTACAGGCTAAAACATGCTAATCTAAAGAAAGATAGGTTAAAATAATTAGATAAGGGTTATGTTAGGTCGTGTTCGTAAAAAAATAATAGAAGAGTAACAAATTCTTTGAAACTTATGTAGAACTATGCGGAACAGGGTGTAAAGTTTACTCATGCTCAATAGCAGGGAGCATCCTCCGACCAGACGGATGTTGTGTCTGGTGGGTAATTGGCATTGCCCGAGGATATCGGCACGTTGTATACAAGATGTAACTTAAATAGCGCACAACCTGTTAAGGGGTTATTGTGCTCATCATTATCAACAACTTTTACTATGGGACCAAACCTGAAATCGCGAAACAAAATCAGCTGTTCCATACACTTGTATTCGCATAAATCGTCAAAATGTAGGGAACAGCTGATTTTTTTTTTACGATTTCAGGTTTGGTCTCATAGTAAAACTTGTTGATAATGATGAGTACAATGACCCCTTAAGAAGTTGTGTGTTATTTAAGTTACACCTTGTATATGCTAGTATGCGCATTAAATACTGCTTGCGCGAGGCAGAATTCTGTATGACATCTCTGATGCGTAGTTTGCATGTAGCGTTGTAGATGCGGCTACAAAACCAATTATTACCGTAATACTTGTAATATTCTACGATACTCAATAATCCAGAATCGCCTTTATCGCTTTAGTAAATTTAGGTAGTTCCCTCAGTGAATCTGAAACACGAAACTTTTAGGAATGGTGCTAAATCACAACGCTAACTATAGAAGCTATAAACACCGTGGGCGGCTGGCCAGTAAACAAACAAGCTTGGTCGCCAAGCCAACGTGCCGATATTTGACAAACAGATTTGCTAGAACGAAAACAAATCAAACAAATGTATAGGTATGTACAGTCGAGAAACGAATAGATTACACAACTTACGCTACTACGGTTTTATCTACACCGTGGTTAAGATTTAGAATTTATACGGCAACCTTATTACGTAACACACTATCAGTCACAATCTGAATAATTTTAAAGGATATTGCCAATCCATTGCTCCATATGTTCGAAAAATATGTCTGCTCAACTACATAAATAACGCAATGAATGTTGTTGTTCTGTCAAAATGAAAACCACCCTTACTGTTAGTATGTCACGCAATTACCCCGCTGGTTTTGATAACACTAACGTGCCCCATGCACAACGGGCCGAATGGAAGTCTACGTGCTGAAAAGGGAGTCACATCATCATCAACACTAACGTGCGGTCTTCCGTACCTATTGCCAACATTTTGAATGTAAATTTCTTTTCGAAAGGGCAGTGGAAAAAAAATAGTATTTAAAACTTACTTTTTCAACCATTTTCTACGTTATATTCCACAAAAGAGTTATAGGTACGCGGTCTTCACAACATATAGTTTTTTAGCTCTTTTTGTGCGAGTGCTGGATAGGTCAAGTCTTTGAAATAGCTTGTTTTAGTGTTTCTCATCTCAAAAGTTATTTCTGGTACGCAATAGCAATTAACTAGTTTCGTAGTGCAAAGATGTTTGTTTATTGTCTGCATACCAGACTGTTTTCATGACTGTACGTGAATATGTCGTGTTCGGATACCTTAAGAGAGCATTCTCAAATACGATTAATTAATTAATTAATACGGGTCTTGATTTCAATAATTATCAGGTGTTGTTCATGCAATGTTCTAGTGTAATTTATGTAAATTCACTGCGCGAAGCTGGAAAGACGTTAATGACGTCAGTGCGTACTTATAGGTATAGTGGTAGCGAGTATTTGAACACAAATATTATGTCAATCGTGACAGGTATCGACATACCTTAGCGTGAATTCGTAGCAACAAGTACTTATATACTTCATCATCATCTCAGCCAAAAGACGTCCACTCCTGGACAAAGACCTCTCCCAAGCTCCACCACTTCGTCCGGTTCTGTGCTTCCCGAATGAAGTGGATTCCTGCGGCCTTCACAAGGTCATCGGTCCACCTTGTGGGAGGCCTTCCAACTCTAGGTCTTCCGGTGCGCGTTCGCCACTCCAGAACCTTTCCTTTTAATTTACTTATTAAATTAATATTAGAAGGTGACTGCCTCGTTGGCCTAGTGGTCGCAGGCGCTACTGCCGACGAATCCCAGGTCGGGCAAAGTGTTATTCTGTTTTTTCATCAGGAATTTCTCAGTTGCAGCCCTGAGTCTGGATTTGTGTCCGGTTGAAGGCATGAATTGATTTGTGCCTGGTTGATGGCATTAATTGATTTGTGCCCGGTTGATGGCATTAATTGATTTGCCCCCGGTTGATGGCATTAATTGATTTGCACCCGGTTGATGGCATTAATTGATTTGCACCCGGTTGATGGGATTAATTGATTTGTGCCCGGTTGATGGCAGTAATTGATTTATGCCCGGTTGATGGCATTAATTGATTTGTGCCCGGTTGATGGCAGTAATTGATTTGTCCCCGGTTGATGGCATTCATTGATTTGTGCCCGGTTGATGGCATTAATTGATTTGTGCCCGGTTGATGGCATTAATTGATTTATGCCCGGTTGATGGCATTCATTAATTTGCGCCCGGTTGATGGCATTAATTGATTTGTTCTGTCATTCGTAGATCTTTAACAGTCGTTACAGGTCATCCGAAACTCTGACAACCAGTCTTACCAAGGGGTATCGTATTTCCCAGTACCTGAGTTATGGAGGTTAGATTGGCAGTCGCCCTATGTAAATACTGGTATTCAGCCGCATCTGGTTTGAATGGAAGCCGAGCCCAACATAGTGGGGCAAAGGCAGGCAGATGATGATGGCCCTATTCATGGGACTGTCAAAATGTGGGTGTAGTACTATAGTTACACTACTGCCAAGCCCTTTGGGGATTACAGGCGTGTTGTTATATTATGTTAAGAACTTGTTAATCAATTGATATTAGAAGGTGTGATACACATTAACTAGCTATCTAAGTCCAATGCCAAACATTGGGGCCATGAAATCCAATATCAAGCTCAAATATGAAAACGTGGGTAGTACTGACAGCAAAACAAACAGCCGCCTAACATGACGCGAACGTGCAAATATTTGGTACTCGCTAACAAACGAAAATATAACGCAGAAGATTCACTCAGTACAGGTAGCGATAGCAAAGTCATTCACGTAATAGTTTTATTGAAGTTTTATGGTATATTTATGTCACCGTATGATTGTGAACACCGTTAGTTTATAATCTATCTCGCGAGATTATAAACTGTCGATAAATTGTGAACTGCACCATACTGCTTAGCGACCGAATAGGTTTTTTTTTTTTGGGTGGGAAATCATCAAATAATTTCTCCCACGCTAGGTGGGAGCAGGAGGATGTCACACTTTTACTGACTAAAACCTACTCGTGTTTCCTCAGTTGCCTGTGTGCCAGGGGCCGCAGTATCTCATTCGAACAACCCGCACTCCTGGCAGGCATCGGCCTCTGCGGACCCCACTAGTTTGTGCTGACATCTCTTTGAGGCGCGCGTGGAACAGAACGCGTCGTCGACCCGGGCTTGGTCCGTACCGGACAGCGAGCTACCCATTACTCGCCGTCCGCAAGCCCGCGCCTACGGTGGCCGGGAATCAGCCTGGTATTCCCGACGCCCAGGTCGTCTCCCGCGGCGACTAAGGCCGTGAGGGGCGCACCTCTCACTCACGTGCGCCGCCTGCCTCTTCGCGAGCATTACTGCTTTGCAGAAGGAGGTGACGGCTACCCCATGCACTCTCGCTCCGTACCATGGCCTGAACCAGGGTAGGACGCGAGAGATCGCCCCTGCCGATCGCCTCCACGAGGACACGGCTGTGTTCCGCCCAAGCCGGGCAGACCTCCACCGTATGCTCCACTGTGTCCTCAGGGCTATCTTCGCAGTGGAAACACCCGGTCGTTTCTTCCCGCCTTATCCAAAACAGGAACCTCCCGAAACACCCGTGTCCGGTGAGGACCTGCGTCAGGCGGAAGGTGAGGACGTCGTGCCGCCTCTCTAGCCACTCCTCACAGAGGGGACATACCGCCGCAATCGTGGCGTGCCCAAAGAGTCTTGCTAAATATGAATACACATCTTCTAGAAAATACAAGTTCTTATTCTGAATTCCTGGCTTCGACCAAATCTTTGTTAATAATAACGATCCGTGAGAAATATAATACAAATATAATACCTACATTGAATCCAATCTAAATATTGTTATCTTGTCTGCAATAATAACAGCATTTTAAACTTTGAAATATAGCTACAAACATTATTATTTATTAATAATTTCTCATTGTCTTAACCTTGTTTGTTTGGTAAACGATTGTATTAAAATGAAATATTGTACTGTTTATATTGTTTTGTTTTGGCATCACGGTGTAAATAGGATTATGTTTTGTTACGTCATCTAAACATATTGGGTATTGCAGGTTAACAAATCTCGTAGGTACGTAAGGCACCATAAAACGCTCAGTTTTTTGTCGCTAAATTAGGCGCATTGGATATTACAAGCCAGAAAAAGCTAAGCAATTCAATGAACTAAAGAAATACCTCAAAAAACCACTGAGCCGTGCATTTATTTTTTAATTGAATGAATACCGCAAAATTACTTTTGTTTTGTTGGTAATACGATTCAACTAACATAAACGCATCGCTGTTTTTAACCTTATTTGTTGCTACGATTAAGTTATTGCCAAAATAGAAAAAAAAATGCATCTTACCGCGCATGCACGCCTACCATACTAACCTGTGACTGTCCCACCGCAGGGCAAATGCCTCTTCTGATACAGAGAAGGCACGAATATTGATCACCGTGCTTGTTCAAGACGGGGTTAGGCGCGCCTTACACTTTGACATTTTTCGTGTACGAACTGGAATAACCTTTTGAGGAAGAAATAAGTCGATTACCATCAAATAGCCTTTCAAACACAATAACCAACATTCAAATTGTAATTTGAATGTTGGTTACGGTTAGTGAGGGGCCTAGGAAACCCAAAATTTGAGAAGTTTACCCAAAACGTCTGCTAGACATAACTGAGTACAAGGCTGAAAGAAGTAATTTCATAAATAGTCTCCAACACTGCTAAAAATAAGGGAAAAAATCTCAAATTCTCCGAAAATCAATCGGTCTAGATTGAACAAATTCATTACTTTTGCCGCTTCATTGAATAAAAGCTAAAAATATAATCAAAGTGACTCACAGGGAGCTAAAACTAGATAGCGAAGTCTGATCGAGCATGACGTCACAGCAGTGGATGACGTAATTCCTCGCCCGAGGGAATGTTTGCATTATTGATTGCCGGGAGAGGTGTGCAGTTATGGATATGAATTAGTTAGTATGTAGCACGGTCTCATTATAACACCTGCGATGTTCGATCCCCTAGGAATTCGTTGAAGGTTGATTGCATAATAAAGCCTTTAATGTTCTCACTGTTGGGAATCAGATCTATCAGTGTTTATAAAGGTTGATTAGAGCTTATAATTCTAGCCTAGTAAACGAGGCACAATCCTGCTATGCAAAGTATAATGTAATGGTAGCAGTTTTGTTTCTGGCATAAAAATATCATGTTCCCAGCAATTGTCAAAGTCAATGAGGAGTTAAGTAATTCTGGAGTAGTTATGCATAGGTTAAAAGAGGATTATGTTAAAGGTTATGCTATTTCATTTCGACATCCCCTCGCCCGAAGATGGATCCTTGGGTCATAAGGAGCACTAAGTTTTTACTAAACAATAAAAGGAGCCCAGAATCTAGAATGACAAAAAAGCCCTAGGGCTGCTGCCCTGCTCTGCTGCTAGATTCTGGGCTGACTCTAGAGTCAAGAAACCTATGGCTCACCCCACTATTTCATAGGACTTGTTATTGGCCAAGGTATACAACGGCTACACTTTGCGAATAAGAGTCGCGTAGTTAAATTTCGCCCAATGTAAAGCAAAAATGCCTTCATTGCACTTTCTTAATTGTCTGTTTTTACTAATTTCACTATTTGGTTTTTGCTACCACAGTACCTAACCTGGTTTCCGCGCAATTCTCAAAGATAACATTGTATTCTTACCAGCACCGGTAAAGTAATGCCTAATTAGTAGACAATTACAGTGTTTGAAACATGCCAGACAATAGATATTCATTACAAATGAGGACACTTTCTAACGGATAGAAGTGTCGTCATGATTTCTATCGCGAATGTAAACAGCTAAGTTTTATTTAAGTTGATCCGACATGGCTACGCTTGTTTGAACTTTTGGCTAAGTCAGAACTTTGATGTGCAGGGATCATAAAAACTAGGTATGCTAGAAAAATCGTCCTCGAAACAAGTTACATGTTTGCAAGTAATTCTGACATCGTGCTTATGTGGAAATGGAGAAAAGTGCAGTGATATACGGTCACCACAAGAGTTAAGTTACCGGGGTCGTCGGATTTAGTTGAAGTATAGTAAGAACCCATGGATATTTTTGAATAGAACTTAATTCCATTAATAGAAAACAAAAAAATTATTCATCAAAATTAAATTTCAGTCGAAAACATCAATCGGTGTTGGAGGTATATACTAAATTTCAACTAAGTTGATACTTATCTCTTTTGGTGACTGTACAGTGAGGGAAATTGTTAACAAGATTGACACTCTACGTTAATTAGCCGTGTGATAACCATTTCTTACGTACGACTGTGAAATAGGTTATGATTGTGTTATCAATTATCTTAAAATAAATACATAATTTAAAAGCTAAGTCTTAAAAACATTATATTTGTACTTCGAAGCATATAAAAAAGAAAATAATCAGAAGGCATCAAATAATTCGTCTGCATCATAGTCCATTGCATGCATCACCAAAAAAAAAATAGGCCAGCCCACCAATCATAATCGACTCTTCACGTGATCGAGAGGTCACGTTAAGAGTCGATTATGATTGTTAATTTGATTAATTAATCATGAGACGGCATCGTCTTCAGCTTCATCTTCTGAACAAAAACTGGTTCAGACTTTTAGGCTCAAATTGGGAGTTAATTCGATATCATAATCATTATCATTAGTGTTGATCTAGGACCGTTATCTGAACTACTTCTCAAGCACTAATGAAAAACAGGTACAAAATAAATTATAAAATGTAAACCAAGTTTACTTCTCAGGATATTTCAGTTATTAATTAATGTTGTCATACTTTTTGCGCTTTTGTAATGGTCTATTGTTTTAATGTTAACGAAACTTTACTGTGAAGTCTATAGTAGCAAGATTATCTTTTTTCGAGTGGTCTTTGGTAGTTAAAAGTAATTTAATGGAGGCTCTTCAAAAGCCATTACAAAAATACTAAGAATAAGAAAGAAGAAAAAGTGAAAGCAAAGCAACCTACTCAGAGAACTCCTGATTGGTTGGTTTGATCATGTGGACGGACCA
Source organism: Antitype chi (assembly GCA_947359405.1). Taxonomy (NCBI): domain Eukaryota; kingdom Metazoa; phylum Arthropoda; class Insecta; order Lepidoptera; family Noctuidae; genus Antitype; species Antitype chi. Next base: position 3,814,027 of record OX375823.1, read on the forward strand.
ATCAGGAAACCCTTGTCACCTGTAGACTCGTGGAAATGAAACGTCAATAAACTGAGATCGTGTTGCTGAATTTTAAGCGAAAGAATTAGGTATTTTAAACGAATTCAAAAAATGTAGGAGGTTCTCAGTTTGGTTGTATTTTTTTTAATGCTTGTTACCTCGGGAGTGAACTCCGTCATTTATAAACCGATTTAAAAAATTCTTCTTTGGTTTGAAAGGGTATACTTACCGAGTGGTCCCATATAAATCTGATTAGCATTATTAGCAGAAATAATTCTGATTAGTGATTTTCGAGTTAGCTTCAATAATACATATTTTTTCCACTTCGTGTATGTTGATGATGTCAAAATAATTTCCTGTACTTAACTGTTATTTACTTAGCATAGGAATTTGTTTGAGGTAGCACAATAAAAACCTGATAAAAAAATAACAAACCATCACCAAAAAAACCCTGCAAAGTGAAAAATTACTCTAATTTCGGAAGTCGGTGGAAAAAAACGAGAATACAAAACCAAAGACACCGACTTCCGAAATTAAAGTAATTTTTCACTTCGTTGTGTTTTATTTTTGGAAGTCGGTAGTTTGTATCCAGAAAGTTCAAGTGTGCATTCATATTATGCCATTACATGCACCATAGATACCGATTCTGTTAAAAATCATGTGCTATCGTTAATGACTGTCGTACATGACTTAAGACACGTCTTCTCCTGCTTATCAGTATTACTACATAGTTACAGCATATTACTCGTATATTATGACGTTAACGTTCCGTGTGGTGCCGGACGTAAAAGAATAGCACCATCCCATTTCTTCCAGTGGGTGTCGTAGAAGGCGACTAAGGGACTTACTAGAGAATGGGCAGCAGCGTTCTCTATGCATTTGACCACTATACTGCGATCGCCAACCCGTCTGCCAAGCGTGGCGATTATGGCAAATACCCCCTTTTGGATGAGGCTTATGTCCAGCAGTGGACGTCTTTCGGCTCACATGATGATGATGATATTATGGATCTCATTGTAAGTTTGGTAATTTGTTTTACTTTATCTGATGGAGGCGTAGGCACAAATTGCATAGGAGGACTTGGAAGCTGAAAGACCTGCTGATGACCCCTAATCATTTTTGACTGATGTCGCTCCAGCGGGGTAATTGCGTAACACACTCTTAGTAGTAATGGCTTTCACTTTGACAGTTCAACAACATTCATTGCGTTATTTACGTTGTTCAGCAGACACATTTTTAACCGACTTCAAAAAGAAGGAGGTAGGTAGTAGGTTATCAATTCGACATATTTTTTTTTTAAATATATATTTTATTTTTTATGTATGTTCGGGCACAACTCCGTAATATTTAGACGGATTTGCGACATTCTTATTTTGTTCGAAAGGATGTTATTCCGTAATGGTTCCATTTAAATTTCATATAGATCTGATGATGCGTTTCGGAGACAGACAACGGAACGGAAAAATCACGGACTTCCGAAATTAATGTTATTTTTCACTTTGTAGTGTTTTTCCGGAAGTCGGTTGTTTTTTTTTTAACTTTTAAAATTTACGTTGCTTCGTAAATTTTTTAAGGATTAGGAATATCCTTTAAAATTATTCTGTTTAATGTCATGTTACGCAATCGGGGTACTTGTCGTTTAAGGCATGACGTATACTATGCGACATGCGACTGCAACAGCTCAGCGACTGGACGCAACAGCTGCAGCTGACAATTTTCATACATTTTGTTGAAAGCTCGGCAAACTGAAGAGTCGCAACGACAGACTAGGGAGTAGGGACGAGTCGCACGCTCTTGCTAGTTGCAGGTCGCAGCGTTTAAATCTACGTACGATGCACGGTCAGACAATCAGCACAGCATAATAATATTACCGGTCTCCTCCTATACTTTAGTGTCGTACAGTCAGCGTTAAAAATATCGGGACGAACAGACTGTTCAAAATGTTCTCAACCACTAAGAAAATTAAACTTTATCTCAATTGAATAAAGTTCTCGTCAGAATGACAAATGTCGTTAACTGTCTTCATTCAGAAACAGTCCTTGTGTCATTGAGTTAATATTTAATTTTCATAGTTGTTTAGATCATTTTGAACAGTCTGTTTGTCCCGATATTATTGACGCTGACTGTACGATAACAAAAGATTTTATGGCATGTTAGTACACTGTAATCATCTGGACCTATTATATTACTCGTTAGGCTGTGGTTACTCCTTCATTATGTTACACACGTTTCATTTCATATTGTTATATTCTGTACGTAGTTACCTATTACTTACCACTCCAACTGGTTCGTTCTTTGTACGCGTAAATAACCCTTACTTATGTCGTCAATTTTCATTCTATTGTGTATCATCTGCCTAGCCTTTTCCCAACTATGTTGGGGTCAGCTTCCAGTCTAACCACATGCAGCTGAATACCAGTATTTTTTTACATAAAGCGACTGCGTATCTGACCTCCACAACCCAGTTACTGGGTAACACGATACGCCTTGGTAAGACTGGTTGTCGGGCTTCTGACGATCCGTAACGACTGTCCAAGATCCACGAATGACAGCCGGGATCAACGGCTTAACGTGCTTTCCGAGGGAGGGAGGGGTCTTGGTATATAAAGATGGTCACCTATTCACGGACTAACCGCGGCAAACGTAGCTTAACCTGATCGCAATTTTGTGTCTTAGCATTTAATTCGAATATCAGTTTCGGAGCTCACCAACCGAAACATAATTTACTTTGATCAAAATGTCGTTAACGGAGATTAATTTGACGGAAAACCGTTTAAGAAATCATAAAAGAACTTGGAATTGTTAAACATTTTAATCTTATCTGAGCTCCTAGGGCCTTCTAAGAATCTGTAGTCAAAATATTCCTACAAATTTGGTAGTATCCACGAGCGTGATCTATCTAAGTAAAGAATATTCGCTTTAACCATTGTGTCACATTTAATATTACTCATATATTATTTTTATTACATTTTAGCATCAACTGCTACGAATTATACTTTTGTTTTTACAGTTCTTTATCCGAGTGGAACATTTTTGTAGAGTAATTCTGCGCTGCAAAGGACTTATCCAGAATAAAAGGCTCAAGTTGTTCATAAATCTTGAGTAAATATTTAACTTCGGACTTTCTGTTATGGGTTTTGAAGAATTTATTCTGTTCACAGCAGACCTAGAAATGTTATTGTTTATTTTCAACCGTGAAAACTCATCTATGTATTTATATCTCAAAAGATATAGGTAAATTACTGTGTGACGTTTCGTATACGATTTTGTAGATATCCGAGTTATCTGGTGTTTACATATTTCACACTCATATATAGCGTGATATGAGATTGTATGTACATAAGCAGCAATTACTATACTGGAATGTTTGATGTGAACAACGACATTGAATTAATTATATTGACACGGTAATGTCTCCGTACCGGCTTAACGAGATTACATTGTAGAGATAATTAATTCTCTAATGACCTGCTCACTGCGGAAAACTGTTCTTTGGTTACGCCAAAGTAGTCCTAATGATAACTGTATTTGTACACACGTTATTTTGTCAGAAACTAAACGGGTGTGTTTTTTGTTACAGGCGACTGCAGTCACGCGGCAGTTCAGTATCGCCGCTCAAGATGTTGCGACCGGAATCGCCCCTCGCTGACCATCGCAGCCTACTCCCGCGTCGGCTGCTGCCCGCCAAGGCACAGATAGCGCCAGCGGATAAGCGCAAGAATCGAAGATCTCTCGAACTCAACCCACCCTCAAACGATCATGGTCCATACGATTACTCAAAACTGCTCATATCGAAAACGACCGACTCCTTGAACACAGAATGTCCTCGCAAACTGATAAATAAACAAGATTCGACTGATAGCTTAAAACGTGCACTGCTATCTAAAGACGATAAGAAATCTGCCAGCAAGGAGTCGGATAAGAAAGGTCAGATCTCAAAACAGGACTCGAGTGAGAGTTTAAAAAAGGCTTTACTTTGTCGTCAAGACTCAAATGAGAGTGTGAAACGGAAAGATGCTGACGCAAAACGAGCGCAAAAAGATGAAGCGAAAAGGGTTAATGAGGTTAAAAGAGGGAGTGATAAGAAAGGGTTGTTGGAGACGGATATAGATGAGCCGTTGAAGAGGATTTATGAGAGGCGGACGGGTTGTGCTCGTCCGACGTTGCCGCCGGTTGCAGAGAAGTCAGCGCCGTCTCCGACCTCCCCGAATGGCAGCCCAGACACGCCAAGCGTGGCGGCTGTGGCCGAGGGGCTCGCAAGGTGGGGCAGCGGCCTACTGTCTCCCAGAGACGAGCCTCGGCTAAAGGCCGCCAGGAGCTGGTACGGATATGGAACCCTTCCAACGGATAGCGAGAAGGTAAGGATCCATAATAGAATCAGGCTTTTCTTTGCCGCGACATACAAAATATGCGATTACAATGTAGTTCGGCAGAAGGGTGCTGCATTTTGCATACAAGCGCTATTTATTTACAAGTTTAGCGGAATTAAAACTAAATATTGCAATTGCATATTTGTAGCAAAGATCAGTTCATTCCATGTTTACTGTCATTGTTGTATTAGTGACCTACGACAACCCGTTGTGGAATGCAGTCTACAATCGCTTACTTATAGTAATTAGATCTTGTTGGTGTCGTTATCCTTTATATTTAGCTAGATTCACTTTTGTGCATAGCTTACATTTATAAATCGGGCGTATTATTCATTCTTTCAATTATTGTAGTAGACATTAATATATTTTTAATGGTCAGCTACATATCTTCTTAATACATTTTCCCTGCAGTTATGTCTAAGATTTAATCATTTTGGATACCTATTCCAGATATAACGCAGTCTGTACATCTAGATTCGTGAAATCCTGACTCTTCCTTGTAATTGTCTGGTTGCGGTGACCCCATTTTCCTCTTGCAGGGTTTCTCCCACAATCATTATTAATAAACTAATATATTTTTTTCCTTTACATAATTGTTATCAAAAGAAAATCATAAATTTTTAACGATAAATAGACGCATCATCAATTTTATCGAAAAGAAAACATGAATGCTGTGCATCTTTTGTGTGTTGTTTAGTGTGATGCCCAGGCAATAATTTAAGATTGTGAGGTTTTATCCTTACTTCAAGTGTCTCGGTTATCCTGACGCCATTTTCCCCAATTTATCACACTTCTTCAATTCGAGTTGAAATTGTTTAGTTTCCAAAATGCATTCAATCCAATCTGGGTAAATAATTTCTGAATTTGTATGGAAACAAGAGCCATCATTCACATGGCGCAGTTTTTATCGGTTTGTGCTCCATATTCACGGCATCTGCGCAAACAATGAGTAACGGTATTTTTTGAAGCAACATAGTTCAACCTGTGAATTGCAAATACACATTTTAGAAATTCGCAAAGCATTTATTTCCATTGAAAACGTGTTTTTTCTACGTTTTTTTTTTGTTCACATGATATTGTGTTGTGATAGCCTGCTTGTTCTACATTTACCAGATTTTTTTTACTGTCAAGTCTAAATGAAATTAAGATTCGATTAGTATTCTAATTAAAGTATAAGTATTCTATTAATGTACTTATTAGCTATTCAGGGTTAATGGCCACTTAATATAGTTTTGAAATCTTGCAAAATATCTCTAACCAAGGCACAATCTTGTATTTTGGGCTGTATAGCAATTAAAGTGAGATAAAAACGAATATTAATTAGATTTTTCTAGAGAATTTAACGTTTTAGATATTTTAGCAGGTCCAACAGCTCAAACAGGACTCCGATACAAAAACAAACGTTCTCAAGCTATGATTTGATGTAATTATAACACATGTGTGCGAAAATATTCGTGTATGTATAGTATTACGTTACACATACCACGCGAATCGATGGCGTTACAAAGTCGTTCTTCAACTTTCTAGTCGCGGCAAAAACTGACTGGTGAGGCGCCACGCTCGATTGCGCGCACCCATTCATCACATCTCCGCAGAATCAGGAAACTGCGGAATACGGATGCGGAACGTTCCGTTTTTCATGCGTACCATTTATCCCTAGTTTTTGCGTGGGTAAGGAAGAGACAGGGAGCGCGTGCGCATCACGATGGCGCCTCGACGACACTCGCCACCGGATTGTTGACGTGATCGGTCGCCGCTACTCGAACACTTTCTTATCGCTACATTCTTTCGACGCAAAGTCGCGAACCAATAGTATCGACTGTTTATCAGTGAAGTGAAAATGACGTAATTTTCAATGGTGTTAGTGCTGTGAGTGATACCAGTGTGTGATGATAACACGTGACCCCAGGATAATTATGTCGTTTATCTGACATTGATTGATTTTCACACTAAGCAATTATCGACAATGCCGAACGAGGTATGCCGTGCAAGGATAAGGTTATATAAAGTGCATTGCTTTCGTGTCCGGTCGACTGTGCTGTCGTTGATACCGAATAAAGCCTCAAATTCTCAAAACAGAATACAAGAAACAGGCTCCCAACCTATTCATATGTTTTGCAGTCAATTTATTCATATCAAAATGTGTTTTTCCTCTGTGTTCTGAGAACTAGTGATAAACGACACTAAGCTGAAAGGTTATCTCGCTTTATCTATCTCTTCGTACAAATTGTAAAAGCTGATTGGGGGAAATTGCTACGAATAACAAAACATTAAACAGACGTCACTTCTCCGAAAAAATCTTTGAAATTCCCCCCTCAATGAAAAACTTGACGTGAAAACGTCAGATTGTGCAGATGTCAATAATTTCAACTGTTTGTAAACAATAACATCCGGGTTTTCTTACAATATCTTTGAGATAGAGTGAAAAATACGGCATATTTGAGACGAGCAAATCTACTGGTACTTTTCTATTGTACAGACACGGAAATCACATAATGGGCATTAGCAGCATAGACATTTCACACAACTGTCAAAGAATGACAGTAGTTACATAATATAAGTTGTTTGTCTATACTTCAATTATTAAATTTTAACAAGTTTTCATCTGCCTAGCCTATTCCGAATTAAGTATGTTGGGGTCGGCTTCCAGTCTAACCTGATGCTGCTGAATAATACCTGTATTGCACATGGAGCGATAGCCTATCTTACCTCCACAACCCAGTTACTGGGCAATACGATATCCCTTAGTAAAGTCTGACAACCAGTCGGTTGTCAGACTTTCGGACTTCTAACTACGCGTAACGACTGCCAAAGTTTTACAAATGACAGCCGGGACCAACGCCTTAACGTTCTTTACAAATGACAGCCGGGACCAACGCCTTAATGTTAATTACAAATGACCGCCGGGACCAACGCCTTAACGTTCGTTACAAGTGACAGCTGGGACCAACGCCTTAACATTCGTTGCAAATGCCAGCCGGGACCAACGCTTTAACGTTCGTTACAAGTGACAGCCGGGACCAACGCCTTAACATTCGTTACAAATACCAGTCGGGACCAACGCCTTATCGTTCGTTACAAATGACTGCCGGGACCAACGCCTTAATGTTAATTACAAATTACTGCCGGGACCAACGCCTTAATGTTAATTACAAATGACAGCCGGAACCAACGCCTTAACATTCGTTACAAATGACTGCCGGGACCAACACCTTGACGTTCTTTACAAATGACAGCCGGGACCAACGCCTTAACGTTCGTTTCGTCGTTCGTCGCATTTTCTCTGCCAGTAAGAATATTGAAGATTAGTAGGTATAATTTTATCGAAGCATAAAACCAGTATCTACAGGAAAAGATTTTATTCAGTGGGCAAACTGTAACCATGAATTCAGCATAATCATTCTAGACTCCCCAGCGCAGATAGTTTTCGTCGGTTATACAAAAAAAAAAATCAGCTGTTTCATAGAAAAATGCAATACCTACGCGGTCAAAATTTATGAAACAGCTGTTTTTTTTTTGTGACGAAAAATATCTGCGCTGGGGGGTCTAGAATGATAATAATAATTATGTTGAATTCATGGTTACAGTTTGCGCATTGAATAAAAACTTTTTCTGTATATCTGATCCGCCCAGCCTTTTCCCAACTATGTTGGTGTCGCTTGCAGCTGAATACCAGTATTTTACATGGACCGACTGCCTATCTCACACAGTTACTGGGTAATACCCCTTGGTAAGACTGGTTGTCAGACTTTCCGGTTTCTGACGACCCGTAAAGACTGTCAAAGATCCACAAATGACAGCCGGGACGAACGGTAACGTGCTTTCTCTGGCACAGAGGGGCCTTGGTACGTAAAGATGGTCACCCATCCACGGACCAACCGCGGTAAGCGTAGTTTAACCTGATCGATCGACCCGAGCGGCTGGTATTACTTTGCCATAAGCCGCTCAAAAGCAATTTCTATATCTATAGGCAGAAAATGCAATAATCATCTCACCGTCTTTATTTTAAGAAATACTGTGGTGCAAAACAACAGGCATTCAGTGACATTAAATTTTCAACCTTGTCCTCAGTTACACACAATTCTATTTAAATCCGAATATAAATAAAACGGTATAGATCTATAAATATAATTATACAGAGGTGCTAACGATCTCGTATCATTGTGTATTTGTTTTATTTTGTGAAGCTCGCCAGGAGCTTACGTACATTCATTTTCTTGCAAGTCCCAGAAGCAGTGTGTGGGCAAAAGAGAGATTCACCAGGTTTCAGCTTTTCCATTAAAAATAAAATAAGTACATACGTAGGTGTCTCAATTAGGTATATCATTAAATTGTAATCTGTCACAGTCATTAACCCATTTAGAAATTGTGGTAAATCAGTTGTTAATAATGCCAAACATACGAGACAAAAAATATGTATTATTAACACCACGCTCGTGGCTAAATAATAACAGCCGCACGGGTCGATCGAAGGTTAAGCTAAGAACGCCGAGGTCGGTCCGTGGATGGGAAGAAGACACCTAACAAAAAACAATTTATTATTAGGTTCTAGCTTTTGCCAGCGGCTCCGCCCGCGCAGATTTTTCATCCCCTATTTAACTCCCTTAGGGGTTGAATTTAGAAAAATCCTTCCTTATTCCTTGTCTACATTATAAAGGGAACCTCGGTGCAAAATTTCAGCCTTCTAGGTCCAAGGGTTTGGGCTGGGCGTTGATGAGTCAGTCAGTCAGTCAGGACTTTTCTTTTTATTTATATAGATTATGTATTGCTTTACACGATACTACGTTACGTTCCGTGTGCTGCCGGACGTAAAACGCACCATCCCATTATTTCCCGTGGTTGTCGTAGAAGGCGACTAAGGGACTTACCAGAGAATGGGCAGCAGCCTTCTCTATGCATTTTACCACCATACTGCGATCGCCGACCCGTCTGCCAATCGTGGCGATTATGGCAAAACCCCCCAAAAATGACGAGGAGCCTGGGGAAGGCCTATGTCCAGCAGTGTCGGCTGAAATGATGATGATGACACGGTACTAATTTTTATCAGTACAGTACGGTTCAGAAGGCAGAATTGACCATGTATGGAAGAGAAGTAGAGAGGTATGGAGAAAAAAGACAGATTGCGCTGAACCCAAATAAATTGGGGATAGGCCAGGAGAATGATAATTATGGCTGTAATCACTACTTCAGCAGGGCATCGAACTGGTACAGACGCCAGCACGTAAAGCTACCCCAAACTGTCAAATTTTCCCAATTGAACATGAACCTTATGCTCATTGTATTTACTCCGCTGCCGCGAGAAATCGAGGTGCAGCGGACAGAGCTCCGGCGGGATCTCATGGCGACATGGAGAGTGCGATTGTCGCAACCCAGTGCTGGGCACGCCACGATAGCGGCGGTAAGTCCCCTCTTTGAGGAGTGGCTTGAGAGGCGGCATGGCGTCCTCACCTTCCGCCTGACGCAGGTCCTCACCGGACACGGTTGTTTCGGGAGGTTCCTGTTTCGTATAAGGCGGGAGGAAACGCCCGGGTGCTTCCATTGCGAAGATCGCCCAGAGGACACGGTGGAGCATACGGTGGCGGTCTGCCCAGCTTGGGCGGAGCACCGCCGTGACCTCGTGGAGGCGATCGGCGGCGGCGATCTCTCGCGTCCGGCCCTGGTGCAGGCCATGGTACGGAGCGAGAGTGAATGGCTAGCCGTCACCTCCTTCTGCGAAGCAGTAATGCTCGCGAAGAGGGAGGCGGCGCACGTGAGGGAGAGGCAGTATATGCGCCCTCACGGCCGTAGTCGCCGCGGGAGAAGCCCTGGGCGTCGGGAATCCCAGGCTGATTCCCGGCCACCGTAGGCGCGGGCTTGCGGACGGCGATTAATGTGTAGCTCGCTGTCCGGTAAGCACCAAGCCCGGGTCGACGGCGCGTTGTGTTCCACGCGCGCCTCAAAGAGATGTCAGCACCAAATGGGGGGTCCGCAAGGGCCGATGCCTGCCAGGGGTGCGGGTTGTTCGAAAGAGATACCGCGGCCCCTGGCACACAGGCAACTGAGGGAACACGGGTGGGTTTTAGTCAGTAAAAGTCTGACACGCCCTCTCGCTCCACCCAGAGCGGGAGAAGTTATTTGATGATTTCCCACCCAAAAAAAAAAAAAAAATGCTCATTGTATAAAGTGAAAATCTATCAAAGAAATTTGACAGAATGGGGTAGCTTGATGTGCTGGCGTCTGTTCTAGAGCGTTAGCCTTAGGCCGGAGTAAGTTTACGTCCACACGGACATCGTAGAATCGTGGCCGGATTTTTCCGCGCACTGGATTTTTCAACTCGCTGCTCAGCAGTGACAGTTGTCAATCGAACAGAGTGAGTGCATCCAACTGGTTGATTTACAACTCGCGATTTTATTACGGCCATATGGACGTGGGCTTACACAAACGACGCTTACACTGATTCCTGTACAATTTCGAAGTGTAAACGTGACATATTTGAAAAAGCCTCCGTCCAACCTGACAGTTTCTTTCAAATGACACCTACGATACCAATGACATATTTTATATAGACGCGTCATATACGAACATTAGAGCACTCAAAATACATACAATTATACAGCGCGCGAAGAACAGGAAACACCCATACCGATTCCTGTTGTTAGAAAGAGATAAACATATGTATTTTCTTACGCTACTAGCGTGTCGCCGCGTCACTGGATGGTACGTGACTAATAATACAACAGGCAATTACCTGTCATTTATCTTGCCAATATTGAGCGCCGGTAACGCATCTAAAGGTTTAATATCATCGTAATTGGTTCGATACAGGTTATTCTAGTGTAGAACTTAAATAGGAAAGCGTGTATTTAAATTATTATTATTTATTAAGTAAAACATCAAGTTTATCGCACTCCGACTGTTTATAATTATCAGCTGTTTACATGAGGTTAAGTTAACCGGGTCGTGGGTGAGTCAGGCACCCTTGAGACGGTCCGCTCCGCTCCACATTCACGATGTGATTTGTTCCTATAAAGCTGGTTATCATGCTTTGTATAACGGACTCTTAATTGAAAGTAGCTTTTTATGGCTTCTTCTTCATTGCAGATGGATTTTATGGTTGCATGTAGCTGTTTTGAACAAAATAACTGCAACTTGATAAAATATTCTAGAAAAGCAACTTTTAATGAGAGCAGTCGTCAAAGAAATCATTGTTGGTCCATACATTTTAATGAGGTATTGCACTTTTCTATGAAACAACTGTTTTTTTTTAAGTACCGACGCTCTATTGCAATTGGCAACGCCCCTTGCGTTGAAATGGTTCGTTCGGTCAGAATCATGTACGCGCGTCTATATCCCTGTCACCCTGTATATGGGTATATTGCCTACAATAGTACGCTTGTAATAAAATACTATTTATTTATTTAAATTCTACAAATCTTTACTATTTCAAAAACAATTACTTGATCAACAACATGAGATGCACAGTCTAAACCACTAACCAAGGCAAAGTGAAAGCCATGACATTTTTAAGATACCTTTAGGAGTGCAGAGTGGAACACATGAGAGGATCTTTCGAATACAGTGGGTATTCCTAGTATTCTTTCAGCCTGGTCGAACGAAGTCGCAGGCAATAGCTAGTGAGGAATACATTAGTCTATAGATATTAACAATTCCACGTAATATGAAATCGCAGTTAAGTCACTGGCTCTAGCGTGACGCACGTGAAGAAGTAAATTACAAAACAATCCAACTATTATCGTAGATTACAAGGCACATATTTTTAACGTGAAACATTTATCATTAATGTTTTTTGTCTCGATGGTTCAAGCTAACGTGGACAAAGTATTCTCTTTAGGCTGGCAGATGAATAACCCTTAATCCGTATCCATTCCTATTACAAAAATAAAAACGAACAACAAAAAAACAAAAAAAAACAAACAACACAACAACAACAAAAAAAACAACAAAACAAACAACAACAACAACAAAATACAACAACACAACACAACAACACACAACAACAAAAACACACAACAACAAAACACACAACAAACAACACACAACACAACACACAACAACAAAAACACAACACAACAACAACACAACAACAAAAACACAACAACAACACAACAACAACAACAAAAACTAGCTTCTGCTAGCGGCTGCACCCGCGTGGAGGTTGAAAATTATCCCAGGGGGACGTAATCATCATCATCATTTTAGACGAAAGACGTCCACTGCTGGACATAGGCTTCCCCCAAAGGGGACGTACTACCGGGATAAAAAAGTATTCTTTATGTTAATCCAGGTTATAAACTGTCTGTCTGCACAAATTTCATCCAAATCCGTTAAGCCGTTTTTGCATGATTGAGATAAACCGTCTAAACATACAAACTTTCACATTCATAATACTATAGTAGGATGTGAAATTAACGCTGCCTTACCTTTTCACGCCTTAATTAATGGCTGAACGGATTTGAATGGCATTTGGCCCACAAGTAGACGACCTAGAATGACCTAGGACAGGATTAGAGGATTTAATACCGTTACGTACGTTCCGGAGGGCTAATTTCAGACCTCAACGCGGACGATGTTGATGGCCAAAAGCTTGACATAAATAAGTGAACAAAAGTGGTCAACTGCCATTGACCGTGGTTGCACTTGGAGCCGGCGCGAGCGCCCGCGCCGGCTCTAAGTGAAGTAAGGGCAGGGGGGATGATGCTGCGTACTGCCGGCTCATCATTACATTTTTCTTACATGCCAATCGACTGAGCTCAAAAAGTTATACAAGCTGTTACTAGAAAGTACCTACCTTATGGATTTCTTGAGCTGAATTGGCGGTGCAAACTGCTACAAATACAAAGTTGAGCGTCATAAATGAAGATTTAATGGAAGCCACGTCATTCCGGATTACATGTCGATCGGTTAACGGTAAGCGATATTTATCGCGAAGCCACTTACGTACACAATCTAATAAGCGTTGCTCTTAAATAAGTGAACAAAAGTGGTCGACTGCCATCGTCTCGGGTAACCACGGTCGTCAGATATAGTTGAATTGAAGTCGTCAGATATAGTTGAATTGAAGTCGTCAGATATAGTTGAATTGAAGTCGTCAGATATAGTTGAATTGAAGGTTAGTAAGAAACCAGTGAATGTTTTTGAATGAAATTTCATTCGATAAAAGAAATGTTTATTTTCTATATTAGGTATATTAAAATACCTGTTGCCCGCGATTTCGTCCGCGTGAATATCAGTCGTATCGCGGTTAAAAAGGTTATAATGAGTCAATCTTAAAAGATAGACATTTATGCTGTCGCGGTCTTTTTTTACATTTAAAGAGGAGCAATTCCATCATACATGATTTTTGCGTCACCGCAGCGCACGCAACGGAAGCTCCCAAAAAGGAATATTTTTTCCCGTTTTTGCAACATTTTCCATTGATGCTTCGCTCCTATTGGTCGCAGCGTGATGTTATAAGGCCTAAAGCCTTCCTCGATAAATGAACTATCCAACTCAAAAATATTTGTTCAATTCAAACCAGAAGTTCCTGAGATTAGCGCGTTCAACCAAACAAACAAACTCTTCAGCTTTATAATATTAATAATAATATAGTTTTATTCGAAAACAGCCATCGGTTTCTTCCTAAACTTCAATTACATCCGACAACCCTGGTTAATTATTTCTTTTAGTGACCGTACATGGTGTGCCGGCTAAGGGTTAAGTAAGTAATTGATGGTGCATGACACTTTATTAGCTCTAAGAATAAACAAACACTCAATTTCGGCAGTGCTACTGCTACAAATATAAAGTTGGAGTAATCTATGTAGTATCATGCATAAAGACGTGATGGATGTAACGTCATAACGAACTATTTAAAACAGCAGAGGCAATAAGCTCTCCAAGTAGGCGAGACCAATACATACTTGTACTGGATCAGCGATCAGCTAAATGTAATAAAAACTCTCTGGCTATGTGTGTACGTCTCTATAATAAATTACCAAAAATGTTTAAAACGTTAAACTGTACGATATTTAAAACCCAATTATATAAATGGCTTAATAGTAATCATTACTATAGTATTAATGTTTTTTTTTTTATATGAAATCAATGTAAATGTATTTTTAGTAAGTTAATTTGAACGCTTTAGTTTTAAGCAAAACATGTTTTATCTATATTTTCCAATAACACCTTGTATATACCATGTTTTATGCAGATAAAAATATCTTATCTTAACGATCCGATCCGATCCAGCCTGTATCTGCTACCCTTTTCCAGTGACGTCTTAAGCCGGGTACCCCAGTACCCCAAAGTGGGTGTCCATAGCATGTAGTGGCTTTAAGCTTTATTGCTGGAGCAGTGGTGGCCCAGTGGTAACAGCCGCGACCTGCGACCTTCGAGTTGTAATTTTGAATTGAACCAAGACAGGCGGTTTACTTTTGTTAATTATTTCATCACCACTGCTCTCAAAACGGTGAAGGAAAACATCGTGAGGAACCCGGCATGTCCTAGAACAAAACATTAGAAGACATGTGACATCTACCAAGCCGCACGGGGCCCGCGTGGTGGATTACGGCGCACAGTTCCCTCACACCGAGCGGAGGCCTGTGTCCGAGCAGTCTGAATATTGTAGGCTGAATATGTATGGCTAGTGGTCTTAATTTATTAAAGCATGTATAGCTCAGCTGACAACTTCCTAGGTTGACTTGCGAGATGCTATACACAAAAAAAAGCTACGTCATTCCGGATAACATGTCAGTCGGTTAACAGTAACCGATATTATTCGCGAAGCCACATACGTACACAATCTAATAAGCGGTGCTAGCTAAAAATAAACCTGATAAAAACGGTCTAGAATAACCTAGTACTATAAATAGATTAGTGGATTGATTTTGTAGCTTCGTGCTTTTAGGTAATTTACGAACTGGGTATTTTATGTGCAATTGAAATAACTGAACCTAAATCTAGTTGAGAATTCAGGGTGGAATCGATTACTTAGGTACTCTACTTTTACCTGACTGCACCAAAAGGAGAAATTAATCATTCATTTCTATTTCTTCTTCTCTATTGAAGGAGTGATGTTTCTAGATGCCGTTTGTTTGACATTTTGGTTGGCATAATGGCTCCTGCAGACCCGCGCGACGCGGCAGAGCGATGCAACTCTAGTGGATCAATTTCCATGAAGTTTTCATAGAAATTGTTCTATTAGAGCCGTGTCGTGCCGTCGCGTCGCACCTTTCTGCGGGAGCCATTATTTGCCAAAACGATCACATCTTAGCATTGTGTTAGGAAGCTCCATTTCCTTTACCTCTGGCGATCGAATAAAGGGCATAGATACGTCACTGATCAATATGAATGAATCTCAGGCGCGGTCCGAGGGGAGCCCCCACAGCCCTAAACTTAAACCTTCTTAAAATAGTAATTTTTCGAAGATACTTTTTATCCTGGTAGTACGTTCTCGTGGGAAGCTAGTACCTACTTAATACGTACTTATACGTACGTACATACGTTCATTGCTCATTATAAGTTTTTCGTGCATAAAGTCTAATTTACTCTTTTTCTTTTCTTATTATAATAGCTATGTAGGCTTTATCAGTGACACCCCCCCCCCCCTCCCACAATATTTTGCTGCGACCGCGCCCGATGGATCTACCTACCTATTTGAAGTATAAAACGATCGCATTTTATTTTAGAACCAAAAATACAAAAATGTCTGTCACGATTTACGAAAATACACAAATTATGGAGCGGTTTATTACGACAGAAAATAATTTGGGTTGTTTGACATTTTTCCTTGTTTTATTTAGAGGTGTGTGTGTGAGTGCCTTGAATAGGTACTGCTTGTACTAACTATTATGTATTCTGTGGTACTGCTACCTGATACATCGGGTCGATGACATAAGCATAATCGTAAGTACTTCGTAGGCCTCTGAATACAAAGAGCGGCCATGTTATTGTATTGATATAAGCACGGTTGTCGTACGGTTATTAGGAGAACTCAAACACCTATTAGCATATGATCGAGGATTCCGGTATAAGGAAAACCCATCAAAACAGTAGGTAGATCTGTTGGTTCTGTGGTATATGAAAAATAATGTCTGATTTTAATATCTGAGTCTTTTTTTTCGTAACACTCTTGTTAGAACGGTCGTGGTCTTCATGAAGTTTCTTGTCTGGGGGATGATGTGATTCGCCTCACGATTTCACGCCTTCTACTCCGATTTTTAGAGTTGACTGTGCTCTCATACAAGTGATGGCCCACTCTAGATTTTATTTGGTCAGTCCATCTCATGGGTGAGCGTCTGCGTGGTCTAGTGCCCTCCACTCTACCCAGCCCGACAAGGCGCTCTATAAATTCACCCACAGTATTTGAAGATGCGCGTTTTGGCCAGAACAGTTTGACAGTGACAGTGTTTGACAGTATCGTAAATAACCACATGTACAGACGCCAGCACATCAACCTACCAGAAACTGTCAAATTTTCTCAATCAACTTTGAACCTTATAATTTAGCAATAAAGTTGAAAATCTATTAAAGAAATTTGACAGATTGTACTAGGTTGATGTGCTGGCGTCTGTACATTCTGGGAAATAAATTATTCATCAAGTTCAAAACGCAACTATTGTAGTGCTTTATCAGTCTCTTAGAATATTTACGTAGTGTGTCAATCTCTATCTGCTAAATATTTACAATGTTAGTACACGGTAAAGGCTTCTTCAGACAGGTGCGACGCGACACTTGTAGAACAATTTCCATGAGGTTTTCATAAAAATTGTTCTACGTGAGTCGGGTCGCGCCTGTTTGCAGGAGACTAGCTGGTCGCAAGAACTCTAAATATACAGACGCCAGCACATCAAGCTACCTCAATTTGTCAAATTTCTTTGATAGATTTTCAACTTTATTGGAATACAATAAGGTTCAATTGGAAAAAATTTGACAGTTTGGAATAGGTTGACCTGCTGGCGTCTGTACAACGCTACAGACTTCGTAACTAACGTTGCCATCTTAGTGCGGGTTGTTCGAAAGAGATACCGCGGCCCCTGACACACAGGCAAATGAGGGAACACAGGTGGGTTTTAGTCAGTAAAAGTCTCCTGCTCCACCCAGAGCGGGAGAAATTATTTGATGATTTGCCAACCAAAAAAAAAACGTTGCCATCTTTTGTCAATAAAGTATCTGTGACAATTTCACAAATGTTTAACAACTACGTCTCCCTGACAATGTTCTTCTAGCAGCAAAAGATCCTTGTCGCCGTCTACGTAAGACCAATCTACACGAAAATACCGCGGCGGGATTAAAGATGTTGACAATAATATTATGAATTTATGACTCATTCTTTCGTTATAAACCGTCGATTAACAAACTATCTAGAATGTAACAATTTCCTTTCATCTAATCAATATGGTTTTCGTCGTAATAAGTCAACCAATGACGCAGTACACGATCTCTTGCATTCCATCATTACTAACCTAGATCAAAGGAAAAAATGCTTGACAGTGTTCCTTGATCTGGCAAAGGCCTTCGACACGGTCTCTATCCCGCACCTACTCGAAAAGTTGGAAAGGCTTGGTGTAAGAGGTATTCCTTTGAAATTAATGGAGGATTACCTCACAGGACGAAAGCAAAGAGTTAAGATTGATAATAGCCTAAGCGATGAGTCATATGTCGAATTCGGTGTGCCTCAGGGTAGCATACTCGGCCCAACACTGTTCTTGGTATATATCAACAACCTCTGCCTACTCCAGCTTCACAAGGGCAAAATTGTTACATTTGCTGATGACACTGCCCTCTTTTTTAGTGGGGACAGTTGGGAGGAGGTCTTTGATACTGCCCAAGGGGGCTTTAATCGAGTGTGCGAATGGCTGCGGTCGAATGTTCTGACACTAAACGTCAGCAAAACCAAATGTGTTACTTTTGCCCTTAGATCAAATCAGCTTCCTCCTTCAAAGTTGACCATTTACTCCCATGCTTGTCTTCCTGACAACACCTCTCTGTGCTCCTGTCCCATTCTCCAAAGAATTGAAGATATCAAATACCTTGGTATCATTATAGACCAGTCCTTGACCTTCAAGCCGCACATAAAAGTCCTTGCAACCCGGTTGCGTAAACTTATATACATCTTCAAAACCCTTAGACATGCAGCGGACCGGCGGGTCATTAAAATGGTCTACAATGCGTTGTGCCAATCCCTAATAGATTACTGCATTACATCATGGGGTGGTGCCGCCAAAACTCACCTCATTGAAGTTGAGAGGGCTCAGCGTGCCATCCTCAAAGTTGGCGCCTGCCTTCCCTACCTATTCCCAACCGTAGACCTTTTTAAAGACTGGGATGTACTTACGGTTAGGCAAACCTTTATACTGCGTATGGTCCTTAAGCAACACTCCTTGTTGCAGTACGATCCGAATCTGCATAGTGATAAGCGCCGAAAAGGCAGGGTATGCCGAACACAACCTTCTAGCTCTGCACACTCGCGTAATTTCTTTTTCTTTCTCGGACCTTACCTCTATAATAAGTTGAATAGCACCCTTAATATTTATCCTCTAACTGAATACAAATGTAAAATTTCAGTCATTGCCTACTTAAAAACCCTAGACTATCAGGGAACTGAGAACTTGTTGATCCCCCCCAGATAGACTATCTTTACTCTCATCCCCTCTCCTGCTTCTGCATACCGTCAATCATACTTGCTCCGTATTTACTCAAGCAACCTCTAACATTCTCACATATACACTTACATCTCTTTCATTTACTTTCTCCGGTTATTCACACACCCTCTGGTATCTCCACAATGTTATTGTATTTATTTTTAATTTAACTTTTGTTTTGTATGTTACTAAATTTTATATTGGTTCTCTAATTTATTGTTACTTACTAATGTATCCTGTTTTGTTATTATGTCGTGCACCCAATAACAGGCATCTAGCCGCGGGAGGGTCCTGGTGACCTGTAATACAGGTTTTTAAATAAACCTACCTCAGGCACCAGTCTCTCACAAAGTTAGCTCCTTTTTCGTACACTACTATGTTTAGCATTAAGTTCATAACTTATGTAGAGAGAGAATAAAGTTTTTATATTATTATTATTATTAATATACATAAATCCAGATTCTTATAGCTACAGCGATTGTCTAAATGGTTTTAAATCTCCATTTATAATGTCAGAAAAGCAACTAAGTTATTTGTTGTTTTAAGTGTTTTAACCACAGCTGTAAAACTATTTTGTTGTTATATTGTTTTAGTTGTCTATGAGCTCAGCTTCTTTTTTTATAATAAACGTGTAGTTAGTTAGACTGAGTGCCCAAAGTACATCTGAGTAATCAGCCCATAATGTGCCCATTGCTGGAACTCAGGCCTCCTCTTTTTGAGAGGGAGTGGGCTGTGCCTGCAATCCACCACCACGCGGGCCCAGTGCGAGTTGGTTGATGTCGCATGTCTTCGAATTTTTGGTTCTAGGACAACCCGGTTTCCTCACGATTTGCATTGATGTAAAAAGCTTGTTTTTCTAGAGCTCTAAGGACCCGTAGACTTACCTATACCTCCTCGAGATCCTGAGAAAAACGGTTTTGACAGACAAATAGGCGGACGGACGGCCAGACAACGAAGTGATCCTATAGAGGATAAATTTTTAACCAGTTCGCGACGCAAAAAATTTTCGTCGGTTATACAAAAAAAAAATCAGCTGTTTCATAGAAAAATGTAATAGGTACTATGCGGTTAAAGTTTATGGAACAGCTGCTTTTTTTTGTATAACCGACGAAAATTTTCTGCGTTGGGGGCTTTAGAATAATATGCTGAATTCATGGTTACAGTTTGCGCACTGGTTAAAAATGTATCCTGTATGGGTTCCGGTTTTTCTGTTTGAGATACCTAAACACACTGAACCCTAAAACTAAACCGTCAATCAAGTGTTTGTGCCTGTAATCGGCGTTATGGATTGAAATTGTTGACATATTTTGAATGCTGTTTTTTCCCATCTTTCGGTCACATTTCCATACGTCAGCGCATACCACATGTCAACTTACGACTTAATTATAATAAATAAATCCAATAAAATTTGCATATTTAGCTTGTTTACGTCAAAGGTGCATGGTGACGCAACCAAACGCAAACTTTTGTTATCAATAATGTATTTAGGGTGCGTCATGAACTCGATATGACATTAAAATGCATTTTTTATTTCTTTGTTTGCAAGGGTGTCTAAATGTGGTAAGGTATAAGTTCACGTTAGCACAGACGTATAAATTAATATCGCGTTGGGTTATTTCTGCATACTGGGTTTTCAACCCGTTGTGCGTACAGTTCAAAAGTAAAGTGCGTATTACATTATCCAATTTGTAGAAACCCTCATTAGGAACACCCTAACTAGGAAATTGGATTCGCACTGGACTAAATCGACTACTAAATCGGACAGATGACTCTTAAAATCAAAATCAAAAGTCATTTATTCAAACTAGGCTGAGAGTCAGCTCTTTTTGAACGTCAAAATTACATAAGACAGTCCCCCCAAAACGCCCGCCTTTCACCACTTCCTAGTGCTTTAGTTGGGATGAAGAAGTAGCGCAACAAACTCCCCAGCAGCATAGCTGTCTGTTAAGTTAGAAGAACTTGATTCTATACAATAATAGGTAATTAAAATAACGAAAAACAAAAACAAAAAAAATTGCCATATGTCAGCTAGCACACGCCAATATACCATCAAAAAAACTTTTTCCAAAAAAAAAACAACCGACTTCCAAAAAAACACTACAAAGTGAAAAATAACTTTTTTCGGAAGTCGATGTCTTTGGAGCTGTATTTGAGTTTTTTGTCACCGCCTTCCGAAAAAAGTTATTTTTCACTTTGTAGTGTTTTTTTGGAAGTCGGTTGTTTTTTTTTTGGAAAAAGTTTTTATTTTTCACTTTTTAGTGGTTCACATGTGCTTACCCCTTCACAGCGTACCGGCGTGATGTTATGTTATGAACTGGTGTAAACAATAGACAGACATGCGATTTCGGCAATCCCAGTCCATTTGCTATCATTTATTGAGGAGTTCCGTTGCCTATCTCCGAAGTTCTTCATCAGATCTTCACCAAATTGAAATGGGACCACTACGAGAAAGTACTCTTCCAAAAAATACCTAAATCGCTTTGTGTGCCTATAAAATTTGAAGAGTTCTCTCTATTTCTCCAGGATCCCATCATCAGATCCTGACTTGATGATCATGGGACCACCTGGGAAGTATACCCTTTCAAACAAAAAAAAAACAAAATCCAAATCGGTCCAGCCATCTTCGAGTAATCGGGGAACATACATAAAAAAAAAAAAAAAGGTTCCGACGAATTGATAACCTCCTCCTTTTTGAAGTCGGTTAAAAATTGAAAACTAAAAATAATTAAAAATTAAAATAAAACGTAAACAGAACTTACAATTTAAATAAAAGCCTTCGGGCATAAAGGGCATGCCCGCTTACATATGCAATTCTGCATTATGCAAATATAGCTAAAACTTAAAGTAACAAAAGTTAGACTAGGACCTCTGGACTAAAATTAATAAAAACTTAATACAATTAACAATAACAAAACCATGGTCAGCAAGACGACCAGTCACCACGAGCAGCACTTATGCGCTTATGAAGTAGAATTAATTATATTGGGATGCAACAATTCAGTAAAAGCAGTCCGGTCGGGACCTTCCAGTCTCACTAAATGGATCCAACTGTACTAACTGTGATTACATCTTCCGATTTTCTAATTACATTTCCTACAAATTGGATGACATGCCCTCCTGCTCCACCCAGAGCGGGAGAAGTGATTTGATGAGTTACCACCCAAAAAAGAAAACATATCTTCTTTAGTCTGTCTCTTTTCTTATCGTCATAGCACTATCTTAAACTTTCTAGACATAATAATTATTCAATCATTATTCTTCAATATCATATAATTATGTCCAAATTCTGTTCTGAACCTGTATGATCAGTTCTCAAAAGAATGTGTTTTTTCTTTCTGTATATATTTATTAACAATGAATTTACAATGCGACCGGTTTTTCTCAATAGTTAGATCGGCCGTCTGTATTGTTAGAGAATAGTCTACTATATTATGTCAACAAAAGCCATATGTTTGAATTGCAATTCGACTTTATTTTGAGTAATTATTGCTCTAGTTGTTGTAACTTTATGTTTTGATTAGTTTTTTAGAAGAACGCATTGACGCTTCACACGATTGTTGTTCATGTTCGTTTCATTTCACATGACTCCGACAAAATGACGTAGAAATTAACGTTTATTTACTCATAATTATAGCATATTAGCCTTAAGCAAACGGGCAGGGCACGTAAGCGAAAAGACAGGTTTACATTAAATTCCAATGAAAACATCACTGAATCTCAACAAATAAACCCAGTGCCCTATGCCACAAAACTTACAATTCTACAATGACGTACTTTTAAGATTTACTTTGTAAATTGTAAAGTTTTGTAGTATAAACCCATGCAATACTGGGCACGCCACGATAGCGGCGGTAAGTCCCCTCTTTGAGGAGTGGCTTGAGAGGCGGCATGGCGTCCTCACCTTCCGCCTGACGCAGGTCCTCACCGGACACGGTTGTTTCGGGAGGTTCCTGTTTCGTATAAGGCGGGAGGAAACGCCCGGGTGCTTCCATTGCGAAGATCGCCCTGAGGACACGGTGGAGCATACGGTGGCGGTCTGCCCGGCTTGGGCGGAGCACCGCCGTGTCCTCGTGGAGGCGATCGGCGGCGGCGATCTCTCGCGTCCGGCCCTGGTGCAGGCCATGGTACGGAGCGAGAGTGAATGGTTAGCCGTCACCTCCTTCTGCGAAGCAGTAATGCTCGCAAAGAGGGAGGCGGCGCACGTGAGGGAGAGGCAGTATATGCGCCCTCACGGCCGTAGTCGCCGCGGGAGAAGCCCTGGGCGTCGGGAATCCCAGGCTGATTCCCGGCCACCGTAGGCGCGGGCTTGCGGACGGCGAGTAATGGGTAGCTCGCTGTCCGGTAAGGACCAAGCCCGGGTCGACGGCGCGTTGTGTTCCACGCGCGCCTCAAAGAGTTGTCAGCACCAATAGGTGGGGTTCGCAAGGACCGATGCCTGCCAGGGGTGCGGGTTGTTCGAAAGAGATACCGCGGCCCCTGGCACACAGGCAACTGAGGGAACACGGGTGGGTTTTAGTCAGTAAAAGTCTGACACGCCCTCCCGCTCCACCCAGAGCGGGAGAAGTTATTTGATGATTTCCCACCCAAAAAAAAAAAAAACCCATGCAATACAAAACGAAGACGACCCATAATTAGTCTATAATGTTCCCCCCGCTGGGACACAGTCCTGCTCTCGGTGAGAGGGCGTGGGCCGTAAACCACATGTGGGCCCAGAGAGGGTTAGTAGATGTCACATGTCTTCGATTTTTGGGTCTAGGACATGGACAGGTTTCCTTACGATGTTTTCATTTTATTTTTCGATTATTCGGAGCGTGAGTGAAAGATGCCGAATGCCGCAATCACTTTTGATTCATTTCGTATTCAGACGTTTCACTTTCAGTGAAAGATGCCGAATGAAGATAGGTAAATGAATAAGCGCTTTCTATTAGCGAATTATCCGTTCCGTGTGGTGCCGGACGTAAAAGAATAGCACCATCCCATTTCATCCCGTGGGTGTCGTAGAAGGCGACTAAGGGACGTACTAGAGAATGGGCAGCAGCGTTTTCTATGCATTTGACCACCATACTGCGATCGCCAACCCTGCCTGCCAAGCGTGGCGATTATGGCAAATCCCTCCTTTTGGGGGAGGCTTATGTCCAGCAGTGGACGTCTTTCGGCTGAAATTATGATGATGATGATTAGCGAATTCTCGTTTCTGGTTCACTTTGTTCTATGTCTAATTTCCATGCTATACAGACTGCGTCATCCAAGGATCCTAGGCCTTCATCCATCCAAGGCCTTTAAAAATCTTGTATAGTTACGGTTTCCGCCCGGCTTCCTGCCAACTTTTCCAAGGCCGTGCCAAGGCTTCAATTGTATTACGCTAGGACTATTACTGACGTAGTCACCGTTAAGTAATCTGTTCTGTTACTGAGCAATCGTAATGTTTTCGTGAATCACGCACCTAATTTTCGTGTCTTTGATTACCATCGTGTTGTTTTCTGCAAATAATCGGGGTTTGTCAAAATATTTGTACCAGACAATTGAATAAATAGTCATCATGAATTAAGAGTCAGTATGAATTATCTGACTACTACGTAAACAACATTAGAGAAAGGAATCACCAACCGTGTCTATTATACGAAACTAAGTGCATTCAACTCAACGAAAGTGACATCAAACTTGTGATCTTTTTTCTCCACACTCCAACAACTAGTGGCGGACTAAGCCTGTCGGGGGTTCGTAATCGGCCTATAGTGCTCGCACTGCTGGGCCATAATTAACCACGCAGGTCCAGTGCGGGTCTGCGGATGTCACATGTCTTCGAATGTTTGGTTCTAGGACATGCCGATTTACTCATGATGTTTTCCTTCACCATTTTGAGAGCAGTGGTGATGAAACGCTGTGTAGGAGTGGGTTAGCAAAACTAAATGAGCCCTGCCCCACCTACCCCGGTATGCAATAAGTTTGAGAAGTAGGTAGATGAATGCAATATGGAAGACTGAGTGAAGCGCACTCGATTTTTTTTTCTCGTGATTTGATGAACCCCACCCTCCTCCACCAGTGCTAACAACAACATCAACAACTCTGCTAGTGTAGGCACTGTGTAGTTAAAAAAAGATGCTGGCGCCCAGTCTCTTAAAATACCTATCACCTATTTAGCCCCACGGGTCAATATTAATTACTAGTAGTACAAGGTGCAGAAAATTGTTTACTTACTTGATTGATTGCATTTAGTTAGCTTCGACAAGCTATCAACGTATCAATCATTGTGTTGACGCGTGTCACCTATAGTTTGAATTTCTACCCATATTGTTTGCAGAACGACGCTAGATGATACTTATACAGGGTGAAATTGAAAACATGCGACAAACCGAAATGGGAGATTGTACTCATCATTATGAACAACTTTTACTGAGGGACCAAAGATGCAATCGCATAAAAAAAAACAGCTGTTCCCTACATTTTGACGAGTTATGCGAACATAAATGTAGGGAACAGATGTTTTTTTTTTCGGGATTGCATCATTGGTCCCTTAGTAAAAGTTGTTCATAATGATGAGTACAATCTCCCATTTCGGTTTGTCGCATGTTTTCAATTTCACCCTGTATATACACAGACACAAGGTATAATAAAAGCATGATAATATGTTGATACACTATCAACTTAAATTACCCGTAAATTCAAATCACAATTGTCATTCTTTGACAGTTGTAATGAAATGGCAGTAATACGGCAAATTGACGTAGGCTCACTATCTGCTTGGTAAAGAGTGCTGTGATGGCTCAGTGGTAACGGTCGCGACTAACGAGTTGTAGGTTCAAACCCAGACGGGCGTTTTACTTTGTGTAAATTATTTAATCACCACTGCTTTCAAAACGGTGAAGAAAAGATTGTGAGGAAACCGGTCTTAGAACCAAAAATTCGAAGACGTGACATCTACCAACCCGCACTGTACCCGTGTGGTGGTTAACAGCCCATTCCCTCTCATAGAGAAGAAGTCTGTGTCCCAGCAGTGGGAACGTGGCTGATTATATTATGCTTCCCTGACTGTACAACCAACCACAATACCAAGTCAGGAAAATAATAAATTATTTTAATCAAACAAAAACTTAATTCATTTCTATAACTAACATTAACTTCAACACATTTTGCAGTTGCCTCGTGTATTAAATTTCGACACTTTTCCGTATTATCAATTTTCCATAATCCAAGGCCAGATTAGATCCCTTCGTGCTTTAATAAAAAACTGTAATATGTTTTCAGCCAATCTGGCTTTCTGTAATCTCGGCTTAATCATAAAATCCGCCCTACCAACAGCCTCGACACATTCCCCGCCCACCCATCGAAGCCATACAATTAACATCAATAAAAATTCATATCACGCACATCAATACGTCAATGGCTTTGACAGATTAATGGAAATGGAAACAAACCCCAACCTTAATGAAAATGAAAGTCAGAATCATACTGAAATTACCTGAAAACTGTGATTATAGTTTTGTTTTGGAAATTCAAGTTGAAAAGTTATTTGAGCAGAATTTGGGCTTGTTTTCATGGTGGCTATGATATTAATCATAAGTCATAATCAGCCTATAATGTCCCCACTGCTGGGAAATAGGCCTCCCCTCTGTGAGAGGGAGGGTGCCGTTATCCACCACGCGGGCCCAGTCTGGGTTGGTGGATGTGACATGTAAAGAAAGAAAGAAAAAACGTTTACTTGCGGTGACGCAAAAAAAAAAGGAACACAAAAAAATTAATAAGAAAAGGTTGAGGGAAACATGCGTCACATCCACGCAAAACGGCTATCACTCAGCATTATGCTGCGACCCTATGCAAGACAGAGCCCCAGCGCTGGTTTTCAGGGACAGCCGGCGACGTGTCTTCAAATGTTTTGGTTCTATGAGTATGTCGATTTTCTCACGATGTTTTCCATCATCGTTTTGAGAGCAGTGGTGATGAAATCAAATACACAAAGCATGGTGCCTACCCGGGTTTGAACTCACGACCTACAAGTCGTAAGTCGAGGCCGATGTCACTGGGCTACCACTGCTCCACCTCCATGATATAAATACCAGCCCGTTTATTGTTTTACTGGAAAGAAACGACCATTGATTACAAAATATTCGGAGAAGTTTACTTCAAGATGAAATGTTTCCTAGCCATAAAGGAGAAGGTAACCAAAGCTTAAAATAAAATATCCCATTCAGTAGAAGTTCCCCTACATCATCATCATCATCATCTGTCTAGCCTTTTCCCAACAATGTGGCACTTAATGTCGTGTCCAGCGTGTCCGCTATAAGTCTTGATGGACACTTCTGAAAGTGCCCTTCACGTTGCCAAATTCTTATAGATTGCCATCTACACGCTATGAAGAAGCTTCCAATCCAACCGGATGCAACTGAATACTAGTATTTTACATATACCGACTGCCTATTTGAGTGCTGTCAAAGATCTACAAATGACAGCCGGGAGCAACTGAATTCCGAGACACGAAGCGGTGTCTGTACGAAATGGATGTACCCATGCACAGACCAACCTCTGCAGGCGTAACTTAACCTTCGACCGACCCGTGTGGCTGCAGGAGCTCTACTATTCACATCCTTGCCCAAAAAATTCACGATTCTTTTATTTTCACCCTTAATCACACCAAAAATATCTCGCACCAACCCTTTTTTTACCCGACCTTGCCCTTTAGCCGCCATATTCGTGACTGGATGGGTTACAAAATATACGGAGCTCAGTGAAAAATTATTATCAGCCATGTGTGTTATGGCATGTTAAGGGATGCGAGAGATGAGTTATTGGCTGTTTATCATCGTGTTCTTGACGTTTGAGGTCGAATTTGGCTTGTGTTTGTAGCTGTGTTTAGAAATTTATAATGGGAATTGCGATCTCCTCATCGGAGATTTTAATGTGATATTGAAACTTTAATTGGAAATATTCGTCAGGGTGACCTATCTGTTTTATAGTATTCAAAACAACATAATCAACTGGTTTCATCAATCTGGTGGTTAAACATAACTAGCGAAATAATAGATGTACAGTCAGGGAAATATATCGTTCACCAGATAGACACACTATGTAAACTTGCCGTTGTACAGTCATTTTAAACGACTGATAAATAATGACAGTTGCAAAAATATGCGGATAATTTAATGCGGCTTTGAAACTTAGAGCACTGAACGCAATTAGTTTTATCATCATCCACGTGGATGCTCTTCATTGCAATATTAAAGCAATAGTTAGAAAATATGCTGTTCTGCCTAACCATGACTATTTTGTGCTTTATTTGTTGCAAGCAACAACACGGCAACTACAAGTGACACATGATGTAAACTTGCCGTTTTATAGTTTTGTAATGCGGAAAATTTAATGCGGCAATGATACTTAGAGCACCGAACGCACTTAGCATCATCCACGTAGATGTTCCTTAAAGCTTCTTCAAACAAGCGCGACGCGACGGTTTTTTTTATTATTATTTTTTCAGCTGACAAATCATAAAATAACTTCTCCCGCTCTGGGTGGAGCAGGAGGGCGTGTCAGACTTATACTGACTAAAACCCACCCGTGTTCCCTCACTTGCCTGTGTGCCAGGGCCGCGGTAACTCTTTCGAACAACCCGCACCCTTGGCAGGCATCGGTCTTTGCGGACCCCACCAGTTGGTGTTGACATCTCTTTGAGACACGCAACGCTTGTAGAACAATTCTTGTAGAAAAATTTGCCAGGAAGTTTTCATAGAAATTGTTAAACTTGAGTCGCGTCGCGCTGTCGCGTCGCGCCTGTAAGGTAGGAAATATGTTGTTATTCCTTATCATGACTATCTTGCTCTTTCTTTGATTCAATACTGACAACTGTAATTGCTAGCAAATTTCACTTTTTAGAAGTCCAAGGAAAAAATAATGGTTGTGAAAATCTGGTGGTTTAACCTGCAATATATGAATGTACAGTCACGGAAATATATTGTTTAGCAGATCGTCAATTTGACAGACTATGTAAACTTGCCGTTTTATAGCCAACAGTTTTGTAAATAACGCGGAAAATTTACTACGGCAATGAAACTTAGAGCACCGAACGCACTTAGCATGATCCACGTGGATGCTCTTTATGGCACTCGTAAAGCTAGTTAGGAACTAAGTTGCTCTTCCTTATCATGACTATCTTGTGTTTTCTTTGATTATGTCATTGTTTTCGAGAGAGATAATTTCAACCACGAGATAAACTGTATATTATGATAAGACGTGTATCTACACAATAATATTAAATACTACGAGGTAATAGCGGTAACACAATAACAGTAGGAATGGCTTTCATTTTGGCAGTTCAACAACATTCGTTGCGGTAATTCGTTGAAATAAAATACCATGAAAAAATACACCGAGCCAACAATAAACAGCGTTAAAAAATAATTAAGTTTGTTAAAGAAAAAAATGTGATTAAAAATTCATTGAATTGTGTTTAGTTCTGTGAAATATGTTTCATTCAAGTAAATAGTCTTTGAAACAATAATATTCGAAATAAAAATATAAGAACCAAATATTATATGAAACATTTTCTGGGAAACGAAATTCTATGAAATTTCTGTCTGCGAAACAAGGGGACACCAGCTAGAACATGTAAATGTCACGTTTTTACCAGAAGCTAATAAAAGCACCGGTAATTCCATATCCGCTAGAAAAGAGTAAAGCCAGTTAATCTTAAGGAGGAAGCGCCAGGGTTGGTTGCGGAAATTCAAATAATGTTACGCGCCTTGCAATTTGCCGGTTAGTGTCGTCAGGTTGTATATTGAACATATCAAACTCAAACCCAAACTCAAACTAAAAGCATTTATTTCAATTAAATCATTTACAGGCACTTTTGAATTGTCAAAAAGTCGACCAGTTGGAAAGTTGAAGCTAGTTGCCCATTCCAAAACGTAGATCTCTATGGAGAAACTCAAACTCAAAGCATTTATTTCAAATAAACCAATTACTGGCACTTTTGAATTGTCAAGGTCGGTGAGATAGAAAGATGAAGCTAGTTGCCCATTCCAAAGCGTAGGTACCTATGGAGAAGAACGGGCAAGAAACTCCAAGGACACTCTTTTTAATCATGTTAGGTATTACAGAATCTTGGGAAAATTATTCTTGTTGGCAATTCTAAATATAAGATTTAAAATAAGCCATGGAAGTTAGGAGATGACCAGTCTCAACCGACGGCG
Organism: Antitype chi; assembly: GCA_947359405.1. Taxonomy (NCBI): domain Eukaryota; kingdom Metazoa; phylum Arthropoda; class Insecta; order Lepidoptera; family Noctuidae; genus Antitype; species Antitype chi. The sequence goes on from OX375823.1 coordinate 3,844,198, forward strand.
CCCGTTCACGAACTAGACGCGTGGATCAGCACCATCCAGCTCAACCATTTTGTAGGGAACCGAATGATCCAACACACGCGCTACCATCAGCGAGACATTTAAGTGAGCATGACATGATATGTAATATGAATCGCGACCTTAACACGTGTATGTATGTACAAAGAATTATTATCATTAAAATAACACAGGCCGACAAATTATTTACCCAGATACCAGACTATACATTTCCGAAGTATTTTGATGCGCTGAATCCGAATCTGACCGCAGAATTGCTTTACACGTCAGGATTTTGAAATATCCTAACCTGGAAGAGCAAAAACACCGATTTGATAATTTTTGAGGTAACTTAGCTCGGTAGATCCTCTTTCCTCAAAAAAATAATCAATTGGATTTGAAAGTAACTAGTCTTTCTCTTTAAATTGACGTTGAGTTTACTCGAATATCTGTTTTTTTTTTCGCCGAGATATCGCATTTTGAATTTTTACAACCCACATGCCCAAATACATTTTGGCATGTGATACGGAGGAAAATGTCGTGATTTACTCACGTTTTGAGTATGAATGTCGATGGCTATAAGGGTAGGGGGAGACCAAAGAAACGAAGAACAGACTGTGAAAATGATGATTTATGGTTACAAAACGTGTGACAAAGCTAGACGACTAATAGAGATCTGTGGAAGCAAAAGACATGTTGCGGCGACTCCAAATAAATCGGGATAAAGGCAGGAGAATGATGAAGTATATGAACTAAGTGCTACCGGCACCGCGGCAGACCCCTACAAAATGGCGGGACGAGCTGGACAAAATAAAAGACCAGTGGTCTCCGTTTGCACTGGATCGCATGCACTAGAAGTCACGGAGTCAGGCCTTTGCGCAGCTGTGGTATGATACAGGGTGATAGTATGTCTCATCGTGCAAATACATTTTTGACAGGCTTTGTGTAAAAAAACTAATAAATGCTGGGTATAAAAGTTTAGTAGATTTCGCCCTTTTGTTTTTTTTTTGAGGGTGGGTCATCATCAAAAACATTTTTCCGGCTCTGGGTGGAGCAGGAGGGCGTGTCAGATTTGTACTGACTAAAACCCATCCGTGTTCCCTCAGTTGCCTGTGTGCCAGGGGCGACGGTATCTCTTTCGAACAACCCGCACCCCTGGCAGGAGATTTCGCCCTTAGTGACATTGTTTATACATTCCTGAAATAGCACGAGCGTTGGGATGATAAACATCTGTTCTTAGTTTCATAATATCACAAATAAGTGGTTTTATAATTTGTTGGACTTCTGCCAGACGGAAGACATCAGCTGTGAATTAAAAATAATCTGTTTCAGAATCCTTGGCATTTGATGAGGAAGTGTTATTTTTAATTTGGGATTACCTAGCCTCGTCTAGACTTAAAATAGCTCACGTCTCTTAGTCCTGAGCCAGAAAATAATTTTATCTAACTAGACTAGCCTTTATTATCTTTTTTATCCTATCCCACTGCCGGACAAAGGCATCCCGAAAGGATTGGCACTAGACTAAGATAGAATTGTGTTAATAGAGGGAGAGGAATACTAGATTTTGTAATAACCAGTCTTGCGTGATATATATTTTCAGGTGTACAATAATAAATACATATTCTGTAATAGGTATCTGTGTCTCTTTATATTTAGATAAATATTTATTACACTATTTTCGAATTTGTACCTACCACTGTTTGTCTTTGCCTTTGCATCATCCAAAGGTTGACTGGTAGAAAATGTCTATGGCATTTAAGTCCGCCTCTGTACCTACATTTTTGAGCGTGAAGTACTAAATAAATAAACTTCCTAGTATATCAAATGTCGTTGTGATATTTACAACGTCGTCTCGAACTATTCGGTTTTACATATTACAAGAAAGATAAGAAAGAAATAAGACAGATTGTGCGTATAAGTTATTCCTATTTTCTCCCACGCAAGGAGGAAGCAATGTTCGAGGTCATGTAAAATCGCAGTGACGTCAACTATGTTATACATATATTACAAACCGTGAATAGACTGTTAAGAGCTTGATATGTTTAAAATGGGCTGTCCTTGTAACTTTAAAGTGGGCGATAGACGTATATTACGCGCAAGTATGCGTACTTTACGCTCGACAACTTATGTCACCATGCGTTATCCTGTCTGCGATATTCAAATCCTACGTTTATTGTAATTTGCAAGTCTGTATAATCTGACACTTAGGTTATATGTTGATCAAAATGTATTTACAGAATTATATTAATTATAATCTAAACAAACAAATAAATAAATTTTAAGTGCTTGTCTGTAATATCTATAAAAATAACAGCTTTTAACTTAATTCGTATGAAAATAAATACTTGCACACAAAAAAAAAACAATTGTTTATAATTGTTGTCTGTCTGTCCGTTTGTTCCGGCTTATCTCCAAAACGGCTGGAGCAATTTTGAAGGGACTTTAACTGGTAGATGGCTGATTTTATAAAGACGATTTTATAAGGACTAATACATGCCAGGTACCAGGTTTCTGTGGATTATTTCTGAGACCCACGCGGGCGATGGCTCGACACAGCTAGTCATTAATAAAGGAAAGCCTGGTGCTATTATTATACTGAGTGATAAATCCCAATCACATGAAGCTGACTCGAGCATCGAACCCCAGGACCTTATTAAACCGTCCTAGACCAACGATGCAGTCAGTCATCATTAACGACTAGAAATCCTCTTGAAATTACGAACGTCCTACAATCTAAAGAAAGTATTCTGCTCAACAACGTAAATAACGCAATGAATGTTGTTGAACTGTTAAAATTAAAGCCATTCCTACTGTTAGTGCCTGTCCAGATGAGGCGATCCACTCGCGCGTAAACACTTGTGCGTTCCCGAGATACTGGAGCTACAAATATCTTATCCAGATGCTGCCGCGCATTTCCTCACTCGCGCGTAAAACGCGTGCAATGAGCGGGACTCTCGACTCGCTCGTTTTACGCGCGAGCGCTGCGCGAGTTGAGATGCTCGGGCGCCATTGCTGCGTCCAGTACTACGCGCGAGTCCGTGGCGAGTGGGCTTATTTTTTAAGAAATTTAAGAATTGAATGCACGTTAAATTGTCGACTTTCTCTTCGTTTACGATGTTTCCATCGACGGTATGCAAGCCACAACACAACCGCTGTATCCGAGTCGCATGTTTATTACGGCAGGTAATCCCTCCTAGCGCAGAAACGCGCGTAAAACGCGGTATCTGAACGCAATATAAATTGAAGAGCGCGAGTGGACTCGCGCGCAGATCTACTGCGCGTTTTACGCGCGTATCTACGCTAGCAGGGATTACCTGCCAGTACCAAGAAATATGTCCACTCGCCTCGGACTCGCGCGTAGTAGTGAACGCAGCAATGGCGCCCGAATATCTCAACTCACGCGGTGCTCGCGCGTACAACGAGCGAGTCGAGAGTCCCGGTCATTGCACGCGTTTTACGCGCGAGTGAGGAAACGCGCGGCACCATCTACGGGATAATATGTATGTAGCTCCAGTATCTCGGGAACGCGCGAGTGGACTCGCGTGCAGATCGCCTCATCTGGACAGGCTCTTAGTGTATTACGCAATTACCCCGCTGCTTCTCCGAATAAAAGGCGCTAATTAACTATTCGGGCAATTGCAAATTAAATGTAAATATTTACTCACCGTTTATGTACACGAACCGTTTACTTTAATGGGTGTAGCCCGAAGGCGCTTATTGTAGTGCGTACTTCAGAGCCCGAAGTTGTACCGAATAAAGCTAGATACGCAATTTACAGTCAGGGAAATGTATTGTTAACCAGATTGTGATGTTTTAATTCAATGATATTAGTTAAATAATTTCAGCCCTACTGCTCACAAAACGGTGAAGTAAAACATCGTGAGGAAGGAAACCGGCATGTCCTAGAACCAAAAATTCGAAGACATGTGACATCTACTAACCCGCACTGGGCCCGCGTGGTGGATTACGGCCCACGCCCTCTCACCGAGAGGAGGCCTGTGTCTCAGCGGGGGGAACATTATAGACTGATTATGTGTCGTCTTCGTGTTGTATTGCATAGGTCTATACTACAACAACTTTACAAATTACAAAGTAAATGTCTTACAAGTGCGTCATTGTAAAGTTTTGTGGCATAGGGCACTGGGTTTATTGGTTAAGATTCAGTGATGTTTTCATTGGAATTTAATGTAAACCTTACCCTTCGCTTACGTGCCCTGCCCGTTTACTTAATGGGTGTAGCCCGAAGGCGCTTATTGTAGTGCGTCTGCGTACTTCCTGGAGCCGAAGTTACGCCGAATATCCCGCCGAAGTCAAGTACAGTCGCAATTTGTGATGGCAAATTTCAGAGAATATTCTCCTAGCGAGAACTTAGTTAAGTTCTCGTTCGAGAATATTCTTCTGGAAAAGAACTAACGAGAATTTAATACTCAATACTCAATACTCAATTCTTTATTGCATTCCATATGTAATTAAAAGATGGAATTAACAGTGGGAACAATATGGACCCTGTCGGGCACAGCAAAATTAGGAGAGAGGAAGAGGGCTACGTGCAAATTCAAGCAATTCAATTCATTATTATTTTAAATTATTAAATGTAAAATTGGTTGTATAGTTCTTATCTATGTGTATGTATAATTACGTACAGGTATGTAAGTAGTTATGTATATATGATGAGGTGTGAGTATATAGGTATAGTATATTTTTGTAATTTTAATTTTAGGTATTGCGTATGAATACTAGGTAATTAATTATTATTATTTGTTATTATTTATTATTTACATTATTATTAGTTTAAGTTGTTATTTATGTAATCCTATTTTCACATTTATATGTATTTGATTTTCTATATTCCGTATTGTATATATTTTATAATGTTTGGTAAATTATAGAGAGAATAATTTTATTTTCCAATCGATTTGTCATCTAAAAACTCTTTTACTGAGTAGTATGTCTTGGATTCTAAAAATTGTTTCAATTTATTAATAAATACATTTGTTTTCTTAACTTCTCTGATGTCATTTGGCAAATTGTTGTACATTTTAATGGACATAACTAAAGGTCCGGTTGAGTGCATTTTGAGTCGGGATTGAGGTATGTTTATTTTGTTTTTGTTATGACGAAAGGTGTATTTTGTTTGTGTTTCTTCGCAAGTGGTGTAGAACTCTGGGTGTTTTCTGACAAATTTACATAATTCCAAGATGTACAAGCAGGGAAGTGTGAGTATTTTGTGTTTTCGGAAGTGCGGTTGGCAACTATCTGTTTGTCCTATGTTGGTTATTATTCTAATTAATTTCTTTTGTAAAATAAATATGGTTTGTGAATCGGTACTGTTACCCCACAGCATCACCCCATAGCTGAGCCATGCCTGGGCATATGCGTAGTAAGTAACAAGTGCAGTTTGCTGGTTGGTAGTTTTTTTGATTTCGCGTAGGGCATACGAAAAAGTTGATAGCTTTGCTCTTATTTTCTGTATATGGGATTTCCAATTTATGTGGGTATCTATAGACAAACCGAGGAGAGTGAATTCGTTTACTTGTTCCAGTTTTGTATTATTAAAAATGAAATTTAGTTTTAATGGAGATTTTTGATGCGGATGAAAAGTAATTAATTTTGTTTTGGTGAAATTAATTTCTAAATTATGGTTATCCATCCAGTTTACAGCTGTAGTTAGAAGGGAGTTTAATTTGGCGTTTATATTGTCATCTTTCTGGCATGAGGTGAGCAGAGAGATATCGTCCGCAAATAGAACACATGGTCCGTTTATAATTTTAGGAAGGTCATTTACATAGATAAGGAATAAAAGGCAGCCCACCACACTCCCTTGGGGAATTGACGCGTTAACTGATTTACTGTCGGATCTAATTTTTATTATTTCATGGGTGTTTTTATTAAAATATTCAATTTCCACTAGTTGTACCCTATCCTTTAGGTATGATGCAAACCATTTATGAGCTTTTCCTCGTATCCCTATCCCATGTAACTTGTCTAGTAGTATTTGAAACTGAACCTTATCATAGGCTTTGGTCATATCGAGTAGCATACCTATGGCATAGTTTTTATTGTTAATAATAGTTAGAGCCTCTTGTACGTATTTGTAGACTGCTAACGTTGTAGACCTGTTTTTACGAAAACCGTTTTGGCAGTCGTCAAGTATTCTATATTTTTCACAAAAAGAGTACACGCGGTCACACATAGCCTTTTCAAAGATTTTAGACGCAGTTGGTAGCAGGGCGATTGGGCGATAGTTATTAGGGTCGGTTTTAGAGTTTTTCTTATGTATGGGTTTTATCAGTGCATTTTTAAGTAGATTGGGAAAGGTTCCTTCTTCAAACGATTGGTTAATTAATTTATAGAACGGTAGGGTTAGTTCGTCTGCACATTGCTTAAGTAGAAATGGGGGTAGTTCGTCTATTCCATAGCTCTTTTTATTTTTTAATTGTTTTATTATTTTATTTACTTCATAGGGATCGACAGGGCTGAGAAACATGGTGTTTTCTGTCGGGTACATCACAGGGGCTCCTTTTGCTGGTGAGGGTTTTTCCCCAATAGAAGCAAAGAAGTCGTTAAAAATATTTGCTATTTGCTTAGGTTCAGTTATCAAGTTATTATTTTCAAGCAATTTTAAATAATTTTTTTCGTTTTTTATTGATTTATTTGTTCTCTCGTTTATTATATTCCACATAGTTTTTACTTTATTTGTTGACTTTTTTATTTTATTTATATATTGTAGTTTTTTTGCTGTCGTTACAGATTGTTTTAGGGTTTTTTCGTATTTTTTATAATATTTAGATAATATGGGATTGTTTGTTTTATTGGTAAGTATTTTAAGTAGTCTCTTGTTTTTGCAAGACAATTTTATACCCTTTGTTAGCCAGTACTTCTTATAGATCGTTTTTATTTTTATTTGCTGCAGCGGGATGCAAACATTTAAAATTTTATTTAATATATTATTTAAACGCAATGTAGTTTTCATCAAAATTTTTATTTGATTTGATTATTTCATTCCAATTTTGATTTTTTAATTCAGATTTAAATTTTTCTACATTTTGGGTATTATATAATCTTTTTTTCGCGAACCAGTTTGTTTCTTTTTTGCTATCGCTAACTAATTTCATGTGAAAGATGGTTGCACAGTGGTCTGAGAAACCCAATTCTTCTACGGTGTAAAAATTAAATGCATGTTGAGGTAGTTTGTGAGATTCGTGTGGGGACTTTGATGTGTTGTGTGAATTTATATTCCAACATTAAATCTAAGAACAGGTTAGTTTTTAAACAGCTGTCTAAAATATTTATATTTAAATCTCCCCCTAATATCACGTTATATCTTCGATATTTATTATTGATATAATACATCATTTCTTTTAATTGGCGAGTAAATACTTCCTCCTCTCTTCTATTCCAATAAATTGTAACTATAATAACATTCTCATTAGGTAATTCTATTGCACATAATTCAATACAATACTCAACAGACATATTACTGATATCACAGACTTCTTATTTAAATATGGAAGTCTTTATTGTACCTACCTATAGATCTTTTTTCGTATAGTTTTGAGTGCATCTGAAATTCTGAGCGTTTTACGAACTTGACGTCATAAATAATAATCTACTGCACAACTTAAAATCTCAGTAAATTATCTCAAGCTAGAAAATTCTCTAGAACATTCCAAAGAAAATCTCATAAATTTTCTTAAAATCTCTTAAAATACCATAAGGTTTTTTTTTCGCAATGTACAGTCAGGGAAATGTATTGCTTAGCACATTTTTATGTTTTAATTTAATGGTTGAATTCGTATTCGTTAGGTGTTGCTGGTCTTATAGGGTGGGATTAAGTGATTATTTCCTATATTTTCTGTTACTTTGCATACTCTGAATCCGGCAAATACAGCTAAAGTGATAAGTTGATAACTGTATTTTCCGTCTACATCAAATCAGTTCTAAACTAGGACAATGGGCCATATGCGAATAGGTGATGTAACAGAATCCCTACATTGGTATTATGACTGGCAGTGTGCGCGACTAAATAAATATGAGGTTACGCAATATTCGAGCGCTGTTGTGTTATTGAATTAGGTTTTTTACTTTATTTAAGTTCTATTTTTAGTGACCATAAATACAGTAATTGGTGGTAAATCTAATTTAAGAAACTGTTTATTTTTTGGAAGCGTTCCCCCTGTATGTCGTAATTAATTGTCACGAAAGCCCTGGACAGAGATGGTTAACTAAGTTTCTATCATTGGGTAAGTTATCCAACGTTTTTACCAACTTTATTGGGTTCGGCTTCCAGTCTAACCAGATGCAGTGGAATACCAGTAGGTATTTTACATGAAGCGATTGCCTATCTGACCTTAACAACCCCGTTACTAGGTAACATGATTCTCCGTGGTAAGACTCGTTTTCAGACTACCAGTAACGATTGTCAAAGTTATTCAACAGTCATGGGGAAACATAAAACTCGAGCTCTGAATGGTGATTAAATAGGTATTACCTAAAACAATAAAATGTGGATCGTATCTCACTGATAAATAATGCATGTGTTGAGCGATACATTCATTAGCGTTGTTACACGGTTTTGCGTCAACATCGTATTGGAATTCCATAGCTATCGTGTGTGCCATATAAATTGTTGCAAACCAATGTTGGGCGTTGCTGGGAATTCTAATGAGTCTACTGTGCGTACTTTGTGTAGGTGCCTATTCTCATCATCATCATTGGCAGCTTTGTTCCACCCACTGCTGAGTGTAGGCGTCCTCCCTTCTGTGCCGTGCTTTCCAGGTCTTAAGGGGAATCTAGTTACGAGCTCGAACTCACTGGTGGGCCTGTCTAAAAAGCACGCTGTCTCACCAGGCTTCGTGTCCGACAGAAGTAGTATCAGTGATGAGCAGTTACACGCTAGTCTACACGCACACGTTATTGAGTGAGATGCAGGATCATTTATAGTAAAACAAGCACGTAAAAAATTAAAAAAAGTCCTTCGGAAGATCGGGTTTTATGAAAAAACTACTGCATAATATATCAATTACTAATAAAGTTTATTGACTTTTCGATAATTGTACTTCGTGGGTACCGACTTGGTTTTGGAGATTTTACACTTCTTTTATTACTTAAACACGCCCAAAGTTAGGTTAAATGAGCAAGAAAAACGATTTTTTGTCTGCTCATAAATTTTAATGGATTTATTTTAGTATTCTGTTTCCGTACAGACAATATTAATAGTAAGACAAAACCATACTATTTTTAATTTTTGATGTATATTACCGAACAGTGGAGTAATTCACTCCCGAAATTTGTATGGAGAAAATGTCGACTAGATTCACCTTAAGTGCCTTGTTTTGTATTGTTCGTCGAATCGTTGAGCTTCTTAAGTAAGTTGATCTGCACAATTACTGACAAATGCTTGCAGTGACTGGACAGGTTCACTCTATCTGTGTGGTTCTTTCCTTTTAAGACAATTTCAGACATCAATCTACGTCAACTTCAGATGATCTGACCAAGATAATGTCCGGACATCAAAAGAGACTGTGACCTCTGAGTTTGTTTCGGCGTTTCTTCTCAGAGTGGTCTGATAGGATAAGCCGACCTCATCTAGTTTTTAAAATATGATTGATGTATTTATAAGTGTTTGTACAGACAGACCTACTAACAGAAATAAAATCATTTATCATTATCATTAATTGATAATTTTTTCTCGGCACTTCAACAAGTGTCGATGCTACGTTACCGCAAAACCGCACACTTCGTCGAACGTCTACGCTAAACCATTCAATGGCTGAACCAAAGCCAGATGCGAATGCACCCTCAACAAAAGACTTCATGTATAACATTACGGTATACAATACTCCTATTTACTATGCAGACGAGCTACATGTCCGCAAAACAAATGAATACACAATAAGAATATGCACGAACCACCGGTAAAGCTAGACACAAACCATCGGATGCGGTCTAAGTTGTGACTGACAGTCACATTTTATCAGTCTGTTCTATCGTGGCTGATGCTGTGTGCCGGATTATTGCTTGATGAACTCAAACGCGGAACATTTATTTCAATTAAAACATTTTCAGTGACTTTCGAACTGTCAAGCACTTGGTCAGTTAGTCAGAAAGTTGAAACCAGTTGCTCATTCGTAGATCTCTTTAGAGAAGAACGGGCAAACTCCAAGGACACTCAGGATGTCTCTGCTGAGCCATCATACTAAAGCAATATTTCGCGGGTGACACCTAGAGTACTCTCTAGGTGTCTCCCGCGATGTGTTAAGTTATGGACTAGACTCAGTAAACACAACACTTCAATTTGATCAAGAAGTGTTGTGTTATTCTCGTCTTTGTTCTTGGTGATTTCCGTTTGTTTGATAGACTGTAGCAGTCCTAACTTTGCTTAGTGATGCTGATGAACTGAGCTTTGGTCTAGTTACTGTTACCAACGTGCCAAACATATCAACAATCTTAAGTCCTTTTGTTCAGTTTTGTTCTATAAATAGAAAGACATACAATAGCGTCTTTATAGGTATATTTCTTCAGGATTAGCCAAAAATTTACGCTCATAATTTGGATGGTTCCGAATTTTCGTGATTTTTTTTTTGATTCATAGATATATTCCAGTCCAATTGTCCAGGTTATATTATGCCTTTATGTAAATATAAATAAAAATAAAAGTTCTGACTGACTGACTCATCAACGCCCAGCCCAAACCCTTGGACCTAGAAAGCTGATTTTTTGCACAGCGGTTCCCTTTATAATTTAGACAAGGAATAAGGAAGGATTTTTCGAAATCAACCTCTAAGGGGATGAAGGTTCCGCGCGGGTGAAGCCGCTGGCTAAAACTAGTGTAAATATAAGTCCAACCAATAGCAATCAAAATATTTATCCTTTCTGAGTTGCATTTGAAAATGCTTTCGGAAGATCTGAGTATGCTTGGAATACCTTTTTATTCCCGACCCTGAAGTAGTCTGTTAGCTCCTTTTCGCTACACCTACGAGAATTCCTTGTCATACAGCGAATGTGTAATCCGGGAAATGCTTTGGGCGCGCGATCCACAAGGCTCAAAAGATACAAAAACCGCATGGCATTGTTTGCCGACTTGTGGCCGTAAGTAAGTACCTACCATTCATCTGACCCGGTAGAGCTTGCAGCTGTACCGTTATGATAGACAGGGCTGACACACGCTGGAACTCTTGAGTCTCAATGTTTGAGTTACTGTTTGGAAATGAAGAGTTTATACATCGTTTTTATTACGTCCATCAAATTCTGAGTTTCAATAAAACATTGTAATTAAATAGTAGGTTAGTATGTGAAATAAAGTAATTGGTTTTAAACTGCAGTGTACCGGAAATGATTCAAATTGCACTGTTACGATATAATAACAACTGAAAGCGGAAGGATTTCATGGAAATGCATATAAGTGCTAGTGCATAAGTTTTCCGTTCTTGATAATTATCTACAAATTAATAAAATTATGAAGTTAAAATTATCTCATATGAAAATGCTTTCGTTATCTCTAAAAATCACAAACTAACGATAACTTTCTTCAGTCCGATTACGATAACGACACGAGGTTGTCTAAAAAGAATGTGACATGTGCGGTACTTACTTATTGTAAAGGAATAAAGTCAAATTGTTTGTTTTCTATTTTACCACATGAGATTGCCACAATCTGTTCGTTTATTTATTTTAATTAATGTACCTAATTATTATTTTCTTTTTTAATCGTAAAGTAAATATAAACGATGTATTTGCAAAAATCCAGAAGCTACTGATCGAGAGAAGGCTCCTCTAGCGCAGGAGTCAGGGTTTCACTTAGTTTGGACACATTTTTATGACAATAAAGAATTTATTATGATTTATAATCTTAGAACCATCCTCATTCAAAAACTGCCAACCCTACCCACCTACGGCCTTCACACAAACAAAGCAAAAACATCATTATTACGCCTTGGCATATGGAATTACTCTTTTTTAACGTGTAACGGAACAGGAACTGACATGGTAACCTTAAAACGAGCGCCATGAATCCTCATCCAATTAGCTTTGTACATTAGCGACGAAGTGACGACACTTAGTACACTTTGAGCTTGTTTGCACTGCTTATAATGTGTTTATTTTAATGAAAAACTCACGATAGGCAAGCAGATAAATGAAATAAGATTTTTACTTCAACATGAATGTATTGTTATAAATAACCCGGCAAGAGTCTCCACAAGACAAGATGGACGGCGCCTGCCGCTACGGTCGGCCCAGCCCGATGACCTGGACGCGTACCGCGAGGGCTAGCTCAAGGTGGAGTAGGAAAAGAGTTCCTGGAAGGACTTGGGGGAAGCCTTTGCCCAGCAGTGGGACAGTAAACAAAAAAAAACTCGATCAACTCCGAGTTATTAGTATTAGACACTGTTGTCCGCTTTGTAACTCTTTTAGTACCTGCTGCAAAGCATAATCGGCTTATAATGTTCCCAATGGTGGAATACAGGCTTCTTCGTAATCGTAATCCGTCACGTAGGTCCAGTGCGAGGTCGGGATTCCTGCAGCTAAGCAGGCATACAGGCGTCTAGATACCTTTTTTTTTTTCCGGGGGATACCTTCTAACGGTACGGGCTTTGGGGATAAGACTGGGGAGTGGTGTGCAAATATCTAGCCACCGTATAGTTAGGCCGTGCCTTGAATAGTTCGATTAGACCTTTAAAATACCACTAAATAAGTGAAAATTCATAATGACGATCCTTTTCATTACTGCTAATACATTTTTCATTACTTAAACACTCTGTAAATTAAAGTGTCCTTTGCTTCCGTATGGGCACGAAAATGCAAACAGGTTCAATTTATTAAGGTCGCCAAGGTCAACAAATAATTAAAAAGTCAACACTTAGTTGACTTGCCCTTCGTTACAGCTCGTGTTCTTTACCTTTTGTTATATTTCGCCTTTATGTGGATTTTCGATATTTTTTTGGTTTTTAAAACCTTTCTTGATGTGGATCAGGAAAGGTTTTAAAAACTAAAAAAATATCGAAAATCTCCTATAGATTTAGAAGATTTCCTTCACTCAGTGGCGTGCAGTCCATAAAGACAGAAGGACACTGCCTACACTAGCGCCGCTGAGTGCCTCGGGAGAGACACGAACTATTCGCGGCTCAATGTTTATATGTGTGCTCTCGTGGTCATGCACATTTGTTGTGTGTGCGTTACACACACACGTGTATACATACGTGACAAACAATGTAACAATTTACGCACACAACTGTACAGGGTAGTCACTGGCTTTTGACACGACGAATTACGAAACTTACCGAAGTTTTCCGAACAAAGTTGATTAAATGCGACTATTTTTTAAAGTAGCATTGTTTCATTGAATTTTCGCTACATAAACTACCATTACTTTCTGTCGTATTATTTTTATATTGCGATTTCCGACGCCATTGTTTGTTTTGATTTATTTGTTTTGGTAGCTATGCTATCATGTACTTATTTAAGGTTTTAACGTTGATAATAGTGTGAAAAAAATAGATAATATTCACTGTGAAAGTAACTCAGGTGGTGTGTGTATCTGTATAGAGAAAATAAAAAAATAATGCATTTTCAAAACTATCTTTCGGTGAACATAAAAAAAAAACCTGTGATCGTGAAAAGTAGTTGTACACCGGATTTGCAATGAATACAAACTAAAGGTAAAGTCAATCGTAAATTCAATACAAGAATATGATTCATTTAATTGCCTCACAAGGGCCTTAGTCTGCTATTTTTATAAATTCGTCATTCCAACACGATCCCATTGTCATTCATTTGTCATTTTGCTAAAAGTTCGTAATCTGCTAAATTCATACTGGTCGATCATTGGTCGGTCAATGGTCTCGTAATAGAATTGTGTCATAATGGCATTTTCGTATTGCCATTATTATAAAACTCGTTAGTAGAAATGTTTTTCGAAAAACGACTACTAAATTTGAACATTTATTGCCATATTTATGCCAGATTTCATTTATATATATTTTTACATACTATTTAATAGTGTTTTATGCAATCTAAAGTAGTCGGAAGTTCGTAAATTAAGTCAGTCATTCATTTGTCATGATGTACGAGATTACCAATAAATGCCATTTCTTTCAATAGTGTCAGTGGCTGACCATTGGAAAGTCATTATGACGCCATTTTATTAGTAGATTACCAAACTTGTCAAAATCAACAATTATGAAATCAATGATAGACCATTCTGACACTATTGTAATAGCAGACTTGAGGCCCAGGTTGCATGCTGTGTAGGTACAGCAATCGGTTATTCTGTTTTTTTTGCCTTTTTTTAATTTCTGCCTACCCTGTCTAAAAACTCTGTGCACGCCACTGCCTTCACTCATCCACTTCTCTTACACTTTTTCATAGAGTTTATAATCAATCATCTACTCGAAGATTCGGGACATTTTTGTCCGTGGCATGGATTTTTTTTAGCCTGGGTTTGGCATTCTACTTCTACAAATAATATTTGAAGAAGTAAATTAGTAAGAGCTCAGATACGAACTCCACCGAACCCGAAATAAATACGTGTGAAATAGCAAATTTTGTGTGTTTGTTTTCAATCGTCGTTTCCTAACGTCTTGCGTCTGCCCTGCAGTTAGCTGTGACAGCCTGATGATAAAAATTTTTTTTTTTTTTTGTTGAAGCTAAATCCGCCTGATTTCACAAACTATGTTTCTTTTCCGCCAGACGGGAGCAGGCGCGACCGGGCCGGGTGGGCGGCGGGCCCTGGAACTGATACTGAGTGGGGGGCTCAAGTCCTTGGCAAGGCCCGCGAAGCCGGTCCGAAGGGCAGCTTCCAGGGATTCCGTGCTGTCGCAACCACAGCCTTTACTAGAAGGTGAGTACCACATGCCACTAATACATCTACAACGACATCTATACCGCGCATAAGAACTACAACTGACCCATCCATCGTTATTTGGGGTCCGGCATAAAATATTTGTCTCCCGTTCTTTTCTCTCCTTTTTTTTGTATTGCTGGATGGGCCTGCTTTTGACTTCGATCACGCCTGCTGGAAAGCGATGGATGAGGTCTATGATGGAACGAACGTCCCTAGAAGATGCCTGTTCAATCTAGATTTGAAGGCAGACGGGTTAAATGTGGAATCCCCACAGACGCTGGAGGAGAGTTTGGCTGCTATAATTTCTTTTCAGTTCTTCTCAGTCATTTACTTTCTTTTCATTCAAATCAACCGTCTTTTCTTTGGTCATCTTCATTTCATATTCAGTTAACGAACAACTACAAATAAAAGATTTTTATGAGTAAACCTCTAAACAAAATTATTAACTCTTTTCAGTAATCCCTTGATAATACGAATCCGAAATTCTGTATTAACAACGGTTTCTGCTTCAGGTTTCATAACCCTGGGTCCCTGGAGAAATAGCGTGAATTGCCATAAATATTAGGATTTAGGCCGTCAACTTCGCACGGCTTGCTTCAAGGGTCTGTGATTGCGAATTAATTAGTAAAAGTCAAGGAACATCAATGTTAGAAATTGTATAATTTTTAAACATTCCTTTCCCACAAGTAATTATACAAATTCCTTTTGTACACAGCGGGCGCATGTCACCTTTTCAGACTGTCATTTTGATTAAAAATGTTGCCAAATACGTGATCTGAGATATAATAAGGTGCAAGACTGTAGTTAAAAAAAATACCTTCAGGTGGTATGACGATTCCTTGACTGTACATGTCCGTTGATGACATTTTATTGTTTAAAACAATTACTCTTTCGGGGAAGATAAGAAAAAAAGCTGTTGTTTTGCATATATCCAGGTGAAGCATGACAATTATATTTCTATTCTACCAAGAATAGACAAAGTTATTTCTATCCAACTTGTACAATAAAATAATGCTGGGCACAGCTTTGAAATCGTATCATTAACATGGGAAAGTCGTTGTAAAACGCAATAGTTTTAAGTCTGAACTCTGAAGATACCTTTTTGACACGAAAGACATCTCGACATGTTCTGTAATTGGAAAACATCACTCATCGTCAATATTATTGCTTGTTTGAACAAGTGTCGTATGAGAGCCATGGAATTTTATATTTCTCATATATTGCCACTTCGCTATGTTTGGATATGAGCGATATTAGCTTTTTACAAGAAATTCTGCTTTTTTTAGGCGTTTATATTTGCCTTTATACAGGTTGAAATTGAAAACATGCGACAAACCGAAATGGGAGATTGTACTCATCATTATGAACAACTTTTACTAAGGGACCAAAGATGCAATCGCGAAAAAAAAAACATCTGTTCCCTACATTTATGTTCGCATGACTCGTCAAAATGTAGGGAACAGCTGTTTTTTTTTTTGCGATTGCATCTTTGGTCCCATAGTAAAAGTTGTTCATAATGATGAGTACAATCTCCCATTACGGTTTGTCGCATGTTTTCAATTTCAACCTGTATTTAATCGCGTTGAAAAGAAAAGGTTCTGTTTTAGACCTACTTTGGCCGGGCGGATAAAATTTCAACGCATATTATAAGCAACTACAAGGGCTTGTGGCTAACTAATAACAGGCGCACAGGTAGATTGATTAGGTTAAGCTACACTTGCCGCGGTTGGTCCGTGGATGAGTGGCCATCATTCCATACCAAGACCTCTCTGTTGGTCCCTGCTGTCAGTAAATGGGTTGTCGAAGTCAAATAGGCAGCCGCTCCATGTGAAAGACTGGTACTCAGACTACTCAGCTGCATTCAGTTACACTGGAAGCCGACTCCAACACAGTGGGAAAAGGCTAGGCAGAATATGATGATGATAAGCATCTACATGTTATTTTCGCATTTACCTTAACTTTAGCAACCTTTATAACTTTTATTATTAGTACTTTTGTCCTTAACCTTTTCACTAAGGGTTCTCCCTTGGTCTACCTTCCTGAGTAATTTCCTGCAATTTGCACAGACGTCAACAGCTCAACATTCTTAATGGAGAATTCTTTTACTCTCAATTTCTTCACAAATCCTGCACTTTATTGGGTACCTCTGTAGGCTTAGCATGACGCTTTCTATTTCTACGAAGAATAGACAGTGCTTTTTCAATCAAAGTGACATTTCGTTTCTCCATTTTTGACATCGCACCGTAGATATCCTTCTACAATCTTTCTTTTTGTCTTTCGTTTCTAACGATCTTTGTCTAGGTCCTTATAAATGTAGACTATTTCAGAAGAATATTTCTTCCCAAATTGTCAAAATCACACTGACGACAAATTTTCTACTCGACGGCCACAAAGTATATAGGATTATCTATAAAATCATGATTCGTTTAGAACGCATAACTGATAATTAATAGAAAACATAGCTATCTTCTCCTATTGTACATCATTTAGTTAATAGTCATGTCTATTCTTCCGTCGACAAACCGTTGCTTGTGCGTGCTAAGCCTGCTGATACACATAGGCAATCTACTAAATGATGCAGATTTTGTTTTAATCAATTCTTACCAACATTATTATTCGTTGCCTCGTTGATCTAGTCGTCGCAAGCGCACGCTGAGCATAAGGTCATGGGTTCGATTTCTAGGTCGGTCAAAGTGTTAATGGGTATTATATGGGACTTAAACATTACTGGCGAAATGTGTGAATTACCTCCGCACCTCTGCCTAACTCTTCGGGAAATATAGGAAGAAAAAAAAGAAAAAGAAAAATAGACGTGGGAGAGCCTTGTGGCGAAGTAATAACAGCCGCACGGGTCGATCGATCAGGTTAAGCTACGCTTGCCGCGGTTGGTCGGTGGATGGGTGACCATTTATACACACCAAGATCCCTCCGTGCCTCGGAAAGCACGTTAAGCCGTTGGTCCCGGCTGTCATTCGTGGATCTTTGACGGTCGTTACGGGTCGTCAGAAAACCGAAAGTCTGACAACCAGTCTTACCAAGTGGTATCGCATTACCCAGTTATTGGGTTGTGGAGGTCAGATAGGCAGTCGCTCCATGTTAAATACAGGTATTTAGCTGCATCCTTAGGCTAGGTAGATACCTAGCGTTTCCGAATTACGTTGGGGTCGGCAAAATTACATCTATTCTTTCTCATCATCATCTGATGATGAGACAGAAAAATAGATGTAATTTTGATGTGCTGTTATACATATCTGTATTGTTTCAAAATGAAGACTTTAATACTGTTTTTGCCTTAATGCCAAATCACCTTAATTTGGCTGTGAAAGGTATGCCCTTTCACAAATTGGAAAGTCATATTCGAAAGCGTTAATGCGGTCCTTATTTTTGTTTCATTCAGGTAGTTGTGTCCTGATTTCAAATAATATATTGGATGCGTTGATTGGAATTCACGAAAGATATCTTGTTTGATAATATAACATCTCACCTGGAATCCCCGTACCTATAGTACACCCAGATTTCGCCAGTTATAAATCTTAATTTTTATTTATCTCAAAATCATATTACAGGCACTGGTTAATAGAATGCATAATCGTAAATAGAACACGGTGTCTGAGATAGGATCCTGAGTACAGATCACCCAAAATGTTTTTTAAGTCCCACGTAGAGATTGCCATTAACCGGTCGCAAATCCAGACTCCGGGCTATCTAATGAGAAATTTCAGATAGAAAAACCCAATAACATTTTGCCCGACCTGGAAATCGAACCCCAGGATCGATTGCTCAGTAGTAGCACTAGCGCACACTAGACCAACGGGGCAGTCTATGTCGAGTTCTTATTTCATCTTCCAAGCAAATCTGTTTGTGTTCTTCGTATCTGTAACTTTAGGGTCTTTACAGACAGAACGGAAATATTTCCGTGCAATTTACTGGCTCCACTGAAAACAGAACCGTATTACCATAGCTTTAAGTAGAAAAAAAAGATCAACCTAGTCGCGAGCATGCTCGAGCCGACTGTGTGTAGTGTAGTGTTGTCAATTAGGTATCTTCTTTAGGCTGTGGTAATACGGTTCTGTTTTCAGTGGAGCCAGTAAATTGCTCGGGCATTTTTCTGTTCTGTCTGGACTAACCGTAAGACAACTACATATATGTATCTTCACTTTTTAGAGTCCATTACAATGAGTAAATATTTCAACGAATTCGGATAAAATAGTAGCTCATCCCAACTACATGCTTGAAAAGTTGGAATACTTAATCGATTTGAAGTGGACTTCATTCGAGATATTAGTTTTTAACAAAAGCCATGCCGAGTTCATATCTGAATAGATTTATACTTCAATAAGCTTCAATTGAAGCAGTCATTTCAGTGAGCTGAAGTTATTGAAGCTGAAAGCAAATATCTTTAGGAAATAACTCTGCAGGTATTGGGAATGTAATATTGCAGAGGTGGCGGAGGAGGCAGCTATTGGTTTAGTTTAAGGGCCCTATTTCACTAGGACACCAGTGGCGGCGCAACCATAGTCGCACTGCCAAAAAATCTATGGTTGGATATGCAACCGGTCGGGCACCTGCACGCGTGGAATGCCCATCATAGAAACGGGTTTTGTCAACGGAAGAACAGACAAAATGATAGATTGTATAAAGATTTCTACCATCGTCGACGCACGGCGATGTTAAAACTGAAGGGAAGAAATGTTTATATTTTTCCGTCAGGTCGTCATGCTTGACATTACGACGCGATGTCTGTCTGTGACTTGACGATTACAGAATTATAATCTCATCAATAACCACAGAAGTTAATGGACGCTACTGAAAGAGCCAAGCTCTTAGCCAAATTCTGGGATGACTGTATTTAAGTTGCTGTCGTGTCGATAGCAACTTAAATACAGTCAGCTTAAATCAGTACAGCAGCAGAAGAAGATCAATATTTGTGTCAAATCATTGTCTTTATAGAAACTCGAGTCTCCGGGTCGCCCCGTGCTCGGGAAGAAGTTACATATGTCAAATTGGATAGAAAGAACTTTGTCTATTCTTAGTAGAATAGATAAAGAATTGGTCATGCTACGGCTACTAGGGGTCTACTCTCTAAGTGGGCCCGTCCGAAAGAAATTAGTCAAAAAATCGGACTGGCCAAAACACATTGGGGACTAGGGAAGACTTACTAGCAAATCGTGTTGTCATTCATTGTAAGTTCGGGTCCTGAACTAATCTTATGACCTTAAGCTATACGGAGTTGGGAACGCCCGTTATTTCGGCCGAAGTTACGGAGTTGGCGCTTGTGGAGTAGACTCCTTGGTGAGATACCCACCATAAAGCGGTGTATATTTTTCCGGTTGCGCAACCATGGTTGCGCCACCATTGTGTCCTAGTAAGGTATAAGCCCTATAGACCATCGATCCATCAAAGACCTCATCAATCGCTTTCCATCAGGCGTGATCGAAGTCAAGAGCGGGCCCATTTAGGAATAAAATATAAAAAAGCCTTACCGGTTCAACAGAATTGTTGTAATATCTAAACGAAAGGAAATGTAATGCGTATTGTTTTACAAAGTACATCAGATTTCATTATGATTCCAAGGAATGCAGAATTAATTCAATTAATTAATCTTACCATACCTTACTTGTAACAAAGGCTGTAAATCAAGTATACTCAATTAAGGTAACCGCAGTCTTATGCTGGACATAGGCCCCACGCAAATTACGTCAAGAACATCTGGTTGGCACTCTACTGCAATCTATCCCCGCCTTTAGGTCATCAAACCATCTGCAGCTGGCGTTAAGCTGGTATATTTACAAGAAATTCTTTCTTTCACCAGGTCTTCGGAAATGCTCAACAGTCCTCGCGCTGACAGACCGCGAGAAGTCCTCGGAGCCGATTAGGGCTCACAACAGACTGCGCGCGCCCTCCGTCTGCTCCCGTTGTTCATCACTACTGTCTCTCGCCGGCGCTAGTGGCTCCAGGTACGTGACACCAGATCCTCAGTACAGGTGGTGCAGGTCCACACTGGTCAGGGCTCACAATAGACTGCGCGCGCCCCCCGTTCTGCTCCCGTTGTTTATAACTACTGTGTCTTGCCAGCTAGTGGCTCTAGGTTCGTCACACCGGATGTTCAGTACAAGTGCTACAGGTCCTCAGAGATCAGGCTTAACATCAGACTGCGGGCTCCATCTGCTCCATTTATTCCTAACAATTTCCGTCGTCTACTATCCCGAAATCACCAGCCACCGCAAAACAGGTATCGTCATTGACGCTCAAACAAACATGACTTATAATATTCCCACTGCTGGGATACCATTTGTGAGAGGGAACGGACCACTGGATTGCGCGTTGGTGGTTTCACAGTCATGTCTTTGAATGTTTAGTTTTAGGACATGCCGCTTCCTCACGTTAATTTCCTTCGCCGTTGTAATTTCACTCAAGTTATATATTTTTCTTTGTCAGATATTCCCTGGACGGCGCCGGTGGCGGGTTCGTGCCGGCTGCCCCTATCAACTGCAAGCTTTGCTTGGAGGACGCCACGGCTGACAAGGTCACCCTCATCTCTGGCTGTGGATGCACCTTCTGTACCAAGGTCAGTTATAAGATAGACGCGGTTTCGCCCACATTGTAAGCAAACTATGACATTTACTTGGATAAAAAGTATACTGTGTTTTAAATTTTGAAGGGTCCTGTTAGTTAATATTAGCAGCCGCACGGGTTGATTGAAGGTTTAAGCTACGCTTTCCGCGGTTGGACCGTTTATAGTTTACCACCTTTAAGACCCCTCATGTCTCGGAAAGCACGTTAAGCCGTTGGTCCCAGCTGTCATTTGTGGATCCTATACAGTCGTTACGGGTAGTCATAAGCCGAAGTCTGACAACCAGCCTTACGAAGGGGTATCGTCTTACCAGGTAACTAGGTTGTCGAGGTCAGATAGGCAGTCGCTCCATGTAAAATACTGGTATTCAACTGCATCCGGTTAGACTGGAAGCCGAACCCTAACATAATTGGGAAAAAGGCCAGGCAAATTGATTGCGTTTGATGAGGAAAAAACCATCCAAATATTTTTTTTGTAGGAATCGAGGATTATTTATTTTAATATTAAAACTAAAAGCACATTTCACAACGGCCACGATGCGTGACCCTATAATATTTTTTAAACAATGAGCATTACCTTGAGATGTGATGTAAAAAAGAAATATTATTGTAATTAATTAAAACGGAATTATTCATGCTACTGTGAATAATTAACCACACTGTTTATTAAGTCATTAAATATTTAAATCATTATGTGCATTACTTAGAAAATGTGCTTTGATTAAAACACTTTGGTTTAAATTAGAGATGGGCCGACTATGACTTTGGCCGACTAGTCGGCTGCAAAATGGCCGACTAATCGGCCGACTAGTCGGCCAAGCCGATCATTGCTTTCGGTTGAGTTCGTGTGACATCGGTACTGTTCATGACTACGCTTTCGGCTCGTAGACCCCGCGGCGCCCGGCAACCAGGCGGAATTGTCAGGACATGTCGCATCTTTAGAATAATAGAGACCTAATGCGAAATTAGCCGCAAGCAAAATTATTTAGAATTATAGAGACCAATTTTGGTTGCGGCTAATTTCGCATTAGGTCTTTATTATTTTAAAGATGCGATGTATTTATCTGCTTTGCATTTATTCTATCATAGTTTAAGTGCGAGCCGGCATTTCTTCCTATCCTATTCTAGATTGCACTGAAAGTAAACAGTAAAACCGATTCTATAGTAAAAATAATAACAGTAAAGATTTCAATTTCATTTCAATCACCGTCTTTTAAATTTTTAAGCATATTAATACGACTAAAAATAACCCGACTAATCACCGACTACAAATATGGCCGACTAGTCGGTACATCACTAGTTTAAATGATTGGGTATTACAGACACACAACAGCGCGTTTTTATTCTCTAAGGAGTAGGCAGGTGGCAGTATTCCAAAGTACAGACGCTAGCACATCAACCGTATGCTTACGTGATAAAGATGAAAATCTATCAAAGAAATTTGACAGATTGGGATACGTTGATGTGTGCTCATAGAAATAATAGTACAGGGTGGCAGGGACATTGACGCACAACCTCTTACCATAGAATAAAGTACATGATTCTAATCTAAACCTTCCCGCTTTGAAAGTTTTCGTCAGTTATAAAAAAAAATATTGCTGTTCCATACAATTTGGCCGCATAGGTATTTCACTTTTCTATAAAACAGACCTTTTTTGATAACCGAACAAAAATGTATACGCTAGGGAATCTAAAAAATCGGGTACTGAATGGAAAAATCCAGTAACACGGCAAAAGGCATATTATGTTTACAAATGAAATTATCATGCACATTGCTACATGTGTCAGGTTAGCAGCGAGGTCAATCACCCGACTAGGTAAACAGACTAACCTAGAACTTGATATCGTTAGAAAGTTTTAGCTGTCAACTGTTTATGGTATTTTACTCTATACGAGAAACAATCTAAAAATATATTATTGAGATAGCTTAGGCAAGAAGCAGTCGGAAAATGTTAGTTTTGGTTCATGAAATAACAAACTAAATTTCAAAATTCAATTCAAAGATTTCAGTTTTTTTAATCTGTTTTTGAACACCATGAAATAGTAACCGCCATGTTATTACGTCATACCGCTGAATAAAGTAATCGACAGAACAACTTTTTAGTTTTGTTGTTTTCGTAACCAAAGTAATTGTTAATTAAATAATATCTTACAGTCAGGAACAGCAAACCAACGATAAGTAGAATAATAACTATTTTTTTTTTATTATAAGTAATTATCATACAAAGTATCAGCGTATTTGTCTACTCAGCAAACTGACGTCATACCCACAGACCTCGGATTTTCTATGATCTGAGCCACAGACCAATATGGCGTCCACTGCGTCCAGTGTTTTCGTCAAATTACGCGCGAAATATGAAAATGTATAATTTAAATGCATGTTTTTTTGCACTACTCGAATAAATAAAAAAAATTGTGTTTTTTTTTAAAGTGCTTTATTAGCAATTTAGAATGTAATTAAAACACTTTTCAAAAATAGGTGTAGTACAGTACCCTATTGTTTTTGACAACCCGTTACTATTGCATTTAACAATAAAGGGTCACGCAGAAAGGTGCGACGCGAATCTCATCATCATCTGCCTAGCCTTTTCTCGACTATGTTGGGTTCGGCTTCCAGTCTAACCGGATGCAGCTGAATACCAGCCGTTTATATGGAGCCTCCACAACCCAGTTACTGGGTAATAAGATAACCCTTGGTAAGACTGGTTAGAACAATTTCTATGAAAACATAATGGATATTGGCTCTACCAGAATCGCGTAGCCGTCGCTCCGTTGCGTCGCGCCTGTCTGCTGGGAGCCTTCATTGTTAAATGCGGTTGCCTTTATTGTTAAACTCTTCTAATGGTACAGTCAGGGACATCTGTCTGTATAGGTAATTTGTCTTGTTTCAGTGAAGTTGCCAAAGATGATGTGCAAAATTTTGCCATTAGTACGGCCTACGGCGGTAATGGGAATATTTTGTTTCAGTAAAAAATGTGAACTCAAAATCAGTCGGATGATTTAGGTTAAAAAAACACGACAAATTGTCATAGTGTATCAATGTGCTTCACTATTAATTACCCTTACTGTGCACGACAAAGTTAAAGGTACTTAAATAAAAGATATGTAGTTCTAGTTTAAATTATTATATTTTTTCTTGTTTGGTTTGCTCTCGGCCCACATAATCTCGAGCGGTGAGTGAGAGATAGAAATCGAAGAAGTGAAGTGTAAGCCAATATTGACAGAACGGGTCTAAGATGGCCTACTAGTCGATATTAGTGGCCGTACTATCACTTACACTGTGTCATGTTACTGACTGTTAGAACGGTAATGTTCAGTAAGACAGTGCGTGCGCGCACGTCATGCAAGACGCTTTGACTTTGACTATGAGACTGTTTTGTGCGCGCGCGCCATTATTGTTTTCATAGAGCGATAGTATGTCTAAAGGAATATTTCTTGACTCGACAACATTTGGCACTGGAACGATAGCTCAGGAAGTCAGAACACGAAATACTTCGACAAGGAAATCATTTTTTGGTTGTACACGGCGGAAAATCAGAGAGACCAAAACTGGAAACGGTTCCGTGCAAAAAAATTAAAAAGTTTGAAATCCAATATTTTGTTTTTCTACATGCAAGCGAACGAAACCGCAGGCACAGCCAGTCCTACTATATACATAGCAAAGGCCTTTGGCCTTCTGTAGAACACTAACTACAAATAATGGGGGGTCCTATCTATTCTTAGCGCAGACCATTCAGGTAGTCTTATCAATCGCACTAATCACATTTCGGCGCCGGTTTGTGTCTTATCTGAGAGTCTGTTTTGACTCCACCTGCGGTCAGTGACCCCCAGATGACATGCCTCCTAATTATGTGGCTATTTATAAGTTATTTATAAATCAGTGTCTTGAAAACATATTTGGATTATAACTGGATTTGGTCCTATACGTTTTTAGTTTTAATATGGAAAGGAAAACTTTGCTTGTTTTGATGATTTTGTCGGTTTTCAACATGATCAGAGATCGGATATTCGGATTTCGGATGCATATTCACCTAAAGTTGAGATGTTGGCTAACATGGAATGCGCTTTTGTATCTAAAAAGTCTTAATTTAGGTAAGTAATTTGTTTATTTTTTGTTTTAACTAATACAAACCACCCCTCCTCCAGTACATACACATATTTGTATCGGGTTAAACATTAATTTTAAATTAATAAACATCTGAATAGTTATGCAATCCAAGAATCCCGGGGTTTTTAATAAATATTACAAATAATTTATAAAGCCGCTTCCATACTTTCATAGCTAAAAATTATCTTTAGGTAAATATGCATCCGAATATCCGATCTCTGCTCATGATTGTCATCATCCTAGCGTTTCCAGTTTAGCTGCAAACCTTGTGATGAAAAAAATAAAAAAAATAAGTTCAATAAATCAAAGAGAACAATACAATTTTTAGATATTCAGTGCGTATCACAATTACAGTACTTATCTAGGAAAGGCTTTCATTTTGACAGTTCAACAACATTCATTGGGTTATTTACGTTGTTGAGCAGACGTATTTTTCGAACATATGAGACAATGGATTAGCAATATCCTCCAATATGATTCAGATTGTGATTAATAGTGTGTTATGCAATTAGGGCGCAGGAGTGCGTTATTACCAGGTTATAGGAGGTTTTTAACTCCCAGGCCTGTAATTCACTATGACCACTTAATTCCTTACTTCAAAACCACGTCAATTCCTTAGATCACACACGACATCTGCTAATAAATATCGACAAAAACATGACATTTCGATTCCTTACCGTTACAACGGTTTCTAAAAAATACGAAATTGACGTAGTTTGAACGTAGTAAGATTCCGCGGGGAATCATTATAATAACCATAGAGAATTTGTTCCAAGACAATTTGTTGATATTATTAAGTAATACGATATTAGCAGATTTCGCGTGTGGTTGACGTGGTTACGAATTTACGAGTAAGGAATCGTTAAGTGAAATCGTATCATAGTGAAATCAGGTCCAGAATTGGGGCCTAGTTTGAGGAATTGATGACAAGAAATGAAAATAAATATAACCGCCTTTTGTCGGTGTCTTCACTTGTCTTTTTTTTAATTTCATGTTTGTACTCTATCTTATAGAAATTAGAATACCTGTTAGCATGGATTCAGTAGTTGATTCTGAACTCTCTTGCGTAAAAAAAATTCGTCGATCATTAAAAAACAAATTAGCTGTACCTTACATTTTGATCGCGTAGCCCCGTCGTCAATTCGGCAGAGTCGTTGAGTTTAATAACAATAGAAAAGTAATTACTTGACACTCAAGTGTCAACAGTGTAGGGGACCTATTGCAGTTTTCTATGAAACAGCAGATATTTTTTTTATAACCAACGAAAAAATTCTGCACTAGGGGGTCTAGAATGATGTGCTGAATTCATGGTTATAGTTTGAGTGTCGATGTTCCTGCCACCCTGTATATTCATTTTTATATCGTGCACACAGCAGCGCCCGGTCAATAAGTGAAAACTGGGCCAAACTCTTAACCAGTAGGTACATTTGTCATCCTCACACCGTTCGGTTTCTAGAATAGGTATTTACTTACAAATGTGTCACTTTTATGTCCGTAATAATCTCCTAAAGTCCTAACTGAGCCACGTTGCGGTCTGCGAACGAATGCTTTTACAGTTATTTAAAACAATAACTCATCTTTGTTGTTTTGTAAATACATGTTTCACAAGACTATTTCGGACAATAATATGACTTCCAGCAATTGTGACTATTGTGTGTTATGTTTTCTATACAGTGTGACTTTGAAAACAATCGACAAAATTTAAGGGGGTGGTCTACCTATCGACATGAACAAGTTTTACCATGGCACCAATTTCGAATTCGCGAAAAAAATTCTTATGGAAACCTTTTAAATTCGGGATAAATTTAATGTCCTTTTTGTTATGGGATTTTTTAAATATGAATTATTGGAAGGACAGGGCGTCAGTCGTCTCTCTTGCCAATTCGATAATAATTTTATACGTTAATTTTGTATCAAAACTGAACCTATCGGAACCAATAAATGCTGATAGAAAAATATTTTGCGTTAAGTTTGCCTCTGTACAGTCAGGGTAACTAATTGTTTTGAAAAATATTTCATACAACTGTCAAAAAGTGACAGTTGTGATTTGATATTACGGACAATTTAATTTGATTGTCAATTTGCTAAGCACATTTTGATTGTGATGTCTATTCATGGTTTAACTTATCACCTTGAAATGATTAGATGTTCCATGTTTGTGTTGTTTAACATCTATGGTGTTAATTTGTTTCCACTGCTAATATGTTTTTGTGGTTAATTAACAAAGTGCCCTAGAGGTTGAATACCTACCTAGTTATTTCTTAATCATACTACTACTTATTATATTTGCATCGAAATGTTAATTAAAATTCCATTCTATTATCTATTAAGGCCGGAACAAACATTACCTATTTTATTTTTAACTAAAAATAATTATGTAATTAAGTATATTATTCCTTGCACGAACGTTTCTTTAAATAAACATAACACAGATGACCTTAGTATAACACAGCTATTATTAATAAGTAATAATTTTTTAAATGTTGATCAGTACCTAACATTCCGACATCACAAGTCGTCTTCGACAAAAGTCGTGCTCTGAATACTTAAAATAGAACAAAGAATTTACAATACTATATTACTAGAAGACTACCAAATGATTCTCGAAACTTCCATTAATTGAAAACAAGCGATTTTACTAATTATGTCCGAACGTCAAACTCGGATAGCCCCGAATAATAGCCACTGTATTGTCTAAAATGTAAAGTTAATTTTGGAGCAAAAAAATACCTCAGCATAGCTATTCTGAGCCATTCGATACACCTCCGTACCGAATCGAACAACAATCAATGTTATAGTAGGAATCCTATAAACGCTGTTCACAAATCTAAAACCCGAAAAATTTGTCAGTTTAATAAATAGACGACCGCTTTTCTTCCGACAGCTGTCTGCTATCGGGGGCAAGGCAAATCAGGTTATCAAGATGTGTCATTTTTGATACGTTAGCCTGTCGAATGCTTGTGAATAGCTATGCTGTTTTGCGTTCTTAGTTCGTAGGTTGCACGAACTTCACCAAAATGTTTACTACAGAAGGCTTAGCACGAGAACCGTAGAGAAGCGGTTTGTCGACGGAAGATTAGACAAAAATGACGTTTCCGTGTAGACTGTTGACTGTTGACAGTTTTGAACCGAGAAATGTAGACAAACAATTTCTATTCTACGGTAGAGTAGAAATAGAAAACGTGGTGCGCCTGCAGATGTAGCAAATGTGGAATGATTACTTATCAGGGCCTGCCTTTCATTTTCTCCCTCGACGAAATTATCGTTTAATTTAAAGGAACGAAGTGGGATGTTGAAGTCTTACGGTTAAAGGGAGAGAATGAGGAAATTATAGTGAGGAAAGCTTAAAAGTATGAATGTGGATGGTTTTAATAGTAGGGAAAGACCAAAGAAACCATAGATGGACTGTGTGAGAGATGATATGGTGGCAAAGGAGATGACTACCGAGATTACGACTAATAGAAGTATGGAAGAATAAAAAATGTTGCGCCGACCCCAAATTAATTGGTATTAAAGGGAGGAGAGTGATGAATGTGATGATGAATCCTCTAGCTAGACAGTATCACCCGTCTTGCCCCTTGTAACGTAGCCCGCCATAGCTAAGCATTGCGTAACTGTTATAGGCTGATTCCTCGTCAAATTTGACCAGAAATCAGCGAGAATTCCCGCATGCGCGCGATGTGGGCATCGAGTGGCGAAAATCGTGTGGCGTCGGTAATCGCGCCTTAAAAGTTTTTGTATGCTGGCTGACTATGTAGAACTTTATGTCGACGTGTAGTTGTCGCAAGTTTGCTACAATCTGACAGATCTGCACAAAAGTTAAGCGATTGTTTCGAAATATGGGTCAACCCGGTCAACACTGACTTGTTACCGAAGACCAAATGTATACAGTACCTATCTGTGTTTAACAAATGAATGTTTTTTATTTATTTGTTTATCCATTCACTGAACAGTGAAGGAATGGTAATGATAAGCACGGTTAGGAAAAATATATTTTACCTTATTATTTTTGCGTACCTAATTTAAACAAATAAATGTTTTTATTAATTAATGTATTCATTCAATGCTTAGTCAAGGAATGATAATGTTAAGCATCGTTAGGTACTTTTTCTTTGCGCCTTTTAATTTATCCAACTACGTAACTACGTTACGTATTGTAAAGTTATGATATTTTGAATGACAAAAAAAAAATCAGTTTGAAAACTTGCCGCTGCTGTGTGGAAAATGAATGTGTTTCAAAATGGCGCTCCCTGATCGTGCAGTGACATAAAGCTTAGACTGCTGTAAACGTTCTTAAAAATCGAACAGTAAAACACAGTATTCGATTTTCGACGCGCTGGAATGCACTCAACTTTAGAATCCAATAGGATTCTCAATGATCGGTTAAACACCGAGGGTTCAAAATCCAGTACGCAAAAAAATTCCCGCCGCGATTTTATTACGGCCGTCTAAATGACGACTTATTCTGAAACAAAAAAAAAAAACGCACAGTAAATGTAATCCAGTCGGCAACAACCGTGAATAATTGAAGGCCGCACCTCGGGTGAATATTGTATAAGTTAGACGAGGTACGGTACTATGGTCTCCGAGCTCGTTGGCTATACGGATGCTATTTCCTGGTACAACGAGAGCTGTACGGGTTTCTTGTTTACGCTCTGCAGTTGTTTGTACATATTTTGCTGCATCGGTCAGTGGCGCTTTATGGTAATCTGATAAGGGGCCATTCAAGTATTACGTAATCACTACAGGGGGGTGAGTCTTTGCTTTGCTTATTTTTGATGACATGGGGGATGGAGGATTAATTTTTTAACTTTTGGATTTTCTACAAAATTTAATGGATTTTGGTTTGAACACATATGGCAACCCTACTTGTCTATGAATGGCTCGAAGAAAACGATGACAATATTCCACAATCACACGTAAGTGAGCGGACACGTTGTGTGTCTGCTACAAATGTTTACGGGAGCATGTAGTCTATCATACGCTTTTTGATATGTATGAAACTATGAAATACGGATGACGTTTAAGGCTGAACCAACCCGCACTGGGCCCGCGTGGCGGATTATGGCCCACTTCCTCTCGAAGAGAGGAGGCCTGTGTCGAGGGAACATTATAGGCTGATTATCCATGATGGCTGAATGGGCTGCGGACTCCTCCCAGTAACCCCAATTCGAAATTTTTCTTACGATAATAGCTGAAATATTTATCCCATTAATATCATATGAGGTGATGGGACGTCTTAACTTCAGGTAAGTATTCTGTCACATATTTTGACTAAGGTGTAGAGTTTGTGAAGTTAGGGCCTTGTAGAGTTAGGGCGTGTAGAGTTAGAAACTTGGCTCTACGTAAGATCTGATAACTATTTGACAGTGCGAGTCATATGGTCTCGTCTTGTCAACGTTTTACATGTTTTTTTTTTTTTTGGTGGGATTTTTATTTCTAGAAACTATATGAAGATTGGTTTTCATTACTAAAGCTGTACATGATTTTGTTTTGCTGCAAACATCGTTCTATATCTATACAGTATTAGGACACCCAGTGACTTCAATTGAACATTCTTCGCACGATAATAGCTTTAAATGTTAAGAAAAACCCCAGTAAGCGTAAAGTTACCTTAATAACGTATTCTGTCCTAAGTTCATTTACTTATTTGACTGAAAATGACAATGACAGGTACCTAGTCTTCATACTACGTTTAAGCTTATTAGTCGATTCGCTCGAATTTACTCACCCGAATCGTGCGAATCGACACTTTTAAATTATAATAATAATAAGCAGCCCTGACCACCGGTAGCTTGGACCCTGTTCCCGATACCGGTGGGCTACTATTTTTTATATTTTTAAATGTTTTTATGTATTTTTTTTTATGTTCGAATATTTATAAATATAATTTATATGTACGTTTAAATGAATTAAAGGAGATAATAATAATATAATATTTATTTCAGACCAAAATCCATATTCAAAAACAAAATAAAATAAAATAACAAAATAAAAATCACTCAAATTCTACATACACAAAACAAAAGGCGACGCACAAAAAGATACACACATACACAATAACACTTATTTTATATATACAAATGACGCACGATGAGTGGTCATCCAGTGCCACATCATTGGACTGTCTACTTTGCTGGCAAAGATAGCCACCAGGCTGTTGGAGCTATCGCGCACTCGCCGCATCAGGGATGCTATTCGTGTCCGCATAGTGGCATAAAAATCCGGCACGCCATACTCCGCGAACATCCTCGATGCGCTGCAAAAGCGCGGTAGCCCCAACATAACTCGGAAGGCGTTATTATGCGTTCTTCTGAAGTTGTATTTAAAGGTGTCGATTCGCCCGATTGGCTGACTCGGTACACGAGAAATTCGTGCGAATCGACTAATAAGCCTGCGTTTATATATCGTGATATTGTTTTACTTTTTATTTATAGAAACTATACAGGATAAGTTTATAACCAGTGCGCAAACTGTAAACATGAATATAATTCAGCATATCATTCCAGTTCCCCAGAGCGCAGAAATTTTTCGTCGGTTATACAAAAAAATTCTGCTGTTTCTTAGAAAACTGTAATGCCTACGTGGTCAAAATGTATGGAACAGCTGATTTTTTTTTTCTACGCTGAGGGGTCTAGAATGATATGCTGAATTCATGGTTACAGTTGGCGCACTGGTTAAAAATGTATCCTGTATGTGGATCCGTTTCCATTTCTAAAGTTTTCCATAATTTTCTTTGACTGGCTAGCAATACAAATACGTATTTCTGCAATGCTTTGTTGACTTAATCTACAATGTTCTTTTAATGAGTAGTATTGCAATATGTCATTGGCTAGCAACGTCGACAATTCATATTATTCTTGCCAGTGCAACCGGCAGCAAGTTCGTCATGCTCCCTTAGATGTCACTGCTTGCGGTAGCGTCGGGAGTCGGGTTGCCTCCTTCCCTCAAATATGCTTTTTATTAATCTGATTCCAAAGGTCCTAGTTTAACTTTTGTTACTTCAAGTTATAGCTATATTTACATAATGCAGAATTGCATATGTAAGCGGGTACGCCCTTTATGCCTGGAGGCTTTTATTTAGATTATAAGTTCTGTTTACGTTTATATTTTATTTCTACTTGAGTACCTATAGTTTTCAATGTTTTGATGGTATAATGGCGTGTGCTAGCTGACATATGGCAACTTATTTATTTTGTGTTTTCGTAATGTTAATTACCTACTATTGTATAGAATCAAGTTCTTCTAACTTAACAGACAGCTGTGCTGCTGGGGAGTTTGTTGCGCCACTTCTTCTTCCCAGCTAAAGCACTAGGAAGTGGTGAAGGGCGGGCGTTTTGGGGGGACTGTCTTATGTAATTTTGACGTTCAAAAAGAGCAGACTCCCAGCCTAGTTTGAATAGATGACTTTTGATTTAGATTTTGAAATGCTGCGAAACTTTTAAAACGTGCAAATCTCAGAGACATGTTCCTGTCCTACAAATACCTGTAGCCTGTAGACCAGTTTACCCTGTAAGGTGTGGTACAGAACGGCACAGATATACAGGTCGGGCGTTTCTACTGCATCTTTTATCCCCAGATCTAGGTCAGGTCATCTGGGGCCGTGTTCCTGATATGTGCCCCACATTGCTCTAGCTAGCTTCTGTTATACCTACCTTTTTTGTGATACATCTGCAGTGACAGTAATTAGAAAGTTATATATGAAAAGTTTAAAATGAAAACAAGGTATAAGTTTATTATGAGTAGGTATTGAAGCAGTTACTAAAAGTAACTACATAATTAGGAACTAATACAGTCTTATCACAAAACAAGATCTAACTTTAAGCTGAGCATAAACCTCCGAGCCAGTTTTTGTATTTCGAAATTTATGCCGACTTTAGTAAAGTTCTTATTACAAAATTGACAACCAAGCACCGGACTAAGTTGACAGTTTTGTAAAAGGAACTGTATTTCGATATGTGTTTGTTTCTTATTTCAAAAACAGGCTCGATGGTTTAAACTTTAAACGAACTTTAAGAAAACCTTGTTTTGTTATAAGACCGATAAAGTTTGAATTCGTAAAACACAGTATAAATTTAGAGATTGCAGTCCTTTTTTAAATAAGAGGGGAAATAACTGTATTTTTTACCCGACTGCACGACGAATTGGAGGGTAATGTGTTTATATTATAAGCCTATGTTTGTTCCTCTGTTTCTAGAGTCCAAGCGCGTGAGCAGATTTTAATGATTCTAACGTCAATCGATTTGTTTTAATCTTGCGAGTGTCATTAAAAACAAGACACTAATCAAAATTAAAAATGGCGCGACAACCAGACGCCATACTGTAAAAAATAGTCCACGAATATCTAGTGGGGTATCATTGAATAGGTCTTTGAAAAACATCTTGCATTTCAGGTTTTTCTACTAAATTTTCATTATTAATGATTATGACCATTCTCACGTAAATTTTCAATTATTTTTAAAGTGGTGATAAAGTTCTTATTAATCGTATGATAGGTCTTATTAACGTGAAACATGATAACTTACTTTAACTAAAAAAAGTAATTTAAAAAAAACCGACGGTTTAAAATGTGAACTTTAAAAAAGAGAAAAGAAGAGGTTTACTATCAAACTTTTACTTTTTTTAAAATAAATTACAGTATTTACAGTAGAATTATTTAGAAGATACGAAGTAATAACTATCGTAATGAGTGTAGGGTTTGTTTGTAATTGTAATAGTTGCGGAGACGAGAAATCTACGCGGTAATTTCTTATTACTCCTATGCTATCGATGGCTATGCCTTTTATTTTGACAGTTCAGCAACGTTCATTGCATTATTTACGTTGTTGAGCAGACGAATTTTTCAAATTACGAAGCAATGGTTTATGAATTTCTTTCAAAACCCTTCGGGGTCGAGATAAGGCTAGCAAAGCGACGACTTCTAGGAAAAAATAGAAAGAAACGATTTCATTTTTAATTTATTTCTAGAAAACAGAATCAGAGAAAAAAAAAACTTAATAAAACGTAAACATTCATAAAAGAATATGTAAACGTTTACAATTTGCGTTACCTACGGCTCGTACACCTGTGCAATGTCTGAATATCAGATGTAAGCATGTAGCCTTGACTACGATTCCGCTTGGCTAGCAACCAGTGTGCAGTGATGCCAAATTACCTAGATTTGGTTTCGCCTTACTTCGAAAGGCAATACTTATTTTACATAAACTCACGCCTTCTTTCCATGGGGTAGGCAGTAACTGAACGACACCTCCTACGATCCTTAGATACTCCATAGTCCTTATTTTCTTTGAAAAAATACACTTTATAGGGGGATCTGTAAGGTATCTCGCAAAATTCCTACGCTCGAATTCATTTTCTGACAAAATGCATCTATCAACTCAATTTGCTCACACATTCTGAAATTCATATCGAGTGATTCGATAGCGTGTTGTTCTTTCAATCAGACATTCACATTAGTTAATTGTAGACAGAAATCACATAATTAAGTTAGCATAGTTAGATTGAGTGATTAAATTCACGATAACTGCTTGTGTCTTATTTTGCCGTTCAGAAATGGAATACTTATCCTGCTTCCTACTATAATATTATAAATGTGAAAGTTTGTGAAGATCTGGATGTTTCATCTTCTGAAGTTTGGATGTTTGTTACTCAATCACGCAAAAATGGCTGCACGGATTTGGATGAAATTTGGCAAACAGATAGATTATTCTGGTAGTACGTTCCCGTGGAATAATTTCCGACCTCCACGCGGGCAAAGCCGCGGGCGGAAGCTAGTTTTTCAATAATATTAGGTGTTATAAATCTCTCTCACTCACCCAATGAGAGACCGTCCATTTTTTTAAGGTGCAGCAACAATCACTTGAGCATCAAATAAAAATTACGAAAGAAATAAAAACGAGTGTCTTAATTAGTTGTTAGTCGACGTTCACACGGACGTAAAAATATCGCGGCGGGATTTTATCGCGCACTAGATTTACAACAGTCGGTGTGGAACCGAGCGTTGAGAATACAACAGAGTGCATCTCAGCGGGTCGAAAGAACACACTGTTCGATTTTCAAGTTTCGGCACTAAGCAATGATTTAAAGATCCAGAGTGCGAAAAAATCCGGCTGCTATGTTGTCAGTGTAAACGTCGACTTAAAATTAACCTAGGCTTATGAGGGATTTTTCAATTGTTTAAACTAGAATACAAACAAAAGTAGGTAAGGAAAAAGAAACACGTATTCAAAACCTGAGCTCCTTAAGTTCCGAGTTAAGCTTCTTACATGATTACTGACTGACAAGTGCTTGTTGACAGATCCACTCAAATTTGTGTGGTCGTTCCCTCAAAAACACCATTTCAGACACTAATCTACATGGTCCTCACATGCTCTGACCAAGATTACGTCTGGACTTTAAACGAGACTTTGAGTTTGTTTCGCCATTAAAATTTATTTTCAAGGAATATCGAATCCATATAGCTTATTTTTTTTTTATATAACGTGTAAAAGTGGTCCCGATATCCTATTTACAGAAAAACAATTTAATTTAAAATAACATGGCTCTGATTACACGCTTCGTCGTAATTTGCCATTTGCATGTAAAAATATTAGCCTCTTTATAAATACAAATAAGAAATAAATCATCGTAGATACCATGTTACGATTAATTGGCAAACATCACGCGATGATCGAGAGGAGCAAATTATCATCCGCATGCTAATCTGTGGAGTAATTCCACTTTGCCCCACCAAGCCCGCCACCCTGGTGTGGCAAAGTGGACTGCCTAAAATTTTGCAGTGGAATATGCCCCACTATTCTGATTTGATGGGGCGGATAACACTAGCATAAACACTTTGTGGATTCTGCCCCACTAGGGTTGGCAGCTCAGGATTTACGAGACATTCACCGCCTCATCTAACCCAAATGATTCACCAAAAATAGAGGGGATATGGCGCTCGGCGGCCGCTGCCGCGGCACCGCTCGCTTCGCTCGCTCGCCGTCGCGCGTTAAGGGTCACTGTTCTAACCTAACCTAACCCAAATGATTCAAAAATACATGTTAACCTTCATACACAAATCCTGAGCTGCCAACCCTAGTGGGGCAGAATCCACAAAGTGTTTATGCTAGTGTTATCCGCCCCATCAAATCAGAATAGTGGGGCATATTCCACTGCAAAATTTTAGGCAGTCCACTTTGCCACACCAGGGTGGCGGGCTTGGTGGGGCAAAGTGGAATTACCCAATCTGTGCATAAAGATAGGTATTTATTTGATACCTATCAGTTAGTATAGGTAAATAAAGTCAGGAAAAATTACTGCTTAGGAAATTATCTAGCAACTAATTATTTTCTGTAAGTTCAGTTCACAACTGTCAGTTTTTGACATTCTTATGAAATGGCTATAACACGTCAGACCAACGTAGTTTGTCAATCTGCTGAAGATTAAACTTCCCTGACTTTACATTGCCTTCACACTTTTTTGCCATCGAAGACATCATCATTCGAAGACATGTGAGAGACATCTACCAACCCTTACTGGGCTCTTGTGGTGGATAACGGCCCACTCCCACTCACAGAGAGGAGGCCGGTGTGACCCACAGGGGCCACAGGTCACAGCCCATCCCAGCAGCGTGATCATTATGGGCTGATTAAGCTGGACCAACAAATCGTGAATATGACGGGCTATGTGGATATTAAAAATCTATTTTTGTAGTAAGCTTAGTGCTTACTACAAAAATAGATTTGTAATATTCTTTTTTAAGATTAACATAAATTTCAAAAGCAAACTACGGTTCGTAATGAGAGCCTTTATAAATGTGGCTAAGTGCAACAAACGGGAATAACTAGATAGACTCGTACCAGTGTCTTTGAGACCGTGAAGGACTTTTCTGACGTACACAAAAGTATATACCATCCGTAAATAATGCGACCACTGCAGGCTTTACAACTATTTTTAGAATTTAATCATTAAATCTAAATCGATTATACAGATAAAATCAACTGGAAAAGTGAATCCTGAAAGCGTTGAATAAAAACATTTTGGTACCTTAATTTGTTTTACATAATAATATTGAAACGAGCAGCGCTCCGCGGTTTCACCCGCTTAGTTCCTGTTCCCGCGGGAATACGGGGATAAAATATAGCCTAAGTCACCCGGGGATAGTGTAGCTTCCCAACACTGAAATAATTTTTCAAATCTTTTCAGTAGTGTCGGAGCCTATTCAATGCAATCAAACAATCAAATCTTTCCTCTTTATAATATTAGTGTAGATAATATACGCTGCCGAAGGATTCAAGCTTAGTTTAAAACATAGTTTGCGTGAATTAAAACTTTGGATGCAAATGCAAATTACACGAGACAAACTTCTGAACTAGCTGCAGCTATGTGAATTGCAAATGAATATATTTCACCGGATGTAACATTGCTATACAATCATAATAATTTGCATATTTGTTTTAAGATTAAGTTTCTGAATTCAGAATGCCAAGCCTTCACCCAATGAAATATTACGGCTTCTACTGACCCCACTCCTGGACGAAAAACGCTATTGTAACCATATCAAACATCTTCTTTTAGCATGTCGATGGCTATCTAGATTGATTCGGCTTAGAATTTGGTTACGAGATTTACACCTGAAGTAGCAACCATCAGTTCTCATAACGTGCAGACAGCAACCTACTCTAGACTCGATATCAAGTGTCCCATCGTTTGTGGACTTTACACTGTTGTTAGCTATTTTGGTGCAATCTTTCATAACACAGTCGTATCTCGTATCGATGTCGCCATCTTCGTCTGTACCCTTCCCCGAGAAAAAAAAATCTTAAATACCTTATGTTACTTTAAAAACAGTGACTCCCAATTTTTTCTGTACCAGGAACCACTTTGAAGTTTTTGTAGTGTAGCACCATAAGGTTCAAGAAAAATAAATGAACAAAGAAAGAAAATAAAATAAGTCATCTGCGGATCACTTTGTGACTTGTGAAAAGACTTTGTGGGAGTCCATTTTCGTCATCATCTTTGGCAGCCTTGTTCCAACCACTGCTGAGTATTATAGGCGTCTTCTCTTTTGTAGTATGCTTTCCAGGTCTATGCGAGTCTCATCCTGTTTTTACCCGCGGTTTCCTGTAGATCGTCCAGCTTCAGTTTGCTATTGGTCTGCCAGCGCTCCTTTTACCGTTTCTCGGCAACCATTGTTGAATTCCATATTGCTTCTAGAAAATCATGTGTAGAAATAAGCCACGACGGCAACACTTTCTCTGGTACCTATTACGTTAACAAATGCCAATGATGTTAAAGGCATTATGTTCATGGTCACATCACCATTCGTGCGTAACCTTGAACACAGTATTGTATTGTGAATTGTTAGAATTTTGCAATAACTTGCCGTAACATTCGATTTTGTTTGTTTGTTGGATTACGTTTTGAAGTAGCGAGAATGCAAATTTTGGAGCTAAGCTAATAACTAGTAGTCGATATGGACCGAACCTTAATGATAGATGCTTGTAACACCATTGCATAATCAGCTTATAATGTTGCCACTGCTGGGACACATGCTAAGTCTTAGGCCGTAATCGACCACGTGGGCCCAGAACGGGTTGGTAGATGACACATGTCATCGATTTTTTGGTTCTAGGACGTCCTGAGTTTCCTCACGATGTTTTCCTTCACCGTTTTGAGAGGAATGGTGACGAAATAATGTAGGTACATTAAGTAAAACACCTTATTGGTTTCGACCCTAAGACCTTACAGTTCGTAATTACGCCTTTTACACCTGTAATGTAATTTTGACGTTCAAATAAATAATAGTTTAAAAAAGTTTTTAAAGCGTGTTTTTTAGTTCTTTAAACTATTATTTATTTTCATTTTTTTAGTTCTGCTAACTACGTTTTCTTTCCCTCTTTTTTTCATTTTTCTCAAAAATATTTTTTAATTATTGAATTGTCATCGGTCCTCGATAAGTTTACAAAGTTTTAATTAAATCTGACCGTTTAAAGTGGGTCAAAATCGCGCTCTATGGAGTCGGTTACATACAAACATACAAGTGAAGCTAATATAAAGCGTGTAAAAAAGCTGACTCTCAGGCTACTTTGAATAAATGGATTTTGATTCACGAAACCGTTTTCATCCTCTTTCGTCGTCATGTCAGATAAAAAATCTAAATATAACTATTATTATCTTGTTTCCTTTGCATGTATCGTTTATTTAGAACTTAATCCGATACAATCATCCCATTACGATTGACATGCAATTGACGTCAATAGCAAACAGCTCTTAGCGTACCTATAATCATGGTTTCATTACACCACTTAGTTCATTGATCGTTAACTCTTCACTCATAGAATCGGTTAAAAAAACGTACAGCCGGACATAGAACCTCCTCCTTTTGTGAAGTCGGTTAAAAATCGTGGGTGGCGGAAATTTGTATATGCGAGTCCCGGCTGTCATTCGTAGATCTTTGACATTAATTACGGGTAGTCAGAAGCTCTAAAGTCTAACAATCAGTCTTGCAGATGGGTATCGTGTTATCCAGTAACTGGGTTGTAAAGGTCAGATAGGCTGCTGCTCCGTGTAAAAACTGCATCTGATAAGACTGGAAGCCAACCCCTATTTAGTCGAGAAAAGGCTTGGTAGAATTAATAAGAAAACTCACAACTACCCACAAGTCACAATAAAAACTGAGAATCACAAGCAGAAAGACATCTCTGACCTTATTTTCTAACAAATGTTATCACAGGCGTTACCGTTACGTTAACCTATAGTTTCCACATGTTTTCTTCTTCAACCGTAATTCTATCATTCACTCGTTTTTCTGTCATAACATCCCTCACACAACCCATCCCTTTTTCATTGGTCTTCCTCTCCTTCTCAATCCATTCATATCAATTTACCATCCCAAACCCAGGGCTTCTTGAGTACTGACTCTCAGGTTTCTAACGATCTGCTGACAGAGCCAGCATTGGGTGTATTTTGCCTTGATTTGGCGATCATTATTATAATTGGGAGTAGATATCACAAAAAAAACACGTCTGACATCACATTGATCAATACTATAAATTGATTATAAAACAAATAGTCATTAAGTTGTTTTGACATCGGTCTCTTGTTATTTGTTGATTTAAGTAAATGCACCTCTGACTGTGATAAATTGATTCCACACAAAAATAGAAATAGGAGGTATTACAACTACTTATACAGGAAAAGTTTTTATTCAGTGCGCAAACTTTAACCATGAATTTAGTATAGATAGGTATTGATTTATGGTGCAATTTCCAAAGTCCCACTGTGTTGTCGGGAAGTTTAGAACAGCCTTCTGTCAGTCTGTGTGATGAAAAACCCACTAAGCATGACGATTTAAAAAATATTTGGCACTTATGTTATGAGGGAATGTAGTTGAAGAACGTGTATTACACATAACAACCTCACACATTACTTGCATTATTATCTTATTAGCACATTGACATAGCACTATGACTAATGTTGCTACAACGATAAAAGTATGAAATCACTCTTCATTTTTGCTTGCCATCGCCCCTGCTTTACGCATTTGCCGGTACCAGGAGCGCACGAAATCGCAGAGGTTTCTGCAGCCGCTTCGCTGAGTCGCTGCACACTTGCACAACCGGTCTGCGTGCCGCACACAGCAATGAAAATTACGTCATGTATTTTATTTAGCCTTATGTAGAGCTTGGTATACCTATCTATATGCACGACCGACAAGTAAGTCACGACGCACCTCCTACGCATTCTAACAGCCTGGTACTTCAGAAGCCAGAAAGGATTCAAAAGGACCTTTGTTGTGAGCCTTTTCGTCTCAAAGGTGATCTTAATAAAGAAGGAAATGGGTTAAGAAGGATACCTGAGTATTTTTAACTTGTTTTTTTTTTCATTGGTTTGGTCCTTTGTGACGTCAGTCAGTACCTACTTCACATTACTTGTAAGTGGCCTACTCTTGCATATCAAGTAAATTTTAATGATTCATATTACTTATACTTACTAAAATTAATTCGTGACACAGGCTTGCATATTGTGTAAGATTGATCCAATGGCATTAGGTATTGTGATTGGTTTATTCTCTGACTCTCAAGGTCTCAATTCGATACGTCTGCTCTTTTTATATTTTTACATCAGGTTTGATGGTGTCTAAGTTCAAAAGGAATTGTGCCAGAAAATTTCATAATTGCCTAATTCAGGTGTTCTTATCAAGTTCTTATTGAGTGATAAATAAGGTTTATATTGGCCACTTTGGTGAAAGGGATGAAATTGCCTATCTCTTATCCGTGTCTTCAAGTCAATGAAAGTTATGACGATTGTTAAGAGATCTGTGAACTTCCTACAGTTAGTCCAGCCCATATTTATCTACATCGACGCGCAACTTTTTACTATGGATTCAGTACATGATTCTGTACCGTAAATGTTAGATGTTTAGATCGCATAGGTATTGCACTTTTCTAGGAAACAAAACAACAAGCCTCATTAATTACTTTTTATCATGCATGATCGAGGTCAAGAGCAGCCCCCATCTATACTGTCTATACTAATATTATAAAGAGATAAAGTTTGTGAGGTTGTAGAGGGTAATCTCTGGATTTTGCTGAACCTATTTTGTTTATTTTTTACCAATAGAAAGCCACGTTATTTGTGAGTGTCATAGGCTATAATATATTAACTCGAAAAAAGAAAATACTTTTCGTGGTAGTCGGATTTGCAAAGTCGGAGAAAAACGGTCGAACGAAAACGTTTCTTACGAACGCTGCCTTAACGATATATGATTGAGTTCTAGAGAAAAGTTGTAGAGCTTGATAATGCCTACAAAAAAGCGACAGCATATTATGTCTTGATATTTAAGTCACAAAAGTAGGTTTATTATATAAAAAAAAACAATTATTAGGTCATGTTTATTGGTCATATTATCAACAATTAAGAATTCTTATCAAAATAAGTAAATATATCGTCTCAAGTGTTTAAAACAAAAGACTTTTCCCTATTTGTTTTTGATAACAAACTAAAACCTTCTAAGCTAGGAGGGGGTCTAGAATCATTTGCTGAATTCATGGTTACACTTTGTGCATCGATGTCCCTGCCAGTTTTTGCCACAATATTGGTTTTACAGTTAGGGAAATCAATCGTAAAGAAAATTTACATTGACACCCTACGTTAATTTGCCGTGTTATAGTCATTTTATACAACTGTCAAAGAATGACAATTGTGTTTGAATATACGGACAATTTATGTTGGAAGTGAATTGCATCGTTAAACCACTTTTATATTTAATAACAAACTGCCTATATCTTGTTAATTTTATAATTGAATCAAAAGATTTATTAGAGATTTTGTCGCACCGAAGTCAATTGCAACTATTAACAATCTTTTAAAATCTTCTAGACGGTAGAAAAATTATGGTTTATGTTAAACTAATATCAGATAAAACCTTGACACCTAGCCATTAGCTGCATAATAAAGATGAATCTAATAAAATTAATTAATACTGGAACCCTGACATAAAATTGAACAAAAACACAGTAGGTAACACATAATGACATAACACAGGCAGCTTGATAGAGATTATGTATTTATTTATTGGTTTATAGACAATTTTTCAATGTCATATTATTAATAATCTTCTTTCTTGCTAAGTTTTCGTTTAAAAGCCTTATTATTCCTGTGATTATTTTTAATATTTCGGGGTAATTGCGAAACGCACTGGCTATGGCAATGCCTATCATTTTGACAATTCAACAAAGTCGAGCAAATAACATTGTGATTGAAAGTGT
Source organism: Antitype chi (assembly GCA_947359405.1). NCBI lineage: Eukaryota > Metazoa > Arthropoda > Insecta > Lepidoptera > Noctuidae > Antitype > Antitype chi. Next base: position 3,887,465 of record OX375823.1, read on the forward strand.
GTTACGCAACTGGAGTACTGTTCAACAGTTAAATTCCCAGACTGTAGCTACATAGCCTCATAAGTTTGCTTACCAGCCTGGGCACACGCGATCACGATCGATCGAAGCAACATGCGCATTTAGCAAAAACATTTTTATTGAAATTCTTTGTCATTAGCATATCTCTATTCGATTACATTTAAATTGAATGATATTTAATTTGGCTTTTTATCTGGGGATTATTTGATACCTTCTGCTTCCAGCTTCGATCAACAATAGCAACTGTTGATCGAAGGCTTTCAGTCTAACCGGATGCAGTTGAATACCGGTATTGTACATGGAGCGATTGCCTATCTGACCTCCACAATCAGATACTGGGTAACACGATACCTCTTGCTAAGGCTGGTTCGCAGACTTTCGGCTTATCACGAGCCTAGTGATACCTTGCAACCTACTATTAATCATTAAAACTGATTTGTTAGCTCGAAATCTTGCTTGAGGAATTGATGGTGCCATGAGGTATGTGCCCGATGGTATTTCCCTTTGGCAAAAATGTTGAAATTCTTGCATACTAACTTTCATCCCCTCTTGAACCCTTTTAGGGGAAGCTTTTTACCTTCGTTACAAAAGGAACTCTTGCGCAATATTTCATACTACTAGACCCAGTGGCAAAGGCTATGCGTTGTCTGTCTGTAAATTTAAGATGTTGTAAATAGATATATTGTGTGAGATTCGAGTACCAATCAAATCGCATTTATGCTAAGACGAAAGTTTATTTTATGTAAATATTTAAAATTAGCAACGATTTCTGACACCGTGCTTCATTTTATCACCGTAACCATATTGGTTTTCCCAGACTCCTCTTACTCACTCAGTCCTTCACTTATATTCCATTTGCTCTATTCCTTCTGAATTAATTCCCAAATAGATATTGGCTGAATGCAATTACTGGATTTCCAAAGTGCGTTAGGTTAGGCTTTAGTCAGTATTCTAGACTTATTAACATCAAGCATTGAGGACCATAGAAAACCTTACCCAAGCCTAGAAACTTACCACACGATTACTTCCAGAGGGCGCCCGAAGTTCGTAGTTTCGGCCGAAGTTACGTGCCTACTCCGTATCACTTATGGACATAAGAAGAGTGCGGGGCAGGGCCCGAATTGAAAATTAATGACAACACGATTTGACAGCTGTCCTTACTCCCGCTGTGTTTTGTTTTGCCCGTTCGAAAAAGTGAATTAATTGGCTGTTGGAATCATTTCTTAGTATCGGACGAGCCCGTATCTTCGTTGACGGACTTAGCGAGTAGGCTCCTTGGTTCCAGTAAACGCTACATAGAGTTAGTAGCTACATCTAGATGTGCCGCCAGCTTTCCCCTTTCTAAAGTTCATCCACAACCGTGACAGTCGTTTATAAGTTAACAAAGGACGGTTTTCTATAAAACGATTGTGTCGAGTTTCTCTTCGTATTGTGTTCAAGCTAGCAGTGTACTTTAGATAAGTATCTTACCACGGTGTTCTGGGAGCAAGCATGTAACTAACTAAGTATTAAATCTATTGTTTGAATCTGACTGTAATATTTAAACAACCCTTATTTGCAAACACTTTGTATCTTTGAAATTGGCTAGTAAGAAAACTTATTAAATTATATTTATGGACCTTGTGTTAAGCGCTAGTATAAAAAAAAAAAACTATTTAGTTCCACATGCATTCTGCGGTTTTTACATAAAAAGGCAAAATTATGCGTGCTATCGATTCAGAAAAAAGGATTATAAAAGATTGATTTATTAAAGTGCTATTTATTGACTTTTTTAGAATTTCTCAGTAGTAGCCCAGAGTTTGGATTTGTAGTCGACTGATAGCAATTGGCTCGCCTCTTATTACAGGGAACTTAAATATTACCGGCGAAATGTGGGCACTTTAGATACATCTCCGCCTAATCCCTCGGGGAGTGCAGGCGTAATGACTTTAATTTTTCACCTATTGAAAGAAGCCAGGGGTGCGGGTTGTTCGAAAGAGATACCGCTGCCCCTGGCACACAGGCAACTGAGGGAACACGGGTGGGTTTTAGTCAGTAAAACTCTGACACGCCCTCCTGCTCCACCCAGAGCGGGTGAAGTTATTTGATGATTTCCCACCCAAAAAAAAAAACCTATTGATGGAATGCGAAATCTGCGTTGACAATGTCACTGTCTATTCACAACTTAAAAAAAATCTTTCTGAAGATGTGTTTTAATTGTATCTGTCTTCAATATTATAGGGCTGATTGATAGGTATTTCATTGTAGTTTGGCCTCTCGGCCATTGAACTATAGCTGGGAGCAAGGTCGGGCCGAACTGGCCTTTAATCGATCTGTCCCTTGAGCAACTTCAAGGTAACACAAGGTCACAAAGACTGAAAGAAGTGAATTAAGCAAAGAAATCTGAAAGGAAATCGAAGTTATCAAATCTTGATACAGACAGATAGAATAGATTTTGCAAGCGTGAATTACAATTTGGAGTAATGATAATTATACATTGTAGAAGACTTCACAATAGGTGGTATTATCGTGTAGAGCCATCTTTCAAGATGTTATTTACTTTTTTTTTTAAGAAAGCTTCATTCAAATTATTAATAGTAGTGTCATACTTCAGATGTTTACTGGTGTTCTCATTACTTTTAATCAGTTCCTCATTTAAGGATATTTTCTTATCATGCAGAATGCAAAAAATCCTATTATCATCATCATCATCACTGCCAGCGTCCACCCCTTTGAGCCATGCTTCCCTGGTCTGTGCGAGTGTCATCCTCATCCATCATATTATCTCCTTTTTCTTCTAACTTCAGGGAACTAATGAATAATTTCAATTGTTGCAGTGTATGAAGGCATACGTCGAATTCGAAGTTTGCAACGGTGCGTACGAGGTGTCGTGTCCAGACGCGAGATGCAGGGTGGGGGCAGCGCTCAATCTGGAGGAGATATCCGAACTGGTGGAGCCGGCAGTCATGGAGAAACATCTCAAGTTTCGACTCAATCATGGTATAGTATTACAAAATTGCACAACCTACAGATTCCGGTTACCTATCATAAGTTACGCGCCTAAAGAAGTTTTCACTTCAAAAATTCGGCAAAGTGATCGGTTCCCACAGATTCCTTCATTATTCTTCGCAAAGATGATTCCTTTTTACTCAATTTATTATGTATGTATTTTGTTAAGCTCAAATCTAGGCGATCTTTGAAAAAGAACTAATAGTCGTTGATTACTGTCCAGAATGTCTTTGTTAAACTTTCGGAAAAAAGCCAGGTATTTCAATCTCAGTATCATCGACCTACCCCTATACCAATTTATCTAAAGTCGGTGCAAGATAGGTTCTTCTTTCCACATATCTCTATTAGCCGTTATGTCAGTAGTTAGTTACCCGCTTCTAGCCATTTTATCTTTCACACAAATTATAATCAATTTTTCGTTTCTTAGCTTTCCCCTAATCTTGCAGCCGACTTTTAAATGATATGTTTTTGTTAGCCTGTACTGTCCCACCGTTGGCTAAAGAAAGACGCCTCTCTCATCATCATCATTTCAGGCGAAAGACGTCCACTGCTGGACATAAGCCTCCCCCAATTTAGGGGGGTTTGGCATAATCGCCACGCTTGGCAGGCGGGTTGGCGATCGCAATATGGTGGTAAAATGCATAGAGAACGCTGCTGCCCATTCTCTAGTAAGTCCCTTAGTCGCCTCCTACGACACCCACGGGAAGAAATGGGATGGTGCTATTCTTTACGTCCGGCACCACACGGAACAGACGCCTCTCTACTCCTTCCAAATTTCGTAATCTCGCGTTTCCCCCATCCAGTTTCCATGGCATCTATCTAGTTCGTCCCGCTTTTATTGACATAAACAGTTTATCAATGGGCCTAGTTGGTTCCATGATTCCATCATGCTCTGATTATGTACTTGCACGGCTTGATCTTCGCTGATGCGTGTGCGCTCGTCTGTCGCTGACGTTCAGCTCGCTCCGCTCTGTTTCACGACGATTACTCGCTCCGTGGTTGCACATTATTGAACCATTTGTTTTACAAAGACAGTGCTATCGTTTTAAGTTATGTTATTTAATGCTTCGGTAAGTTACTGTCTGAAGATGAAACTTCTAAGTCAAGCTAGATTATTTCAAGGTGTAATTGAAATAACGTAAATTTCATCGTTATGATCAACTTTTACCATGCAATCCAGAAATTGCAAACAAAATACAGCTGTTCCATACATAATTATAATGTCGAGTTACGTAATCTTAAACCAGCTGGGCTTCGCCTGCGTTGATGGAAGAAATTATACCACGGCCAGTGAAAGTTCCCTCAAAATCGGTGTAGCCGTTTCGAAGATTCGTTCGGAACGAACAGACAGACAGAAAAAAAATATGTTTTAGGTATCGTATTTACTTTCATATGCATTTCGTAAAAAGCTGTTACCAGGATGTTACCATGATATAAATAAATAAAACAATTAAATTAATCATTTATTTGGACCAAACACTTGTACAAATTTCATAAACCTGCCGAACTGCGTGACAGCTTGTCGGTATGGTAAAAGTGATACGTAATGATGAGTAGGTATAATTTCCTCAGTGTTTTCAAATATTTCAATTACATTTTGTACATACTATGTAAGAAAATAAAAAAAATGTCAACCAAAATTCATTACCGGACATACGAACTTGAGGAAGTGGGCAAGCGAGGAAAGTAAAGGACATTGTGACCTCTCAATGGTTCCGGTTTCTGATTGAGTGTGTCGTTACTTCGATATACTGATCAGTGACACGATAAGTGAATACGTGCTTGAGGTGGGTAGCCCCACTTGGACATTAAAAAATTTAAGCCACATCGTAATGATATTGATTTTATAGCTTGACTTGCTTTTTCCTGTGTGGATATCAGAAAAAATCTCACGGAAACGTTCTAGCGAAATTCCGTGCAAAAAAAATCAGGGAATGTCTAGCTTACCGGCCAAACCCGATTTCAGGCCAAACTAGTTTGTCCTAGGCCAAACTGGTTTATTAAGCCGGGGCACGCCGATTAAATGGGTTAGGTTAGGTTAGGTTAGAACTGTGACCAAAAGCGCGCGAGCCGAGCGAGCAAAGCGAGCGGCGCCGCGGCAGCGGCCGGCGAGCGTTTCTTCCAAAGGCTGTTAACGAAATGGCTAATTAAGCTAGTTGGCTGCCACATATCACGCGTAGGATAAGTCAGTTTGGCCTGAAATTGGGTTTGGCCGGTAACGTCTATAAAATCAAATCACGACTGTCACTATTTGTCAGTTGCATGAAATGGCGTATAACACTGCAAATTGACGTAGTGCATCAAACTGATCTACAGTCAAGTTCCCTGGCTGTACATGCATATTAGTCGACGTCCGCACGGACGTAATAAAATCGCGGCGGGATTTTGTCGCGCATTTGATTTTCAACTTTCTATCTTGAACTGAGCATTGAGAATCCAATACACTGCAGCGCCAGTGAGTGTCAGCACGTCGAAATAACACAGTGTTCGATTTTCCACTCTCGGCCCTAAGCAGTGCGTTCAAGATCGAGTGCGCGAACAAATCGTGGGCTTAGAGTGCTACAACTTGGATCTTTTGGCTCTTGACTGAAATTATCAGGAGGGCAATTGTTGTTTGTAAACATTTGTGAAACTATATTGAAATCGTTTTGAAAAATCAAGATGGCGGCGTTTTTTCCGATCTTAGCCACGCGCCAAATGATCCATCTACAGCTGTAAGTAGGTAGTTATACTTATAATAATTTTGTTGCAGAGGTGGCGATGGACTCTGGGCGCGCATTCTGTCCACGAGTGGGCTGTGACACGGTGGTGCACGTTCGCGCAGCCAGTCCTGCGCACTGCCCCACTTGCCGGCACGACTTCTGCTCACAATGTAACCAGGAGGTCAGAATTGTTTCTTTTTATAGGTAACACTTTGATAAACTAGTTCGTACAGTAGGATAAATATGTTTTTAAAGTAATACATTGATGCTGTGGAAACTGAAGCCTGTATTAGGAATACCTGTGTTACAGGTCTCCGAACTACCCTCACTGAACTCAAAAATAAGTATATTATACTAACGTCGCCCCCTGTGGCTTCAGCTTCACCTGTGTGGTGATAATGGCAAGAACCGTGAAATTTATTAAAAGTATCCTATGCCACACGGCAATAGTTTTGCGTTCTGCCAGTAAAGAAATTTTTGTGATCGGATTAATATTTGTAGCATATCTACATCGCCACATGCGAACTACGCAAATTCCTGAATCGCGCAAGAAGTGTTTATTACCGCGCAACTATCATATATACAACGTCCCAACATCGTAGGGCAGTTGCCCTCCAGACACATCACTCGTCTGGTCGGAGGATCCTCGTTTTTCTATGGAGGTTCAGTGAACTATACACCCTTTATAGTAGAGATTACCTTTAACACACATACAAACAATCTTGCAAGACCCGATAAATGAGCTTGCCAGCCCGGGCCCAGTGCGGGTTGGTAGAAGTCACATGTAGGGTTACCAAAATTTCTTTAGCGAAATATAGTATTTTTCAGACTTAGCTATAAAAAGTGTCCCAAAACAAAAATAAAGCAGACCAACGACCAAACATTCGTTTGACTTTGTCAATTTGACATTGACAAGTTCGGAACGCAGTAAGATAGTTACGTTCGGATACGCTGCGTTGGCAACCCTAGATACACTACATGCTATTGCATCAGTCAAAAGTTATTGAAAAGGCACGTTCTATTTTTAAAATAAACGATGTTTGTTAGATTTCGGTGTTGAGAATATAGTATTTTTGCGCACTATGTGTTCCTTCAACAGTATATAGTAAGCAGACCCCGAAATACAGTACAATACTATAGTACGGTTGGCAACCCTAGTCACATGTCTCCTGTCGATTTTTTGTTTTAAGACACGCTGGTTTCTTTACGATATTTTTCTTCTTTCCTTGTAATGAAATGATTTGCACAAAGTAAAGCGGACTGAAGACCAACAACATACGGTTGCGGCCGTTACCACTGTGCCACCACTGCTCTCGAACTAAATTGTTGGGACTTATAAATAGTTATTCTATTTAGACACCTCCTCAATCTCGTGCACTATTTCATAACCAACAACTAAGTAAGTTTCAACTTACACTACTGATAATACGAGCAGTAACGCGGCGGAACGCGTCTTTTCAACGTACAGCCCATTGTCAAACAAAAAGAGCCCCCGTTTCGCTTTCCCTCCTAATACCTTTGTTCATGTTATGCTGCACCGCACTGACGGGACCTCGCAGACTGAGGAATGGAGACTAGAGAATTTTGTGATGACATAACATAACATGACGCCAGTAATCCTCCAAAGGTTAGACAGAGGTTACCTAAAGTACAACCCCATCTTGCCAGTTGTGTTTAATGACGGTAGTCAAGCACCCCGCGAAAGTCAAATTTTGAGAGAAAACTTGAATTCCCCTCTAAAGTTCCCTGTAGAGGGGGTGAGGCTATTGCTATCAACCGGGTATAAATTCATGCTCAACAGTAGCGCTTACAACCACTAGACCAACAATGTAGACATCTGTGTAACTTTGGTTACCTACGTTCTTCTCCATAGATACGTACTCTTTCAAACGGGCAACTAGCTTTAATTTTCTGACTGACCTACTTCTATAGAAGTCAAAAATGCCTGTAATTTTTTTTATCCTACTATAATATTATAAATGTGAAAGTTTGTCAAGATGTTTGGATATTTGTTACTCAATCACGCAAAAACGGCTGAACGGATTTGGATGAAATTTGGCACACAGATAGATTATAACCTAGATTAACACATAGGATACTTTTTATCTCGGTAGTACGTTCCCGTGGAATAATTTCCGACCTCCACGCGGGCGAAGCCGCGGGCGGAATCTAGTTTAAAATAAATAAATGCTTTGGGTGTGAGTTTCCTGGCTACTTGAGTTACTTGAGTGATTCAATTTACATTATTATATTTAATTACTGTGCAAAACTTCTCAGACTCCCAGACTTTTTAACCGAATTCAAAAAGAAGGAGGCTATCAATTCGACATGTTTATTATATATTTTTTTATGTATGTTCGGGCATAACTGCGTTATATATCGACGGATTTGCAAAATTCTTTTTTGTTCGAAAGGGGTTTATGCCGAAATGGTCCCATTTTAATTTCATATAGATCTGATGATGCGTTTCGAACACAGACAACGGAACTCTTAAAAAAATGACAGCAAACAAACCGCGAATGCTGTTATCGCATAAATATGCATTGTTTTGACCCCAAGGATGATGAAATTTCGAATTGTGTGGTGTAGGTACAATAACTAAAAAATGAGAAATAAAAAACGTTTAAAAAATTAAAACAACCGAATTCCAAAAAAAAACACTACCAAGTGAAAAATAACTTTCATTTCGGAAGGCGGTGACAAAAAATTAAAATACATATCCAAAGTCACCGACTTCCGAAATTAAAGTTATTTTTCACTTTGTAGTGTTTTTTTTGGAAGTCAGTTGTAATAATCATAATAAACGTGCAAGGTTTTTCAAACATGAAGATAAGTTTTTCCAAACCTTTTATGGAATATGTTGCAGTTTATTCTACGTGTTCTATTTCCGGACATTTCAAGCACCTCTCAGCGCGGCCTGAGAGAAGCACTTCTAAATACTTCATACCTATACATACAAGTACTTATATCCCATACATTTTATATAAGGAAATATGGATTCCCTGCTTCCTGGGTTGATATAAAAAGGCCATGATCTTAAGAGGGTTGTTTTCATAATTGTATGATTATAATTTTGTAAATACATAATTGTTACGGTCTCAAATCAAACACCAACCTAACACTGACCTGCAGGCTTAGCATGACGTTTTCTATTTCTACGAAGAATAGACAGTGTTTTTTCAATACAAAATGACATTTCGTTTCTCCATTTTTGCATCGCACCGTAGATATCCTTCTACAATCTTTCACTTCTAACGATCTTTGTCTAGGTCCTTATAAATGTAGACTATTTTAGAATAATATTTCTTCCCAAACTGTCAAAATCACACTGACAACAAACTTTTTTCTCGACGACCACAAAGTATATAGGATTATCTACAAAATCACGATTCGTTTAGAACGCATAACTGTGATAATTAATAGAAAAACATAGCTATCTTCTCCTATTGTACATCATTTAGTTAATAGTCATGTCTATTCTTCCGTCGACAAATCGATGCTAGTGCTAAGCTTGCTGCAAATTAGTTTTTGAATTTCGCAGGCTACTCTGGCGCATTTCTCCCTCAACTAAACGGATTAACAAAGTAATTTTTCACTTTGTAGTGTTTTATTGGAAGTCGATTGTTTTTTTTACTAAGTTTTTTATTTTTCACATTTTAGTTATAGTACCTACCCCACAATTCGAAATTTCATCATCCTTGGGGTCAAAACAATGCATATTTATGCGATAGCAGCAATCGCGGTTTGTTTGCTGTAATTTTTTGAAGAATTCCGTTGTCTGTCTCCACAAATAATCATCTGATTTATATGCAATTTAAATGGGACAATTACGGAATAAATCCCTTTGGAACAAAAAAAGAATTTTGCAAATCCGTCTGTATATGACAGAGTTATGCCCGAACATACATAAAAAAAAAAAAACAAGTCGAATTGATAACCTCCTTCTTTTTGAAGTGCACCTTAGCAGCCATGTCATTGCAAATGTTCATAGGCAACGGTAACAAATTTCCATCAGGTGTGCTGCCAGATGGTTTGCCTCTCCATGTCAAAATAAAATATTTGGTACTTACTGCGCCTTAAGAACTTAAAAGTCTTAACCAGTAAATAACCCAATCCGAATATGGCTATGCTTTGCAGCAGTAAAATCATTCACAGAGTGTCCACGCAACTGAATGTAATTCATTACACGGCATGAAATCGGTGCTTCCTTTTGCACAAAAGCACTATCCTGTATCTCCAGCGCACCCTTTTACAGCAGCTCTCAGGAAGTGGGTCGAGATGGCACAGACAAAGACCCTTGTGCCACAGTAAGGTCAGCTGTCTCACTGTGCTACCAAGTCGCCGGCTGCTTTTGCTTATGGAACCTTGATGCATTCAAATGGCCTCTACCTTCGATAAATGTTTGATAGAAGGTCTCCATGAGTTGCGGTGCTTAAATCGAAAGTCAGGGAACATGATCGTTAAGTAGATTGACGCACTATGTACACCAGGGGTCTCCAAACCGTCATCCGGCCCGCGACAGCTTTAGACTAGTGTCATCAATCTGGCCTGCGACAGTCAATGTCTTATTGTTGTTAATATTGCTGTGATAAGTTGAAGAAGAATACACAGAATGATAATTACTTGGTTGTATTTACTTGCAAGGTAAAACTTAAGGAATACGGGGCTTTTGGCTACTTTGTATGGGTGCATTTTATGTTTAATTTTTTTGATTTTATTTTTATAATGTGCGTTTTGTTTGTGCAGAATAAACAATTTTTCTTTCTTCTTCTTTTCTTTCTTTCTTAACGACAGAAAACTTAACTTAAGTATCTAAGCTTAAGCATATTAATAAATAACAAATAATTGAAAGAGTCCGTCAAAGTCATCAAAAGGTCCCGAGAGGGTCCATATTGACCTTACTGTACAATTTATACCATCTATGTAAAACATATGGAATGCAATAAAGATTGATTATTGAGTATTGAAATGAATCCCACTAATCACAGTAAATCAAAAAACACTAATGAGATTTATGTAATTGTGATTTTCCACCGACATTAGTTTGTAATTGTGGATCAATTTTACTTGTATCAATTATTGAAAGAGATTTAAGATGCTCATTGGTTAATTTAGATCTGTAAACATTCCTTGTGTACTTCATCTTGGAAAACGTTTTCTCACACAAGTAAGTAGTACCAAAAACAGAAAACAACTGACGAGCATATTTATTCAAATTGTCAAATTGTACAGGAAGACTCTTATAAAATTCCAACAAAGATGAATTTTGATATTTGTTCTTAATCATATCACTGCACTGTAAATGAATAATTTCCATTTGGATTTCCGGAGCCAGGGTTTCAATGTCAGAATCAAAAGGATTTTGAAAAAGCTTATTTCATTCGCAATGACATCAAAGTCTAGGAAAAGAGTATCAAAATTTATCTTTAAAGCACACAAAGTTTCGATTGTAAAATCGACGGGAAATTCAGTCTCTGTAGTGTGGCAAAAGGGCGGTGCTTCTCATAAAAAAAAAAACTATCTCAGCCAGCGGCAGTATTATATGGTAAGTCATTTTCTCCAATCTCTTCAATAAACTCGCGGTATTGTCGGTGATTCAGCCCAGTGGATCAGATGAAGTTAACTACTCAAGATGTCCATTTTTGTCAGACGGTGTTTGCTAACAAACTGACACTTTTAAATAAATTTACCTTTTCGGGGCATATTTCCTCGGCTACTGCAATCAAGCATTCCTTTATCATTTTTCCATCGGTGAGAGGTTTCCCACGTTTTTTGATTCCAAGAGCCACACGAAAGCTGGCGCGCCGTTACAGATTCTTGTTCAGTATTCGCTTTGGTAAACAAAGATTGCTGTGATTTCAGTACGCGCTTCAAAGCTTCAAAAATTTTCCGTCCGCAAACTTCCTGTATATTTGGAGTAAATTTTGAAAATTAGAGATTTATAGTGTCGTTTAATGTTATATTCTTTGAGAACAGCTATTATAGCGCCTTATTACTGGACTCAATTACAAAATACCCAAAGTTCCATTTATCTTTAAAAGTTCTGCATTCACTTCGCTTCTTTTCCATACTAATAGATCACTTAAAAAACAATAAGTCAAATCAAAATACTGTTATGCACAGGTGTTACTTTATTTCACACTTTACAGTTTCGCTTCCTTCGCCATTCCTACGCAAACTGACTCGCGGTTGCGCCGCTAGCCTTTTTATATGCAATTACTGCCATCTCGAAGTGATCGGAATACACTAGCCAGAACCAGAACTTTCTCGAACCAACGCGGAAATTCCCAAATATTTAATTACAACTAATGCCACCTGTTAGTGGGTAGCTGAAATAGATAGTACATAGTACAATACATAGTATCACTACTTGCCACTAGATATCGTTAAGTGTCACAATACACAATAGTAATTGAGATGCAAAAAAGCGTATGTTTGCTTAGGTCGCGCACTTTGCGACTATTCTAGAAATATAGTTAAGGGCAGAAAAAATATTTGGCCCTTAGAACTTACTGAACAAATCATTATGGCCCTAAGGCTTCAAAGTTTGGAGACCCCTGATGTACACCAATTTGCTGTTATAGCCTTTTCTTACTACTGGCAAACAAATTAAAAAAATATATATATATTATACAATTCATGTGTGAGGCATCTGTACATTTAAAGTGGATCTTGTACATTTGTGTGACTGCAATATTCAATTAATAATGTCAGTTCTCATTTGAATCTGCGCACAATTTAAATTGATGGTTTAAAAAAATATCAATCAAGTTTACTATCTTAATTAATATCCGTCGCTCCCCTGGGCAGACGGATATTAAGACTTTGATTCTGATTAATATATTTACCACAGCCATGAGTTTTTCTTATAGTGGTTCGTTTTGATGTGACAAATGAAGATGGATTCTTACACTTCCAATTAGCTATAATAAAGTGTATAGGTACACACAAGTACAATTTTACAACCATGTGTATATTGGCGCCCAATTGGTCCCCAATATGGACGCAAAAATATAACAGGAAAACCTCGGCGGCTTGTTTATCGTCGTTTAACCCTATGTAAATTACAAATTAAAACAAAAAAATTACATTACTCAGCACCCATTAAAGTTGCTGTTACAACAGGAAATCAACGTTTTCCATGAGGAGTAATTTTGTATTCAAAGCGTGCCGTTTTATCCATTCTTTTAAGCGCGGCCGGTTATACCCGCTTTGATGTAGGGATTTGTAGTCTGAACCAAGGTTTGACCTTTAAAAGGCTTATGAGAAAAGATTTATATTTACATATTTTTAGTTTTTTTTTTTGATCGAATATTTCCAAAGTGTACAGCCACGGTAGTGGGTATGTATCGTATAAAATAAACATAATTCGAAAACGATATTCTTGAATAGATTTCTATGATCATGAATTTATAGTATGTATAATAATTAATAATAAAAACAAAGGAGAAGCCATCCTAAAAGATGGAAACGAGATGAAATAGACACGCCAATATACTTTACCAAAAAATATAATATGCAGTCGTAACTCGGAAGCATCTATAGTTCATTTGTTGATCCCAAAGACCAATCTGATATTATAAGTCTTTTGTGTTTGCTTAATTAGTATCTGAGTTTAAAAAACGAACTGCCATCAACATGAAGGGCGGGTGTTTTGGGGGAGAGTCTCATGTAATTTTGACGTTCGAGAAGTGTTGATTCTCAGCCTAATTTGAATAAATGGCTTTTGATTTGATAAAGTCAAGGATACGTTCGACTGCAGTTCCTTTATTATTATTGATAGGCTACAGCGGCGAGGTGACAATTTTTTTAAGGGAGAAGTCGAAGCGAAGTCGGCTTTAACTTACTGACTTATCAATAAAGAATACTTACTATCATTCTAAAATAATTATAGGAATGCAAAGAATTAAATACAATAAAATTGAACAGCTGAAAGTCAAATAAAATGTGCAATAATCGTCCATCTCGTTCTCACTGACGCATTTTTCTATATCTCTCTCTGTTATACATAACCCGTTGTATAGCGGCTTGTTCTCGTCCATATCAAGCGGTGCCACGTGACCTAAAGTGACATTTCGGGATCGCTGTTGTATGAATTTTTAGTTCTCGATTATGACGTTTTGGCGCCGGGTTTAATTTAGAACATTTTTTGTTGTTGTAATATTAAGCTTAAAATAAGCGTTTTTGTTGTTTGAATATTATGGTGAATTAAATTTCCGTAGTCTAACTATATTTTTTGACAATAGTAGACACTACTGACGTGCCATTTTTCAAAAGCCGTAGAGATGTAGTGTTATATGGTGCTTTCGCCACTGATAGGCTAGCGTTTGGCCACCTGATGGTAAGAGGGTTGATGTAGTCGACGATAGAGTACGCAGGCCTAAATGTTACTTGTTCCTTAGACTTAAAATACAACCAGGTTATAGCTTTGAAGTTATGAAGGAAGACGTGATCCTTTTTTGGTAATCTCATAAGTCCCTGGGTTTATCTTTAATCTTATATTTTAAATAAGGAAGCAACAATAATAATGTACCTAGGATTTAGTAATATTTAAAAGCGTTTTGTAAATGGAACTGTATTTCGATGTCTGTTAGGTTCTTATTTAAACAGGCTCGATGTTTAAACCATGCCTAAAGTAAAACCTTGTATTGTAATAAGACCGTTTGAGTTTGCAGTCGGGTAATAACAGTTGTACCTATTTAACACCTATGTTTGTATGTTTCTAGTGGCATGGCGGTCTATCATGCGAAGCTGCTGCTGCGTCATCATCCATGGGGGGTGCAGGAGCGCCTCTGCTGCCAGATTCAGAACTGATCAAACTCTGTCCTATGTGCCGCGTTCCCATAGAGAAAGATGAGGGATGTGCACAGATGATGTGCAAACGGTGCAAGCATGTCTTCTGCTGGTATTGCTTGGCTTCACTTGATGTGAGTATACACCATTTACCTATTTTTAATGTCTGTACTTATCCAGCTCTACAGGCTAGGAACGAACTTAAAATTACTGTCTAAAAATTAACTTTTTTAAAATTTTCCTTTGTTTTTTCTGTTTTATTTTTCGAAAACGAAGTTTTGAAATACTTTGTTACTGTGTATTAAACAGTTTTTTACTTCAATAAAAAATGTTGCTAAGGGAAAATCCACAGCAGAATCAAAGGTTTAGTCTTGACACTTTTTATATTTATGTAAGTATATGAAAAGTCAGGGAAATTAATAGTTTAATTAACAGTTCGACACACAACGTCAAATTGCTTTACGTGTATTCGGGCCGGGGACGGGTCGCAGTTTGTTTTCTAATAAGTCGTGGAAAAACCAGCATACCCTTGACACCTATTGTGAGCATGCGAAATGTCATTTATGTCTGTGTAACTGTACATAAGACAATGAAGTTAAAAGTAATAACATGTTTGGTAATTTACGTTGATTTTTTAATTATTGTTTATTTTGTATGTAATCTTTTTAAATTCTAACTTGACAAATCAGAGGATTTGAGAAATGATTTTGACGTTTAGCAGATTTAAATAAATACTTGTCAAAATTTATTCCTCCTGAAATTGCCCGGTTGCGGGAATTTATTGTACTTACCGAGGGGCGAAGGCTCCCAAGGGACCATCCATAAATTACGTATAAACAAAGTGTGGCTCCGTGTGGCAAGCAAGGGGGTACGATATCATAACGATTCATAACGGCACATGTATTAAATCTAAAGTATTAAAACTTTAAACTTCAATTCGTATCGAAAATCTTTAAAACTATTAATAACTCTATGAATTACTATTAAAGCAAAATAAGTAACGACACACCAGGGGAGGGGTTAGTCCCACAGAAATTATATGACCAATTGTGTCAAGGATGACTCCTAAAATCATGAAATTCGTGTAACGTAATTTACGGATGGACTAAACTTTACTTTTCTGTGGCCATTGAGACAGGTTACAACGTACTTAGGTGTGATGTTTTGTTACAGGATGATTTTCTGTTGCGTCACTACGACAAAGGACCGTGCAAAAACAAATTGGGACACTCACGCGCATCGGTTTTATGGCATCGTGCACAGGTATGATATTTATGAAAACATGCTCATAAACTCCCACAAAAAAAAAAATATCTGCTGTTTTAATCAAACTACCTACTGGTTTTTTTTTGCAACTATGAGTAATCGATACTTTGGCCATTATTATCTCCATAACCGAGACCCAAGAGCTGGTTCAGGTTCGAGTGGGCCTTCAGGTTTATTATTAGGCCGCTTAGCAGCTTCGAATCAGGCATGAATTAAAAAACCGCAAGCCCATCTGACATCTGTCACAAATATTTGTTACAAAATAAATTGATATTATTTTCATGAACATTAATTTATTTTTCCTTTAGTGTGTTGAAAATCGGCACATTCGACTGGAGTGCAATGAGAAACCCTTGCACTCTTGTATCAAATACTATTTTTAACCGACTTCAAAAAGAAGGAGGTTAACAATTCGACTTTTTTTTATTATTTATGTTCGGGCATAACTCCGTCATATATAGACGGATTTGCAAAATTATGTTTTTGTTCGAAAGGGGTTTATTCTGAAATGGTCCCGTATAAATTTCGTATAGATTTGATGATGAGTTTCGGAGACAGACAACGGAACTCTTCAAAAAATCACAGCAAATCAACAGCGATTGCTGCTATCGCATAAATATGCATTGTTTTTACCCCAAGGATGATGACATTTCGAATTGATGGGGGGTAGGTACTATAAATAAAAAACTTTTGCAAATAAAAAAACAACCGACTTCCGGAAAAACACTACAAAGTGAAAAATAACTTCGAAATTAAAGTAATTTTTGACTTTGTAGTGTTTTGCCGGAAGTCGGTTGTTTTTTTTTTGGAAAAAGTTTTATATTAACGAAAATAATTGATTGCAATTATGGGAAGAATCTCTCGGGTCTCTGCTTGGAGGTGCTTCTGCTCTGGTCAGATCTTTATATACCCTCATACGTGACATGTTCTCTGTTTGTTTTCCAGGTGGTCGGCATATTTGCTGGCTTCGGACTACTGTTGTTAGTAGCCAGTCCGCTTCTGTTGTTAGCCGCGCCCTGCATCGTCTGTTGCAAGTGCAGGTTTGTTTCAAGTTTACTTTTGTTTTTGTATGCTATTTATTGGATGGCAAACAAGCCAATGGCTCACCTGATGTTAAGATGTCACAAGTCTTAGAATTTTTGTTTGCTTTTGTTTCCTCTCGAACCATTTTCTGACAACTGAAATTTCTCATGTGCCTGTAAAAAACAACCTTGTGTTTTGGGGTATAACTAATAGCTTTTTACGTTTTCTTATTTTCAGACTATGCAACCCCAGCACGAAGAATCTCGAGGAAGTTGACGAGATCGACAGCATCAGCCCGACGCGAGACGATTCCGAAGACGCTCCGCGCGAGCGATACCTGTCCGACTGACGCGCTGCCGGCGCCGCGCCAGGCACCAGCAGCACTAAGGGCAAAAGTGGCACTAAGGGCAAAAGTGGCACTAAGGGCAAAAGTGGCACTAAAGGCAAAAATGTCACTAAGGGAAAAAGTGGCACTACAGGCAAAAGTGGCACTAAGAGCACTAGCGGCTTTTGGGGCACTAAAGGTACAAGTGGCGCTAGCGGCACCAGTGACACTAGGTACTAGGGGCAGAAGTGGAACTTGGGGCACTATGGGCACTACTGGCACCTGGGGCGTTCATACGTTGTGGGACACTAAACGCATATTATATGTATACTTTTATTGTGTCTCATTTAGTGGCACTGGGGCTATAGTGGCACTATGTACTACCGCAACACGCTATACTAGTTACACTAAGTCCTAAAGTGAACGGAACAAATCTCTTCTTTAATATTACGGACGGAAGTATAATAAAAATAATGCAAAAATGATACTTACCTTTTAAATTAAAACCATCATTTTCCAGAGTTTTTTTCTCACACATACATACATATCCTTCCATATTACTGAAGTAGGTTAAAAAATGTTCATAGCACTGTCATTACTGGCTGCATGGGATCTGTTCCGCGTTATATAACAGAGTAACTATTTATGTATAAGTTCTTGTCGTATTGGACTTCGGTTCTTCCATATCCGTGCCACTGGACACATTTGCTTGGCAGAAATTGACGAAGATTAGAGAAGTTATCGACTTCTTTTTAATATTTTGTGCTGGCACTTCACTTGGCGTATTTGTCCCAAAATTGGCGTTATTTAGGCAATACAAAACACACCTTACAGTCACGGAAATATAGTTCATTTTGTATTGAGAAATGAGGTCAATATTTGTACAAATATGCCAATGTCAATGTAGTGCCAGCGTTATAGTGACTTCAAAACTTATCTAGGTGAAGATGTTCAGTGATTGCTTCACAGTGTGATAAGATGGTGATACTAAGTGAATGTCTGCTAGAAAAACTTTATTAATAATCTAAAACTGAATCAATATAAGCCTCATAAACAGCTAATTATAAAGTAATAAATTATTGTCTGTAATTGTTAGTGACTCATGTAAATGACACCATACATAGTTATTCGTTAAACAGTATAGTTTTAGTAAAAAAAAACCTTACATGTTGTAAAACGTCTCTCTGAATGTCTGTATGTTTGTAAATAATAAAACAGGATTTTAAATTATAATTAGCAACTTTTTTCATGAATATGAAAACTATGACGCGCAAAGAACCCATATTAAAAATGATACTGTGAATTTTCAAAATGACTATGGATTGTTTTGAGACACATTTCCCTTTTGATATTTTACCGATACAACAGACATAACGGTGTCACTCTACCAAGTGGTTCAGACGAAAATTTACTAAAAACCCAAACTGTGTAGCGGAGAATTTATTCTAAATGGTTTTTGTCCTCTCAACATTCATAAATAGTGTTTTGGTTATTTTTTCTCTGCTCTGCTATTCTTACAGTGCAGTGTAAGCCTGACAGGCCGACCCTAACAAGACATATTTTACGATTCAACATCTTTAATAAATGTGCATTATGTTTGTCTTGATAATGTTCAACTTATTAAAAAATCAGTCGTTAGCTAAATTAAATCCATTTAAACTATTTTTCTTCTTTTCGTGTCAATGACCTAATCAAATGTTGAAACGATTACGCCGTGTCTTAACCAAAGCGGATCGGCCGCGCGAAAACGCGAATCGTCGCTTTCTTAGGTCACTCATTTGTCAGGAAAACCGGAATGCGCCCTCTGTCGGCAAGAACAAGTGTTCGCCGAAAAAAATTAACGCGTGTTCGCGAGACGCTTTGGTTAGGACGCGGCCTTTTATATTAATACAGAGCATTCATTGATTTATTATTAGAATGTACAAAAAAAAATGATTTATAATACTGATCTTTTTGTTTTTGGTGTTGACTGAGACTTAAAAAGTAAGCGATAGACTGATGACGAATGATCATGAATTTGGAAAAATTATATTTATTTCAATTTAAGAAGCTAGCTAATTCATAATATTGTTTATGAATATAATGGAGAAGGCAATAATGAAAAATTGTCTAAAAGCATGCATTACAGAAAGCTGGCAACTTATTATCACAGGTTTAGTGACCTTAAAGATTGCGGATGAAAAACGAAGAATATTTCAAACACACAAGGGTGAACAGTACTTATTTCAGTTACTTTTATGAGTACATAGATATCTTTATAATAAGACTTAATAGTACCTAAATCTGCGTAATTCGAAACTCTTTAAACTGACTTCCGTAAAAGAAGAATGCAGTATTTTGTTGATACAATGTACAGATTACACATAGATACTTAAATTCTAGCGTCTTCAATTCTCATACAGAAACATATTTCAGTAAACTCGATATTAAATATGCATACATATACAGGATGAGTTTTTGTTTGTAATTTATTTTTTATTTGCTCTTTTGATACATTTGAAACTCTATATTTTCGAACATCATTATCTTTCTATCTCCGACGATTGGCAGAACTGCCATAGTGATCCTTGTTTAAAAACTCATTCTGTATATTTAAATTATACATATTTATACATTTAATAAACATTTATGTGATTATAAATACAATAACTGTTAGCGTAGGTTAATAATACATTACAAATCTAAATCAATGAAAATTGAGGAAATGTTGAAAGTAAGTGTAACTGCAATGCAGTGTGTCAATGCATGAAAAGCCTATAATTGTTATTTTGTTATCACCTGTGATGGCCGGTAACGAAAGCTCTATTATACAGTGGCCCATGTTTGTGCATGTTATATTTGCGGACTGCGCTCGAAAGAATTTGACGGATGGGCGCTGTTTGTAAAACATTTGTTTTGTGAAATGTATGTCCAGGAAATCATTTATTATTGTATAGTGACCGACCGAAGCTTCGTTTTCGGCCATTTTCGGTCTAAAAATCATGATTCGGCCATATTTTGTGTTTGGGCCATAAACCAGCAGAAACTTCGGCCAAGCTGAAAATCAGAAGTTCGTGAATGAGGGTGTTCATGAATATTCAAGCCACCAGTTGGCGCCACTTGACAAGAGGTCTTCCAGTTCGACAATGAACTTAAAATATTTTATGTCATTCGTTTCATTCTTTCGTTCACCATTCAGTCCGTAGGCGCTTTGACACATTTGACAGGTGCCCGGACCTGACGTCTCAGTGCTGCCACCTAGTGAACGTAATTTAGGAGCACCCTCATTGTCACGCGTCATTCGGACTACTTCGTAAAGCGCGGCTAATTTCGGGGTTGAATCAAGTCCGCTCGGCGCTCGACGTTTCTCTCAACTGACATTAAAATGGACGCGATTTTGTTTTGAAGTTGTAAAGCGAGGTTGTATTTTTCTTCAAAAAAAATATTAATATTTCCGTTGTATGCGCACGTAGCGCATTCAACGGAAATATCAATATTTTTTTTATGTCAAAATCATTTTCGTATTTGTTTTCGGCCGAAAATAAGACTAAAGCCGAAGCTTCTTTTTAGTTATCGGCTGAAAATCCATTTTCAGTCGGTCACTATTGATAAAGTACACTGGATATTTATCCATGATCAGGTGCTGCGCTGCCTAAGCCATTGTCTACTGGAGCCCAATAATATGCACACTGCTTCCCGTGTCACACACACGGGGCCTTAACATTAACTTATTATAGTACATTAAATATTTATGACTTTATTGTAAATAAGAAATAATATTGTACTTAATTTTATAGTTCAAGGATCGATGTTGTCGTTTCTTCCATCTAAATTGTATTTATCTATTGTAATATAAGCAAATGTAATAACTGTTCTCTAACTGCATGTAGTAGATAAAAAGAAAGTTAAATACACCTTGTGTCCTTGGTATAGATAAATTAAATAAAACTCCGTAGAGAAGTCATATTTGTACCTTGGCTAGATTTATGTATTTTTTTAACTGATATTAAGACTCCATCGGTCCTTTGTAGCTTGTTGTAGCAAGCTAGCAAAAGCATTTGTAGAATTAATCAAAAATTGTCAGTAGGTGAATTAAATAGATGTGATAAGCAGTGATAGGAATAGGTAGTGCCTATTTGCCTTAACTTCGAAGAACAGAGACAAGAAACGGAGACTTCCTTAGGACTAAATTTTTTCTGAGACATCTGTCCCGAAATTTCGAGACAACACATAAATACATTTAAAAAAAAATATTTGGAATAAGTAATTCGTCTATATTTACCTAAAGTTTGCGACTAGATATATCATAATAAAATAATAACATACACAGTCGTTACAACCATAAAATTTTCTGAATTTTTTTTTCTATTGTTTTTGTATCCCATGGGAACTATACTTTTTTTTAAATAGGAAGTAGCATATGTTGTATTCCACACCTTAATCTATATCACTACCAAAATCAGCATTTTCAGTGGAATTGAGTAATGGACATCCATACAAACTATCACATTTATAGACAAACTTTAGATAAATATAGACGAATTACTTATTCCAAATAACACATTTTTTTAAATGTATTTAAGGGTTGTCTCGAAATTTCGAGACAGATGTGCCGGAAATAATTTAGTCCTAAGGAAGTCTCCGTTTCTTGTCTCTGTTCTCCGAAGTTTAGGCTAATAGGCACTACCTATTCCTATCACTGGTGATAAGCAACCGGGCTGTTTGGCACTTGCAATATGATTAATAACCCGTATGTTTGTTGTTGAAAGTAATTCAATTTTAATTAACTTTGGATGTGACTGCAATTGAATGGGTCAGATATTATAAAGGTGCTGTTCAAGCAAAGAGCAGGCCACACATGCAAGAATGATGGCTTCAGACCAGCAGTTGTAGTGAATGTTATGAGGGGATCAGTATTGTCGGCTGATCTATTCTGTCAACGCTTTTATTTAAGTCTTAAAGAATTATGTTTAACTTTTGAAATGGTGTATGAATGTATGTTGCAACACTTGGCAGTCTACAACTGCAGAAACACTTAAAACATACTATATTTACAGTTTAAAAAATGATGTTGCAAGTGTATAACAAAATTATGTATCTCATTAAGTTGATTGTTTAATGACTTGTTTATGGTATTGAAAGACTTTCATTTTTAATAATTACTATTTTATTGTTTCTGGTAGGTGCAAATATAGGTTTAGGATTTTGGTAGTGATATTGGCTGGTCAAAAGATTGAATACACAAATACAGTATACAATATTTGCATTTACCATTATGAGATAAAATCGGCGTATTGTAAATAAAAAAAAGAATTTTATTTTTTGTTATTGATTGTACTTCTTTATTTTTGTGTTGAGATGAGACGACGTATTTCCGTTACTATAATTATAAACAAATAAAGATTTTTCTGATAAATCTTAACAAGGTGTTTTATTTGATTGAATCACTTGTTTTGTTTGTGTAACCCTAATCATGATAGAAAGTCTTATGTATTGACTTGGGCAGTTGGACTATGGAATAAAATGATCTGATTAGATACTAGTAGCTTCGCTAGTTAGTGCCAGATGGAGCTACAGAAGCAACTACACAGCCAGGATAATTAAATTACGACTCAATGAAACTATAGCCATTAAGAGTGGTTCTGGTGGTGCTATGGGTAGTCTTTCTACAAAAATACTACAATCAAGTGAAAAATACTACAATCAAGTGTAAAATAAAATCTCAAGTTGTTCAGTTGCACTTAATGAGTACAACTTACAACATTTATTCCTAAAAAAAAATCCAATGGAGGATACCTCAGAATTGGACATACGTTATACAGGTAAAGAATACGAGAGGGAGAGATTGCTAAAACTATGTATTTACAATAAATAAAAGCATTTCAAATACATACACAAATTAATCTTCACCACTTCCTCATCAAACCAGCAGTAGAGTCAAATAGCAGTGGGTTTTTGAACTCTCCCCGCATATCTAGCATATAATGCATCCATCTGTTTTTAATTTTCAGTGGTAATTGAACTCTTGCTATATTTCTTGCCTCTTTACAACAGACACTTTCCATGGGGACTACCATCATACGGTTCTTTCCAAAAGGTGTGTAAGTGACAAATGTTAATTGTTTGCCACCCTTATTGAGTATCAGGTAGCGGACTGAACGGAGAGTATACATCCAGATTACAGTAAGAGAGCCAACCCCTGTAATAAAATCAAGATTTATAATACAACACAACTGATTATATTTATTTATTGGTTTATCTAAAATTGTTACACTGTTCAAACAAATTTGCTGCACTCTTCAACCAAAATTTTTGTTCTGATGAATTACTTGAAAAACTTGATGGTTTTTAGTATTATATCACACTATACAGGGAGCAGGGACATTGACGTGCTACCTGTAACCATGAATTCATGACATGATTCTACATGGACATTCGGATCACATCCGTGGTAGCATAGAAAGTTATAAATGAAAAATATCAAAAATGCAGGGGCACTCATGTATTGGAACCATGATAAGATGGTTACACGTAAATGTCCCTGGCACCCTGTATTTTGGTGAGTTTATACTAACCTACTACTACGGAAAGAACTCCTAGGGTATTCCTGTACTTATTCTCTCCAAGGTTAATCTTTCTGAACCAGGGTGTATCATCAGTAATTGTAGATTTATCAACCGGCGCGTCTCTCAATGAACTGAACGCAAACAAACCTAAATATGTCCAGAACATGTATTGAACTACAGCAAATACATTCATATACATAAAAAACTTTGGATTCTCATATTTGAACAGAATAACATCTTTAATTACGTTTGTATTGACATCATGAATTGTTTTGGTTACAACAGTGCCATACGATTTTGTTTTAATGTTATTTACACAGATTTTATATGAAGCGCTGAATCTTGATACAGCTACTCGCTTGAGAACCGTCGAAGCGTACGATAAAAGAGACATTTTTCTACTTATTTCAATGATAAAAACTATTTTAGTTATTATAACCTATTAAAAATCGGAACTTTCGGAACTGTCATACTGGATTACAACTTTAATGTCACTTTGACTTTGACACTTGGGGTCGGAGGTTTCAGCCCCTGTATTGAGCTCCTGAGCGATTTTCGGCGGAATAAAATCGCCTAAATACCAATTTTGGAATAGAACAAAACGGTTTACATAGGTTTACATACATCATAATATTCAGAATAATATTCCTAGATTCATATATCTATTCACACGATGTCAATTTTTACACAAAACTGGATAACTGTCTAAAACATGATTTTGAGCCGAAACCGAAATATATGTGAAAGTTAGTTATATTGACACTATTTTCTGAGAATCATCGTTCTTCTCAGATTAATTTGCTGCACAAGATTTGATAATGGGCTGATTTTGTTAGCATTAATTCTTACAACTAGACTGGCAGATTTTGTGAAAAAAAACGGTCAAAACTTTAAAATGACGATTGAAAACTCTGCCCTAACTTAAATATTGACCTTATCAGTTCTGCTGCTGTTAGCATCAGCGATTAGCGATTTAATAGTTTTTTCAGTAGCTCGATTCTAAGACTGAGCTCTAAACAACGTGTAATGTTAGGACATGGTGAGCGTTCTGTTCCCTTCTCGAGGGGAGTATGCTCCCCCGCCCATGGCTCCGCCTGCTGCGGTGCCCGATGTGGACCACACCGACGACGACGACGATGCTCCAGAGGTGACCGAGGTAGAGTTAAGAGTGGCGGTACGTAGGCTGAATGCCAAGAGTACCACCCCAGGACCCGACGGCTTGCCTGGAAAAGCCTGGGTCCTGGCCTTGGAGGCTCTCGGTCCTCGACTAAGAGGGCTCCTAAGCGCATGCTTGGAGGAGGGCCGGTTCCCACTTCTCTGGAAGACGGGGAAACTGGTCCCATTAAGAAGCCGGGGCACCCGCGGACTCTCCTTCCGCTTACCGACCCATCGTGCTGCTCGACGAGGTGGGCAAGCTCTTTGAAAGAGTAATTGCAGGCCGCCTCGTCAGGTGGCTGGTGCGGGTGGGGCCGGATTTGGCGGAGAGCCAGTTTTGTTTCCGCAGGGGGCGCTCCACGGTGAATGCCATCATGCGCGTGCGAGCCCTCACGACGGGTGATGCTGTGGTCCGGGGTGGGGTCGTCTTGGCAATGTCCCTAGACATCGCCAATGCCTTTAACAATCTGCCCTGGAGTTGCATCAGGGAGGCACTCCGGTATCACCGGATGCCGACCTACCTCTGTCGCGTGGTCGAGGCCTATTTGACGGACAGGGCCACCATCTACCCCGGTCACCAAGAAGAATGGAACCGGCGAGAGATATCGTGCGGTGTCCCACAGGGATCGGTCCTGGGGCCGCATCTGTGGGACATCGGGTACGACTAGGTGCTGCGCACTGACCTCCATAGCGGTGTCAGAGTTGTTTGCTACGGTCGTACCGGGCGGCGGCCGACTTAGCGACACACGGGGTTGCGACAATCGTGGATAGAATCCGGCAACTGGGACTCGAGGTGGCTTGCACAAGTCCGAGGCCATGTGTTTTCATGGTTCTCGGAATGCGCCACCAACGGGTTCCCAGATAACGACAGGAGGGGTTCACATCGGCGTCGAGTCAACGATGAAGTACCTGGGACTCATCGTCGACAGCCGGTGGATCTTCGCTGAGCACTTCCGACGCTTTGCTCCCAGACTGGAGCGGGCCAGGGCTGCCTTGAAGCGGCTCCTGCCTAATCTAGGGGGGCTAAACGCCTCCTGCCGGAGGCTCTACGCAGGGGTCTTGCGGTCCATGGTGGGGCACCGGTGTGGGTGCCTACATTGAGGCGCCAACCAGCCCGCAAGCTGAAGGCGTCCCATAGGGTCATGGCCATCAGGATGATCCGGGGATACCACACGATCTCCGGTGAGGCGGCGGGCCTCCTTGCCGGATTGCTGCCATGGGATCTGGAGGCAAAGGTCTTCGCGCAAATCTGGGAATGGCGCGAGGAGGCCAAACGCCGGAGCGTTACTCCGCTGCCGCGAGAAATCGCGGCTCAGCGGACAGAGCTCCGGCGGGATCTCATGACGACATGGAGAGTGCGATTGTGGCAACCCAGTGCTGGGCACGCCACGATAGCGGCGGTAAGTCTCCTCTTTGAGGATTGGCTTGAGAGGCGGCACGGCGACCTCACCTTCCGCCTGACGCAGGTCCTCACCGGAGGTTTGTTGTTTCGGGAGGTTCCTGTTTCGGATAAGGCGGGAGGAAACGCCCGGGTGTTTCCACTGCGAAGATCACCCTGAGGATACGATGGAGCATACGGTGGAGGTCTGCCCGGTTTAGGTGGAGCACCGCCGTGTCTTTGTGGAATAATCGCGAAGAGAGAGGCGGTGCACGTGAGGGAGAGGCAGTATATGCGCCCTCACGGCCGTAGTCGCCGTGGGAGACGCCCTAGGCGTCGGGAATCCCAGGCTGATTCCTGGCCACTGTAGGCGCGGGCTTGCGGACGGCGAGTAATGGGTAGCTCGCTGTCCGGTAAGGACCAAGCCCGGGTCGACGGCGCGTTGTGTTCCACGCGCGCCTCAAAGAGATGTCAGCACCAACTGGTGGGGTCAGCAAGGGCCAATGTCTGCCAAGGGTGCGGGTTGTTCGAAAGAGATACCGCGGCCCCTGGCACACAGGCAACTGAGGGAACACGGGTGGGTTTTAGTCAGTAAAAGTCTGACACACCCTCCTGCTACACCCAGAGCGAGAAAAGTTATTTGATGATTTCCCACCCAAAAAAAAAACATCGTGTTATGTTTAGCATAACCACTTTTCGGAAGCAAGATATTACGACAACGCTTTATCTCCACGCCAAAAAATTCAGCATCGTTAGAAAATGCAATTTTTACGATTTGCACTCAAATGCAACAAGTCATTAGAAAGCGATGCAGCGTTCAAATAATCTCTGAAACTTCAGATTTTGATGTAGCCAGTGAGTCCTTGCTTTAGACCCGATATTTCAAATTGTGTTCTAAAAGTGGAGGTTCGGCCTTACAGCACTGTTTTGAAATAGGACAACACAGTCCTGCAATAGACAATATTTTAACAATCTTGAAAAAATAAACATCTTGTTTATTGGTAAATCTTGGCGTCGTCGTTGTTTCATTGCGGTTGTAAAATTGCAAAGTTAAACGTATATGAAAATGATATTTTTTAGCGCCGAAAGTAATTAGTGTGCATTTTGTTCTGGTTACCAGACAAACGGTATTTCGCGTTGATCGCACGCGTCTTAATAGCACCTATAACAAGATGGCTGATATAAAGGTAAGTGAAGCATTTGGCGGCATTTTGATCGCTAACGGCCAAAATTTAATCAAGATTTGAGATCGCTTGGGTCTCTGGATTCATATAATAATATGAAAAAGTGCTACCGGCAAACTTAATATTCTACATTTTTGTCTTCCACTAATGCCTCGGGTACTTACAAAGTAATTCGGAAAGTACGTACCTACTTGTAGTTCTACAAATTCATTGAAATCATTGCTGCTTTATTAGCAGCTGCTGCAATACATTTTACTTCATAGTTCGTAATTTTATATGTTTGTTCGTCTACGTAACGTTCCAATTGTAAAATTTCTCTGTAACTAAGAAATTATAAACATTAATTTGCTACTACCCTCATTTATTTGTGAGGACTAAGCAATGTCTTTATCTTCCCATTGAAATCGCATGTAAGATGATGAACTAGGTGTTCATCATCCGACGACCACACTTGGTTTTTAAACAAATGATGTGAAAATTGTAAATAGAGACCACAATACCTAGAAGTCCGTGCACTTTCATTTCCTCTTAGCATCAGATTCTTAACTGAATTACTTCTAATATAATATTTCGAGTTACCAATCACATGTCTTTCATAATACATATATTTTTAGGTTGCAATACAGCTCCTATTCTGCTACTGTGATTCATCTCTGCTAATTGTGTGAAAAACCAAGATGTTGATTTTCATGAATGTCGCTACTTTATATATATATCTTTATAGCTATCTTTGTATAACGTGATGTCTGTGTTCATGTTTGAGCTGTTATTTTACTGAATTATCATTAATAATTTCCTTTATTTCCTGTCAGCAAATCAGATTATTGAAATAGGTATGTGGAAACTATAATATTATAGCGAACTTCTATTCTTAAAATGTAGAAATTGCTAAGTTTTGATTGGTTTTCATTGTATATGTTGAAACACTGTACCGGGCTAGAGCTATAGTGTGACAACCACTCTCAATAGCATAAAAATACATAATTTCTTATACCTCAAAGAAAAAGTAAATATTTTGTATGCACAATGGGATTCTTAGAAAAGGCCTTCATTTCTACTTGTTATTGCCAAGCACATGTTTACTTACTGTGCTTCTATAGTCTTATTGCTATGGGTTGTCCTTACATTACTACAGGGTGAAATTGAAAACATGCGACAAACCGAAATGGGAGATTGTACTCATCATTATGAACAACTTTTACTGAGGGACCAAAGATGCAATCGCAAAAAAAAACCAGCTGTTCCCTACATTTTGACGAGTTATGCGAACATAAATGTAGGGAACAGATGTTTTTTTTTCGGGATTGCATCATTGGTCCCTTAGTAAAAGTTGTTCATAATGATGAGTACAATCTCCCATTTCGGTTTGTCGCATGTTTTCAATTTCACCCTGTATATTCTTAGATGCTTTTGTTATATCAAATTACTTTGTTTTCTTTTACTCTGCATTTAACTAAAACTCTTTTTAAAGCAATCATTATATCACAAACTCTATATTGCGAAATATAGAGTTTACACTATTCAAAATAAATAATAAACAACTTTATAAATGGCTGATGCATATTTTTAACCTTTAGACCACCTCAGTCGTGTATAAATGACAAAACAAAATATGCCCAGCACGCCAGTCACAACTTCATGACAGATTTATATGTAAATAATTCCGCTTTAAAAAGACAATTTTTTATTTCCTTTGATTTTTCTTTAAAAAACGGCTTTAACATGGTAAATTAAAATACTGTGCCATGCTACTCAACAATAAAGTTCCCTGACTATAACATAACTATTCTAATTGAATTCAGATTCATAAAAGTTTTTAAGACAATCCTGTCATTCACGTCTTTTAGCTTTTGTTTTTTATTTATTGGCTTTTTAAATTCTCAAGTCTAGTGTCATATCCACATTAGTGAAGTAACCCTGGAGTTTCTTGGTGGTTCTTCTCCAGTAGAAATGATAAATTCTAACTGTGTACTAGCAATTTTTTAAATATTACTTTCTTTATATCATTGGTTTGTTAGTCTGTAAGCCTTTTTAAAAATTAAATAAATAAATAAATAAATAACCTTATGAACTTTTTTAGTCTGCATGTAGCATTATGTGAAATAAAATATTTTTCAAATGTTGTAAAGTAGAATAATAAAGTCGTACAACTGTACATACTTCTTATTGCACTATTCATTTTATTTGGATATCACTTGCAATAAAATCAAAATGATGTAATTTTCCAGGCTATGTTCAACAAAATGAACACTGCTGGGCATAACGGTGCGGTGGAGGGGGCGCCCCCTGCCAAAGGACCAAAAGGGGGCACAATTGAGAAAATTTACCAGAAGAAGACACAGTTGGAACATATCCTACTACGTCCTGATACATATATTGGGTCTGTTGAGCGGTCTACCGAGTTAATGTGGGTCTTTGACAAGGCCAAAGAGTGCATGGTCCAAAGAGAATTGAATTTTGTGCCAGGTCTGTATGATTGCTCTATTAAAAAAAAAAAATGCAACATTACATTTTTAAAAAAAAGGAAGGCTTCATGTTATTTGTCACACTTTTCAATTACAATTTAACCTAAATGTTATTTTACAGGTTTATACAAAATTTATGACGAAATCTTGGTCAATGCGGCTGATAACAAACAGAGAGACCCCAAAATGGATGTAATGAAAATTGACATAAATCAAGAAACCAATACAATATCTGTGTACAATAATGGCTGCGGGATTCCTGTGGTGATGCACAAAGATGAGAAAATGTATGTTCCAACTATGATCTTTGGCCATCTGCTGACATCATCAAACTACAATGATGAGGAAGAAAAAGTGACAGGAGGCAGAAACGGCTATGGTGCCAAACTTTGTAACATATTTTCAACAAAATTTACAGTAGAAACTGCATCAAAACAATATAGGAAGCATTTTAAACAGACATGGGGTTCCAACATGACTAAAGCTTCCGAACCGAAAGTCAAAGAAGCTGGTAAAGATGATGATTTTACTAAAGTAATATTCAGCCCGGATTTGTCTAAATTTAAGATGGAAAAGTTAGAAGATGACATTGTTGCCCTGATGTCTCGCCGTGCTTACGACATCGCCATGACAACTCAAGGCGTCAAAGTGTACCTAAATGGAGAAAGACTTAAAATTAATAAGTTTAAAGACTATGTAGATTTATACATAAAAGGCAAAGAAGATGAAAATGGGCAACCATTGAAAGTAGTCTATGAAAAAGTAAATGATCGCTGGGAGATCGCACTCACACTCTCAGACCGAGGTTATCAACAGGTCTCTTTTGTGAACTCCATTGCTACCACAAAAGGCGGGAAACACGTAGATACAGTGTCTGACAGCATAGTTAAGAATGTTCTAGAAATAATTAAGAAGAAAAACAAGGGAGGCGTAAATATAAAACCTGTCCAGGTCAAGAATCACATGTGGGTGTTCATTAATTGTCTTATTGTCAACCCAACCTTTGACTCACAAACAAAAGAAAACATGACTCTCCAAGCAAAGAGTTTTGGTTCGAAATGTAATTATTCAGAAAAATTCATAGCAGCTGTGTCAAAATCTGGCTTAGTGGAGTCTGTACTGACGTGGGCTAAGTTCAAAGCTCAGACGGAGCTGGTGAAGGCATCAGGAAAGAAACAGAGTAAACTGAAGGGTATACCTAAGCTTGAGGATGCAAACGATGCGGGCACGAAAAACTCGCATTTGTGTACACTCATTCTTACTGAGGGAGACTCAGCTAAATCACTAGCTGTGTCAGGACTTGGTGTGGTTGGTCGGGACCACTATGGTGTGTTTCCGCTAAAGGGTAAACCACTCAATGTCAGGGATGCATCTCACAAACAGGTTTTGGAAAATGTTGAAATCAACAACATGATCAAAATTGTTGGACTACAGTACAAGAAGAAATACAATACTGTTGATGATTTAAAATCATTGAGATATGGTAAAATGATGATCATGGCTGATCAGGATCAAGACGGATCTCACATTAAAGGTTTGATTATCAACTTCATACATCACAATTGGCCAGAATTATTGAAACTTCCGTTTTTAGAGGAATTCATTACTCCTATCGTAAAAGCTACAAAAAAAGACAAAGAATTATCATTCTATTCATTACCTGAGTTTGAAGAATGGAAGAATAATACAGACAACCATCACACATTCAACATCAAATACTACAAAGGTTTGGGTACCTCCACATCAAAGGAGGCTAAAGAATACTTTCAGAATATGGAGAGGCACAGGATAAAGTTCAAGTATGCGGGTCCCACAGATGATCATCACATTGAACTGGCATTTTCTAAGAAAGGTGCCGACCAACGTAAGGAGTGGCTCACAAGCCACATGGACGAAGTAAAACGAAGAAAAGAAATTGGTCTTCCAGAGAGATATTTATACACAAAAGACACTAAAGCTGTCTCATATTCGGATTTCGTCAATTTAGAGCTGGTTCTCTTCTCTAATGGCGATAACGTAAGGTAAGAATATTCAGCAACTCATGTTATCTCTTGAATCAATTTCATTAGGTCAATTCTACAATTTATGCTGCAATTTGATTGCAGCAAATTCTGTACATATTTTAAAGTGTATTTGCAAAATTATGAATGTCACAGCAAGAGTTACAGAATAAGGGTGTTTTGTTTTGTAAGTCTTAACAGGCAGCAGTTAGTTAGTAAATATTTCTAATTCCAGATCAATACCTTCCATGATAGATGGTTTGAAACCTGGCCAACGTAAAGTGATCTTCACGTGCATCAAACGTAACGACAAGCGCGAGGTCAAAGTGGCGCAGCTGGCTGGTTCGGTTGCGGAACATTCAGCTTATCATCACGGTTAGTATGCATTAATCTTCGAGGCGTATACATTTTTGGAACCTTGGTCATACATGACAAAGTTCAAATTCCTTTGTTACCCAATTTTTTTTAAACACGAGTTTGGGCAAAGCAACCATTTCATGAAACATCATTTGCGCCTTGCCTTCCCAGCTGAAACATCATGAAGTGGATGGATTTAGCCCATGTAACTTTTGATGTTCAACACGTGATGATAATCACCCGTATTTGTGTACTACATTTTTTATTTGTTTTGAACAGGTGAACAGTCTTTAGCGATGACAATAGTCAACTTGGCACAAAACTATGTGGGTTCAAACAACATCAACTTACTGGAGCCGCGCGGTCAGTTCGGAACGCGACTCTGCGGAGGCAAGGATTCTGCTAGCCCGCGTTACATCTTCACGCTAATGTCGCCGCTTACCCGGCTCGTGTTCCATCCACACGATGATCCGTTACTTGTTGTAAGTATTTTACTTTATTTTATACACTTTCGTTTCCTTGAAAATTGTATTTTGCGTTATAGTAACCGCATCTTGAGTGGCCAAATGTTTGAGTAGTTTTCATTGATAAAAGAGATAATGGCCTGTGGTATTATGCGTTGGCTTATGCTCTTTTCAACTCTATTTCAGTTGTGACTCAGCTCAATACTCTTCAATCATACTTCTCGACCATTTTGTTGCCGAAAGTGCGTTGACTCTAACAAAGCCGACATTTCTAATACGCAAGTTCCTAACAATTTTTTTTTGTTTTAAATTCATGTTCGTTTCTTTTAGCATGACTTCGAAGATAATCAGAAAATTGAGCCGATTCAATACATCCCAATCATTCCTATGGTCCTGGTGAATGGTGCCGAAGGTATCGGTACAGGCTGGTCCACAAAGATACCCAATTACAACCCCAGGGATATTGCTAAGAATATTCAGTAAGTTTGAATTAGTGTAATCCGCTAAATAATTATGTGTACAGGTTAACGAGAAAAGGTATGCGCTTCCGAAACTTACGGATACTTCGGGATACTTGTGCGTCGATTAAGCACGAACTTCGCGCCAGAGTTGCTGCTCGGTAGTATGATATACACAATAAGTAAATCCTTCCATGGTTGTAATTGTTCTATATTAGATTAGATTTCAAAATCGTGTTCAGATTTCCGGAGATGTTCATAATATACTTTACTTTTCAGACGAATGTTAGATGGTGAAGAACCAAAACCTATGCACCCGTGGTACAAAAACTTCCGTGGTCATATTGAAGGCTTCGGCGACAAATACGTCATTTCCGGAGAGGCGGCCATATTGCCTGGCGAGAAGATCGAAATTACGGAACTTCCTGTCGGGATGTGGACTCAGAATTATAAGGAAAATGTGCTGGAACCAATGTTGGGAACGGACAAAGTGAAGCCTATAATATCTGAATATAGGGTAAGTAGTGTAGCTAGAACTGTCTCATCTTCAATGAATGGAACTGTAATATAGCAGTTCACAGCTGGAAATGGCTCTCTCCAATTGCCTGTTATTTTATTCTATCATTGGCTACTCTCAGCCACCAGACAACCTGCTTGTATCATTACTCCAACTAGCATGCGGTTCTAAATTTTAGTAGCAATGGTATTAAATCTTTGTCAGTGACTTTGCAATTGATTCCTAAACTTGATAACTATCGAAGATTCAAAAGTAAAGTTTTAATGATGTCTCTATTTTGTTGTAGGAATACAACACAGACACAACAGTGCGGTTCGTGGTGAGCCTCCTGCCAGGCAAGCTGGCCGAGGTGGAACTGGAGGGTGTGCACAAAGTGTTCAAGCTGCAGACCACCATCTCACTCACCTGCATGAACGCTTTCGACCACAACTGCTGTCTCAAAAAGTAAGTCTTGGTTATTTAGCGTCTTGTGGTATGTTAAGTCAGCCATAGTAACAATTTGACATTGGCAGCGCCTTTATGTCGTAGCAGTAAGGTCGGATTTCGTAGTTTAAGTACTACCAATGAAGTGCAGTCGCATAGGCAACTGAATATTGCTGTGTGTTGATTGTGCTGTATAAGATTGTCATATCAAGAGGATAAATGACAAAAGGATAGACAGAAAATAAGGACAAAGTGTTTGAACGCCATTGCAATCTATATATAAGATTGTCAAACCTTCAGATGTATGGTAAAAGAGGAAAAAATATCTGAAATAATTATTTACAAGCACAAAACAAAAAACGTGTATGCTGCTATATTTTTCAATGATGGCTGAAAGATTAAATGAAATAATTATGATTGTTCTAACAGGGAGTACTAAAATATATTTAAAAAAAGTCGTCATAATTATATTAATTACGTCATCATCGTCACATGTTATAGTCGCAAATCATATTTTGATCAAGTAACAAGCTGACACTCACCTGAAAATTGCAAAAAACGTAACAAAATTTGAATTTCGCGCTCTACCACTGCGCATTCACCTTAATATAAAAAGTTGCAAAAATAATAAAATATTTTCACCAGATTCGATAAGGTCGAAGAAATCTTAAGAGACTTCTACGACCTGAGATTGAAATACTACGCGCGTCGCAAAGAGTACCGGGAGGGTCAACTGCAAGCCGAGGCCGACAAGCTGTCCAACCAAGCGCGGTTCATTCTCGAGAAGTGCGACAAGGGATTAGTGGTCGAAAACAAAAAGCGTAAAGTAATGGTGGAAGAACTAATAAAGAGAGGTGAGTTACCGATGCTTGATGTTTATTTTATGGTTAAAATGGGTGTAAAAAAACAGACGAAACTATGAATATTCATCATGCCGATGATTTTTTATGCATTTTCAAGTTTGATCCAACGGTCGTACTTTAATATGGTTGGATGTTACAACTACTGGTTTTGGAGATATTGAATTTCTTTACTTTTTCATGAAGTCAATCTTAGAATGTCACACTTAACTTGATTTTTAATACTTCTGCGTACCCCTTCCCGTTTCGTCTGTTGCGTGCGTTACATCGCTCATTGCATTTTTAACATCGACATACCAAAAATAAAAGTCGTTTCCCAGCAATTGTTTTTATGCTCAAATACTTGGGAAAATACTAATAATATTTAATTTTATACTAGCCTAATAATATGTCTCACAAACGAATCTAAACTCATAACTACAGGTTACGCTCCCGATCCGATCTCTGAATGGAAGAAGCGTGCTAGTAAGATGCAGGGACTAACAGCAGTGGACGATGACCCTCAAGAGTCTGAAGAAGAGCCTGAACCTGAAGCTGAGAAGGGAAAACCTGTTGATCCAGGTTGGTTTTGAACCTTTCTAACTATATTCATCTTAATGGATCTACCGTTTTATAAGATCCTATAAATATGATTTAATGGCACAAGGATTTTACTGTAGAACCCTTGTGCCATTACATTTGGTGTAATATTATTGCAGTAATCTAGTTGTGTTGTATATTGTTATTTATTGTTGTCTATTGGAACAGCACGCTTGTTTTCACCGAAAGTGCAGGTACAAGTCATCCACATTTCGCCAGTTACGTGTAAGTTCCATGTAATAGGGGGGCAAGCCTATGACCATCAATCAGGCTCTGATCGATCAGACTCCGGGCTGCTAGTGAGAAATTCCTTATGAAAAAACAATACAATTTTGCGTGACCAGGGAATCGAACCCAGGTCTTTCTTCCAGGCAACGTCATGTAACAATAATATGGAGGATTATGGAAGGTTTTTAGGAATTTCACCAAAAAATTGGTGACATGGGCCGAATTTTGTGTGCGAACAATGTTAAAAGCAATAGGTATTCAAATGAACTTGTAATATTACAGAAAAAGCATTCCAAAACTTGAAAGAGGTGAAGAAGTTCAACTACCTGCTGGGCATGTCAATGTGGATGTTGACCAAGGAGAAGAAAGATGAACTGCTCAAACAGAGGGACCAGAAACTGTCGGAACTTAACGCACTTAAGTAAGTTATCATTCGTATTATTATGTAGGAATACATAGTGCTGTTAGGGTTTCATTCCTCTAAGTACCTGGTACTTATTGACTGGCCTGCACTGTCCTCCCATACCTATTATCACTGTAATTTGAAAACATTGTAAAAGCCAATTATTTTTAAAAGAGTAACCATGGAGTTTCTTGCCGGCTCTTCTCCATAGGAAACAACAAATTGGAACCGTGCACCTAGCTTCTGACGTTTCATAAGTGCCCATGCAGGCTTATGTGAAATAAAATATTTTGATTTTGATTTTGAGGGTATACAACCCGAAACATAATTATCGCATACACATAAGTCAAGAAATGTTTTAAAACATAACTCGACTTATGTTTTTATAACGTGGCAAGATTAATGCGAATCAAGAGGTTGAAAAAGGACGCCACTCAGATTCGAGCCCGAACATGCGAACAATGACTTATGTGCTTTAGTCTGCCGACCCGACAGTTATAAAATTGTAATAGTATTATTGTGGATGTGCCTAGTTGATTTTATTTCTAACTAGCTTCCGTCCGCGGCTTCGCCCGCGTGGAAGTCGGAAATTATCCCGCGGGAACGTGCTACCGGGATAAAAAGTATCCCATGTGTTAATCTAGGTTATAATTTATCTGTGTGCCAAATTTCATCCAATTCCATCAGTAGTTTTTGCGTGAAAGAGTAACAAACTTCCATACATACAAACTTTCGTGTTTATAATATTAGTAAGGATTTTATTGGCTACTAGTTTTTATCATAAACTCACGCCTATATCCCATGGGGGTGTGCAGAAATCAATGTTCACATCTGGTCTATGCGCATTCTATTCCCGTAAAGTTTATTCGTGTTTAAGTCGCACGCTTTATCACGCAATAAATGCATATCAGAATCCCATTAAATACTATGCAGTGTCTAAAGAATGGCCTGGTAATTATATTCATTCTAACTGACGACTCTGTTTATGTGCAGGGCGAAAACATCGGCGAATATATGGCGTGAAGATTTAGACGAGTTCTTAATCAAATTGGAAGAAATTGAAGAGAAAGAGAGACAGGAAGAACAGTCTGTCAACAAAAAGACCACCAAAGCAGCCGTGAGTACCTTGTTGTTGTATCAAAATTTGAATACGTTATCGAGATTTTTTTTTTTTTCTCTCTTTCCTGCTCCGCGGCAATCTGTTGGACACAACAATAAGCCACTGCTTTGTATGATACGAGTGTATCTGTTTAGGCTTTTTAGCTTGGCGAGACACTTATCGGGTAGGTGTCTCAATCCATCCTGATGAATCTATCTTTTAGATTTGGGACACTATGTCTCTTCAATCTTGTATGTTGAAGGCCTTGATCTCCGCTGAGCTTAAAGGCAAGCTCATTTTTGTGGTTTGCGAGTCTTTTTTGGTATTTGGTGCTACATTTTGCTATCTCCTGTTTGACAGTTGGTACATTTAAGTCAAGATATATGTTCTTATTACTGATGTATTGAG
The DNA here is from genome assembly GCA_947359405.1 of Antitype chi. Taxonomy (NCBI): domain Eukaryota; kingdom Metazoa; phylum Arthropoda; class Insecta; order Lepidoptera; family Noctuidae; genus Antitype; species Antitype chi. The sequence goes on from OX375823.1 coordinate 3,925,103, forward strand.
GGATGTTAAATATGGTCCTCAGTGTTTTGGTTTGAAATCTTTCCAGTATCTCAATGTTACTATTGCTAGCAGTACCCCAAAGCTGTATGCCATAGGCCCAAATTGGTTTCAAGATGGCTTTATATACTGTCAGCTTGCTGTGTGTGCTCATTTGCGAGTGTCGTCCTAGTAACCAGTACATACTGCGTAGTTTTAAATCCAGTTGTTTCCGCTTTGTCCATATATGTTTTTTCCATGTCAGTCTTCGATCCAAATGCATGCCCAAGTATTTTGCATTGTCATCTTGCGGGATTTCTTCATTGTTTAGTGTAACTGGTGGACACGTGTCCCTTCGGAGAGTAAAGGTCACGTGTGTTGATTTGCGTGTATTCGCCAGATTTTGAGCCATTCTTCAATTTTATCAATGTGGTGTTGTAGATGTTCTGATGCAGTATCTGGATCTGTGTGCGTAGATAGTAAGGCTGTATCATCTGCATATGTTGCAACCGTAGTCTTGTCTGATGTTGGTATGTCGGCCGTATATATGGTGTAGAGAACCGGTCCCAGTATACTTCCCTGAGGTACTCCTGATTTGATCTCACACAAATCGGAAAGGTCGTCATTGAACTTTACTTCAAAGCATCGCTTGCTGAGATAAGATTTTATTATGTGGTAAAACGAGTGTGGTAGCATCTTTTTTACTTTGTATAATAGGCCCTCGTGCCAGACTTTATCAAATGCCTGGCTTAATATCCAAAAAGACTGCAGAGCAATATTTCTTTTCTTCCAGCGATCTGCTTATAACGTCTACGATGCGGTGAACTTGCTCGATCGTTCCGTGGTTTTCCCGGAAACCAAATTGGTGATTCGGGGTAATGTCAGTTAGGTGTGCTTTCATTCTTTTCAGTAACATTTTCTTGAGGAGTTTCCCTATTATAGGCAAAAGACTTATAGGTCGGTACGACGCTACTTCATTGGGTGGTTTACCGGGTTTAGGTAACATTTTTACTTGGGCTATCTTCCATTGTCCTGGGAAGTGGCAGAGTCTTAGGCAGGCATTAAATATGTTGACAATTGCTACTATAGCCTTTTGTGGCAGATTTTTTAACAGAACTCTGTCGATTTGGTCATATCCAGGTGCTTTGCCATCCTTTAGGTGTTTTATTTCCCCAGCCACTTCAGTAGGACTTGTGTATTTTAATGGGAGACACATTTGCTGTGGAATTTCCAGATAACTTTTTATTTCGGCGTCATGCTCTGGTCTCAATTCAGGAAATGGCTGAAACACATTGCTAAGGTGTTCAGCAAAGAGTTTAGCCTTCTCTGTGTCTGACCGGGCCCAATTCCTGTTACTTTGTCTGATAGGGGGGATGTGATAATTGGGACGTTTTAGTTTGTGTGTTGCCTTCCATAGTGAGTAATTTGTGTCTAAACTTGGAGTCAAATTAGAAAGGAACTTTCGAAGGTTATTGTTGGTATAACTTCTAATGAGGTCTTTTAGTTCATTCGAAGATCTATTGAACGCTGTTTTGTCTGCAGGATATCGAGATTCGTGCCATATCTTTCTTAGAATACGACGTTTTGATCGATAAATGGCGTAATTATTTGAACATCTGTATTCAGAACTAAAATTTCGTTTTGTTTTTATGCTTACCAGATGGAAAGAGTAAAGGTAAATATTATTTTTTCATAAAACACGGGTTAACTTATGGAACCTGTCCCCAAAATGTATTCCTCAACCTTCTGAAGGGATGTGTTCGGGTCTGTAACTGATTCGACGCACCTAATCGACTTTAAAAAGTCAGTGTACACGGGTCACAATATAGGCAAAATAAAAACTATGAACGTATGGCGAGCGCAGCTTACTTTGTTTGCGAGAAACAAGTTACTTTGTATACAAGAAAATCATTGGTTATTTTTCAATTTACAGAATGCCAATAAGAAGAATCGCAAGTCCCTGATGGACATCTTACCTTCAGACAACGGTAGACGTGTGGAGCCCAAGATATCCGACGATCTGATCAAGAGGATCCAGGCCGCTGAGAAGGCGAAGACGAGGAAAGAAATCAAGAAGGAATATGATCCGGTAAGTGGTATATTTGAATTTGAATTTTGCACCACGAAAATCGCCGTTACTGCTGCGAAATAAAGGCGCTCAAGAAGTCAAAATGTTACTATCGATGTGCAGTAGTCATAACGTTGCTATATTAGGGCCAGTCTCTGAAACAATTGCATTTAATATAAGGGAGCGAGACGGATTCGACGTCTCGCGATTCTGCGCTGGGATTTCACTATTCCAATTGAACATCCTATGATCGGACACTAGGATACGTGCAATACTTGTGCCATCTTTGGAAATATAGATTTAAGTGCACCCAAAGAACGCTACTGAAGCCGCGATCAACGAGGCCACTGGGTCAAAGTAATATAGCTCACTGGACGAACATTGTATTATCGGTTCGAAAAGGAGAAGAAGAAATGGACCTGTTTAATAATTCTTATTTCCTTAGGATGACCCAACTGGCATCAGTCCGATAAGTGCTGATAAGAAACCCAAGTCTCGAGTGAAAAAAGAAAAAGTTGAAAAACCCGAGAAGGCGGAAAAACCAGAAAAACCGGAAAAAGCAGCAGGCGATGGATTGAAACAAACTAAAATTTCTTTCAAGAAAGAACCCAAGAAGGTAACTATACCTTACTTAAATCCGTCGCGAATAGGGTTCTGTAGTGTCCTTTAAAGTCCTTTATATACATTTTACGATTATATATTTATTTGTCGGAGCATCTGTCTGGCGCATGCAGCAAAGACAGTTGGCTTGGTCGTTATATTTTACGATATTACACAACCAGAGCGTCTGTATTCTGCGAAGGGTTAGGCAGAGTGCAATACACCATGTATGTAATAGGGGCGAGCCTGTAGCCATTATCCAGGCACAAATCCAGACTAAGAAGATATGATATGCAATTAATGTTTTAATGAAGAAAGTTCTAGGTGTGATGTACGTGTTTGTGTCCACAGAAGCGCATGACGTTCAGCGGCAGTAGTTCCTCGGGCTCGGGCTCCGACACTGAGCTACCTGCCGCAGCCGTGGCCGCGCCGCGCGAGAGGGCCACTGCGCGACGGGCTGCTACCAAGGTACACGTGTGCTGAGTGGGTGGGATACTTGAGTGCGACGGATTCTCTCAATGGAGACTAAATAAATAACTGCAGAGCAGTTACTGTTGGCCTGTATCACCCCACTGCTGGGCAAAGGCCTTTTTCCATGACAGCCGCTTAACACAGCTGCAAACGACCAGTGGTTCATTTTAACCCTGGGCCTCAAGTCTGCTATTACAATAGTGTCAGAATGGTCTATCATTGACTTCATAATTGTTGATTTTGACAAGTTTGGTAATCTACTAATAAAATGGCGTCATTATGACTTTCCAATGGTCAGCCACTGACACTCCATTGAAAGAAATGGCATTTATTGGTAATCTCGTACATCATGACAAATGAATGACTGTCTTAATTTACGAACTTCCTACTACTTTAGATTGCTTATAACACTAATAAATAATATGTAAAAATATATATAAATGAAATCTGGCATGAATAATGTTCAGATTTAGTAGTAGTTTTTCGAAAAACATTTCGGCTAACGAGTTTTATAATAATGGCAATACGAAAATGCCATTATGACACAATTCTATTACGAGACCATTGACCGACCAATGATCGACCATTATGAATTTAGCAGATTACGAACTTTTAGCAAAATGACAAATGAATGACAATGAGATCGTGTTGGAATGACGAATTTATAAAAATAGCAGACTAAGGCCCCTGATCCAGTGTTAAAATGAACCACTGGTCGTTTGTTTGGTTCATCTCGTCCCGCTATATTCTACTGGGTCTGCCCCGTCGCCTTCTAGTTGTACGGCTATAATTTTTCTTCGACAATTAACCTATGGATATCTATGCAATAACGTACAAGTCTACTTATCCTACTTAAAAATACTGCCGGAAATCTTTGCTATTTCATTGCAGTTCCAAAAGGACCAAATTTTGGAAAAATTGGTGGACCAAAAGACCATTGTCTGCTCAACGGTATAGTGGTCCTCCATAGGTCGCTAGTTTGGATCCGGGTCGAAGGACCATTTTGTACAGTGGTCTGTCAAGTGTTTACTCATCCTGCATAGAGATATAAGAACTCCGCTAAGCCGACTTATATTAATTTATTTTATATTGACTATATCAAAAAAAAAAAATCAAAATCAAAATATTTTATTTCACATAAGCCTGCATGGGCACTTATGAAACGTCAGAAGCTAGGTGCACGGTTCCAATTTGTCGTTTCCTATGGAGAAGAGCCGGCAAGAAACTCCACGGTTACTCTTTTAAAAATAATTGGCTTTTACAATGTTTTCAAATTACAGTGATAATAGGTATGGGAGGACAGTGCAGGCCAGTCAATAAGTACCAGGTACTTAGAGGAATGAAAATACAGAATAGAAAAACGTCTACAAATCTAGTCTCTAAGGCCTACAACGTTCTCTCATTCACAATATGTAAAAGAATCTACCTATATAAAATGAATCTATTTGAACCAAGTGACATGATTTCGATGACAATCACTGAAAATAAATAGTAGGTAGTAAAATTGATGTATAATGTCAAATAATGACGAGAATATGTCAGACATTGTAAAAAATAATAATAATAATAAAAAGAATAAAAATTAACATTGCGATTTGGGAGCAGTTAATAGACTTTCACACGGTTTTGCTGTTAATGAGGTACCAGGGATGCCACATGTGCAGAAGGAATTAATGCCAAACTTCCCTGTCTTCAACGTAGTCTTTTATCTTATAATATGCTTTTTTGATAAGGACACGTTTGATGTGAGTTTTAAACTTTCCATCGCTAAGTTCTGTAACCGACTTTGGATATACCAAGTCAAGTCGCCAATCAACTAGATAGACGTCTGCCTTCTCTCTGTTCTCGCAATTTGCATAATATATAACTAGATATTCTGTTGTCCACCAACTTATATTTAAATTAGCCTATTCGTATCTTATGCTCTCATATCAAACAAAGAAAAGAACAAAACGTTAATAAAACAACAATGTTACTTCATAAACACGAAAATTTGCACTATTATCAAAGCAATAACCATTACATTTCTATCAAGGTACAAAAATACAAAGATGGCGAGGACTCAGACTCGGGATCCGACGTAGAACTGTTGGACAACAAGCTAGACTCCGGCGGCGAAGCCCCGACGCACGCTCTGTCGATCAGTGAAGACGAGGATGACTTCAAAGTTAAGAATAACAAGGCTAAGAAACCCGCTGAGATGGATTCAGGTCAGTAACACCATATTCATTTAAATGCTGTAAAATGTTGGAAAATATTGAATATTTTGGCTGGTGATTCGATTATTTTCGATACTATTTGATAACTGACTACGAAAATCAGTGAACAATGCGTGTTTGTAGACGTTTTGTCGTTTAGAGACATACCAAAATCGCCTACGTGCTAAGCGTAACTATGTTCCGTATTCCCCCCGAATACGGTACGGTTGCATATCATTTACTTACGCATTTAGTTCACAGTAAATGGGTTCCTGTTACAATTACTGGAATTTTATTGTCTCGGCTCTAGCAGTTCAAGAAGTAAGGGCTCGCTGTCCAGAATGTTCAGGTTGTGCATAATTATTCAGACAGATCTAGAGAGACCCCTCACTTCTGAAAAAAGCATAACAATTAATTAAATTATTGTTAAACATTTCAGACTGCCTATTCGACTCCTTAATCGAGGACACAAAGAAAGAAGAACAAAAAGATAGAGCAAAGAACAATGGCGCGGCGCACACAGTAATATCAAGTGACGATGAGGTCGTGTCCGATTCACCGCCCAAGAAAAAACCGGGGCCAAAGCGAAAGCTATTGAATGATGACAAGAAACCTAAGAAGAGGCCAGCCAAGGAGATGATAAGTGACGACGATGACGACATTATATTTGACAGCAAAAAGGTGCGTTCGTTTGTAGCAATTTTGCATAAATTTATTTATTTACAGGCCGTGCGCCCGAAAGGATTTGAAGACACCCGCTTTACAGATACAGAGGACTAAAACGCCAACCTGTATTTCTAGAAATGTTACTGCTAAGAACATATATTCTGGAGCATTTTGCTGCTCTGTCTGCATTAAGTATAAGTCTTCCTGCCCAATGATGAGAACTCATACCGGAGGGGGGGCGGTCGTGTCGCGCGTGTCTCGGCGCGTGCGATGTGGCTGCAGTTGCCCTATGACCATAGATTATGAGAGCTGAGGGCTTACCCAAAACGATAGGATACTAAACTTGCATAGCTATTCACAAACATTTGCCAGGCTGTCGTGCCTCCGACAGCAATTAGCTGTCTGAATTAAAAAAAAAAATCTATATCCGGCTTTTTTTCCATCTCGTCTCTGTATATCTTACGCAGTTGGAGTTCTACGATTATTTATTAAGTATTAAAGGCGTGAATTATTTCTACATAGGACCAAAAAAAGAAAGCAGCGCCAAAAAAGAAGCAGAAAAAGAAGGTGTCGAGTGACTCAGAATCTGACGCGGAAGGCGAGACACTCGCCGCGGTCAAGAGCTCGCGCGCAAAGGCGCAGCAGAAGTACACGTTCAGCGAGTCTGACTCTGACTAGCCGTAAGTTGACTTAATTACAACGGTATAAAGGTTCTTTTGACGCGTCGTCAAATTTGGAATCAATGCCGCCATCTTGTTTTATCAATACAGTGGAGAAGGTCGGGCTAAGCCTCCTCCGGGACTTTATTCTGCTCTTTATGGCGAACAGACTCGATAGTTTATATGTGGGTCGCTGTTGCGAGCTTTCCAACTCGGTGTTACGCGTGTGGCAGTGATTCACATGTATTCATGGTTTTAAGTTAAGTGATTAGAATAGGAATACTAACATAGGGGTAAGGAATATTGTTACTAACATAATTGAGTCATATTCAGAGATCGGATATTCGGATGCATATTTACCTAAAGATAGTTTTTAGCTATGAAAGTATGGAAGCGGCTTTATAAATGATTTGTAATATTTATTAAAAACCCTGGGATTCTGGGATTGCAAACTCAAACTCAAAGCATTTATTTCAAATAAACCAATTAAAGGCACTTTTGAATTGTCAAGGTCGGTGAGGTAGAAAGATGAAGCTAGTTGCCCATTCCAAAGCGTAGGTACCTATGGAGAAGAACGGGCAAGAAACTCCATGGTCACTCTTTTAACATGCATAACTATTCAGATGTGTATTAATTTAAAATGAATGTTTAACCCGATACAAATATGTGTATGTACTGGAGGAGGGGTGGTTTGTATTAGTTAAAACAAAAAATAAACAAATTACTTACTTAAATTAAGACTTTTTCGATACAAAAGCGCATTCCATGTTAGCCAACATCTCAACTTTTGGTGAATATGCATCCAAATATCCGATCTCTGGTCATGTTACTTGATGGATAAAGATATTTTTTTATTTTTATTTAAGCTAATTGTAGATGACGTAATCATAGCTAGGTCTCTACGGGCTAAAATAAATTTGATATTTCGTTCAGTCATTCCATTTCGTGTTCTTTCATGAGTTTGGTTTTATTTCACTATTTCGTGATTTCAATATTCTAAATCAAGTACCTACATATTTGAAATTAAGTCTCAAATATGTATGTACTTGATTATGTTAATTAAACCATAAATATTTCCTCGTAATTACTTTCTTCAAAATGTTTCCGATATAACCTCGAAGTTTTAATTATAATTACGTATAGTTTTAATCGTCAATCTTCTAATTTTACGGTGTTTCGGGAAATGGTGGACTCTAATTACGGGGTATTTAGGAACACAATAACCCGTCATTTTCACAAAATAAAATAAAACCAACTCAACCCATTTGTGCCATTATGACAGTTGCCTTCCCCATTTCCGTGAATTTCACAAATGTTTACCAACAACGTCAACGATCAAAACAAACAGGACACCTGGAGGCAATTCTCGTAATTTTAAGAACGTTCAGTCTGATCTGTGCAATTTGTCAAAAATGCCTCGATTTTTCATACATTTTTGACATTTGCTTGTCGCTGAGATGAGACTGCGACTAGATTTTGAACGTTTTAAATTACGAGAATTGGCCTTCTGGTGTTCAATGTCAGCCTGCGTCACTCTGGCCCGTAAACTATCATCTATGCAAATAATATTATGTCAATCTGTTTGAGCTTGAAAGAACTATTAACCAACAAACACTTATGCATTTTAAAATTGTTTCGCATTTGATAGCCCAATTCTTGAGCTTTCTCCAAATGCGAAAAGATTTTTCAAATCCGACTGATACTTCCAGTTTAGCGCGTTCAAACAAACTCTTCAGCTTTATTATATTAGTATAGATTTAAAATACATCATATTGTTTCAGATTCAGTATTGTGACAGCGTGGTTTGAAGCTTTACGATGTAAAGCGAGTCGCTGGAAACGACTCAACGATATTTTTTATCATTTGTATTGACTACATGTACACGTTATTTTTATACATTCTGGCCTACATGCAGTCTGAGACTGAACTGCAGAAACACATATTTGTATCCTGCATCCTAATTGAGTTAGACACTCGTAATATCTACGATTTAATTCAGGCCCAGATGTAAAAGAAATACTTAACTAGTGGTTATACATGTTCCTTTGTCTATCTTGCGCATGTAGTTTGACAGTACTCCGATAGTGACAGAAGTAACCGGATTATAGATCGCAGCATAAAATGTTTGAAAAATTGTTTTGATTGAAATAAAAACGTTGACATTACGAGTGTGGTAAGGAATTAAGCTGTGGTACGTTTAAAAAAATAAATCTATTTATAATTTAGATCTAATTAATTCGTAATTAGGTAGAAAATTGTCTGGCACATACTTGCTCAAAGTTAAAATATATTTGAGCAATTTCTGATAATTATAGTTTTTTTATGACGAATTGTAAATAGTCTTAATGTAACAGGAAAACTTCAGTTTCGTTTTTCTTTTCCATTTTAATTCTTTCTTGTCTATCTTGTTTGTAATCTGACGTATTTTGCTAGTTCTATCTGAATTTAGTACGTTATTACTGTTTGTTTTGTAAATGTTCTGTAATGCTAATTCTGCAATCGATTTTTGTTATCTAGATGTTTGTTTTATTTTCGTAAAAAATACGTTAATAATGTGAACGTATTTTCGTAAAAAATACGTTAATAATGTGAACGTTATTTTCCACTAATATTTAAACAATATTATGGACAACACTATGAAATTGAATTATATTGATACTTCCTTATTTTTATGTTACAAATGTAATTTCTCATTATTATTTGTTAATTTTAACAATGTGTAAATAAATGAACAATTTCATCATATTTTTTTTTGTTTTGTTTATGGTTCTGTAATAGAGTAATAACCCCTTCTAAGGAATAGTCGGAATGACTTATTATGAATTGCTATGGGCAAATTGGATGACATGGAATCCCTTTTTTTAGTGTTCGCAAGCTAAGTGCACGTGTACACTTAATGGTCTAAGCCCGCAGTAATTGTTTTAGTTTCAGACAGATTCTGAAGCATAGTAATAACGTAGAGAGAATATGGTAGCAGAAGGTGAGAAAGAAAAAAAAGATAGTGTTTCAATATTGATTAATTTTTGAATGATGAATGAAATGCACTAAAGAGTTTACATCAGTCAATTAACACATAGTGAAAGAGGCAAAGAAAAAAAATCCTCTTTTTTGTAGACTTTCTAGAAGTACCATAGGTTTCAGACGGGGGATAAAATAAAAAACCGAATTTTCAAGACAATGCTGCGAGTGAAATGTAAGATGTGTTGCGTGGGCGGCGCGCGGCGATAGAATGAACGCTGTGACTTTTTTTGTCGGGCATCTCGCAGTTGACTTTGAGAGGCCATGACTGCTTAACCGGGCTTTCCTGGGGCTGCCATTAAGAATAAACTTAACGCCTCCAGCCAGGGCTTAAAAAGTACACTTAAATACTAGGCGACTGCACGCTGAGGGCAACCCCTGTGGGGTACGGACCTCGGCTCAGGGCGTCACTGATAGGGGGACAGCGAGTTTGCGTGGGAAATCATCAAATAACTTCTCCCGCTCTGGGTGGAGCAGGAGGGCGTGTCAGACTTTTACTGACTAAAACTCACCCGTGTTCCCTCAGTTGCCTGTGTGCCAGGGGCGGCGGTATCTCTTTCGAGCAACCCGCACCCCCGGCAGGCATCGGCCCTTGCGGACCCCACCAGTTGGTGTTGACATCTCTGAGGCGCGCGTGGATCACGACGCGCCGTCGACCCGGGCTTGTTCCTTACCGGACAGCGAGCTACCCATTACTCGCCGTCCGAAAGCCCGCGCCTACGGTGGCCGGGAATCAGCCTGGGATTCCCGACGCCCAGGGCGTCTATACTGCCTCTCCCTCACGTGCGCCGCCTCCCTCTTCGTGAGCATTACTACTTCGCAGAAGGAGGTGACGGCTACCCTGCACTCTCGCTCCGTACCATGGCCTGAACCAGGGCCGGACGCGAGAGATCGCCGTCGCCGATCGCCTCCACACGGACACGGTGTTGCTCCACCCAAGCCGGGCAGACCTCCACCGTATGCTCCACCGTGTCCTCAGGGCGATCTTCGCAGTGGAAACACCCGGGCGTTTCCTCCCACTTTATCCGTAATGGGAACCTCCCGAAACAACCGTGTCCGGTGAGGACCTGCGTCAGGCGGAAGGTGAGGACGCCGTGCCGCCTCTCAAGCCACTCCTCAAATAGGGGACTTACCGCCGCTATCGTGGCGTGACCACGAAAAATCTGTTAGTGTTTATATTAGAGGGGCGTAGAGCCCAAGCTCTACGGCCCTCTAATATAAACACTAAGAGAGGGAGAGAAAATACGTGAGAATTATCGAAAAGTACCAATACTTTTCGATAATTCTCACGTATTTTCCACGGACTACGAATGACCGTTCTTTCTTGGATTTTGTGTCTGGCAAATTTACCAGCAACAAATCTGAATGTTTTTCGATATCTTCGATTTTAATGTTACGAGTTCATTTCCACGACAAGCGCCATTCACTCCAAAAATCAATGCCACCTGTAACAAAAATAGGTAGGTAGGTTAGTATTTAAGTAGGAAGGTAACTTACGTACTTAATATATTATTTTTTATGTATTACATGTTATAAACTTACTTAGATTTGACTGACACACTCATGTGTGAGTCAGTCAAATCTATGAAAGTTTAATATTTTTAATAAGAACACATAACCCTTACGAAGGTTTACAATAACAATTATTATATAACATCTGAGTCGAAACATCACATCAGTAGATCACATACAAACGATCGATTCATGAGCGGGTAGCTAGTACTTAAACTTACCTATATAGGTTATTAAAGTAAGTACGTAGCTATTTTAGTTACTATAAATTGAATCAATAGGTAGGTACTTACTTTTGTGGCAAGAAAGCTGTGGTCAGGGGCTTCATTTAGAAACGGTTCCACATTTGAGCTTGATTTCTTAGGACGATGTCGTTCTGATTTCCTTTTTAAAAATGCCAGTAATTTGGTGTAGGTATGTATTAATTTGTATATTATTTTTGATGCTTATTGTTGACCTGAGCATCGATTAGATGCACCATAGGCTACTACTTGGCTGTTTATACATGATAAATGGCACTGATTCAGATACAGACTTGACGCCTTTTGCAATTTTCCATTTGTAAAAGTCGTCGTAGTCTTTCATGTACAGACGCCAGCACATGAAGCTACCCCAAACTGTATTTTTTTTTCCAATTGAACATGAACCTTATGCTTATGTGATAAAGTTAAAAATGTATCAAAGAAATTTGACAGATTGGGATAGCTTGATGTGCTGCGGTCGGTACTATTCCTTGGACATTTCTCGGAGTAGGTAGATGTTTGCAATGCCAATGGCTTCGGATTTAATGTACTCCGGAGTCAAATCACTATCGTCACTCGACATTTTGTGAGTAATTTGTTGTTTATCAAAGCAAAGCAATTTTCAGTATTCGCGCCTCTTTTTAATTTGTGTTAAATTTTCTTTTATTTATATTCTAGGTACTTGTGGTGACCAGTTCGATTTTCGAACAATTTATTTTTAGTGCAGATCTTAATTGGTGGATGCATGGAATTAGTATGTACCTACTACCTATCGTAAATGTTCGTATGCGAGTTCTACTTTATGTTCCAAATTCAAATCACATTAATGACCAGCGGGTCATAATTAAATTCAGTACAATATTAATGCCCTGCTAGACCTCAGGTCTCAAATGACTTACTTTAGGTTAAGTTTGCATGACATATAATTTGACATTGTCGAGCAGGTGGTGTGAAAAAGATTTTACATCAGTTGGGATGCAAACACACCCACCCTTATCGCAGCTAGCGGCTTCTTGTTCCTTCGGATCGCAAGTTCACTCTTTACAGACTGTAATGTTGCCTATCCCGTTACAGCAGATACAAACACACTGGCCACCTTCGGTGGAAACGCAGACGCAAGAGTTGCCACAAATGTTCCAGCTCCATTGCACTCGCAGCAATTTTTCCATTCTTGCAGACTCAGATGTAAGATTTGCCACCAGTTGGTAGGCAGACGTATCCAGCTTTGAAAGTTTCCTTGCATTCGTAAGCGTTGATACAAGAGCAATGGTAGCAAGACTTAATGGCATCTTCTTCGTCAGTACAGATGCAAAGGCAAGGCTTCCCGTCAGTCGGGAGGCAGATGCAGGAGTCGGCACATTTCCATTCGTTTTCAACCATTCGAAGAGCTTTGTGGTCGATGCAGGGTACAATCTTCCCTTCGTCGTCTTTGCTTAGGCAGAGAGGTAGGGTTTGCAGTGTAGAGCAGTGGTGGCCCAGAGGTATCGGTCCCGACTTATGAATTGTAGGTCGTGAGTTCGAACCCAGGCGCCTGGCATGTTCTATGTTCTATGTTAAGGGTTTTGGTTTCCGCACTTAGTCCTTCAAGTGGACCATTGTGCGTGAGCCATGGCGGCCTTCGGTTGTCATTCCAGCCATCCCACCTCCCTCCAGAAGTTGGCACCCAGGCAGGCATTTTACTTGGTGTATTTTTATTTCATCACCAATGAATGTCTCCAGATAGGTGTGTTAGCTAAAAAACGTTCATGCCTTCGAAGTACCAGGGTTTCATAACACGGTAGGGGCTCACCTATCATAGGTGTGTTAGCTAGAAAACGCTTTATTATGCCTTCGAAGTTCCAGGTTGTCATAACATAGTAGGAGCTCACCTAACATAGGTGTGTCAGTTAGGAAACGTTTTGATATACCTTCGAAGCAGTCCCGGATCTAGGGGGGGGGGGGGGGGAGGGCAAACCGGCGTACCAGTTTCTGGGGGCGCCAAAATCAAAATATAGTCTCTATGATTAAAAATAAAAAACTTGCTCCACAAAGCGCCTAGCATACGAAAGCCTGGTTGGCTCACCGTTGACTTGACATAATAAAAACTTTTCCAAAAAAAGAACAACTGACTTAAAAAAAATCACTACAAAGTGTAAAATAACTTTAATTTCGGAAGTCGGTGACTTTGAATAAGTATTTTAATTTTCATGTCACCAGTCACCGACTTCCGAAATTAAAGTTATTTTTTACTTTGTAGTGATTTTTGGAAGTCGGTTGTTTCTTTTTTGGAAAAAGTTTTTATGTTTCTCTTTTTTTGAAGTCGGTTAAAAAGGCGCCACACAGGCTCACACCTAATTAATTTATCTCAAATGCTGGAGAGAGGGGCGCCACGATCAAGTTTCTGCCCCGGTTCGAAGAAACCGTAGATCCGGGGCTGCTTCGAAGTAACAGGCTGTCATAACTTGTAGGAGCTCACCTAACATAGCTGTCATAACCAAGTAGGAGTTCACCTAACATAGGTGTGTCAGCTAGGAAAAAAACCCCGGTTAAGGAGAAGACATGATTTTTTTTTGTAAAATGAAACATACATTTTGTTAAAATTTATACAATTTTATTGATTGATAATATATTTTTATTTCGTCAAGTTTTTCTAGTTCTAAACATATCTGTACACGTACACCGCTCAAAAAGAAGTAGGTATTGCATCTTACTTAAGGTGTGTTCACCGCGAAATTTTGTTGGGCACGTTCGTAAGAATATTCTTTCGCGTGCATTCGCTTGCAATCGTCTTACAATAAATTACATTAGAACGATACTATGGTGACGCAACCGTACTGTGATTGATTGATAAAGAGAAGAGTGGTGCCGTAATTTTATAACAACTGTCATTTTCACCAGTTTTTAACCTTTAAAAATAGAATAGAATAGATAAGGTGTCAAAAAACGCCGTTATTGTGTGACTGTTCATCGCTTTCCACCGGAAACCAAAGCTTTTCGAAAGCTCCCAATTGCTTGACAATTCGAATGTGGGGGAAAAAAAGATGTAAGTGTAAGTATAACTTAGTTTCGAATATGTATAACTTAGTTTTGAACAGTGTGTGGGCAAAGATTTAAATCGTAAGATTCGCCCTCGTCAAAAGATGGTCTCGCTTCTTTTATGTTTTGACACACACAATGTCTCAGAGACTTGATTGTCATGGAAACGCCTTTATTATTTCTTTTCTCAGTAAGGACCATTTTTCGCGCGAATTGGTACGGTGAGGGCACAACTAACGATATAAATCATTGTGTCTAGTTACATTAATAATTAAATTACATAAATCTTGTTATTCACATATTTATATATTTTCTTTTCCGTGTTTCCTGGCCTAACTTAATTCTAAACACTCTAACATTAACGGGTTAATTAATATGGCATTTAATTCTGAGTGTATGCTTAATCAAGATTATTTACATTTAGTTAAATTGTTTAAAATATAATTATGTATTTAGATAAGTACAAATTGTTACTAAACATTAACTAAGTATGAATACAATAAGACAGTATTAAAGGATTATTCTAATCTAAATATACCTAATATTTCTTTATTGGTTTATTGACAAAGTTTTAATTAGTATTTTTACATCAGTTATAACGCAAATATTTTCAAAATTATAGTTAAAAGCAGTGTCACTGGCTGGCTTTATATGAAGTAACCAAATTGAATGCTTATAAAATAACAAGATAAAAAACAATGTTCAGTGATAGGTACCGGGCATAATTGCGTTCAGTTTCATTGGTGAGATTCGCTCCTAACAGTCATTCAGTGCACGCTATTATTGTTGCTTTTTCTGACAGTAAGAAGCTGTAGTGACTCCTATCATTCCAAAGCGTTGTTCACACTATAAACGATGACAAAAGTTGTCTGAGTGTCATCTTGGCTTGATGCACAGAACATTTTGCAACAGCACGGGGTACCTACTCATTGAGTTAGATCTTAATTGTAAAGAGTGGATTTCACCAATGAAGGCGAATGCGATCAGCGCATTACATATATTGTTATGGAATTTTGACAATGACAACCTTTGAACGCGGTTTAGAATTACTGATCATATTCAGTTTAATTGGTGAAATTCGCCCTAAGTATTGCATAAATAAACTAGTTCGATCTCATTTTCCCAACCAGCAGAACAGGATAGGTAAACAACACTGAAGATCGAACGCTACGTTAAAAAACCATATTTTTTAACCAAAATGTTCTTCAATACCTACTAAGTTTACTTTCTCTGTCTGAATAACCTTTTGCGCTTTCCCTATCAGAATATTTGCCATTATATTTATTATTGTATCTGTCACTGTGGCCATTTTTAACGTACTGTTTTTCACTGGCGCTGTAGTGAATTTCTGATGGCCCGATTGTTTTGGACCAATGATGCGTCCAGTAGGAATCGTCTGGGTAACGGGGGTACGGATTCTCTCGACATAGTACGACGCAATATATCAGGCTGCCGACTAACGTGATGAACCCGAAGATCAGGAAGACTATGCCCAGGATCCTGGAAAAGAAAAGAATAATTTAAAGTTAACAATATTATTCAATAGATTCAAGTGCTTTAGTTTCAGTACCTTAAAGGCCTAGAGAACGCGAAGTTTTCTAAATCTCGATAAGCCTCCTCACGTTTACCCAACGTCTATTAAAATCTTTGTTTTTAATTGGCATTATGTTCACCTGAACGAATACCTATCAATTTTATTTTAGTGTCAAATTAAGTCGATTGACTTTTATAAGAAGTCATAAACATATATGCTTGGAGTTATGTGTTACATTTCCAAAAACACATATTTGTTTACATGTTTGGAAACTAAGTGCGGATTTCACCAATACCTATTATTTAATCTGAACGCGATGAACACTTTTTAAAACCGCGTTAAACAGCTGTCAGTGTTATTCCGCAATAACTTTGACACTGACAGCTGTTTAACGCGGATAAGATGTACATAGGTACTGAACGCGTTCAGTTTCTCTGGTGAAATTCGCCCAAAATCGCGAGGTCAGTTAATTGGCAGGTACATCTTGTCGACATAAGGTTTATGTTTCATCATTTTATAGCCTACCGGAGTATTTTATTTCGGTACCGGTCTCTACTTTGATAGGATACAATAGGGTATTACACTCATTTTGAGAAGTGTCCTAATTAGATTCTAAAGTGCCAATAAACCACTAAAAAAAAACACGACATTTTTATTGAATCGATTAGTGCCGTAAAAATGCATCATTTTCAAATATCGCGCGTAATTTGACGAAAACGCTGGACGCAGTGGACGCCATATTGGTATGTGGGTATGACGTCAGTTTGCTAAGTAAACAAATGCGATGATATTTTGTATGATAATTGTTTGTAATTGAAAAAAAAATAGTTATTATTGTACTTATCGTTGGTTTTCTGTACCTGAATGAAAAATATTATTAAATAAAAATGACTTTGGGTATGACAATAATAACATTAAAAGGTTGTTCAATTGACATGCCGTAGGACGTAATAACGTGGCGGGTACTATTTCATGGTGTTCAAAAACAGATAAAAAAAACTGAAATCTTTAAATTGAATTTTAAAATTTATTTTGTTATTTCATGAACTAAAACTAACATTTTCCGACTGCATTTTACCTAAGCTATCTCAATAAAATATTTTTAGATGTTTTCTCATATAGAGTAAAATACTCCATTGAATACTTACCATACAAAAAGTGGTTCAAAGAACTGCAGAACGATGACGAATCCCAGCGTGACGAGGATCAGCCCGAGGTTCAGCAGCAGCATCAGACAGCACATGCCTTTCACGTTCGGACAGAAGGGGTTTGGTGCGACCATCGCATCTACCTTAACTCCTGCCTGAAATTGGAAAAGGTACCTATCATTTTGCTGAGTAGGTAACCTAAATCATAATTTTCATTCAGGGAACTGGCGGAAATGCCATTAAAAATGTTCAGGAACAGACATTTGGAATGAACTGTGACTGAATCTGTGTCTGTGTTTCAATCTTACCTTCCTGGAGACTTTGGATCTATGTGTAGAGGCGACAGATGGCGCCACCGCACTTCTGTACGAGTAAACACTGCGAGGTGCCCTCGACTGCCGGCTGTAACAGACAAACAATCATTTTGTTACTATTGTGTGTTAATTTGTTGGTCCCGGCCGTCATTCGTGGATCTTTGCCAGTCGTAATGGCTCGTCAGAAATCCGAAAGTCTGACAAAGTTCTTACTTTATCCGTAAAAATGTCCAAAGTGCAGACACGGGTTTATTTATGTCTATAGTGATGTACCGATGTCAAAGATTTAGCTCAATCCGTGACAGCGGCATTCGTTCCAGAGCGCAGTGTGTAGCCGATGTGCTCACGCGCATCGTCGCGTTCCTAATCCGAGCGCACGTATGTCACGAGCGCGACACTTGTCGACCTAGTCAGTTATGTTTTTAGTAACAAAGGCTAAATAGCTGCTAGTTAACGGATATTATAAGGAATTGTAGGTTACCTATATCATACCTATCTGGACGTTACTTTTAGCATGAAAGGCCTTTAATTCCATTCTGGCCTAGCCTTTTGAAAATTGTGATAATTTGAGTCTGTTTTTGGGAAAGTTTTGAAAAAGCCTGAGTCCGGGAAAGAAGTGTAACCACTAGGTGATAATAAAATAAAAATAAAAAAAACACGGGCGTGTCGGTAAAACAGGCAACCCCATTTTTTTCTATGACACATACCTACGTCTTGATAAAATTAGGAAAAAGTATCTACCAACTGAAGTTTTCCGTATAATCAAATCACAACTAAGATTTTTTGACTGTAGTATGAAATGGCAGGAATGGGGAGCAGTGGTGGTCCAGTGGTACTTAACACCCACGACTTACGAGTTGTTAGTATGTCATAGGTTTGAATCCAGACAGACGCTTTGCTTTTTATTTCAACACCACTGCTCTCAAAATGGTGAAGGAAAATATCGTGAGAAAACCGGCGTGTCATGTCCTAGAACCAAAAATTCGACGACAGGTGACATCTACCAACCCGCACCAGGCCCCAGTGGTGGATTACGGTCCACCCTTTCACCGAGAGAAGGCCTGTGTTCCAGAAGAGGGAAAATTATAGGTTGATTATGTATGAAATGGTTAAAACACTGCAAATTGACGTACCTATGATATAAATTCGCCTAACAAATGATTTCCCTGAAAAGGTTATACAATCATAAACAGTTAGCATTTTGTTTGTGCCTACGACTCCGTCTTTTAAAGATCAAAGCGCCTACTGTGATTTTGATAAACACCAATCATTCTCTTTTCTTATTTCATTTACCGCTCATCTCCAAAAAAACTACCTAAACGTCTATTAAGTTAAAAATTCAACAAAAAATAATTGGACATTCCTGTTTAGTTTTTTGTTAATTCATTGACAGTTTAGAAAGTTTCGAACTATATCGACTAAAAAACTAACAAAGGGAGTCCCTGAGTCACTATGAGATGTTCAAATATTTACTTATAAATAAGATGTCAAATACAATAAAAAGTTTAAGTAGGTACCCAACCACCGTAAGGGTGAAAAAAAGGTTTTTGAAAGCTGTTAACGAGGCAACAGAGTGATTAAGTACTTATTTATAATTTGTTACTTTACAAATCAGTGACGGATTGAGTGACAAATCAACTAACAAGACATTATGTTAACCTGCACCTTAATTGCTCAACACACTATCCATCAATCAGAATCTGAATCATTTTGAAAGATATTGCTAATCCATTGCTTCATATGTTCGAAAAATTGTCTTCTCAACAATGTGATTAAAGCAATGAATATTGTAGAACTGTCAAAATGAAAGCCATTCTTACTGTTTGTGTGTTAGGCACGGAATTACTCTGGTAATAGAGTTTTGCTCAAGTTTTTAGTTTCTTAAAGTCGAAAAATTAAATACAATATTAATTATCTGATTTGAGAGTTTATGCAGATTATATAATTATTATATAACGTACCTATAATTACGAATATAATTCCCAAAGAGGTAGGCACTAGGCAGACAGAGGTAATGTATTGAAAACTAGGTGAAGTAGGGTCTAAATATTGTTCAGCCTGTGGGCGTCGAAATGAAGTCTTGTCGGCGACAATCAAAGGAGTGTGTTGTCATGCAATTGAATTACCAAAAAAGGGCGGTAGTTTCTATTGCCCTACAGAAGAATAGGGCTGACACAATAGATGTCTTTAAAGGTGCATCCACACCGAAATTACTTTTTGTGGACGTTTGCAAGTGTTGCAGGACAACAACGGATAACAAAAAACCCGAAAAGTTATAGAAAGTTACTAAATGTATTCATGTTGCAAAATGTTGCTTTACAAAAAGTTTTTCTCGGTGTCGATGCAACTGTACGATACTGGATCCAATAGACCACCTAGTGATTAGTTAAATAGTAGTAGGTAGTAGATTAGGCAAGTTTAGTTTGCTTATGGATATCTGCGTAATCAGAAAGCGTTTCCATCGCAAAAAAATAGGTAAAATTTGTCATGTGGCATGTGTTACACCAGCCAGAACAGATAAAAATACGTAATATAGAAACTAACTCAAAAACCACTCATCAGAATTTGACTGTTTAAAAAAAAAAATCGGTTTACAAATAACGGAGTCCTGAGGCAACAATAATTTAAAAGATACATCGATTTGAAATCTGCTTCTTTTTTTGAAGTCGTTTAAAAAGAAGCCTATGTCCTTCTCCAGGAGGACCCTGGCTACCCGACCTGCACCCTAATTGCGTAACTCACGATTCATCATAATTTGTTTCGTTTTGAAACAGATGGCTAAACCATTGCTTAATATGTTCGAAAAATGTGTCTGCTCAACAACGTAAATAACGCAATGAATATTGTTGAACTGTCAAAATGAAACCGATTATGATTAATCGCGTGTTACGCAAATAGGGAGCTGTATGTTAATTTGTTAGGGGTAAAAGGTAACAGGCAGAGTTACGTTCAGCTATTGTAGCCCAGTGGCAACAACCGGGACTTACGAGGTCCTAGGTTCGAACCCTGACAGACGCTTTACTTTTTGTAAATTATTTCATCACCACTGCTCTCAAAACGGTGAAGGAAAACATCGTCGAACGTCAAACATCGAAACCGGTATGTCCTAAAACTTAATATACGAAGACATGTGACATCTACAAACTCGCAGTAGGCCTGCGTGATGGATTCTGGCCCACTCCCTCTCACAGAGGGGAGGCCTGTATCCCAGCAGTGGGAACATTATAGGCTGCTAATTATTCTGTTGTTCTGTGTGGTGCCGGACGTCAAAGAATAGCACCATCCCATTTCTTCCCGTGGGTGTCGTAGAAGGCGACTAAGGGACTTACTAGAGAATGGGCAGCAGCGTTCTCTATGCATTAAACCACCATACTGCGATCGCCAAACGCCTGCCAAGCGTGGCGATTATGGCAAATCCCCCCTTTTGGGGGAGGCTTATGTCCAGCAGTGGACGTCTTTCGGCTGATATGATGATGATGATCATGATTTATTCTGTGGAATTATGGATTGTTCAACAACCCTGAGTGATTCCTGTATCGTCACACTATCCAAGGGAACGGCAGAGAAAGTAAAGTAAATTCGTTTCGCCCTGACACCATCCGCGTCGTTACGGCTGTAGATGTTACTTTTTTGTTAGATATGGCCTTTTTTCGTTGACTGTACCGAATTAAGTGTTTTTTTTTCCTTAGGACGCTACTGTTGATTTAAAATTTTAAAATGAATGAATTCTGGAATGTTTCACACGGTCTCTTTGACGTGGTTCAATCTAAAAGGTTGGTATTAGGGGCGTCCGCCGTATGCTCCGGTGTTGGGACACGCGGTACCTACGGCCATCATTATTCATTATCTGCCTAGCTTTTTTCCAAAAATGTTGTGGTTGGCTTTCAGTCTAACCGGATGTGTTTTACATGGAGCGATTGCCTAACTGACCTCCAGAACCCAGTTACTAGGTAACATGAAACCCCTTGGTAAGACTGGTTGTCAGCCTATCAGTTCTGACTACCCGTTCTGACTGCACGACCTAAAATGGCACGGTATGTGCTGTGATGCCTAAAACGTTCGATTGAACTCCGAGGTACGTACATAGGAGCTAATAAATCGTGCCCCAGATGCTTGGGTTCGATTCCCGTGTCGCGTCATCATTGCGCTGTCGGCAGAGAATTATACGAGCAATGATTTACAACGTAACTGTACATTTTGTTTGTTTTAAGCGAGCATTTTGTATTGTATCTATCGATATAGCTTCTTGCGGTTTTGTTTGTATGTACACAAATATTATAATAGGGGCGATTGCTCTAGCTAGAGTCTAGGATATTTACACAATTAGGTTATATTGCTGTCTCCAAAATATTCTCTACTTTTCAATGAATTTATATCAAAATTAATTATTATTATTATTGTTAATAAGTTGTAATTTAAAAAACCTTTTCTAAAACGCTAAACTTTTGCTGACTGTAGAATCTTTATTAATTGGTAATTGGCAATATTAACATAGGTAGGTACTTTGTAGGTAAGCGGGGCTTGTGACTCAGTAATTACAGCCACACGTGTGGATCGATCAGGTTAAGCTACGCTAGTCACGGTGGGTCTCTAGATGGGCGGCCATCTTTCTATACCAAGACACCTCCGTGTCTCGGAAAGCACGTTAAGCCGTTGATCCCGGTTGGCATTCGTGGATCTTTGACAGTCGTTACGGGTCGTCAGAGACGTCAGAAACCCGAAAGTCTGACAAAAAGTCTTACCAAGGGGGATCGTGTTACCCAGTAACTGGGTTATGGAGGTCAGATAGGCAGTCACTCCATGTAAAATACTGATAACCGACCTCAACAAAGTTCGGAAAGGTTAGATGATGAACATAGATATTTTGTCCAATTATTTATAAGATAAGATAAATTAAATACTCTTCGTTCTATCCTTAATGCTGCTAATATTGGTGGGCAAATATCCGGTCATAAGTGTAGGAAATGTTGCGCCGACCGCAAATAAATTGGGATAAGGGCAAGTTCAATATAGGACCGCTAAGTTTTGCATACTCTTACATGTAGGCACATAATGTTTGTGGTACACTGCACAGAAATCCTATAAAATGCGAGATCAGCTTATACTGGAAATGCTTGCTGGTGGCTTGATGTATAGCCGTGTGTACGATCCGAAGATCTGTGCCTCTATGATTCATACATGCACCGTAAAATTGCCTTTTGAGTAATTTTCCATCAATCCACGCGTTTAATGTAAAATGTTTTGTTCAGTGAAAGAGCTGAACAAACGGGCGGTCGGGACGCAGCAGTTTTTTTTTTAACTGAAAAGTTTATTTTTTACCTTGTTGTTTTCTTTCGTTAGCCTAACAGTTTTCCGGCTTTCCGGGGGTTATCTGTTACAAGATTTAAACGTGTTCCATTTATGTTAATCCCTATGTTGTCCCCCACTCCATATTTCTAATAACTTCATCTAGCATGGACGAAAAAAAGCTTAGGTGAGAGTGGGTGGGTCCCCCTGCCTCACTCTCCTGTGTATTGGGAAAATTTCCACCTACACAGGAAGCTTCAAGCCTTACTCGTGCCTTGCTGTTGGAATATACATTTTTTATTAGCCTTATAAATTATTTATTTTCTAATCATTGATTTTATAGGGCTTCCCAAATGTACTGATGTTCCAGGCAGTCAAATGCTTTATTATAGTCCACAATTACCGTGCATAGTGGGTAATGATATTCTTGACATTTTTCAACGAGCTGTTTTACCACATGTATGAGATCTATTGTAGCGAATCCCGATCGGAATCCAGCCTGTTCTCTTGATTGTTTTTCGTCAAGTTAATTGGTGATACGTTTCAGTATTATTTTTTGAGAACACCTCGTATACCTATACATATATGTTCGACATGAGACTTATTGGGCGATAGTTTACTATTTCTGATCTATCTCCTTTCTTAAAGATGAGTATTATAGTGCTTATTGTCCACTGTGAAGGTATGGATTCCGTGTTTAGGATAAGATTAAACAAGTTGGTAAGTTTTTTTGTTGTTTCTGGCAATGTAACTTTCATCATCTCGTTGGTTATATGGTCAGGTCCAGGAGCGTTATCATTTTTCGGTGCAACATGGGTGCACCTCTATTAAAAAACAAAAGAAAGAAATAAAGAAAACTTGTCTGCCCTGCCAGTGACTATGGTTGGGGCCCCAGAGCGGCCCAACCGCTCATCTGTCCCATTTCGGGGACGCTCGCGCCCGCGCACGTATCGAGCTCCGTTGGACTAAATTAGTGGGATTTAAGGACTTAGCGGGACCAATACAGGGTAACGGTGAATTTATATGAGTCATTGAACTCCGCAATAACACTATGAGTTTAGATTAGAGCCATGAAACTGTTTACGATGGGAGGTTATCGTGAAAACTTCCTAAAAGTTTAAAACATTGTCGATGGTATGTGTTTTCTAAATACTTAAATAATTTCCGGCTAGAGTCCAACCGAATTTTGTTTTCGGCAATCTTAGACAAATATATCCATCTTCGGCAATGTTCGTTTTCGGCCCAGAAAAAAAATGCTGGGTCAGACTAGACGTCGACAAACGGAGAATCAGGTGTTTGTAAGGCGCCACTATCCAGCAATTTGGACTGCGAAATACTGAATAGATTTATTTGTTACCTGATTTCTGAAGGTGGTCTGTACGCAGCGCTGGTGACATACACATCAGTCTCGGAGTCAGCTCTTGGGGAGCCGTTGGTGTGCTGCTGCCGTCTGCCATTCCTGTGCTCGCCTGATGGCGACCGGGTCCTCTCGTCCATTGTCTGGGAAATACAGGATAAAATGGTTCAAATAACTTGATTTTTTGTACTACGGCTATAATATAAACGATAAGCAGTCGCTTCATGTAAAATACTGGTATTCAGCTGCATGGCTATGCAGGCTAAGCAGGTGATGATGATGATGATGACGTCAAGTAAGATTTTCTAATCTCCGATTCATCACAAAATCCGAATTACCCTCTAGTTGTAATGCGTTGTTTATAATGCGTCTGTGGACATGAAATCGCCAGTCGTTCACAACTTACGGTGGTGATCAAAATAGTTTATAATACGACATTAGATTCGCATTCCCCATCATGTTTCGAGTCATTTTAATTGATAAACTGTGCACGCGTATTTGTATGTACGGTGTAAAACAATAATAGAGTTCGGCGTCTTTTTTACCTTTATGAATATTTTCCTTCTGTCCTAAATGCCATTTGTCTCATTGCCAATTTTTATCGAAATCCGGTCAGTGAAAAAAAGATAACAAACAGACAGACAGATGATATTATATATTAAATAGTATGGATTTTTCTATGGCGGCTACTACCTACTTCACTGAACACAGCTTGCGTAGAAAAATAACCGCCCGCCCGTAACCCGTATTTGCTATGACAACAACTAAAAGAACTTGACTATAATAAGTTAATAACATATGGTAACGTTACTTTAACCGGTCACGTACCGTCAAAAACTAATTGTTATATAATGACGCAATCCGTTGACACCTGCGACCCCCCGCGGCGTTTGACACTTGAAGTTTTTACGATAACACTCACAAAAAAAGGGTCGACTCGAGTTTTTACTGCCTCTTGCCAGTTTAAGTTATAATTTATGGCTTCTTAACTAAACAAAGCATTGTATTAACGTAAGCTGTTTCGTCTTAGGTTGTTTATTTATTAAATAAACAAAGAGATAACAGACAATGGCTGACAGTGTGCTTGTTCCCGTGTTATGTCGATTTCTCATAAAACTACCATCTCAATTTGTTTGAAACTTTGGAGTTTACTTATTGAATAGACTTATAATCGAACAGCAGTCATTTTATGGGAATCCTACGTAACATTGTCGTAATATTTAACTCAAACTTCATATCGCGCGGAGGTCAACGCCCGTTTTGTGCACTCGAACATTCTTTTGATTTATAAAACTAGATTTATATTCTAATAAGAACCACTTAAATTCTAATAAGAAATTATGTTTATACTTACCATTTTATACGCCAGCAGTCACTAATTGCACAGTAAAACACACAAAATAAACACTTTTCACTAATCACTACACACTTCGAACAACGGTTTGTTTACGTCACACATTTTGTCGAAAATTAAGTTTTTATGACGCTATTCTAAGCAAACAATTATCTAAAACGATGATATACTACTTTTAAATGAATATTTATACACTGTAGTCTCGAAAACGCACAAAAAAATAAGAAAAAACACTAAATAACTACGAGCGCGCGCGACGCGGTGACGCCATGTTGACGCCATGCTGGAAACGTAACATTTAACTTTTTTTTTGTCTATTCCCAGACGACGTTTTGTTCGTTTAATGATTTAGTCGACGAGAGTGTCTTCCTGACCGGACCGTTTAATTATTGCAGACGATATGAAACCTTATTCGTATTATAAAATAAAGATTAAAACCGCGTGAACCAAGTGGGTCTCAGGGAACCCAATGGCCTTTTTACCGTTAACATCTTTTGGGTTCCCTGGAACCCAACAGATGTGAACCGAATTAGGTTAATTATAGTAATGCAGACGGTGAGCTGACCGTGATTGACGGTTTTTGGGGGCCCTGATGATTTTACAGTAAGCTTAACCAAATAATGAGCTGGATTACAGATTTCAGACCATTCTCTGTCTATGACTTTTGACAGTGAAACTTAACAGCTAGATATAGATGCTGATAATCTTACCCGTACCGTGTACTCCGAAAGCGTCCTCTCCGATGGTGCCCGGTGGCTGTCATTCTCATCTCTCGACGATGCTCTATGATGGTAGCCCCCAGACGATGGCGAGTCCACACCAGACCGGTGCGTCGCCACATAATGGTTGTTCTTCACTTTATGCGCCATTTTGAGTCCTCTAGATCACAAGTACTCGCACATACTTGGCCTACAGTCACGCATACGCCGATGATTGCCGACAGTAGCGCATTTTTGCTCGGTGTTTGTGCGCATGCGACTTTGTTATATTTGTTAGTGTTTTAGTTCATCGTTCGTTGTTGATTTTTTCGACCTGGAACAAAGAAAAACATGTTATTTAGATTTTATTTTTGAAGTTTATTGTTTAGGTGTTCAACATGACGTATCCAGGATAGCAGGGACAACGACGCTTAAACTGAACCCATGAATTCAGCAAATGATTCTGAATACCCGGGGTAGAAATTTTTCGTCGGGTATCAAAAAATAAAGCTGTTTCATAGAAAAGTGCAACATGTACGCGGTCAAATGTATGACAGAGATTTTTTTTTACGAAAAATTGCTACGCAGGCGATTGAAGATCATTTACCTACTGAGTACATGGTATAAGGTTGTGCGTCGATGTTTCTGCCACCTTGTATTTATAATAATTATATCGTGATGGGCTGAAAGTCATTTCTATGTGTTTTGATTTCCGTAAGCCATTCACCGCAGTTAAAATGAGTTTGACATTTTGAAGCTATTTTTTGTCATGATAAACTATAAGTAACCGGGAGTTAATCTGGTATATTTTTTTACAAATCAAGTTATGACGACGTAAATAAATACAGACAACACCTGGAAATTCTTAAACAATGTTCTACCCAGCCGAATGAAAACGAAATCGAACTGTTTGGGCGACCTTGAACGATTTATATGAGCACAGCCAATTTTGGGTCATACCAAACCATAAATAGAGTTTATAATCCAATAAAATGTTAGCAACTTAGAATTATTGCACGAAACAATGGTAGCATTCCGATCTTAGTCGATTAATGACGCAACGATTGCAGGTATCGAGTCATATCGATATTATTTACCTGTTAAATTGCTCGTAATTTTTTGTTGTTTTTATCGATTACCACGATCTATTGAACGTAGTTTTGAAATAGAAAACAATTGTGTTGATTGTACACTAACAAAAATTTGTAAAAGGTTAAAAAGGTAGTTATACAGGGGCGGAATACTGTTATTGGAACTTTAAGATCGAGCCGTTTGGGGTTGAAACCCTAGGGCTATGGGGTCTGACCCACTGCCCGTGCCCACTTAGTTTTCTGAGAAATTGCTCAAGCCATTGGTCGACTCTTCACGAGACCAGAGGGGCTGGCCTATTTTTTGGCCAAGAAATCAAAATAAAAAACCATCATCAAAAAAATCGTCCGCAGCGTTGTTAACAGGAAAAGTGCCCAAAAAGCTGGCAGCATTGCCATACAACGTGGCAATGCTGATGATTAATTTTTATAGTATACTTGTACGTATTATTATTTTAAGACTGTTCGTTTTTAAATTATGTAAACATTTTAATTGATAAAATTGGAATACCTACAAAAAAAGTTTAGCGTAAGGTTATTAAATGACAAATAACCTTACGCTCAATCTGATTAAGTGACAGAGACAAAGCTGAAATGTTTCATACTCCGTAATGACAACGGCACCCTTCAAATCGGAACATAGCAAGTATACTTTGCGGCATTCGCGACAGATACACTAATAGTACAGAAGTAGGTACTGTCCCCCGTGACGACCGTCAAGGACCTCACCTTCTCAAGGACCTCATCACCATCATGCAAACTCTTGACCCACTGCTGGACATGGTACACACTTCCCTGTATCAAACTTCACACTCCTGAGCCAGTGTCACCAAGGTTCCATCGCTACAACAGCTCTACTAACTACTACTAAAACTTAATGTACAGTTGAATAAGTTATTTGGTATACAGGTACAATGTTGTAGGTACTCTCTAAACCTAGGTCCCAGGGTATCCGTGAGGAAGTAGCTCACAACGGTGCATTGCGAACATTTCACGAATTCCTGCCGCAATGAATGAAGCGGTCCAAGTTACAAGATGTTAGTGATTCCTATTCATTTCTACTGCGATACTTCGGTGATGAGCATAATATATTGAAGACTTGTGGCAACCATAAACACTAATAGCAGGTCAATATTTGATTTTGGGATCAGCTTGACCTGCCTTACACTTAGGTACTCTACCTGACCTACAAATGATTATAATTATGGTAGGTGGCCCCAAGGCCACACAAAAAGGTGTAATAACGGCGGTACACAAAAAATCTGCTATATATCTACCTATTTTTGAGTTTGACACAATTTATGAGTTCTACAAAAATCGATATTTTTTATGAGCTATTTTATTTTACCTACTATTGAAAAATGTCTGCTCTTGTCTAGTAAAATAAACAACTTTCGATTCTTGTGCCAGCCCGCATGCATAGTTTAAACGGGCTATTGTTTTTGAACGTAGCAGGTCGCGGGTAGGTAAGTACTTTATCGGTCAGAAAAGGTTTGTGTTATTTCACAAGTTCCTATGGAAAGGCAAGTCCGAAAAGTAGCGGCAAGTACACCTGAACGTAAACTTTTATTCTAAAACATCACGTCTATTCTATTCTATTTTTCTATTCTATTTTTCATATGGCAAGCAAAGCCGATGTCGACTATTCTGCCAATGTCTAAGTGAACATCACGTCAATTGCATAGTTTTTACGCTTCCAATGACATTACTTAGGTATGCAAGGAAATTAATAATCCATTGCTTCATATGTTTGAAAAATTCGTCTGCTCTACAACGTAAATAACGCAAAGAAAATTGTTGAGTTGTCAATATTAAAGACGCCGCCATTTTAAGTGTGTTACTCTTTTCTGGGGGCCGATTCTACTAACAAATTTGTTAAAAAAACGCAATAGAACCGCAACCGAATCACCACTTTTAAGCGTTTTCGCATTCTACTAAAATGAACAACGGTCCAGCTGCGACACAGCTGCGGTTACGTTTTAGTTACGCCAACGATCGATTGAAACAATGTCAAAACCTATTCTACTAACAAAATCGAACATGAGCGTGACGTTTACTATAGGACAAAGTTAATGATAAAATTATGATCATTATGTATTTTAATTATAGAAAATAGTTTTAGTGCCACATATTCGTGTTTAGTAACATTTTTAGATTCAACTTTTTTCTTTGTGGTATTAATAAAACATATTATTTTGGCATGTTGGTAACGCGGGTTACCCGCTGTGTTCCCGCTACAGTTCAGTTGCAATTCGTTTTAAGTTTATTTTCCATTTTGCTTATAAAATAGTAGAATGACTTTTTATGTAACTATCGAACGGCGATCGAAATCGAACTGTTGTGGAAACACAATTTAACGTGTAACGTTGCAAATTAGTAGAATCGGCCCCCTGTACTCACTGATCTCACTACAATCAGGGTTTAACTAACACCAATTCAGACGTTGAAAAAGCCATCAATAGGAATTTAGGCCCGATTGAACCCAGGATCCCCATACTCAGCAGTCGCGATTTCCACCACTAGACCAACAGCACCAACAAAACAACTGCTAACATCGTAATTTAGCAGCACTGGTAAGCATTTGAGGCCTCTAGGAACTTCCCGCAGTCACGACAAGAAATAACACAAACGGCTTAACACCTAATATGGAGGGAATCTATTTGAATACAGTAGAAATTACCTTCCAAGAGAATATTTTGCCAGAAATGGGAGAGAGGCAATTAATTCTAGTCTATGGCTATTACCGTTGGTTATGGTGCATACGTAAAGATCAAGTAAATAGGAATGTAAAGATAAAACCTATTCCACATTAAGATATTGACATCTAGTGTCAGCCATGTTGAATTTTGTGTGACATTACTTTTTGTATCAAACAAATCCAAGGACTTTTCTATAGTTGAAATAGGTTTAGTAGGCTAAGTACTGAAGCAGGGGGGCAATACTACCTCTTACAGAAGCCTATACATCTGTACCACTAATTATAAAGCTTAAGAGTTCGTTTGTTCGTTTGAACGCGCTAGTTTCTAGAACTATTTGCCGTAATAAAAAAAATTAGGCAGGCGCAATTCGAGTCCGCGCCGCCGTTTGTTTTCGTGAAAACGTTACACAAGGATGTTTTTACTTAGGTTTTGGTAACAAAAGTTCCTATGGTTTCCGATACAGCTGTAGCTGTTGTATTCACCCGATACTAGACTCATTGCATTCCTTATGAAGTAAGCTTTGACCGGTTATGATTTTTTTCAGTTTTGTGCAGATACACAACTATATTACATTATTACTATTTGCAACAAATTTTCTTAAGGTTTCAGGCACTACCGCAGGTATTGTATTTGCTCGATACTAGATTTTTTAGGCTCATTGCATTTGTTTTGATGCGAGCTTTCTTCAATTGGGATTTTTTTAATTTCTGAGCATATTTACGGCCGATATGACACGATATATTGGAGTTATTTTGCTATTGTCTACTTCAAATTAATTTTTAACCCTATTTTGGCCAACAATTTTTGTTGTGTCTCTCCATGCCCTAGTAGTGCTTTGTTAACTCTTGACAACAACTCCAGAATAAGTGTTCTAACTCACGTTCACTTCACGTTTTTGCGCTGTACGAATTTCGACTCATTGTGAAAAATACATGGTCGCGCGCATGCGCATGCACACGCATCGTGACGTCATAGGCAAATTATATCCCGTTTAAAAATTGTTATAAATATGACCTATCTTTTAAATGCTGTAAAATTACTCTAGCACTAAAACTCTCGTAGTTATTAGCGTTTGAAATCTTACATGCTATTGTCGGTCAGAAATATTGAACTTACCACCAGTACTCCCAGCGAAAACACGTTTTCACGTCAAAAAACTCTTTGCATTTGATAACCCTATGCTCGATGCAGGCTAATAGCTATTTAACATAACCTTTAACGGGTAACGAGTTATATTTTTTAAATAAAATATATTTATTTATGTATTTAGGATATAAGCAAGGAAACAAATAATTATTGCGTTATAACGATTAAAACTTAAACGAACATCGTAGCTTCTCCGAGTCAAAAGTTGTACTAATTGCAAATCTCAATACGCAGCAAAATAACTAAAGAACATTTTATTAAAATGTTACACCTTCTTTATTTCTAACCGTCAATATGTAACACGCTTTTATTTAAATAATTGAGATTAATTTATTTAGAACTTTTTAGTTCGTTTTAATAACAAGTAATAATAAAAGCTTGTTTTAAAAAAGTTTTTTTTCTGTTAATTGTATTTTGTATTTTTTAGTATTCATGATGCGGGATTTACTACGGCGTAGTTCGTAGCAGCGTTT
Organism: Antitype chi; assembly: GCA_947359405.1. Lineage (NCBI taxonomy): Eukaryota > Metazoa > Arthropoda > Insecta > Lepidoptera > Noctuidae > Antitype > Antitype chi. Next base: position 3,956,625 of record OX375823.1, read on the forward strand.
TTCCGTTGTGTAGCTCGTAATAATTCGTAGAACCCACACATAATGTATTGTTTTGAGCACTTAAAGTGTTATGTATCTATGGCCACCTTCCAACTCCAGCATCAGATCCTGGTAACCATATAGGATCAAACTACTCGTCAATACGAATCAAACGAGCCCAAGCTCGATGGAGTTGTGTCGTTTTATTGCGGAATTCATATGGGCACCTTCCAGCTCCAGCATCAAATCAGCTACATGTCATTATACAATAGTGCATTGTCACGCAATATACATATGGATGCAAAATTTCAGCTCAATCGGAAACCGGGAAGTGGGTCAAATTTAACTTGCAAGATTTTTAATTACAGACACCGGGACAGGTGAAAGTAAATGAAAGCTTGTAAAAACGGAAGAAATTTTGAATTTTGTGGCCTACCCTAGATCTTCCATCTTAACGCAGGAATTAATAACTAGCAACATTTAAACGCGCCGTTAGAGCATAATCTAATGACATTCTAATAACATTACCTACTAGTCGAGTCCGAATTCAACTGTCTTGTTTGGCCACGCCCTTATTGTACTGGCGTAAGGTTACTCTTGCGAAAGCTTTGTCGTTGGATTGAAGCCTTGTTTATGTCAGACCAGTAAGTTGGTCAAAATCGCGAAACTAACCAATTTGAGACTGTCTCTTCCGTCTCGTAGGCGCAAGTGCGTCGACTTCTGAGCAGCGTTCTACCATTCTAGAAAAAGTGTCAGTTCAACATTCTACCATTTGATGTAAATCTACATAAATTTTTCCTTATGATTGTTTTAGTTCAATTGTTCAACTGGCATTTGACTTGAGTGGAACGTAGATACTTACTGTAAACAAGGTGGGGCTTGTGCAATAATAAACCTAGAATGCAAAGTAACGTCTAGCTAGGCTGCTATTACTTACACAGTTCCGTGTACTTTCAGATAATTAGAGGAACCTTGCATCAGAGCATGCACATTCCCAATGAGGGGGAGGAACAGGATTGACTCTCACAACCTCAAATTGCCCAGGTACCCTAGAGATGGCCGATCCAATAAACTAGAGAACCGGAAAAGCTGCAGCAGACCTGCAGGATGAATAAATGAGGTCATAGTAAATAGGTTGTAGGTTCGAACTTCGAGCCCTGACAGACGCTGTACTTGAAGTAAATTAATTCATAACCACTGCTCTTAAAACGGTGAAGGTAAACATCGTGAGAAAACCAGGATGTCCTACAAATAAAAACAAACGAAGACATGTGACATCTACCAACCCGCACTGGGCCCGCCTGGTGGATTTCGGCCAACTGCCACTTACCGAAAGGAGCCCTGTGTTCCAATAATTGTAACATTATATAGGATGCTTATGTATAGAAGACTCCAGCCTAACCGAAGAGTTACTATACTAAATCGCTGCCCGAATGAAACAAAAGGACATCACATTTAGCAGCTGATGAATCGGATACAGATCTTAAGTAGCGGTTGGTCATTGACCCCGGTGTAAAACCGAAGGGCCTGGCCACCTGCGACTCTTAGACAAGTGAAGCGGCCAAGTGGATTGCAGTTACTAAGATAACGGGCCGAAATGATAAACTGCCCCGCGGCTGCGGACTATCTAGGGTTGCCAATTTATTAGAAGGTACCGTTTTTTGCTCTGTGGATTGCCACAGAGCAAAAAACGGTACCTTTGCCTCATGGACGGTCCTAGTCGAGAGGACACTGGCGCGAAAACTGGGTAATGAATACATGACTTTGATATAGGTGTGAACCACTCGTAAACTTCTGCGGGACCCCGAAGATGTGGATATATCTAATTCACCTACATTTAGCCATTGATTAATGATTTTTATCTACCAAGGGGAAAGCTTATTGCTATTGCTATCAACTGCAGGCTTAGCATGACGCTTTCTATTTCTACTCTACCGTAGAATAGAAATCGCTTGTCTACATTTCTCGGTACAAAACTGTCAACTGTCTACACGGAAACGTAATTTTTGTCTAGTCTTCCATCGACAAAACGCTTCTCTACGGATCTCGCTGGGCACAAATCGTGACTCCGGGCAGCTAATGGAAAATATTAATAGAAAACAATAAATTGGTACTTTGCCCGATATTATGGGTCGAAATCATGACTGCGTATAAAGGGTGGCAGCGACATCGACGCACATCCTGTTAAAATGGATTCTGTAATGATTCTGAACCTGACGAAAAAATTCTACACAGGGGGCGATGACATATTTCCTCAATTACTATAAAAAAAACTATTCATTTAAACTGCGGCTTGTCTTTCATGTTAACCATCAACAAGTCAAGTAAATTTTTATTGTCCAAGAAAAGGTCTCCATACTGTATCAATGGAGGCCCCTCAGGTGCCACCACTTTCAGAACCATCGCCTTCCCATTGACTAGCTGTTTGAAGGCTTCATTCAAATGTGGTCCCTTCTCCAAATTCTTAACTCCGGATAAACAGAATCAGCTGTTTTCAAATATATTTTGACCGTGTCGGAATTGCTTTTTCAGCAGAACATTTTTTGATAAAAAAACAATGACTTCTATGTCGTGACAACCCTCGTCGCTCCCGTACACATTGTACATTGTACAAACTGCAACATAGATTGCAGACTATTTTTAATCACGCCGTATCCTAATTTCAGCCGTAACTTCTGGTGTTAAGGTTGAAAATAAATAAGTTTAGACAAGTGTAGAGTGGTTGATTGTAGCGGAATTAGGTCGGAACCGAACCTGCTACTTATTATATGAGGAAAGTTTACGAGCTTGAACCTATGTATCGACGGAGGCAGGATTTATTACTATTTTTTTTTGTGCTGAAATAAATCGTAACGATTGATTCTACCGATAGTTGGAAAAAAAAATGATATTTACTCGTGATGTACCGACTAGTCGGTCCATTTTTTACTCTTATTAATATGCTTAAAAATTTAAAAGACGGTGATTGAAATGAAATTGAAATCTTTACTGTTATTATTTCCGTTTATTTATTTTCATACATAGGTATTAAGCATATTTTTTCAAAAATTATACAAAAACATACGCATTTGTTTCGGTCCGATTCCCGGTTGCAGTAAACGATTTTACAAACATTTATGAATGCCTCTAGTTGTCATAAGGCTGGTTGCTAAGCTTTGAGTCTAGGTTCAATCCCTACATACTTTGAGCAGTGTCGCTTATCAATTGGGGAATCCTCAGTAGCAGCTTGGAGACTGGATTTGTGTCTAGTTTTTTGGATAGCCCCTTTTTTTGGTTAGACCGAAAGCTGACCCCAATATAGTTGGGAAAAGGCTACGTAGATGATGATTCCACCACACGTTCATCAACTCCCTATCCTACTACTTCTTAACCTATGTAAAAAATTTCACATATTACCTTTACTCAACCGCCGCGAGATTTCTGACTGTGTATGTTTATTGAAAATCTTTAACAACACTATTAACTGTTCTGATATCTTATCTAAATTTTACTTCAACATTCCCATGAAGTGTAAACGATACAATCCACCTTTGCGCGTGCCATTTGCTTCAACCAACTATAGGCAGAATTCGTGCGTTGTGCGTGCAAGCAGAAGTTTTAACAGGCATTGTAAACAGTACGATATAGATCTGTTCCTAACCAGTGTGTCGTCAGCCAGGAAGTGCTTAAGCCGTAACTTTTTCTTGTAGTAGTTTTTGTTATGTTATTAATGTTATGATAGTTGTTATTCTGAGCGAGCATCATAGTAATTATCCGGTAGTAGACTAGTGTGAATGTCCTTAGAATTATTTTTTTCTTAATCTGTATTTTATAAGTGGAGACCTGTAATTGGCTTTCTGTCTAATATACTGTCCTCGATCTGTTTGCTTTAGCTGTAAGTCTCCCATGTTATTTAAATAAATAAATAAATAAATAACTCCTCTTGTCTCCACTAGGGTCCAGGTGCTAGGGCATGAAGAACAAGATGTTATGTTTTTAATCCAAAACATAACGCATGTACGTTGTACGCATTTACGTTGTACGCATGTACGTTGTACGCATGTACGTTGTACGCATGTACATAACGCAATGTAATCACCAAATGGTTAGGCAGAACTGTACCTAACAGTGCACATTATACAGGGTGTAAGGGGAACGCTTCCGAAGCCAGTACCCTAATTGCGTAACTCACGATTAATCATAATCTGTTTCGTTTTAAAACAGATGGCTAAACCATTGCTTCATATGTTCGAAAAATGTGTCTGCTCAGCAACGTAAATAACGCAATGAATATTATTGAACTGTCAAAATGAAACCGATTATGATTAACCGCGTGTTACGCAATTAGGGTGCAGAACGTAGGTTATATACAACCTAAATGCAAACGGATACCAATAACCTTTCGTCTTAAATTGGTTATTTTGCATCAATTTAAAACGTTTGACGCTTCTGTAATGTTTCTACTTATTTTATTTTGGCGGCGCTTTACAAAGGATGCCTAAACTTAAAGTCGCCACCTGGACTTGGGGTCGTTTTTAAATGTGTTTAATCTCAAATAATGGTTCATGTAACTGTTCTCACAGGATAGTGTACAATAAATGCTAAAAAAATTGGCAAAAAAAAATTGATGGTACTGTATCGAGAATCACTAGCACTATCACCTGTCTTCGTTTTTGGCAGCGTTTCCCTTACACCCTGTATACCGAATAGTAGGCGAAACCATTGCCAATATTTTCAACAAGTGAGACTCCCAAATTCCTGATGGAAAACCAATAACTTTGCCCAACCTGGGCATCGGAAGGACCTCATGCTCAGTGGGACGCTTGCGACCACAAGACCAACGAGGATGTCACTGGCATATTGCCGGGGGGCCACATGCGGGCCGCGGGCCACGGTCTGTGCATCCCTGGTTTAAATCAACTATTAAAGTATCAATAATCCTAATCAACAATATTTTTTTGTTAGTTTCTAATAATAACTATTGAGCTTCAGCTCCTCAGTAAAATCTACAGCCCTATGCAGCATTATTTGCAATAACAAACAGACACCCGGATGGTAATAAAGCAGCTGTCACATTACGAGATGTAGCGATAAGCGACAGCGGGCAGGCATCCCGGCAATGTCGGTCGTGACCACGCTTGAGTTACTTTTAATGTGTAGCCAGGTCTATTTACTTTTAATTATCGAGCTAATTAAGTATCGTGATTGGTTATAAGTTATCAAGTTTATTTATGTGAACATAAGTGTTTTACTTATTATTACTATGTTTATTAGGGCTGTGCTTTTCTGTTTTTGCAACTTTTAATTGTGTTTTAAGAAATTGTGCTTTAGGAATTGACGGATATAAATGTTAATCGATGGAGCCATAGAGGGGAAAGAAATAACAAAAAAGCGATAGATGCAAAGTTATCAAATAATGAAAACAATGAAATAACGGGAGATTAAAAGAGAATTTTGAACATTTGCGCCGGCCTCAAGTAGCAGGGAAAGCGGAAAAACGCAGACAGAAGATAAGTTACATGAAGTTTTCATAGAAATTGTTCTATTAGAGACGCGTCGCCCCTGTCTGCAGGAGCCTTTATATCCAGCGGGGTAAATGCGTAACATACTAACAATGCTTTTTAGTTGGAAAATTTAACAACAGTCATTGCAATATTTACGTTGTCTAACAACAGTCACTGCAATATTTACGTTGTCCAACAGACGAATTTAACAACAGTCATTGCAAAATTTATGTTGTCCAACAGACGAATTTAACAACAGTCATTGCCATATTTACGTTGTCTAACAGACGAATTTTCAAACATAGGTAATTATGAAGCAACTAATTAAAAGTTTCCTTAAAATCCTACGAATTGTGATTGAAAGTGTGTAATGCAATTGGGATGCTTGTCCTGTCATGTCACTGTATTATGGTCTTCACGGCCAATCAAAAAGGTAATAAAAAACTCGCTTTAAAAACCAAACTAAATAGTATTATTTTACATTAAATTTATGTCATTCTATTCTTATTTCTGATATTTTTTAAATTATTTTCTAATTTTTAGTTTGCTTTTTAAAGCGTCTTTTTTTTGTTTTTTTTTAAACTATTATTTATTTTATATTTTTTAGTTCGGCTAACTACAAAACCGTGTTTTTTATATATTTTTTCGCCCGCATTTTACGAAATTATTGAATTGTCATCGGTCCTTGATAAGTGTGCAAAGTTTCAAATCCTACCGATGTTTTGAAGGGGGTGAAAATCACGTTCAAAGATTCCGTTACAAGATACATACCGAGCTAATAAAAGCGTGTTAAAAATCGCTGTCGCTTCCGCCTATTCAACGAATACTTTATTAGTTAATCACAAGGTCGTTGGTACGCGTGGGAACGGACAACTATTCCGTTCAACATTAACTAGATCAACTAAATAAATAATAGTCGCGATTAGTTTTGCATACCATTGCCAAAAAAAAACCACTTACCTAGTACCTAATCTTTGTTCGTATTGACTCAGGTCTATTAAACTACACAAATGGTTAAATACTAAAAAATTATAGCATTAAAGAATTTAGTGACGGGAAACATTTATAAATGTAACCTTTAATATTTGCATGCTATGATTTATGCAAAACATGTATGCTCTATTATTGTATGTTTAAAAAAAAGTTTATATAGAATATTTGGCAGAACGTTGAACATACGAAAATGGTGGATAGGATGTTTTTTGAAATTTTTTTTTTGCTTTCTTCTAGTTTCACCACTTTCATATCTTTAAAGTGTAATTTTTATTTAAAATGGGTATTTTTTTAATGCAAGTTGAAATTAAGATTTAAGTATTTTTTTACATTTTTCTGTAAGTTTGAGGACTCATAACTTTTTTTCTAGCTAACATCTGAATAAATTTTAAAAACAAAAATGTTGCCTGTTTTACCCATTCTTTATAAAAAATACACTTTAAAGTTAAGAAAGTGGTGAAACTGAAAGAGAGCAAACATTTTTTTTTTAATTATCCAGGGGGCCAGGGCCAAATAAATTAGGGCTGAGTAAGTAGCAGATGACCCCACCTATCCACCATTTTCGTATGTTCAACGTTTTGCCAAACAACCTGTATACCCTGATTAATTATGCAAATCCTACTAATATTATAAATGTGAAAGTTTGTATGTTTGGATATTTAGATGTTTGTTCCTCAATCACACAAAAACGGCTGAACGGATTTGGATGAAATTTGGTATACAGATAGTTTATAACCGATTTAACACATAAGATTCTTTTATCTCGGTAGTACGTTACCGTGGGATAGTTTTCGACCTCCACACGGGGCAAAAACCGTAATTCTGAAAAAATCGCATCGTGAAAACTTGGGTAAGTTTTCAGGGTGAGATTTTATATAGACCCGCAAAATCTGCTGTCGTTTCAAAAATATTTTTTAAACTGCGTTCAACACAAAAACAAAAATAATTTATTTATTCAAGGTTGAACTGCAATTTTTACGAAACTGCATCGATTGTCATCATAAAATAAAACGTGAGAATTTAGGTTTTCAAACTGACTGTATCATTTTCCAAAATATGTGTACTTATTTATGCAGTTAGTAATCCTATTTAATATTATTTTATGCGAAAGTAACTCTGTCTGTCTTTTACGTCTAAGCCGCTGAACCGATCGTCATGAAATTTGGCATAGAATAGCCTGAAATACGGAGAAGGTCATAGGCTATTTTTTTACGCGATGGCCGACATAAACGCGGGCGGAGCCGCGGGAAAAGTTAGTTAATTAAAAAGTCAAAGACAGTCTCCTAAGAACGTTTTCCTGTAGCTACAACGGTTAAGGTATAGACGCCAGCACATCAAGCTACCCCAATCTATCAAATTCCTTTGATAGATTTTCAACTTTATTACAAATAATAAGGTTCATGTTCAATTGGGAAATTTTAACAGTTTGGGCTCAATGTGCTGGTGTCTGTACCTGCCCTTACTGTCCCGTCTCAAAAATCCAACCTGTGTATGTATCAAGCTATTATTACAAATTAATATAATATATGAATAGGTGTACCTATCTTTTTTTTTTAAACATAGACTATTTGTATAACTTGTATTTTATTACGATGCTCCACAAGTCTACAAACATAAAGATTCAACTTTGCTTTCACAGGAGGTATGTAATCAACTCAGTCTTTAATAATTATAAACTAATAGACTTAACAAATAATGAATTCTTTGTGCTCCATTCGTCGATAATTAAGCACAAAAGATTGTAACAACACTATACAAAGGGTTAGTGACGTGCCGACAAAAGATATCGACACGATGCGTGATTTTAATTTTACAAATAAACGATTTTTAATTGAAACGTCAATCTAGTGATCCGCTTGCTCATTCATTTCATTCACATTCGTTCTTTTTTCATTCGATAGAGGACTCTTTTGTATTGTTTTTTGTTTTTCTTTTAAGAATATCTTTCTTTGTTGTCAATGTTAATATTAACAACAGTGGTTTCTTGATATAGAAATAAATTGTGGCATACATATTTAATTGATTTTGTATTGATCTATCTATTAATAAAATGACGGTATTGTGTAGGACCACCTTATAGGAGTCTTCCTATGAAATTCCCATGGTCATCCTCGCTTTTCGGCGGGCGAGTAATTCTATTATAGTCGTGTAAATGAGCTTTTAATGTACAGTCACGAGCATAAATATGTTACTATAAACACATCGGAAATAATATCTGATTACTTGATTCATCTATTAATATATGTGATATTTTGTGGATGGCATATAAGTGGTAGCACAAATATGTGACACTAGCTTTTGCTAGCGGCTTCGCCCGCGCGGCACTGTCATTTAACTCCCTATTAAACTCCCTATTCCCCCTATCCCGTCCCTATTTAACTCCCTTAAGGGTTGATTTTCGAAAAATCCTTACTTATTCCTTGTCTACATCATCAATGGAACCTCTGTGCAAAATTTCAGCTTTCTAGGTCCAAGGGTTTGGGCTGGGCGTTGATGAGTCAGTCAGTCAGTCAGGACTTTTCACGACAGGATAACCAAACCGAAAGCGATGCCTAAATATAGGATGCTGAAATTAAAAGCTTACTTATATAAGTAGATCTCTTAAGACACTTTACACGTCATTATCTTGTTTGTCAATATTTGAAAGCTAGATGGCGCCGGCATTTCCGTTCTGACTGATCCTTCAGAAGAAATGTCGAAACAAACTGCCAACTCATGGTCTTTTTTAAAGTCCGAACATTATATTATTAGGATTTCATGCGAGTCTAACAGTGCAGAGCCATGTCTGGAAGGGTCTTTTGAAGAAATAGCCATTGCAGCTTCGAGCTGACTTGTCCCAACAGACCGATGCATGCATCAGTCATCGTGTACCGATGCTGCATCGGCTTCAAAAATATGTGTCAATGCAATATTAATGGAAATGTCTTAAATGTCTGCCTCGTTGATACCTGTGATACCTCGTTGTTATCGAAAATATCTGCCCTCAATTTGCAGTATTAAAACCTATAACAATAAAAACGTGAAATGCACCTCCAACTTGGAAACCTAATGTTTTACAAAGTTGCATAACATTTTTACCCCCGGACACAGATACCGATACCAGAGCTCATGAAAATAATTTTACAATTAAATGCACAACTAATTTTATCACGGACTTAATGCAATCTCCATATTTCTAATCGAAAAGCGGTTTCTAGCTCAGAAACAAACAGATACACTGTTATGTAGGCTTAGATCTGCTTTATGTACTTTCTCGCTACAGTTTGTTTTAATGTAAATTTCAGCGTTGACTCCCTTATTATAGAGTTTAAATTAGCATGGGTAGAGTTAGTTTAACACTATCTGGGGGCAATGATCATTATTGATAGTGTATAGGCCTTCAAGGTAGATTGCTTCGGGTTCTTAGATTGAGAACATACCGTGTGTTGACTCTACTACAGCGCAGCCAGATGGAAACATAATTTTATGAGAACTTTTAAAAAGGGTCAAATACCTACTTACTTACATAACATAGGTACATACATCTTTTCTTTTTTGAGGGTGCAAAAACATCAAATAACTTCTCCCGCTCTGGGTGGAGCAGGTGTCAGACTTTTACTGACTAAAACCCACCCGTGTTCCGTCAGTTGCCTGTGTGCCAGGGGCGACGGTATCTTTTTCGAACGACGGTATCTTGTTCAACCCGCACCCCTGGCAGGTATCGGCCCTTGCGGACCCCATCAGTCGGCGCTGACATCTCTTTGAGGCGCGCGTGGAACACAACGCGCCGTCGACCCGGGTTTGGTCCTTACCGAACAGCGAGCTACCTATTACTCGCCGTCCGCAAGCCCGCGCTTACGGTGGCCGGGAATCAGCTTGGGATTCCGACGCCCAGGGCGTTTCCTGCGGGAACCCCTGCGAGGGCGCATATACTGCCTCTCCCTCACGTGCGCCGCCTCCCTCTTCATTACTGCTTCGCAGAAGGAGGTGACGGCTTCCCATGCACTCTCGCTCCGTACCATGGCCTGGACAGGAACCTCCCGAAAGATCCGTGTTCGGTGAGGACCTGCGTCAGGCGGAAGGTGAGGACGCCGTGGCGCCTCTCAATCCACTCCTCGAAGAGGGAACTTACCGCCGCAATCGTGGCGTGCCCAGTACTGGGTTGCGACAATTGCACTCTCCATGTTGCCATGAGATCTCGCCGGAGCTCTGTCTGCTGTGTCGCGATTTCTCGCGGCAGCGGTGTAACGTTTGGCCTCCTCGCGCCACTCCCTAGTGTGTGCGAGGACATTTGCCTCCAGATCCCATGGCGGCAATCCGGCAAGGAGGCCCGCCGCCTCACCGGAGATCGTGTGGTATCCCCAGACCATCCGGATGGCCATGGCCCATGACTCTATGGGACGCCTTCAACCGGCGGGCTGGTTGGCGCCTCAACGAAGGCGCCCACACTGGTGCCACGTACAGGGCCATGGACCGCACGACCCCCGCAACATACATACATAATCAGCCTGTAAAGGACACATGCCTCTTCCTTCCGAGAGGGAATGGGCTGTACTGTAATCCACCACGCGGGCTCAGTGTGAGTTAGTAGATGTTACATGTCTTCGAATTTTTGGTTCTCGATGTTTTCCTTCATTGTCTTGGCCCCGTGGCGTGGTAATGGCTCCGATTGCCGTAGGCAGTAGATTCGAACCAGGCACTTTACTAGGTGTTATTTATTTTATCACCGCTGCTCTCAAAACGGTGAGGTAGTGGTAAGTAGGTACCCATAATTATGTAGTGCCGTCATAATATTATCAATTATAGGAGTTTGATTTGATGACATGTCTTATAAGTTATAATCATTTTAATGTTTATTTGATTATTTTAATGTATAAACATTAAAATAATCAAATAGGTAAACATTAAAATGAGAGAACGCTGCTGCCCATTCTCTAGTAAGTTAATAATAACTTACTAGAGAATGGGCAGCAGCGTTCTCTATGCATTTTACCACCATACTGCGATCGCTAACCCGCCTGTCAAGCGTGGCGATTAAGGCAAGGCGTCCTTCGGCTGAAATGATGATGAATATTTATTCGATTGAAACTCTGGAGGCCAGGACCACACACTCCGTAAACTGGCTTGCAACCAGTACACCAACAGCGGTTAATAATTTATTTTAATTAATTTTATTTTGTTTACCTTTTACAGTCTCGTCAGTCAAAACGGGTAAAACTGAAACAAAATAATAAAAAGAATTAGTTACGCATTAATCATTTGAAAAATTTCCACCTACTTGTGTATATGCATTTGACTATACTCCATTTACAATAGCATTAGAAAGAAGTTAAAAAAGGTTATTTTTAATGTACACTTCGTAACAAAATTACATTAAACGTGTTGCAGTTACGATTAATGCCAAAAAAATTAAAGTGTCAATGTTAAAAACCTAAAAGAAGCAGGAGTGAACAACACCGAGTAACTAAATTAGCTGATGATGACGAAGTTTTACCAACGTATTGTGGGTCGTAAGTTGTTATTTAAAATAAAGTATTGTAAAAAAATATATTTTTATTTCCTTATAATTTTAATTAGATTTAAATCATCATGTGATTGTTTGTTTAATTCATTCGTTTTGTTGTAGGTTTGTAATGTGTGATGAAGATGTTATTATAAATAGAACATTATTTAAAATAAAAATTACTTTTACTTCGTTTATCTCAGTATTTAGTACTGTCTTATATCTACCTAAAAAAGTTAGAACTTAACTTTGAAATAAAATGTTTTGCACTCCTGCTTCTACGAGCCTCTTTTTTCTATATAAATAAATGGGGTATAGACACATAAGCATGGCCCAGTGGTTACGCCCGCGACTTACGAGTTGTAGATCGTGTATTCGAACCCAAGTAGGCATATAACTTTTTTTTTTCAGTACCGTCAACTGTGGCATCTTTACTTTCCATGAGCAACTTTGTCGATGAGAACTTTAAAAAATATCTCTCGATTACTAAAAATTTGTTACAAATAGTAGATTATTCTTCTTCTGTATCGGTTGGATATTAAATGGCGGCAACAGATTTTTAGTTATCGAGAGAAATTTAAGTACAGTTTTTATTGGTAAAGTTGCGCATGGAAAGTAAAGATGCCACTGTTGACTGTAGTTTTAATTATTTAATCACCACTCAAAGCCTCAATCTCAAAATCGAACACATTTGTGACATCCACCAACTCGCACAGGGCTCGCGTGGTGGATTACGGCCCACTCCCTCTCGCAGAGGAGAGAGGAGAGACCTGTGTCCCGGCAACAGGAACATTACAAGCTGATGATGCTAAGCACTTAACTTGTATAGATTTAGACTTAATATTTTCTGTGCCTGAATTCATTATGACTACTTAACGATTCCTTCATCGTAACCACGTCAATCACACACAAAATCTGCTAATATCGTATTAATAATATCGACAAATTGTCTTGGAACAGACAGTATAATATGACATTTCGATTCCTCCAGGCAACTGAGGGAACATGGGTGGGTTTCAGTCAGTAAAAGTCTTACACGCCCTCCTGCTCCACCCAGAGCGGGAAAAGTTATTTGATGATTTCCCACCCTCAAAAAAAAAAAACCGTTACATTGGTTTCTACAAAACACGATATTGACGTAGTTAGAACGTAGTAAGATTCCGCGGGGAATCATTATAACCATACAGAATTGTGGCCCTGTATGGTTATAATGATTCCCCGCGCTCAAATATCACATAAACCTTACGAAGGTTTACATATTAATTATTATATAACTTAGAGTCGAAACATCATATCAGTAGATCGCACACAAGCGATCGATTCATGAGCGGGGTAGCTAATACTTATACTTATCTAAATATTAATTATGTAGCTATTTTAGTTACTAAAAAATGAATCAGTAGGTAGGTACTTACTTTTGTGGCAAGAAAGCTGTGGTCAGGGGCTTCATTTAGAAACGGTTCCACATTTTGAGCTGTGAAAACATGATTTCTTAGGACAATGTCCTTCTGATTTCCTTATTTTAAATGCCAGTAATTTGGTGTATGTATTACTTTGTATAATTATTTTTGATGCTTTTTGTTGACCTGAGCATCGAATAGATATACCATAGGCTACTTGGCTTCTTTGTACATGATAAATGCTGGAAGTAGACTATAAGCACTGATTCAGATACATACTTGACGCCCTTTGTAATTTTCCATTTGTAAAAATCGTCGTAGGCTTGCTTGTACGATTCCTTGGACTTTTCTGGGAGTAGGTTGTTGGCAATGACAATAGCTTTGGATTTAACGTACTCCGGAGTTAAATCACTATCGTCACTCGACATTTAGAATTTGTAGATAAGTAATTTGTTGTTTATCAATGCAAAGCAATTTTCAGTATTCGCGCCTCTTTTTAATTTGTGTTTTATTTTTCTTTTATTTATATTCTAGGTACTCGAGGTGGCCAGTTCGATTTTCGAACAATTTATTTTTTAGTGCAGAGCATAAAGGTGAATGCATGGAATTAGTATGTACCTACTATCTATCGTAAATGTTCATATAATATACGATTTCTACTTTTTGTTCCAAATTCAAATCACATTAATGACCAGCGGGTCATAATAATTCAGTACAATATTAATGCCCTGCTAGACCTCAAGTCTTAAATGAATTACTTTAAGTTAGGTTTGCATGACATTTAATTAGACATTGTCAAGCAGGTGGTGTGAAAAGAAAATAATAGGCTGAACCTGTGTCTCAGTGCTTTCCGAAAACCCTCATTGGCTTATCACAAAACCGATCATGGTAAAAATATAATTTTACACGAATTCTAGATTTTTTACCACTTCTTAAAAACACAGTTTTTTATATTGAATCTATAAACATTTTATCAAAGAACTGCTGCAAATAAAACATAAATAAAGGTTTAGGTACATTAAGATACAAACAAACGTTTTCCGTTGCAAACACGACGCGCTATGTTTATTGGGCAGAGCTCAAGTAATTCTGTCAGAGCGGAGCAACAGCATGGAGTATTGAGTAAATGGAATAGGTACAGATGAATAGCTGGACAGCCCTTCAAAACCCATTTAACATTGTTATGTGTTGAACTGTAAACCATGTTAGTGTGTGTGACGCAGTTTCTAGCACACAGATAGTTTGTAACCTGGATTACCACATAGGGTACTACGGATTACCACATGACGGAATGACCATAATGCCTTATAAGTTAGGTCGGCCGTTGGTGTGGGATGCAACATGTATAGACACCCTTGCGCCATCCCATCTTTCTAGTACGGCGGGTTGTGCTGGGGCGGCTGCTGCAGGTGCGGAAAACCTCAAACGGCGCAAATATTTCAATCTTATTGGAACCTATATGTTTTAGCCGTTTAGGGTTGAAACTCTAGGACCATGGGGTCCGAGTGCCCACTTAGTTTTCCAAGACATTTCCAAGCGGTTGGTCAAATCTTCACGTGACCAAAGGGCTGGCCTATTTTTCGGCCAAAGAATCAGCATTGCCATACACGTGGCAATCCTGCCAGCCTTTTGGGCACTTTTCCCTTTGACAACGATGCGGACGTATTATTTGATGCCTTATGATTATTTTCTTTTTATATATCTGTACATTTTAAGACCAGTATTTTTTAAATTATGAAAATAAAGTAAATAAACCATTATAGCATAATAATTAATTTAATAAGTAGGTATTAATAGAATATACAACTTCACTATTCGACCAGTTAGATGGCCAGCCCCTTTTGGTATAAAAAAATAATCAGCTGAATTTATTTAACATCAAAACCTAGCACGCTTATGTTACCAATACAGTCAAGTGATTCTCATTTCTTTTTTTACACGCTCTTTGTAAGCACGTTTTGTAATTGTGCAAAGTATTTGAGCACTCTATTTACGTACTACTCCGTGGTTGTTTTCAACGGATTGCGCTTGCACATATCCGTTTCCATTCGGAGGTGTATCTTTGAAATCTTTGTACATACCTAAAGAGTTATATTGTTTATTTTACTTTAAAAGTTCTTTAAAAGGAACAGTAATTTATTGGCAGATAATGAAAGTTGCTGGTATGTTCTGTTGAACTATTTCAAACCAAGCTATTCGAAACAAAATCTACCTTCAGGTGGTCCTACAATGCTACCATCATCACTCTCCTGCTCTAATTCTAATTATCAGGTTCGGCACAACATATTTTTTTTTCTGTAGCGACATCAACACTGTCACATCACACTGACGTCACGAAAAATTCTGCATCGCGCAAGTAGAGTTTACCGCGCAACTAACAAATATACAACGTCCCGACATAAATCTTCGGGCAGTCGCCTGCCAGACAAAACACCCGTCTGGTCGGAGGATCCTCCCTTTTCTTAAGAGGATGAGTGATTTTTACACCCTGTTCCTAATATCTCTAATCTTCCATTCGGTAGTCATTGCCTTTCTAGCCATTTATCGTCTTTCATGCAGGTTGTCGCATAATTTTCCGACAGTAATTACTTCGACGACGGCTAGAACAGACGTCAGCACATCAAACTACCCCAATCTGTCAAAATTCTTTGAAAGAATTTCAACTTTAAAATAGAAGAATAAGGTTCATGTTCAATTGAGAAAATTTGACAGATTGGGATAGCTTGATGTGCTGGCGTCTGTACATCATGTAACTATGTTTAGTTTATACAAGACAGTTGTCCTGAGTCTGTCCGTCTGTCATGCGGAAGCCCCGAAGTACTTCAAATCGACCGCTACCTATGATTAAGTATCCGATACCAGAAACCAAGAGTTTGTTTTAATAGGGACTGGTATTTCAACGTTTGGTATAAGTTAAAAACTTATTTACCATCTCCCTTTTATTTGCAGGCTAACTTTCAGCTGCTTAAATTGGAGGTAGGTAGTATAAATGTACAGTGAGTGGCTGTTTAGCAAACGGACTATTAATTTATATTGACCGTGTATCCAAATCATATACAACTATCATTCTGTATCAGTCACTTTGATTTGGCTATAACACGACGTAGCAGTGTGACAATTTGCTAAACAATATATTTTCCTAACTGCACATCACACAGTTGTCTTTGATTTGAGTTTCAGCACATTAGTGACTACGTCACCCACATTAGGAGACTTAGTTAAGCGATAATTAAGGGATGGTTGGATGGTAAAACATCGTGAGGAAACCAGCATGGTCTAGAATAAAAAAATCGAAGACATACAACATCTACCAACCCTCCTGGGCCCGCGTGGTAGATTACGGCCCACTCCGTCTCACATTGAGGCCTGTGTCCCAGCAGTGGGAACATGCTGCGTGGCTGATATTGTGGTAAAAATCTGCATAAGCCTGCAAGAATTGCTCATGAGCCACATAATTTACCATTGCCGTTGCTGTTTCATTGTTAAATAGCAAAGTATGTCACCAGACTATTGATTATTCAGATGATTTTGGCAAGTTATGCTGGTTTGCGTTGTTTTTTAGCGTGTTTTAGAAATAGTCCAATAGCAATTGAATCACAGTTTTATAACCACTATTAACACTCTAATGAAGGGGTTGTAATGCAGCTGGGCTTGTCCTAAGAACCAAGAGGTAGATAGAAGATCCACAAAAGACCGTTAGACCTGGATGAGACACGCAAAGACTAGGGAAGCATCGCACAAAAGGGTTCGATACTTATACTCAGCAGTGACTGGTACAAGGCTGCCAATGACGGTGAAGATCAAAATTCAAAAAGATAATTAAAAACTAATCTAGGTTTACAGTCTCTAGTTATTCGAATAAGAAACGAATACAACACTACTGCACCTTACTTAGATACTAATACTCAGTGACAAGCTGCTTACCGGATTTTAGAAAGAAAATCACGATACCCTTGCCAATTTGTTCTTATTTTAAATTTTCATTATTGTTTTTTTTTTTAGTTTTGGGTGTTACCCGGCTTATTTGCGCTAGTTTGTTATAGTTTAGTACATTTTAAGGTAGCAAGATACTGTAATCAATGCTATGTACGCTGTAATTATCATCAGTCATATTCACTAGTCTTTCAGTTACTAAGATTATTTCTGGCATAAGTTTACTGTATGTGATGTGGCTGTGCTTTTTTAAAATAAATAAATAAGATGGCGGATAATCCGCCATCTGTTATGCCTTGCACCACAATCTAAAAGAATAATGTTTACCCCAAGAAATCCGTCGCCAGTTTACAACTGATGTCGCTAAAGATATGTCAATATTCCAAGCCTATTATACCACAGGTATACCGCCATTTTGATCTCATTGCAGTACGTTCTTGGCAGCCGTATTATTATCAAAGTTTATTCAAACGATGGACTATCGTTGTGTCGTTTATGTTCTTAGAGTATTCTCAGTGAGATTAGCTAAAAGTATGGTTGAAGATATTGGACTATTGCCGTAGGCTAGGGTCGTTTACGGCAAGTTATTGCTGTGAGGTCTTGCATTTTAAGACCTGAAGGTGGAAACTCTATCTAGGAAATGTATGGGATGGTAGTGTTAGAGATTTGTGAAGGAGGTAGACTGAGGAAGTAGGGCAGTACCTCCTTCTTGAGGTGGACGCGCTAAAGTAGCATGCGAAGTTCAATGTTTTAAGTTTTTTGCAATTTGCAGACCAGTGTCACTGTCAGGTCGCACCTATATCATCCTACTAATAATAGGTCTTTACCTATGAAATTGCCGTTTTGTATGAAAAAATTTAAACGAATTTTTTTCATGTATTTTTTATTTGTATTAATCGAAGTAATCACCCATGCAATCAATGCATCTTTGCCATCGCAGTGGCAGTTTATTGATGCCCTTCTTAAAGAAATCAGCTGGACGGGAGGCAACAAATTCTTCAAAGGCATTTTGTACTGCCTCTCGGGTATTGAATTTTTTTCCCGCCAAGAAGTTATCCAAATTCTGGAAAAAGTAGTAGTCTGTAGGCGCAAGGTCTGGTGAGTAGGGCGGATGACGGAGAGCTTCCAACCCCAGTTCTTGCAACTTGGAGACCGTCTGCTGTGCAGTATGAGGTCGCGCGTTGTCGTGCAGGAGCAGCGGAGACGAGCGATTGACCAATGCTGGTTGGAGATGTGCCAGCTTCTCCATCATTGTGTTCAGTTCTTCACAGTACACATCTGCAGTAATGCTCACCCCGTTTGGTAAGAAGCTGTGATGAATCACACCGGCGCTAGACCACCAAACAGTGACCATCACTTTTCTAGGGGTAAGTTTTCGTTTAGGGCATTGTTTAGGTGCTGAACCAGGATCCAACCAACTTGCTGAGCGCTTGCGGTTATCAAACAGAATCCATTTTTCATCGCAGGTAACAATGCGGTTCAAAATTCCTTCATTTGTGTGTCTGTTGAGCAGTGCAAGGCACGTCCTGACGCGTACTTCGCGCTGACGATCATTGAGTTCGTGGGGCACCCATTTGTCAAGCTTTTTTACCTTGCCAATTTGACGCAAATGGACCAATATTATTTTGACGCTAACGTCGAAAGCTGCTGCTAATTCAGCCGTAGATTGTGTATCATCAGCTTCCACAATCGCCTTTAATTCGTCATTGTCGACCAAAGTCTTCGGACGACCGCGAGGTTCATTTTTCAGGTCGAAATTTCCAGAACGGAAGCGAGCAAACCAATAACAGGTGGTGCGTTGGTTTGTAGTGTTAGCTCCGTAAACGTCGTTGATGTTGCGTGCCGCTTGTGCCGCGTTGCTGCCACGACGGTACTCATATTCCATAATTACTCGAATTTTTAACGTATCCATGATGACGAAAAAGATTGAAATGCGATGAAAATGTAACACTAATCAATAAACAAATGACTACTTTTGGAAAAAAAAATCCATGTTTTTAAAATAAAATGGGAACTATATTTTCTATCACCAAAATTTTTATTTGTCATCAAGTTGTATCACCTAATAAATAGATCTATCGCCACGAAATATTTTCGTTCTCAGATAAACAAAAATTGTTCCCAGGTATGAATTATCAAATTAATGTTAATATATGTGTAAAATAAGAGATCGATAACCAATAAAATTATATTGCATTACATGAATATAAACTTCGTTCTTATAATAACAGTTTTGTTACTTAAATAATAGCTCTGTGCTCAGAATGGTAGATCTGTCACCAAATAAATCGATTATCGATCCCTGACTGCGACTCCTTTTTATTTGATATTTTGTCACCAATACAGTAGTAACATTTTATTTCGTTCAGATATTAAATTAATAGTATTCGTTACCAATTTAATACATCAATTTATAATTTTAATGAAAAAATGATCAAATATTGATTATTTTGACTTTAATTGTTTTATTTACTACTCTGCTAAAAATTTTATTTATACCAGTCAAATAAAATATTAGGCGAGGAGCTATAAATAATTACATGGCGACTAATAATGTTAGTAGGGTGGCAAAGATAATATATTACCAGTCTAGTTAGAGTACGTTATTTTTTTTTAATGGTTAGGTTAGGTTAGGTTAAAACTGTGACTTCCTACGCACGAGCCGAGCGAGCGAAGCGAGCGGTGCCGCGGTAGCGGCCGGCGAGTGCCAGAAACGACTAGATTATATAGAAAATCTAAACCTGCCCTAATAATACAATAATAATATATTATTTATGAATGCCCATTTTCTATTTTATTTTCGCCATTAAGTTTCCGCTTAGATATTAATTCTGTTCCCAAAAGAAAAACTTGATGCTAGTTTAAATTAAAACGGAGCTTATTACTGATATATTAATATGCTACCTATTACTTATTACGATACTCCTTATTAGCTGCCAACCCATTATATATGGTACCCACTCTATTTTTTTTTTAAACCTATATTCATTTTACTTAGTTGCCGCATTAAATACACACCTATTATAATACATACAAAAACATTTATTTGGTACTAGACCTTATATCTCAGGATTTTAGGTGATTTATTGTGGAACTGATTTTGCATTGTTTGGTGACTACATTTTGGTGACAGATCTACTATTTTGAGGACAAACCCTATTATTTAAGAAACACAAAACTAATTAAATTGGTGATAGCTTAAATGATACCCAAATAAAATTAATTTGAAATTAGAATTCTTACCCAAACAAAAATTATTTTGATTTGAAATGGCCAGTACTGCAAAACGGCAATTTCATAGGTAAAGACCTTATAAACGCGAAAGTTTGTAAGTATGGATGGATGGATGTTTGTTACTCTTTCACGTAAAAACGGTTGAACGGATTTGTATGAAATTTGGCACACAGATAGACTATAACCTAGATTAATATATAGGATACTTATTATCCCGGTAGTACGTTCCCGGGGAATAATTTCCGACTTCCATGCGGGCGAAGCCGCGGGCGGAAGCTAGTAAGAAAATATTTCTGTAACATAACCCAAAAAACGATTTTTGGTGCCTTTTTCTTATAAAACAAAGTCGCTTTTTGTGTGTGTTGGTGTGATCGTTTATTCTTGTAAACTAATCAACGGATTTTGAAGTGTATTTGACCATAATTTAGAGCGTTTATTCCTAAATGTTTATGTGTTACATATTCTTTAAACTTTGATATAATGCAGAAATATCGATGTTTTGTCAAGTTGTTAGAACCGTGTATAGCTTGGCGGGTCGCTAGTATATGGATATAAAATGGAGTCCTATCACTATAACTGCCTCTTCAATAATCTCTAACAGGAGTCAGAATTCTGATAGACCATTGAAACATACTTTCACTATCAACCCTCAGAATCTTCCCAATGATTTCATACCAGCAATAATTCCCTTGGAACTGCTCATTCAGGCTTCAATCCTTGGTATCTGTCATCATAGCGTATCGCGGCCGTGGATCGTGATTTAAGTCTTAGATCTGAATACGTCACGTACTTGTGACATTACTGCCATAGGACAAAATAATAGTAGTATGTTAGTTTCGATCAAAATTGATCTGGGGAGATAATCAAAGGAATGAGGGCCATGTGATCCGACGAAATAGAATAGAATAACATTTTCTGTATTGGAGTAAGCACAGACTATAAACAAAAACAAGGAAAACTATATAAGAAATAACGGTTGGTCACCGTTGCAACATTCTATTCGAGACGGCACGACAGTGACCCACGTATCCACAGTCCAGGGCCTCAAGTCTGCTATTACAATAGTGTCAGAATGGTCTATCATTGATTTCATAATTGTTGATTTTGACAAGTTTGGTAATCTACTAACAAAATGGCGTCATTATGACTTTCCAATGGTCAGCCACTGACACTCCATTGAAAGAAATGGCATTTATTGGTAATCTCGTACATCATGACCAATGAATGACTGACTTAATTTACGAACTTCCTACTACTTTAGATTGCTTATAACACTAATAAATAATAAGTAAAAATATATATAAATGAAATCTGGCATGAAGAAATGTTCAAATTTAGTAGTAGTTTTTCGAAAAACATTTCTACTAACGAGTTTTATAATAATGGCAATACGAAAATGCCATTATGACACAATTCTAATACGAGACCATTGACCGACCAATGATCGACCATTATGAATTTAGCAGATTACGAACTTTTAGCAAAATGACAAATGAATGACAATGGGATCGTGTTGGAATGACGAATTTATAAAAATAGCAGACTAAGGCCCCAGGGCCTCAAGTCTGCTATTACAATTGTGTCAGAATGGTCTATCATTGATTTCATAATTGTTGATTTTGACAAGTTTGGTAGTCTACTAATAAAATGGCGTCATTATGACTTTCCAATGGTCAGCCACTGACACTCCATTGAAAGAAATGGCATTTATTGGTAATCTCGTACATAATGACAAATGAATGTTTACGAACTTCCTACTACTTTAGATTGCTTATAACACTAATAAATAATATGTAAAAATATATTTAAATGAAATCTAGTAGTAGTTTTTCGAAAATCATTTCTACTAACGAGTTTTATAATAATGGCAATACGAAAATGCCATTATAACACAATTCTATTACGACGCCATTGACCGACCAATGATCGACCATTATGAATTTAGCAGATTACGAACTTTTAGCAAAATGACAAACGAGTGACAATGCGATCGTGTTGGAATGACGAATTTATAAAAATAGCAGACTTAGGCCCCTGGTGACCCGCAACTGTTGGAGCCAACCTCACCCTGCGCACTAGGGAAGCGCGCGTTTTACGCATTGGTGCTTAAAAGCAAAACATACGCAAATAATTTTTAATTTGTATCGTCTTCTATAAATAAAAAAAAATAAAACAAAATCAAAACATTTTATTTCACATAAACCTACATGGGCACTTATGAAACGTCAGAAGCTAGGTGCACGGTTCCAATTTGTCGCTTCCTATGGAGAAGAGCCGGCAAGAAACTCCACGGTTACTTTTTTAAAACTAATTGGCTTTTACAATGTTTTCAAATTACAGTGATAATAGGTATGGGAGGACAGTGCAGGCCTGTCAATAAGTACCAGGTACTTAGAGGAATGAAAAAACAGAATAGAATCATTAGCCTTTAGCAGTCCACTGCGGGACCAATGATTGCGAATCAGAAAACAAATAGAACCAGAAAACACAGACCACAGGCAAGTGGAGCGGTGATCTGCGCAGGGTGGCTGGAATTGCTGGTAGCAGCTAGGTGAGAGTAACCAAGGATCAAGCTAAACAATGAGGACAGTAATTGGTGAAGCATTGACTTCAACGCTTCTTCGTCGCTTCTCTTGCCTGTGGTCTGTGCTTTTTGATTCTGTTTGTGTTGTTTTCTAAGTCTCAATCCCCACTCAGGAATACGTCTATCCCAACGGTTTTCGCTCAACTTATATGCCACGCCTATTGTTGACTACTCTGGTTGTCAATTCACCTTCGGAAATCGATTCAAGCATAGGTCGCTGTGTGACGATATCAGGCAACGTTATATACTGTTGTATTTCTGTACCTTTCTTGTACTAAAGCCTTTCAGAGGTACATGTCACGTCTAAATGACACGGCGATGGTGATCTCATTGCGTTTTTGCACGACTCACCTGCGCGAGAGCATTCGCTCACAGAACGTCATAAATCTCATGAAACCCAAGCGAAATTGAATTCTATTGCACTCGTTCAAAGGTGACTTTCGTTTGTTTAAAGGCTGTTGTAAAAAAACATGGTTGTATATTGAATTTTATGTATGTGAGAATTTTACGCCATCTCTATTTATGTCGTGTTTTTTTTTTTTATGATTGGGTTAACAAGAATTCTAACTATGATGTCTCATCCGTCGGCACATCTGCTGTTAGTATTTATTATGTTATTAGTATTTTATTTTAGTTTTATCCTAGGCGGTAGGCAGAACTGCGAGTTGCGGTAAAAGGTGGTGATCAGAGCCATAAATTTATCCAGTTATTTTTCGCGTTTGTTTTAATCTACGTATGTATACAAAACCAAGGTAACCGACATAGCCCGAAGAATTGCCAAACTTAAGTGGCAGTGGGCAGGGCACATTGCACGCAGAACAGATGGCCGATGGGGTCGAAAAGTTCTGGAGTGGCGACCGCGCACCGGGAGACGTAAAGTTGGAAGGCCTCCCACAAGGTGGACCGATGACCTTGTGTTGGCCGCAGGAGTCCGCTGGATGCGGGAAGCACAGAACCGGTCGAAGTGGCGGAGCTTGAGATCTTGGGAGAGGCCTATGTCCAGCAGTGGACGTCTTTCGGCTGAAATGATGATGATGATGATGTATACCACTTAGTTTACATAACACCTGTATTCCCCAAGGTAAAGGTTTGCTCATAGTACTCCCATATTTCACCAGATATGTTTAAGTCCCATTCCATGTAACAGGGGGCGACCCTATTGCCATCAACCGGCTATAAATCTAGACTCCCGGAAGCTACTGAAAGATTCCAGATGCAAAAACCCAATAACGATTTTCTCCACCCAGGAATCGCACCCAGAACCTCATGCTCGAGAGTACGCAGCAGTGTAGTTCTCCTTTTATATCGAAATCAATATTATTACGACTTTTTTTGCAAATCGTTGGCAATTGATTTCAATCATTTTCTTGGTCCATTTTTTTATCTACATCACTGAGAATAATTTAAAACTTCCGTTTAAAATATCCATTGACTACTGAGATAGTGACCTTACAGATGTAAAGAGATAAGCATCGAATTGTTAACGTTTTTTGTTTACTTTTTTTGAATAAGAACCGTTGGACTTGCTGTGGGAATATTTTATCAATGGAGTCGGTTTTCGAATGCCTTTTTTTATGTCATCATCGTCGGAAGACGTCTACTGCTGGACCATTACCTCCCCCAAGTATCGCCACAATGGTCTTTCCTTATCCAGCGGATTCTTACGAACTTCACCGGGTTTGCTACTATTGTGGTATGGTAATTTTATTCTAGGTGCATCGTATTCACACATAATTATTAATGTACCTATGTAAAATATTGTTAAATATTTTAAAAGAGTAACGGTGGAGTTTCTTGCCCATTCTTCTCCAAGGGGCAACTAGAATCAATTCTATTTTCATGTAAATGTTGACGTTCAAAAGTGCCTTTTAAGTGCCTATTTGAAATAAATGCTTTGACTTTGACTTTGGTCTTCGGTTTACTATGAACCTACGCAACGTCTGATTAAGAAAAACTCCCGCTTCGAACAAAAATACACAACCAATCAAATGGCTTTAAAAGGTTTCAAATAATAGTTGAATGAGACATTCACTCAGTCATGATTGTGCCAGCTACAATCCTGTCTAGTGCCCATTTGATGGTGATAGGCTCACCCCTATTACATGGCGAAATTTGGTGTTAGATTGTACTCGTTCCGAGAAACAGCTAGTACTTTTATATTGACGCCATTGATCGCCAGCCACGGGCCCGTTACGTAATGTTTCAACTGCGAGGTATTTAATACTAGAATAGCGCAGGTATCTAGTTTCTAGATCGTGTTGTAATCAATACCGGCGCCACGGCTGCAGTCTAGTGTTGCGCCTACGACCGCATCCTGCGCACTTCCGCTTGTAATGATGTAATGTAGATGGGCTTGGTTGAGCATTTCCTTTTAAAGGGTAGGTCGGCCTTTTAAGCCTCGCATCCTGGACAGTCACACCCAATACCCTGATGACTGGCCAATTCTTGCCTTGCAGTGGAAGGGCTAACGCCCATCTGGTTCGCGACCACCCACCCACCGGAGTCCGGCGTCAAGCAGCTTGCTGTGTTTCGTCGATGCGCCGGAGTACCAGTGCCTTGAACAAGAGTGAACAGGCATTTTCTGGGCACGCTCGATCCATCATATACCTCATCAATCGCTTTCCATCAGACGTGATCGAGGTCAAGAGCGGGCCCATTTAGTAATAAAAAAAAAAAGATTTATACGTGACACTTATGACTCGTCCCCTCCCCTTTTCACACGATGTCACATTTCGTGGACCACCTCCCTTCCTTCAAACGTGTGACGTGTTTTATGGATGGCCGCTAACCGACATTACGTAAAGATACTCAAAATATTTACATAGATACAAGTTCCTACGACATAGGTAGGAAGTGGAGGTGTCATCGGTCGTGTGTTTCCGTAATTCGATTAGCACCTACCGAGACCAGCCGAGGTCTTTACGTAATACCAGTAACTCTGTCAATAAACATGGCTATGTGAAGGTTGAACATACATTTTAGGATTACAAAGCTTTTATCTTAGAATGAACTTTGTAAGAAATGGTCACCCATCCATGAAGTGACCTTTGTAAGCATAGCTTAACGTTTCAGATCAATCGTTCTACGACATCCCATTTTCATTTGGGGAATTAAATTCCTGATAAAAACAGCTTTTAATACCTATGTATTTTCATCTACCGAAGCGGCGCGCGCTTTAATTGTGGTTACCAAGTGTACAAACACGCTGTATGGAGCTTTCCGGTACAATGGGGAACTTGGAAGTGTTTTTATCCGACTACGGCGAAGCAAAAAAGAGGGTTATGAATCTGACCAGTATGTATTTATGTGGGTATGCATGTATTCATCTGTTATTATAACCTCTAAACTGGGTATCATAATTTGATAAATGCGGTATCGTTGGAAGTGTCTTTAAAGTCTGCTGTTAATAGGCCTGTGACGTCACATTAAATTGGACACGGCGCTCTTTGGAAGACACAAAGTGACGAACGAACTAAAAAAAATCTGTGATATTCCTACCATGAAAACTTAGTTGAACTGTGCTTGAAGTGAGCTGTCATTGCACAAGCCGCGGTCTATTTCGCGGTGGTAGATCGGCCGGTGGCGGTATATCAACAGCCTCTAAAATAATTGGTAATTATTTATAATTCAACATCACTAAAGCTTCCAAATTACGATATCATGACTATTACCAAATAATACCGCTTAGGGTCATCGAGCCAACTATAATTGCTGACAACATTACGCTACCAAAACCCATAATGTACAGACTTCCCTAAATACAACCACAACCTTAGCAGTTGCTCAATAGAGTACAATTTCCAATGATTACCTGGTGGAGTGGCTGGTGATTTAAGTTTGTGTTTTGGCAGTGGCATTGACACCATACGTGATGGTAGTACGTGGTCTGGTTGTGGGTTTATGGTATGTGTTCTGTTTGGCCCTTGTGTACGGCAGGTTCAATTGATTATGCAACTGCGAATTGTTTTAGAATGTATCCTTTGAATGGTAATAAGGTAATATCATGTCTGGAGAACTTTGCAGGTAGTTTTGTAGCTTTTAATAGTAATTAGAAGAGGTATTTGCCGCGGTTGGTCCGGGGATGGGTAACCATCTTTACATACCTCTTGGCATGCCCCTACGTGCCTCGGAAAGCACGTTAACCTGTTGAAACCGGCTGTCATTCGTGGTTCTTTTACTGTCGTTACAGGTCGTCAGAAGGCGGAACGTCTGACGACCAGTGTCGCTTCTCGTCGTAAGCGCTACTACTGAACATAAGGTCCTGGGTTCGTTTCCCAATTTTAGACATATTTAACAAACTTTATTTATTTAAGGCACATGCAAATGTTGTAAAATTGATTTTCATATAATTTGCAATGGTCGGTACCTATTTATTTATCGTGTTTGAATATTTAGCGATTTTAAATGCACATTAAAATGTATGCATAATGTACAATTTAGGAATAGCATTGATTTGTGATTGAAGGTTTTAAATAATTTGATATTCAATTAGCGTCTATTCATGTAATTCTAATTTGTTCCGGCATTACATTTATCTATACTATTTGATTCTGTAATGTTCACTTCAAATGTCACTTGAGTGACCGCACAAATACGATAACGGACTTTTCTTAAATTTTGATTGTTTATAAATTACGGATTTTTAATCAGCGCGGATTTTCACATCCACGAAGTTTACGTGAACATTTTTTTAAAATATTCAGGTAGGTGTACTTACCTAATAGTCTACCATAGATAAATTCTCCTGCAAACTTGAATTGCGCATGAATTCCACACCAGCATACCTTTAAATCTTGAAATTTTCCTCTGAGAAAAATGTTGTCACCCTCAACTTCTTAATTTAGGTAAGTATCTTAATAGTTTATACATTACTCTAAGTAAGTAAAAAAGCCAAAATCTGAACGAAATTGAACAGAAATAATTATGATAAAAACAAAATGGAGACGCCATTTTGTTGTAGAACGCCTCTGTCAATGTCATTCGGCAAAGATCGTTGTAAGTAATAGTGTTCTGTGTCGTTGTAGCAATCTAGTATCTACTACTAGAATGAAGTCACTTCATTGCAGAGTTATGATTTCACGGTATTTTAATATTCTGGATATTCAATTCAAAAAGGAAAAAAAAACAGCTGTGCCGACTATACATCTTTTCAATTTCAAATCAAGAATCGTTTAAGACCAGCCATATCTATTAATGATATTTCAATCGATTGAACCGGTCATAATCGAGAATATTCAATGATTTCCTTATGTATCACGTCCGTACTTTCCTTTTCAATTTGTAATTCACTTTCTTTCCTATTATTGTGACAAGCGCTTATGTTCCACGAAAGATTAATTTTTTGTTACAAATTGTGCGTTCGGATATTTTTTGTAATGATATAAGTAGATGTTGAAATACGATACGTGTATCGGAACGCGTGGTGAAAGCTCAAATGTAACAGTTCAAAATGTGAAAAAAAATGGCGCGTATTTTTCTTGGTGTTTTGGCGCTAAAATATTTGGGAATTTGTACTATGTACCTGCAATTTATTTTTACAAATAGTGTCACCGCTGTTAAATCTCTCCACTTTTCGGGATGGCTACAGTTTTACAGCGACTTAATACTATTTAAAATCCTGGAACAACTAATTTTCTTCTAATTCAATCTTGGAACGTAAACGCAACAACCATCATTCTGCCTACAAGCTATATAAACGCTTCAAGTACTAAAATTATGAAAACATACTAACAAGATTCTCACGCCTAAGCAAGTAATTTATTTACAGAATTAAATTCTAACGGGCATGTATCTAGGATGAAATTATTATTAATGGGAAACAGACAGACAACGTCTGTTTCTAGTAAGTAAGCTGAAATGGTATTTGTATTAAAAGTTAAAACTACTCTTTGCGTTAACTCGAGATGTGTTTGAAATTATGACGGCTAGCATAAATATGGAGAGGCCGGATAGGCTCAATGTTTCTGGTATTTAGGTCGGCTATGTAGATTAAAAAAGAAATTGAAGTAGGACTTTGCTTTTGTGACTAAAAGTTCGAGTTTTTGGCGGGATCGCGTTGGAAGATGTCGCACGAATTTTAATTTTCATGAAATTTAGTGAAATAGTTTGGTAGTGAATTTATTTAATTTAGTTACTTGTGAGTGCACAAGTGTAGTGAAGGTGAAAATAGGTGACTAACGTGGACTTTTCGTGTTCCCCCAAAAACTTCTACTAGGTTGTTGTAAAGTTACTACCGCTTTACAATAACTTTGATTTGACTAACTAAAGTCGACTATGACTGTTTCGTAACTTCGTGCCCGATATCGGGCCATTTACTTGATCGAAAAGAAAAATAATTTGACACTGGCTAAATGCACAAACCGTGCGAAGCCAATACCCAAAAAAAAACTAACAGTTCCAAAATGTTTTACTTTTAATTGGGTCGCTGTCACACAGCCTGGCCCTTCCTGATTCAAAGATTAAAGCGATTCTTACTACTACGAGTACTTACTAATTCTATTGAATGACTACTTCATAAAATAGTCATTCAAAGGGGTTATTTGAACATAGAGATAATTACAATTCTATAAATACATATATATTTGTTATGTTCGCGAATCATATTTTATTTAACATACAGCCAGACATACACACACCTGCAACTCAAAAAATTATGAACATTTGAATTTCGCGG
Organism: Antitype chi; assembly: GCA_947359405.1. NCBI lineage: Eukaryota > Metazoa > Arthropoda > Insecta > Lepidoptera > Noctuidae > Antitype > Antitype chi. The sequence goes on from OX375823.1 coordinate 3,986,386, forward strand.
GGGACCCTAGCGCTCCCCCTTATGTAGGTAATGTCTCATGTCATCACGTGTCTGTAATAGGTACCCATGGTAGAAGGACATAGACGGACTATTCGTAACTAAACTGTTTTGATTTTGGCGAGACAGTCTACAACAGCCCCAACTGTTTTGTCTATGGTGTGTTCAAACTTAGAAACAACACGGAACCTACCCACCGCCCTTTATAACTTCGCATATAAAGAGATCATTTGAAAAAAGAATTTCTGGGTTAAGGTTGGATTTCACTACGTTATATCATTAGAATCAACTTTTTTATTGCGCCAGGGGTAGGTACTCCCCCCCCCCGGTGGGTTCCCGCATTGTCGTTGCGGGGGGGCTCAGTAGCCGTGGTTTTCCCCACCCACGGTGAAGCGAAGAGGAACCCGAGGAGGGGCCGCTCGTCAGGGCTTTGTCCGCTAAGCCGACGACGTAGCGGCCAACCGGTGCTGGGGGTAGTGGGCCGCGGCGGGAGAGGAGTGGTGTATGGAGATCGCCACTTTCCTCACCTTCCGCGGTCTGGACGGAGCTGCCATCATCAGATGGCGGACGCGGTGGGGCCGCAGGGGAGGAGGAGTGTCGGTATTGCGTAGGCCGCTCTCCCTATCCTCTGCGGCCGAAAAGTGGTAGGCGGCGGGGCCACTATCCCGACCCGCTGCAGGGGGACCAAGGGTGCCATACACGGGGTCGTTTGGCACCCATGCGCTGTCTGGTGCCCGGGGTGGTCCGGCGTGCCGTGTGTTCTGGTGCGCCGGTGATGGGGGTCATTCCCCTAAGAGGAGGGTCCGGTGACGGACAGCCGCGGCGGGTTCGCGGATGGCTTTCGCGTTCCCGTGTTCCCGCCATAAGCGGCACTGGAGGACACCGTGGAGTTTTAGTGGGTTAGAGTCCCACATAACTGCGCTATCTCCCCGTGGTAGCGCAGTATGCACGAGCATTTCTCCACGATAAAAAAAAAAAGGGTTAGGTACCCCGTGAAATTAAAATTGTCTTACTTCTAGTAATATTATAAATGTGAAAGTTTGTATGTTTAGACGTCTTGTTTATTTATTTATTTATAATTAATTTAATTAATAATAATTAATTAATTATTTATAATTAATTTTTTTATTAATTTGTTTTTTTTTTCTTGTTGTAGTTTGTTACTCAATCACACAAATACGTCTGAACGGATTTGTATGAAATTTGGCATAGAGATAGTTTATAACCTGGATTTACCGATAGGATACTTTTAATCCTAGGAGTACGCTCCCGTGGAATAATTTCCCAACTCCACACGGGCGAGGCCGTTTGCAAAAGCTAGTATGAATAATCATAGACAACCAAAATTCAACCGTTAATCAAAATAGGATTTGTGACCATAAAGAATAATAATATTCTTTATGGTCACAAATCCTATTTTGATTAACGTAAAACCTGACACTTGACCTGTAAATCGCAAAAAACCATGTTAGAATATTCGAACTCGGGTCACCTTCGCGAGTCTTGATAGAACGAACTCCAAGGCGGAGGTAAGAATTAAAACTATCTCCAAGACACAGAGATATTAAAATGTCTGCACAAAGTTAAATGGCATATAAAAACATAAAAACAGTGCCTATATTACGTGACTTCCTGATTCATTATCATTAGGATGCCGCACCCAACTGTCGAGTATTCTAGGGTCCCGTTGGTATCATAAAAAATGGAAATATTTCATAAAACGTCATGAGGAAATGTTTGTCTATGCAATTTTCACCTTTTCTTAATTAGCTGTCATAATTGGTTCCTAGCCATTCCTGCGGTTGTCCTCGGGATTATATTTTGAATTATTCAGGATGGTATTTAACATTGTCGTTTCTAGTGGTATATTTTATGAGTTTCTGGCAGTTTATGATCGCGACTTACTAGTTGTAGGCTCAAAACCACAGGCGCTTTACTTGGTATACATTATTCCATCACCATTGCTCTCAAAACGGTGAACGAAAACACCGTGAAAAAACCGAAGACAGGTGACATCCGTAAACCCGTACTGGGCCCGCGTGGTGGATTACAGCCCACACTCTCTCACAGAGAAGAGTCATTCAATGGTATTAAATGCATATTGTAAAAAACGCAACAATATTTAAATTTCACGGGTTACCGTGGCGGTTCCCCCTAAATGTTACTGTGGTGTGTATTTTAATTAAGGGGTCTGCTGACGGAAGATGATAGTAGGTACACTCGACCTCATAATCCTTTTACCACCTTTACTACTTGGTTGGTGGCTGTTTTTTTGAGGATGGGAAATCATCAAACAACTTCTACCGCTCTGGGCGGAGCGGAAGGGCGTGTCAGACTTGTACTGACTAAAACCCACCCGTGTTCCGTCAGTTGCCTGTATGCCAGGGGCCACGGTATCTGTTTAGAACAACCCGCACCCCTGGCAGATGTCACTTCACGTCATAAAACTTCAACGTCTTTTCTTGCTTTAAGGTCCTGTAGTTTTATTACGAGGTTGTCTATACGATAAATAACTATACCTTTCATCATTATGGTCACTTGGTCACTATCTGCTTTGGTCTATGAACAAGTTTATGACGTAATAAGCTAGTATCGGCGACGGCGACGTTGACGTAACGCGTCGCAGTTTTGTACTGTGCAAAGATATGCGCAGTGTAGCGTGCACGATGTATGCCAGTGCAACCTTGACTTGAGCAGTCCGAAATCGCCTTGTATACGACATTGCTGACAAATAAGTTTCCAAGGCTTTTGTAAAAGGTGGTTTGTTATGAATGACAAATAATCTACTAACCACCTGGTGGTAAGTGGCTAGTGTAGTCGACGCTGGATGGACATCTGCAATATCAGAGGGATGACATTTGCGTTGCCACTTCTGACTTACATGGAGTGACTGTCTATCTGACACCCACAACCCAGTTACTGGGTAAAACGGTACCCCTTGGTAAGACTGGTTATCAGACATTCGGGCTTCTGGCTACACGTTAGGACTGTCCAAGATGTATAAATAACAGCCAATAATGACTTAACGTGCTTTCCGAGGCACGGAGTGGTCGCAGTATACGATAGATTGTCACCCATTCATGAACCAACCACGACAAGCGTAGCTTAACCTCAGATCAACCCGTGCGGCAGTGATAATTACAAAGATACAGAGCTGATCCACCAAACCAAAAGTTTTGATGGAACAGCTTTGTATCTTTGTATTTCCAATTTGTACTGGATTTTTCCAGTAATGCTGCTTGACAGCATTTTAGATAGGCACTATTCCCTGGTACTGTTCTGGTAAGTTCCCCGAACGAGGACCTTCACAAAGAGTGATTACATGACTGCACCGTTATTCGTCGCATGCCCAGCAAAATGCATAATATTAACACTTCGTTCCTTTTATGTATTGTTTCGCACTTTCTCTCTCCGAGCTGTTGACTCGTTGCATTCTTCCACACCATTACACCGATCATTTTCCGTCGTTTTGTAACAATCACTGCGATGCTATCGGGACCTGTTGACTGGGCTGTTTCTCATGCGTGCTTCTTAACACTTTTTGCTGTATTTTGTGTAGGCAGAACTCTAGATCGACCCCAAGCAACACTGCGCTTGAGTGCTCTTGCTAGACGAACGAGAATTGTGTATAGACGTTCATGAGCGTATATCGGTATGAGGTTGTAAAGTTCACCCAACCTCCATAAAAAGGGAACACTCTCCGACCAGTCGGGTGTTGTGGCTGGTGGGCTGCTGTCCATCGTTTGATATTGGGACGTTGTATTTATGTTAGTTGCGCAGTAAACTCTGCTTGCGTGATGCAGGGTTTTTGATGAACTCTGATTGTGACGTCAGTGTTAAGTGTAGTCCGCATGTAGAATGTATACGCCGCTACAAGCGGCAATGACGATCTACCATCACGGAACGATGGAACCAAGATACCTTTACACACTATAAACAAGGGCAATAGGCATATTAAACATGGGCGTCACTGGGTTTCTGCAGGGCTAGTCAATCATATAACTTGTGGTCGATTCTCATATCTAATAATATGATTCTATGTTTATTTGGTAAACCAAACACAACTTCACAACAATGATTGATGTTAGCGACTTAAATCAAGTTTAAAAAAAATCCGTGGAAGGCAACAATACATTTTTACACGAATAGGTAAGGTAATGTGCCAAAGAGATTCTTACAAAGAAACTATTTTTCTACAAACTAACGGCACACGAGATACACAACAAACAAATAGTAGTGTAGTGACAAGGCTGTACGACGTTCCCACACAATAATTAGTCAAATTACATAATAATTACGTAACAAGCACACATACAGACAAACGAACAAATTACGTACATTTTTCAACGACACGTAACGCGAGTGACATACGTCACTTTGTGTTTGAACAATAGGGTTACGAGAAACGGCGCTGGCGCAAACGTGCGTTTGAATGAATGAAAGGAATGGAAACCGAATGAATGGTTGCAGATTTTGACGTGACATGTAAAGGGTTACACTTTACTGGTTTCCTTGTGTAAATGATGCAATGTTTGGAGGCGAGGCTGTTCTGTTCAGGGCACACTCACTAAGATCATGAACCTGATATGGACCCGTCCGAAAATAGTTTGATGCTTCGGGATGAACTCTGATTAATTGATTAATTAGCTTTTTCGGACGGGTAAAAACACATTGGGAGTAGGGAAAATTTTCAAATCGTGTTGCAATTCATTCTTAGTTCGGATCCCGAACTAATCAATATGTCCGAAGTTGACACGGAGTAAGTAGGAAACTCTACTGCTACTCTTCATCGTCATTCAGAACCTGACTTCACCCAATGCTGGGCATAGGCTCTCTCTTTTCGTGTGCCAATCCCCACGCTCCTGTGCCAGCCTCATCTTGCCCGCGATGGCAACAATGTCGTCCGCATATATCCCCGCCGGACGACCGACATCTCGTCTCCCAGTCCTTGGACGCCACTTTGTCACAGCCTTACTCTAGCTGTCATCACTGCGCCTTGCCAGGTGTTCTGCCCAACTCGATATCGAAAACCTTCGTAAGTCTTCGTATCTCGACGATTGCAGCTCGGTCTATTTGCCTGATACTAAGCGTGGAACGCTCCATGGCTCTCTGTGCAACTCTCAGTCTGTTCACAGCGTCCTGCGTGAGCGTCCACGTCTCAACAGCGTACATCAATGTGGGCAGAAAACACTAGTATTCCCATTGATATACAAAAAACCCAAGATACAAGTGTCGAAGTAACACTTAAAACTGTCCCCAATTTTACATCAGTGGTTGTAATTATGATAAAACACATTTTTTTGCAAATTCAACCTTACACGTATGCCTTAAAGTGCTTTTTACAAAGCAATGTCCAAAAAGACTGACTGAAAAATGACTGACGATACTATTTGACACCTGCGCACATTGCGCTCTATTTATGCAGACGTTGTTGAGACGTTGATTGTGTATCTTGGATTTTTTGTATATCAATGAGTATTACTATAACTAATAGAAATTAAAAATAAATCTTTCTTTTTTCCTACCACGCGGGCCCAGTGCGGGTTAGTAGATGTCACATGTCTTCGAATTATTGGTTCTAGGACATGCCGGTTTCCTCACGATGTTTTCCTTCACCGTTTTGAGAACAGTGATGAAATTATTTACACAAAGCGCCTGGTTTTGAACCCACGATCTACATACAACTCGTATCCTCGCAAGTCGAGGCCGATACCACTTGGCCACCACCGCTATCATCATCGATACCGTCTTTGAAGTTTCAAGAGCTAACCTCATTTGGCCTTGTTTTATAAGAATCATCATTCATTTCTCGCTTAGCTCGTATTGTTTCGAGTTTTCGTCACATTAACACCGTAATGTTCGGTAAATGGTCACTCAACGGCTACATATGGCCGCGGTCGTGCGTACACAATGGTCAACACTTTCACTGATGTCTGTTTGTTTAAACTGTGTACAGTCGACATGTGAAGTTTTTACAAGTTCTTCAAAGGTTTGGTGAATGATTAACATAAAGAAATTATGTAGGTATGATTTCTTTTAGTAGAAAAAATGTTTTACCATCTGTAGGTATTGTTTAATTCGATCAAAGATACGTTGAAAAAAAAAATTGAAAAAAATAGAATTTGGAAGAAAAATTGCGAAAATAAAATTTTGACAAGAGACAAGCAGACGTCTTCTACTTGTTCAAACATATTAAATAGAAAAAAAAATAGGGGCATGAAAATCCAATAATAATAAACTTTGAATAAAATTTATGTAAGTTATTGAGTAAAATGAGCAATTTAGTTGTCTAATTACTTAATAAGCACGACTTAAATAAAAATAAAATCCGGGTTCAATTCCCAAATATTTAACATTTAAATCGGTGCTAGTAGGTATATGTCGGCGTTATCGTCTAATCCGGCACTTAGCGATTATTTGCAATAGATTACACGGAGTTATGCAAAGCTCAGCCTAACTGGTATAAACCTTATGAGAGATTTCCATAAAAGGAAGTACAGCCAGGTAGATAAGTTATAGCTTACGGAATATGAATACTACGAGGCAATCTAAAAAAAGATGACATACGCCTGTATTCCTGAGGGCAAAGCCGACGTACCTAAACTACACCTAATTTCGCCATTAATATAATGGGGAGCGCTCCAGATGGCATTATTAATTGATTTAAACCTTTCACTCTCTTGGGATACTTGACATTTACAACGACAAATGCATCAACCCGATGTGGACAGAACAAAAAGCCTTGTCATGCATCATGTCTGCCTACCTTCTATATTTGGAAGGTTGTAAATGACATCATTCCGTCTGATCTCTGTCTGACATATATCCACAAAACTAGTCTTCACGAGACACACGGGATTCTTGTTTTTTCGATTATCTCGTTTCGTATTTTATTGCATCGTTATTTTTATGCATTTTTAGTTTTGTAGTTCGATGAATAATGAATACCTACTTACTTATGTACAATAATATATGAAATGAATAAAAAAAAAATAAGACAAGTGCTTAATTATATCGTACGAATTCATCAAAACTTTTGTTATGGTGATAAAAAAAGTAAAACGCAAAAAATACATTAAACAATTCATGGTAATTTACTTTGTATACTACGTTTTCTAGAAATAAATTGAATAATTTTACATTTATTTATCATTTATAATTTACTCTTTCTTCACCGGCCGAATCGACTACAACAATTTGCTGGCACTTTTCCTCTCGACGGTACACAGTCATAGACAATCTCGTTCGCAACATGTAGTCTACTTTCGATTTTCAAATTACAACCTCGCGATACCATATCGCATTACCATAACTACACGGTTTGCGTTTAGGGTTACATTATAGGGTACAGTCTGGGCGAACGTAAGATTACGCGTTACAATAGGAATTTGTAATTAGGGTATACAAAGGTTTTCACTGAATGTTATACACAACCGTTTTTTTTTTTGAGTGGGAAATGTAATGACAGCGGCAAGGGTCGATCGATAAGTTTAAAGTAAGCATGCCGCGGTTGGTTCGTGGATGGGTGACCATCGTATCGTCATTCGTATATCTTTAGCAGACGTTACGGGTCATCGTATTACCCAGTAGTTGGGTTGTGGAGGTCAGATAGGCAGTCGTTTCATGTCCAGCTGCATTCGGTTAGACAGGAAGCCGACCGCGACATGGTTGGGAAAATTCTAAGCAGATTGATTGACTAAGTATGACTACAGAATGTTTTATGACTTCAATCTCAAGGCTCTATATAAATTTCTTGTCCTGAATTCAATTGGGAATTTCTACCGCGATATTATTAAAAGCAGCTCAGAGTTTTTCGGTAAAATGCGGACCTGGTAGAAAATTATTCCAAAAGGTGGACCGATGACCTGGTGAAGGCCGAAAGAATCCGCTGGATGCGAGAGGCACAGAACCGGTCGAAGTGGCGGCGCTTGGGGGAGACTTATGTCCAGCTGTGAACGTCTTTCGGCTGAAATGATGAACAAAATCCGATAAGGGGGCGTCCATTAATTACGTGAGTAAATTTTGGCGATTTTTCGACCCCCACCCCCGCCCTTGTGAAATGTCGTGAGATTTGGCTCGATCCTCCCCCCCTCCCCATAATCTCACGTGAGATATTTCAAATACGTGGTTTTAGTGTAAAAACGTTAATCTGTGCTTATTTGCGTTGGATTTATGCGCTGCATTTGGCTGGCTTGGCTGGCTGGTGGTGGTTATACCATCGAGGGGCTACTGTGCTACTTTGTGGTGTTCGCATAACTGCGATAAATATTATTTTGTAGGATTTTGCCATCTGGGTGGAAAAACATGTTTCACATAATTTAACCCGGTTATCTCGTAATGTTACATTGTTTCTTTGCGGGAAAAAATGTAAATTACGTGATATTTACCAAGACCCCCCTCTCCCCCACGTGAGATTGGGTGAGATTCGTCTCGACCCCCTCCCACCCCTAAACGCCTCACGTAATTAATGGACGCCCCCTAAATGGTAGAATCGGTAATGAATTCGCGTGCTAATAGCTAGCGAAACGAATGCTAGATTACTGCTATCCCCTATCAATAAGAAAAGATGTGATGATATGTCAATCAGTTAGAAAATATATAAAATTCCAGATGTTGAAAGGCCTTCTTATGCAACTTATCATGTGGTGTAACAAGTATAAAGACTCTGCCCAATGACACTTCGTCTAATTTAAATGCTAATATTTTAATGAATAAAATCAGCTGTTTTAACTTACCAGAGATTTATTGGCGTTAATGGTACAATTTACTTGCTATTTATTGCCTTGAGGGATAAGTTATTTTTTTGCTTTCCACCATCGTATCTAATTAGTTATAGTCACGTTTCGGTGTATTATCTGAAATAATACAAGACGAAGGAATGGTCCTAGGCCTATCCTAGATTCCGTCTCTTGGATCCTATTTATTTATTTATTCAACCATTTATGTACACACACATATATAAACAGACAAGAAGAAAATAACAGAAAAATAGGTACAGAGTGTTTATTTCTAAAGAAATCTCATCCAGCATACCTGCGATAGTAGAGAAGTAGTCCTAATATTTATAGTTTTTTTTTCAAAAACATTTTGTAAAAAAGAATTTTGCAAATCCATCTAAATATGACGGAGTTATGCCCGAACATACATAAAAAATATATACCTATATATAGGTATATATAAACATGTCGAATTGATAACCTCCTTCTTTTTGAAGTCGGTTTAAAAGAAAATATACTTTACAAGAAATATAATTACAAATAAAAAAGTGGGAAAATAGTGTATTAGAAAATATACGTTCTGGAACGATATTTCAATATGAGGCTTCTTTTGTTCACACTCGATATTCGCGAGTATCTAATCATATCCTGATCAAAAGTACCATGAAATGGAAAACTAAACAAATTATTTTCCTAATTCCCACAGTAGGAAAACAGTGTAGTTTTAGTAACAGTGTCTCAACGTGCGTGGAAAACCCAGACATTTTCCTGAGAACGGCGCCGGCGCAACTACAGGTTAATAGTCTTGTGAAAGGCGCCTTACGATCTGCGTCTGCGTGGTGTAGTCTAGTTTTATCGGCAAAGCCATTATTACATAATATTGTGTTTTATGGAAATTATATTGTGTGTTATTATTATGATTTATGATTGATAAAATACTTAACGATGAGTTTTATTATACTTTCTAACGGCCAATAACCTATCGATATATGATTTAGACATAAGCATATACCTTTATTGTTCCCACTGCTAGAACTCAGGTCTTAAAGAAGGAGTGGTGTGATCTACGCGGGCCTAGTGTGGGTTCAAAAAACCGAATATTCGAAAACATGTGACATCTACCAAGATGTTACATGTGTAGCGGCACTATAGAAAAATACTTCGCAACAAATATCTTGAAACACAAAAAGTGATGTGGCGCCATCTACAATGCCACATGCGAACTACGCGTCTGGACGTCACAGAAATCCTACATCGCGCAGTCAGAGTTTACCACAAAACTGACATAAATACAACGAGTAACATAATTAACGCAAGACCTTATACACCCCAATTAGAGTATTGAGTTAAAAGCATAATACGATGACCAAAACGATTTTTTTTAAAGCTAACTGATATAGAAAAACGTTTTGACCCAGGCATTACTTTATGCATTTAAAATTGAGCCTTATATGTTTTGTGATAAGATTGAATTTTCGTTGGCTCAATCAGGTATGGCAAAATACATAATTAAAAAAAATACTTATATTAAAGTTTCTGAAATCGATTCAGTAGTAAATTAGGAACAAACTATTTTCAGGTCTTGCGTCTATTCTGTTACACCTTGTATACAACATCCCTAGATCAACCGTCGGGCAGTTGCCCACCAGACACAACACCCGTCTATCCAATAGAGTATGAGTGAACTTTACACCCTGTTCCTCTTACCTCTGTACATGTTTTCGTATTTTTGGTTTTTGGGTATGGCCAGTTTCCTCACGATGCTATCCTTCACCGTTTTAAGGGCAGTGGTGCTGAAATTATTTACACAAAGTAAAGTGCCCTTGGGTTCGAATCTTAGATAAAAGTGTTCATCTTTCGAGAGGATTTTTTTCGAGCACTGTAACGTGGATTTTATCAATATTATATCAATTCGCGTGATGTTAGGAAGGGTTTTTTTTTGGGTGGGAAATCATCAAATAACTTCTCCCGCTCTGGGTGGAGCAGGAGGGCGTGTTAGACTTTTACTGATTAAAACGCACCCGTGTTCCCTCAGTTGCTTGTGTGCCAGGGGCCGCGGTATTTCTTTCGAACAACCCGCACCCCTGGCAGGTATGGGCCTTTGCGGACCCCACCAGTTGGTGCTGACATCTCTTTGAGGCGCGCGTGGAACACAACGCGCCGTCGACATTTGACATTATAGTTTTCTAGCTTCTTTCGAGAGGATTGTTTTCGAGCACTCAATATGATATCAATTCGCGTGATGTTATGAAGGGTTAGACAGACAGATAATAAGTACGGGTCACAATTCACCTGATTATAGCCGTTGTCACTCTAATCTTCTAAATATATAAAAGCGAAAGACAAAAAAAAACTATATGAATGGTTAAAAACGAATAACTATTACAGCATTAAAGAATTTACTGACGGGAAACATTTTTAAATGTAACCAACAATATTTGCATGCTATAAGGTAAACATGTATGCTCTATAATGTACCTTAAAACAACTTTATGTACCATGTTTTAAGCAAATAAATATTATTTCTATTTCTATTTCACGAAATCTCAAAAACTATGTATGTAGGCTATGAGTAAGAGACGTCAGCTAAGAAAGGATTTTAGAAACCCCCGATCGTAAAGGAGTGGAATTTTGTATGAAAAAAAAAAAACATCTCTGCTTAACCCTTTGGGGATTACAGGCGTGATGTTGTGTTATGTTACTTAAGTAAGCTGTAAGAAAATGTCGTGAGGTAATCTGAATTAATGGTCTGAAGTTGCCAATACGCACTCACAGTGAGTAATCGTTGTGATTAATGTTCGTGCTTTCAATGTAGGAAAGGTATTGCATAATGCCTTGTCCCCAAGGTTTTTTTTAAGACACAGTTGCCAACAAGCAAGTTGCACAGCTGATAGTTAGTAGTCATCGCCAGTGTGGTCTTCTTCTGAATCGGAAATCGATCATAAGACTGACCGAAAAAAAGAACACTTTTTCCCAAAAAAAAAAACAACCGACTTTCAAAATAGAAAACACTATCCATTCAAAAAGATTTTGAGAATTTCAAAATCGATCCACAGTTGCCTACATGCAAAAAAAAAACATCTAGCCGGACGAATTGAGAACCTCCTCCTTTTTGAATTCGGTTAAAAAGTGCAACCGTAAAGTCAACTTAATTTAGTTTGATCGTTCTTTAGCGACAATTTTTCGGCACACCAATGATTATCGGCTGGAACGAATGACTATTTTACTCCCTTGCGTAGGTTTGCTGGAGTAGAATTTCGGTTATTGGTACAGTCGGGGCTGCGGCGAAAAATCAAGTATTCCTCGGGCCCCGACACATGGTACAAGAAGGAATAATGGGGTTTTATTTGACAGGAGTCCGACATAACCGGATCTCCTCAAGGAAAAAGGTGGTTTCTACATACAAATTATCGGCGGGTATTCGGTCAACCACAATACCTAGGTAATTTAAGTTTGTATAGATTCCGATTAACATTAGGCTGTTGTGCACCGAGTACTTTTTATATGCTGTTGTGTTTGTAAACAGTCGAATGTCTGTGTGTATTATTATTACGGCGGCGGCATGTAATCATGGCTAGGATTTCGGATAAAAGAAAGAAAGAAAATTTGTTTATTCTGCACTACCAAACCGCACATTACAAAAAGAATAGACAAAAATACACGCATACTGCAGCAAAAAGCCTCGTATTCAAACAATTAAAGTTTGTCATTTGTCTTTTGCTTGATGTCAGGGTCAGGGACCAAATACAATAAAACGTTGCCTAAATGTTACGACACTAGCTAATGACAACAACAAAAAAAAAACCTTTATTTCCTCTGACCTTTTGTACATACACAAGTTCATATAGACTTAATATCTTCTTAACCCTAATATTAGCAAATTTGCTATAAATAGCTCCCAGGTCAGGCTGTCTTACGGCATAGGGCTCCTTTATTTCCCTCCAATTACTCCTGTCCAGAGCTATTCTCCGCCATCCTTTTGGCAGATCATCCTTCACACCTTCACCTTCTTACCTGTCTTCCTCTACGTCTTTTGCCATTCCTTGGGTACCATAGCATAATCAGCCTATAATGTTCCCACTGGTGGGACACAGGCCTCTTCTCTGTGAGAGGGAGCGGGGCGTAATTCACCACGCGGGCCCACTGCGGGTTCGCATGTCTTCGAATTTTTGGTTCTAGGACATGTCAGCTTCCTCACGATGTTTTTCTTCACCGTTTTAAGAGCATTGGTGATGAAATAATTTACACAAAGTAATGCGCCTGGCTGGGTTCGAACTTACGACCTACATCTCGTAAGTAGCGGGTGTTACCACTGAGCCACCACTGTTCTGCCTTGGTCTGTTATTCTCAGGTCATTCTGTGACCTTTGTGGTCCATTTGTCCGTCCAAGCTCTCATTATATGACCTGTCCATTTCCATTTAAGGGTTCTAGTTTTTAATCTAAAGTCTGCCACTTTGGTGATGTTCCTAATTTTCGTGACAACGAACGAACAATCAAAACAAAAACAAGATTCCGAAAGGATAGCTTTCATGCTATTCCGTCCTTATTTTCAGAAGCCAGGTTATTTGTTTTTACCTTTCCGTGTCGTCATAGAATCATGCCGTTAGAAGTGGGTCGGATCCGTGACAGGGACGGTACTGAAGTTCGCCATCTTACTTTCATCGGATGACCTCACGACGTGACCCCAGGCTAGGGTACTAGACCTCAGTTACGACACAGGGTGAATAGGAATCTTTAATACATATTGGGTGTTCTCTTTTTTAGTGATGGAGTTAATCAGCATAAATATGCTGCCCGACAGCGCCAGAAGGGGTTTATGTTTTTCGAGTGTATGTATGTATGTACCTATAAATGTGTATTTCTTTGGCACGCTCTGTAGCCTAAACGGCTTGTTGGTTTTTAGTTTGAGAGGAGTCATTAGATTCGTCTTAATTGTGAGAGTTACACTGGGTAAATAAAAATTATGAAAATGAAAATGGCTGATTTTAGGCGCCATATCCATCGAGTGAGGTATCGAAATAAGGGGTTTCATAAATAGCTTGCAAAAAATTATGCAACTTGCATGTAAGCAGACAAAATATTTAGATATACCGGGAAAACTACCATTTTTCACGGTGTATGTTTAAAAATAATACCTGAATTGGTGTTAGTGTGTATGTACCATAAATTCTTCAAGTGGCGGCGTCTGTCAGTGCGGTCTTTATAACAGTTTCAACGTTTTCAAATCTACTTGAAGTTTTTAGTTAACAGGAGGATGCTACTGTTCATTGTCAGAATAATCAATAGTGTTAAAGTAATCTATACACAATCATCTATTCTTTATAGATTAAAGGTTCCCGTAGACGCAGCGCGAAGCGACTCTATACTCCATAGGTTTAGGTAGTTAAATAAAGGTAAACAAATCGTAAAAAGGGTTTTTTTTATAGTTGACACTTTCTCGTTTAAAAATACGATGTAACAAAATCAAATTTATTTTCGATTTATACGATAGTTTCCTCTTTTATTAATAAATATTAAACTTTATCATTTATTCTTAAACTGCTCTTCCTATATGTAACTACTTGAGCACATTTTTTTGTTAGATTAATTAATAATAATATATTATTTTGTAATCTGCCTATTGTAAAGCGCCCAAATTGACAGGTTCTCTAAACCTTTTATAAAATACAACGAATTGCTAAAATGAAAAGTAGGTACAACTGTGATGTAAGATGGCAACTGAAGTGGCAGGTATTACGTTTAGTCGGTTTATCAGACTTTAACAGCGCTCTCAACAATCGATATTTAGGTACGATTTTGCGAGTGCGTTTCGATTTTGTTAAATTGTGTTATCATAGCTAGCAAAGTGCTTGATGATACAACGGAACAATTTATTATTAATGTGACAGATAGTTCAACAGATTCCGATTCAGAATAGAACCTATTATTATTATATGACTGTAAGTAATATGATCTTAACATTTGAAATAAAAGGTTGACATCTACGAGTCACGTGTTTTTTTTTGTTTACCTTTATTTAATTACCTAAACCTATAGAGTATAGTTAGATTACTTTCCATGACGTTTTCAAAGATTTTTTTCTAGTGGAGACACGTCGCGCTGTCGTGTCTGTCTACGGGAGTCTTAAAGCGGTTAACAAAAGTGACCTACCCAATTTATTTTGCACTATTTCCTCAAGACCAGCTCATCTTGATAGACCGTTGAAGTTCATAAAAGAGTTATTTTGTGTTAAATTCTTGCTCGAAGCAAAAACGTTGCTTATTTCTAGGTTTACTTTTCTCAACTGAAATTGGTTTTGTTCTTATAGGTATCATAATAAACGGAGAATCTTTGGTTACTTATTAAATTATTAGTAGATACTTACCATCTTATAATGTTGTTACTTTGAAAAGTCTTGGAAATAAATTACCTGTAAATATAGAAAGAAGATAATTAGATATAAGTAGGTACACTATGAAAAAACTTAAAAAACAAAAAAAAAATACTACCGACTTTCACTTTTTAGTTATATTACCTACCCCACACCAATTCGAAATTTCGTAATCCTTGGATCAAAACAATGCATATTTATGCGATAGCAGCAATCGCGGTTGATTTGCTGTCATTTTTTGAAGAGTTCCGTTGTCTGTCTCCGAAACGCATCATCAGATCCATATTAAATTTAAATGGAACTATTGCGGAAGAAAACCACTTCCGAACAAAAAAGAATTTTGCAAATCTGTCGATATATAACTGAGTTATGCCCGAAAATACATTAAAATTTTTTTTATATAAAAACATGTCGAATTGATAACCTCCTTCTTATTGAAGTCGGTTAAAAAGTAGATTAAATACTTTCAACAATAAGCCCACGTTCCCACTACGTAACAAAAACGCGCACTGGATCTTCAACGCACTGCTTCTAAGGTCCGAGAGTTCAAAATCTAACACTGTGTTATTCCGACGCGCTGACACTCACTCGCGCTGCACTCTGTTGCATTCTCAATCCTCGGTTCATCACGGAGAGTTGGAAATCCAGTGCGTGATAAAATCCCACCGCGATATTATTACGTCAACTAATATTAATACGGGTAATAATATTAAAGACTAGCGGTCGCCCGCGGCTCCGCCCGCGTGGATGTCGGTTACCGCTGCAAAAAGCCTACCCAGGAAAGACACGGTCAGTAAAATGATTCCCAGGTCAATTCACAGACATCGACGACGCAGTCATTATCCGCAGGCTGCATAGACTCCCCTCCCGCACGCGCACCCCGTCTTGGTGACGCCCACTTCGCAACGGGCCGTGCAGCAGAAATCGTTTTATTTTAATTTCGCCATAACTTTAAAACCAAACGTCCAATTTTAATCATTCAAATAAAATCTACATAAACTGTACTTAGTGATGAAATAATTTATTTTGATTAGGATTATAGCATGAGTAAAATAAATGCGTTCAAATGTAGTCCAAAAAAAATTCAAGATAAATAAATAAAAAAATGGTTGTTGTGCCTCACTCGACATAGATAGGTATAGTGTGTCGCGGACTTTTTTGTAGATATTTATAAGATCTACAATTAATTAGAATATTTTATGGTTATATCTTTTATAGTTTAGGCAGCGTACGCAAAATAAGTAACTTTTCTGGTTGATTTTTTACACCTTGTGTCCGAAAACCCCAAATATCTTACGGAACCCTATTTTTTTCCAAAATAAAATTTAGCCTATGTTACTCGTGGATAATGTAGCTTTCGAATGGTGAAAGAATTTTTAAAATCGGTCCAGCAGTTTTTGAGCCTATTCATTACAATCAAACAAACAAACAAACAAACAAAGTTTTCCTCTTTATAATATTAGTGTAGATAAACATTCATATGATAATAATGATATGTTATATGTTAGGTACGCACCTTTGGTTGGATCTATAAATCCGTACTAGGTATCTAAATAGCTGATAAAATGTTGTAGCCACTAAACTTGTACATACAACAATGTTTAAATTTTCACCCGACACCAATTTCTAAACAATCTGGTGGTCGGAAGCACAAGTTGTTGAGGTTAGGTCCTGAGTTCGATAGCCGGGTCTTGCAAATTGTGTTTAGGTTTTGCCTTGAGTAATTTCTCAGTAGCTGAGTCTGGTGTTTGCGCCCGGTTGATGGCAATAGGCTCATGGCTAAGTAATAACAGCGCATGGAACGATCAATCAGGTTAAGCTCCGCTTGCCACGGTTGCTTTGTGGATGGGTAGGTAACCATATTTCCATACCGAGACCGATCCGTGCCTCGAAAAGCACCTCGTCTACTTTAGATCCGTAAAAGTCGTTACGAGTTTTTTTTTTTTTTTTTTTTGGGCTTTGGCTTCGCACGGTTTGTGCATTTAGCCAGTGTCAAGTAATTTTTCTTTTCGATCAAGTAAATGGCCCGATATCGGGCACGAAGTTACAAAAAAGTCATAGTCGTGTTTAGTCAGTCAAGTCCAGTCAAGTCAAAGTTATTGTAAAGCGGTAGCAACTTTACAACAACCTAACATGAGTTTTTGGGGGAACACGAAAAGTCCACGTTAGTCACTTATTTTCACCTTCACTACACTTGTGCACACACATGTAACTAAATTGAATAATTCGCTACCAAAATTATACAATTTAATTCGCTATTTCACTAAATTTCATGAAAATTAAAATTCGTGCGACATGTTCCAACCCGATCCCGCCAAAAACCCGTCGTTACGAGTTGTCAGAAGCCCAAAAGTCACAACCAGTCTTACCGAGGGGTATCGTATTACCCCCAGTTTCTGGGCTGTGGAGGCCAGATAGGCTAGGCAGTCGCTCCCCCCTGTCTGCCCCTTCGGTGAATATATGTGTCTTGTTCAAAATCAAAATCAAAATATTTTATTTCACATAAGCCTACATGGGCACTTATGAAACGTCAGAAGCTAGGTGCACGGTTCCAATTTGTTGTTTCCTATGGAGCAGAGCCGGCAAGAAACTCCACGGTTACTCTTTTAAAAATATTATCCTCAGATTTCTGTATAAAACGTTTCACTTCTTTCCTTTCATGTACCCTACTAATTACCTCCTAGGTGTTTTAGGCTTCCACTCACTGGAGGTTAGACGATGCTTTCTACAGCTCACAGTAGCCTGCAAAACTCTCAGAGGACGCATCGACAGTCCCGAACTCCTCGATGTTTTCTGTCGACTTTGTTCCCGACAAATTCATCGGTCATCGTCAAAGCCGTCGACGCAATCTGTTTGCGCCGCCGTTATCTAAAACTGTTGCCAGAGCTGAGTCCACTGTGTGTCGTACTTTAAGGATGCTCAACGCCCTCCTGACCGCCTATCCTGAATGTGATTTATTTGCTGATGAATGGAGTAAAATCATGCGTGTGTGCTTGATGTTTTGCGAGATAAAGTATGCTAGGTTGTCCTCTATTATATGTTAGTATTTGTAATATGTTATTTAATCTCTATGTTAATTAATGTAAGTGGTGTTACCGTTTTAATTAACAATAAATAAATTATATACTAGCTGCCAGCGGCTTCGCCCGCGTATGAGTCGGCGTATTATACATTTAGACCTTCCTCTTGAATCACTCTGTCTATTGATGAAAATTGCGTTAAAATCCGTTGCGTAGTTTAAAAGATCTATGCGTACAGACACGAAAAGCGACCTATAAATTGTTATTTAAAAGATGACACAAACATGCATCATTTATGAATGCGTTGGGTTACGTCATCCAAGCTTAGTTTCTAAAGGTTTCAATTCGAGGTTAAAATATTTATGAAGACATTGTGTGTTGTGTGGGTAGGTATTGTATTGATCTATACATTGTTATGAAGATCAATGTTATATCACCTGTGTAATGTATGTATTATGGCAACCTTGATATATTCAGTGTAGTTTGTGTTCATTATTTATTTAGTACCTTTAAACTGACACAAAAAAAATATCATAATGCTTTTGCATTTACGCATAAATATGACGTTTAAAGGCTTCCTACAAACAGGTGCGAGGCGACGCCGGCGCAGGTGCGGGTGCAACGGGATTCAGCAGGCTTAGCATGACGCTTTCTTTTTCCACGAAGAATAGACAGTGCTTTTTCTATACAAAATCACATTTCCTTTCTCCATTTTTGACATCGCACCATAGATATCCCTCTACAATCTGTCATTTAGTCTTTAGTTTCTAACGATCTTTGTCTAGGTCCTTATTATTTATAGACTTTTAGACAAACTGTCAAAATCACACTGACAACAAACTTTCTACTCGACGGCCACATAGTTTATACAATTATCTACAAAATCATGATTCGTTTAGAACGCATAACTGTGATAATTAATAGAAAAACATAGCTATCTTCTCCTGTTGTACATAATTTTGTTAATAGTCATGTCTATTCTTCCGCAATAGAGTCGCGTGAAGCCTGTTTGCGGGAGATTTAATTGTCATTTCAAAAACTACCAATAATTGGTTAATTACCTAAAACATTAAAAGGCGCGGTAAAAGCATCTTTTTTTTGTATTTGAGAATTGCGACAACAAATAAGGTGCCACAGCAATGCATTTGATGTAACTTGAATCGAATGATCACTAGGTAGGTATACATTTTCTGTAAAACCATAAAACGGACGAGGTAATAAATTAATTGAACGTTGAACGGTGTCGCTGGTAATGTCACGATGCAACTGCACTTCCGGACATTTCACATTATGATGAACGAGGAAGACAAACCGGCTTCCTGTATTTATTAACATATAGGTAATTTTATTTTACCTTTTTCCGGAGAAAACTGACAATATTATGTGTCACTAAAAACAATGGTTAGATTATTTGAAAATTATTGACCAAACTAGTGCCCAACCTTTTTTTGTCTTCTATGAATACCAGGTTTGACGTACGTTCACCAAAAGATATAAGTTACCTGGGTCGTCGGAAATAGTCGAATAAGAAACCGATGGATATTTTCAAATAAAATGTAATTTAATTAATAGAAATCACACAGTTCATTCATCAAATTGAATTTCATTCGAAAACATCCTTAAGTTTCATACAAAACTTCAACTACATTAATATCCCACGACCGGCACCCTAACTGCGTAACATACGATTAATCATAATGTTTCATTTTGACAGTTCAACAATATTCATTGCGTTATTAAAGTTATTGAGCAGACACATTTTTCGAACATATGGAGCATTGGTTTAGCACTCTGTTTCAAAACGAAACAGATTATGATTAATCGTGAGTTACGCAATTAGGGTGCTGGTTACGTATATCTTTTGGTGACTGCACCTTGTGTACCTAAGTTAATTTTAAGACAACTCCGGTTACCAATATCCTTTAAAACTAAAATAAATAAAACCCACTAAGGAAACCAACTCATTATATAAGATTCTTACTCAATCTCTTGAGCATAACACAGGTGACACAAATACTTGCAGTCTCAGGCCTGTGATGATTGGCACATTGAAGCTCGATATACTTCAATAATTACAGTACTATTATGTGTTGTAATGATGTTGTTAGTAAGTAAAGTTTCAAGGTCTGTTTATGGAGGGTGCTCTAAGGTAACCCGCAATTTTTTAAATTTAATTACGTTTTTGCAATTGATAAAAAAAAAATGTATATCTACATATTATACGAGTCGACTTGAGAACCTCCTCCTATTTTTTGAGTCCTTTCAGCCGTAATAATGCGCGTCAATGTCCTTGCCACCTTGTAGGTACCTACATACATGTAGGTAGTAAATTCTTAACTCATTTACAGCGCAACAAAATGAATAGCCACTGAAGGTTGCAGACTACGTAGGAGGCATTGCGTCATCCGTATCTTTAACATGCAAATAAATGGCGGCCATGCACCCGGTACTTTCTCTGTAAAGTCTAATTTCTCTTTTTACTGCAACACACTTGACTTGCATTTTTGGTTGGCGTTTTTCTAATGCACATGTTTATTGAAAAGAGTTGGTATGCATACAAATAGCCTCTTGGAGTGGCACACCCTGCTTAGTGAGCCTCGTTAAGGCTCCCGCAGACATACAAACTCATTTCCATGAAATTTTCATAGATATCGTTCTAGTAGAGTCCCGTCGCGCCTGTCTGCGGAAGCCTTTACTGCTTTTCATGCTTAACTTGTATGTACTTTTACCACGGCTAAAGCTATTCTCGTTTCGAGATCTGCAGGAGAAGCAGAATAACCGACAGTCCTACATATACCGAAGAATTGTCAAACTTAAGTGGCAGTGCGCAGGGGCACATTGCTCGCAGAACAGATGGCCAATGGGGCAGAAAGGTTCTGGAGTGGCGTTATCGATTTGATTAATGGCGACCCTTTGAATAACATGAATCGCCCTAATTACATGAATGTAGAGTCCATCCTTACAAAGAAGTACCTACTTATTACAAAATTTTAGACATATGGATCGATCGTAGGACTGGATTTAAATTGGAAAAAGGAACTAGTCGAACTAGAGAATAATATGTAATATTGTATGTGACTTGACTTATGTTTTTAATGTTGTTATGTTAAGTGTTTTTATGAGTGTTTATTTTAATTTTATTATGTAATAGTTTTTCAAACACAATGTAAATTGTTAATGAATAAATTGAATTTGAATTGATAGTTTCCAAGTAAGAAGAAAGTCCTTATTTCCCGGCAGGCCTAACCTAATATCTACCAACAACAGGACCTGATATTCGAAATACACTTCAAATATTAGGACCTTACACCCAGTCACTAACCGGGTCCATATTTGGACCTCAAGGCGACCGGGTCCATCGCCCACGTGTAGTATTTGCAATACCTATGTGATGAAAATATCAAGTCCGTTCAAATAACTGGTACAAGGTAACATTAGGATTATGATTTGGTTTTAATTTAAGTGTTTTTTTTTGTGTTTTTGGCTGTAGATACTATACACTTCTGCTGAACCCGTCAGAAATACAGGCGTGATGTATAGGCCCCAAAACAACCGACTTCCGGAAAAACAGTGCAGTTTTCACTTTGTACTGTTTTTCCGGAAGTCGATGGTTTTATTTTTTGGAAAAAGTTTTTATTTTTCACTTTTTAGTTATAGTATCTACCCCACACCAATTCGAAATTTCATCATCCTTGGGGTCAAAAAAATGCATATTTATGCGATCACGGTTGATTTTCTGTCATTTTTTTAAGACTTCCGTTGTCTGTCTCCGAAACGCATCATCAGATCTATATGAAATTGAAAAAAAAATCAGCTGTTTCCTACATTTATGTTCGCATAACTCGTCAAAATATAGGAACAGCTGATTTTTTTTCGCGATTTCAGGTTTGGCCCCATAGTAAAAGTTGTTCATAATGATAAGTACAATGACTCCTTCAGATATTTCGTGTATGAATAGATAGACTTTATATAACAAACAATGTCCCAATAAATTGTTAAGTCATTGTTGACGGCAAATATCATTCAGGCAGCGTAGAAATCCTTTTTCTAACTGTTCACACGGCACTAATAGTAATAAGTTTCTTATCAATGTCCTCAAATACACTTTTCTACATTTCAAGATACATAAATTATATTTAATATGTCGGCATTTTTTTTACATGGCACCTCGTTTTTATATCTAGTCAACAATTTTTTTTAAATGATTATAAAACGTTTCGTTTTAAAAAAAATATTGTTTTCTTCCATATCAACCCTTTTCTTATGAAAAAAGCTGTCCCGACAGATGTTGCCTGCCTAAATTTAAATCATTCATACAAAATTCCCACAGACAATGATTTTGTTTGGGCTTTTCCTAAAAAAAAATTAAACTCCCTTTTATAAGAGCGAAAAACACAATAAAATAAATATTTCAATCGGCTTAGCCGTTTTGGAGTTTTAGCGAGACTAAAACGAACAGTTTAAATTTTAGCAATTGAATTTTATAATATAGACTTCAAAAGACCGATCGTAGAAGGTAGGAAACTTTATGTTGAGACGGCAGCTGAAATCTCTATTAAAACTACTTTTCTCAATAGAGACATAACATGAAAGTTTCATACAAAAAATATTCGCTACTTAAAAAGAAACTACCAGAATGTACAGAAATCCTTACATGGCACTATTCGGCCCATTTTCGCACTTAACAGAAGACACACAGCACAATACACTCATCATGAAATTATAATTTTAAAGTATTTTCAACATCCCTAGCAGCTCAGCTTGCTATAATGCTATTAAAATGTATGCCTTACTTCAAAAGAAAGTACGAGAATGTACAGAGAACCTTATACATATTCTCACAGCACCTATGAAATTGATACAATCTATTTTTAACCGACTTCAAAAAGGAGGAGGTTTTCAATTCGTCGGAACTTTTTTTTTTATGTATGTTCCCCGATTACTCGAAGATGGCTGGACCGATTTGGATTTTGTTTTTTTTGTTTGAAAGGGTATACTTCCCAGGTGGTCCCATGATCTGATGATGGGGTCCTGGAGAAATAGAGAGAACTCTTAAAATTTTATAGGCACACGAAACGATTTGAGTATTTTTTGGAAGAGTACTTTCTCGGAGAGGTCCCATTTCAATTTGGTGAAGATCTGATGTAGAACTTCGGAGATAGGCAACGGAACTCCTCAATAAATGATAGCAAATGGACTGGGATTGCTGAAATATCATGTCTGTCATTGCTTACACCAGTTCATATCATAACATCACGCCGGTATGCTGTGAAGGGGTAAGCACATGTGAACCACTAAAAAGTGAAAAAAAAACTTTTTCCAAAAAAAAAACAATCGACTTCCAAAAAAACACTACAAAGTGAAAAATAACTTTAATTTCGGAAGGCGGTGACAAAAAATTCAAATACAGCTCAAAAGACACCGACTTCAGAAATTAAAGTTATTTTTCACTTTGTAGTGTTTTTTTGGAAGTCGGTTGTTTTTTTTTGGAAAAAGTTTTTTTCAATTCCACACGACACTAAATATACAAAGTTCATTTTCAACATGCCTAACTACCCTTTCCAAACAGCATTCCTACAAAAGAAAATTTCCGGTGCTACATATTCCTGTTAAAAAAAAAATATCACTTACTTCAATAGAAAGTACGAGAATGAACAGGAAACTTTAGATAAAGGTATAGGTATTCACACGGCACACAAGGCAAAGTACCCTGAAGCTGAGTCACGATTTGCACCCGTTCATTGCGTTGCGTACGGCACTTATCTTTTGCACACGAGTTGTCACACTGTTTATTATAAATTCAGTGTGGTTCGTCTTATCAGTATCATTACAACTCTCTCGGTGATTATTCGTGTTACGTGCTGATAAAATTTAATAACAGTTCTTTGTTATTGTTTTATGTATTTGAGTGGTGAATCATTTTGTGGAAAAAAGTAAGTGTGTCATTTTTTAAATTTTTTTTTGGTTCGGTACTGAAATGTTTTCTATTGGACACTATTTATTACATTAGAAAAATAATACTTAAAAGTTTAATATTATGGAACAATGGTATTAAGTATGTTTGTTTACTACACATACAAAGATTTTCCCATGCCATGTAACAAATTATTATGTGCATACTTTGTCGTCTTGTTATTGTTGGAGCTAGCATTCAGAATTGAAGATTTTGTAGTAAATAATAATGATGACGATGATGTTAATTAATTCCACAACAAGTTTTGTATTTAACACACATAATCTTCACTCGTAAAACCAGAAAACTTAACTATTTGAATAAAAATAGATGACGAAGAGTATAAGATTCAATATTTCTTCATTGGTAGTTTAAAATCCTTCTCTCCTTATTGATTTCATTTTGTGATAAATATACTCATTAATTTCTGTTTTTTTTTTCAGAATCTACCATGCCGTGCTGCAAAGTATCCATCAAGAAAACCCTCGTCTGCTCCATGAGCGAGTGCATCTGTATCCCAACTCAGGGCAAGCTCTACCTCTGCCTGAGCAAAGACGATGAAGGGAAGATTGTACCCTGCTTCGACTGCAAGGCCGTCCAAATGGACGAAAACGAATGGAAATGTGTTGACTCCTCCTGCATCTGCCTTCCGACTGATGGAAAACCCTGTCTTTGCATTTGTACCGACGAAGAAGACGCCATTAAGTCCTGCGACAATTGCTCTTGTATCAACGCTGACGAATGCAAGGAGACTTTCAAGAGATGTGGTAAAGCTGGATGCGTCTGCCTACCGACTGGTGGCAAATCTTGCATCTGCGTCTGCAAGAAGAATGGGAAAATTGTTCTATGCGAGTGCAATGGAGCTGGAATATGTGGTAACTCTTGCGTCTGTGTTTCCACCGAAGGTGGCCAGTGTGTTTGTGTCTGCTGCGACGCAAAAGGCAACATTAAAGTCTGTAAAGAGTGTACTTGTGATCCTAAGGAACAAGAAGCCGCTAGCTGCGATAAGAGTGGGTGTGTTTGCATCCCAACTGATGGAAAAGCTTGCACCTGTGTGTGCAAGAATAGTGCGGGGAAGATTATGTGCTGCGATGACTGCAAGTGTGATGATTCCAGCAGATGTGACAAACCGGAATGCACTTGCATTCCAACTGATGGAGCGAAGTGTATTTGTGTCTGCTGCGATGACAAAGGAGACATAAAGGTCTGCAAAGACTGTACTTGTGATGCCAAGGAAAAAGTAGCTCGTAAATGTAATAAGGCTGAAAGTGTTTGCATCTTAACTGATGGAAAATCCTGCATCTGTGTGTGCAAGAATGGTGATAGTAAGATTGTGCGCTGTGATGACTGCAAGTGTGATGATTCTGGCAAATGTAGCAAACCAGAATGTGTTTGCATTCCGACTGATGGAGCAAAGTGTGTTTGTGTTTGCTGTGACGCAAAAGGCAACAACAAGGTTTGTAAAGACTGCACTTGTGATTCCAAAGCAACTGTTGCTCCTAAATGTAACAAGGCTGAATGTGTTTGCATCCTAACTGTTGGAAAATCCTGCATCTGTGTGTGCAAGAATGGTGATAGTAAGATTGTGCGCTGTGATGACTGCAAGTGTGATGATTCTGGCAAATGTAGCAAACCAGAATGTGTTTGCATTCCGACTGATGGGGCAAAGTGTGTTTGTGTGTGCTGTGACGCAAAAGGCAACATCAAGGTCTGTAAAGACTGCACTTGTGATTCCAAAGCAACTGTTGCTCCTAAATGCAACAAGGCTGAATGTGTTTGCATCTTAACTGATGGGAAATCCTGCATCTGTGTGTGCAACAATGGTGATAGTAAGATTGTGCGTTGTGATGACTGCAAGTGTGATGATTCTGGCAAATGTGGCAAACCAGAATGTGTTTGCATTCCGACTGATGGAGCAAAGTGTGTTTGTGTTTGCTGTGACGCAAAAGGCAACATCAAGGTCTGTAAAGACTGCACTTGTGATTCCAAAGCAACTGTTGCTCCTAAATGTAACAAGGCTGAATGTGTTTGCATCTTAACTGATGGGAAATCCTGCATCTGTGTGGGCAAGAATGGTGATGGTAAGATTGTGCGTTGTGATGACTGCAAGTGTGATGATTCTGGCAAATGTGGCAAACCAGAATGTGTTTGCATTCCGACTGATGGAGCAAAGTGTGTTTGTGTTTGCTGTGACGCAAAAGGCAACATCAGGGTCTGTAAAGACTGCACTTGTGATTCCAAAGCAACTGTTGCTCCTAAATGTAACAAGGCTGAATGTGTTTGCATCTTAACTGATGGGAAATCCTGCATCTGTGTGTGCAAGAATAATGAGGGTAAGATTGTGCGTTGTGATGACTGCAAGTGTGATGATTCTGGCAAATGTGGCAAACCAGAATGTGTTTGCATTCCGACTGATGGAGCAAAGTGTGTTTGTGTTTGCTGTGACGCAAAAGGCAACATCAAGGTCTGTAAAGACTGCACTTGTGATTCCAAAGCAACTGTTGCTCCTAAATGTAATAAGGCTGAATGTGTTTGCATCTTAACTGATGGGAAATCCTGCATCTGTGTGTGCAAGAATGGCGATGGTAAGATTGTACGCTGTGATGACTGCAAGTGTGATGATTCTGGCAAATGTGGCAAACCAGAATGTGTTTGCATTCCGACTGATGGAGCAAAGTGTGTTTGTGTTTGCTGTGACGCAAAAGGCAACATCAAGGTCTGTAAAGACTGCACTTGTGATTCCAAAGCAACTGTTGCTCCTAAATGTAACAAGGCTGAATGTGTTTGCATCTTAACTGATGGGAAATCCTGCATCTGTGTGTGCAAGAATTGTGATGGTAAGATTGTGCGTTGTGATGACTGCAAGTGTGATGATTCTGGCAAATGTGGCAAACCAGAATGTGTTTGCATTCCGACTGATGGAGCAAAGTGTGTTTGTGTTTGCTGTGACGCAAAAGGCAACATCAAGGTCTGTAAAGACTGCACTTGTGATTCCAAAGCAACTGTTGCTCCTAAATGTAATAAGGCTGAATGTGTTTGCATCTTAACTGATGGGAAATCCTGCATCTGTATGTGCAAGAATGGTGATGGTAAGATTGTACGCTGTGATGACTGCAAGTGTGATGATTCTGGCAAATGTGGCAAACCAGAATGTGTTTGCATTCCGACTAATGGAGCTAAATGCATCTGCGTTTGTTGTGAAAAAGGAAAAAATACCGTTTGTAACAAATGTACTTGGTCTACCGATGACAAATGTGGCAAGGACTGTGTATGTTTTTTGACTGATGGAAAGTCTTGTATTAGCGTGTGTAAGAAAAATGGTAAATTAGTTCGTTGCAAAGACTGTGTGAATGATGATGCTTGCAAATGTAAGAATGAGTGTTGCGTCTGCATTCCAGCTAAGGATAAAGATTGTGTTTGTGTATCTGTAGATGGTAAAGGCAACATTGTCGTATGTGACGATTGTGATTGCGCCTAATTAATACATATTGTAAATCGTTGATATCTTTTTATCACTTTATTATTGGTAAATATTGTATTATGATAATCCATGATAGTAGATGTTTTGTTACTATATTATTCGTATTCTGGTTTGTATACTTTTTAATGGATATTTTACTTGTCTATCAAACTTATTTTATGTACTAAATAATCTGTTTGTTTTTTTTTTGTAATAAATTAATTTTCAAACTATTATCTTAGATTTTTTTCCTTTTTCCCCTATAGCAAGTTAAAGTCAGCTATTTGTTTATTTTTACAACGATCTGATTTTTTTAGTTAGTTTTGTTAGCCCATATGTCGCACCGCTGGGCAAAGGAAACAAAAATACTTGCCTCGTAGGTGGTAGTTAAACTTACTCCAAAGTTGCATAACAATAAAAACAAGATTCAAATAATTACAAACACAGTCAGTTATTCTAACAGACAGTAAGACAATTTAGAGATGACGTCTGACAGAATCCATTACTGTTTGAAACGTCCAAATTTGTGACGTAAGCGCTTGAGTTGTCAAAATGACAGACATGGCCGACAGCGGCCACATGGGTGGTATTAATTTAATAGTAGTCTTTTGTTTGATGTTCACTTGTTTTTCTATTGTTATTTTTAATTCAATAATTGTTAGGGTTTGAACTGAGAGGTTTTAGGAATGTTTTAAAAATAAAACGGTGCATGTTGTATACTATAAAAGTCTCTATTGCTTAATTTAATTTATAAATGGATGTACCTATGGGTTTACCTACAATATGTAGGTACCTCTACCTATATGTCTAAGAAGATAATGTTATGATCAGACATCGGATATTTGGATGCATATTCACCTAAAATTGAGATGTTGGCTAACATGGAATGCGCTTTTGTATCGAAAAATCTGAATTTAGGTGAGTAATTTGTTTATTTTTTGTTTTAACTAATACAAACCACCCCTCCTCCAGTACATACACATATTTGTATCGGGTTAAACATTAATTTTAAATTAATACACATCTGAATAGTTATGCAATCCAAGAATTCCGGGGTTATTAATAAATATTACAGATAATTTATAAAGCCGCTTCCATACTTTCATAGCTCAAAATTATCTTTAGGTAAATATGCATCCGAATATCCGATCTCTGGTTATGATACATCATCATAATCCAGTCCAGCCCACATCCATAATCCACTGCTGGTGCACAGGCCTTCTCGAGGTGAGAGGGTGTGGGCCGTAATCCACCACGCAGACCAGTGCGGGTTGTTAGATGCCACATGTCTTAGAATACATGTCTTAGAATTGGTTTTAGGATATGCCGGTTTCTTCACGATGTTTTCCTTCACCGTTTTGAGAGCAGTGGTGATGAAATACTTTACACCAAGTAAAGCGGCTGTCTGGGTTAGAACTTGTAATTCGTGGACGTTACCGATGGACCACCACTGCTCTATTGCTGCTCTGCTCGCGGTTAAGACACGTGATTTCGCCGTTGGTATGGTGCTGATCCATACGTCATGTTCGTGAACGGGCGCCGCCAGTAGGGACTGGTCATCTCTTAGCTCCCACGGCTTATTTTAATTTCTAAATTGTTATTTTATTTTTGTTTTAATTTCGGACGCTAATAATGTGCACGTCTTTTTACATCGTTTTCACATTGATAATTTCAACATAATGATGTAACCAACTGTTTGTAACAATATCATGATTTTAAAAGAGTGACCATGGAGTTTCTTGCCCGTTCTTCTCCATAGGTACCTACGCTTTGGAATGGGCAACTAGCTTCATCTTTCTACCTCACCGACCTTGACAATTCAAAAGTGCCTGTAATTGGTTTATTTGAAATAAATGCTTTGAGTTTGAGTTTGGTAATTAAGTGGGTAATAATCAAGTAGGTATTAAATTAATTTAAATTGATGAATTTACTGTACTCGTCGTTATACCTACCTACTTTACTTTTATTCTTTATAAATACTATTACACATCTTGAAAAGGAACATATCCTATATAATTTACTGTTTCCTCTCGGGGCCTCACTGGACCCTCTTGGTGGATTACAGCCTGTATCCTGGCCAGCCAGCCTGGTTTTAGAAGGGGTGGGGGGGTTACGGGCACCCGCCCCTGGCGGCAGTTGCAGTTGCCAAAATCATAATGTAGTACCTATGTTTAAAAGTTAAAAACTTGCTCCACAAAGCGCCTACCTAGTATACGGAAGCCTGGTTGGCTCACCGTCCACTTGTAAGAAAAAGGCGCCACACCTAATTAATTTATCTCAAACGCTGAAGAGAGGGGCGCCACTATCAAGTTTCTGCCCCGGTTCGAAAAAATCGTAGATCCGGGGCTGACCCTGGCACAGAGGGGAGGCCTGGCCTGTGCCAAGCAATGGCAAAACTTTCCCTAAAATATTCGCGCCGAGCTGACTTTTGTAGAAGCTAAATAAAACAGTAAAGCACATGTTCTATTACTTAGATTTGTTTATATTTGTCTTGTGTGGCCTAAGTTTTGGCTATCCAAAAAATAAAACAAATCTCAACGCTAAAGCTGTCATCTAAACTGCAGTGGGAACTTGCAGAATAAAAGACAGACATCAAAATAGCTCTGACCGGAATATAAATGAAAACTAATGGAATTGTTAAGGCCCATAGTATCCTCATCTCCCGTCTGTATGCTAAAGCATGACTGCCGCCCGCGCCCGCGCACGGCACCTCTGAGCCTTTATCTCAAAATGGGGATATTCCTTGGCAAATGTTGATTAATTTACGATTGTGCTCTAGCGATTCTGTGGTACCTATAACTATCTATTTTTCAGTGTATTTTTTTTTCCAAATAACGAAGCCGTTTAGTAAGAGTATGGAATAGAATCCAAAATATTGCGTGTTGGAAAATATTTTTTTACAGCAATATTATTAACCGTACAAAAAAGTACCCTCGGCAAAATGATCTATATATTTTTCAAATCTTCAAGACAAGCCGTTAATGAGCAGCACGGTTCATAAAGTGACCGTGTTACGCTACCAAACGGGACGTAGGCCCTATCAGGCAGCCCTTCAACC
The DNA here is from genome assembly GCA_947359405.1 of Antitype chi. NCBI lineage: Eukaryota > Metazoa > Arthropoda > Insecta > Lepidoptera > Noctuidae > Antitype > Antitype chi. The sequence continues at coordinate 4,016,962 of OX375823.1, forward strand.
CCCCAAAAAAAACTGTGCAACCAAATCTTCCAAATTAAAAGTATAGACTAGTTCCGTTATTCCTCACCAGATTACCTCTAACATATAGATAAGCAAAATAATACTCTTTCAAATGAAACTGACGCCACTACCAAACACCATAAAACTTGTCATTCCATTATTACCTTGTACCTAGTTCGAATTTATTGAGGAAAACCCCCAAAAAAAAACTGTGCAACCAAACCTTCCAAATTAAAAGTATAGACTAGTTCCGTTATTCCTCACCAGGTTACCTCTAACATATAGATAAGCAAAATAATACTCTTTCAAATGAAACTGACGCCACTACCAAACACCATAAAACTTGTCATTCCATTATTACCTTGTAGTTCGAATTTATTGAGGAAAATAGGCAAAGCCGGTTTATGTAGGTATTATTAACATTGCTCAAGTTATTTATTACGAATTAATGTCAACTTCAATTATTTAAGTAGAAAAGATAATAAATAAACATTGCCCATTGGCAACACTAGGAAAACCATTAAAAAGAATTCTGCTCAAAATTAAGCTTTTCTATGTACAAATATTACAGACTTTAGAAAACCAAGCTTCTATAGAAATGCTATACTATGACAACGTTTTTTTTCCAATATAAATATGCATAGCAAATTTTAAGACAGTAACCAGTGGCTGCAGTATCAGGTTAAGCCTACCAAATAAATGTATTGTGATTAGAACGATGCGACCATGTAAAGTTTCAACCCGATTGGCCAAGAAAACCGGCATGTCTTTAACCCAACAAATTCGAAGACATGTGACATCTACCAACCCGCACCGGCCCGCGTGGTGGATAACAGCCCACACCCTCTCACAGAGAAGAGGCCTGTGTCCCAGCAGAGGGAACTTTATAGGCTGATTATGTAGGCTGCTTGCCGGGGTTGGTCTGTGGATGGGTGACCATATTTACATATCAAGACGCCTCCGTGCCTCGGAAAGCACGTTAAGCCGTTCGGCCCGGCCGTCATTCGTGGATAATTGACAGTCGTTACGGGTCGTCAGAATCCCGAAAGTCTGACAACCAGTCTAACCAAGGGGTATCGTGTTACCCAGTAACTGGGTTGTGGATGTCAGGTAGGCAGTCGCTCCATGTAAAATACTGGAGTAATAATGTTGGGAAATGGCTTGGCAGATTTGTTTTTTTTATGGCCAAGAAACGCTTGCAAAATTCGTACACGAAATGAAAATAAAAGAAAAGCTTGTCAAACTAAGAACTCTTCAAAACCAACAAAGCTTAAACCAGAGGCTATTAAAACTAGATTAAGTATGGTGTACCATAATGCTTTATGGTTAAAGTTAATTTTAACCGCCATGGTCCAGTTAACAAGTGTGCCGTCGATGGTAACCGAAATAGTTAAACTTGAACTAGAGACGAGAGTTAAAAGACCGTGACACTAACTACTCGAGTTTTTCTTGTTAAACGTTGTGTATTTAGGGAATGGCAATAATTAATTCTGTGGAAAAGCTGTATTTACTTATGGTTATACATCAAATCGTCAAGATTATAATACCCTAGCTAGGTATTCACGACACATCCCCTCACCCAACTACGCTTTACTAACATAACACCACGCGGTGCGGGTTGTTCGAAAGAGATACCGCGGCCCCTGGCACACAGGCAACTGAGGGAACACGGGTGGGTTTTAGTCAGTAAAAGTCTGACACGCCCTCTCGCTCCACCCAGAGCGGGAGAAGTTATTTGATGATTTCCCACCCAAAAAAAAAACATAACACCACGCCTGTTTTCCTCGACGGGTTAAGTAGAGGTGTGCCCGTAGAAGTACAGTCACGAGCATTAATATGTATACACATAGCCAAATTAATAAGCATTGTATAATAAATCATATACCTCAATCCAATATGAATCATGTTTATTCACTTTTCTACAGTGATCAGGTCAATAACAATCACTTACCATTTAATTAGTATTTTATATACATAACAAAAGTAGCACAGATTCGTCAGATATGCTTACGGCTTCATGCCTCCAAATCGACTGACTCGTTTAGCAAATCGGTCACCCCACTAAATGTTTCCCCACTTTAAACGGAAGTCAATTCTCGGCCGGCTATTCGACCAATCAGAGCAGAGTAGACATTACATACAATCATTTGACTAACTAAAATACATTAGGGCTTATGATTAAATGTGAATACTTTAACCTGTTAAATTTAAACAATATGATTTAATAATTATACAAAATAAATATACATTATTAGCGATATTCTAAACATTAATGCTTAAAACGGATGTATAAAGTTCCTGGGACCACTAGCGCCATCTGTCGCTTGTGAAAATAAGTCTATACTTAAATATTATTTTAAGAAAATCATTACATTCGGCCATCCGACATCGTGCAATGTCTCCTGACGCACGATTTTACAAATCTAATAATAGTTAAATTAAAATGAGCCTTACATACGACACATCATTACATTCGGCTAATCATTGATATCTGATTCGATTCCAGAGCATGGTTTTCGTCATTTATCACAAGACAATGAGCTACTAATAATTTGATGTTCAGGCAAGCTCATGGCGCTTTCTAAGTGTACAAAAAGTTTTACAGACAAAACGTGACAAGTCTTCCGGTTCAGTATAATTTAAGGCTTGGGCTCCATTTCTAATTGATTTATCATAAATATATATCGTGGGTATACAATCTTTGGCTCTTTTACCACTAATATGACCAAAACAAATCAAAATATTGGATTTCTCTTTTTAAAATTATTTGGCTGTTACAAAGCTTTCAAATTACAGCGATGATAGGCATTGGAGAACAGTGCAGGCCTGTCAATAGCACCAGGTACTTATTAAGAAAAATGAAAATTAAGAATAGAAAATGTTCTACAAAATGTACAGTCTGCAAGGCCTACAACCTTCTCGCATTCACAATATTTAAAAGAATCTAAACAATTAAAGTATAAAAACCTAATTAAACCAATTAACATGATTTCCATGAAAACCACTAATAAAGCGTATAAATGAGAATTGTAGGTGCAAAATCTTAATTAATGACGAAATATGTCTCACATTGTAAAGAAATAAAAAGTTTAAAAATCAACACTGCAATTTGGGAGCACTTACTCGTAATAAACATTCACATATAAATGCTGTCAATGAGTTACCAGGGAAGCGACATGTGTACAAGGAATCAATGCCAAACTTCCCCGTCTCCAATGCCGCATTTTATATTATAACTAGTTGACCCGACAGACGTTGTCCTGTCTTAACTATGAATATGTTTTGTAAAATTTTCTAATGTTACGCGCATCTTTTTTTTATTTATGAATATTGAATTTGCAACTTTCTTTATTTTTTCTTTCATAAAAACCTTCTCCTGACAATAACAAACAACAATAAAAGAATTAGCAAAATTGGTCCAGCCGTTCACGTGTGATGCCGTGACCAAGGGAAATAGGGATTCATTTTTATATATATAGATAGATATGCCCCTTTGACAAGGCACGTATGATGTGAGTTTCGAACCATCCATCGCCAAGCTCTGTTACCGACTTCGGATCCTAGCTGTGGCCACTTTAGACAACTGCCTTATGCTTATGCTCACTGCAAAAGCAGCTGAATTTAATCTATTTGAAAGAACTCTAATGTGAGCACCCCATTGCAGTATTGAATCCTAAGTTATTCCCAGAAATACAGCTTCCGAAATAGCATCTAGTATCTTGCCATCAAGTTTTAAATTTAGAACCGCTTCGGCACATTTGGTAATGAGAACTTAAGTCAACTAGTTTTATTCGCATTAAGTACAAGATTATTAGCTGCAACCCATTTCAAAAGAACATCGACTATCGTTGACATGAAAGACATCCGTATCTTTCTATCTTTTATTTTTTAAGAGAAGTGTCATTTGCGAATAAAATTATATTTGAGAAGTTAGTAATCAAGTATAGCTCAAAGAATCAGCATTGCCATCCAACGTGACAACGCTGCCAGCCCCTTGGGCACTTTTCCCACTGACAGCGATGCGGACGAATTCTTTGATGCCCAGTGAGTTTTTCCCTTTTTACTTTATATACTTGTTCATAATTTTAATCCTTGACAGTAATGATTAAATTTCAAGTAGCCAAATAAGACAGCTGAAACTTAAAATGGTCAAAGTATGGAAGGTCATTAATGTAAACTAGAAATAAGAAAGGATCAAGAATTGAACCATAAGGCTCGTCCACCCTAACCAAACACCCGAGGAGTTCGCCTCGTTAACGTCCACTTTTTGGCTGCCTGTTTGATAAATAGAGTACAAGATCAGCAGCTAGTCCACGATTTCTCTTGCGTTGTAATTTACAGATCAGTGCATTGCTGCCAACGCATTCAAACGCTTTTAAGAGAGGAGAGATTTCGCAACCTCTAATGGGACATTGGTAAACAAACTTTTTAGAGTCCCGTCAACTTTTAACCTATCTGAAATGGTTTCATTATCAATTTCTAGGGAGAACTCATTCTGACCTCGCTGTTTTATGCTTCCAGTTTCTTTGTTAATTACCTGCCACATAGGCTTTATTTTATTTTTAGAATACTAATTTTGTTACTTATTAATTTAGATTTAGCTTAAGCCCGAACCTTTGGAATATATTAACATAGTTGCTTACATAATTATGAAAAGCTTGATCAGAAGTCAACGACACAAAATACATATAATATATGATATTTCTGCTTTTTATAATACCAGTAGCCCATTCGCTAAATTTTGGTTTAGTGTTCATTGTAACATTTTTTTTTTTTTTTTGGACATACTTATTGACTTACTATAGAAAAAAAAATCTATTGTGAATCAAACCTTGTCGTTGAAAGATTGCTAAGAACACTATTATTAAACATTTTCAATTTATTTTTATTCAGAGATTTAATGGTTTTATCTACGTGTAACTTTTATCTAAGTCAAACGATACAAGCTGACCAGTATGGTCAGACCTGATGTCACTAATTAAGGACGAGTCTTTTATTTTGCAATCTACGTAAATACGTTGTCTATGAATGAGGCTGTGGTTCCAGTTATTCTAGTCGCTTCATTTAATATTATTTTAAATTTAATTATTTGTACAATGAGATACGCTTACATTTTCCTGGTGAATCAACCAATAAATCAATATTGAGGTTTCTGTACTCTCGACTTATACAAAATCCATTAAATTTAACTGTTTGCATGCCCTAGTTAAGGCAGTTGGTATAAGGACCATTTTAAACTGAAAATACGTAACATATACCTACTTTCTTTGGAAATAAAGAATTATTCTATATTATTCTATTCACCTATGTATAAGCATAAATTGTCGTAAAAACAAAAATATAATATTTAGATAACTTTTCATTACTACGACTTGTACAGGCTAACATTTCTTCCAGAAACTGACCATGATCTTCCTCAATTCCAATCAATTCAATCAATTATTCATTCCATTTTTCTTCTTCGTTTTTCATACAATTGTAAGTAAATTAACTTTAAGACCGCGCTATCGCTTTAGGTATACTCCTGTAATGATAGTTGTAAGGGAGATTTTAATAAATAAGTAATAAATAATAATAATAATTGGAAACGCCTTTGTAAGTTTAGCTTATCACAAAGTCCAAGTAAAAACTACTATTTGAGCAATATATATGGTCTGCTTCTCGTCACATTTGCATATTATATTCATATCGTTCATAAAGTACATTAATTCAACTTTCTAAGCCAATTTTCAATACTTTAACTTTTACTGAAAGGGTCTAACTCCAGTATAACATTGTTTGAATGATTATTGTTTAAGTTACGAGACCTTTTATGGGTTCCTTCTTGACAGACATTCGAAACATTCAATACCTTTTTCCTTGACCAACATGGAGTTATTTCATATTTCTTGCATCGCGGTGGTGTACTTGTAGTATCAGTTGTCCTGCTGGAAGAAGAAGAGGTCGATGTAGACCTCGTGCGCTTGCTTCCTTCTAGTTTGCTTTCTTGTACGTCCCGTCTTTGTGTCTGCCTTGTTTGACACAGGGACTGCCCGTTTGCATTTTCATCGATCGCCCATCGCGACTAGCGCACTTCTGGTGTTTTTGCACCATCAAGTTCCATGGATCCTCACGATAATAATAAAACATTGATTAGAATATTTATAAAACTTAGTAACCTGTCACATGAGTAATTTTAGTAATAATAATCCAATTCAGAGCATACTATATGCTTTAAGCTCATTTTATAATGTCTTCATGAATTTTTGTACATTTACAAAATTTCCAATTCAAAATAACTCATGAATAAATAGGTAATACTTGATCGATAAATTCATACTTTACTTACGTTCTTGAGGATAGCTTTGTTCGTGTCGGGCACACTTGGCCCTGGGCACACCTGGCCCTGGGCACACATAGCCCTTGGCACACATGGCCCTGAGCACACATGGCCCTGGGCACACATGGCCCTGGGCACACATGGCCCTGGGCACACCTGGCCCAAATCATTATCATTATCATTATCATCATCATCATCATTATCATCATCATTATCATCATCATTATCATTATCATCATCATTATCATTATCATCATCATTATCATTAGCTCACTTGGCCAAATAAAAACTTCTTAAAGCACACTTGTGCTTTATCCTTAGCACACATGGCTTTAACTTCAAGCGTGAGCGATCACGCAGTCCTCTGCGGATACTCCTGCGGGATACTCCTGTATCCCTGCTCCGATGGGTTTCATTTTCTCCATCCATAAACTGAAACTCGCCACCAGAAAAAAAAAAGCATTAGCTAATTATCTCGAAAACGGTGCATCCTAGAGCAAAATTACTGATAAATTTCACCCCCTTTTAAAAACCGCACACTCATCGTGTGGCATACCAGAGAAACCAATACACCATTACCCCTAAGACGACCCACTGATCTTAAATTTCATTGGATTCCATAGTCCTGGTACCCATCCATGATCCATCATTGTATCGTCTATATAAAACTAAAAAGTCAAGCAAAACGAGTTCAATTACCCAGTGTTTGCAACCTCGTTGTACAAACCGGTACGATTTCAGTTAGGTTGAAAATTTCAACAGCCGTTAAGATTTAAAATCGTATGATGCATATTACTTTTCCCTATGTGGTACAATAGAAAATTAAACTAGTCCATGAAACTTCGAGTTCAGATCTAAAAACATATCCTGCATATTACTATTTCCAACGTGGTAGAAAAGAAAATTCAACCAGTCGATGATACTTTTAATTAAGATTTAAAATCATATGATGCACAATACTATTCCAAATGTGGTAAAATGGAAAATTAAACCAGTCAATGATACTTCGAATAAATGACAACGGTCCTGCCGTGCAATTTAAAATTATGATGAAAGACTAGAAGTTAGGGAATCAAATTATGCTTTTCTTTTATAAGTACCTAGGTAGTACAACTTGATTATATAATTTCCCTGAAATTTAAAAAGTAAACAAAACCACTTGTACGAATAACGGATTTTTACATTCACGGAGTAAATAATAATTTTAGGTTGGTCAAACATACTGTGTAGGCGTACTTACGGATCTTGATCCCGCTTCTGAGATATAATAAATCATATACCTCAATCCAATATGAATCATGTTTATTCACTTTTCTACAGTGATCAGGTCAATAACAATCACTTACCATTTAATTAGTATTTTATATACATAACAAAAGTAGCACAGATTCGTCAGATATGCTTACGGCTTCATGCCTCCAAATCGACTGACTCGTTTAGCAAATCGGTCACCCCACTAAATGTTTCCCCACTTTAAACGGAAGTCAATTCTCGGCCGGCTATTCGACCAATCAGAGCAGAGTAGACATTACATACAATCATTTGACTAACTAAAATACATTAGGGCTTATGATTAAATGTGAATACTTTAACCTGTTAAATTTAAACAATATGATTTAATAATTATACAAAATAAATATACATTATTAGCGATATTCTAAACATTAATGCTTAAAACGGATGTATAAAGTTCCTGGGACCACTAGCGCCATCTGTCGCTTGTGAAAATAAGTCTATACTTAAATATTATTTTAAGAAAATCATTACAATTGCAACCTAGAAATAACCTAGGTATTTCATTATAGTGTGGGTTCCAAAATATTATTTTCATTATAACATAAAATTACAATCAATACAAGAGGAGAAAATCACTTTTAAAAGTTCGTAAGCGTATACATATTAGTGCTCGTGACTGTACTCCCACATTTTGCCAGTCTCATGTAAAGTGTTATGGGAAACCTGGTTCTGTGGTCGGGAAGGAAGCACAGGCATCCTCCACAGATGCGTGTATTCGGAATGACACATTGAGTATAAAACAAAGTCGCTTTTCGTGTCTGTACGCTTACAACTTTTAAACTACGCAACGGATTTTAATGCGGATATCATCAGTAGACAGAGTGGTTCAAGAGGAAGGTTCATATGTATAATACACCGGCATAAAATCGGGCGAAGCCGCTGGCAATAGATAGTTAATTATAAAGGTTAAAAACACACTACAGACATTACACGATGCAGTTGGTGCCAGCCTATTGCCACATTAGATTGAATTATATACGTACGAGTATTGTAATTGGTTTGGTTGGTAGGATAACAAGATAATTTTAATTACCTTCACAATATAATCATACCAGGCCACTCAGAAAGTATTGCGAAAAAAAGGTTTTATCTTTGAGGGACTGGCCAGTTATAATCCATTATGAAAATATGATTATTTGTAAGTAAAAATAGGTACGTTCCAATTTCAAAATTTCTCTCCACATTGTTTGCGAGCTAATTTAAATTATCGTGTCTCATTAAAAATGGATATGCGCCGGAAACATTTTCGCGCTATGATTTTTTACGATTTCAATTGTCCCCTGAAACCAGACGAATCGTACGATAGACTTCAAATGGGATTCATGGATGCAGGCCCTTCTAAAGCAACCGTGTTTCGTTGGTATAACGAATTCAAGCGCGGTCGACTAACTTTGGGGGATGAAGAAAGAAGTGGTCCCCTTTGACGGCTGTTACGGAAGAAAACGTGCTGGCAGTGACAAATTTAATCCATGACAATAGGCGAGTTACGTATCAAGAGATTCAGCACATACTGCAGGTTGGACCGGGAAGCCTTCACGAAATTTTACAACTTCACCGATGCACAGAAACAGGCCCGGGTGGAATAGTGCCGTGATATGATAAACAAATTTGAAGCAGGCTTCGTCTCGGCGTATTTACGACATCATTACAGGTGATGAGTCTTGGATACGATCCAGAAACGAAGCGCCAGTCGACGGTTTAGGTGTTTCAAAAGGAATCAACGCCTACCAAAGTGAAGCGATCTAGAAGACGGGGCAAGATTTTGATCGCGACCTTTTTCTCTTTGACTGGCTACTTGGTATCAATTCCTTTACGGAACCAAAGAAGCATCAACGTTGAATGGTATACTACCAAATGCTTGGCAGAAGTTTTCTCTGTTGTGAGCAACAAGCGACCAAGCACAGGGCTCCGCCGGCTACGGCTTCACCACGAAAACGCGCCTTCGCACACCGCGCTCAAAACGAGGGACTTCCTGGACTGCACGCCGGTCAAACTCCTGGATCACCCTCCTTACAGCCCTGACCTAGCACCGTGTTACTTCTTTTTATTCCCGAAAATAAAAAATCAGCTCAAAGGGATACTATTTTCGTAGCCGGAAGATGCGCTGTCAGCGTTCGAGCAGGCTGTAAACGAGGTGTCTGCGGCGGGCTGGAAAAAGTGTTTCGAAAACTGGTTCAGACGCATGAAACTTTGTATAGAGGCTAGTGGAGAGTACTTTGAAAAGATTTAATAAAAAATATTTACTTATAAAATGTTTATTTTATTTTCGCAAAACTTTCTGAGTGTCCCACGTATTGTATAGTGAAACATGCTTGTATTCAATTAGCATATTTATCTTAGCACAATTTTATGTGACCTATTTGTGAAGTCAGGTGTGTTGGCTTTGTTTCAAACTAGATTTTTATTGTATTCAGGTAGGAAAAATTTAGGTACTTATAACTTTAAACAAAGGTTTTTACTTTAAACAATGGTTTCACTATTGGTTTGTATGTATGTTCGGGCATAACTCCGTACGGATTTGTAAAATTCTTTTTTTGTTCAAAAGGGGTTTATTTCGAAATGATCCCATATAAATTTCATACTGATCTGATGATGAGTTTCGGAGACAGACAACGGAACTTTTCAAAAAACGACAGCAAATCGACCACGATTGCTGCTATCGCATAAATATGCATTGTTTAGACCCCAAGGATGATGAAATTTTGAATTAGTAGGTACTAAAACTAAAAAGTGAAAAAAACTTTTAAAAAAACAACCGAATTCCAAAAAAACACTACCTACCTACAAAGTGAAAAATTACTTTAATTTCCGAAGGCGGTGACAAAAAATTAAAATACATATCCAAAGTCACCGACTTCCGAAATTAAAGTAATTTTTCACTTTGTAGTGTTTTTTGGAAGTCAGTATTTTTTTTTTTTTTATCTTATTAAGAATATCGAGATATTTCTAGTACCTAGTTCTTATAACCCGGTTTCTCCCGCGTTCACACATTCCGGATCGGTTGTTCCCGCATAAGATTTGCGTAATAATTAATTGCTTACCGCGATAAGTACTGTTATTATGGTGTCAAGTGTAGCGGGAATTGTTGCTAGAGGTGTTCAAAGTATGGGATTTGTTTAAAGTGAAGAAGACTGTGTAAAGGTATTGACTGAATATCAAAAGTTTCTAATAAAGAGGCAAAGAATCCTACTGACCCTTTGAAAAGGTTTGAAAACCTCTACGGAAGAAATTTCCAAAACAAAGGTCCGTCAACTGTGGCATCTTTACTTTCCATGAACAACTTTACCAATGAGAACTTTAAAAAATATCTCTCGATTATTAAAAATTTGTTACAAATAGTAGATTATTCTTCTTCTGTATCGGTTGGATATTAAATGACGAAAACAGAGTTTTAGTTATCGAGAGTTTAAGTACAGGAGGGCAATTCTCGTAATTTTAAGAACGTTCACAGTCTGATCTCAGTCGCAATCGGTCAAAAATACCTCGAGTTTCCCTACAGTTTTGACAACTTCTTGACGTTTGATTGTCACTGAGATGAGACTGCGACTAGATTGTGAACGTTTTCAATTACGAGAATTGGCCTTCAGTTCTCATTGGTAAAGTTGCTCATGGAAAGTAAAGATGCCACACTTGAATGTATTCGGTTACATAATTAAAATAAAACTTTGTTGTTGTTTGTTGAGTTATGTTGTTATTGGTGCCTCGTTGGTCTAGTGGTCGCAAGCGCTACTGATGAGCACGAGGTCCTGAGTTCGAATCCCAGGTCGAGTAAAGTGTTATTGGGTATAGAGGTATGAGGAACAGGGTGTAAAGTTCGCTCATTCTCTATTGGTAAAGGGAGGATCCTCCGACCAGACATGTGTTGTGTCTGGTGGGCAACTGCCCGACGGTTGATGTCGGGATGTTGTACCTATGCGAGTAGCGCAGTAAACTTTGACTGCGCGATCTAGGATTTCTGTGACGTGAGTCTTGCGTAGTTCGCCTGTTGCGTTGTAGATGGCGCCACTCCTCTTTTTGTATTTTTAGATATTGTTGCGAAGTATTTTCTGTAGTGCTGCTACAAGGGTTTTTCTATCTGGAATTTCTCAGTAGCGGCCCGGAGTTTGTATTTGTGCCTGGTACGCTCGCCACCTATTACATGAGACTTACACATAGCTGCCGAAACGTGGGTGTAGTATACGTACACCCCTGCACAACTCTTCGAGGTACTATACTACTACTGGTACTATACACGTCTTGCCTCTATCTACCCCATAAAGGAATACAGGCAAAATGTTATATATTAGTCAAAAATCAAAAGTTATTTATTCATACTAGGTTGAGAGTCAGCACTTTTTGAACGTCAAAATTACTTAAGACAGGCCCCCAAAACGTCCGCCTCTCAGTGCTTTAGCTAGGAAGAAGAAGTAGCGCAACAAACTCCCCAGCACCCAGCAGCACAGCTGTCCATTTGAAATCTTATACTCTCTTGAATATCTCGCGATCAATTTATCGCAGTCTCATCTCTCGTAACAAAGTTATTTCCTAGTCATCATTTATAGAAGTAACCGCTTAACTTACTCTGTGGATACGTCGCGGCGTCGTGTGTAACCGCACGTCTCTCAGACATAATGTTGTCTATGACGCTGTCGATCGCATGAGCGGCGTATAATGAGTGCGGGATCACCCGTTACTTTGTGACAGATCGAACAAGACATAAGCGGTAGCGAGTTAAATTGCGTGTTGCTTGGTTTTATTTTATTTTATAAATCATCGATGTATGAAAACGGCATGTCATGGAACCAACATTTCGACGACATGTGACATCCACCAACACACGCTGGGCCCGCGCTGCGGGGTGGATTATGGCCCACTCACTCTAACAGAGAGGAGACCCATGTGCGCTGGTCATGTTATAAAGTGATTATGACTACCCAGTCTGTAGCGTATTATAAACAATAATTACGATCCTATCGTCATCACAATTTATGGCCGCAGTTTATGATTTTATCTTCCATTCATCTGTATTTGTCATATAAACATAAATAGCCTATAATGTTCCCATTGGCCTCCTCTATGGTGAGAGTGACTGGCCCGTAATCCACCACGCGGGTCCGGTACGGGTTGGTAGATGTCACATGCCTTCGAATTTTTGGTTCTACATGGACATGCCGGTTTCCTCGAGATGTTTTTCTTCACCGTTTTGAGAGCAGTGGTGATAAAATATTTACAGAAAACGCCGTTCTGGGTTCAACTCGTAAGTCACGGCCGCCACTGCTCAGCTTACTGAGAGACTAACTAGAAACCGCTGCCGCTTGTCACTTGACCAGTCAACCCGTATCTTGTTAAGATCAGCCGAGTTACGGTAAGTGTCATATAGTAAGTCAAACAAATAGCAAACTATAAGATTATCGGTGAAGCACACGCCGTTATTTAGTAAACACTTGTTAAACGGAGTATGACCAGCCGTTTCTGAAGATCTGATCGGAATGTTGACAACAGAACCTAACTTGCGGTATTGTCAACGTAATTGTGATTTGTTTTGTGAATCGATCGTCATTTGTCGTGGAATGATCGATTCTTGATAACTCAATCGTTCTAGAATCTTCACCAATGACACCGGACCATTATTGGTTATTAAATGGGCCGTCTTCATAGTAAACTAGGACGTTCATGAACCTTCGTCATTCAGAAAACTTTGTACCTCTTTTTACGAAAATTACGCGGACGAAGGAGAATGAAATTTGGCAAAGTTACGTTGCTTAAAGTTGAGTAATGATTAGCGTCTGTTTAACCATATATTTTTGACGTTTGAACATAATTTAAGTTTAATCATCGTTTATGAATATACCCCTAAACTGTTTGTATGCAGGAGTGCAGAAAGCTAATATTTTTGTTTATTATTGATTCAGATTGCTCATCAATATCCCACCTTCTATAACTGCCATGATATAAATAAATAGAACGAAGATCACATACAAACCAATCTCAACGTCAAAGTCTAATCATTGATTCTAATTAGACACAAAAAAAGGTATTTTTTAATGTCAAGATATACAAGGAAACATAATTGATTCAAGTTGACCCTTCCAAAAGGTAGTTTCATATGGAGAAGGATAGACAGGAAACTCCCTAGCTGCACTTCAAAAATGTTTTACAAAATTGTGTATCTGTGTGACCAATAAAAATAATTAAAATTAATTGATGATATCACGCGATGAAATATTTATGTTCCGCGAATATGTAAATTATGATAAACAAAACAAGACAATTTTCTTGTAAAACTAACATCCTGATTTAGTTATGATTAATCACGATTTTGCATACTAATTAATGTTGTTTTCTGTGAATTTTAATTTTTGATAAACATAACTGTTTTTTTTCCGTCTGGAACGTCCTTGTTTGAGTGGTTTAGTAAAGTTAAAAGATATTAAGGAATGGTTTTTCATATTAAAAGTTCCCTCCTCGACTGGAATTTTTTCCCACCCTGTATACAGGTGTTGGTCCCGGCGGTCATTCGTGGATCTTTGGCAGTAATTACGGCTCGTCAGAAGCCCGAAAGTCTGACAACCAGTCTTACCAAAGGGTATCGTATCACCTAGTAACTGGGTTGTGGAGGTCAGATAGGCAGTCGCTCCATACAAAAAAAGAACTGGTGTTCAGCTGCATCCGGTAAGACTGAAAGCTGACCCCAACATAGTTGGAAAAAGGCTGGGCAGATTATGATAGGCACAGGTAGAATTTCAATCATTGTTTTTTTTTAAATTTTGTTGTCTTTTTAATTATTTTGGCTCCTAAAACTACATTTATACGGTACTGAGAACCTGCTTAATCAACATGAATAAATAAAAATATTAAGTAATCAATCGCTAATGAATCCCTAATAAAATATATCAATAAGTATAATTACTAAAATTATAAAAAAAAAATGCGCCCTTTACCTTAAACAGTTATAGAGGTATGAGGAACAGGGTGTTCACTCATACCTATTGATAAGGGAGGATCCTCCGACCAGACGGGTGTTGTGTCTAGTGGGCAACTGCCTGACGGTTGATATCGGGATGTTGTACCTATGCGAGTCGCGCAGTAAATTTTAATTGCGCGGTGCAGGATTTGTGTGACGTGAGTCTTGTGTAGTTCGCCTGTGGCCTTGTAGATGGCGCCACTTCTCTTTTTGTGTTTTTTTTAGATATTTGTTGCAAAGTATTTTTCTGTAGTGCCGCTACACAGTAGCCTAATTTAATAAATCTTTATCCGTCATTCATAACCTAACACAAGCACACTCATACCAGCACACACGCACCAGCACTCACTCTCTCGCACATAGTACAAACAAACACACACTTGCACGTCGTGAATGTGGCACATTCATACTTTTGTGTTTGAGTACCTAATTTTATAAGAATTTCCTATCTACAATGCAGCCTACATTGGGAATCCAGTAACTCAATATTTTACTTTTTACTACAGACGACTGAAGTAATGTTTCTAGTGAGATGATGAAGCAGCCCTAGTGTCCGTAACGCAGGTTAATTCCTAGCACTAAACTGGGTTTTGCCCCGCTGTCCACTGTCATATTCCTATTCGTCAATGATGATGTAGAGACATATTATTCAGAATCTACACAAACCAGCTTCAGAAAAAAAATCACCAGTGGATAAAATTAATCGAGAATAATTATCTGATCAGTCGAGATAAATGTCAGACCGTGTCAAATATTAATAACAATCTGTGTTTGACATTTAGCTGACATTCAATCTAGTTCGGAGCGGTCAGGTGAACTTTTTGTGGCGCTTTTAAGTAATTTTTCGCGCATCGTTAAAGCACTGCACTTAAAAAACACGCCTATTTAATTGCATGCCTGTGTTTGGTCCAAGTTATAAGCGTAAGCTATATAAGGTATGAATGGTAAGGCAACCCAGTGGCATTACTTTTAAAAAATAGGTTTAAAAAGAAGGTAGTTAAAATCTAAATCTGTTTTAGACTCTAACGGGGTTTATTATAAACATTGTTTGAAGTTGAGTAATAGTGAACCATCATTTGTTTTTGACGTTTATGCGGCTGTTCTGTCTATATATAAATTTTATGAATAAACCCATAAAAGCTACATACAAATTCAAATACTTACCTTAGGTATTTATTTTAGCAAACAGTTTACAGACTTTTTACTAAGAAACATCTCTTAGCTTTATAAATTGATTAGACATTCATGAGGTTAATGAATAAAAAAAAAAACCTTATCCAGGGTGACTTTTATATTAGACATGTCACGAATATTCTGCTATTTTATTTTAGAACTAGCTGTGCCCGCGGCTTCGCCCTTTCAGATGTCGGAAATTATTCCATGAGAACTTGCAACCTTACTACAAAATGTATCTGCTAGTGAAATTCCCGTCAAAATTGGTACAGCCATTTCAGAGATCCGGAACAAACAGACATACAGAAAAAAAATGATTTTTATTGTTATAAAGACCGAATATACTTTCATAATTATGCTTTTAGTACAAAGCTGATTACAAACAGACACTTCAATTTTTTTAATTTATTTATATGTACGTATAGATTATAGACTGATGTTCTTATAAATTAAAACTGGTACCAAGCTTGACAGTCTCACATAAGGGAACCAGTTCTCTTAATGTATTCCGTTGCCTTCACAACGAGTCCTGTAGGTCACTCTTGTGGTGCTCATGTCGAAAAACGTCCTTTAAGACCGGTTGGCTCACCTATACGCCATGACACCGTGATTTTATGGAAGTAAACACGGTTAGAAAAATGGCGGATTTACTTTCGAGAAGGTTTAAGAATTTTTTGTTTTTTTTAATTATGCTAATTGTTTATATTTATTTGTATATATATTTAAATAATTTAAAAACTACCGATTTTAAAATAATAATATGAACAAGTGTATAATAAAAAGAAAATAATCGTAAGGCATCAAAAAGTGTGTCCGCATCGTTGTCAATAGGAAAAGTGCCCAAAAGGCGGGCAGCATTGCCACGTTGTATGGCATTGTTGATTCATTGGCCGAAAAATAGGCCAACCCTTTGGTCACGTGAAGAGTCGACCAACCGCTTGGCAATGTCTCGGAAAACTACGTGGACCCCATGGCCTTAGAGTCTCAACACCAAACGGCTCGAATATATAGGTTACAATAAGATTGTTATATTTGCGCCGTTTGTTGTTTGTGTATGTGTCGTTTTTCTGAAACTGCTAGCGGGACTGAAATATTGTATGGAAATCGGTTGTCATGGTATGAGTATGTGATGCGGAGGAAAGAGGAAAATATTGTGTGGAAAGTTTTGAGTGGATGGCTTTAAGAGTAGGGGAAGACCAAAGATGTAATGGATGGACTGTGTGACTAGGTACCGAGATATCGGCTATTATAGAAGTAGGGAAGAAAACGACCACTTGATGAAATTATAAATACATAGGTTAGCTTTTAAAACATTTAGATTGAGTCAAAGGTTACAATAATTATTTAAATCGCCATAGCATAGTGGTTGTTTTGATCTTGAATGTAGAAAGACTAGTCCAACAAGATAATAATGTTAAGATAAACTATTATTAGATATTATTATGAAACCACTAGATAATCATTTATCACCATAGTTTTGCTGTCAGCTATGGACCTTTAACCTTTTTTCATTAGCAAAGTCAAATAAAAACTATTCAACGAAACCTTTTTTCTAAGAACTTCAATTAATATTATAACCACATAAGATGACAGTATGGTTTTGTATGTTTTTTTTTTGTATGACAATCATTGAATCACGATTTTGTCAATGTCGTCATTTAGTTTTTGTTTATTTATACTCGTATTTTGCAGCAAAAATTAATTCTAAGTACAAGAAATTTATATTAAATTAAATCTCAAATAAAGAAACACCAAATAAATAAAAAAAAGAAATTGGTTGGTTTTTTTCTTCAAAAATTTTAATATTTTATTACGAAAGGATAATAAATTTATTAAATAATGATTTAAGTACTGTTTTAGTATTTCAAGTTTAAATTTTAACAATAAGGTATCTAATCCTATTAAGAAGTGAAAATTTATCTTAAGGTGCTTAACATTTTGATTCCTTGACTGTGTGAATGAATGTTTTCTTACTAGGTTCTAGGACCAAACTTACATACAAACACAGTCAGTTCGTAACATTAAAAACCTTTCCTTTTTGGCTGGTTTCTCCGTAGTCGGACAAATACAAACGTGCGCAGAATAAATGGCCATTGGAAATATTAGAATTAATTCTCATATCCTTATTGCTACCAGTTTCATAACACGTGTGTTTGTAATACTTGTCATACAAGTTGTATGAGTCAATTAAAGACTGCGGGATTATTGAAACTGTTTGATAGGTAAATAGGAAATAAAATAGTTTTTCCTAAAATACAGGAAAAGGATTCAAAAATAAAATAGTAGGTACCTACTTTATAGGAATTTAATATGCTATAAGTATTTTGTGAAACGAAAACAATTGTCTACAAAGATTGTGTAAAATCACCTTCTTAATGCCCTGGGGGCCGATTCTACTAACAAATTTGTTAAAAAAACGCAATAGAACCGCAACCGAATCACCACTTTTAAGCGTTTTCGCATTCTACTAAAATGAACAACGGTCCAGCTGCGACACAGCTGCGGTTACGTTTTAGTTACGCCAACGATCGATTGAAACAATGTCAAAACCTATTCTACTAACAAAATCGAACATGAGCGTGACGTTTACTATAGGACAAAGTTAATGATAAAATTATGATCATTATGTCTTTTAATTATAGAAAATACTTTTAGTGCCACATATTCGTGTTTAGTAACATTTTTAGATTCAACTTTTTTCTTTGTGGTATAAATAAAACATATTATTTTGGCATGTTGGTAACGCGGGTTACCCGCTGTGTTCCCGCTACAGTTCAGTTGCAATTCGTTTTAAGTTTAGTTTCCATTTTGCTTATAAAATAGTAGAATGACTTTTTATGTAACTATCGAACGGCGATCGAAATCGAACTGTTGTGGAAACACAATTTAACGTGTAACGTTGCAAATTAGTAGAATCGGCCCCCTGGTAACTTTAAATATTGTCGTTATGAGCGATTATAGTTCTTATTGCAATCCGATACGGGTTAAAATCTGTTGTAATAAATTCGAATCATAAATGAGCAAGCATTGTCGTAAAAATGCAAATAAAATCTTATAAAATTAGATTATAACTATTTAATAATAAATAATTCATCACTGGATGCAGTTTCGCATTTGGATTTTATGGTATATTTTTAATTATAATTATTATTGAAGAAATAAACTGGTTTTAAAGATAATTAAGAGGTGACTTTGATGATTTTATTGATGCATTTAAAGTATGTTTAATTATGTTTTGAGTTCCATCACTCTATGCAAAAAAGAATTGAAACTATCTTCTATTTTTGTTTTCAAAATTATTTACGGTTAAACAGATACACTGGTTTAATAAACCACCTTTTTGAGCGTTTTCTAGAAATCACCGCCTTAAACATGGTAACGATCTCAACGAAAAACAGCAACATTCTGTATTAATAGGTATCAAGCGAATTGTAATTATATATATTAAGAAAATGATCAATAAATAATGTTTAAATAATAACATTGTATTGTATCATCATTACTTTAGCTGAAATACGTTCTATGCTGGACGTTTAGTTCTCCCTTAAGAATCGTTACCCATAATTAAAAAAGTTTTAAATCTAGTCATAAAAGTCAAAACTTGTCAAAAATTTATGAATGTATTTTTAGTAGATTGAGACAAGAAACTGGAATACTAACGATCTTAAAAATATGGAAATTGTCCTTCTGGTTCTGTTCAGCCCGTCCATCAGTGAATTCCGCCAATTTTTACCAGCACCCTAAATTGTGTAACACTCTATCAATCAGAATCTAAATCATTTTGAAGGTTAATCCATTGCTTCATAAGTATGTTCGAAAAATTTGTCCACTCAACAACGTAAATAACGCAATGAATGTTAGTGGACTGTCAAAATGAAAGTCATTCCTACTGATAATGTGTTACGCAACTACCCTGCTGATCGTCAGTTTACATATTATGCTGTGCCTTCTAGAACGCGGTCACTATTTGAGAACATTTCGTCCAAGTCGGGCGTCAATTCTGCGAGCATTGTGGCCTACCCACTGCCACTTAAGTTTAGCAAACTTTCAGGCTGTGATTACCTTGGTTCTCAAAATGCCCCACTGTAGTTAAAAATGAAAATATGTCCGCCAAAAACCTATGACTAACAGACATACGGAACGCATGAATACTTGAAAAGCTATGCCAAGGTGATTGCGTCCCATTCATTGATGTATCCACACACCCACGGCTAGCATAATCAATTCCTAATTAGTAATCGAAAAATTGTATAATAGAATCGAAAGTAAAAATAATATTAGTAAGGTAGGTTTTTGGTTAAAATATATCTGATTGCTAAGTAATTGGTTAAAATAATTTGCCTGTTTGTCATTGGGCAAAGTTATTGGGTTTTTACACGCTTTATATTAGCTTCACTTGTATGTTTGTAACCGTATCCTTAGGGCGCGATTTTGATCCACTTTAAATGGTCAGATTTCATTTAAACTTTGTAAACTGATCGAGGACCGATGACAATTCAATAATTTAAAAAAGAAATGGAAAAAAAATCTGAAAAATCACGATTTTGTAGTTAGCAGGACTAAAAAATAGAAAATAAATAATAGTTTAAAAAACTAAAAAACACGCTTTAAAAAGCAAACTAAAAAAGTAGAAAATAATTTAATTCAATTAAAAAGCGTGGGGTGCTCGACATTAATTGATTATAAAAATACCTCAAAAAGCACCCCACGCTTTTAATTGAATTAAATTATTTTTGGTTTGGTTTTTGAAGCGTGTTTTTTAGTTTTTTAAACTATTTTTTTTTAAAGATTTTCGCAGTCGCAGCCTGGAGTCTTGATTTGTGCCCGATTAATGGCAATAGGCTCGCCCCATGTAATAATACATGGCGAAATGTGGTTGTAATATCACCACACCTCTGCCTAATCCTCCAGTTTAGGTTGGTGATATTAATTATGTTTTATGTGATGTGTTTTTTTTTAAATAATATACAACTACGTTTTTAGCATTCATTTTTAGCTGAAGCATCATTGTTCTTAAGTTATTGGTAAAAAATATTTTCCTTTTTGCCCGTCTTTCCTTTCTCTGATGTTAGGAATTGACACTATATCTATCTCACTTCACCTACGTTTTGTAAGGTAACATTTTTACGGAATAGTTATGCTAATGTCAGTCTCAACTCTTCTCATGGCGGAGTATCGAGGGCACAACTATTACCTGCTTTAAAAATAATTATACCGAGTAAGTCGATCATTTAAAAATAAATTAATTCAGTACACGTAGCAAGGTTAGTCCCGTAGTAGGTGTCTGACAATATTTACATACAATCAAATTGGTTGAAGGTTTCGTCCCATTCAAGCCAATAAACAGAATAGTAAAAAAGGTCCATTCCATACTGGTGAACATGCTGTCATATCACCATTATTATTCAAATTAATGTGAAGGGAGATAGAGCTATTCGTTCTGTATAACTTTATCTCTTTTTCGCATTTTCACACTTCCTTAAATGGTCTTTGTGCGCTTATTTTCTTTAATCCTGGGTTAAACCATAGCTTCAGCACATGATTCTTGACTCCTAGCGTAGGTAGAACTTTTTCGAAGTTATCAAAAAAAATATCAGCTGATGTATAGAAAAAGGCAATTCCTATGCGGTCAAAATGCATGGAACAGTTTTTTTTTAATCACCGACGCAAATATCCAAAGCAGTTCAGAATCATGTACCGAATCCATTTTTTCAGTTTGCGCATTGATTGTAAAAAATAAACAGGGTGGCAGCGACCTACCATCCTGTATAATTTTATACGAACCTCAAAAGTTTTCTTAAACCAACCAATAGCGAGATATATGGGTCTGTTAAGTAGATAAACGAAGTGGGACTACCGTTTCGTAATTTCTTAGTACCGTCTAATATGTGTGTCACCTTCGATCATCGCCTTCGATATGACATAATTAATTAATGTCTTCACAGAAACTGTAGATTGCGTAATAAATTGAGGGCAATCATTAATTTCCCATTCGTTTTTAATGGCGAAGAAAAACTATTCGTATTTCATATATTATGTATATCATTGAATTCCAAAATACTCTCTTAACTAATCTCTCAATAATAATAATCTCTGATGTAATGAAATTAAAGTAAAATAATAAAGAACTAGTTTATTCGAGAACGGTTACAACAAAATAATATCGCAGCAGAGAGAATAACCGCTAGCAGAGAGAAGTTCGGTGATTTCTTTAAAACGCTCAAAAAGTTGTTTTTTTTTTTAAACCAGTGTATCTCTTTCACCGTAAATAATTATGAAAGCAATAAATATATAATATTTTGAAGTCTTTTTTGCATACAGTGACGGAATTCAAAACATAATTAAACATACTTTAATGCATCAAAGAAATCATCAAAGTCACCTCTTAATTACCTATAAAACCAGTTTAACCCTTCAATAACAATTATAATTATTATTAAAAATATACCATAAAATTTCTAATGCCAAACTGCATTCAGTGATGGACTATTTATTATTAAATAGTTAATATCTAATTTTGTACGATTTTATTTGCATTTTTACGACAATGCTTGCTCATTTATTATTCGAATTTATTACAACGGATTTTAACCCGTGGCGGATTGCAATAAGAACTGTTATCGCTCATAACGACAATATTTAAAGTTACCAGGGGGCCGATTCTACTAATTTGCAACGTTACACGTTAAACTGTGTTTCCACAACAGTTCGATTTCGATCGCCGTTCGATAGTTACATAAAAAGTCATTCTACTATTTTATAAGCAAAATGGAAACTAAACTTAAAACGAATTGCAACTGAACTGTAGCGGGAACACAGCGGGTAACCCGCGTTACCAACATGCCAAAATAATATGTTTTATTAATACCAAAAAGAAAAAAGTTGAATCTAAAAATGTTACTAAGTACGAATATGTGGCACTAAAAGTATTTTCTATAATTAAAAGACATAATGATCATAATTTTATCATTAACTTTGTCCTATAGTAAACGTCACGCTCATGTTCGATTTTGTTAGTAGAATAGGTTTTGACATTGATTCAATCGATCGTTGGCGTAACTAAAACGTAACCGCAGCTGTGTCGCAGCTGGACCGTTGTTCATTTTAGTAGAATGCGAAAACGCTTAAAAGTGGTGATTCGGTTGCGGTTCTATTGCGTTTTTTTAACAAATTTGTTAGTAGAATCGGCCCCCAGTTCGTTAAGAAACGCTCTTATAGGGAGCTTGCTAATCGTTCAGAATCAACGAGGTTAGGTTTATGTTCATATTCCAATATTCTCATTATTTTTCAACGATCCTGAACACATAAACTGACCCATAAAATATGGTTGTTTGTCGACAAAATAACGATGTTTTGCATGCGCACCAGGTTTCTGAATTCTGACGAACGAGGCAACTATAAAAAAATGTAAAATATAGAGGGTGTTTGAAACACCCTCTATATTTGACATGGTTGACTTTGGGCAGCTACCAGATTATTTTCATTGTTTTACTGTGGTAATAATAACAATGGTATAGGTACCATATTTTTAATCAGAGATTAGCCGGAATAAACAGACATACAGACAAAAATGTAACAATAACAGACAGATAAACACACGGACAAAATTTAAAAAATAAAAAGGTTTTTGTAACAAGTAGGTACACAGTGTAGGACACTTAAATTTTATTTATTTAGAAAGATTGCACGATTGTAGATTTGTAAGTTTTTTTTTTGGCTATTGATTTATTGGCTGTTAACTGTTTTTAGGTGGACTTGCGTTCAAGCTTTCCATAGAATCTATTAAACTTAACCCCAATGATATGGTTGGATTATCGTCTGGAAAATTGAGGAATTTACCTTACATCATCATCATCATTGGCAGCCTCTTCACCTACTGCTGAGTATATAGATGCCTCCTCCCTTTTGTGGCATGACTTATTAATAATAATTATTAATGTGGCATGAGATATTAATTATATTTAGTTTTATTTAATAATCTGTTCAAATTTAATACTTAATAATATTTCAATTTAATTTAGTTTAACTAGACTTAGGTACGATAAGTTTATTTTATTTTTATCATTTACTTACTTACCTTCATGTTATTTAGTTCAATATTCAGTTTTGTTACCTTATGTGTTATTTTTTACACGCTTTATATTAGCTTCACTTGTATGTTTGTTTGTTTGTTTTTAGTTTGGTTTTTAAAGCGTGTTTTTTAGGTTTTTAAACTATTTTTTTTTATGGCTGTATTGTGTTAGTGCAATGTGACGAAATCTATTAATTTTATTTTATGATTTAATTTCATTTACAATATTTTAATAATTTCAAAATGTAATCGAATCGTAAATCACGTTCTTTGTTATTCGTAGTAGGTAAGTATTAGTCTTTTAATAAGAATGTTGTGCATGCCTTTAAGTGATATATTTACACAGTGCTGAAGATTCGTCATCAGTTCATCACCTAATCTTTGTAAATATGTCGTTGGTGTGCCTTGCGTAATAAATAAATAAATAAATTACTCCCTGGTCTGTGCGACTCTCATTCAGGTCTTTCCGGCAATCTTCTGAAGGCCGGCTACCCACCTGGTCCGCTCCTTCTAAAGACCTTCACATCTTACATACGTAGGTAGATGCGTGATTTGGTGTCCTCGTCGTTTCAGTCTTCCTTATTTCTCTATATCAATGTAATTCACGACCATTTTAAATCCCGACGTAAAAATAGGGGTGTTATATGTTTGACGTGTCTGTCTGTTTTTGTGTGTCTCTCTGTGGCATCGTAGCTCCCAATCAGCTGAATCGATTTTGTTGTTTTGCTAAATCCGTCATCGTATTCGGAATGTTGACTTTAACACAGCATCATTTCCGTTCCTCAGCGGTTGTTGGTACAACACAAAAATGATATATCTGCGTAGGATTTTAACAGTTCACCATAAAAGCAAATATGTTAATAAATATTGACGTACGTAAAGGAATTCGCTTGTAAATAAATATTTACCTCCACGTCTTTCAATAAATGTAAAGTTTTCTTGAAAATATTTACGTTACAAGAATACATCGCATTTATGATTCTGTTTATTCCTAAAACTAAATGTATTCCGTAATGAAATTGATTATGAAAAGCTATTCACATTTTCACACTGACGTTTCTGAATCCGTGATTTTACTTTACCCAGTTCAATAGAACTTGAAAATTTTGATATCTAAATAAATATGAAAATGTATAAACAATCTGCTAGAATAACATGCTGTAGATAATAATAGACGGGTTATTCCGTTTAGCAACCCAACAACCTACCTCCCTAATGCGCTAAAATGTATGTTGGAGAATCCACCCTAAGCCTAGTTGGATGGGCTTGCGGACTGCGAGTAATGGGTAGCTCGCTCGGGTCGACGGCGCGTTGTGTTCCACGCGCGCCTCAAAGAGATGTCAGCACCAACTGGTGGAGTCCGCAAGGGCCGATGCCTGCCAGGAGTGCGGGTTGTTCGAAAGAGATACTGTGGCCACCTGGCACATAGGCCACTGAGGGAACATGGGTGAGTTTTAGTCAGTAAAAGTCTGACACGCCCTCCTGCTCCACCCAGAGCGGGAGAAGTTATTTTGATGATACCTACCCAAAAAAAAAACCCAACTTTGGAAAAAGGCTAGTTATATAGATATCTTGTAGTTTTTAGATATTAAAACAAATGAGTAATTTACAACGTTACTCACGTAGGTTGATTTTACGACATCTAGCGAATGATGGAATGTTGTTGTTTCAACCTAATATTTTTAGCTTTTATTTAGGTTTACATCGTTGAGAATAATTTTATTGTATTGAAGCTTTTGATGTTTAGTTTCGAAGTAAATGGATAATTATACTGGGAAATTAGTTTTGCTTCGTTTATTGTTTTTGCGTCGAGCATGCGTGTTAGCTTAGGTGTTGACCTACCTCATAATAAAGACGTGGTTGAACGATCTAATTACTATATTAAATAATCCTGCTAATATTATAAATGTGAAAGTTTGTGAGGATGTATGTTTGTTACTCTTTCACGCAAAAACACCTGAACGGATTTAGATGAAATTTGGCACACAGATAGTTTATGAGCTGGATTAACACATAGGGTACTTTTTTATCCCGGTTGTATGTTCCCGGGGGATAATTTCCGAAAACCGCACGGGTGAAGCCGCTGGCAAATGCTAATATTACTTAATTCTATGTGAATTGACAAGTGAGTACCTACTCAGTACCTATTCAATCACTTGAACTTCTCACTGATGATGGCGCGTGTATGTTGGATCATTCGGTTCCCTACAAAATGGTTGAGTTGGATGTTGCTGATCCACGCGATAATCTTTTTAACAGCCAGAGCTTATTTTTACAATTAATTGAAAGAGAGAAAGGGTATTTATTTATTTATTTAAGAATTGTTTTTTTTTTTACATTGTTCTCACATTCAGAAGCAACAAGAAGAATGTATCCAGGAGTTTGTAATATATGTATCTTGATTTAATAAAGTGTCCATGGAGTTTCTTACTCGTTCTTCTCCATAGACATCTATTTTTTGGAATCGGCAACTAGCTTCAATTTTCCGACTAACGGACCGACTTTTTGTCTGTTCAAAAGTGCCTGTATCTAAATGGTTGAATTGAAATAAATACTTTGAGTTTGGCCACATGGTAGAAATAGAGAATAAAAACTACCTCCTTTTAAAAATAAAGGCTACAGGGACCATGAATTGGCAAACGTTAGGGTAAGGAGTTGGATGTCCTTGGGTTCGGGGGCATGACGATCTTCCCGAGGCTGGTGGCAGCTGGATGAGAATAACCGAGGATCAAAGTAAAGGATATCTGATTGGATTGGCAAAGCCTATGCCCAGAAATTGATAACAATAGGCAGATGATGATAATAAATTATAAAACCGATGTGATTATCCCTATACCTACCTATCTTGAGACACAATGTCCTTTTCCGAGCAACTTAGGACCGGAATATGTTGGTTAAATAAATCAATGTTAAACAAAGCCTACACAACCATTTATACAACATGATGTCACTAACAACCTTCTAAATATAGATATATATCGCCATTTTGAATTATTTGTTGCGTTGCCTGTCTGCTTTTGGATTGATGCATTCATTGACAAAGCGCTATAGGACAGATCTTGGCAGATTCTTTAAGTCTACACAATATAATAGCAATAATTATTATGCATAGATTTTCTTTTAAGCTCGCTCAGGGGTTTTCAAATATAGACCCTCCAGAAAACCTGGTTTCTTATTATAGGTGAACATATTTCGAAGAAATATCGTATCTTCGACCTTCCGATCAGAGCTTGTGTTAAACCAGTCAATGTGCCTTTTTTTCATGGATAAATCTTCATGGATAACCTGCGTCTGGGAAGATTGGAGGTTCATGTTGGGCTCGTTACGCTAACGCTCCTATTAATTAACGCAAACCCAGCACAAAAGAAAGATCCATATGCCAATATACTGCAGCTACTAACGTGTACCCTTCTGAAAAACAAGGGAGATGTGGGTTTGACACTTCTCAAGTCCTATCAATTGTATGGGCGATGAAAAACTCTGTAAAAAAGAGACGCTGCGGTAGAACAACTAAAAACGTTTCTAATGTGTCCGTACCACATTGTTTCATCCACAAAATCACTTCATGTTCAATCAAATGCCACACAGCCACAGCCAATGAGAGCAGTGTTGGCTCAGTGGTAATGGGTGCGCGTTGTGGGTTGTAGGTTCGAACCTGGACAGGCGTTTTATTTTATGTAAATTATTTCGTCACCACTGCTCTCAAAACGGTGACGCAAAACATCGTGAGGAAACCAGCATGTCTTAGAAACAAAAAATCGAACACATGTGACATCTAGCAACCCGTACAGGGCTCTCGTGGTGGTTTACAGCCCACTCCCTCTCACAAAGAGGAGGCCTGTGTCTCACTAGTGGGAACATTATAGGTTGATTGGCTTATGCACAGTCAATCTGAGGCACGGCAGTGCCCCCGCCAAGTCAAGCAAAAAAGCGGCACGGTCGTACCATCCTTTTCTTGAAGCAGTTCAGGCCATTTTCGACCCCTTATAACTTCGTTATGGATAAAACTAGAAGCCTTAATTTTCAGTAACCAAGCAGGCATTGTATAAACACGGTATATTTCAAATTTCATTTAATTTTAACCAGTAGTTCAAGAATTATTTATTTATTTATTTTATTTTAAATAGAACGGCCGAAGCCAATTACACTATTTAAACATATCAATAGGTATACACATTACAAGCTATTTAACACAGTCATGCATTCTTCTCACAAAAATTTAAAAATTCTGACAGCATCATCTTCCAATCATCCGCAAACATATCAAGATAAAGTTAAAGTTTCTTAATTACTCACTGACCGATCATCAAAATCTAATGCACTTCTAGCAGACATAGAAGCTTCAAATTTAGAATACAATTAGTGTTTATTGTATAAATTAAGGAAAAACTAAAATATTTTGCAACTTCGGTCCATGGCCAAGTCAATCTATTTATTTTAAACATAAAAGATTTCTAATATTGATATGGTCACTATAAGATGTTAGGTTAGCTAATTAGAATAGAATAGAATATTTCTTTATTTTGAAAAAGTATATGCAATATGTTTTTTTCAAAATAATGTAATTAATAATGCAATTACGTAATAACTTAAGACAGAAGGACCCTTAAGTAGGGACTGAATAAATTAACCGACTTGGTATTACATGAATCTCACAACTTTTTACGGTACAAGAACTGAGTTGCGAGACTTGGTTTTTTTTACAAGTCATGTTTTTGTTGGCTTATATAATTCAAGAGATACACCGCCCAACAAAGTTACAACAAACGAACAAACCATCTCAGAAACATGAGATACGATACTCGAAGTTAATTCCGGAGCCATTAACCCAAAGTTATAGTCTCCATAACTCACTCGCACACAACTAGGCCACTATTTTGATGGAGGTTAATGAAGGATATTAAAAAGGTTCTAAACACGTAGCAGTTACTGCTAGTTCTTTCTCACGGTCACTGTGATACTGTAAGGTGAACTTAACCTAAAAAGTTTATAGTCAGCTGTAGTGCTAAACTGGTACACAATGTGCTTAAATGCGTAGTGGATACTACCAATACTTAGGGCGAGATTCATAAACCGCACTGTGATTTTAAGTGGCTAAGTAAGCTTCTCATACGAATGTGAACTTTATTTGTTTAATATTATAATATCTCTCCTTGTTTCCCCCGAAGGTTTATTAAGAGGTGTTTAGTAGGTACACCCAATGATATATAATCGGCCTATAATGGCGTTACTGCTGGGATACAGGCCTCCTCTCGATGAGAGGGACTGGACCGTAATCCACCACGCGGGCCCAAAGCAGATTGGTAGATGTCACATGTCTTCGATTTTTTGTAACTAGGATATGCTGGTTTCCTCACGATGTTTTCCTTCGCCGTTTTGAGAGCAGTGGTGATGACATTCAAAATCAAAATCAAAATATTTTATTTCACATAAGCCTGCCTGGGCACTTATGAAACGTCAGAAGCTAGGTGCACGGTTCCAATTTGTCGGTTCCTATGGAGAAGAGCCGGCAAGAAACTCCACGGTTACTCTTTAAAAAATAATTGGCTTTTACAATGTTTTCAAATTACAGTGATAATAGGTATGGGAGGACAGTGCAGTCTAGTCAATAAGTACCAGTGTTAGCGAAGCCCAATAACATGCATGTAAGTTACGGGCCTACATAGCTATGTTAACAGAACCCCATTACAAACTATTAAATTTTACCTGCCAATTAATGTACCTACCTGAGTGTACCTGTCTACCTGTGTATATCTATTGTGGATATACACCTAAATATGTGACCATTTACCTGCCTACCCTACCTATTTCCAATAGCGTGATGTATGGTAGGCACGTAATACAAGTCGGAACCTGCTACAAAGGAATCTTCCATGCGAACTGTGACGCACGGAGGTTTGACCATGAAATCGTTATTTTCCCACGGTCGTATGGAAGATTCTAGTTGGAATCGGGAGCAGGTTTCGACGTGTCTGCTGAAAAACAGACTACGCCTGACCATTTAGGTCCCGCCTCCTTGACATGATTGGTATTTTGTAAATGTTTGGAGGCGGGGCTTACCGCAACTTACAACGATGTGTAAAGCTATATAAGGCTCCGTAGAAATTAGTTTGTCAGAATGTTACTACCAGTGCTTAGAAGAGTTACCTCATAACCTTCAGTAGTCATCATCTAGTCCTCAAGTGAACACCTAATAGTGAAATAGTGGCTCCGCTGTTCACTATAAGTCGCGAAGTACCCTATAAATAGCTAGCAAATAACCAGTATTAGCTTAGGAATATTACCATCTTATTCTCTGTGTGTAATAACTGTGTATGACTTTATAACTTATTGCTATTTCCATAACCATTGTGTTCGTGTATATTCGTGTCTTTTAACTGTATTAAGTGCTTAATTGTGTATTTCTATGTATTGTCGATAAACGTGTAATAACCGTGTGCCAATATAGTGATTTACAAACTTAATACCTCTTTTAATTGAATACTTTCGTGATCGGGAACACCGTCACCACCGCCTACAACACCTGACTCCCCGCATAATTAACATTTTGGTCCTTCGAGCCGGATCAGGTTCAATTAGAAAGTATTCGATTAAAATCATGAGCAATAAAAGCGAAATTACCACACGCAGCAAAGTCAGGAAGCTAGCTCAAGAAATGAGTTCACGTAGACTAGAGGACGTCGTCTCTGACTCGGGCATTCCCTCTGAGAGGGCCCCAGGATCTCCGTCCATAGCGCCAACGATGGCATCAACGTCTGCCTGTAACATCCCTCTGACGGGAGGCCGAGTAATCGACCACAGCATAGCGCCAGAAGGGCCGAACAGACAGACAGGAACTAAAGTTCGCCATATCTCGCCGCGCAGCAAAGCGTCGTCAAGAAACAGCCGGAAAAGTATAGATTACCTCAGAAAGAGGGTCGAATACGAGGCTGAGCGCGATCTAGTGCAGCTAAAGGAGAATCTTGTGAAAGATAAGGAAAACCTTCTCAAGAAAAGAGTGGAGGCAGATTTAGCCGAAATAGAGGCGGCTAATGAGAGTGATGGCTCGCACTCCGATGTGAGTACGACACAGCGCGTCGAAGAATGGGTGAGTAAAACACCCCAAGTGCCCCGGTTAAATTCAGTGTTGGGTTCGTCAGCTGTGTCAGGCGCGCCTGTTGAAGAGGCCGCGCCCCGTGAAGCATCGGAAAACCACGTAAATCACGTAAGTACAGTGAATCGTGATAGTAATAGTTACCGTGTGTCGTCAGTGTCGCATAACGTTAACGTGTCGCAAGTACCGAGGCAATCCGCGTCTGTACCGTTACCTAACCTAACGGTACCAAATACGCCAAGGTACGATTACATGCCAGTTTCGTCGGAAGGCGTAAGGTTTAATATGCCCAGTAGTTATCCCATCTTTACCACTCCGGTCGCAAGTGTGCCTCGGGTAGAAACGCTCGAGTCGGTCACACGGCGGCAGATGCAGTACGGAGAGGATGATAGAGAAAGAAGGAGAGAATCATCTGGGGACAGAAGCCGAGATAAATTCGACAAACTGGCAGAGGCGATCACGAGTCTGGCACGACCACGACCGGTACCAAGACAGGCATATGAATTGCCGTATTTTAATGGTGACCCAGCCGACTGGATATCATATAGGAATATGTACTGGGAAACGTCACAGCTGTACAGTTTCAAACCGCACGAAAACCTAGCACGATTAAAATCCTCATTACAGGGCGATGCAAAAGTATCAGTTGAAGACTTGTTACGAACGTCAACTGATCCCTCAGAAATAATGCATGCGCTTGAGGAAGAGTTTGGTCATCCGACCTTAGTGCTAGAATATGCGATTAAGAAAGTACGAGATTTACCCAGAGTGACGGAGAGTTGTCGGGAGCTGGGGAAATTCTCGTCAACGGTGCGAAATTGCGTGTCACTGTTAAAGAATATTAGAGCTGACGGCTATTTAAATAACCCGCAGCTTGTAAATGAACTGCTGGGTAAACTGACGCCCATACAACGCGCGCAATATGGGGACTTCGCCATGGGGTTGAATAGTGCGCAGGGGGTGGATTTGAGAGTGTCACCAAACTTAGAGATGTTATCTCAGTTTCTCATACATTTGACACGCTCGACATCGTACTATGTACAAGCGAACATATTCGAGCCAGGTCCATCAAAGCCCCCTGCCAGGCAGCAACAGAAGTTCGGCGGGACAGGACAGTCCCGACCAATAAACAGTGCGCGCGCGGCCAGCAGCAGGCCTCCGTTGACACAGAGAGTGAACACGCAGAGCGACGAGACTACCGCTCCAGAAGAATGCGTAATATGTCAACGGAAGCATAAAGTGGAGGAATGTGAGGTGTTTAAGAAACTCACCATTCAACAACGTTGGGAAGCAATTAAAGGGCAGAATACCTGCTTCAAGTGCCTATTTGGAAAGCATCCCAAGAGATTCTGTCGCGCCAGTAGATGCAAGAAATGTGGTTTCGGGCACCACCTATTATTACATGCGGATAAGCAACAGAGGGAACAAGAGGGAAAACCTCAAGATACCAAAACGGAAAGTGTGACTAACATAGGTGAATGGCGGGCGACTGCGCTATTAAAGATAGTGCCAGTGACGATAAGTGACGACGAGCGGTGCTACGCTTTATTGGACGATGGAGCGACCGTGTCACTGATCGATAGTTCGCTCGCCACTAACCTAGCAGGTCCGTGTGTTCCTCTGACAATAAAAACCGCGGGTGGCTACAGTGTGACAGACTCTACTTCGCGAGTAGTACAAGTGCGCATTAAAGGTCCTAATGGACAGTGCTATAACATACAGTGTCGTACAATAAAAGATATCAATCTGCCAATGCAAACAGTGACGAAGTCGTTAATAAACGACAACGCGCACCTAAGTGACTTGGGTTGCGTGGAGATGAGGGGAGCCAAGCCGCTGCTGTTACTAGGACAGGACAACTGGGAGCTACTTGTCAGCCAGGACGTCCGCGCTGGAAAATCCGGTAAGCCAGTTGCCTCATTAACTCAGCTAGGTTGGGTCATTCATGGACCGTTTTATAACATTAACCTAGATAATGAAAACGTAAATTGCATGACTGTTTCCCTCCCCGACCTACATGACCTAGTTAAGTCCCAGTTCGAGCTGGAAGCACTAGGCATCTCCGAAAGCACTAGGCATAAAGATATCGAGAGGGCAGTAGCTGTGTTAGACAGCACTAGCCAACGTACGCTTGACCAGTCACAATGGGAGGTGGGCCTGATGTGGAAACATGATAATGTCCAGTTGCCTAACAACTATACACAGGCCCGCCAGCGACTGTATGATATAGAGAAGCGTATGCGTAAAGACGCTAGTTTCACTGAGGCTTACTCAGCACCAGTGAATAGGTTATTAGACGAGCGTTACGCGCTTACATTAGAGAGTAATTTAAATAGCTCGCCGGTTTGGTATTTACCACAAGTCGGAGTTGTTAACTCGAACAAACCGGGGACGCTACGTCTAGTGTTTGACGCGGCCGCTACGTCACATGGTACGTATTTAAATAATAACCTACTTACCGGGCCCGACTTATTGAATTCGGTACTCGGTTTATTAATAAAGGTCAGGATAGGCCCCATTGCTTTCTCGGGGTATATCGCTGACATTCTGTTAAGAATCTTATTAGATAATTTGTCAGATAGAGGCGACTGGCGCTGGGTACCTTCCCAGGATAACCCAGCTGACAGGGCTACCCATTTGTGTTGGCCCGACGACCACGCAGAGTGGCTTTCGGGCCCCTTGTTTTCGTGTGACCCACAGGTGCGGTCGCCGGGGTCTCCTGAGGCTGAGGCGCCGGGAGTGGACTTTGTTCGCGTTACGCGGGTCCACACTACAGCCGCGTCTGTGGCCACATTTACCGGCATCGAGCGCTTATTACGGGCGCGCTTACAACGCGTCATAGCGCACGAGCCGATCTTCATCGGCCGATGTGGCAAACATCGGTCGCCTACGGAAGTGGACTTTGTTCGCGTTATGCGGGTCCACGCCACAGCCACGCCTGTGGCCCCATTCATCAGCTGCGAGCGCTTATTACGGGCGCGCTTACAACGCGTCATAGCGCACGCGCCGAGCTTCATCAGCCGATGTGGCAAACATCGGTCGACTACCGAAGTGGACTTTGTTCGCATTCAGCGGGTCCACGCCACAGCAGCATCTGTGGCGCCATTCAACCATTTAAAGCGCTTAGTACGGGCGCGCATACAACGCGTCATAGCGCATGTTCTAATCTTCATCGGCCAACGTAGCAAATGTCGGTCGACTGCGGAACTGGGTCTGCGAGACCCAGGAGGAGGCTCACAACTGCCTTAAAAGTTGTCCTGAGAAGACAGCTTCGAGGACGAGCGGGCCGCCAGTCTAAAAGGCCTGCCCGTGCTCATCTGCTGCTGCAGTACGCTCAAGGAGCGTGTTCCTTGTGAGGAGGTCCTTTACACCCTCCTCACTAAGGCCGAGCTGACTACAAACAGCCGGCCATATTAAGCTGCGTGTACGACAACCACAACCAGCCTGTGGTCCTGACCACCGAATCATCTGCTCCTGGGCACTGCGTCTGGGAGTACTCCGTTTCACCGAGCGACGCTGAAGAAATTCTACCTAGGCTTCAACGTCGGGAAAAGTGGGCGAACAATGTGCCAAATGTGTGTGTCGGTGACGTGGTAGTGATTGTCGACAATAATAAACCACGAAGTGTGTGGACAAAGGGAGTAATTAAGGCAGTGTATCATGGCAGTGATGGCATCATCCGTGTGGTAGATGTCAGAACGAATAGTGGGGTCCTGCGTCGGCCCGTAGCCAAAGTTATTGTGCTTCCTACAGACCAAGTTTTGTAAGACGGTTGAACCCTTTTACAGGGGGGTGGAATGTTAGCGAAGCCCAATAACATGCATGTAAGTTACGGGCCTACATAGCTATGTTAACAGAACCCCATTACAAACTATTAAATTTTACCTGCCAATTAATGTACCTACCTGAGTGTACCTGTCTACCTGTGTATATCTATTGTGGATATACACCTAAATATGTGACCATTTACCTGCCTACCCTACCTATTTCCAATAGCGTGATGTATGGTAGGCACGTAATACAAGTCGGAACCTGCTACAAAGGAATCTTCCATGCGAACTGTGACGCACGGAGGTTTGACCATGAAATCGTTATTTTCCCACGGTCGTATGGAAGATTCTAGTTGGAATCGGGAGCAGGTTTCGACGTGTCTGCTGAAAAACAGACTACGCCTGACCATTTAGGTCCCGCCTCCTTGACATGATTGGTATTTTGTAAATGTTTGGAGGCGGGGCTTACCGCAACTTACAACGATGTGTAAAGCTATATAAGGCTCCGTAGAAATTAGTTTGTCAGAATGTTACTACCAGTGCTTAGAAGAGTTACCTCATAACCTTCAGTAGTCATCATCTAGTCCTCAAGTGAACACCTAATAGTGAAATAGTGGCTCCGCTGTTCACTATAAGTCGCGAAGTACCCTATAAATAGCTAGCAAATAACCAGTATTAGCTTAGGAATATTACCATCTTATTCTCTGTGTGTAATAACTGTGTATGACTTTATAACTTATTGCTATTTCCATAACCATTGTGTTCGTGTATATTCGTGTCTTTTAACTGTATTAAGTGCTTAATTGTGTATTTCTATGTATTGTCGATAAACGTGTAATAACCGTGTGCCAATATAGTGATTTACAAACTTAATACCTCTTTTAATTGAATACTTTCGTGATCGGGAACACCGTCACCACCGCCTACAACACCTGACTCCCCGCATAATTAACAACCAGGTACTTAGAGGAATGAAAATACACTAAATACACATGCAAAACATTAAATACACAAAGGTCCTGCCTGGGTTTGAATTCACGATCTAGAAATCGGGCTAGTCTAAGCCGATATTGCAATGAAAGGCGGCTTCTTATACCTACTAACAGTACACTCAGCCAAAAAATCGAACAACATTTACACTTTTAGGACAAGAGAAGACCAGACCAAGACATTTATTTAAGACTCCAAGATTTTAAATGATTAAAATTGACTTTAGACTTTTGTCCCTGACTGTACCAAGTAGATATCAGGGGTCCAAGTGAATAAGCATGTTAAATATAGTTTTTATTAGCATTTACCTAGAAAACGGACTGCAGCGCCGTTCACTTCGTGGCTAGATCGTAAGCTTAGAATTAACATTGGTAGTGAAATCAGATATTAACAAATTAGCTCACGATCCGATAGCGGACTTGGGCTTGCTTTTAAAGATACCCTATTTTATCTATGTACACTCGTGGAGTGAATAGGTGAGGCAGTTTTTAAATGAATTTCTTTAGTGCCACGAATGTCACTTTTACGAACAGTCCTTTTCATTTATAATGGTCACTGTGCAATAAGTTTTCGGCAAAATAAGTTTTCATGTGACTTATTATTTCTGTCAAATCTCAACATGGTATTTTTTTCAATAGTAATATTATGTTATGGGAAATGAAAATATCGCTAAGAAACTCTAGGGCTGGCCGTTGTAACAGGAATGTCGCATTAAAATATTAAAAGCAATAAAATTATCGTCATAAACACATTATGGCTCTACTATAAAACGTAAAAATAATTATAAAACTATAAACAGCTTTTAATGATTTTTTTTTATAATAAACAAAATATTTTTCCAGTATCACTGTGTTTATTTATAAAACTTAGGAGATATGTTTGTTTTGTAGCAAAAATATGGTAAACAAGATATACAAATATCGTTACATTCAGGTAGATGCCCGGTCATTGAGGATTTCTGACAAAGTATTGTTTTATTTTTATTATTTACGCATTTCTGCCTAATCTTCGAGGAAAACAGGAATGATGGTATATGTGTTATGTTCGTATTAATAATTACCAGTAAGTATTTAAAATACCTATTTTTTTTTTTTGTTAAAGTAATGGACTGGGCTGGACAAATTGTCTGCCACATGCCAGACAAACTGTGGGCCCTAATTGCACAGAGTTGGTGCCCTGAGACAGTAAGGCGGAGAGATGGTGGGACGAACTGGATAGGTTCCGTCAAAATTGGAAGGAGGACGCGCGGACTCACGAAACATGGAAGCAGTGGAGGGAGGGCGTTGCCCACCAGTGGGACAGCGTAGGCCAGGTTTTTTTTTACTGTTTCATTCGTTCTCACGCTCAGTATCCACTCTTAACAAAACTTTTAAAATGATTATGTAAATCCCACTAGTAACATTGTCGAGCAGGAAACGCATATTTCCTTAAGCGTTTTTAATGTTGGGTGTTGCCAACCTACAGGCGGTATTCACATTATAAGATCAACCAGAAGACCCACTGCCTTGAATATAGGAGAGGACAACGTCTCAACGTCTCAGATCTTGACCAGCAGACCTAAGAATAAGATGTATCTCAATCGAAAGATCTTTGTGAGCTGATCATGGTTTTCGAACTTCTTCTTCGTGACACTCTTGTAAGAGCGGTCGTGGTCCTCATAAAATTTCTTCTCTAGGGACTGATGTGATTCGCGTCACGATTTCTCGCCATATACTCTGATTTTTGGGATAAAATGTGCACTTATACAAGGGATCGTCCACTGTGGATTTTATTTGGTCAGTACATATCATGGGTGAGCGTCCTTGTGGTCTGGTGGTACTTTGCATGACAAGGCGCTCTAAAGAGTCTCACTCACGCCTCGTTACCGGACTACGGTGAAGCAGACAGGAGGGTTAACATTTTGTATGTATGCATGTATGTTCATCTGTTCCTCCTAACTTACAAACGACTAATCATAATTTGATAAATGAGGTATCTTTGGAAGTGTCTTGATCGTCTGCTATGACATTTAATTGAATGTGCCGCCCTCCAGAGGTCAAAAAGTCATGAACCCCGGACGTTGACGTATGTCCCCCAAACCAAATTTGAGGGCAATAAGCTGACTTCTCATTGAGCTAGAAATGTATAGCTTGAAATGTCATCGTGCGTACCTTCTGTAGATAACACTGTTCTGTGGTGTAAATGTCGTCATCTGACTGCAAGCAGCTTCCTACCCACCCACGCTTTGTTTCCATACATATGTTATGTCAGTATTGGAAATGAAGTCGTTTTAGTTTTGTTAAATTACGTCATTAGTCATTGACAAGTTTAATTACGTGCCGTGGTAGTGGGAGATGAAATGAATGAGTTTGAAACTGACGATGTTAAAAATATAATCGTATGGTGATTTCAATTACATAGATGCACTCTTGGTGTACCAAGATTAGCACCCTAATTGCGTAGCTCACGATTAATCATAATCTGTTTCGTTTTGAAACAGAGTGCTAAACCATTGCTTCATATGTTCGAAAAATGTGTCTGCTCAACAACGTAAATAACGCAATGTATATTGTTGAACTGTCAAAATGAAACCAATTATGATTAATCGCGTGTTACGCAATTAGGGTGAAGGTCAGATTTCTTTGTAAACTGAGCAAGTAAGCGAAGAAGAGGGAGGTAGTATAGTGGCTCTGAGTATTCTTGTCCTCTGAAGCCTGAATTTAACATGTTTGACTAGCTTAACACTTGTTTTATCCACTCTTCACACTTTGAATAGACTGGCAGTCCCTCCCTAAGTAGAGTGTCCTAGAAGAAGTTGAGCTCACTTGATGAGATGGATAGTTCTATATTGGTCCACCGACTGTAACGATTTTGGAATTGATTCCGATTTGTTTTTAAGACTTCGTCTTAAATTTGAACCTGTTACTGTTGTTTTGTATCTTCTAACCTTAGGTTGATCATTTGTTTAAAATTTTCTTCAGTTCGTGAGGGCTGAAGCGAGGATCCGCTGCTTAAATTTACTTTTCTTTGAAGATTGAGACCTTTTTTTCTGGTTAGTCGTATCAATAAAATATCAAGTAGGTAAGATAACACTTGCATAAACATCCTATGATGTAATCTTTGTGAAAGTAATCTAAAAAGAGCAACAGAAATAATCAGAAGCGAACTTATACTGCACCGTGTAGCATTTTATTGCACAAACAGATTAAACGCAAACCCGCATTAATGCGTTTCCTATTTATATAAAAGTGTTTTTGTTTTACACTCCGTGAGTTAAAATCGGTAAATAAACCGTAAATTAACCGTATCAATCGGTTGTTTAACTGAAATGTGAATAATTTGCGATGCAGATGCGCGGTAATATCTTACGTATGGCGGAGGACCATGTGGTGATCTCATGGTTGCGTAACACTTTCGCTCACCGACCGGTTTCAATCCGATTTCTTTACCAGAATGGCAAATTACGAAATTTACGCCTCCTAAGTGTCCGTTCTTCGTTGTTTTTAAGTGTTTTTAAGATGTTGTTTCTTTTTTTTAGTTTTTTTTTCGTATGGGTGGGACTGAAGTGTTGAATTGAAGTTATTATTAATTAAATTGAATATCTAAAATTATGATTTTGTTCAACCTAAGTTGGTTCTGTCTCTCACAGAGCGGAGGCCTGTATCTCAACAGCCGGAATATTATAGACTGATTTTGCTAAGTTACCGTCGGTCGCCATAATGGCCGCTTATACGAGTAACTAAAATTATTCCATACAGGTCAATTCTCATCAACTATGACGTCACGACTACATCCAGCAATTTAGGGCAATGTCAACATGTAGCAACCTGTTGCCAGAGATACGGCCACACAATATCATGCAATATGGAGCAACTTAAAAAACTAGGCAATACGACCCCCAGCGGCCTCCACCGCTGGCTGGTTCCTCTCGCAAAAACGAGACGTAGTTATACGTACAAACGAGTTAGAAAAAAAAAATCCAAAACGATTGGATATTCGGCAACTCATGAAATATATGGAGCAATCAGAAGCAATATTCCCAAAACATATCCGCAATTTATTGTTGTTGCTCCAGATTGCTCCACTTAATTGATCCAGATTGATCCATTAGTGTTGCCGAGCAATAATTGTTCAAAAAATTGCCCGTGTAAGAGCACGTTTACTAGCTGTAGGTAATAGGTTCGAACAGACTTTAGTTTTTTGTAAATTATTTCATCATCACTGCTCTCAAAACGGTGAAGGAAAACATCGTGAGGAAACCGGCATAGTCCTAGAACCAAAAATTCAAAGACAAGTAACATCTACCAACCCGCACTGAGCCCACGTGGTGGATTACAGCCCACTCCTGCAGTGGAGGCCTGTGTCCCAGCAGTGGGAACATAATAGGCAGATTATATGCTTTTGCGCTATCTATCGAAAATGATGAATTTGATCAATTTAAGGGGAATCTAGTCGCTGGCTTGAACTCACCAGGGTAGGCCTGGCTAAAAAGCACCGTGTCTCACCAGGCATCATATCCGACAAAGATAGTATCAGTGATGAGCAGTTAGACGCTTATCTATACGCACAACGTTATTGAGTGAGATGCAGGATCATTTATAGTAAAACAGACGCGTATAAAATTAAGAAAAGTCTCTCGGAAGATAGGGTTTTATGAAAAAACTTTTTCCAAAAAAAAAAACAACCGACTTCCAAAAAACCACTACAAAGTGAAAAATAACTTTAATTTCGGAAGTCGGTGTCTTTGGAGCTGTATTTGAATTTTTTGTCACCGCCTTCCGAAATTAAAGTTATTTTTCACTTTGTAGTGGTTTTTTGGAAGTCGGTTGTTTTTTTTTTGGAAAAAGTTTTTATTTTTCACTTTTTAGTGGTTCACATGTGCTTACCCCTTCACAGCATACCGGCGTGATGTTATGTTATGAACTGGTGTAAGCAATAGACAGACATGAGATTTCAGCAATCCCAGTCCATTTGCTATCATTTATTGAGGAGTTCCGTTGCCTATCTCCAAAGTTCTTCATCAGATCTTCACCAAATTGAAATGAGACCACTACGAGAAAGTATTCTTCCAAAAAATACCTAAATCGCTTCGTGTGCCTATAAAATTTGAAGAGTTCTCTCTATTTCTCCAGGATCCCATCATCAGATCCTGACTTGATGATCATGGGACCACCTGGGAAGTATACCCTTTCAAACAAAAAAAACAAAATCCAAATCGGTCCAGCCATCTTCGAGTAATCGGGGAACATACATAAAAAAAAAAAAAAAAAAAAGAAGGTTCCGACGAATTGATAACCTCCTCCTTTTTGAAGTCGGTTAAAAAAACACTGCAGAAATCAATTTCCAATAAAGTTTTTGAGAACTTTTGGATATTTGCG
Organism: Antitype chi; assembly: GCA_947359405.1. NCBI lineage: Eukaryota > Metazoa > Arthropoda > Insecta > Lepidoptera > Noctuidae > Antitype > Antitype chi. The sequence continues at coordinate 4,057,974 of OX375823.1, forward strand.
CTTTGTCGGTACCGACTTTAGTTTTGAAGATTTTACACTTCTTTTATTACTTAAACACGCCCAAAGTTAGGTTAAATTAGCAAAAAAAACGAATCTTTGTTGGCTCCTAACTTTTTATTGGCTTTTTATTTTAGTATTCTGCTTCCGTACAGACAATATTACTAATGAGACAAAACCATAACATGTTTAATTTTTGATGCACATGGCCGAACAGTGGAGTAATACACTGCCGAAGTTTGTATGGAATTTTTTTCGACTAGATTCATCTTAAGTAGGTTTTCTCCTTCACAGAGAGGAGGCCTATGTCCCATCAGTAGGAACATTATTGGCTGATTATGCTAAGTAGTACTTTAGTGAAATAAAGAAAATATATTGATGACTAGCTGCCCCGACAGACGTTGTCCTGTCTTAACTATGAATATTGGATTCGCAGCATTTTTTTTTCTTTCATAAGAACCTTCTCCTGACAATAACAAACACAAAAAAAAAGAATTAGCAAAATTGGTCCAGCCGTTTACGTGTGATGCCGTGACCAAGGGAAATAGGGATTCATTTTTAAATATAGAGATTGTTACCTGTATCTACATGATTGTTTTCTTCATAACTCTTTTCAGCAGGCTAAGCATGACGCTTTCTATTTATTTGAAGAATAGACAGTACGTTTTCTATACAAAGTCACATGTCGTTTCTCCTTTTTTGACATCGCACTCTAGACATCCTAATACAATCTGTCATTTTGTCTTTCGTTTCTAACGATCATTGTCTAGGTCCTTTTATAAATAGACTATTTCAGCAGAATATTTCTTCCCAAACTGTGAAAATCACACTGACAACAAACTTACTACACGACGGCCACAAAGTTTATACAATTATCTACAAAATCATGATTTATTTAGAACGCATAAAAAACATAGCTATCTTCTCCTATTGTACATCATTTAGTTAATAGTCATGTCTATTCTTCCGTCGACAAATCAGTGCTCGTGCTAAGCCTGCTGATAACATCAAGATAGGTTGGAATGGTAAAGTAAAGCTAAAGATGCGTGGCAAAAAAGCAAAACAAAACTACGTCTTGTTAATTTATTCCAACAATCCCACAAACAAGATCACAGAGCAAAGAATGGTGAGTACGAACTGCGAACGGTTACCGTTGTCCGGTACCAACCGTTCCGGGTCGCCGGTCAGACCGACCATCTGGCGCTCTTCACGACACCTGCCTGCTGGGGTAGATAGAACACCTATTATCTTGATAGCAAACCGTTACGTACGGTAAGTGTCTTACAAAATATGGTGTATTTAAGGCCCATAGTATCCTCATCTCCCGTTTGTATGCTAAAGCACGACTGCAGCCCGCGCCCGCGCAGGGCACCTCTGAGCCTTTATCTCAAAATGGGGATATTCCTTTGATTAATTTACAATTGTGCTTCGGCGATTCTGTGGTACCTCTAACTATCTATTTTCCAGTGTATTTTTTTTTCCAAATAACGAAGCCGTTTAGTAGGAGTATGGAATAGAAGCCAAAATATTGCGTGTTCGAAAATATTTTTTTACAGCAAAAGTATTAACCATACAAAAAAAGTACTTCGGGCAAAATGATCTATATGAATCTATAGCAAAATCATATATTTTTCAAATCTTCAAGACAAGCCGTTAATGAGCAGTAGGGTTCATAAAGTGACCGTGTTTCGCTACCAAACGGGACGTAGGCCCTTAAGCTACTAAACGCACAGCAGAAAACTTGGATTGTATGGTAATGTGATAATGAATAAAAAGTATGTCTATGAACATCAGCTATATGCCAGTGTCCAGTGTAAGTCCTGCCAAAATCGACCCGGACAAAAATATTTAAAATTATTTTAATCATAATTAAGCATTTAGTAAAAAGCTGTTATTTTGTCATTACAAATAGACATCTTTATTTTATTTATTAGATTTTATATTTATTCTATACCCAGTCTAACGATACCACATATTATCTCGTATTATGATAAGAAGTTTAGAAGTTATGAGAGAACAGACGAACAGACATAGTTCATACATACCGGTCAAAATCATAAGCTTCGGTAATGAAATTAAGCTTTTACCACCTAGCTTATGCTACCAATCTTTCCTCAACTAGGTAGTAGCAGTAAAACTGTAGGATAGTAAATATTTAGTAAACTGTTGTAAAGCTCTCACTGATAGCGGATACCTGCTCATCTTATCTGATCAGAGAGAGGCGAAATAGGCCTTGACTGCAATCCACTATGATTCATCCGTATGTAGCTTCCTACCTACCTACCTACTGATGGAGTACGGCACAATGGAAATGATGTTGAGGCTGCCTTTTTAGGTGTGTGAAGGACGTTCAGTTTTCATTTTTGGGTGCACGAGATAAATATTTGTGTTCGAAGAATGCCATCAATTGTGACGACAAAAATAGGTCGGTATGTCGTAATGGTCGGGGTTTGTGGATGTCCGTGGTGGGGTGACCATATTAACATACCAAGGCCCCGTCTGGTTGGCTGGTTCCGGCTGTCACTCGCGGATCTTTGACAGACGTTCGGGTCGTCAAAAGTCTGATTTTCTGACAACTAGTCCTACGGTATCGTATTACCCAGTAATTGGGTTGCTTACCGCTTATACCAGTTGCATCCGGTTAGACAGAAAGCTGACCCAATATAGTTGGGTAAAGACTAGGCTGATGACTCAAAACCTATTGGAAGACTCATAATCATTTGGGTGCGTGCGCTTGGGCATAAAATATGAGAGTAGATCAGTCGTTTTCCAAAATGGGTGAGGATACAAAGAAAAATGTGTACTAGAGATAGATAGATCTATGTCCAGTAAACATGGAACTGTCGACGACCTTTGTGAAGTTTCCGTTTTCGTTTTGCCAATTTGTCAGCGCGATTAATATGTATGCCAAATTGCGGCTTTCTAGTAGGTACCAAGACCCTCTGAGCTAAGTCGCGAAAAGACAGACACACGGACATCGCAAAATTTAAAAGGGTTCATTGTTGACTACAGAATTCTTAAAACGTTTGTCATTGTCAGCAAACGAACATTAACACACGGTGCTTGTCTTTTGCCACAGTGTTTGTAATTTACAGTCAATCTCATAGTAATATTGTCAACCCTGTCATTTCCACTTCGTAGATGATAAATGTTCGCATCAATTAGTATCAATCAGATAAATATTGTCAATCGCAAATGACCGTTTCGGGAGGGCTTTATTCAGTGTGCTTCATAACGAAAGCCTCTTCTGATCTACCTACTGATCAATTCAGCCGAAAGACGTCCACAGCTGGACATAGGCATCCCACAAGCTTCATCACTTCGACCGGTTCTGTGCTTCCTGCGGCCTTTACAAGGTCATCGGTCCACCTTGTGGGAGGCCTTCCAACTCTACGTCTTCCGGTACGAAGCAGCTACTCCAGCACCTTTCGGTCCATCGGCCCGTCTGTTCTGCAAACAATGTTGCTGCTAGCCCTGCCCACTGCCACCTAAATTTGGCAATTCTTCGGGCTATGTCGGGTACCTTCGTTTTCCTGCCGATCACGTAGGGTAAACTCCAAGCAGAGCCCTCTCTATTGCCCTTTGGGTGACTTTACCTACCTAGTACCTACCTACCTACAAAGTTACTCATACAATTACATATTTATCAGTTTAGCACATAAAAGATTAAATTTTTGATTCTGCATATCAATTCAGATATTCAAAAGACTATTTATTACTAAACCGGATTTGTGCAAAAATTCTTGATGCAAGGCAAAACGATTTCAACATAAGAATGTAATTATGAATCTTAAACTAGATCCATCTTAAGGCCATTGGCCGCTTACAAAGTTTCTTAATCATTGACCACTAAATGTGAACGTGCAAATACGATACTTGATAGCTCTAAACGTGGTTCAAGTATTAGATTTGTGAATTCAGAAACAGGTGACAAGCATTCTGAACTTTATGGATGTGTTTCGAAGTTTAACGTAGGTAGATACAAAGTCAATTCCATATTCTGTAAAAGTCACTGCTTTTGTGACTGTACCTAATTGGTACTAATGACATTTTTTGCTACGTTTTAATAGGACCTTAGGTACATGAGCTTTTTCAAATATTTCTGTAACAACGTTGTTTTCAACGCAGTCCATGACCCGATTGTTTTAATGAGTTCATATTAAAAGAACATCACACAACTTTGATTTTGAATTAACATCTCACATGATCAAAACTCGTAAACATACCAACAATAACGCCTACACTAAACATATTTCAACGATTTACAACCACGCATAAAGTTTAAAACGATCATTTTGTTACACATTAACCCAAGGCACGTCGATAAGACGCCTATATACGCAAAACTTTAGCAATATCAACGAAAACGAGAAACCTGTATCGAAAGAATTGCGAAACAACGAAAAAAATCGATTACATTATCGATATACGGAATCATTAAAGAACATTGTGTTAAAAACAAAAGAAACGTTTCGGAAATCAATAAGCTCACCTTGATAATCCGTTTATTTTGACAGCTGGTGCACGTCAACAAAGAAAACAATAGTGTGCACTTGTCCAGAACTAGTACTAATTCCTACGAACAAAAACATCCAAAACTATTTTTGGGGCACCTCACTACAGCATTTGGAACACTAGCTTTCAAAGAACATGGATTTTAAAATCAAATTCGGAACACAAATACACTTTTTCGGAGAATTCGTTGTTATTTTCAAACATAGCACGCGTCGCGGCAAGCGCACGCGTCGCGGTCGTACACAACACTGACTTCGCGCAGCCGCCATTTTCTCGGCAAATGGTGGGAGAAGGCACCGAAATAGGAAATAAAATGGAAAAAGAAGGCTGTTCGGCTAGGTTGGCGTGCGCTACTCATTACAAAAAAAAAAAAAAAAGAAACGGGATGCATAAGTAACCTTTTCTGATGTGGAGAAAATTCAGACGCCTCCTTTGATGTATGCTTTGAAGGCTTTATATGTCTGCAAGCTGATTGGGAATGGCATATTAATCACAGTTATTAGTAGACTTCGAGTAGGCTGTTTAGGTACTCGAAGACAATTATTACTGGAATAAGTAATTTGTTCTGTGTTTCAACTCGTATATCCAAGGTCTTCTAAAGGCCCGCATTAGTTGACGCATTAACTGACATTGAACCTTCTCAGATCTACTAATTGACCATAAATTTTCCTTGAACCTCGACAACGGATGATAGAAAAAAAATGTGAAGAATCTTAAGCTTGTTCATGACACAATTGGCTTTGGGAAAATTATATACATGGACGAGCAATGGGAGATAAAAACCTCGCAGTGTGTCCCAAACGGCCCAAATGTAGATGGCAGGATAAACTGTAAGAACCAGCGTCAGGTGGCAGTAGACAGAGACAAGAAGCCTTTGAGTGTTGTATTTTTAAAACAAGCCCGGCCGCCACACTATTCCAAACAACTGCAACTTCTGAAAGCCAGAATTAACAACGACGGCCACCAAAAAAGCGCCGAGACAATAAATCTCCAAAGAGTCGAAATAATTCATCTGTCTTGGATTCTGCAACGATAGGGAGCATAAGCATAGCATATCCAGCCTATAATGTTCCCAATGCTGGGACACAGGTGTTTTCTCTATGAGAGCGTGGGCAGTGCTGGTTGGAAGATGTCACATGTCTTCGAATTTTTGGTTCTAGGACATACCAGTTTTCTCAAGATATTTTCCTTTTGAGAGCAGTACTCACGACCTACAACGCATAAATTGGGGGGGCCATTGCCACTGTGGGCCACCACTGCTCTCGAAGAAACGGAGAACAGTTAATAAAAGCATAATTTTAAGAGCCTTTGACAGTTATTTAAGACTCCTATAGTGACTGTTCTACCTCCTATAGTCGAGACTCAGGAGCAAGGGATACGTTCACAATCTTATCTTCCTGCGAGGGTCAAGAGAAGTGACTAAGTCCTTTAACCGTATACATGTTCCTGTAATTACGAATTGTAATTAATTTTCACAGTATGATGCGAAAATCTGTTTTGTTCAAAGGTCTTAGCAGTCACATTGAAGAATTTCCAATTAACCGTGGACATGACGCATTCTTCATTAATTTCGATTATTTCCTTAAAGAAACGATAGGTACTTGATTGACTAGCTTACTACTAAAGGCATAGGCAGACAGCGTGTATTAGAAAAGTATGGTACAGACGCTAGCATATCAATTTTTATCTATAAAACATAAGCATAAGGTTCAAGTTCAATTGGGAAAATTTGACAGTTTGGGGTAGCTTGATGTGCTGGCGTCTGTACACACAGACCTTCAAAGAGAACAGTTTTTTCAATGGGACCAACATCATAATCACAAAAAAATTGTCAACGGTTCCCAACAAAACTTCAATACCTACTCAGGGGGTGCATCTTTAGCTCTACGAGTTCGATTATTTTTGCATTTCCCTTCGGATATGTTAGGTTACTGTTTCTCCATTCAAACAAGAAGTTATTTGGTCGCCTTATGCAAAGAAGCTTTACAATCAAGAGTGAGCAGAGCGAGCTTTTATAATTTTTGCATCTTGCCTCGCGGCCTCGAATGGGATAGGTTTTATTTTGTCCATGCATACAGAAAAAGGACTAACTATGTCGATTTATATAAAGATACTTAATAATTCAGATAAGAGTAGGATGCAAGAACAAGCGAAGCAAGCTAGAAAATGTTAGGGTCGATTAGATTTTCGAAAATAGGAGAGCCTTATAGCTACTGTTAAATCTAGCGGAAAACGTAATGGAATTAACAGATTTTTCTCAATCGGAGGCTAGTGATTATGTGTGGTAGGACTGTACTGTTTCCGTTCTTTTGTTTTTAGGACCATTTGCCCGTAGAACAATTTGTCTATACTACTTTATGCTATAGAGTTGTTTTGATATGAGGACGATGGTTCTAACATCAAAACGACCTCTAATCGGAATCCCTCCGTATCAAAAAGTCGTGTCTGCTCGTGGTGTCTGGTCGTCTTGCTGACCATGGTTTTGTTATTGTTAATTGTATTAAGTTTTTAATAATTTTAGTCCAGAGGTCCTAGTTTAACTTTTGTTATAAGTTACTTATAGCTATATTTGCATAATGCAGAATTACATATGTAAGCGGGCATGCCCTTCCCCCCCAGTGGGTTCCCGCATTGTCGTTGCGGGGGGGCTCAGTAGCCGTGGTCCGCTCCCACGGTGAAGCGAAGAGGAACCCAAAGGTGGGGCCGCTCGTCAGGGCTTTGGTCTCCAAGCCGACGACGTAGCGGCCAAAAAGTAGGTTGCGGTGAGGTGCACCGCAACTGAGGCGGGCCGCGATGTCGAATGGGAGGCATCGCGGCTGAGGGTTACAGGCTGCGGCGGAGGAGGAGTGCCGGTACTTTTGAGTAGCGCTCTTCCCTTCCGTGGCCTGGACGGGGCCGCCACCGTTAGATGGCGGACGCGGTGGGGCCGCAGGGGAAGAGGAGTGTCGGTATAGCGTTGGCCGCTCTCCCTATCCCCTGCGGCCGAGAAGTGGTAGGCGGCGGGGCCACTGCGATGACCCGTCGCAGGGGGACCAGGGGTGCCAGGGTAGTCTGGGGCCCTTGTGCTACTTGGTTTCTGGGGTGGTCACGGCGTGCCATGTGTCCTGGTGCGCCGGACTGGTGGGGTCCGCAAGGGCCGATGCCTGCCAGGGGTGCGGGTTGTTCGAAAGAGATACCGTCGCCCCTGGCGCACGGGCAACTGAGGGAACACGGGTGGGTTTTAGTCAGTAAAAGTCTGACACGCCCTCCTGCTCCACCCAGAGCGGGAGAAGTCATTTGATGATTTCCCATCCTCAAAAAAAAAAAAAAAAAAAAAAGCGGGCATGCCCTTTATGCCTAGAGGCTTTTATTTAGATTGGAAGTTCTGTTTACGTTTTATTTTAATTTTCTATTATTTTTAGTTTTCAATTTTTGATGGTATATTGGCGTGTGCTAGCTGACATATGGCAAATTTTATGTTTTTTTTTGTGTTTCGTAATTTTTATTACGTATTATTGTATAGAAACAAGTTCTTCTAACTTAACAGACAGCTGTGCTGCTGGGGAGTTTGTTCCGCTACTTCTTCTTCCCAGCTAAAGCACTAGGAAGTGGTGAAGGGCGGGCGTTTTTGGGGGGACTGTCTTATGTAATTTTATTTTGACGTTCAAAAAGAGCTGACTCTCAGCCTAGTTTGAATAAATGACTTTTGATTTGATTTGATTTGAAAGCCACTGAGCCTTTTATACGGAGGGATAGGATCAGCAGATCAGGGAGTCAACTCCCTAAGCACGAAATTCTTAGTTACGAACATGAGGTTAGACCGGGGCCCGTCCGAACTAAGGACGAATGACAACACGATGTGACAGTTGTCCTCATTCCCGGTGTGAACAGGCTATAGGATTCAGTTCGAAGTTTCGAACTATTTTCGGACGGGCCCGTATCTTCGTTGACGGAGTTAGAGAGTAGGCCGCCTGGTACGTTTTAGAACATCTTTTTTCATCATCAACATCCCTTTTATTAGAAAAGGTACAAAAAGCGTTCCTTCGGTTTCTCTACAAGCGTAAACATGGCTATTATCCTTACCTCTATCCAACTAAATTTCTACTGGGATGGCTCGGTTATAACTCGTTAGAGGTAAGACGAGCAAAAGACCAGCTCACCATAGCTTGTAAAACGCTCCGTGGCACTATTGACGCGCCTGATCTGCATGCGGTGCTGGCTCGTTTTTTTGTCCCAGACAACTACTGCCGCGGCAGAAAACATAGGCTGTTTGCTGTGCCTCCATGTCGCACCGTTGCACGTACTAAGTCCCCAGTACCACGTATTCTGGCCGCTCTTAATGATCTCTTGGCATTAAGTCCGCCTCTGTACATTTCTGTGCGTGAAGTATTAAATAAATAAATAACCCAACAAACGATCTGTTTGCGGACGAATGGACGAAGATTTTATCGGCATATCAGAAGTACTGTGAGGGGGATTTATGAAAGTGTTGTTAAGTTTTTACTTTGTCTTAATATTTGTATTATTTTCTCTTTTGTGGAAATGTTATTTTTTTTGTTTGTGCAACCTGTGTCTTTAATTTTTGTAATTGGTTTTATACCGTTATAATTATAGAAAGAAATAATAAAAAAAATAAAAACAATCTTTGTCATCTGAATAAAACATAGGTGACTGGACAAGTTGAAATTCGGAACAACAGTTTAATGCTAACAATTGAACAGTAAGAAAAGTAATGTCATTAAGGCCAATGTGGTTGCCAGGTTAGAGAGCATTAAATGTAATTATTATGAACAACAATATAACCGCAGCTCGCGCAGTTGTGAATTTGACATTATGGTTTTGTAGCTGTAGTGGCCTATATTGAACATACTTGAATGTGTACAGTCAGAAAATTTGTGAGAAATTAGAGACAATAAATATCGGGATTTCGCATAAATGTGTGTGTTTAAAGGATATCCTACTGCAGAAATGCAGCATCAGGTAATCTTCTTCTCTTTTAAATAAAACGTTTTGACATTATTATTTCGTTTATTCATTTAAATACATAAATTAAGTTACATTTTTAAATATTTTTCTAAAACAACCTTATAAAAAACATTTAAAAATATAAAAAAAATAGTGGCCCATCGGCATCAGGAGCAGGGTCCAAGATGTCGGTGGTCAGGGCTCTAGAGAAAGGAACCTCCTGACTATGCGTGCCGTGTCTAGGAGTACTGCTTTCTGAATCAAGCCCTTGATCCAGCCGTGCAATGAGAGCCTCCTGAGGTGTTGGTCGAGGCTCTTCGCTATTAGGCCATTTACTGTAACGATTATCGGTACAATGATTGCTGAGTCCACGTCCCACATGTCGACAACCTCGTGAGCTAAGTCAAGATACTTGATTTTCTTATCTTGCTCAGCTTTCACGAGATTCTCGTCATGAGGGACAGCGATATCAACAATCATTGCACGACGTTCTCGTCGATCTATCACCACAATATCAGGCTTATTGGCTACAATAGTCCTGTCAGTGATGATAGATCGATCCCAGTACAATGTGGCGTGACCATTCTCGAGAACTGGGTCGGGCACATACCTGTAGTATGGTACTTCAGACTCCACAAGGTTGTATTGCAAAGCAAGTTGCTGGTGGATAATCCTAGCTACTAGATTGTGTCTGTGCAAATACTCGCCGTTAGCAAGACGAGAACAACCGGAAACGATATGTCGGATTGATTCACCGGGACGGTGGCATGCCCGACAGATGTCAACCGTACCATCCTTGACAATGTATTTCCGATAATTGTTCGTCATGATAACTTCATCCATAATCGCACAGACAAAACCTTCGGTTTCCCCGAAGAGGTCGCCGAAACGCAGCCAGGATACAGACGCTAAAAAGTCTACATCGGGTCCATGAAGAGCCCGGAAAAAGCGTCCGTGAAGCTCTTTGCCTTGCCATACTTCCTTACGATCGTTAGTATCCAGTACTGCAGGTTTGCGCCAGTTCTCATTCGCCAAGGAGAGCGAGGTAAGGCCCTTGTCCACTGCGACCACATCTCGATGCATCCCCACGTCAGTGTGAAGGAAGTATTCCCTGAGACTGCAAATCTCGCGGTTGTGGAGGGTTTTAGCATTTAAAAAGCCTCGACCCCCACACTTCCGCGTGATGTACAGTCTCATCACTGATGACCGTGGGTGATGCATCCGACATGCCGTCAGCAATGTACGGACCTTCCTATCCAGGGCATTGACATTATTATTATTATTTATTTTATTTATTCGTAGATATATTGTCTTAAAACAAGTAGAGGGGAGGGGAGGGAAGTAGAGGGGTAGTTGCGTTACACACTAACAGTTGGAATATCTTTCATTTTGACTGTTCAACAACATTCAGTGCGTTATTTACGTTGATGTGCAGTAAAAAAAATCGGACTTATCAAAATTATTCAGACTCTGATTTACGACTTTTTCGTTTTCGTCAAATATTACTAGCCAGATAGTCTCAAGTAGCCTAATTAGGAATAACTTAGCTGAAAACAGCGTCAAAATGCGTCACCTGGATGCAAAGCTATGACGAATGTATGAAAACTTGGTTTGCTTATGTAGATTTTGGTACTTAGGAAGTACGTAGAACAAAGAAAAATTCTATATATTAAAGTTTCAATTTCGTAGTCCAAGAGGAAGTTGTCCAAAATTCATCGCTAAATTTTTGAGTGAAACTAAAGAAAAGCTAGTATTCATTAGGGGTGAACTAAAAATTACATTTCATTCCAAATGGTGACAATACAAAAATCAATCTGCCTAGCATTTTCCAAACTACGTTGGGGTCGGCTTCCAGTCTTACTGGATGCAGCATGCAGCTGATTACACGGAGCGACCGCCAATCTGACCCCCACAACCCAGTTATTGGATAACACGATATCCCTTGGTAAGATTGGTTGTCAGATTTTCGGGCTTCAGATCCGTAACGACTGTTAAAAATCTACGAATGACAATCGGGACCAATGGCTTAACGTGCCTTTCCGAGGCACGGAGGGGTCTCAATATGTAGGTAATGGATGGTCACCCATCCACGAACCGACCGCACCAAACGTAGCTTAACCTTCGACCGACCATGCGGCTGTTATTTATTATCTAGCCACGAGACTCTCTTTATTTAGAGAGATATAATATTATATATTCTGGGCACGTTTCCTGATGACAGCGATGCGGAGGAATACTTCGACGCCTAAGTGTCCTTTTGTTTTTGTATTTATTTTGTATATCGTAGTATTAATAATTAAGTAGTTATCAAAATATTGATTAAAGAATCTAATATGATTTAAATAGTCAAATCCTACTCATACTTCTTCAGCTACTTTTGATGCTGACCATACCTCACCTATTTACCCACTAAAAACTTTAATTCACGTCTCTTATAAAGCTTTACCTATGCTTTATTACTGTGGCCTTATATACTAGTCGTGAAAGTATAGTTGTTATAAGGTAAGTATTTTTTCATTTATGCGTCACTTCGACTAGGAGTTGTTCCCTATACAGGAAAAGTTTTTATTCAGTGCGCAAACTTTAACCATGAATTCAGCATATCATTCTAGAACCCCCAGCGTAGAAATTTTGCGTCGGTTATACAAAAAAAAATTTGCTGTTCCATACATTTTGATGGCGTAGGTATTGCACTTTTCTATTATTTATTTATTTATTTATCTTAAAACACAAGTTTTTGTTCTTATTATTATACAAGGCACACTATTAGACCTCTGGGTCTGTCTTAGCATGGCATGGTCTGGAATTACTCAATGCGCTACTGTGATAAAAATACTATCTACAACCTCTTATTAAACTTAAAAGGCAAATACATTTGATTTGTTTACTTTTTAGAGGTTTTTTGGGTCAGGGTTTTTTTTTTAATTTATTTTTTTATTGTCATCTTATCTGCATAATCCTACTCGGGGCTGCAACGGACGTAAGCAACCTTAGCTTATCGGTTGTGCTTGCGCAACAGACAACAGTTTATTATCTACATAGCAAATTTATAGGAAACAACAAATTTAATTTCGAAAGCCTCATAAACGCTCAAAAACCTTGAACTTTTAAACGGTACTAAGTCGTTGATCGTAGTTTTAAGATTACATTCACTTACTCGATCCAGTTTCGTACTATCTCATCAACATCACAGTCTTTACTATAGTAGTCCACTGATCAACATAGGCCTCTCGAATTGCACGCGAATTTACTTGGTCCTCGGTTACCTACTCTTATCCCACCCCAAAAAATGTTACTGTTTCAGCTAGCTTGACAGTAAACAACTCTTGCATAGCGACAGATTCCAACAATACATAGGTATCATGTTCCTGATTGGAGTCCCCGTTGGCCAAAATAACTTCCATACAAACTTCTATTATGGTTAAACTGTGAAACAGGAGTGGTTGCTAGGGGATCGGCTTATGAAAGAGATGGTATAAGAAGCGTTGCGCTAAGGAACCCGCGAACTTTTTCATAAAATAGTCATTCAATGGGATAAAATTAACATATATCTAATTCTGTAAATTTAAACGTGTTACGGTCGCAAATATAGAATAAACTTTATCCAAAAAAAAAAAACAAACATTCGACTTCCGAAATTAAAGTTGTTTATCACTTCGTAGTGTTTTTTCGGAAGTCGGTTGTTTTATTTTTTGGAAACAGTTTTTATTTTTCAGTTTTTAGTTATAGCACAGGTATTCTCAAAGTCAATCAAATCAACACAATGCATATTTATGCGATAGCAGCAATCGCGGTTGATTTGCTGACATTTTTTGAAGAGTTCCGTTGTCTGTCTTCGAAACTCATCATCAGATCTATATGAAATTTAAATGTGGACCATTTCCGAATAAACCCCTTTCGTTGAATTTATAACCTCCTTCTTTTTGAAGTCTGATAAAAAAGAGACTTTTCCGGGCTACCCGGCGTTTCCCCCTGATTAGACATTGCTTAGCATGACGTTAGTAAAAAGGGGCATATTTATATTTTTTTCTTCTTGGCAGGGTCCTCGCAGACAAAAGCCCTAGTTCTTATTGGCTCCCGGCCTTACATGCCTAGTTCAAAATATTCAAGAAAATTTAATTTTCAGGCTCCTATTAAATCGAGTTAGCAACGAGTTGATTTTGGGTGGAATTTGAAAGAAAATCATCAGGCATTCACTAGAAAACAGGACACATCTACATCTATGGATCAAAATAAACATTGGTAAGCGGTGTATGAGCGAAAGAAAGAAACGTATGTTATGTTTGAAGTACCAGAGATATACAGGGAGGCAGAAATATGAACTGTAAACTGTAACCATGAATTCAGATGTTTTTTAGAGAAGTGCAATACCCATGCGTTCAAAATGTATACTGCTCAGATTATAAAACAAAGGCAGATAGACCGCGCGGAACACCAAGAGTTAAGCCAAAAAACCAAATACTTCAGCGTCGGCGTCGCATTGAATGTAACATACAATGCGACGCTTTAGTACTTATTTGGTTTTTTGCCTCACTTTGGTTTTCTGCGCTGTCTATCTGCCTTTGTTTTATAATCTGAGGAATACTGCTTATCATACATTGAGCATATATCATGCATTGAGCTCATCAAGTTCTGATTTGAGCTGCATGATTACTGATAAATGCGTGCACTGATTGGACAGGTCCACTCAATCTGTGTGGTTCTTTTCTTAAAAGACCATTTCAGACACCAATCCACATAGTCTTCACATGATCTGACCAAGATTATGTCTGGACTTTTAAAGAGACTGTGAACTCTGAGTTTGTTTCGGCCTTTCTTCTCAGAGTAGTCAGATAGGAAACGCCGACCTCATCTAGTTTAAAAAAATATGATTGACGTGTAAAAGTGTTTGTACAAACCTACTTACAGAAATAAAATCATTTATCATTGTCATTTAAAAATGATTATTTTTTATTTACCAACCAATAATTTCAACGCAGTGTTTCAGATTCATGTGCCGAATCTATGGTAACAGGTTGCATCGTCGATGTCGTTGCCACCTGTATAGAGGAAAACTAAGGTTCAAATACAAAATTAATCAACGAGCCAATAATTTGAAGAATCCAGTCATGCGGGCTGTTGTACACAATGCGGGAATGCTTTTTAGAGACAGAGTACATTGTGACAGAATCAGGGTTATACCTTCCGAGAAGAGCTAAGAAGAATGGGAGAAGTGATTTTCTCAGCTTGAACTTCTCAGGGCCCATAAGGGGTGCATGGGTGCCACCCTCTTGTTTGTTTACTACGCAATCGTCTGCCTCTTTGTCCGTCATACATCTCGGCTCCGTGCGTCTCTCATCCAGGTGTCTCCCGCAACTTTGACGATACCACTAAGACAAACATAACGCTAACACTGTTAAAAAGTTATCAGATCGTATGTTGAGTCAAGCCTCTTACTCTGCAAACCTTACTAAAACTGGCTTGGCTGTTCCATTGAAATATTACATGAGACGTAATATCTCTTACCATAAGCCCATTTTGACCAAGATGTAAGGTTTGTAGAGTTTTAGGGGCCTAGGTCTACATTAGATCTGATCATTTTTTAACTGTGGAGGTGTTGTTGACGTCAGTCTTGGCAGCAGCTTACATGAGATGTTCTTGATGAGATCCTTGAAACTATTTGCTAACCTGCGAGATAGTTGCGTTACACACGAACACTAGGAATGGTTTTCATTTTGACAGTTCAACAGCATTTATTACGTTGTATTAAACATTTTAAACATTTAATAAAATAAATAATAACGCGATAAAAAAAAATGAACATAATATGAAGCAGTGAATCAGCAATCCTACTATATAATAATACTAGCTTCCGCCTGCGGCTTCGCCCGCGTGGAAGTCGGAAATTATCCCGCGGGAACGTACTACCGAGATAAAAAGTATCCTATGTGTTAATATAGGTTATAATCTATATGTGTGCCAAAGCCGTTGAGCCGTTTTTGCGTGAAAGAGTAACAAACATCCATCCATCCATCCATCCATCCATACTTATTAACTTTCGCGTTTATAATATTAGTGGATTAGTAGGATATTATTATAAATGTGAAATTTTGTGAAGATGTTTGGATGTTTGTTGCTCTTTCACGCAAAAACGACTGAATGGATTTGGATGATATTTGGAACACAGATAGTTTATAACCAGGATTAACACATAGAATAGTTTTTATCCCGGTAGTACGTTTCCGCGGGATAATTTCCGGCTTCTACGCGGGCAAACCCGCAGGCGGAAGCTAATATCTTTTAAAAGATTCAGATTGTGATAGTGTGGTACGGAATTAGGGTGCTGAAAAGTTAAAGGTTAGGTATCGTAGCATGTTACGTTCTATACGAGGTATCTAAGTGTTTAAATCTACGTTCGCACTGACGTAAAATTATCACAGCGGTACTTTTTCGCGCACACATTCAATGCGCTGCTTAGTGCCAAGAGTACAGAATCCAGCTGTACTTCTTGACGCGCGATACACTCTGTTAAATTCTCAATGCTTTGTTTAACCTCGAGTGTTGACAATTCAGTGCGCAGATAAAGAACGTAGTATAAAATTCCATGTAAAGGGAACTGTGATCATAGTACCTACACTAGAAATCTACTATGTAGGAATAAAAAATAAAAAAATAGAATGTTTCAACCCTGTTTTAGTCAACAGTATGTAAATAATGCAATTCGTAGGTTAAATAACTTTCATAAAGCAGCGACACTGAGCACTGTTAGACGTTTTACAAAATAAACACCTCTTTTAAAATCCGTTCAGGAATCAATCAATCATGGCTGGTATGCTATTGGGAATTAATTTTCTATTGTTATTAATAATTGTGAGCGGGCAGTGTGATGATCTTGAAGACATGGACGATTGTAAGTAATTTGTAGTTTTTAGGATTTTTTGGGATTTTTAATGACAGGTAGAGTGAAGACAGGTAAGGGATCATTACAGACATCCACTGGCGGAATTCGGCCCCAGAATCATATACAGAATTCTGCCAGGGGTGCGGGTTGTTCGAAAGAGATACCGTGGCCCCTGGCACACAGGCAACTGAAGCCCTCCCAGAGCGGGAGAAATTATTTGATGATTTCCCAAAATTGATGCTGACATCTCCTTGAGGCGTACATGGGACACAACAGGCTGTCGACCCGAGCTTGGTCCTTACCGGACAGCGAGCTACCCATTACTCGCCGTCCGCAAGCCCGCGCCTACGGTGGCCGGGAATCAGCCTGGGATTCCCGACGCCCAGGGCGTCACCTGCGGAGGCTAGGGCCGTGAGGGCGCTTATACTGCCTCTCCCTCACGTGCGCCGCCTCCCTCTTCGCGAGCATTACTGCTTCGCAGAAGGAGGTGACTGCTACCCATGCACTCTCGCTCCGTACCATGGCCTGGACTAGGGCCGGACGCGAGAGATCGCCGGCGCCGCCGCCGATCGCCTCCACGAGGACACGGTGGTGCTCCGCACTAGCCGGGTAGACCTCCACCTGCTCCACCGTGTCCTCAGGGCGATCTTCGCAATGGAAACACCCGGGCGTTTCCTCCCGCCTTATGCTAAACAGGCGTCTGCGTCAGGCGGAAGGTGAGGACACCGTGCCGCCTCTCAAGCCACTCCTCAAAGAAGGGACTTACCGCCGCTATCGTCGCGTGCCTATATATGTAGGGGTTGAGAGGAAACAAATCTTTTTTTAGGGGTCGAGGGGTCGCGAGTGGACTACTTATACTTTTTTTTAAATACATTGTTGAGTTACTCCAAATAAAGCATGCAAATCGAAGAGCGGGGGCTGGGTAATTTTTTTTGCTCGCACTTGTATTTTTATGTGTATGAATTTTATAGTTCAACGTAGGTAATGTCAACCTAACAACTATAAATCTATTTGATTAAAAAATTATAGCTCAGTGTTACTGATTATGTACAAAAATGTTGCTGAAAATGATGACAAAAAATCTAGATAATAGCAAATGCATCAAATTGCGCTCACTAAGTAACTTTAAATTACTGATACCTTAATAACTTGAAACCATTTTTTTAAAACTTTATATCCTTGTGTTTTTGTGATTTACCGACTTAAATATATGGAATTACAATTTAATTTCCTTGTGTTTTTATGATTTACCGACGAATTATCAATAGGTTCAGGTTCAGGCAGGACTCAAAAAGGGTGAACAGTGAATTGCTAAATAATTTTTGCCCATAAAAACACATAACAAGGCAAGAAGTAGATTTATTTAGAAACAAGCCGTGTTTTTTTTTTTTGGTAGGGATTTCATCAAAGATCTTCTCCGGCTCTGGGTGGAGCAGGAGGGCGTGTCAGACTTTTACTGACTAAAACGCACCCGTGTTCACTCAGCTGCCTGTGTGCCAGGGGCTACGGTATCTCTTTCGAACAACCCACACCCCTTGCAGGCATCAGCCCTTGCTGGCCCCACCAGTCGGTGCTGACATCTCTTAAAAACGCGCGTGGAACACAACGCGCCGTCGACTCGGGCTTGGTCCTTGCCGGACAGCGAGCTACCTATTACTAGCTGCCCGCAAGCCCGCGCCTACGGTGGCCGGGAAGTGGGCCGTAATCCACCATGCGGGCCCAGTGCGGGTTGGTAGATGTCACATGTCTTAGAATTTTCGGTTCTAGGACATGCCGGTATACTCACCATGTTTTCCTTCACCATTTTGAGAGCAATGGTGCAGTGGTGTATACGGAACTCTAGTGCAATATGTCAAGCATGTAACCCCAGCGGTTTAGGCTGTACTTTATCTGTATTTTTTTTTCAATCGGTAGGTCATACCATTTGATTTGATGACTAAACATAAGCTATATCTATGCATCTCGATTCAGACTATGTATCATAAAAACCTTTTTATCGTGACATTATATAATTATTTATTAAACACTATCATTATTATGTATATTTTGGTAAATCAATGTTCCTATTACTTGACAATTTCAGTTTTGACGCTGGGACCATTCGTTAATATGTTTAATGTTTTGAGTGACATTTCTGTTTATTTTTGTCTCGTTTCGGTCCGAACCTTATGATAATAGCTCATTCCGTGTCGAAAAATATAAGCCAGACCACTAGCGGCCAGTTTTTTGATTGGCTGTTCAACCAATCACAGCAGTTTACGCGCTTGACAACTTCTAATATTAATTTTGCGATAATTTTCTGCTGGACCTGCCAGTCTATACTTAAGCATCTCACCGTGAAAACTTAGGCCAAGTGAACATAACGTGAGCTGTCATTCCACCTAATGCTAGGGATTTACACTATTGACGGTGCACTTAAAGCTCACTTCACCGACTTTTTCACGGTGTTATTTTTACAGAATAGCACTACCTTTTTCGTTTCAGCCGAAGTTACCGAGACGTCGCCTTCTCCGTATCACCTGCGAACAAAAGATTACTTCGGAGCCCAAATTAAGATAGATGACACCACGGTTTGACAAAAGTCCATACACCCAATGTAGTTTTGCCCGTCCGAATAAGTTAATTAATCGAGAGTAGGGTACATACCGATGTATCGCACTACTTTCGGACGGGCCCATGTATTTGTTAACGGTCTTTGAGAGTAGGTTCCCTGGATACATACCTAATGATCTATGAAATCGAGGGATTATAACTGACTTGCTGCTCCGACAAGATCATAACATCAATTAATAGCCGAGGTAAAATTATAAGTATTAATTATTATTTATAACTTTTTCTAGTATACAGCAATTACTTCCTATATACTAGAATATCATTAAATATTAAGTATCGTTTAGTTTTAATGACGTATCGTCACCGCCACCTAGTATTAAGATTTGATCTTCATTTAATTTTCAGGTGGAGGCTCATTTGTTTATGTGAGCAAAATAAGGGTATTTTTTACGTCAAATCACGCGTACCTAATAGTAATAATACCAAGGTGGCCAGCTAAGTTTAAGACCCATGTAATGGGGATCCCTACAAAATGGTTGAGCTGGATGGTGCTGATCCACGCGTCAATTTCGTGTACGGGCGCCGTCGGTTGAGACTGGTCATCTCCTAACTTCCATGGCTAATTTTAAATCTTATATTTAGAATTGTTTTTTTTTTACATTGTTCTCACATAAAGAAGCAACAAGAATAATGTTCCCAAGTTTTTGTAATACATAACATGATTAAAAAAGAGTGTCCATGGAGTTTCTTGCCCGTTCTTCTCCATAGAGATCTACGTTTTGGAATGGGCAACTAGCTTCAACTTTCCAACTGTTCGACTTTTTGACAATTCAAAAGTGCCTGTAAATGGTTTATTTGAAATAAATGCTTTGAGTTTGAGTTTGATCAGCCTATTGTCATCATCATAAGCGTACAGCAGTCCACAGCTGTATAGAGCCCTCTTCAATTGCATTCTATTCAGCTCGATTCTCGCATCCAGCTGCTATCAGCCACCCAGCGAAGATCGTCACTTCACCTAACATGAGGGCGTCCTACATAACGTTAGCCGATTCGCGGTCTCCACTCAAGAACACGTCTACCTCAACGGTCATCGGTTCTACGGCTAATATGGCCGGCCCATTGCCACTTTAGCTTGCTTATTCTGTGAGCTATGTCGACAACTTTGGTTCTCTGCTGGATCACCTCAATCCGGATTATATCCCTCAGGGACACAAACATAGCTCGTTCCATTGCTCGCTGAGCAACCTTGAACTTATGGACCAGCTGTACCGTGAGGGTCCACGTTTCGGCTCCCTAGGTAGGTCATAACAGCCATCACTACTGCCATCAACCGGGCTCAAGTCCAGACTAGACTGGGCTAAGACTGAGATATTAATAATAGAGCCAATATTGTGTCAAGCAGTGGGTGCTTGTTGATGGACATTGAAGCAGGCCTAGTAAGTTTTAGTTTTGATACATTTTGTCAGATAACATATTTTTTTTTTAGTATTCATCGACTTTCGGTGGTCATCATCTGCTTAGCATTTTCCCAACTAGTTTGGGGTTGGTTTCCGGTCTTACCGCGTGCAGCTGAATACCAGTATTTTACGCGGAGCGACTGCATATCTGACGTCCACAATCCATGCAGTTACTTACTGCGTAATACGATACTCCTTGGTAAGACTGGTCGTCAGACTTTCGGGCTTCTAACGACCCGTAACGACTATCAAAGATCCACGAGGCGGATGACAGCGTACTTTCCGAGGCACGGAGAGGTCTTGGTATGTAAAGATGGTCACCCAACCTCGGACTAACCGTGGCAAGGGTAGCTTAACTTGATCAATCGACCCGCGCGGCTGTCATTACTTAGCCACAAGCCTCATCAACTTTTGCAGGTGTCTGTACTAATGTAGGTAGATGATTACTGACATTAAAGTTAACATCTAGACAAAAAACTAAAAACAATTTTTATCAACAACAAGGTTACTTTATCAGTGCTGCAACTGAAGTTGTATAGTTATACAGAATGTGGCTTAACCCTTGCGGTGTCATTTTGTACATTTGGGCACTGACTCCGCTTGTTTCGCGACGTTTTTGCTCAAAAATACATGTAAACCATTAATATTAATTTTCATAATGTTTCGTGTGTGTTTACTATTAATGTTTGTGTGTGAAGCTGTTTGTATGTACAGTTCCAAAGCCCTGGAAGGTTATCCAGCTGGTTATTTGGCTGATTGTGAGTACCTAATATATACCAATGCTTCCGATCTCATTAGATATAATTTGATTTTTTTCCGCAAATATTATGTTGCTGTCTGCCTCGTTTTGGTCCAGTAGTGGAAAGCATAAGGGTTGAGCTTGGGGTCCTCTGTTTGATTTTCAGCTCAGGCAAACTATTACGGGGTTTTTCTTCTTTACCAGTCCGGTATCTGGATTAATGCCGGCTTGACGGCAATAGGGTCACCCTCTATCTATAACATAGACTCAAATATACCTACTCGTAACTGGCGAAATAGGGGTGTACTATGATGATTACTCTGCCTAACCCACCGGGATTACCAGCGTGATGTTTTGTTATATTTACTATGTGAATTTCAAAGTATCCTGGAGTCTTGATTGTGTCCAGTTAATGGCATATTGAGTCACAAACAAATTAGGAAGAGGAATTTTGTAATCGTTTACAAAATTTTCTTTTGTAATGCTGCACAGTACAACAATATTCATTGCGTTATTTACGTTGTTGAGCAGACACATTTTTCGAACATATGTAAGCAATGGTTTAGCTATCAATTTCAAAACGAAACAGATTAAGATTAATCGTGAGTTACGCAATTAGGGTGCAGGTGGTAGACCAAGAGTTAGGCGATTCTTTTTTAGTTTACCTTGTGTAGCCGAGGTCATTTTTAGTACTAAAAATCAAGACATATTTGAGAATCAGCACTTTTCGAACGTCAAAATTACATACATAACACAGTCCCCCAAAACGCCCGCCCTTCACCACTTCGTAGTGATTTAGCTGGGAAGAAGAAGTGGCGCAACAAACTCCCCAGCAGCACAGCTGTCTGCAACTTGATTCTATCCAATAATGAGTAGGTATGCAAAGTAATTAGCATAACGTGACACAGAACATTGAATTAAATCATTTGCCATAAGTCAGCTAACCGTGCCAATATACCAACAAATACAATGAAAACTATAGATATTCGAGTAAAAAAGAAATGTACTAAATTGTGTGCATAGGTACCACAAAACTGAAAAATTTACTCAGCTTAGCTCTTGGTCCGCAACCGACTTAATAGTTTGTCATGTCATTCGTCACTTTCTTTCAAGTTGGGTGTGGAATGAGGACGGTGTGACGATGGCCACCTCAAAATGACGTGTAGTGACAATATTTGTTTTATTAACAAAAGGGAATGCGTATCGACGAGCAAACGTTGTTTCTGTATGTTTGTCTTTTGATAAAATTGTTCAAGGATTGAAGTGATGAGTATCTGAAGAAATGGTAATGTTTGTTTGTGAAATATTTTGGTGGATGGAAAAAAAGTCTTTAAAAAGTTTTTTATTGTTTTTCCTTATAAATTAAAGCTTTATCAGAAAACCAAACTAAATAGGTTGAAAATTATTAAAAAAAAAAACAAATAAGGATAGTGATTAATAAATGAATATATTTTAATGTAAAAAAGCGTGGGGTGCTTTTTGAGGTATTTATATAATCAATTAATATCAAGCACCCGCGCTTTTTTAGTTTGGCTAACTACAAAATCGTGATTGTTTAGGTATTTTTCATTTTTTTTTGCCCAGGATAATTTACACAGGCAAAAATTTATGAAATTATTTAATTTTCATCGGTCATTGACAAGTGTCATCATCATCATCATCATTTCAACCGAAAGATGTCCACTGCTAGACATAGGCCTCCCCAGGCTCCTCCACTTCGACAGGTCTCGTGCTTGATTGACAAGTGTGCAAAGTTTCAATTTAATTCGAGGTTTTGAAGTGGGTCAAAATCATGTTAAAAGATTCCGTTACTTATATATATAACAAAGCTAATAAGAGCGTGTTAATAAAAAAAACGATGATGGCAAGCTTGATTGACTCCTACCGAATGGACTGGCCAACACTAGAAAAAGACAGAATTCTGTGGAAATGGGAAGCTTTTGCCCTGAAGTGTATAAAATGAATACAGAATAGTTCGATTAGATTATACTCCATTTGAAATAAGATTAGACATTTAAACAAACCTTTTTTACAGTCCGTTCAACTGATTCTGACTTCTAAACCGTAGGCATAAGGATGGCATTAAAAGCAAAAAAGTAGTTACAATACCAACTGTTTACTGCAGCTGCCATTTGTAATGCCACCAACGCAATAGAAGTCAAAATCGGTTGATCGAACTGTAAAAAAGGTTTCGTTAAATGTCTAATCTTATTTCAAATGGAGTACAGATAGGCAAATATGTAAAGTGTCTAAGTTCCGGAGAAAAGAAGATCCTCACGAGGTCTTTATAGTACAGTCAGCGCAAGCGGCGAAAGTCGATTGACACTTTCGTTTTGTAAATCTTAACTATTAAGCTACATATTAAATTAAAATCGGAGCAGAAGTAAAATTAAAAGAAACTCTAGCTCTCATGCTATGAAATGATGAAATATCGAAGGTATCGAATATTGTTGCTTCAATTTATATGTCGATGTGTAACAGTACCAGTGTTATTCCACGTATGCACAGACGTAAAAATATCGCGGCGAATATTTGCTCGCACTGGATCTTCAACACTCTCTTTAGCGCCAGGAGTCCAAAATTGAACAGTGACATTTTTCGACGAGCTGGGATGCACTCTATTGGATTCTCAATGCTCGGTTCAACACCGAGAGTTCAAAATCCATTGCGCGATAAAATCCCGTCGCGATATTTTTACGTATGAAAGATCGTACGTCGTACGTTTTGGTGTACGTTCGGACATACACCAAAAAGTCGGGCCTGTCCGAACTAATGCCACCCTAATTTAGACCTAATGTAACTTATTCCTACTTCCAGGTCCAGGAACCAACATACCACAACCAATACCATCAGGAGACTTAAAATATCTGGCCATTCTAGTCCAAGGTGAAGGGAACATCTTCTGGCCAAAGACGAAGTACAATTACTACCAAATGAAGGACTTAGCCAAAGATCCTCGGGTGGACTTCAAGAAACCCACTGTCATGTATGTGGGGGGGTTCTTGGACCACCCCCAACTGCCCTTCGCTTTGACAGCTGGGGTGGTGTATAAAAAGTTGGGATATAACGTGTTTTTGTTGGATACGAATTGGTTTACGACTGTTGCCTATCCCGTGTGAGTATTTACTCGTTTTTTTTTTTAATTTTGTTTTTTTTTATTGGTATTTTGGAGAAAAATATCCTGTCTACATCCTTGGTCAAGTGGTCGCAAACGGTACTGCTGAGTATGAGGTCCTGGGCTCGATTCCCATGTCGGGCAAAGTATTATTGGGTTTTTGTATCTGGAATTTGTATCAGGAGTTTAGATTTGTGCCTGCAGGATGGCAATAAGCTCGCCCCCTATCACATGGGACTTAAATATAACTGACGAAATGTGGGTAAGTACTATAGGTACACCTCTGCCTCTTCTCCTCCGAGATCCTAGGTTCAATTCCCAATTCGGGCAAAGTGTTATTTTAAGGTTTTTCTAAATGGATTTTCTCAGTATGAGCCCGGAATCTGGATTTGTGCCCGGTTGATGGCAATAAGATCGCCCACTACTGGACTTCTTAAACATAACATTTCGTCAGTTACGTTGATAAAATGTTATGTTATGTTCAGTGATCGGATATTCGTATGCATATTCACCTAAAGTTGAGATCTTGGTTTACATGGAATGCGCTTTTGTATCGAAAAAATCTTAATTTAGGTAAGTAATTTGTTTATTTTTGTTTTAACTAATACAAACCAGTCCTCCAGTACATGTGCACATATTTGTATCGGGTGAAATATTAATTTTAAATTATTACACATCTGAATAGTTATGCAATCCAAGAATCCCGGGGTTTTTAATAAATATTACAAATAATTTATAAAGCCGCTTCCATACTTTCATAGCTAAAAATTATCTTTAGGTAAATATGCATCCGAATATCCTCTCCGAGCATAACTTATGTTAGATACGTTAAGAGCTAATACTCAAAATATGATATTATCCAGGATTTCCTGGTTTCTAGAATATGAAACCAAATAATGATATGATTTTTTTGTTCTATTTTAGAGCTGCCAGCAATATGCGCACCATCGGAAAATACGTCGCCGAAATGCTCGCCACCCTCACAAAACACGGCTTAGACCCTAAAAAGCTTGAGCTCGTAGGCCTCAGCCTTGGGGGCCACACTATAAGCTTCATAGCCAAAAACTACAGACTCCAAACAGGCATGAACATCTCCAGAATAACTGGGTTAGATCCATCTGGACCTTGCTTCAGAAACTTGGGTCCAGAAGACCGCTTAGACCAAACCGATGCTGATTTCGTTGACGTCATAGAAACGAATATCGATGGCTACGGAATGGCTGCGCCGGTCGGCCATGTTAATTTTTACGTCAATGGTGGTGAGTTCCAACCTGGAGACATATTTTGGGTTCCATGCAACGTTATTTGCAGTCATGTGAGAGCTTTTACTATTTGGATTTCAGCACTCATGAACCCAAACAGTTTTATCGCAATGAAATGTGAATCAGTCCAAGAAGCAAGGAATAGAGGATGCTATGATAAAAGTCCTGTTGTGACTAATATTGTGGGTTTGAATACTGATAGAAATACACAAGGAATCTTCTATTTGGCGACTGAGAACAACTTTCCATATTTTATGGGTTTGAAAGGATTGGAAAAGGAAAACGAATTTTTCGACTCCAAACTGAATTTGAATAAAAAGACGAGCTGGAGTTTATTTTAAGCTACAGTTTTTTTTTTAATTGCAATAAACTGGTTTGGGTTGATTGTGTTGTTTTTTTTTTAAGTCATCATCTGCTTACCGTTTTTCCCAACTTTGTGGTAGAGATCAACTACCATAACATGGCGCGCCCATATTACTACTTCATTGTGTGTAGTCACATCCATACGAAAGAATTTGTATTTAGTAGTTTTATTTTTATTTGATAGCCGTCTCAGTACGCACACATGCGTTGTGAGTCTTGGTGACGTTTTGTAAATAGTTTCACAAATACTTTTAAAACGTTTCAAATTTCGGAGGGGCGCGCCATGTTATCGTAGTTAATCTCTAGTTCAATCCATGAAGACGCCCCCCACTCTTTGACACTTGTACTAAGAGCGGTCAAAAACAAAGGAAAGGGGCAGAGAGGGGCGCGTCATCGTGGATTGAACTATCTGTAGGGTTGTCTATCTAACCTCTATTTTACATGGAGTAACTGTCTATCTGACCTCCACATTGCAGTTACTGGGTAACATATGATTCCCCTTGGTAAGACGTTTGTCAGAGTTTTGGCCTTCTGACTAGGTACTTGTATCGACTGTTTATTGTTTATACAGGATGATTGGAAGATGGGTGCAAAGCTTTAAGGTGAAGATAGTATAGACAATTTAGAACCATTTAAGCCATGGTTGTCTTAGACGAAGTCTTACCAAATTATTATTTTTTTAATTAGGTTTAAAAGACGTATTGTACAAATTTTTTATTTTTTCTGAGCTTTAAATGTCTGTAAAAAAAATGTCTAATGACACAGAAGCCTAAAACATGTTTTGCTTGATTGCTTACACATTACTTTAATTAAATAAATAAAAAATGAATTCATTTATCATTCAATTTGGCCATAATTATGCAGTTTACATTAAATTTTGAGAATTTCCGAAAAAAAACTTAAAAATTTGGTTAAAAATATTTGGTAAGACTTCGTCTTAGACAACCATGGCTTAAATGGTTCTAAATTGTCTGTACTATCTTCGCCTTAAAGCTTTGCACCCATCTTCCAATCACCCTGTATAGTACGACAGGTTAAAAAGGGACATAAATGCTATACAGAAGTGCAATACTAACACGAAAATAGAGTCTTTTTCATATTTTAATAACTCTGAAATCCCATGGTAAAACTTTTTGATTTTCATGAGTTCTACTAGCTCTCACTAAAAGTACCTGCCACTCTTTAGTAAATCATTTTACTCCTTTAGTCTTGAATTAAGTGTTCTGTAATAGGAATCTGGTACGTATAAGTATATTACCTATTATACTTGATTGTATTTTTTAACAATTGATGTACACATTTAAACAGAAAAATATGTAGGTGCAAAGGTGGTTCTTACTTTATCTTTTCGACTACTAGCGACATCTGTTACCTACATATTGTGCTTGCAACGATACGCTCTCCATGGCTTTACGTGTGCAGCTTCATAGTAAACTACGTGGGGTTGTGGTTCATCAGAATAATAACAGGTGTCGCTTTATCGTTTAGTTCAGAAGTGTACCACAGATGGCGTTACTAAAACACTGGGAAACAGTTTTTCGATTTTCTTCTTAATTATCTAGTTACTTTATTTATAGTTTCTAAATTAAATATAGATTGAGATTATGTTGAAAAATTGAGACACCACTCATTTCCATTGAGAGAAAACATCAAGAGGACTCTGCATGAGATTTTTCTGTAGGTAGGTACCGTACATAACTAGCTCATTGTATCTACCTAGCTATTTATTAACCTTCCTATACGCGCGTTCTCTTTCTCGTTACAGAAATGTATGAAAATCGTGTGTATTAGTGGTACACAATGCCTTGAACGCAATAGGCACGTGTATAATTTTTGTTACACATTGAACAAGTGCGTGCAAAAATTAAACACGGGCGCCGAAGGTGTTAATTTTTTTATGAAAGATTAAGTTTGACTCCCTCGTCGGTCTAGTGGTCGTAACCGCTACTGCTGAACATGAGGTCCTGGGTTCGATTTCCAGATCGGGCAAAGGGTTCATGGGTTTTTCTGTCTAGAAATTCTCATTAGCAGCTCGGAGTCTGGATTATTGCCCGGCTGATAGCAATAGGCTATAACTGGCGAAATGTGGGTATACTATCGCTACACCTTTGTCAAACCCTGCGGAGAAACCAGGCGTGACGTTATATGTCTCTGACCATACTTCTTATCGAAAATTTAAAGTCACATAACCCTTTAATCCACGCTGCTCAGGTAGGTTTTCGCAAAAAAATCCTGTTATAAATAAAGCCCTCAACGCTAAAACTCAGTGAAAAAGAAAATTCGAACCGCGCCGTCTCCCCAGCGGACCGACGTTCGCAAGATTCCCTTGTGTACCCACTCTTTTCCTTATTAACAACGGGATTCTGTAGTGGGATCAGGAATCTTGATACTTGGGTTTGAGTATTGGTTACTTTTATGGCTACTCTTGCGAGTGATCGGTTTTTATTGAAACTTTTTTGAAGCTATGTATTAATGCCATCAACTGCCTAGTCATTTTCTAACTGTGTTGGGACCGGCTTCCTGCGTAATCGGATATAGCTGAATACCAGTATTTTACATAAGAGTAACTGCCTATCTGAATTCCACAATTCATTCACTGGACAATACGATACCCCTTGGTAAGACTGGCTGTCAGACTTTCGGGCTTCTAACGATAAACGACTGTCAAATAATAGGTCTTTACCTATGAAATTGCCGTTTTGTATGAAAAAATTTAAACGAATTTTTTTCATGTATTTTTTATTTGTATTAATCGAAGTAATCACCCATGCAATCAATGCATCTTTGCCATCGCAGTGGCAGTTTATTGATGCTCTTCTTAAAGAAATCAGCTGGACGGGAGGCAACAAATTCTTCAAAGGCATTTTGTACTGCCTCTCGGGTATTGAATTTTTTTCCCGCCAAGAAGTTATCCAAATTCTGGAAAAAGTAGTAGTCTGTAGGCGCAAGGTCTGGTGAGTAGGGCGGATGACGGAGAGCTTCCAACCCCAGTTCTTGCAACTTGGAGACCGTCTGCTGTGCAGTATGAGGTCGCGCGTTGTCGTGCAGGAGCAGCGGAGACGAGCGATTGACCAATGCTGGTTGGAGATGTGCCAGCTTCTCCATCATTGTGTTCAGTTCTTCACAGTACACATCTGCAGTAATGCTCACCCCGTTTGGTAAGAAGCTGTGATGAATCACACCGGCGCTAGACCACCAAACAGTGACCATCACTTTTCTAGGGGTAAGTTTTCGTTTAGGGCATTGTTTAGGTGCTGAACCAGGATCCAACCAACTTGCTGAGCGCTTGCGGTTATCAAACAGAATCCATTTTTCATCGCAGGTAACAATGCGGTTCAAAATTCCTTCATTTGTGTGTCTGTTGAGCAGTGCAAGGCACGTCTCGACGCGTACTTCGCGCTGACGATCATTGAGTTCGTGGGGCACCCATTTGTCAAGCTTTTTTACCTTGCCAATTTGACGCAAATGGACCAATATTGTTTTGACGCTAACGTCGAAAGCTGCTGCTAATTCAGCCGTAGATTGTGTATCATCAGCTTCCACAATCGCCTTTAATTCGTCATTGTCGATCAAAGTCTTCGGACGACCGCGAGGTTCATTTTTCAGGTCGAAATTTCCAGAACGGAAGCGAGCAAACCAATAACAGGTGGTGCGTTGGTTTGTAGTGTTAGCTCCGTAAACGTCGTTGATGTTGCGTGCCGCTTGTGCCGCGTTGCTGCCACGACGGTACTCATATTCCATAATTACTCGAATTTTTAACGTATCCATGATGACGAAAAAGATTGAAATGCGATGAAAATGTAACACTAATCAATAAACAAATGACTACTTTTGGAAAAAAAAATCCATGTTTTTAAAATAAAATTAATTTGAAATTAGAATTCTTACCCAAACAAAAATTATTTTGATTTGAAATGGCCAGTACTGCAAAACGGCAATTTCATAGGTAAAGACCTAATATCTACGAATGAGACCAACGGCTTGACGTCCTTTCCAAGGCACGGAGGGTGTATATAAAAATGGCCACCAACCGCGGCAAACGTAGCTTAACCTGATCGATCGACCCGTGCGGCTGTTATTACATAGCTAAAAGCCCCTCTATGTAAGGTAGAATTCGCATCATCATTTCAGCCGAAAGACGTCCACTCCTGGACATAGGCCTCCCCCAGGCTCCTCCACTTCGACTGGTTTTGTGCTTCCCACATCCAGCGGATTCCCGCTGCCTTCACTAGGTCATCAGCCCACCTTGTGGGAGGCCTTCCCACTCTACGGTTTCCGGTACGCGGTCACCACTCCAGAACCTTTCGGCACCATCGGCCATCTGTTCTGCGAGCAATGTGCACTGCCCACTGCCACTTAAGTTTGGTAATTCTTCGGGCAATGTCGGTAGCCTTGGTTCTCCTGCGGATCTGAATTCGCATATAAGAATATAACCTATAAAATACTTACAATTTAAAAAATCCGTTACATATCCAGTTCGCGTATCACTTCCTCTCACTCGTCAAACGTCACTTTATCTAATTTAATTTCGTTGATTTTTCAGTTACTTTATGGTCAGTTTTGCTTTTGGATTAGTTGCGTCAACTCGACAGTTTCCAGTGTTTGGCTGTTTTGCTGATTTGTTAGTTTTGTATAATCAAGGAAAAGGATGTATTTACATAAACCAAACCAAAATGGATAATTTAAGGCCTAAGTAACCCAATTGAATTAAAGTTAAGGTAGTATATTTTAAAATTAAACGGACTCTACTAATCTTTGATAATATCACAAAACTTGTTTTTATTTTATTTAGGACCAACAAGTAGGTACCTACTGACACAGCCAGCGGGGTAATTGTGTAACACACTAACAGTAGAAATGCCTAACATTTTGACAGTTCAACAACATTCATTGGGTTATTTACGTTATTGAAAAGACAATTTTTTCGAACGTATGGAGCAATGGATTAGCTATATCCTTCAAAATGATTTAGATTGTGTTTCACGCAATTAGGGTGGCAATGGCAATTCGTTGATCACAATTTTTGTGCCTACACAGAAAATGTTTATTTGTTGTAGAGTTGGTTATGAGCCACGTTATTTTAACATTTGTGAAACTATTATAGTCTTTATATTTATAATTCTACTGTACGTGTGTATGTCACTGAACTCCTCCTAAACGGCTGGACTGATTTGAATGTTTTTTTTTGTTGTATGCGTTTGGGTGGCACCTTGGATGGTTTAGATAAAAAAACAATAATAATAATTTCCGATTGAAAAGCTAGTAGGTATATGTATATAATTATAGTATATTTTAAGATTCAGGATAAACCTGAATCTTAAAATATATAACTTACCTAACACTCTTTTTGACATTTATTTTAGTTGTAAATCATTCACCAAGTATCAACTCTCTTCCATCGCGTCACATAGACACCCTGTATGCAATGGCTTGTTTCTTTTTGCGAGGGGCGCAGCACCCCGTGCATAACAGACCTAAGTGCGCAGAACGAAGCTACCCTCAAGCAGGCCTCATATACTGACACTGTCTATGTTTCTTACCTTGATGCACTTTATATAGGCACATAAAAGTCATTTTTACTTGTTTGTAAGCTTGTGATTTTTCGACTGAAGTAGCTATTGAAATCCAAAATATCAGATGGGTAGTAAACTTAGCGGTGAGGGCCTCGTGGCTAAGTGGTAACGGTTATGCGGGTAGATCGGATAGTGGATGGGTAACATTAGGTACATTATCACGATCCCACCGTGTCTTGCAAAGCTTGTTAAGCAGTTAGTCCCGACTATCATTGTCTTTGATAGTCATCACGGGTAGTCAGGAGCCCAAAATCTAACAACTAGTCTTACGAAGGGGTATCGTGTTACCCAGTAACTGGGTCGTGGAGGTCAGATAGGCAGACGCTCCATGTGAAATACCTACTGGTATTCATGCCAGCCTGCGAAATTCAATGTTTATCACGCTTTTTTGCAATTTGCTGGTTGTATGTTAATAAATAAATAAAAACTTTATTCCATTCAAGCCTTAGGTGCTAGATTTTTATAAATGCCCTGGACCCCACACTAGGGTTCCTTGTGTTGTGAGGTCCAGTCTCTTCCCAAATAATGTAAAGATTTCTATTTATTCGTAGAATTAATAATATAAAAAAGAAAGAAATTATAATAATACCTACAAACAAACAGGATTTTAAGATTCAAAACTTATGACAACTTGACAAGAGGATTAGGTGCTTTTGGGTGTGAGTGTGTGTGAAAGTGTCAAGTGTGTGAAGTGTGTGTGGGGGTGTAGTTGGTGAAAATGGGTGGTTTGGTGCGTGCATATCTTTTTTTTTTAAATTAAAATATGATTCGCGACCGAAAAACGTATGTAAGTATAAATTCACAGAATGATAATAAACTAGCTTTTGAACCCGGTTCCGCCAAGATTATGTCTGGACTTTAAAAGAGACTGTGACCTCTGAGTTTGTTTCGGCCTTTCTTCTCAGAGTAGTCAGATAGGAAAAGCCAACCTTATCAAGTTTAAAAAATATGATTGACGTGTAAAAGTTTTTGTACAAACCTACACGACGGCGATGCACAGAAATAAAATCATTTATCATTTAATTTTAGTCAGCCAATCGAATCACTTCTTCTTCGTCGTGTGGATGACACGTCACTGTATTAAATTTGGCTGGCCCACAACTTCGCCAGTTCCACGGCATCATCGGTGGCAGGAGGTCACTAACACGAGGCTGTTGTCGAAGGACCGATGGACGGTAGAGCAGGCGAGTCCTAATCTAGAAACTGTGTATCGGCAAACGTAGTGTGGGACGCCCCCAGCTAGATGGACCGACGACCTTAAAAAGGCGGCTGGGACAGACTGGATGCGGAAGACGGAGGATAGAGTGTTGTGGCGCAGCCTGGGAGAGGCCTATGTCCAGCAGTGGACTGCGATAGACCGGTTGATATTACTGTTGGGCTGTTGCAAAGCAGTTGAGAGTCTGTAACGAAAACGTATTGATTACCGTGTAGTGAACATAATGCCGCATTGCATATGTAAGCGGGCACGCCCTTTATGCCTGGAGGCTTTAATTTAGGTTTTAAGTTCTGTTTATGTTTTTATTATATATTTCTGCTTCAAAAAAAAACATGATTGTTTTTGGTATGTTGGCGTATGCTAGCTGACAATGGCAAGTACCTATTTGAATTTTATGTGTGGTAACGTTAATTTCGTAGTACCTACCATTGTATAGAATCAAGTTCTTCAACAGACAGCTGCTGGGGAGTTTGTTGCGCTACTTCTTCTTCCCAGCGAAAGCACTAGGAAGTGGTGAAGGGCTGGCGTCTTATGTAATTTTGAGGTTCAAAAAGTGCTGACACCAGCCTAGTTTGAATAAATGACTTGATTTTACCGCCTCAAAATGTAGTTGTACTATCTGCTACTAAATACAAGCAAAATAAATTAACCCAAATCCTCCTAAATCGCTGACTGGAACCAAACACTCACCTAGTCTTCTTCAAAGGGCCCTCGATGTTAATCTATGCACTAGACGTGTCTAAGTATCTGATGCTATCGACTTCAAAAGCCGGTGTATCTGATGGCTTTAGGTTTTTTTATTTTTAGAATATGTTTCGGCAATATTTTTTGATACCTCTACATATTATAAAACACAGTCCCCGTCGCGTCTGTCTGTCTGTTCGCGATAAACTCAAAAACTCATCGTCTGCCCAGCCTTTTCCCAACTATGTTGGGGTCGGCTTCCAGTCTAACCGGATCTATCTAACCTCCAAAACCCAGTTACTGGGTAATACAATACCCCTTGGTAAGACTGGTTGTCAGACTTTCAGGCTTCTGACGACTCGTAAAAGATCCACGAATTACAGCCAGTACCAACGGCTTAACGTGCTTTCCGAGGCACGGATGGGTCTTGGTATGAACCCATCCACGGAACAACTGGGGCAAGCGTAGCTTAACCTGACCACAAGCCGAGATAAACTTAAAAACTACTGAACAGATTTTAATGCGGTTTTCAGCAATAGACAGAGTGTTGCATGAGGAATGTTTAGGTGTATAACATGTTATGGTTTTGAGGCAAATGATAGCATATTAATAAACTCACGCCTTCTTCAACCTAACCTTCATAATTAGCCTATAACGTTTCCAATGCTAGGTCACAGCCCTCCTCTCTGTGAGATGAGCCGTAATCCACCACGCGGCCCCAGTGCGGGTTGGTAGATGTCACATATCTTCGAATTTTCTGGTTCTATGACATGCCGGTTTCCTCACGATGTTTTCCTTCACGCGTTTTAAGAGCAGTGGTGATGAAATAATGCCTATCTGGGTTCGAAACTACGAGATACTCTCGTAAGTGGCGGCCGTTGTTACCACTGGGGCATCACTGCTCTCTCAACCTATCCTAACCTAACTACGCTAGGGGGGTCTAGAATCATGTGCAGACGCCAGCACATCAAGCTACCCCAATCTGTCAAATTTCTTCGATAGATTTTCAACTTCAAAACAAGCATAAGGTTCATGTTCAATTTGGAAAAAAATACAGTTTTGGGTAGCTTGATATGCTGGTGTCTGTACGTACTGAATCTATGGTAACAGATTGCCTGTCGACGACCCTGCCGCCAGGTTTTCCGATCACAGTAACACACAGTCCTGATAATATTTGAGCTGCTGAACCACTAATACGAAAACCACTTCTGGTAAAGGCAGTCAAAGTATTATTGCTTTTTTTTTTGTATGGAATTTCTCAGTAGCAGACCGAAGTCTGGATTTCGGCCTGGTTGATGGCAATAGGGTCGCCTGCTATTTCATGGGACTTAAACAAAACTGGCGAAATATGGGTCTATTGGGACACCTCTGCCCAACCTTTCGGGGAAACCAAGCGTGATGTTATGTTCTGGTAAAGGCTATCCTGCGCCGTTTGCTCAAACCTACTCATCCTCATCAAAATGAAAATCAAAAGTCATTTATTCAAACAAGGCTGAGAGTCAGCACGTTTTGAACGTCAAAATAACATCAGAAAGTCCCCAAAAACGCCCACCCTTCGCCACTTCCTAGAGCTTTAGCTGGGAAGAAGAAGTAGCGGAACAAATTCCCCAGCAGCACAGCTGTCTGAGAACATGATTCTATACATTAATAGGTAAGTACTCGTAATTAACATTCAACAATAAATGAAAGCATCATTAATAAAAAAAAATAAAAAAAATATAGTTTATACAGTCAAATAAAATAAACAATAATATGAAGTTACTTATCAGTAGCTTATCAGTAGGTAAGCTAATTCTGGTGAAAGAACACAAACGTTGTCTTGAGTTATATCAACAAAGCACCTTGAATTTTTTAAAACAATATCTACATTTTCGTCAAAGTAGTTAATTGTAATTACTTAATTTGCATTCATAAGCAACTGGTATATTGGCAGATGTTTCAGCGAAAGTTATTGGTAAGTAATATTTTTTGAAACAAGTTATTTGTAATTATAATTACAGGTGAGGGGCTCCGGGCTCGTGGCTAAGTTATAATAGCCGAACTATTAGGTATACCTACTTCTGTAGAACAACAATGACTGGGCACAATTTATAGATCTAAGAAGAAGAAAAAAATTAAAATGTTATTTATCACAAAGATATTTTCTTTTCTTTTAACTAGCATAACTTATAGTAAAGTAGGTACGGGTATTACCTACTCACTGACTCACACCGTCTGAATTAAAGCATTTTTATTTTATTTTTATTATAATGCAGTCCCACTGCTGAGCAATATTTTCTTCAAGTTCACGTTGTCATGTGCACGTCTCAGCATTTCCAGTATCAACATCTTTATGCAAGAAAGTTCTTACTATGTCCAAATAAATTATCAACAAAAAAACCAGAGGAAATAAAGGTAAAAAAGTAGCCACTTTTAAAACGCCGTATAATAATCCTTTTGATGTTCCCACAAACAAATAAAATCGATACTTTATTACCTAAATTTCTAATCGTTACGAATCGAAACAATTCAAAAGACGTAATATATAGCTTAAAAGTCTATTTAAAATTCAAAGGGCTTAACATGATAATTCGAATTCTGGAAATAAATTTACTTTTGAATATATTATAATCATCGATTATAATTTAAAAATTCCATACGACCAGTCGAGCAGATCAAATGGCTTCCCATAGAATCGATTAGACACAAATGTTTTTACGTCATTAGTGAAGATGATTGATCTATTTTGTAATCGATTAATTGAATGTGATCTTGTAATCGATTTACCTAAACAACCCTTTGGCAAGTATTTTATTTAAAATTTATTATATTTTCAACTGATGTTTCATGTAATTTGATTCAAATGGATACAATATAAGTTACTCGTAGTAGTAATCACCTTATGGAAAAATAGAGGAAGACAGAGACGAAGATTAACCCATATTCACGCCTTTTGTAGTTAAACATTTGTAAAAGCCATTGTAAATACCTATTTAATAATAATTTACTTAATAAAAACGTATAAAAAGAGTACCTACATTTAGCCAAAAGTTTCCCATATAATTATAGTGCCTAAAAATAAAATGTTAGTAGGTGCCATGTATCTACCCCATATCTACTTAATTTAAAAAATAAAGCAATTACAGCTTTATTTTTATTTCTTTTTACCTATTGTGGTATAGTGATTTTATTCCCTGTTCATCAATTCACATATAAATATTGCGAAACATTTTAAAAGAGGAAGTAACGGTGGAGTTTCTTGCCCATTCTTCTCCATACGAAACTTTTGGAAGGGGCAACTAGAGTCTATGTTATTTTGTTGTACATTTTGACGTTCAAAAGTGATTTTTATGTGCCTATTTGAAATAAATGATTTCACTCTGACTTTGAAACAAACCCATTAAAATTTCAGCAAAATTTCGGTTCAGCGATTTAGCCACAAAAACTTGGCAGACAATCAGTTACTTTCACATTTTAATATTAGTATGGCTTTCTCAAAACCTGCCTTAATATAAAACGCCGATAATCGTCCCACTATCACTCCAAACCGATTAGGAAATCGATACATCGTTAAGTCAGACAAATGTCAAAATGACATGTGACACAGTACACCTGCGGTTTCGAAATCGAGTAAATATTAAACGATTATTTTATAAAAACTGTTTTTGAACACAAAGAAAGGTATTTAAATAAATAAGTAGCGTATGTAAAGAGGTTAGCGTTAAGTGGTTTTTCAGGTTCATTCACTTTTTATGGGAGTTAATTTGCTTGTCAAAATTATGTGGGCAAAACAAGGACCGATTAAGTATGGGTCGATTATGGGCCGATTACAATGGCTCAATGGCTTATGGCCCGGTGCGAATTTGTAGTGTGTACAGTTTATTTTGGTAAGCCTAAATATGGAACAAAATTAATTTAAATACTTGCTTGACATCACATCACGCTTGTATATACCAAAGGGCAGGCAGATGTTTATATGTACAATGAGTTCAAATCCGAGCAAGTACCTACACAAGTCACATAATTGGCCTAGTCTTTTCCCAGCTATTTTAAGGTCGCTTCAGTTATCAGGATGCAGCTGAATAGGTACGAGTATTTTACATGAATTTTTACCTTTACCTTTTTTTTACCCTGCTGGACGATATTGCCAAGATCGCCTTGAGGACACAGGTGGAGGTTTGCCCGGCTTGGGCGGAGCACAGCCGTGTCTTTGTGGAGGCGATCGGCGGTGGCGATCTCTCGCGTCCGGCCCTGGTCCAGGCCACGATACGGAGCGAGAGTGCATGGGTAGCCGTCACCTGCTTCTGCGAAGCAGTAATGCTCGCGAAGAGGGAGACGGCGCACGTGAGGGAGAGGCAATATATGCGCCTTCACGGCCGTATTCGCGGGCGTGCGTACGGCGAGTAATGGGTAGCTCGCTGTCCGGTAAGGACCAAGACCGAGTCGACAGCGCGTTGTGTTCCACGCGCGCCTCAAAGAGATGTCACCACCAAATGGTGAGGTCCGCAATGGTGATGCCTGCCAGGGGTGCGGGTTTTTCGAAAGAGATTCCGCGGCCTCTGGCACACAGGCAACTGAAGGATCACGGGTGGGTTTTAGTCAGTAAAAGTCTGACCCGCCCTCCTGCTCCACCCAGAGCGGGAGAAGTTATTTGATGATATCCCACCCAAAAAAAAA
This sequence comes from Antitype chi, assembly GCA_947359405.1. NCBI lineage: Eukaryota > Metazoa > Arthropoda > Insecta > Lepidoptera > Noctuidae > Antitype > Antitype chi. The sequence continues at coordinate 4,095,928 of OX375823.1, forward strand.
CGGTATTGCCAATCTGTCTCGAGTAAGCGTAGTGCCTCAGTGCTCAGTGCTCAAGTATTAGGCTGGCATTTTTGGCTTATTTGTCGACTCACACAAATTTAGTCACCCGAGTCAGGGTAAGAATATTTTCTAAAAGCGTCTCGCACGAAGTTAATTTATATGTTTGTGGGCGAATCGACAATTCCGGATAAACGTATCAGGCAATTGGCACGTAAATTCGTAATCTCTTATATTTCTGGAAATAATTATGGCTTTATTTTATTAATTTAACTAAATATTACAATACATTTTAAATATTTTTATAAAATAACCTTACAAAAAACATTTAAATAGTGGTCCGCCGGGATCAGGAGCAGGGTCCAAGTTACCGGTGGTTAGGGCTCCAGAGACAGGAACCTCCTCACGATGCGAGCCGTATCGAGGAGTACTGCCTTCTGAATCAGGCCTTTGACCCAACCGCCTAACGAGAGCCTCGAGAGATGTTGATCGAGGCTCTCGGCCATCAGGCCATTGGCTGATACGACAATCGGTACAATAACAGCCGAGTTCACATTCCACATGTCAACAACCTCGTGTGTTAAGTCGAGATATTTAATCTGTTTCTCTTTCTCAGCTTTCACGAGGTTCCCGCCATTTGGAATGGCAATATAGATTAGCATTGTGCGGCGCGCTAACCGATCTATCACCACTATATCAGGCTTATTGGCTGCAATAGTCCTGTCAGTAATGATAGACTGGTCCCAGTATAACGTGACATGATCATTTTCAAGAACTGGGTCGGGCACATACTTGTAATACGGTACCTCAGAATACACAAGTTTATATTGCAAAGCAAGTTGCTGGTGAATAATCCTGGCTACTTGATTATGCCTGTGCAAGTACCTACTCGCCGTTAGATAGACGAGAACAACCAGAGATAATATATGGCTTTATTATTATTATAAAAGTTAATGTCATCCTGCCTTTATTCTCATTTATTTATCATCAGTGCGGCGAGTTCAATATAAAAAAGTAATTCCATTGAATGCAAATATGAAAGGCAAGTAGGATTAAATACCCTTTAGATAATAATATCGTCATCCCGCATCCATTGAGGATGGGCAGGGTAGCGTCAGCTAATTAACAATAGACTAGTAAAAATAATATCCTTCCCTATTCAAAAGGACCCCAAACACGGTCAGCAGAATAATAATTATAGTCAAATAAGGGCCAGGTGTCCATTAAAAACAAAAAAAAAACTATCAATAGTAGGTAGTTACTGAAAGTGCTTTATAGGAATTTGTTTACTGACCCTACTTAATTGAAGCGTAAAGTATTTATTGTTAAAATTGAATTAATAGAAATTGGACTTTGTTTTCATAAAGGGTGAGTTGGAATTTGATTGTTGGTAATTTCTGCACTGTCAATATAGAAATCCATACCAGTTTGTACATTAGACATGTTTTTTAATATAAGATCAGATAAGAAACCGTGGTTTACGAATGTTTGCCATACTTTAAAATGCAATAATTTTATTATAAATAACGCTTTAGTTGCCATAATCGTGAAATTACATTAAAACAAATTTTATTGGTTATAATCAGAGATCGGATATTCGGATGCATAATATGATGCATACCTAAAGTTGAGATGTTGGCTAACATGGAATGCGCTTTTGTATCGAAAAAGTCTTAATTTAGGTAAGTAATTTCTTTATTTTTTGTTTTAACTAATACAAACCACCCCTCCTCCAGTACATGTACATATTTGTATCGGGTTAAACATTAATTTTAAATTAATACACATCTGAATAGTTATGAAATCAAGAATCCCGGGGTTTTTAATAAATATTACAAATAATTTATAAAGCCTACTACTTTCATAGCTAAAAATTATCTTTATGTAAATATGCATCCGAATATCCGATCTCTGGTTACTAATATAAATGATAATAGTGCAAGTAAATATTATTAGGGTCGATTATTGAAAACAATAATAGTACAAATCATTTTATGGAAATCAAGACAATACCGGAAACCGTAGTATTATACTTCATGCTACTTTATCTATTAATTGTGGGCAGCTATTCAGTGCTTACATGCATAGGATGATGTCCAAGTCAAAAATCAAACTAAATTTAAAGATATTTAAATGCACAATCTGAAATTGTTTCCTGATCTACAGTTTTAGTTTTTAGTTCAAACATATTAACTTATTTGTCGATTCACAGGAATTTACTCGCCCGTTGTTTCCTATTGCCTAACGTATTTCTGGCATTGTAGATTCGCCCACAAATAAATTAACTTAGTGCGATTCGCCAATGGAAAATATTATATCATTTAAAACCACGGAACAGAAAACTCTTCCGTGTTTAAAAGTGACGATTCGCGGGATTCGGGCAAGATTTCTTCAGCATCAAAATCTCAGATCAAAAATCTCAAATGGATCCGCATGCAAACCGTATCCAAAAAGGGTTAAAGATTCGGACAATATGACCCCTACCTATTGACATTCGCATAATTACAAGGGTTAATAATACAGGCCGTTGGTCCTGTGATACAGGGGTCAGGTAACCAGCTGGCCCTTATTACAATGCACTTTAATTTGGCCAGATTTGACCTCCAAAATGAGGAAGCTTATGCTTTAGAAAATTTTATGAATGACGAGGAAAAAACTCTTTAAACTTTTGTATGGGATTTCGATGTGAAAGAATTGTATGGGCTGCTTTTTTGCTGTAGATGGCGCTTACAACTTGCTAAGATGTATTTAACCTCCCCTATCGTGCATTGGTCGGTGAGCAAAATACTCTTTAGTTTTTTTTTTTTTTGCATTGATGTTGGTATCTTGTATTTACTGTAAGCTGCCTGATTCGTTACTACGTTCATTCTAGGGCGCAAAGTGCGTTCGTGTAAGTAGCACGTGTGACCGTGTTTGGTGACAATTGGTCTTTGACATCGACGCAAGTATGGGATGAAGTGTTTAGGTTGAATTTGAATTTGAGTTGAGGTATGTTTTTGTTTCATCGCAGTTACTTTTCACTGAGCTGCAATGATGACACTTCTACCTTAAATAGGTTGTATAGGTATCCCCTTATTTAAAAACGTTGCTTAAATTTAAGAGACGTTTAAACAAACGTCAGAAAAGTATGGTAAAACAGACGCTAATCATTGCTTAACTTTAAGCAACATTTATAAGTATGGGGTTAATGTTCCTCATACGGATTTCTTTTAAATGTGTAGTTTTGCTTTTGTTTGTTAGAAAAAAACGTACAAATATTTTTGTTTATATTTTGTAAACTCTTACGAAAATCTTACCTACTAATTATTTCAGAAACGGAAATAAACGAGACTGATAGGTACTCGGTAAATGAATGGTTTATGATCTATAAATTAGGTTAAAGTTATTCACGATATTCTCTTGTTTCTAAAAACATGAGTTTTATTTATTAAAAAATGAAATTACAGTTCTAAACTTTCGGTCCGTGAGACCGTGGGGCGCATCTTTTAGTGTATTTGGGTTCGGGGTATGAATTATACTCTAGAAAATATGAACCTCTGAGTCTAGTGGTAACTAAAAAAAACAGCAAAAAAAGTGTGATTCAGGAGATTATGCTTGGCGCCAAAGGTGTTAAACAGGCGAAATTCGCGTCCGCGCCGTTTGTTTTCGCGTGAAAACGTTACACAAGATGTTTTTACTTATGGTTTGGTAACAAATGTTCCTATGGTTCTCGATACAGCTGTAGCCGTTGTATTCACCCGATACAAGATTCAGTAGGCTCATTGCATTCCTAATGAAGTAAGCTTTTACCGGTTATGTTTTTTTTTTCAGTTTTGAGCAGATACACAGTCAATAAAATAAAATAGTTTAAGATGTTGTCGACATCTTAAACTATTTTACTATTTGCAACGAATTCTCTTAAGGTTTCAGGCACTACCGCAGGTATTGTATTTGCTCGGTAGTAGATTTTTTAGGCTCATTGCATTTGTTTTGATGCGAGCTTTTTTATGTTGGGTTTTTTTTCATTTCTGAGCATATTTACGGCCGATATGACACGATGTATGGAGTTATTTTGCTATTGTCAACTTCAAATAAATTTTTATCCCTATTTTGGCCAATATTTTGGTTGTTTCTCTCTATGCCCTAGTAATGCTTTGTCAATTCTTGACAATGACTCAAGAATCAGTGTTCTAACTAAACACGTTTTTGCGCTATACGAATTAGAATTTCGACTCATTGTGAAAAATAGAGTCGCGCGCATGCGCATGCACACGTATCGTGACATCATAGGAAAATTATATCCCGTTTAAAAATAGTTATAAATATGACCTATCTTTTGAAACCTCAACCATTACTCTAGCACTAAAACTCTCGTAGTTATTAGCGTTTGAAATCTTATATGTTTTTTTCCGGTCAGAAATATGAACTTACCACCAGTACTCCGAACGAAAAAACGTTTAAACGTCAAAATTGTAAGTAGACGTAAGTACAGCAAAATCATACCTGTATTTCTTGACGTGGTAAGCTGAGATACGACGTATCACATTTTTATGAGAGCTGTGGTGAAGCAGTGGCAACGGCCGTGACTTACGAGTTTGTAGGTCGTAAGTCCGAACCCAGACGAGCCCTTTATCTTGTGTAAATTAGGTATTTCATGACCTTCACTCTCAAAACAGTGAAGGAAAACTCGTGAGGAGACTGACTTGTCCTAGAACCAAAAATTCGAAGACATGTGACATCTACCAACCCGCACTGGGCCCGCGTGGTGGATTACGGCTCAGTTCCTCTCACAGAGAGCAGCCCTTTGTCCCAGCAGAGGCTGATTATGACAATTTAATGCGGCCAATGCATTTTAAATCAATTTATCTACTTAAAACAGTAGCGTTTTCTTCAAACCAATGAAGCGATATTACTTGAGGAAGCACCTAAAGAAATACACTCAAAGGTGGGAATTTCATCCCCTATTTTTTACACACGGCTGAATATCCACAGAGGGTTATTTAGCATTTTCTTTTAACTACCCCCTTTGAAATGTAAAGGGGTTCTTAAAGAAATACCCTTGCCCATGGGATTCTGTTGGAAACCCATAAAAGCGTAGCAGCGTAGGTACGTGTCTGCAGGTTTTTTCAAAGACTTTGTTACCTTTAAAAGTTTCTTTGAAGTCGGTTTAGTGATTCGGTAGTGATTCCGTTTTGTTTTATTTTTTGAGTTCATTTGAATAGAATACATTGATTGGGTGTGGTATTCTTTTTCTTCTTTTTCATGAATGAAAGAGTATTTTTATTTTTATGAAAACTACTTAATTTCAGGTACTTAAAGAATAAAGAAAAACAAAGTTTTTATTTATTGCACTACCTTTTGTCAGCGGCTTTGCCTGGAGATCGAAAATTATCCCATGGAAACGTACTATTGAAATAAAAATGATTGTAGGAGTTAATCCAGGATATAAACTATCTGTGAGCCAAATTTCATCTAAATCCCTTCTGCCGTTTTTGCAAGATTGTGTAACAAACATTCAAATATCTAAACATACAAACTTTCAGATTGATATTAGTGAGATTGGAAAGTTACCGCATATTCTCACGAGTAGTGATCAACTTATTTCCCGTCAAAAACTACTTAATTGAAAAAAAAATGAGACCAACCTTTTTCTGAATGAAGCCGACCTAATTAAGTACCAGCTGTTGTCACTAACTTTTAGCCAAGGATAGAATCAAAGGAACATTTATCCACATAAAAATCTTAGGTAAAATCATCACCTTCCTCTTCTTAGTTCCCAATTTATTCGTCGTCAGAAAAATTTAACTACCAATCAAAAAAATGCGTTCTATTCCAATTTTAAAATACTACATTAATAAATTATTAGCGCTCCGGAAATGTGCGTCTGCGACACTGCCGGATTGAAACCGGTCTACCACCCGCACGGGCGGATATTGCCTGGCGCAGTTGGCACCCCTGTACCGTTGGAATTGCTTCTTGATTGTATTATGATGACCGGCAATCCGTCACGGGGTGTAGACGTCTGTTTGAGAGCATGATATCGGTCAAGGCAGGTCAATTTTACCCTTTCTACAACGATGCCTTTTCAAGTTTTCACAGACGAATATGTTAATATATTTTCTACCTGTCTGTTAATAAAAACAAACACTACATAATCAGCCCATAATGTTCCCACTGCTGGGACACAGGCCTCCTCTCTGTGAGAGGGTGTGGGCCGTAATCCACCACGTTGGTAAAATAACATCGATCACCAATCTGGGTATCTAATTGAGGTGATTAACGCAACGTAGTGATGATTTTTTACCAAGCCTTTGCTCTTCTTCTGAGTTCTTCTTATGTCATCTAAGTGCTTGCAGGATGCAAGAGGTTGGGGCAGTCTCCACAACAATTACAACATCTTAATCTAACCACCAATCCATTGCTGTAGGCATAAAACCCTGAAAACATCACAAACCAACGTTCAACTTACACAATCTCAACATAAAACAAACAGAAATCACAAAGCAGCAAATTCACAAAACAAATCCGCATATTTAAAGAAAAATCTCAATATAAATAGGTAAAAAAATCGTACATACCCATTTTTATTTACTCGTATAGTATCTGATAAATCGATGGCGACGAATGCTATGCCGCGGTAGCGAGTACGCATGCGTCGTAAAAATGGCGGCCGAAAAAAAGCCGGGAAATAAGAGAAAGAAGCGACGTGGCGGCGTGGGGTGACCCCGAAGTAAGGAGAGCTCGCGGTGAGGTACTGGTGCTGAACTAGAGGTGGCACGCGAGTTTGCTTGGGATTTTCTGGCGTAAAAAAAATGCAAAAGAAATGCATTGCAGGGCAGTTAGAGCGCACAATGTTTACAGAACCCTTGACACATTGCATGACAGGTAACTTATTACTGTTTGTATAATATTGACCTGCTGTAAGAGTAACTCTCCTGAAGTGTGTAATATTTTTCAGTCATCAGATTTGCAGGTTAAAGTCCTTTAAGCGTCAGGGTTATACAATTTCGCACGTGAGGACCAGATATTTTGATACTTTCCAAAAAAATAATAATCAGAAGTTGATTAATAATAAATGAACAGAAACCACAAAACGTAGTCATAAAATATTACATTTGATTTAAGTCTAACAGCATAATAGAGTGATCCATCGGTAATAAACGGTCAAAATGATCAGAGTGAATACGAGTAATAAACGACTTTCATAAAATGGTTTTGCTTCTGCACTTCACCGCGTGCCTAGGGGTGTGTCTTCCCCTCGGTTCCCGCCCCCCGGGAGGGGTGAACGTGCCCTCGTGAAGACTTCACTTGAGCCCCGTTCCATTAATCGCGACAGTTACTCGCGCTAGTAAGCTTGCCAGTGAATATGACAGTAGACAGTTGTATTAGAAATGTTAGGGCTGTTTAGTTTTGAAGGAATTTAACCTAAGGGCGATTTTAGTTTGTGTTTCTATTTTATTTGTTTTTTGGTCTTGAAAAAGACGGCTTAAACTCCTCGTTTTATATTTATTTTGTTTTAAAGTAGGTACCTAATTTTTGGGTGTAATTAATGGGGGAAAATTAATTAAAATGCAGAACCTAGGAATGTTCCATTTGCAAATCTATACGAAACAAAAAAACATCGTTTCAAGACAAACGTAATAGTGTTTAGGAAATTACCTATGTTAAACAATGATTTCGATTAATTTAATTTATTTCTGCCATATATTTTTACACAATTCAGATCTATCTCCAGCAGTGGACTGCTATATAAGTAGTTTGATGATAAAGAGTTTAACCATTCGATTATCTTACTAGTACTCGCTCAAGTACTATCCTGAGTCTAAACCAACATAGATACAAGGGAATGTCACATCCATCTTTTCTTCATCCTGATAATGTCAAAACAGGGATTATAGGCCCATAGATAAGCATATTTTTTAAGAAGAGAAAAAATTACAAATGGCACCAATGTCCATTACTTTCAGACTATAATTAAAATCTGTCACAAAATGATATATCTGAAAATAGACTTTTATTTTTAGAACTTTTCACCTCGACTCGTCAAACGAGTTGAAGAGTTTTTTTTTTTTTAAATGAGGGTGAGCACGAAAAATAATCTCTTTGAGATTGTGTTATACACACATAGGTTTACGTTGACATGCGAGCAAAGACTACAATAGTATACTGGCAATAGACAGGCAGCTCGCAACTTTTTTTAATATTAGGAAGTGTCAAACGTAGCGCCATCTAGTTTTTCGTTAACGGAACTAATGAATATAAATATGTATGTATAGATAGGTAAGTCGCTGTGTAATATAGCTACTGTACTGTACGTTGCATATTAGGTACGTACGTACTTATATGTCAAGCGGCGCTTATGGGAAGAATTTTAAAGGAATTCTAAAACACAATACATAGTTGTATAAAATTATATTTATTATTACAAAAAATACACATTTAGTACACGATTTTGTGTTCTCCTTTTTCTCCCTTTATGCTTTAGGTAGTGTCGATTAACTGTCTCTCCTAACCACAGCACATTCAGGTACACACACTATTGTAGTCTTTGGGTACACAGCAAGAATTTTGTGATATGGTTGAAGTTCACTGTTCACTATTCGCAATAATTACAAGTCCAAACTCTAAAGAGTGCATACGCGTAGAGTCCACAGTAACTTCACAAATTCTGGATATTGTTTACAATACGGTGTTCACAACACGACCGAACGAACGATTTGTAACGTGGCACAGCAACACGGACGAACGGTAGCTGACCTCAACGTGGATAGCAGATGTATAAGTTGCAAAACAACAAGAACTTTATTGCATTTGCAAAAGGAAAATAAATGCGCACGAGCAATTAAACACTCACACGCAGCCAGCCATTTGCAATTTAAGTGTGCCCATACAAAAACAAAATTTTACACGTTTTATATACCAAAACATAACTTCTGTATTATTGTGCTGCTAATAAAAACCTCTATAGGGTCGAATTTATATATTCGGTTATTTCTCAAGATTAACTACAAGAATAACATGTGATCACAATTTTATTTCTTGATTTATATTGTTTCATTGGAAAGGAAACTCCCAGCATAGGAAAGATATATTTAGCCATAGCAACACCGCAATCATTGAATATTTTTTTCCCTTAACGTTATGATAGATGGCGCTGTTTTCAATAAAAAAACGGAATTCTGATTTTACTCCTAGTTGCCATAGCATGCATGCGAGTAAGTTAGGTATAAGGATTGAGGCACAATCTATACATAATATTATAAAGTACGAAACTAACTTTTTCTGTTTGTGTTTCCTTTTCACGGCTGAACGGATTTCAATGAAATTTGACACACAAGACCATAAACTGGGTTAGCATGATCCCGTCGGATACCTACTTTCCGGCCAATACGCAGGCGATCCGTGTGAAAAATTCTACACTAATATTATAAAGAGGAAAGATTTGAATGTTTGTAATGGATAAATTAAAAAACTACTAAGCCGATTTAAAAAAAAAACACCCATGGAAAGCTACATTATTCCGGAGTAATATGAGCTATCTATTTCGGTCAGACGAAGCAGCGAGCAAAAGTAATGTATTCTATAAAATTATGATTTCGTTTAATAATAACTAAAGTTCTGGCTGCTCGGTGTATTTGTATGCAAACTGTACTAATCTGCTTCTGATTAATACACTACATTCACACATCCCGACAGTTAGGCAGTTTGATTTCGCATAGGGACGTCAGATCAGGCCGTACCGTACCGTATACCATACAAATCAAACAATTTAGAACTCAACAACTTTTTTTTTTTACAAGCAAGCTCTTTATAAAACGCAACATTGGACGTCTTTCTGCTGAAATGATGATAGAGATTGTACCTAGTTTTTTCATTAATCATGTCTAGTTGAGACTGTTAAACATTAGGTAAAAACAAGTAAATAATTCAGTTTGTTTTGCACAATAAGTAATTAATGAAGATATTAATTATCCATTGGCATAAGGATCAATCTCGAAGGTCTAAAGAACCACTAGTTTATGTAACTTGCATGACTGCATTTGACTTTATTACTATAGTACCTACTTAAGTACGTTCCGTGTGGTGCCGGACGTAAAAGAATAGCACCATCCCATTTCTTTCGTGGGTGTCGTAGAAGGCGACTAAGGGACTTACTAGAGAATAGGCAGCAGCGTTCTCTATACATTTGACCACCATACTGCGATCGTCAACCCGCCTGCCAAGCGTGGCGATTATGGCAAATCCCCCCCTTTTGCGGGAGGCTTATGTCCAGCAGTGGACGTCTTTCGGCTGATATGATGATGATGATGACTGTAGTATAAATAAACAACTATTTTAATTGTATTGTTCGATTTACACGTTCCATTAAATTAGTATTCAACGAGGGAATAGCTCATAATAGTCTAATAAATGTTGGTTTTATTCATGATTTAAGTAGACTCTAATGGTAGTCCAGGGGTTATTTCGTGACACTAACAGTAGACATGGGTTTTAATTTAGACGGTTCAACAGGACCAGACAAATTTTTCAGACATTATGAAGCAATGGATTAAATTATTCAGATTCTGATTGATAAGGTGTTACAAAATTAGGGTGGTCATAGTCTTTAGTGTTTTTTTTGGAGTAGGTAATTGATAAATTCTATTTTTTTTTAAATATAATTTTGTTTATCTATTTGGCTTTCATAATGTTCTGTTGCTGGATATATTAATTGGTGTTAGTCGTAATACCTACAGCTGTTTTGAAAGCAATGGTATTTAATCTAGTTATTTTTCCATGGAGGTATGTGGTAAAACTTGGAAAATATAAGCAAGATATAATTTATTTATTATATGAACTAAACTAACAAAACATCACACCTGTAATCCCCGAAGGTAAGGCAGAGATGTACTTAAAATACATCTACATATCGCCAGTTATTTTTTAGTCCCCTGTAACAGGGGACTTACTGATTCCCATCAACTGGGTACACATCCAGACTCCGAGCCGCTACTTAGAAATCCCAGATGGCAAAACCCAATAACACTTTGACCGACCTGGGAATCGATCCCAGAATCTCATAACCAGTGCACCAACGAGACAAGAAATCGGTAATTAAAATTGTATCATCTTTAGCATTTAGCAGATTTCACTACAACTTCATAGATTTTATAATATCGTTTGCTACCAAAGATATCCTGTCTACTCATCATTATCATCATTTCAGTCGAAAGACGTCCACTGCTGGACATATCACATAGGCTTTCCCCCTCTTGTCTACTAAACACGGTTAATAGACTTATCGACTAACCGAAGGACCAAAGCAAAAATGCAATAATTCAAAATAAAACGAACTCAATTAGTCAGACGGACATATTCAGGTTACACCACTGAAGGGTAGGTAGAATTCGATGCACTTTTACGCGGGGGCGAGATGGGGTGAAGTGCATCAATACAGGCGAGGGAGGGAAGAATACAAAAATAGGGTGCTAAGAGGCACCGGCGCCATCTTGAATCACCCTCGCTATGTCGATTTTTCGTGATGAGGGAGATTTTTATTTCCATTTCGCGTGTTGATTGTACTTCAAGTTTAAGTTAGAAATAAGTTTTAACGATGTGGAGTTTATTTAAAGAATTTGTTTTTATATAAAAAAAAGGGATGTGGAATGTACTTTGATTTAAATTTTTCTCTTCTTACTGAGAATACTAATTAGGGTTGATAATTAGGTATGTTTTTACTTGGGGTTGAAATTAAAATAAATATTTTTGTCTTTGTATTTTATTAACTTTTATTAAGGTTTGCTTGTGGTGGGTTGTGATTAAGATAAGACTAATTAAGATATCTTGCATATGTATTTCTTGCATAGGTGTGTATTTTTTTTCTTTTATGTCTAGACGAGACTACGTTTTTATAATTGGAAATCTCATTTAGTAGATGGAACTTATTTCTGATTTATGAAATAGGTAGGTATACATTTAGTTTTATGTAGGTACTTAGGTGTAACAAGATTAATAGGTAGTAATGTCCGAATATTTTTACAGAGACGTTATCTTCATAGTTTTTAAAGTTCATAGTATTCTGCCATTTCCGAAGGACAAAATTTACATTTTCGGTGTTTGGTTATAACCAGAGATCGGATATTCGGATGCATATTCACCTAAAGTTGAGATGTTGTCTAACATGGAATGCGTTTTTGTATCGAAAAAGTCTTAATTTAGGTAAGTAATTTGTTTATTTTTTGTTTTAACTAATACAAACCACCCCTCCTACAGTACATACACATATTTCTATCGGGTTAAACTTTAATTTTAAATTAATACACATCTGAATAGTTATGCAATCCGAGAATCCCGGGGTTTTTAATAAATATTACAAATAATTTATAAAGCCGCTTCCATACTTTCATAGCTTAAAATTATCTTTGGTAAATATGCATCCTAATATCCGATCTCTGGTTATAACGCACACTGCGTAAGTACCAATTGTCTGTCACAACAAGCCCTTTCATTTGATACGTCACATGTTTCATTTTGCAAAACTTTTGTTTTGAATATTTTAGTTTGACCCCCCAAAACTGATCGCGTTATTTAACATTCTTTTTTTTACGTTACACGTCCGTGTTTGGGTCACAGAAATTTATAATATGCACCTAATTACAACTTAATCAGTCCACTATATTCGGAGCAAATTGACAGACAGATAAACAGACACACAACTGATCCTATAACAGTTCTGTTTTATTCATTAGGACGTACGGAACCCTAAAAAGGAGGAAGGATAGTTAAACGAAGATGGGTAGTTTCAGCTCTTTAATTTTACCTAGATATCACTTAACCGGAAATCATCGCGCCTTAAATTGATAAGTTAATGAGTTACACACCACACTTAACAGTACCTAAAGTAGGCCATAATCGTTGAAGAAAAAATGGTAATTACTCATTTAAATACACATCTATCAAGAATATTCACTCCATTCATAACCCGGGAATATATATTTAAATGTCAAAACCTATAGTGCGTGCCAATGCGTGCATACCTATTTATCCAAGATTATATGCCCCATCTATCTACGATTCTACCATCAACTTTCCACTTGATTTAGGAGTAGAAAACAACTTAAAACTACAACTATTCATTAGTCACTTCCTTTCACACAACGCATAATATCCATTTTTTAGGGTTCCGTACCAAAAGGGTACCAACGGGAGCTTTTAACTAAGGGTTCCGCTGTTCGTCTGCCCGTCCGTTGTTCCAACCGTCTTTCACAGGGCTTTTTCAATCGTAATAGGTAGACACTTGAAGCACAGCGTTGATTTTCAGTGGTCACACAAAAACGACATGATGAAAACGTAGATTTTTACTGTTTTCACAAAAAAAAAAAACAAATTAAATAAATAGTAGGTACTAAAATGTAGTTTAAAATATTGCACGGTGGTACGGCACCATTTGCTTTCGGGTCCGACTCGCACTATCTAGCTTTTTTATTCCTAATTGTAATTCACTAATAAATCCACTGTATAGCACAATAAATTACATACCACGAGTATCAAGTACTTTATATTCCATAAAAAACTGTTTCGTTATCTTCGTGGCAATCGTGACGCCTCAGACATTGTATGGTGGGTGGTAACCAATAGACTTGCAGCAAGAAATAATTACTACTTGCGCAAACCACGCCTTAACATTGTGTGGAGGTTAAATTACGACTTCAGGTGCTTGCTTACTAATTATTCTGACTACCCCGTTGTGCATAAGCGTTATAGTAGGCTGTAGGAAAAAAAATGGATGTTTTATCAATCATTTGTGGGCTATGGTTCCGGTAGGGGTTATTTTTCCGTGTGTGACGGATGAAAATAGTGTACAGTGTTACTATCCAAGTAAACTAGGAGTGCCCGTGACTTGGCTTATTGTATGTCTATAGTTATTTAACAGAATTTATCGTAGAATCAATAAAAAATAAGGGACTGAATTTTATTACTTTTTATTTCTCTTTCCCTGTTAATGTTATTTTTGTCAATATTTATAAAGGTGTTTAACAGCTGCTAAAAAGACACAGTAGTACCTACAATGCACCGGAAAGCAGAGACATCGATGATCCACCTATTGCCATAAGTAGATTCAGTACCTAATTCTGATTTTTTTCGTCGAATACTAAAAAAAAAAGCTGTTCCATGTATTTTGTCCACGTATTGGACTTTTCTATGAAACAGCTGAATTCATGGTTACAGTTTGCGCACTGTTTTTTTTTTGTTCCTGTAATTATAGTCGGCTTGTCACTACTATTTAGTATTTACCTATGTTTGACAACATCACTGTTTAATTGCTACGCGGTCAAAATGTATTGAATAGCAAATTTATTTTGCTGAATTCAAGGTTACAGTTTGTGCACTGCTTAATTTGTTTTCCTATCATCATAATCAGGCTATTATGATCCCACTGTTGGGATACACTCCTCTCTGTGAGAGGCAGTTCATCCGTAATCCACGACGCAGCCCAATGCGGGTTGGTAGATACCGAATAAGGACATGCCGAAAGTTTTGCCTAAATAGTGACCAAACTATCCTTACTAATACAAACGCCAAAGTTTGTGAGTATGGATGGATGGATGGATGTTTGTTACTCTGTCACGTAAAAACGGCTCAACGGATTTGGATGAAATTTGGCACACAGATAGATTATTACCTAGATTAACACATAGGATACTTTTTATCCCGGTAGAACGTTCCCGCGTGATAAGTTCCAACTTCCACGCGGGCTAAGCCGCGGGCGGAAACTAGTTGGATATATTTCGTTGAATTGTCGTATGCAGACTGAGAATGGCATACGTAGTTTAATTTTTTTGTCGTTTAATCGTCTCCACTTTGTATATTAATAGAATCTAATGAACAAAATGGAGTTCAATTCTTCAAAACGCTTCTTCATGAGCACCCATTTCATCGAAACGTTTTTCTAAAACTGTACCATTTAAATATCAATCGCTACTTTTATTGGTACATTATTTATCACACAAAATACATACCAATCTTTCAACTCGATAACTATCGACCCATGGGGGCGAACACCCATAAATAAGCACATAATGACGTACTAACCATTGTGATTACGTCCCCCTGATGAAAAAATGACGACAAAAACCTTAGGGGTGAAGTTCCACCCTCGCGGGTTTTTTGCCGTCCATCACTCACCCCCGTTTTTTGATTTTTCGTCTCTATTGGTACATAATAGGTATTGATTGTGGGGTTGTGTCGCCATTGTGTTAAATTCTATAGAGTAAAATATTTTTATATAATGGTACGTGTTCATTGGGTTGTACAGGGTGCTCGCTTTTTTTTATTGTTTAGGCACATAGTTTTTAAATGCATTACATATTTTAGCAAAAAAGTATTAATCATCAGCTCTTTTCTTTAATTTAATTTTTATTTTATTTTACTTTATTTTATTATCCATTTGATTTTCCTTTTGTTAATTACCTTAGTATTTAGGTAAGTACATAAGGCCTTATCAGAAGGCTTAAAGTCACCCAAAGGGCAATGGAGAGGGCTATGCTCGGAGTTTCCCTACGCGATCGAATCAGAAATGAAGAGATCCGCAGGAGAACCAAGGCAACCGACATAGCCCGAAGAATTGCCAAACTTGAGTGGCAGTCGGCAGGGCACATTGCTCGTAGAACAGATGGCCTATGGGGCCGAAAGATTCTGGAGTGGCGACCACGTACCGGAAGACGTAGATTGGGAAGGCCTCCCACAAGGTGGACCGATGACATTGTGAAGGCCGTGGGAATCCGCAGGATGTGGGAAGCACACGACCGGTTGAAGTGGAGGAGCCTGGGGGAGGCCTATGTCCAGCAGAGAACGTCTTTCGGCTGAAATTATGATGATGTGATGGTGTGTGTGTGTGTGTGTGTATTTAAGTATGTTTATTTTTGGTTATATTTAATTAAGTATTTATATCATATGTAAGAGTATAGTAATATTAGTACCTATATTTACTTATATTTGAATAAATATTCAAAACACCCTACCACTGTTTGTCTCTGCATGACTCAAAGGTCGACTGGTAGAAAATGCCTTTGGCATTAAGTCCGCCTCTGTACATTTCTGTGCGTGAAGTATTAAATAAATAAATAAATAGAAGTATTTTAAAGAAAATTGCAGTTATGTTTTTACCTATCTAATCGAATCAGCCTAATATATTCCCACCGCTGGGACACCGGCCTCCACTCTTTGAAAGGGAGCGGGTCCAGTGCGGGTTGGTACCTAGTTGAGACATGTCTTCGAATTTTTGTTCTCGGTCATGCCGCTTTGCTCACAATGATTTCCTTCACCGTTTTGAGACAAGTAGTGACTATTTAAACAAAGTAAAGCCGTCTGGGTTCGAACTCATGACCAATTACTCGTAAGTCGAGGCCTTTACCACTGGGCGCCACTGCTCTGTCTGCTATTTTTTCATGGTTACTTATCTCCACTTCTGGTTCCGTGGTTCCGTGTGGTGCCGGACGTAAAAGAATAGCACCATCCCGTTTCTTCCCATGGGTATCGTAGAAGGCGACTAAGGGCTTACCAGAGAATGGGCAGTAGCGTCCTCTATGTATTTTACCACTATACTGCGATCGCCAACCTGCGTGCCAAGCGTGGCGATTATGGCAAAACCCCCCTTTTGGGGAAGGCGTATGTCCAGCAGTGGACGTCTTTTGGCTGAAATAAGGATGATGAATTCTGGTCGAATAGATGAAAATGATTGGAAATCAAAACACAGTCACTCAATTCTACACGAAAAGCCAAATGTCAGACAAAAATAATATGCCAAAAGAAATATTTAATAGAAAAAAATACCTCAAAACAAATGCATTATGAACTTTTGAAATCAATTAACAATTCGCTGAGTTTAATAAAACAATTTAATTAATTAGCTTCTAAAAGTTTCGCGAAGTTTCATAAGGGGTTGAGTTTTTCCTCGCACTTGGGGGTGAGACTGGACTCTCGTTATTGCTGACTTTGTAGGGGAGACCGGGGCAAAGCCGTAGGTATAGCTAAGGGTTTGTGGATGCTGATCAATAATTTTAAAACACAGTTGTACTAAATCAACATTTATTTTTAACCAGTCTCATAAGGTACGCAATCACAATATTTTAACTTAGATAATTAAATCGTAAATTGAAAAAAAGTAGCAAAAATAATTCTTCTACGTTTTACGGTTTTGCCCCAGGGCATGGACAAAACCGTATACTGTATACGATTTTACCCCAGTATATCAATGTGCAGCTATGCAGCCCATGCACACAAAATCATCCAATTCTTCTGAATCGTAACCTGTGCAGCCTTCATGAGCCCAACCTTTGCACTCTATACATTGGACCCAACCTTCATTCAATCGAGTAGTGCCGTATTTCTCAAGACAGTACAAACAGTTATCGTTGCCATTGGTAGTTGTTGGTTTTTTAGTTTTCTTTTGGTGATCTAGATTAAGTTTTGGTATTTTATTTTGTGAGCTAATCAGTTCGTTTTTGTAGGGAGAGGAAGTGATGACAGCTGTTTTCCCTCTTCGATTGTTTGTCCTTTTCTGACTCACACTAACTCTAGGGATTGGCTAATGCCAATCCCTAGAGTTAGTGTGACCAAGATCAAGTGATCAAGACTTTGAAGCTGTATCTCCGGCAGATGTAATCATCTGCCGGAGATACAGCTTCAAAGTCTTGATCAAAAGCAATAGAAGTTGACGGTGTTGGTTCAATTAAAGAGGTGGATGAAGCGGATTGTACCAAGTTTATGACAGACGCATTAGAAGATGATTTCACCGGGTCGATTTGTCCACTAGCGGTTGATGGAATCGCATTAGCAAGTAGCGTAGATGATGTTGAGGGCTCCCATGTAACTGTTGTAGTAGAAGTTGAAGGTGTTAACTCATGTATATCCGTAGTTTCAGCCGCAACAAAATCTGTTTCATCGAATACATGTCTATTTGTCGGGTAAATGCCGGTTTTCAAAAATCCAGATACTGCATTATGTATCGTAGCCGCTTTACCATAAGCTGCACCAAAAAGTCTAGCCAGCTGGAACTGCGTTACAACCCGACCAGGATTATTCCGTAACCACATGTTTACTTCTTGAGTATAATAAGTACTTAAAGGACCCATAATGCTTACATCTAAGGGCTGCAGTCTGTGTGTGCAATGGGGTGGAAAACTTAAAATAAAAATTCCGTTGTCTCGCGCTGTTTCTATTAACGGGAGATTTTTTGTGTGAGTCGAGTGTCCATCGAGTAACAATAAGACAGGGTCTTTTTTCTTGGGCTTTACTGTCGATATAAAGTGGTTTAGCCATTCAACGAAAATTTCGCTTTGTATCCAGCCACTTGGATGACAAACTGAAACTGTGCCTGGAGGAGCACCGTCTAGAAGTTCTGCCTTCATACGAACACGAGGAAATATCAAGAGTGGAGGGATATAATTCCCAGCAGCAGAGACACAAAGTACAGCAGTAGTAAGTTGACCTCTTTCCGCTGAACTGGCCAGGCCGACCTGCTTTTTTCCCTTTAAGGCGATTATCCTACTTTGTCTTTTAGGAACCGTCGTCAAACCCGTTTCATCAACGTTTTATATCTTTGTAGGTAGAAATTTGTGTTGATCTATGAGTTCCTCAAGCAAATCAAAAAATTTATTAACACTGACCATATTAAACCCCATTGCCCTTGCCACGGACGTGGGTTCAGCAGCACGCAGTGATAATTGTGGGTGGCGTTTCATAAATCCTGACAGCCAATCCTCTCCCGCTTCTTTAGTAGTTGTATTAAAAGAATGGTCAATATTATTAGCTTCTGCAAGCTGGTACGCTAACCGTCGAAGATCTTTATAAGTGAGACCAAACAATCGTTTTTCCATAATTAAGATGTGGTCAACTAAACTTTTTTCCTGAGTAGTTGTAAAAGTTGGCCTAAAACGCCCCAGGCCTTTAAGAGTTGATTTGTTTAAATCATTATTTTGTCGGAATTTATTAACGCGATCTTGTAAGGTGGATTTCGGCACCTGATATATTTGAGCAGCTTTGAAGTACCCCATAGTCCCATCAAACACGGCTTGAACAGCTTTTTTCATTTTTTCCGTGTCCCACGATTGTCTATTAGTCGTCCTTTTATAATCACGAGGCATCGTGGCATCTGTAATGATAAAATAAAAGGTTAATACACTTAAGTACATCCGGGTCAAAATCGTACATATACGATTTTACCCCATACGATTTTGACCCATACCATTATATGTATAAATACGTTACTCACTACTACATTCGTAATTGATTTCACCGGTACAAATGTACTGAATTACATAAAAATATACACACTTTTAACATGACTATTAGTTACTTACCTATTGTACACGTAAATTTGACGATTGGCACTTCTTTTTGCACATAAATTACATAAAAACCACTAAAAAACAATAAAATAAAATATTTAAAAAACGCGCATACCTGTCGCGACAAGTGTTTGTTGACAAATAGCTGTGATTGGTTGACACCGCTGAGCTGCAGTGGCGCGGGAAATTTGAATTATTAACAGAAATACATACGCTATACGGTTTTGCCCGGATATACGGTTTTGGACAGGTCTCCCCTACTAGCGTTTGCCCCTTTTTTCAGTGTTATTTTTTACTGGGAAATATTGAATTTATAAACCAATCACAACTTAATTATAATCAAGATAGACCAATTTGTCAGGCTTTACGATACATTTAAAGTTTTGATTGAACTAAAATGGTATGGATTTAGATAATAAATTGTAGTGTTTATTTAATTTAATTTAACACACTAGCAATCAGAATATGAATTAATTTAAAGGATATTCCTTACCCATTGCTTCCTAAGTTCGATTTTTTTTAAACTTCTAAAAATAAATAACGCAATGAATTTTGTTGAACTGTCAAAATGAACGCTATTCCTACTGCTAGTGTGTACCGCAATTACCCCGCTGGTTATTCCCAGTTATTAATAAAAATGTTTTTGTTAAGTTTTGAGTGCACTGCACGTCTAGGTACTAAGAAATGCGTGCACTGACTGGACAGGTCTACTCAGTCTACAGGTTCTTTCTTCAAAATACCATTTCATACAACAATCACATCATCTTCACATGATCTGACCAAGATTATGTGTGGACTTTAAAAGAGACTGTGCCCTCTGAGTTTGTTTCAGCCCTTCTTCTCAGAGTAGTCAGATAGGAAACGCCGGCCTCATCTAGTTTAAAAAAAATATGTTTGACGTGTAAAAGTGTTTGTACAAACCTAATTACAGAAATAAAATAATTTATCATAGCAGAGAGCTAAGAGTTTCTTTTAATTTTACTTCTGTTCCGATTTTAATTTAATATGTAGCTTTTTAGTTAAGATTTACAAAACGAAAGTGTCAATCGACTTTCGCTGCTTGCGCTGCCTATACAGACCTGACAGAGACTGTGACATCTGAATTTGTTTTGGCCTTCCTCTCAGAGTAGTCAGATAGAAACGCCGACTTCATCTGGTTTTAAAATTGTTTGTACATACATACCTACTTACGGAAATAAAATAATTTCTCCCAGTCAACTGCTGGGATCCGGACAAACAAACAAACTGGTCCTTTTAAACAACCACCAGAAAACGAAAAAAACAACCATTACGTTTTTACTTACACACAAACGAAAAAAAAACCTAAAAATAGCCGTATTATTACTAGAGATTATATCTGCAAGCGTTATGTAAGTACGGAAACGGGTTCTCCATACAATCCCATGGGCAACGGGTTCCATTGATCTTAAGAAAACATTCCCCCTGTGAACCAAGTTGTACGCCGCAAGTAGAAGTACCTACTAACTGTTGAGAAAAAAAAAAACAATCTGAATGTTGTTTTGAGTTGGTGGTTCCGTAGAAAATAATAGCACAAGGAATGGTATAGGTATCTAAAAACGATAAAATAACTTTCATCACCAATAGTTACATAACTACTGCTGGTGATGAAAGTTGTTACGAAATGAAATGAAATTGTTTACTTATGATATTTAATGGGACTAGCAGCGGGACAGTAAACAACAACGAAAAATGGGTAACGCTTTTACGCGTCAAAATAATAATAACTAGTTGAAGTGGACATTTAGGTAATTCTCATCTGATTACCCGTGAGAATAAATGGACAAACAAACTCTGAGGTCAGTCTCTTTTAAAGTCCAGACGTAGGTAGTCTTGGACAGATCATGTAAGGACAATGTAGACTACTTTGTTGACTACACAAACATTGACAAAACAATAATCGTATCTAAATGCATTGGTCAACCAAATATTGATTATCTACGTTAAAAAAAAAAACTGATTAATAGATGACATGAATTCCGATCATTACGCTCGGCTGTAATGGATTGTGATATTCTGTCAAGCTCACGTTGAACCTCAAACAAGTGAAAGGAAGTCATTTTGTTATAAATAAAATGATTGCACAATCACACCGATTAACAGCTGTACCTACACAGTGATATTTATGGAATAATACTACTGGTTTAATATATTGTGAACTAGTTTCCGCCCGCGGCTTCGCCCGCGTGGAAGTCGGAAATTATCCCACGGGAACGTACTACCGGAATAAAAAGTATCCTATGTGTTAATCTAGGTAATAATCTATCTGTGTGCTAAATTTCATCCAAATCCGTTCAGCCGTTTTTACGTGAAAGAGTAACAAACATCCATCCATCCATACTTACAAACTTTCGCGTTTATAATATTAGTAGGATTTGTGATTTACCGCCGCTGTTCTAGAAAACCGTACCTTTACCTACAGCCAAATAAACAGTCCAGCTTTACCATTACGCTACGGATTCTACGGAACCCTAATTCCGATAACCTACGAGTAAAGTTCAAGTTTATATAACTGGTTTCTGCCGCTACTTGCTTGGACCTGTTCCAAGTCCCAAGGTTGGCATAGCGGTGTTACTGCAAATGTAACGTGTAGCTGAGGCTGCAGAGAAACAGGAGTCATCTGGGAACGATGAATGAGAAGACCCGAAGTGTTTTATTTATTTATTTATTTTTATAACAATTGCTTGCTGCACTTACAGTCAGGACCAAAGCGCGCAACAAGCCAACAAAACAATACATTTAACTAAAAAACTTCACACAAACATTTAACATAGATCTACTGCTATACACAAATATATCAATATCTGGCCTCTGAGCAATCAGGGCGTTAAGCAGATTGATCGCCTGGGTTGTGGGAGCATATCGAGCAGTATGAGTGCGCACTGGCGGGGCTGCGAACAGGCACCGCGAGGCACAGGCGCGCGACCGCCGCAGCCGGTCCGGAACAAACAATGAACAGCGAGCTAAGGTAGTCGCGTCATCGATCTTGTTATTCAGTAATAGGTAGTAGTGCATCAGAAGCGCACACTTACGTCTCAGCTCCAATGTGCTTATGCCCACCATTCCCGATACAAACAGAGACGGATACAAATAGGGATAATACCCATACATTTTTTTGTATAGGTAGCGAGCAAACTTTCGTTGGACCCGTTCTATCAAAAGCTTGTATTTTTGTTCATGCGGGTCCCACACCAGCGCATTGTATTCAAGTTTACTACGTACAAACGAATAATACAGAGTGAGTATAACATTCCTGTCTTTAAACCTATTTGCCTGTCTCATAACAAACCCAAGTGATTGAAAGGCCTTGCCACAGATGTTAATAATGTGCTGATTAAAGGTCATATTCACGTCTAGTGTCAGTCCAAGATCTTTTATTTCATAGACACGCTCCAGAGGGATACCCGATATGTGGTAGCTATGCTGAATGGGTGCACGCGCACGGGTAAAAGAAATAGTCTTGCACTTAGAAGTGTTAAATTCTAAGTGATTGACTTCACTCCATGCCACCAAACTATCGACATCCCTCTGCAGCGCCTCACAGTCATCCTCGCTATTAATACCCAAGAATAACTTCAGGTCATCCGCAAACATGAGGCATCGTGCCGTCCTGACGACCTTCGGCAGGTCATTCGCCATTACAATAAATTGCGTAGGCCCCAAGGTGCTACCTTGGCTTACACCAGAGGAAGTTATATAAGGAGCAGATTTATGTCCAGTTATTTGAACATACTGAAAACGGTCAGTGAAATAGCTGGAAAAGAGTTGCAGCAACTTCGGGGTAAATCCTATTGCGGATAACTTTTTAAGTAGGACGTCATTTTTGTTTAAGATTTTAGGGAAGGATGTCGGAAGATTTTTGTTGAAGGACGTGGGAAGACGCATGGATGTTTTTTGGTGGAAAGTTTTAAACAGATGGTCAGCCAGTGTAGAATTAGGCTGAAATGAGGTATGTTGTTTGTTTGGCATGCATAAATATATGGAAAAATATTAGGTACAGTCTCGAGCATAAATAGCGATTTTCTCCTAAAGTATTTAGGTATAGACAAATAGTACCTATGGTATCACGAATATAGTATTTTTAAACCATAGGTACTGGGTATTATGAACGAGGTGCTTTCTCAAAGTTTGCTTCTTGAATTTTACGTAAAGTTGTACCTATTTAAACTCTTGGCCACCTACTTTTAATTTCAGTCCTAAACATTTTTTAAAAACTAAAAAAAAATATAACTTCGTTTTTATAATTTATGTTCATCACTTATGCATAAAAATAACAGTTTAAAATCAAAGTTATTTTTATCTCACGGCCAAATAGCCAAAAAAGTACGCAACTGAAAAAAAAGAAGTTCATAATGAAAGTCACACGTTTTTTCTTACCAAAAACAAAAAAAGAAATTATTACAAACATTAATTCAAAATACATCTGCCGTAAGCAAGTTAAGTGGCAAACATAGACAAAAAAACAAGAAAAAAAGTCTTGGGTCCCATAGGTATTTAAAATTCCGTTCACACATCGGATCAATTTTTGCGCACAAAAAAATTTAAATAACAAAAACGGTTAAGAGGGTTTTTTTTTCTTAGAAAAAAAGTGTGTAAGCGCAATCTTTTTTTATGATAATTCGAAGGGTATTTTTTACCTGTTGTCACTTAAGTATCGATTTGATCAATAGAGGTGTTGGTCCATTTCTATTGAATCGTTTATTTATTTGGCACGCGTCGAAACGAATAGTGGATCAATATGTTTTTTTTAAGGGTTTTTTTTGTAAGTGTGGCAACAATTGAATTATTTTGTTGCAAGGTGTTTTAATGACTTAATAAATTTAGGGTGTATCTTTAGCTCTATTTTTATGAAACCACAAATTATTGCCGGCACATATCCATACTTTTATATTATAAGTGCTGTCAGCTGGTCTGTCTTTTCTTCACACCTTCTCGGATTTAAATGAAATTTGGCAAGCTATCCCAAATTACCTACATAAATATAAATTAATGTTGTTGAACTGTCAAAATGAAACCCATTCCTTGTGTTCTACAGTTACCTGGCGAACGTAGGACATAGGATACGTTTTATTCCGATAAGAGTACGTCCTGTGGGTTTAATATCGACGCGGGTGAATCTGTGAGCTACTAAAGATAATAATAACTAGGAAAAAATCACTTTAAAAAGAGTAATTACATTACATTGTAATTTTGTTCACTAGATTGATAAATAATTTTATTAAAAAGCGTGGGGTGCTTGACATTAATTGATTATAAAAATACCACAAAAAGCACCCCACGTTTTTTAATTGAATTACCTAAATCATTTTCTCCTTTTTTAGTTTGGTTTTTAAAGCGTGTTTTTTAGTTACTTATACTATTATTTATTTTCTATTTTTTAGTTCTGCTAACTACAAAAACGTATTTTTTTTCATTTTTCTCATTTTTTTTCATTTTTATTATTGAAATTGTCATCGGTCCGCGATAAGTTTACAAAGTTTAAATGAAATCTGACCGTTTAAAGTGGGTCAAAATCGCGCTCTAAGGAGTCGGTTACATACAAACATACCTACAAGTGAAGCTAATATAAAGCGTGTAAAAACACTCATTATATTATGGTGCTTAAATTGACCATACACGATTTTTTAATCAGATTTGGTAAGTAGTAATAACATACACAATACTACAACAATTTCAACAAAACACCAGTTGTTTGAATCATTAATGGACACTGTTCCTCACTGGACTTTTAGGAGGGAGGGATCAACTTTATAAGTAGATACGTATCTGATGCACGAACCAGAGTCAATCTATGTATCAAAAATATATCTATTATATATTGTGTTATGTACGAAATTTTAAATAAATAAGTAATATCGTGACTTTATATGTAGCCTCGTTGTTCTTCTAAAGTAACCAACGGATTTTTAAGCGGTGTTCAACATTATTTTGAGAACTTATTCCGCGATTTAGGTTATAAAATTTACATTAATATTTACTTAGATACAGTAATGAAATATCCATTGGTTTTACAAGTATTAAAAACCGTGCGAAATAGGTGCGTGTTGCTAGTCTCATAATTAAAGTCCTTGACGCCTAGGAATACCCACCTACATAATACATAAAGAATCACGCGAAAAGAGTAGGTATGTAACCAACCAAAAAATATTCGCCTCAACAATTTCAATTTCGCTGATATCTTATTTAAAGGGAGATACTTATTTTTCACCCCTAAGTATACGCCGCCCCTTACGCTCGCGTGCTCTTTGCGAACTTCAAAGGGGGTTGCTTTCCCCCCCCCTTGTTAACAAACTTCCACCTATCTGCATTTTTATTTAAGTTTCGACAGAAATTTTTCACCCCTTAATTCAATTTTTTTTCCTCCCATTCGCTCTAGGAAATTAATTAGAGAACATGAAGCCTGATGATATTCTAGTCGATTTTGAAGATTAACTGATTTGAATATTTAGGGGTCTTTTTGGGGTGGTTGATATTTGAAAATAAATATAGGATAATGAAGTCATTTTCAAACTATACCTGTTAGTTTTCCCATATTTATACATGTTTGAACCATTTGCATAACAAATCTGAGACAACGATCACCAAGTTTTTATCTGAACTTTTGCGTATCTCTTTTTTTTTAAACTTTGCCTCACACTAGGAATTTCTCCTGTATTGTGGGAGCGTTTACAAATATTTAAACTCACATACACAAACAGCCAGATCCGGAACAACTACTTGTAGGTCATACAAATATTGGTTCCGTGCGTGACTCGAACCCGCGACACGCGGTGCAGCAGTCAATCGCTTAACCACTGCGCCAACCGTGCCGTCAATCTTGGATTTCAACTACCGCAAACTCTACAAGTAAAATAATAACACATAAACAAACTCATCCCTTCTTTCCATGGGGGTAGGCAAAGGCCACAGAATGCTAGCTGCTACGATCCTTACATACTCCTTTTGTCTCGTTTACGTTCATACATCTGGTTATTGCGAATACTACGCACCTGACTTTTCTGAAGAACGTCATCAATAAGGTCACTATCAGTGGCGAAAGCACCATATAACACGATTCCTACGAGCTTCCCTTCGGGGATTCGCATCGGCAACTTTGTCGCTTTTAAAAATGGCACGTTAATAGTGGTTACTATGGTTAAAAACTATAGTTTCACTACGGGTATTTAATTCACCATAACATTCAAACAACAAAAATGGTTATTTTTAGCTTTTTAATACAACAAAAAAAAAACTAAATTAACCCGGCGCCAAAACGTTATAATCGGGAACTAAAAATTCATACAACAGCGATCCCTTAATGTTGTCACTTAAGGTCACGTGGTACTGCTTGATATGGACGAGAGCAAGCCGCTGTACAACGGGTTATGACAGAGACAGATATAGAAAAATGCGTCAGCGAGAACGTGATGGAGGAATTGTGCACATTTAATTTGGTTTTCAGCTGTTCAATTTTATTGTATTTAGTTTTTTACATTCTTACATTAATTATAGTAAGCATTATTTATTGATGAGTCGGTAAGTTAAAGCCAACTTCGCTTCGGCTTCTCTCTTAGAAAAATTGACATCTCGCCGCTGGTCACTATAATGTTTTCCTACGGCGTCCCTTCCCAGCGATTCACTCACATCTGCCTTGTAAATACCTTTTTTTAGTCGCCTTTCATTAATCAAACCATCTAAGCACCACTTCAATCAAATTAGCTCTTTAAAATTTTTGTCACTTCATCTTTCTTTATATCTGTTTATTTTTATAATGTTTCCTTGTGCTATGCCAAGTACCGAAGATATTAGGTACCTTATGTACCCATCACCAAAATTAAATGTGAAGAAACCGAGAGGTGCCCCCTATTTGATTTCCATAATTGCAATAGCAAATTGTGAAAAAGAAATGTTCATTTCGGGGGTACCAGAGTGGGTGTTTAGGCAAATAATTTTCATCTTAAGTAAAGTAGGGTAAGCAAAAATTTCTTTTAATCTTTTATAATGAAACACGTTCCTACTCAATTTTGTTGCTTGCTGTTATTATTAATCTATATTTACTAATACTAATAATAAAACTGAAAAGTTTGTTTGTTTGTTTGAACGCGCTAATCACAGAAACTACCAGTCCGATTTAGAGACTTCTTTTGGCAGTTGATAGCCAAATTTTTGAGAAAGGCTATGTAACATCACGCTAAGACCCTTAGAAGCCGATCAAAAATAAAAAGTGAAAATGAAGTAACTGTAGGCTATGCGAGGCGACGAGGTGGTCAAGAAACTTCACGCGGACGTAGATGCGGGCAAAATCGAAATCATAAAAGTCTGTTTTTCCTTTTTTAATATTTTACACAATTCACACATTCTGGACAGGGAGATACGGCTACACATCAAGCTATACATTTCCAGTATAAGCTGATCTCGCATTGTATGGGATTTCCGTACAGTGCGAGATCAGCGTAAACTGGATGTGTAGCCGTGTGTAGGTACAGTCACGAGATTCAAAAGCGATTTTCTTATAAAGTTCTTACAGAAATATTATAGGTATTTCGAAAATAGTATAACCGAAACCATATTATTATGAAATCTGTCGTGTCTGGCAATTAGTAATTTTTTTGAAATTTGTATTTAAGGAAAAAAACACTTTTGAATTTTACGTAACCGTAAAGTATTTAAGCTTGTGACTTTATACTGCACTAGCTTAAGCCAGTGGCTTCACTCTCGAGGAGGTCAAAAATTATCCCAAATTAACGTACTAAGGAACGTAGGTACCTACTTCAGGTTATAAGCTATCTGTGTGCCAAATTGCACTGTTTTGCATGATGGAGTAACAAACATCCAAACATCTAAATATCCTCATTTTCACATCTAAACTATTACATTTATATTTTTAATAGGCCCATTACAACCCAATCCCATTTTTGCGAACGCTACATGATTTCAATCGGGGAGACGTTGGCACGCGACCTCGTCTTTAATTATTTCTTTTTTCCTCAAAGCCCCAATAATAAATGCAAATAATACTCAATGCGCCGTTCGCCAAATTATTGAGCCTTAAGGTGTCGTCGGTGTTATGCAGTTCCTATTATGTGCTGTATTTGTATTATATTTACTTTGTTTAAAGTTTGGTGCCTAACAATTTGAAATTGTTGGTGTTACACATTTGTATGAAAAACAGTTGAAGATATTAAAGATATAACGATCTATTTGCCAAAAGGTGTTGTTAATAAAGCTTTTCTTTTCAGATAAATTTGCATATTTACTTAAAAAAAAAACATAATGGAAAAAAATGAGAAAACGTTCTAAATCTATTCTCATTCTCATCTCAGCGACAATCAATGTCAAAAACGTGTCATAAATGTAGGTAGTTAAGAGGCATTTTTGACAGATTGAAATAAAAAAAAAGTTGCGTAGTTGCGGATTATCCAAACTCAAATATATTAGAATAAGAGAATAATGATAAGACTACATAAAAAAACAGCACATCATATTTTTTTTTTATTACAAACACACTCACAAGTTAGTCGAGAGTAAACCAAAAGAAAATAACTTTAACAATTAAAGATTCGAGATAGCCGAAGACGAAAAATCTGCGGAAAAATTGTGAAAAAAAAGGAAAGCCATTAAAAACAATCACTAACAATAATTCTTGGGGAAGTTTGAACTTCATAATCTCATGTCCTTTGCAGGGACCTGATAAATATGAAGGGAGACGATTTAACTTGATATTTTTTTAAGAGGAAGATATGTTTTTCTTACCGATTATAAACGTTTTGTAGTTTGGATCCAATGAGAGGATATGATCTCAAATCTGTATTTAATTTATATATCCGGATGTCCAAGCTTTGCACGGATCTTTTTTTTTTGGTTTGACGTTTTCTGAAAATGAAACCTAGCTCGATCAATTTATCGCCCCCGAAACGCCCTGTATTCTAAATTTCATGAAAATTGTTGGAGCCGTTTCCGAGATTCAGATTTAAATATTTACATATTTACGAGTATACAAGAATTGCTCGTTTAAAGGTATTAGATAAATGTTTATTTTTTGACGTAGACGTGTAACGACACTTGTCAATTAAATGGAAGAGATAGGTACTTCAAAATACTAAATACGTACATACTTCCCTATGTACGTATTTTTCTGTTCTTTTCTCCTTGTCTGTTTATTCGCACCTTTAGAAGTATAGAGACCTAATGCGAAATAGCCGCAAGCAAAATTATTTAGAATTTATTTAGAATTATTAGAATTATAGAGACCAATTTTGGTTGCGGCTAATTTCGCATTAGGTCTCTATACTTCTAAAGGTGCGATATGTGTGTGCATAAATGGTTAAATAAATAAATTCTTAGAAAAATAATAAATAATTCAGATAGGCAGTAAACTATTGCCATTGGCCATGTAAACTACTGGTAGGTACTCAGCTGTATCGGTTAGAGTCGAGGCCGACCCCAACATGGTTGAGATAAGTCAAGATAGATAACGATTTAGATTACTTAAACTGCTTCTTTTCACCGTTTCACATTCAACGAGAATCTGTGTTAGGGTAGTTGGCACTTAGGCTAACATCTGCCTCTTTTGGTAAATTGCTTGCAAACATATTCTCTTTATTGCCATTCCAAAAAAAACATTTACAGCCAAGCATTAAAATCTTCCAATACCGAAAGGCTTAGAAATACCATAATTACAATCAAATACCAGCAACTACTGCGAAATATTTCAAACTCAAAATAAGTACAGTCACAATAAAAAACGCGAAATGTCGAGAAAATTGGCATCGCACATAAATTTTACATAAACTATTGGACAGGGGTTGTCGCACCCTTACGGTTCACCCCCGCATTGCCCCGTGCCCTAACAAGTATGGTGGTTGAGGATTTATAAATCGATAAGCTTAGTTCAATGGTACATGTTTCTGTGAATACCGTGGGCAAAATAGAGGTCAGTTTTGACGGTCATCGGGCCAGGGATGATAAGGAAGAGAGGATTAAAAAAAACTGTGTTAGAGGGAAGTTTTGATACACAAGTTATGGGAGTATGACCAAAAGAGAAAATAGAAAGACGAAAGCGCAACATTTTAAATAGATAAAATATAAATTTTCATTGTATTTATTACTAGCACTGCGCTCGCGACTTCATTTATTTATTTATTTAAACTTCTCGCACACAAAAAGGTACAAAGGCGGACTTAATGCCTTAGGCATTCTCTACCAGTCAACCAAGGGTGGTGAAGAGATCATCTGCTCAATTTATAACTCATGTTACTCCGGAATAATGTAGCTTTCTATAGATGAAAAAAAAAACTGTGGAACTTCGGGAGGGCCGACAGAAGTGAAAACTTGAAAAATTGCGTGTGGATATTTTGAATCGGCATATTAAACGACGTTGAACGTTGTTTGTTCGTGTTGTCAGTGGTGTCGGTAACAGTGTCGCGAGTTCAATTATTTTTTCCCATCTCAAAAAACGCCCAACACCCGCCTAAAGAAGTATTCACTTACAAAAAATCGGTTCGGTGATGAAAAAAATGATGAAAAACCTTTATCGTGAGCTGCAAGCTATTTAAGAAGGGATGCAAAATGTACCATTTTTTCATCATTATTACAGAATACTGACCTACCTACCTACGGCAACTTAAACGGTAGGTAGTTGTTTTATCGCCGCCTGTAAAATATTTTTAAAATGCATTGCTTATCAATTAGGTCCGTACTGTCACTGTCCAAATACCTACCTTTAAAAAAAAATATCTATCTACCTTTTCGCTTTTGCCCTTGGGCCAAACGCGGCATATTATTTACAAACCCACCCCAAGAAATACTTACAAACATAAAAATATATATTCAAATTCGATTTTCTGTTGATGGAAAGTCAAAAAATCCTCCCCTACAGTAATCACATAAAATATATAAGTATAGGAGTTACCTTCTGCGTATGAGGTTTCAAAGAGAGATGGTGTTTTGAAGAAATTCGTCTTTTCTACCCACCCGCTATGTACAGTCGGGGAAAACGGTCGTTAATGTTATTTTGATAATAAATATCTAATATATTTAAAAAAAAAAACCCAAAGAAAATTGCACGATACTAGACACGGTTATGCTTAAAATGACTAGATTTTTTAAAATGGTATTTAGATTCCATAGACATATACTATAATTTTGTATTTTTTTTAAAGAAAACAGTCGCTAGTTTAACGTCTGAATTCCAACAACCAATTTTATTAACAATAGTTTGTACATAATTTTTTGATATTTTTTTTAATTCAAAACCGTCATCATCATTCTCCTACCTTATCCCAATGTTTATATTTTGTTTCGGCTAAGCATGTGTAAATTCAATAAATCACTAAAGCCATTACCTACGTCTTTCACACAGACCATTCATCTTTATTTTTTGGTATTCCTCTACTATTGCTCTAATCATCCACCTATGCATTTTTTTTTTTTAATAGTTACAACGACGAGCGAACTTTATATCTGTTACCGGAAAATCAATCTGTTTGTGAAAATCAATTTTTGACTAAGTATAATATGCGTTTGATTAATGTAAATAGGTTATAAACTTTAGTATGAATGACAACCATGAATATTTGTACGCCTTCTGGTATAACATAGCGCGCTTGTAATTTCTTATAACAACTATTTATTGTACCTATGTTAACAAATGATTAAATGAATTATGAATTATGAATTATGAACCGGCCAAACCCAATTTCAGGCTAAACTAGTTTGTCCTAGGCCAAACAGACTTATCCTACGCGTGATATGTCGAAGCCAACTAGCTTAATTAGCCATTTCGTTAACAGCCTTTGGAAGTAACGCTCACCGGCCGCTGCCGCGGCTCCGCCGCTCGTTTCGCTCGCTCGGCTCGCGCTTTTGGTCACAGTTCTAACCTAACCTAACCTAACCCATTTAATCGGCGTGCCCCGGCTTAATAAACCAATTTGGCCTAGGACAAACTAGTTTGGCCTGAAATTGGGTTTGGCCGGTAACATATCCACGGCTATTATTTTACAGTTTAGTTAATCCGACAAAAACCATTTCATTCTTTTAAATCCATGTCCGCGTCTTCTTAATGTCTAAACATTTTCTCAACGATTGTACGCAGCATGACACCCCAAACCCGACGGGATATTTTTTTCTAAATCAGATGCACTCCCCCATTGCTTGTTACCGTTATTATTAGATTTGTTAGCACACAGACCGATTCTTATACATAACCTCATATATACTTCCGTCTACGAGCTAAAAACGACTTTAGCCCCACAAAAATTGGGCTCAACTTGGGAATTTGGAAATATGTGCGTATATTTTTGTAAGGTATTGATTTTATTTGTTTACTAACCATCGAATACGGCTGTCTGTCTGGCAGTTATTTTGTCTGTTTTGGTTATTGAACCGAACGTACAAACTCGATGTATTTTATAACAAAATATGAGCAGAGATCGAGGTAAGTACGGTCTAAGTCTCGACAATTTTATACTGAACCTAGATTTGGTTGGATCATTTGAAGAATCTGCAGTTAAGAGAAAACGCTTTCACGTGGTCGTCGGTATTAATTCCGTACCTACTAGACGTAGGTATTCCTCTAACTTTTTTTCTTTTTTTTTTTCTTTTTTTCAACGATAAAATGTTTATACGGCTTTTTTTTCTTCTTTTCGTGTTGATGGTACTCGTACATTTTTTTAAATAATTTGAGCTTAGTAGATGGCCCCGTGGCCACTGATGCCGCAATCACCGTTGATTGCGGCATCAGTGGCATTCTTTAAGTCATCCGATGTGCAGGTGAACGGACACTTAGGACTCTCCAGCAAGTGAGGCATGGTCTGATCAGAAGCACCGCATTCGCACTAGTTGTTGGAAGGGTCAGGCCCTTTTGTACGTTTAAAATCCAATTATTAATAAAAATAAAAAATAACGCGTTACCTCTTAAAGAATCTCTTTATTTGAAGTAAAACAAAGAAAATCGATCGGTAAAATAGTCATTAAACGTTTTCGTCAAAATTGAGATAAGCTTTTTAGTTGGAGAAATAACCGCCATTGTAGATAGGTACCTATCTATAAAATGCTATCGAATATCCTGTTATTGGCATTTTATGTTACTGTACAAGATTTAATTAGGTATACAATATACTTACCAGTGATAAGAGGGACTTATTAAGATACTAGCTTCCACCCACGACTCCGTTCGTGTGTTTCTTCTCGGGACCCACCGCATCGCATCCTTACTTCGTTTTCTGAAATTCATTTATTTTTTCTCGGCTCCTAAAGGTCGTACTGTGATGTTAAATAGTCTAAAACCTTTCTTGAAAATTGGGCTAACAAATGAAAAAAGAGTTTTTTTTAATCAGACTCTTAGTCCCAGAGATTTGCGCGTTCAAACAAACAAACAAAAAATAGATAAACATGATACCGAACTATTTTAGTTATTACAGATTTTTACTAGTAGATATACAATAGGATCTACCATGTGAATACCCCTAAAAAACTGTCCAAACATTCATAACTCGATGCAGCCAGTGTCACTGTGGCAGGCAATCCTCGGTGATAAATGGCTCTAGATGTCCCCTTCAATTTTCGACTGAAAGCAGGCAAGCCATATAGTCGAGGTAGCTTTGTAGCTCATAGGCTGGCTGTCCCCCAGGCGTTATAGGCCTAAGTGTAAATCCGGGCCTGGCAGAGATTATGGGGTTCCCTATGTGACACCGAATGACGGAAGGCAAAAGCCTGAACACTTGACAAACTTTTTCCAGCGACTTCACCCGCATGGTCAGATATTATCCCACGGCAACTTACTACCGGGATTAAAAGTAGTCTGATTGTTAATCCAGGTTATAAACTATTTGTGTGCCAAATTTTATCCAAACCCGTTCAGCCGTTTTTGCGTGATTGAGTAACAAACTTTCATAATATTTATAACACATATTAGTAGGATGGCTAGTTTTAAAGATCCACCAACAGTCTGAATGCTTAGAAACCTCGATTGTTTATAACCCGAAAAACTGACTGGCCGGTCAACTGTTTGAATAAAACATCAAAGCTGATAACTATTCAAAGTGTTTATAAGCTAGAATGTAGGTAAGGCTATTGATATACAAATCACCCAAGATACACAATCAGCGTCTCAAAAACGTCCGCATAAATAATATCGTCAGTTGTCTTTCAATCAGTCTTTTTGGACATTGCTTTGTAAAATCTACTCGTGTAAGGTTGAATTTGCATAAAAAATGTGTTTTATCATAACTAAAACCGACGTATAATTAATTGCAGACAGTTTTGAGTGTTACTTTTGTTCGTGACTGTGCGTCTTGGGTTTTTTTGTACATCAATGGGTATGGGCACGCCACGATTGCGGCGGTAAGTCCCCTCTTTGAGGAGTGGCTTGAGAGTCGGCACTGCGTCCTCACCATCCGCCTGACGCAGTTTCTCACCAGGCACGGCTGTTTCGGAAGTTCCTGTTTCGCATAAGGCGGGAGGAATCGCCTGGGTGTTTCCACTGCGAAGATCGCCCTGAAGACACGGTGGAGGTCTTCCGGCTTGGGCGGAGCACCGCCGTAGAGGCGATCGGCGGCGGCGATCTCTCGCGTCCGGTAAGGACCGAGCCCGGGTCGACGGCGTGTTGTGTTCCACACGCGCCTCAAAGAGATGTCAGCATCAACTGATGGGGGCGCAAGGGCCGATGCCTGCCGGGGGTGCGGGTTGTTCGAAAGAGATACCGCGGCGCCTGGCACACAGGCAACTGAGGGAACACACGTGGGTTTTAGTCAGTAAAAGTCTGCTCCACTCGGAGCGGGAGAAGTTATTTGAGTTAAGTGATTTTATAAAAAAAGGGGTACCTGAGGTAAAAAGCGAGATTAACAACCACTGTTCTATGTTTTGCAGTAACACATACAAATTATAATACAGCTCGTAAACAGGATATTCCTTATAGATTCAATACACCATGAAATTTTATCTGCGGTTACTACATTAATTGTACAAAGGAAATTAGTTATAAATATTATACAAGAATGTATATTAATCTTTTATTTTTTTAACGACATTCGTTTTTTGGTATAACATAACATCACGACTGTATACCTAGTCCCTGTAGGGTTAGACAGAGGTGCGCTTATTGTACACACATTTTGCCAGTTATGTTAAAGTCTCAAGTAACAGGAGGCAAGTCTATTGTCATCAACCACTCACAAATCCAGATTCCGGGTTGCTACTGATAAATTCCAGACGCAAAAACTCAATTACTTGCCTTTTGCCTGACTCGGAAATCAGCCCAAGACCTCATACGTAGTAACGCTTGCAGCCACTAGACTAGCAAAGCAATCGTGACTTATTTATGTGATGTTCTATTCAGCATTTTCTAAATCCATTCGTATCGCCACTACACCGTAAAAGTATAGAAAAATAGATATTTTGAAATATAAAGTGTAGCTGCCACAACTTAATTAGAACTCAAATTACACACTCGTCCTCGTCATATTAAAAAGTATCACAGCTTTTACTATTAATAGACATTCAACCCATCTGCCGACACCATAGCCAATCCAGCTTGCAATAAAACAAAAATAACTGCCATCTAAAAAAAAAAACAATAGAAACCATAAACAATGACGTCCGAAAAAGGGGTCAACCATTCCCACATCCAAAACGGTATAACACTAAAAAAACTAATTTCAATATACAAAAATTTATTCAAATTTTTGCACCTCTATTTTTATTAAGACAATGTAACATTTTTGATTTGGCTCGACATCTGTTTTCAACCCTTGGGCTTATTGTTTATAATATAAAAGCAACAATAGTTGCCGTTGACAATCACGGTGTACCGGAAAGGTGAAGTTAAAACAAAAAAAAAAAGATTGTTAGAGTAAGGAACAGGTTTTCATAATCATTGGAAAGGGTAGAGTGAGATGTAAGCCCGTGAAGTGTTCTGCTCATGAATATAGGGCTGGCAACTTGAAATAATATTGATAGTTGCACCGTAATGCTAGATTGAGAGAGAATAAATAATAGTTTAAAAAACACGGTTTAAAACCAAACTAAAAAAGTAGAAAATAATTCAATTAAAAAGCGCGGGGTGCTTTTTGAGGTATTTTTATAATCAATTAATGTCAAGCACCCCTCGGTTTTTAATTTAATTAAATTATTTTCTACTTTTTTAGTTTGGTTTTTAAAGCGTATTTTTTTAAACTATTATTTATTTTCTATTTTTTAGTTCTGCTAACTACAAAAGCGTGATTTTTCAGTTTTCAGGTTTCTTTCCTTTTTTTTCTATTTTTCTCTATTTTTTTTTAAATGATTGAATTGTCATCGGTCCTCGATAAGTTTACAAAGTTTAAATGAAATCTGACCGTTTAAAGTGGG
Source organism: Antitype chi (assembly GCA_947359405.1). Lineage (NCBI taxonomy): Eukaryota > Metazoa > Arthropoda > Insecta > Lepidoptera > Noctuidae > Antitype > Antitype chi. The sequence continues at coordinate 4,132,575 of OX375823.1, forward strand.
TCAAAATCGCGCCCTAAGGAGTCGGTTACAAACATACAAACAAACATACAAGTGAAGCTAATATAAAGTAAACTTTGTTTTCGTGGTTTTTCGAAATTCGAACTACCAGGTACATTATTATTGGAAGACGAATGACTGTTTAGTCAAAATAATAGGTTCTTTACTATACTTAAATCTTTTGTTATTACTTAGTACCCCTACCTAGTTATAAGAAATTGTATTGTCATAAATATATCTAAATAATAATGGTTTCAATGCAAAGATAATAAAAAAATGACAAACTGGTATATACATAATAATTATTAAAACGAGCAACGAAACAAATCTAAGACAAATAAAATTGGCAATGACAGAATATGAGTTGTCTTTTTATCAAATCGCCAACCCTACCGTCTCCCGTATTTTAATTATAGCTTCCTCTTCCCCTGCGCCTTGAAGACATTGTCCTCATTTATAATTTATTCATACATTTCATTAGAAATTATTCACAGCTCGAACCGTATGCAAATTCACCGAAATTAAAATATAGACAAAGTACGCATTCTCTTATTTTTTTAATAAAAATAGTTTTGTCATTGCAACCGTTCCCACCGAACGGGTTCTATTTCAAAATTGGAACGAGAATGTCATTCTTTTTTATTAAAACATAAATTGTTTATTTTAATATCATTCTTGAAGCAAAGGAAATGTTTTTATGATTTGTTTTGTTTGATTTGCATCTTAAAAATTAATAGGCTCATTGTTTGCATTCGTAATATATTGCTCCGAAGGTAAGATGCTGTGGGAACGATTAAAGATTGACATCGACCTATTTTAATTGCACAAGAAAACGGTAATGTAGAGTCGCTTGTAGTTCCAGTTTAACCAGATCCAGTCTTTCGTACACACATAGTTTATAAACGTACGTATATACGTAAATCTTGAACCGTCACCTTAGTCATGATATTTAGATACGTTTAGGAAATTATTCTGTTGTTATAACTTATGTTCTTTACAGTGCGTTTTTTTCCATTTTGTTCGCGTAACTATTGCTGATGTTATCCTATGTGATCCTATGTTCTTTACTCAATCTTGTGCAATTTATGAATCCCGAAGTTTGCAAGATTTGGCACCTTTCACATTCTCTTATGACAAAGCAGTAACAACATTTTAAATAACTTTATTTTCGGAAGTCGGTGACTTTGGATATGTATTTTAATTTTTTTGTCACCGCCCTCCAATTTTAAAGTTATTTTTCACTTTGTAGTGTTTTGCCGGAAGTCAGGTTTTTTTTTCACTTGTTAGTTATAGAACCTACCTCACAGTAATTCGAAATTTCATCATTTTTGGGGTTTAAACAATGCATATTTATGCGATAGCAGCAATCGCGGTTGATTTGCTGTCATTTTTTGAAGAGTTCCGTTGTCTGTCTCCGAAACTCATCATCAGATCTATATGAAATTTAAATGGGACCATTTTGGAACAAACCCCTTTCGAACAAAAAAAGATATCTTGCAAATTCGTCTATAAATGACGGAGTTATACCTGAACATACATAAAAATATATAACGATTTTGAACGAGATTTGGCACACATTTGACTAAAACCCACTTGGACTCTGTAATTTTCAAACTTTGGCACTTGCGTTTAGCGATTTTTCTTGCACGTGAACCCAAAAATCCTGAATTACGCAAAGGTAAGGGATACTTCCCATGGGATACTCCTATTTCTTCCCATGGGTGTCGTAGAAGGCGACTAAGGGACTTACTAGAGAACGGGCAGCAGCGTTCTCTATGCATTTGACCACCATACTGCGATCGCCAATCCGCCTGCCAAGCGTTGCGATTATGGCAAGGCCCCCCGCTTTTGGGGGAGGCTTATGTCCAGCAGTGGACGTCTTTCGGCTGATATAATGATGATGTAGATGAAGGGATACTTGTAGTAGTTATACAGTCAGCATCAATAATATCAGGACGAAGAGACTGTTCAAAATGATTTATACAACTATGAAAATTAAATATTAACTCAATGTCATTCTGACAAGAACTTTATCCAATTGAGATAAAGTTTAATTTTCTTAGTTGTTGAGATCATTTTGAACAGTCTGTTCGTCCCGATATTTTTGACGCTGACTGTACTACTACGCTTTACATAGTGTGAATTATTTGATTACCAATTTATCACTGCTCTCTCATCGAGTAAGGAAAACATCCTAAAACCAAAAATTGAATTTGGCATCTACCTCTCTCAGTCGTCTCCCTCGTCTCAGTCCCTCTCACAGAGAGAAAGCCTATCTCTGTGTCCCAGCAGTGGGAGGGTGGGAACATTATAGGCTGATTTTATGCTAAGAGATACTTTCCATCTGAAGGCCTCTCATTCGGGCACAAGTAAGCGTGCCGCCCTACTTGGAAAACCTTAAATAGACTTCGTACCCAAGTAGGCCTCAACAAGGACTGCCTCCACAACTAGAGGTTCATGGACGGCTCAGATCTCTGGTGTTAATGGGGTCTCTCTAGAGACAATTGGCTCACCTCCTATCTTGTACCGCATGTCCACTCACCTTGAGGACCTAATGCTGCGTAAGAGGAGGTATTTGCTGAATTGCTGAATTTTGGGCTAAACAAATAAAAAATATATATTAGTACATGTTATTTTTATCATCGACACGCTAATAAGAATAATAAATGTTGCACCAGCGCCGCGCAGCGTCCCGCACCCCGCGCCCCACCCGTGTGCCCGCGCTCGCATGTCTCAAATAAAGCGTGAGTGCGTTCACGGCCGTCGTTTGTTTTACTTGCGTCCCGTATCTAACAGATTATAAAATAATTTTATTTCTGTAAGTACACTTTAGGTAAAACGGGCTGTTGTCCGCAACTCCACGTCAAAGCGCGTATTTTGCGTACGGGTTCGGGAGAATAAGTTATTCGATCCACCCCAGCTCCTCAAGAAAGGCCAGCACCGCCTTGGTGTTGCTGACAATCTCACGTAGGATACCTGGGTTAACGAAGTATTTTGCCCTGTAATTAGCGACCACCGGGCAGTTTAACAGCACATGAGTGGCTGTCTTGTCGTCCTCCATGCAGGCCCTGCACAGCGGATTGTCTGTTACTCCTATGACAAAGAGATGTTTTTTAAATGACCCATGGCTAGTTACATCTACTGTAACTGTATGCAGCTGTGTTAGACGGAGAACCCTGTTTCGTGAGACGGGCATCGATCCTAGGAAGTGCTTCCTTAGCCTGCCTGCACTCACTTAGGTCCAACCACATTTTGTAATGTTGACCCCTGGTTCATTTCCTTACCAGAGTGCGTAGATACCCGAAGGGGAGTCGCGCAATGTGCTCTGGTCCAACTGGTGACATACCCGAACCCCTCCTGGCAAGTTCATCGGCTGCATCGTTGCCTAGCGAGCCGCTGTATCCTTTGATCCACTGAATGGTAATATTATTGAGGCCACCTACCTTGTTGAGGCACTGGTGGCACTCGTATATTAACCCAGAGTCAACTGTGTGATTGTTCAGCAATTGCAGAACAACCATGCTGTCTGAGAGTATGCGGATCGAGTGGTTCTTAACTTCCCTGGCCATGATAGCAGACGCGGCAAGGGATATGCCCATGCATATGGCGTGGAACACTGTGTTATGGACTCCCAGTGGTGCGGCTATGTGGATGTTGAAGTCCTCTGAGAAGACTCCAGCCCCTGTGCCACTACCTGCACTTACATTTTACACGTCAATCATATTTTAAAAACTAGATGTGGTCGGTGTTTCCTGTCTGACTACTCTGAGAAGAAAGGCTGCGGCTCCCAACTAGTACGTAATAAGCCATGATATGATCATCATTTCAGCTGAAAGACGTCCACTGCTGGTCATAGGCCTCCCCCAAGGGGGTTTGCCATAATCGCCACGCTTGGCAGGCGGGTTGGCGATCGCAGTATGGTGGTAAAATGCATAGAGAACGCTGCTGCCCATTCTCTAGTAAGTCCCTTAGTCGCCTTCTACGACATCCACGGGAAGAGATGGGACGCGACACGGAATATCGTCATCATGATATGATCAACTTTTGGTTTCTAGTCGAATAATAAATTCAAATTCAACTAACTAGACACGCAATTTCAAATATTATGGGTTACGCTGTTTTCCCTTTCGCCGCCCATTACGGTTACTGCAACAATCATGATGTCAATTTAATACGATTTATTAAACAACATTTACAATTTCAAACCGTTGTAATTGCGGTATGACAATCAATACCCGTCTTAAAATTTTCTATTTTCAACACCATCTAAGATCCACCTTAAGAACCCTTTGTCAAAGGATTTTGAACCTTATTTCCACGTATTTAGAGTTTGTGAGAATCAAGGTGGGTGCAAATAATGTCATCGTGTGAAGTGTTCCGTATATTTGTTACTGTCAAGCTGTAAATCTTGTAGTATGAAAATAAACTGGTTTTTATGATAATTAGGAGGACAGTTATTAGTCGTTATGCGTAATTGTAAAGGTTTTATCATTTTGCTAGTGATGGGAAAATATACTCGATGTTTGACGAAGTTATCAGAAAGTCTCTCTTCTCTGTGGTTGATACTAATTTAATTGACCTTCTCACAAAGAATTAAACCAAAATGCTACAAAATTGTTGTATTTAAAAAAAACGTTCGAAATTACGTTATGATTACGTCACGTGTGCCTCTAAAATATTGCCGCAGAGAAAGCAAGAGAGAAATGAAGATAGTTCACTACAGCTTACGTAAGCAAGGACATAAAAGTATCGCGACTGCTCAGGCTCATTTGGACTTAGGTTGTGGAGATCAGGTTCGCAGTTGTTCCATGTAAAATACTGGTATTTAGCTGCATCAGGTTAGACGACCCCAAAATATTTCAAATAAATAATAGTTTAAAAAACTAAAAAACACGCTTTAAAAACCAAACTAAAAAAGGATAAAATAATTTAATTCAATTAAAAAGCGTGGGGTGCTTTTTGAGGTATTTTTATAATCAATTAATGTTAAGCACCCCACGCTTTTTAATTGAATTAAATTATTTTCTCCTTTTTTAGTTTGGTTTCTAAAGCGTGTTTTTTAAACTATTATTTATTTTCTATTTTTTAGTTCTGCTAACTACAAAAACGTGTTTTGTTTTTGTTTTCCTTTTTTTTTAATTTTTTTCAATTTTTTTTAAAATGATTTAGTAGTCATCGGTCCTCGATAAGTTTACAAAGTTTCAATGAAATCTGACCGTTTAAAGTGGGTCAAAATAGCGTCCAAAGGAGTCAGTTACAAACAAACAAACATACAAGTGAAGCTAATATAAAGCGTGTAATAAAAAGGCAAGGCAGATGATGATAGACATTTGGAGATAAAGGAGAGGGCTATGCTTCGAGCTTCCCGAATAAGAAATGAAGAGATCCGCAGGAAGACCTAGGTAACCGAAATACTCTGAACTCAAGTGGCAGTGGGCAAGGCACATTGATCGTAGAACGGATGGTGTATGGGGCCAAAAGGTGGCGACCCCGTACTAGAAGGTGCCGTCTTGGAGAGCCTTGGTCTTAGCCTGGAGGTCGGAGGTATCTCCTGGATGCGAGAAGCATGCTGGGATCTGTCGAAGTGGCGACGCAGCATTGCATATATAAGTGGGCACAACCTTTATGCCTGGAACTCCTGGAAGCTTTTATGTGGGGATTGAGTTCTGTTTACGTTTATTGTTTTTTTATTATTGTACCTATTTATATCTGCTTGAGTTTAGTTACTATGTTTTGTTGGTATATTGACGCGTGCTAGCTGATCTATGGAAAATAATTAAATTTTATGTTTTGTGTTTAGTAACGTTAATTACTTACCTGTTATTGTACAGAATCAAGTTTTTTTTAACTTAACAGACAGCTGTGCTGCTGGGGAGTTTGTTGCGTCACTTCTTCTTCTCGGCTAAAGCTCTAGGAAGTGGTGAAGGGCGGGCGTTTTGGGGGACTGTCTAATGTAATTTTGACGTTCAAATAGTGCTGACTCTCAGCCTAGTTTGAATAAATGACTTTTGATTTTGAATTTGATGCTGGAGACTTTATCTGCAGTGGACGTCTTTCGGGTGTAATTACAGATATGAAGAAAAAACATTTTCCTTGAAAATACATATTATCGTTAAATATCATTCTCATTAGCTCTAATAAGAGGCAGAATATAAAAGCAGTCTTTGGAGATAATTAATATTTTTAAACAGCTATAGAATTAAAAAACCCGATCAAGTGGGAGTCGAACTCGTGCGCTGAGGGTTCCGTACCTATCCATTATACCACTATGGGCAAATTTAGATTTTCGCGAAAACTTGTAAGTACCAAAATTTACCTTAATTTTCAACTTTTTATATTTTTTTAGAATTCTTCCTTTTTTGTGTTGTATACTACCATGTAGGTTTCTATACGGTACTTCCGGTTGACCTAGAATTGACAATTTTGGTTAAAGGCAAGGTCTTATAGCACAAGTAAAGGGAAAATTTTGAAAAATAAAAAAAAGTTGAAAAGTAAGGTAAATGTTGGTACTTACAAGTTTTCGCGAAAATCTAAATTAGCCCATATCTTTTTATCGTATGACCCAGGACCTTGATTTTTATACAACTAATAGGGACTTATAGACTATATATTATATATATTTGGTATACATTTCAACTTGCTAGGTCCTACCGATCCTGAGAAAATCGGTGGTGACACACGGCCAGACGGACCGACGGACAAGAGAGTGATCTTATAAGGGTTCCTTTTTTACCTTTTGAGGCACGGAACCCTAAAAAGAGCTATAAGTATATTTTAATACTAATTGATTGTGTTTACCGCGTACGGGGATGCTTATATAATAATTAAGGTTCATTTCATAAGAGGTAGCGGGTTAAACTTTTCGGTACCTCTATGTTTGATTGAGAGTGATTGTGGACAACTGGACAAGCTAAGTGGTTTATTATTGTTCTTTGCCCAGCAATTGTTCACGTTTGAAGTAAAATCGTTGTGGTAAGTACTTTAGTCTGTATTTCAGGCTGGTGGCAGATGCTTTAATGTGAAACTGTAAGTATTGACAGCGTTCTCAATAATTTTCTTTGAATTGCTACTAAATATATACCTAGTGCTGATGCTAGTTGCGAACAAGTTCAAAAAAAAATTAGGACATTATTATTTTGCATAGTTCTAAATGGTAGCACTGCAGTCGTTAGGAGACCTAGCTGACAATTAAAAACTGTCACCTAGCAACCACAGCACTTTGTCAGTAAACAACACACATAATGATCATTTGACTGTTACAGAGCTTCATAAAACACAGCAAAAAAGCAAAATAGGCAAAAAAATAGACATTTTCCATTCAGTTATACTTCTGTTCATTTTCCGTTTGTAATACTTCTATTATCGCTTTCACCTATCCCATGCACCAAACACATGCCTTAAAATTGCATTGACGTACGCCATCACAGTCACGTAGGCCATCGCTTATCATATACGGAAGCTACTGCAAACATATGGCTCACCTTTTATCTGCGCTGTCGGTAAGATGATATTTTGTTGCATTTCTTTTGTGAAACCTTAAAGATTTCAAAGCTTAAGGGGGAAGTGCCAAGGTAGCCCGGGAAATTCAAATTTTCTTACGTTTTTTTGCAATTTGCTAGTCAGTGTCAGGCTGTATATAAAAAAATAATAGTTAAAAAACTAAAAAACACTCTTTATAAAACAAACTAAAAAAGGAGAAAATAATTCAATTCAATTAAAAAGCGTGGGGTGCTTTTTGAGGTATTTTTATAATCAATTAATGTCAAGCACCCCACGCTTTTTAATTGAATTAAATTATTTTCTCCTTTTTTAGTTTGGTTTTTAAAGCGTGTTTTTTAGTTTTTTAAACTATTATTCATTTTATATTTTTTAGTTCTGCTAACTACAAAAACGTGTTTTTTTTGCCCATTTTCAGAATAAACGCACTTGCGTTTATTCTGAAAATGGGCAACGTCGCATATAGCTGTCAAATATTTCACTGTTTTGATTAATTTTATTTTGTGATATTACTGTATGGAAATATGAAATATCGCTAACTAGTGAACTAAAATATTGATTATGAAATGCAATAATGAATACCTTAACACCGAATATTTAGTTTTAGATGTTAAAAAAGAACTTGGAAACTTTCCAAATGCCCTTTTTACACCTAAAACGGTTACAACATCAAACATAGTGTTATAATTGCAAATCATTATTCATATTTTAGGTCACTAGTTAGCGATATTTCATACCTCCATACAGTAATATTAACAAATTAATAAAAACAGGTAAATATTTGATAGCTATTTGCGACGTTGCCAACTTTCAGAATAAACGCTCTTAAGCCGTCGGTCCCGGTTATCATTTGTAGATTTTTGACAGTTGTAACGGGTAGTCAGAAGCGTGACTCTGACAACCAGTCTTACAAACAGGTATGTTGTTACCCAGTAACTGGATTGTGGAGGCAACATAGTTAGGTAAAGGCTAGGCCGATAATGACGTCAGTTAATTTATGGCACAGCTGATTAGCCGTACGCATAGATTACAAATTAGCCCATCTGCTTCGTCAAACAAAAAAGGCTATAACACTAAGTATTCCTTACAGTACTAATATAAAATAACAAGTATAAAAAAGGGTATCACTTAATGATGCTACAGCACCTTGTTTAGGCTCTATAAACCTCCATACATATGTACTTAGGCTTAGGATACTTAGACGGACAAAGGCATTAGGAACATCTGCCTAACATGTGCATTTAAACGGCTCGTCTGTTAGATTAGACGGCAAATATAGTATACGGTTTGTTTGGTAGAATCTAAATATTTGTGTCGTAGTTAAAACTGATATATTTATTAGTTTTTGTTCACCTGCGTTATGATTAAATTGAAATATCAAAGTTTGTGTGACAGCTTTTTGTCTGTGTTTATCAGCCTATGTATGTTTGTTCCTTTGTGGCACACTAGAGACCAAACGGTTGAGCTGATTTTGATGATTCTTACGTTATTAAATTTGTCATAATTTTGTGAGCGTCAATAAAGACATGTCTTGACAGTAATCAAAATATAATATGGCTAAAATGAGACGCCATATTGTGTAAAAGAAAAAATAAAGTCAACGAACGATGTCAAGTGGGGTATCATTGAACAGATCTTGGATTTTTTTTTTAGGTTTCTCTGATCATTTTTAAACAACAGTATTATTGTCATAGGGGGTGCTTTTTTGGGTGCCGTACCCAAAATCAAAATCAAAAGTCATTTATTCAAACTAGGCTGAGAGTCAGCTCTTTTTGAACGTCAAAATAAAATTACATAAGACAGTCCCCCCAAAAACGCCCGCCCTTCACCACTTCCTAGTGCTTTAGCTGGGAAGAAGAAGTAGCGGAATAAACTGATGAAACCAAATGATGCCCATTAACCCCTGAAGCCTCATGTTTCATGGTGCTATAGAGACCATTGCGTATCTAGGAGTAGACCGGGGGTCTCTGTAATGGTAGGGAAGACGTCCCTTTAGGATAGGGAAGGATTTGTGAGCAGTAACGGATATGCATCCTAGAGTAGGCTATGGACTAGTGAAGAGTCGGGTGTTATTTATCTATGGGTGGGCATCTTGTAACGATGTCTTCGCCGGGTTGGTTCAGATCCAGCTTCACCTAACTCTCTTGGCGGGGTTAAACTGCTTTCTCGGCTCTTTTCTACGTCATTAGTAAATAGTTAGTTGAATCGTCTATTACCTAGTCGTCAGCTCGGTACCCCCCTTTCTAACCATAGCCACAAAGTCCATCCATCGTTTCTTATAACCATCGAGATTCATACTCAACATTTTTCTAACTTCTTTTTCCTCATTCCTCCGTATCACATGCCCTTGGCAACCGATTTCCACACAACAATAAATAATATTGTTTAATATTGTATTAAAGAATTGAATAAATGTCATTAGAGAAATCTAAAGCCTTTTGCCAGTCAGAATCAGGATTCTTAATTTCAGTACCGGATTCCTGTTCCATTTCGCCTGACATTTTGCCGTATTGTTCGCAACAAAAACAATTAACATATTCCTTAGTTTTAAAAGTCGACATTTTGATCTCGTTAGCCCAATTATCGCGTTCTTCTTAATTTTCGCCAGAAAACGTTCGTGTAAACTATCCATCTTTAGGGTTTGTGAACGGCATGGTTACTGTGAAGATACTCCTTTTGTGGTCAGGATTATAGTCTTCGAATTTGACAACGGCATTTTGCAGAAGATAAATAAGGCAAGGATAAGATAAGTACCTAATAGTCAGGATCCGGAGTCTTTTTGAAACCAAACAATTGGGTATCTTCGAGAAGGATGAAGTAATGGCGGTGCCATGTTTTTATGTTTTCGCGTATTTCAAGCCAGCCCTCTTTCATCACGCAATGGTTACTGAAAAAATGAGAATTACGTTAAAAAAAATCCAACCGATTTGAAAACCCCCGTTAATTTTGAAGACGTTTAAAAATAAATTTCCTTTTTTTTTTGCGTGGGTCTAATGGTCGCAAGCGTTGATGCTGAGCATGAGAACCTGGGTTTAATTCCCAGGTTTGTTTTTCCTAACTATCTGGAATTTCTCAGTCCCTGCACGAACTTTGAATTTGTGCACGGTTGATAGCAATAGACTCGCTCGGCACCTATTAACATGGGACTTAAACATTTCGCCAGTTATGTTTAAGTCCCATGTGGCAGGTAATTCCTCTGCACAACTCTTTGGGGAACAAGGCGTGACATTATATTGTGTCTTTTCAGCAGCTTCAGTAATATTATTCAAATCAAATCTATTCCAGTAATTAAAAAAAAAATCAACATCTAGTAGCAATTTCATCTCAGCAATAATCAAATGTCAAAAATGAAGGTAAATGGCCAGTTTTTGTTTTGCTCCTCTGGTGATTGATAGAACGAAAAATGCAAAGAAGTACATCATCACCATCATTTCAGCCGAAAGACGTCCACTGCTGGACATAGGCCTCCCTCAAGCACCGCCACATTGACCGTTTCTGTGTCTGTGCTCCTCGCATCCTGCAGGTTCCTGTGGCCTTCACTAGGTGTGGGAGGCCATCCAACGCTATGTCTTCCAGTACGCGGTAGTCACTCTAGAACCTTTCGGCCCCATCGGCCATCTGTTCTGCGAGCAATGCCACCTAAGCCTGCTCACTGACATCAGGAATCCCAGGCTGATTCCCGGCCAGTGGACCAGCGGCCAGCCTTGCGGACGGCGAGTAATGGGTAGCTATCGCTGTCCGCTAAGGACCAAGCCCAGGTCGACGGCGCATTGTGTTCCACGCGCGCCTCAAAGAGATGTCAGCACCAACTGGTGGGGTCTGTAAGGGCCGATGCCTGCCAGGGGTGCCGGTTGTTCGAAAGAGATACGGCGGCCCCTGGTACACAGGCAACTGGGCACACGGGTGAGTTTTAGTCAGTAAAAGTCTGACACGCCCTCCTGCTCCACCCAGAGCGGGAGAAGTTATTTGACGATTACCCACCCACAAAAAAAAGCCTGCCCACTGCCAATTAAGTTAGGCAATTCTTCGTGCTGTTTAGGTTACCTTGGTTTTCCTACGGAACTCTTCATTCCTGATTCGATCGCGTAGGGAAAATTCAAGCAAAGCCATTGCTCTTTGGGTGACTTTCAGCCTTCTTAAGAGGGCCATTGTGAGCGAATAAATAGGTACGCTTAAATTAATTTTACTAATAATAAAGCTGAAGAGAGTATTAGTTTGAACGCGCCAATAGACATTAGCGCGTAAAATATTTTCTCTGGCAGTTCACGAAAATCGTCTACAATTGGTGATTTGTTATATTGTATGAAAACTGAAACGTTCTAGCTATAATATCTATTTTATTCTGTGACGTAGAAACTTACTTCTGTACAGAAGTTCAGACCGAAGTAAGTTTCTGATCGTGAACAGCGAGAAAGGCGGAGAAATCCGTAAAAAATACAGAAGTATTTTTTACGGATTTATCCGCCATTCTTGCTGTTCCATCACTTTGATTATTAGGACTTAGACAAGATTTTTTTTTTTTAATTCCGAATTAACAGACACAGACTGCATAGCGTAGCACTGCCATTGATGTGCATACTGCAACTGTATTTTTTTTTGCTTGAAACTGTTTGTCCTATATTTTTAATAATGTCATCATGCTATTGAAGCATTGCAGATAAGTTGTATATTAATATTCTTCACAAATAAATAAAACTGAAGTGTCTGTTTGTAATGTCAAAATAACAGCTTTTTACTGAATGCATTATGAAAGTACCTATACAATATGTAACAAAAACCCTGTTGTTTCTTTTACCCTCGTTTTCAGAATCGGTATACATACGTAATAAATCAAGTCGTTTATTAAAAAACTGTTAAACAAAAATAATTAAAATAAATATTTAATTATGAATATTTGTAATGTTTAATTGATTTTGATTAGATCAAAGAAAGCCGCCGAGCTCGTAGTCTATTGTACGAAATAAGGATACTTGTAAAATCAGATGCTGTAAACATATTTTTGAATGTGTCGATTTTAATAGTTACATATTATTAGATATTTGATTGAGATTTAATTGGAGTTTCTTGCCGGCTCTTCTCCATAGGAAAAGACAAATTGGAACCGTGCACCTAGCTTCTGACGTTTCATAAGTGCCCATGCAGGCTTATGTGAAATAGAATATTTTGATTTTGATTTTGATTTTAATAGTTAGATATTTGATATTGAACTCTGGACTAGCCAATGCTTATTTTTTTAATTTTATCTTTATCAATGTTGTGCTTGTAGGTAAGTGTATACATCCCTCAAAGGAAAAACAGGGTTTTTGTTAAATATTGCATACAACACTTACAACGAAAACATTTTTTTTACATTTTTGTCTCTTTGTCTGTCTGGTTGTTCCAGCTAATCTTTGGAACGGCTGGACCGATTTTGACGGGACTTTCGCTGAAAGATAGGTGATGTAATAAGGAGAGTAACACACGCTTTTTTTCAGGTCACACGCTCCCGTAGGATATTTTCCGACAGTAACGCGGCCGAAGCCGAGGGCACAGCTAGTTATTAATATTTTGCATGTATTATTTGTATTTTTGGAAGATATGAGTTAAATTCGAGGAAAATGACCATGATGTATCGATTTAAATTAATAATGCAATGTTTTTTAAGAACTACTACTGGTACTGGTTGAGAGCAGTGGTGACCTAGTAGTAACAGTCCTATCTTACGCGTCCTAGGATCGATTCCAAGCTGGCAATGCTGGCCACTGTTCTCAGAAACGGTGACGGAAAAAATCGTGCGGTAACCGGCAAGTTTCTAGAACCAATAATTCGAAGACATGTGACATCAACCAATACTGGGTTCGCGTCGTGGACTACAGCCCCCTTCCTCTCACAAAGAATAGGCCTGTGTCCCAGCAGTGGGAACGTTATACGCTGATTATGCTAAGTCGCATCTATCGTTACTGTAGAGAATATTATTTAGCAATGCAAAGGCTTACTACTACTTATTGTAATGTTTTTGTTCCATGAAAAAAATAAATATATAAATAAATCCGGAACCGTCACAAATAAAGACGCGACATCTACTGATTATAATCAAAAAGAAAAAAAATACTCTTTTGTCTTCGTCGACGAATTCAGTATTTTCTCTCAACTCTTGTCATTGTAACATAAGCTTTAAATCAAAAAATATCAAAAGGTAATAGTCAAATTTCATCTTTTGTTTCATTCCAGTGACACTAAAATGAGGGTAATTTTTTATTCTATTTGCAAAAAATTACCCTTGATAGGGGTATTTTTTTTTCGTAACGTTCGAATTTAAATTAAGAAATCTATTGTCGGTGCATTTTTTTTTAATTACGATCCGCTGGAGTCATTTTTCATGCATCGCTTGCAATCTGATTTACCTGCCAGTAGCATTTTATATTTTTTGTAGTTTTTTTTTTCGGTTGTTAAGTGTGACCCAGTTACGCTTAGTTATGTTTATTGGGGGACAGCTATATGAGTCACAATCACAGATTTTTTAAAATTTAAGTAGTGATGTGGTAGGCAAAATAGGTTTTTCAAACTACATTCGTTCCATTCGAACATTTTCAAAAATGAATGAATATCAATCGATTCTTTCGAAAATACTTTGTGCATTTAAAAAAAAAATAGTAAATGATTTTATTTCTGAAAGTAGGTTTGTACAAACACTTTTACGTCAATCATATTTTTTTTAAACTGGATGAGGTCGGCTTTTCCGATCTGACTACTCTGAGAAGAAAGGCCGAAACAAACTCAGAGGTCACAGTCACTTTTAAATTCCTGAAATATTCTTGGTCTGATTATGTGAAGACCATGTAGATTGGTGTTTTGAGGAAAGAACCAAATAACTCAGCCTATAGCAGTCCACTGCTGGACATAGGCCTCTCCCATGTTGCGCCACAACACCCCGTCTTCCACCTTCCGTATCCAGTCTGCACTTTCTTTAGGTCGTCGGTCCATCTGAGTGGACCTGTTCAGTCAGTATACGCATTTGTCACATTGGTTTTCTGTGACATCAGTAAAAAAATAATCTGCCTAGCATTTTCCTAACTATTCTGGGATAGGTTTCAAGTCTAACCAAATACCAGTAGATATTTTACATGGAGCGCCTTATGAGTGACGGAACTAATAATACAAAAAAATATAAATGTAGAAATCGATTAACTGAAATCCAGACCAGAATCTTACATTACCTACCCATTTTCGGAAAAACAACACCGACCTGAATGAGCAACTTTATCACAAAGCTTGAAAACTAGTCAAAGCGTATAACTTAATATTTTCTAGTTGCGTGCGCGCATTTAGCCTGAAGGCCATTTTCGACTCAGTTGCTTGCATCTAAAATAATTACATAGGCATTTAAATAAAATTTTAATAATTGTAGCTACATCATTTGCAATTTTATTTTCGCAGAAAACAATGTATGGCTATTATTAATTTAAATAATAATTATAGTGTTGGAACTACGCGTGTATTGTCCTTAACAAGAACAGTCGACAACAAAAGTGAATGATGAATTTATACAGCTGTATTGTTTTGCGTTCTAATTATATTTTAATTTATACTTATAATTATATTTACTTAATATGTATATGTCTCTCATTACTAAAACTAAAGAGTTTGTTTGTTTTAACGTGATAATCTCTGGAACTACCAGTCCAACTTGAAAAAAATCTTTTTGCATTTGATAGTTAAATTCTTGAGATAGGCTATAGGTTGCTTAACATCACACTAGGAGCCTTAGGAGCCAAGCAAATAGTAAAATCAGTAAGATCGCTTAACGAAAGCGAAGTACTGCCGAAGACGCCGTTTTTACACGCTTTATATTAGCTTCACTTGTAGGTATGTATGTTTGTAACTGACTCCTTTAGACGCGATTTTGACCGACTTTAAACGGTCAGATTTCATTGAAACTTTGTAAACTTATCGAGGACCGATGACAATTCAATAATTAAAAAAAATAATTGAGAAAAATAAAACAAACAAAAACAAAAACTAAAAAATAGAAAATAAATAATAGTTTAAAAAACTAAAAAACACGCTTTAAAAACCAAACTAAAAAAGTAGAAAATAATTTAATTCAATTAAAAAGCGTGGGGTGCTTGACATTAATTGATTATAAAAATACCTCAAAAAGCACCCCACGCTTTTAAATTGAATTAAATTATTTTCTCCTTTTTTAGTTTGGTTTTTAAAGCGTGTTTTTTAGTTTTTTAAACTATTTTTTTTATATAGTTGTACTTTTTAACGACTTCCTCAGCAGTAGATGGAACTGCCAATGATGAAGATAATCTTAATTTTATATTACGTAGTTCTATATTTTTTTGGGGAAAGCCATCGACTTTTTGTCGTGAAATTGGAGAGTTAAGTCTATCGTTGCATATTAGATGCCTACTATCATCGTCATCTAACTTGCCGGTTCCCTATGTTGGGGTCAGCTTCCAGTCTAACCGGATGCAGCTGAATATTAGTATTTTACATGGACCGACTGCCTATCTGACTTCCACAACCCCGTTCCTGGGTAATAACGGTCTTGGTAAGCCTAGACCCAGTAACGAGGTCTGACAACAGGTTGTCAGACTTTCGGCTTCTGACGTCCCGTAACAATTGTCAAAGATCAGCGAATGTCAGCCAGGTCCAGATCTTAGCTACTTAATGCCTACTAATTCAGTTATTAGTTTGTATGATCTATTTAGGGTTGAAACACTGACCGTGGGGTCTGAGTGCTCATTGATTATTTCGAGACATCGCCAAGCGGTTGGTCGACTCTTCACGTGACCAGAGGGCTGGCCTAGTTTTCGACCAAAGAATTAGCATTGCCATACAACGTGGCAATGCCGCCAGCCTTTTGGGCACTTTTCCCATTGACAGCGATGCAGACGAATTTATTGATTCCCAATGAACTCTTCCCTTTTTTTCCTGTTACATAACTACTACATTGCATTTCAGATTTCTAAATCAATTAAAACCACACATTTGCAATAGTTTGTTATTTCATTTATACTCTTAGTACTGACTTGGTAACGTTAAATCCTTTTACTACAAATAACCAAACATGTAGTGTTTGTAATGTCAACAGTAAATAAAATAATACATGATTGACTAATATTTTTTCCTCGTTATTGTTCTCAGACTATAACCTATTATTTTAGGTACCTACCTACCTACCTATTTGTATAATTAGTACCGATAGCCACATCAACGTTATTTTACCAACTTATCAAATATCTACAAGTACCTAATGTAATTTTTTTATACATGGGACTTAAACATACCTAACTGGCAGATTGTGGATGTAACTTGATACACCTCTGCCTATCCTTTCAGGGATTACATGCGTGATGTTTTGTAATGTTGTTAAGGTATTATAGTATTATGATAAGAGATCGGATATTTGGATGCATATTCACCAAAAGTTGAGATATTGGCTAACATGGAATGCGCTTTTGTATCGAAAAAGTCTTAATTTAGGTAAGTCATTTGTTTATTTTTTGTTTTAACTAATACAAAACACCTCTCCTACCAGTACATATACATATTTGTATCGGGTTAAACATTAATTTTAAATTAATACACATCTGAATAGTTATGCAATCAAGAATCCCGGGGTTTTTAATAAATATTACAAATAATTTATAAAGCTGCTTCCATACTTTCATAACTAAAAATTATCTTTAGGTAAATAGGCATCCGAATATCCAATCTCTGGTTATGATACATAAATGATTAGTAGTGCCACACGGTTTCACCCACAAGTCTTGATCCCGTGAGAGTATCGGATAAAAATATGAAATAATAGATTTCCTGTGTTAAATCCAAGTTATAAACTATCTGTATCCCAAATTTCATCCAAAACCGTGCAGCCGTTTTTACGTGATGGAGTAACAAAAATCCAAACATACAAATTTTCATATTTTATAATATCAGAAGGAATAAATTTGGGAAAGAAATTGATACCTACATGTATTCGAGTAGTTATAAGTTATCGATTTCATAAGTTGTCAAATTTGGGTAAGTACCTACCTACGTATAAGTTAGTCTTAACTTTTGGAAAATTCTTACCTGAAAACTCAAAGTAGATAAGTTTACACTGCTAGATATCATGTATATTAAATATTGTAGTAACTCAAAACATAAAATTTGCCGTCTGCGAGTATGGAGGTCTGCTATTATTTTGAGCTTTTATTCAGTAATAAGTGGCCATTATGTGCTCACAATAGACTGATATTCAACACTGAGCTGATTTTGCATTCATCGAGTTCAAAAGCCGCTGTAAGGTAGGTATTTTACGCAATAATATGACTATCAGACTGTTTTATTATAAAAAGTAGGTAATATACCTACCTCCCCAATAGTTAGGTCTAATTATTTAAGGGCGATTTTTCAATAGCCAACTTTTATCTGAGGAAAAATATGACGATTTGGCAGTTTTTATGTGGAAATAAGCCAAACCGCCATTTTTATTCTTCAGATAAATGTTATTAAACGATTGTCAAATCGGCCATATTATTTTTTCTACATAAACGCATTAAATTATTATACCATGCATAAACGCTTCGTTCAACGTGTTGTCTATGCCCGCTTTTTGTTTTAAAAACTCCACACTCAAAACTATATCGAAATGCCGCTAAAATTCAAATATTCGAACAAACTCTACGTTGAACCTCACCCTAAAATTTGAATTTCGAGCGCTTTTGTTCCACTCACACATACACAAAACAGTCCCTGTATTTACGAGGGTGCCAGAAACGTCAAAGTTAGTTGTAAAGCAGTTTTCTACTTTAGCTATTCGATAACAGATGACGCTAGTGACGCCTTCTCAACAATTTTAATGAAAGTTATTTTATCTTAATTTTATCATCATATTTATTTTATAAATTACTTCTAGTTGAGAATTTAATTTAAATCAGAAGTCTATTGTCGCTATTCATGAAATGTGTCTCTTAAAATGATTTATTAGTTCGTATATAGCAACAAAGATGGCGGTACTAGTAGCGTTAGTTAAGCCGAGCCCAGTTGAGCAAATATCCTGTTTGCCACCTCCCGTACGTGACTTTAAAAGTAAACTGTCTCATTTTCTGTTCAAATTGCCACCTCACATCTTATTCTGTACGCTTTTAAGCATTTATATTCATTTCTCGACTCTTTTATGAAGATGTATGTACTTTATAAGAATCCAATAAGAAAATGTCGGTACATTCTAATTTTTGACTGATTAGAATTTAGTGCTTAGACATTTAGTGGGAAATTAAAATTAAAAGAGAAACATCTGTTAAGAATTTAAGCAATTTTTTTAAATGCAAGTACAATCTAGAACTTATTATTGGGAGTAGGTACCTAGGTAAACCTACTTCCCTACCATATGTAATATAAGTACCTAATAAAAAGGATTTATTGTTGTTTGCCAGAGATAATCCATGAACTTGCATTGCAATATTTGTTCTTAGCTTCAGTTAAGTATCTATTCTCTTTGATTTTGACAACTCAGAAATTAGAGAAGATAAGTTTTGCTGAGAGTTTCATTAGACTGCGATCCGTTCGCGAATAAATTCGCCAATTTAATGGTTATGTGTCTATATTTTTGTGAGAATAATAGTATTTAATTTTTGTTATTAGTTTAGTTGTTATGTTTGTACTTATAAATACTATGATTTATGTAATTGGTTTTTTAAGCCGTGTAAATCTAATAAATAAAATAAAAAAATTAGTGGTGTACATTTGGACAACTTTTGCCCATTGTCTTTCTTGATTTATTTTTCTGCAACCCCAAAAGTTGGACACCGGTCTTACCGCGTGGAGTTCAGGTAGCCAGTCGCTCCATGTAAAATGGTAATATTCAGCTGCTTTCGATTAGACTTGAAGCCGACCCCAACAAGTCTAGTAGGGAACACGCTAGGCAGATCGATAGATTGACTTCCCTACATTTGTTTCGTTGTAGAATTTTCCTGGTGTAAACCAATTTGAAAAATTTGTTTTTCGCTGAATGTAAGACTTTTACTACCTATCAATTAGAATTCATTCATACTATTTATTCAGGCATAAGTTTGAATTTCAATAAGTATTTTTAGAACAACCTCTACCAATGTAGTGTACACAAACCTTTACACGAAATAAAACTTATTATTCTGTACTAACGTTGCTTTAAATATATCTATCCTTTTCTAACACTTAAAAACTCTTCTAAAAAACTTTTGAAATGTCATTCCCTCTCTTTCTAACAATGGCACACCCCTTTTTACAACAATACATTTTTTTTGACGATTTCGAAACGAAGGGTGGGGACATTTTGCGACGAATAACGATCGATTTTATTTCATTTCGGGTGCGCAAGAGTTTGTAGTGCTTTGAGTGCTATTGAAAAAGTTATTTAACTACATACTATAGGATCCGTTATGTCATAGAAATTTCTTTATGTAAGTATTTGAATTAAGTTTGAAGGACGGTATTGTTTTTAATAATTGTTTTGTTTCATTGTACTTGAAAAGTTGCTGAAACTTAGCGTAGACAAGATTTTTTTTAGGGTTGCCTAAAGTTAGTTTTTTAAACGACTTCAAAAAGAAGGAGGATCATTTCGACATGTTTTTTTTAAAATGTATATTCGGGCATAACTCCGTCATTTGCAAAATTAGATTAGATCTGATGATGCGTTTCGGAGACAGACTACGGAACTCATCAAAAAATGGCAGCAAATCAACCGCGATTGCTGCTATCGCTTAACATGCATTGTTTTGACCCCAAGGATGATGAAATTTGGAATCGCTATGGGGTAGGTAGGTACTATAACTAAAAAGTCCAAAATAAAAACTTTTTCCAAAAATAAAATACTATCAACTTCCGGAAAAAATCACTACAAAGTGAAAAATAACTTTAATTTTGGAAGTCGGTGACTTTGGATATTTATTTTAAATTTTTGTCCCCGCCTTCCGAATTTAAAGTTATTGTTTTTTTTTATTTTTAAAGACTGTTGGTATGAGTGTGTACTTTGAGTATTATAAATTTAACTACACTTTGTTGAATATTGGCAGTCATCTACCTATCTTTTTCCCAACTATATTGGGGTCGGCTTCCAGTCTAACCAGATGCAGCTGAGTACCAGTATCCTACATTGAGCGGCTGGCTATCTGACCTCCACAACCCAGTAACTGGGTAAAACGATACCCCTTGGTAAAGCTAGTTGTCAGACTTTCCAATTTCTGACGACCCGTAACGACTGTCAAAGATCCTCGACAGCCGGGATCAACGGCTTAACGTATCTACTTTCCGAGGCAATGAAGGGTCTTGGTATGTAAAAATGGTCACCCATCCACGGGCAAACATGGCAAGCGTAGCTTAACCTGATCTATCGAACCATGCGACTGTTATTATTTAGCTTCAAGCCCTAAGTGTTTCGGAGGACTGTCTTATGTAATTTTGACGTTCAAAAAGTGCTGATGTTCAGCCGCCCAGATTATAAGACTTTTGAGTTTGTATTAAAAGAAGATCAAGTACTAACTCGACTCGTACACGAAGGATTCTTTACCACAAGGCAACAAACTCCGAAAAAATCTTCCAAAAGTTTATTATATGGAGACCACGTTTAATTGTTATTGTAATATTGAATTTTTATTATTATTTGTTATAGCGGCAACAGAAATACACATTCTGTGAAAATTTCAACTACTTACGGGTCATGACCCGTAAGTAGTTGAAACAGCCCGCTGACAGACAGACAGACGGACGGACGGACAGACGGATTGAGGAGACTTAATTATAGAATTCCATTAGCACCCTTTGATATGATGATGAATGGAATACAACGTTTTTAAGTTTCCGTACGAAACTTAACAACGTTATATTCTATTCATTAGGTTTACTATAGTATATAAACCTACAAACAGACGATAATAGCAATAATAACATACTGTATGCATCCTATGAAAGATAAAACTAGTGATTTGGCCCGGCCTCATGTACTGATGTAACGTCAGCAGAACACTCCTTTGTCCGCGGCCGCTACCGTGAAGAGATGTTATCAAGTACAGACAGCAGAGTCAGTAATATTAATTGGGTTGATAAAGAAAATGTTGCTGGCAAGACAAATAATTTCTTTTCAAAGTAGAATTTGGGCTGTATGCTAAGGTTTCATAATTTATAAAAGGTCTTAAAGAGACCTTCTCTAAGACCATTGCAATATTTATATGGAAAGCAAATAAAGATTAATGGAATAATTTTAATAAAATTATGTTGGCCTTGTATTAAAACTTAAATTGTTATGGTTTGTTATTGCCCCTTGTTTTACTTCAAATCTATGATTAAATCTATATTAAGACAGAAGTCAATTACATCAAATTGTCATAAGAAAACCATATTTAACATTTTATTGTAATCTATAAAAAAACAATAATTTAATGGTCGTTTTTCAAAAACTATTTCACTGTTTACACACTCAAATGAAAAATATATTTAAGGTGATTTTAAATTAAAATTTTAGATATTCAAATCATAATCATATCGTATTCAAATAATCAAATCAATCACTCAATTTGTAAGTAGCACTACAAATTCACATCCACAGGTAGTTTTCTGATGCATTTGGTTACATTTTGAAGTATTATTATTATTTATATTATTGTGAATGTGAAGACTATTTCGGTAATTATTTTTTGTTTCTCATTTAGTTTTAGTCTGGCAGTTTGAGTAATTTTTGCAGCCTACCCAAATCTCCTTTCTTTGGTATTGTTCATATAATCGTTGACCTTCTTAAGTTTTGAGTTAACCTTCATGACTACTGACAAATGCGTGCACTGACTGGACAGGTTTACTCAAAAGACTATTTCAGACATCAATCTATGACTTTAAAAGAGACCGTTACCTTGGAGTTGGTTTAGGTCTTCCTTCTCAGAGTAGTCAGATAGGAAACGCCGACCTCATCTAGTCGTGTAAAACTTTTTGTACAAAACTTACTTATAGAAATAAAATCATTAATTATTTATCGGTGATAGTGTTCATATAAATAAATAAACTTTTCTGCTATCCCTACAAAAGTTAAGTTGCATAGGTGTTGTGTACGAACAATGAGCTAATTGAATGCCTAATCACTAAGCTTTACTGAGAACTAACCATTCACTCAGTAAACGCTAACAAATTAACATTATGTGCAAGAACTTGGTTCTACTCCACACTACAGAGGGCGATGACCTATCTGTTGGCGCGTTTTTATGACGATCGGAAATTATGCCAAGCGTGGGTGTAGTATGTAGTAGATTTATTTGTTGCAGTTTTAGCGTTTTTAAGAATACTTTCCAGTAGTGGTCTTTACCGCTGTACAAAACTATTTTAAATATTTTATACAACTTAAGGGTAACTGTAGGGTAGTTATATTGTATCGTTATTTTTTACGACTGCATGATTTGTTTCGATGGTTTTTTTTTTGTTTTTTTTTTACGACTTTGCATGCCGTAAGGTAGAATATAACGGACACATTTAGTGATGTACCATCTCTTATACGTGTACCTACATACATTGTTGGCAAATAAATCAATCTGAATCTGAATAGTTCAGTAGTAGGAAAGTACCTACCTAAGTAAGGTATCTGAAATCAGCGGAGTAGTTGCGTGATACACTAACAGTAGGATTGGCTTTCATTTTGACAGTTAAACAACATTCATTGCGTTATTTATCTTGTTGAGTAGACACATCTTTCGATCATATGAAGCAATGGATTATTAGCTCCTTCAAAATGATCTACATGCTAATATTTTTGAACAGAGGTGACACCGAAAGTGCGGTGTGAATTATATTTATTTAAATTATATAAATAATTTTTATAAAAATATTGAAAAATGTATTTAGTAAGGACAACAAATAAATAAACGAAATATTAATAATATATCTTTATTTCCCAAAAATACAGATAAATGAACGTTTACAATTTTTGAATGTATGGTAGAGATTAATTACATAAAATATTTGGATACTGCAGTAATCTGTACACAATAGATTATACTCTGTCTCTTAAAATAGGGTATCCTGTATGTTAAAAGACAGTGTCTCGTAATGAGGGTCCAATAGCTATATGTATGAGTGGACTGAGTCGATATACCTTTAAAAGGGAAAGAAAAAAGCTATAGGTAAGTTAATACTATGGTCTATGGGTAGCAGTAGATATCTGTGGTGTATTAGTTTTCAGAAAAAAAAAAAAAATTGGGAAGTGAAAACTAACAGTAGATATACTGAGCAATTTATTGATGGATGAAATCGTATATTTCTGTTTTGAAAATCTAATTCAATTGCCTTATTTGACCAGCATTTTAATTATTATATTACTTGTTTCTCTCATTTTGTTTAAAAATTATTTGAATATTGACATAGTAAAAGTTACATAATATATTTTTCTTTATGATATTTATATTTTATTATAGTAAATTGGTGCTTTTTTTTATTTTTGTTTGTGAAAATCAATTTTTGACTAAGTATATGCGTTTGATTAATGTAAATAGGTTATAAACTTTAATATGAATGACATCCATGAATATTTGTACGCCTTCTGGTATATCATAGCGCGCTTGTAATTTCTTATAACAACTATTTATTGTACCTAAGTATGTTAACAAATTATTAAATGAATTATGAATTATGGAGGTGTTCCTGGGTTCGATTCCCAGGTCGGGCAAAGTGTCATTGGGTTATCTGGGATTTCTCAATAGCAGCCCGGAGACAGGATTTGTGCCCGGTTGATGGCAATAGGGTCGCCCTCTATTACATGGGACTTAAACAAAATTGCTGAAATGTGGATGTAAGTATACTATAGATACTTACACCTCTGCTTAGCTAGTAAAGTCTTGCTATCAAAACTAAGCAACGCTTCTCTTCCCATTGGAGGTGCGTATATCCAGCAATGGACTGCCAAATCTTGTTATAAGCTGATGAAGATGATGCGTATTTATTAAGAATTAGTTGGGATATAGAAAAAAAAACACCACAGCTGATTTTTTTCATTTTTTTATTTTATTGAATAACCTAAAAATACCAAACAATACCGTATAAACTTATCTAACAGAGCGACGTGGGCGCACATCGCACTCACTTGAACAAACGAGCGATTTCCAGATACACTCCCGATTTATTCGCCGATAACATCATTTGGACGTTTTATTACTCTGTGTGCTTGTAGTTGGTCAGACAGTGGACGGACCTGTACACCTGCAGGTGGTGTTGGTCATCAGAAGTAACAATAGTCTGGTCGTTAAGCCGTGGATAAGCGAGGGAGACCAGTGGTGGCCCAGTCGTGGGCTCGAACCCAAACGGGCACTTAAGGGGAATCTAGTCGCGGGCTCGAACTCACTGGTGGGCCTGGCTAAAAAGCACGCTGTCTCACCAGGCATCGTGTCCGACAGAGATAATATCAGTGATAAGCAGTTAGACGCTAGTCTACATGCACAACGTTATTGCATGAGATGAAGGTTCATATATAGTAAAACAGGCGCATAAAAAATTAAGAAAAGTCCTTCGGAAGATCGGGTTTTATGAAAAAATCACTGCATAAATCAATGACCAATAAAGTTTATTGAACTTTTCAATATTTGAGCTTTGTCGGTATCGACTTGGTTTCGGTGATTTTATACTTCTTTTATTACGTCCAAAGTTAGGTTGAATTAGCAAGAAAAACGAATCTTTGTTGGCTTCTAACTTTTTAATGGCTTTTTGTTTTAGTATTTGGTTTCCATACAGACAATGTTAATAATGAGACAAAACCATACCTTGTTTCATTTATGATGTACATTGTCGAATAGTGGAGTAATACGCTCCCAAAGTTTGTATGGAAAAAATGTCGACTAGGTTCACCTTAAGAACGTTCTCTCCACGCGAGCTGGCAACGGCGCATTTGTAGCGGCTTTTCGTGATTATTTCATTAAATACAAACAAAAGTAAACATTTTTTTCAGACATGCACTAGATCCTAGATTACTTATAAAAATCTACATACCGTCAATTATTTTCTATTTCCATTAAATGTTTATATTGAAGAGTCAATGTAAAAAAAATTGTACCTAAGTAGTTTTGTTTGCATTTAATGAAATAATCACGAAAATCTACTAGAAATGCGTTGTTGCCAGCTCGTAGTGGAATGAACGCTTATGAAGTTATGACGTTGGCAAATTTTTTAATAGGTACTTATTTATTCAAGAATTTACCAACGTCATAAACACAATAAATTAGATGCTTTAAGTAGGGTGCGCTAAGGTCGTCTCCGTGATTCAAATTTCCTTAAGTTTCTTGCAATTTACAAGTCAGTGTCAGATAGAATGTTGATTAAAATACCCATGATTCGCGACCGTAAAAATATGGCGTTTTAGAATTATAATTATTAAAATCGATAAATAATACAACAATTTTTTTTCAGCCATGGACTAGATCGTTGCTATGCTATTTTTTACAGTTATTTTGGTATTTACTTATAAAAATCGACATTCTGTTAGTTATTTTCTATTGGTGTTACTTAGTACGATTAAATGTTTTTATTAAGGAGTAAATGTAAAAAATAAATATAAATACCAACGATGTAGTGCTTGGCTGAAAAAAATAGTGTTTTTGTTTATATTTAATTAAATAATCACGAAAAACGACTATAAATGCGTTGTTGCTAGTCCGCGTGGAATCAACGCTCTTAACTTACCTACCTACCCTACGTTATTTCATCACTACTGCTCTCAAAACAGTGAAGGAAACATGTGTCAACCGCCAATCCGCACTGGGCCGTGGTGGATTATTGCCCACTCCCTTTCTTGTAGAAAGGAAGCCTGGATCCCAGCTGTGGGAACATAGGTTGATTATGCTCAACGAGGGAGAAAATGCCAGTTTGAATGCCATCCATTGAGTAGTATAACATGAAATCTCATATACATACTCCCAAAATCCCTCAACATAGTCTCAGCTACAGATTCGCATAGAAAGATGAAAGCTATATCATGCTAATGGAAGCTCTCTCATATTAATACAAAACAGACTAAAAGTTGGCCAACACAGTGGTTTATTGTTCAAGGACACATTGCCAAAATGCAGAAAACATTAAAAAAAAATATTTTCATTATTGTTCCATTTCACCAGTTACGTCACTTTTGTATTTTCCAAAGGAATCTGCAGAACCTATTGGACACAAATCCAGAATCCAACCTGTCTTATATCTACTGAGTAAGCTATCTATCTATATAATAAAAAGAAAAGTCCTGACTGACTGACTGACTCATCAACGCCCAGCCCAAACCCTTGGACCTAGAAAGCTAAAATTTTGCACAGAGGTTCCCTTTATAATGTAGATAAGGAATAAGGAAAGATTTTTCGAAATTCAACCCCTAAGGGCGTTAAATAGGGGATGAAAGTTCCGCGCGAGCGAAGCCGCTGGCAAAAACTAGTTATCAATAAAAAAGGGGAAAAACCCAGGACAATCCAGAGGACGCACAACACTCACGATTGCTAGTTATCATCACATAATAAGTTCTGTGACTAACAGGTCACAGTCTAAAATTAAACCTGATACGCACAAAAAAATAAAAATAAGCCCAGAAAATTATAACAAAGGGTTATAATTTTTGTATGCCAACAAAGTCGCGAGCAACAACTATTTAGTATACTGATAAAATCATTTGAACATTTTATTACTCAGTGGTCTTGTAATTGGTCGGTCAGTCGATGGTCTAACACCCCACACTGGTATTGGTCGTAAGGATATAAAAGTTTATGTTCCAGATTTAATTTTTTGTGGTTATCTGAGATTTGATCGTGTGTGAATAATTTGTGTTTTTTATGATTAAGGCCTCTTAGTAGTAGTGAAGTTTTTTTGTTAAGAAAAATTAAGCCCTTCATTAGGATTTCGTCACTACTGTTATTGAAGATCTGCTGTCCTTTTAACTGAAATAAAACACTATTATGGATACTATTAACTCTAAACCACTATTATGAATACCTACCTAAGCCTTACAAATATTAGTCTCGTATAAAAATTGAGTTTGCGATACATAGCGAGGCATCCAATTGCTCAACCATTGGGCTAACAGACAAGAACACTATGTTTATAATAGCTAAAGAAACATGAAACAACCACGGAAGATTTTATTAAAAAATGCGAAACCTACACGGTAAAAAAAGGTATGAAACAGCTGTTTTATTTATAAAACTGAAATAAATTTCAACTCTGGTGGGGGATAGAATCATGTAGGTATAGTATCTACATGATTCATGATGATTCATGGTAACAGTTAGAGCGTCGATTTTTCTTGAGCCCGGTATAGTGAAATTATGTTTTCTCATAACTAGGGGAGTAAGTATGTCGTTCAAGTGTACAACAGATGTATAGGAATGCGACACGCATTACGTGTGACGACCTCTGGCGGAAAGCACTAAAACTACGTACGTAATAATGTACAAAATTATCTGATCGTTTTGCTAATTAGTTACTCAAAGTACAGTCGACGGCGTAATCGTTAGGAAATTGTTAGATTCTATCAGAATGGCCTGTGACTTTTTCATTATAAAATAGTTTAATGAGCAAAGATTATTTTCTAAGCTTCTTTGACATGTTATTGTTTTATTTAGGAATTTATCTGGAGTAATCCCGATTCATTATGGCAGGAGCACATTGCTCGCAGAACAGATGGCCGATGGTGCCGAAAAGTTCCGGAGTGGCGACCGCGTAATGGAAGACGAAGAAGGCCGCAGGAATCTGCTGGATGCGAGAAGCACAGAATCGATAGAAGTGGCGGTGCTTGGGGGAGGCCTATGTCCAGCTGTGGACGTCTTTCGGCTGAAATGATGATGATGATGAATCCCAATTAATGGCAATAAGATAGACCCTAGAAGAGTGTACTGTTGTACCTAAGGGGTTCTAGGTACAAATGAAATATTGAATAACGTTCAATATTTATATTTAGATAAGATCAGACTTTTACAAGGCCGCGCCTGATAATAATTATTAAATATTCTTTTTTAGGATAAAACTAATCCTATTCGCTTTGACGGATAGAATCCTAGTCTCATCATCTTAATCGTTCAAATGTGACAGTCATTCTATTACTGGCCTGTATTAACATAAAGGTTGCATGCTATAAGCAACAAACCTTTACAGTACCTACTAATGACAACTTATCGTCAGTGCCTACCCCTACGGAATAAAATAATTGCGTTATATTGCGCCCTACGTGTCAATTGATGTCATTGATCCTGACAACCCAGACGAAAAAAAAGGTCAAATCTCTCATATGCCAGTAACTTCCCCTTTACCTCCAAAGAGAAGGTTGGAATATAGAAAACTGCTTGAAGGCATTTTCACCATGTGTGCCTCATTTTTACAGGTATTAAAAAAAAATATGCTGAGAAAAATTTGTTATAATTTTCACGTATGGAACGGAATGCAGCACTTAAATTGCGTAACGCACTATTGATCTGAATTATTTTAAAGTTTGTTATGTTCTAAAGTCAACAAAAAAAACAACTACATTAATAACGCAATGAATGTGGTTGAACTGTCACAATAAAAGCCATGTTACTGTTAATGTGTTACGCAATTAACCTGTTTATCACAGTGCCATAAAAAGTTTGTAGAAGCCTGTAAGTACGTAATTATGTAGTAGGTGCTTACTACCCTAACTTAATATTTACCAAAATATATTTACCTCCCAACTAAGAAAATAGGATTTATAAAACACATTGCACATCATTGATCAAACAATATTGATTATGGATTCTGTATTGCTAAAAAATAACTTTGGTATAACAAATCAGAACTTGCAAAATGGAAAACCAAGTCTCAAAATGTTTTTGATTATACATACCACGCTGAAACAAATGAAAGAAAGAAAAGAAATAGAAAACACTGATGGGTTGGTAAGCTTAGATGTATACCTACCCCCATACGCCTTCATTTTAAAGTAAAACGACACACAATTATCTTTGAATAACGAATGACCGTTATTTTGGCAGCTGTCAATTTAAAACTCCGTCTGAAATTTGAATTCATTCAAATTTGGAATTCGCTGCGAATACGAATCAGTCAACCCTCCAATGCCGAATCAAATAAACTCGATGCATCTTACACGCAACATGACATCAAAATCATAAGAAGTCATTAGGCATCCGAGCGTACGATATACGGACCCTAATTTCGTTGCGAAGACCGAATAACTCTCATATACCACGTTTACTGAGGCATTTTTTGATAATGAACCTCCAATTCAATTTCCACCTTAATCTCCACAATTTAGGATTGAAATTACATCACAAATTCTACATGACAATCGTCCACATATCAAGACCGTATCCGATCTAAAACCAACCCAGCTATAGAGTCACAAAGTCGAGTTTCGTGCGTAGAAAAGTTTAGTCAACAAAAACACACGCGAATGAGAAAAAAACCGGGCATCTTTTTGCGTCCCCTTTCTCCCCTAAGCCGGTGGGGGCGGATAGGGTGAAGAAAAATCCGCGTAGGGTGAGTTGGGGTGGCTGTAGTAGTTTTTCGTTGGTATCACGCGTACGACAGGCTTAGTATTGATTTTCCAGCACATGGAAACCTTTCAGGTGTCCGCATTTTTAAAGAAACATGCCCTTTTATCCGACTTCGACGGGTAATATCAAGACTTCAAAAGTTTTGATTTTCACTGTACTTACGTATGTTTGTAAAGGGTTAGTAAAGGATAAGCATTGCTGCCAGTGTTTAGGTAAAATACATTTTAAGAAGACTTAAATCCGTTTAAAAATGTCATGTTAATTTACGAATAATAATCGATGGCGGAGAATTTGACAGCACTCGCGATGTGAGGGGGTTAAGAACTAAGTAATTAGAGTAGCGATTGACTTTGATTTCCGAAATGTCCAATAATACATGAATTTATGGTATTGACCATCCTCTATAATAGTACTAACTTGGCCTTCTCTGAGATTATTTAGGAAAAGTGATAGAAAAGAAAATATCGTTAGCAAACATAGGGTAAAATAAGTACTCATTCCTTCCTTGTATGAGGACAACTCAATCCCTCTCGGTGAGAGGGATGAGGAAAAGCATTTGCATTGTATGTAGAAAAAAAACAGTTTTTTTTTTTCATTTAAATTAAAAAAAAAACCACGTTGCCTAGTTTTGGTGACGTATTCAAATCTACAACATTTCACCCTATATCATATCACAGATATTTTATTCGCACAGTCGGTTAAGCTAATGCGCACACAATATGCAAATTCAGCTAAAGGTGTAAAAGATTAGCATCTTATTGTGATTCGACGATTCGTTCCGAACTCTTCATGTTTGTTCGCGATTTGATACGGACCGGTGTGGCGGTGCCTTAATGTTTAACCGATTTTTCTATTTTTTTTTTTTTTTTTGTTTGAAATAATGATCGTGATTTTAAATTATAATTTTTGTTAATAATATATTATTTTTAAATTGAGAAAGGTATACCAATGTGCCAATTTATAGATACAGGTTAGATTAAAAAGTTCTCGGCCTCCTTTTAGAAAAAATATTTGTTTTCCATAGATCAATTTAATTAGAGGGAAGTATTCTGTTGAAATTCATTGCGTAACTTTTATTTTGCTCTGTAATTTCTTAAGTAGTATAGGTAGAATAATAATTAGTAAGCTTGATAATATTTCATCCCCAAATGACATAGGTATGGTGTTAACCCCATAAACATTTTGTTGATGCACTCTTAATACAATTATAACGCTCTTATTACTAATTTTACACGTCATTTTCAATTTCAAAACACCTGAATTTAGACTCCATGCAACGAAAAATAAAGGTGATATTTGTTTGCACATTAATTGTCACACAGTGTTCAAAATGAATGCAAGCGAGGACAAAAAGGTGCGCTCTTTTGTTTCGACCCAACGATTTTGTTTTCAATTTAAATATTTTATACAATGTGACAATAGACAAAAAACCGGTACTTGTAACTGTAAAAAATTAAATATTAAAAATTATGACGGGTTCGCCCTTTATCTGGTAGGTAATGTATGCAAATTCGTGTTAGGTGATGCTCTGAGCTGCGATGTACGGAAGTCGAGTCCCGATTGCGTTGTTGTTTTTTATTACCGACACAATGTGTTTCTGAGAGGAAAATTTCGAGAATGAATGTGGATGTCTAAGTATGAGAGGAGGGGAAGACCAAAGAAACCATGGATGAGACTGTGTGAAAGATGATATGGCTGGAAAAGGAGTGACTACTAAGATGTCGACTATTTTTTTTTTTTTTTCTGTAAGTAGGTTTGTACAAACACTTTTACACGTCAAACATATTTTTTTGAACTAGATGAGGCCGGCGTTTCCTATCTGACTACTCTGAGAAGAAAGGCCGAAACAAACTCAGAGGTCACAGTCTCTTTTAAAGTCCAGACATAATCTTGGTCAGATCATGTGAAGACTATGTGGATTGGTGTCTGAAATGGTCTTTTGAGGAAAGAACCACACAGATTGAGTGGACCTGTCCAATCAGTACACGCATTTATCGTTCGAGTAATAAACATCCAAAATTTTACGTGAATAATTACAGCCGACGGATCAATTAAGCAGTCGGTTCGTAGATGGGTGATCATCCATAACATATTGAGACTCTTCGAGATACAAGAATAGAGAAGAAGAGAATAGAGAAGTAAGGAAGAAAAAGACATGTTGAGGCGCCAAAGAAATTGGGATAAGGTCAAGAGAATGATGAGAGTGTTACTATGCGACAGGTCTGTTTCGATTTTTCTGCGAAACTGCTAGACTGATCCGGGTGGATCTTGCTTGTTTCTTTTTATCGGTTAACGGCTTAATAAGTTCTAAAGTTCGTTGTAATTGTCGGTAATGGATGTTGGAATGTTTCATGGCATCTCAGCCAATCCAACTTCTGAAGCAGCAAAAATATTATATACTTTTTTATTAGATAATTAATAAGATTAGGTTAATTTTTGTGTGATTCAGGTTAGTTTATTTAGTTTAAGAGTAAGTGATCATTTGTAAAAGCACGATGGGATTGACATTGTCACATATGTGTACATATTTATGTACACATATGTGACAATGTCAATCCCATCGCTCGCTCGCGCACTTTTTTTTTCTTTATTTATTTAAGGGATTTCCCTTAAATAAATAAATAAAGAAAAAAAAAAGTTCTAAAGCCAATGACTTTAGAATTTTAATTAGCGATAGTTAATTCAGTATCAGTACATACCGACATTTGACTATCAGTGGGAAATAATTACAAACATAGTTGAAAGTCTCAGCTTTTGTCGTTTTTTTATGTAATTTACTAAGTTTTTATTCGGATAGAAATATTGCATTTCTGAAGCATTCTATTACGTAATTAAAAACTTAACAACGCTAATCAATTTCCTTTAATTACTTGTAAAAGGTGGAATTTCTTTTAATGACGCTTATTATTATGTCTTATTATAGAAAAAATCTAGAAATATGTAGAACTTTTTCTTTTTAATTATCTTGTAAATGAAACATGTGGGGAATGACAAGCAGCCGATATCTAGCTTATCTTTTTATTTATTTATACAATTCTTGACCTGACTAGTTCCCTGGTAAGGAACTAAGAAATGCAGCCTTTGCAACTGGTATAAGAAATATAATAATTAAATATGTAATTTCATAATGACAAGCAAATACTAATATTAATTAAAATTATTATTTTTCCGATATGTTTTCTTGCAACACACATATTTTTGGTTAAAAAGGAATAAAATACGAAAGCTTGTTTTATTAATGGAAACATTCCAACGCCCATTGGTCTGAAGCTTGAAATAAGAGATAGCAGTAAGGAGACAATATTTCAGCTCTTAGTCACGAACGATAAACTCGTGTTATATTGCTTTTGTACAATTTATTCTGTAAAGCGAGCAATGTTCAAAGTACTTACCTACTCGTATGATTTGACAATTTACTTGTTAAATATTTGCGCGTAAGGTTTTGGAAGGGCTTCAATACTTTCACAGAAACATTAATTTACCTAACAATTTCCTTTACAAATGGTTTTTTTTTTCGGGAAGGTGTTACGAAAAAGTCATTGTGCCTACATTTTTTTTCTTCATTGCTTTATACAGGTTGATTTTTAAATCATCGTCCAAATTTTTCAGGGTGATAGTACCTACTCGTGAAATCGAACAACTTTCTTCAAGGAACATGGGTCGAAATATGAAAACAAAATCGGACCTCCTATGCAAAATCAATATTCAGCTGGTCGATTTTGTGTGGGAGGTCGGATTTTTTTTTCCCACACCGACGCATCGCATCGCCTTCTTGCGTTATTGTTTCGTTTTTGCTTATCGTGCTTTCTGACTCTTTTTCTTTTAATTCGGCTCAATTGGGCTATACATTCCATACATTTTGACCGCGTAGGTATTGCACTTTTCCATGAAACAGCTGATTTATTTTTATATAACCGACGAAAAATTTATGTGCTGGGGGATCTAGAATGATATGCTGAATTCATGGTTACAGTTTGCGCACTGGTTAAAAACTTATCCTGTACATATTGTTTTTCAAATCCGTCTGGTTTTATAGATTAGCGCGTTCAATCAAACAAACAACAACCTCTTCTGCATTAAAGCAATAAATCTACATATAATTATAGTATGTACATATTGATTTATTTTCCAGGCTTTAATTCGAAACATAAAATGTTTCGTAAAACTCCAAACGAATAATAAGTTTAATCAGAAACCTTAGTTTTAACTTTCAAAATTCAACGATTGTTGTTTTTTACAATTTTTTTTCTTTCAATGATAAATTCTCGATCATATCAGGCATTGGTAATATAAGCTAATAAATAATATCGACAAAAAATAAACAATCATGAATTTAAAAAGTTAAAATAGTATGCTTTCGAATATGCAAATGAAATCAATAAATTATAATTGAAGCTTTTAATTTATTCAAACCTTATTTTATTATCTGCGAACTGTATGGGAAATGTCAATTGTTTATTTTATTTTAGTCAATTGTTAAATAATTCACGATCGATAGACAACGATTGTCTATTGTTATTGAAATAAATGCAATTAATCTTGTTTTTTGTTGTTAATATCACTTTGAGAGACATCATTCTAATATGATGTGCATCTACGAGTACCTATGTTTATTTGTAGGACAATTAACATTGAAGTTTCATTTTACTTTAAATGTTTCGAAACTCTTTGTTTATTTTTTAACTTAAATACAGATTTGAAAACTTAAAATAATACTTTAATTACTCGCTGTGTTTAAGCACATACCTACCTACTCTGATTTGGTTACCGTACTCATCATCAACAACAATGGTTTGATAAAGGTAATTTATGTCTACCTTTATCTTCCAAGTCCATGGGAACGCTTCAGTATAAACATCCGTCACCTCCACACAAAGACACGAATAAATTAGACTACAAAATACAAATATGACAACACAAGGAAAATATTTTATCTCATTACGCATTCAAAGTTACGCATCGACCGGCAAAAATCAATAATGCGCACACCAAACGCGTCTTTGTACACTGTGCGAGAAGTTAAAATCTGACAAGGAAGAAATAAGATATGCAAAGTAGATCCCATGCATTCAGGTTCGATATTCAAATTACTAGACCATCCTGTGAATTCGGAAGAACAATTTTGACACTCGGAAGAATAACCCTTCCAGTTTATATTCAAATTTCGAACATCTTAAAGGCCAGTCCGAATTTAAATAATATAGATAAAACCTTTTTTTAAATGTATTCATGGATTTCGTGGGAACGGATCCTTAGGTCGTGAGACTTGAGTCCTTTATTTCCTTTATAGTATAATCAATGGGGTTGCATGTTATGGAAAGCTGTGTCAACATTTGCTTTAATATGGTAATTATTGATCGGTAATAAAGGAAAAGGTGTCATAGTGTATCGATTGATTTTAATTCATTGGGTGTTGAAATCGGGAGAGCGGAATGTATGGGTATAGAAGTTATTTAGATATTTGGGATTGATATTGGACAGTTTTATAAAATGTGAATTTTATAGTGAAGCTTCAGGAGTGATTCTACATAACCAGAATTATGGTTTATTACTGGATTCAATTTATGGGCGAATCGACAACTCGAGAAATACGTATTAGGCAATTTTCGTTTTGAATTTTATGCAGAATAATACTTAAATTATTTAATAGTATCGATTCACCCGGTTCGGCTGAGTACCTAGGTATATTCGTGCCAATCGACTAATAAGCTGGAAAATCGTTACTGCTCGCTCATATTTCCGAAGAGTTCATCATCACCACAACCTATTACGTATGCAGGCTATCACTAAACAATTACAACGAATCGTTGAAACTTTCCATTCTGCCTTCACACTCCTTTGGTTGATAATAAAAAAATATTATTGGCTAAAATAAAAAATAAAATCACAGCTAATTTCCAATTTCAAAACACACATTCAAATCACCTCAGAATTAATCTAAAAAATCCGACATAGAATTCCAAGTTTGAAAAAGTTCTTGTTCGAAACGAACGTCTTCAACCCTTCTGCGCTGGGCATTCAAATTTAAATTCGTGTCCCCTCCGTCTGGCAGGTGTACGGTGTCTTTGTGACGACTTCCGTCAGTTAAGATGTCCCAGGTTCGTTGTCTTGCACTGAGCTTTTGTCGCGATGTTGTTAAAACATGTGGTTATAGCTCTGATGTAAGTTTTGTTTTTGTGGCAATTAGAGGGACGTGGCTTTTGTTGCTATGTCGTTATGAGGTGTACTTTTTTGGGTGTTTAGAAAAACTTGGGTGAGTAAGGGTTAAAAGTTTACCTTAGAATTAGATGTTTTCGAAACCGAGTAGGTACGTGTTTAACGTTCTTTATAAGAAGGTTTCGGTGCGACATGATAATATTGAGAATTTTTAAGAATTGTGGTAACATAGGTACGTAATTCACGTAACGTATCAGGACGTAGATAACATGGACATCATATATTCGTGCAGTAGGTTATAGTCAAAGTTCGGTCAGCCGTATCAATTTCCTCCTAAGCTACCACATAGCCCATAAAATAAAATAAAACGTAACAGTTAAAAGTCCACATCTTAAATCCAAAACCGGTGTACGTGACCTCTTTTTAACAAATGTTTCCTAATAATATTATCCGGTATCCCCAAGTCGTATGCAAATGGTTTTTAAAATAATAACACACCTGGGTCTCAAAGACCGGTCGTGATTTTGCATCCGCGCCTCATTTGCATGCAAAGGGTTAATTCTTCGCGATTATTTGCGCTCACGCATATTTTTAATTATTCAAGGGTTTAATGTATTCCATTTAAAAAAATGCAGATACATTTGTGGATGTGATTTTTTGTTGCACATTCAGTTTGATATTGGGTTTCGTAGTGTGTGGAAGGTTTTTTAAGAAATTGGTGCTGAAGTAAATTATAGTATAATGTGGGACAGTGTCAGATATGTGTAGTGTCTTCAAAGATCTGTTAAGTAGGTACTTATCTGTACTTACTTGATTCAGCTGTGAGAAAATTTAACACGTGAGTATGAATGTTATTCCAATGCTTAATTAATTAACTCATATGTCTTTTCTGTGTCAAAGAGTGAATCATGCGATTTATAGTATACTTTGGAATTCTATATTAAACCAAGAATGCAAGTAAAACTATGAATGTGACTACAGCTTTCAGGTCGGCTTTTTTTTTTGATGATGGGAAATTATCAAATAACTTCGCCCGCTCTGGGTGGGGCAGGAGGGCGTGTCAGACTTTTACTGACTAAAACCCACCCGTGTTCCTTCAGTTGACTATGTGCCAGGGGCCACGGTATGCGGTATGTCTTTCGAACAACCCGCACCGGCCCTTGCGGAACCCACCAGTTGATGCTGACATTTAGGTTAAAATCGTGGTCACACATAACATTCCATATAAAAACATAAAGCCGATACAACCAAATTGTCCTTTCCTTTAGTACTACAGAATACTTAGCATCTCCAACTACATTATCAACCTGTAATATTCCCAATGCTGGGAATACACACATGCCTATTTTTTTTTTTTTTTTTTTTTTTTTTTTTATTTTTTTTTTTTTTTTTTTTTTTTTTTTTTTTTTTTTTTTTTTTTTTTTGAGGGTGTGGACTATAATCCACTACGCTGGCTCGTGGATGTCATATGTTGTCGAATTTTAGGTTCTAGGGCAAGCCGGTTTCTTCACTATCTTTCTTTTCACCGAGAGCTGTGCTAATGACTTTATGTACCCAAAGCAAAGTGCCCGTCTGAGTTCGAACCCAGAACCTACAACTTGTACTTAAGTCGGAGCCGTTACTACTGGGCCACCATTTGTCTATCTCATATACATCTCTTACTATTACTTAGTACAAAAAAAAAACAAACAGCCAACCATAGAAAAACTAATTTTCTCAAAATCGAAAATCCCAAAACCTGATGTACCAACGGTCATGCATCAAGTTTAATGATTGGATTCGCCCCGCCTACGCCATCAATCACTCACAACCTGACTAGCGGGTGGAAGCTATCCTTAATATCGCCCCAGCGTAACTTGGCTCTTGACTTTGTTCGTCTCGCCCCCGCATTCGCCCCGGTTCAAGTACCACAGCGGCAGCGGGAGGGTTAAGTTAAAATGGCCGAGATGCTAAAGGGAGGATTTCGCGAAAGCATTGTGTCTTGTTAGAACCGTAATGTCTTGGATAGGAGATGTAAGTAAATTATGTTTTTTTTTTCGGTTTTTAGGGGGTACTCTGTATTGGGAATGTTATGGGTTTACAACGTGGATTCCAGTGACAATGGCGTTCGTTTTCTCCAAAATTTTGTGATTCGATTTTCACGAAAATCTAGACGTAGTTTCAATGCGATTGAGAAACTTTACAACTAAGTAGTCTTTCTATCTGCTATAAAGTTTTATTTTTGCTACTCTATTTTTATTACTTGTATCGTATAAAACGGAGCACCTAGTCTAGTTTTCTTTTAAACTTCGGACTTGCATACATTATTATAACTATTGAAATGTAATATAATTTTGTTGAGCCAGAACAATGATTCGTTTTCTTAAATCAAATAATTAAACAATGTAAGAATAAACTGTCTCTATGGTCGATTCCAAATTCTAATAAATTTACAAAACACATTCGGAAAATAACCGGCCGAGTAAAAAATACATTACCTACTCACATTCAAAATAAGAACTCGCTCCAACAAAATTCATAAATAAATCCAATCTATTCGACTATTTCCTTCGACGCGGCAATATAATAAAAAAAGAAAAATCGCCCATGCAGGGGGTAATCCCGAGGGGAGGGGGTTTCCCCGAAATTGAGACGATGTAAGAAGATTACGTTTGATGCATTACGTGACGAGAAGGTGGTTTGAGGTGGATGAATTTTGGTGGGTTGGTAGGAAAACGTTGGCAGTAGAAAATGGTATTTATGGGATCAATGCCCCTTACATACCTATATAGGCATGAACTTTTCTTGTACACGGTTAGGTCTAAAGCTTGAATTCCCAACGGAAGCTGCAACATTTTCATCAGTATTCGACATAAAGTGTGCGTTCGGTTAGTTTAATAAGGTTCATATAATTTAAGTAATGATTTCATAATTCGTAAGAATCAAACACAAACAACCAAATTAATTAATTCGAATCCTGAAATAAATTGAGATTTCTGTGGAAAACTTTCGTGTTTACACAACGATATTGTGTTTTGATGAATTGTTTTTTTTTAAATATAACAAACAAATTACCTAACCCTTTGAATGACTTTTTTATTAAATAGTCATTCAATGGGATTAATGAAATTATAGGGGTTGTAAAGATGATGCTAATTTATCGCTACTAATATTATAAATGCGAAAGTAACTCTGCCTGTCTGTTACGCTTTCACGCCTAAACCGCTGATCCGATTGTCATGAAATTTGGCAGCGATATAGTCTGTGATATGGAGAAGGACATAGGGTACTTTTTTCCGCGATAACCGACATACACGCGGGCGGAGCTGCGGGCAAAAGCTAGTAATTCAATAAATAGACACGTGTTAATGTCGTGAATCGTATTTGTTCAAAACACAACCTGACAGAGACCTGCAAATTGCAAGAAAACGTAAATAGATGAATTTAGCGCATCCTCTTTAATTAATTCAGATTCTGTCACTTAAGAAATATACCAATTTTGAGATGGGAAACCTTTGTTTTGGCTTGTTCTTTAATTTCTAGTTTTACTTTCTTTGATTATTTTTCTTCATCAAACAAATATTTTCAAAAACGTCCTAAAAATTTAGATAAGGCGAGCAGTATAAACTCTAAACATTCATAGAACACCTCATGCATATATAATACAAGAACTGGCGCCAAAAGTTCTTCAACCGAAAACTTGCACAATATATCTTCGTTTGCAAGTTTTACATAGAAACGCGCAATTTTATAGGTGTGTATAAATATTGCGAGATACCCACAAATCTTTGGAGCAATATCACGGAAAAATGTATTCGTAAACTGTGCAGTGTGTATAGCTATGTTTATGTGATGTTTATTGTAAAGCTTAGGACATAAGTTGGAATCTTTTCCCGACAGTTTCCATAATAGTAGTATAGTGTGAATAGAGTTTTTCTTGTGATTTGTAGTTAGATTTTTGTTTAAGTTTTCGTACTTGCTACCGATAAAATTATACCCTCTTATTACAAAACAAGGCTTTGAGGTTAAGAACGAAATATGTTTAGAAATGCAGTTCTTTTTACAAAACTGGTTTCCCAAATCGAAATATGATTGGAAATGCAAAAATTGGTTCCGAGCTAAGGCTCGAACTAAAGCTATATTGAGTTTTGTAACAAGACGTATTATGTTTTTTATTTATAGTCACACATATAGTCTCAATGAGATTCATGTTTGTTTGTAACATGTTTTGTAATGGTGCTCAGTGCTCACATTCGCTATAGAAACGCTGCTTAACCTCTACTAAGTAAATAGTAATGTAGGTACCTACATTGTGTACATGAATGTAGGCCTACAATTATTTTTTTAACAGCCTGTTTTTACCAAAGTCGTATCTTTTATCCGTGGAATAAAATTGACGACTGACAGTGCTAGTATGGAAAAACTGGAAAAAATTCAAAATTTATTCGCAGGATAAACTTATTCTATGTATAAACATTTGGTGAAATTCGCCCTTAGTCATAACTTTCCTTAAACTGCTTACTTAACCTAGCTTTTAGATAATTTGGGCCTAGCTACTGCAAACCTATGACTCCATTGAAGCGTCGATTTAGTCCATACCTAATATTAAAAGTAATTATTGTGGAAA
Source organism: Antitype chi (assembly GCA_947359405.1). Classification (NCBI taxonomy): domain Eukaryota; kingdom Metazoa; phylum Arthropoda; class Insecta; order Lepidoptera; family Noctuidae; genus Antitype; species Antitype chi. The sequence continues at coordinate 4,173,309 of OX375823.1, forward strand.
CCTATTTAAAAAAGAAAAACTGTTTTTCCTGTCGAAAACTTTACAGTTTTGCCATTTTTCTTCGCCGAAATCATTGGCTATTCTGTACTCGCCCTAACCCAGGCGGGCTTAGGCCACATTTCCATACATATGAGGCAGTCTCCACTGCAAGGAGCCGAAACGAACCTTCCTTACACCCGCTTTGTGAGTCGAGCATTTTTTACCTTCTTTTGTCTCCACTTTTACTTAGTATTTCGGAACGTAGCTTGTTTAGAATACTTTTTGTTGGCATATTGGGGGTTTAGCCGTACGTATGTGTTTGTTTGAGGTCTCGAGTGTTGAAGGGTTGGGTACATTCGACTTTTGGTTTATTTTTGTTTTGATTCGATGTTGGTAATATGGTTGTGTTACAATGTTTCTTACTTGCTTCTGCCCATTACTTCGTCCGCGTGTAGTTTCTTGTTTAAAGTAAAGTAAAATTGAATTTGCATAGATTTCAGGTACAGTGAATAGTCACAAATAATTCACATCATAAAATAAAGACACTCGGCAATAGGTTCTGTAGCTTCTCAATATCATATCATAGCATCATCAGCCTATAATGTTCCCACTGCTGGGAAACAGGCCTCGTTTCTGTGAAAGGGAATGGGCCATAATCCACCACGCGGGCGCAGTGCGTTTCGGTAGAGAATGGGCCATAATCCACCACACGGGCCCAGTTTTGTTTGGTAGAGAATGGGCCTTAATCCACCACGCGGGCCCAGTGTGGGTTGGTAGGGAATAGGCAATAATCCACCACGCAGGCCCAGTGCGGCTCAATACGGAATGGGCTATATATAATCCTCCACGCGGGCCCAGTGCGGGTTGGTAGCTTCTCATTAGTGATAGAATTTTCGGAATTACATCAGTTGTTTCGAAGAATACCCCCTACATACAAACTCACAATGTGAAGTACAGATTTGTAGGTACCTACTGTTTTAATGTCATACTTACATTATATTTATTGGAAATACCGTGTAGTCGATTTTATATTCGAAGGCTTAATTTTTATTTAGGAGATTAAAAATAATACCTTATCAATTCAGGATAAAAGTGGAAAGAACAGTCTGTCAGTGGTACACACGGCTACACATCAAGCTATACATTTCCAGTTTAAGTTGATCTCGCATTGTATAGGATTTCCGTACAGTGCGAGATCAGTGTCTTAGGGGTAAAAAAGGCATTTAGAAAGTTTCCAAGTTCTTTTTCTACATCTAAAACTAAATATTCGGTGTTAAGATATTAATTATTGCATTTCATAATCAATATTTTAGGTCACTAGTAAGCGATATTTCATATTTCCATACAGTAATATCGCCAAATTAATCAGAACAGTGAAATATTTGACAGCTATTTGCGACGTTGCCCATTTTCAGAATTAACGCTGTTAAAAGACTACCGCAAACAGGCGTGACGTGACTCCAGTGCAACAATTTCCATGAAATTTTCAAATAAATAGTTCCATGGAAGTCGCATCACGCCGTCGCGTCTGCGAGAGCCTTAAAACTAGACACCATTAAACAAAAAAATTCAATCGAGAAAATTTAATCATATTTCCTATAGATAATTCAATTTTCTCCCAGAGAATAAATAAAAACCTACACAAAAATATGATAAGGAAATGGTTATAATATCGTGAAGGAGGCGACGCTCCAATATATCATGTGACGTCACGGGCTATGCGGCTGACACGAAAATATTGCGATGCATCAAAACTGCCAAGGAGCAGGGAGAAAAAGCGAACTTTGCTGGGTGTGTGTGTGGTATAAGTTTTGAGAGATCAGCGATGTTTAATGCACGTGGGTTGACGTTTTAGATTTTCCGGTACTGTAGGATAAGAATACCAGAATGTGACCTTTGAGTTGATTTCTTCCTTTCTTTTCAGAGTGGTCGCATAGGAAACGCCGACTCCATAAAATTTTAAAAATATGATTGACGTGTAAATGTGTTTGTACAAACCTAGTTCTGAAATAATATAAAGTATCATTTATCAGATCAAAATTAGACTAGTAGGCTGTTTTTAGTTGTTAGTTTTATCTTTTTCTTCTTCTTCTTTGCTTAACTCTTGATATAGCGGTCGTATTCGCGATGAATATTGTCCAATCGCAGGTGTAGTGGTTGCTCGCCTTACGATCGCTCTTGTTCTGGCTCTGTTAGAAGACAGTCTGGTTCATTCATTAACATGGTCTCAACTGAGGATTTTATTGGTTCGTGTGGCCTATTGTTGAGAAAGCACTTAGTTTAGTGAATTTTATTACATCAGTCAGGTTCAAGTTACAATCAAAATTACTTTTTGCTAGAAGTAATCAAAATTAGTTTGATGCGCACTAACGGCCAAACATAAAGACGCTTTTTTTTAATATGTAGGGATTTTCACTATAGCTATACCACTGCCCAACCCTTTTGAATAACAGGAATTATGCAAAGTTATAAATTAAATAGCAACTTATTCGCTGTGATGGATGTGGTCGCAATGTGCTTAATTCTTACGAAAAATAGACTCTTTTATACATGCAGTTGGATACCAAAAGGAGCTCCTTTAACACGGTTACTCTACATTTTTGCTTACTTACCTATCTTAGCCATTACTTAATCCCGCTTTCTCTCATAAATTAGACCAAACAATAATACGTTCAGAAAAGCGAGGGTGGATTGTGTCTTGAAAAATGCTTTGCGGAGCTCTGTGGCGATGGGTTGTATATCATAAGACATATCTCGAGATATATCTGCACTTGTGTACCTAAGTGAATATTATGAAAATCTTTGTAAATCCATATAAACGCTGGTTTTTAAAACCTTTCGAATTACGACATTGTTTTAAAATATAGGTCATGCATATTGTAAAAATTAACATGATAAATTTCGTTATGAAAATGTGTCGACATTACTACACAGTTTATATAGGGTCAAATAAAATTAGCTAACAAAACTCCGCTGTTTTTTTTGTGTAAATTTCACATTGCGTACTTCAAATTTTAGCTAGAATGACGGTGTTACTGAAAATTCAGATATTTTTTTTTTAAAGTGTACTTTATGATAGTTTACAATTCATTGTAGTGGTTATTAATTATCACTGACATAGGTGTCCCCAATTACCATAACATCAATAGGATCAAAGCGGGTACTGGTTGTTTCATTATCAATACGTGGTTTGTCTTAAAACTAGCAATGTTTTAAGACAGGTTTTTGGAATCTATATCTTCACATCTGACCAAGATTATGTCTGGACTTTAAGAGAGACTGAGACCTCTTAGTTTCTTTCGGCCTTTCTTCTTAGATTAGTCAGATAGGATACGCCGACCTCATCTAGTTTAAAAAAATGTGATTGACGTGTAAAAGTGTTTGTACAAACCTACTTACAGAAATGAAATAATTTATAGCTTAGCTTAGTTTTTTTTTTTCTCCAGTAGATGTAAGTACTAACACTAGTTTCTAAGTCGTTTGTATACTAACCAAATGGACATTATGGGTCTGAAATAAAATATTTTTATTTTTATTATAGCTCGTTAATCGCTGAGACTGTCATTGTCTCAGAATTTCAATTTCCATCTCGTCTTAAGTCCTTATTTGAGGAGCCAACATTGCACAAACCAACATACGCGAGCATACCTGTCTGCCTTTTAAATCGTACGGGAACTGAAACTCTAACATCTATTGAAAACCCAAAACAGGGGGAGTTACCTCCACCACCCCCCCCTCGTTATTCTACTTCCTTTCTCCCCTTTCTTTCCACTAACTTCGCATCGTCATCCGTATTACTTGGGCCCTAACTTATGTGGGGTATATGAGTATACTCTACACTGAATTTTAGACTCTATTCTTCTAAAGGTAAAGTGGAAATTCACTTGCATCAAAAAACCAATTTATAACATCAGCACCCACCCGATTATATTCTTTATTTTTAAGGTTTTAAGAGCGATTATCGCTTGTAGTATCACAGATCAATTTCGTGATAGTCTGTACAGATTCCTTTGCATTACTTTTTCCTTCTTTGTGGATGTATTTTATACGAGTTTAAGGTCTTATGTGGATAGTCGGCATGTCGCGAATGTTGATGTGTTTTGGTGTGCGTGGGCCTTTATAGCTGGATAAGGACGTCTCAATTTTGGGTGGAACATCTATTTTGTAATACAATTTTAGGAGGGTTTAACTTATATTGAATTTGTTTCTTCGGGCAAGCGTAACTGTGTAATTTTCAGGGGAAAGTTAGTTCTATACCTATGACAGTTGTGTCTGCGTAACTTGTTTCAATGATAGAGATGTTTCTTGAAGTTAGAGCCAAATTACTAACAAATTAATCAAAACAATGAAATATTATATATTCGGCACGAGCCGAGCGAGCGCAGAGAGCGTGCTACGGCAGCGGCCGGCGACGTGCCAGAAGCGAATCGCTTTTGTAAAAGGAAACAGTTAAGTTAGGTCACATTAAAGATAACGTAAAAAAAATAATTAATAACAATAACCACCTGTAGGTATATAATTTGTCCCAAATGAAAATGGCATAATCATTAAACGAAACCCTACTAGATTTGGTAAACAATAAACAACTAAATGAATACCTATTACGCAAACTAAAACATTCTGCTACTTGAAAGTTAGCATTTTCAAAAGTGTCATTATGAAAAGTAGACCAAACGTACAGTTGGTAACTGTAAGGTTGGGAAGTAAAACCAAAATATATGATAAGTTGGCAAATTATTATTTGGCGAAATAAAATTCTGCGAAACGTTAGTAGGCAAGTGAAAATCTGGCAAACAATTTTCGGCGAAAGGGCAGAGAACCAGTAGGTACACAAATTTGTTAAAGAAAATAATCATTTTTTTAAATTATTTAAAACTTTGCCCCACACTAGGAATTTCTCCTGTATTGTGGGCGCGCTTACAAACATTTATACTCACATACACAAACAGCCAGACCCAGAACAACTACTTGTAGGTCATACAAATATTTGTTCCGTGCGGGAATCGAACCCGCGACACGCAGCGCAGCAGTCAATAGCTTAACCACTGCGCCAACCGTGCTGTATTTGTGTTTGTATCATCTGCCCTTTTTCAACCATGTCAAGGTAGGCATCCAATCTAACCGGTACCAGTATTTTACATTAACTGACTGCATATGTGACCTTCACAAACTAAATTCGATACCCCTTGATAAGACTGGTGATGAAACAATTTACAAAGTAGGTAAAACGCCTGACTCGTAGTCTTAAGTAAAGAAAGAAAGAAAGAAAAATGCGTTTATTGGTATTACAGCTTATAAAACCTTAAAACTATAAATAAAATACATAATTAGCAGTGATCGGATATTCGGATGCATATTCACCTAAAGTTGAGATGTTGGCTAACATGGAATGCGCTTTTGTATCGAAAAAGTCTTAATTTAGGTAAGTAATTTGTTTATTTTTTTGTTTTAACTAATACATATCACCCCTCTAGTACATACACATATTTGTATCGGGTTAAACATTAATTTTAAATTAATACACATTTGAATAGTTATGTAATCCATGAATCCCGGAGTTTTTAATAAATATTACAAATAATTTATAAAGCAGCTTCTCTACTTTCATAGCTAAAAACTATCTTTAGGTAAATATGCATCCGAATATCCGATCTCTGAATTAATTAGTCACGGCTGTTACCCTAGTTTCAGAAATAATAATTAATTAACATTATTCCTAATAGAGGCCATGTGATTCCTTGTCACATACAAGGATTAAAGTCTCCATACATTCTGAAGTTCATTAACATTCTCACATAAATTAGGATTTAACTCAGCCAAACAAATTGGGTGTTCATCATTAATGAGACATAAACAGACAAACACTCCCTCCTTTACCCAATATAACAGGCAATTAGCGGTCTTGACAAATAACTGCAAATATTTAGGGCGACTTATAAATTAGAAAATTTCACAAAGAAAAATCATCTATATCTCTCCGAAGAGAGGGTCCAAATTAGGTATTGAACATCTCAGAAGAATTAAAATACAATGCAGCAAAGAAAAGTTGTGTCTGTTTACTTTAATGACGTCATTAAATGCCATAACATCGTCCAGACGGGGATTATCCGGGATATTTTCAAAGAATATACAATGAATTATGTAAGGAAACTCCTATTGACGAGGGATTAGGTCTTATGAACGACTTGACAGTAAGAAGGTACGAGTCGGAATTGAAAACGTTTAAAAAAGTAAGTAGGTACTTGGAATTTCGCTCTTTATTATTGTGTACAAAATTCGTTGAAAGCTCGCCTTTAGTTTGGCTGGCTCATCTAAACCTAGCCTTATTTTAACTCGTCCGCTGTCAGAAGTCAGATTTTTTGCAATTCGATTTTTGAATTTTCGAATTTCGATCGATAAGTTCGAAATATTCAAATAATGTCTATATTTGAATATTTCGAACTTATTGATCGAATGTTGCTACGTGTGGCGCTTCCCATAGATTATTTATTTATTACGTAGGGGTGTCAAAATCAACCGTTATCACTGAAGACACGTATTGCTAATAATGGGTTGAATTTGTTTGTGTGTGATTCAAATTATATATGTTTTCTTCATTCGTTGTTATAATTTATTACAATTTCATCGAGTGTAGACCTACTTCATAGTACGTCGCTTTGACTTAGAATAGTTGCTTAGTGAAACTAAGTTATAAGAATAAAAAAAATATTTCTTTTGAAATTGCTCAAATTGCTTGGAGTATTTCAGTCCTCATTACTAGTAATCATGATTCCAACTGCATACAACTTTTATTTAATGAAGTAAAATGTCCATATCATAGAAATTCCGTGTGTAAAGAGCACTAAAAATTTAATATTCTTTCGCATTCTTACAAAATATCTTCGAATATGGTCGTTAAACTTAACCCCCCGTTCGCGGGGGTGGTTATTATTCATTTTTCTCCAGTCAAATTCAGTGTAGGGTTCACTAATGTGCCACTCTAAAATCAACCCCTACGAGGTTTTCGCGACCATGTTTTTTTCCCGTAGAAGTTTTTTGTTTGTTCCTTGTCCCTTTCTTTCGGGAGGAAAGTATATTTTTGTCTCTTTTCCTCTATCACGCTGCGTGGGGTGGCAACAGCGAAATTATGATACGTTTTTTTGGGGCTTAAATTGATTTTTCGGAAGTATGTGGAAGCCATTTTATGGCGGTTGGCAAATGATATGGTTTTCTTTTTGTTTAATAAAGTTTTGATACCAGTTTTCAAAGTTTCTTAAGTTTTAATTTAATCAGAGTGCTCGTCGTTTGTAGTCTTTCTGACACTATACGTTCCGAGTTCAACAGTTAATACAAAGCAGGTTAAGTTCATACATAAATAGTAAATGGCCAACAAAACCTATTGTTGTAATGTTGCTATGATATCTTCTACAAATCTTTCGCCTTTGTCTATCTGACTGCAATAGTGCGAGTGAAACATTCTTAGATACCAACGGATAACCCACAAAGACTTTCCTATTTAATTTAATTGTGTGTTATTCAAAAACGCTTCTTTTAAGGGCCATTAAATTCTTTTAACATGTTAAACTTTAGATTAGATAAAACCGTAGAAGTAAAACTTAAGACGTGGTTTAAAAATTTAAATAGTAGTTCCAACAATAATTTTAATATTATCTAAACTATGTATCCGATTCAAACGAAACTACTTTTCTCGTAAATGTCATAACTTTAAACATTATGACTTTATCATAATATGTACTTAAAATAATAAAAAACTTGTATTAGTCAAAACCATGTTCCTTTGTTAATTGCTTACTACGGGTTCCCATTAAAAACCTATAAAATGTGGAATATAAAAATTAATAAATATCCCAATTATGTTTAGGGTTATTTTTTACTGTGTTTTTATATTGAAACATTTCATTTTGTTTTTGAATTATGGAACTATTATTAAAGTTGGATAGTGATGACTATTGATTATTATAATAATATGTGACTACTTGATCGTGTAGCAGGTGCAGTTTTGCAGGGTTAACTTGTCAAGCCGTATTGATATATCTTTACGTAATTTTTTATGAGTAGATACAAATTCTTTTAGTATTTTTTTTACTATTATAGGTTTCTCTGAGATTAGGCTCTGTTATTGCAATGTTCATAGGCGCTACCATGAAGTTTTCATCGAAATTGTTATAATAGAGTCGTGTCACACCTGTCTGCGGGAGCCTTAAAACTATGATGAGATGGTGCTTCCCTACCCAACTGATTCGTTCCACCTGGTGAAAATCTCGCACCTCGACATGAGTTGCCATGGTTCCCAGAAAGTCTTTAAATAAACTTCGGACTCAAGTAGGCCAAAGCAACGAAAACCTAACTCAAACTCAAAGCATTTATTTCAAATAAACCAATTACAGGCACTTTTGAATTGTCAAAGAGTCGGAAAGATGAAGCTAGTTGCCCATTCCAAAGCGTAATAGACTGCTCAAATGACTCCGCTATGCTGTCCAATTAACAATGGGGCACTTTATAGTGTCCTGCAGGCTTAGCACGAGCACAGATTTGTCGACGGAAGAATAGACATGACTATTAACTAAATGATGTACAATAGGAGAAGACAGCTATGTTTTTCTATTAATTATCATAGTTATGCGTTCTAAACGAATCATGATTTTGTAGCCGTCGAGTAGAAAGTTTGTTGTCAGTGTGATTTTGACAGTTTGGGAAAAAATATTCGTCTGAAATAGTCTACATATATAAGGACCTAGAAAGATTGTAGAAGGATATCTACGGTGCCATGCTAAAAATGGAGAAAAAAAATGTCACTTTGTATTAAAAAAGCACTGTCTATTCTTCGTAGAAATAGAAAACGACATGCTAAGCCTGCTGAACTTGAGTTGGCTTGGCTTTCCTGAAAGTCTTTAAATAGACTTCTGACCCAGGTAGGCCGAAGCAACGAAAACCTGCTCAGATGACTCCGCTCCGGAGATTAAATCTGATGCTGTCCAATAAGCAATGGGGCACTTTTATAGTGTCCAGTGTGTCCTGTTGTCTGCATGCTACAGGAGTTGATGGACGCTACAGAAGCTGCCAATCTCGTAGCCAGATTTTGAGCTGATTGTATAGGTACAGGAAAAGTTTTTATTCAGCGCGCAAACTGTAACCATGAATTCAGCATATCATTCTAGAACCCCCAGCGCACAAATTTTTCGTCGGTTTTGCAAAAAATAAATCAGCTGTTCCATACATTTTGACCCCGTGACACTTTTCTATGAAACAGCTGATTTTTTAACTTTTGTATAACCGACGAAAAATTTCTGCGCTGGGGGATCTAGAATGATATTCTGATTTCATGGTTACAGTTTGCGCACTGAATAAAAACTTTTCCTGTAGAGATTGCTATTGACACGCTTAGAAGAAGAAGTGGAAAATATTGAATGAAGAGTGAAAGAGAAAAAAATCAAATCGAATCTTTTAATATACAAACTTTGTTTTTATTTTTCCAATCATACTTTTTTTTGTTTTCTCTTTAAAATTTAAACTCTAAAATTGAACCTTTTGTATTTTAATGTTTCTTAGTCTGTAGTCCATTCGCATGTTTTGTACTTATCCTAGTTATACAGGGAAACCTATTATCAGCCATACAACACTGTAATACACATACTTACTCTGTAATATACTATATGTATCGCTGTTGGTTGCCTAAATAAAGAAAAAAAAAGTTTAAACACGACACGATTGCTTTTAGCCAATATTCGCACGGACGTGAAAATATCGCAGCGGGATTAAATTGCGCATTGGATTTTGAACGCTCTCCTTGGCGCCGAGAGTTGAAAATCCAGCGCAATTTTTTTTACGTACCTGCGAACGTGGGCTAAGAGCAGTCGTGTCGTGTATTTGTTTTCTTTCCGAGTATTTTCCGAGGGCTTATTCTAGTGTAATTGTCGCTCGGGGACAAACATACCGTTTTAACAACTAGTATTATTGGTAATTATTTTACAATGAAAGTCGACGATAATAAACGTGATCGTGTAAACAAAATAGCGGGTAGCAGCTACATATCGATTTAAAACATATCGCTACATCGCGATAGCGAAATAACTGAGGCTTAGAAAAACATAAACTGAGTTGTATAAAGGCGCCAATACACGATACCAGAGTCAATCTATTCTGTAAAAATCTCACCGTGAAAATGAATTTATAGTTCGGTTTTTAAACGCAAATAGTAATTTGACAGTTGTAATGTCAAATTATCTAAAAGTAAAATATTAAAGAGAAGAAAGATAGTGACAATTTTTTGTACCTGATACTTCGGTGTAACAATTTCTTTAAAGAAAACAATATTTATGTTTAGAAAAAAAGGTCGATAAAAGAATTCTGCTAAACCAAAGTTACAAAAGTCAGTCAATCAGCAAACTGAGCTAGTCTCTCGGTAAATTACAAAATAAAAAGTACCAACGTAGAACAAAACAATCTAAAAAAAAACATTGTTCAACCAACCTCGTGTAACCACATCCTAAACCATTGCGTGTTAATACAGTTAGCTATCAGATAAGTTCCAACGGTTAACATCAACCAGGTTCACAATTAACCATTCAGATCGTAGAGATAACCGAATGAATGCAAATTAAACGGTCGAAAAAAGAAGTGTGTTCGAGTGAACGCACTTTTGTGGGCGTCAGTCGTTCCGTGTGAAGCTACCTTAATAACAAAATTACTTATTTTGATAGATGATGTGTGGTTTGTTCGTTCTTTTTTTGAAATTATATGTTTAATATGTAGCTGGCTGTATTTGCTTTAAGAAGAGTTTAATCGCGGGCTCGAAGTCACTGGTGGGCCAGTGAGCAGTTAGACGCTAGTCTACACGCACAACCTTATTGAGTGAGAAGCAGGATCATTTATAGTAAAACAGGCGCGTAAAAAATAAAGAAAATTCCTTCAGAAGATCGGGTTTTGTGAAAGAGCCACTGCATAAATCAATGACCAATAAAGTTTATTGAACTTTTCGTTATTTGAGCTTTGTCGGTACCTACTTGGTTTTAGAGATTTTACGATTCAATTATTACTTAAACACGTCCAAAGTTAGGTTAAATTAGCAAGTTAAGTTGGCTTATAACTTTTTAATGGCTTTTTATTTTAGTATTTTGTTTCCGTACAGAAAATATCATTAATGAGACAAAACTATACCTTGTTTAATTTATGATGTACATTGTCGAACAGTGGAGTACTGTTACTTAGCTATTGAAATTCAGCCTTACCTATTCCGTGTGGTGCCGGACGTAAAGAATAGCACCATCCCATCTTTTCCCGTGGGTGTCGTAGGAGGCGACTAAGGGACTTACTAGAGAATGGGCAGCAGCGTTCTCTATGCATTTGACCACCATACTGCGATCGCCAACCCGCCTGCCAAGCGTGGTGATTATTGCAAAACCTCCAAATTGTGGGAGGCCTATGTCCAACAGTGGAAATGATGATGATGACAATTCAGCCTGTCTTGGGCAAGAAGTCTGTTAGTATAGCTTCTGCGTACAAATTAGAAGAAAGACTATGTTTATTCAAGGCTGCAGACCGCTGCGATGCGAATCTAGTACATCAATTTACATATTTTTTTCATAGAAATTGTTCTAATACAGTCGCGTCGCGCCCGATTCCAATTTAACAACATAACATCACGCCATGTTTCCCCGAAGGGTTGGGTAGATTTATGTAGGTACCTATAGTACACCCATACTTATATTCAAGTAAGCTTATTTACTCAAAAAACAAAGCATTGTAGTACACGTTAAAAATACAGTAAATACAAAAATAAGTACTATATCTAAAAACGTGTGGGTGAGCACTGCTCTCCTAGCTAGGTTATGAAAACCTGTGTTAAGGAGAAGCAATCTGGTCCCCTAAGATTTAACCGCGCCGTCGCGTCGACGCGCGTTTTAGAAACATGCGTCAACAGCGCGCTTTATCCTAGAGGGTCTACAGGCTACGTCTGACTCGCGTGCGTATCGCGTCTGTATCGCTACACGGCAACGGCGCGTTTAAAAAACGTGGTGTGCACAGCCCCTAAGGTATAATGACGTAAAGGTTACATAGTGCTTCTGATGCTACTACTATACTGTTAACATTTTGAAGTATTGAAATGGGTAAGTTCCATGTAATGCCAATTTAATGAAAAGGAAATATACTTTTTTTTTACACGCTTTATATTAGATTCACTTGTATGTTTGTTTGTATATTTGTAACCGACTCCTTAGGGCGCCATTTTGACCCACTCCAAACGGTCAGATTTCATTGAAACTTTGTAATCTTATTGAGGACCAATGACAATTCAATAATTTAAAAAAAAATAGAAAAAAAGAAAAAATAAAGGAAAAAAAATCACGCTTTTGTAGTTAGCAGAACTAAAAAATAGAAAATAAATAATAGTTTAAAAAACTAAAAAACACGCTTTAAAAACCAAACTAAAAAAGGAGAAAATAATTTAATTCAATTAAAAAGCGTGGGGTGCTTGACATTAAGTGAGTGATCAAATAATGTAAAGCACCCCATGCTTTTTAATTGAATTAAATTATTTTCTACTTTTTTAGTTTGGTTTTTAAAGCGTGTTTTTTAGTTTTTTAAACTATTATTTATTTAAATCAGATGGTTAAAATAATACTGTGTTATATTGTTTCAGGTTTCTGCGGTACATACCTTCTTCATGAAAACCCAAAGTCCGAAAAATAAACGAGTCACGCCAGGATAAGGTCCGTTTAAACCCCTAGGCTAAAAAAAGCCCCAACGTTTTTTCGGAAAACCAAAAAAAAACTAGCAAGCAGATTAGAATATTAAAAGACCGTGTCGTAAAAAGACATAAAATTAAATAATTATGTCATTATACAACCACTGTAATATATTGTAATTCTGTATCTCATTACAGTTAAATTACAATTAAGAAGTCTTCCTCTGATTGTAATCTATATAATTAATTGGGGTCACTTTCAAGGTGTAATAAAACACATTTTTATGGTGAATTTTATGGCAAATAAGGTCTTTATATTGGTTTAATTTATAGTTTTGCCTATTATGATTACAGTATATGTTTTATAATCACATCATTTCTGTGTCATGTGGGTTAATTTTTGTTTTTATTGGGGATTCGGAACTACTCCTGGTATTTAAATAAGTATCGTAAATGTTTATTAAGGGTAGTTTGACCACGAAAGCACGATTTAGTAGCGGTAATTAAAATATATCATAGGACGTAAAAATATCTGCATAATTGTGTACCTACTATCTACTTACCGCTCAACGAAATTCCCATACTTTATTATAAACGTGAAAGTAGATGTATCTCTGTATTAGCTTTGATTTTAAATTTGGCACACGGGTAGACTATAACCAGCAGGCTTAGCATGACGCCTTCTATTTCTACTCTACCGTAGAATAGAAATCGCTTATCTACATTTCTCGGTACAAAACTGTCAACTGTCTACACGGAAACGTCATTTTTGTCTACTCTTCCGTCGACAAAACGGTCCTCGTGCTAAGCCTGCTGCGGGGTAATTGTGCAGCACACGAATAGTAGAAATGGCTTTTATTTTGACAGTTCATCAAAATTTATTGCGATATTTACATTGTTGAGCAGACAAATTCGAGCAATGTTGGCAATATCCTTCAAAATTATTTAGATTGTGATTAATTAGTGTTTTATGCAATGAGGCTGCTAGATTAAGTCGGACATAGGATAATTTTATCCCAGTAGTACGTTCCTGTACGATAAATGCCGACATCTAAGCTAAAGCTAGTTTACAATAAAAAAATAAAAATCACACAATATTAATGTTTGGCGATCCATCTTTAGCAAACGAGGCATACAGGCAGTCGTTTGATATTTCTGACGTTCTTTATTTGAATAAAGTAAGTAGGTAAAACTGGCTATCTACCCCACACCAATTCGATTTTTTTTCATCCTTGGGGTCAAAACAATGCATATTTATGCTAAAGCAGCAATCGCGGTTAATTTGCTGTCATTTTTGGAAGAGTTCCGTTGTCTGTCCCCGAAACGCATCATCAGATCTATATGAAATTTAAATGGGACCGTTTCGGGATAAACTCCTTTCGAACAAAAAACGAATTTTGCAAATCCGTCTATATATGACGGAGTTATGCTCGAAAACACATAAAAAATAAAAATAAATGTCGAACTGATAACCTCCTTCTTTTTGAAGTCTGTTAAAAATAAATACTATTCAAACATACTATACGATTGCTCAAACGCGTAATAAACGACCTTCTAACAAATATGTACGTTTATTTAATCATATCACAGATTTGAGATTACTGTAACTTTCCTCCTGATAACATTCTCCTTTGTATGTCAGTTAGAGCTTGAATGAGGAGCAATACGCCAATAAATTATATAGAAAAGAAAAATATTAAGGAGAGTACACAATACCCGTTTGAGCAAACAATAGACTCAAGTTAATAAATAGATAATAAAATATGCACTTAGTGGGAAAACAATGCCAGTTAACTGCATAAAAGCAACATGAATAATGTTCTAATAATTATAATTTTCAGCTTTTACTACCAATTTCATTGTTTAGTAAAATAATTTACAGATGAAAGTTGAAATATAGCCACTTTGGCCCCTTTACCAATGGATTATTTACCATGAATCATTTTTGTCGACCATGATATTCCAACTAATTTCTTCATGGTAAAAAAACAACTTTCTTTAAAATATAAACATAAACAACTACCACAAAATAGGTGTTATAAATAAATTACAATAAATTAATCTAAAATTTAATTAATTTCAAAACAATTACACTAGCGGCATAACAACAAAATTCCACTCACTTTGCCCAAAATATAAAATTAATAAACATAGTATATGCAAATTAACGAGATGCTTGTGGGTCTTAATCGTGATATTAACGCGGCAACTCCTAATTCAGAGTCGTTGCCTTAACTAACTGTTAATAGGGTTGTTGTTATGGACCCTTCATTAAATGAGAATAAATAAAAATAAGGGCGATTTTGAAATTCAATTTTGACGAAATATTTTAGTTTTGAAATAGATTATCAAAAGGTTTTTTTTTGAGACAGTCGATGTGTTCCGAATGTACATCGTCTGGTCTGCCTTTTCGTTACCAGATTTAGGAAGAAGAATAAAGATTTGCCAAATTTATGTCGGATAAAGAGTTTGGGGTTGGGAAAAAGTTTGGCTTATGCTGATTAAAGAGTATGGGGTTTCCCCTGTAGGACATTTTTAGCAATATGGGTCTGACATGGACCTTTTAAAGTACCCAACTGGACGAGGTGGGCACCAAGACGTTCACCTGATTCTGATGTATTCTATAAATATCTCACCGTGAAGACTTAGGTGAAGTGAGCTTCAAGGGAACTGTCGATAGTGTAAATTTCTAGCATCAGGTGAAATGAC
Source organism: Antitype chi (assembly GCA_947359405.1). Lineage (NCBI taxonomy): Eukaryota > Metazoa > Arthropoda > Insecta > Lepidoptera > Noctuidae > Antitype > Antitype chi. Next base: position 4,188,682 of record OX375823.1, read on the forward strand.
AGCTCACTTCACCTATGTTGTCACGGTGAGATTTGTACAGAACGGGCACTGCTGCATCTTAGTATGATCAAATCTTCTGTATAGGCGAACAATACTTTCCCTTGCATCCAGGAAGCGCCTTCTCATTGAACTACCTCCGGAAACGATAAAAAGTTTAGTGATATAAAATTGTTTTAATCACTAATTAAAATATTATAATAGCTTACATCGTAAATAAAACATTATCAAGCATTATACCCGCTTAACATCAGGTGGGCAGGCAGCGTCAGTCGTTACCACAATGGAATATTTAAGGGTCCGAATACCCATCGAGTTAGCGCTTTCACTGTACATAAATTAACATAATAAGTGGGTATAAATATTTATACACAAAAAAACTGTGTAATTAATGGTCACTGCAATCCTGTTTTTGGGTTAAAATGTACGGAATTACTTGCGATGGTTATCTGTTAATCGATGATCTTTTGGGGTTCCGTGGGGCGAATAATGAAATTTAAATTTAAATGTAAACTATAATTGTGAGCTTTTACCAATATTAATATGACTTGACCATTCAACAGTGACTTTAATAAATTGAAGATGGAGAAGAGAATGGATAGAAATAAAATTTATTTATGGGTTTTATACCTTAAAACTATTAGGTAGTTTTAGATTTATAGCTTTTATCACTAAAAGATCTAAATCCAAAACTCGTTCCTGGAGAAAAACATCCATTTTATACTGACTTATTGACCTACCCTTTACTCCAAGTAAAATACTTAAAGGAAAACAAAAAAAAAAACACGTGACTCATAAATATGAGTCACGTGTTTTTTTTTTGTTTACCTTTAAGCAGGTTTCGCATCTAAATAGATGCGAAACCTTTTATTTCAAATATTAAAATCATATTATTTATAGTGATATAATAAAAGGCTCTATTCTGAATCTGAATCATAATCTGATGAACTATCTGTCACATTAATAATAAATCTTTCCGTTGTATCATCAATTATATTGCTAGCTATAACAACCCAATTTAACAAAATCGAAATGCACTCGCAAAATTGTAATTATGTCAATTGTTGAGAGCGCTGTCAAAGGCGTCTTGTTAACCGACTAAACGTAATACCTGCCACTTCAGTTGCCATACTACATCATAGTTGTACTTTTTAATTTAGCAACTCGTTTTATTTTTTTAAAGGGAACCTGTCTTTTTCGGCTCTTTAGAATAGGCAGATTACAAAATATTATATTATAATTTACAATAATAATTACTAAAAAGTGTGCTCCAGTAGTTACATCTGGGAAGAGTAGTTTAAGAATAAATGATAAAGTTTAATATACATTATTAGAAGAGGAAACTATCTTATAAATCGAAAATACAATTGTTTTTTTTACACCGTATTTATAAACAAGAAAGTGTCAACTATAAAAAGCCCTTTTTACGATTTTTTTACCTTTATTTAACTACCTAAACCTATGGAGTATACATTGTAACATACAGATAGTAGGTAGAGCTCTGGAATTCACCCTCTTATTTATAAACGTTGCTTAAAGTAAAAAGACGTTTAAACGTCAAAAAGGTTAAACAGACGCTAACCATTGCTTTACTTTAAGCAACATCTACTTATAAATATGGGGTTGAGCGTTTAAGAAAATTAGAACACCTTGTCGATTTGACATAATAAACAACTGAAACTCAGAAACGCAGAATAAAAAACTAAACTTAAGCCAAAATAACCCTATTAAATAAGTAAAGAGGCCATTACGTACTCCTACTTGCATAATTTTATTATTCACAAAATGACAACCTTTAACGACCACTCAAAAATGCATATCAAGTCATAATTACCTCTAATTAAATGTAAGGAACCCTCAGGCCATTTTCGTTTTTTTTTTAATACTGGGTGGCCTCTGAAACGGTGCCCGCTCCAGTTGGAAGAGTTAAGCGTATGAAGAGTCATCAACTGTCAATGAAAATGTCCTGACTGCATCGGATTCTCTTTCTGTTTCAGCAACGAAATGCGGCCATCGGCGAAGAATCGCAAGACCTTCGTGTTAACTGCAAATCACATTATTTTAGAACATGAGGATACTATGGACTCGATAAGTTCTTAATGTCATTTATGATGTACAACATGTCATATAATATTATGTAAGGATGGCGTGATCGTATCTACGTTGCTAGGGCCTACAATGAATTGGATATGCATTTAACCCAGTCCATTCAGACGATTCATTTTCTTGTGTTGTAAGTATTAATTCGCCAACCAATAAACCGTCTCAATTATCAAGATTGTTAGACGATAATAAACTCTATAGGGCACAATAAACGAGACTAGCTTAGCTGGTCCAGTCATGCTTGGAAAACGAGAATTCCATAAAATTTGAAAAAATACAGAATCCACCCGCCCGCGTGGTTGTCGGTTATCGCGTAAATAAGTAGCCTATATCCTTCTCCATATCCCAGGCTACATATCTGCAAAATTTCATGACAATCGGTTCAGTAGTTTAGGCGTGAACGAGACAGAGTTACTTTCGTATTTATAATACATTTTAGTAGGAATAATAGCGATGTAATGACCACTATATACTTACTTGCATAATTTTACTGTTCACAAAATTACAACCTTTAACGACCACTCAAAAATGCATATCAAGTCATAATTACCTTTAATTAAATGTAAGGAACCCTCATGCCATTTTCGAGTACCTACTTAAATTTACTTTAATGTGTGTATTATTCATCTAGTTTTTGTAACGTATCCCCGATAACTATTACAGTTCGTGTTCAGATAAAAACTAAATTCATTAGATAATTATGTTATGGTGGCAATAAAAACTTTTTGTTGGCTATAAACAAAGACATTTTTGCTGTATTGTGAGTAATTTTGAACTACACTTTAAGCTCAGGATCGCGCTGGCGATTTTTTTTCGGCTTGTGGCTAAGTTATAACCAGAGATCGGATATTCGGATAATTTTTAGCTATGAAAGTATGGAAGCGGCTTTATGAATTATTTGTAATATTTATTAAAAACCCCGGGATTCCTGGATTGCATAACTATTCAGATGTGTATTAATTTAAAATTAATGTTTAACCCGATACAAATATGTGTATGTACTGGAGGAGGGGTGGTTTGTATTACTTAGTTAAAACAAAAAATAAACAAATTACTTATATATATTAAGACTTTTTCGATACAAAAGCGCATTCCATATTAGCCAACATCTCAACTTTAGGTGAATATGCATCCGAATATCCGATCTCTGGTTATAACAGTCGCTCGGGTCGACCAACCAGGTTAAGCTACGCTTGCCACGGTTGGTCTGAGAATGGTTGACCATCTTTATATACCAGGACCTCTCCGAAAGCACGAGTCCCGGCTGTCATTCGCAGATCTTTGACAGTTGTTACGGGTCGTTAGAGGCCCAAAAGTCTGACAACTAGTCTCACCAAAGGGTATCGCATTACCCAGTAACTGGGTTGTCTGGAGGTCATGGGCATTCGCTCCATGTAAAATACTGGTATTCAACTGCATCCGCTTTGGCCGGTAGCCACCCTCAATACAAAGGGGAAAAGAGAATAGAGAATCGAAGAACGCGCGTCTCACATCAAAAAAACGTATTGTAGTGCGCGAAGAAAAATCACCAAAGCGATCCTGGACTAAAAGCTGTTGCTTCGTCTTATTTATGGCCAGTTTGCTAGCTAACTGCTGGAATGAATTTGATAAGATTCCTAGCTAATATTGTGTATTTTTTATACCTTTGTTTATATTGCCAATAAAAACTTTTTGAAATGGCATTTTATTTCACTTTCTTTTAATGCGCTTATCAGAAAGGAGTTGTCCGATGTTTATAAAAAGTAAAAAAATGCCTACTTTAAATACTTGACTCACAAAGAACTTGGCTATCGTAGACTCGTAGTGCTTACGAACGGCAGTTGCAACATCGACCAACAGTTTATTGGATCGTTACGAATAGAAATAATCCAACTTTTGTGTTTAGAAGTACATAATAATATATTATTTAAAGTCCATTGTCGAAAGGTGTTGAAGACACAAACAAACATTCACGTTCACACTTATTATTGGAATAAAACCCGCATATCTTTGCACTAAGCATTTAAATACTCAACAATTACAATACTAAGGTTTTTCTAAAGCAATTTCATTCGATTACGAACACACATCTAAATCGAATCAGCTCAATTAGAAAACTCAACCCTCTTCTGCAGTTGGTTATAAAAACATCTAAATTTTTATTTACACTCAGAACGACAAGAACATTTTTTGAAAATGGCGCACAATTAGGGTTATATAGATAAGTGGGGACATGCCAAAACATAGTGCTAATGACGGCATGACGGTTGACAACGCGACAGCCTAATATGACACTGTAATTGCGGGCGAAATGTCACTAAGGAGGACGTAAACACACTGGCGTTTGTCTGACGACGAAAAATAAAAGAAAAAACCTTGAAAAATTTGTTGGTATGTGAATTTAAGAATGCTGGAGTTTTGTTTGAGATAGTGTTAATTCTCGCTTTTATTTCATTTGTTGGTAGAAAAGGTCAACGGTAAAGTGTCAGTCAAAAACGACTTAAATACGTCAAGTTGCACTAAATTAACACTAAAATGGCAGTGTCATTACAAAATTTACAAAATGGTATATAAATATTAAACTTTAAAATATGTAAGTCTGCAATTATATCCGTTACAAATCAATTTCATTTCTGAAACAAAGAAGGAAAATCTAAAACTGATGAGGACTTTCTTATTTATTCTTTCTGTTTTTTTTTTTCTTTTTTTTGTAACCATGACAGTGCGTGAGTCGTAGACAATTTCTTTCAATTATTTACAAAAAAGATTGTTATCTAAATCAGCACTTATTATGAAGTCACACCATTGAACCTAACGAGATCAATTACCTTCGCAAGACAGTAATTACAAATGTCAACCGACGAACCATTTAAAATTGAGAAATTGCAACACTAATTATTTTTCAACTTCTACTCTTTCCTTAAAATGTGACGAAAAGAAAAAAACATTTTTTTTTCATTTTTATTCCAGGTCAGCAACATAGTTATATCAATTGCGGCGAGTGACGTGACGTAATTACAGTAATAAATTTAAAAACAATATGGCGCCCAAGATGGCCGCGATAGCCGATGTTCGCAATAAACTGTTTTTAATGACTTTAAACCACCTGCACGAATTTGTCCCCGAGACATCGCTTGGTACATTTATTATAAAGAAAGTGTTTGTGAAAGTTAGTCAAAATTAAGCGTTATTTTAGACTGTTTTCGGGTGAACCCCTTGATTTAAAGGTAGTAAATCAAACTAAAGTGTTTCCCTTTTAGATTGTTTTGATCGTTAACTATTAATTAAAATAAAAAAATAATTAATTTCATATTCGAGTTTATTGTTTTCCATAAAACATTATCGTAAATTTTGCTCGCAACTGAATTAAAGTAGTTTTACAACCCTCTTGATTTTAAAGATTAAATCTTTTTCAACACATTTATATCTTTCATATTAAATTCATGAAAACTGACCCTTATTTGTCTTAAACCCAACCTGCCCACAGCCCAAATAAAGCGCAAAATATTCATTTTCCCAAAATATTCTTTAGGGAACTCTAAAACAAAAGGTGCTTGGAAAATCGAATTAATTAGCGCATCAACAGGTGGCGAAGATAACTCAGTTACGACTTCAGGCGTCTTTAATAATTCCATTTCTACTCGTCCGGAGAGTTTTAACGATTTTGCTAAGTGAGCTCTGAAGATTTGATATGGCATCATTATGGGATTCGTGATTTCCGACTGAAAAATTGACTATGCTCTTGAACTCGGTCATCATACAGGGTGTAAGGGGAACGCTTCCGAAGAACGTAGGTTACATACAACCTAAATACAAACGGATACCAATAACCTTTCGGCTTAAATTGGTTATTTCGCATCAATAAGTATCTAGTATCTTATTTTATTTTGGCGGTGCTTTACAAAGGATGCCTAAACCTAAAGTCGCCGCCTAAGCTTGGGGTTTTTTTTTTTTTTTTTTTGGGTGGGAAATCATCAAATAACTTCTCCCGCACTGGGTGGAGCGGGAGGGCGTGTCAGACTTTTACTGACTAAAACCCACCCGTGTTCCCTCAGTTGCCTGTGTGCTAGGGGCCGCGGTATCTCTTTCGAACAACCCGCACCCCTAGCAGGCATCGGCCCTTGCGGACCCCCCCATTTGGTGCTGACATCTCTTTGAGGCGCGCGTGGAACACAACGCGCCGTCGACCCGGGCTTGGTCCTTACCGGACAGCGAGCTACCCATTACTCGCCGTCCGCAAGCCCGCGCCTACGGTGGCCGGGAATCAGCCTGGGATTCCCGACGCCCAGGGCGTCTCCCGCGGCGACTACGGCCGTGAGGGCGCATATACTGCCTCTCCCTCACGTGCGCCGCCTCCCTCTTCGCGAGCATTACTGCTTCGCAGAAGGAGGTGACGGCTAACCATTCACTCTCGCTCCGTACCATGGCCTGAACCAGGGCCGGACGCGAGAGATCGCCGCCGCCGATCGCCTCCTCGAGGACACGGCGGTGCTCCGCCCAAGCCGGGCAGACCGCCACCGTATGCTCCACCGTGTCCTCAGGGCGATCTTCGCAATGGAAACACCCGGGCGTTTCCTCCCGCCTTATGCGAAACAGGAACCTCCCGAAACAACCGTGTCCGGTGAGGACCTGCGTCAGGCGGAAGGTGAGGACGCCATGCCGCCTCTCAAGCCACTCCTCAAAGAGGGGACTTACCGCCGCTATCGTGGCGTGCCCAGCACTGGGTTGCGACAATCGCACTCTCCATGTCGCCATGAGATCCCGCCGGAGCTCTGTCCGCTGCACCTCGATTTCTCGCGGCAGCGGAGTAACGCCCCGGCGTTTGGCCTCCTCGCGCCACTCCCAGATGTGCGCGAGGACCTTTGCCTCCAGATCCCATGGCGGTAAGCTTGGGGTCGAGCGCGGTTATGCGTGAGCCTATCAGCTGATTATTATTTTTGAATGCATTGCTTGCTAGAGTTGTAAAAACGAACAATGTTTTAAAATGTTTTTAATCTCAAATGATGGTTCATTTATCTGTTCTCACAGCATAGTGTACAAAAAATGCTAAAAAAAAAAACTATATTGTTTTATGGTACTGTATCGAGAATCACCTGTCTTCGTTTTCGGAAGCGTTTCCCTTACACCCTGTATAGTTTGAATTCAAATCCAAAACAATCATTTTTTTTTTTTTTCTAATAATACCTACTTGCAAGAAGACTGCGTGAGTCCCGACCAATACGTGAAATCCACTCCAAGGTCTGCAAGATTTAAAATGTAACCTTCAGAATGTTGTTTTGTGTTAATATCATGTTCATTTGCCACATCAGGTTTTCATTATTTGAATTCAATGACACCATTTTCTTCCCAATGATAAATACCACTCGTCCCTCCATTAGTCCAATGCCAACTCTAGGTTGCATATCCGGTAGGCTCTCAATCCTTTCCTTTCCTAAGGGCACATCTTCCCTACCGGTCTACTCCTTGATATGCAATGGCCTCTGTATGAGGCCCCAGAGGTCGTGCAAATCTTGAGGTTCATTCAATTAATGGAGTCTGGTCAAACCACCCTGGGATCGGTGTATTTCATACAGTCATTCAATGACACCATTTACTACCCAGATACCTACTCATTTCAGTACTTAAAGACACAGAGCATTTGCAGGACGCAATGTGACAGATTTGGGAAGTCACCTAAAAAATGCTGCGTGAAGTTTATCTCATCCATCCCTTCTCACATCTCAACCAAATTGAAACACCCCACAGTTTCTTTTTGTCTCAATTTACTTAAAGATTGCATTCCCTCCTGTAATTAATGATTAGTCTGTTCCTGATTACCACTAATGGCGGCGTTTGTCTCGTTTGCGCAGGCGGCGATAATTTGAAACTTTTTGGGTTTGGCTTTATTGGGACCCATGGAAAGTAAGATGAAGAGAAGCAGATAGCTGTGGTTGATTATTTTGGGATGTGTAAAGATTTAATTAAAGTTATCCTATCCGTTAATATTATAATTATGTGAAAGTTTGTATGTTTGTGACTTTAGCCCGCGGCTTCGCCCGCGTGGATGTCGAAAATTATCCCGCGGGAACGTACTACCGGGATAAAAAGTATTATATGTGTTAATCCAGGTTATAATCTATTTGTGTGCTAAATTTCATCCAAATCCATTCAGAAGTTTTTGCGTGAAAGAGTAACAAAAATCCATACACCCACCACCACACAATCCACACAAACCACACACATAACACACACACACACACACACACACAATCACACACACACACACACACACACACACACACACACACACACACACATAACCACACACACACACACATAACCACACACAACACACCACAACACACACACACATAATCTGTTTTAATTTTTAATTTTTCCTAAAGCAATGGTTCTGGCAAAATATGAATACACTTAGGTACAATCAACACTTCTGTTGACCTCATCAAGAAACATTTCTTCTACACTGAACCCGATACAGAACAATTTTTTTTATATACCGTTTACCACTAAGTATATACCTATTATATACCTACAGCCTGCACCCTTCTCAGAGGTATAATAAAACTGATTTATGTGACATGTTCTTAACGTTCACAGGCCGAGTCGTTTCCGGTGGCGGTCGGCGCAACTTCCGGTCCCGTGTTTCCGCCGTTTTCCTCTGAAGGGAAAAGAAGGTTTTTTATGTAAAAAATAAAATATACTATGTGCGACGTATATTTTTGCGGTTGTTTTATTTATTAGTGAAAACCTAATGGCTCTGATATGATGTCGAATAAATGAATTTTTAAGATGTCCTGACAAATTTTTTTTGCCCTTTTCCAAAGTATTTTTAATGAGAAATTTGAAAGCTTCTGTAATCTCGTGTTAGATATGCACTCTTGAACATACTTTGTGCCTCTTCATAACTTGCCCAAAGTAGGCTGTTCACGAACCAGCAACCTAATTGTGTAACTCGCTTTCAATCAGAATCTAAATAATTTTGAAATATATTCCTATTCCATTGCTTCTTATGTTGGAATAAGTTCTCTGCCTAGCAATGATAGTAACGCAATGAATTTTGTTGAACTGTGAAAATTAAAGCCATTATTATTGTTACTGTGTGATGCAACTACCCTTCTGGTCGGTGCTGTCGCTTTAAAAACTATTAGACTTTATTTTAGTTTAGGAATTTCTGCGATTAATCATTCATGATTCGTGTCGACAATAGTCTTCGCTGGATGGATGGTAGCCGAGTAGCTGGGGATCTAGCTAACTGGCTTCCGATCGAGGAATACCTATGTCCAGCAGTACAACGCAGCAGCAAAGTGCGCTTTACGCTGTGAATGCGCGCGTGGAGACAAGTAGCAACAGCACATAACACACACGCATACACACACGCATATCCGACTTCGCCATTGTTTCGGACGATATCGAGAGCTCCTGCGTTAACCCACACATTCACAGCGTGTATAAATGAACGAAATGACATGTCATGGTAAACAAAGAATTCAAATTGCACAAGGTAATCATCTGTCTTGCCTCTACCCAACTATGTTGGAGTTGGGTTCTGGTCTATCCAGAAGCAGCTGAATACCAGTAGGTATTTTTCATTGAGCGGCTGCCTATCTGACCACCACAACCCAGTTACTGGCTTATACAAAATCCTTTGGTAAGACTGGTCGTCAGACTTTCGGGCATCTGACGACCCGTAACAACTGTCAAATATCAACGAATGACAGGCTGAATCAACTGTTTAACGTGCTTTCCGAGTCATGGAAGGGTCTTGGTATGTAAAGATGATCACCCATCTACGATCCTACCTTAGCAAGCGTAGCTTAAGCATGAGATAAGTTCTCTTAAATGTAAAATACATACATAAAGGTAGGGTTTTCTACACAAATAAATAACAAAGATTCAAGTGAAAGAAAACACGACTGTATTTTTCATATTCTACTTTTTTACAATGAAAATCGCTACCATTACGATTTAACATAACGCTGCATTAGAAGGCGGTTGATAAAATTTATGGTACGCATTCGTAGAATTTATAGCTCCTAAGAAATGATAGGGAGGTTTCTACCCCTTAAGTTTTCACCCCCTGTTGTGCAAATATAAATATGTTGCGCGACTCTTAAGACACATTTGTTTTGAAAAGAAACGTTTATTGACCCCTGCGTGGATTGTATAATACTGAATTTTCCTTACTGCTGAGTTTAGGTTCGATGCCTGGAGTTTATATTTGGGACCGGCCGGTTAGAAGCTTGTGGCTGGCTCATTTGGCTATCAATATTATGTAGAAGGTCTAGAATATAACTTTGGTCGGTTATAATCTACAGATTCTCAGATTCATTTGAATAAATGATTTTGATAGACTTTTTAATTTTGATAAGAATTTTGCCCTCTGCTACTTCGGCAAACTGGTTACGTGATCAATTCTCATTACAGTACCTATTACTGTTATCAATTATGGGGACGATGTATTGATACAACGTTAACATTATTATATTTATTGCAAGCGAACAACTTTGCTTCAACGCGCCTATTAAGTGCCTAAGTATGTGACGTATATACGTAAGTATAAGTATAACAAGTATATCACTGCCAACCTACACAATTTAAGGTGGAATTTTGAAGACAACCTTTACAGTAGGTACCTACAATTCGTGCCAGTTAAAGTGCAGAAGTAAGTATACTCGTATAATATACTAGACAGCAACTACTTACGCTAGTGTATGAGAGATCTAATTCTACTGCTAACACATACTGAAACCACAAGCTTCATCAAAGAAAAACAGACTTACTGAAAAAACAGTAGAAATAAAAGAAAGAAAGCGTAACGAAAGAAAACATTGAGGAAAGGATACAGTATTGGTATTAATGTGGAAGACGTCTCAATGTCGGTGTGAGGAGGGTGCTGCTGGAGATATCTGTGTCTTCTGATACCCTATGGAGAAGCGTTGCTGCACACTACAAGCTATACAAATTGTATTTGGGCACTATTTTTTTCTACTAAAGAAAGAGCTCATCATGTTTCAGGTGTAGGTATAGTTTACCCAGATTCTGGTAACGGAGACAAGCGGCATTCTCATAAAACGGGCAGGTATCCGACCTACAGACTGGTTCTCACTCTCATTAAATTATTATATCTCATATTTGTACTGTTTATCAATGCAAAGACTGCTTTTGTATATCATTTATGAGTATGACATTTATCTCACAGCTCAAAAGCTGTTCGTCGATAGTTAGAAGTTAATTTCTTCTTCTTTCAAGTTTAGACCTTCCATGTTTCCGATTGTGCGTTGTAGAGTAGCCATTAGTCGGTACTGTTTCAAACTGTTGCCATGAATTCAGTACATTAAGCTACGACCATTTAAAAAAAACAGCTTTTCAATATATTTTGTGTATGAAACAGCATTTTGTTTAAATAACTTCCTATAAGTATTCGATGCTGGGGGTCTAAAATCAGTGCTGTATTCATGGTATCTAACAATTTATGCGACAAGTTTCTTTCACTTTGATATTTTTTTATAACAAAATTAACTTCTAACGATCGACGAACAGCTTGTGAGCTGTGAGATAAATGTCATACTCATAAATGATATACATACATAATATTATATTTCGGAACACGTTAAGATGTGGAATTTAAAAGTTCATCTCTTCTTCTTCAATGCTCAGACTTTCAGTGTTTCCTATTGTGCATTGTACACATGAATCAACACAGTTGCAACAGCACAAATTCTTACAAGATTCTAATACTTTGTAGCTCTCAATAGCCCATCTTTTTACTGTACAGAAACCCTAAAAAGCGAATGTTTTCCCCATCCTTTGTTCTCGGCAGAAGATACACTGCCGTTCACACATGAGCGCGTCCCTTTTTAATACCGGGTGAGTTTCCACCAGCAAAGAAATAAGGGTAGATACGTTAAGGATTAAACTCCAAGATAGACAAAGTTTTTATAGTAGTTTTCTTTTGTAGGTTTTTTTCTCTCGTCAGGAATTTAATCAGCTGCTTCTGTAATATTGTTGATGGCTGTAAAAAATAAGAAACATACATACATATAACCTTATGACACGCCATGTTTCGCATTTCGCCAGTTCTGTTTAAGTTCCAGACCTTGACATAGTTACACAAATATACAAATACGACACGGTCGGCGCAGTGGTTAAGTGAATGACTGCTGCGCTCCATGTTGCGGGTTCGAGTCCCGCACGGAACAAATATTTGTATGACCTACAAGTAGTTGTTCCGGGTCTGGCTGTTTGTGTATGTGCGTTTTAATGTTTGTAAACGCACCCACAATACAGGAGAAAATCCTAGTGTGGGGCAACATTTTAAAAACAAAAAAAAGTTTCATGTAACAGAGGGCGAGCATATGGCCATCAACCAGGCTCAAATCCAGATTCCGAGCTGCTATGGAGGCAGCCGACATAGCCCGAAGAATTGCCAAACTTAAGTGGCAGTGGGTAGGACATTGCTCGCAGAACAAATGGCCGATGGGACCGAAAGGTTCTGGAGTGGCGACCACGTACCGGAAGACGTAGACTGGGAAGGCCTCCCACAAGGTGGACCGATGACCGTGTGAAGGCTGCGGGAATCCGCTGGATATGGGAAGCACAAGACCGGTCGAAGTAGAGGAGCCTAGGGGAGGCCTATGTCCAGCAGTGGACGTCTTTCGGCTGAAATGATGATGATGATGATGGAGAAATTCCAGATAGAAAAATTCAATAAGATTTTACGAGACCTGGGAATCAAACCCAAGACCTCATGCTCATCGGTAGCACTTGCTACTACTAGAACAACGAGGCAGTCCAGAAATAATGTTCAAATGTGACCTTGGCTATTAAAGATCTTTATTCGTTTTGGAGGATCATAATCAAGAGTACGTTACTACCGGCCAATCAATCTGACTAGCCATTTCCCAACTGTGTTCGAGTCAGCTTCCAGTCTAAACGGTAGCAGCTAAATATGTACCAGAACTTTACACGGAACGACTGCCTCTCTGATCTCCACAACACAGTTACTGTGTTTCTGTTTCTTGTCCATTTTTCTCCATATGCAACTAAATTTTGGAAGGAGAACTATTATAGAATCAATTTAATATAATTATTTTTCAAGAAAATATTCTGGCAATTTTGACGTTCAAAAAACAACCGACTTCCAAAAAAACACTACAAAGTGAAAAATAACTTTAATTTCGGAAGTCGGTGTCTTTGGAGCTGTATTTGAATTTTTTGTCACCGCCTTCCGAAATTAAAGTTATTTTTCACTTTGTAGTGTTTTTTTGGAAGTCGGTTGTTTTTTTTTTTTGGAAAAAGTTTTTATTTTTCACTTTTTAGGATGTTATGTTATGAACTGGTGTGAGCAATAGACAGAGATGAGATTTCAGCAATCCCAGTCCATTTTCTATCATTTATTAAGGAGTTCCGTTGCCTATCTCCGAAGTTCTTCATCAGATTTTCACCAAATTGAAATGGAACCACTCCGAGAAAGTCCTCTTCCAAAAAATACCTAAATCGCTTTGAAGAGTTCTCTCTATTTCTCCAGGATCCCATCATCAGATCCTGACTTGATGATCATGGGACCACCTGGGAAGACCCTTTCAAACAAAAATAACAAAATCCTAATTGGTCCAGCCATCTTCGAGTAATCGGGGAACATACATAAAAAAAAGGTTCCGACGAATTGATAACCTCCTCCTTTTTGAAGTCGGTTAAAAAGTGCCTGTAAGGGGAACCTAGTCGCGGGCTCGAACTCACCGGTGGGCCTGGCTAAAAATCACGCTGTCTCATCAGGCTTCGTGTCTGACAGATAGTATCAGTGATGAGCAGTTAGACGCTAGTCTACACGCACAACGTTATTGAGTGAGATGCAGGATCACTTATAGTAAAAAAAATCGCGAAAAAATTAAGAAAAGTCCTTTGGAACATCGGGTTTTATGAAAAACCCATTCCAAAAATCAATAACCAATAAAGTTTATTGAACTTTTAGATAATTGAACTTTGTCGGTACCGACTTGGTTTTGGAGATTTTACACGTCTTTTATTACTTAAACACGCCCAAAGTTAAGTAAAATTAGCAAGAAGAACGAATCTTTGTTGGCTCCTAACTTTTTAATGGGTTTTTATTTTAGTATTCTGTTTCCGTACAGACAATATTAATGATGAGACAAAGTGATATCATCTTTTACTTTGGATGACTATGGAGTAAAACACTCCCGAAGTTTGTATGCAAAAAATGTGATGATAATTTGACATAGACTTTAAACTTTTATTTGTTTCAGACCCAGGCAGAAATTATAGAATATCACGTAAGAGGTACGATCCACGTAGCTAGGTAGAGGTCACACTCATTCATACCTACATAAACTCACGCATGGGGGTAGGCGAAACTAGAGAAAACCACTAATATATGGTAGGCAGTTAGGTCGAAAGTCTGACAACAAGTCTTACCAAGGGGCATCGTATTACCCAGTAACTGGGTTGTGGTGAAGTCAGATAGGCAGTGGCTTCATGTAAAATACTGGTTACAGCTGTATCCGGTTAGGCAGATGATGACGACAACTGTCAAAGAATGACAATTTAAGTTAATTATGAATTTGCTTAACGATGACTTAATTTCTTTCTTTTTTTTGTTTTTTTTTTTCCTACTGAGCTAAATATCGATACCTACCTAATTAACTTTACACAAAGTGTATGTATTATTAACTTAATTCAAACTACTTACGAACTAGGTACTTATCTGTAAATAATGTTCTAAGGGCTGATTTTTTAATAGTCAATTAACTTTTATCAGAGGAATAAATATGTCCGTAAGACAGCTTTTGTATTGAAAATATGCCAAACTGTTAGATTTATTGTTCAGTTAAAACTTATCTGACTATCAAATTTACCCTAAATGGAATAATAGGTCTTTACCTATGAAATTGCCGTTTTGTATGAAAAAATTTAAACGAATTTTTTTCATGTATTTTTTATTTGTATTAATCGAAGTAATCACCCATGCAATCAATGCATCTTTGCCATCGCAGTGGCAGTTTATTGATGCCCTTCTTAAAGAAATCAGCTGGACGGGAGGCAACAAATTCTTCAAAGGCATTTTGTACTGCCTCTCGGGTATTGAATTTTTTTCCCGCCAAGAAGTTATCCAAATTCTGGAAAAAGTAGTAGTCTGTAGGCGCAAGGTCTGGTGAGTAGGGCGGATGACGGAGAGCTTCCAACCCCAGTTCTTGCAACTTGGAGACCGTCTGCTGTGCAGTATGAGGTCGCGCGTTGTCGTGCAGGAGCAGCGGAGACGAGCGATTGACCAATGCTGGTTGGAGATGTGCCAGCTTCTCCATCATTGTGTTCAGTTCTTCACAGTACACATCTGCAGTAATGCTCACCCCGTTTGGTAAGAAGCTGTGATGAATCACACCGGCGCTAGACCACCAAACAGTGACCATCACTTTTCTAGGGGTAAGTTTTCGTTTAGGGCATTGTTTAGGTGCTGAACCAGGATCCAACCAACTTGCTGAGCGCTTGCGGTTATCAAACAGAATCCATTTTTCATCGCAGGTAACAATGCGGTTCAAAATTCCTTCATTTGTGTGTCTGTTGAGCAGTGCAAGGCACGTCTCGACGCGTACTTCGCGCTGACGATCATTGAGTTCGTGGGGCACCCATTTGTCAAGCTTTTTTACCTTGCCAATTTGACGCAAATGGACCAATATTGTTTTGACGCTAACGTCGAAAGCTGCTGCTAATTCAGCCGTAGATTGTGTATCATCAGCTTCCACAATCGCCTTTAATTCGTCATTGTCGACCAAAGTCTTCGGACGACCGCGAGGTTCATTTTTCAGGTCGAAATTTCCAGAACGGAAGCGAGCAAACCAATAACAGGTGGTGCGTTGGTTTGTAGTGTTAGCTCCGTAAACGTCGTTGATGTTGCGTGCCGCTTGTGCCGCGTTGCTGCCACGACGGTACTCATATTCCATAATTACTCGAATTTTTAACGTATCCATGATGACGAAAAAGATTGAAATGCGATGAAAATGTAACACTTATCAATAAACAAATGACTACTTTTGGAAAAAGAAATCCATGTTTTTAAAATAAAATTAATTTGAAATTAGAATTCTTACCCAAACAAAAATTATTTTGATTTGAAATGGCCAGTACTGCAAAACGGCAATTTCATAGGTAAAGTCCTAATATATTGAATGTTTTATTTATAAAACTGCCAAATAATGATAATTTAAGTTGATACCTAATCAATTTGTTTTACAATCAAAATCCTTGACTTTCCCTAAAAAGTTACAGTAAAATAAACTTTCCAAAAATTGTGTCTGGTTTATTTTGAGGTAAGCAAACCAATTAACTTACTGAGAATAATTGTGGACTGTAAATAAAATTAAAAATATTATAACATCTTAACTTAAATAAAACTATTTCATCATCATCATCAGCCTACAGCAGTCCACTGCTGGACATAGGCCTCTCCAATTTCACGTCATTCAACTCGATTCTCGGCAACTCTCATCCAGTTGCTAAACACCAACAGCAGTTGAGCAGTTGTTAACTATTTATAAACTATTAACGTAGGTACTGCTTGCTCTACTTGTAGTTATAATGATTTAAGTAGAATATTTTCAATGTAGGTCGGTAATTTGTTCTATTAATACACTTTCAAATGAAGAAATCTACTATCTACTATAATATATAATATTATAAATGTGAATGTTTTTATCTTTGGATGTTTGTTAGTCAATCACGCAAAAACGGCTGGACGGATTTGTATGAAATTTGGCACACAGATAGTTTGTAACCTGGAATCAAATATAGGATCCATTTTATCCCAATAGTATGTTCCTGTGGGATAATTTTCGAACTGCACGCAGGAGAAGCCGCTGGTAAAAGCTAGTGAGTAAATTAATTTAAAACCATTTATTTGATAAAGTTTCATGTAACTAAATTAAAATCACTCACTTAAACTGCTTTAATTAAAAGGTATTTTAATGCTTTGAAAATAAATTCTTATTTGTCACAGGCAAAAGGTGTGCGTCTGCAAAAAATAACATTCCACAAACAACACAATTCTTTTAAAACTTATTTAAGCATCTTAGTCCATTTACTTAAAATAAATAAAAATTGAAAATATATGAAAAAGAATGAACGAAAACTTAAGGTAAAGTATCCGAATGCACGTTACCGTCGGCAAGTTCAAAAAGATAACACCCGACGGCGGCACTTTGATCTCGCGCCCGTCGGCAAAACGTCTTTGATGTCACCGCGGTGCATGGCTATTATGCTATTTTCTTGACACAATTTTTTTGTTAACTTGTGTTTATAAAATGGGGAGGAGTGCTATTTTTGTGATTTATTTAATAGTGGAAATAATTATATTTGTCTTTATAATGAGGCTTCATTCTGAAAAAACGCAGCTAAAGCCACTGAAGTTATCAATGAGTTTTTATCAAACATACAACAAGACAGATAAATAAAAAATATATTTTGAAATACAATTAAGTAACATTGAACATTGCTCCACAATTATAGTCGACTAAGATAAAGCGCTTTTTACATTAATCTTACTTAATTTTTGAGAAATATTGAGATATTTTTTTGAGAAATTGATTTAATTATTTTAATTATTATTTTTTTATATTTTAAAATGTGTGATCTTATTTTTGGATGTATGTGTGATGGTAATAATTCCACCATTTTGGTAAAAAGTGGTTTGCAGAAATCTTAACCTCATACTCAACTTGAAAAAGGAACCAATATAACCTTCGTTCCCTAAAACCTCTATCAAACGAGCGGCCAAAACTTGTCTCCACCAACAATAAAATATAATTTAAAAAAAGAATCCTTTTGTCTTCTTTCTCAACCCTATCTCCTCCGACCCACTTCTGGTGAACTGGGGTGAAAGTTCAGCCTTGGTCAAGGTGAAGGAGGCGCCCATTAACGTCTGCACTTAGAACAACTCTCTTGGCAGCACCGCCTTAAGATTTATAGCAGGACCCAGCAGTCTTGATACTTGGATAATTAATTTTTAATTAAACTTGAAGTGGATAGGTTTTGCAGGGTAAATGTGGTTAGGATTTGCAAATGACGAGAGGTTTGGAAGCAGACAAGCTAAGCTTTTGCCCAGTAACAAAAAAATGGTTTTAATTCTACCAGAGAGATAGCTGTTCTCTACGTTACAGTAATAAATGAAATATGAATATCAGATAAGTAGTTATGGATTTATAAGCGTGCTAAGCGACTGATGTTGCGTGCCATAATAAGGTATGAATCAAATCAATATTTTAAGGAACAGTAGATGATATATCCATGTATAAAGAAATAATACAGATTTGATAAAGATTGATAAGTTTTAACTGGATCGATTATAGCGAAAAAAAGGTTATTATTACAGAATTACTCTAACAACTTAATAAGTCATACTATTTGTGAAAAAAAGTGGTGTAATTCTTATAGGTATTGAGAAAATTACCTATCTATTGGAATAATGTAATGTAGGTATACAAAAAAACGGTACCTAAATGTCTTAAAATAAAAAAAATTTACGTAATTATTTAGTAGATGTTTTTATCTAAGTATAAACATAGTGCGAGAATACATTTTTATTCAATTCAAGATTTTAACTCATTTTTATTACGAATCAAACCTAACCAGTAGCGTACCAGTACACTTAAACAAATATACAAAATTTATTTTTACCACCGCAACAGAAACACACAAATACTTTCACAATTAGTTCCCAGTATCAAAACTGAACGGTCGCAGTGTACAAAGTTGACTAAGTAATAAGATAATGAAGAACAGCGGGGTCGAGCTTCGAATTAAAACGAGAAACGTGCACCACGATGGCGGTACCACCTTTGAGGTTCACGAACTTTACAACTGATCTGTTCAGAAACTGTACGTTATTTGTGTTTTAAATAAGGGATTTTCACCATATATGATTTATTTTTGTTCTAGCTTTTGTCAGCGGTGTACTACTACTATTATTACTACGATTACCAAGATAAAAAAATACTGTGTTAAATACATTTTGACAGTCCAATAACATTCATTGCGTTATTTACGTTGTTGAGTATACACATTTCATCGAACATATGAAGCAATGGATTAGCAATATCTTTCAAAATTATTCAGATTGCTATTGATAGTGTGTTATGCAATTAGTGTGCAGGTTATGAACTATATTTGTGTTTAATTCTATCCGTTCAACCGTTTTTGCGTGATTGAGTAATAAAATATGCAAACATATCAACAAAAAAAACAAAAAAGCATTATTATATGATAAAACACCACGTTGAAGACAGGAAAGTTTGGCATTAATTACTTCTGCACATGTGGCTTCCCTGGTACCTCATTAACAGCATACTATGTGAAAGTCTATTAATTGCTCCCAAATTACAATGTAAATTTTTATTATCTTTATTTTTTACAATGTCTGACATATTCACGTCATTATTTGACATTATACATCAATTCTAATATCGTCTATTTATTAGTGATTGTTATGGAAATCATGTCACTTGGTATAAATAAGTTCATTGTATTTGTGTAGATTCTTTTACATATTGTGATGAATGAGAGATCGTTGTAGGCCTTACAAACTGTAGATTTGTAGACGATTTTCAATTCTTTATTTTCATTCCTTCAGTACTTATTGACAGACCTGCACTGCCATATCTATTATCACTGTAATTAGAAAACATTGTAAAAGCCAATTATTATTCAAAGAGTAACCGTGGAGTTTCTTGCCGGCTCTTCTCCATAGGAAGCGACAAATTGGAACCGTGCACCTAGCTTCTGACGTTTAATAAGTGCCCATGCAGGTTTATGGGAAATAAAATATTTTGATTTGAACGTCTAAACAGACAATCTTTCACATTTCTAATATTAGTAGGATGTTAGAAATGGAAAAAAATTAAACGAACAGTATTCGAATTAGAAAAAAATAAGTTTATTGGATGTTGCTTCATTGAGAACATTTTAGTAAACATTATACTTAATTTATGAATTAGTAGTCTTATTAAAAAAAAATCGTGTATAGTAAACTCAAGTACTATACTGACTACATAACATACATGAAACTACCAATTAAGTTCAAGAATATCAAAAAACAAACAGACCAAAAATTAATAAGAAAATAAACTCCAAGTGGTCCCGCTGACATAACGCACACTTCCCTTGTTTATTTAATGAGTGAATCGGAGAGACGACCTCGTTATGACGTCACTACTTCTTGAACATCGCACCGAACGAGACAGAAGATCTTCCAATTAATAAGCTAGAAAGAGAAGCAAACAGTCACTGAGGTTGAATGAATAGATTTTCTTAAGTACTCCGCTTTCTTCTAAAGAAATCGAAATGAAGATGTGTCAATGAAAGTTCAGTTTTAAACACTTTGAGAAGATTTCAAGGTGAATCGTCTTTGAGGAAAAAGTTGGTTTTCTTTTACGATCGTTTTCTTTTAAAAGGGTAGTCGGAAGTCTTGGCTAAGTGAAGTATTTTGTGAAAGACTTTCAGTTGGCTGAAGTCTTGTTGACTTTGTTGAGAATAAGCTAAGAATTTGAAACGATGAAGAAGCGAATATAGGTAGGATTATGTAGGATTTAGGATTCATTTCTATGAGGTTTTTTTTATTGTAAAATATTTCTTATAACAGGATAGGATCATAGAGTCGATAAAGTATTTTATGTTTTCAGGAGTTGTGTCTGTAATTGGGTCCTGTGACTTAGTTTCTTTAATTGTTTAAAAACCTACTTTCTCTATTTATAGGAGAAGATTCTTTTATAATTTTTTCCTAGAATGTTTTCAAGAATTTAGAGACTAAGATACATTTATTTATATATTTTGCTAATATATTACATAGTCAATATAAAAAACCGCGTTGAATTATCGATATAATTACAGTCTGGGTACACAACGTATCTTTTTTTCGAATTTTCTTCTAAATTTATGTTGATTTCGTTACCAACGCAAACCCATTTCACGATTTCTTTTTTAACATTCGTGTAGCTGGGGTCGGTATTCATAGTCTGGCAATAGGGATGATGACTTTTATTAGAAGTGTTCGAACAAATAATTTTATTTCAAGAGCCTCATATCAAAATGAAATAATAGAAAAAATGATGGAAAATGGAGAAGCTACACGTTTTGAAAGTTTTTGAAAGGGATTATTCACGTACTTGGCACGCACACAAGAACAAAGTAAGAAGTTACATAGTCGTGACGTCGCTTCTGTGGTAGTCACGTCTTTGTCTAGTAGTTGCACTATTTGCAAACAGTATTTTTTTGAATTTAAAATATGACACTACCCCTATTGCTGCTAAGTCTTTGGTCTTGTATGAAATCTGGGCAAGGACCAGAAAGTAAGTGGATTTATTTCTAGTAGGAATGTTTGAAACGGTACCTACAGGTTTAGCGATTTGGAACAGTGGTAAGTCAGAAAGGCACCGTCGCATTTTTGTGGCGTTTCAAAGAGGTGTGAGTGAGATTTTAGTTTTATTATTTTTTACAAACGTAACTAATGAAGTCTGACGATATGGTCACGTTCAAAAAGTATTTTAATACCAGCCTAATAATGTCCTACTTCAAAGAAAATACCACTTCTCATACCACGATTACTCAAAACGGGTTTGCTATTACAGACTTACATTAACAGTCCAGTTTATAATAAGTCCAGTTTTTCTCACGATATTTTCCTTTACCGATGTCAGACATGTCCAATGTAGGTAAACTTAAAAAAAAAATACTATTTGATGAAAAATCAAACAAAAAATATTTTTTATTGTCCCGCCTACAGATTCGGCCCGAGCGTTTTTCATTAGGCTACGATCACATTAGGCGGGCGGACAGACGGCCGGATTATTGGATCCGACGGACGAAAGACTTCGATCCGTTGCCTTTTTTACTTTTTTTTTTCTCTTTTTTTCCTCCCAGGCACCGTCTGGAAAGCCTTTTCCTCTTATTTATTGCTTATACGAAGCCCAAATTGGATATTTGTGAAAGGTTGAGTCGTTCGCCAATAGAAAATATTAGTTTTTTTTTCTTTTTCTGTACTTTTTTTTCGGAGTCCGCATTTGTAAGTATTCGGTTTTGAGTCCTTAATGTGGTTGGGTTTTATTTGGTATTTTAAATAATTTGTTTGTGGACTTATTGACTTGTAGGCCTATATTATAAGTACCTAGGTACATAATGTCGTAGGTAAATATACTTTGTATAAATCCAAATCATGTCATGTAGAAATTACAGGACTGTAAAAAAGTATAATTTAAATTTTGTCAACTAGCAATTAGCCTTACGACAACACGACAGAATCCTCAAAAACTCTATCCTAACTAAAAATCCCACCACAAATATCACACCTTAATTTGGGAAAACATACCGCAGACAGACTTTAAGGGTTTGTCTCATTAGCGGCTGAGAGCGCGCTCTCGTCACTCCGCTAATTAAAAGATTTTGATGCGAGTGCGCATAATAGTCGCACGACGTAAAGTTGCAAAAAAAAATGCAGTGATTTTGACACGAAACAAAGAACGCTGGGTGAATATGAATCGTGTAAACCTGTAAGAATTTTGTATAATTAAACATTTTTATTACAAATGTTTCAAGTTGTTAGTGGTCTCAGGTGGGGGTCTGATGTGATTCTTGTAAGATTTTCATACTTTATCCATTGCTGGAGTATTTATTGGTACTAGCTTTTTATACCTATTAGAATAAATTCTGGCACAAAAGTGCTTATAACTGTTTTCTATTTTTATTAACTGCTTTATGTAGTATATCTCTAGATGCTGTCATCTACTCAAAGTTTTAATAAAATATCGTTCGAAAATTAACTTAATTAATACTGTGAAAAAAAAAAGAAACCAATACATCTTCACCCCAACTTATAGTCAACTGACAGCCTCAGCGTAGGTACTTGCACCTAATTTACAACAAAAAAAAAAAAAACAAAAAACACATTACACGCCGTGGAAAATTCGCCAAAACTTATCAGCCGAAAGCCACGGCACAATCCATCATCATTATGCCAAAACTCGCCGAAATTCAATAAAAAAAAACTTTCCTCCGACACCCCCATCTAGCGGCGGTGGCGGGAACTTCAACAAGAGCCCCCACTCTGCCGAGGGGTGGTCGCCACCCCACGTCGTATCCCTTTTTTCTTCCCTCCACACCCTTATCCATACCTGAGCTTTCTTTATCCGTAGACCGAACTTTTTATTTCGTTCCGTCTCTCTCGCACACGTGGTGGTGCACCGTCCAAATGTGACAGGCGATTATCCGTCTCGTTCTATTGCAAAGAAAAAAATCTGTTTATAAAAATGAGAGCGTAGATGTGTTTGGGGCACGGCTCCATTGGACGTAGGGGTAATGTTTCATACACGGAGGGGTGTTTTTTATACACGTTTGGATTGAAAAAAAAAACTGCACCCCAACAGAAGCTGGACTTCTTTTAGGTACCTACGGATATTCATTTCGTTTCCAATTTCGATAACAAAGCTTATATTTTTTTCATCCGCTTTTTCGCATTTCTTTTGTACGTCTCCTCGAAATAATTGTGCGGGCGGTTCCTAATTCGTTTGTGTTTTTAAAAGGTATAATAGTCCTGTATCTAATGTTGGCTGGTTGTTGGATCTGAGATGTTCACATGCTCGGCTAGCTCCGCAAAGACGGGATTCATTAAAAATATGAATGGTTTCTGATTAAAATTGTTTGATCTATACATGTTTGATGTCCTGCATTCGAGATATTTACAATTACGATGTCTGAAATAATTTGGGGACGCGTCTCGTCATGTAATTTGTTTGATGAATTGTAGGCAGAGTGATGACTGTTTTAGTACGTGGCGACGTGTTGCACAATTATACCATAGGAGAAATTGTATTCTTGACTCTCTTTGGATTGTCAAAACATATGAATAACGTAGATAAGCTTTTGAAGGAAACCATTAAGAGCGTTCTCCCCACGCGGGCTGGCAACGGCGCATTTAATTATGGCGGTTTTTCGTGATTATTTCTTTAAATACAAAAAAAAGTAAACATTTTTTTCAGACATGCACTAGATCCTAGATTACTTATAAAAATCTACATAGATACCGTCAATTATTTTCTAATTCCATTAAATGTTTATATTGAAGAGTCAATGTAAAAAAAATTGTACCTAAGTAGTTTTGTTTGCATTTAATGAAATAATCACGAAAATCTACTAGAAATGCGTTGTTGCCAGCTCGTAGTGGAATGAACGCTTATGAAGTTATGACGTTGGCAAATTTTTGAATACTTATTTATTCAAGAATTTACCAACGTCATAAACACAATAAATTAGATGCTTTAAGTAGGGTGCGCTAAGGTCGTCTCCGTGATTCAAATTTCCTTAAGTTTCTTGCAATTTACAAGTCAGTGTCAGATTGAATGTTGATTAAAATACCCATGATTCGCGACCGTAAAAATATGGTATTTTAGAATTATAATTATTAAAATCGATAAATAATACAACAAGTCATTGAATCCCATTGAATGACCTTTCAAGAAATAGTAAAAAATTTAAACTCTGTACATTTTTTTTAATAAGTTGTCAGCAAAAAGTGCCTCTAAATAAAATACCGTTTCTCATGGCACCTTTTGTGACATTTCTCTTCTTTATGACCCTCGGTATAAATCAATCAAAACAACCTTAAACCGCCGACTGCTGACCAAACTCCCCCACTAACCACAACAAAGAACCCGAGCGGTCACTGGGTTAGTTCTCGCGGTATAACCATAGACAATGGTGACACACACATAGATGCACAACGTTGACATTATCTGTCATTGAGTCCATAGCTTTGTGACAGATACCTATCACGTTTGCGAAAACTTAAAAAAAAAACAACCGGTTTCCAAAAAACACTACAAAGTGAAAAATAACTTAAATTTCGGAAGTCGGTGATATGTATTTTAAATTTTCGTCACCGCCTTCCGAAATTTAATGTTGTTTTTCACTTTGTAGTGTTTTTTTGGAAGTCGGTTGTTTTTTTTGTGAAAAACGTTTTTATTTTCACTTTTTAGTGGTTCACATGTGCTTACCCCTTCACAGTGTACCGGCGTGATGTTATATTATGAACAGGTGTAAACAACAGACAGACAGATTTCAGCAGTCCCAGTCCATTTGCCATAATTTATTGAGGAGTTCCGTTGTTGCCTATCTCCGAAGTTCTTCATCAGATCTTCACCAAGTTAAAATGGGACCACTCCGAGAAAGTACTCTTCCAAAAACTACCCAAATCGCTTCAAGTATGCCTACTAAATTTGAAGAGTTCTCTCTATTTCTCCATCAGATCCTGAATTGATGAACAAAAAAAAATCCAAATCGGTCCAGCCATCTTACAGTAGGTAATCGGGGAACATAAATTTAAAAAAAAAATGTTCCAACGAATTGAGAACCTCCTCTTTTTCGAAGTCGGTTAAAAATACTTTTTGTAATATGTGAGATTTTTTATCTCAATCTATCTACCTAGCCTTTTCGCAACTATAATGTTGTCAGCTTCTGAGCTGAATTACCTAACAGTATTTTACATGGCGACTGCCTATGCACTGATTGGACGGGTCCACTCAATCTGTGTGGTTCTTTCCTTAAAAGACCATTTCATTCACCAATCCACATGGTCTTCACATGATCTGACCAAGATTATGTCTGGACTTTAAAAGAGACTGTGACCTCTGAGTTTGTTTCGGCCTTTCTTCTCAGAGTAGTCAGATAGGAAACGCCGACCTCATCTAGTTTACAAAAATATGATTGACGTTTAAAAGTGTTTGTACAAACCTACTTACAGAAATGAAATCCTTTATCATTTATCTGACCTCCACAACCCAGTTACTGGGTAATACAATAACCCTTGGTAAGACTGGTTGTCAGGATATCGGGATTATACCTAGACTGTTAAAGTTCCACGAATGACAGCCGCGAGCAATGGCCTACGTGCTTTCCGAAGCATGGAAGGGTATGTAAGCACAGTATGTAAAGATGCTTATCCATCCACGGAACAATTGTGGCAAGCGTAGCTTCACCTGATCGATCGACCAGTGCGTCTATTATTTCTTTGGTGGTGCCATTTTTGATCTCGACTGTAAGTATATTAAATATAGTTTACTTAGCATAATTAGGTTATACTTGCACATTGATTTTCATCAAAATTTGTCCTCCGTTGTTAGACGAGAGCTTGTGGCTAAGTTAAAACAGTTGCAGTCAGACTCAGCTGCATTCGGTTAGACTGGAGCCTGACCCCAACTTAGTTTGGAAAAGACAAGGCAGATGTTGATGATATTAGACGAGATCAACTGCCGACAAACTGTTATGCAGTCTGGCAGACTTTAGGTATGTTATTATGTAATAAAAATAAAACGAGAAACCACGATCACCTAGGTAAATACCTGTTATTTAAATGCGGAGTAGTAAAAGCACGATGCCATTCATTGTTTACGCTACTAAGTATTCATTTTGCGGAATACATCAATTATTTACGCTACTAAGTATTCATTTTGCGGAATAGGTATATCAATTATTTTCAAAGTGTGAATGTTTATTTTTATTCTTAGCCATATCCCACCTTTGAAATTTAATTTTTGTTTCAGCTTTTTCTGACTGGATCATTTAAAAATGTTTTTTTTTTAATATTTTGTTGATTTTTAGATTTATCCTACTTATACTACTAATATTCGGACGGGACACGGATCATGCACTTGATGCACTGTGTAATATTATTGTGTGCTTCATAGAAAATGTATGTAACGTTTCAAATCCGTGCCCCGTCCGGGCTACGGACACGGCACGGCCCGGTCTAATGAGAATCATCCCTTAGTTTGTGTTAATAATTTCTTGACACTCTCTGTTCTCACCACTGCTCTCAAAACAGTGAAAGAAAAATATAGTGAGGAAGCCGGCATGTCCTAGAACCACAAATTTGAAGACATGTGACATCTACCAACCCGCACTGGGCCCGCGTGGTTGATTACGGCTCACTCCCTCTCAAAATGAGGAGGCCGTGGGTCACTGTTTTTTTTTTTAACAATGTATAAATACCCACTAATATTAAGTATAAAGAGGTAAATTTTGTGAGTTTGTTTGTAGGAGGTAATCTCCGCAACTACTGGACCGATTCCTAAAATTTTTCACTACTTGAAGCTACAGTATTGCCGAGTGTCATTCTTGTAAGCATGTAGCTGGTATTACAAAAATTGGCAACAGAAAACGGACCAAGTACAATATTTGACTGAATGATAATTAATTATATATAAATAAATTAAATATTATATTTTTTTCCGTGGAAAATCATCAAATAACTTTTACTGACTAAAACCCACCCGTGTTTCTGCGGTATCTCTTTCGAACAACCCGCACGCCTGGAACAAATATACATGATGCCTGGTGGCGCTCTGTAGTTTTCTGCCTACATCCATAGGAGGAAGGTGTGCATTTTAATTTAATTAACCTATGATAATGTGTATATTTTAGTACAATAGATATTTGCACACCTATTAAGGTAGGATATGGTCATAAGAACTTTTATTATTTTATGTATCACCTCATGTAACTACCCATATTTCAAGCAAATAAATGATTTGATTTGATTTGATTTGATTCCGATTACATTTGGATCATGAACCTGAATAGACTTTTCGCATCATCACCATTTAGTTGGCACATACTTGTATGGAATGTGCCCATATCAAGTCAGTTCAACCTCAAGGATACTTTCTATGAGACTCATAACGAACACAGTCTATCAATAACTGATAACGATAATAAATGAGAAAGAAAGAAAGAAAAATCCGTTTAGGTATTGGCATTACAGCTTACCTATAGAGCCTTAACACTATAAATAAAACAGAAACCAATGTTATTAATACCAAAAGTTCAACACAGGATGCACCATTTGACGCTGATTTTCAAATGAGAAGATAGTACCTACCAATAAAGAAAAAAACCCTGTGACTCCAACGGTGATGAAACTGATGAATGATCGACAGAGTCGCGGGTGCATACTAGTTAAAAGACATAATTTAATCACCACAGCTACTTACATTGCGTCCACTTAAGGCTCCGTTCTTTCACCTCATACCATTTATTAAGGATGGGCCATTAAATACGCATTTGCATCGTGACACCGGTCACGAGGTAATAAAATTAAAAGCTGATATTGCCTTTAAAATGAGCTATTGTTATAATATTTGATAAAAAAAATGTCGCAGAGTCGTTTTAGCAGGTGTAACCCTTAAATGGATTTTGGTAAAATTAATTTAATAAAGGAATAAAAAGGTGGTGTTATTTTTTGTAGATTTTTTTTTTGTGAGTAATTGCATGAAGTGTAACAAGCTTTTTTACTATACGATGTCATTTTGTAATTAAAATGTTATATAAGTTTACCTACATCAATTTAAGTCCTCATCGACATCATTCATAATTTCAGCCCGAAGACGTCCACTGCTGGACATAGGCCTCCCCCAATTTGGGAGGGCTTGCCATAATCACCACACTTGGCAGGCGGGTTGGCGATCGCAGTATGGTGGTAAAATGCATAGAGAACGCTGCTGCCCATTCTCTAGTAAGTCCCTTAGTCGCCTCCTACGACACCCACGGGAAGAAATGGGATGGTGCTATTCTTTACGTCCGGCACCACACGAATTTAAGTCCTACCATAATTAAAAAAAAAATTGGAGGTAATGTATTTGTGTACTTAATTAGGTATTACAGAATTCAAATATGATTTCATTTCAATTTACTCTACTGCATCCTAATTGCGTAACTAACGATTAATCATAATCTGTTTCGTTTTGAAACAGATGGCTAAACCATTGCTTCATATGTTCGAAAAATGTGTCTGCTCAACAACGTAAATAACGCAATGAATATTAGCGAACTGTCAAAATGAAACCGATTATGATTAATCGCGTGTTACGCAATTAGGGTGCAGATCGTGTTTAGTTTTATAACATTTTAATAGTTTTACTACACCATTTCAATTTAGGTAAGTCTTCCTACGGTAATTTAAACAAAACAATGGTGGCAATGTTTTTGTAAACTTAATTAGGTATTATAGACTTCAAATATGATTTTATTTCAATTTACTCTAATTATTGCGTTTTGTACCACTTCAAGACTTAGACAACTCAAATCCCCACCTGAGACTGCAAGGATTGGTCCTTGCAGTCTCTGGAGCCCAATTAGGTAACTAAGCTAACAGTTGTAAATATTAATAATTTGAACAGGACTGTTAGTAGTCTTTTATTTATTTTTTATAAATTATTATAATATAAAGTACATGCAACCAGAGAAAAAAACATTATTATTAAATTACATCATAGTACATTTAAGAAATCACTCTCACCAATTTTAAGTTAAATATACTACTTATTTTTTCTTAAAATAATGTTTTCTACACTAGGTACAGGAAAAGTTTTTATTCAGTACGCAAACTGTAACCATGAATTCAGCATATAATTCTAGACCCACCCCGCGCAGAAATATTTCGTCGGTTTAAAAAAAAATCAGCTGTTTCATAGAAAAGTGCAATACCTACGCGGTCAAAATGTAACAGCTGATTTTTTTTCCATAACCGACGAAATATTTCTACGCTGGGGGGGGGGGGGGATCTAGAATTATATGCTGAATTCATGGGTACAGATTGCGCACTGGATAAAAACTTTTCCTGTATATGGGAATTCTTAAATTATAAGCAAAGTTCCATTTATCATACTTAAGGTACATGATGACACTACCAATATTATTTAATCTTAAATACATAAATTAATTTTAAAGTATTTTTTGTGTCGGAGTAACAACTGAAGTGTTATGTTTAACATTTTATTTCTGAAATAAGTGAGCAAAATATGTGGAACTATTTTGTAAGATCCTTAATATAACATATTTTGTGAAAAATAAAAGTTTTCTATATTCTATGTGACAATTTACAGCACCCATCTCTCAAAATAGCACGTGCTATTCATATAAATAATCGACAAGTGCAACAATGCGACGTCAAAATATTACAAAAACACATCCGAATTGAAAAGATCGTTTTACAATAAGCTGAATTGTTCCCTGAATAAATCGATTCCACACAATACAATCGAATAGGGCGCTTACAATTGAATCGATTTTTAACACGAGTCAAGTGGTTTTCATTCATTCGATATTAGGATCGATCTTTTGTCGATTGGTATTAGGGACGTCAATATATGATTTGGGTATTTAGCTATTGTGTAGTTTATGGTTGACGCCTCCTTGTTAAGTTTTGTAAAGAAGAAATGTGTGTTTAATAAATAAGTCCTTATGGCTATTTATGTCTCATAACAATATACCTAATCGATCATTTTGTGACTGGTCCGCGGTAAAAAATATCTAAGTAAAAACAATGAGAGTTAATCTATGAATTTCGATTTAGTCTAGAAGATTTAGTAAATATTATTAATATTATGTCTAATAAATACATACATTTTTTTACAAATGCCTGTTAGTCAAACACATGGACTGATCAACCAAGGAATCTCTTCAATAAGATTTTCTCTTAAAAGCATGCAAGGCCACATTATGCTAATTAATTTAAATCGAGGCAAAATGCAACGACAAATTACGAATAAGATATGCGTTTAATAAATTAATGTCAATTTAAAAATATCTTCATCGGAAGAAGTTCCCAGGCGTATCTTCACACGAAATTTATTAAACCCGAACATATTTGCATAAACTACACCTCTGCAGTTTTGAAAAAATTAAAAAGTAACGAACACTTTATTAAGAACTAGTTTATAATGAAAAAGCTCTTCAATTTCACTTCCTTATAAATATTTATTCATCAAATAATATGCAAATGCTGTAATTATAGGGTTAGTAAGAAATGGGTTAGTCAATTTGCATATTAACCCTGCATTGCGAAGTGTAAGAAGTACGCATAGAGCAATATGAAAAACTGGCATAAAAGCCAAAGAACGTAAGTTGAATTTCGAATACTTTTAAAGGTGCGTTCCTAAATACAAAAATTCTTTTAATTTTGCAAATTTCACACCTTGAGCTTGGGGAAACGACAGGTTTAAAGACGATTGCTTTTAAAAATAAAGACTTGTCGCAATGTGACGGTTTTTTTTGTGTAATGTATAATAATTTTGTGCAATTTATGCACACCGCTCGTTAGACAATTAGCAAGCAGATGTATGTTGAAAATTTATTTAGCTACTGGTTCTAGTGTGGGAAATGGGGTGCCTTCCGTCTGTAATGCCTCGTTTAATGTTTAATTTTATGCCACAATGTTTTATGGGCTCCTAGATAAACGTGTTAGACATACTTATTGATACTTTTTTTACGCCTAACGTTTTTAGCTTCTCATTAAGGTGGCACTAAACATAATAATGTAATGAGGCTGTTTGATAGGTATTTTGCGAGAAAATTAAAATGTAACTCATTTATATTCTGCTGTGGTGGTCGAAATCTACCTGCGTGTGAAGCTTAAAAGTTTTTTTACAAAAAGTTTAAATGGAGGATCAATACCTCCACAAGTTTGCTGTTGTAGAAATAACTTTACTTGTAAATTTTTGAAGAATTATAGTAACCAAAGTTTCAAATTATTTTTTGCACCCTTTGCAATTTCAATTTTTTTCTTCACCGAATTTTAATAACACAACCAGATATGATTAAAAACAACAATAAAATATGCAGCAAAAATACTATAAATTCTGTACGAGCTCTACGTTTTTGACTCTACAGTCAAAACGCAAAAAAAAATATTCAAATCACAAACCAAACAATTTTAAATACCTACGTACAAAACAAAAAAAAACAACAATGTCGCGAAAAAAACAACGCACAGCTGCACCAATTTGAAAATAGAGCTAATGATTAAGTATTATTCATAGCGTTACCGGTTTTTAGAAGAAAAAAACTTAAAAAGGCCAATTTAATGATATGCGTGGCCCACTTTGAAAAGACAAAAAAAGAACAATATGGCGACGCTTTTCGATTTGAATATGGAATGGTCTCAGGGATATCGGTTACAGAATTCATTTGAATCACAACATCTAATGTCTATGGAGAGATAATAGTTTTTTGGCTGTGAAGTTATTTTAATGATGGTAAACCTTGGGAAGGTGATGTTAAATTTATGCTAAAAGGTGTGGACGGGTTGGGTTACTTCCGTAAGTGGGTTTTGAGGAAGGAAGCAGGTAAGTTTTTTGCAATATACGGTTTTGCATGCCATCCATGTTAGGTCCGTTTTATAATATAAAGCTAACAAAAAATGTTGTGGCAATTAATAAAAAAAAAAAACATAAATCGAAAAAATATTGACTTTTTTCCACGCAGCATTCTCTTTGGGCTTTAAAAGAGTCAAATGATAAATGAATGATAAATGATTTTATTTCTGTAAGTAGGTTTTTATAAACGCTTTTACACGTCAATCATATTCTTTAAAACTAGATGAGGTCGGCGTTTCCTATCTGACTACTCTGAGAAGATAGACCGAAACAAGCCCAGAGGTCACAGTCTCTTTTAAAGTCCAGACATAATAATGGTCATGTGAAGACCATGTGGATTGGTGTCTGAAATGGTCTTTTGAGGAAAGAACCGCACAGATTGAGTGGACCTGTCCAATCAGTGCACGCACTTATCAGTAAGCATGCAGCTCAACTCAGAACTTGATGAGCTGAATGATCCGACGAACAATACCAAAGAAAGGGCATTTGAGTAGGCCGCATAAATTACTCAAACTGCCAGACCATGATTAAAACTAAACGTGAATAAAAAAGAAACCAAACAAAAATATTAAAAAAAACACCCACACAGTCATCACATTTACAATAATTTAAGCAATATAAATTTATATATAATATAATATAAGTTACGTTATTACCTACGTGAAACCTGTAGGTAGGTAATTATTGTATTATTCACACATAAGTACCTTAATTATAAATTAATACGTTTCATATTTTCGTAAAGTAACTTTGCCAGTTTGTTATTTCGTTTCACGCCAACGGCTAACAGATGTGGGTAAAATTTGGCACACAGGTAGACTATGGCTTGACTAGGGTTAGGACATACGATATTTTATAATGGTTTTTTTTTTACCGGCAGTACATTCCGACCTCTACGCGGGCAAAGTCGCAGCCCAAAGCTAGTTTAAACTAAAGAAAAATTACCGCAAAGTGATTAATTTCACGCAGTACTCATACAATGTCGACACAAAGTAAAAAAAAACTGAACTATCGCAACATGTAGAAGGATAGCCCTAAAATGTTTTATTCATAAACTAAAAGACTTCTATAATAAGGTAAATACTTGTGAATAGGTTTAAGGGAATTGTTGTTACATAATACTATGTAAAGTATGTTAGTAGATAAAATAAACCGTTATTTCCAGTATTTTTAAATATTGCAAAGTTGTAGGGAAGTTGACTGTAATTAGAATCTTAAGGTGAACCTAGTCCACATTTTTTGCATACAAATTTCGGTTTGCATAAACGGGAGTATTTTACTCCACTGTCTGACACGGCACATACAAAGTTAAATATGATATCGTTTTGTCTCACCATTAATATTGTCTGTACGGAAACAGAATACTAAAGTAAAAACCCAATAAAAAGTTAGGAGCCATCAAAGATTCGTTTTTCTTGCTAATTTTACTTAACTTTGGGCGTGTTTGAGTAATAAAAGAAGTGTAAAATCTTCAAAACCAAGTCGGTACCAACACAGTTCAATCATCGAAAAGTTCAATAAGCTTTATTGGTCATTGATTTATTCATTGGCTTTTTCATAAAACCCGATGTTCTAAAGGATTCTTAATTTTTTCGAGAATTTTTTACTATAAATGATCCTACTTCTCACTCGATAACGTTGTGCGTGTATACTAGCGTCTATCTGCTCATCACTGATACTATCTCTGTCGCACACGAAGCCAGCGTGATTTTTAGCCAGGCCCACCAATGAGTTCGAGCCCGCGACTAGGTTCCCCTTAAGTAATCCCTACTAATATCATAATTTCTAAAGTAACTCTGTCTGTTACCCTTTCACGCCTAAACCATTGAACCGATCCTCATGAAATTTGGCAGTGATATAGCCTGGGATATAGCGAAAGACATAGGCTTTTTTATGCGACAACCGACATCCACGCGGGCGGAGCCACAGGCAAAAGCTAGTATTATAAATACATATAAGTTTGTTTGTTTGATAGGCTTTCACGCTAAAAAGGTTGTTACGGATTTGGATGAAATTTGGCACACAGATAGACCATGACCTGGGTAAGGACACAGACTACTTTTCATCCTGGATCCCAAACGAAGTCGCGGGCAACAGCTAGATAGAAATTATACTGAAACATGTTTAATACCTATAGGTACATAATTATGCAAAATGGAGTTTTTAACCTTGAATTATATGTATATGGCACAGCAATGCGTGACTTTTTTAAATAAAGTCTATTATACAGCTTAATTATTTTTAATTAAATGGAAATACTAATAATTTCTCTGACGAGCCCTTTCACTAGGAGTCTTGTAGTAGGTAACGAAATAATCCAGCCATTAATGATTATTTAATTTTTAATTTAAATGGAAAGATAAACATGAAAATTTTATTACCAGTGTGCAAACTGTAACCGTGAAATTTTTAGGCAGTTATAAAAAAAAACAGTGTCATAGAAAAGTGGGATACCTACGCGGTCAAAATGTATGGAACAGCTGATTTATTTTTTAATAACCGACGATAAATTTCTGCGCTGGGGAGTCTAGAATGATATGCTGAATTCATGGTTACAGTTTACGCACGGATTAAAAATTTATCCTGTATCCCTTTAGCACACTCTCTGCTGGTCCTCTGGAGTCTGCCAGGGAGTTAATATAGGCATCATATTGTGATGGATCGGAAAGATAAATCATCTAAAATTTTGTGCCAATCACCATAGGTTCTTTGTAATCAATATGTTTATTGCATTCCACAATGTGAACTTGGTTGGTTTTTCTTTTTTTGATGGTGGGATATCATAAAATAACTTCTCCCGTTCTAGGTGGAGCGGGAGGGCGTTTCGTACTTTTACTGACTAAAAACCCACCCGTGTTCCTTCAGTTGCCTGTGTGCCAGGGGCCACGGTATCTCTTTCGAACAACCCGCACCCCTGGAACTTGGGTGGTAGGTTTACATTGTTCCTTGTGGAACCTGACGGGCACAGCAAAGTAGGAGCCAAAATCCCATGGTCAATGTCACAAATTACAAGTACTTAGTCGGTTTTTTAAACAAAAAATACGTAAACAACCCAAAAGTGTAAATACGAAAATAATTATTCGAAATAACAACACAATTCGACACGGTCGCCGCTTAACCCTTACGATGCTGCTGTAATTTGCATATTTTTTTCTTAAACATTTTTTTTCTTTAAGAGCCTCCTGTGATTATTTTATGCGAGTACAATGCGAAATTATAACAGTTACGCGTTCACATGTTAATAAGTTTTTTGTTCGAAGCATTTGTGCCTTTTATTTAAATCCGTAAAGTAATGTTACCATCGTAACAGATGTTTTTGACACAATGAATTTATTTTGGTTTTTGTTCATGTGAATGCGGTACATGTTGTATTACGGTAAAATTAATGTTACTATTGTTACTACTGAGATTTTTGCCACGTTATTACCATAATTTTACGCGTTTTACTTCATTTTAACAAGGTGTTTTTGATAACTATCATGTCATTGAAAGTGTGAGATTTAGAATGTATTAACATAAATAGTGGATCGTGTGTAATGAAAATGTGAAAAATCTAGACCATTTTTAATAACATGTGTGAATTCGAACTTTATTTTTACTATAGTCATTAGAAAAAAGTCAGCTTAAGACCAAGCTGTAATATAACAACAAACTCAAACTCAAAGCATTTATTTCAATTAAACCAATACAGGCACTTTTAAACTGT
Organism: Antitype chi; assembly: GCA_947359405.1. Lineage (NCBI taxonomy): Eukaryota > Metazoa > Arthropoda > Insecta > Lepidoptera > Noctuidae > Antitype > Antitype chi. The sequence goes on from OX375823.1 coordinate 4,224,667, forward strand.
TAAAAAGTCGATCAGTTGAAAAGTTGAAGCTAGTTGCCCATTCCAAAACTCTATGGAGAAGAACGGGCAAGAAACTTCACGGACACTCTTTTAAATCAAGTTGAATACGACAAAATGCGAGAGCGATTTTGCAGGTGATAAAACCGTATTTTTTCAATTTTTATAACTTCATCCGTCTGAATTATGTATTTTATAAGTGAAACTACTAGCATTTTAGCGAAAATAAAACTAGATTGTATGATATTGGACAGTTAAGAGGCGTGGTAATAGCAACAATTATGTCCGACGTTGATCACTTGTAATGAAAGAAAAGCGACAGTTTGTTTTTTTATTCTTAATATAGGTAGTATTTTTTACTGTTTTTATCTACCTATATGCTCCTAGAGGTGTCCGACCACAATATTTCTTATTTTATTTGACACTGAGTTAAATATAATAAACCAACGAATCTTTAGATTTTTATCCAGAATTTGAGTGTGAAATAGAGTCAGTGTGGAAATTTGTTTTATTGATCGGTTGAGTAAAAAAATAAATTACTACGCATGACGACAGTTAAGAACTTCTACGCAGAGCTCACATCAATTCATCTTTTCAAAGAACAGGTTTCAATTTAAGTTCCATTCATTCACTGCTTGAGACTTCACTCACATTAATAAAAGTGTGGTCATGGTTTCCAAACATTCAGAATCATTGAAATAAAACAATACATGAGAGATATAAGTATTGAATAATTTACTGAATTGCAGAGATTATTCAAAAATATACTTTTATTTCTTAGCAGCTTTTAAACATTATTCGGATTACCCAAACGTCCGACGCATATCCAAGAATAAACTGCATAACAACATAACACAACGCAACAACCGACACAGCTATTTAATATTACAAATTAATTTCAGAGAAGAGACAAGTCAAACAAAAATAACAGCGCAAACAATGTACGCTTTCCAACGGACGTTATAAATTAAACTTATTATTTTCACCCACAAACAAACAAAAAGTAGGTTGCACTCCTGTAATCCTTCTCATACTTTCAAAAGTATATTTTCATAACAGAAAACAAAAGGACTTAATAAAGTTTGGAGCGAAAAAGTTTCGGAAGCGCAGTCCCTACCCTTTATTTAACCGCTAGAATATTTATAAGACGAACCGTCTACAATTTGTCCCGACTAAAGGTAATACGCATAAAAACTGGAATTCATTATGGTTGGAATATAAAAAAAAAACTGGAATAAAATAGTTGGGTCCGCATCGAAAGGGTTAAACGTCAACGTCATTGAGTGTTGGATAGTGATTTGTGGAAGACGTGTCTGTGTTTTAATTATTAGTTTTAGAAATGAGGTCTCACGAAATAGTTTTTTTATGTGGTGAGTTTACCTAAAAGATTGAAATTCGGTGAGTGTAATTTATTGTCAAATGACTGTTCATACGTTAAGTGTTAGAAAAGGGTAAAAAAAAAGGTAAAACATTGTTTTAAAAGGATGACTATTAGACTGAATACTATAAGCAATCTCATGCAGTCGGAGGCATCTTCTTAAATTTAACAATAACCACCTTTATTCCCTCCGACTGCATGAGATTGCTTAAAGTATTCAGTATTAATAGTCATCCTTTTAAAACAAGTTACTTGTTTCCATCTTCTTTTAATTAAAATTCACTTTTTACGCAGTCGGGTTTTTGATTTAGTAAATAACATTTTTATTTCACACTTTTTAAGTAATATAATTATTTTTGACGTTAATGAGACCTATTAATGAAACCCTTTATTTTGATACCCCACTCAATAGGTATTGAGAAAAAAAAAAATGAAGATACTTTATGGCGCCAAAAATCGGCCATTTTATTTCATTTTTTTAATTTTGATATACCCAGTGTCACTCTCACAATCAAGACGAATTTAACGGCACCTCTCAAGCTGAAATCGAGCAAGCCGTTTAGGCTACAGAGCGTGCCAAAGAAATCCACATACATACATACACTCGAAAAACATAACCCTCCTTCTGGCGCAGTCGGGTAAAAAGTATCTGATCTTCTATCCATAATGTTATTTATTGTTCTGTAAAGTGCCAATAGCCCAGCGGTTTAGACGCGGACAGGTAAATGAGTTCGAATTAGACATGTTGTTGAACAGCAGAAATACATGACATAACATCATGCGTTTCCCAGAATGATTGGGCATAGGTATGCCAACAGTACATCCACATTTCGCCAGTTATTGTTAAGTCCCTTGTAACAGAGGACGAGCCTATTGCCATCAAACGGGCACAAATTCTGAGTCCGGGCTGCTACTGAGAAATTCCAGACAGAAAACCTAATAACACTTTGCCCGACCTGCGAATCGAACCCAGGATCTCATCCTCAGCAGTAGCGCTCGCAATCACTAGACCTACGATGCTGTCAAAAACAGCTTTAAAACGAACGGTATTAAGTTGTAAAACAAAATCATAATTATTTGGCTTTCTACTAAAGGTGTTTATTCTTTACATAATAGCCTAATAATCAGTCTATACCATTCCCACCGTTGGGACTCAAGTCACTCAGGCCTCCTCTTTGTACGAGGGTCCTCTCTAATCCACATGGGACCAGTGCGGGCTGGAGAAATTAACAAGAATACTAATGAGCACCCAAGATTGTTATATGAATTGACGTGAGATTTTAGAATTTGTAGTTATTATTTTTATATTATTATTTGTTGGTCCCGGCTATCATTCGTGGATTTTGACAGTTTTTACGGGTCAATGAAACCGAGGGTATTTTAAGTTGGCGTTTAGTCTCGAGGTGCAAATTGTAGTTTTCACTTTGAGTGCGAGAAAAATAGTCAGTTTAGTACAAAAACATTTAACAAATATTAGTTAGTGAAATAAAAATCAGAAAAGATTTTTTTTATTGAAGCTGAATATACAATTCGAATTATTTGAAAAACCATGGAACTGAAACTCTCAATATTTTCGCAATGAAGATGGTGCACACTCCACACATAATATTATATTTACTGGCTGTTTGAGTTTGTCTATGTCACATGAAGGAAATTAAAAAACGAATTACTTTTTACTCCTTAGGGACTAAAGTGGTCACTTTAGTCCCGCTTCGTAGGGCTATATTGGCGTACTTTTAGAGAATGAGAAGTGAAAACTAGTTTTTTTTCACTCATCATAATTTTCCCCTTTTCGGATTCCAGTCAACCCAGATGCGATACCAGGTATTCTACGTGGAGCCACTGCCTATCTGACTTCCACAATCCACCTACTAGGTAACACGATAAACCTTGGTAAGACTGGTAGACAGAATTTTGGGATTCTGTCTACTCGCAACGTCTCCAAAAGGTTACAGACACCCGAGACTAACGTCTTAGTATGCTTTGCTTTTCACGGAGGAGTCTCGATAAATGGTCGCCCATCCACGGAGCGACCTCGTCAAGCGTAGCTTTACCTTCGTCCAACCAGCGGCTGGTATTAGCCACGCATATTTTTTCACCGTATAAATAAAAACTGTCTCGTTATTCTGTTGACTAAGAAGCCTATACAAAGCATTTTACCTCGTATATAGGGCCCGCATATAAAATTGAACGCATTTTTAGTAAACACGCCTTGTGAGGGAGAGGGCGCGAGTGGCACAGAGGGTCGGAGTAATGGCTGCCGAATGTCGCGAGAATCCATTTTGTCCCTCCCTACCCCCGTTTGGTGGTAAAGTCGCGTTAGCGGGCATAGTATATGTAACATTTTTAGATGTTTCAGTCAGGCTCTTTGGTTTTTGGCTCGTTTAAATACGTTTTTAGTTAATCTTTTTTTTTGTATTGCCGAAATAATCTTCTAGCTATTGTAACATCGTAGAATTTGCATCCATTACTGTAGCAATCTCAAAGAATCTCCCCCTCTCGAAGAGGGGAGACCTGTGTATATAGTAGCAATCATAATTTGAAAGCAAAAACAAGTAAATTAATCTGTTCATAAATCACAATATAATTAATGTTCAAAGTAAGTTCAAGGCCCAGTTTTAGGAACAAAAACAGCACAAACATTTGCTAACAAACTAGTCAAGCGCGCGTAGAATGCTGCCATTAGTTGGATGAAATATCAACAGCCAATCGCACCACTTGACTTGTGTCTAATTTTGATGCGTCGATGTATTACAGAAACTAGACGTGTAAACACCACTTCTAAGTTTTCAGAGGCGCTTACATTGGTATTTAAAGTAAGCGACGAAGATGTCCGGTTAATGCCAAATTCTTGCTTTAGAATAACCAGATAATTACTTTTATTTTCACAACTAGCATTATTTACAGTTTTTGTTTTTCTATAAATTATCTGGGAAACTATTACTGGAAAAATTGGGTCAGAAAAATACTTAATCCAAACAATTTTTTTATCTATTTTCTTTACATATACTACAAAAGTGAAGTCGGTCTAAGTATTGGATGCGTGCTAACTGCTAACACGGGGGTAGGTAGAAAGCAGAAATTATTTTTACTCTTCTTGCCGTCACTTGTTAGCTGTGCCCCTGCCTCCTCTGTGATCGATATTCACGCGAAATCATAAATATTAGGGTGATGTGGGACTGTGAGGCACACTTCGCGTTTTATTTATTTGTTAGGTAGGTATATGTATGGCGGGGAAGTTAGGTTTCTTCTGTGAAAATAATTATATAAACAGCAAATCTACGTAGATTATTCTATGTACTGCGACAAAATATAGTCTTCTAATCTAGAAGAAGGTCCTAAAAATCTGAGAAAATTCTATTTGAAAATACAACTACAATATTATCAAAAACCTACGTTACCTATTAGACCAAGTAAAAATAGAATCCAGTTTCTTCGACTGTAAATAATAACATCCTTAAAATTAAATTAAACATCCATTACGTAACAATTAAAGCTTTAACGAAACTGTAATTAAAACCTATTAAGTCATCGTTTCGTCACTCAAACCGCCATTTATCTATAATTAACACTACACAGCGGGACAAAAAAAACGGCCCACCTCACAAAAATCTAAAAACTCTTAATTGGCCCAACATTAATACACTTATAAGGAACCGAGCTGTCAAATTAAAAATACCCTCTGGTAGAATTTTTCGCCCTATCATCGTATAGCCCAGTCGATTAGACCCAATTAAATGTAAACGTAATTTCGCATGTTATTGTTCTCTGATAAAGTTTTTCTGTTGTAATAAAATTTCGCTTCCCTTAGGCCCTTGTTATGGCAGTGACATCTTATTAAAATTCAGCCTAGGGCCAATCCGTGTTGCTTTCTTCGGTTTACAGTGGCGGCCGCTGGTAATTGTATACTTTTATGAAAATTATGCTCAATGGTTGTATAGTTTTGTAAAGATTTTAAGGAAGGTTTCGAGATCTAATAGATGTATGTAGGATATTAGATATATAAATTTTTATTTTATAAATTGATGAGGTTTAAGTTGTTATTTATGTACATTTTATTTGAATTATGAAAAGCTTCTGTAGATAGTTAAATATATCTATTGTTTTTTGTTGAACTGCCATCAATGTGAATGTGTGTTTTTATTTTGAGGGTAAAAACGCTGTAAGATAAGTATTGCGTTTATTAATAAGTTGCGCATTACCATGATTACATCCATCTAAGATTTAAGATATTGGGGATCTCATATTGATGTTGCATTGCAGCCCTTTGGGATTCATAAAAACAGAATATTTTCTGTATTCAGACAAATTGTAAGGTCTCAGATTGAAAATCAACCGATAGCTCTTTAGCTTAGCATTATATAGGTACATACGTAGTACACCTAAAGATGGTACAATTTTTTGTCCGACACTGTAACACGTCACCTTTAGACCAATTTCGGTATTCCGTTTTACGCTTTATATTTCATTTCAATAAACGCAATGTTGAGAAGTAGTCAGTTGGAAATATTGTTGTTTTTTTACCTTGCCTTTTCTTTACACGAGTTTCCTCTTTACTGCTTGTTGATAAGGGTGTTTATCCCTTAAATGTTTTGTACGACAATTGTATAATACATTTTCGTAATAACGCGCCAGTCTGGGTCAAAAGCGAAATTGGTTGTTATTTGAAATAAATTTAATATGACATGTTCTAGGCACTGTCCCCTTCGATTGCGAGAGTGCTTCTGTTTAATTTTGGACCCGTTTTGTGTCCTTTTTTGTCAAGAATTCATTGTTTAAAGAAGATGTTTATGGAATTTGATGATATGTATGCCTCGTACCTCGGAAAGCACGTTAAGTTGTTTGTCCCGGATGCTAATTGTGCATTTTTGAGAGTCGTTTCATCATCAGAACCTGGAAATTCAAACAACCAGCTTTACCAAAGGGTAATCGTATTACCCAGTAACTGGGTTGTGGAAGTCAGATAGGCAGTCTCTCCCTGTAATATACTGGTAATCAGCTGCATCCGGTTAGACTGGAAGCCAACCCCTAGCGGGTTGTCTTCCAGTGAGGTTTGTTAGGAAATGCTTATTATAATATTATCAATTTCTGCAGTAGTTTTTTCTCTTAAATTAAGAACTAACTTTTAGGTATGCTGGAAGCTGTAAGGTATAAGCCTGGTTTTATAATGATGTCCAACCAATTTAATCAACAATATGGGTGTCAATCGTCTCGCGGGAAACCAGTATTCTCAAAGCTGGTCTAATTAGCGATCATTTAGATTTAATGTCCGTTATACAACGTGTAAAGGAGTCCGCTGGATGCGGGAAGCACAGAACGGGCGGAGCTTGGGGGAGGCCTATGTCCAGCAGTGGACGTCTTTCGGCTGAAATGATGATGATGATGATACAACGTGTAACGGAAAAGGTATATATACATACCAAGGTCACGACTTCTTTGGATGATATCAAACGATATTGGAAGAGTTTTTTAATCCTATCTCTACATGTTCGGAAGTTATGAGAATTTTTAATACTTACATTGATATCAGAAACCGAACTTTTCAAATTGAAATGAACACATCACTCGGAAGAGTTTTATCGTGATATTGGCAAGTAATGTGGAAAGTTATTGACCTAGGTACGCAGTGCGGTGACACGTTTGTTATGATTTGAATTTAAGAAACATATGAAACCGAAAATTTGGTATCAATTCTTAGAGTATTTTATTTTGAGCCGAAACTATGTATAGGTAGTGATTATTATTATTATTGCCAGCTGTAATTTTTAGTGCTTAAGGATAGCAATAGGATTTCTGTTAGACCCTGTATACCTACGGCCAAATCGTCACTGAGAAACTTAACATTATTATTTCCGTCGAAGTTTCGTAGCTTATATCTTATCGTATCGTAGCGCAGCTTTAAACGTTATGAGTTTATGAATAAAACGTTAAGGAAACAATGAAAAGTTAAGTAAAAGTACTTACATACTAACAGCGCTCCGCGGTTTCACCCGCGTAGTTCCCGTTTCCGTAGGAATATGGGGATAAAATATAGCCTGTGTTACCCCCGGATAGTGTAACTTCCCACCAGTGAAAGAATTTTTCAAATCGGTTAAATAGTTTCGGAGCCTATTCAATGCAAATAAACAATCAAATCTTTCCTCTTTATAATATTAGTATAGAAAATACAAAACGTGTCAATTGCCTAATACGAATTACTGGAATTGTAGATTCACCGACAAATAAATTAACTGTGCGAGTCGCCCATACTTAGAAAATTTTATAGGTATTATTCAAAAGTGACGATTGACCGATTCGGGCAAGTTAATTCGTGTGTGTCGACTACCATAGGTTTTAAAACTTATCCAACGATTTCACGACTGAAAAAATAATAAGGTGTAGAATTACCTTCAGTTTTTCGAAATCATTGTCATCAAAAGTCACCTTTGGAAAACAGAAAATATTATCAGATATCGAACTTAAAGGTACCATACACCCTAAGTAGACTACAGCTGGTGAATATTTTCTGCTCTGCCCTGCAGATGATTCCCGATACTAAAAAGCTACTTATCTCATCTCTATAGACAGTTCCTGCACACATCTGCGGGGGAGGCAAAATACCATTAATAACAGGATTAAGGGGCGAGCAGAAAGAATAAATTGGGAGGAAACCGCCTTGGGGGGGAGATTTATCGAGTACTTAGCATAAGTTCGACTGTGATGCGTCTTTCATTAATTTTTCATTGGCCTGTGGTCCCTATTCAGGGAATTGGGTAGGTAATCTACTCCGGAAGATTACCTACGATAATGTTGATTTTTGGTAAGAATTGTTGCTCTTTTCTTGTAAAATGCTGTTTTTATTTTTCCTTAATGGGCAATCAACAATTTTGTACACAGTTTCAATTTTAAGAACATCATCATCTATAGGCATTTTCGGCTTCCAGTCTAAACTGATGCAGCTGATCGCCAGTATTTTACATAGAGCGACTGCTTATCTGACCTCCTTAACCCAGTTACTGGGTAGCACGATAACTACCCCTTTTTATTTTTCTTTAATGGTGAATCAACAATTGTTAACACAGTTACAATTTAAGAAAATATTTTACTTAAATCTTAGTTTAGTGTAACAATTTATTATAGGTTAGCACCGCATGCCCTATGTACAGACGCCAGCATATCAAGCTACCCCAATCTTTCAAATTTATTTGATAGATTTTCATCTCTATTACATGAGTATATAAGGTTCATGTTCAATTGGGAAAATTTGACAGTTTAGGATAGCTTGACCTGCTGGCGTCTGTACATAATAATTATTATGTCAATTATAATTATTGTGCCGCAAGCACTATAATGTACTACTATAACATTAATAACTAAACAGAAAAACACAAATAACCAGTTTAAACATAACTTCAAAAGTCAAATAAAATAAAATTGTCTTGAAACTAAAAAAACATAAAGACGCTGATAATTTATATTAACAATAACACAAATAAGATTAGGAAATAAATACAATTTAACTGTTGGGACTCCTACATATTTCATTTTTGTAACAATAAAGTCCAAGGTTTATTTACAACGAGACGTTTTCTTTCATCTCCCATAAATCATGTTTTATATTAACTAGTAATTGTAATTGATATAAATAAAATACTGATAATTTAAATATGGAAAACTTTAGCAAGCTATAACGCTCAACAATAAATAATAAGTAGATTAAAACCTTTTATTGCCTCACTGTAGGCCAAACGCTTCTTCTCATACAAGAAAAGACACATTAAATAGTTGTTAATAAGCTACACTTCAACCTAATTCAGGTCCAATTATGGAAACTACTTAAATGATAATATTTCCACTGACATTTCCAGTTTGTTAAATAAAATATCTGAATTAATATTAAACGGTAGTCTATAGTAACAGAAAACGACAACAGTGCCCTTTCTTTATTATTTTTTATTAATACCAGAGACAAACTAACACATCCGTTTTACTTTTATCGTCAAAATAAAAAAATAAAATATTCTAAACGGTGAACAAACGAATGGTTAAAGTTAAGCAATTCGTTAACAAGCCGTTTAATAAAATTTCCTCTAAAACATCTCAATCGCAGCAAAGATTGGCGTTAATCAAACTGATCGCTCACTGTTGATGGAATTGTATAGAGCTGTTAATTTCACTATTATTTTAAGCCTCACTCAAAATTAAAGTCAAAGCATTTACATCAAATAGACACATAAAAGGCACTTTTTAACGTCAAAATTTACATTAAAATAGAATTAATTCTAGTCGCCCCTTCCAAAAGGTAGATTAGTATGGAGAAGAATGGGTAAGAAACTCCACCGTTACTCTTTTAAAATGTATTACTCTGAATCTATAACAATCATTTAGACAGTTTAACATCTTGGATTAGTCGTGGACAATCGCTTTAGCTGGACTTTTCACGTGGACTCAGTCTGTGACAAGTTGCGGGCTATACTGGCAAAGTTCTACATTTTAAAACCTAAAGTTCCATTCAAATTGCTTCTCAACATGTACATTGCATTAGCAGAATCAATTTTAACATACGGACTTACGAGCTACGGGCGAACATTTAAAACATATACTGAAAAAATTTCCAATCTACAAGTAAGACTACTAAAACTCATCGTACCCAGAAAAATAAAACATAAATATAAAGATAACGTTATCGAACTATTTAAATATTGTAAAATTTTGCCAGTACAGACCAGACTCAAAATGGCCCTACTAATTGAGCAATTTAATAACAAAAGCACTCAAATACCTGTTACACATAAAATAATCACAAGAAGTATAACCCAAAATAAATTAACAGTACCTCAAGTTAGAAATTATTATGGCAGGCGAACAGTAAAATTTTTAATTCCCACCATAATGAATGAAATACCAAAGTCTATTAAAACCGAAATAAACATGAAAAATTATAAGCAAAAATACAAAAAATATTATTATAACATTTATAACTAACACATAACTTAGTCTAATAAATAATAAAAAAAAAAAAAAAAAAAAAATCCTAAACAAAAATTCAAAGCAACCTGTATAGGAATTTTGAGATTGACTGGAATCGTTCTTCATAAACATTGCATGTGACTCACGTAGGTAGGGTACTTACTAATAGATGTTTACGGCTATCGTAGTTTTTACGTACAAATTATTTTGAATGTACCTACATTGTTTACATAATAGTGAATCAACACATTAGTGATTAAGCAATGTTATCGAACTAGTGAATGTGAGTATCAATACAAACCATCTCTGGTTTAATGATACAAATAAACGAACTTGTTAAGACAATATATCTACGAATAAATAAATAAAATAAATAAATAATAAATAACAAATCCATCGCTTTCAGTTATTTATAAAACTATTACTCCTACATTGCTACCTGAATTTTGTCTAGGCTTATTTTAATTACAGAACTAGTGATCCAACCTTACTTCGCACGGGTGCAATTTGCTAATATGTCAAAACATCGAGATTTCTGTGCTATATCTATGTTAAACATTAAAGTATTAAATTCATAAACCTTCTGGAATAACTTAAGTATCTAAATGATGGTCAAACATGATCAAAATCCATTGTGCAGTTTAAAATAATTTCCTTCCATTGTTGTTTACTTAGCAAGTGCAGATAAACGAATGTGTGTGGGGTAGGTACCACAACTAAAAAGCTCATACTTATATTTAAAAAAAAATAGCAGTTTAAAAGAACTTAAGCTCCCAACTAAGGTTTTGTTTTATACTTCATATTTGGGCATGGATTAGGCAATATACTGATTTTTGGGACCTTTAATATTTACTAGTTTCTGGTCGCGACTTAAATCCCGTGAAATTTCGACCGCCGAGCTACCGTCTCGCTTTTCATCGCCTACTCGCGCTATTCATTCGTTTTCGCTCACCGTTCTTGCTGACGTTTTTTGTTTTTCTTCAGCTCCTAAGAATCGTAGCGTTATGTTAAATTGCCTATAATCTTTCTCAAAAAATGGGCTATCAAATGATAAAAGATTTTTTTAAATCCAACTCGTGGTTCTAGAGATTAGCGCGTTCAAACAAACAAACGCTTCAGGTTTATTATTAGTGTAGGTACTTTATACTATAGATATTGCGCACACCATTTTGACATAAACTCTACAGACCGTTCCAACTTAGATATGCTAAAATAAAGACAGTAACGTCGTAAATTTTCATTAGAAAATATATTTTAATTACAAATCGGATGGGCAGTAATATTCTCCAGTTTCTCCATGGTCATTGTTGCCCGGCTTGCGCGAATTTCGCATCGCTCGCGCGATGTACTGCAATTTTAATTCAATTGTGTCAACATTCACGGTTGGCCAGAACTAGTGAAGCTAGGCGTTGACATGCCAGTCAGAAATCAATTTGAAATTCGTGCAACAGGTACAAAAAAGGTTGCCATGAAAGAGTTTGACATCTATACGGGATAGTTTATAGTTTTTTTTTTAAACTGGTGACGTTGTTCTATTTTCTATCCTTTACTATATCTGGTGTTTCTTTTTTATGACCGACTAGCTGACGCGATAGACGTTGTCCTGTCTTAACTATGAATATATTATGTTACGCGCTACTTTTTAATTTTTTTCTTTCCTAAGAACCTTCTCCTGACATTAATAAACACAACAAAAAAATAAATAGCAAAATTGGTCCAGCCGTTCCCGTGTGATGCCGTGACCAAGGGAAATAGGGATAAATTTTTATATATAAGATAATATTTATATAGATAGATATAGACACTAGAGTTTTCAGGTTAGATGCAATACTTATGTAGGTAACATGTTTATTTTTGTTTCAGATTTCAGTAGCAGAGCGGAGGCAGAGGATTTTTTTAAATTTTATGTTTCTGCTGGAAAACCTACTTACGTACACACATACATACATAAACTCACGTCCTCTCCCTATGTGGGTAGGCAGAAACTAAAGAACGACACCTGCTTCTTCTAATTAATTAATGAGAAATTATCGTAAACAGTCGTGTAGATTTCTGAAGTTTTGTTAGATGTGCCTAACATTCAATTTTACAAAGCTAAGTTAAAATGTAATATATTTAATTATTTAATATAATATAATATAATTATTTAATTAATATAATTTTTATTTTTTTTTATTTTTATTTAATATAATTTTATTTAATAAATTTTTTATTATAGTTCGAAATGTGTTTGAGGTGGGCCATAATCGGGCATTATTCTTTATTTCTCAACCATCCAATGCACGTGTCAACATCTCTATTAAATACAAAATCAAGAAAGAAAGACAAAATCGCGCCAGCTAATTGATAATCACCAAGCATTAGTGCCGTGCCATTGAGGGGGGTCGCAAAAATGGCACCCCCTGGGGGTCGCAGCGGTTACGACCCCTAACAGGTAAACGATGATTGGTAGAACTCGCTTCATTTCATTTTTATATTTTGCGTAACCTTAGATTTCTGTAGGAAGCCTTTAAAAGTTAGAAAAAAAAATGAGTTGTTAAAGGATTCAGTCAGAAAATTGCGCCATTTGACTAAGAAGTTGTGTGGAATCTGTTGTCATTTAGGAAGTTTCCGATAGGGAATTTTATACGGAGGAATGAAGAAAGTGTTGTGAGGAAAGTTCAAGTATTAAGATCTTTCCATCTTAATACTCGAACGTTGTGGAAGATTAACGAGATAGAATGGATTGTGTGAAAAATGATGGCAGCTAGATGTGAAGTATTAGAGCTTAAGAGGGAACAGGGCGTGTGATTCTCCATACAAATGTATTTCCCTTTTTTCTTTCTGAATAATGCGTCTAGAGCATTTTTTTTTTCATAAAATCAAGGTCTGCTGTACTGTAAACATGTCCCTGTAATTTTCTTTTTTCAGCAACTAAGAAGTAAAGAAAATATGGCCCTCTAAAAATTACAAAAAATGCCAAATTTTTACCGCCGTGATTAGAAGACTACCAGACAAATTAGACAGGTTTTAACATTTTTTTTTTTGAATAGAAACCTAAACAGACTCTTTCTTAAAATGTTAATGTAAAAAATAATTGAATCGGCTCAGTTTTCGAGGAGAAAAAAGGGGAATACGAAACGTCGATCTCGTCATAATTTTTGTGATAATTTCGGTCTGAGCTGCAGATGTCCCAATCATACACTACGGGGGCAGGCTTACTGACAGCGCGACGGTAATAGTTTTTTCAAATACCTATTTTTCAAATTCCTCGCAGGCCCCGTACCCTCTTAATGTACGGAGAAAGACAGAACGCTGATGACACAAGGGTCACGGGTCACATCAGCCGCATGCATAGTGACCGTTGGGCAACAGTTTCCACACGGTGGGTGCCTGAGGAACTGAGGATACATGGCGCCGCTAAGGCCAGCCCAGGAAGAAGTAAGATGACCTAAACGCGTATTGCAAGGGTTGGATCGAGGTAGCCCTGGAAAAGTATCCCTGGAAAGATTTGGGGGAGGCATTTGCTCAGCAGTGGGTCAGTGTAGGCGAATAAAAAAACCGGTCAAGTGCGAGTCGAACTTGTGCGCCGAGAGTTCCGTACCTATCCATAATACCGCCATAATAAAAAAGAAAAAATTTTTAGATTTTCGCAAAATCTTGTAAGTACCCAATTTTTTTTTTCTGGAATTCTTCCTTTATTTGTGATGTAAGGACCTTGCTTTTTGCCAAATTTCGTGATTCTAGGTCAATGGGAACTACCATATAGGTTTTCGACCCAAAACCTATAGGGTAGGACTTCCTGTTGACCTAGAATTGTCAATTTTTACACACATAATAGGGACTATAGACCTCAGTATCTGGTATAAATTTCAACTTGCTAGGTCCACCCATTCCTGAGAAAATCGGTGGTGACACACGGACAGACAGACGGACAGACGGACAAGAGAGTGATCTTATAAGGGTTCCCTTTTTACCTTTTGAGGTACGGAACCCTAAAAAGGACAGGACATTCTATCTGATAATAAACACAAAAGACATCATTAGAAAGAAAAATGCTAGATTATTTTGGGGACAAGCGTCCTGTTTTTCTCAAATACAAGAACCCGCTACGAATAGCGCCAAAATCATTATTTACCTAAACGTTTCAAAATTGTGATGAACGGAAGTTAAAAGCTACGATTAACAAAAACCCATACACCAAAAAAAATGACAAAATACAAAACGAATATCTATGCCAATTTTTCCATAAACCACAGCACAATTACATGAAGTTTTTTTTATAAATCTTCGATTTGCTTCAGCCCTAAAGTTTAATGCGGGGTGGCACCCTACGGGGTGGGTATTTTTTCATTTTCATCATGACGAAACTCCATTTTTTTTTCTGTTTAATCAAAGTGGTGGGACACGCAATGTGGTATGCGAATGTTGGGGGTGGGATATCCGTATCAGGGTTGGGTAGCGCTGAAACTATTATTTTGGTTTCCTTCTTGATTTCGGTTATTAAAATACAGTTTTGGTTTTCCGTTGTGCGATTTTCTAAAATGGGAAGTGTTTATTTGTATTGTTAGTGAACAATCTGATTTTTTTATATGTGTCATATTATGTACATTGTTATTTATACAGCGTACAATATGATGGAGTGATTTTTATTATATAGTTTTAATGTAAAATATGACATGTGGTTTACGGTACCTTGTAAAATCTTGAGACTTGTTAGGATTAATTATTTTAAATAAACTTCATGAGTAGACATAATTCAATATTCTACACACCCTGAGCTGTCAACTTTGCTACATCCTTGCTCAGTGTCTATAACGACCTAATAATTTAATTAAAATTTCCTAAAAGACACGTTTGTAACACCTTTATTCCATGACACATTAATTATTTACGTCTTTCGATTACTAAACAAAAATATTAACTTTAAACTTTCATTTAAAAAATATGTCGTCATAAAACTCTTACTAAAAGTAAGTGGTTAACTTTAGTTTAATATTTCAGTGCAAGTCACCATATTTAGACGTTTATGTGTATTACAGCATTAAACTAAGTTGATTTACTGGCACTGTGTAAGGAAATGTATTGTTGTGCTTAAACAGAACTGCTGTTTTTTTACTTTACCTATTTAAATTTAACTTGCTACATTGATGAATAGTTTCTTTCTATATTTACTGTCAAAAGCTAAAGTAAATTATTGTCGCTTAGTAAAAGTTTTCGAACTTTAAGGTCCATTTTTCTAAAATAATATTATTAAAAGAAAAGAAAAGATTTTTTAGTACGTTTCAGAATAATGTACGGAAAATAAAAGGTACCTACCTATGTAAAAAAATATAAAGATCTGACTGCAATGATAAATTTAATATTCATTGACTTTAACAGATGTTATGTTTAAGAATTAAGCTGTAACCTGTTGTAATTTTTCTTGGTACCTATGACAAATGGAAATAAAATTCTTTAAAAATGTCGTAGCTTCTGTTTCATTTTACACCTTGACAACTAGAAAAAAGTTCTTGGAAAATAAAGTTTCTGAAAAAAAAGTGATTTCTGAATTATTGTAGTGCCAACAACTTATCTACTTGATAAATATCAACTAATGTATGCATACATAGGGAGCTGAACAAAAATTAGTCCCTTTAAAGATAAATATGAATCGTAATGGCTATCTTATAATGAATTTGTTGCAAAATTTTGAAAATATCAAAGCAATCTTATATGTTTTTATCTAAACTTATATTATACAGAGGTGAGTTTGTATGTAGGAAGAAATCTACGAAATCACTGATCCGATTACGAAAATTCTTTCAATAATGGGAACCTACAGTATTGCCGAGTGTCAAAGGGTATATTTTATGTTCAAAGAAGAAATCACGCAAGTGAAGTTGCGGGCAGAATCTAGTACACCAGCAACAGATCCTACTAATATTATAAATGTAAAAGTATATAATTATGTTTAGATGTTCGGATGTTTGTTACTCAATCACGCAAAAACGGCTGAACGGATTTGAATGAAATTTGGCAAACAGATAGTTTATAATCTGGACTAACATATAGGATACTTTTTATCCCGGTAATACCTTCCCATGGGATAATTTCCGACCACGCGGGCGAAGCCACTAGTAAAACCTAGTCTACTATAAATACCAGAGTCAAAAGAAATGTAGACTACCTTGTTTGTTTAGAAGTCACAAGTGCTTTCGGTATAAGGTCTTGGGTTCGAGTCCCAGGTCGGGTAAAGTGTTATTGGGCAACAGTAGCAGCACGGAGGCAGGATTTGTGCCCGGTTGATGGGAATAAGCTCGTCCTCTGGGACTTTAACATAGGTAACTTGCGAAATGTGGGTGTAAGGGCACCACCTCTGCCTAACCGATCGGCGATTACAAGCATAATGCCATGTTATGTAATTTTATCAAAACTTCCGACTAACTCCGAAATCCTTTTGAGATACTTTCACGTTCTAAAAAAGTCAGTTAAGTTTAAAAAACTAACTGCCAGCGTTGACAAGTTAACTTTGAAGTTAAAACGTCAAAGGTCCCTAATAATTATAGTAGGCTGTCACAGAGCCCATAATTTGTGGGGGTCTATAATTTAGTTGCGATCATTAACTCATTTTGGTATCATAATATTTTAATTTTGATTACTTTCTTCTTTATCTTTTTTTTGACAGTTCGTTGGTGTTCCGTTGTCTAAGTTTTTTGTTTGTTTGTTGACTTATTGAGTGGTAGGAATAAAGTTATGATTATTGAACATAATATTTGCTGGTAGAGATTGAGATTAATAAAAAGATGTTTAGGTGAGACTGCGTTGGATCACCGATGTTTTTTTTGTGATATTTGGTGGTATAAGAACAGAGCTAAGTCATAATAGCCTCACGGTTCAATCGATCAGGTTAAGCCACGCTTGACGCCGGTTGGTCCTTGGATGGGTGACCATCTTTACATACCAAGACCCCTTCGTGCCTCGAATGCACGTTAAGCCGTTGGTCCCTGCTGTCATTCTTGGATCTTTGACAGACGTTACGGGTCGTCAGAAGCCCTAAAGTCTAACAACCAGTCTTATCAAGGGGTATTGAATTACCCCGTAACTGGGTTGTGTATGTCAGATAAGTAATAGCTTCATGTAAAATACTGGTATTCAACTGTATCCAGTTAGGTAGACTGGAAGCCAACCCCAATATAGTTTGGATATTTTGGCTAGGCAGATGGTGGTAGTAGATTGGTAATCAGTAATCATGCAGACTGCCCATTTGTTGGTTAGTGCCCACCGTCTACGGACATCTGCGACACCACCTCTGGTGTTGCAGATGTCCGTAGGTAGTTATAGAGTAGCTGGTAGGGTAGGGACCTACATCCCTGGAAAGAGAATAGAGATATAATTTTGCTGAGTACCTACTTAACACGTTTATTCGGTTTTCGTACTTCGAACACGTTTTGTGAACTCCTATTGGAACAACATTACAATTAGTCAATATACATATAATTAGTCAATATCAAATCTTGTTTTTTAAGCCATTTAAAGTCTCTTTTGAATGTCAAAAACAAAAAAAAGAAGACATGTGGAATGTGAACTCGGATGTCATTGTGCCGATTGTCGTATCAACCAATGGACTGATGGCCGAGAGCCTCGATCAACATCTCTCGAGGCTCTCGTTAGGCGGTTTCTCAAAGGCCTGATTCAGAAGGCAGTACTCCTCTATACGGCTCGCACCGTGAGGAGGTTCCTGTCTCTGGAGCCCTAACCAACGGTAGCTTGGACCCTGCTCCCGATACCGGCGGACCACTATTTTTATATTTTTAAATGTTTTTTGTAAGGTTATTTTATAAAAATATTAAAAAATGTATTATCATGAGTAGTTAAATGAATAAACGAAATAATAATGATGATCACCATTTAACAGCAGCTGTTTGTGGTCGTTCATCAGAAAATTCATCTTGATACGATCAAGATGGATTTTCTACGGAACGCTAACTAAGTAAATAAAGTAACTTAGCTAGATAGGATCACACTTTGCTTATTTATTGAGTTCATTTACTAAATTCTTATAGAGATTAGGAATGAGACAGTAAGAAAGAAAAGAGAGAAAGAAGATTATTTTTTTAAACAACATTACAACAATAAATTAGGATTTTAATTAGGAAATCCGAATGTTGTTACACGAAACGATATTTTTACCTATTTATAGTATGTTTATGACAAAAAACACTGCTTTCAATCTGGCAGTAGCCAATATCTACCTACGTTTCATACTGTTCTGTCTTTCCTGATCAGATCAACTAATCACACTGAATTGACAAAAAGTACCTACCTATTTAATTATTACCTATAAAGTTTTCTTCTGAATGCAGAAAACAATAACTACAAGAAACGTTAGCTACCAGTAAAACTGTAAAACCAACCAAATCGACACAATAAAGACAAAAGAATTTCTAAAAGTCATTTCAGGTATTTTTATAATCTGCTTTTTATAATTTAATCCACAGAAAAATAATAATAAAAAAGTTTGAAAGTACAGGCCATCTCAATTTAAAGTCTAATTTTTATTATTTTGACTTCACGTCCCGAAGCATTTGGTGTACTGTTTTACCTACATGTCTATTTGTTATTCTATTCGATAATAGATGTCGCTAGTTGTTCTAATCAGAAAGTTTTCTACATGATTTCAATCTTTTTCGTAATAAGAAATAGCTTTAGAATTTTATTCTAATACGATTTCTTAAAACGATCACGAAATATTATTTCTCATTAGAGACTTGTCGTTAATATAAGCATAGTTTTACGTTAAGTTTCTCTCATGAAATATGTTTGAATCTAATAAATTAATAAGTGGTTTTAATCGAAATAATATTATGTTATCAAATCATTTGATTATGACCCTCGATGCTCAGTCAATGTGATATCAAAAGAATAAAAAATAAGGTAGGTAGGTAAGTAGCTACGGACTATTTACGTACTTTCACATCTGTCCAAAAAACTTCTTGTTTCTAATGGGACATCAAAACCTACCCATATTTTTAATTTACTCACCCCTCAATAGATGGCGTAACGGGTCGTTGTCGCAGCTTTTCAAGGGTAGTTGTAAAATTTACTGTCTTTTTTAGAACATAGATGTCGCTAGTAAAAAGTTGACTGTAGGTACTGTTAATGTAAGAAGTTTGAGTTTAAGAACTATCATGACTTTAATGATTTTCAATCAATCAATCGACTTAGCTGATCGCAGTCCACTGCTGGGCCTCTGTCTTGTCCTTCGCCTTCCGCATACAGTCTATCCCAAGACTTTTCTTACGCCCCCAGCTATTTAGGTATATACGCTTGCCGAAACGCGGTGTGACTCCAAGACTCGTCTGCTCCACCTGTCATCGGACATTCGACAATTATGACCAGACTACTGCCACTTCAGTATGCTAACTCTGAAATCCATGTCAGTAACTTTAGGTTGGTTCTTTTGCGGATAATTTCGTTTCTGATTTTATACTTTGAAGAAACTCCGAGCATTACCCCGCTTCGTAGCGAGCTGAGCGACCTTCAATTTGTGGACCAGGTCGACTTACACTGCTATAATCAGGAACAAGATACCATACTTATGTTAAAATGTTACATAATTTTGTCGAATTTCGACCATCATTGGCCATTGTATATTGGGCACCAATTAGGAATAAATTCAACCCAATAAGAAAAACAAAATTTGTTAACCTATTAGTCTTACAGGTTATAGTTTTCCAATAAGGATCATTTGAATAGAAACTACTGCTTCGTTGGTCCAGTGGTTGCAAGCGCTACTGCTGAACTGGAGGTTCTGGGATCGAATCCCAATTCTGGCAAAGTCATCATCATCATTTCAGCCGAAAGACGTCCACTGCTGGACATAGGGCTCCCTCAAGCTCCGCCACTTCGGCCCTCACAAAGTCATCGGTCCACCTTGTGGGTGGCCTCCCAACTTTACGTCTTCCGGTACGCGGTCGCCACTCCAGAATTTTACGGCCCCATCGGCCATCTGTTCTGCGAGCAATGTGCCCTAAGTGCTTAAGGATTTTACCAACAGGAACGTCTCAGTAGCAGGCTGGAGCCTAGATTTTTGTCCGGTTGATTCAATAGGCTCACACATGCACGAAGGCTGGCACATCAGACTTAAATATAACTGACGAAATGTGTGTACTATATCTATAACCTCTGCCGGACCCTTCGGGGATTACAGGCGTGATGTTATGATGCGATGGCGATGATGATGGTGTGTGATACTTAGAATATTACTGTGAATTTAGGTACTTAGCAGACTTGTGAGGATCTGTCTAAAATTCTGAGTTCAATTTTTTATTAATCCAAAATTAGCTTAAATGTTTTCAATAGGTAATGTACCTTCAATACTGTAAATAGCAATAGGTTTGCCTGTTCTTCACATAATAAAACTCCCTCATTTCTCCATTTTCCTTTGGACATAAGTTCGAAGACATTTTATAAGTAAGGGACGAGCCCATGGCGCGTTGTGTTCCACGCACGCCTCAAAGATATGTCAGCACCAACTGCTGGGGTCCGCAAGGGCCGATGCCTACCAGGGGTGCGGGTTGTTCGAAAGAGATACCGCGGCCTCTGGCACACAGGCAAATACGGGACCACGGGTGGGTTTTAGTCAGTAAAAGTCTGACACGCCCTCCTGCTCCACTAAGAGCGGGAGAAGTTATTTGATGATTTCCCACCCAAAAAAAATTAAAAATGGACGAGCCTATTGCTAATATTTAGGCACAAATAAATCCAGACCATAGGTTCATCATAATAATCATCATAATCAGCCTATAATGTTCCCACTGCTGGGACACAGGCAGAGAGGACTCTGTGAGAGGGAGCGGGCCCCAATCCACCACGCGGGCCCAGTGCGTGTTGACCAGACTATAGGTTGATACAGATTAATTCTCCTCTTGTCTGTGGTCACCTCCTAAATATTACTGCCAATCTGCTAAGCTCCTAAGCTCTGCTAAGTTCCTATTAGGTGTATAAAAACCAAAGATCCTGAGTAAACACGATAAAAATATATGGGCAAATTTATATTTTCGCGAAAACTTGTAAGTACCAAAATTTTTAATTTTTTATTTGGAACTTTTCCTTTATTTGTGCTGTAAGGACCTTGCTCTTTGCCCAAATTCATGATTCTAGGTCAACGGGAACTAACTTATAGGTTTTCGACCCAAAACCTATAGGGTACTTCCAGTTGACCTAGAAATTGTCAATTTTGGTTAAAAGTAAGTCTTATAGCACAAGTAAAGGGAAAATTCCAAAAATAAAAAAGTTGAAAATTAAGGTAAATTTTGGTAAGTTCACATGTACATCTCTTACAATGCTCTGGAATGCTTTTAACAAGCTACTATAATTCTCAGCGCTGGTTAATTTGGGGCCAAATTTAGAATTATAGGAGCTGTGTAGCGGGATAGACAGCCCTTGTACAAACAGCATAACAGCCTCGAGTTTTCAAAAATTCTGTTGTCCAGTGGCTATACAGCTATTTGTGCTGCTTGGGAAGTTTTCGCGCAAATCTAAATTTGCCCATATCTTTTTTATCGTGTTGACTCAGGACATTGATTTTTATACACCTAATAGGGACTATAGACTTCAGTATCTGGTATAAATTTCAACTTGCTAGGTGCACCCGTTCCTGAGAAAATCGGTGGTGACACACGGATAGACAGAGGGACAGACGGACAAGAGAGTGATCTTATAAGGGTTCCTTTTTTACCTTTTGAGGTACGGAACCCTAAAAATGAAGGGTGTCCGGCCTTTTTCCCCAAATGTCCGGCTAAACAGACTGGTCTGTCCGGTTTCGGTTTTAAGACCTGACAACCCTATTCCCAACTATGTTGAGATCTGCATCCAGTCTTACCGGATTTGTATCCATCAAAATTTTACATGGAGCGACTGCCTATCTGCCCTCCACTACCCAGTTACTGGTTAACACGATACCGCCCAAATATTGCTACTGAAACAATAAACCTGTACCTACCTACCCCTGCGAAGAGCAGAAGCGTGATGTATGTACTGACATACATGCATATAGCAGTATAGGTAAGTAGTTAAGCGTCTTGCATGTTCAATCAGTGCTCGTATGCTTCATTTTTACATTAACATAATATGAACGGTACACTTGGTTACAGGTTCATTGTTTCAGTTTTGAAAACTTCAACTACATCATTCAATATCAGTACATAATTATATAACAAAGTCCCGCGCCGTGTCTGTCTGTCTGTGTTCGCGATAAACTCAAAAACTACTGAACAGATTTTCATGCGGTTTTCAGCAATAGACAGAGTGATTCTTGAGGAAGGTTTAAGTGTATAGGTTGTTAAGGTTAACGCGGGCGAAGCCGCCGGTAAAATCTAGTTGTTAATATGATACCTAGTTAGAGGGTTGTACTAGTTAGAGCTAATGATGTCAGTAAAGCCTCGTTGTTCTTGTGGTCGCAAGCGCTACGGCTGATCATGAGGTCCCGGGTTCGATTCACAGGTTGGGCATAGTGTTGTTGGGTTTCTCTATCAGGAATATCTCAGTAGCCGCCCAGATTCTGGAGTTGTGCTCCGTTGGTGGCAATCGGCTCGCCCCCAATTAATATTTGGCGAAATTTAGGTAAGGTACACCTCTGCCTACCCTTCGCGGACTAAAAGCGTGATGTAATATTTGTATGTGTACTTATACACAGTTTTCGTTTTCTGTGCAGAACTGCTTGTATACCTACTTACGTTCGTTGCGGAAAATTATGCTTAGCTAATCAATGATTCTTGTTCATTTACACATTTAGTATCTAGTTATTATACTTACTTTAGAGTTTAATAGTTGATAAGGTACGATAGGGTTGGTATATCCGTGTGGATAAAAATCCCTTATAGTAACAAAGAATTGAAAAAAACAAAAAATTAAGATCGCCGCCAATCCTGCATCGCGCAAGCAGTTTGTCGCCCCACTATAGCATATACAGGAAAAGTTTTTATTCAGTGCGCAAACCTTAACCATAAATTATCATTCTAGACACCCCAGCGAAGAAAGTTCCTCACTGGGTGTAAAGTTCAAATTTCATGCCTATTCTTAATTTAAATTCCATGCTTATATTTTTCTTAGCAAATTTACGGCCACCAAAATAGGTAAGTGACCAGAGTTGTCGGATATACCTAGTTGAAGTTTAGGAAGAAACCGATGGAAGTTTTCGAATAAAAAATTAATTTAATAAAACAATCAGTTCATTTGTCAAGCTAAATTTCGAGACCGTGCATCATCTTTGGATAGGGTTGGCGAGGTCGGCTGATAATTTCATCTTATTGGTAATAGGTAGATCATTCAACACCTATCAACTCAGCCTATCGCAGTCCACTCCCCCTATGTCCCCCCTTGACGGGGGGAGTTTCCTGAAATCCTTTCTTACCTGACGTCTCCTACTCATAATCTACCTCTATGCCAAATTTCATCTTCGTAGGTTCAGTAGTTTTTGAGATTTTGTGTTTAATCAGTGACTGAATGAAGAAGTGACCTTTCGCTTTTATATATTGTGAGTTATAATATGTCTGTTGTGTGAGTGAAGTGAAATTTCACAAAGACAATTAGTGAAAAGTACTTTTAGACTTTATTCAAAGAGTTTTACTTTAAAGATTGTTGAAGAATTTTGGACTTAATGAATTGTTTCTTAGACTTAGAAAATTTGACATTTAATTTAATTTGATGTCACTAAAATACACACTACAATATATTATCTATCGATCGGCAAACTCACAAGGTTTCGGCCTCAGGCTTCTTCTAAGTAAGAGGAAGTTTCCAAGGAAAGAGGGAAGTTACCAGGATTACGTAATAAAACAACATTGATAAACAGGCGGATAAACAAACTAACGTTAATATTCTTTTTTATTATTTATTTAACCATTTAAGCACAAAAACAATAACAACAAGAAAGGAACAGAAAATTAAGTATTTAAAGGTGAGGTTGAAAGGGAAGTGTTTATTTTTTCATAAACTAATTTCTCTTAAAATGTCATGACTTCTTCATACTTTTTTTAGCTTTTAACATCGCAAATACCTACTGATGGGTAAATTTCTTCCGTAGGTTTCCAAAGCGCCCGAATTTGCGATATACCTACCTCCCAAAAACCATTGTATTATGTAGGTAGTTTACGCAGAGTATAATATAATTATTGTAATCGTATTAATAAATTCACTTTTGCTACCCACTATTCAATAGTTTTCAAACACGTAAACAAATAAAACTTTATAAGAAAATAGACTTCTCTTATTTTTCACTTTGTAGATAGAATTTTTTTGAAGTCGTTTTTTATTTTGTAAAATTGTATTTTTTATTTTAAACTCAAGAATGAAATTCACATAGGACCAAGCCTGAGGCATTATCCATAAAAAAAGGATTATCAAAATCGATCCACAATTACAGGAGTTATCAGTTATCACGTAACATATAGGTACCTATACGAAAATAAAATACAGTTGAATTGAGAACCTCCTCGTTTTCGAAATCGGTTGAAAATGCAAAATAATTTGAGACAAAATAAAACATTATTTATGCATCATAATTTCAGGGCTTGTATTATAATTTCATACTTCTTTTATAGGTTTGCAAAAATAAAAACTTAGTAATAACAACAACTAGAGTAACCAGGGTATACTTTAATGATATTTTATGTTTTAATAATTATAATTCAAGTTAGAGTGACTTAATAAAGTAAAATCAACAGTCAGCCATAAAAAAACCTTTAATAACCCTTGAAAAATTAAACTCATTCACTTCATCAAAACTTACAAGGTATTATTAAGAAAATAATAATCGCAAAACCGAGCCGGTGAACAAAATACTGGGCATTTAACACTTGCACCGCTTAACTACAGTCGTTAAGACCCCCGGGCTATTTCCGTCTATAATAATACACCGAGCAATAAAACAGATAACAGGAAAAAGCTGACACGATACCAGTAAAGAAAGGGTTAGATCGCCTACGGTCTTAGAAAAAACATTCGGGGGATAATGTCCTAAGTGTGTTTGCCAGCAAACAAAATTAAACTTTAGTACCAAAAGTTAGAGTTCGCTTTTCCATATCGTAAGTTTGAATGTTCTAACCCCTTGAATGCGTGCCTCGTATATTTCCGACTTCCGTAATACAGCCAGCGACAGTATAATTGTCTATAATGATATATTATTTTTATCTGTCCATCTTGTTGGCAGCGCGTAGCCGCGAATGTAAGATACACATCTAACATTTTTACGACATTTTCTTAATTACCTTCTGTCATACTTTATCCAAACCTATTGTTACTGTATTAACATATGTTGTTAAGTTATACCAGTTTAAATTTTAATTCCCCGCAGTTAATAAGTCTGTCTCTAATTATTAAAAGAAATAAAATGTTATCTAGGTATATGTTGTGTAAAGTGTTACAATTATGTTTTTGACAGGTGCAAATAAAAATAGGAAAAAAGATTAAAGCGCGGCTACAGATAAAATAAATGCAAATACTTTATCTACAGATAAAAATGGTTGACATTAACCAAACAAACCGGTTATCTATTACAATCGTTAACTAAAGTAGGAAACGGAAGAGCGACAGATGTGCGTGATTTTTCTTTAGTAAAAAACCGTATGCAAATGTCGCCTTCATTTGCATAATATAAAAGTGTTCGCTTTCAATCGTAAAGCAAAAAGTTAACCCTTTATAGACCTTTTTATTATTATTTTTCATGTCAGAGTACGTTGTCGGTCTATGCGTAATTAGAATAATATGTGCTTTGTGTAGTGTATGTCATTTTTTGTCGCCTCACACATCTGTAGGTTCCGGAAGTCGTAAAAAAACGGCTAGAGATCGAAAGTGGAGGGTTAAGTTTTTAATAAAAATAGAAAAAAGTAGTCAACACTGTCTAGTGGAGCTATTGAGTTTTTGTTTAAGCATACAATTTTATTTATTCTCGCTTGAACGTCAGGTAAGTGGTAAGTAAGGGCACAAACTATTTTATTGTCGCCTTTGTAGAAATATCCTGTACTTAATTAACGTGTTGTTTAAAGAGGAAACGGAACCTGAATTTACATGAGTACATTTGTTAATATAGGTACTCCTTATTGTTCACCAGGAACAGTATAAAAGTAGTAATAAGAAAAAATCGTTAAAACCTTTCTGCATCTTAATTTACAAAGATTAAGGCCTTACTAAGGAACTCTTTTGAGTTATTATAAATCCATTCAGTTATTTGAAGAGTGACAACGAATTTTTGTCAGCTAAGCACATACCTACTTCCGAAGGATAATCTATATTTATTTTCTGTAAAGTGACAGTACTAAAAAGGCAAGTACTTATTTAGAAACTTGGCAAAAAACAGGGCTTAGCGACACAAATCTTACAGACACTTATCGGAAATAGACTCTTTGCTACGCCTAAGCAAGTAACCATTACTTCTCAAAGCAAAACCAATAAACGAAGATAATTCGAGCCTCTCGAAAAATAATAATAATCCAAATCGAACTATCACAAAACTGCACACAGCATAGAAAAGAAAGGGTTAAAGCCCAGGCATTATAATAAAAGATGACTCCAAAAGACCCTGGGAACCAATTTGAATATGTATTGTGATTATAATTTATTCAAATTTACCTACAATGGAAGGGTGTAATTTAATAATTTTTAACAATTTCTTTAGGTTTTATTACTTGTTAGTTGTTACTTTTGGTTACCATACGGTATTCTTAAAAAGGTAAGTCGAAAGAAAGGTGTGAAATAAATTGAATATAAATGGTCTTTAATTGTTTATTTCCTGCTTTCTATGCTATTAAATAGAATAAAAGCCGGATAGTTACCACACATTTTGAGTTCACTCTGAACTCACACACAACACTCAACACTCTATCTTTCAGTAGAAAAAGCAAAATACTTTATGTACAACTGGCCGATACTTTTGTTATTTATCTACTTTATGAAACGTAAAAAAACCTTATCTTTAATATTTTCGTATTACAACAACACGTTCTAGGTGTTGATAGGGCTGCCGCGTTTCTGTAGCGCGTCCGACATTTTTGCCGACGCGGGTGTTGTTAATTTTTCGGCCATCATGTGCAAGAGATGCGCATCTCTACTACGCCGTGTTCGCGGCAGCCCCAATACCATTCTTAGAATGTTGGCTGATAGGTGGGACTCGCCGATCTTGGGGCGGTGGATACGATTGCACACAGTCAAGTAGACAGTCCTCAGGATCAGTTTGCCTCGCGCAGCTTCTTCCTAAGTATACTAATGTTACTAACACTAGTTTGTAAGTCTACATTGTTACTAACAAATATGGAAGTGATTCTGAAAATAAATGTTTTTATTTATTTATTTTATTAGCGGTTTTTGTGGACCTCTATATTTTGGGACATCAATCCCACCTATGGAATAGTTGCCTAATCCATATAAATTACGTTTAGGATAGATGCTCGGGTCGCACCCGTCTGGTAAAGCTCCCGTTTGGCAACGCTACAGATACATTGGTTATGTTTATAGATATTACGTACCTGAGCGCACCTTAAAGTACGGTCAGAATTAAAAGTTCTGGTGTGCCGAATTTATTTAATATTAATTTTATTTACTAGATTTTCAAACTACCATATTAATGACTAAGTACGGCATAGAATACAATTTATATGACCTATCTAAATGAAAATATGTTTAAGAATTACAGCTAAAAAAGTACGCCCATATCCTTAGTGGTTGTAATTGAGCTGTAAGCGAAATCCGGTTGCAACACAATTTTTTTTTTTGTTGCTAAACTGTTACACAGAGACAGACATAATTAATGTGCTTTCACATTAATTCTATCTCTGTCTTACAGTTTGAAAGAAAATATTAAGTACGTAACTACCTACCTATTGTTAATAGTAATATACAAATATCATTACTCACTTAGCTACCATGGCAGAAGCAGGAGGTAGCAGTAGCCCTACCGTATTAAATAAAATTACTGCTACTACTAATTGTTGTTTCACGTGGGTCACAGTTACTTTTTAAACTTTAAGAAAAAAACAAAGACTTCGTTGCACTGCATTTTAGTTTTCTATTGCGACACCTCCAAAAAATAAAAAAATGTATTTTTCACGGTTGTACTTATACAACAGTGAAAAATACAATTTTTTATTAAACGAAACACTCGTCATGTTGATTTTGAGTTACATCAAAAAAGCTGAATTAGTCGAAAACTGTAAAAAAGTGTGTGCAATGATTATGGTTCGGTTCCAAAGATAGTGGCCACTGCAATTTGCAATGTCCACCAAAACGGAGGAAATGAAGTTAAAATACTGCCAGGTTTAAAAAATATTAAAAATGCTTTATACAAATCTAGAAATTTATACAAATGCTGTGTTCAGTTCTAATTTTATATATTCGACTTTATATTTTATTTACTTGGTTCTTGTATACCTAGTCACAATTAGATACATTTTGAATGAATATACAAAGTTTGCGTATTGTATATTGTACTAACGTATGTTGTTGATTTTTCTTAGCTTAGTTTAAATAATTTAATATTGTTTTATATAATACATTATAAATATACACTACAAAAATCTTAAATTATTTATTTAATTTCAAACAAATATTTACATTTCTTTAAAAAAATATTTAACATACTGACTGTACCTGGTGCATGAGATACACCGCTATAGGTAAGTATATGTAGCATTACCAAACGGGAGCGTTACGAAACGGGCACGACTCAGATGTTCCGCCGAGAAACAGGACATTCATCCCGCAAAAACTTTGATCGCATTTTGCCTTCCCATGCAATCGCACAGAAACATACGGCCCGGTCAACTTAGTGGTACTTGGCGCGATGCACCTGGATCTAGCTACAAATGAAATATTTGTGGGAGCTTAAATTCGTGATTCCACGTACATTTTAAAATAATTAGTTCAACACAACACTGCGCCTAATATAATAATGAAAATTATCTGCGGAACAAAAACCTATGTCAAACTATTTTTAAATTCAAACTTTCTGGCTGTTCAATCATAGATAGCCCAATCATTGGCTGCCAGTAAACGTAAGGTTTCATGCTGAGCATACAACCTTTACAGTACCTAATTACAATCAGGGCAACTATATTTTACCCTAATGCTAGAATTTGATGGATACCAGAACCATAAGTCTGGACCAATCTAATTGGATCTAAGTACATTTATTCAAATTAGTCTGAGAGTTGCTGATACTTGATGGTTTTCGTCCAGCAGTTGTAATATGGATTCTGAAACAAAATAGAAATGTAATGATTAAAATGAAGTAATCCTATAAATGTGAAAGTTTGTGAAGATGTTTGGATGTTTGTTAATCAATCACGCAAAAACGGCTGAATGGATTTGAATGAAATTTGGCACACAGATAGTTTGTAACCTGGAATAATGGGTACATCTGAAATTTCTCAGTAGCAGGCCGGAATTTGGATTTATGGCCTGATGATGGCAATTGGCTTGCCAATTTGGGCTCCTTACTTTGAAACAATGACTACCTACAATGATATGAAATTCTCATATCTACATATACCTATCAGGTACCTGCCGGTATAAAAATCTCACAATGAAAACTTAGTTGAAGTGAACTTGAAGTGAGCTGTCATTGCACTTGATGGTAGGGATGACATTACTGACAGTTTGCTTCAACTTAGTTTTCTCTTAGAGATTTTTACAGAATAGACACACGTACTATTATCCGGCTTAGTATTATGGTTGCGAAACATATTTTGTTGAACATAGGTACTCCTTTGACAATGACCTGTAAATTGCAAAAAAAAACCTAAGAAAAAAATAATTTTGTGGGCTGCAGTAGCTTCCATGTTCATTGCTCCGTGACAGTTCAAAAGTGCAAGTAAATTATTGAATTGAAATAAATGCTTTGAATTTGATTTTAAGTCGATCATATATCCACAGGGTTAAATTAAATGAGCTAGATAAACTCCGAAGACTTGATGGGTATCGTTAAATACGATAGAAAAAAAAAATAGTTTGATGTTTTCATCGCATCTGCAGAGTACACAACAGTCGGAAAATCAATGCGTGATGTTATGCATCTGCAGAGTTTAATTTCAGTCTGTTAACTCGCAGGTATACATTAAGCTATACATTTCCAGTATATAAGCTGATCTCGCATTGTATAGGATTACCGTACAGTGCAAGATCAGCGTACACTGGAAACGTATAGCTTGATGTGTAGCCGTGTGTACCTACGCGCATCCCAATATCCTCATAATACTTACCTACGGTTGAATTGAGGGGCTCCAAAGGTCCTCGAATGGCTTCGTAGAATGTTGGTCATCCAGGGACAGCATCTAGAAGGAAAAAAGGAATGTTAATTATCTACTTTAAGTAATTAAAAAAAAAACGAAATCATAACGTACCTAGGTATTAATTAACTAAAAACACACTAAGTATCAAATTACTCGAAAAATGCTTAAAGAATATCCTTTTTGAAGTTCTAAGAAGAAGAAGAAGTTTCGAAAAATATAAAAGCTTATCCTAACACCGGCTACTTAGTCACCACATTGCTATCACGTAAAAATCAATGACTCGAAAACTTATGCTGTCGTAACTAAACGAACCATTTATTCAGGCACACACCCTTAAATTTTCACAAAAACACCTTTCTCCATCAAATTAACGAAATGTCACGAATTTTCACAGAAAACAGAGTTATTTTTATTATTTCTGAGACAAAAATGAGTAACGTAGCCAAAATGGCGCGACGACGCTCGCTTCAGAGTCCGCCATCTTTGGAGTGCGCGAAACTGATGCGCAGTCGGACGAAAACTAACAACCCCATTCGGACACTATTGTTGCCTCGTGAATTCACCCACGCGACATTTTCAATTTGGAACTGGTGCACGCGAAACTTAACCGTCGCTTTATAGGATTAGAGTACGCTTTTGCATTTTTGCCTGTTTGGATGTTTTCAGATGTGTGCGAAATAAAAAGGCCTAACTTACACTGCAACATTTTCGAATAACGAACTCTATTAGAAGCAAATAGGCTTCATTATTCTTCAGTGCTATTGTTAGAAGAAAATTGCTCATCGTTTTTCAAGAAACAAACTTACGGTTACGAAATAAAGTTGAATATTCTGTTTCGCTCTAGTGATGTTAAAGTGTGAGTGTCGTATATCGACACGAGGAAACCTTGTTATATCCGCACGTGTGTTAGTTTTTGATAAAGAAAGGGTAACGTCATATCTGGATGTTGAATTTTTACCTATGAATGTGACATTCGGCGGAATAAGCATACATTGATGTGTGTGTGCGGTATGTTGTGTTTAGGGGTGAGTAAAAATTCGTTCAAGAATATACTTTTCGGATATTTGGAATTACCTACTTAAATTACGTGTTGAAATGAAACTGAGCTTGTTATCGCTTTTATACAGTTTTTCTTAAAACAAATAAAGTACTGAATGCATTGTCTCTTGCTCAGAGCTTAATTTTCTATGGACATACTTATGATCTGAATTTTGCGCACAAACCTCGACCTTGAAATAGTCAATGACTAAACGTACTTATTTAAATTATTAGGAAATCATTCATTGAAATCACTTTGTTTTTTTTTTTACTAGAAATTAACTCTTATTAATATGTTTGCCACATTTTAAAGTTTTTTTCATGTCATTAGCACGCTAGCTTAAATGAATAACATTCAATCTATCTGCCTAGCCTTTTCCCAACTTTTAGATTGAATTTTGTTGGATACAGCTAAAAAACCAGTGTTTTACATGGAGCGACTGCCTATCTGACATCCGCAAGACCACAACCCAGTTATTGGGTAGCAAAATACCCTTTGGTAAGAGTGGTTGTCAGACTTTTGGGCTTTTAACTATCCGTAACGATTGTCAAAGATCTACGAATGACAGTCATCTTAACGTGGTTTTCGAGGCACGGACGGTCTCGATATGTAGTGGATGGTCAACCATCAACGAAGTAGGTTACCTTCGATCGATCCGTGCGGCTGTTATTATCTAGCCACGTGAATTAATGTCATAATAAAATTAAAAAGGTGACAAAAAATATCCGAACATTATCCGCAAACGCTATAGGCACATCACTATTCGCGACTGCGATTGTGTGCTGTCGTATTTTAATAATATTCATTTTTCCATGTCAGCGAACGTTGGAATTCTATGAAATTCTCAGCATGTAAACCAATATAAACGTATATTGTATATATAAGTATACTATTATAATAAGTGGCTTCATTTTATCATTGTATCAATTACATAAGAGATGTCGAGTGGTTTATGTATCGTATTATTTTATGCTGATAGGCTTCTTATCAATATAAATGGGTATTTTATTAAGGAATAGCCTGTATGTTTTTTTTGGCACTGTACGAGAATTTATAGTGCTTTTTACTTGATGTTGTAATGGTATTGTTGCGCTTGAGATTTGGTTTCAGTTTTTAATTGAAAAGAGTATGAATACTTTCGGGATTGCTGTAATCTGTACCCTAATTACATACCACATAATTTTGAAGGATATTCATTCAAAATCTAAAGTCATTTATTCAAACTAGGCTGAGAGTCAGCTCTTTTTGAACGTTAAAATTACATAAGACAGTCCCCCCAAAACGCCCGCCCTTCACCACTTCCTAGTGCTTTAGCTGGGAAGAAGAAGTAGCGCAACAAACTCCCCAGCAGCACAGCTGTCTGTTAAGTTAGAAAAACTTGATTCTATACAATGATAGGTAATTAAAATTATGAAACACAAAAAAAAAACATTAAATTTGCCAGATGTCAGCTGTCAGCATTGCTTCATATGTTCGAAAAAATGTGTCTGCTCAACAATGTAATTAACGCAATGATTGTTGTTGAACTATCAAAATTAATGTCATTCCTACTCTTAGAGTATTACGTAAATACGCCTCTGGTTTGATTTCACTCACAAAAGGCGAAACTTATATGGATGCCTAAATTAATGTCGTTATTGGAATTTCAAGTTGAACTGCGCGACAAAGGACGCACACGATGTTATAACCTGTCGATAACTTGTGAGCTGCATGCACCATACTGCTTACCAACCGAATGGGTTAGGTTAGAACTGCGACCAACTGCGCGCGAGCCGAGCGAGCGTAGCGAGCGGTGCCGTGACAGAGGCCAGCGAGCGCTACTTCCAAGTTAGTGGTAGTTACTTGACTATTTAGTAATAGCGCAAGGTACTATCTCGTCTTGATACAGGTTCACAATTTGACGGTTTCACTTCGATAGATTATAATATACCGAAAAATAATGCGTTAAATTGTAAGTACTTATGTACAGTACTTATGTTACGGTTCACAATCTTTCGACAGTTCACAATCTCGCGAGATAGATTATAATCTAACGGTATTTAAAATTTTAACCTACGCGGGCAAAATGTATGGAAAGCTGATTTTATTTTTGTATAACCAACAAAAAAATCTGCGCTAGGGGTCTAAAATGATATGCTGAATTCATGGATACAGTTTGCGCACTGAATAAAAACTTATCGTGTATATCAAAAAGTCAGTTACAACTTTTTAAATAAAAGTAATTGATCAGTCTTAAAACTTTTATCGATAGGGGTGCTCCTTAGTATTATAACACAAAACTATCGATCACATACAGCCGATTGACGCATTAACTCAGTAAGTAAAACTCGGTTCTGAACGCTCAATAAATAAAAGGAACCGACTGTTGTTGCGTTACGAAAAACGTTATTGATGGTGGAATGTCAGAAACAAAACTGTGCACATTTGTAGTGGCCCTGAAATTGTACGCCCCAGCGCGGCGCGTTTCCGTGTAGGCTAGGGATGTGGTAGGGTAAAAAATTATATCGATGTTTTAATAATACGAATCTCTGGGATTTTTTTTTAATTTTGTTGTTTCTTTCGGCAGAAAATGGAAAAGAATTACAGGGAACATACAGTCTTTAATTTTTTTTTTTTAAATTCTATTTAAGTAAATCTGTACTTAAATGATATTTGAGTTTCTAAGAACTATATCCAAAATACAATGGGTAGGTACTCTGTCAGTAGGATTAGGTACAAAAAGAAGTGTAAGAGATTATTTCCGCTGTTAAACTCAAACTCAAACTCAAAGCATTTATTTCAAATAAACCAATTAAAGGCACTTTTGAATTGTCAAGGTCGGTGAGGTAGAAAGATGAAGCTAGTTGCCCATTCCAAAGCGTAGGTACCTATGGAGAAGAACGGGCAAGAAACTCCATGGACACTCTTTTAAAATCATGATATTATTACAAACAGTTGGTTACATCATTATGTTGAAATTGTCAATGTGAGAACGATGTAAAAAGACGTGCACATTAAAAGCGTCCGTAATTAAAACAAAAATAAATTAACAATTTAGAAATTAAAATAAGCCGTGGGAGCTAAGAGATGACCAGTCCCTACTGGCGGCGCCCGTTCACGAACATGACGTATGGATCAGCACCATTCAGCTCAACCATTTTGAAGGGAACTTAATGATCCAACACACACGCCACCACCAGCGAGACATTTGAGTGAGCATGACATACTCTCAGCTGCCACGGCACATTCAAGTCAATGAAAGACGTACCCTGTAAATGTTAGCTATATAGTAAGGACATAGTGCTCACACGTATGCTATGCAATTATACAATACTAAAAGGTTGAATCTATACAATGCAAATGTATCTAGCTTTTACAGTCTTCAGCAGCTCCAACAATGTTTACAAATGCTATTCAATTTAGTTTAAGGTACCTTGTGGAGCAGGACAAGCAACGTTTAGCCAAGCATTTTTGTCAGCGATGTAATCCCCCAACTTATAATAAGCATGGCTGCATAGTGTGCGTTTTATACAAGATTTAAATTTCGTTTCATTCAATTGGAGTATGTGGGGAGGTATTTTATTGTAACATTTTAAACAGTACCCCATGAAGGATGAATCTACTTTAGCCAGTCTGAAGCCTGGTTGAACTAATTGGTCCCTATTTCTAGTCCTAATGGTGTGTCTTTCACCTTTTTTACTGAAAAGATTTAGATTTTTCCTGACGTACATGATGTTCTCATAGATATATTGACAAGGTACCGTCATGATATTAATAACTTTGAACAGTTCTCTTAGAGAATCCCGCCTACGGAGGCCATATATTGCTCTAATGGCTCTTTTCTGCAGAATAAAAATAGACTCGATATCTGCAGCCCGTCCCCATAGTAAAATACCGTAAGACATGATACTATGAAAGTAACTGAAATAGACTAGCCTCGCGGTTTCTACATTTGTGAATTGACGGATTTTTCTCACAGCATAAGCTGCTGAACTTAGCCGTCCTGCAAGAGCTGTTAAATGAGGACTCCACTGTAGCCTTGAGTCGAGCGTGATCCCTAGGAAAACAGTTTGATCGACGAATTCTAGTTTCTCTTTATTCAATACTATGTCACAGTCAGTACTTTTGACATTTGGTAAAGCAAATCTTATGCATTTCGTTTTTTTGCCATTTAATACTAAATTATTAGCAGTGAACCAATTCTGTATCAGCAGTAGGGCGTTATTTACGTCGTCAAGATTTGATGCACGTCTATTTATTTTAAAAATTAAAGATGTATCGTCAGCAAATAACACCATTTGTGGTTGTTTTTTTAATAAATGGGGTAGATCATTAATATATACTAAAAAGAGGAAAGGACCTAATATTGAGCCTTGTGGAACACCCATTTTTATTTTTAAACCAATTGAATTGACACCATTTATATGAACTTTTTGCTGTCTATCACTTAAATAAGATTTTACTAGACTGAGCGCAAGTTTACCTAGTCCGTAATGCTCAAGTTTTAAGAGCAAGGTTTCGTGATTAACGCAATCAAATGCCTTGGAGAGGTCACAAAATATTCCAATGGCATCCTGGGCCTCCTCCCAAGCTGTAAATATGTGTTTTAACAAGGTAACACCGGCGTCAGTTGTACAACGTCCTTTGGTGAAGCCATATTGCTGACCGTGTAAGATTTTGTTGGTGTTAAAATGATTAAGCATTTGATTAAGCATTATCTTTTCGAACACCTTGCTGAATACCGGCAGCACGGACACTGGTCTATAATTATTGGCGTCTTTGCTGTCCCCAGTTTTGAATAGTGGTATAACCTTACTATATTTCATTAAATCCGGGAAGACTCCTTGATCCACACACAAATTAAATATTAAAGCTAAGTATGGTGCTATGGTCTCGATTATGGATGTACAAACTTTTATAGACATTCCCCAAAGATCTTCGGTCAATTTGATTTTGATTTGCCGAAAAGATTTTAAGACTATCATAGGGTTTATGTGCTTAAATTGAAATTCAACCGGGCAGCCTGGAACGTTCGCTCTTAATAAATCAATTGAGACATCGGGGGACGAATTTAAAGCTTCCGTCGTTTTAGATGGTATATTAGTAAAGAATTTCACAAATTCTTGAGCTACTTCTATGTTAGAGTTTATGGCACCACGCGAAGTCTCCAATGTAATGCGTATTACGTATTTTTTTCGAACTAGTTTCTTTATTTATAACTTTCCAAACTGTTTTTATTTTATTCTCTGCTGATTTGATCTTGTTGCTAATGTACAAGGCTTTAGCTAACTTGCAGGTATTTCTAAAAATTTTGGAATATGTAGCAACATACTTGTTGAAAGTTTCGGTGTTAATGTAAGGCTTAAGGCCATACAGCTCGAACAGTCTATCCCTACTTATCCTAATACCTCTAGTAGCCCAGTCACTAAATACAAAATGTGGGCAAATATTTTTTGTTTTCTTTTCTAAAGTTTTACTAAATTCGGTGTGCACTACTGAGAAGAAATCCTCATACAATTTATTTGCATCGCCCATATTATTAACGCTCAGAACATTTAACTTATTGTATAGGGTACTTTTGAATTTATTTAATTTGCCCGTCGTTATTGGTCTAAATTGTATTTGCACTTTTTGCAAAGGTGTTCTAAACCTAAATTTTACCGTTTGTCCACTATGATCAGACGGCAGATAATTTACGATAGCTTTCTCTACATATTCACAATCGCAGAAAATATTATCGATACAAGTAGCAGAAGTTGGAGTTACTCTAGTCGGTTCTGTAAAAACATTCGATAAATTGAAAGATTTAAAAAGGCTTAGTAATCTACTGCTATTTGAATTATGTTCCAAAATATTGATATTAAAATCACCACAGATAATTGCGGCTTTATTACTGGAAGCAAGTTTCGCTAGGGCATCTTCCATTATTGACTCAAATAAAGAAAAGTTCTGATAATTAGGGGGTCTGTACACGCACACTACAACGTGCTTATCTAGCTCAACACAGGATAGTTCGATACAATGTTCCACTGATAAACCAACTATGTCATTACGTTGCTTAGATTTTAAACAATTTTTTATCAATATAATAGAACCTCCACGTTGCATAGATTTACGGTTAAAACAACTGCCCACACTATAGTTTTCATAATTAATTAGCATTTGGTAGTCCTTTAACCAATGTTCAGTAAAACAAACAATGTCAAACTTTGTTTTTTCTAAAACAATTCTATTTCTAATAATTTGGAAGAAATACCTTGAATATTTTGATGAAATAATTTCAAGGCTTTCTGCTGATCTCCTTTTTGATAATTAATTATTTTAGAGCAAGAAGATACCTTGTTGTTGTTAGGTATAAGAATATTCTTACTGGTACCTTCTGTTGTCTTACAAACTAGTTTAAAACATTATCCGGAGTTAACCCCAAGTTTTCAATGACATCACCAGGCATTGAGCACATTGTGAGTGAGGGACATGGAACCTCCTTCGTACAATTTGTATACAAACTTATAGCATTTGAGCTACACTCAGTCTGGTTCACCACCAATGTGGTGTCAATAATACAAGACTTCGACATACTATTTATGTCTGTGTTTATATAAAAAGCTAATAGCCTTGCTATTATGTGTCTATTACTAACAGGCAGATACACAGTACCCCTAGTCGAGTTTAAAGTTTCCACAAAACTGTTGGTGTCAAAAAATACAAGCTTGTCACTATAATGACTAACTAAGAAGTGCATATGCTTATTAAGCATATGAATATAATTGTTTTGTGTATTTGTCAATTTTTTAAAATATGGGAAAGCACACAATGTTATTTTACTACAATTTAACTTTAACAACTCAGTTACATAGTCTGTAATTTCTTCTTTTTTGACCTTAGAACTATTACCTACAAACACAGTAATGTTGGCTTTACAGCAAGTAGAGCACAGCAAGTAGCACAGTAAAGTATTCTACGGCCTATTCAACAAGAAAGATAAGCCTAACGGTAGATGCCGCTTTAAGATAATACTTGAAATAATACCGACTGATGCCGCATCAATACTTCGTACAATTATAAAACGTTCCAACTAATCGGCAATCAAAATGAATTCAAATACAAACAACGACTATTCAATCTCTATTTTAATTACCACATCAAAGTATCGCGGTGTATAACTAATTTATCTTACTATAATAGATACTATAAATGTGAAACTTTTTATGTTTGTATGTTTGTGACTCAATCACACAAAAACGGCTGAAACGGATTAGAATGAAATTTGGCACACATATATTTATAACCTGGATGAACATTTAGAACACTTTCAAATTTTCCTTTATTCTGATATTTCTACGGAATCAAGATTTATGCGGGTGAAATCGCGGGACGCTGCTAGTTCTTCTATCTTCTCTGTCCAGCCGGCCTTTTTTGCCGTATTTGCATACAGTATGCAATAATGGTTATTAAATGGCGTATTAACCCGATAAGGAAGACAATATGCATAGTTGCATACTTGCATAGTTTTAAAACTCGTGTAGATTTTCTCTGTGGAAACTGTGGAAGAAATAAACCATTCTCGCGTTCTTAAATAGACGTCATTACGGTCACGTGAAGGGTAGGCAGTATATGCGACCTCACGGTGCTAGAGACGCCCTGGGCGTCGGGAATCCCAAGCTGATTCCTGGCCACCGTAGGCGCGCGCTTGTGGACGGCGAGTAATGGGTAGCTCGCTGGCCGGTAAGGACCAAGCCCGGGTCGACGGCGTGTTGTGTTCCACGCGCGCCTCAAAGAGATGTCAGCATCAACTGGTGGAGTCCGCAAGGGCCGATGCCTGCTAGAGGTACGAGTTGTTCGAAAGAGATACCGCGGCGGGTAGGTTTTAGTCAGTAAAAGTATGACACAAAATCCTACATTAAAAAATACCAAGATAGATCGAATTATGTATTTTTGTATCATCATCTACCTATCCTGCTCCCAACTATGTTGGGGTTGGCTTCGATTTTAACCGAATGCAGCTGAATACCAGTATTGTACATGAAGTGACTGCCTATCTAACCTCCACAACCTAGTTACTGGGTAACACGATACCCTTTGGTAAGCCTGGCTGTCAGACTTTTGGGCTTATGATGACGACTAACTGATCGACTTTTTGACAGTCCAAAAGTGCCTGTAAATGGTTTAATTGAAATTGAATAAATGCTTTGAGTTTGAGTTTATGACAACCCGTATTGACTGTATAAGATCCACGAATGAAAGCCAGGACCAACGGCTTGACGTGCTTTCCGATCACGATTTTTTTTTTATATATCGTGTGGATAATTGAGCACCTACTATATATTTATATCCTTCAATGTGAGATAGACATTATCCGTATAGTGTAAGATATTGCATGTAGATTGGAAACGACATTATATTCATCGTTGAAGTCAATCGACTGAGAAAATTCTAGATATTAAGTTTTCTTTGTTCCGTGTTAATTAAGCATAATGAAATAAAACTGCATAATTAAAGCAACATATAATATTATACCGCCCATTGTGCTTTATCTGATCGAATTGTTCTTTTTAATGTCTGTTTTATTTATGTGTTTTTGTTTTATAAGGTTTTATAGACTGAATTTAAACTGCCTCATTGCTCTTGTAGTTGCAAGTCTTTACTACTGAGCATGAGATCTTGGGATCGATTCCCGGGTCGAGTAAAATGTTATTGGGTTTTCCTATCAGAATTTCTCACTAGCAGCCTGGAATCTGGATTTGTTCCCGGCTGATGGCAATAGGCTCACCCCCTATTATACGGGACTTCAATACAACTGGCGAAATGTGGGTATACTCATAGGCACACCTTTTGCCAACCCTTCAGGGAAAGGCCGTATTATGTTTATTTAAAGAGGTATTTTAAATGTTTATGTGCAGAGATCGGATATTCGAATGCATATTTACCTAAAGAAATTTTCTTGCTATGAAAGTATGGAAGCGGCTGTATAAATTATTTGTAATATTTATTAAAAACCCCGGGATTCTTGGATTGCATAACTATTCAGATGTGTATTAATTTAAAATTAATGTTTAACCCGATACAAATACATATGTGTATGTACTGGAGGAGGGGTGGTTTGTATTAGTTAAAACAAAAAATAAACAAATTACTTACCTAAATTAAGACGTTTTCGATACAAAAGCGCATTCCATGTTAGCCAACATCTCAACTTTAGGTGAATATGCATCCAAATATCCGATCTCTGATTATGTGTATATAATCACATGGAAAAATCTCGCTAAAATCACAAATATAACGTCAATGTTAGATATATTGCAAAATTGGCCTTTAATGTTCTTACTGTTGAGACACTGGCCTCCTCTCGGTGAAAGGTAGTGGGCCATAATCCACCACACGGGCCCAGTGCGGGTTGGTAGATGGCAAATATCTTCGAATTTTTGGTTCTAGGATATGCCGGTTTCCTCACGATGTTTTACTTCACCGTTTTGAGAGCAGTGATAATGAAATGATTTACATAAAGTAACGCGCCTACCTGAGTTCGAACCTAGAACCTACACTCATTAGTCGCGGCCGTTACCAATGTGTCACCACTTGACTACTTACAATATAGGTAGGTATACATCGTTCGCTTATTTCAAAATATGGGTTATTTCACGCACAATACTGCAATGTGGATATTCAGCCTGCACTTAACATTGACAGTCAAGTACCATTCAGGCACAAATATGCAGGCTTAGATCAAATACTCGTCTTTATGATTTGTAGGCTATTCAAATACAATAATTGCCTAGATCTAGCAATAGAATGCACGACCTAGTTAACAGCTGATGCGTGTTGCCGTCTTGCTTCATTCTGGCTGATAGTTTTTTAAGTGGAATAGGATAAGGCTCTTGATACTCAATATTTGGGTTACAATAATTATAGCTACTTACTTGTAAAATATATTTTGTATTGAATTGAATATTTTTATAATGTTTCCGATTTCTTGACGTAACAAATCAATCCTTCTCCTACTATATAAATGTGAAAGTTTGTATGTGCGAATGTTTGTTTGTCAATCACGCAAAAACGGCTGAACGGATTTGGTTGAAATTTAGCACACAGATAGGATACTGATTATTCTAGGTAATACGTTACCGTGGGATAATTTTCGATCTCCACACAGACGAAGCCGCTGGCCAAGGCTAGTTCTTAGTAAACCTACAAAGTACAAAATCCGACAACGAATGACAATTTTTTTCTTTAGAAAAATTACTACATTTTATTAATGTTTTCCAAATCTCAAAAAAAAAAATATCGACATTAATTTTCTTACGTCATTTCCCATCCCTACGACAAGAACGGATACAAGACATTTGTTTCAGCAGCTACCCGATTTCACTCCTTCTAGTGGGGTACCGAAAATACTCGGTTCGGTGTTAAATCGACGAACAAATTACTTTCCCTACTACGTTGGCTCTGTTAGAAGGGTACATTAGTAAATCGCGTGATTACTAATGATAAATGTGACTAAATAAAGATATTTGATTTTTTAATGTGGGGACAAGGATTAAGCGGTTGTTATTAGGTTGAAAGTTTACTGTAATTCTTTTGTAAATTGAGACTTTGACTTTTGTCGTGTTTTCGGAAGCCGCTTTTTAATATCGGAACTTAGATTGAGATTAGAAAATTACAGCCTAAGTAATTGGTAATCCTTGTCACTTTAGGTTTGACTAAAACCTACCGCGTGAGTCGCATATACTAAATTATAATTATATTATTTAA
The DNA here is from genome assembly GCA_947359405.1 of Antitype chi. Taxonomy (NCBI): domain Eukaryota; kingdom Metazoa; phylum Arthropoda; class Insecta; order Lepidoptera; family Noctuidae; genus Antitype; species Antitype chi. Next base: position 4,267,001 of record OX375823.1, read on the forward strand.
ATGTTAATTTGCCCGATTAGTGTGAGTAAATTCGTGCGAATGGACTAATTAGGCCTAAAACCACATTATTATTAGGTTATCCTAGGTATTAACGATAAGTTTCATAATTCTGAAGTTATAGAAACTATTTTTGAATACGTAGCGAACGGCTACTCTCATTAAAGCATTGATTACGTTCAGGAGCTGTCAATGTCAAAATTGTTGTGAATTATTGACACTGACAGCTGTTGAACGCGGTTTAGCTTAATCGATGAAATCCGCATTTATTGTATGGTGAATATAAGGGCTGGCAAGTTTCGTTCTTGCATCTTTTGTTGTAGAAGTTCTGCAGACACTAGATATTCAGGGAGTAGTAAGACAACTTTGAATAAATTACATTTGATTTGAAAAGTCGATAGGCCTATGTATTTAGTTTGTGTCGAATTATTACATGGATCGAATTCTGTTGATTATGTGTAATAAACAATGTATATTAGAAAGAAAGAGAAAAAAAAACGTTTATTTGCGGTAAACATGACGCAAAAAGAAAAGGAAAACAAAAATAATTAGTAAGAAAAGATTGAGGGAAACATGCATCACATCCACGCAAAACGGCTATCACTCAGCATTATGCTGCGACCCTATGCAAGACAGAGCCCCAGCGCTGGTTTTCAGCAACAACCGGCTTTGACGTAATGCCGTCGCCCGGTGCATCTAACAATTATAAGGAAACTGTACTGGTACAGGGAACTAAAAGAAAAATAATGTAATTTTATGTAAGTAAATGTGATAGAATATACTAAAAAGGAAATAGACATAAATGCTACGAGAATATCATCCTCCATCTATCCATCAATAAACATTTAACTCTTTAAGTAGTGGCAACATTTCGAAGTGTCATCCCTAGATAAAATGTGCGTGTGCGTCATAAAATTGATGTAAAAAATTACAAAATGGCCAATGTTGTAATGTGTTACATGTATATTACAGTAGTAGGTATTTATAGAAATTATACAAAGGGTGTCTTATCGCTAAAAGTTAGTAGGTACTTTGGTTTCGCTTAAACTTTACCGATCACAGATTTAAAAAAAAATATTTATGCCTAATCCTGGTTCTTTGCTATCTTACAACACATCTCAAGAGCCTCTTCTCCCCAAAACACGAGCCCAACGTCCCTACCTACCGTCGTTCCAATCCTACCGCGTCCAATTCCTTGACGTAAACTAAATTTTCCGATAGTGAATGGTTCCAAGATGGCGGCCGGTCCCCATGTGCACTGTGTGTGTGTGTGTGCTTGTTATCCAGTCACTCTTTCTCGCATATTTCCCATTCGTTTTGACAGGCGTACTGGGAAAAAGAATCGGGGAGTAAATGCAATTGCTAAGATTTTTTTTGTTGCTATGTTTATTTTAGGGTTTCTAGGTGTTGTGTCATTGGTTCAAGATGAGCATAAAATTTAGTAAATATCTAAATCCTATTAATACCATCGTGAATTCCGCAATAAAAACAACACTATAATAGTTCATCTCCATTATTTAATTACAATTGATTTATTGAAGTAATAAACAGATAAATTAATTAAATACAAGTACTTGTAATTACGCATCATCTAAGTATTTGAACTCTGACACGGCACGCACTGCTGACGTGACTTTGAATGATGACCACGTAAATTTATATATTTCTAGAATATCTTATTATAAGAGAGAAAGCATACTTTCAATACATGCCGCCTTTGTCTGTATTTGTGTACTTGAAGTATTAAGTAAATAAAAAGATAGGTATAGAAATGGCATAAATTACCCGGAGAAAGAGCATATTATAAGATAAAAGACTACGTTGAAGACAGAGAAATTTGGTATTCATTCCTTCTGCACATGTGGCTTTCCTGGCACCTCATTAACAGCATAAATATGTGAAAGTCTATTAACTGCTCCCAAATTACAATGTTAATTTTTATTCTTTTTATTTTTTACAATGTCTCGACATATTCTCGTCATTATTTGACATTATACATCAATTTTAATTTCGACTATTTATTATTAGTGATTGTCATGGAAATCATGTCACTTGGTTCAAGTAGGTTCATTTTATATAGGTAGATACTTTTACATATTGTGAATGAGAGAACGTTGTAGGCCTTAGAGACTAGATTTGTAGACGATTTTCTATTCTGTATTTTCATTCCTCTAAGTACCTGGTACTTATTGACAGGCCTGCACTGTCCTCCCATACCTATTATAACCTATATTGAGCAGTAGCTTGGCACAAAAAAAAAACATCAATGATGACGGACGAGTTATTAGACGGTAGAAGCAGCGCTGACAGACCAACATCAAGACGGATGGAGGATCTACAGAAAATCACAGGGAATACCTGAATAGACAGACGAGGAGACCCATACTCAGCAATTGAACAAGGCTGCCAATGAAGATGATAATGAGCATACCTCAATGAAAGCCGAGATGGCTGGATGGATTGATGATGGGTCGTGGTGATCAGATATGCAGTCGCTCCATATAAGATACTGGTACTCATCAGCATTCGTTTACACTGAAAGCCAACCCTTTTGGGAAAAAGCCAGCGATAGAACGCCCAGTAGAACAAACGTGAGGGTATTTTCCAAATTTTTCACTCACCCCTCTTCACTCCCACTACGTCACCACACAACTCCCCGACGACCTCTCGAGGGTTGCTTGTTAGACGACAATATGCAGTTCTGTGGCTACCGAATTATTATTTACTATATGCTTAAACGATTACGGGCCTCTCTAGTTATGGAGTATTGTGGCTGGGACTGCACTAACGAGCTAGAGTTGAGAATATTTATCGATATGTTTTGCTAGTGCTGTAATGTTGTGTAGATGTTTGAGATGACTGTTGTATGTAATTTGTGTAGGTTTTTAGATTGGCAAAATGGGAGATTTTTCGCAGGATTTTTTTTGATAAGCAAATTGCTTACTTCTAGTTGCCTTGTTTATGCAATTTCATAAAACTGTTAAAGGATCATTATGTTGGTAGTAAATTTGCATAAAATAAAATTTTCCTGACTTTACACAACAATGTTCTCTATGAAATTCATAACTGAATTGCCAAAATAAAAACAACTAAATAATTCACTTTACGCTTTTTGTAGGGCTGCCGCTATTGACATTATTAAGCGTTATTACAAATAGGTAAATAAGTAGGTACCTCAGACCACATCTCATTTATTAATGACTAGCTGTTTCCCGCGATTTTGTCTGCGATCCAGGTTGAAAAGTAGCCTGTGTCCGTATCCAGGTCATGGTCTATCTGTGTGCCAAATTTAATCCAAATCCGTTCAGCCGTTTTAGCGTAAAAACATAACAAAACATCAAACCCACTTTCGCATTTATAATATTAAGTTAGGATAAGCCCCCACACAATTTAGGAGACTCTATTCCTAATGAAAAAAACGTAGTTGTGAGTTTCCACTAATGGGGGCTAAAATACTTAATAAAACAACCTCTATGAATAGAAGGGGAAAATTTCCATTCATACGCGAAAATATTCTATTCAAACAAGAAAACTGAAAGAAATAAAGAAAATAGACTTATTTAGTACAGACGAAAACGCATACAATAATTATACACCGTTTCCTTTTTATCGTTTTAATCCTATGAAGGGTCATAGTTTTCATCATTGTGAACAACTTTTACATTGGGATCAACCCTGAAATCGGGAAATAAAAATGAGCTGATCCATACATTCTGTCGTGTTAAACGAACATAAATGTATGGATCAGCTCATTTCAAAGGATTAAAACGATCAAAATGTAATAGTGTACCTATATAGCAGAATAAAATAAAATAAAGTGTGTTTCATCACGGCTGTGCCAAAAAAGCCCAGTTCAGCATAAAAAAATCAGACTTCTAGTGCCTGACGCCGTTTTTCAACTGGACCTGAAGTGTGAGGTGCATAGCATAGCAGAATCAGCCTATAATGTTCGCATTGCTGGAAAATAGGCCTTCTCTCCACCTCGCCACCACGTGGGCCCAGTTCTGGTTGGTAGGTGTCACATGTTTACGATTTTTTGGTTCTAGAACCTAACGATGTTTTACTTCACCGTGTTGAGAGTAATAGTGGTGAAATCATTTACACAAAGTGAGGTGCCTATCTGGGTTTGAACTTACGACCTACAACACAAGCTAACAAAATTAATTTCACGAAAGAATTTTCGATTCAAAAATTCTGTCGACTCGAACACCATAAAATATAACGCTGTGAAAATATAAGATAGAAAGAAAGGCAAAGGAATAGGGTTGTGAGGGGTTGGGGCGAACCCCATCTCATTGTGATGCGACAGACATGACAAGTGTCAAAAATTTACTACAAAAACTGCCACGATCTTCAGGCGTTACGGTATTCTGCACGTGTACCTATTCGTTATGTTTGTATGTGGAACTCGAAAACTGATGAGCCAATTTTTTGTAAGCGTAGTTGTTTTAAGCAGCTGAACCCGGCACAAGAAGAAGTGGCGAGATGATATAGACGCGTATTGCAAAGGTTGGATCGAGGTGGCTCTAAAAAAGCATGCCTGGAAAGATTTGGGGCAGCAGAATAGTATAAGCAACTTAAAAAAAAAAATTTTCAAGCTGTGGAGGATAGGGTAGCTGGACTTAAGGGGAACCTAGTCGCGGGCTCGAACTCACTGGTGGGCCTGGCTAAAAATCACGCTGTCTCACCAGGCTTCGTGTCCGACAGAGATACATAGTATCAGTGATGAGCAGTTAGACGCTAGTCTATACGCACAACGTTATTGAGTGAGATGCAGGATCATTTATAGTAAAAAAAAACGCGAAAAAATTAAGAAAAGTCTTTTGGAAGATCGGATTTTATGAAAAAGCCAATGCATAAATCAATGACCAATAAAGTTTATTGAACTTTATCGGTACCGACTTGGTTTTGGAGATTTTACACTTCTTTTATTACTTAAACACGCCCAAAGTTAAGTAAAATTAGCAAGAAAAACGAATCTTTGTTGGCTCCTAACTTTTTAATGGGTTTTTGTTTTAGTATTCTGTTTCCATACAGACAATATCAATAATGAGACAAAACGATATCATATTTTACTTTGGATGTACCATGTCAGAGAGTGGAGTAAAACACTCCCGAAGTTTGTATGCAAAAAATGTGGACTAGGTTCACCTTAAGTCCAGCAGTGGACTGCATTAGGCTGAGTTGATTGAATTGTTCTAAGAAAGAAGGAGCATTTTTTTGTTTAGTTGAAAAGCTTTTTTAAAATAAAAATAGGTAGGTAGGCCGTTTTAGTTTTCTTTTTTTACCGGCAATTTTTCAGTGAAAAATTTGGCATCACAACGAAAAGTTTTTGATACTTGAATGCATATTTTCTAACTTTTTCTAACAGGTAACTTATCTAAATAATGCCTATCCATGACATGACAAACATCATTATCTTTATTAATTACCAATTAATCACCACAACCCATCGCATTACCCAGAAAATTGCATGAACAACAGTCATTCGCCCCCATCCGCCATTTTATTACCCAACAAACGTACCTTAACTAATCATAAAGCTATCAGAAACGATAAAATTAATCAAACCCAAAACGTAAATTACATAATCACGGCATCGTAACTCCGAAATCACCCCTAAATGTACCAGTTAACCCACTAACCGACTTACTAATAAAACACAAATTTAACCTTGACACAACCCTAGTTAGTATGCAGTCTTTCTTTTAAAATCTTACGTATTAATTTGCAAACTTGTCCCACAAAGGAAAAACAACTTAATTTTCCGATGTTTAAGAATGAAAATCCACTTTCCAACAAACAGAGACAGAGATTCGTTTCTCAAAAATGAAAAATTCTAACATAATATTTCTTAAATTGATATCAATTCTTAATTTCAACCTTGATGTCTCACACTAAAGCTCAATATCAATGCGAAAAATAAAAGCACTTAAGACATTCTGAATTTGAATAAGTTATTTAGCACGTGGTTCTTGTGACGACGTTCGCAATTTGAGTATAAATTAGAACACTTATCTCGTCGCGGTACTATCTTCTTTCTTTTTCTAACTACAGGTTTTGTATGACACTGTCTCTTTTTTGCCCCATATCAAGCAAGCGTAGGGGTGTCAGCCGCATCAAGTGAGCTTTATCGATATTTCCAAGCTAATACTCAAACGGCGACGCGACGGTGTGGTGACGGTGTGGCTTATGAATAGTAAAATGATAAATGTAAGCAATTTCGAAGTATGAACTGCTGTATCTAAAAAAGAATAAAGTTGGTACGGAAAATCGATGGGAGCTCGTTTTTGTGTCATCTAGGATACACTTCGAATAGTAGGGACACGAGTCGCGAAAATTGTATCGATAGTCGATGTTTTTATTAAGCGAGGTCCGCTCTGATATTTAATTTACCGGCGGAAGCAACAGGTTATTAGCACGGAGCTTTCCCGCCTAACTTTCCGGGCGTTCACTTTTTAAATTCCTCTCTTTCCCTTTCTAATTGGATTGCCTTCTCCCTTTCCCGTGAATGAATGAAACTTGTTGCTTGCCGAATCATTTCGCATTTATTTAAGACTTTTTAAATGTGTGTCATTGCATCGGGTTGAATCTCGCGAGCGTCGGACCTGAAAATCGATTGCTACTCGATTTGATAAACCGATGGTGTCACTTTGAACCGAATTTTATCGTTTATCCCCCATTATCGTTTAACCGTAAAACTTATTTTAGCGTATAATTTTATGCATGAGAGGCTACCCTTTGGGCGTAAAAATTAACACGTTCGATGGTTAATAATTTTCCGCTCATTAGTTCTATTGAACCTCTTCTGTGATGTTACCTTTATATTTTTATCATAACAAAAATAATAAAAGCGACCTCATTTATTTCATCGTGAAAGTCGAGTACCTATCAGACAAAAGAATTGATACACAAAAGGAAATCGTCTAAACGATATTGCTTACTCGATACGATATCTCATATTGTGACAAATTACGAGACGTATCCACATATCAAAATTCACATTTTAACCGAGCGTCTACCTACACGTATATCCACAGTCATACATGAAACGAAGCCCACACCATATCTTACTCTCGAACACACGAATCTACATACATAAATATATTTCTATTCACCACCCAATACATTTTATCTATGTTACCGTTGCCTTACTAGAAATTCCAACTATTTGGTAAGGTCGCATCACTATTGAACTTGTAGTCCAACTAGAGTCTTATGCTAGTTGGAACACATTTGAAAATAGCACGGCAGATGACGATCGGTTAGTGTGAAGCCGAAGTGAGCCCGCGATCGAGTCTCACGAGGTATTCTCAAGGGGTGAGCGTAGTTCTTGCGCTTAGATATAAAGAAAGGTAGATACTTATGAAATTCGAAGGAAAAACCACCCTTCCCTATACTTACACAGCGCAGTCGAATCGGTTTTCGCCGAGGAAATTGTAGCGTAGTTTGAACGGGACATTCGCTCACCGTACGCCGCATAGAGACGACGATTTTCTCGAATTTCCTTCGGGACGCGTTGCCTCCAAATTTGTCTTTGCATATTTTTTTTCTTTACTCGTGTTCGGTATTTGAGTGACGCGTTATTATTATTTTTTCATTTCTGTATTTTTCTCATTCATTCTTTTACTTTAATTTCCAGTGCCAAAATATTTTTTTAAAGACGCGCCGCGGTTAAATTTTTACTTGAAAACTTTGCTTCGTGTCGCCATTAAGGTAAGAATATTTTCAGCCAGCTTGAAACGATTGTTTTTATGATCGAGATTTGAAATTATCGGAATATTTTTATGACGTAACACGTTTGTAAGAATTCAGTTTTGTAATTTTTCGGAAACTAGGATAAATATTACGGTTTTTATATTGGTTGTAAAGTTTTGCCGGCAACTTTAGAACGATGCCGCGTTATTATAAAAGTAATTTTCAGAAGTCGGGAAATCTTAGTGAATATTATAATTTCGGAAAAGTAAAATATTTAATTTTGAACGCTTTTGGTGAGTGCTCATTGATTTAATAAGGATTTGTATAACCTGCCTTTGCTTCGACTTTTAGTTAACTGAAATGAATTTTCTGCATTTTACTCAGTTGGATAGACGTAACTAATTATTCTGATAACCCGTTTTACTATCTTCTTGTAATAAGTTTCAAAGTTTGGACACCTACATGTAACAGTTAACGTTAATTTGAAATAAAACTAAAAATAATTTGATTAAATTGCAAGAATTAAGTATCACTTTATTTTTTTGTCGGTTTTTTTCATGATAGCTTCTAAAACCATCACAAAGATAATTATGTAGGTAGTAAGTAGGTGTTTATAATAAGAGATAGTTTCTCCTTGCCTATTTCTATTTCGTGAACTGCTTAAAACTTACATTTTTATTCAAATCATAATGCCTCTTTAATTTAATCACAGCACAGCTGGCTCATAGACTACCCGTATCTCTAATAGACAATAATTTCAACTAATTGAGCATTCAAAATGACAGAGAGGCGTGACACTTGTCACAAATGATGGCCGAATGACGAAATGACATCAATTGACGTTCAGTAGGCGGGACTTGTACTGAATGTCATTTAAAACAAGTGACATTTGGCAGCAAGTTGTCAGGTACCGTATTCTGAAGATTGAGTTGTTGTAATTCGGAATGGCTTAATTATTTTATGTTTTTTTTTTGTGGTGCTTACTACCTATTGTTCTTACGTAGGCGTTCAACGTAATTTAATATAGATAAAATCTATTCGGTTTGATAAATTAATGATAAACGATTTTATTTCTGTAAGTAGATTTGTAACACCAAACACTTTTACACGTCAATCATATTTAAAAAGCTAGATAAGCAAAAACGTCCCATCTGTCTACTCTGAGAAGAAAAGCGGAAAAAAACTCAGAGGTCACAGTCTCTTTTAAAGTCCAGACATAATCTTGGTCAGATCATGTGAAGACCAATAATGTCTGATATGGTATATTGAGGAAAAGAAACCACACAGATTTGAGTGGACCTGTCCAGTTTGACGAACACGGTCGTTCGATGTTCGTGGGTCTCCCGTATTTTTTGGAGCAAAGACTGAGTATCAGAATTGGTCTCAGAAAAGGTGATCAGAATTGGTCTCAGAAAAGGTGTTGATATATTTCGAAAAAAACACACTTTATGTAATAAATTATTATCTAATTAGATTGCTCTGGAATTGACTGTACCAATAACTTACATAGTTTGGGCCCATTAAGAGACGGTTCAAAACGTTGAGGCTGAAAACATCGTGAAGAAACCGGCATGTCCTAGAACCAAAAATTCGAAGGCATGTGACATCTACCCACTCCCTCTCATCGAGAGAAGGCCTGTGTTCCAGCAGTGGGAACAGTAAAGGCTGATAATGATGAAGAGATAGCATCAGAGGCGTTACTGAGATCGACTAAAGTGCTGAAATAAGGACACTCAAGCAATTGAAATAGTCTGCCTAACCTTTGGATTCGTTTCGTTTTGGAAACTTCTCCAGCTCTACACATATACAACGAGTAACATAATTAACGCAAGACTTCATACACCCCAATTAGAGTATTGAGTTAAAAGTATAATACGATGACCAAAACTATTTTCTTTAAAGCTAACTGATATTATTAAGAAAAACGTGTCGACCCAAGCATTACTTTATGCATTTCAAATTGAGTCTTATTACTTCTGAAATAAGGTTGAATTTTCTTTGGCTAAGTCAGTGGTAGGTATGGCAAAATACATATGTAATTTAAAAAAAATTACTTACATTAAAAGTTACTGAAATCGATTCAGTAGTCATTTCGGAACAAACTACTTTCAGGTCTTGAGTCCATTCTGTTACACCTTGTATAAGTAGGTACATAATATAAAACAAAGTCTATTTTCATGTCAGTATGTGTGATCCCGTTATTCTTCTAAACTATGAAACAGATTTTTATTCGGTTTTCGCAATCATTAAGATCTGGGGGCATGGTAGTGCCCCCGCCAAGACGAGCCATGCGGAGCTTAAGGGCACTACCTACCTTGTCTCGAAGCGCTTCGTCGTTTTTTGAACCCTTATAACTTGAGTTTGGATTATACCAGATGAACAAAATTCTCAGGATATGTTGTCAATAGCGGACTTATTAAACTTATAAAGTTTTAATTGCATAGCTCTTATACTTTAGATTTTATTGATATCTAAAAAGCCCTGATTATGTCACTGACTCAGTGAGTCAGTGACATAATCAGGGCTTTTCAGCATCTTAATCAACTTAATCATCAGTGGATGATCATCAAAATTCTTAGGGTACTTCCTAATGTCATAGAAAGCTGAAATTTGGTATGTAAGCTATTATTAGTACACAAACAACAAAAAAATTCTAAAACTTGGAATTTTTATCCCCCAACCCCTTAAACTAGGGGATGGAAGTTTGTATGAGACTTCCGCAATTTTGACTCTAGAGGTCTGAAAATTGATATAGGGACTCCTTTTTATTATAAATAATAAAAAAATATGTAACCCCAAAAAAAGAAAAAAATATTGTCACAAGCAACTTACACAAAGAAGTGAAATCCCACCAAAAACATTTTCATGTAAAATGTTGCCAAGACGAGACCATATGACTCGCACTGTCAAAAAGTTATCAGATCTCATGTAGAGCTAAGCTTCTAACTCTACACGCCCTAACTCTACAAGGCCTAACTTCACAAACTCTACACCTTAGTCAAAATATGTGGCTTGGCCGTTTCGTTACTACAAGAACTATTATATAATATAGAAGTAATGAACAGTGGATACATTTTTCACCTTACGCCCATGTGAATGTATCGAGCGAAATGGCCAAGGCACATATTTTGACTAAGGTGTAGAGTTTGTGAAGTTAGGCCTTGTAGAGTTAGGGTGTTTAGAGTTAAAAGCTTTGCTCTACATGAGATCTGATAACTTTTTGACAGTGCGAGTCATAATGGTCTCGTCTTGGGAATATTTTACATGAAAATGTTTTTGGTGGATAATTTATTTCAGAAGGTTACTTATGTGTATAATAGCATTCATATTAAACTTACTTAAACAAAGAAACGCCGAGTTTTGCTAATGCACAGTTAGCGTCGATAATATTGGTACGAACAGACTGTTCAAAATGATCTAAACAACAATGAAAAATTAATATTAACTCAATGACACGAGGAATGTTTCAGAATAAAGACAATAAAGGACAGAATATGTCGTTCTGACAAGAACTTTATCCATTTGAGATAAAGTTTATTTTTCTTAGTTGTTGAAATCATTTTGGACAGTCTGTTCGTCCCGATATTTTTTACGCTGACTGCACAAAAAACGTGCACTAGTATTAAATAAAACAAAACAGTATAATATTAGAAGTTTTTTGTTTAAAAAGTTCTAATATTTTTAATTTCTCGAAAGTCCTGTCAATCTAGCACAACGTTTAACCCACCCTGCAAGTAAAAAAAAAACAATACAAAAACGCACGCTGAGATAATCACGTATAAATATATTCACTACGATCGCGTCCCGGCTTTACTCGGGGGTAATTTGCCACTGACAGATATCCGATTTAATGGACTTTTATTTAAGCTTTCGTTACAGAAGATTTTTCTTATAGGTAGTTCGTATAAAATACTGTAAAGTTGGTACCTGGCTATTGCACAGTCTGCCAGCACTAGATTTCTTTTATATTCTAGCTTCTACAAAATTTTCACCTACCTACTACAGTATTTCTTTTTAATTTTAGACTATTAACATAATTAAAAATCCTATAATAAATAGGTATCTACCATTCCCGGAAAACATCCTTATATAAAACAGAAGTACCTACTTAAAGAAAATTCAACGTTTCAAGATTTTTTTTTTCGGAATTACTCCGAATACTTATACAGTCGAAGGTTTAAGTTAGTTATGTCAAGTTGGTTTTATATTACACTAGCGACCCGTCCGGCACGGTTTGTACGACTTCATAAAACATCGAGATTTCTTAATACTAAGTAAGTCATTGCGTAGTTTAGAATAATAACGTAGTCAGACAGTCAGACACAAAAAACGACAATAATTTATAATATGTATTATATTAATCTAAGGCAGGTAATTTTTATTATGTTTCAACCACATTTTTGTTGAAAAGAAACCGGTATCTACCTCTCATGACGAGAAAGAAGTCCGTATATTTAAAACGTCAACTTTTAAAGACTTAATTTGCTTAAATTGTGAGTTGTAAGCGCAACTCTGCTGGCAATTAAGTTCGAAATAAATCAATTTAATTAACGTGTTCATAAGGTAAATTAACTCTAGAAAATTTTACACAGATGACAGACGATGTTCACGATTATTCAAAAAACTGTTGCAATCTCGAATTCAAATTGTTCCATAAATCATAACCGAAACGCTGGCATAATAAATCACAAGATAAGACAGAGTTTACTCTATTCCTAAATAAAACTCTGCAACTTTATTTCCATCTAAACCGGCTACTTATAAAGTAAAATTGAACGGAAAACCTATCACAAAATAATATCGAATCTCCATACATTATACTATTGATGGGGTGAACGACATATAATTTATATACCTACCCGTATTACGTATAGTCGATAGTTGGTTCCACCCCCGTACCTTGCGACCCTCCGACGCATGTATATACATAATATATACATGTGAGTAGGGTTGAGGACAAAATCGATAGGGCTAACTCCTTTGTAAACCAACGGCTTTGCACGATTTTTGAACTGTCAATTTTTTTCCGAATTCCGAATTCGAATGTTAGAATTTGGTTTTTGTGATTACCGTGTTCTACTTTTTAATAGTGTCAGTGAGGGAAATCATGATGCAGGTAAAAAACAGATAACTTATGACTTTAATTTGCATGTCACACTGGCAAGGTAGATTCAAATTTCAATCTAGGAACCACAATATAAATTATAAAAAAAAAACTCATGTGTCTAACCTTAACGAACCATATAGACAGTCAGAACTTCATTCAGAAGGTGGTACCAATACTTTCTTACAATGAAACCTTAATTAAAACAACAATCTCAAGTTATACCTAAGTAATCATTTCGTTTTTCCCTAAAGTTCAAATGAGAAGACAAGAAATTCGACCGCCAACTTTCAAGCAACATAAAATTTAATTATATTTTATTAGGTACACCTTCGTTAGCTTAAATTTAAGTACATTATTCCAAGAGATTAAAAGGGCATGTACCATAAACAGACAGACATGCCACACTTAGTTACTTCTGATTAAGCGGTAATCAACATTATCATTATTTTTTATATTTAATAGCCCATTTATTCATTGCATTCATCCGAAAATTAAACACTCGAGTTATTTCGATGTTAAAATTATCTTAACAGTAATCGAGCAGTATTAACCCGTCCGATGACAACGTAAAGTTGAAATGACTTGTTGTGGACATTAAATACGATAATAATTGGAAATAGTGGTCAACTTCCATTGAAGGCGATTTAATTTTAAATTTTGTACAGTATTATGAATGTGTGTTAAAGAAAATGTTTCTAGTTTTTTTTACGTGTAAAAAGTCGTAGTACCTATCTTTGGTGAAACCACTTATGACATTTCGCTAGTAAATTATTTCAAATTCACTGTAAAATTGTGCAATGAAATTTTAGTAAGTTATTTTTTTTTGTATCTTATGACCTTTTTCACGGCATTTACATGTCACAGCCAATTACTTAAAAATATACATCAAAATGCTCGATGCTAGTGTGAGAACATAGTACGGGAGTATTTAATTATTTTAAAACCAGTCAACGTCAATATTTTTTACACGTCTTGGTTAATTTATAGCATGACCAAACGGGGAATCGAACGCGTAGCTATTTATTTAACGGTGAAGTGGTAGGAACATAAAATTTTATTTTGTTGTTTGTATTTAAAAGATGCCTAATAAAGATCTTGTTTTTTTAATCGACTATGATTTTTACCGACGCTTATTATCGGAGACTTCTAAAAATTTCGAAATTTATAATTTAGAATTTATTGTTCATCCATCACGCTCGTTGTCTATGGCTGTTAAAAATAAATTGTCTATGACACGCCAACGTTACGTGGTCGTTTGATTTTATTGGTTCCTGCCTTGCAATGTGTTCTGTAGCCGTTAATTACTTTTATTGTAATTTATGATTTAATTTAATCGGTGACTATTGGGTACTTAGTATTTTATTATGGTTTATATCTTTCATATCGGGGACATTATCATAGTATTATCTTAATTGCCGATTCTTTTTCTTTTACTGACGTTGTGTCGATTTTAATAAAGATACTCATACTATTGCTGGTTTTACCATTATGAAACTAGTGTCGTAAAACAGTTGCTTTGCTGCAACTGATAAACTCAAAATCACTCTGTCATGTAGAGCAATAATACCAATTATTTCAGCCAATTAATCTGACATTTAACAAGATATAGGACAGCGTGTTAGTTGAATTTAATAAGCTTATCCAAACTGAGACACTTTCAATCACAATCTGAATCACTTATGTTCGAACAAAAAATTCAATGAGTGTTGCTGAACTGTCAAAATAAAAGCCATTGCTACTGTTAGTGTGTTACGGAACTACGCCACAGGTGTTAGCTAGCTATAGCCCAAAACAGATAACTGTTTTACGACACTAGTGTCGTAATGTAAACCCCGCTTTTCAGCGTCGATATATCTAACTGAACTTTAAAATTAAAAAGAGGTTTTAGCCCGTATCAAACTATGCAAAAGAAAATGGACTGATGAGGCGACTGATTCAGTATTTCAAATGCCCGGACAAAACGAACTAAAATATAGTAGTTACTACCTATAGGATTCGGGGGTAATATTATTATACCAGACCCCACCCCCATGTTGTCAATCGATCAAACATGTGCAAACAGTATAGACTTACAATTTGAAAAACACCCTAACTCACCAACAACCACCAATGAAAAACACACCCAAAAACAAAAGCTACACGGTTCACTTTTGATTGGACAATTTTCCATGCCCAATATCTCGGGTTTGCAATTTGGACATATTTCTCTTATACATAGGAATCATAGGAGCTATGGTAAATGTATTGACAAATATATCGAGTTACATTTTCCATTAGGATATTGTTTATATCAATTTATGAAAGTACTCGAGCTGTCTCGATTCTCAAAACGGTTTGAGTTATGTTTGTAGTCTGTTCGGTTAGGTAGACTTAACCCTCCATTACATGTCGCTATTTATTAGCAACTAGGTTTTGTCAGCGGCTTCACTCGCGTGGAGGTCGAAATTTATCCCACGGGATCGTATTACCGGATTAAAAAGTATCCTATGTGTTAATCCAGGTAATAAACTATCCGTGCGCCAAATTTCATTGAAATCCGATCAGCCGTTATTGCGTCATTGAGTAACAAACATGTAAACATGCAAACATGCACATTTTCACAATTATAATATTTGTAGGAAGTAGTATAGAATTGCATGTGATACTAAAAGGTTTTTATATTGGAAAAACCTACAAGTAGAAGAATTTCAGTTTAATTAGTAGGTGAGATTTTTGTTAACTTGTGAATGGCCTATCTTAAATCTATTTTGATCAGTTATATTCTTATTAGAATTGATCCAGGTATGTTTGATAGCCAGTCGCAGTAAAAGAAGTACGGAAAGATTAATTGAACACATCAATTTCGAGTTTAACATGAAGCGCTAGGACCCAAAATTGTAAGATCATAAATGATTTTATTTCTGTAAGTAAGTTTGCACAAACACGTCAATCTTATTTTTAAAACTAGATGAGGCCGGCGTTTCCTATCGGAAGAGACAATAATCAAAAGACATCGAAACGAACTACGAAAAATTTGAAAAAAGAAAAAAAAAACAATAGTCATTTATTCAAACTAGGCTGAGAGTCGGCACTTTTTGAACGTGAAAATTACATAAGACAGTCCCCCAAAACGCCCGCCCTTCACCATTTCCTAGTGCTTTGGCTGGGAAGAAGAAGTAGCACAGTAAACTCCCCAGCAGCACAGCTGTCTGGGGGCCGATTCTACTAACAAATTTGTTAAAAAAACGCAATAGAACCGCAACCGAATCACCACTTTTAAGCGTTTTCGCATTCTACTAAAATGAACAACGGTCCAGCTGCGACACAGCTGCGGTTACGTTTTAGTTACGCCAACGATCGATTGAAACAATGTCAAAACCTATTCTACTAACAAAATCGAACATGAGCGTGACGTTTACTTAGGACAAAGTTAATGATAAAATTATGATCATTATGTCTTTTAATTATAGAAAATACTTTTAGTGCCACATATTCGTGTTTAGTAACATTTTTAGATTCAACTTTTTTCTTTGTGGTATTAATAAAACATATTATTTTGGCATGTTGGTAACGCGGGTTACCCGCTGTGTTCCCGCTACAGTTCAGTTGCAATTCGTTTTAAGTTTAGTTTCCATTTTGCTTATAAAATAGTAGAATGACTTTTTATGTAACTATCGAACGGCGATCGAAATCGAACTGTTGTGGAAACACAATTTAACGTGTAACGTTGCAAATTAGTAGAATCGGCCCCCTGTTAAGTTAGAAGAACTTGATTATATACAATAGTAGGTAAAAACTAGCCTCGCCCCGTACAAAACCTTAACCCTATAAATGAAGACACCACTCTCCGCTCAATAAATATTTCCACGGTCACAACAACTTAGTGGTTTCGATAATTATTTACACCTTACAAAAAGGCGATACTTTTCAATAGATAACTATCGATAAAAAGATACAGAATTTCACGATAGCCATCAAATATATAGTAATAAATTTTTCTTTACTTTATTAATTAAAGTATCGTTTTATTTCAACGAACTAACGCTCTTGCGCTGCACACTTTACAATTTAACCGACTTCCGAAGCACATAAAACAATCAAGCGCAGTTTTTAAAACAGTTTTTTAGATGGGCAGATAAGAAGATAGACCTTTAAAATAGAATACATTAATAGGATCATAAATAATGGACTGTTTTGTAAGGAGCTTTAGATATAAACAGTGTAATGTAACCTAGTAAACAATAATGGTTAATGGCAATTCGTTGAATGCATTGAATAATAAAAGTGGTCACTGTGCTCTTAAGTACAATTAAATAGTTGTCACAGTGTCCAGCTGTTTATGGCAACATAAGTTTGGTAAAAAATTAACAAAGTTTGATGTTTGATAAAGTATGTGCGATATGATCTTAAATTCCATCTTATGAAAAAAAAAATACAATCCGAAAAAAAAATGTTCTTGCGTTTTTCACTTGGAAAAATTAAATACACATAGAGAGTAATAAACATTTCGATACATAAAGAAACACAATCATTTACCTTTCGACCCACAAAACACAAAAAAAACTCAGCTCAACAAACTCAGATACACTTTCATGAGCCGCCATTTTAATCACGCATGCGCACAACACATCACCTAACAACTTGACATTTAATTACTAAAATACTAAAATACGAAGTTAAAGACACGTCTGAACACAGTTGTAGCACAATTTTGAATGCGACCTCATTCCTGACCTTTTATCTCACGTGAATAAATTATTACCCATTTTTGTCCCCTCTGCAGCGAAAGGGTTAACTTCTATAGAAACTTATGGCTTGTGAATTTGCATATAATTTTTAGTTTATTATTTATGTTTGAAAGGATGTAAGGGGGTATTGTGTAACGTTTTTCAGGGGTTGATGAATTGGTAGTATTAATATGGATTATGTAGGTTTGTCGTGTTCAGCTTGGGATGCGCAGGAGCACCGGTTTGATTGTCACCGGAGTTGACAAGTTTGTCGTATTTTTTTTTTGTTTTGTTACTTCTCTCATGATAATAATGCTACAGATCAGATTGTGATTTTACAATCCTCATATGTTATTCTTTAGTTAAAGAATATTTTATGTAGGTAGGTACCTTTAGGTCTTGACCTGATTGACCGGTATAGGAGTGTTTTCTGGACCGATTATCAAGTTGGTAAGATTAACAAAACTTGCTGCCTAAGAAAACATAAACATTCGCTTTTTACTTACCAATTCTCTGGTGGATAAAAGTAGTTTCATTTCTTGACCAGATTTTAGCATTGATATTATCTGGTCGATTTCTAAGTTATTATAAAAAAATATTAGCTTAATAGCTTTGTATATACAATTGGGGGCTTTTAGCTAAATAATATTAGCCGCACGGGTCAATCGATCCGATTAAGCTAAGCTAGTCCATGGATGGGTGACCATTTTTACTTACCAAGACCCCCTCGTGCCTCGGAAAGTAAGTTAAGCCGTTGGTCCTGACTCATATTTGTGGATCTTTGACAGTCGTTAAGGGTCGTCAGAAGCTTGAAAGTCTGACAACCAGTCATACCAAGGGGTATTATATTACCCAGTAACTGGGTTGTGGAGGTCAGATAGGCAGTGCTCCTTGTAAAATACAGGTGTTCAGCTGCATCAAGGCTTGGCAGATACAAAGCGATACAAAGTATGATATTGATAAGTAAATGGCTTACTTGTATACCTAATAACGTTCACAACAACAAAAATCGTCAAAGCACCCTTACTTACGTACATTATTAATTAAAATGGAGTACCTGCCTATACGGGGTATACTTAGTCCAGTAGATTAGGAAAAAAAAACCGTTCAATTGTCTAACATTATTCATAAAACATCAAACTCACTATTATTAATTTTAATAATAAAACTGATACGATCACATTTCTTATTATCTGTTTTATTAATATCAACCACAATGCGTGCGATCAACCGGAAGTAGAATCTTTTGTAACAGACGCTCAAACCCTTCCGGTGAAGCGATATCTTGGATGTCGATATTAGGGGCCTTGTCTATTCATTTTGACCCCCAACGTCTGTCATTTGGTATCTATGGGAGTATCTGTGAGAAATAATTGGATCTTGAGACTTTTGGCTAGGTATCGCATTTAAGGGTTCATATTATGATGAAGTCGGTTGAGAAAAAGATGATTTCACTTTTTAATTGTATTTTGAAGTGTTTTAATATTTTAATTAGATGCTCAAAACGTGCCAATTTTTTTGTCTACTTTATGTATTTTTTTAATATTTTTTTTAACTGTTCACAACGATGGGCTATTATAAAATAAAATTAAAGCATAAATAATTTAAGGCGTAAACACTATTAACCAAGTCAATTAATAACAGAAACACGTCTCACTTACACGCATTTCAAAAACCCACAATTCGAACAAGTTCTGCTCAAATATTTACCGAATTAAAAAAAAAACACACACAATGCATGCTATTATAGGCAATCATCAAAGTATCGATTATAGAAAAAAAAAACTTTGCAAAAAGCCACTACACGCGGTACCAACAAAACAAACATTTCACGGGTCTGTGGTAACAAAAAAAGAGTCTTGTCTATGCACAAGGGGCCTATTGTACAGAATTTGACTAGCCTTTGTTTAAAATACTGATTTATAGGCTATTAAACCCTTTCTATTAATGTATGTATAGATAAATTTATGCGTATTATTCCTTGTAATAAATGGTAGTTATATTTTATCTGTGGCATAACAAAGGTGTTGTTTTTTTGTTAAAAGGGGTGCTCATACGCATGTGTTAAGATCTACGACAACGACAGCGAGTCTTAAAATGTTGATATTATACATAATTTAACGGGTTTTACTTGTAAAACAATAGCGGAAGTAGAAAGACTCTAGGAGTTATTAAACTTAATGGACAAAAAAATTATACGAAGAAAAAAAAAAATTATTTGATTTAATGTATTTTATATTTTTAGGTAAGTATCACATTTCTGTCATATCACAAAAGACAATAGTCTCTTAAATTAGATAAAATATTACTTATTAGTTAAAAAATTCTCTAATATCCACAAAAAACTAATTCTTCTGCAAGGGATACAAGAAAAAATAACAAGGGGACACAGTTTTTGTTGACAAAAGTTTGAAATATAAGTGCCATTAAATTGTTTTTGTCAACACCCCGTAGCGAAATACAGCGTGTAACAATTTTAATAAATAATTATTTAAATGATTGGGGTAACATTGGTCTGCTACGAATAACATAATTATACATACTCCTTTAATGCCTTTCTTGCAAGAAATTAAAAAAGATTACTTGGGTCACTTTCGGTTTAAAGATATTGCGGTTTGGATCAACAACAAGTCGTGATTTTTTCCATTAATTTTTTTTTCGGCAACTTTTCTCATACTTACCTAAGTAATGACAATTTGTCATACTAATCCTTACTAATATTATAAACACGAAAGTTTGTATGTAAGGATGTCTGTTACTCTTTCACGCAAAAACTACTGAATGGATTTGGATGAAATTGCACTCAGACAGATTATAACCTAGATTAACACATAGGATACTTTTTATCCCGTTAGTTCGCGCACGTTCCCGCGGGTTAATTTCCGACTTCCACGCGGGTGAAGCCGCGGGCGGAAGCTAGTATTACAATATATCAAGAAACACAAAAGACAAATACGAAAAGCATACACATTAGATAACAAAAAAACTTAAAATGCCGCACACCCTTGAAGAAACAGGGGGATAAGTTGCAAGAAAAAAAAGCGGTACGTTTAAAAAGGCAATGCCCTACTTTCGAAGGCAATCCCGGACAACTTTCACCTATTCCCATGTAGGAAAACGAGCTACAAAACTAACGTCCCTGAACTGAGCAAATGGCGTGAGAAAAAAGTAATTTTCATTCATAAAACCATTTTCTTAGAAGCGTGCGATAGGGACAGATATACGGTGTCGATAGCGCGCCGTCCCTTTCTAGCGCACTCATTTTTAATGCACTTTCCCCGAAGAGGTTCTTTTATGCTTCTTTTAAGAGTTGCAAGCAAGTACGTGTTTTTTTTTTAAAGTTTTCCCTTTTGAAGCGTTCGTGAAATTCGCCTTTACTTTGTAGAGTGATGTCAATAAGTTTCATCGTTTAACGCTTCGCGTTTGACGAGGTGGGTATCTTTGTGTCTTTTTTAGCCCTGTATTTATTTTTCCAAACGTAACGATGTTCAAAGTAATTGCGGATGTTGTATCGTACATACGTGTAAAAAGCTTAAGTAAGTATATCTGTCCACAATTTTATTAGTGGGTAATTTAAAATATTTTCCATAAAGTACTATGACAATAAATAGCAAAATCACAGGACATTAGCCACATCATGCACACTCAATAAAGTCCTATTTAAATAAACCAATCAATTGTAACGATTTTTGAATATCGAACGATCGAACGTAATCCTTTGAGTGCCACTCGATTCAAAGGGATGCTACCGTTGTTCTCATTGTGTCCTTATAATTTATTGTCACCGTACAAAGGTAAGGGATGTTCTACATTTTTTGAAGTTCAATGGGTCATAATTTAACTATTTGACTTTTCGATGGCTGTAAAGTATTTTTTTTTAGTTTAAGTAGGTATATTTATTAAGTTACTTCAAAGACCTACCGCTTATCTGCTAGTTGCAAATATACCTTTCTATATCTCAATAGAGTTGGTATTCCTTTGAGTTATATTTGTCTTTGAAGAAAGTATTGGTACATTCATTTACATATGCACAAGATGTCCTTTTATCCGTGATGTCATAAAGTAACTGTTTGGTCATATCCAAAGCTCCCATGACATACAAATCTTCCTGTAGTGGTTTGTTTCTTTATTAGCTCAACTGAATAAAAGGGCCTTAAAAATCTACTCTCTAGGTTCGCCCACTGAGATGCGGGACCATCTGAAAGTAGTTCGATACTTCAGAGCGAACCCTACGCTCAATTAATTAACTACTTCTGATGGATAAAAACATACCAGAGGCTAGAACAACTGTCAAATCGTGGTGTCATTAATTCTTAGTTCTGGCCCTGAACTAATCATATGTCCGTAGGTGATACGGTGTAGGGAATACCCGAAACTTCGGCCAAAACTATAAATATCGTGCATAGGAATCTTATCCAGTTACGGACATATTTTATGTTTAGTTTGATGTCCGAACTAAGAATGAATGACAACACGGGTTG
This sequence comes from Antitype chi, assembly GCA_947359405.1. Classification (NCBI taxonomy): domain Eukaryota; kingdom Metazoa; phylum Arthropoda; class Insecta; order Lepidoptera; family Noctuidae; genus Antitype; species Antitype chi. The sequence continues at coordinate 4,288,990 of OX375823.1, forward strand.
ACAGCTGTCACTACTCACGATAAGTACCTATTGCTCGTCTGAAAAAATTTAATTTGACATTTGTTTTGACGGATCAATTATTTCAGTCGGTTTACTTCGTTGACGGACTTAAAGAGTAGACCCCTGGTAGATAATGTAATGTACGGTACTGTTTAAATACCTAATAACGCCAGGTAAAAAGACAAAAGTTATGGTTTGCTCAAATTCAAGTCCCTTCAGAGCCAAGAAGCCAACAAAACCGAAAGTTTTCTTAACAAAATCGTAAAAAAATACCAACACACGACTCGTAAAATAGCTGATAACCAAAGGAACCGAACCGAATACTTTGAGAAGTATGTTATAAATAAAATAACGTATTCACGAGCGTCGGATGCGCAACTTACGGCTTTAAAAGTTGGAAAACCACTCCAGGAGTCGGCTTGAAGTTTTACCAACAATATATTTGTCTGCCCGCCAACCGTATGTCGAATGGACACAGGTTATGCTGATAAGCGGAGCGGGTTCTCTCTTTTAGTGATGCTAACTTCCTGGTCTTCTGTATGTAGGTATAGATAAAGCATACTTCCATACTTAAAATAAACGCGAAAGTAAGTAAGTATCTAACTCTTTCTGTGTATCTGTTACCCTTTCACGCCTAAACCACTAAACCAATAACTAAGTTTGACAAATATAGGAAGCCTGGAACCTGGAGAAATATAAAGGACAATCCTTTCATCCTGGATATTTGTATTAAAAATCATAAAATACACGCAGACGAAGCCATAGACAACAGCTAACATTAGTATGAAGCTCAGAGCAAATTGCACTTTGGGAACCGAATGAGGCTAAAGAAGGGAGTTTTTTTTACTACATCTTTAAGAGTATAACGCTTTACATGTGTTTTTGAGGCTTATTTTAAAGCTGATGGGTAAATAACTGTACATTCCTGAAGCTTCTTCACGACATTGGTTAAAATATCTCGTCGATCTAGTCTTACTGACAACCTAGACATATCGAGCATAAGACTAAAGGATACCAGCACATTTTTTATCAAATAAGTTAAGTAAACCTTTCAAGCTGTCAACAGTTCCCAAATGTACAGCCATAATTTCAACGTAGATCTCCTTACAAAAGCTTTTCGCCGCCCGCATCCGCTACCTCTCCGCTTGTCTGTGCCCACAAAAGTTTCTACAAAGGTAAACAGACAGACACCGGACTTACCTCCTCCGCCACTTCTCGAAAACATTCTTGTGAGTAAACTTAAAATATAATAATATCTCACGACTTCTGCCAAAGTTGCTCCATTTTAGAAGTTTCGAGATTTTTTTACTTCGCGTAAAATCATTTTCGTGTTGGAAGGGGTACCTACTTCAGTAATTTTTCCCCTTGAAATGTTGCCTATTGCTGTTCTTGTTGTTATGCTGAGAACCTTTGTGTAGCACTATTTATCAATTCGGCATAAACAAGACCTTAAAACCTTTTAAATTAACTAAAAGAGACTTCATTTCGTTAGTAAGCTTTTTCAAAAGAACCGAGCTTGATCTAAATCAAAAATCAAAATATTTCAAATAAACCTGCATGGGCACTTATGAAACGTCAGAAGCTAGGTGCACTGTTCCAATTTGTCGCTTCCTATGGAGAAGAGCCGGCAAGAAGCACCACGGTTACTCTTTTAAAAATAATTGGCGTTTACAATGTTTTCAAATTACAGTGATAATAGGTATGGGAGGACAGTACAGGCCTATCAATAAGTACCAGATACTTAGAGAAATGAAAATACAGAATAGAAAATCGTCTACAAATCTAGTCTGTAAGGCCTACAACGTTCTCTCTTTCACAATATGTAAAAGAATCTACCTATATAAAATGAACCTATGTATTTGAATCAAGTGACATGATTTCCATGACAATCACTAATAAATAAGTAGTCTATATTAAAATTGATGTATGTTTGTTTGTTCAAATGTTTATTTGTTTGTTGTTCGTTTTGAATGTAATTAATTAGAATTGAATTGTCTTGAATGTAATCAATTAGAAACGAGTATCTACTCATACTACCCAAACTAAGAGATAGTTTCCATATCCATATAATAATATATTCCATAGAATACCAGTTTTTTTCATGGAGCGTCTATACCTATCTGACCTCAACAACCCAAGTTACTGGGTAACACGATATGCCTTGTTAAGACTGGCTATTACTGTCTGACTTTCACGGTTTTGATTACCTGTAACGACTGTTGAAGGTCTACGAGCGACAGCCGGGACCAAAGGCTTAACGTGCTTTCGGTATGTAAAGGATGGTCACCCATCCACGGACCGACCTCGGCAAGTGTTGCTTGACCTGGAAGAACCACCCATGCGGCTGCTATTATTTAGCCACGAGCCACCGAACCAAGGATATTTCCTTACTCAACAAACCCATCTAACCGACTTAATACAATAGAACGACACGAACACATTCACTTTAAACAATTTTGTACATCACAAAAGTACTTTAAGTACCGTCATCCAATATTACGAAACAAAATAATATTCTGGAAGGAGGATAGGGAAAAATTGAAACCTTCATTTGTAGGGAAAAATAGTCTTGGAAATAAAAGCGTGTGAGGAATCGACTGTTTCCCTACGTTTCTTTGGGTGGCGTTTGACAAAACATCCCCCTGCCTCCCCTGGCATATGCGAGTAACACATTATCTATCACGGAATAAGCCTGAGTGCTGTGGAGTCGCTGTTATTGCTACATTTTTTTTGTTTATTTTTATACATTGGTTGGGTTGGTTTTCTTTTTAGTTGTTTTAACGCTGTTTTTGGTGTTATCTACTGTTAATTGATCTTCATCATTTATTTGATCAAGATTATGTCTGGACTTTAAAAGAGACTGTGAGCTCTGCATTTGTTTCGGCCTTTCTTCTAGTCAGATTGGAAACGTCACGCCGACCTCATCTAGTTTTGAAAATATAAACCTACTTACAGAAATAAAATAATTTAAGTGTCATAATGCGGTGTCAACTTTTATGTAAGGGGGTCTCTTAGGTTGACATTTGATGCTGCATTTGTCAATTGACATTTACAGTTGCTTCAGACTGCAGTAATACATGGCAGTCTTAAGATTATAATTATTGTCTTCTCGAATACTTAATAGCAGGATTTTAAGGAAAAACAAACTTGAAATGAGCGCTTTAATCCTTAACTTTCATTTGTCAAAACGCAAACTAATCCAAAAAAATATTCTCCTAGCATCTCCACAGATTCTGCTGTCCTCTCACAGCGCCATATGACACATGTGCGGCATAAAGCGAAGTATTGATCTAGTGTCGACTTTCTGTAAGATAGTGTGTACAAGACACAACAATGTATTCCTTTAACAGCCAATGAGCTCCTTTAAAAGGTGTATTATGTCACGGGTTAATTTTGTAAGGCAGTCTAGATCTAGTTGTAATAATTTAGCTCACAGAGATTCTAGGACCTAGAACCTAGAATCTAGGTGAACCAGCTAACAAAGGCAAAGGGAACAGCAATGATGCAAATACAAACTGATTGAAAGACTAACATGGCTACCTATATAAATAAATTCAGGTAGTTTTCATTAGAGGAGTCAAACTCAGGGCTCATGAAGCAGTTTTCTTTGATTTCCCTAAAACCAGAAATAAGTATGACTGTTAAACAATTGTTTATGCTGAAAACTACGTTTCATTAAGCACCTACGAACATCACACATAACTTACACAAAACAGCGTAAAATAATTCTTTAAAAATTTACACATCGTGCCAAGAAAATAACATCGAAGTTGGCCGCGCGCGATAGCCACAAACTACTCGGTGGAACCAATAAACGGCTTGTCATCCCGCTCTGATTGATCATTATTTTATGCGCCAAACTATCGTCCTATCTCTCTCTCACTGGAGGACTGCCAGCGAACCCCGCCGTGCGGTGTAGAAAATGTGGCGTTTCCGTTTTTATTTGAATACAGAATCGCGCGATAATGACGATGTGAATTTTTATGTGCCGTCATAGTTCAAGATGAAGCCGAATGTGTGTTCGGAATTCAAAAGTGGTTTATAGACGTCCAATTCCCAAGTACCTATGATTGTAATGCGGAGGTAGCCTACCTACTTTTGGTTGGGGAACTGTCTGGTCGATTTGGAACATTTCTGACGTTTATATTTGACTGATTGCTGATTATATTTGACCGAAAAAATATGAGAGTAAAACCAGATCGTCTAGCTCAACAAACTTTAGTATTCATCTATAACTCGTAAAAACATGTTGTTTGTTGTAACATATGCTTCCTGTACAGGTCACTTAACTAGTATTAAATAATACACCAACTTGTATATTCACGCACTTACTCGTAAGGCGGTCGGGTAGGAAGTGCGGCAAGCGATGCGCTTGCCACGCTCCCCACTACCGGTCGCCCCACCAGTATGCATTCTATATTTACTATACGCTACATCTACCTTTTACAAAATTTAAAAAATAATAATATTATATTCTTCACACAATTTAAATGCAATCATTAATATAATCAAAACACTGTTACTGTTCCAAGTTTTATACCAATATACTTAGAACTAATTCTTTATAGCACTACTGATTCAGCTTACAGTTACTAATTCATAATTATTATATTTTTACTTTTACATATTTAATCATGACTCATAATTAATTTAAATGGGAACTTATAAATTTTTAGCAACCACACTGTCATCAGTGTCATCTGCATTATTATCTGTACAAACTTTCCACTGTCCTTCAACTCGCTTTAGGTGTACAATATTTCTACGTAGTCGTTGTCCGTTGTTGTCATTTTGAACTTCTACATCATTGCCTTCCTTATTGATGACTGTGTGTTGTACATCATTAAATGTGGTAGACAATTTATTCTCCTTCGTCATATTCTTCACGTATACCTTCTCTCCAACGTCAATACTACATTCCGCTGCATGTCTTTTCCTGTCCGCATATTCCTTTCCTTTGGCTTTCATTTCTCTATCCCTATCTTTTGTTTCGAGGTCTAAATCTGCAAATTCAACATCGACAATAGAAGGCAACTTATCCCTAAATTGACCCCTTAGAAAGAGTTCCGCAGGTGATTTACCTGTAACGGAATGAGGGGTGCTGTTATACATAGTTAGATATTTAAGCAAATCTTCTTGCCAATTTGACCTTAAGCTTTGGCTAATTCGTAGTCTTTTTAAGATATCACGGTTCTGTCTCTCAACCTCGCCATTTTGCTGAGGCCAATAGGGTATGCTATGAAACAAACGTATGCCAAATTCATTGCAAAAATTTTCGAATTCGGCACTGATAAACTGTCGACCATTATCAGCAGTAATGCTTACTGGCGCTCCTAGCCTGGAAAATACCTCTTTAAGTAATATAATAGTGTGCGCAGAGTCAATTATTTTAGAAATTTTAACTTCTTTATACCGACTAAAATAATCTATTATTACCAAAAGATAATGCCCACTAGGTAACGGTCCAAGATAGTCAATGGCTACGTCAATCCAGGGTTGAACAGGAAGTGCCCGTCTGCGCATAGGGTTAGGAGGATTCGGAGCGGAAACCAGAGTACAACCTTTACAAGCTCTTACATAATGCTCCGCATCTCTGTCGATTTTGGGCCACCACACTTTGGAACGTAGCCGCGTTTTCATTGCTACGATTCCGGGGTGTCCTTCGTGAGCAGCTGCTAACACTTTTGATCTCAAACTGGAAGGAATTACAATTTTATTACAACGTAAAAGTAAATTGTCTTGGAAACAAAGTTCATTTTCGAAGACCCTGTAAGTGTTGATACTCTGGTCCCAGCTATTGTTGTAGATACCGTTCTTAACCAATTTAAGTTCATGGTCTCCCTCACAAGCTTCCTTCAATTCAGACAGGGTGATTGCCATTGGCCGAGACTGGTCTATTACTAAATTCAAATAATTATCGTCATCGAACGGGACTGGTGAACTGTCAATAGAACACAACCGTGATAGTGAATCTGCGATGTTTTTCTTGCCCGGGCAGTATACAATTTTAAAATTATATGACTGTAGGCGTAAAACCCAACGCTACCGGTCCCCACTACCGGTCGCCCCACCAGTATGCATTCTATATTTACTATACGCTACACTTCCGAACTATAATTTTTTTTCTGCCATGATATTTGGCTGTTAGTGCCAAAAATTAAATTGGTTCAGTTGCTAGCATTATCTTGGTATAGTTTTTAGTTGGAGTCTTCAACGTTGATTACAACAAATCTACCATAAATAGCTAACTTAACCTGGAAAAATATGACATATTATTTTCCGAATTACACATAGAATCAAACGAAAGAACTTCGAAACGTTCTGAAACATAACCTCAAAATAACCTCTAACCTCAAAAATAGTAATTTTTCCGAGCGAAAAAAAAAATCCGTTACTTTCCGTAATATACGACTACCCACTAGGCATGCGGTTGACAGGCGGGCTAAAGGATTTATGAACGTTCCCCTGTACCGTTTGAAGAAAAAACATCCAGTATAGCATAGCCTGCTTGGCTGCGGAAGCATATTATATAAAAGTATATTGTTATGTTTCTTAATAGAAATCTAGGAAAGGAAATAGTACAACTTTTTTTTGTGTAGGTAGTTATTTTTTGACGAAAAGCTTGGTCGTCTTTCTAATATTTGTGGTGGTTGGCCTAATTTTTGTCACTTTTCCGTTCGTTCTACCCGACTGCGCGACGCTAAGGAGGGTAATGTGTTTATCTGCCTATGTATGCATGAGGAGATATATTTTTCAATTTAGCCTTTGAAGGCCTATATTGCCTCTGACTGCATGAGATTTACTATAGTATCAAGTTTAATAGTCAGCCTCTTTATATCAAATTTCCTTATTTCCATCTTTTTTAAACTTCACTTTTACGCATTTGGGTTTTTTAGAGTTTTTTACTTGCTTTTTTGCTTAAGCAAGTAAATGATAAAGAAATTTAGATTGGAACCTACGCCAGTACTGTTATTCTGTAAAAATCTCACCATGAAAAAGTAGGTGAAGTCATCTTAAAGTGAGCTGTCAAACCCTAACGACTACTAGCATTAGTTGGCATGACAGGTCACTTCAGGTTCACTTTACCTAAGATTTCACTGTGAGATTTTTAGTAGCTCTAAGTCTAATCTCTTAATATCATCAATAAAAAACATCGTGTCTATCAATATTTAATTTAAATAACCGCTGAATTTATCAACATTCCAAACTTAAACGTCACCGAACCGAACTCTAACAACTCTTCAACCGTCCAACCCTTATTTATTTTCCGAACACATAATTTTTCGTGCCGAGCTCGGAACTTCCAAAGTAAGTACTCGTACTATTGCTGCTCCACCATTATGATGCAAATCTGTCCCAATTAGCCGTGCTCAGAGCCACAGTCCCCGGATATACACACATCTGCTGGTTAATTTGCCTAACAATACACGGTTTTAATATTCAAATACATCACCTTTCTATACACTGCGTGATTTCTAAACACTTATCATGTTTGGTACTGGTTTGGATTTATTTTATTAGAGTACATGTTTTGGAAATTCGCTGGGTTGCTTTTGTGGCTTTAAGTGTAAAATTGGGAAATAGTTGTCACAAAAATACTAGTTGCAATTGCAAAGTACAATAGTTTGTCTATGGTATGTATTTTTTTTTTCATTATTAGTGTTCCTTATTTTGATAGAACATTAACAAAGTAAATTAAAGGCTATTTCTAATTGGGTTAAGTGAGTTTTATGGTAATGTTAGAAAAGTTCAAATTGTTTTCTATTTAATGAGTTACAATTTCGACCTCTGGCGTTTCGCTCGTTTACTCTGCCTTATACTGAGTTAGGTACCGACCTATTAGCTCATTGTGACATTCCAAATCCCATTTATATGAACAATGAAAATAATTTACCTATTGCGATCTTTGAACATGAATTCTTTTGGCTCATCGACTGTTCTAGAGATTCCAAATATTAACATTCTGCATCTACTTTAGTTTTCCCATTCTACTGTTATTTGAATACATTTTTATCATTGCCATGTAAAAATAAAATACCTTCTCTTAATATTTGACACTTATTTTGTAATCTAGTATGTTGGGAGTTTTTGGCGGGACGCGTTAGAACATGTCGCACGAATTTTATTTTTTATGAAATTTAGTGAAATTTGTATAATTTTGGTACTGAATTTATTCAATTTAGTTACGTGTGAGTGCACAAGTGTAGTGAAGGTGAAAATAAGTGACTAACGTGGATTTTACGTGTTCCCCCAAAAACTCCTACTAGTTTGTTGTAAAGTTACTACTGCTTTACAATAACTTTGATTTGACTAACTAAAGACGACTATGACTGGTTTGTAACTTCGTCCCCGATGTCGGGCCATTTACTTGATCGAAAAGAAAAATTACCTTGACACTGGCTAAATGCACAAACCGTGCGAAGCCAAAACCAAAAAAAAAATATAATCCAGTATGTTGACAGTTTAAATTCTGTTCTATTTTTTTCTATGGAAATGGTGCTGACCATTTCCATAGAAAAAAATAGAACAGAATTTGACCATTCTCAGTTTAAATTTTAAATTAGACAAAATCCATCTACCGAACCTAAATAATAATAAAAAAAACGATGTTTATCACTGTCATAATTAGGAATGAGAAGGTATGGCATGTTTTCGAATTGAACGACAAAATAATTGAGTTATGTAGTCCACGAAATTCAAGTTTTCTATGGTTTTTTTTTTCACTCGGCAAAAAAAAAACAACAACTAATCTCATTGAAATAGTAATTCAATGAGATTAAATCAACTTAAAGGGTTGTATTGATTATTTTAGTGACTCTAATTTTGTAAACACCGATACTGACCTGCACCCTAATTGCGAACATACGATTAATCATAATCTGTTTCATTTTTACAGTTCAACAATATTCATTGCGTTATTAACATTGTTGAGCAGACATATTTTTCAAACATTTGAAGCAATGGTTTAACACTCTGTTTCAAAACGAAACAGATTATGATTAATCGTGAGTTATGCAATTAGGGTGCTGAAAATGCCAAAAACCGTATGAAAAATTGATTTTCGCTGGCTGCTTTAGCGTATCCAAGTTAAGGACAGATTTCGTCTAAATATCAGTATATCTCAAGACTCTCATCGAATCCTTAAAAAATCAGTAGCTAACCCTTTAAAACCGCGTCTATCGCTTTAGATATGTTAACACATAAACACGGGGTACTAAGTACCCGGCGATAAGCCGTTATAGAGCTATTTCCTAAAAATGGCGTCTGATGGGGTTATGAGCATCGGTAGGTGCCAGGAAGTGTGTGGATGTGCGTAGATTGGGTTTAGAGTCGAGTATAGATTCGACAGGGGAAAATCAGCGAGTTATATTCGACAGAGTAAAATGATTTGCCCTGGAGGTGAGTGAAGGGTGGATTAAATAGGGTTGGTTGGCAAGATTAACAGTTTTCTGGGACACGTGTAGTGAAATCGTAGTTGAAAGTGAACAGTTTTAGATAGCATAGCATACAAAACTGTTTTCTGTTCTGAAATCTTGAAACACAGCTGTCTTCCTGAACCAATACATATCTGACCAAGATTATGTCTGAACTTTAAAGGAACATTTCTTCTCAGAGTAGTCAGATAGGAAACGCCAATCTCAACTAGTTTAAAAAATATGATTGACGTGTAAAAGTGTTTGTACCACACTTCTTACAACATTTACTATTTCTGTGAGTGTCCATAATAGGTTTACATATTTGCTTTTGAACACTCTAATTTAATCAAAGCGTCTTTTTGTGAACCTTCATTTTAAAAAGTGTTTACCGTTAGTAAGTCAGTGTTAAGTATTTAGAAGACCAGATACATATTTCCTAAAGTATATATCAGTTCCCCTCGAGCTAGCAACACAATTTCACCCAAAAGTGTCCTGTCGTCGCTTATTAAATATCAACATTGTACACAAAAATATACTCCCAACGTCAAAATATTAACAGAATATAAGGAATACCGAAAACATTCCGATAATCCTTTACTTTAGAGCATCGTATGTCGCCGCAAGATTAAATTCCTCACAATATAACTACTACGCAGAAAATGTTCCGTCTTTTTAATATCGTATGTTGGGACTTTTTTATACCGAATATAAAATATACAATTTCAGCATCTTCAGTGACATTGTGTACCATCCATCTTTTCGGGTTTAGCTTGGCATCTCTCTCTAACTTGGCCCTCCGTCTCTTTCTATCGGATTTGTAGTTCCCCCCAGTGGGCTGGAGGAGTTAACTCTTTGAGCATTTTTCATTGGAATACGGCGGATATGAAGAAATGTATCGCGTACTCAAGCGTGTTATGATTTTTTACTTCTTTCTACTTTTTTTTTGCTGCGGTTGTGTTATGAAATTTGGATTGGGGTGAATTAGCATATGATGGTATTGAACTATGGGGCCTTTGGGAGACAAACAGTGTGGCTTGAGGAATAATTGGAATAAAACAAAAGCTTTGTCAATTACTGTACTTATGAACGGATTCATAAGTATAGTAATTATAACAACATCACCATCATTACCATTTGACATCTATGTAGTCCTAACTACATAGATGTCAAATGTTACAATAGTCATATTTATCATTTTAGTCCTATAACATAACATTACATCACGTCTTCTCCGAAGGGTTGGGCAGAACTGTACTTATTACACCCACATTTCGCCAGTGTAACAGAGGGCGAGCCTATCAACCGGGCCTAAATCCTGACTCCGGGCTGCTACTGAAAAATTCCAGATAAGAAAACCCATTAACACTTTGCCCGACTTGGGAACCGAACCCAGGACCTCATGCTCAGCAGTAGCGCTTGTGACCACTAGAACAACGAGGCAGTCAAGTCCTAAAATTAGAAAAGTGTTCAAGTTTAATCAACCTACATAAAAATACATACATAAACTCACGCTTTTTTCCCATGGGGGTAAGCAGAAACTACAGAACGCTACCTGCTACGATCCTTACATACTCCTTTTGCCTCCTGCTACGATTCTTATATACTCCTTTTGCCTCCTGCTACGATCCTTACATACTCCTTTTGCCTCCTGCTCCGATCCTTACATACTCCTTTTGCCTCCTGCTACGATTCTAACATACGCCTTTTGCCTCCTGCTACGATTCTTACATACTCCTTTTTCCTCCTGCTACGATTCTTATATACTCCTTTTGCCTCCTGCTACGATCCTTACATACTCCTTTTTCCTCCTGCTACAATTCTTACATTCTCCTTTTGCCTCCTGCTACGATCCTTACATACTCCTTTTTCCTCCTGCTACGATTCTTACATACTCCTTTTTCCTCCTGCTACGATTCTTATATACTCCTTTTGCCTCCTGCTACGATCCTTAGGGTAACCTGGTCTAGGAGTACGCACTTAAGGTTTAAAATGTTCCAAAAAAATAAAAATGATGTTTAGGAAATAAACTAGGCATTTATTATGTCTACAATTTAAACATCTTTCATAAAGCTCCAAAAAAAAGAACAAAATTACGTTTTATCTCTCAAAATAACAAAAATAACCAGAAATGGGAATTGCGTACTCTTACAAGTACTAGTGGATAAGAGTACGCGTCTACGTCGATAAGAGTACGCGGGTCGTGCGTTACTTTTTTTTTACTTGCAGAGGTGGCAAATAAAATTTGCTTGACCCTCATAAGTCGTACAAGCCTCATGCCACAATTCGGAGCATTTTGAGCATCCTATCCAATCTTCTGCGGGGGTCTACGTAGATTTCAGTACATGCTGGGTAGTGCCAAAGAACATGCCTAAAAAAAGGTTTGGACCTTTTATAGGCATTTTCTTTGGCAATTAAATAGGTTTTTTGGCCCTTTTAGGAAGAGATTGTGAATCTGGTTTTGGAACAATTTTTGGTACATTCTTTAGTACATTATTTGGTACTTTTTTTGAAGCTGCGTACTCATACACACTCTAGCCAAATCGTAAACGAGCGGAATTCAATGCCATCTCTTGTTGTTGACCGGAATTACGCTCGCTGCATGCGTTAGGCATCGTCTTTGAAAACTCCACAGTATACTTCGTTTTTACAAAATAATTGTATTCTTGTCTCAAAAATTATTTCAAAATGGTAAAATTATTTAAGATTTTGAGCAAAAATCTTCAAACTTGCGTAATTTCTGTGTTTTCTTTCGGATTTGTTTTTTTTTTCGCTCAGCACTTCTTATCAAAGTTGACATCAAAATGCAATGGAAGTTAGCCGCGAATCCTAAACAAATTCACGGCTTCTGGTGTTGCGTACTCTTATCGGATGCGTACTGCTAGACCAGGTTACCCTACATACTCCTTTTTCCTCCTGCTATGATTCTTACATACTCCTTTTTCCTCCTGCTACGATTCTTATATACTCCTTTTGCCTCCTGCTACGAGCCTTACATACTCCTTTTGCCTCCTGCTACGATTCTTAAATACTCCTTTTGCCTCCTGCTACGATCCTTACATACTCCTTTTGCCTCCTGCTACGAGCCTTACATACTCCTTTTGCCTCGTTTACGTTCATGCATCTGGTCATACACGCAGGCCGGTTGCGAGTACTTCGCACCTGGCCTTTCTGAGGAATATCACCAATCTTACCATTATATCCTCTTAGGGCGTCCCCTTCTGGCGTTTCGTTTCAATTATGAATAACCTACCAAATCATTTTTTTTTTTTAAATCGAATTTGTGCTTTGTGGGTTTCTTGAAAACGCTATACTTCTTTTAACAGTACTTAGTAGAGATGGGCTGACTATGACTTGGGTCTACTTAACTAGCCGACTAGTCGGCTGTAAAATGGCCGACTAATCCGCTGACTAGTCGGCCAAGCCGATCATTGCTTTCGGTTGAGTTCGGGTGACATCGGTAATGTTCGTGACTAAGATTTCGGCTCGTAGTTGAACGGGCTGTTCGCGGCGCCCGGCGACCAGGCGGAATTATCAGGACATGTTTTTATTTCCTTTGCATTTATTCTATCATCGTTTAAGTACGACCCCGGCGTTTCTTCCTATCCTATTCTAGATTGCACTGAAAGTAAACTGTAAAACTAAATCTATAATAAAAATTATTCCAGTAAAGATTTCAATTTCCTTTCAATCACCGTCTTTTAAGCATATTAATACGAGTAAAAAATGGGCCGACTAGTCGGCGGTTTTAGCCGACTAGTCGCCGACTAATCGCCGACTACAAATATGGCCGACTAGTCAGTTCATCACTATTACTTAGTAATAATATGAGTATGCTCTAGACTATTGGACTCTAGAACATACTCATATTTACCTTCGTCTTATGACTGTCTTTTCAAAGCCAAAGCATTTATTTCAAATTGGCACAAAAAAGGCACTTTTGAACGTAAAAATTTACATTAAAATAGAATTGATTCTAGTCGCACCTTCCAAAGGGTAGTTTCGTTTCTATCGTCACTATTAGCTAAGGTATGACCTTTAGTCCGGACTCATGTCCGAACTAAAGGTCATCTGCGAAGGTAATATCTACGTTGTTATTAAGTTGCCACCATTTTGTAACATCTCTACCTTTAATATGAACAGTTGGCAGTTATTAGTTTATCGCTTTATTGCTTGCATCTTTAGTTCTTTCTTCTGTTTCGTAATGGTTTGTACTGTATGTCTGTTTTCGATGCATCTTTGAGATAGAAGTGTTTAAGCACGTGTGACTTATCTGTTGCTTAATCTCAACATGGTCAATGAAGTTAAATTCTTTTGAGATTTCTAAAATATTGTCTTATTGTTGATTGGCGGTTTGCTTTCTTTTTTTCTGTACTGAAATGAATAAAGCATTTTCTCGTTACCTGAAATTAAAGCTTTACAGAGCTTTAATGATACATTTGTGACACCAGAAACGTCCATCAAAGACCACGTCTGAAAGATCTTTTGAGAATACTATCTACGTTTGCATATTCCATCAATCACGTAGCATATAGGGTGCTCCATTCATCCGCACGTCACACCCCCAAACTGAGAACACCGCTTACCAAAAAAAATATTATTCCACATTCGAATTTCGAACTCGAAAAAAAAACATTACGAGGACGAACGAAATTCCATATTCTGCTGCACCCACCACCAACAATTGGCGCTTATTCCAGTCACAATTCGGTTATATTTGCTGAAGAGCCTTGCGATTCCGAGAGAGCTTTAAAAACCATCGATTCGATATTTGAGATTCCGATCACGTTATTCAGCGGCGGCGTAGTACGTGCATCTGCCATCTAGCGTAGACAGCCGGTACTATTATAGAGTTAACGTGGTTTGAGTCTGTGTTACGTGCCCAGTAACTAAGAGTTTAGCTTTGTAAGCACGTTGGGTTACGCGCCGTGTGTTGGTTATCAGATGACTGTGCAGACGGGCGGGTTATATCGGAATCAGACCAAGCTAACAATAGACTGATTCTAGATCACAAAATAGAGTGCTGTCTAACCAAGAGACTAGTTAAAGAAGGCAACTTTATAAAAGCCAAAAGACTGATTCCGTCCGCCTCAGCCAGCCAAATCACAAATAGAGAATATGCCAATTCAGGACCACTGTCGAAAGTCATGCAGAACAATCAGTCAGTCGAAAATAGATAAGATTTAAGAGGGACAGTCTATTACAGATCAATTGTGGAAGACACTTTGATAATAGGGTATTACACCCATTTTTGAAAAGTGTCTTAATTAGATTCTAAAATGCTAATAAACCACAAAAAACCCAACATTTTTATTTTATCGATTAGTGCCATAAAAATGTATTTTTCGCTAGTAATTTGCGAAAAGCGAAAACGCTGGTCGCAGTGGACGCCATATTGGTCCGTGGCGGGTAGGAGGACGTCAGTTTCGCTAACACAAATGCGCTGATATTTTGTATGATAATCGCGCATAATAAAATAAAAAAATGTTTTTATTCTTCTTATCGTTGGTTTGCTTTTCTCGAAGTTAAGTTATTATTTCAATAAAAATGAGTTACGTAAAAAAATAAAAATACAAAGTTGTTCAGTTGATTCGTTAATATCTACAGCGGTATAACGTAATAACATGGCGGTTACTATTTCATGGTGTTCAAAAACCGATTAAAAAAACTGATAGCTTTGAATTGAATTTTAAAATTTATTTTGTTATTTCATGAACTACATTTTCCGACTGCTTTTTGCCTAAGCAATCTCAATAGTATCTATATTTTTAGTTTTTTTCTCAAATAGAATAAAATACCCTATTAACTCAAACGTAAGACTGATTTTGCCTTTACCTAATCACAAATAGATAGATGGTCAAATCAGAACCGATGTGGAAGGTCATGCATAACATTCAAAGTCAGTCGAAGATAAAAAGATTCAAGAGGCCCAGAAACACATAAAACGCGAAACACGACTCGTAATTCGTAGACAATTTGTCTGAGAAAAGTTCTGCATGAATCCTCTATCAGAGTAACGTTCAGACCAGCAGCATCTAGCACTTCATTTCTTAGGTAGCTCTTGGTTTAAAAGTCCATTGAAACAGCAGCTTTCTATATCGGGAATCTATTCCTTGCATCTCTTCACATTTTGATGACTGTTTGGCAGTTTTGTTGTGGGGTTCCAAATATCGAAAAGAATTTAAATTTTGTCGAATTCGACTGATCATTAGGCGTCAATTATGGCACCAATAATACTGTCATTATCATCTTTTTTACATCACTGATAAACCTAATTATCTTTTATACTGATTCTAAGCTTTTCTGCCTACAACAGTGGTTTTTCAACAATAATCGTCCGTGTGTAACCTATCCGATTCTATGCATGATTCATAAAACAATACCGAGCGGTGATGTAATATCATAATATAATTGTAGATAGGCGTTATTTATAGATAATTTATTGGCCACCATTTATATTCAATACAGTAAAGCTATGATATTAGTGACGGCCTATCATAACACTGTGAGCGACAATAGACACTATGCCTCTTAGTAATAAAAATGATAATGCCATGGGAGTCTGATGATGGTATTCTAAGGAGAGACAGCAGAGAATACTTGAGAGCTGATTTTTATTATTTAATGTTCGTTTAAGGTTGGTAACGCCTGCTTATGGGTCTTGAACATTCACACCACATGTTGCAACTGTAAAAAGGTTTATGAGTCCTTGCAAGAGAATACCTAAACAATGTGTAACGGAAAGGGTATATACATACCTAGGGCACGGCTTCTTTGGATGATATCAAACGATATTGGAAGGGTTTTTTAATCCTGTCTGTACACGTTCGGGAGTTATGAGAATTTTTAATACATTGATACCAGAAACCGAACTTTTCAA
This sequence comes from Antitype chi, assembly GCA_947359405.1. NCBI lineage: Eukaryota > Metazoa > Arthropoda > Insecta > Lepidoptera > Noctuidae > Antitype > Antitype chi. The sequence continues at coordinate 4,305,283 of OX375823.1, forward strand.
ATTGAACTAAACACATCACTTGGAAGAGATTTATCGTGATATTGTCAAGTAACGTGGAAAGATTGACCTACGTAGTGCGGTGACACGTTTGAATTTTAGAAACATATGAAATCGAAAATTTGGTATCAATTCTTAGAGTATTTTATTTTGAGCTGAAACTATGTAAAGTCATTCTATACCAGCTGATATCTTTAGTGCTTAAGGATAGTAATAGGGTTTCTGTTACACCCTGTATAAGCTGCAATGTCTTTAGTTGCTTCTGCGTTCCTATCTATCTAGTCTCAAAACTACGTTGCGTTGTTTCTAACCAGTCTCTCATTTGCTGTAGTCAGAAGATACCTAATCGGGCAACTCTGAGATATCCATCTCCGTGATTACCCTCTAAAAAAACTTCAGTTTCCATAAGATCTCCTAAGATTTATTCCTTTTAAAAACTAAACAGCTGATGTATTACTTTGATTAATTTAAACTAAGATTACAAAGAGGAAAGATTTGATTTTTGTATGTTTATTTGTTACGCTTTCACGTCAAATCGCAGAACGGATTTGAATGAAATTTGGCGATTTGGTAGACCATGGTCAGTATTAGGACATAGGTACTTTTATCCTGAATAGTCACGGGTCGAAACGTATTCGGGTGAAATCATGGGGCGCAGCTGGTCAATCATAATTTGACAAATAGGGCAACTTACCAATACTTGTTTCATTCCCGATTTTAGAAGTACTCAGACATACATTCGGCTATAGATTCAAAAGTATTTATTTAAAAAAAAATCTTCTTAAAGTTTTATTCAGAAACACAATGAGTTAATATATAAAACCGTTACCAATATCGAGAAGACAGACTCCAGTTACCTATACTTCAAGAACAGAGGCTTCTAAGAATTGTGTAAACCTTTACTTTGAACCACAAAATCTCATAGCAACAGTACGATGCAAATCAGGAAACCAAATATAAAAGCCATCCACAGAATCAGTAATGTATCTGGCAAAGAAAACATGGAATTACCATGAGGTTCGAATGCCAATCTGCATGACGGGCGGCATTCATATTTACCCAATAAGACGGGATAACACAGATGTATTGCTCATGTACCAGTTCTGATTACAGACGCGTGATACAGAAAGCTGGGATTTGTAAATAAATGTAGTATGCGGAACGAATTTTGTTGAGCGGGCGAGTCGTTGAAATTCATCGTTTAGGTCTTGCCTGTGATGTATAAAGCGGAGACTGACTTACAATGTTTATTTGTAATGTATCGGGGTTTTTAACGCATTACAGTAGACAGTGCGGCGAGCTGGATTCTTCACTCGATTGTAGGCTTTTTCGTGAATTCATGATGCGAACAGTGCGAGTTTTCCGAGCACATGTATACGAACAAGGCAGTGCAGGTTGGATAAAAATGGAGCACGCTTGAGTAAAGTGCTCGAAGCGAGCGTTCGCCGCGTCTTGTGCATGATACATTACAAACAAACGTTGTTAGTCGGACTCCACCTTTAGGACTGGTTCTTGTACTAAGTACATAGTTTCAGAAAATGGTTTCTTTCGTCAAAATTAAGAATTTTTTGAAAGCGTATCTGGCAGTAACGAAAGTTACTCTGTCAAGAGAAGTAGAAATACCTGTTTCTTTTTTTTACAAAATTGCCATCAATGTAGAGATTTCTGACTTATTTCGTAATTTACTTCCTATTCACTTCAACAAATAGTATATTTTCCGAAGATACAGGACATCTGGTTGATTCTGAAAAAGTGACAAGTAAATATGTTCTCGCGTCTCGAACTGAAATATAATTTAAAGATATCCAAATCATTTTATTGATAAGAGGTTGGCCACCCCAAAGAAGCTTTTTCTTTTAACATCCAAAAAACATCACGCAAACATGAGAATTACTTTGCGTGAACGACTCTTCATTACCATGATATTTTTCATATAAAACATGTTTACGTACATTTCGTCATAAAAAACAGTGCCATAACTCGACTTTGTGCATTGTCAAACGTAAACCTTATAAGAAAATGTAAACAGTTGGGTAAACAAACACGCTTTCAAATCCAAACTCGAACACACGCGAGATAAAAATAATGAAATATGAACTTGGGAGGATACACTACACTCGAGTTGGAACACCCCTAAGAAAATATCCCATCCATCAACAAAGAAAATAGCGAACCTCCTTGCCTTAGACAAATGATTGACAGCGAGCGAAAAAAAAGAATAAAAAAAAGAAATGATTCCTTATTCAAATTTTCACGGCGTTCGATTTTTTCCTTTGTCGCGAGACGTTCCTTTTTTGTTTCCATTTGTAATTTGTCGGTTTGCTCTTTCGTTGTAAAAACTGCGTTCAGTCAGCGTAAATGTCTTTTGGCAAGTTTTTTTTTCTATTGGTTTTTATTATAGAGTGTAGACGTTTTGATATTCCAACGGTGTGTCTTTTCGTATTGTTGGCCTTCAATTTGTCATTTGAAAGACGGAGCACATGCAAATTGTAAAAAGGGATGTATTCATGAAGTTACTTAGGAAAATGTAGGTACAGATCTTGTAAAGCATGTTCAAAATACTGGCTGATTTAAAATTGGATAGAACTAATTTCAAAACTACCTATCTCTAATTCTAAGCCGTAAGTATAATCTGACAGTTGGTTAACAGTATCCTTAGGCACTGCACAGGCCGGCTTTATCGTTTATTTATTACTACTGTTTAAGGACATATTCAATTAGACAAGAATTACTTTTATTACTCCTGGCGTTGGCACTACTGATAAATTTGATATTCCATTTTGAGAAAGCCAATCGTGATTATTTCCTATAACGGTCTGACTATTGATTAATATGACTGGTGACAAATAATCGATGGCCAATAAATTAGCTTAATTAATTATTATTGCAAAAATTCTACTGATCTATCAGTAAGCAGGAAGAAATTTATTTAACGACATGTACCTAGCCTATCGTCATAAAAACCTATTTTCAATATTATCATGGCGGTAAATAAATTTCTTATCCTTAAATTAATACTTACTAATAAAAGAATCAACACTCTAAACGCAACATCCCAATCCAAACCACGAACCCGACTTCCATTTGAATTCAAATTTCGAATCGACCGACATCAGCTGATTGTCGAAAGCGTTCGCAATTTAAACTGGTGACCTTGTAAAAGCGTTAATTCACCCCATCCCCGCGTAATTTGCGCTTACCGTAAAACTGATTACGCGTACAACAGCAGACGATTCCGTCTCTTTCTTTATCGTGCTGTTTCACTCCCTCCCATTCATGAAACGTTTAATTATACCGCCTTGGGATGGCTTTATGCGATAGTGAAAGTGGTAAAGTTTGATTGGACTTTCCAGGGAAAGTGTTGGGACTGGCAGTGTGGGTGAAGTTGGGTTGTTTGTATGGATAGTTGAAGAGTTGTTTTGTTATTGTTTTGTGGATCTAGGGTCCACACTTTGCTGGATATCTACCGTTGTTTTTATTTGTCATTATTAGTTTTGACGATGCGACCCGAAAAAGCAGATGAAATTGTGAACGCTTTTGTACTTGAACAATCAGATACCAATATAAAACCAAACTATTGTCACTCTAATTACACCTGGGATTAAAAACACTATTTGCAAAAACTAAAAAAAAATTATATTTTTCATGAAAACAAAATTATGAAAGGCGCATAACACCAACCAATACCCGCGTTTTTCGTCTGCCGACTTTTTTAAATATGGCGAACGCCGGAGGCTCTCAAATACTCATTTATACCCCTCCTTGTTTTCCGGATCCTGTTTAATTTAAACTTCGAATGTTGTGCAGGTCCGGGTTACGACGTAATGAGTCGGGGGTGGAATTAGGCAAGCTCTTGAGGGTTATTGTGTCACTTGTTGATTGAACGTCGCGTAGAATTAATTTGCGTTTGTGTGAGTTAGATTGTTTCTTTTGTGTGTGTGCTTTAAGTGTGCCAGTTGGTGGTCGATAATGCTGCTGTGTTTTTGGAGTGGTAAGAAGCTTTTAGGGTTAACTCTTGGGCACGTACATACCTACGGGATAGAGATAAAGCGCAGTACTTAAATAAGTGATGTGAATGTGGGCAGGGCACATTGCTCGCAGACCAGATGTCCTTCCACAAGGTGGACCGATGATCTGGTGTAGGCAGCAGGGTTCATTTGGATGCGATAAGCATAGGACCGGTCCAAGTGGCGGTGCTTGAGGGAGCCAGCAATGGATGTATTTCAGCTGAAATAATGATGATGATGATTTAGATTGTTTAAAATCAGTTGTCGGATATTCGGATGTCTATATTACAGAGCACAAAAAGAAAACTCTAGAAGATTTTTCTGGCCATTTACAGACATCGCTTAAGTTGACATTCGAAAATAAAAGCTTTTTGTAATTCTACTTATTGTTTGCAGCGACTTTAGAAACCGCTCTCCCGCTCGTAAGAAGGCTGACTGTTATTTCTCAAATTAACAAAAAGAAGACATTTTTCGGAATATTACATCACGATACCTAAGCTAAAAAATCAGCAGCAAATAACAAAACCAATTTAAATTACGAAACCCGCAGAAAACCTTATTACAATAAAAACCAATACTTTTCATTGGGACGCCATTATCCGTTATTACGGAAATGATACGGTATTACAAGGCAATAGCACAATATTACAGTTATTGGTATTTGTACCAATAACGGTTTAAACCAATAATTATTTTGTACCTATAATGGTCCGTACCAATAATGTGCTGTCACTGATATTTGTTTGTAGTTTTTATTGAATTGGTCACGAAGTGGTATGTTAGGGTTAAGTTTGTGAAAAAACATTTTCAACGTCACCATTTGAGCTCTACTTATTCTTGTAGCTCACAACCTACACAGAGGGTGTCCTTAATCTCATTCAAAAGTCATTCATTCAAATTAGGCTGAGAACCAACACTTTTTGAACGTAAAAATTACTTATGGAAACGCCTGCCCTTCACCACTTTAGTGCTTTTGCTGGGAAGAAGAAGTGGCGCAACAAACTTACCAGCAACATCAGCACAGATGTCTGTTCAGGTAGAAAAACTTGATTGATCTAATATAGGTACAAATACTCTACTCAAAATATTAAAAAAACAAGTTTTCCCAGACCAAAAACACAAGGATAAGAGACTTCCTAAAAATCATAATTGAACCACAAACAGTCAGTCATAACCCTTATGACAAAGAAGATAAAGTAACAATAGCATTCAATGTATTCGCCAACGACGACGACGTAAAATTTCCTCAAATCAATGTAGTTTGTAATAAAAATATCTGACATGAAAAATGAACTCCTTTTAAAACTACTTGAACTGCATCAAGTTGCAATCGAGTATCACTTGGAAGAAAATGTAGATACAGCCAATGATATATACAATCTTCTTATACAAAGAAGTGTGCAATGATATATAAAGATGGCAAATCACAAGACTTGTAATGGTGTTTCAATATTTTCTTAGAAATCACAAAAATAAGCAAATTGACAACCAAAATGACGCTGTTTCTTAGAGTTCTTAGTTTTATGTAACTGCTAACTGAGCAACATATCAAGTAGCTAAGCTTTTCGAGGAGCTAAGTTCTTTAATTAGCGATAAAATTAGCAGCAAACTTCGCAACCTTCACAATTCTTCTAAGAACTTGAGTAAAAAACCAGCAGACTCAAGAACGACAAAAATTATGCCAATCTAATTGACAAAAAAAAAACACCATAAAACACCCTTTTAAAAAGCCAACTTCCTCAAGAAACAAACTTAAAACGACCAAGATAATACCATGTAGAACATCCCTTTAAAATTGACACGGAATAATCCCAAACAGAACCTCTGTAGCCAAACAATGACCTTATTAAAGCGACATACAGGAATAATTCAAACATACATATGTTTATATACACATATAATACACATGCTACTTGGTAAATCCTTCAGAGTAAAACGAGATGGGACGGGGTGGCATCAACCCCTTAGGGGGGTACCCGGGTACCCACCCTCGTCTATAGAATGTCTCTGCACGAAACCCCTTTGTAGAAGGAAGGGTTACCTTGGGAATGGAATAGAAAATAGTACATAATAAAAATTCAAAATATATTCTTTGGAGGCTCCAATTTTCTGGAATACCCGAAGGGTACCCGTTTCTTTAGATTATTCCTTTTTTTGGGTAGACACGGGAACGAGGCTTGTTGTGCCATGTGATGCCTTTGAATTATATTCCGTTCTAACGATCTGAGAGAAAACATAAAAAAGTACATGTTTGTGTTGAAATGATAACCTTGGGTTTGTTTTTTTATTGTGAACTAGAATTTTTTTGATCATCCTGTGTTTGAGAGATGTGCCATTTGTTATTTTTGTGTCTTGTTTAATGATGTTGTTTGGTTAATATATGCTTTCTGTTTTAGTTTGAATCCTTTTCCCTTTGCTACGTAGGAAGTTGAAACAAACATGTCTATTTTTTATTTAATTATTCTAAGATACGGTACATGTTCTTAAATAATTGCCATCTGCTATTCACAATGGTGTTTCCTGTGTCTTTTGTGACCTATTTCTTTTTTTATAAAGTGAGATAAACTTAACGTTTTTCTTTAGATTTTCCATGACACATGATGATTTGCGTATCTCACCTATTTCCAAAATGATTAACATGTCTAGAAAAGTGGAAAGTCCTATTACAACCTTTAACAATTTTTTACGTAACAAAATTTTCTTGTAACATTTTTCAACCAGAACCACTCTTCAAGCTTTAAAGGTACATTTACATTAGCACTAATGAATAATATCCTAAACCATCAAACCGACGTCAAATTTAACTTATTCCATATAAAATAGAATAAGGAAACAGTGGTTTGATCGAACATCCCCGCCGTGTCAGGTACCGAGTCAAAAAAGAAATTCCATTTCCACAAACGAAAAATCCATCCAATACAATATATCACACGCTCCTAAGCCCGTTAGGAATAGAGAGAGATGGTGATATGTGTGGCACCGAAGTTAGAAGGAGACAGAATCAAATGTCCCTGCGAAATGGAACGTAAGAAGATTGAATAGAAGTCACACTAGTACGAGTTACCTTTACGCACACTAGTGTGGATGTACTATACGCCTTGTTAAGGGGAATGCGGGTTTTAGTTTTCGCCTCAATCTAGTAATGGGTTTTTGGGAAAATAGATATAAGAACTTGTGAAGTGTCACGCACCTGATATAATTTCAACAGGTTTATAAAAGAAAAGCGTACTTAATTTTTATTATAATTTTCACACCCTTAACATTATGAGAAGGATGAGTTTATACGCTATACTTACGTAGTTATGTTTTAAGCCAAAACTTAGTCACTCGGTATTTTTTCGTTCAATAAAATCTGTCAAAGATCGTGAATTCTACATCAAATATTACGTTAAGTAACAGCTGTATATTATCATCATTTCAGCCGAAAGACGTCCACTGCTGGACATAGGCCTCCCCCAAGCTCCGCTACTTTGACCGGTTCTGTGCTTTCCGCATCCAGCGGACACCTGCGGCCCTCACAAGGTCATCGGTCCACCTTGTGGGAGGCCTTCTAACTTTACGTCTTCCGGTGCGCGATCGCCACTCCAGAACTTTTCAGCTGTATACAGTCATTCCTAATGGAATAGTTTTAGTCAATGTACTCGTAAGAAGTAAATAACAACGAAGAAATCATCTTCTTCCGATTGTTACAGATAGCTGTGCTGTTGGGGTCTTTGTTGCGTCACTTCTTTGTCCCAACTAGCACTAAGAAGTGATGAAGGGCGGGCGTTTTGGAAGACCGTGTTATGTAAATTAAACGTTCAAAAAGAGAGATTCTCAGCCTATTTTGAATAAATGACTTTTGATTTGATTTGATACAGTTTCAAGAGGTTATCAAAATAAATAGCATCATTATTTTAATATTCACACCCACATAAGTACTGGGATCAGTTTATACGCTGTTTTCTAAAAAAACTTTTTTTAAGTAGTCATATTTAAGCCAAAATTTTGTAGCAAAAAATAATAATTTCAATAAAATCTGTCAGAGACCGTGAATTCGTTACCCAATATTACGTTAACTACTGTATTAGTGGCTTTATTGAAAACTACAACAGCTTGTAAAAAAAATCGATACGAAACATATTCCAGTCACAATTTGACTCTTCTCTACATCGATATCTCCACAAAACCGCGTCACACGCCACCACCGGCCCCTTAACTAAAGGGTTATGCATGTGTGCGCCTAAATACAGCGAGCACATGCGAAAACTCAGATCAACCGTAAAGAAATGACGCACACTGGCAGAAGTAAAGGCTTAGATCACCCGTACTTTTGCACCCAACTGTACGTACACGTGGCAATCTTGTTTGGACGTCGGTGTGTGAGTGATTTTCGCGATATAGTACCCTTGGGACTCGGATATTTTATTTATTTTTCTTGCATTTGGAATATCATTGTTACTTACGTTGTATTAATAAAAGTGAGGCCGCAGTAGATTGCTTTGGTGACGCAGAATTGTGGTTCGAGAAGGATTAGATTTTACGATCGTCAGCCAGCACCCTAATTGCGTAACACACGATTCTGTTTCACTTTGACAGTTCAACAATATTCATTGCGTTATTAACGTTGTTGAGCAGACACATTTTTCGAACATTTAAAGCAATGGTTTGGCAATCTGTTTCAAAACGAAACAGATTATAATTAATCATGCATTACGCAATTAGGGTGCAGATCCCAATAATTCAAAACTGGAATTTAATAATTCAGTGTAAAGCTTCTTAAGAAAGCGGTGAGCGGTCAAATTCTGGCTGTCCAAATACAGAGCATTTTTTGACACCTTAACGTCAAATACTGGGTGCAAAATAACAGATTGTCACGACGGCCGTTAAATGACGGACCTTCCGCTTTCTTAGTACCTGTATTGTTAGTAGTTAGATCTGAACTGAAGGGATGAATTCGTTTTACAAATGAAGTCACAAGAAATGGCACTAATTGTATTAAAAGGTTACCCTCTCGCATCTTTAGATGTGGTGTGCGGATCTTTGACAGTCGTAACGGGTTGTCAGAAGCCCGAAATTCTGACAACCAGTCTTACCAAGAGGTATGGTATTACCCAGTAACTAGGTTGTGGAGGTCAGGTAGGCAGTCGCTCCATACAAAATACTGGTATTCAGTTGCATCTATTTTGTTTGGGTCCGACCCCAAAATAGTTCGGAAAAGGTTAGGTAAGTGATAAATGTCAAAATATACAAATACAGATTTTCGCATTTCAAAGATACCGTAGCTTTATTATCTGTATAGTTATCAGTTTGAACTTAAGGGATGAATTAGTTTTACAAAATAAATCAAAAGAAATGGCAATCATTTTAGTAAGCGTTTTGATTTTGGCTTCATTTGGAAAGTTATTCGTTGCAAGAATTTTCCTACTCGCATATTTTAGGTGTGGATATGATACTAAACCGAGGTACTAATTTGGTTTTACTTCAGAAATAATTAATTACTATGCAAATGGGTATTATCAAATTCAATCAATTAACATTTCGCATAGTAGCATAAGAAACTGACCTATTCTTTGACTTTCTTCTATTTGAGCGAATTGTTTTCAAGCTGTTGTCTGTTGTTTGGCGACAGTTTTTTGATAAATAAAATGGTGTCTGTGTTCAGGACATGGTTTGATTGGCCAGACTATAATTGGTTTCCCGCTCATAAATTGTTTTTTGATCTACTTTGCATACTACCTGTCAGCGGCGAGGTGTCAATTTTTCTAACAGAGAAGCCGAAGCGAAGTCGGTTTTAACTTACTAACTTATCAATAAAGAATACTTACTATCATTCTAAAATTAATATAGGAATGTAAAGAATTAAATACAATAAAATTGAACAGCTGAAAACCAAATTAAATGTGCAATATTCCTCCATCTCGTTCTCGCTGATGTATTTTTCTATTTCTGTCTCTGTCATAATCATAACCCACTGTACAGTGGCTTGCTATCGTCCATGTCATGTGGTGCCACGTGACCTAAAGTGACATCATTCTTCTGTTGTATGAATTTTTAGTTCCCGATTGTGACGTTTTGGCGCCAGATTAATTTAGAACATTTTATTTGTTGTAATACAGAGCTAATAACCGTTTTTGTTGTTTTAATTTTATGGTGAATTAAATACCCCTAGTGTAAATATATGTTTTGACAACAGTAGCCACTATTGTCGTGCCATTTTTTAATAGCGATAGAGGTGCCGATGCGAATCCCTGAAGGGAAGCTGGTAGGAATCGTGTTATATGGTGCTTTCGCCACTGCTACTTGTACATAGATGCTACTGTTGTCTCCATAATCAGCCAATAATGTTCTCACTGCTGAGACACAGGCCTCCTTTCAGTGAGATTGAGTGGGCTATAAGCTACCACGCGGCCCCAGTGCGGGTTGGTAGATGACACATGTTTTCGAATGTTTGATTCTAAGACATGCCGGTTTCCTTACGATGTTTTCCTTCACCGTTTTGATAGCAGTAGTGATGAAATCTTTTACGCAAATTAAAGCGTCTGTCTGCGGTTTTGGAGCTACGCCACGGCCATTACCTATGGGCCAGCACTGCTCTCGGATGTTACTGTACTTTAAAAGAAATAACCTTTCAGTTACATGTTCATGACTATACAATACGAATGGTTACGAGGCCAAATACCACACCACAACCATTTTATTACCCAAACACTCCAGAAAAAATTTCAAATTTCCGTTCCACATGTAACTTCAGTCGAAAACATCAATTCTACTCGTAAAAATCACAACCCCATAATAATTCCTTAATACCTACTCCACATGCGTACCATAAAACACATACATACTATGGCCGGTAATAGCTTTTTATGTTCGCTCCGCACGAAACGGAACCCACTGGTTAAACGTTAACGTTCGCGTTTGAGTATTGCGTTGGTTTACTTGGAGCGTTTGGATTGTGAGGCGAGTAGAGTGGCTTAGGCAAGTCGATTGGAGTAGCGACTTTGTCAATAAGATGACTACACCATTGTTATTTTCGAAATTGATGGTGCCTCATGAAGCCGTAACTATTTTGGATCACAAAAGGAAAAAATTAAGATTTCCTCATCATGATGATTCTTGATAATCACAGGCAAAAGTAGAGTTTTCAAGCTTATGATAGAAAAAACTTATCATTAAAAATATGGCAGGATCAACAAGATAGCACCAGAGAAAACCAATTTTGATGCATAGCACTAGACAGTGATTAAGAATTAAATCTTCGTTTGCATAAATGTTTCCGGATACGGATGTGTAATGTCACAAAGACTCTAGACAAACCTAACTACAAAAAAATAAAATTGTGGCTTATCATCACTATTTGCGAACGACACGAAAAAGAAGGAAAATCAGTTCTTGCTGAAAAATTGTGTTATATTCGTGTACCGGGTAAGCCAGTGTGCCGGGTAACTGCACTTGCCCATACGAGCAAGGTAGCTTCCCCATTCAAACGCACCTCGATATAGTGCTGTCGTGTCATGGCTACATTTGCTGCGTATGAATCGTAAGCGTACATGTGATATGCAAATCAGCCGTATTATACGATGATTGGCGCATCCCACTGATATTTGTGACATCGTGTGTAGTGGCTATGTATATTAGCTAATACATACTACAAGCATAAGACGAATAAAATCGTGGAAATGATATTGTAGAAACATTTGATGACACTACGATTTTTCAAGAGCTGCTCACAAAACATGTGCATATATAAACATACATGTAGCATATTATCGTGAGGTTTTTTTTTTGGGTGGGAAATCATCAAATAACTTCTCCCGCTCTGGGTGGAGCACGAGGGCGTGTCAGCCTTTTACTGACTAAAATCCACCCGTGTTCCCTCAGTTGCCTGTGTGCCAGAGACCGCGGTATCTCTTTCGAACAACCCGCATCCCCGGCAGGCATCGGCCCTTGCGGACCCCACCAGTTGGTGCTGACATCTCTTTGAGGCGCGCGTGGAACACAACGCGCTGTCGACCCGGGCTTGGTCCTTACCGGACAGCGAGCTACCCATTACTCGCCGTCCGCAAGCCCGCGCCTACGGAGGCCGGGAATCAGCCTGGGATTCCCGACGCCCAGGGCGTCTCCAGCGGCGACTACGACCGTGAGGGCGCATATACTGCCTCTCATATCTGCGCCCAAGCCGGGCAGACCTCCACCGTATGCTCCACCGTGTCCTCAGGGCGATCTTCGCAGTGGAAATACCCGGGCGTTTCCTCCCGCATTATGCGAAATAGGAAACTCCGGAAACAACCGTGTCCGGTGAGGACCTGCGTCAGGCGGAAGGTGAGGACGCCGTGCCTCCTCTCAAGTCACTCCTCAAAGAGGGGACTTACCACCACTATCGTGGCGTGCCCAATTATTGTGTGGTTAAGTAATAACAGCTGCACGAGTCGAACGATTAGGTTAAGCTACACTTGCCGTGGTTGATCCGTGGATGGGTGACCATCTTTACGTACCAAGACTCCTTCGTGTGTGACCAGAACATTAAGCCAATGGTCCAGGCTGTCATTCGTAGAGCTTTTGACAGTCGTTACGGGTTGTCAGAAGCCCGAAAGTCTGACAACCAGTCTTACCAAGGGGTATGGTAGTTCCCAGTAACTGAGTTGTGGAGGTCAGATAGGCAGTCGCTCCTTGTAAAATACTGGTACTCAGCTGCATCCGGTTAGACTGGGAGCTGACTCCAAGAGTTGGGGAAAGTCGCACTGAGGGGTCTGTATCACTCTGTGCTTTTTATAGTGGGTACACATGATAGGCCTAGCTTTCATTAGCCATAGGAACTACAATTAACCTCGACTATAGTGAAAAACTAAGATTTAATTATTATTTAAAAAAAAAAACAGCTCAGCCATACACCACCATGGACCGAAAAAGGTCTCGTCGACATGGGGAGTAAAAATAAGTTACATGATTTTCATGATTATCCCGAATTTTCTGATTTTCCGGGTAACTTTTCAAGTTTTCTTTCGAGAAAAACTTAATTCGGTCTTTACAAACATTATAAAACAAAAAAAAAGCAAATGGGTCCTCAGACTGACGCGTTTACGAACGAACAGCAATTTTTATTTATTTAAATGCATACATAATTATTATGGCACATAATTCTCAGTTCAAAAGGCGTCATCGTATCAAAAACACCATTGTCTGAAGTACAGGCATTTCTCTACTGAAAACAAAACCACAACGAGGGTTTAATGCCTAAAATTTAGCGCTCAAATTTATCTAGTGTCGAAATTTTCGAATACACTGCGTTTGACGGCTGTATCTTTCATCGTCTGGCCAGGATTTCCGACGGTAGCATTCACGGTTATAGGTACAGCTGCTAGGGAACCTAAGGGAAATGCCTAAATGTTTGGTCTAATCTTTTTTTTGACTTAGGTTTTGTTCGACCGGGGATTAGGGTGTCTGAATGGAGCGTTATCGAATAACTACATATGTTCTTTTGTTTATTTGAGGCCTTTGTTGACTCATTTTGGGGCTCGCCTTTTTGCCCAAATCATTTTATGTTACCACACATCTTTAACAACTGTATTCTCCAAAGAGTTAGGCAGACCTATACTTTTTAAGTACCATTTCGGTAGATATGTTTAAGTCCCATGTAGATGGCCAGGGCTGCTGAGAAATTCCATTCCATTCTTTTCATTTCATAATGCCCTTATCCTAATTTATTTGTAGCCGGCGTAACATATCTTTTTCTTCCATACTTCTCTATTAATCGTCATCTCTCATTAGTCTCATCTAACCATATCATCATCGCGGGCTTGCGGACGGCGAGTAATGGGTAGCTCGCTGTCCGGTAAGGACCAAGCCCGGGTCGACGGCGCAGTGTGTTCCACGCGCGCCTTAAAGAGATGTCAGCACCAACTGGTGGAGTCCGCAAGGGCCAATGCCTGCCAGGGGTGCGGGTTGTTTGAAAGAGATACCGCGGCCCCTCGCACACAGGCAACTGAGGGAACACGGGTGGGTTTTAGTCAGTAAAAGTCTGACACGCCCTCCTGCTCCACCCAGAGCGGGAGAAGTTATTTGATGATTTCCCACCCAAAAAAAAAACCATATTATCATTCACGCAGTCCATCCATCGTTTTTTTAGTCGACATTCATACTCAAAACTGTGACAACCGATCTCCACTAAATTTTTACTGATACCACTTTCAAAATTCCTCTTAAGTACTCATTTCTTATTCCATTCCTTCGTGTAACACCACACCATCCCTCTTAGAATTCTCATCTCAGATGCATGCAATTGCCTTTTGTGGCCCAACATTCTGACCCATAAAAGACAGTAGGTCTAGTTAAATACATTTAAGTTTTACTAAATGTATTTAAAGTAGTATCTACTCCGAATCAAACGACCAGAACCTAATGTCTGTACAAAATATATACTTTGCTACAAAAACAAGAAATCAGTTATTTCACAAGTTAACAATTATAATTTTTATGTGGTGCTAAGAGTCGAAGAACTATCAAAATTAATTTGTTGCAAAAAACGAATACTGAAACAGCACCGGAACACAACAATTTAAACGTAAAATGTTACTTTTTGCTAACAAATGATATCATAATTAAATACAATGACTTTATCTTTATACATTTTGGCAAAAATAAAGTTGTAATAGCTACTTTAAAAAAAAAAGGAAAAAAAGTTGAGTGAAAAGGACTGGAAGAACTGGCTGAAGAAGACAAAGAGGAAAGTCAAACTCCGATCCAAAACGAAGATCCTGAAAATAATACCGACATCATCAGTGAAATACTGAAGATGTAGGTATCATTTTTATCTTCAACATCTTCAAGTTTGTTTGTGACGCTTTCGTGCTAAAACGCCTTAGCAGGTTTGGATGTAATTTGGCGCATGGGCAGACCTTGACCTGGATTAGGACTTAGGTAATTTTTTATCGCGATATTCTCACGGGATTGAGACTTATGCGGGTGAAACCGCGGGACATAGCTAGTAAAAAATATATCCCACTCGGCAATACTGTAGTTTTCCATTAATGAAATAATTTTCGGATTCTGATCAGTCTTACTTACCGATGATTACCCCCGACATTCAAAGCCACAGTTTTTACCTCTTTATACATTAAGTATAGATTAGTTTGTCCTATCAAATCAAATATAAAAATCAGCCTATATTGTTCCCACTGCTGGTACACAGACCTCCTCTCTGTGAGAGGGAGAGGGCTGTAATCTAGAACCACGCGGGCCCAGTGCGGGTTGGTAGATGTCACATGTCTTCGAATTTTTGGTTCTAGGTCATGCAGCACCCTAATTGCGTAACACACGATTAATCATAATCTGTTTCTTTTTGACAGTTCAACAATATTCATTGCGTTATTAACGTTGTTTAGCAGACATATTTTTCGAACAAATGAAGCAATGGTTTGGCAATCTGTTTCAAAACGAAACAGATTATGATTAATCGTGAGTTACGCAATTAGGGTGCTGGTTTCCTCACGATGTTTTCTATTATCGTTTTGAGAGCAGTTGTGGGAATATGTTATGCTGGTTATTATGTATACAGTTATTTTTGTGCCTTGCATTACTTAGATATTGTAATGACAGCTATTATACTTATAGGATTAGTTACGGTGATGAGCTGAAGTGTGATTTTATCACTTTATTATTATTTTATCTCTTATTTATGCACATTACAGATTGTGTTAAAATTATGAATGTACTTTAGCATCGCTTTGTATGTATATTTTTGAAATTATATAACTTTTTGCACACGAATTAAGTGTATATGACGGGTGAAGAATTAATTCAATCTAAGATAATTACTTAATAAAAAATAATTGCGGAGCGATACAGCTTAAAGTTTAAATCGCTGGGTCTAGAAACTAGTTATTTTGCACAAGAATTCCATAAATAACAAAGATCTTCAACTAAGAAAGCCATTTTGAAAATTCGTCCCCTCGGGTTCCCCTAAGGGTTTAATAGGGGATGATTCAAGCTGTGCAAGGCCACACGCCTGTCCCTTCCTACCTTTTTTTATGAAATAAGTAGTCACTGAATACCCTGACTTAGGAATCGTACCTCATAACAGTTATGCTTCGCCGACTAGTTCTTTTTGGTAGGGATTTCACCAAACATTTTAGCACAACTTTGTACATTTAGAATTTAGTCTTATTGCGTTGACATAAGATTGTATTTTCTTTGGTTTAATCGGCGGTAGGTGTGGCAAAATACATAATTTTTGAAAAAAATACCCATGTTAAAAGTTACTAAAATTGATTCAGTAATTAATTAGGAACAAACTACTTTCAGGTCTTGGGTTTATTCTGTTACACCTTGTATACAAGAATTGCTTGTTTAAAGGTTTTTTTTTTCTTTTTTGGGTGAGAAATCATCAAATAACTTCTCCCGCTCTGGGTGGAGCAGAAGGCGTATCAGACTATTACTGACTAAAACCCACTCGTGTTCCCTCAATTGCCTATGTGCCAGGGGCCACGGTATTTCTTTCGAACAACCCGCACCCCTGGCAGGCATCGGCCCTTGCGGACCCCACCAGTTGGTCCTGTCATCTCTTTGAGGCGCGCGTGGAACACAACGCGCCGTCGACCCGGGCTTGGTCCTTACCGGACAGCGAGCTACCCATTACTCACCGTCCGCAAGCCCGCGGCTACGGTGACCGGGAATCAGCCTGGGATTTCCGACGCCCAGGGCGTCTCCTGCGGCGACTAAGACCGTGAGGGCGCATATATTGCCTCTCCCTCACGTGCGCCGCCTCCCTCTTCGCGATCATTACTGTTTCGTAATTGGCCGACTACTCGTAGTTGAAGTAAACCTGCAAACATCACTCTCCTTTTGGGCTTCGCCGCATTGAGAGCTATTATAGTTGAATAGAAGCCTCGACTGCCTCGTTGGTTTAGTGGCACGCGCTTATATTGAAGATGAGGTTCTGCGTTCGATTCCGGTCGGGCAAAGTGTTAATGGACTTTTTCCATCAGGATTTTTAGTAGCAGCCCGAAGTCTGCACCCCGTTGCGTAACGCACAATTAATCACAATATTTTAAAGGATATCCATTGCTTCTTATGTTCGAAAAAGTTGTCTGCTCAACAACGTAAGTAACGCAGTGAATGTTGTTGAACTGTCAAAATTGAAGCTATTGCTACTGTTAGTGTGTTACGCACTTTGGGTGCTGGATTTGTGACCTGTTGATGGCGATAGGCCGCTTTCTATTACTTGGGACTTGAACTTAAATCGCGAAAAATGGGTGTATCTACTAATAAAAAAGTTTTAGGGAAAAAAATCTCGAATTTAGAAGATTTAATTAATTAAATAAAGTTATTATATCACAAATATTATAAATAATTAATTAGAAATGAAATGTTAATCGTTTTTAAATATATCTACGTTTTGTAGAAAAAAAAAGCATTGTAAAAAAAATTGTACCTACACCTCTGTAAGCCGTTCGGGGATTACAGGCGTGATGTTACGTAATGAATAGAAGCAACCTTCTTTATCACCAACCATAAAAATAGTAATAAACAAATACCAACATTTGTACTGCAACTTTGCCAAGCTCGTAAGTTTTCGGCAATATTCGTAACACCGAACGTTAACGAGTACCTATTTCATTCGGACATATTTACGGTTTTGGCACGGCACGGATACGTTACGATTGCGAATCGTGCCGTCTGCGACTGCGAAATATGGGCCTGCGAAAATATGAGCTTGCGAAAATGATAGTTTCCAATTTAGTAATGGGATCTTTTGAGCTTTTTGTTCTGGGGGATATAAATTGGGGGGTGTTTCTTTATGGAAGGCGGAGCTACATTAGTTTTCATGCTCCATTAGTGTGACGTCATAGTTGGGTAGTGTTTCACTTTGTGATTGGCTGGGAAACAGGGTGACGGTCCAGTTGACGGACAGTATGTACCTAATAGCTACTTGTTTACAATGTAGCTTATTAGCTCATAAGTAATCCTACTAATGTTTTAAATGTGAAAGTTTTTGAAGATGTTTGGATGTTTGTTACTCAATCACGCCAAAACGGCTAAACAGATTTGAATGAAATTTGGCACACAGATAGATTATAACCTAGATTAACATATAGGATACTTTTCATCCCGATAGTACGTACCCGCGGGATGATTTCCGACATTTACGCGGGCGAAGCCGCAGTTGGAAGTTAGTTGAACATAACATAACATCACGCTTTTTGGGAAACAAGGCACGAAGGGTTAAGCAGAGGTGTAGCTATAGTTAACCCACATTTCGCTAGTTGGGTATGCTTAAGTCCCGTGGCACAAATGACTGCTACCGAGAAATTACAGAGAAAAAAACCGAATAGTAATAGTAACAGTAAATGACCTAATAGCGAAGAGCTTCGACCAACACCTCAAGAGGCTCTCATTGCGCTGCTGGTTCAAGGACTTGATTCATAACGCAGTACTCCAAGACACGGCAGGCATACTCAGGAGGTGCCTTTCTCTAGAGCCCTGACCACCGATATCTTGGACCCTACTCCTGATGCCGATGGGCCACTATTTTATTTTTATTTTTGTAAAATATGAAAGAAAATAAACGAAAAATAATAGTAATACTATAGTAACACTTTGCCCGACCTGGGAATCGAACCTAGGACCTCAGGCGCAGCAGTAGCGCTTGCCACCACTAGACAAAACGAGGCAGTCACGTAGTACGTAATTAAACTGCTAAGTAACAACGAAATTGAGAAACCATCCAATAACGTCTTCATTATTCACTTAAAGTTTACGGGAAAACTTGATTCTCGTATTCTTTTAAGCTATTGTCATAGTTTTTTGTTCTTTATAATAATGCACCAATTAACTTAATACATTTTTTACCCCGTTTCTATTACAATCATCAAATTATATCTTCAAAACTACCGTAAATTTTAATTACACACTTAACTTACGATTTTTTTCAAGATACCATCGTATACCATTCAACACCCATTTTGAAACCATGACACCGCTTTATAATCACTTAATTGTATTAAAAATCTAAACTAAATGATCATGTACGCTTTATCTATAAAATCAAGTTTGTTACTTCATTGTACGTAAGTAATAGGGTGGATGCACCTGTCGCTAGCACCCTGAGGCACAAGTTGCACATTAATTGTATCGCAATTTCCATTCAAACTACCACACAATATGTCCATCTATCTGTCCACTTTAAGGGCCTCCTGTCTATCTAAAAAGTCACTGGTGGACTTATAAGTGAACCTAGCTGACATTTAATACTATTGTATTATATTATTTACGGATACAAAACCTATAATGTCTATAAATTTGTTGCAACTTGCAGTGGATCGCGTGCACATTTCAACAACAACTCTATAGATAGACAAACATAGCAATAGAGATATATCAATTTCTAAACGCTATTACCATTAAAATACTTTGATGTTAGACGTACGCAAATAAGGGTAAGTTATTTTAAGACTGTTTTTTACAACAATTGCTGCATAGTTATAGATTTATTGGATCTTTCGCATGCCGTAGATTCATTAGTTCCTAACAAGGAATCCCGCAATGTAGTTGCGAGAATGAAACAGTAAATAAACAATAAAAGCATTGCGTTTATAAATTATCGACACAATGGCAAAAACGGCCACACAGTGCGCAGTATTCTTTGGATAAATTCACTGCGCCCATAATTGGTGCCGCCACCCTAAGGCGGTGGAAGTCTTAGGAAATTATAGTTAAGTTTAATTTGGTTATTGTAACGTTAACAAATTATTTGTGAATGGATTACTGGTACCGTTACGGAGTGTGGAAACTTGGTTGCTGAGCAAGATCAAATCAAATTAATTAATGATTGTAGAACTTTTTGTAGATTTGTGGCTAAGTAATAACAGTCACACGGATCGATCGATCTACAGGCTTAGCATGACTCTTTTTATTTCTACTCTATTGTAGAATAGAAATCGCTTGGTTACATTTCTCAATGAAAAACTGTCAACTGTCTATACTGAAACGTCATTTTTGTCTACTCTTCCGACGACAAAACGCTTGTCTACGGTTCTCGTGCTAAGCCTGCAGGTAAATGGAAAATAAAAACTTTTTTCCATAAAAAAAATAACCGACTTAAAAAAAATCACTACAAAGTGACAAACAGAAGGCGGTGACAAAAAATTTAAATACATATCCAAAGTCACCGACTTCCGAAGCTAAAGTAATTTTTCACGTTGTAGTGTTTTTTTTGGAAGTCGATTATAATTTTTTAGTTTTTTGACTATTGGAAATAAGTTCTCCCGCTCTGGGTGTAACAGGAGGGCGTGTCAGACTTTTACTGGACTGAGAATCAAACCCTCAGCTCTTGCGAACACTAGCCAACGAGGCAGATTATTTATCAAGTTAATTATAACTTAATTAAATACATAGTTAAGACATTTTTAACTGACTATAGCGTGTTGCTTGTTCAAGCTGATAAAATCTAAAATGGTTAACATTATCGCCTTAACCACTTACATCATAAAATGGTGTACTCAACTCCAAAGACCAGGCCAAAGACTGCTCCATTAATTATAAAAAAAATAAAAAATAAACTTTCACGAATTTTTTTATTGAAACATATTGTGGAAAAAACAATATTATTAATAATGCCAAAACTGCACTTTATCAATATGGCGGTCAACAACTTACTGGTATATTAATAAAAATGTCGCTCATTGGTCGCCTACTGTATAAAATTACGTCAACTCATAACATTGTCACATGTTATATGACAGAATTATACAAGGTTATTAGCACTTTATTATTCAGTTTTAATAAAGTTTTTACACAAAATTGTTTGACGCAGAAGGACAACTTAATAGAAACCTAGCTGACAGTCATGGACATGCAAATAATGCAAAAATGTACATATGTGAGTATTATTGACAACATAATTATTAATTACAAGCTCACCCAACATAATTGCTCTAAACTTTTTATTTTTATTTGTATTTTATATTATTAATTTCCGATTACTTTTTAATTTTTATTTTTATTTGACACTGACTTGCTTATTTTTATTTCACATTGTATTTATGATTTGATGACATTTTATTTATTTTTTATATTGCGATTTGTATTTATTTCGTATTTGTAACTTGTGATTGTGATATAGGAGAACCTGAAATAAATGGATTTTATTTTATTTATTTTATAATTGGCAAAAGCTAGATAGATGATAATTAGTCACATTACAATACAAGCCATTTAAGGCCGGTATCTCGAACGAAAATGATCGCAAAATTGATGTGACACATTGTCAAACGCGCGTAAACTGCTGTGATTTGTTGTACTGCTCTGAGTAGTAGATTAGTAGCCGTAGGACTCCCTTAGATCGAAATCCGTAGTTTCGGCCGTAATTATGGACGATTCCTACTCCATATCCCCTACGGATATAAGATAAGTTGAGGGCCTGACCTAAAAATTAATGCCACTACAATATAAACCTCTACTCTCGATGTGTTTTTGGCCGACCGAAGAAAGTTAATTATAACTGGGTACAGACTTCTTTCCGAAGTTTCAAAATACTATCGGACGAGCCCGTATCTTCATTGATGGACTTTACACATGCTTGACAGTTCTACTATAATTTTGTTTCGGGAAACTGGGCCTTAGTTTTAGCACCATAGTCAGTTCATTCACATTATCGTGCATTTGATTAATAAATACTGAGATAATTCATTATTTAATTATTTAAATAAATTAAAGAGGTTGTTATGCATTTATTAAAAAAAAAACATAAGAAATCATTTTATATCTATTTGTATACAAAAAAAAAAATACGAACTATTCTAAGACACCTTTTAGTGGACCTACTGCAAAATATTTTTTCTCCTGTTAACAGTTTATTATATAGTTTTAGCTTCAATAATGGCCAGAAACGTGTCATTAAGAGAGCAAAATCGATCTAGTTTGTTATTCTCGTGCTAAAGTGCACTAAACACTGCAAACTTTGTCATCGGCCATTATTAATTTGTCACGCAGCCTTCGGTAACACAGAAAGTTCATTATTTTGTAACTGTTTTATTATCATAGTGGGCTGTTTATGGCTATTGGATAAATATGTGTCTTGAAATATATTGTACGTACGATAAATTGTTTGGGTGGTGAGCGTATTCGTCATCCCAGTAAGCAAATGGTTAAAGGTGAGTTTAAGGGCGGCCTTAATAAAAAAAATAGAGTTGCCCGCATTTCACTCAATTGAAATCATTTTTTTCAAAATGTAGGTAACATTTCTGAATTATATAAACGTAAACTGACTCAACGGGGTGATTGTGTAACACTAGTGTGTAACTGTGTGTAATTTTTACAGTTCAACAATATTCATTGCGTTGTTAATGTTGTTGACTAGACACATTTTTCGAACATATGAAGCAACGAATTAGCAATGTCCTAGTATATTGTGATTCAGATTGTAAAGAAGTAATTCAGATTGTGTTTGGAAGTGTGATACGCAATAAGGGGGCTGGCCTGTATTTACCTACACAGTTATGTTATTGCGAGTTAATTATAGTGTCCGACCGAAACAGATTTTCAGCTGAAAACAAGAACGTAAAAGAAGTTTCAGTTTTATGCAACATGAATAAAAATACAACATAACCTCGCTTTACAACATCCAAAATAAACGCAACCGTTGAGTGAAAGCATGACTGGACTCGATGCAAGCCGAAGTTAGGTAAATGTCACCTAATATTGCCGAGCTTTACGAGGAAGGAATTTCTAAAGAAATAAGCAGTACCTTTGTACTCAATTGTTTGATTATGCTGTATCTGCTATATATTTTATTGTGTATATGAATAATAAAATAAATAAATAAGGCCGAATGACGCGCGTCAATTCACAAACTTCTGATTTTCGGCTTGGCCGAAGCTTCGGCTGGCTTATGGTCGATAACGAAAATATGAATGAAACATTATTTTTGGCCAAAAACGAAGCTTCGGTCGGTCACTAGTTACCTTAAGTAGTAATTTTGAAACTAAACAATATAATTTAAAAAAAAAGATGTTCTCTCTCACCTGTTAAGCATAGGATACACATAAGCATATTTCTATTCAATAAACTTCTAACTTTAGCTCACTTTAAATAAAAAACTAACCAGTCTGCGTCTACATACATATTCAAACACATTATATCTAATTTTATCCACTATTTGCATGTTATACACATTAGCTGGACGTTCTGCGTAATAACCACTATGTTGCACCGGTCCTGTGACGTCACAGTTACTGTAAATGAGCCTTATATGAATGTATAATAACCTTTTTATAGGTTTTTGTAAAAAGAGGATATATTTGATGTTGTGGAGAATTGCTAGAAGCGGCAGTAAATAGCCAGGTTAACCTGAAGCGATTTTCTTCTTAGCAGTCTGACGATCATCATTCATATTCATCTTATTAATATTCCCACTGCTGGGACCCAGGCCTCCTGACTTCGAGTGGGAGTGGGCTATAATCCACCACGCAGGCCCAGTGCGGGTTGGTAGATGACACATGTCTTCGAAATTTTGGTTCTAGGATATGCCGGTTTCCTCTCGATGGTTTCCTTCACCGTTTTGAGAGCAGTGGTGATGATTTTTTTTTACACAGAGTAAACAATCTGCCTGAGTTCTAACCCACGACTTTCAGTTTGTAAATCGGGGCCGTAACTGATTGGTAACCACTGCTCACGGCCACCACTGCTATGCAGTGGTCAGGATAGAGCGGAAAAGTAATATCCAGGTAAAAAAAATCCAGGTCAAAATCGTTTCTTACCTACCGCTACTTCCAGAAACGCCAATGCCACATCTAAAAATTCCAGATCTTCGTTTCCACAGTTACTATACTTATAACACGAACAAAAAACCTGGCTGGCAACAGTACAGCAGCAGACAGTAGTCGCACGCGCATGCGACAACATTATCGCATTACCTCTTATTAGCTGTTTATAAGCCTGTAATTGGAGCTCCGTTATCGAAGTTTATTGAGTGCGTTAATTATGAAATTCACGCATAATTGAGAGTGTAATTAGGTTTAATTAGTAGGTTTATACTTAGCACGAAATTATACAAGGTGACCACGTATTAAAACTCGCTCGACACTTCTTTTTTATAGCCATTAACGTCTCATGCTAGGCAATGGACTCTCTTTATACCTCTCTCTATCCAGCAGGCTTATCATGACGCTTTCTATTTCTACGAAGAATAGGCGATTTTACAAAGAGAGTGCTTTTTCAATACAAAGTGACATTTCCAGACATTTCTTTGTCCATTTATGATCATTCATCAATTCATCGATTTTAACGATCTTTGTCTAGGTACTTATAAATGTAGATTATTTCAGAAGAATATTTCTTCCCAAACTGTCAAAATCACACTGACAACAAACTTTCTACTCGACGGCTACAAAGTACCTATATACGATCATCTACAAAATCATGGTTTTTTTTTTTTTGGAGTGGGAAATCATCAAATAGCTTCTCCCGCTCTGGGTGGAGGGGGAGGGCGTGTCAGACTTTTACTGACTAAAACCCACCCGTGTTCCCTCAGTTGCCTGTGTGCCAGAGGCCGCGGTATCTCTTTCGAACAACCCGCACCCCTGGCAGGCATCGGCCCTTGCGGACCCCCCCATTTGCTGCTGACGTCTCTTTGAGGCGCGCTTGGAACACAACGCGCCGTCGACCCGGGCTTGGTCCTTACCGGACAGCGAGCTACCCATTACTCGCCGTGCGCAAGCCCGCGCCTACGGTGGCCGGGAATCAGCCTGGGATTCCCGACGCCCAGGGCGTCTCCCGCGGCGACTACGGCCGTGAGGGCGCATATACTGCCTCTCCCTCACGTGCGCCGCCTCCGTCTTCGCGAGCATTACTGCTTCGCAGAAGGAGGTGACGGCTAACCATGCACTCTCGCTCCGTACCATGGCCTGCACCAGGGCCGGACGCGAGAGATCGCCGCCGCCGATCGCCTCCACGAGGACCAAAATCATGGTTCGTTTAAAACGCATAACAGTGATATGTAAAATACTGGTATTCAGTTGCATCTGGTTAGACTGGAGGCCAACCCCAAAATAGTCAGTAGTGGAATATTTAGGCTAAAGACTGCCGCAGACAGGTGTAACTAAGACTTTGCAAGGATATCTATTATCGTCACCTACCTACATTATTGTAATTAAAATACACAATTAATTACAAATAGGTACTGGTACTTACTGTTTTATAACCCTTTAATTGCTGCGTGGTGATCAGCCTCAACATTTAATGACCAAAGACAATTCATTAGCCACATGGTTCCAACAATACGTAGTCATAAATAATACCTACTTCGTGACTTTTTACCTCTGTAGTAAATTTACTTATCTAGGGTTGCCAAAAATACCATTCCCATTTTTTTTTTGCGCTTGTACACACGGCTACACATCAAGCTATACATTTCAAGTTTACGCTGATCTCGCACTGTACGGAAATCCTATACAATGCCAGATCAGCTTATACTGGAAATGTATAGCTTGATGTGTAGCCGTGTGCCATGTACGGGCGAGTTAGTTTATTCATTATTATATTTTGTTTTGGGAATGATATCTCGCAGGTCTACCTAGGAGATTGTCGGCTGTTTAACCGGAATTGCCTGTGGCTGCCTTAATGAATTTAGGCCTACAGCCAGGGTTTAAATGTGGTTTGTACAAGAATCGGAGTTCAATCAAAATATTGATTACATAATTATATATATACAGGATGTAAGGGTAAACACCGTTGTCACTTAAACCATGGGTAGTTGACTTAAATATAAAATAAACGAGCGAGTTAACGAAGTCGACGCGGCGTTACGTGTGGTCGCTAGCGAGACTGACAGTGACAGCTGACTGACCGGGGTTCGCTACCCGTGCTTCGGAGTCGGGCCACGCGGCGTGGTCCCTGCGCCCCGCGTCCCCTCCCGTATTGAGACGCAAGTTTGCTGCCCTCGCGCGTAGGGTGAAATGTTCTTGTGGAAAAAAGCAGAATTTCTTTTAAAAAAAGTTTGTTTTTTTCATTGATTCTACGTTCTATAAACGAAACCAAACCACTGGTTTCAAGGATAACGGTGTTTACCCTTACAGCCTTACAGGCTGGCTGCTACATCGACGGACAAAGCCATGAATTCAGCACATATGATTGTAGACCCTAGAGCGTAGAAATTTTCCGGTTTTTTTTTTTTTAATACAATCTGCTCATTCATAGATAAGTGCAATATCTACTCAGTCAAAATGTATGGAGAAGCATTTTTTTTTATAACCCACGGAAAATTTAAACACAAGGGGTTGCAAAATCATGTACCGAATCCATGGTCATAGGTTACGCGTTGATGTCCATGACAACTTGTACCTGGCCTTCATCTCACCTGATGGTAAGTGATGATCAAGTCGAAGTGGGAGCAAGCGTCACTCGGAATCCTCAACCACAGAGGAACTAGAATAATTATACCAGCCTAATATTGCCCCACTGCAAGTCAAAGCTCTCTTCTCATACATCAAAGATTGCTTGCTTTGTTGGTGATACAAGACGGTAGCCATGTATGTGAGAAGTTTGTAAAATAATGAATTAACAAAAAAAAAATACTTTAAAAATGACTTTATGAATGAATGAATGATGATCAGAGGTCGGATATTCGGATGCATATTTACCTAAAGATAATTTTTAGCTAAGAAAGTATGGAAGCGGCTTTATAAATTATTTGTAATATTTATTAAAAACCTCGGGATTCTTGGATTGCATAACTAATCAGATGTGTATTGATTTAAAATTAATGTTTAACCCGATACAAATATGTATATATATGTGTTGGAGGAGGGGTGGTTTGTATTAGTTAAAACAAAAAATAAACAAATTACTTACCTAAATTAAGACTTTTTCGATACAAAACGCATTCCATGGTAGCCAACATCTCAACTTTAAGTGAATATGCATCCGAATATCCGATCTCTGATGATGATGATGATGATTTTATCAAAAACGCTGGGACACATATAAATAAATTAAATCGTCAGCCTAAACACAAAATTTGATGATCCTAACATCCAAACTGACGGACTTTCATACAAATTTCCACCCCTATTTAATCCCTTTACTGGGGGGTCTCCATAAAAACTCTCTTAACTGACGTCTCCTACTCATAATCTACCTCTGTGCCAAATTTCATCTTCGTAGGTCCAGTAGTTTTTGAGATTTCGTGTTTAATCAGTGACTGAATGAATGAATGAATGAATGAGTGAGTTTCGCTTTTATATTTATAGAAGATGAGTATTTGATAGGTATAATCTTGGCAACCCTAAAACACAAAAAAAAACTATTTTGAAGGTTCCAAAAGTGATGATATGTATTTAACAAGGCTCCATACTAAGTGTCGACATAATATGAATTAATTTAATGGCCAATTACTAGAATGAACATTTAATTTGGTCTTTAAAGTAGGTTTTTAAAGTGTAAAATAAAATTTTACGGGACGTTGGGTTTTTGTTTGAAGTTATGTAATTTAAAAACGATCAGCTGTTTATAAACAGGCGTTAAATGCAAGTTCTTTTACATTAGATAGGTTTAAGGCAACTGTCGACAGTAGGTATCTTAGACATTTAAAAGGCGTTCAAAAGCTCACTAAAAATTTATAAAAAAAAGTAAGAAGCTCACAAAAATTCAGTAACTCTAAGAAAAATAATCATTAATGATTGGACAATTACCAAAAATATATTTAAGGCGCGGTAAGAAGCAAGGTTTTAGGTATTTGCGCATCGCGGCAACAAGTAAGGTTCAAAGTAGCGATCAATCAATCAATCATTTATTTTGTTAAACATAGGTATGGTTACAGTTAGTATTTTCTAAAATATGTGCACTATGTTTTGCCATATTTGCGATTTGTTTGATGTTAGTTGAATCGAATGACCACCAAAATAAAAGTAATTTTGCAGCTTACCTACATATTTATATTTTGAGCTGTTTTATAATGTTTTTGTCATTAGATATTTTTGTATCTTTTCTTTGCAATATTTGACAGTACATAAGTTTTTTGGCTTGTAATATATACCAATACGCCTGACTGCGACAAAAAACTGAACGCTTTACGGTGTTCTACATTTGGGCAGCGCCTTAAGTGATCAATAGAAAGAAAGTTATCAGTATCACACACAACTGTAAAAAAACGTAGCCTTTCACTAAAAAAAAAGTACTAAAACAAATCAAACCCCAAAGTCACGTATGCCACGTTCCATTATATTTAACCCTCAAACGCAACAAGATCCGAAGATTCACTTTTACACAACCTGCATTAACCCATTCAAGAAAAAAACTTAACATCGGTTTGCGCCACCTGAGATTCCTAACAAAGGGATGTTTAGACCCTTTTCTTGTCGACAATTGTCTGTTTAACCCTTTCATTTTCGGGCAGGAAGTCTTCGGGACACCTGCGTAGAAAGTGAATCCGTCAGTACAAAAAATCTGGTGGATGATTTATTTAGTTTATTGATCGAAGACAATAACTTGGCGTGAAATTGATACTGGGAATCTTTGCTCTCAAGGGTCGGGTTCCCAAAATAATTGACTCAAGTTTTTAGTGTGTGTTGTACAGCAAAAAGCAAAAACCTATTATTACTCGAGTATTCACAATATTTTCTGATTAATCCACATGTGTGTGACCACAGTTAAAAGAATATTAATTAAGTTTTTAATGTTTCAAGTTACCGGTTGCTATGCAAATTTTATACTTGCACAATTCTAAACGCGGTCATTATAAAAATATCATTAGCAAATGGAAATTATATTCAATTACACGCAAAGTTTACCGCAAAAAAGGTAAAGTTACCGGGATTTTCAGAAGAATCAATAATACAAGAGTGGAATTAAAGCTAGTAAATGTTAAATGCATCTTGTTTAATAAGAAAATATTCGCAGTTCACACGCATATTAAATAGACCGTCTCAAAACCCTCAGCAACAATAATGTGAATGATTTTTTATTGCAACCCATTGTGACACTTTTGCACCTGAGTATTTGAATGCGGCATTGTATTTAGTGACTACATGATTTATATTTGCATACGGTTTTGTATGGGTTCGTTAACGTCTACGATTCGGAAAGGAATCGAATGGGTGAGATAGATTGTTCGCATGGCTGTCAGCAGTTGGAGGGTTATACAATTTTAATAAAATCTTTTTGGGATAGGGATGTATACGCAGGATTAAGAATGCGTTGAAATATTAATTGAAATTCCTCGATTATGTTTTTTTTTTAGTTTAATGGCTAAAATAGATTGCTAAAGTGAGTGATTGATTAATTTTGAATAGCATGTGAGTTAGTTATTGTTTTTAAATGTATCATAATAATAAGTGCAATAGTGTGTTTTTAAAGCAATGTGGCGATAACGTTGATATTTGACATAGACATTTTTTTCATATAAGTTTATTATAAAAGTACAATAACTATGTGTTTAAATTACAAGACACTACTGAATTACGGTGACTGAATCAGAATTAGAAGAAAGAACAAGAAACCCTTACAAGTGGTATAAAATCTTAAAGATGATTTTAGTACGTAGGTACCTACCCAAAGAGCAAGTGTTGTGATCAAAAATCTTCAAGTTAAAATAGACTAGTGGAATTTTGTATCATCACAACAGTATAGGAAAGTTAAGGCCTGGAAGAGTGTCCTTGGCGCTTGGAGTTTCTTGCCCGTTCTTCTCCATAGAGATCTACGTTTTGGAATGGGCAACTAGCTTCAACTTTCCAACTGGTCGACTTTCTGACTGTTCAAAAGTGCTTGTAAATGGTTTTAAGCTCATTCCTTCTTTATATCAAAAGATGCCTTTGCCCTGCTGATACAAAAAATATTAAAATTCGACTACTGAAATGTATGAAAATGATAGAAAATATTGTCATCAAAATGCCGTGGTTGTATTAAAAATTAGCTCACGATTTACCTATGTCCTCTAGAGGGCGCCATATTCAATTGAATGTGACGTTACACAGCATAGCCATAGCCCAAAAACCAGCGGAAGATCAAGACGCTTCTAACGATACATTTTTATAGTATGATAAGTAGTTTAGAATATATGAGCGAACAGATGAACATGATGTATCATGTTCATCTGTTCGCTCATATATTCTAAACTGGTTTGGTCTGGTGGGTTTTTTCTGGTATGTATACCAGGAAAAATAATAACCATCCTTTTTGCTTCGCCGTAATCGGGTAAACTGGCTGATCCTACTATATCCTATAAATATATTATAAATGTGAAAGTTTGGATGTTACTCAATCACCCAGAAACAGCTGAACGAATTTAGATGAAATTTGGCACACATATAGTTTATAAGTTGGATTAACAAATACAATGTGTAACGGAAAGGGTATATACATACCAAGGGCACGGTTTCTTTAGATGATATCAAATGATATTGGAAGGGTTTTGTTAATCCTATCTCTACATGTTCAGAAGTTATGAATTTTTAATACATTGATATCAGAAACCGGAATTTTCAAATTGAAATAAACACATCACTCGGAAGAGATTTATCGTGATATTGGCAAGTAACACGTAGTGCGGTGACACTTTTGTTATGATTTGAATTCAAGAAACATATGAAACCGAAAATTTGTTATCAATTCTTAGAGTATTTTTGTTTTGAGCTGAAACTATGTATAGTGATTCTATACCAGCTGCTATCTTTAGTGCTTAAAGATAGCAATAGGGTTTCTGTTACACCATGTAGAATTACGTTTTACCCGGCAGTACGATCCCGGGGGATAATTTCCGAACTCCACGCGGGCGATGCCACTGGATAAAGCTCGTATATTATAAGCTCTGCCAGACTACCAATACCGCTATAATACTGTGTGCAAGTGACATTGAAATCTCTGGAAGCTGGATGCTGCTCACATCTCCCACCCCAGATTTTAGCTAAAGGGGTGATAAATAATATTATTACCAAACTTAGCTTGCACATGTCGACCCAGGTACGCTTCCAAACAATAGTCCTTACCTTTTTATATGCAAAATTATTTCGGTAACCCAATATGCAAAATGCAAATGGTTAACCCATTGCTATGCAAATTTTTCTCTTTTCAAAGAATATTCTAACGATTTTGGCTTCTGATCTAGTGTATACAGCGTGTTTCAGAAATGTGTGGTCATGTCGAAGTGTGGTTATCAAACTGTTTTTTTTTTGACAATGGGACTATCATAGTCATCGCGAATAAATTATCAGCCGTCCCATACAAAACTTCAATCATCATTTCAGCCGAAAGACGTCCACTGCTGGACTTGCCATAATCGCCACGCTTGGCAGGCGGGTTGGCGATCGCAGGACGCTGCTGCCCATTCTCTAGTAAATCCCTTAGTCGCTTTCTACGACACCCACGGGAAAAAAATGGCCATCCCATTTGCTATTCTTTTACGTCCGACACCACATGAAACTTCATTAGGTTCATATATTATGATTTATTACTGGTCATAAATGTTACCCACTGCTGGGCCAACGCCTCCATACCCTCTTTCCACCTCTCTTCATCCAGAGCTGCCAAAGACCAATCTTTATTAAAGGACTCCATCTCATCCCACCATCTCTGTATGGGCCTGCCGTGATTTCGTTTGCCATTAAGCAGAACTCACTGAGTTGTAAGTTTGGCCGTCTAACATACGGCAGATTTGACCAGCCCAATTCCTTTTTAAGCGTGGCAACTTTCCGAGGAACCTACTCGACTAAAATGTATAGGACAGCTATGTCGTTCCTACGGAGAAAATCGTTCAGTTCGATGGTCTATACTTTTAAAATATAATCCATTGTGAAACACGCTGTATATATCGGATCTTTTCAGATCGGATCAATACGCTTATTGATCACTGGAGTGATTTATTGGCTTATGTAGTTTGTTACTTGTTTTTTTAATGTTCACGGTCTGATTCTGCTAAAGGGTTTGTAAAACTTCAAGTGACAGTTGGTAGTTTGTGTGTCAAAATGATGGAATGATCTGGGATTCATTCCAATATAAAGGCACAATTGGTACTTAGAACAATTTCTACGAAAACTTCATGAGAATTGTTCGCCTGTCTAAATCTTGACTTAGAAGATTTTGTATTTTCTTTTTGCAAAGGTTTTCGTAACCAACGGTTTCAGTGCTTTGTATTTCTAATCGCCATGCAAAAACTAAATTCTATATTTAAAAAAAAACCTACCGTCGAAGCCCATTCTTTGGCTATGGACATATCTGTGCGTTTTTAGCCCAAATATGACTTTCTCATTACGTTGTTATATTTTCAACTTTCTTAACATTATTTATAGCTTTCTTTTATGAAACAATTATTTGAGCTAAATTTCGCCCAGTTTTTTCGCTTTGATGTGTCCCTAGCCTTTAAACAAGAATAACACTTGTGTGGGCGCTAAACTACCTCATTAGAAACCCGCCTACGTAAAACACAATAATATACATAATAAAAACTCTTTACTTGGCTAAGCAATAAAATAACGATGTGGCCTATTAGTCAATTCGCAGGAATATATTCGCCCGAAACGGGCGAATCGACACTTGAAAACATCAAATGAAATATTTTACTCTTGTCACTTTTATGCGCTACTAGGTATAATTTTCTAGGTTTCCGTACCCGAAGGGTAACCAATGGGACCCTTTTCCTAAGCCACCGCCGCCCGTCCTTCTGTCTGTCAGCGAGCTGTATCTCATGATCCGTATTAGTTAGACAGTTGAAATTTGCACAGAATGTGTATTTCTGTTACCGCTATAATAACAAATAATATATTTTTTTTAAGTAAAAATTAAAAGGGTCTCCATACAAGAAACATGTTTTTTTCGGCGTTTTTGCCTTGTGGTACGCAACCCTTTGTGTGCGAGTCCGACTTGTAGTTGGCCGGTTTTTCTTAATTTTATTTCATAAAATTCAAAACACAAATTATTTTCGTGCGAATCGTTTACAGAAAATAATATAGGTACATATCTGTTATATAAAAGTCTCGATTCGCCCATTTTGTGCGAGTATATTTGTGCGAATCGACTAGTAATACAACGATGTCAACAACATATGATATTTATTCAATTCACAATAATTATTTCAATACCTAACTAAGGCACTGAAATTGCTATTAATATCCAATTCAGTGGCTAAGTTTACCTGATTATTTAAATAATATTACCTATATTATAATATAATGCAGACTAACGATGAAATGAAAGCTGATTCTGGAATTAACGGAGGTTCAAATTAGTTATATTTGCATTGAGAAACTAAATATTCTAGATATTGGTAATAAAGGCTGTAATGTCATACTCATCATCATCTGCTGAGCCTTTTTCCATCTCTGTTTGGGTCAGCTTCCAGTCTAACCGGATGCAGTTGAGTACCTACCAGTATTTTATATGGAGCGACTGTCTATCTGACCTCAACGATACCCCTTGGTAAGACTGCTTGTTAGACTTTCGAGCATCTAACGACCCGTGACGACTGTCAAAGTTCTACGAATGACAACAGGAATCAACTGACCCAGATTGGCGTTTTCGATGACCGTCAAAAACAAAGTCGGACAGAAAAACAAAAACACACTTATAACACCCCTCTTTCTCATTAAAACACACCACAATACGCACCTAACAGAACAGCTAATCACAAACTTCCTTCTAATAATAAACATGTAAGTATAAAAAAGTCAATTTTCCAGTTGACCGGGCCCCATTTTGGGTAGGTTTAGCCCCAAAACTCGTATCCCTGCCCACCTCCTTTGTTATTCACCCTTGTAGAGGGGACGAATGGCTATCGCGTGCAATTTTGGGAATATGTATGAACTTTTTTACCACCGAATTGTAATCAATTCGGTGGTAAAAAAGTTGGAATAACTAGAATTTGGTTCTTTTTTATGGAAAATGGAAAGCTTGTCACTTGGAAAGCTGCCACACTAAAATGGAATTGGGCTGGACACATCTGCCGCATGTCAGACGACCAATGGGCCAAACTTACGACTCAATGGGTCCCTCCTAATGGCAAGCGACGTCGCGGTAGGCCCAGACGGAGATGGCGGGATGAGCTGGACTCCTTCAACAAGAACTGGTCACTAGCAGGATTAAACCGAGAGAAGTGGAAGGAGGGTAGAGAGGCCTTTGCCCTGCAGTGGGACATCACAGGCTTTTAATAATAATAATAATAAAATTATGGAAAATGGATAATGAGTATCACTATATATTATAAAATAAAGTCACCACCGCCTGCCAGGGGTGCGGGTTGTTCGAAAGAGATACCGCGGCCCCAGGCACACAGGCAACTGAGGGAACACGGGTGGGTTTTAGTCAGTAAAAGTCTGACACGCCTTCCTGCTCCACCCAGAGCGGGAGAAGTTATTTGATGATTTCCCACCATCAAAAAATAATATATAAAAGTCCCCGGCCGCGTCTGTCTGTTCGCGATAAACTCAAAAACTATTTTCGAAATAGACAGTGATTCATGATGAAGGTTTAGCTTATAATTTGGTAAGGTTTTGTGTAAATAGGTTAACGCAGGTGAAGCCGCTGGCCAAAGCTAGTATCGAATATGTAAGAGATGACTGAGTTATGTAAACGTTTACAAGTCTTAGATGAGAATAGAATCATTTTTAACCGACTTCAAAAAAGGAGGTGGTTCTCAATTCGAGTGTATTTGTGTATTATTTTTTTATGTTTGTTAGCTCAGAACTTTCGACTGGGTGAACCGATTTTGATGATTATTTTTTTATTTGAAAGCGGGTGCTTCCCGTGTGGTCCTTTTTATTTATTTATTTCATATAGATCTGATGATGCGTTTCGAAAAAAGACAACGGAATTCTTCAATAAATTACAGCAAATCAACCGCGATTGCTGCTATCGCATAAATATGCATTTTTTTTTACCCCAAGGATGATGATAATTCAAATTGGTGTGGGATATAACTGAAAAGTGAAAAATAAAAAAAAAACATAAAAAAACAACTGACTTCCAAAAAACACTACAAAGTGAAAAATAACTTTAATTTTGGAAGTCGGTGACTGGTGACATGAAAATTAAAATACATATTCAAAGTCACCGACTTCCGAAATTAAAGTTATTTTTCACTATGTATCTGTGTATGTGTGTGTCTTTTCGGAATTCAGTCGTTTTTTTTTTTGGAAAAATATTTTTTTATTAATAACATCTTCTGAATCAGGTGGAAGATTGAAGATCGACTTGTTTTTTTTATTTGAATTGTTTAAAAAAATTGTAGCATGAAGTTTTCTGTCTTATCTGTCTATCCCTTTCCCAAGTATTTTTGGATCAGCTTCCAGTTTAACCAGATGCAGCTGAATACCAGTATTTAACATGGAGCGTCTGCCTATCTGACCTCCACAACCCAGTTACTGGGCAACTTACCCCTTGGTAAGACTGGTTGTCAGACTTTCGGGCTTCTGACGACCCGTAACGACTGTCAAAGATCTACGAATCGCTGGGACCAACGGCTTATCCTGGCAGGGAGGGATCTTGGCATGTAAAGATGGTGACCCATCCACGGACCGACCACGGGAAGATGGATTGACCCGTGCGGTTGTGATTACTGAGCAACAAGACCCTCTGCGTACTCTACATATCAATAAATTCTACTTCAATCCTTGACAAACAAGTAAACATAACATGGTGGGCTTGAGTGACTCAGTTAAATATCGTCAAGATTCTTAGAATATACTAATTGAACGTCTGTTAGCCCTGGTTATTTTAGGAATTCATTGAATTCTACGAAAATTTACTTTTATTAGGTTAAACCGGGAATTTTGTTATAACGTCCTAATAATTTCTAAGTTGTAAGTAATATGTTCACCATGTTTGTAGGCACACGTATAAGAGATAAGAGAGGCTCGTGGCTAAGTAATAACAGCCGCATGGGTCGATCCATCAGGTTAAGCTACGCTTGACGCGGTTGGTCCGTGGATGGGTGACTACCTTCACATACCAAGACCAAACCGTGCCTCGGAAAGCACGTTAAGCCGTTGGTCCCGGCTGCCATTTGCGCATTTTTGACAGTCGTTACGGGTCGTCAGAAGCCCGAAAGTCTGACAACCAGTCTTACCAAGGGGTATCGTGTTACCCAGTAACTAGGCTATGGAGGTCAGATAGGCAGCCGCTCCATGTAAAATACTGGTATTCAGCTGCATCTGGTTAGACTGGAAGCTGACCCCAACATAGTTAGGAAAACCCTGGGTAGATGATGATGTTTATAGGCACAGGTATTTCCTATTATTGTAAGGTACAGTCAGCGTCAAAAATATCGGGACAAATATACTGTTCAAAATGATCTCAACAACTAAGAAAATTTAACTTTATCTCAATTGTATAAAGTTTTTGTCAGAATGACAGTTGTCGTGTACTGCCTTCGTTCTAAAACATTCCTCGTGTCATTGAGTTAGTATTTAATTTTAAAAGTTGTTTAGGTTATTTTGAACAGTCTGTTCGTCCCGATATTATTGACGCTGACTGTACTAACTTCTGTTCGCAACTCCGTTTGCGTGAAATTTCTTGTTTTAACATAAAATAAATTTTACAGGATATAAGGGAAACGCTTCTGAAAACGAAGACAGGTGATAAGGCTAGTGATTCTCGATACAGTACCATAAAAAAATCTAGTTTTTTTGTTTGAATTTTTACAACAAAAAAATAAAAAGCATTTTTTGTAGATACACTATGCTGTGAGGACAAGTCAATGAACCATTATTTGAGATTAAAAAACATTTTTTTTTACAACTTTAACAAAAATGTATTCGAAAATAAAAATCAGCTGATAGGCTCACGCATAACCGCGCTCGACCCCATATCCAGGTGGCAACTTTAGGTTTAGGCATCCTTTGCAAAGCGCCACCAAAATAAAATAAGTAGAAACATTACAGGAGCGTCAAACGTTTTAAATTGATGCAAAATAACCAATTTAAATCGAAAGGTTGAATATAACTGATAACATTTGAACAGTGCCGTGTCTCTACATTCTAGTGTTGTTAACCAACTTTGTTAAGAATTTGCACGAGACCATCGAGGAACGACAAGATAGTACTCGAAGGAAACACTTACCTTCGACAATCCAACCGAAATTGAACGTGGTTCATCATCATAGATCGGATATTCGAAAGCATATTCACCTAAAGTTGAGATGTTGGCTAACATGGAATGCGCTTTTGCATCGAAAAAGTCTTCATTTAGGTCAGTAATTTGTTTATTTTTTGTTTTAAATAATACAAACCACCCACATATTTGTATCGGGTTAAACATTAATTTTAAATTAATACACATATGAATAGTTATGCAATCCAAGAATACCGGGGCTTTAAATAAATATTACAAATAATTTATAAAGCCGCTTCCATACTTTCATAGCTAAAAATTATCTTTAGGTAAATAATAAATCCGAATATCCGATCTCTGTTCATCATAGTCCTAGAGTTCAATCTGTCTTTTTATACAACAAGTTGCCAATAGAATTTAAAAGTATGAACAACATTAACTAATTCAAAAACAAATTAAAGACATATTTATTGAGGAAGGGCTATTATGTACTTGTGAATTATTTGTGAATCTTTTTGTTACGTATGTTTTATTTTTATACTTGACAATTAATTTAAAATTTTATTTTGATCAATGATTTGTTGGTGTTATATTTTAAACGCGTAATTAATTTTAACTAAGAATGTACTCAATGTTTTTATACATATTTTTTTTTTAATTATTATTTTATCACTCATCAATGTAATTTTCAACACAATGTATTTTGTTATGAAATAAATTACTTATGACTTACGTTCTACCTTCGAAAGCGTTCACCTTACAACCTGTAGGTATAGCAGCGCATCACCCGCCATATTACTTAATTTTAACTTAGCGTTCCTTCTGAAAAATATCCGGAAAAGAACCGGAGTCACCGACCTAGCTTGTAGAATGAGCAAGCTGAAGTGGCAGAGGGCTGGCCATGTTTGTCGATGGACCGATGGACGGTGGAGCAGACGAGTCCTGGAGTGGAGACCGCGTAGCGGCAAACGTAGTGTGGGACGCCCCCCAGCTAGATGGACTGACGACCTTAAAAAGATGGCTGGAACAGACTGGATGCGGAAGGCGGAGGATAGAGTGTTGTGGCGCAGCCTAGGGCCTGTGTCCAGCAGTGGACTACGATAAGCTGAGTTTATTGTTCTTTCTGACTTTTATTATTTTTACCGAGCACCTTTGGGTCGTAGCGTAATGTGAAATACCCTGTAACCTTCTTCAAAAAATGGGTTATTAAATGCAAAAGGATTTTTTTTTAAATCAGACTGGCAGTACCAGAGAATTCTCCCTACATTCAAACAAACAAATTTTACCTTTTTATAGTACCAATTAGTAATATATGTAACTTTTGTATCGAGTAGCAAAAAACATATCATCTTCAAGTTTTAAACGGAGAAAACCGCTTTGTTGATTTAACTGGTGCCGCCCCCATAGCCAAGTGACGCAGGGGTCAAGAGCAATATCGATTTTTGGAACAGCACAATAGACAGCAATGGCGGATGAACTTACAAAGAAAAAACATAGGTCGCTGACAGAAATGAAAACTTAAAACTATGATAATAAAGTGTATTTTATACATTTTCAAATTAAGTAATTGGAGTAGGTTTAACAAAATTAAATTGTATCATTTATAAATTAAAATTATTATTCAAAATATACAGCCTGTTAAAATGGATTCAATACATGATACTGACGAAATGAATAAGCAATTAATTAAAAAAAATCCTCAACGAAATTAATTAATTTAAAAAAAAAATGCTGTTCCATACATTTTGACCGCGTAGCTATTGCACTTTTCTATGAAACAGCATATATTTTTATAACCGTCGAAAGGTTTCTAGAATCATGTGCTAAATTCATGGTTTCAGTTTGAGGATCGATATCCCTGCCAACCTGCCCAAGCGCAACACGTCACACTTTACTGTTAAGATTAGCATGTCGGTGACGTGAACTAAGATTTTTCCTTATAAAAAATTGCTCAACGAGCCTGAAGAAGTTTGCACTTCAAACGATGTTAGGTAAAGATCGCGATACGTAAGTTGTTACAAAATCCGTCATTTTGATTGAACTTACTAGCCGCGATCTGTACCTACACGACAAACACGAAAAAAATTCACAATAAACTCCATTCATTAATAGCGTTATTATAATAATAAGTTAATCCTTTCCACGCGGCGTATAAATATAGCCACAATAAAATTACTGATGCATAGAAACACCCACAAAATATGAGGTATCACTCATGGGTTTATAACAAATTATAAATATTTATTATGATTTATTATAAA
This sequence comes from Antitype chi, assembly GCA_947359405.1. Lineage (NCBI taxonomy): Eukaryota > Metazoa > Arthropoda > Insecta > Lepidoptera > Noctuidae > Antitype > Antitype chi. The sequence goes on from OX375823.1 coordinate 4,344,554, forward strand.
TTCCACGTGGGCTCAGACAGACAACGGGCGGAGCATAAATAACGTAGTGATGGGCTTCACAATTTTACTTATGAAAATATTAAAATAACTTTTTTATGAGCCGATTTTTCTTACATTTATTTCTAGACGGAATAACCAAAATTAGGAGACTGATAATAGCAATTGAAATAGTGGCTAATCTCTGAGAAGAAAAACCATTAGTTTTAGATATTTTCTAAAAACATTATCTATTATTATTTATTAACTAATATTGTAAGTCACGGCTAATTCAGAATGTGGTTGCATAAACATTTTCTTTTTTAAAGTCATTATGTACTTTTGAACTGCGAATGATTTTGTTCAATCTAGAATTTTTGTAGAACATAACATCTAGTTGTTCCCCCTTGTTTGGCCGACACCCACATTTCGTCAGTTATGTTTAAGTCTTGTGTATTAGAGGGCAAGCCTATTGCCATCAATTGGACACAAATCGGGAGAAATTCCAGATAGAAAACCAAATAGCAGTAACCGACCTAAGAATCAAAACCAAAGACCTCAAGCTTAGCGGAAGCACTTGCGACCACTGCACCAACGAGGCAGTCATAAATCTATCCTGAAGTATAAGAATTTTTGTAGACATTAATAAAATATTAAAATTATTATAATATCAATCAACAACTTTTAATAACAATGAAACTTAGCTCGTCCCTACACAATATTCATTTAAAAGGAAGTCGCATGCACATCTACTGTTAGACGCATAGCGTATGCATGACATGATGTCATAATTTACTTATAATACCGACGACTTTTAGCTTCCGACATGACAGCTACTACTTATTAAAATTAATAATAAGTATGACAAGTACAGGGACAAAGAGGTGATTATTATTAATAGGCTCTAGTACAGAAAATATGGATTAATAAACAGTATGCTAGAGACGTTATAAAGTTGCGTTAAGGCAAAAAATAATACAGAAAAGAGATGATTAAATTAAAACCAAACGACTGCCTAATCCATCTAAGTGCCAACTATGTTACAATAAGAACAAGCCACGCTTCAACGTTACATATTTCCAAAGCATAAAAACATCGTCAAAATGTTTTAAATTCATGAATTATTTACTGTCTAACAGCTTGTGAAGAACAAAAAAAATACATAATTAACTCAACCAAAACCGCAAACCACAAAAACTAAAAAAGTTACGTCCAAAAAATAACTCCCTACCGAAAAAAATTACATAATTGTCACTAACTAGAAAAAAAAACCCGGAAAAAACATTTGGTAACAAGAAAAAAAAATGAAAAACTCACTTTACTCGGCCACCCCATAATTTTTAAATTGCGTCGCGTGATCCGAACGCCATGAATGACCGAGGGTAACCACCCCTGTCCTATGGCGACGCCCATTGATTTTTTCCATAGTGGGGACCGAACAGCCCCTGATAGTTTCAACAGCTGTCGGGTTCTTATAAGATTTTTTCTATTACAAAATAAAATAGAAGTTTTTGTTCCGGTCGAGGTGTTTTTTTTTTTTTCTAATTCGACCGTTACGTTTGTTTTGCTTGTTATTCTATTTTTAAATGTGTTTTGCGTGTTTGTTGTGTGCAATCGATTCTTTATGACAAGATAAAACAAATTTCTGATTATTGCTCCCCGGGTGCTCGCACAACACAAATATCTTAATATCTTTACTCACAGCAGCTAAAACACTACAAAAAACCTTGTGGTCGTTATACAGGGTGATTGGAAGATGGGTGCAAAGCTTTAAGGTGAAGATAGTATAGACAATTTAGAACCATTTAAGCCATGGTTGTCTTAGACGAAGTCTTACCATTTTTTTTTTTTAATAAGGTTTAAAAGACGTATTGTACAATTTTTTTATTTTTTATGAGCTTTAAATGTCTGTAAAAAAAAATTCTAATGACACAGAAGCCTAAAACATGTTTTGCTTGATTGCTTACACGTTACTTTAATTAAATAAATAAAAAATGAATTCATTTATCATTCAATTTGGCCATAATTATGCAGTTTACATTAGATTTTGAGAATTTCCGAAAAAAAACTTAAAAATTTGGTTAAAAATATTTGGTAAGACTTCGTCTAAGACAACCATGGCTTAAATGGTTCTAAATTGTCTGTACTATCTTCGTCTTAAAGCTTTACACCCATCTTCCAATCATCCTGTATATCTGAATAGCTTAAATTCAAAGTACCTAACCAACCTAATAGTGAAATACTACGTTCCGGAACTTTTTAGTCCCTTCAACTTTCCACTCTGTAACGAAATAACTTTGAACTCCGTAAATTCATGTAGAAAGTGTCCAAGTTCCAAGGACAAAGATACCTAATTTTACCAGCAATTACAGAAAAATGTTCATGTCTGAGTATAGGTATATACCTAGAATTGTAGACAATGCCTTTACCTACGTAATAATTATGTCTGCAGAATAATTGCTGTAATACATGGGTACTACCTATTCGTTACAAACAAATTTTTATTCAAACAGTCATCACGCGTATTGTAATTTTCTTGATTGCCATAAATATTGTGTTTTCTAAGCCAATTTTTTTTAGTATTTTATTTATTAAAAGAACGTAAAGAACAAAAGCCTAGTAGCAACCTATTTTTTAGTTTTATTTTAAATTGCTTACTAATAACAGAAAACAAAAAAATATATTTTAAAATAACGTTTCTGCGGCCGTTTTTCCAATAGTTATTTCAATAGTTACATTATTCCTACAAGAAATAAAGCGTTAACTTTTTTTTCTTATTGCAGATCTGGCCTCCAGGATCAGCAACGCCATCTCTCGGCCTCTCAGTGAGTTTCAATTTGACACTTCATATGAACCCTTTTGAAAATTCCTTGGAAGTTCCTTTCGCAATACTAGCGACATCTGTGAGCGTGATTTAGAAGCTCTTTTTGCACAAGGTCTCCCGATCGTCCACGCGGCGCTGTTGTTGCGATGTTGTTTGAAATTAGTCTTCAGAACAAAGTTGTATAAAAAGTTTCAAAATGGTGATATTTTTTTAGTGTGAAGATTTATAATTATTTTTATTGTAAGTATACGTAGGTACACATTTATAGAACAATTCTGAAAAAAAAAAAACTATTGAAATAGGTAGGCACGTAAAAAAAAAAATTGTTAATTAGTTATTTTTTTAACCGACTTCAAAAAGGAGGAGATTCTCTATTCGTCTGTATGTTTTTTTCTTGTATTTTTGTATGGATTTCGATTTGAATAGGATAGGTAGGCTTCAGGAGTGGTTCCATAGAAATTGTACTAACTTTGCTTCAGTAGTTTTTGCGTTAGCCTCGATAATACCTACGTTTTAAATCCACTTTATTTACCTCGATGACATGGTGCTGCTTGCTGTCACTGTTATATATACATAACAAGTAGTGGTATACGAATTGGTATGGGGTAGGTAGGTACCATAACTAAAAATAAAAACTTATAAAAAAAAACAACCGACTTCCGAAAAAACACTACAAAGTGAAAAACAACTTTATTTTCGGAAGTCGGTGACAAAAAACTTAAAGTACATATCCAAAGACACCGATTTCCGAATTTAAAGTTATTTTTCACTTTGTAGGGTTTTTTCGGAAGTCGGTTGATTTTTTTTTCCTTTATTTTTTGTTTTTACTTATTTTCTAATCGACAACGAAAACGAAAACCACTGACAGGATGACCAGTAATAATTAACTTTAGATCAAAATTGATAAACCTTATGGAGCAATAAATCTAAAACCTCAACATAGCATAACATTATGTTTCAACGATTTAAAGATCCATAAGTTTTTCTCATCCATTGTTAAGGAGATAATTTGCGATGAAAAAATATCACAATCGATGTTTTATTATTGCAATCAACACACGCCTACCTTTTTACGGTTGAGCAAAAAAATATGACTATCTACAGCGACACAATCAATGGGGTATTAAACAAGACAATGCAATTTATTATCGACTTTTATTACATGATCAACTGCTAAAATATTATATTCCTCGCTACATAAGCTATTCAGCGATATTATAATTCTCACAATGAAGTGTTTATTGTTATCAACATATTTATTGATTTCATTGTTCGACTTAATGACTTAGGAACACATTTCCGTCAGATATCACGAATTAGTCTTGGCCATCCAAGGGTATAATAGGATTATAAAAGTGCAAAGTTTTTAATTAAAACAGTTATTTAAAAAAATATCATGCCAAATAACGACAAGATGTATTTAACTTCTATGTTATTATTTACTATTATCGTGCTGACACAACTACCAATAAAAATATAATAGGTAGTAATGACATTGAATTTCAATGGCACAACTTTCCGTAATTACAAAAAAACTATACATACTGACGTAACCAAGAAAAAACAGCTTCCATTTTCCGTCGATCTAGACTCAATTGTTCGCCGCGAGTCGTCTGGCAGATCAAGTTTTTAGAAACGGCAGCAGAATTCCATAGAATGTGGTTCAGTCACGCCAACTTAGCTAATGAAAAACAATTATTTTGCAATTCATTGTCTCACGCTATAAAACAATAAATTTAATAGAAGCCTTTGACACAGTTGAATGTGCAACAAACAATGTTGCTTGCAAACCTTGTTGGATATTCTACGTAACAGATTAAGTCGGCACGTGTATAGTTTAGATATAGTTATAAGGCAGATATCAAGACTTCGTTGTTTTGCGTCAGAAACTTGCGTCGCGGACGGTACAGGGACGGAGTCTCCCAAGGAGCGGTTATTGGACCACATTTCTTTTTCATTCTTTTTCACGAGTGACTAATTGCAGACTTTATGCCCTTAATGAAATGCATTATTCACGTCTGTTATGAATAAATCAATGTATAGATCGATTGTGTCCAATCAGTTTTCAATAAATAAACTATGTTTAATTATAAAAGATAAATAAATCGTTTGTGTTGATATTTTAGGAAATTGTAAGAACAACCACTGTATAAACAGCTAGATCATATTTTATTATAATCTGACAAAACTAAGATATTATCGCCAGTAGTTTATTGTAGTAACATAGTAGCTACCTATTTACGATTACGCAAATATAATAATTTTGTCGAAAGGCAAATCTACTAAGAGTTCTGTCGAGGTTCTGGCAATTAGAATTATTCAATAAATTTTATGGTCATAGCAAATAGTCAAATGATTTAAATCATATACCTAGACGACGAAAAGTTGCGATCAAGAGACCCATAGAAAACATGATGACATTTACAAACTTACACAAGACAGCACTGGATAAATACGATCTTTACATCATTAGGATAGCAATAAAAGTTTATCATAACCATAATTATTAAAATATGGTTACAATATACTAATTTGCATATTTACATCGCACAAGATAACATTAACTTGTAAATAAATAAACTGAATGATCGTCATAACGATTATGAAGTTTATAATTATAATCGTATAAATAATATAAGTTACAAGCATTACGTCAGACATATTGCTTTTAATTATTCGAATAGTTCATCAACTTATAAAGACTTGGATCAAAATATGCATTATCATCAAATTTATTTTACGGTTCCTTTTACTTCATGTTCGCTTTCAAGATAACTCATTCTGAATGGTTTGAAAACAATACGTACTTCTTTTGTAAATTTTGTCTAAGACTCACTAAATATCGTCACAATTATAATTTCAAGAGTCATTTCAGGTTGAGTCACCTAGAAACAGCTAAAAATACTGTTCAATTATTGATTTAATTCGTATGGTATTTTAATTTATTTCTAGAACTGATTACTACATATCCAACCTGCAACTAATAACCAAATCATTCCTTGGATCATCTTCTTTAGCTGTTCCACGCACTGCTATTTAGGTAAACATAGGTATGCGCCTCCTCTCTTTTGTGCCATGCTGCCCTGATCTGTACGAGTCACATCCAGGTTTTCCCCGCGATCTTCTGTAGGTCGTCGAATTCTTGAATGCTATCTACTTATTTGCTTGATAGTTTATTTATTTCTTCATCGCCACCACCGTCTGCTAAAGGGTTAATAATCTGCAAGTAATTCTCAATAATTAACAAATGAATCGATTTCTTGATGCAGCATGCACCATTATTTGCAGAAGTGTTCGCGTCGCATACAAGATCAATCTCTTTAACATTTTAAATGTTGAACAGTGATTGGTGCAAATCAGAAATGCGTGTTAATGTATTTTTTTTTAATGTATGGTTTTCCTAGACCAGATCACAACGTCTATCGAAATTTGATGAGGAAAGCTTTTGTAACAAAAGACGTAGGTTGTAATATTATGTACGTAGTACTGAAGATTCGTCATCAGTTCATCACCTGATGTTACTATCTTTGTAAATATGTCGTTGTTGTGTATTGCATCGTAAATAAAATAAACAATAAAAACAAGACGAGAACTTTTAAAAGTCACAGTTCACTACTGAACGTACGCCCCTCATTTTTCGCTCTCCTCTTTGTAACATTTGTAAAAATACTATTTAAAATTCAATTCAATTTGCCGGGAGGTCGACATGACCAGAGAGCTGGGTTTTTTGGCCAAAGAATCAGCATTGCCATACAACTTAACAATGCTGCTAGCCTTTTGGGCACTTTCCCTGTTGACAACGATGCGTACGAATTTTTTGATGACCAAATATCTTCTCTTTTTTTAAGTACTTGTACATAATTATTATTATTTTAAGACTGTTCATTTTTGAATTATGAAAATATTTTAATTAATTACTGTAACGGTATAGAATTCTAGTTTCGATATTTTATAAATATTACAGTTTCTGTCCGCAGCTTTACTGAGTAAATTTGAGATTACTATAATCAAATCATTTATTCTAATTTGTATATTTAATATTGTAATTAATTATAATATTTTTATAGCCAAAGAAGTCTTTAATTTCATTTTACCGTGGTATAGCGGTCTGTATTAATTACACTTGATCAAGACACGTGCCTTTTTATTACAAGCTATTAAATATTTGAATTACAATATATATAAACACAAAGCTGAAGAGTTTGTTTGTTTGGGGTTGAACGCGCTACTCTCTTGAACTATTTGTTTATGTAATACTTTAAGAGGAATCTAGTCGCGGGCTCGAACTCACTGGTGGGCCCGGCTAAAAAGCACGCTGACTCACCAGGCTTCGTGTCCGACAAAGAGAGTATCAGTGAAGAGCAGTTAGATGCTAGTCTACACGCACAACGTTATTGAGTGAGATGCAGGATCATTTATAGAAAAAAAAATCGCGAAAAAATGAAGAAAAGTCCTTTGGAAGATCGAGTTATTTGAAAAAGCCAATGCATAAATAAATGACCAATAAAGTTTATTCAACTTTTCGATAATTGAACTTTGTCGGTACCGACTTGGTTTTGGAGATTTTACACTTCTTTTATTACTTAAACACGCCCAAAGTTAAGCAAAATTAGCAAGAAAAACGAATCTTTGTTAGCTCCTAACTTTTTAACGGGTTTTTATTTTAATATTCTGTTTCCTTACAGACAAATAGTCTTTGAGTAATACACTCTCGAAGTTTGTATGGAAAAAACGTCGACAACATTCACCTTAAGCACGCAAAATATGTACGGCGGACTTAGGTAATGCCATAGGCATTTTTTACCAGTCAACCAAAGGTTTGTTACCCAGACAGACGCTTTAATTTGTGTAAATTATTTCATCACCACTGCTCTCAAAACGGTGACGGAAAACATTGTGAGGAAACAGCATGTCCTAGAACCAAATATTCGAAGATATATGACATTTACCCCCACCGGGCCTGGGTGGTGGATTACGGCCCAGTCGGGAATCCCAGGCTGATTTCCGGCCACCGTAGGCGTGGGCTTGCGGACGGCGAGTAATGGGTAGCTCGCTGTCCGATAAGGACCAAGCCCGGGTCGACAGCGCGTTGGGTTCCACGCGCGCCTCATACAGATGTCAGCACCGACTGGTGGGGTCCGCAAGAGCCGATGCCTGCCAGGGGTGCGGGTTGTTCGAAAGAGATACCGCGGCCCTTGCACACAGGCAACTGAAAGAAGACGGGTGAGTTTTAGTCAGAGCGGGAGAAGTTATTTGACGATTTGTCAACGTCAAAAAAAAACGTCATGTTCTAGAACCAAACATTCGAAGTTATATGACATCTATCAACCTGCATTGGGGCTGCGTGGTCAATTATGGCTCATTCCCTCTCACGAAGACGAGTCCTGTGTCCCGGCAACGGAGACAAACCATTGTATGTGTAATAATGTAATTCTAGAAACAAATATTTTTAAATAGAAAAACAAATACGCTTATACCTATTAAAAATACAAATATAATGTAATTGCATTTGAAAAACTCATCCATTTGATAGTCCATTTCTCGAAGAAGGATATAAGGCGATGTAACATCACGCTTCGACCTTTAGGAGCCGAGCAAAAACACAAAAGTCAAAATGAACGCTAAGCGCAAACCAGTAGGTACAAGTACGGAAGGACGATAATTCCACACGGGCGAAGTCAGCGGCAGACGCTAGTTAGTAATATATTTCATAGTTTTGTTCTGCGTACAGATGGTAGTGGTCCAATGTTATTGCCGTTTTGAATTATTTATGAAGATACATAAAAGTAAATTAAAACAGTTAAATCAATTGGTACTAAAACTTGTTAACGAGTAGTAAATACACCTGAAGATCTTATTCAAACTCCTGTTACAGTTGAGCGAGCATTTGTCAGTAATCTTGTAATTACTGACAAATGCTCTCATGACAAACCTGGTTATTTCCTTAAAATACCATTTCAAACACCAATCAGACCGAATGCAGCTGCATACCAGTATTTTACATGGTGCAACTACCTATCTGACCTCCACAACCCAGTTACTGGGTAATACGATACCTTCATAAGACTGGTTGTCAGACTTTCGGGCTTTTGACGACCCGTAACGATTGTCAAAGATCCACAAATGACAGGATGACAGCTTAACGTGGTTTCCGAGGCACGGAGGGGTCTTGGTATGTTAAGATGGTCCTTCCGGTCCACCCATTCATGGACGCACCGCGGCTAGCGTAGCTTAACCTAATTCATCGACCTGTACGGCTGTTATTACTGGCTTGGGGCTGACAAAAACTAATAAACGAAGATTCTATTATAATTTCAACAAGCCACTACCTATGACAGTATCTCCAGTGCAGCGTTTGAGCAAAGAGCTGAGCTCATGATCGATCAAGCTGTCAGATGCGTTTGGCGAGCTTTGCTACATGCATTTGTGTTGAGACAGGCTGGTTACAAACGGTCAGCTGCAAATAGTTCATAGACTTTATCTTAAGGTATTGACACAGTTGTTCACGATCTACAGTGCTATTAATTTACTGAGGGCTGATTTTTCAATAGTCAGTTAACATTTAACTGAGAAATAACTATTGCGGTTTGACAGTTTTTGTATACGAAATATGTCAAACTGTCAGATTTATTCTTCCGATAACAGTTATCTGACTATTGAAAAGAAATCAGTCCTAAGATAAAAAAAAACACTATGCTACAGGTTTTTGAAGCCAATCAACTTGTTAAATCCAAATGCATTAGAATAATAAAATTTGTAGTAAGATGTTAAATTGTAACTACAATCCGTGAAGGATTTTTGATTGCGAGCTTGATTTTTTTTTAAATAATCTATTACTAAATGGGCCATCTCTTGACCTCGATCACTCCTGATGGAAAGCGATTGATGAGGTCTATGATGGATCGAGCGTGCCCAGAAAATGCCTGTTCACTCTTGTTTTGAATGTAGACGGGTTAAATGTGGAAGGGAACACAGACGCAGGCAGAGTTCCACACTTTGGCTGTGCGCAAAATAGATGTGGAGGAGAAGCGCTGAGTACGACTGGTCAGGATATCAACCAAGTGCGGATGGTACCCTGCAGTAAGTCTGGTAGTCCGGTAGTAAAAGGGCGATGGTGGGATCAGGTCGTGGAGCTCCTGCGCACACTCTGCGAAGTACCTAGTCTATAGAAGACCGACAGACAAGCAACATTACGCCGATGAGCCAAGCTGTGAAGCTTAGCTACCAACGTTTCGTTCATTTCGTTTCATCGCTGATGTATTTCAACGCTTTGCGATTAGGGAGGAAACACAACATTTACAAAAGTGGAAGGAATGAACGGAGATTTTTCCCAGTAGTGAGATAGTTCAGGCTAGTACAATAAAACCACCCAGAAAACCAAAACGCCACAGCAAGAACTCATTTGTTATCTAACAGCAGGTTTAGCATGACGCTTTCTATTCCTACTCTACCGTAGAATAGAAATCGCTTGTCTACATTTCTCGGTACAAAACTGTCAATTGTCTACACGGAAACGTCATTTTTGGGGTTCCGTACCTCAAAAGGTAAAAAGGAACCCTTATAAGATCGCTCTCTTGTCCGTCTGTCTGTCTGTATGTCACCACCGAATTTCTCAAGAACGGGTGGACCTAGCAAGTTGAAATTTATACCGGATACTAAGGTCTATATTCCTTATTAGGTATATAAAAATCAATGTCCTGAGTCAACACGATAAAAAGATATGGGGAAATTTATATTTTCGCGAAAACTTGTAAGTACCAAAATTTACTTTAATTTTCAACTTTTTATTTTTCGGAATTTTCCCTTTATTTTTGCTATAAGACCTTGCTTTTAACCAAAATTGACAATTCTAGGTCAACTGGAAGTACCCTATAGGTTTTGGGTCGAAAACCTATATGGTAGTGAGATGTATCGGGGAAACTCGTTGTGTGATCTGCCGGGATATTTGTCTTGGTAAAGAAACACCAGCGTCGTTCAACAGGAATATATGGAATGACAGAGACAACTTGTTGCATCGTTCCGGAAACAGTGCCGGAGAACAATAGTGTTGTGCTGCTTATAATTAATAAGGTGAAAACACACTACCTACATTACACCTCCCCACTTAATTAACAGGTTATTCTAGTTATAACAAATTGCCAACATCTTTCTATTAACAAATTCTATAACTCTATTTAAAAAAACTATTACTATGTTATCTCTGTTTAACATTAACATTAAAATACTTACAACTAATCACATACCTTATATAACATTTACTTTTGCTACCTATATTGGTGTAATTATAATGAAACAATTAAACTTACAAGTTAAACAATGATCAACTATATGGTGGTATAGCTCTGCCGAACTTGTTCGTCATCGTTAGCCCTGTGACATTGTCTTGGGTTCGGAAGAGGCCAAACAACCTCTTCCACTAACTACGATCGCGATTATAGTTAATCATCAAATGTAAATTTCACAACTGGTCTACGATTACGTCTGGGTCGATCCACCTGTGGTGATGGTATGACTGGCGATGGATGTTCTGATCTTTCGACGCTTGACGTCCCAGGGTCCTCACTCGTTATTTTAACCTTATCGCTTAAATTTTTAGATTGTGAAGAACCAACATCCACCACCCTTCCTGATGTCGGCACGACATCCTCAACTGCCTGTGCTGGATTTGGTATAACATTATCTAAAGTGGTATCATCAGAACACGCGAAATCAGATAATCGGGATCTGCGTTTTATATGATCTACATGTTTTCTAGTAAGCTGACCGTCACCGCTATCCACTATGTATTCACGCGTGCCTACCCTAGCCTCTATTACACCCTTCAACCATTTATCACCCCTTGCATAATTTCTAGTCCATACCGTATCTTGCTCAGCCAGTTCTCGAGTTACCCCTCCAGAATTTACTGTCTGACGCTGTTGTGCTGCCTGAACCCTGTCCTGTATGACGCGGTCTGTACGTAATAAATCTAATCGTGTTCGTAATGAACGTCGTTGCAGCAACATGGCCGGTGTTTCTCCTGTAGTACTTTGGGCTGTGTTCCTATAACTAAGTAGGAACGTTTGTAATGCTGCATCAATGTCTTTGTTGTCTCTGTAAGCTTTCTTAATTGCTATTTTGCATAATTTAACCGCATTTTCCGCCGCGCCGTTCGATGAAGGGTGATATGCTGGTGAGAACCGTTGGCGTATGCCGTTATTTGTCAAAAAGTCGCTAAATTCTTTACTTGTGAATGGTGGCCCTTGGTCGGAAACTAATTCAACTGGAAGGCCAAATCTAGCAAAGATAGTACGTAAAACCTTTATCACCTGTGTTGCATTAGTACGCGTCATTTCATTTACTTCTAGCCATTTCGTAGTTGAATCGATTAGAATCATGAATGTACTACCTCGATAAGGTCCCATGAAATCGACGTGCAACCGAGTCCATGGCTGCACCATGTGCGGCCAGGGTTGTGGCTGAGCTCGTGGTGGTGCAGCGCCCTCTATCGCACAAGTCTCACAACTACGGCATAGTTGTTCAATGTCACTGTCAATGTTCGGCCACCATACGTAACTACGTGCTACTGATTTTGTTTTAACGATTCCCATGTGACTTGTATGTAATTGAGCAAGTACCGTTTTCTGTAACGTTCGCGGTATGATTATACGATAGCCCCACATTAAGCAGCCACAATCTATATACAATTCGTTCCGCCTAAGATAATACGGCTTTACTTGTTCATCCCTACATAATGAAGGCCAACCTGATTGCACATAAAGTATAATTCTACTGAGTAGTGTATCGGTCGCCATCTGTTTCCTAATCTCGTGATTAGTTACTGGCAAGAAATCCTCAACAAAGTTTAAATATGTGATCTCTGTGCTCTCGCTCGGTTGTTTACCCTGCGGAAGCCTTGATAAGGCATCAGCACAATTTTTCTTAGATGATACATATTCAATTTCATAATTGTAACCTGATAATAGAATCGCCCACCGTTGCAACCGCGACGCTGCCATTACCGGAATGCCTACCTTGTTTCCGAAAATATATGTTAATGGTTTATGATCTGTCCTTAGTGCAAACTTACGCCCGTATAGGTACTGATGAAACTTTCTGATCCCGAAAACTATCGCGAGTGCTTCTCTGTCTATTTGTGAATATGCACGCTCGGCCGCACTCAATGATCGCGACGCGTATGCTATCGGACGCTCTCCGGCCGCTGTGATATGCGAAATCACTGCACCCACCCCTACGCTGCTCGCATCCGCGGTCAACACTAGTGGTAGATCTGGTGTATAATGCATCAGTACCTCACCTGAAGCTAGTTGTTGTTTAACTTGTTTGAATGATTTTTCACATTCACTACCCCAGTTGAAAGGTACATCTGTTCGGAGCAACTTGTACAGCGGTGCGAGAATTGTACTGACATTCTTAAGGAATTTGGCATAATACATTGTCATACCTAGGAAAGCTCTCAGCTCAGAAACATTTGTAGGTGCGGGTGTATTAATTATAGCCTTTACCTTATCTGTGCATGTTTGCACCCCCTCTTTGCTAATAATATGGCCCAAGTAACTTATTCTCTTTGCAAAAAAACTACATTTTTCCTTATTTACCTTGAGGCCATACGCTTGTAAACGATCGAAGACCCTGCATAAATTGTTCATATGTTCCTCACAGGTAGCACCCGTTATGATAATATCGTCTAAGAATACCCCAACACTAGGTAAATCCCCAAATAGTTGCTCTAAGGACCTTTGAAAAATTGCAGGGCTGGATGCTAAACCGTAAACTAATCGATTAAACATGAACATACCTTTGTGTGTATTTATGACCGTATATTTTTTTGATTCGTCCAATTCAAATTGTGCATAAGCTTGAGATAAGTCTATCTTACTAAAGTGTTCACCCCCATGCAAACGAGCCAACAAATCTTCGACTCGTGGTAAGGGGTAACGGTCAACTTCCAAAACCTTATTTAATGTCAATTTGTAATCAGCGCAAATTCTGATGGTACCATTTTTTTTTACCACTGGCACGATTGGTGTGGCCCAATCCGAGCGATGCACCGGTGTGAGGATGCCGTCCCGCACCAGCTGCTCCAGGGCATGCTCCACCGGCATGCGCAGCGCATACGCCAGCGGGCGCGCCCTCATGAACACCGGCCGCGCACTGTCATTCACATGGATGCTAACTGTACCACCAGTGAATCGACCCAGGCCTTCTTCGAACACCTTACAGTATCTGGAACTGAATTCAGTCATATTAAACTCCTTACTTTGCACATTATTAACTGACACTACCTCACCAGTTAAACTAGACAATAGTAGTTTCAATTCGGCCATCCACTGTCGACCAATTAATATTGTTTTGCCTCCCTTAATGACATACAAATCTAATTTCCTACAGTTACTGTTATATTCTACTTCTGGTTTTATAACCCCAATTGGTTTTACTATTTCCCCTGTATAATATCGTAACACAATATTACATGTATGTATTTTTAAGTCACTAAACAGCTGTTTGTATGTTTCATAGTTTATACACGATATGGCACTTCCTGTGTCACACTCCATACGCAACTCTTTGTTGTGCACTTTTACTGTCAAAAATATGGGTGGACACTTTGTTAGAGATAAGTTATTAAATTCGACCATCCTTACCTCATCACTTCGTTCACCATCTGATATGTTTGATGAAGTTTGAACTCCCTCCAAATGATGATGTCCTACTTCTAACGGACATACGCGGCGCAGATGTCCTTGTTTATTGCATACGCGACACACATAACGCGAGAATTTACACCATGACGTCTCATGCCGACCTCCACAAGCGTTGCACTGTTGATCTTTTCGAGCACGTTCCCCCGGAGCGGTCGTCGTCGCCGCCTCCTCGCCATGCCGCGGTTTGCGCCAACCCGTACGTCTCTGTCCGTTCCGCGTCCACGGGCGCCTTTCACCGCGCGCTCCCGCACCTGGTTGCTCCAGCCCGCCGCGGCCACCGTTTTGCATTGACGTTTCCACCGCCAAGCAGTCACTCACCGTGCTCGGTTTATCCGTGAACTTCATGTTGCCCTCGACTGCGGCTGCATTTCTCTCGGCCGCTTCCATACTCATAGCCATGCTGAACGCCTTTGTGTAGTCTAATTTTTCCTCCGCGAATAATCTTTGCCGAATTACTTCACTGTTTATGCCGCATACGAACTGATCCCGAATACTCTCTTCCAGCCACGTTCCAAATTCACATGACTTTGTCATTTTCTTGAGAGTTGCCATGTATTCGGCCACGCTTTCGCCCTCTTTTTGTTTCCGCTGGTGAAATTTGTATCGCTCGGCTAATACACTCGGGTTAGGTTGTAGGTGCTTTTCCATAATGGCGGTTATGTACTCAAAGGTTTTAGTGCCCGGCTTGTCCGGTGTACACAAATTGACTAATAACTCGTAGCTTTCCGCCCCCATCAATGTTATTAACGTTGGCACTTTCAGTTCCTTTTTAATTTCGTTAACCAAGAAATAATTTTCCATACGCTCCACATATAATCTCCAGTCATCCGCCATTCTGAATTCGCCCACTTTGCCGATCGTCATTATACTTGATTGTATACGTACGCCACGCGTTGCTATACGCTGATTTTTAATCCTCGTCGCCACTGAGATGTATCGGGGAAACTCGTTGTGTGATCTGCCGGGATATTTGTCTTGGTAAAGAAACACCAGCGTCGTTCAACAGGAATATATGGAATGACAGAGACAACTTGTTGCATCGTTCCGGAAACAGTGCCGGAGAACAATAGTGTTGTGCTGCTTATAATTAATAAGGTGAAAACACACTACCTACATTACAGGTAGTTCCCGTTGACCTAGAATCACGAAATTTGGCAAAAAGCAAGATCTTACAGCACAAATAAAGGAAAAAATTAAAAAAAAGTTGACAATTAAGGTAAATTTTGGTACTTACAAGTTTTCGCGAAAATCTAAATTTGCCCATAACTTTTTTTATTATTGTGGTATAATGGGTAGGTACGGAACCCTCGGCGCACGAGTTCGACTTGCACGTGTCCGGTTTTTGTCTACTCTTCCATCGACAAAACGCTTCTCTACGGTTCTTGTGCTAAGCTTGCTGGATTCTAATAGACAAACAAAACAATGCTAAAATTTTATAACATCAACAAGAACAAAATCTACCTATGCCAAAGTATTTACTTCAAGAAAGAAATAACAGAAAGACTGAACGCGTGTAGCTAGCCTTATCTCCTCCTAGATCCGCAGGCTAGCACACACGATGATTCGTCAATTTAGACACGTCTGCAAAGGCGACTGATAAAATTCAAGCTGACTGATTGGAAATTCATTGAAATGGCGTTGTTACATTTTATATTCACACCGTTTCTCCCTTCTATGGTCAGCAGAACTATTATTAACGACACAGAACATAAATTCACGCCTTTTTCGTATAAGGGTAGGCAGATACTACAGAATTCCACCTGCTTTTAATTCCTCGGCATTTTGTGTAGCTTGAGGTGAAAATGTATTAAATAAAAGTTTTAAAAGCCTTTTTACCCGACTGCGCCAGAAGGAGGGTTATGTTTTTCGAGTGTATGTATGTATATTTCTTTGGCACGCTCTGTAGCCTAAACGGCTTGGTCGATTTCAGCTTGAGAGGTGCCATTAGATTCGTCTTAATTGTGAAAGTGACACTAGGTATATCAAAATTAAAAAAAGAAATGGCTGATTTTTTTTTTCTCAAAACCTATTGAGTTGGGTATCAAAATAAAGGGTTTCATAAATAGGTCTCATCATTAACGTCAAAAATAATGATATTAACTAAAAACTGTGAAATAAAAAGATAATTTACAAAATCAAAAAACCCGACTGCCTAAATAGTGAATTTTAATTTAAAAAGATGGAAACAAGAAACTTGTTTTAAAATAATGTCTATTAAACTGAATACTATATGCAATCTCATGCAATCGGAGGCATCTTTATTACTTTCAGACTGTATGAGATTGCTTATAGTATTCAGTCTAATTGTCATCCTTTTAAAACAAGTTTCTCTTATTTCCACCTTTTTTTAAAGTTCACTTTTTAGGCAGTCAGCGCCATAATTGCGTAACTCACGATTCTTAATAATTTGTTTCGTTTTGAAACCGATGGCTAAACCATTGCTTCATATTATGTTCGAATAAGGTGTCTGCCCAACAACGGAAATAACGCAATGAATATTGTTGAACTATCAAAATGAAACCGATTACGATTAATCGCGTGTTACGCAATTAGGGTGCTGGTTTTTGAATTTGTAAATTATATTTTTTTATATAACGGTTATAGGCATGGACCTCTCACAAGGTGGACCGATGTCCTTGTGAGGGCCGCAGGAGTCTGCTGGATACGAGAAGCACAGAACCGGTCAAAGTGGCGGAGCTTGGGGGAGGCCTATGTCCAGCAGTGGACGCCTTTCGGCTGAAATTATGATAATGATGATGATATAACCGTTTCGTATTATTCAGTAACTGGGTCGTGGACGTCAGATAGGCAGTTGCTCCATATAAAATACTGGTATTCAGCTGCATCTGGTGAGACTGGAAGCTGACCCCAACATAGTTGGAAAGAGGTTAGGCAGATGACGAGCTTTTGGGACCTTTTTAAACCGAAATCATTGTTGAAAGTTTTTGATTGCTTTTTTATTAGATCTATGCAGATATTGAAACCTGTTAGATTATGTAGATACCTAATTGGTTCATAATTCATAATTCCCGCAAAGTTATTAGAATAAAAATCTTATTAATTAGAATAAATATTAAAATACAAAGAAAATATTTAAGGACCGGTTTCAATGAAATTCTGATAAGAATTTTATACCAAAATTGTTGTACCGTATTAGATAGTAATAAATCATATATTAACGTAAAATAATTACCATGATTATTTAATTTTCATAATAAAGAAGCATTTTATCGTATATTAGAATTATTACAAATAGATAATGTAATTTATCACCAATTACCAACTGACTGTATGTATCATAAATCATTTATAATTAACCCCACTCAGAATCCTATAAATCAATAATAAGAGCTAATTATTGGATTTAAGTCTACTATATGGCTATCTATAACATTCCTATAAATACTTTTATCTAAACAAGTGGCATTTGGTTTCAACCGAAACGGGAATAGAACCCGTTAAGGTCTAGTTGCAAACAGCTTTAGCAGAAATAACTTGATTATGCTTGACAGAAAATCAGTTAACGTGGCCAGTTACTTTTGATCCCCGCACTGCGATAGTGTGACCCCAATTTCTGTGTAATTTCCAGAATTGTGCGGAGCGAGGGAGACCAACACATGTTGGTCTCGTATATCTCTTTTGATAGTTGGTTGTCTGATAGAAATCAGATTGGATTTCATTGGCGATTGTTGGCTTGACTCGTGGCTGCAACGGCAAATATGATTTATATCCGAGGATAATTTTATAGAAGTCCACAGAAATGTTACAATTGTTGTTTATTTGTAACACTTTGTTGAGTGTCCTAGTTTGGTAGTTGAAGAGTCGGAAATGTTTAAACAGCTGCGAGACTGTCAAATTGTTATATTCAGACCTAACAATAGTTAGGTACTTGAAAGTTACTTTTAGCACAGAGCAAACTTAATAAGTGCAAAATCAGTGGTAGGTTGCCTATGTAGTTTACTAGTTTATATTATACTAACTGTTCCCGCGGCTTCGCTCACATAAAACTATTATTTGAATAAATAAGTATTCTATTGGGATTCATCATCATCATCATCATTTCAGTCGAAAGACGTCCACTGCTGGACATAGGCCTCCCCCAAGCTCCGCCACTTCGACCGGTTCTGTGCTTCCCGCATCCAGCGGACTCCTGCGGCCCTCACAAGGTCATCGGTCCACCTTGTGGGAGGCCTTCCAACTTTACGTCATTAGTTAATGGCTATTGGCATTAGTTAATGGGAAAGTGAAGTCATCGTATAATAATTAGTTTTACTCGATTTTGTTAATTTATATATTATGTTGTATGATATACAAGATCAAATTTTAACCAGTGCGCAAACTGTAAATATGAAATCAGCATATCATTATGTACCCCCTAGCGTAGAAATTTTGCGTCGATAATACAAATAAAAATCAGTTGTTCCACACATTATGACCGCGTAGGTATTTCACTTTTCTATGAAACAGCAGATTTTTTTTTGTATACCAATGATAAATTTCTACGCTAGGGGGTCTAGAATGATATGCTGAATTCATGGTTACAGTTTGCGCACTGGTTAAAAATTTACCCTTAGACATAATTTTTTTTTTGCTCGCAACAGATTTTTACTTATTTTACTTAATATGCTTTTATAACTTAAACCTTTTTGATATGCATTAACAATCCACTACACTAAAATACCGTTGTATAATCCCTAGGTCTTACGACATTAAATAGTTTATTCGAACTGGCAACTACTCAATTACTCCTAGGCTTACAATACTTAATCCTGAACTACCGATATCTCTGCCTACCTTGTATAGTAGCAAGAATAATGATAGCTTTAGCCATTTCGGTAACAATAAATATTAATGGTCAATTTCTTCGGTACATGGAGTACCTTGTTTGTAGGGGAGCATAGTTTTGAAAAGGAATTTGGTTCTAGTTTTTTTTTAATTACAACGCTGAAGGAAACTGCAGACGCCTTGCGAAATAACAGCATACATGAAATAAATCAAAAAGCCACGACAACAAAAAAAATACAAGTTAAACGAACAAACACCTATCTCTAGAGCTATATTTATCTACATACCTACTTTGCGTCTACTTCCATCTCAACGAAATAAATCGCCAATCATTAATTTTAAAGCATAATCATACAATTCTTTTGAACTCTATTCCTCTGTCTAATTAATATTTCTACCACAGACAAATTCTACCAAACTTTTATACCTAGAATAAGTCTCAGCCTGAGAATAAATTTTAAACTAGAACTCTCAGTTGTCAATTTTGGTAAAAATCAGCCAACTTTTTTCGTCTACCATAGCAACTACTGTCAGAAATGTCCCGTTAACCCTGCAAAGCTGGTCACCCCACCGGTACCCGTACACTGCATTTCACAAAGGCTACTGTAACCAGTCGATTAGGCATCTAGTCGGTCTTTGGCCATATTTGGGCCCACTGATAGTTATAATGCTAATAAACAGAAAACCATACTGTGGTGGGCTTTTGGCAGCAGTAAGATTTCACTAGTTAGGTAACGTGGATTTACTTATTGTGGGAAAAGTATTTTTTAGCTACTCAAAATCAAAATCAAAATATTTTATTTCACATAAGCCTGCATGGGCACTTATGAAACGTCAGAAGCTAGGTGCACGGTTCCAATTTGTCGTTTCCTATGGAGAAGAGCCGGCAAGAAACTCCACGGTTACTCTTTTAAAAATAATTGGCTTTTACAATGTTTTCAAATTACAGTGATAATAGGTATGGGAGGACAGTGCAGGCCAGTCAATAAGTACCAGGTACTTAGAGGAATGAAAATACAGAATAGAAAAACGTCTACAAATCTAGTCTCTAAGGCCTACAACGTTCTCTCATTCACAATATGTAAAAGAATCTACCTATATAAAATGAATCTATTTGAACCAAGTGACATGATTTCGATGACAATCACTGAAAATAAATAGTAGGTAGTAAAATTGATGTATAATGTCAAATAATGACGAGAATATGTCAGACATTGTAAAAAAAAAATATAATAAAAAGAATAAAAATTAACATTGCAATTTGGGAGCAGTTAATAGACTTTCACACGGTTTTGCAGTTAATGAGGTACCAGGGAAGCCACATGTGCAGAAGGAATTAATGCCAAACTTCCCTGTCTTCAACGTAGTCTTTTATCTTATAATATGCTTTTTTGATAAGGACACGTTTGATGTGAGTTTTAAACTTTCCATCGCTAAGTTCTGTAACCGACTTTGGCAACTTGTTATAGAAGCGGATACTGTTTGCCATGTGTGTTCGGGTGTACAATAAAATTCCAAATTACTTAAAAACTTTAGATCTTAGATTGTTCAAAAAAAAACTATATGAATGGTTAAAAACGAATAACTTTTACAGCATTAAAGAATTTACTGACGGGAAACATTTTTAAATGTAACCAACAATATTTGCATGCTATTATTTAAGCTAAACATGTATGCTCTATAATGTACTTAAACCAACTTTATATACCATGTTTTATGCAAATAAATATTATTTCTATTTCTATTAGAAATGACTTGCTAGTTTTAGTTAATCTAAATTTTGGAATCACAATTTCATCTTTACTACGTGTATTTAGATTATGGAAATCGCATCTTTTTTTGAAAAGACCTATGTTTTTGCGAGTTAACTGTGTTTGTAGTATTTCGTGAGAATTGGTACAGTCTTCCCTGCATCAATGGTAAAGGGATCTGGGATCCTGGGCTCGATTCCTGGATTGGGAAAAGCGTTACTAATATTATAAATGCGAAAGTAACTCTGTCTGTGTGTCTGTCGCGCTTTCACGCCAAAACTACTTAACCGATTTAAATGAAATTTGGTACACAGATAGTCTAGAGCTTGAGAAAGGACATAGGCTACTTTTTAAAGCGAAAAAAGTGTTGTAAGGGTTTGAAAGGGGGGGATGAAAAGTTGTATGGAAGTATCGTCATTTTTAGAGCTAGAAGCTTGAAACTTATTTTCTAGGCTGTTGATTCGATATAAATAAATATGACATTCAAAGTTTCTAAAAGTTTTACCCTCAACGGTGTAAAATAACAATAGGGAATAGGGGATGAAAGTTTGTATGGAAATATGTAAGGTTTATGTGAATGTTTTATAAGTTTGCGACAAGAGACAAAGACCCAAAGACACTATTTGACGCGGAAGAAGTCAGCTGTGCTGCTGGGGAGTTTGTTGCGCTACTACTTCTTCCCAGCTAAAGCACTAGGAGGTGGTGAAGGGCGGGCGTTTTGGGGGGACTGTCTTATGTAATTTTATTTTGACGTTCAAAAAGAGCTGACTCTCAGCCTAGTTTGAATAAATGACTTTTGATTTGGCACAGCTAGTAGTCTATAATTATAAGTATTAAGTTCTGTTTACATTTTCATATTTATTTATTTCTGCTTGAGTATAGTTTTCAATGTTTTAGTAGGTATATTGGCGTGTGCTAGCTGACATGTTATGGCAAATCATTTAATTTAATGTTTTATGTCTCGTAATGTTAATTACTTAGAATCAATTTCTTCTAACTGAACAGACAGCTGTGCTGCTAGGGAGTTTGTTGCGCCACTTCTTCTTCCCAGATAAAGCGCTAGGAAGTGGTGAAAGGCGGGCGTTTCTGGGGAACTATCTTATGTTATTTTGACTTTTTGATTTTGTTCGGTCAGAGACAATAATCTCATGCCCTATTATTTGAATGAGACTTCAGTATATTATCTGGCAAAATGCGGTCTGCCTACCCTTTTAAAGATACAGGCGTGATGTTATGTTAATGTTCATTCTACCTTCGATATTTATAGATACGTAGGTATAATATTGTAGTTAACGGTTGATAGATGCCATCATTGTCTCATAATAAAATGTTAAAAGGAAGTGAACATAAAATCTATGATGATTCCAGTAAGGAATTTATTACTTATTGGAATTTTATTATAATAGAGATTGTCTATTGACTGCTAAGTACTTATTATATCTACACTTATAAGAACAGTCACCACTTGAGTGAGAAGTACTAGTATCTGGAAAATATCAAACTGCAGGCTTAGCATGACGCTTTCTATTTCTACGAAGAACAGACACAGCTCTTTCTATTCAAAGTGACATTTCGTTTCTCCATTTTTGACATCGGACCGTAGAAATCCTTGTACAATCTGTCATTTTGTCTTTCGTTTCTAACGATCTCTGTCTAGGTCTTTTTATATGTAGACTATTTCAGAAGAAAGTTTGCTTCTCAAACTGTCAAAATCACACTGGCAACAAATTTTCTACTCCACGGTAACAAAGTATTTATTCGGTTATCCACAGAATTATGATTCGTTTTGAACACATAACTGTGATAATTAATAGAAGAACAAAGCTATCTACTCCCATTGAACATTATTTAGTTAATAGTTATGTCTATTCTTCCGTCGACAAATCGGTGCTCGTACTAACCCTGAAGGAACCCTGCATTTTCACTGAGTTAGCAAATCTATCCTCGAATACCTACGCATAAGAGATAGACTACCCACAATCTGATACCAAAGAATTCTCGGTTACTTTGGTCACATTGCCTGTAGGGAACCAGATAACCTTGAAAAGTTTGTGGTGATGGGCGAGGTAGCCGGGAAAAGACCTCGCGGCCTAACCGCTGGTCTGACCAAGTAACCACCCTCACTGGACTCTCTGTTACTACCTCCATGAGAGAACCGAACAAAGTGGAAGGCTATCTCTACATAGTATAAAACGAAGTTCCTTTTATTTTAGTGTCTGTACGCTTAGATCTTTTAAAGTACGCAACGGATTTTCTTGCGGTTTTCATCAATAGACAAAGTGATTCAAGAGGAAGGTTTATACGCAGGTATAATACACATACCTCCACGTGGGCGAAGCCGCAGGCCAAAGCTACTAGGTGATACATAAAGCCACGAAGGTCTTTCAGGACCACGACCTTCACTAATGAAGTACACGACGAGCACCGATTTGTCGACGGAAAAATAGAAATAACTATAAACTAAAAGATGTACAATAGGAGAAGAAAGCAATGTTTCTCTATTAATTATCACAGTTATGCGCTCTTAACGAAACATGATTTTGTAGACAATCGTATAAACTATGTGGCCGTCGAATAGAAAGTTTGTTGTCAGTGTGATTTTGACAGTTTGGGAAGAAATATTCTTCTGAAATAGTCTACATTTTTATCGACCTAGACGAAGATCGTTTGAAAATATCTACGGTGCGATGTAAATAAATAATAGTTTAAAAAACTAAAAAACACGCTTTAAAAACCAAACTAAAAAAGGAGAAAATAATTTAAATCAATTAAAAAGCGTGGGGTGCTTTATGAGGTATTTTTATAATCAATTAATGTCAAGCACCCCACGCTTTTTAATTGAATTAAATAATTTTCTCCTTTTTTAGTTTGGTTTTTAAAGCGTGTTTTTTAGTTTTTTAAACTATTATTTATTTTCTATTTTTTAGTTCTGCTAACTACAAAAACGTGTTTATTTTTTCTTTTTTTCTCAATTTTTTTTTAAAATGATTGTCATCGGTCCTCGACAAGTTTACAAAGTTTCAATGAAATCTGACCGTTTAAAGTGGGTCAAAATCGCGCTCAAAGGAGTCGGTTACATACAAACATACAAACCAACAAACAAACATGCAAGTGAAGCTAATATAAAGCGTGTAAAAATGGAGAAACGAAATGTCACTTTGTATTGAAAAAGCACTGCCTATTCTTCGTAGAGAGAGAGAGAGTAGGTATTCAAAACTGTCCTGTCCACATCCTAATTTATTAAGGATCGGCACATCACATCTTTATCTTCCATACCCATCCGTTAGCCGTCATTTTCCTAGTTCACTTATATTCCTAGCCATATCCTAAACTCAAACTCAACTCAAAGCATTTATTTCAAACAAACCAATTACAGGCACTTTTGAATTGTCAAGGTCGGTGAGATAGAAAGATGAAGCTAGTTGCCCATTTCAAAGCGTAGGTATCAACATATGGAGAAGAACGGGCAAGAAACTCCATGGACACTCTTTTAAAATCATGATTTTGTTACAAACAGTTGGTTACATCATTATGTTGAAATTATCAATGTGAGAACGATGTAAAAAGACGTGCACATTATAAGCATCCGTAATTAAAACAAAACAAAAATAAAATAACAATTAAGAAATTAAAATAAGCCGTGGGAGCTAAGAGATGACCAGTCCCTACTGGCGGCGCCCGTTCACGAACATGACGTATGGATCAGCACCATTCAGCTCAACCATTTTGAAGGGAACTTAATGATCCAACACACACGCCACCACCAGCAAGAAGCATTTGAGTGAGTATGACATACTCTCAGCTGCCAGGGCACATCAATTCAATTCAATTCAATTCAATTCAATTCAATCTCTTTATTGTGGATCATAGGTAGGTACATAATACAGCTCTTAAATAATTAGTTGTGAACAGCTACGTCCCGCCCTTAGGACATACAATAGTTACATAAAAATAGAAAATAAATTACATTAGGAATTTCAATAAGAATTAAATTACATTACAATTTCACACCAAAATATAATATTACACATTCAAGTCAATGAAAGACGTATCCTGTAAATGTTAGCTATATAGTTAGGACATAGTGCTCACACATATGCTATGCAATTATACAATACTAAAAGTTTGAATTTATACAATGCAAATGTATCTAGTTTTACAGTCTTCAGCAGCTCCAACAATGTTTACAAATGCTATTGAATTTAGTTTAAGGTACCTTGTGGAGCAGGACAAGCAACGTTTAGCCAAGCATTTTTGTCAGCGATATAATCCCCCAACTTATAATAAGCATGGCTGCATAGTGTGCGTAGCCGACTAACGTCTTACCAAGGGGTAAGACGTTACCCAATAACTTAACTGTGGAGGTCAGATAGGCAGTCGCTCCATGTAAAATACTAGTATGCCTGTATCCCGGCAATGAGAACGTTATAGGCTGATTTTTCCCGCCATATGACCTAGTTTTGTGGTCATTTTACGTACGTGTAATTCAAGAGCACCTAATAAGGCCCAAAGTCCTTATACCCACTATTAATTCCAAGAACTCCTTCCCAACTACACCTGGTCCAGCTGGCACTGGGTTGGCAGTGTTACCAGCTACAACACATCAGGTATTCAGCAGACAAGGCCAGCAGTTAATAAAATATCGTTGGTATAAGCAAGACCGTCGCAGAATGACAATCAGGTTGACAGTTAGTGCGAATTTGAATTTTAGTGCGGTCGGAACGTGAACGGGGTGTGTTCATTGTTTTATGGGTTAAGTGTAATTAATTGTGATTTAATTAGGTGCTAGCTGTGCCCTGCGGTTATCCTGTCATTAGTCTTGATCCTTTTATCCGGAATATCCGGATAAAAAGTGTTCGATATCCTAATCCTGGTGAAAGCGTAACAAACAAACATGCAAAAAAAACAAATCTTTACTCTGTTTCATTTAAGATGATGATGACGATATAATAGGGTAAAGTGTCTTAATTGGATTCTAAAATGCTAATAAATCACAAAAAAAACACATTTTTATTGTATTGATTAGTGCCATAAAAATGCACTTAAATTTTACATTTTCATATTTCGCGCGTAATTTGACGAAAACGCTGGACGCAGTGGACGCCATATTGCTCTGTAGGTATGACGTCAGTTTGCTGTGTAAACAAATTGCGCTGATATTTTGTATTTTAATTGTTTATAATAATAATAAAAAAAATATTATTCTATGTATCGTTGGTTTGCTAACCCTGAATGTAAGATATTATTTTAATAAAAATTACTCTGCGGTATGACGTAATAATATGGCGGCTACTATTTCATGGTGTTCAAAAACAGATTAAAAAAACTGAAATCTTCGCATTGAGTTTTTAAAATTGTTGTTGTTATTTCATGAACTAAAACTAACATTTTCCTACTGCTTTTTGCCTAAGCTATATCAATAATTATATTTTTAGATTTTTTCTCATATAGAGTAAAATACATTATTTTTTTTTATTTTTTTTATTAAAAAACTATTTATTTATCAAATGTACTTAATAATTAAAACTACGATATACAAAATAAATACAAAAAACAAAAGGACACTTAGGCGTCGAAGTATTCCTCCGCATCGCTGTCATCAGGAAACGTGCCCAGAAGACTGGCAGCATTGCCACGTTGAATGGCAATGCTAATTCTTTGGCCAAAGAACGACCCAGCCCTCTGGTCACGTGAAGTGTCGATCAGCCGGCGAGAAATTTCCTTAAAAAGGAGACGTGCACTCGGGCCCCATGACCCGAGCGTTTCGACCCCAAACGGCTCAAAACTGTAGTTACCCATAAGGTTACAGTATTTACGCCGCTTGAGGGTCTCAGCAACAGCAGCAGCGGCGCCAGCACAGCCCGCCGTGCTAGGAACATGGGATGGCGCAAGGGTGTCGACACATGTTGCGTCCCACACCAGAGGTCTTCCCACCTTCCAAGGCAATAACGTCATGCCGTCTGGTCTCTTCCCATCGTCACGTACCAAGCCGTTTGGTTCTAATACCGCTGGTACGCCGGCGGTGACAAGGGCTCTACGAATAATATCGTTGATGCTGGCGTGGCGTGCTATGCGACCTACGCTCCTGCAGCAGGACAGGCCATGGTGCCCGAGACTGTCGACAGCTTCACCGCAGTGACACCGATGCGGAGCAACACAAGGTGCGCCCAAGCGGAGACACGTAGCGAGCCGAAACGATGAGTCATCCATCATAGTGCCTATGGTGGATGACGGGAGCGCCTGAAGCCACAAGCCTGACTCCCATTCTCCCACAGCCAGCAGACGGGCACGCTCAACAGTATTAGGTGACGTATTTACCAGGGTATTCCGTATAATACTGCAGAGCGGCACGTCCCACCGTCTCTGGGAGGATGGGTTGTCAGGTAAAACCGTATTGGGACAAGCCATTTTCCAAGCGTTCAAAGCATCGGTCAAACACGGTACTTCAAAATCAACCAGTGAGGAAGATAAAATATTCCTGGTTAATTTATCTGTACTGTGGACCGAGGAGAGGAAGGCCGGTAAACTTATACTTGAAATTTTGCGGACGCCGAGACCACCCAGGCGAATGGGAAGTGTGGCTTGCTGCCACGCTCGGTCGTCCAGGGCCACATTTAGGATTGAAGTTAGTGTATTTCTAATAATTTGGTCTACTTTTTCTAAAAGTTGTGGATGCTTCCAAAGATGGGAGGAACGAAGGCTATATGTAAATTTTGGTCCAAAGCAACAGTATCGAATGAGCGTGAAGGCCGAATGAATATTAATTTTGAAAAGTCGTTCCGAGACATCATGGAAATTTTTAATTTTCTCCTCAATAAACGTTGGAAAGGATTCGTCGAAAATTGGGGACCCTAAGAGGTGAAGAGAGTTTCTTTCCGTAATTTTGATGTCTGGTGCTATTGTACAGAATTTTGCTATGGTGGTCTGTCTGTCAGTAGTATGGGGAAGATAAATTTCACATTTTGAATGGTTAAGGTCTAGGCCAATGGAATTGAATTTTTCTTTTAAAAAAGATAAATCTTTTAAGACTGTGGCTACATCACCTCCTAGGGTTCCGTCATCCAAATACCATACGTTGAATTTAGAATTTAGCTGTCGAATAATTGGATTTATTGCCAAACTAAAAATGAC
The DNA here is from genome assembly GCA_947359405.1 of Antitype chi. Taxonomy (NCBI): domain Eukaryota; kingdom Metazoa; phylum Arthropoda; class Insecta; order Lepidoptera; family Noctuidae; genus Antitype; species Antitype chi. The sequence continues at coordinate 4,372,726 of OX375823.1, forward strand.
TGGCCCAAGAGGGTCACCCTGTTGACATCCAACGGCCGATTCCAAAAGGTTGTCTTTATATAGCAATTTAGTAGGGTGCCTGTAACATTGGTAAAGAAAACTGTAAATTTTGGGTAAAATATAAGACCATATACCTAATACATTATTGTATTAGGTATGTGTGGCTTGTAGCTAAATTATATTAATTACGTGCGTATTGATACTTAACTAATTTTAAGCTGGACTAGGTTAGCATAGGGATATACCTAATACGTGATCGAACCTTTGCAAGTATCATTGAAGCAGTTGGAGGCTGAGTTCGCTTTTCGGGTTATGCAAAATCGTATTGGGTTTTTTAATATTAGTTTTTCAGTATTAACCAGGATTGCCTGAACATGCTTTTTCTCTATTGGGCCATTAACTATAAAAGTTATAAAACCTAATATACAGGATGTTAAAGAAATTGCGTGCCATAGCTTAAGGCCCATAGTATCCTCATCTCCCGTTTGTATGCAAAAGCACGACTGCCCCCCGCGCCCGCGCAGGGCACCTCTGAGCCTTTATCTCAAAATGGAGATATTCCTTTGATTAATTTACAATTGTGCTTCGGCGATTCTGTGGTACCTCTAACTATCTATTTTTCAGTGTATTTTTTTTCCAAATAACGAAGCCGTTTAGTAGGAGTATGGAATAGAAGCCAAAATATTGCGTGTTGGAAAATATTTTTTACAGCAAAAGTATTAACCATACAAAAAAAGTACTTCGGACAAAATGATCTATATGAATCTGTAGCAAAATCGTATATTTTTCAAATCTTCAAGACAAGCCGTTAATGAGCAGTACGGTTCATAAAGTGACCGTGTTACGCTACCAAACGGGACGTAGGCCCTTAAGAAAAAATAAAAACTTGCAATTTCAACCTAATTTAGTACCTACTAACTTAAAATAGCAACCTTTTAGAACTAAAATTATTTTATTTGTTTAAATGCTTTATTTACTTACCTACTATCGAACGTATTGACATTTTGTCCTTCACTTCTCGCAGCCGAATTATAAGGGCCGGCGCATTATTTGCTACTGAAAACTAAACGATTGCTATTTTAAGTTAGTAGGTAGGTACTAAATTAAGTTGATCTTGCAAGAATTTTTCTTTTCTTTTTTTTGCTGGGTTCCTTCATCGATATTGAACCCACCCCTAAGCTATGGCACGCAATTTCTTTAACACCCTGTATATTTATTAATACAACTTTGGTCTTATATTGGCACCTAAAACATAACCAACGCAATGTGAAAATATGCACCTCTGCTCACCGTTTTTGCAAATTCAAGCGTTATATTAGGTATTCCAAATGGAACCACTATTTATTTCCTCAGTGAGGTAGTAAAACTAGAATCTTATATACTTAGAAAGTGGAAACACACCGATCCCTTAAAGGGGCCTTTTAGTATGCACCGTGGTCCTATTACGAGGTAACACTGTGCATATTTGTAACCCCGGGTTCCGCATGCGGCAGTTTGCATAGATATAGGCCGTAATGCACTTTGTATGAATCAGTTGGACTTATGGAGTGATTTTGCTTGATTGGTTCTTTAGTTGGATGTTACTTGCCAAAAGTTCAAAGGAATGGTAGGAAAATTTGAAGAAAAATTAAAAATGAATATGTCACATAGAACGAATCAATAATTTACTATATCTTAAGGTGAATCTTGTCGACATTTTTTCCATACAAACTTCGGGAGTGTATTACTCCACTGTTTGACAATGTACATCAAAAATTAGACATAGTATGGTTTTGTCTCATTATTAATATTGTCTGTACAGAAACAGAATACTAAAATAAAAATTCATTAAAAAGTTAGGAGCCAACAAAGATTCGTTTTTCTTGCTAATTTAACCTAACTTTGGGCGTGTTTAAGTAATAATTGAAGCGTAAAATCTCCAAAACCAAGTCGGTACCGACAAAGGTCAAATATCGAAAAGTTTAATAAACTTTATTAGTCATTGATTTATGCAGTGGTTTTTTCATAAAACCCGATCTTCCGAAGGACTTTTCTTAATTTTTTACGCGCCTGTTTTACTATAAATGATCCTGCATCTCACTCAAAAACGTTGTGCGTGTAGACTAGCGTCTAACTGCTCATCATTTCACCATCATAAAATTTGACAGATATAAAAAAAAAATTGTTAGTGGTAACACAAGTTTAGGTATAAACAAGAAAAATTGATTGGATCCTCCTTTTAGGTAGATAGTGCCTGTGTTAGACGAATCCGCTCTTCCATAGCAAGACGTGTCATATTGAAAGCAAAACGTATAAGAGATTAGTACCCTCGGACCTGGAGGAGAACAAAGGCCTCTTTTAATCCTGTTTCGAATACGAAGTCGCGGTTATAAGCTAGTCGCCGTCTCTGACGGGAGTTAAAGTAATAGATCGAGACATTTGTCAGCTCTAGCTCTATAAGCTTAGCAACTAAATAAAGATGGCTTCAGCAAATGAATTCTGGATTCCCGTATAAAGTAAAACATATTATTTGAATGGTCTAGTAATTTAGTTAATGCATAGATGTGTCTGTAATGTCCCTGGGGGGCTTGTCGCTAAGTAATGTTAGTCGCACGGGTCTATCGATCAGGTTAAGCTATACTTGCCGCGGTTTGTCCACGGATGGGTGACCATGTTTACATACTAAGACCCCTCCGTGCCTCGGAAAGCACGTTAAGCCGTTGGTCCCGGCTGTCATTTGTGGATCTTTGACAGTCGTTACGGGTCGTCAGAAGCCTGACAACCAGTCTTACCAAGGGGTATCGTATTACCCAGTTACTGGGTTGTGGAGGTTAGATAGGCAGTCACTCCATGTAAAATACTGGTATTCAGGTGCATCCGGTTAGACTGGAATCCGACCCGAGCATAGTTGGGAAAAGGTAGATGATGATGTCTGTAATATCCCTCTCTTATAATCAATCACGAGGTGTAGTTAAGAGTTAAAGACGTCTGCCCATTATAAAGTAAATAGCGAATATTTCCCTAAGTAGTTAAGTCCCAAGAAATACTCTTAATTTAAGTCATCTCCTAGCCTATTAGGCAGGGTTTCAGGAACTAATTAGTAGCGTCGTCATTACAATTACTTAATGCAACCAGTCGAGACTTGTTAAACTAGAGGGTTTTACCCATGGTGACCACGATATCTGCAGCTGTCAGGACTAATAACATATTTTAACGAGAAATCTGGTCTTACTTCTTTGTTACCTTTTCTGCTCCCAAGCAGCGTTGTTGTTTAGCGGGTGTAAAGTGGCACATGTTAGATTTGTCTCTATGATGTAACTCACCTGCTTCTGGGCTGCAGTCAACCCATAGGCAGCGTAGTAGTCAGGTTGTGCTAATGGGGAAGCCAACTGTCAAAATTGCACTGTCATAGCTACTTCCCATGAATAAATAATTACGAGGAAATGATTATGGTTATAAATTCTGACACTTTCCATGTCAAATACTTTATTTAAATAAAACTCCTGAATGAACACGAAATGTAAAGAAATAATGGAATGTCAGATTGATGGTAGGCCCGAGAACCTAGCCATGAAACGCCATCTGCAAGACATCTACAATTACCTTTGCCCGACCCCATTTTTATAACTTTAATGTTCTGTACTTCTGTTCCATAGCTTCATTAGCCACCTTATGATCTGCAAGACTGCAACCCAATTGCGTAAGACACTTATCATCACAATCTGCAGGATTTAATTGCAGCAGGCTTAGCATGACGCTTCCTATTTCTACTCTACCGTAGAATAGAAATCGCTTGTCTACCTTTCTCGGTTAAAAACTGTCAACTGTTTACACGGAAACGTCATTTTTGTCTACTCTTCCGTCGACAATACGTTTGAAAAATTCGTCCGCTACGTAACTACAACGTAAATAACGCAATCAATATTACCTTTTGAATTGTCAATATGAATTGTAAGGCAAGTGTGTTTGTATGGCAATGAATTGTATTGCAGTTACCAACAAATGTGTGCACTGACTGGATGTGGACGGGTCTTTTCCTCCAAATACCATTTCATGGTATTCACATGATTTGACCAAGATTATGTGTGGACTTTAAAAAAACTGCGACATCTGACTTTGTTTCGGCTTTTTTTCTCAGAGTAGTCAAATAAGAAACGCATACCTCATCTATTGTTTTAATATAATTTTTGTCTATTGAAAGGCTTAGCCAAGGGCCAAACCTCTAAAATAACTTACTTATTAAAATGTTACACATTTACAAGGACAAAAACATTCGGCTCAAAGTAGACCCTTCAAAAAGTCACGATATTCCCTTGACAGTACAGAATAACATGGAAAAAATCTTATAAGGGCTAAAGATTGTACACACGAACTCATTTAGCGGGATGTGTTTTAGATCTTATCGTGTGCTCCGAGCTTTATGATCGCCGATTATATAGAGCGTGGTGTAATAATGAAATATATACCGCGTGATGGTTCTGTAGATTAAGGAAGAAATAATAAGTTAAATTGTATTTTTTTTTCAAATGTCCGGATGGCTTTTGGAAGCTAAGAGACTTTTGTCCATTATTCTTTATCCGACACACGACACACTGTACGATACTGTTGTCTGTACGATATCGTACAGACGACTAATTAATTACCATTTTCATGAGATTTCTAGCTGAAGAAGATTCTAGGGGCAGTCTAGACCAACGACTCTATTAAGGCAACTGAAACAGACCAGATGCGCTAAAAAACCAGATAAAATTAAAAATAAAAACTCGGTTAAAAAATATGTAGATAAAATTTAAAGTGCGTTGCAATGCCTTTTTCATTTTTATTATTGTTGGGAACCCGCGGCGCGCATACAATAACTTAGGTACCGAAATTTCATCTCAATCAAATTATCGAGTTTTTGCGAGACTAACGCACGGCAATTTGTTTTTATATATATACGTATCGATAGATAATAATCCAGATAAAAAAGAACAGTATCGAATGGAAATCTTGACTTAGTGGACTGACTTCAGACTCAAGTATTCCAGTAGCAAAAGAACATGATAGACAAGCCACAAAATGAATCATAATCACGCAAGCAAACCCACACAAAACGTCAGTCTCACGTAAATCACTTAGGACCTTGACAGAACCCTAAGTAGGTACCTAACTACCTACAGTACTAATGTAGGTGGTTAGGTCTTATATCCATAACTAATCAGTAAACAGATTGGTCGCTTTGCTCAAACGTGCCGACGATGTGGGCTGATTTTAATTATGTTTTACCCTTGAAGGAAACGCTAGAGGAACTGGTTTTTGTTGTATAATGTTGTTAAATAAAATTGCTGTAAGGTTGTTTGTGGAATATGTATGGTTTTGTTGGCAGATGTGAGGCTGTTGAACGATTAGGTGTTAGGTTCGATTCTGGAGACCCCATGGCTGAAGAAGGCTCCTTCTAACAATCTGGTAAAGTAACTAAACGTTCCCTCATCAACGTTGAGTCGAATGCTGACCATCATGGCTCTCTCAGGCATCGACACAAGACTACGGATCCAGTAGATTCCCTCGACCTTCACTAGATCATCAGTCCTTTAATGTGGCAGACCTTCCCACACTGGACCTCCCAGTGTCTACTATTCATCATAGCACGAACTTTCCCTGTGACTGTTATTCTCCTACCCTTCCATAATATCATTCGCAGATCTTTGACGGTCGTTAGAGTGCGGGTTGTTCGAAAGAGATACCGTGGCCCCTGGCACACAGGCAACTGAGGAACACGGGTTGGTTTTAGTCAGTAAAATTCTGACACGCCCTCCTGCTCCACCCAGAGCGGGAGAAGTTATTTGATGATTTCCCACCCAAAAAAAAAGTCGTCAGTACCCCGAATTTCCGACAACCAGTCTTACCAAGTGGTATCGTGGTTAGCCAGTAACTGGGTTGAGGTGGGCAGATAGGCAGGCTCTATGTAAAATACTGGTATTCAGCTGCATCCGGTTAGACTGTAAGCTGACCCCAACATAGTTAACAAAAAGGTAGGCAGATGATGACTTCTCTATTAGGTGTCATCTCACCATCTCGGTAGTTTCTTTCTAGCCACGTCATCATTCACACATTCTATTCATGCTTTACATAGGTTTTTAAAAGTAGCCTATGTAACTAATTTTTCTTTTTTTATTAACTGCGGAAAGTACCTCTTTCTAACCTAACCAATTCAATTAAAATCTAAGTATTCTCGTGCCATATTCCATAACCTTCAAAAGTGAGGGAGTCCTCAACGTTGGAATGTCATTAATGCCAGCCGTAATATAGTGGAACAACCTTATTTTTACCATCTCCTGCCAACTTACCATACCTTGTTTTAAAGGAGATAGAGTTCAGAATGGAGTGGTTGTGGGTTTTGTATTGGTAGGGTTAAGGTGGTAATTTTATAATAGTGCAAATCAGTCGTCGTGATCGAGGTATTACACTGTCGTGCAATGAATGCGTATGCAGCTGAGAGCTGAGAGGTGACGGTTTAAAACTCGTGTACTGTACCTACTTAATAGCTGTAATGGAGAGGATATCGCGTGTTTTGGGGCGAAAGAGGAGGGAAGAAATCACCTGGAGCAAAATTCGGTCAGAATGCAGATCGACACGAATTAATAGGATTCCTTTCTTGGTTTGATTTACCTACTTCATTCACAGGTAAACAACACCTGGAAAAAATGGACAAAGGCCTTTCTCCAGGTAGGGATGAGCATACAAAAAGATAAGATCATATGAATAAAAAAGATGAAACAAAACAGATTTAAACTTTCGAACAATGAACGAATAAATAATCGGAAGCTGCCCACCGTGACTGTGACAAGAAGGTTTTCACTCAGCATAATGCTGTGCTATGGGACCCACAGCACAGTGCTGATTTTCAGTTCAGTTCAGTCAGTCAAAAACGAGACGTACGTAAACCAAGTACTGTTACTGTTAGCCTGTGAGAGTGATCAGTTCGACCTGCAACAGGTTAACCAGCCGGTATATTCTGTACAAATATCACCGTGAAAACTTAGGTGAAGTGAACTTGAAGTGAGCTGTTATTCCACCTGCTGCTTGGGATTGCCACAAGTGACAGCTCACTTCAAGCTTATTTCGGCTCAGTTTTTACCGTGACATTTTGACAGAACACATCGGACCCCACCGCAGAAATTTTTCGTCAGTTATACAAAAAAAAATCAGCTGTTCCATACGTTTTACCTGCGTAGAGGTATTGCACTTTTCTAAGAAACAGCAGATTTTTTTTTATGAATACCTATTTCCCTTGGTCACGGCATCATACGTGAACGGCTGGACCAATTTTGCTAACTCTTTTTTTGTTGTGTTTGTTATTGTCAGGAGAAGCTTCTTATGAAAGAAAAAATTAAGAAAGTTGCGCGTAACTTATATAATTAATTATATAAAATGCGAATTCAATATTCATAAGACAGGACAACATCTGTCGGGCCAGCAGCTAGTCGTTTATAAAAGGACAATAGTGTTAGTACTTACTTATGACAAAGGAATACCTGACTTACTGTCATGCGCACTGAGTCATGTTCTAGTTAAACTTGACATCACATTTTATGATTCATTGCCCTCTTTACTGACTTTAACAAAGGATGAACCATTTTATCTGAGAGGCATTCATTAGTCGTTTTCAGAGAATTTTATAGGTATCATCATCTAATAAAATTCTTAGTAATTTGATATTTTAGGACATTCTTCCTCAAAATAATTAAATGCTGATTAAATTTAGTCACCTGCCTGTCGTTGAGGGGTTGAATCAAAATCTTAATACTGAACAACTTTTCCTTAGAAAACTAGGCGAAAAGACTGTCATATAAAGGATAGATAGATAAAATACACACATTATATTTTAATATCTTATTTTTTTTTCTTTTTAACCGACTTCAAAAAAAGGAGGAGGTTCTCAATTCGACTGTTTTTTTTTAATGATTGTTGGCTCAGAACTTTCGACTGGGTGAACCGATTTTGTTGATTCTTTTTTTATTTGAAAGCTGGTGCTTTTCGTGTGGTAACCAACATCAACGTCAAAGTCACCAACTTCCGAAATTAAAGTTATTTTTCACTTTGTAGTGTTTTTTTGAAAGTCAGTTGTTTTGTTTTTTTTTGGAAAAAGTTTTTTTTTTTAACTTTAATTTCGGAAGTTGGTGACTTTGGATATGTATTTTAATTTTCATGTCACCAGGCACCGACTTCCGAAATTAAAGTTATTTTTCACTTTGTAGTGTTTTTTTGGAAGTCGGTTGTTTTTTTTTTGGAAAAAGTTTTTTTTTCCACCAGTTTTCAAATTAAGGTAGGTACGGTATCTTGCTGTGAACGTTTGAATTAAATTCTCAGTTGTGTCATCAGTAGGAATTGACGTCTTTCGGCTTGATGACCGATTTATTAATCTGTAATTAACTTTTATAGAGTTATAAAGCTGATTGTTTTTACAGTTTCCCATGACAATGACACAATTATATTATTATCGCAAGTCTGACACTATAAGTTGACACCATCATGAGGTCATGATGGTGTCAACTTATAGTGTCAGACTGACAGGTGAATGACAGGTGTCATGGCTGATGTCAAGCAAGACATCATCTTGACATAATCCCATATAACTTGACATTTCTTGGTAGCGCTGGCGTAAGTTGCAAATCATAGATTGAGTAATGTGATGATTCTGTTGCGCACCAACTAACTTTAATTTAGGCTATTGCTATCTTTTTCTTTCTTATGAAACAAGATAGAGACGGAAATAAGAGCTGTCAAATTTAGTTGAATTAAGATTTTCTTCGAAGCAACTAGGACTAACGAAATTCAAATAACGACAAATTCAAGGCAATCGAGACGTAATTTAGTTTGACAGTTCTAAAGTGTCACTTGTCTTTTTCTTTCGTAATGTGTCAGTAAGAGATATCAATACTATTATTTATGTTAAGGTGAACAATACAATCGGCACCATTATCCATATTAGCTACCAATGATAGTGCTAGTCTTTGACAGTCACTATTGGTAGTACCCCTTAACAGGTACTATCTCATGTAGTTGGGTAATACTTTCCAAAGAAATCTTGCCTTGACAGCCGTGTTGGGTCGAACCAAATGATTGCATACGCGAAGGAAATACAGAAAATATATATATATCTTGTTTACTCTTACTAATTAATGTACCTATGTAATAAGAGTGTCATTGTCTCATTGTTATTACTACTCAATGACTTGTCTATTGCTACACTTTGTCTGTGTTGCCAATGATAAAACCATTGTACCAACATTACAAAATAAATTTACTTCCCAATTTTGCCACGAGCCAAGAAATACTGATCGCCCAAGAAATATTGATATAGTCCTAAGACCACACGTGATTTCTAAGAACTAGTACCATGCTAACATAATTTAAATAATTAAGACCAATTTAATTGTGAACGTTGCATGTGTTCATCAGCCGTCAATTTGCCTTCATTGCAACTTCGTTCCTCTCAGATATTTCACTTTACATAAAGACGTTCATGTCTTCAGTTATTAGATTTTAATGAGAAGTACTTTTGGAATTTAGGGCTGCCAACTTTCCGTGTACAGTTTCTTTAAATAACTCGATTTTCATCGGATTCCTGTCTGCCTGTTTTTTATAATTTAAGGGAGAAGCGAATTACAACGATTTTTGCAATTTCAGTGTCACGCTGTATGTCAAACAATGTAATTCTCGACAGCAACAAATATGTCTTTACAGAATTATAATCTGCATTCCGGAGGCTTCGCAATATCTTCTCGTCCCAAATCCCGCAGTGTCTCAAAACGAAAGTTTTTGGCCAGTGTGTGTTGTGAGTGATAACCTATGGCACAGAAACGTGGTCGCTCAAAATGGGCCTTATCAGAAGGTTTAAAGTCACCCAAAGGGCAATGGAGAGGACTATGCTCGGAGTTTCCCTACGTGATCGAATCAGGAATGAAAAGATCCGCAGGAGAAATTGCCAAACTTAAGTGGCAGTGGGCTGGGCACATTGCTCGCAGAACAGATGGTCGATGGGGCCGAAAGGTTCTGGATTGGCGACCGCGTACTGGAAGACGTAGAGTGGGAAGGCCTCCAACAAAGTGGACCGATGACCTTGTGAACGCCCCGAGAATCCGCTGGATGTGGGAAGCACAAGACCGGTCGAAGTGGAGGAGCCTGGGGGAGGCCTATGTCTGGCAGTGGACGTCTTTCGGCTGAAATGATGATGATGATGATGAATTATAATCATTAAAATCATCAAATACAAGCCTCGAAGTTCATATACGTCCATTGAATGACTGTTTCATGAAAAAGTGATTGCGAATCGTATTTTGTGGGGGCTACCCGAGAGCTGTCCCTTTAAGTTCTGTTTTTTTCTCGTAGGTATTCTGATAAGCAATACCTATATGTTTCTATTGAAACAAAAACCATGTCCGCAATCTGTGGCAATGTTAAGTTTATTATTTATACCATTTTTGCTCAGTTACCGATATTAAAGACCATTTCCATGAGACGATTTCTCTAATTCTTAGACTTACACTACATGAGGGGGTATCATGTAAAAGTAGTGTCAGCCCATAATCAGCCTATAATTTTCCCACTGCTGGGACTTAGGTCTTCTCTCTTCGAGAGGGAGTGGGCCGTAATCCACTACGCGGGCCCAGTGCAGGTTGATAGATGTCACATGCCTTCGAATTTTTGGTTCTAGAACAGTTTCGCCACGATGCTTTTCTTTCACCGTTTTGAGAGCAATGATGATGAAATAATTTACACAAACTAAAGCCCCTGTCTGAGATCGAACCTATGACCTACAATTCATAAGTCACTACTGCTCCCGTGCCAGCCCTACGAAGGTTAAAATAAACGAAACTTGATCTGGACTAAGAGTTTATTACAAGCATTACTGAACGAGCTCTTTGTAAGTACTGAAATGTTTTTAAATGTTCTACGATACGTATCTATAGCCACACGTAAATTAATTGATGTAGGTTTGAATCTATTTTGTAAGTTAAGAATAAAGTGGAGTTATTCCAGTTAATGGGATTGGATCTGATTAAAATTATACATATATCTTAGACAATAGTCAGATGATTCTAATAAGAAATAAATTATCCAAAGCTTACACTGAGAAACACCGATCTTAGACTTAAGTTATAAAATAATAAATAATAAGAGTTCTTATTGGTTCTCATACAATTGTTTTACAGCACAAAATTGAGGCAGCACCTGTAAATTATTAGGATACTTGTGTTGGAACCCCAACCACCGAGTAACTTCCCAAGGGTTGCTAGTTATAATATAAATGTTGAAGATCAACATTCTCTTGTCCTCATCCCAATTTATTTGAGGTTGGCGCAACATATCTTCTTCATCTATCCCTACATCTCTATTAGTCGTCATTTTAGTCATCTCAGAGTCAAAGGAATGCGTGATACCTGCGCTACAAAAACGTCCACAAACGTCACCTTACGACGTACGGTATACCCGTTGATCAATGGCAGAAGCTTGTTCGGAACCGTGAAAAGTGGCGCACTTCAATCCACCAAGCAGCTGAATGCTTTGAAACAAATCGTCTTGAAGACCTAGACAAGAAGCGCCAAATACGCAAAAGTCACCCAAAGCCTTCATATACATACAACGATGTTGATCAGATCTTCTGCACACGATGTGGTGGTGGTGGTGGGTGGATTTTTAAGACTAAATTTGGTTTAGCTAGCCATCAGAGAGCTCACGAAAGAAGAGAAATGTGGTCTGGGTCCCTGGGACTGGGACCTTAAACCCTGGGACTTTAAATATAGTCACTGTTATATAACACCGGTGGATTTTTATGAGGTTTAGTAGACAGCCTGATTGTATATATCCATCAACTGTAGAAAGTAACAAACAGGTCTTGGAAAATACAATATCATGCAGTTTTGTCGATAAAGTGACCGAAGTTATTTAAGACTTCTGCATACAAATGCTTTAAACACCCAAAATTAAAAATAAACATCGTGTTACCGCATTACCTCTTAATAGAGCACTTTTCACCATCAGACACTGTACCATCATGTACTTTTTTTTATCGACATTTTTCTTTAACTATATGTGGAGGCTTGTTATTAGCATTTTTTTTATTATTACTTTATTTGTATCATTGATTTGTTAGTCTGTAAGCCTTCTTTAAAATAAAATAAATAAATAGACAAAAAAAAAACCATGAGCCATATTTATAACAAAGTAAAACTCACCAGTAGCTAGCATATATCATTATAATTACTGCATAGTGTTAATTGAGGTCACATCAATTTAGCCAGAGACTCAAAATAAACAGTTTATTAAGCATTAGGGTCATCGCGATCAAATGCAGTTCGTGCTGACTAATTGTTAGAATTCATTACGAAATTGTCATGTATATTGGTAAGTACAATGTACCGTAGGAACTGAAGGCTAATTCTCGTAATTAAAAACGTCAAACAATAGTGAAATGTCAAAAACTTGTCAAAAATGTATGGAAATTCGAGGTATTTTTGACAGATTGAGACTGAGACCAGACTGTGAACGTTCTTAGAATTACGAGAATTGCCCTTCTGGTGTTAATACGGTACGTAAAGATTTAGAAGCCACACAGCTGCAGCAGGTGTAGCATGGAAGAAGCGCGTTGTTCTGTAATGTACAAACAGCCAAACAAGAGCCGAAGTTTTTCTAGAAGTCAACGTTTAAATATAATACGTAGGTAGGTACTGTAATGGTAATATTCCTTACTTTTTTTTGTAAGCCGTCTGCTCTCTGTCGTCTGCAAAGGCCGCCCTCCATTGCTACCATCGTTCGCCAGACCGCGCGTTCTGGTGGTATTTCTTCAGTTTGTCCCGCCATCTCCGTCGTCCTGCCCCAGTCTTAGTTATAACCTTTGTACTTTTTCCACATTTCCAATTCTGGAAGTACCTAAAAAAACGGTGGTGATACACAGGCAGACAGACGGACAAGAGAGTGATCTTATAAGGGTTCCTTTTTCACCTTTTGAGGTACGGAACCCTAAAAACTAGCTATGGGGTCACATTCGCCCTAAAGTTAAAATATTCTCTTAAGTCTGACTGATTTGGTGCCAGGGCAAATTCAGTTAGGAGGAGCATAAGCTCAAAACCTATAAGGGTTGGTAAATCGGGCTTCTTATTTGATATTGGATTTTAAAGAATTAGCCTATACCAATGTCTCCCAACTGTCCTGAAAAGAATTCTGCCAAGAGGCGGCAGTAGCATCGAAGATTCTAGAAGGCAAAAATTGCAATTATAACCAATCTTTGAACCAGTAACCATCTAAAGAGATTCTTATAGGACTGACGGAGTTTTTGTAGAGAAGATCTTGGTTTGGACATGTTGTGAGGCAGGAACTGTTTAGTTCTAAGAACATTGTAGTTAGGCAAAGTTGCAAAGATTGTCTTATACTTAGATAAACAACCTGTTCTTTAACTATGACGATGTCGATTAACTTATATAATCCAGCAGGTTAAGTTATGGGACAAATCGTGCAAGAACATTTCCCATCTGGTTGTAACAAATGTGATCTGGCACCAATTGTTTTAGTGGAAGAACATGACATTAATTATACTGACATTGCCCTTCATTCTCATCATAATTATAACAGAATAAAACATGAATTTTGTTTACAACAATGAAGAGGCCGAAAAAGAAAATAAGTAGCATGGCCACAGAATAGATAAAATGAGTACCTAATACATCCTGAGAGATTGAATCCGGAACGGGGTGATACGGCAGAGATCAAAATTTTCGACATAGCTCTTAGAATAAGGAAGCTAAAGTGACAATGGGCCGGCCATATTAGCCGAAGAACCGATGACCCTTGAGGTGGACGTGATCTTGAGTGGAGATCGCGAATCGGCAAACGTAAGGCCGGACGCCCTCAGGCTAGGTGGAGCGATAATATGATTCGCATGATGGCTGGAAGTACATAGATGAGAGTTGCCGAGAATCGAGCTGAACGGCGTGCAATTGGTGAAGCCTATGTCCAGCAGTGGACTGCTGTAGGCTCATGATTGATATGGTAGTTTTATTCTGGGTGCATCGTTTTCACACATCATTATAAAATGAATGAATGTTTAATATTGTACTTAAAACGTTTTAAAAGAGTAACGGTGGAGTTTCTTGCCCATTCTTCTCCGTATGAAACTAAATTTTGGAAGGGGCGACTAGAATCAATTATATTTTATTGTAAATGTTGACGTTCAAAAGTGCCTTTTAAGTGCCTATTTGATATAAATGCTTTGACTTTGAATTTGGTGAGTTATTCGTATAGAAGTCGCAAATCTTGAACCTGACTTTTTACCATCCTTATGAACTATCTGTTATTAGAGCTGTTGGAATCTTCAACAAACAAACATGACATAACCCTTGTAATCTCCAATGGATTGGGCAGAGATGTATCTACCCCATTTTTCGCTAGTTATGTTTAAGTCTATGCCTATTGCCATCCACTGGGCACAGATCCAGACTCCGGGGTGCTACTGGGAAATTCCTGATAGAAAAACCCTACAATAAAAGAAAAAAAAAGCATTAAAAAAATATAGCAGTTTATATAGGTTTCATCATCATCATTCATCATTTCAGCCAGAAGACGTCCACTGCTGGACATAGGCCTCCCCCAAATTGGGGGGGTTTGCCATAATCGCCACGCTTGGCAGGCGGGTTGGCGATCGCAGTATGGTGGTAAAATGCATAGAGAACGCTGCTGCCCATTCTCCGGTAAGTCCCTTAGTCGCCATCTACGACACCCACAGGAAGAAATGGGATGGTGCTATTCTTTACGTCCGGCACCACACGGAACGGAACATAGGTTTATGCGTTTATATTTAAAATATTTATTCCTCAAATTGATTGCACCTATCACTGTTTGTCTGTGCATCACCCAAAGTTTGATTGGTAGAAAATGCCTATGGTATTAAGTCCGCCTCTGTACATTTGTGTGCTTAAAGTGTTAAATAAATAAATAATACTTTGCCTGACCTGGGAATCGAACCTCGTGCTAGCCATTACCACTAGCAACCACTAGACCAATGAGGCTGTTCCACCTTCAACATAATTCAATTAAATATCTCAGATTAATAACAAGTATGTACAGTGGATTACTACGCAATGTTTTATTACCAATCAATAATCTATTATATGTAGTTAAAATAAAATGTCCTCATAATGGAACAACATAATTAACCTGACATCAGTATCATGCTTTATTTTAATACTCTTGTTGTATTAAACTAGTGAATCACTTCACTAAGTGCAAATACACTTGATTTATATTTGAAGTGGTTCGAGTATCATCTAATGTCTTCTCCATGTTCAGGTAGGCGTGGATTATCGGATAGGAAGACAGTATTTCAATAAAATAACTCTTGTTACAATCACTTCACTTATAATTCTCAATTATTCAATCGAACACTTAATAAAATGATTATAGGTCACTTAGATAACGAGGGATGCACCCAAAATATAACGTCCACCGAGAACGTGGTTGCATGCGCCTTCACCGCAATCCCAAAAGCACAGAACATATATACCTCTAGCGGATCCAAAAGTCAACCGTTCTTCTTTTTAAGATGGCTGCCTCCCCAGTCCTCGGTGTTCGTTTTTGACATTGGCATTTGTGACGTCGATTGACAGTCTAGAAAAGCGGCAGCGCCGACATATTTATTAGCTATATAGAATCCCGACCGACCCTTGTTCCGGACCAACCCTTGCTCGTTGAAGCGCCAGCCAGCGCCGCAGCTGAGCCAGTAGCTTTAAATTCCCCTAATAATAATAATGCCAATATTTCGATCCAGCCTGTCCCCAATAGTGATAGCTGTCCCCCTATCAGTGACGCCCTGAGCCGAGGTCCGTACCCCACAGGGGGTGCCCTCAGCGTGCAGTCGCTTAGTTTTTAAATTTTAGTTTGTAAGCCCTGGCTGGAGGCGTTAAGATTAACTTCTTAATGGCAGCCCCAGGAAAGCCCGGTTGAGCAGTCACGGCCTCTCAAGGCCAACTGCGAGATGCCAAACAAAAAAAAAAAAACTATGTAGAATATTAATTTATTGGTGCATAAAAAATAAGGTCTCTCGTACACAAGGCAATGGATGATGATGATAGGTTGGTAAACTTCTGCCTAACCCTTCGAGGAAACATGGCGTACTATATCCTACTAATATTATAAATGTGTAAGTTTGTGAAGATGTTTGGATGGTTTTTACTCAATCACGCAAAAACGGCTGAACGGATTTGGATGAAATTTGGCACACAGATAGATTATAACCTGGAATAACACATGGAATACTTTTTAATCCGGTAGTACGTTCCCATGGTATAATTTACGACTTCCACGCGGGCGAAGTCGCGGGCGGAAGCTAGTTTATCATAAAACTGATTGTCCAATGCAATATTGCAAAAAGAATTATGCCATCTAAAGTGACAAAAAACGACTTCAATTATTCTGTCTCGCCCTTAATTATAGTTTTATGTGAAGATTCGCTAACCGTCTATTGTTTATTCCGGATTAATTAGTAACTTAATAAACTGGCAGCCTTATTAACTATAATTAGTGTTATTAACAGCTATTGAAAGGCCTTTCATGTTGAGAATTTTTATGATTATCATTTCTTATCATGAGCTCAGATGTAAGAGTTAACAGCATTTTTGATCTTCGTAATAATTTCAAATGTTCGGTCGTTACGTGATTTTATTTCAGCCTTTCTGCCTAGCCTATTGACGTTCTTTAACGTTACCTACTCTTTAAGTAAAGATGAGACCAATAACGATGTTGATCAAAAGTTTGTCGCAAACTTAAAAATGTGACAAATTGAATAATTTTAGTGATTGTAGGTTATTTTGCAATGAGGCAACAGATAGGATATTGATGTGGCATATGAGTATATCCTTTTTTTTTTTGGATAGGAAATCATCAAATAACTGCTCCCGCTCTTTCGTGTCAGACTTTTACTGACTAAAACCCACCCGTGTTCCCTCAGTTGCCTGTGTGCTAGGGGCCGCGGTATCTCTTTCGAACAACCGAGTATATCCTTGAGATTACTTTTATAGTCACCTTTTGGTGTTACTGACTGAGAAAATAAACCAAAAAATGCATATATAATATTGATTCACAACGTTCGAGCTAAAAATCTTAGGTTTTTTTTTATCACCCTGGTCTGTTCCCAACTATGTTGGGGCTGGCTTCCAGTCTTCCTGGATGCAGGTTAATGCCAGTTATTTACGTAGAGCCACTGTCTATCTGACTTCCACGACCCAGTAACTGTGTAACGCTTGGTAAGATTGGTTATCAGACTTTCGGTTTTCTGACTACCCGTAGAGGCTTTTAAAGGGAGTATTCCCATTTCAGAAATTTTTAGAGCACCTTATACATTGAGCACCAAGGTATTCACTATCTATACCTTTGGTGCTCAAACGGGAATACTTCTTTTAAGAATCTACGGACAATGACCACCTAATTAAATTCATTGTTTTCAATCACATTAGGCCTGCATAAGTCAATGCCATCAATATTCATACATTGCCTTAATCTCTATTAATGGACATTGGACAAGTGATGGCCAGTCAGTCCGTGTCTTGTCCAAGAAATCATTTACATTGGCTTGTGCATCGCGGATGTGCCAAATATGGACATTTATTGGCATAATGTCACACTTAGGGATATTTTGTTTGGTGTCTGTATGTCTGTTTGTATGTTTGATGGCACTATTGCTCATATACACTAGACCGCTCTCGTCTAGCATGTTATGTTATTAGCGATGTCTGTGTCGCAAAAATTTCCCTCAGTGATGTGGGCAAGACAGCGTGTGTTGTAGGTGTATTGGCATGAATTTTGACAGTAATTTTAATTAGGACTTACCAAAAATCATTATTTCTAAGAAAGCCTTAAGACCTCTTTAAATTGCCTGTCACTTCCAATATCGAACTAACCTAAGTTTTATTTAAAAAAAAAACACTTTAGATTTGGGTTTAACTTGCGAGATTTATTTCATCATCATCATCACTTAAATTTGGTCTACTTTAAATTATAATTAGCGGGAGCAGTTGTTGCCAAGTGGTAAAATCCGCGACTTACGAGTTGTAGTTCGTAGGTTCAAACCCAGACAGGCGCTATACATTCTGTTATTTATTTCATCGCCACTGGTCTCAGAATGGTGAAGAAAAATATCGCGAGGAAACTAGCATCTCCTGGAGCCAAAAAAATTCGACGACATCTACCAACACATACAAACATCTGCAGTCCCTCTCACTGAGAAGAGGCCTGTGGCTCAGCAGGAGCAAGTTTTTAGGATTTTAGCCCCACAGTCCTCTTTAAAAAATAATAGTTTAAAAAACTAAAAAACACGCTTTAAAAACCAAACTAAAAAAGGAGAAAATAATTTAATAAATATAATTAAAAAGAGTGGGGTGCTTTTTGAGGTACTTATTTTTATAATCAGTTAATGTCAAGCGCCCCACGCTTTTTAATTGAATTAAATTATTTTCTCCTTTTTTAGTTTGGTCTTTAAAGCGTGTTTTTTAGTTTTTTAATCTATTATTTATTTTATATTTTTTAGTTCTGCTAACTACAAAAACGTGATTTTTTTATTGTTTATTTTTTTTCATTTTTCTCTTTTTTTTTGAATTATTGAATTGTCATCGGTCCTCGATAAGTTTACAAAGTTTCAATGAAATCTGACCGTTTAAAGTGGGGCAAAATCGCGCTCTAATGAGTCGGTTACATACAAACAAACATACAAGTGAAAGTCTTTCTTTCTTTTCTTTCTTTCTAAAAATCCAGAATAAAATAGCTAATCTCCAAAACTTTGGTTCAAACTACAAACAAACCCACGACATCCAACTAGGCAACAAATGCAAGTCCAACGACAATTACTAAGTAGCATTGAAATTTGTTCTAGCTAACTCAGTTTCCGAGATTTGCGCTCGCAGACTCACAGATAGAATCCGGAAAGGCATGCGACTCGTTTAGTTTACTGTGTACGGTCAGCAAATAAGTTTTAAAGTTATTGTGAAATAAATAAGTGTGTCAAGCGGGGAAATATTTTATTGGGTCAAACAATGGAAATACTGCCTTGCTAATCTAGAAGTGTCATCATGCTGAGCTCTTGGGGTCGAACAAAAAAAAAAAAAATCAGAAACCTACATGGGCACTTATAAAACGTCAGAAGCTAGGTGCACGATTCCAATTCGTCGCTTCCTATGGAGAAAAGTCAGCAAAAAACTCCACGGTCACTCTTTTATAGAAGGTAATAATAGGTATGGGATGACAGTGCAGGCCTGTCAATATGTACCAGGTACCTACTTATTAAGAGGAATGAAAATTAAGAATAGACAATCGGATTGAATTAGTTAGTGGGTTTCTCCATCAGGAATTTTTGACTAGACACTTAGCGTTAGGATTTGTGCCCTGGTAATAGCAATAGGCTCACCTTTTATAACATGGAATTTTAAGACGTTACTGGCTTTGTGGAGGCATTAACTATCTATACAATTATCCTGTAACTATCCCTTCGCGGAATACAGCCATGGTTTTATTATCCAAGCAGAGGTTAGTAAAAAAACGTTGGTTGGTGGGTGGAGCTTGACAGCAGTGGTGGCCAAGTGGATAGGTTCGAACCCAGCAGATGTTTTACTTGTGTGAATTACTTCATCACCACTGCTCTCAAAACAGTGATGGAAAACATTATGTGGAAACCGGCATGTCCTAAAAACAATCGTTCGAAAACATGTGACATCTACCAAGCCGCACTGGACCCACGTGGTGGATTACGGTCTATTCCCTCTCACCGAGAGGAGGCCTGTGTCCCAGCAGTGGGAACATTATAGGCTGATTAATTATGCTATGATGGGGGCCGTTCAGTTTTTATCCTTCATCATTATCTACTAAATTGTCATCTCCATTTCTCTGCTGACCCTACCGCCTCCACGGCCAGCAGCGCAATCAAGATCCCCGTTCGATTGAGTTATGATGACTCGCGAACGACGACGGAATGTTACCGCGGCAGTCTGACACTACCCTTATGATTGTATCTGCGGCTACAATAATAGATTGTGGAGACTGCCGCTTGATTGGGTTAAGGTTGTGTTAGATGATTTATTTATTTAGTTCGGAAGTCGGTGACTTTGGATACGTATTTTAATTTTATGTCACCGCCTGCCAATCTTAGTTATCAAGGTTAAACAAAAAAGGTTTATTAATTTTAGCTTTTTGGTTTTTTCGGCGGTTTAATTTTTTTGTTAATTAAAATATTGACTAACAAAATATTGACGTGTATAAGTGTCTTATTATAAGATCTACTTCCATGAATAAACATTTCATTTTTCATTTACTTTTTTCATAATTCCATAGTACCTCGTTCATCAATGAAAGTGGTATACTTAACATCCTAGCCTTCTTGTAGCCTTATTACCCCAAGGGGTTGGCCAGGGTTGTACCTCTATTATTAGGTACTCTATTATCAACGATCAGTGTTGTCGTGGAATGTAAGCCGTATGATAGTGTCGTAACCATAGTATTGACTAACAATAGTTGATTGTGGACACCTTGCCTTCGATTGGAACAAGCTAAGGATACCTAACTAGTTATTGGAGATAAAACAAGCAACATTTAGGATCAACAATCCTACTGTAAATCTCCTTAAATTCCCTTAACCGGTATCTCTACAAGTCTACGTAAAGCTTACTGTACCAAGCTGGCTTTACTTTTACGAATTAAGATCGTATCGGCAACAATCATGGATTGTCGATACTTACCTGATTGGTAGCCCCCAATCAGGTAAACTATCGACAATCCAGGGTTCCGTAACGATAAGCCGTTGTTCAAGTTTTGAGGTAAGTTGTTCGGTTCTTGGGAATTCAGGAATTCAATAGACTGGAATTTCTATAGCCTAAATCTTGGCATGGTTTCTTTGACCTGATATATGTCATTGAGATGTTTAAGTTATAGCACTTCTTCTTGCAATGTAGATAACATTAGGCTCGCCAATTATTACATAGGACTTAAACATACCTCTGCCCCATGTTATGTGTTATTCGTCGTAGCTCAAACGCTAAGAAGTGGTGAAAAGTGGGTGAAAGTGGTGGGTGGTCTTTCGTTCTTTTTAACATTCAAAAATTTAACTCGTTTAAGGGCTGATTTTGAATAATCATATAACTTATATGTAATTAATATTGTGGTTGGACAGCTTTTGTATAGAAAATATGTCAAATTGACATAATTATTCTTCACATAAAATTTATCTGACTATTGAAAAATCAGCCCTAAATAAATTTTGAATTAATACCCAAATTGCTATTAGGATTTATGGCTTCGAAAATACTCTGGCGTTGACTGATTTTCAGGACTCGATTTAAAGAGACAATGCTTTGTTCAATGTCTTATTATAATATCATCACTCAAACCCAGCATCACAACATTGATACTCTAGAGAACTCAAGTCTTCAGATGTCATTTGTTTAACTTAACCTGTGGATCTTTCTAAGTAAATTCTGGAGCCCGAATATATACAGTAATAAAATCAAAGATAAGACGATAACTATGTGTAAAACCCTTAATTAAAATTTATATCTAACAATTACGATAGCCAAAGTCTCTAAGAATTATCGAAACAACATTTATATTACATTGGTATGCCAATCTATTAAGAGAATTAATTACACAAGTCTAAGCTTTAACAAAACGTAATTAAGTACATAAAGTAACTAGTGATTTAGTCAACTATTTGACTTGACTTTCATTCAGCCTTGCAAAGTTAACGGCATCAAGGCGTTCTGTTGGCAATGTTATTCAATAACCTATGTTCGGTTCCTATAAGTTACTGGTCTACATTGTATCAACCCGATTTGTTGTATTTAAATTGAGCATGGTCCTAATCTCAATAATGTATTCGTTTAGAGATACAACTTCGAAAGCTATATCTTGATAGGAACGTTTGCTATTACTTTTATTTCTAAAGGCTGTTTCTCTGCTTGCCCATTGTGTATATTTGTAGGTACAGATTGTACCTACAAATTTTGGGCTGCTTGTAGCTTCTCAAATTGCCGGTCCCGCAAACTATCAATATACTTAAATATAAATCTTAAGTAATTAAATCAAAACTAGGCCGAGATTTAGCACTTTTTGTACGTCAAAATTACATAAGACAGTGCCCTTCACTACTTCTTAGTGCTTTAGCTGGGAAGAAGAAGTGCCGCAACAAACTCCCAACAGTTCATTAACATCTGCCTAGCCGTTTCCTAACTATCTTGGGTTCGGCTTCCAGTCTAACCAGATGCAACTGAATACCATTATTTTACATGGAGCGACTGCTTATCTGACCTCAACAGCCCAGTTATTAGCTAACATCATAGTAACCGTGGTAAGACTGGTTGGCAGACTTTCGGGCTTCTGACGACCCGTAACGACTATCAGAGATCCACGAATGACAGCCCGGATTCGTGTTTTACGAGGCACGGAGGGGTCTTGGTATGTAGAGATGGTCATCCATCCACGGACCAATTGCGGCAAGCGTAGCTTAACCTGATCGATCGATCCGTGCAGATGTTATAACTTAGCCAAAAGCCCCCAAACTCCCAATCAGTTATAGTGTATAAATGCGAGGCATTTTCAAACTAGCAAAAGCATACCTACATCTAGGTTATAACTAATATCGAGATACATTATGACTGTATGAAATATGTAATTAATTGTGACTCACAGAGATTGCTGTGTAATAATCAAAAGGTATGTTTTATGTAGTACCTATGTCTCAACTCGCACAGACATCGTGGGCGTCATAAAAGGATGACTGACGGTTTATATTATTAGCTGCATCATAATCAGGGCCATGTTGTGGAGACTTGGATTTTGTAGGTAAAGTTTGTGGAGATAAAGTAGCAGTTATTCCACTTATAACGAGTAATGTATCATAAAACGTAGATGAAGGAAAGGCCCATGAAATTCTTCAAGAGCTTAATCAAATTCCAGCTTTTACAATTGATGGAAATGTGATGTTTTCGTATGATACTTACATTCATTTTGCTTCGTCCACGTTCTGACATCTAGCGATAAATGTGCGGATATTATGCTCCTGACCTTTTCTGAAAGACATGGTTTGAAAGGAATTTCCGACGCGTTATCAAGTTATAATATTATATGCCCTTCAAATGTTTTCTTTTTCTGTCAGTCTCTCATGCTCTAATAAATTATTTAGTAAATTCTCATCAATAAGTCTTTTGAGAAGACGACAGACCCGTAGCATACTTTTCTTCATCACCATCCTTTGTCTCACCAGCCTTTGTCTCATTTTATTGACAGTCAGCACAGCTGGTCTTTGTTTTCTTTCATACTTCTCTATCCCAAAGTTTACTCCCATTTTAGTAATATCATCTTTTATAATCCATCCATCTCTTCTTTGGTCCACCTGCTTTCTTTTGCCTAGCTTTCTTGTCAGTTAGTCACACCTTCTGCCACGTTTTTATCTCTATTATTATTATTTCATCCAAACTTGACTCCATTTTCGTCAATTACTTCAGATTCATTATCCTTAATAGGTCGTGCCGCCCGTGTGGGTTCCGTAGCTACAATTTGTGTAACAATTTGTTCGTTTTATCTAACAGCAGTACATAACGTTCAATATTTATCAGCATCTGGCGCCTGTACTGGTTCACGTTAATCACTATTCTATTATTCCTTGTACAATTAACTATTTGATTTCATTGCTATGAATATTTTAATGGTTTGGTGCAGTCTCTTGTTGTGGGAGATTGTTTTGTCGGGGATGACTGGTAATGGGGTCTGTGTACCTACTATCTATATTTAATTAAATTTGTAATAACCTAATGTCACGTAAAATAAGATCTTTCGAAGGATTTTGCGTTTGATGGCGTTTATTATATATTTTTTTTCTTTTTCAATATGTAGGTACCAGATATTATATATACTTTTACTACAAGACCAAACAGGTGAAAAATATACCAAAATAGGTAAATTTTACCTAGATTCTAAAACAGTGATAAACAAAAGCGCGGGTAAAACAGCAGGAAAAAGTTAGTAAGAAACATGATACCATGCTGAGTCTATTTACGTGAAGGGCGCGGAACTTAATCGCCTTGATCATGATTTAAACGACATTTAAAATTAAACTGTGTAACGGAAGACCATTAAAAAAATCATAAATTGGTCCTAATTTACCTGCCTACTGAATCTAATAAAATGATAATGGACACCAACATAACGACAACGGAACACGAAAAATTAACAAGCTTGTCCATGGGCAAAATTACATTATTGACTTGAATCATTAAACTAACTCAGAGGCAATTTTTCTTTCTACAGCTCCAGTTAATCCAGTTATTGGACCGGCTTCCAGCGCCCCCTGCCGGGAATCGCGGCAACATGCGCAAATAAAATGCTAATTCGCCAAGTAAAATCTGTTTTGATTAAATTTAAAGTAGACAAGACAGATTTTTTTCCTTAACGGCTTAGGGCCGGTTCTATAATCGATTCTTGGTTGCATTAATAAACGATTTAATTAGTAAAACAGCACGCAACCCGTTTGATGAAATGGAAAACCCCAAGTCGCATTTGAGCCGACACGACGTACAGCGCGGCGCTGCGGCGAATAGCCGAACTAAACTGGGAAAGCAACCCCTTTCACTCAGTGCTGCCACCCCTGAGGTGAAAGTTTACAAACGCTTTTCCATCGTAAAAGTTCCGCTATTGCCCGCTAGGTGGCAGCGACACGGCGCGTCCCGAAGCATTCGCATCAGATCATATACATGTTGCGTGATAGAGCGAGACCGCAAGTGAAAAATAAAAAAGGAGTAAAATAGACAGCAATATGTATGTATACAAAGGCGTGGTTACGTGCATGCAAGCATTTTTTTTATCGCAAAAATGGCCGGAACTTTACACTTTTCGCGTTAGACCATAAAGTCGCAACTACATTAGATGCGGTAGAGCTTGAACTTTATGTGAGGACCGTTAGGTCGAAAATCAAATATGAGCTTTGTTGAATTTGCGTTTAGACTCTAGAATGTGGCAAAATAATTGGCGTCACCGGCGTCGCAGCGTCACTAGAAAGAGAAGAAATAACGCAGCTAGCGTCGCGTCGGAGCAGTGCCTACCGACGACCGTTAGAAGAAGGGGGATGGCTAGTTGGCGAACGTGCCCGCTAGACAGAGACGTCGCGAAAAAAATGTCCGAAAAAAGCTGTTTTCATTAAAGGTGCGCGCCGCGATAGAAATTACAGAAACATGGGCGCGGTTTAAAAAATGTCAGGGGCGCCTGCGCCCTCGGTAAAAAGCCGGTGCGGAAGTAAAGGGGGAAAGAGACGTTGTTAGTGGCATTATGTGACGAGTTGCAGTGGTGACGCGCGTCGCGAGCGGTCGCCATCGGCGCGTACCAACAAAAACAACAACCGCTAATTATTGCGATTAATAAGCGAATAAGGTTCGGGTGCACCGGCCCCACTAGTGATATCCCAGCGTAACGAAACGGTTCCCAAACGTGTGCTGTTGTGTTCGGTTTATGTTTAAAAATGTTTCAAAAGGTAAATATTCGAAATGACACTTCGAAAATAACCTCGAATTTTGGGTGAGGGCGATGTGTGGCGATGTCGTGTTGTTTGTTCGATATCGACTGCAGCGCGATGACTGTGCCGTTTTCCCGCTAAAACTGGTAATGAATCGAATACAAAACCGCGCTTATTTCGTGTGCCCGTTGTTGAACAGTGAAATTTGGTAAACGTTCGGCTGAATGTGAGAACTGTTGATGCGAAAGTTGAAAACGCAATTTTAGTAATGGTGAAATCGAAAGGAAAATCTCTCAAAAATGAGCTAATAATACAGACTAAAACACGAAACGATACACTGGACGAGTCACGGTTTCTAAAAGTAAATATTGTAATAAATACAATTATCACATAGCAAGAATATTTGACAAGGTACATTTTATTATAATGTGCTAAATGCCAGAATAGATGCAAGAAAACACGAGAATGTCATTTAGATAAACTAGACATTTTACTGAACTTCTGCACACCTATTCCTACACTTTATGTACATGCATCTACGAGTAAATTAGAAAACGTAAAGTAAATACAGTTTGATAGCGAAAAACGTTATCGCTTGAGTGGTGTATTTTCTTACGGCGAGGCTAAAATAAATATCATTACTGAATTACTTACACACGCACTTAGCGTAGCGTAAGATATTATATAGACAGAGCACTTAGATAAAAAATAAAACTATCAATGAATAACAAAAATTTAAAGAGCGTGACAAAAGTAGCAACTACAAAAAAAATACCTCAAAATACTTTCGTAAAAAAAAAAATATTTTCTGAATTAAAAATAACGATGTATTCAAAATAACTGTTATTTTAGTGCAATTTAAAAATCACAGATGTCATTCGAGTATGCGACGGATAGAGAATAATTTTTATCACGGTGTGACATTGTATGCTTGTAGGTAAAGTGAAGAACAAAATAATGTTTATCACGAATGCCAGTGTCGGAGCATTATCTTACTGATATTGTGTCAGGTGAGAAGTGATAAAAACATGAATTTTTGAAACCTCTTTGTGCGTTATAAATACATCAAAATATTCTTTAGGTATAACAGTTTGATCTAGGTAAAAAATGCGATGCAAATAACAATTTGGTGGGTCTATAATTTGTAAAAGAAACTCTGCATTAAAAAAAAAAAGGTTTACAAATACATATTTCCGAAATTAAGTGACAGAGGACGTGCGATACTCTTTTATACGACTTTAGCAGGATTCTTATAGGACAACGAATTTAGCAAAACTGCTTGAGTCCCATGTCGGTAGGTGGTCCCAATTTTTCTGTTCAGTCTGTGTTGCATTTTGTTAAAAAGTTGAATGAAACTCTTTCTTTGGATGTCGTTTCGTTTTCAAGTAAATCTAGAGTACTCTCTAGTGAGACCTGCAATCAGTAAGACCTATATGTACAAATCACGATGAAAAAATTACATTTGCATCCACTATATAACGCCGAGGCCATGACATACCACGGTGTGAAAACCCCTTTTTTTCCACATATATATCGTCAAATATTTCTGTAAAGTAACTAAGTTCTAAATCAATTATGACACGATTTGAATACTATTTTCCTGTTAGGTATTGTCCGCAGAGCGCATTAGATTATGTGTGTACAAAATAGATTACTTTATGCATTTATCATTTCATTTTATATGTAACGTCATTCATAGCTATTACGCGATATAAGTAATCATGAACATCTAAAATGCAAGTAAAAAATTCTAGAAGATTGAACAGTTTTTCTCTTTGAGCTTATCCATTTCCTTACTTTTAACTGTTTTGTTAATAACGTGGCCATTTATAGGAATACACTTTATAGGAATATGAGACTAATATGTTTGAACGATTGGCGATATCATAATAATCTTTGTTTGAATGTTAAATATTTTCCTGGTTGACAGAACAAACTTCATCTTCGTTAACCAGGCCACCGTGCACATGTTGGGTTATAAAAATCTAATTTAAACAGATGGTTTAATAGGCTTGTTTAGTCAACTTTCAAAAGATTCTCATAAAAATATATTTAACCCTAATAATTAAGTTTATTACAAAGATACCGTAAGGGACTCGGCCTGGCCAGAAAGACCAAAAACCGCACAATAAATTAGCCGTAACACCTGTGTCCACATACAACGCAATGCATAAATCATTCTAAATTTTCTATAACCCCAAAATCAGGTTTTTTAAATCACCAAGATAAAACCCGTCGAATAAACATAAATGATAAAGCTGGCTGGTTGGACACAACTACACGCTGAATGCCCTCTAACCAATAGAAATTCGTAAATTTGAATTTTGAATTGCGAACGTGGGCTTGCGTGTGGGTGTTCGTACTCCTATACCAACTGTGTAAACGATTTTCTCTCTCGATTTGATAATCAAATTTTATTCGTCATAACAACATCGAGGAGGTAACACGAATAAAATCTTTCAACTCGAGAATTTCATACGTACTCTACCTACTCTTTGATCTTGGCTTACAAAAATATGCTTGTAAGATTTTATTGGGATTAAGTATTTGGGAAAGCAATTTTTGCAAGTTTAGTCATTTCTGAAGGTCTCATGTTGAAATCTTTTTCCAAGACTGTGATGTTGCAAACGAAAACTTGATAATAATCTCATTATCACTCATATAGTGACCGTTTTAAGATGGCTAAAGGCGTAGTCAAAGACTTGGTAAAAAAACACTCCTCACGTTCATTTTACCCAACTAAATCAGCTCCACACCAAGCTGAATAGTTCGAATGTAAAGTAAATGATAGATTTTAATTAAACACTGACAATATAGTAATCTTTATTAACATCTCAGGTAGAAATGCGAGCTTCGATGTCGAGTAAATTAAACCGAGCAATATTCACTGATCCGTAAATACGCGTCAATTAATAATTTTCAATGTCAGAAGAGTTGGGGCGTTTGAATGCCACATGGCGTGGTGGATCCCTTTTAACTGAAATTAAAGAGAATAAAACATAGCCTTCTTTATAAAATTTTCAAGACTGCTCTTCTTAGCCACGTCTACTTACAAAGTCTGACACTATGCCACTTATGCCACTATTGCATCGCCCCGCGTTTAAAGACACACATGCGTTACGCGGCTCAACTACCGATGATTTTCCATCTCTATCAGTCGCGTGGTAATCGTAGCGTGCTCTCTGTCTACACGCACGATCTGATGTCGGTCGCACGTCGCGGTTCGGTCATCACATCCCTCGGCTCCTATAGCTATCGCATAGGAGCTAGATTGGCGCGACGCGTATTCAAAATAGGAACGTTAGTAATGGAGTGGTGTACGGTGGGGTGGATGTGTGCGTGCGAGAGAGCCAGCGACCCTCCCCCGCCCTTCCGCCCCCGCTTGCGACGCCAGTCGAGCGAGTGGCGCGCGTTTACACAATCCGTTGGTTCGGAGCGCGGGCGACACTCGCGTTGGATGCGTGGCTTCTTCTTGTGACGACGATCGACGCGCGAACACGTATCGTCAATTGTTTTTTTATAACATCTTGAAACTCATACGAGTTCAGCGCTCCCTAAGCGGTTTTGGAACTTCTTATAAGAATTCAAGTTCCATTATTATCAAATAAAAAGCTAACCACAATTAATGATTTTGAGCTTCAAATATTTTAGTGCGGCTGCCATAGTGATTGGAATATTGAAGAAAGGCAACATTTTCATTTTAAAAATGGAATTTAAAATCTGGAGTTTTCTTTTTTTTTTTGAAAATATGAAAATATAGTAGGATAATAAAGAACTGTAAATGTTGTGATAGTAATAATTTACGAAGTGACGATTAGTGGTACAGTGTCAATGGAACATCAGGCGTAAAAAGTAGTGCCAACGACAAAAATAAAAATAAAATTTAGATTTTTTCAGCGGCAACATTATTGGTGAGTATTTTTTTTTTGCTCCTTTTTATTTTACTATCTTATTATTTTAGGCGTTTTCAACATTCCCGACGGATAATTTAAATTGAAATGATTTTTTTACACAAATAATTTAAAATTTTCTTCAGTTATGAAATTGTTTGGATAGCTATCTGGAATAAAACTTTGTGACATAATAAAAAGACGTCCACTTTAATAGTCACCGCACGCAGCCTTTTTTGTGGAAACTTTTTGCTGCCCAAAGTTTAACAAACAAAAAATGGACCGATGTTTTTGTAAAATAAATCGACCGTAAAAAAACAGTTATCGAATAGTTAAACTGTTAGCCCCACAGCATTTTTATCAAAAGGTTAGTTAGTCAGGTATTTAGAAAAAAAAAACTTGTACATTTTGCTATTTTTTTAAAATTTGTTACTGAACTATAAAAAAAAATTCTGAAAATTTTCATTGAAATAAATACCTTGTCATTTAATTTTACACTTAGGTACTAACTGGTTTTATTCAAATAAGTTAGCAAAAAAACAACAGTTGGCACTTATCAATCTGCTTAGCAACAGTATATGTTCATGATAAAACCAGTCACATGTTTTTATCACACAACGACGATTTAACATACCTACTGGTCCCTTATCGAGTTCAAATAAAGGACAAATAACATAACTGAAATTTATTTTTAAACGCGGTGACTTTTAAAGAAAAAAAAACATCCTGCACTGTAATGTTGCTAAGCTGTGCTATAATGTACTACATTATCTTACTTAGCAAAAAACAAAAACATATATTTTATCAAATTATCGCGTTATCTTACGTAATCTACTGCCCCTTAACACCTTCACCTTTCAACTAATCGTCATGTTTTTGCCTAAAGGTGGTTTTTCATGATAAATTCTATACATAGAGGCAATAATATTATATGGATGATGATATAAATGCTAATTTTAAACGAGCATACGTCAGACACAGAAACATATTGTTTTATTAGTTGTTATATCTAAGAATAACACATTGTAAGACATATACGTGTTGCTATAGCAAATTGGTGGAAACATAAAAAAAATGAGTAGTTACCTACATAATTTAAACCGTTCTAATAAATATACATAACAACATGATATTTTTTTGCCCGTTCTTCTCTGTAAGAACCTACTACGTTTTGAAATAGCAACCAACTTCACTTTCATGGCTGATAAACCTTTTTGCAATTCAAAAGTGCCTATAATTCGTTAATTTGAAATAAATGCTTTGACTTTAAGTATGAAACAATGCTATTTTATACTCATATTCTTTACCTGAGGCAATAGATTCCATTAAAAGACATGGAAAAGTGGTTTTATTTATGTAGTAAAAAATACTCATTAGTAAAGTGCTGACACTTCTTAATACACTTTGTTTCAACCTATAATTAACGGTCATCAATGACGGTAATACTTGCCGTGATAGATAATTGGTATTCATAGCTTTTACCAATACAGGAACAGTGAAAAGTAACAGTTATTATATTCTATTTTTCTATATG
The DNA here is from genome assembly GCA_947359405.1 of Antitype chi. Lineage (NCBI taxonomy): Eukaryota > Metazoa > Arthropoda > Insecta > Lepidoptera > Noctuidae > Antitype > Antitype chi. The sequence continues at coordinate 4,403,642 of OX375823.1, forward strand.
GCAATAGTGCCGATGTCGACAATTCTGCCATGTCAGATGTGTGAAGAGAAAACGTGCGAAAAATACAAATAAATGAAAAAAAAACCTGTCCGGTTACTATTTGGCTAGCGAATAATTGAATTAAATGTGAAAGTTAAAAACCTTCAAAAGAACTGTTAAGTAGAAAAGACGGCCACTCTAAAAAATATTGTCTCGTGATATAAAAACTGTTAAAAAAATACGTACCTACCTTTGAAATCACACCCAAGGAACAGTGAAAAGTTAAAACTATTAAAGACGGGCCAAAAGAACTATTAAGTTGAATAGGTGACCACTCTAAAAAATGTATTAGCTGTTTCCTAATTAAAATACTACTTTTAAACTACGTCCAAATATCTAGTATTTCATAATATATACTAAATGAACAGTGCAAAGTAACAGTTATTTGAACAATTCAAACAACATGACTGTCAGGTTGAACAGTGCTTTAAAAAATATTAACTAATGTAAAAAATGTACTTAATAATAACTGCTTCAAAATATCTAGTACTTATAGTCTGTACTAAAAAAAACAGTGAAAAGTAATAGTTATTAAAAGAACTGCCATGTTGAATAGGTGACTACTCTAAAAAGTATTATTTCTTAATGTTAAAATTTATACTCAAACACATCGTATTTCATAATGTGTACTAAGAGAACAGTTATTATCACAGTCCAAAACAACATGTCAAGTTGAATAAGTGCGCCCTAAAAATATTTTCTTCACGCATTTAAAAGTTAACGGACTTCAACACTTTCACCAACCGTAAACGGATAATGACTGCTCCACAGATATCCAGAGATATGCCTTCATTGCGGAATAGTAAGGAGTCCTAGTGAGGCCGCTTATCTCCCACCCAAATAATCACAACATTCACAAATAGTGTATTTACGACACACATTTAAAATTTGCTTTTGCACACTAAGAAGAAAGCACCTACACTAAATCAATTTCTAATAGCACACATAAACAGAATGGGCGGAGCATGCACTTGTAAACACAAGTCATTCAATGCACACGCATGCAAATAGGGAGGCGAAAAAGAAGGTCGATAATTTTATCGATATTAAATTTTAGCATATTTTAGTTATATATTTAAGTACTTTCTCGTTTTATTTTGTTTAAATGATTTCTTTTTTAACCATCTATCCGAAAATAGAGTTTACTTTTAATAAAATAAAATAGGAATATATTTTTTAGTATCGTATTACCGGTTAAAAGGGCTGTTCTCTGTTAAATATCGTGCTGTATTATTAGGGGGCGTCCATTAATTACGTGAGGCGTTTAGGGGTGGGAGGGGGTCGAGTCGAAACTTACCCAATCTCACGTGGGGGAGAGGGGGGTCTTGGTAAATATCACGTAATTTATATTTTTTCCCGCAAAGAAACAATGTAACATTACGAGATAACCGGGTTAAATGATGTGAAACATGTTTTTCCACCCATATGGCAAAATCTTACAAAATAATATTTAACGCAGTTATGCGAACGCCACAAAGTAGCACAGTACTTCCTCGATGGTTAAACCGCCACCGTTCAGCCAAGTCAGCCAAATGCAACGCATAAATCCAACGCAAATAAGCACAGATTAACGTTTTTACACTAAAACCACTTATTTGAAATATCTCACGTGAGATTATGGGGAGGGGGGGAGGGTCGAGCCAAATCTCACAACATCTCACAAGAGCGGGGGTGGGGGTCGAAAAATCGCCAAAATTTACTCACGTAATTAATGGACGCCCCCTTATATAATAATTATAATACTTAATATTAAAAAAAATCATAAATGTCTACCTACGTTCAGGGTTGGTTTAAACACTAAGGTAAATTTTATACTCGCATTTAAACTCATAGCGTCAATAAAAGGTACTGCGATAATAAAAATATGGGAATGTAAAATAAAAATCAAATAAAATTGGAAATTAGAAACTTTATTTCAAATAGTTCAATAATAACAAGTAAACAATATTGAACTTAAATAATACGCATATCGATAAAATCAGTCACACGCACTCGATTACCCCTCTCTAAATCTTAAACGATCGTAGCGCTCGGAAACATTCGGGATAGTTCGGGCTAGTTCGTGTCGCTCTGGACGTAGGTTAGAAAAATATTTAAAAAATGATTTAAAATATAAAACAGTGACTTAATTGTTTACTTACCGGTGGTAGGACACGCCATTTGTCTTTAGGTTGACGATACTCGACCTATTTTTGCATTTAATCACTGTACAATTCGGCATTTTGTTTTTTTACGCATCAATAGCACACCGTACGCAATTGCAAAGTGACTGAATGAATCGTACTGCCGCCGTTCAAATAAACTGGGCTTTAGCCCATAATGTGCGCTTACGTGCCACGCCCTCATGGCATATCCCTCGATATCCGTGGACTGCTCCAATGAATAAACATCTGTTTTGGTTCCAGTAAGAATTTCGAAATTCGAAATGTAATACTCGGGTTATTTTTTACAAATTCGTGGTCACTAGTATCGAGATATAAATGCAATCGTACGCCCACATGGACCTTTAAGTTTTTATGTCAAAATAATTTGGGTGTGTTGCACGAGAAATAGCGGTTATTAAAAGATTGTAAACGCGGAATTATTAATTTAGTTTGGCCGTGGGCAACCTTTTATTTATAAATTCGGCCTTAGGGCTTATCGTGACTCCGTCTTGGACAGTCTTGGTCCTTATCTCGAGGCGTTTTTTAAACACAATCGATTTTAGTTTTTATTTCGAATTAAGAACGGTAAATGATTGATGTCGGCACGCTAATGGTTAGACTTTCCGTACGGTAATGCACTCGTAAATACAGCATTGTTAGACTTATATGAAACGTTGTGTTGAACACAAACGAAACGCGTACTTTTTGCGCACTTATACAATCGTTAATTAGACAATTTATCTTAAGTCGGACATTGTAATTGGTGTACTTACGTTAAATCGAATCAAGTTTAAATGATTACCAAGTATAGTCGTCCGTATGAAGATATAAATCAGATGGTCGTTGGTTGTTATTAATATCTGTACGCCTCAGGCGACAGGCAGGATCGTTAGTCACAAAGTGCGGTCCAGGTTCAATTCCCGGCTGCTAATTATTATTTATGAACAACTCTTATCTTTAGCCAGCGGCCGCTAGGAAGTGTTGCGGAATGTTGAAGTTTCTTCGACTTGCTTACGATTAATTGAAGCAGAAAAAAAAAATGTGTGATGTGCAAAATCGTTTCAGATTTTAGTGTATTGTAACTTTGAGCTAATAAGATCGCCCCTATTACATGGGATTTAAACATAACTGGTGAATGTAGGGTGTAATATAGATGCACTTCTCTACTTAATTCTTCGGAAAATACAGGCGTGATGTTATGTTAAGTTCAACTTATAATCTCAAAGAAAATCTAATTTTAAAATGTCACTCAACAATATTTTTGACAAATAAATTCCTATCAACGATCATTTTAATACCTAGTTAATACATGTTTAGCCACTCTTTATTATTTATTACTAAGATGGAATCTTTTGACTTTTCTACATACTATTTTGGCAGAATGATAAAATTAATAACACCAATAAAAAAAATAGCAGATGTTTGAAATTTAAATAATGTTCAGAACTGGACTTTATAATCATAAAGATTTGTTAATTGTATTTTAAGGCTTAAGTAAGGTACCTACTTGATGTATTGAAAATCTTGAAAAATTCATGGAAATTTTTGTTTTCCATTCGGTATTACAGCAGAGAATTTTGAATACCTACAAATTTTTGCCGGACATTAAATTGCCATCTTTTAAATCCACTTATGTATTTCCAACGAAGCACAAAGTTTTGAAGCTATAAACATGAAAAGGCATCCAAAGTTGCCTAAGTAGTTAAATTTTGTGATGAGTAACTTAAACTAGATTTATCGGAACCACACCATCGTCAGCCATCTCCTGTTATTTGCTCAAAACGTGGATATTAAAAAAGGTGTGTACATAATAAACCTTGATAAACAGCTTTATTATGAAATAGCTTAAAACAACATTTAATTTTATATTGAATTATCCCAAAAATGGAAATGTATAAAACGGATTTAACAGCAGCATAATAATGACCTATCTTTAATCCCTCATTGCGAGAGGCTCACACCTCGTTGGCTGAATAACGCATGTCCTCAGTCACTTCGTTAATTAAATAAATTATCAACGGGCACATCCATTTCACATAAAAACTACTTCGTTAGGCGTAAAATCTATATCTAGATATACATATGAGTACTAATAATAAAGCTGAAGAGTTTGTTTGAACGCGCTATACTCTGAAACTACCAATCGGATTTTAAAACATTATTATTACATTTGATAACCCAATTCTTGAGGAAAGTTATTGGCTATTAAACAACACACTACAACCCTTAGGACCCGAAAAAAAAGAAAAAAAACGAAGAAGTGGCGCGAGTGGACGATGCAATATGACGCGATGGATCCGGGGTCATAATATATTGTTAAAACAAAAAATTCACACGGACACAGTCGCGGGCAGAAGCTAGATGTGAATAATTTTGCGGGTCGCCATTTTCTTTGTAATTAAAAGTAATTCACTTCACTTTGTTCATGTTAGTGTGTTCGTATGTTTATTTGTAATTGTTTTCGTCGCAATTACTTTCGTACTTAGTGGTGTTTATGTCATTAATTTGTCACGTTTTATGTAGCGTTCAAGAATGATTTTATCTTTCGTTTTCGACGATGACGCAGTAATTTTCTTTATAGAATGAAACACGTGTAGGTATGTTTTTGCCTTTCAGTACATAATTACAACCATATTTTTTTAAATTCAAATTTAATATTAATTTCGCTTGAACATGGTTCTTAAATATTCAAAAAGTGGATATAAAAATACATGGTATGAAATTCTTACTAACAGACAACTTATATTATGACATATTAAGCAGTGGGTCCCAAAGTAGGCACAGCCTGTATCTTTCTGACATGTTTCTGACCCAACCACTACTTACACAAAGTTAATCATTCTACTAGCGCAAGATTGTTACCGATTCATAGGTTCCTTTAAAAAAAATTTTAATGTCCAATAATGTACCTACAAAGAAAATAATTAACATAGATTATGCATACGAAACAGTTAAGGTAAGTGTGAGTGAGGGTAGGTATGTATACTTTATTTTAATGAAATAAAATCGTACAAAATATATATTTTACTCATTCGTTTGTACAAAAGCTTAAATTTCAGTCGAACCCAAAACAAGAAAAGACTAAAGGATAAAGACGTAATAAGTTAGTCATTTTATAAGACCTTAACTTCAAAACTGGTTTTTATTATAAACCATGTACACACATATAACACCTACAAGCCGTTTTGTATTGAAAACAAAAAAAAAAACTTTTGACATTCAAGAGTACCTACTTTTGTAAAAAAGGTCTGGCGCAATTTTGTGAACCTTTGATTTTGTTGGCTTAAAAATACTTACCTAAAATAAACCGCAGATAATTGTAGTAATTTAATCATGTAAAAAATGGTAAAATCACAAATAAGGTATTTTCTTGATTGGTAAGATCCCGAAAGGGGTATTACCCAGTTACTGGTTTGCGGAGGTCAGATAGGCAGCCGCTCCATGTATTCAGCTGCATCCTGTTACACTGAAAGCCGACCACAACATAGTTGGGAAAAAGCTAGACGGTAAGATCCCGAAAAATACTTAGTGAAGTTATCATTTTAATTGTGACGAATTCATCAAAACAAATTAAGTATTTATATTTACTCACTGATTGAAAAATACTTACCTAAAATACAGCCCAGTTATTTCCTATTTACCTGTTTAATTTTGTTTGCGTCGATTATAGTGGCGTAATTTCAAAATGAATGTCATATCTACAGATACAACTTATAGTCCGTTGACACAAATTTTATCTCTGAGATTTTGAGTCGCTGTCAACAAACTTATGAGCCGCTTCGCACAAATTTACACGCCTGCACACACTTTTAAATAGTAAATTAAGTAAGTAACTTTAATAATAAATGTAAAAAAAAAATCTCTTCTAAATTATAATAGTGAAAAGTAACAGTTATTAAAAGAACTGTCAAGTTGAATAGGTAACTACTCTAAAAAGTATAATTTTCCAATGTAAAAATTTAGATTCGCCCACAAACAAATAAACTTCGTGCGAGTCGCCTATAGAAAATAAAATATCATTTAAGGGTCGATTCACCCGATTCTGGAGAGTAAATTCGTGCGAATCGACTAATGAATGAGCCATCAATGTCTTACTGATCTTTATAGTAGTTGCAATAAGGTTGCTTTTGGGTTTCTGCTGTCAGAGGTAAAATAACCGTGAAGAGACTGCACGTACAACACCGTTACTCGCCCACATACACCTAAATAAACGTTAAAAAATGACAGCCCGACTTCATGTGGTCGCAATATGTTTATTTTACGAGTTGCATTACTTCGTCTCCAAATAATTTACAACATGTGTTACGTATTATTTTGAATCTTGTATTTTGTCTTCTACCGAGTCAAAATACTTAATATAATTTTTTTAACACAAAACATGCCGCCATTTTTGATAGCCATTTTTTTTTCGTTGAACTTTTTGGCGGGTTAAATCTGCTTTATTATGAACCGTTTATATTAAAAAGGTGGATTTTAGACATCAATCTTAGGATTACTGAAATAAATGTAATAAAATCAGCCATTCATAGGCATGTTGTATAAAATATTGCTCGTCATAACGACCAAAATAATAGATTTATATTTTTAAACGATGTACACTTATAACTGCCTAGTATAATTATACAGGGTGATTGGAAGATGGGTGCAAAGCTTTAAGGCGAAGATAGTACAGACAATTTAGAACCATTTAAGCCATGGTTGTCTTAGACGAAGTCTTACCAAATATTTTTAACCAAATTTTTAAGTTTTTTTTCGGAAATTCTCAAAATGTAATGTAAACTGCATAATTATGGCCAAATTGAATGATAAATGAATTCATTTTTTATTTATTTAATTAAAGTAATGCGTAAGCAATCAAGCAAAACATGTTTTAGGCTTCTGTGTCATTAGACATTTTTTTTACAGACATTTAAAGCTCAAACCTGATTAAAAAAAAAAAAGTTTGGTAAGACTTCGTCTAAGACAACCATAGCTTAAATGGTTCTAAATTGTCTATACTATCTTCACCTTAAAGCTTTGCACCCATCTTCCAATCACCCTGTATATCTATACAGCACACCCACATCAATTTTTTCAATATTATGTTCTCTATCATTTCTTAGTAGGTATTACTAATTCCGTTTTTGTATCAGGGTTTCCCAGTAGCAGCCAGGGGTCTGGATTTTTATCCAGGTTGATGGCAATAGGCTCGCCCCTATTACATGGGACTTCAACATAACTTGCAAAATGCAAACCAGTACACCCAGTACCGCTACACCTCTGCCTAATCCTTCAGGGATTACAGGCGTGATGTTATGTGTATTTTTTGCAACCTGATGTAAATTAACTCCTTTTCATACTTGAAGTAAAAGTTTACATGTTACCAGCTATAATAAATTCATTAAGTAGTCTTTTTAATAAATAATTCAACAATTTTCCGCCCAATATTGCAACACTATATGGCACTAAAATTATTATATTACACAACAAACGCAATTATAATTATTTATCCAGCTGACTGATTTCTGGTTGCACATGCGATGTATTGTATTATAGGTAATAAGACTATCAATCATAAAACCAATCATTGAGATATCAATCAAAATTCTAGGTTCTTAAATGAGATCGGTAAGTGCTCAAAAAAACGATTTAATTCTGTCTTACCTCCGAATACACCACTTGAGCACTCAGACTAAATCCTATGGTTGGTTCATTGACATCGAAATCTGACAATCGCCTGGTTGACACTTACCGTCACCCAAGGGCTGGTTTTTACCTTGGGCAGAGACTAAGCATTGCCATACAACGTGGCAATACTACCAGTCTCTTGGGTACATTAGCAGTCGACAGCGATTTGAAGAAATTTTTCGACCCCATATTTTAGTTTATTTTACCTATATTTTTATTTTATTAATTTAGGTATAAGTTATTATTTCTGCTCATTTTATTTTGATTCATTAAGTTTTTTCTGATGCTCCAATACACCTTATAGTGTCAGAAATAGCATGAGACTAACAGAGCCTAAAAATTGAGTAGCGTTTCAGAGTGCTACTTTTATTTATAACGCAATTAAAAATAAAAATTATTATAATTAAGATACTTACCTTAATGATGGCTCATTAACAATCATTATTTTAAACGATAGAATGAGAGGTGGATAGAGGTATTAACTGTTACGTATATTTCCTGATCTATTGAATTCACGCACGAACATTTCCTACGTAAAATATATTGCATTTATATTAAAGTGCTAATTTAATTCCTGACACTATCATTATATTTTCTTTAATACGTGAGATTTGCATCAATCTGATGATTTACTTTTGATATTTAATAGAATGAAGATTGCTGCTCTATTCTGTCAAAATTCACCGTGATATCTTAGGTGAAGCGAGCTTGGAGTAAGCTGTCATTACACCTGATGCTAGAGATTGACACTATTGACAGCTCACTTCACAAAACAGATTAACTGTTCTGTGGTTCACTTCCCAGTTTTCACGGTAAGATTTATACAGTAGGTATACATTGGTTACTAATTGTGGAATAGTTTCTCGTTAGGTTAGTAGGGCTCAAACATAATGAATTAAACAAGTAAGAAAAACTTTGTAGTACCTACCTATTAATAACTTTATTGAAATAAAAAAATATTTTTATTCATTTATTGAAGTGGTTTCCGAAACTTGTTGAAACAAAATCCATTAATGCTTCAGGCATGACAAATCAAGAAAAGTAATAAAAATCAAGAAAAGTTTTACCTACTAACTTTCGTGACAGAAAACGAATATTTTATGTCAAATAAAATCTTTCATCCACCTTATCTTGAACAAAATTACCAGTAAACAGTAAAAAAAAAACATAAATTAAACTAATAAACTACGATTTATTTTTAATAAAATTCAAAACTACTAGTTTTATTTTACGGTAAACATAAATAAGTAGCATTAGCATATAGAATGATTTTATTTTTTAAAGAAAATCGTAAATCATGAAAGGTACATAATGTATTAATGTTACATGCGTAGATATGATTATAATACTAATATTTCAAGTTATTAAATATTCTAGGTGTGTTATTGAATGGTTTGGTATCGTTTGTATTCAACTCTATAACGACTCTACGTCTTTACATCAACTCTATAATCAAATGAAAACTATAGGTACGTACATACGTATATTATTAGTATGAATATTAAAATATGTATTTACAACAGGGTTTTACGACCATATTTACATATCAGAAAACCATGTTCTATGGAGTTTTACATATTTTTTTTATTAATTTGCATCTACTATTTAGTAAAACCACGTGTAAAGAAGTTCTTAACTATACGATTATTCATGTAAGTTCATTAAAGATTTTAAAAAACACTAAGAACTTAGGTACCTATATTGAAAATCGATTTCAGCGTTTCCTTATACATATTTTATCAGTTTTATTTAAAGCTAAGTTAGACAAAACGCACGGTTGGCGCAGTGGTTAAGCGATTGACTGCTGCGCTCCGTGTCGCGGGTTCGATTCCCGCACGGAACAAATATTTGTATGTCCTACAAGTAGTTGTTTCGGGTCTGGCTGTTTGTGTATGTGAGTTTAAATGTTTGTAAACGCACCAACAATACAGAAGAAATTCCTATAGGGCAACGTTGAAAAAAAAAATTATAAGGTAGAGGTAACCAAGCAAGTAAATGCCTTATTGTTAACTTAAGGAAACAAATGATATATCTTATGTATGTCTAGTCCCTTAGATATAATTGCCATGATTATTCCGTTTAAGAGTTCAGCAAAACCCGTTCTAATATCATGTGCATTGAAACCACACCTTAGGAATTTAAACAAAGATTAATTAGCGTTAGGATACGTAACTAACTAAATACGTAGCACACAAAGAACGTTTTAATATATTTGTGGAGAAACAGCACACATTTTTTTAAAGGTACCTGTAAAAATAAAAAAATATATAATAATCTATGACCGTAATTTTATCAAAATAAAAAAGGTTTAAATTCTGAATAGCCCACCTTAATCGTCAGCCAATCACATTGAATAGGTACTGGCCACTTAATATTTACTACAAAGAATAAAACATTCTTTTTTCGAATTTCCCAGAACGACCGCGAAATTGTTATAAGTCTACAACAGTTTTGCAATCGCGTTCAACGACGTCAAATGACCACAAAATATCGGTTTATGATGACCAATAACTCTGTAATAATACGCTAGTCTATGATATTACGGCATGCGGGCGGTGGTTACTTGCTACCGTCTACAGTAATTCTTGTTGATCGTCAAGCACTCGGTATTTTGTCGTAGTATTTCATTCTGACGTTGTCAAGGTCGTTTTGGTGAGTAATGTAGGTACGAGTTGTCTTGCTATACCTTGGGTTTTTTTTAAATTATTCCTTACAGAAATTTTTCGAATTCGGTGTGAATTTTATTCTAAATTTATATTGAATGACTTGTTAAAATGAAATGGCCTGGTTTTGGAAGTACCTAGTAAATAATAGTTCTTTACTTATGAATTGAAATAAATCAGTCTCACATAAAAAAATACTGTAGCAGAAGAATACACCATTTCAGCTCAATTTCATATTAGGTTTATTTTCAATCTTAGAACTTTAATTAAACCCAGCTACATACCTTTTACTAGTTCAGCAGAGCTAGAAATTATAAATAATGAAAAGAAATTATAAACTCATTACTATTTTTAGTACCTACATTGATTATGATTCCCGCAAATCGCAATTTCCTATAAGTTTTAATATTTTATCGGGACTGTTCTCAGTATCTCCTATTATCGTAGAACTTTATAAAAAAATCTTCTAAACGTCTTTTTTCTTCAGATTTATGAAAAGGAAATAAGTTATAAGTTGCTGATATGAAAATAATAGGTACTAATTCCGATATCTTAGTGTTCTTAGTTGTAGTACTAATTTAAACATAAATATTTTCTGCAACTTTTCCAAAACAATAAATAAGTAACTTTCAAAATTTGATTTACGAACATACCGAACGCACCTACTCAAAATAATATTTGCCTTAAACTCGGGACATTCACAAAGGCACATTCGAATCGAGCAAACATTTTGTCAAAAATGTTTGCCAAATTTTTAAGCACACATTAATCATCGTAACAATGTTTAATTCGCCAATATGCCAACGTTTGCCCAACGTTATATGTATGAAAACATGTTGCCTGCTAGTGAGTCATGTGTGGTCATTGCCGAGAATAGAATAAAATGACATGGACGCACACAACAACTAAAATGTATTACGTAATTTTTGAACTGTCGTGACCGGAGAAAATGCGAAAGTAACTAACTGAAAAGTAAGTATTATTTTGTTTAAATGTAACTTTTTTTTTCGAAAACCTCCTTCCATTTTTATTTATTTGTGTCCTTTAATTATTTATTTCTATGATTCTCTTAGCAATGTTTTCTTTAACTTAGCAAAGAGTTCTTTTCACTTCCAAAAATATTTCTTAAATAAAATAATTCATGAGCACAATTCAACAGCTACTGTTGTTGCCACAACTGTCAACCCAAACCGATTTAAATTTTAAATAAGTTTATTCATAAGTAACTAGTTAGTAATAATAGCTTGATAATAACAGGAAATAACGTTTGAAAATTCATTTAAAACCGGCACGAAGTGAACGAATGACTGTAGTGAGAACGAACGAGATTGATATAAATGAGCAAAAATTTGAGCTGGCACACGCGATGGCCATTGTTCTTATGTAGAACAAATTAGGTCTAATAGAGATGGCAGTTTATTTTTAATCTGCATGCCAAAATTTTGTAGTAAAAAATGTAATTGGACTAAGTAGGTAATGTAGGTTGCAATGTAAATATAATTCGTTATGTAACCATAATATTTATAGGCTATGTGAAGATTATGTTAGGGCTGTGCAAGCGAAAATATTTAACCCGTAGACAAATTACATAAAATATTATTTTAGAGAAAATGATTCCGAAATCCGTTCTCCCAATCAAAATGTAATTCCAAAGGGGATTACTTTGAATTTAGGGGGAAAATTTTGATTGCAGCAGCATTTGCTGCTAGCCCTAGCAAAGATCTTTAAATTCAGTAATTGACGTAAACTGGTAATAAATTGCAATTAGACTGACAAGAACAATGTTAGTATGGCCGGCTTTGCCTAGCTACTAGTTTCTTTACAGTTTAGGCAACACGATTATTGGCTCGTACCAAATAATTGGGTACATTAATATGATTCTTATCTCTACATATTTATGTCATGATTTTGAAGCACGTGCTCCGAATGCTGCCCTATAAAAAAATGTAGAATCATGATAGAATATTCCTAAATACGAAAGCCGTTAAGTGCTAACGAAGACGCGTGTAACTTAAGTTAAATTCATTCTATCATTATTACTTAATTAAAATAAAATAACACTTCCTTTCCAAATATAAGCTATAAACTCATAAAAACATCACAATCAATATACAACCCAAAAAAAGGAAATCGATCAACCCATAGATACGGAATGCGACCGCAAAACATACAAAAAAGTTTCTATCAAAAGTTAAAAATTAAAAATAATATGACCTCATTCTTGAGACTTCTGTTGTCTATGCCCATTTTTATTCGCCCACTTGAAAAAGGTTAGATGTTAGATTCTGACAGGCAATTAAACAGACAGGGAAATATCTCAAGTGCATTGTCGGAGTAGTGTTCTTTTTTCGAAATAATTTATTGCCTTGAGAACTATCAAGGGTGTTGCATGACACTTAACAAATTATATTTTAATGTTTTTTGACCTTTTCTATTCAGTAACGCTATCCGTGTTTTGTAATTACATTTTTGAACTTTAGATTCGTTATTTTGGTGTGCCATCTCAGTTTAATTACAGAAATAAAACTCCTCTTTCAGCAGTACCTAAAACAATCTATTAATCACCAAACAATCGCATAATTCAATTACAATAAAATTAATTTCAGTTTATGCCCCCAAGGCATTTAATTCAATGATGGCATAAGTACTTGACTCTAAAGTTTAATTGGAATAAACATTCATTAACTAAAGAAACACAAATTAATTTCAATGTCACGTGTCATTAACGATCAAATAAAACTTTACGATTATGATTATGACAATTGCACTTAATTACATTTTATTCATAGGAAGAGTAACCGCAATTCTTGTGTCCGTTTGTTCGAAGAAGCATTCAATTCAAGCTTATGTCGGCTGTCAAAACAAGTGTGACATAAAGTAACAAGCAATTCATTACTGTCTTCGACACACAATAGAAAAGAAATCCATAGCCCACGGCTCTACAATGGGGTACAATCACATTAAGTATCTTTTTATTACAAACACAAAACTTGTAAACTATTGTGAAATAATTTCCTACTCGAGTTGCGTCTTCGAGTGTTCTTTTTTTTAAATCTGTGGTTTTATTATTAACTTTTTTTTAGTGTTCCTTTTTTGAAATGTGTTTTTTTCTGGAATGTGATTGAGTCATTTTTTAAATGTTATTATTTTTCGAATTAGGTTTGTTGAGAATGACGTTTGAGTGTTTTTTGTTTGTTACAAGCTTTTATTTAGTTTCACCTATCCCGGTGCCTGTAATAAAATCTTGCAAGTTAATTTTGACCCACTGATTGAGCTGAAATTTTGCATGCAATTATGTATATCGCGTGGCAATGAAATATTATGATGACATGGAGCTGATCTGATGCTGGAGCTGGAAGATGGCCATAGGAACTCCGCAATAAAACGACATAACACCATCGAGTTTGGGCTCGTTTGATTCGTATTGACACTTTCTTTGATCCTATATGGTAACCAGGGTCTAATGCTCGAGCTGGAAGGTGGCCTACATAACACTTTAAGTGTTCAAAACAACACATATGTACAAATGTGTGGGTTCTACGAATGATTACAAGGTACATAATGGAAAGCACTGTCCTCCACCTCATACCTATTAGGTCTTTACCTATGAAATTGCCGTTTTGCAGTACTGGCCATTTCAAATCAAAATAATTTTTGTTTGGGTAAGAATTCTAATTTCAAATTAATTTTATTTTAAAAACATGGATTTTTTTCTCCAAAAGTAGTCATTTGTTTATTGATTAGTGTTACATTTTCATCGCATTTCAATCTTTTTCGTCATCATGGATACGTTAAAAATTCGAGTAATTATGGAATATGAGTACCGTCGTGGCAGCAACGCGGCACAAGCGGCACGCAACATCAACGACGTTTACGGAGCTAACACTACAAACCAACGCACCACCTGTTATTGGTTTGCTCGCTTCCGTTCTGGAAATTTCGACCTGAAAAATGAACCTCGCGGTCGTCCGAAGACTTTGGTCGACAATGACGAATTAAAGGCGTTTGTGGAAGCTGATGATACACAATCTACGGCTGAATTAGCAGCAGCTTTCGACGTTAGCGTCAAAACAATATTGGTCCATTTGCGTCAAATTGGCAAGGTAAAAAAGCTTGACAAATGGGTGCCCCACGAACTCAATGATCGTCAGCGCGAAGTACGCGTCGAGACGTGCCTTGCACTGCTCAACAGACACACAAATGAAGGAATTTTGAACCGCATTGTTACCTGCGATGAAAAATGGATTCTGTTTGATAACCGCAAGCGCTCAGCAAGTTGGTTGGATCCTGGTTCAGCACCTAAACAATGCCCTAAACGAAAACTTACCCCTAGAAAAGTGATGGTCACTGTTTGGTGGTCTAGCGCCGGTGTGATTCATCACAGCTTCTGACCAAACGGGGTGAGCATTACTGCAGATGTGTACTGTGAAGAACTGAACACAATGATGGAGAAGCTGGCACATCTCCAACCAGCATTGGTCAATCGCTCGTCTCCGCTGCTCCTGCACGACAACGCGCGACCTCATACTGCACAGCAGACGGTCTCCAAGTTGCAAGAACTGGGGTTGGAAGCTCTCCCTCATCCGCCCTACTCACCAGACCTTGCGCCTACAGACTACTACTTTTTCCAGAATTTGGATAACTTCTTGGCGGGAAAAAAATTCAATACCCGAGAGGCAGTACAAAATGCCTTTGAAGAATTTGTTGCCTCCCGTCCAGCTGATTTCTTTAAGAAGGGCATCAATAAACTGCCACTGCGATGGCAAAGATGCATTGATTGCATGGGTGATTACTTCGATTAATACAAATAAAAAATACATGAAAAAAATTCGTTTAAATTTTTTCATACAAAACGGCAATTTCATAGGTAAAGACCTATTATTATCACTGTAATTTGAAAACATTGTAAAAGCGGTAAAAGTCAATTATTTTTAAAAGAGTAGTTGTGGAGTTTCTTGACGGCTCTTCTCCATAGGAAACGACAAATTGGAACCGTGCACCTAGCTTCTGACGTTTCATAAGTGCCCATGCAGGCTTATGTGAAATAATATACATATATTGATTTTGAAAAGACGCTGCTACGAACTACGCCGTAGTAAATCCCGCATCATAAATACTAAAAAGTTAAAAATAAAATAAAACTTTTTTAAATACAAGCTTTTATTACTACTTTTTCATAAAACGGACTAAAAAGTTAAAATTTATTTATACTCAAATAATTAAATAAAATCGTGTTACATATTGACGACGGTTAGAAATAAAGGCATAACATGCTATTAAATGTTCTTTATTTCTCCTGCCGTGTACTTAGTAACCCTGTACATTCTCTAACGCAACTTTATTCCTTGTTTTTCTCTGTTCCAATATTAATTTACAAGCAACGCTGTTATCGTTGCCTTACTGTGGGCCTTTCTACGAAGTCAACTTTAGCAACTTGATATTTTAATAAAGTTTCGAGATACAATGTTGCCCCGTAAGTTCAAGGCGAACGGCATCACATTTCATACCAAACCACGTTCTATAGGTAAGATTTGTTTAAAAAACACGAAACATGTTTTTGATAAAGTTGGTATTTCACGTTCCTAAGTTTATTTGATAAAGGTTTTATATATTAATAACTTTAATACACGTTATTTATGTCGTGTTCAATAGTAATGTAACGTATTTTATTTTCTCACGACATTTTTCACTTGAACGGTACCTAGCTGAATAAAGAACATATTGCCAACATAAGTTTCAATTTGCAATCTGATATTAAATTAAGTGACAAGTTGATTTTAGTAAATATCAAAATGCTAAACTAAAAAATGTGCAAAATTAATAGCACACGAATACGACTGTTTGCACATACAACGCGATTACGTGAACATCGCAACGGGTTAACCCTTCAAAAGTCGATGCAAATTCGCGCATAAATAAATAATGTATGTGCCCACATAGATATCAGCAAACGATAAATCCAGTTAGACAAAGATGGATGGTCAAATAAGATTTGTTGACACCTCCGCGCGATAACATTTTTAATAAATCATCTGTCCCGTTCGGATATTTATACGCGCGTAATTGGACGTCGGTATATACGAGAACATTCAACTTGAATGTCTGTTTATGGCTACAAGAGAAATCAACGAAATTACGCTATATAGCCCTTAATAATCAAACCCTATTTTACGGCTCATTCCAACCTTGTTGATATACACGTGCTGTGAAGGCGGCTACCGATAAATTTGCTGTTGAATAATTCAATTTCTATGCGTTCAGTAATTGCTGGTGGATATAAAACGTCAAATAAAAATAAAATCTCATTAAAATGAATGGTTTATCCATACTTGAAGCTGACAACAATTAAATGGCAATGAAACTAGGCGGCGCTAACTGTTTAAGTAACTGTCGTTTTAAAGTGATCCGGTCACGATATCTGCTAGTCTTTTGAATAATGGAAAATAAAAATTGTGTAGCATTCTTTTTTTTCGTTAAAGGTTTTACAGTAGATACTAGAACTAGATAAGTCACACGATTGGACTCGTTTTGCGATCTAGGTAATAGGTAGGTACTTGAAATGGCTGATTGCTGACTTTGTATCGCTTTACATAATTTATGGAGCCTTAGCATTTACAATTTAATTTTAAAATAGGATTTAGATAAAACCTTTTAAGTCGATGTTTAGTTTACTTAAGGTTAAGTCAAGTGGTGTATGGCACTTGGACTAGTTTAGCTATAAATCTCTTGGCAGCACTTGTCAATAATACTAATGAAGTTTTTTGTTTTGTTTCAGGTGTGTCTCGGATATTAATTTATTGAGCTGGAGGACACTTAAAAAGGTAATCTAACATTTTGTAAAAAAAAATATTTAGATATTTTAGTACATAATTACTTTTGGCCTAAAATCTTCGACACAATACTAAAAATAACTTAGGAAATAGAATATAATAAAAAAAAATATCTTCGTAGTTGGCACTTAGCGCATACAATATGCCTCCAATTTTCAATACAAATTGGACTGTCAGCATTAGCGCAGCGGTTACCAACGCTACTTTATTCAGTGTGAACGTCGCGTCGCAAGTTCGTTACTCAGTAAATGCTTGTAGTTTTTGGGCCTTATCGAAGCTACATCTTGTTCCATACAATATGATAGTCAAATCAAGGCCAATATAAAATGTTCCCGACACGGTCGCGGTTTAGATAACATATATCTTCAACGTATCACCGAAGGGGCCAACATTTTGAAAATATTTTAATCAAAATAGAAAATAAAGTAAATAGAAAAGATAACCCTAGACTGCTCGGTGGGTCTAGTGGTCGCAAGCGCTACTGGTGAAGCAAAGAGTTGGTTACTGTGTTTTTAATCTGGAATTTCTTAGTAGCGGCCCAGAGTCTGGTTTATTTCGGTTGATGGCAATAGACTCGCCCTATATTACATGAAAATTAAACATAATAGGTGAAATGTGGGTATACGAGGAAACAAAGCGTAATATTATATTTCTCAAAAAGTAACTACGAAGGTTTTAATAATACAGCTGTCACTTAGAACTATATCACTTGTAACGCTTCACATTTTTTCCATTAATCGTCGGTTACGCCATTTTTCTTGTAACATAACACGTTATACGGCTTACACGTGTTATCTATAATCAATAAATAACCTTCGAGGAGAAAGTTTGATAAAAAAATTGATTGATCGAAAGGTAAAAACAAGGTCCTTACTTTTATCGAATTCGATTAGATATATAGCATCGAAAGAATTTCACCTTATGTAGTTCGACTATGTCATTGTAAGGTTACATTGCTATGACTTTAGCTTGAAACTAGGTATTTTTTGTTAGGGTTTTTGCCTTGTCATTTTTATAAGGTATCAAAAAACAGTAGCGGTTTAGGAATGATGAATTGCCAGTAGTAAAATTTGATTGTAATGTTGTTTTTGTTTCTTTTTTTATAACTGTAGGTATTTGGACTTGAATCTGTTATGCTCGCCAACGCAACTTATCCATTTTTTTTTCATTTTTAAAATAACACTCACACACACATTATATTATTCAAAAATATTAAAAAACCACAACAAAATGCCGGTAATAATTCATTCGTTAATACAATGTTTCACCCATTATCCCTATTTCTTTGTGAGACACAGCCGTTCTAAACTACCCCCTAACCCTTTAATGCCATACGGTGTCTTCAGTGCCCCGACTTTCACATCCTTCCTGTTTTAAATGTATTCATATCGCATAAAAAACCTAATGCGTATCATTTGACGGTGTCTAGACAAAAGCCCACTGTCTATTGTCGGGCTAAAAGGATTTTTTTTGCTGTCTTTGAAATTGGATCGGAAGATGCAACTGATAGTTTGCTCAGCATGAATGAATATTACTTTCGGTTTTTATTTTATGATTGTAAACGATATTTTTGGGTTTTTTGTTTAGTCGTTTGTTTAAATGGGTTAGTAGGTGTTTTCTCCTTGCGTTGTTTTTTTGTTAAGCACGATTGTAGTTGTGGTTATGAATGAAATGCATTGAAGTATCACTTCCGATTGAACGTCGTTAAGTTCGTACGACAGGCATAATTTTATAATTAGAAACTTTTATTTCAATTCCATATATAAATAATTGTTATTTCAAACAACAACTTATTTTCAGTAAACCAAAAATTTATCACAGAAAACATGAATTCTAAAACGAAGACATAAAATATTATTGAATGAAAGAGCATTGTTACTGGCTCGTTAACTTCTCACCGTAACCCTTTCAACATCATCTTACAAACCACCACAAAGTGCACCATTGTCCCATCCCTTATCTCTAACAATAAGCTACCGTACATTTAAAAATCGAAGCTACTTTGAATAAAGAATCCTATTGTGAATATTATAAATATTATGCTAATGCGATAAAGAAATTTTTTGACTTCTGTCTTTGAGACCAGGTGTTGCGTTTAAAGGGTTGAATCGACCCTACGTGTTCAATCATTTATTAAGATTTTGTTCTATTGTCTACCGTCTTATTCCCATGCATAGTGTATTGAATTTATGTGAGAAACGCTATTGATATATTTTTGTCCGTATTCTAATGCACACGCTTCCTAGGTTTTGAATAGATTCAAGACGGTTCATTGGTCATTATTTTATGGATTAAAGTTATTTCGGAATGGATCCTATGATTTATGATGGTTGAATCAAATATTTTTGTAAAAGGATTACTGCACGTATTTAGATATTCGGTCATTAAAATTACTACACGTGTTCAGATTTTTCTTCTAGATTTTATGGCTTCGTATTAGCATTAGTTGTTAAAACGTATTCCATTTTTGAATTAAAACCAATCATATAAAATTCTGTCTGAAAATATTAATACCGATTTCAATTTAATAAAAAATAAAGTCCTCTATTAAAATAATCCTTTTCTGAAAAACGAATACTTATAGCCGTAATAGGACTTATGAGACGATTTCCGCAGTCAGTCAGCGAGGAGACGCCGCAAAAAAAAAAAACGAGTTGAAATGGAAAATTTAACAATTATCTGTTTACTGCCGTCTCTGCGGTGAATCTGTGTAATTTCTGTAATCAGATATTGTGGTAATTGCTATTACAACTGTAATTTATTAACTTTGTTTGTTATTTACTTTTGTTCTTATTTTAAATTTGCCTCTGGCTTTGGGCTTGTGAATTCTGGATAATGATTTCCCTGCCCTTAATATTGCACAAATCAGTTATGGAATGATTTTGGAAAATACTTTGTTAGTATATACGGCAACTACAAGTCTGACAACTAGTCTTACCAAGGGGTATGATGATGATGATGATGGGACTCCCTTTTCCGCACGTAGACTCCCATTCGGTCCGTTGTGCGTGTTACCAAGGGGTATCGGATTACCTAGCAACTGGGTTGTGGAGGTCACATACCTAGGTATCTAGGTATCCAGCTGTAATCGGTTAGACAGTAGACTGGAAGCCGACCCCAAAATAGTTGGTAAATAAATAATAGTTTAAAAAACTAAAAAACACGCTTTAAAAACCAAACTAAAAAAGGAGAAAATAATCTAATTAAATTAAAAAGCGTGGGGTGCTTTTTGAGGTATTTTTATAATCACTTAATGTCAAGCACCCCACCCTTTTTAATTGAATTAAATTATTTTCTCCTTTTTTACTTTTGTTTTTAAAGCGTGTTTTTTAGTTTTTTAAACTATTATTTATTTTCTATTTTTTAGTTCGGCTAACTACAAAAACGTTTTTTTTTCTCATTTTTTTTTAATTATTGAATTGTCATCGGTCCTCGACAAGTTTACAAAGTTTCAATGAAATCTGACCGTTTAAAGTGGGTCAAAATCGCGCTCAAAGGAGTCGGTTACATACAAACAAACTAACATAAAAGTGAAGCTAATATAAAGCGTGTAAAACCGCTAGGCAGATTCTGACGATACGGCTTCTACACCCTTTAAAGTTCTAAGAAACATAATAGAATGTCTCTATGTTCACTGACTGTGTGTTATATGTCAGACACCATTCTTTGCTATTATGGTAATTATTTTAGTTTAACTAGCATTATTATTTTGCTTGCAGTAACAGAAAATACTATTATTTTTCTCTAACATGATTAACAATAGCTTTTAGCCTTTATTGAGTTTAATTAAGAACGCAGCAGGACATCGAACTGCCACATTTACATAATGTTTCAACACAAATATTTAATAAATGGGCATTATTAATAACGCCCATATGTCGTTTGAGACTGGGGCTTGTGGCTAAGTAATATAAGTCGCACGGGTCGATCGATCAGGTTAAGCTGCGCTTGCCGCGGTTGGTCCATGGATGGGAGACCATCTTTACATATCAAGACCCGCAAGCTCATTAAGCCGTTGGTCCCGGCTGACATTTGTGGATCTTTGACAGTCGTTACGGGCCGTCAGAAGCCCGAAAGTCTGACAACTAGTTTTACCAAGGGGTATCGTTACCCAGTTACTGGGTAATAACCCAGTAACTGGGTTGTGGAGGTCAGATAGGCAGTAGATCCATGTAAAATGCTGGTATTCAGCTAAAAGCGGTTAGACTGGAAGCCGACCCCAAAGTACCTAATTGGGTAAAGGTTAGGCAGATATGATGTCGTTTAAGACTGGTTTAAGGGTGCACCGAATTTTGTCACTATGTAGACTTTGTTAATTATATTAAATAGACTAGATATAATAGACTAGGTGTATCAACACGCCTTATTTCCCCGAAGGGTAGAGGTGAATCAATAATACGGCCATATTTCTCCAGTTAAGGCCCATAGTATCCTCATCTCCCGTATGTATGCTAAAGCACGACTGCCGCCCGCGCCCGCGCAGGGCACCTCTGAGCCTTTATCTCAAAATGGGGATATTCCTTTGATTAATTTACAATTGTGCTTCGGCGATTCTGTGGTACCTCTAACTATCTATTTTTCAGTGTATTTTTTTTCCAAATAACGAAGCCGTTTAGTAGGAGTATGGAATAGAAGCCAAAATATTGCGTGTTGGAAAATATTTTTATAGCAAAAGTATTAACCATACAAAAAAGTATTTCGGGCAAAATGATCTATATGAATCTATAGCAAAATCATATATTTTTCAAATCTTCAAGACAAGCCGTTAATGAGCAGTACGGTTCATAAAGTGACCGTGTTACGCTACCAAACGGGACGTAGGCCAGGCCAAAAGTCTGTGAAGTCCCACTGCATTGCGAAGGCCTCTGTAAGTACTTCCACTTCTCTTTATTTAAAGCTGGTTTTTTTGAAGGAGCCTAGCTCACCCTGCCAACGATTCTGAATACATTCAAAAAAAAATGTTTTCCCATACATTGCAGAGTCCACCAGTAATATCTGTCGATCAGTAATTGTTGCTGTTTCCTCCAGCGTTCAATTCCATGTTCAATTATATAATTGGTTTTAAAAAGAAAAGTCCAAATTATAGTTTTACGTCGACGAGTCGCGGTTACGACAGTTTTGCACTTATCTTTGATGCACGCTATTTCGCAAACAAGAACTTCCAGAATTGCTTTTTTTTATTTCATTTGAACTTAGAACGTTTTTAGAGCCGTGCTGTAACTCAACTTTATGTATTATTAATAATACCCTGTTTCATTTTTGTTTAGCTTCATACAATAACAGCTGACAAAACCAAAAAAAAGTTATGTATTGTTTATGAGTCATAGGTTATTTTTATAATATTGCAATAACACCAGCATTATATTAATGTAATAACACCAGTCGCTAGGAAGGATGTGGTGGCTATTATTATTTTATAACAGTACATTAAAAGTCTTTAAAACAATATTAAATTAAATGCGTCGATGTAGGTAATTTTGTAACAAAGACCTTATGCAAGTTTAAATTTAATTATGCTGATATTCAAAAATATTCCTAAAGTGTTTCTCAATAAGTGTCCTTTTTGACAGTAGGTATTAAATCATTTTAAACAATACAATACATAAACATTTAATTTCTCGGGCACAGTTGTCTATTAATTCTAAAATCAAAGATTCAAATACTCGAACACGTCACTGTTCGTTTAAAATTAAACTTCGAACTCTTTCACGAGTACACAAAACGTATGTTAATAGCCCGCCTTACACATATGGCCGACGAACACAGCTGTTCCTATACTATTCTTATGCAAAGTAGTATTTCGTTTTATCCGTTGTACTAGAAATAACCAGTAGTCTGTACTGTACTGCAGACACGTGGAAGAGATAGTAAGTATGTAAAACTGTTTTTTTTCGACATTGATATACTTAAATAATGACTTATAACAAAAATACATCTCTGCCAGTTGGCTGTAAGTTGGACGACCTTTGCCATTAAAAACTAGACTAAAAATGTAATCAATGAGTGTTGTTCCCCTTCAAATTGGGCTCCAAAGTTAGTTCAAGCCTTTACATAAATTTCAATTTTAAATTCTTTCAATTAAAGTAATAAGTTAGGTATAATTAAATGCATTTTATTTTGAAGAAGGCAGTTAAAATAATTTTATGCATAATTTTTGTAAGTGCTATATTAAGATAAGATAAAAACTTTATTGTGTTTCTGAAATAAGGCGTTTAGGTATGAACGTTTGCAAAAAAAAAAAAAATACAATATTAAATTAAATAACTTACTTAATTACTTAGAAAACTTCTTAAAACAAGCTGAACAAAAAATGCATACATGTGCAGAAGCCCCGTACACCTCAAGTGAGAGAGATTTAGAGTGAGACACAGAGAGAGCTATATCCTTCTTCTCTCTCATACGAACTGTGCCTAATTGTGACACGTCCTTAAAATTTATCTTCAAAAATACTTGACGAGCAACTTCAGCTCCACCACTCACGTCATATACCTTAGCCTTTTAAACGCCATTAGTTACTGTAAATACATTATTGATTATAACTCTCGTTAACTTTAACAAACACTTGTGCGAAGAAATATCGGGTTTTATGGCGGCCATAAATAATTTACGACTGTTCATAGTTTACGGTGACGGGCTGTCTTCATTACCGAAACTCTTTCAAACAAATGCTTTCCTATTCATTAATTCGATTTTTTCGCATTTTAACAGTGCAAGTAACCTTCATAGCCGATTTACACATCTCACAATAACAATGATGACTAACTTCGTGAAGGATTTGCAGCTTTTAGAAATAAATATGCAAAAATCATGCGGCATGAATTTCTGTTTTTATAAAAATAGAAAATTAAATGATTTTTCACAAATTGAACCATACTCTTTTCTAAACTACATTTCTTACGAAAGAGGTTATCTATGTTCTTTCCGTGTTGCCATATCTAGGTTCATTGGCTGAGCCATAAGGAAAAAAATACAAAAATTGTAGTGTGACCAGCATGTATTGCGCAATATTATCCTAAATATGCGAGTATTTTTAGATTTGACTAGCTGTTATGCTCGAGTCGAAATTGGTTTGGTCTTTATAAATAAATAACTTAATGTGAAATTCTACAACGTAACTATTTGCTGTTGCCAAAAAAAAAACCGTTTATGTTTTACGACCTGTGTGGTCTATGTTTAAACGTTTATCTTTCGAAGCAGCTTTTTCTTAATTAAGATTTATTCAATTGCTAAGAATAAAAAATCTTGGGCAAAGTACCTATTAAAATTAAAATACAAAGAACCAAAAGGATGCACTGACGCATTATTATCTTAATTAGTCTTAAATTCTTTTTTTCCCCCTTTTTTACTTAAAACTATTTCAGATTGCAATACAAGAATTCTAGCCAGTTAATTAGTTACCATGAAGTGAATTCCTGAAGATTTTATGAGTCTTAATTTATTTGAAATTGCAAATTAATTCACGTCAACATTTTTTTTTAATAATTTCTTTAAATTTGAATGAATGTCACACTATAAATCTTATTTATAGTTTTCATTTATTTGAAATGCGAAAGATAAACTCTGACGTCACAGAACGAGTTTATTAACATTTTATTCGTCTTCATTTATATTAAAATGAGTAGAATGGAAACCGATCAACATTTTTTAAGTCTAATTGATTCGTTTCAATATTTTCAGTGATATTTTAAACGAATATTTTTTGACACGTGTAACATTATGTTCTATTTTATTATGCCTCTGAGTTTAGGTATAATATTAGAGCTCTTTTAGAGTTCCGTAGTCAAAAGTGCCAATGAAACCCTATTGCCCGTCCTTCTGTCACAGGGAAGGGCTGTTATCTTTTGAAGCCTATTTCGTGAAGCGTAGTAGTACTTGAAATTTTCACAGAGTGTGCACTACTATAGACGCTATATCAACAAATAATAAAAACAAAATAAAGCTAAAAATTAAAGGATTCCTTAAATGTCTCTGTAGTAAACAGAGTTTATTTCCCGACAACCTATACACGTGTCGTATAAACTGCCTGGTTCATGTGTTATGTCATTTAATTTGGTTGCTTCCTCAATAAAATTTTATAGGCGTCAATTAAAGGGGCTAAGGGGGACCACAAGAACGTGATAAGCGAACGTTTCTCACTTTAGTTTTACAAAATGCCTTTTTACATTACTTATGTCGGTTTTTTTTTGTTGCGAAAATGAGCCTTGTTACACCTGACGGATGTAAGATGCAACACATAAAATTCTTTAATAGTAAGTAGCAGTTGAAGAAATTGCTTGATTTTTACGAGGATAATTATTTTTGTGTTGTTACAAGGATTGGTTTTTTAATGTCCATGTGCTTGTTATGCCTTTATCAGATCGGAACATAAGCTTGTAAAATGGGTTCTCTATCAATGTAGAATAATTTTATACCACAATTTTATTTTTTAGAAAATTATTTGAAAAATACCCGGTACATTTTTTCACCTTCTTTATCAAAAGCAATAATCCTTTCGATCAAGTTTTATTTATAACATCGCAAGTAAGGCCATCCGAATCGTTTCGATTCGATCAAAATTATTCGTATTTAAAAATATCTCGATTCAATTATGTCAAAGATTTTAATTAACATTTCGTATCGTTTCATTTAATTGGAGATCGGTATCTTATATCCTCGGCATTATTTAAAATTGTTTAAGTTAACCACTACACAAAATACGTGACTTTAGTTTTTTTGAAAATTACATGTAATTGTATACAGGGTGCGATTATTAGATAACTCTTTTTGCTTCGAAATAAATAATTATGTTAATTGGTATAATTATGATTAAAGAACCATCCGTGATATGCATTATTTTTTTTCCATGCTATATCTTTTACTAGAATGTTTTCTAATGGAATTAAATATTATCGGTTCACTCATAAAACAGCATAGATTTCCAAATATTTTCGCCTTAAAAAACGACTAGTTTTAGTCAATAGCTTCACCCGCTTAGAGCTCAGATATTATTTACTGGAACGTACTACCGCGATAAAAATATCCTATATCCAAAGCTATGTCATGGTCTATCTGTTTGCTAAAGTTCATCCAAATCATACAAACTTTCACATCCATAATAAGTAGTATAAAACACAATCACTTTTCATGTCTGTCTGTCTGACCGCGTTGTTCTTCTAAATTTCACAAAGTATTTTAATGCGGTTTTCATGATCATTTAGAGCATTTATTCCAGAGGGTTTTTGTGTATAATACATTAATATTTACTTTAGATATAGACCAGAAATCTCAACGTTTTGACATGTCGTCATTGCACCCACGCATGAGGGTCGCTAGTTTATGATACTAGTAGAATTATTCCCTAGCGAAGACGTAAAAAATATTGTGCAAGGCGAAAACTGTTTCTCCACATAAAACAAAGAAACCAAGCCCAGTATAAAATCAATGTATAAGTCTTTATCTTCAAAGGTTTTCTAGTACGTGTTTACTATCTTAAAACGTGAGTTTAATCTTGTCTGTCTGTCTATTTGTTTGCGAAAACAACTGATAGTAACAGCGACGGTACGTAGGCGGTTTGTACAACGATTAGTTTTATTTTAGATACCGTTTCTATGGGTTTGAGCAGGAAAAATAGATATCGTAGACAATTGTTTCATTTTCTGCTTTAATATTTATTATAACTGTGAGGATAATTCAATTTTAATAAACAATGCTAACGATAAAAGGAGGCGATTTGTTTTTTTTTTTTTATAAATAGTTACAGGAAAGTTTTTATTCAGTGCGCAAACTGTAACCATGAATTCAGCATATCATTCTAGACATTTGCTGTTCCATACATTTTGACCGCGTAGGTCTTGCACTTTTCTATGAAACAGCTGATTTTTTTTGTATAACCGATGAAAAATTTCTGCGCTGGGGGGTCTACAATGATACATGCTGAATTCATGGTTACAGTTTGCGCACTGAATAAAAACTTTTCCTGTAGTTTGGGATCGTCTAATATAAAACTCCACAAAAATTTCTATACAAATATTTGATATGTGCAACCAGCAGTGGAGGGGCGTGCAGTTTTAAACTAGACAATGTCTACGGTATTGTTTGATAGAACCACGCTAATCCGTTGGTCCCGGTTGTCATTCCTAGTGGACAATCGTTACGGGCAATCAGAAGCCCAAAAGTACAACAGCCAGTCTTACCAAGGAGTACGTCTATTGTCTTACTTAATTACTGGGTTGTGGAGGTCAGATAGGCAGTCGCTCCATGTAAAATACTGGTATTTACACTGGAAGTGGATCCCAAAGTAGTTCGGATAAATGCTAGCCAGATTGTTTGTGTTTTTTTTTTTTTTATATAAACCAACAGCGTTATTTTATGATGGATAAAAATTATGTCAAACTCAAACTCAAAGCATTTATTTCAATTAAACCATTTACAGGCACTTTTGAATTGCCAAAAAGTCAACCAGTTGGAAAGTTGAAGTTAGTTGCCCATTCCAAAACGTAGATCTCTATGGAGAAGAACCGGCAAGAAACTCCATGGACACTCCAATCATGTTAGGTATTACAAAATCTTGGGAACATTATTCTTGTTGCTTCTATATGTGAGAACAATGTAAAAAAAAACAATTCTAAATATAAGATTTAAAATAAGCCATGGAAGTTAGGAGATGACCAGTCTTAACCGACGGCGCCCGTTCACGAACATGACGCGTGGATCAGCACCATCCAGCTCATGTTAGAATTAAATTAATATAACAATTATAAACAAAGGGGAAGGGCCAATAAAACTAGGGCAGTACCTAAAACCACGTCATGCCGTGATGTAATACAAAGTACCCAAGTGTTGTTGACAGCTCATAAATAATATTAGGTCATTGTACTTTATTAACTTAATTAACTACTGTTTGAAACGGAGCTCGAATATATCCTTGGCAAACTATTTTAGCTTCGGGTTGGGTAAAATATGGTTTTTGTGATAATAGAAACGATTCTGGCTTGCTTTAGATTGTTACAGTTAGATTCCATAATCGAACTGTAACAATTCTATAAAGATTGATTATATGACAATTGAATGGACAAAAAACCTATGCTAAACAGAAATTTGGATTTTCTGTCATCTATTAAAGATGACATTAAAACAGCTCGATTTAAGGCTTAATGTAGACTAAAAGACATTATAGATGGAAAAAAGACTTTCGTTCTTTAACCATGATACGGGCGTAAAACAGGGATTTGGATTTTCTATCTGATGATGACATTGGAAAGTTGAATGAACAATCTACTCCACGATAAACTCTCCTTCATATCTTAAATGACAGTCACCCTAACATATCCTCATTTAAAAAATTAAGCCGGTTTTTGTACGATAATTCCGAAACGTCATCCAAATAACAACATGAAATAAAAATAATCCGCAATCCTTCATGCCCATTGAGCATTACCCCTCAGCAAAATGATGTTAAGAATTATTAAAATATGGTGGCTATACCTACCCCCGTGATCAGTCATTGCGCAGGCGTGGCTATCGGACTAATCGCCCCCGCTGTAGAACAGCCGCCATCTTGCTTTTCCATTTTTAAAATTCCTTTTTCATTTGCACTGAGCGCTAGCGCATTCTGCCTTGTTTGGTTTGA
Source organism: Antitype chi (assembly GCA_947359405.1). Lineage (NCBI taxonomy): Eukaryota > Metazoa > Arthropoda > Insecta > Lepidoptera > Noctuidae > Antitype > Antitype chi. Next base: position 4,432,593 of record OX375823.1, read on the forward strand.
TGGATCACTTGCATGAATTATTTAATACGATTTTAAATATTGTTTCAATTTCTATGATAATTCTTTTGTGGTTTTACGCTGTTGAAGTTTTTGTCATAATTTAAGCTGGTTTCTCACAATTAACCATGTAGGTATGTGATTGTTATAAGTGCAACAATAGCTATAATTTCCCATTAGCAATGGTGGTCGATCAGCTAGCACCGAAACTGTAACTGTGGTAAACTGATTAGAGGTTAACAAGCTCCAGAGGTTTCATGTTAAGTACCTATGGTCACATAAAAAAGTAATTAATTCTGGTAAAATAAGGCACAATTTCCTAAAGCTCTAAAAGTCTAGATTTTGATCTCGTAATCAGATAAACTTCTTACTTGACGGTCGGCTTTCCAGAGGTTTGGTTTCAACGTTTTTTCTCGCGTTATTTTTCACGATACGCCACGATTAAACCTGTATAGGTATAAATGTGGAGCGTGCAAGAGCCTATCACGAGGCGGCATCGCCACTTTGTCAGTTACCGTGTTTTCACGTGCAGCAATAAGTACTTTTTGTAAGTACCCTGTAAGGTCAAAAATGTGGCCGAAACGAAATTATGATGTTGTGTAACCAATTTTGTTCAGTAATACTTTTTTTTCACATCTTTGACAGCTATAGGTACAGCGGAAATAAGTTTTTTTTAAAACCAAACTATCGTTGAATTTGTATCTGTTACAAAGTATTTTGTAGGCAATAATTTACATAGATATTTATAAAACTATTAAGAGACATTGATATAAAAATGAATATGACATGAACACGTGAAACTAATTATATTAACTTATACAGCAATTAATTGAATGGAACACGTGTATTGTGGTTTTTTAAATTCTTAAACTAGCACATTTTAATGGTATCAGCGTGTTCATTGTCGAAAAAACATACGAATATGAAAACACTAACGATATTTAAAAAAATATTTATCTTGACAAGCGTACAATTTAAAGGTTTTAACTTTTAACAAAAGGTTAAGCGAAACGTCAAGTTATAACTGGATAAATGTTTACTAATTGATTATAATTAGAAACAGACGTTGTTATTCTATTTAAATTATTATTATAAATAAATTACTTGTTTACTTAATACTGTATTTCCAGAATGCTGATACATGTTTTTCTCGTGTACGTACAGATAATGAATGAGTGAGGAACATTGAAGTTGAATTGTTCATGACAATGTATTACAAGTTACAATAGTTTATAAGTAATTTATTTCAATGAAAAGTAACAATCATAAAAAATTGGAATGGAATTGAATTTCTCAGTAGCGGTCCGAAGTCTGGATCTGTGCCCTGTTGATGGCATTAGGCTTGCCCCCTATTAAATAGGACTTTAACATAACTGGCGAAATATGGGTGTACTAAAGATACACCTCTGCCAACCCCTCGGGGAATGCAGGCGTGATGTTATGCGGCCTACCCAAATGTCCTTTCTGGTATTGTTCGTCGGATCATTGAGCTCATCAAGTTCTGAGTTGAGCTGCATAATAACTGATAAATGCGTGCACTGATTGGACAGGTCCACTCAATCTGTGTGGTTCTTTCCTTAAAAGACCATTTCAGACACCAATCCACATGGTCTTCACATGATCTGACCAAGATATGTCTGGACTTTAAAAGAGACTGTGGGCTCTGAGTTTGTTTCGGCCTTTTTTCTCAGAGAAGTCAGATAGGAAACGCCGGCCTCATCTAGTTTAAAAAATATGTTTGACGTGTAAAAGTGTTTGTTACAAACCTACTTACAGAAATAAAATCATTTATGATTTATGTTACATAAAAAAAAGTTGATTTTAGGTCAAAAGTAAAAAAAAATATTAAAAGAAACTCCATGCTCGTTACAAAATCATATCGATTAAACAAATCCTTCTTACATTTCAGATGTGTCGGAAACACGAGATCAACAAAAAGGGAAAAAAGAAAAAAAACCTTGGATACCACCGCGGCCAACCTGTTGTATGTTCGGGGACATTTGGTGAGCGCTCCATATTATTCTTTATCCTTTTCTGTTCCACTTTTTTTAGTAAAAAATGTAAAAAGGAGAAAAAAAATGTAAATACATAATACGATCCTTTGAAAACGAGATACGAGTGGGTTCAAGACAATGGTGCACTGAGAGATTTGAGGGTGGTTTTGGTTTAGAAATATTTAATTTTTACTTGTTATTGATTATACGCTAAGTCTGCGTAGGATTAGATATTGAAATTTTCACATTACCTGTGTATGTGAATATTTGCTTCTCATTTTTATCCTTTATACCTTTTTTCTATTTATCATGTATCACCGTTGGTGATACTTTATTCACAGTAAGTACTATCTAGCTTATAAGCCATTAAGTAATTTAAATATAACTAAAACAGCTAAGTAACTAGAAAATTAAGCAATCTACGTTTAAATCGATTAAACGGGTTAAAAGTAAAAGAAAACATTTTTCAGTAGTCAACGACAGTTTTTAAATGACGCTAGTAAGTTTTTTCTCCAAGATTTCGCTATTACTACTTATTTTTAAACCTACACTCATAAAATAATTTATCAATGAACTTATCATACTATACTAAATTATCGCCACAGTTTCACATTGCACTATCATTTAATCTCGTTATCTGCTAATTGAATGATAAAAGATAACAGAAGAAGTGGAAAATAAAGTCACTTTGTTTTTAGAATGTTTTTGATCTTTATGCCTTTTACATACTTATATTATATTCGGTTCGGAGAATATTAATTCATAAAATGATTTACAACGTGAATAAAATAAAAATTAGATTCATTCTTAGCGCAAAGATTTCGCGCATTTCATGAGCCTTATTCATTGTTTTTTTTTTTGGAATTTCAAATGAAACCCAAGATTGTAGGTTTATTTATGTTTCTAAGTAACTATCGTTATCGTTTCGTTTAAACTAAAAAAATAAATCCAATAAAAATAAAGTTCTTTGAACTGGTCTTCAAACATTAGTCACAAGTGCATTATAAAGTCTATTATTGTGCTATTGTTGTGTCTCACTCCTTACCACGTATCTGAACGGACAGGACCACTCCAGTTGAGGTTAAGTGCAGGTATCGTAGAACTTTTTTTTTCGAGTGCCCTCGGGAATAGTTATAACCTATTTATTTTACTTTCGAAATTGGGGTTAGGATAAAAGTTCATTTGACCAGCTCGTGAAGGGTTAAAGTTTTTTTTGGATATTTATTATTCGGGATTAATAATTTGGTGTTTTTTTTTAAAAGACAGTTGTTCGTTTAATATTTGGTGTGTAATAACGACTGTTTTGGTAGTTTTTACTTTAATAAATCTTTGGTTAAGACGTTTTTATGTGTAAATGTCGTCCTTTAAATATTTTTTAGGCTTACACAAAAATATAAATGCGTCATACGTATCCCTTTCATACATTATAAGGCTCATCTTACAACAATTAAATGAATCATTCTGTCTTTATGGCCATTAAAACGGTCAAGACCCCGGATTCGGAATTCAAAATAATGTTCCATCTTTAAAAAATTGATCCAACCCTGTTTTACTGTGTCACTTGCAATTTTATAAACATTAACATTTCATAATAAAAATTAAATGCGTATTTTCCTTGAAACAACCTCAATCATTATTAATTTGATTACTTTTTGTCACTACAAACTAACCCGACGGACAGACAATCAGGGGACTTGTTGATATGTTTTAAATTATATAGTGCTGTTATAGCATGGCTATTTTGCTATCCATTCATTGTGTCGATCCATTGTACTTTGTGTCTTATTTTTGAAGCATACAGAGTAGTTTATCCCTTGAACTGTTTACTGGGCGATCAATATTTCAAAGAAATACATGTGAATGCTCTACCTGCTGTGAGTTGAGATGTGGAAGGCTGTATGTAACACTGTTGCACTTTTATATCTTATTCAACGATAATTTTATGATTAATCTTTCAATAAAATACATGTACCTATATCTGTGAACCGATGCTTGAATGTAAGTACGCTATGGTATCTACAAATTATAATAACGGTAACTATTGTAACCATATTTAGTGACAGAAAAGAACTAAGAACAACAAAATTGCAATAAATTACATAATTATTACAATTTGTGAAGAAAACACGCAACAAGAATTTGTATAAAAATTTATGACGCATGGAATTTAGGTATTACAAATAAATATCCATGGGGTGAGAATGGGGTTTAAGGATAACTTTGTGATTGTTTTTCGTATTTAAAAAAAGTTAATTAACCTATAAAATAAAAGTTAAAATAATGATCAAAATGACGGTATTATAAAAATAGTGATAAAGGAGAATGGCCATTATGTAGATAGAGCACTTTTTATTTTACGTTACCTATCAGATAAAAAATATAAATCACAATTCCAAACCTTCATAGTTCTGTCTGACATAGAAACATCACGGCACCTGCTCGCGAGACCGGTTGGAATAGAGGTAAAAAATAATCTTTTTCATTTTAAAAACAACAATTTTTTAAATGCCCGACCGTGGGACCTTGCTGTGTTTACAGTTTCGTGTTTATATTCCAACACTTGGCGATGACAAAATGTTCAACAACTCTGTGTACCGATAAATAATGTTTCATTAACGTTAGTTTGAAAGAACAAAGTTTGGATCACGTGTTGTTATAAAAAATCGTTTTAGAGAAAAATATTTAAATGATGAAAATGCATTACATCGATACAAATACCTAATGAATTAATAAAATGATATCTCAAGGTCCCTGTAGCACCATGAAACATAATGCCTTGCTAGTGCAAATCTTTGGGTTTATTCGATTAATACAGTCTGGTCAAACCACGCTGGGATCGGTGCATTTCATTCATTCGTTCAGCAAAATTTTCATGCTATGCGTTAATTACAAATGCCTAGATTACTTTTACCTATAATTTATAGTACGTAAGATTATAATTATTTCGATGGCTGGTCTCAAGTGCAATTCATAGCCGCAGCAGTCATTTCATTTTCTAGGTGTTCATTAAATTTATTGCGATATCCTCATTCTTAATGGCGGTTTAAGTTACATAGTATGCAAATAGAGATCAGTATCTATTGCGCAAATTGTTTCAAGCAGTCTTTATATGGTCACAGCGTTGACGGCCCTTACTGACCTGGCAGATACCTACAAGTAATGGTGCCTATTTAGATATAAGCTGATAAAAATATACCTATAATTATCGCCCAACTGCCTCCCCCATTTGTTTATCTATATGCCGCTCTGCGGTCCCATTAGCCGCATGTTTCAGATAAAAATGTCTATTTGGAAACTTCCAAACCTCCAAAGGGAACTGTATGTAATTAATTAATTTTTAATTTAACTATAAAATATTCCGTTGGGCACGAATCATTCAGTTTTGATCGCAACCGGTTCGTGGAAGTTTGGTGGCATCGACCACGCCCGCGACCGCCATATTCAAATTTTCAAATATCGAATATTTTTTCCGTTCTTGCCGGCCGGCATCGGAACCAGTTCTTGTTTTTTTTATTCCCATCACTCTCGAGCAACATGTGAACGATTTGAAACACTATCGAGTCAATCGTCCTGCGCTCGGAACTTCGGATATTCACGAACGATTCTGCATAAGTGCGCAAAAAATTATAAAGGACATGGCCTAACAAAGAGTTAGGTCATGCAGGTCGCGGCGGGCGTTGCACGGCTGTAAAAAAATAACGCAAAATCATCGCCAGTGCAAAAACACGTATCCGTGACTCATATTTTTATACCTTTACGGAATGACTAATAAAGGAAATTTGTTGTCCGCCACTAACAAGTATGTCGGTCGTTTGGATACAATGATTGGCTGTCATTTGTCACTTTTCGTGTCTCGTGCGACGACCGAGCATTGAATGTGACACTGAGGCCATTAACGTCGACTGAAAACTAAATAAATTATGTAATTTGCACCTTCATGTAAATTAGTTGGTGAGTGATGAGGTGGCACAAGCATGCGCGGTAAAAGGTCGACCTTGGGGAAATAGATAAAGAACGGTTTTCAATTAGGAATTACTCTTTTACAAATACTTAGGCAGAATTTTTTACAGGGCGCTCTTTAGGAAAAGTTATGTTCAAATACTAATTATTTTAAAAGTCATTGCATTGGCATGTAACGTCATTAGCTATATAAATGGCAGTATTTGTATAGCTAATGACGTTTGATTAACAACAATAGGTGTTCGCAAAAAGTGTAGCAGCAAAAAGTAGCGCCGTCAAATATCGACTAGGATAAACAGTCACAAGTTGACCGTGGCAAGGTCGCGGGGATTTTGAACTTGGAACAAAAAAATATTCCACATTTGAATATTGCATTCGGCTCGGCTGATTGATGGGATTTCTTTTCACGGCACGCGATTGATTCGAATTGTTTTTTTTTTCGGGTGTTCCATTCACGCTGCATTCTCATTTAAGAACTCCTTTAAAATTATATTCAATTGTTATTTTATTCTTAAATTGTTTTTGTTGTCGGGCCGTACGTTTAAATGCGGGTGTAATGACTCTTAAATTGTGAGTTATTTTTAAGGTTTGCATAAAACAAAAATGCATAAATTATCTGGCCACACGCCAGATCCCTTGTACGGTTGTGAGAAAAACAAGGCAGTTTTAAAATTTCCTTTTTATACGAAGATGTGGAGAAAGAAATTCTACTTCATACGACGACGCCCCCGATATCCGTTATGCATATCGGCCGTATACGGGCCCTAGAAGAGTGTCGGTCGTCTCATTGTCTTTCTGTCCGTCAGGAGTGAGTCACGCCATTGTTGGGTTACACAATAGATGTCTTTGTGCATTGTGCCCCGGGGGACCCTGATGTTACGTATTTTGTAATAATTAGTCGACTTCTATTTGACTCACAAATGATAATTACTCATGCGCCTACTTTCAAAATTTTAATAAAGATCTAGTTGCGTCAATATATTGATCGACCGCGAAATAAGTTTTTGTGGGATACGTAACGCAATATCTTACACGGCACGCTTTTGGGGGGTCACCCTAAAGTTGTGAAGGGCAAAAAAATGCAGAAAGGGGATCCGTCCAGTATAATAGATAAGCGAAAACTCAATCGCGTTCGCTTCTAACAATAAAATCCAATGATCTAAGTTCGTAAATCGGTCAAACGATTTCGACCCCTATTTCCCCGAAATACGAAACACGTTTTTTTTTTATTCGATTATTCGAAATCTATCCCCTTTGGAGTAGGCAACTTGTAGGCGGGAAAAGTGGTCGTTCGTTCAGATATGTCAAAACAAATTAGCGGTATACTTGTGTATGTAGGATCGAGCACTATTTTATCTCGCTCCCATCTCATAGGTGCGAAAAGGACGAAATATTTGTGAATTTTGAATTTAATTTATCACCAGGCTTCCCCTTTTGGCGTTAATCGATGTGTGGGCTATGAATAAGGAGTTTTAAGTGGTTTTATTTTATTTTATATTTGTCTTTTGCTTGGTATATTTTAACGAGCATTTAGAGTAGAAAATATATTTATAATGGTGACAGTAATGTGGTTTACTATTTTATTAGAATAAAGTCTAAAAGGCTATCAGTTGAAAAATCTGCCTTCTTTAACTTATTTGAATAGAAACCGGTTTTTGTGCAAACATTACTACGTACCTAGTTTTATAACAAAACGAATGTGAATTCCATTGTTATTGCATCACCTACCATGAAAAACACGTAATTTCACGAATCACGGCCAAAAAATCCTAAAAAGAAAATTACTCGGGCGAGCAGCACATTTGTTATAATTCCCACAAGAACAGTTATATAAATTGCTCCAAATCTTCAACTTAATGAAACTTCCACCACAAATCATTGCGTCACGCACCCCTAAAAATTCGAATAACGCATTTGGTTTATCGAATAATCGAATTAAACACGTAATAATCGTTATCGGGTGCAATTACATCGATAAACGTTTGGAATAGTCGGTCTGATAATGATTACGTTAGCCGCGATAATTTGCCGCTTAATTCGAATAAATTTCACGTTTGCGAACATCAACACAACAACAAATGTGTTGATTTTCTTTAAATAATATTATGAATAAAAAACGCATGAGTGTATTGATTCGTATCGTTAGAATTCTAGCATGTCCAATTTTATAAGAATTTTATGCGAATTATTCGAAAAACTGCAGAATTCGAATAAAAGAATAACCTAAAAATATTTAACGAAATTGCTCACTAGTAATTCAAATAACGAATGATGAGTAGAGTGGGTGGCGACGTTCGTTGATGGGGTAAAAATTACCCCCGAGGGGTAAACACCCTATGTAGTGATGTGTGTTTATGTGTGGAGGAGGGTATGATAATAGCGTATTTCCTGCCTGCCCCACACAGTTCTCGTAATGTGAAATTTTGCATTGCACGCACTTTAAACAATTTATTCGGTAGTTGGGAGAAAAATATAAAAAGTTCCTTTTTTGTAGTTTGACCATTCGTACGGCTCTAAAAGTAAAATCTACATAGTTTTACATAAGAAACAATAAGCATATTTACTTTTTACAACCCGTAATAAACATTATGACAAACTTCACAGTTCAACAGCACATTGTACAAAAATATAATTCTGTAACATTTTTACGTTTTTATTGGCTGCCATAAAAGTAACATATAACTTACAAAATGGCCGTTAAAATGCAACCATTAAACGCCTCCCTGAAATAACCCGAAAAGGAGTGTTTGCATTTTAGCGGCCCGGGTGAATGCATTTCATATGGCAATAAATACACAAAAAGTGTTTTAAAATGTTAAATGTTTGTTTGTTTGATCGTCGGGCTGGCGGTTTATTGTCATTTGTTGTATTTCTAAATCACTAATTTTGTAAATCAGATTTTAATACAAATTAAAAGTGATCAACCTAGAGATGGACAACTAACCGGGTTTAAACCCGATTACTGTGCTTAAACCCGGTTAATTACCCATTTCCAATGCCATTAGACCGTTAAAAAATAGGTCCTGTTTCAATAATTGTCAATACAAAACTTTTCTATCCATAAAAATTAAACGAGTGAATCCATTAGGAAAACATATTCAAATATAGCACGTAGGGAGGTACAAAACACTAAAATGCGCGTTCACAAGTAATTACACTAATGTACGATACCCTTGTAAATTGTTTTAGGGTTCACGGCGTCTGTGGCTAACGCAATAAAAATGACAGTACCCAGCGACTTGCCAAGTGTGCAAATAAAATTATTGTCTGTGAAAATTGTAGGTTAGAGTAGCACTTTAAGAATTTATCGACCTTTTGAATTTCACTTGCGTAACTATGTAGCTATCTGACTGGAACAAAACAGTATGCGCAGTTACAAAAGTTATTTAAGGCCTATTATAGGAATTCATACAATGTTGATTAAAAATAGTGCCTAAGATGAGAATGCAAAAATAAAATACTCATTTTAATCGCCTATAAAATTTAAATATGGAACGAACGGGAAATGTCCCCGCCATAAATGCACGCATGCATGCATCGTCTTTTGGCAAGGAGCTACTTTTTACAAAACCGTTTCCGAGCACAATAAGGATCCATTCAAGGCAATAAACCTTATTCGGGCAATTATTTTCACAGAGTCACAACACTATCTATTCATTATGTCTGGTTTCTTGCGTTACACGGTTTGAATTATTTATTTGCGTTAATATCAATTCAGATGCGACAGAAGGCCTGTTAGTTGGTAGTGTTGGTACGTCTGTGTTGGCAGCACTGTCGCTCCGTGCGTTCGGCGACCAGATTGGAGAGAGCCATTCACAGTCGTCCTTATTAGTGATGTGAGTTAGACGTAGTGTGCCGTTATTCGGCTTGAGGGGTCACCGTAGGTTGGTTATTGTGTACGCAACGGGCGTCAAACGCGTATTTATTGGACATTCGCAGCGCTGCGTCAGGCGAAGAAGATACGGAGTTAAACTGCCAACTGACACGCGAGCATTAAGTACTCTGTATCAAGTTTCGCCGGATTCCGCTCGCTACTTGAGTTATACTGTGTTGTCGTGTGTAGGGGCACTTATGTGCGTCGCGTGGAGTAACAATTGAGCCGTTCATACATATTTAGTCGGCATTAATTTCGTCGAATCGGATTAAATGGTGATAAAACGTAACTTTCACGTACATTTTACGTAAATATTAACGTGGCGCGTGTGTTTGTGCTTTTACTGGTGGATTGTACGTAATCGGTGAGCTGGACATTTATTTGATAATAATTTTTTTTTTCTTATTTTTGTAAATTATCAGCACAGTTATTTTTTAGTGGATAAAAAAAAATATGTTGGTTGGTAATTTAGATAAGATATTTTCGGTCGACAAAATATTTCAGAATATTATATTACTTTTTATATTTCTGAATTCTGTATCAAACAATGCCAAGATAGCATTATATCTTAGGCACTATATTACGTATATCTACATAAATATGCAATCTCTCTCACTTATCATTTAGATAATATTTTCTGCGCTTGATAAGAAGTTTAAAATTATAGAAATAGAACATGAAACTTATGTAAGTAATTTAAAAACTGGTTTTAAAGAGAAGAACAGTATTTTATCACATAGTATATGATAAGCAGTTTCATACAAAAATTAAATAAGTACAAATTCTCAACCAAATTAAAGAAGTTGGTTCCATACTAAAAGTTGTTTATATACAGGCTGATTTTTTAGTCACCGTCCAAATTTTTCAGGGTGATAGTACCCGTGAAATTGAACAACTTTCTCCAAGGAACATGGGTCGAAATATGAAAAAAAAAAATCGACCTCCCATGCAAAATCAATAGTTAGCTGGTCGATTTTGTATAGGAGGTCCGATTTTTTTTTTCATATTTCGACCCATGTTCCTTGGAGAAAGTTGTTCAATTTCACGGGTACTATCACCCTGAAAAATTTGGACGGTGACTAAAAAATAATTCTGTATAAGAGTACTTTCACATACCGAAAAATTGCGAATGATTTCATAGCCACCTTGTATACTTATTATGTTAAAAATTTTGGACCTTATAAAAAACTAACAATAATTTTCGAAGCCGACCCCCAAAAGTAGTAGTTGATAAAACTCTAGGCAGAAAACCTATGTAGGTACGGTGGGCTGCATCAATTGGGTACCCCATTGGATTAAAATTTGAATACAACTGGGGTACCCAATTGATGCAGCCCACTGTACCTAGTTTTCTTCCACAAAAATATCACAACCATTTGGTACAAAATACCTAAACATTACATAAAGCCCCGTGCACACAATCCGTGATAACATTACGAGAACATTCATAAAGGTGTAGTCCTCTAAATCCCTCTCATTTTAAGGATTTGCAGTTGAAATTAGTTCGCAAATCTCCGGCTTACCAACCCCTGTTACAGATGTAGATGAGACATACGGATAAATAGCTCAAGCTATGCCCTGGCTTATTGTTTTGGTTTTTATTGTCGGGGAAATTGCGTGTCTTGGGTTGAAGTAGGGTTAGGGAAATGAATGGCGTAAAAATATCCATTATATTTCAAGAAAACATGTCGACATGACGTTAGATAGATGAAAAAAAAAGTACTAGGTTTTTTTTTTATTGTAGTAAGAAATGGATTATTTTGCTGATCTAGGTTTAAATGGAAAAAATGTATTATGATGTGAATTTATTTTAAAACTACCTTTTGCCAGCGGCTTCGCTCGCGTGGAGGTTGAAAATCATACCGTGGGAATGTACTAACGGGATAAAAACGTGTGTATTAATCCAGGTTATAAACTACCTGTGTAACAAAAATTCGAACATCTAATAAACATCTAAACATATCATCATTATCATCATCATTTCAGCCAAAAGACATCCACTGTTGGACATAGGCTTTCCCTAATTTGGGGGGGCTTGCAGTATGGTGGTAAACTGCATAGAGAACGCTGCTGCCCATTCTCTAGTAAGTCTCTTTCCTTTCTAAAAGTTCTAAATATATAAACTTTCACATTTTTTAAATAAATATTAAGTAGGACTAGTAGGGTTGTTATTTGAACACGTTTTTCCGCCTTCAAACGTATTTTTCTCAAAAAGTAGATAATAATATGTATACAGCTATACACCGATAATATTTAATGGTTGTTCTCCCGCAGCAGAACAACTTGCCATAAGGAGTACTTTCGAAGCATAGAGTAAAATTAAAAAAATGAAGATGTCTTCGTTTTAAAATAATCAAAAAAATATTCATCAACTCGAAAACATGAGAATCAATAGTAACACTAGAGGTAACTTGTATTACTCGAATCGCAAGCGCCGCCGACAAAGGGCACAGCGATGCATAAATGTTCAAAGCAAAATAAACTTTCGCACGTGGTGATTTTACACTTAATTTGTTTATAAAACAATTGTATTACCAAGACAAAACCATTTCGCTGCGGGAAAACAACCATTTAAATTTCTCGGTGTCTTTAAAGCAACAAAATACAGCATATTATAAAATAGTTTAGTCCTAACTTTAGCTTCTTAAATCGACAACCGTTTCAAAAAATGATTAAAAACGGTTATTTTAATTTTACAAACGCCATTCCTAAATTGAAACATTTCGCTCCAAACAATTTACACTAATACCTACTTAAATATTGGTCTGTCTGTCTTTCTAATTGTTTGCAGTATCAACATTTTTGTTTTAAACAAAGACTGTTTACATACATTTTAAGTGGAACTGTGTCGCCTAAGTGTCACTATTAGCTAGTTCTTAATATGGATCTAGAACCAAAATTCTGTTACTAAGTAACTGCTTTAGTTTTTCTTAGCCTTTTGTGGCAGTCGTCAATAGATGTTTTCTTTCATTTTGTCTTTCAAATATCGTGACCTTTTGTGATCTAACGTTTCAAAGATGTTATTTAATTACATATTTTACTTTTATGAATGAGGAGTTGTCTTTTTACAACTACGAAATTCAAAATACTTGGGTTCAATTTATTATTGGCTTAGCAGTTTCTGTAGGAACTAACTTTTTGGATATGAATCGCCACATGCGAGCTACGCATCACACTGACGTCACGCAAAATCCTCCATCGCGCAGACAGCGTTTACCGCGCAAAATATCAGTTCTTGAAAATAAACCCCTTTATTTACAAACGTTGCTTAAAGTAGAGACTGTTATACGTCAAAAATGACAGTCGCTAATCATTATTAAAGATTAATAAATCGCACGACAAAATGTGGAAGACACTCGGCTCATCCTTAGTCATAGCATTATTAATACTACGGTAGTACTTGCACAAAACGCTAATAATATAAAAGCACCCTACATTCGCCATTTGTCGATCGTAAGTCGTAACATCACTGACTAAAGGCATTGTAACTTAATAATCACAATAAATAAGACAGTTTAAAGATACCATCTATGAAACAGCCACTAGTATAAAATGATACGTCAACCCTAAAAAAGAGATCAAAACAAAAGGTCACGTTAAGCTGGGTGTAGACTCACCCTTTGTTCTCCTAATTATAAAGTAGGGTGCGGACAGTTTGTGTTATGGCTCATTAAAAATGAACTTTAAAGTACATGTGTACGTCGCCTTAGGGTACTAGCCCAGTAGGCCATGTTTTATGTAGGCCCAGTTCTTTTAGCGCAGTTTAAACCTCGTTTTTGCAACGGTTTAATTTATTTTGTGCGAGGAAATTCTGAGTATTCTGTTGCTACTGTTATTTACTTGGTTTATATTGCGTCTGTTTCGAAGTATTTTTCCAAACATAACCAGTGTCGTCGGATATAATTGAAGTTTAAGTAAGAAAATTATGGATGTTTTCGAATAAAATAAATTAAATTAATAGAAAACAAACCGCTCATTAAACAAATTAAATTTCGTTTTAAAATATCAATCGGTTTCATACAAAACTTCAACTTTATCCGACGACACTGGTCATTTATCGCTTTTACCGTTAAAATAACCGTTACTAGAAGCTGCTCTACAACAGATCTTTCTCGATGTCCCTTCAACCTTGATCTTAAATGTACAAACATAAAAAATGATTATGAGAACAAAATTAAAATACAGAAAAAAAAAAACTGTTACTTTACAACTTCAACCACACAATTAGCTTGCAAATCTCAACTATTATTACATGAATTTATTACCATTTTATCCATCTTCCCTAATCCGAAAAACTGGTCCAGCGAGTTCTCACGAAACTTCCTGGTTCGAATAAAAAATAACCAACGTTAACCTTTAAATAAGATGAATTTCTTATGCAAATGACCGACTTCCCACGGCCGAAAAAATTTGCATACCTAAAGGGTTGGTATCCCTAAGAACTTGGCATAAAATATGCTAATCTGCAAATACCATAAGTAATTATGCGAGATTTGACAGCTGCTGTTTTTTTTTTATTCGAATGCTAATTCAAAATGGCTACCGAATCAGGTGGGTAGCCTTGGGAGCCCAGATTTGGCAGTTTATTTGATACATTTTTGGACCTCATGTCAGTTTGAATTGAATTACAATTATGTTATCTTGTGATTTAAATTAAATGGAAAATGTTAATATTTGAGATGATACATCAGAATTTATTCAAGGTATTTTTATTTAATTTCTTACTACGGCCATTTTATTTATGTAAAACACTTTTAGAGGACGTAATTTATTGTCATCTTTATGAAAATTGTGCCTATTATTTAGCATAACCACATCCACTCGACCATTTTTGAAGAAAAGAAGATTCAAGAAGCTTTCAAGTACCTAGAACACGAACAAAAGAAGACTTTTAAGAAGACTTCAGCAGACTGTCTTCATAATGGTGATTGCCACTAGCGAGGTATAGAGTTCCTACGTATCCTACCTGTAGGAACTTCATACCGTGCTCTTGGGTACGCCAATCTTCTCCAATTCGCCGTTCATCACCATCACTCAGGAAAGAAGCTACCTCATCGTTCAAGACTACTGAAGCTGAAGATTCCTTGAAGCTATTTGTGTTTTTATTATTATGCAAAAGCGGTACCGGCCTATTATTGCATTCTATATTTTTCTTAGATTTTAATACAAATGTACTTTTTGTGTAGTATTATTTTCAGATGTGTGCTGTATGTATGTAGCTTAGGAATCTACATATATTGCTTGAGATCCGACGGAAGCGCCGAAGTCCAACACGTGCTAAAGTTGTAAACGTAGTGTTTGGGGTCAAGTAATTTTAAAAGTATCATCGAAATGAAAAGAAGAAAAAGTTAGGGCAAGCGTCATGAGTTCATCATCTACCTAGACAAGAACAGATAAAAATATTTACGTACCTACAGAAGACAAAAATTAAATACTCGAATAATAAGTAAAAATAAAATAAAATAAGAACTTACACTAGGCCCAGTTCCTCATATAATAGATATTAATAAATTTATTAAAAAATCTAAAATCAAAAGTCATTTATTCAAATTAGGCTGAGAGTCAGCTCTTTTTGAACGTCAAAATAAAATTACATAAGACAGTCCCCCCAAAACGCCCGCCCTTCACCACTTCCTAGTGCTTTAGCTGGGAAGAAGAAGTAGCGCAACAAACTTCCTCCAAATTAGCAGTTAAACCAAAATTTCTTAGTCGAATAATAGATATTTCTAATAGTTTTAAATAATGCTATACATTATATTAGAATAGGTTTTCCTTGTGTAAATTTCGTAAAAAGGGGTCAAATTCAAAACGTGCTAATTGTCTAATACATATTTCTGGAACTGTAACTAGCCCAAAGATCAATTAACTTCGAGCGAGTCGCCTATGTAAAATAATATAAAAGTGATCAGTAATTAAATAATTTAAAAGTGTCAACTTGCCCGAATCGTGCGAAAATTTAATTATGTAAATTCGTGCAAATCGACTTATAAGCTAACTCGATGCGCCACAACAACTGACTGTACCTATTTTAATTATTTATACCAACTTCTATCACTGCTAAACGTGTCACATTATTATTGTTAAATCCTGCATTCAATGGACATTGTTCTGTACCAATTTCCTGTAACTTTATAGGTAAATAACTCATCATTGTTATTAATTTCATGTTTATTTCCCCGTATTCAACCCTATTTTGATGATGATTTAGGAAAACCAAAATGTATTTTCCAAAAGTGGATTTGTAGCAGGACAATGAGATGAATCCTTTGACCAATATAGGGTAAGTCCCGACCTACCTAAACTATATTGTGAACTAGCACACAGGCAACTGATCCCGGGAGCACGGGTGGGTTTTAGTCAGTAAAAGTCTGACACGCCTGCTCCACACAGAGCGGAAGAAGTTAAAAAAAAAACCACACTAAATTCCCCACCAATCAACTGACCACATTTATTGAACGAGGAAACCCCATGTGTTGCCCTATTATAGATATTAGACAACCTAAGTGGACATGAACCTTTTTTTGAGGTGGGAAACTTTCAAAAGGCGCCCAGTTTTTGGGGGTAAGACCTGGGAGTGTGGGATTTTTACCTCACTAAAACCACCCCGGTGGTCACTAGCTACACATGGAAGGGGGTACGTTAGAAGACCAATCCGAAACCCCGTCTGTGTAACGCCTGTTAGGGCACATCTTTGGGGAAGTGGACATGACCTACCTACAAGCAAATAGCTGTAAGATGTAGAAGCAACCGAAGCAAGTGGATACAACATATAGTCATATTGCATTGCCTGCTTAGTCTAACCGTAGCAATGTGTTTCATTCTGACTGCTCGACAAAATTCATTGCATTATTTACGTTGTTGGACCGACAAATTTTTCGAACATATGAAGCAATGGATTAGCTTTGAACTTCGGCATTCGGCCGAAATTCGGTTGAACCGAATGTGAACCGAATTTCGGCCCATCCCTAGTTATAGAACATGTCGGTTTCCTCACGATATTTTCCTTCGCCGTTTTGAAAGCAGTGGTAAAGTGCCGCCAGCCTGGGTTCGAAGCCACGACCTACAATTCGTAAGTTTTAGCTGTTTCCACTGGACAATATAATACCTACAACATATAGATGACATCCTATTATCAGTACGTAGGTATCAAATATTTTACCAAACATTTTCCCTTATAAACATAATAAAACATTATCAATAACAACAATATTTTAGTTATTTAACTGTCAAGTCTTCTCTATTATCACTTTATTGCCGACTCTCTTATCTGTGACATGAAATGAAATAAATGTAATTATCGTAAATTCATGTAATTATAGATTCAGTGTCGATTTAACACGAGTTGGTGTATGACATTATTATTTATAATATGTGGGAATAAATATATAATCGTTATTAGTCTTGTGTTTCATTAAATGTTCCCTTGTTAATCTTGTAAGTAAATGCCATCATCATTTTACTTGTGCATTTACCTGTTCTGGTTTTTATCATCATCTCAAAAGAAAGCTATTCACAGTTGGACAGAGTCCTCTTTCCCCTCCCATCATCATAATTATCTTCATCAGCCAACAAGCAGTCCGCTGCTGGACATAAGCCTCTCCAATAGTAAGCCATTGAGCTCCATTCTCGGCTACCCTCATTCAGCTGCTACCAGCCAACCTGCGTAGACCGTCGCCCTACGAGTACATAGCCTCAAGGTATCCTATCTTATGTTTGCCGATTCGCGGTCTCCATTCAAGAACACCTTTACCTTAACGGTCATCGGTTCTATGGCTAATAAGTATGGCTAGCCATTGGCCTTCAATAGTAGTTAAGTACCATTCAAAATCAAAATTAAAATATTTTATTTGACATACGTCAGAAGCTAGGTGCACGGTTCCAATTTGTCGCTTCCTATGGAGAAGAGCCGGCAAGAAACTCCACGGTAACTCTTTTAAAAATAATTGGCTTTTACAATGTTTTCAAATAACAGTGTTAATAGATAAGGGAGGATAGTGTTTGCATGTGAGTGCTTAACTATTTTCACGCTTTTATTTACTGTCGTTTCGAGTATTTTTTCTTATGAAAAATCTTTGGTTTATACGGCACTAGCTTTTGCCAGCGGCATCGCCCGCGTGGAACTTTCATCCCCTATTTAATTCCCTTAGGGGTTGAATTTCGAAAAATCCTTCCTTAGTCCTTGTTTACATTATAAAGGGAATCTTTGTGCAAAATTTCAGCTTTCTAGGTCCAAGGGTTTGGACTGGGCGTTGATGAGTCAGTCAGTCAGTCAGGACTTTTTCTTTTTATTTATACAGGATAAGTTTTTAACCAACGAGCAAACTGTAACCATAAATTCAGCATATCATTGTAGACCCCCCAGCGCAGAAATTTTTCGTCGGTTATACAAAGAAAAAATCAGCGGTTCCATACATTTTGACCGCGTAGGTATTGCACTTTTCTATGAAACAGCTGTTTATTTTTGTTTAACCGACGAAAACTTTCTGCGCTGGGGTCTAGAATGATATGCTGAATTCACGCTTACAGTATGCGCACTGGATAAAAACTTTTCCTGTATAGATTCGTTGAATTAAAGAAACACATCAATCCTGTTAAATATGAAAGCTTATGATTACTTCTCAAATCTTATAACTTCCGCTACTGTGTGAGGAAAGCAATGATGCTGTGAGTGAGATCATCGATAAATATGTCCGATAAAAACAGCTACCTGTCATTAGATTATAAAGGTTCTCATACGAAGTACAGTCACGAGCGTAAATATCTTACACTTAATCATCATCATCATTTCAGCCGAAAGACGTCCACTGCTGGACATAGACCTCTCCTAAAAGGGGAGTTTTTCCATAATCGCCACGCTTGATAGGCGGGTTGGCGATCGCAGTATAACCCATTCTCTAGTAAGTTCCTTAGTCGCCTTCTACGACACCCACAGGAAGAAATGGGATGGTACTATTCTTTTACGTCCGGCACCACACGGAACACAGACGGCCAGACCTGACGGATCTTACACTTACTAATACATGAACGATTTACTCCCAAAGTCATCCTCATTATTCTTCTGCCCGTATCCCAATTTATTTGGGGTCAGCGCAACATGTCTTTTGCTTCCACAGATCTCTATCAGTCGTCATCTCCGTAGTCACACCCTTTCTAACCATATCATCATTCACACAGTCCATCCATCGTTTCTTTGGTTTCCCCCTACTCTTATAGCCATCGACATTCATATTCAAAACTTTCCTCCGGAAAATTTTCTCATTCGTCCACATACAGGGTGATTGGAATATGGGTGCAAAGCTTTAAGGTGAAGATAGTATAGACAATTTAGAACCATTTAAGCCATGGTTGTCTTAGACGAAGTCTTACCAATTTTTTTTTTTAATAATGTTTAGAAAATTTGTACAATACGTCTTGTATTGTACAAATTTTTTATTGAGCTTTAAATGTCTGTAAAAAAAATGTCTAATGACACAGAAGCCTAAAACATGTTTTGCTTGATTGCTTACACATTACTTTAATTAAATAAATAAAAAATCAATTCATTTATCATTCAATTTGGCCATAATTATGCAGTTTACATTAAATTTTGAGAATTTCCGAAAAAAAACTTAAAAATTTGGTTAAAAATATTTGGTAAGACTTCGTCTAAGACAACCATGGCTTAAATGGTTCTAAATTGTCTGTACTATCTTCGCCTTAAAGCTTTGCACCCATCTTCCAATCACCCTGTATAGTCATATATCACATGCTTACCCATTCTCCTAAAGTATGGGTAAGTATAAATTTTGTATGTCGATGCGAAAATAGTTTTATCGAAATCATACATCATTCTTGTCTTCATTTCAGCCGAAGGATATCCATTGCTGGACATACGCCTCCCCCACCCAAGCATTGCCACTTCGATCGGTTCTGTGCTTCCCGCATCCATTCAAGCGACGTTCACCAGATCATCAGTTCACCTTTGTGGGAGTCCTCCCAATGCTACGTCTTCCAGGAGGCGGTCGCCACTCCAGAACCAACACATCAAATCATACATACTACTATGAAATAGGTCTAGTAATAGAAAATCGGTTCTGAATTGCGTAAGTTGCCACGAATCGCTTCTAAATTCCAAAAGTGTACGGTATTTATGCAGATGATTGTACCTGTCGTTACACAAGTAAAAAAAATAAAACTAAAAGTTAAATAATACTGATTGAAATGCTGACACCGTTGAAATCTTCAAAGTACTTGCTAACAGGTTATTGATATAATTAGGAGGTGTCAGTGTCATGTCAACAGCTTTGGACAGTAATTGGGTTTCATATAATGTGTTCTTGACTTGCCTTAACATAAATACCTACGTGAGTAGCTACTACTGAATACCAATGGTTTTAACTTTTACCTGACTACGCAAATAGGAGGGTTATGATGTTGATTGGTATTGTATGTTTCCAACTTAACTTCTAAAGGTCTCATCATAATTTGACAAATAAGGTGTCGTTGGAACGTCTCAAGCGTCCGCTGGCTGTAGTCTATGTGACATTACATTAAATAGCGTCTAGAGGACATAAAGTCATGTTTTTTTTGCATAGGTACCTACCTACTGACTTTCAGAATTTCTACTGGCTTTCAGATGAAAACTATTTTCTTGTTTCACGCTTTTTAGAGCGTGTTTGGGATAGTCGGGTTTTCGTTTTAGAACGATTTTTTTTAAACCTAATTCAGCTCTACATTATTTGTTAATTGGAAAAGAATAATTGGATGATATATGAGCATGTAAGAAAATAATTCCTGATGTAAGACATAAAATCAAGACAGTCCAGCACTGACTCTGCAATAATATCTCTACTGCAGCGATGTCCCACCCATGTGTTTACTTCATTGTGCACATTTTTTTTTTATTGTTTAACATAAAAGTGATTTAATAGTTTCATGATGTGGACACGCGTAAATAGCTTGGCGTGCCTAGAACATGAAATAAAATATGATACCAATTTTCAGTAACACCAACTGGATACACATGTGTCCAGTCTCTCGTGTCGAGTTGGTGACTTGAGGTGTGGCCACCTCAACCAGGTGCTACTTGCAACACTTACAGATACAAAACCCACTCCGTTTACTCCATCCACGTTAATTCTTCGTTAAAATATGTACCAAAATAATATACCCACATACGTATTCCAATAACTTTTAATAAATACATAATACAATGTATTTTCAACATTAAAAAAAATATTGGATAGCCAAAGCTGACGTCTCTTTCGAAGGAGACAATAGATTTATAGCGTCAGAACGTAGTTTACATACATTTATGTCTAACGGAGAATATATGTCTGTATTTGTTCGGGGCTTATTTATTGTGCTATCCTACAGTGGGTTTTATTGAGGCGATAGGTTGATAACTTGAATTTGGTTAAGTAAGAAAGAAAAGGCTTCAGAAATGGTAGGTAATGTACTTGAGTTTTTTTTTTACAGTCATATTGAAATTAAACGTTTATATTTTTATTTATACGATTCAGTGTCTATTAGGCTTTAAGTTTCTTTATAAATTTCAACTTAAAAACTGATAGATTTACAATTTTAAAGTATTTAAAAAAAAAATGGGTAATCGTTCACTGTGTACCCTATTGGGCACACACTGATCCAAGATGAAGTTCTCAGTGAAACACTGTTGGACACAGTGAATCAGCATGAGCAAGGGTCGGGGCGGAGAGCTAGTGGAATATATTCAACTTAAATACGGACAACAGGTTTCTACAATCATTATTTCAGTCGACAGACGTCCACTTCTGGGCATAGGCCCCCAATCATTGACACTTTCATAGGTGGTTCCCCCAGGGTCGACGGCGCGTTGTGTTCCACGCGCGCCTTAAAGAGATGTTAGCACCAACTGGTGGGGTCCTAGGGTCCGCAAGGGCCGATGTTGCCCTGGCGGACCTTAGGTTGTTCGAAAGAGATACCGTCGCACATAGGCAACTGAGGGAACACGGGTGGGTTTTAGTCAGTAAAAGTCTGATACGCCCTCCTGCTCCACCCAGAGCGGGAGGAGTTATTTAATGTATTTCCACTAATAAAAAAAAAATATCCGGTGGTTCTCGCATCCAGCAGAATTACTTACAACGATTTAATTTTTTAAGGGCACAGAAATCTATCTCATTAGCCTAAAACTGTGAGATTTTAATATTGTTTTAATAAAAACAACAACTTTCTTTAATTCTTCACCATCTCCTATTGTGTGGGTTAATAAAAGCAGGTCTAATTGAATTAAAAGACTAGCCAAATAGTTTCTAATACCTATCTGCTCTACTTATTAGCCTTTTGCATTTAAATGAGTGTTTATTTAAAAACCATTTGTAGTAGTAACAAATAAATAAAACCTGAGTCGAATAATAAAATAAAAAATTCTTATTCCGAATTACTTTTTTTATGTGATTTGTCTGCGGCAACACTATCATGTCTAGACAACTTGAAAACTATATTTTTTATATCTGATTTTTATGCATAGGCACCTACGAATAGCTAAGATACAAAAAATAAGTCGGTAGGTAGCTGAATCCAGTTTTAATTCAACAAATCTTTGGTCTTTTTCATCAATATTCATTAATATTTCCTAATCACCTAACAAACCTATTTATTGTCAAACTGCACGGGGGCAGTGTGACAATAATAGGTAGCTATTAGTCTATTATATTATATTTGACTGGCCTGCGCTGTCCTCCCATACCTATTATCACTGTAATTTGAAAACATTGTAAAAGCCAATTATTTTTAAAAGAGTAACCGTGGAGTTTCTTGCCGGCTCTTCTCCATAGGAAACGACAAATTGGAACCGTGCACCTAGCTTCTGACGTTTCATAAGTGCCCATGCAGGTTTATGTGAAATAAAATATTTAGATTTTTTTTTTGCATAAGGTTTTTTTTCATTCACAGAAGAAAGGAATCAAATCAAATCAAACAGCGTAAATATTCAAATCTTATTGGGAGTTATAGAGAGATACATTATATTCGAGCCGTTTGGGGTTGAAACACTAGGGACATGGGGGCCGAGTGCCTACTTGGATTTTCGAGACATCGCCAAGCAGTTTATCTACTCTTTACGTCTTCACGTGGCTGGCTTATTTTTTGGCCAAAGAATCAGCATCGCCGTCCAACGTGGCAATTCTGCCAGCCTTTTGGGCACTTTTCCCCGTGACAGCGATTCGGTAGAATTTTTTTATGCCCTGTGATTCTTTTCTCTCTTTTTATTTTATAGGTATACATGTAAATATTTATCCATATAAAAATAGATACAGATACAATCTGTATCTGTAAAAAAAATCGGTTTCTTAAAAATCAAAAGCAAATCATTCAAACTACGCTGAGATCGTAGAGAACGTCAAAACTAAATATGACAGTCCCCGAAAACGCCCGAACTTCACCACTTTCTAGTGCTTTATCTGGGAAGAACAAACTTCCCAGCAGCACAGCTGTCTGTTACGAAAGTGTACTAAATTCTAAATTCTGTAGTATGCAGCACCATCCTATCTAACTTAAATCTCTACTTAAATATCCTAACTTAATGCTAACTTCCTTACTTACTTATTATAATTGCGAAAGTAAGTCTGTTTGTTTGTTACACTTTCGCGCTAAAACGGCTGAACGGATTTGAATGAAATTTGGTACACAGATAGACCATGATCCGGATAAGGACACAATATACTTTTCATCCTGAATCGCAGACGAAATCGTGGGCAAATGTCAATGGATACAAATATTATAATTGCGAATGTGACTATGCTTTTTTGTTACTTTCCCGGCTAAACGGCTGAACCGATTTTGATGAAATTTGGTATGGGAATACTTTGAACCCTGGGAAAAGACATGCTTTATTGACAAACCACGCGGATGAATCCACCGGGCGGAAGCTAGTAATAATATAAAAAACAAAAATAACTCTCTGTTACATTTTCACACATAAGCCAGTAAAAACTGGTCATTATGAAATTTGACAGATAGTCTGGGACCTGGGGAAAAACATAAGCTACTTTCCACCCTAGATATTTCTATCAAAAACGCACACGAAGTCGCGACCAACCGCTAGTATGCTATTAACTAAAACTGGCCATACAGACTATGTGCTAGAATTTCAACGTTCTATGTTCAAATATAACCACAACCAAAGTGAACATACATCTATATTACTAATATAAAAAAGCTGGAGAGTTTGTTTGAGCGTGGTAATCTTTAGAACTACTAGTTGGATTTAATCATTTATTTTTGCATTTGATAGCCCAATTTTTGAGGAAGCTTATATATTACTTATTTAACATTACACGAAAAGAAAAACGTTGGGAAGCTTCGTCGAGTCTTTTCGTCGCGTATTCCGCAGAGCCTGAAGACTAAAGTCTTCAACCAGTGTGTCCTACCTGTTATGACCTACGGAGCCGAAACGTGGACATTCACGGTACGGCTGGTCCATCAATTCAAAGTCGCTCAGCGAGCTATGGAACGAGCTATGCTCGGAGTATCTCTGAAAGATAGAATCCGAAATGAGGTGATCCGGCAGAGAACCAAAGTTGTCGACATAGCTCACAGAATTAGCAAGCTGAAGTGGCAATGGGCCGGCCATATTAGTCGTAGAACCGATGACCGGTGGGGTACCTAGACGTGTTCTTGAGTGGAGACCGCGAATCGGCAAACGTAAGGTAGGACGCCCTCAAGCTAGGTGGAGTGACGATCTTCGCAGGGTTACTGGTAGTAACTGGATGAGAGTTGCCGAGAATCGAGTTAAATGGCGTGAAATTGGAGATGCCTATGTCCAGCAGTGGACCGCTGTAGGCTGATGATGAAAAGAAAAACAGCCTGAAATTACACTAAGCGAAAAGGAAGTAGAGAATAGTGTGGGTAGGGCGATGCAACGCGACGCGGTGGGTCGGGGCACGAGGACGAAGTTGCAGGCAGAAACTAGTATAATACACGCCATCTTATCTTTACACAAGAATTCACTCTTTCGAGCAATCTCATGTTCTATGAAAGGTGAATAAAAACCGCTTTTACTGTTTTTTCCCATTGTGTTGTTAGTTATTGGTTTTCATCACGAAATGTATTTGTGGCAGGAATGCGTACAATTATATTGTGTGAACGACGATTGGTCAGGCTACGTTATAAGGTAATATTCCTTTTCTGTTTTTCTAAGGAAATTAAGTAAATGTTCTTGGAACGCCCACTGTTGAATTTGTGGCAATTAGGTGATTATTTTTTTGACGTAATTGTACCTAATTTTGTTGTGGTAAAGTTAAGACATTTTTGAATTAGAGGTATTTTTGTTTGACATAAGGAACTTAATTTCGGTCGGTTGTAGTGATTTTGTACATGTTATAAGGACCACAAAAAATTGTTAATTTTTAGAATTCGTTTCCAGGTTCATAATAGCCTAGACGCAATTATTGAAATTTTATATCCATGATTCCACTGGTGTTTAGTTAGATTGCAAACTTAAGGAGAAGTATATACCTAGCCAAAGTCTAGGAGATCGAAGAAGACCAGAGGGGTAGGTAATTGCGTAAACACTAACAGTATGAATGGCTTTCATTTTGACATTTCAACGACATTCATTGCTTTATTAACGATAATGATAATGTTTATTGTACCAAAAAAAACAGTGCTTTACAATTCCTTAAAGTCTACATTAGTACCAGGGATGTTGCGAATATTCGCATCCGCATCCGTAAATGCGGAGCTTCCGCATAGATTTGGACATCTGCATCCGCATCCGCATCCGCAATAATTGATGCGGATTTTCATGCGGATGCGAATGTAATACAAGATGCGACAAGAAAGAAATTGGGCGGGACCGGGGAAAGGCGCGTGCCGTACGCACGAGGCAATGACCAATGCATGGGAGCGAAAAAATTGGTGAGACAAGTTCCGACGCGTTTGTTGTGGTGCATCATAGGTTTTAGGTTTCTTGTAAATAAATCATTACGTGTTTGTTTGTTTGTCGTGTGGATTACTTATCGTAAAAATAGATATTTTTAGTGTTATTGTGATACAGTGATCATTGTGTGTAAATAATCGTTTATTGGGAAATCTATATATTATAAGTCTTAACTCAGCTTAATAAATTAAAATCGCCAGGTATATGCCATTATGTTACATCGGTAATACGTTTTATTGTAGGTGAAGTTTATCGTTTTATAACAATATTCTTTATTTTTCCAGCGAGTTTCCCCTCATTTATAGATTATATCTAACAAGTTAATTAACAATATCACCACCGAAACAAAGTAATTTAAGGAATTATTTTGAACCAAATATAGAGGACCATCATAAGGCTGATTTAAAATATGCAATAAAAGCTACTCTCGCAAGGGCCGAACCACCTCGTCATAAAAAATCATTTAAAGTCGATGCACCCAGAATAATTTTCCATATTTGAGAGCATGAGTAAAGAAAAACAATTACAGAAGATAATATCTGACGCAGGCAAGTTTCATCATATACAATTTTAATTAATAATTTTTCCTTGTTTAGTTAGGGTGTGGTTAAGGCGATGTTTCCACTCAATATTATTGTTTCTTGCTGCCACATAACTCCTTCACTTGTAAAAAGAATGCGTAGTGCTAATGCCTAAAAGAGTGCCACGACGAACGATCTTGGGCCCTAAGCATCCACCGACTTCCCGCGACCTTTATTATATCGTCAGTCCATCGGGTAGGGCGCCTGCCCATACTGCGTCGTCCAGTGCGCGGTCGCCATTCGAGAACCTTTACTCCCCAACGGCTATCGGTTCTACGTGCTATATTTAAAAGTCTTATAGAAATGTTATTAAGATTACTGATATGACAGTAAACGAATTTGTATATTTCGCTTTTTTAGCAAATAATTAGTCTAGCAAATCATAATATAAAAATACAAATCTTTCCTCTTTATATTTTTATTAGTATATACTAATTTTGATTAATAAAAATGTTACTTAATACTTTTTCATTGTTTTAATTCTTCATTCATACACTATATTTATATGAGATCTTAAACATCCGCATCCGCATTCACATCCGCGGATGTGAAAAAATCGGCATCCGCAACATCCCTGATTAGTACCTACGTTAACAAGGAAAAAATAAAAACAGGAATAAGACGCAAAGGAAACATTTTGCTTATGAACTCCACACTAGGTCAAGCCTGTCTCGTGGAGTCCATGGTGGTATTACCAGATGGTGAAAAGCGTATTACATTAATACTCATGGATTGCTATTGTCGAGAGGCACATAAAAATGCATTATTATTTTAAAGTAAGTAATAAAATGAGATAATTAATCAAACATTGTCTAGGCTTAAAACAATAGAGTAGGATGAATGAATATTTTGAACGCCATTGTGCACTATGTGTAAGTGTATATGTGTGTGTGAGAGAGAGTGTGTGTGCGTGTGTGTGCGTTATTAACGTTGTTGAGCAAACACATTTTTCGAACATATCATCAACATCTGCCTTGCCTTAACCAGTACCAGTATTTTACATGGAGCGACTGCCTATCTGACCACCACAACCCACTGACTGGATAATACGATACCCCATGGTAAGACTGGATGTCAGACCTTCGGGATTCTGACGAACCTTTACGACTGTCAAAGATCCACGAATGACTGCTAGGACCATCAACCGATGATCCCAGAGGTCATTCGTGGATCTTAACGTGCTTTCCGAGGCACTGAGGGGTCTTGGTATGTAAAGATGGTCACCCATCCACGGAACAACCGCGGCAAGGGTAGCTTAACCTGATCGATGGACTCGAGCGGCTGTTATTACTTCGAAAATATACAATATCCTTCAAAATTATTTCGATTCTGATTGATATGTAGTGTGTTTTGCAATTACTTAGGGTGCAGGCAGAAAACTAGAACTTCTTAGACATCGAGATACCTTTTAAATAAGCTAATCAGACCTAATTTATCTTTAAACGATGGGAAAAAAATCCCATGGCATAAAAACTACGCACTTAAGAGAGCAGTTAAAACCAACTTAAATTTGGATTCTCACTTAAAATGCGGTAAAAAAATCATTAAAAACATGAAAATCTCATAGAATAGTGAAGCTTTACTGCCGCGTCTACGGAACCCTAAATACACATGGTGACCAAAACTGGGCAAGTTCAACGGTCTCGTCTCTAGTCATTAGTTTTTGATCACACCCTCATAAACAACTTAACGTCATATGTCCCACATGTGCTTCAGACAAAACTCAACTTTATAATAAAAATGGTAAAGAAGGTTTTCGAATATTAAAGTCACCTATGATTTTTTTATAACTTGGTACACAACTGGTTTTTTTTACTTTTGGACGCTCGAATTGATAAAATTCCTCTTTTGAGCACCTATAGATTAGGAAATTCTCAACTATAAGTCTGATATGTTTATAGGGACGGCTCTGAGCAGGTTTTTTTAGATAATTTCGTTTGAATGTTTAAATAGTTGGTATTCTTGGATCGTATGGCTCCGTGAAAGAATGTCGGCTTCGCTCCGATTTGCATTGAATTGATTTCGAATTGAATATTCTACAGTGAAAACAATTGAGTTTGGCAATTTATGATAGTCTTTGTTTGTTAATCATTGTATTTAGAGAAACGTTTTGGGATGACTCATGGGGTAACTGACAAATTGCTACCAGAATATCAACTAGAGTTTTTTTTTGTTTTTTTTTTGCGTTTTCCTAAGTAATTTATCTACCATGCTTATACAACGTGTTCTTTTTGCATCCTATAACTTTAGGGTATCAATGAGACCATGTCAAAGAATCAACTGGCATAGCTGTTTAAAAAAAATGAATAGGGTTGTTAGTTTCATTGATAAGTACGATTAAATCATTTTCATTCAAACCAATCATTCATATTACACGTAAGGTTGTTTTACAAAATAATCGTGACATCGAATTATTTGTTATGAAAATTAAAAACAAAAAAAAAACATTGAAAAATCCTACTAATATTATAAATGTGAACGTTTGTATGTTTGGATAGTCAGAATCAGAATCAGAACTTTATTTTTTATGAATGTAGGTACAGTATAAGATGTTGTACATAAATTAATGAGATCGGCTACAAAAATCAAAAGCAAAATCAAAATATTTTATTTCACATTAGCCTGCATGGGCACTTATGAAACGTCAGAAGCTAGGCGCACGGTTCCAATTTGTCGTTTCCTATGGAGAAGAGCCGGCAAGAAACTCCACGGTTACTCTTTTAAAAATAATTGGCTTTTACATTGTTTTCAAATTACAGTGATAATAGGTATGGGAGGACAGTGCAGGCCTGTCAATAAGTACCAGGTACTTAGAGGACTGAAAATACAGAATAGAAAAAAGTCTACAAATCTAATCTCTAAGGAAGTCTACAGTCTACCTTACGGCGTGCAAATTATTAGGTACATAAATTAAACTATTAATACAAATTAAATAATGTCAGCAAAATAAAACAGAAATTAAAGTGAAGTCAATAATTTTAATTGACTTCACTTTAACTTTGTGTAGTCAGGTACATATGTCATAAATGAACAATCATAATCAGGATAAATTTATATCATTTAGAAAGTCTTTCACTGAGTAATAAGTGCTGTTTTGTAATTACCCAAATGTAGCAAGGTCTTGTATTGGAATCTCGAGGGGCCATAACGTGTTCTTATATTAAAAGAAGAAGAGCTAATATAATTTGGAGAAAATATTTTTTTGCATGTTTTTTGTAACACTTACTCGCTAAGACGGCTGAACAGATTTGCATGAAATTTGGCAGATAGGTATACCATGACCTGCATTAAGATATAGAATACCTTTTATCCAAATATTCTCAAGGAATCGAGTCATATACGGGTGAAATTGCGGGGCATAGAAACAGTAAAGGAAATGACGAACCATAATGTATTCAGCTAATCATCTAAATGCATTACACAGAACCACGGGACGGTTTACTGATTGAATAATGAATACTAAATCATGAGAAGGACTGAGGAAATCTAATGGCAATATGTATTTTAAAGTGACAAAGTCGATGTCCACACAGACGTAAAATATCGCAGCAGGATTTTACTGCGCACTAGATTTTCAACTCTCGGTGTTGGAGCGAGCATTGAGAATTCAACAGAGAATCTCAGCCCGTCTAAAAAACTCTTCGATTCTCAACTCTCGTTCCTAAGCAGAGCGTTCCGAGTGTCAAAGATCTATGAATGACAGCCGGTACCCAACGGCATAACGTGCTTTCCAAGGCACAGAGGGGTCTCGGTGTGCAATGCATGGTCTGGTCACCCATCCACGGACCGACCTGTCAATCCATCCTGTAAAAATCTCACCATGAAGAACCAGGTGAAGTGAGGTTGAAGTGGCTGAAACAGAATCTCAGTTTCATGTCTAGTGGTCTTATCGAGACAACAATAATATCTTGCGAACCATTCCAGCCGATGGCAATACATACCCGTACATCTATAACTGTCATGGCGACGTCATGTTTTGGAGAAAAAAAAAGTAAGACGACAGTACCATCATCATTTCAGCCGAGAGACGTACACTGCTGAACATAGGCCTCCCCAAGTACCGCCAATTGGACCTACTCTGTGCTTCTCGTATCCAGCAGATTCCTGAGGCCTTCACAAGGTCATCGGTCCACCTTGTGGGAGGCCTTCCAACGCTACGTCTTCCAGTAGATGGTCGCCGATCCAAAACCTTTTGGTCCCATCGGCTATCTGTTCCGCGAGCAAGTTCCCTGCCCACTGCCACTTAAGATTGGCAATTTTTCGGGCCATGTGGTTACTTTGGTTCTCATACGGATCTCTTCTTTTCAGATTCGATCGCGTTGGGAACCTCCAAGCATAAAACTCCAAGCAAGGCCTTCCCCTTTGTGTGACTTTCTGTCTTCTTATGAGGCCCATTGTGAGCGACCACGTTTCAGTGCCATAGGTCATCACGGGCAACACGCACTGGTCAAAGACTTTCGTCTTGAGATACTGCGGTATGTGGGACGAGAAGATTTTGCAAAATAAAACTGTAATGTATAAACGGACTTTATTGAGTATCATTTATCACTGATTCACTGCACACTATCACTTTATCCGGGAACGTCTCAACTTCATCTTCTGGAACACTTTGCTCTGGTACACTGACACTTTTGACGTTTTAGTGGCCCCGCCATTTTCCGAAGAAGGAGTACTCTACAGGATTAAATTAAATTAGCTAGCAAAACCCCGCAGACGAAATGAGTATCGGTATCAGAAGATGATGACACGAAAAAAATACGTTGGTGTCGGGTCAACGTGCGCATTTAGTGTCGTGATTTGAAATATAAGTTCAAGAAAATCCGTATTTTTTTGTTTTATCGTGTTTAGAAATTGATATTCATCACGTATGTGGTGGAGCTTCCACAAAAAATCTTCCATCTTATTACAAAACACGATCTAATTAACTTTAGTTCTAGCCTGAGCTAATTTTTGCAATTCCAACTTTATTTCGATTTAGGTATAGTTCTTAATACATAAATGACAACTTAGCACCGGGCTAAGTTGCCAGTTTTATAAAAGGAACTTTATTTAGATTAGAAAGAAAGAAAGAAAGACACAGACAGACACAGACACAGACAGACACAGATACAGACTTGAGGCTCGATGTTTTAAACCATGTCGAAAGAAAAACGTTGTTCTATAATCAGACTCCTTAAGTACAACACCTGCGGTCTTTACCCTATAAAAATCTATTTAAAATATTGTTATAAATATTTTTCTAAATATATTTTTTCGTTTCATGTTTAGAACGATACCCAAAATGTTTGAGGAGTTTTGCTAGCTACTTTAAGTTGACCCTGTATAGGAGATAGGGTTCAATTTAAACTCGCCACCCACTTGCAGTGCAAGTGAGGAACGTTGGCTTGTGTTGGCGTCAATGTATTGTACAAACGGAAATGAGCTTGTTAGTCAAATGTAAATTTTGATGAGCAAAGATTTAATTACTGTCACAATGAGACTTTAGATTAGCTTAGTGTATCATGTGAAGATACGTAACTCGTAGATCTTGAGAGGGAAATGACAGGGTAGCCCATGAATTGAAATTTTCTTAAGATTTTAGCAATTTGCTGGTCAGTGTCAGACTGTAAGTTGACCAAAATATGATTCGCAACCGTAAAACGTAAGTATTTATAGAATTATAATCATTAAAATCATCGATACAACATTCTAAGATCATACATACATACATAGTCACATACGTACATAGATACATAGTCAATGTTCCCATTGCTGGGCTGCCGTTCACAAGCTATAATGCCGTTAACCAACAAAATCATATTTCGGTTATATGGACATAAAACCGGAGAAAAATATGAAATGCATGCTGTTTAGTTAAGAAACGGATGGTAAAAAATTCTAGTAAAAATGTAAATTATAAGCCCTAGTCACTTTTTAGTTTAGTAATGTTGCTTACCTGCGTTTTAGCGTAGTAAACATATCAAACAAGGCAAGTTAACGGCGTTTTTTTTTCTCGGCATTGTAGAAAAATACTGCTTAGATAGAAAGATACAGATTTTTTTTCTGATTATGGTGGCATCAAAAAATTAAAATCGACCATATGCGGGTTAACGGCATTATAGTTTGTGGACGGCAGTGGAACACAGGCCTCCTATCGATGACAGGGCGTGGGCTGCGAACCACCACGCGGGCCCAGTGTGGATTGGTAGATGATGTTACATCTCCCAACCAGCACTTCGATCTCGATGACAGGGATGTGATCCACCACGCGGGCCCAGTGCGGGTCGGTAGATGTCACCGAATGTCTTCGAATTTTTGGTTCTAGGACATGCCAGTTTCCTCACGATGTTTTCCTTCACCGTTTTGAGAGCAGTGGAGATGAAATAACTTACACAAAAGTAAAGATCTTGTCTGGGATCGAACCAACGACTTACAGTTCGTCAGTCGTAGCCATTATCACTGGGGCACCACTGTTCTATGTTCATATCATCCCAATGAATGTCTATTTCATGAAATAGTCATTCAATTTGTGACCGTCGTGAATCATATTTGAATCAACATAGAACCTGACACTGGAATTTCCGGGCTTGTGGCGAGTAATGGGTAGCTCGCTGTCTGGTAAGGACCAAGCCCGGGTCGACGGCGCGTTGTGTTCCACGCGTGCCTCAAAGAGATGTCAGCACCGACTGATGGGGCCTGCAAGGGCCGATGCTTGCCAGGGGTGCGGGTTGTTCGAAAGAGATACTGCGGCCCCAGGCACACAAGCAACTGAGGAAACACGGGTGGGTTTTAGTCAGTAAAAGTCTGACACGCCCTCCTGCTCCATCCAGAGCGGGAGAAGTTATTGGATGACTTCCCCACTCAAAAAAACACTGGATTTTCGCGGGCTACTTTAGTGCATCCTCCGTAAAAACCAAACATACAATTACACTCTCACAACCAACGGGAAGACAGAGAGGCTCTAAGTGGAACGAAAATATTCGAAAACGCCTGTAACTAGAGGCGATCGTCATTTGTAATACCATAAAAAATTCAGTGTGGTACAACATAGCGTGTATACGACGATCGTATGTAATCAGTAAAACACTATATTTGTCTAGCAATTTAACAGAGTTAGCACCAACACGCCACAAGCTAAAATAATCATCCAAACGTGTAGAGAAAATTGAACCTTATCTCCTAAACTATATAACACTGACTTGGGTATTGCGAACGAACAGAAACCATTTCTTTGGCTGACTTCCTGCAGCAGGCGGGTATCATCTCACATGTCGGCTGGTGTACACAGACGGGGATAGCGTCGAAACGTATGTAACTGTCACACACGCGGGCTACGCACGTCGGGATCATTATACACGGCGGCGCATGCCTACACACCATCTTGTTTCTAGGCCGCACCTGAGTAGCTGCCTCTTCTTTTGCCGTCAATACTATATAGTTCCTTGTACAGATCGGTACTTCGGCACATTTAGGATTATGAGGGCATTGACGAGTTAAGATATTCTGATTCTGATTCTTCAGGTCCATTAAACACAAAGGTACGTTCTCACACATGGGCACATGTACACAAGAGGCCTGTAGCTTTGGATTCACTTTTGATTTGCAGCATGTCCTCACAAGTTCACAAGGAGGTTTGTGGTTGCAAATGCTTTGCATAATTTTCTCCTGTTTTGGTCGTTGTGTCTTCATTTGCTGTTCCATGACCGTTTGTAGTTTTTTATGGCTGTCGTCGGAAGTGATCGGCTCTTTTTGGAATTCATTTGGCGATAGTCGATACTGACCGTTTTCAGGAGTAGCAAACTGCTGTCTTGTTTCTGGTGCTAACCAATACTTATAACTCTCAATAGCTGTCGCCTGGTGTTTCGGTATTTCAGTGACCGATTGAAAAGGCTCACAACTATAGTTATCGGTAGTTTGCTGTTTTGGCACTTCAAATGGTAAATCGTGGTTTTGAATACCATAATTTGGGTGCATTGATTGTTTATTTACATAAGGAATTTGATACTGACAACTTGCAGTCTTCATATTGTTGATTCCTGGCTTAATTTCTTTCGTCGGTGGAAGGTATTGACACCATGCATCCATATTCTGGCGCCGTTGCATCTCAAGCGACGGATGACGGCACTGAACATATTCTTGGTTTTTCGACCGTTTTGTATTCGTGTCTTGGTAACCAGACTCGTATTTGCTCTTGACATCGGTGGTCACTGAAAACAAGTCCATAGCTGGTTCTTGTTTAGGGGGTGGTAGGTTGAGGCATCCGTTTATCAAAATACATGGAGGGTTATGAATGCAGAGGACTTCACCCTTGTATTTGCTAGCTAATGACTTCGTGACATCGTCATGATTGAGTTGACAGGCTCGGGGTAGCTCAGGGCCCCGGGGTAATGCAGGAGGACGTTTATACGGGCTAGGACCGCATTTCGTGTCTTTTTTTGGAGGACTGTAATAATTTATTTTTCTTTTACCTGTATTAATATTGCCGGAAGATGAACCTTGCATATATTTGTTTAGACTTAATGTAGCTGATGAACAACAGGAGCATAATTCCGACTCTTGTTTGCGGTCAGGTTGTAGCTTTGGAGGACTCCGCTTTGGCGGAGAGGCACAAGGATTTGGACAACAATAATGGGAAGAGTTAGCAAGTTTAGGACTACACGTGAACAGCTTGAATGGTTGAGTTTTCGTGGCTTCGTCGGGTTTTGGAGTTGGCGGTTGCATTTTCGCGTTAAGTTTATTCACGATATATTCCCAAAACCCGGAGCACGCAGTACCAAGTTCAAATCCGCTTTTATTTAGACACCCAGTCTTTGGTGAACAACCTGTGCTCTTGTGCTGGATATGGGGTGGTAGATAAGGAGTTGTGTATATTTGTAACGGAGATAGTCGGCTCTCCTCTATATGATTAAAGCCCTGTCCTTCATAGCGTTCAAAGAATTCTTTCCCTATGCCAGACTCGACGATATCTTTAGGTTTATTCCGCTTCCCTTTTTTCCTTTTAAAAAACCTACGAGTTTCGACTTCTTCGGAAGATGTTGTGAAACTGTAGATGTTTTCAGGAACCCCGTTGCCAACCGCTTTGTATGTCTTTAAAGGTTCCTGGTCATTTTTTGTGTGTTGAAACGGAGATGACTTGTCATGAATGTTTCCTTCAATGGCATAAACAGGTTGGGTTGCATAGCATTGCCGTTGTCTATTAAATTTCCTTATTTTGTGTTCACGGTTGACGCAGTTAGCCTGACAACCGTTATCTATGTTAACGTTTTCAGCTTGGTTTTCCTTTATAATTGACATTTGTTTAACATTATTATTCGAGCATCTGAATAAGCTAGATAGACACGGTCCTACTTTGTGTCGCATCACTGAACGTTTTGTTTTAATTGATTCGATTTGATCTCCACCATCCACTATGTTATATTTTTTATTTTTGTACGATTTTTGTACTTGTATACCTATCGTTAATCCATTTTGACTGATAGCTGTGGTTACTGAACCCCACGTTTCATTGGAGCAATTTTCGGTGACTGGGTGTATTAGCCTCTTGGGTGTCCGAAACTTGGAATCTTTCTTGGTATTTGGGAAAAGTTTTTTTATGGAGAGTATGCGTCGAGTCTTCGTATGCATGACGAGTGAGGAGTTAGTGCCTTCGAAGTCTGAGCTGTCTGAATGTACCTCCGTTACATTAGGATCGTATGTCCGTAGATAATCGTCCGGCAACTCGTACATTGTTCTTAGTTTTGATATCTTTATCGAGGCACTGACATTTCCATTCACTTTCCACGTCTACAATGATATACCTCATAATAAAACCGTTTGAATCACATTTTTTTTAGAATTTTTAACACTGATATAAAGTCTGTCAGTTTGACGAACTGAAGTTTGATTGCGAAATTGTCACCATTATTTCTCTGCTACATTCTGTCGTGTATGGATACTTTTTGGTACAGTTACAAACTTCTTTGGTGGAATTTAATTCTGAACCAAAAAGTACTGTGATTCATTGAAATAAACGACCCTAAAACTCCGAATAGTGAAATAATCCAGTATCGCGGAAAATTAGGTCCAAATCTTAGAAACGATTGGTTCCTTTTGTAATTTTAACTTAAACTAATAATTTAGAAGGCACGTTAGCCCGTAGGCCCCGGCTGTCATTTGTAGACCTTTGACAGTCGTTGAGGCTTGTCAGAAGCCCATGAGTGTTACCCAGTGAACCATGTTGCTCCATGTAAAATACTGGATTCAGCTGCATCCAGTTTGAACCAATGCCAATACACAGTTGGCAAAGCTACCTAGGCACCGATATCGAAATCTTATGGAAGAAAAAAAAACAACAGAAAAAACTTTTTTCGTCGTTCGTTGAGCGAAGCGATCAGCTGTTTTTTGTAATTTTTCGTGGACCATAAATAATGTTTAGTTTACGAATTTAAAAAATCAAAACTTGACAGTTGTTTGGTTGCCTTATTGTACACGTCAGTGTCATTTTCAGTTTCGAACTAACTTTGAATGAACAACCAATTTTTTTTTGTTTTGGATTTTGATACCCAACACATGGGTAAAGTATTGCCAGCTAATTTAATCTAACCCTGTATATCTGACTACACAAACAAACTGAACTAACACAGAGTTCTCGTCAAAACACAGAACAGATTTTAATCACGTCACCAAAACATTCACCAAACATAACGATCTCAAAGGGATTCCTCGCATTGTTTCTGTAAAAAAACCGGTATATTTTGTATGGAACAGCCCACAGGGGCTAAAACAAAGAGCTTGATGAAGTTCGGTATTAAATGGTGTATTAACGAAGGTGATACGTCATAGTTCATAGTTATGTTGCACGGAACAACTGCTTTTTTAGTGCGGGGGGATAGTTTTGATACTTATGACCTACTTTGCTGGATATTTTCTTTGGAAACTTTTATTCTTATAAATAGATCATAATGAGGCCAGAAGGCACTTTTATGTCTCATAGCTGGCAGCTGTACTGCTAGGGAGTTTGTTGGGTTACTTCTTCTAGCTGCTAAAGCACTAAGAAGTGGTGAAATGCGGGCTTCTTTGAGGACTGTCTTATGTCATTTTGACGTTCATAATGTCCTAGTTCTTAGCCCTGTTTCAATAAATAACTGATGATATTGATTGAATCCTAAAATAATAACCAATAACACGTAACAGGAGACGATCTTAAGCCTTTTTTTGGGGCACAGTCAGGTCTAAATGATTTTGAATGTAAGTAGGTAAAGATTTTACCAGTTATGCCATTTATAGAATTAATTAGGTATGTAATTACATTTTCGAGCAACGTTAATGATTTGGTGTTAGTATTTACGGTCGAGGTAAAACCATAACGAACAAACCACAAGCAGACAAAAATAGAAAACACAATGACTTCCTCTTGTTTCAAACACAATAATGACCGCATTAGAGTTTACCTATCATTATGATTCTGAAAGAACCATGAGAATAACAAATCCTATTATAATAGAATAATTCTTAGGCTGAAATAATGGGTTTATGATTCTCACAAGACCTCATTCTTACTTCAATAAACAATCAAGACTCACAGTCAGACTACACGTGACGTCACACTATAAAATAAAAGGATTTGAATAAAGAATCAAGCTGGCTGAATGCCGGAGCACGTAGGTAGGTACCCCGTAATGAATCGAAAGGGTTAGCCGGTATAATAGGGGTGCGGCCCTACGCAATCATAGGTGATCTAACGACGGCTGCTTTATTGTTTAATAGGCGACTGCAACCGGTTGCGGGATCAAATTTGAATAAAATTGTGGCGTTTGACGCGTTGTTGATGTGGATTTTGTAAGACTGGAGTAAAAGAGTAAACGTTGATTATTTTGGTTTCATAGAAAATCTTTTTGATTGAGTAACTTTACCTAGGATGGTAATGATACCTATTAAAACGGGAAGATACTAGTAATTCTGTTCCAACCTTTGACGTGAAACGTCTTTCAGTTCTGTAATTTCAGAGGGTCCCTTGCAAAAACCATATGTATCTTGTTAGGATAAGATCGCTTATTACTTTGGTAGTTTACCCACCGGCATTACTTTAGTACCTAATGTAATTTGGAGAATAGAACCCATTACTCGTTAGAATAGTGAATATTTTGCTAAATTGGTCCGCACGGTACATTTGAGTGACCTTAGGTGATCAGTCTGGCATCAGCTCAATCTGTGATCTTGACCAGATTTGCAATGGCTCACTGATGCCAGATTGATTGGCTACGGTTCCCCTTAAAGTTCTTCCTAGGATCCTAATTATTATTCAAACTAGATTGTTCTAGATTCTAAAAACGCCTTTAAAGTTACACACAGCAATTGTCGAACAACCATCGCCACCTTAAGTTACATTTTAGAATTCCCTTTTTTCTTACCTAATTTTTAAATGGTATGGCCATTAAGTTTGGGGCAGTGTGTGAGATGAAACAATTATTGTATTTTACCTACTTCGTAGGGCCCTCCCCTCCCCTCCCTATACAAAATTGCTTTTATATTCTATCATGGGTTTCACGTAGATTATTGTTGGAATAGAATTTTAATTATTTTTTTCCATGTAATTGTGTTTTGATGTTTTTTTTTCTCCTATGTGGGTAATCTATACTCATCATAATACAGCTAAAGACGCCACGGTTGGCGCAGTGTGCGTGTCGCGGGTTTGATTCCCACACGGAACAAATATTCGTATGACCTACAAGTAGTTGGTCCGGGTCTAGCTGTTTGTGTATGTGAGTTTAAATATTTGTAAACGCACCCGTAATAAAGGAGAAATTCCTAGTGTGGGGCAAAGTTTTAAAAAAGAGTTAGTTTTTTGTAAAAATAAATGCATTTGCTAGCCCAGTTAGTTTTTTGTAAAAATAATTGCATTTGCTAGCCCAGTTATTTAGGAAGGATTTATTAACATCACGCTAGGACCCGTAGAGGCCGAGCAAATACATAAAAAAATCAGAAACAATGCGAAGCAAAATCGAAGTTATACGCACGGGCGATGCAATGCGACAGGGAGGGTCGGGGAACATGAAATTTGTCAAATTTCTTTGATAGATTTTCAACTTTATCACAATTCAATATGGTTCATGTTCAATTGGGAAAATTTGACAATTTGGGATAGCTTTATGTGCTGGCGTCTACGTACAGTCGAGTTCATTAATATATTGGCACTGTCAAGGATTCAAAATATTGTGAGCGTTAGATAGCTCAATAAATTCTATTGAACCTATAGATCAAAAATATGTCCTCATGTGAACGGTTCAATAATATATGGCAATAATATGAAAAATTATGAGAATAAGCAGTCACATATTAATGAATCTAAATCTTGACCACGATTTAATGATGCTTATACAAGATAAGTTTTATCCAGTTCGGAAACTGTAACCGTAAATTCCGCATATCATTCAGAAATTTTTCGTCGGTTATACAAAAAAAAATCAGCTGTTTCATAGAAAAGTGCAACACCTACGCGGTCAAAATTTATGGAACCGCTGATTTTTTTTTTGTTTAACCGACGAAAAATTTCTGTGCTGGGGGTCTAGAATGATATGCTGAATTTACTGTTACGGTTTCCGAACTGGATAAAAACTTATCCTGTAGTCGTAATAATATTATGAAATTTTTTGACGTTCATATATTTTTGGAGCCTGAAAGGGCCAAGGGATTAATGAACTTGACTGTACCTACAGTCAGCTGCACGTACATGGTAACATTTCCAAATTGACAGCACCATTATGTTGTAGTGGTCAGCCCACCTTCGGAACGGACGTA
Organism: Antitype chi; assembly: GCA_947359405.1. NCBI lineage: Eukaryota > Metazoa > Arthropoda > Insecta > Lepidoptera > Noctuidae > Antitype > Antitype chi. The sequence goes on from OX375823.1 coordinate 4,472,652, forward strand.
ATCAAATCGCGACGTTATTCTTTCGTGCATTGGATCGAAAATCGAACATGGTGTTGTTTCCCACTCATGCTGCACTCCGTTGGATTCAAAGCTCGGTTCAAAACCGAGAGTTCTTTTAGTGCACGCACAAAGTGTCACATTCCACTGACGTTTGGTTGACCGTCCCTTTGAATTTGTGTTGCCCGATTACCGATCATAAAAGGAACGAAAATTGAATGCCTGATACCTAAATAAAACCATTCGGGTTTTATAATAGGTATCAGGAAAAATGCTGATTTTTCCGTAGTATTCAATTTCACTCTGACGATTAGCAGTACCTACCTACCTACAGACGTCACCAGCACATCAAGCTACCTCAAACTATCAAATTTTCTCAACTGAACATGAACCTTATGCTTATGTGTTAAAGATGAAACTCTATCAAAGAAATTTGACAGATTGGGGTAGCTTGATGTGCTGGCGTCTGTACCTAGAAAAACAGTACACCTACCTAACGAGAACCAGTAATGCGAGGTAGGTTTTATTTCTGTCACTTTAAGTGCGTGCACTATCCAATTTGTAGGAAACCTAATTAGGAAATCGATCCGATTTAGTGCGGTTGGAAGGTCCCGACCGCACTACTTTTGCTAAATTGTTGTAGTTCTACTTAATTATTTTTTTAAACGCTTTATATTAGCTACACTTGTATGTTTGTTTGTTTGTATGTAACCGACTCCTTAGAGCGCGATTTTGACCCACTTTAAACGGTCAGATTTCATTGAAACTTTGTAAACTTATCGAGGACCGATGACAATTCAATATTAAAAAAAAATTGAGTAAAATGAAAAAAAAGGACAAAAAGAAACAAGTTTTTGTAGTTAGCAGAACTAAAAAAACTTTTTCCAAAAAAAAACAACCGACTTCCAAAAAAACACTACAAAGTGAAAAATAACTTTAATTTCGGAAGTCGGTGTCTTTGGAGCTGTATTTGAATTTTTTGTCACCGCCTTCCGAAATTAAAGTTATTTTTCACTTTGTAGTGTTTTTTTGGAAGTCGGTTGTTTTTTTTTGGAAAAAGTTTTTATTTTTCACTTTTTAGTGGTTCACATGTGCTTACCCCTTCACAGCATACCGGCGTGATGTTATGTTATGAACTGGTGTAAGCAATAGACAGTGATGAGATTTCAGCAATCCCAGTCCATTTGCTATCATTTATTGAGGAGTTCCGTTGCCTATCTCCAAAGTTCTTCATCAGATCTTCACCAAATTGAAATGGAACCACTCCGAGAAAGTACTCTTCCAAAAAATACCTAAATCGCTTTGTGTGCCTATAAAATTTGAAGAGTTCTCTCTATTTCTCCAGGATCCCATCATCAGATCCTGACTTGATGATCATGGGACCACCTGGGAAGTATACCCTTTCAAACAAAAAAAACAAAATCCAAATCGGTCCAGCCATCTTTGAGTAATCGGGGAACATAGGTACATAAAAAAAAAATTAAAAAAAAAAACAAAAAAAAAAAAAAAGGTTCCGACGAATTGATAACCTCCTCCTTTTTCAAGTCGGTTAAAAATAGAAAATAAATAATAGTTTAGTTTTTTAATTGATTTAAATTATTTTCTCCTTTTTTAGTTTGGTTTTTAAAGCGTGTTTTTTAGTTTTTTAAACTATTATTTATTATTACTAAATGGGCTAGCTCTTTACCTCGATCACGACTGATAGAAAGCGATTGATGAGGTATATGATGGATCGAGCGTGCCCAGAAAATGCCTGTTCACTCTTTTTTTGAAGGTTAGACGGCTTAAAAGTGGAAGGGAACGCAGACGCAGGCAGAGAGTTCCAGACTTTGGCTGTGCGCATAATATATGTGGAGGAGTAGCGCTGATACGACTGGTCGGGATATCAACCAAGTGCGGGTGGTACCCTGCAGTGCGTCTGGTAGTTCGGTAGTAAAAGGGCGATCGGGTCGTGGAGCTCCTGCGCACACTCTCCGAAGTACAGTTTGTAAAAGACCGATAGGCAAGCAACATTACGAAGATGAGCCAAGCTGTGAAGCTTAGCTACCAACGTTTCGTCGCCTATGAGCATTTTTGCTCTGCGTTCCAGCGAGTTAGGGCAGCAACTGGTATTATGCTGAGCCATCCCATAAGTGATCATACTTCATACATACGTCATCTTAAAAAATGTGTCTGTTTCTACTGTCAAAATCACATAATTGCATATTATGAAAAGTAAGTAGGTACTTCTAAGTACCTATAATAAAAAAAAACGAATTTTAACATTTTTGTCTGTTTATCGGTCTGTTTGTTCCGGCTACTCTTCGAAACGGTTGGACCAATTTTAATGAAATTTGGTATGGGGATACTTTGAACCCTGGAGAAGCTTATGCTAAGGCAAAGCAAAGCCACGGGTGGAAGCTAGTTACAGATATAAATGTAGAAAATCTATATGGGGTGACATAATGGACGGTGTTATCGCTAAAAGCGATATTTTAAGGACAACCTTCTGGGTCTGGGTGGAGCGGGAGGGCGTGTCAGACTTTTACTGACTAAAACCCACCCGTGTTCCCTCAGTTGCCTATGTTCCAGGGGCCGCGGTATCTCTTTCGAACAACCCGCACCCCTGGCAGGCATCGGCCCTTGTGGACACCACCAGTTGGTGCTGACATCTCTTTGAGGCGCGCGTGGAACACAACGCGCCGTCGACTCGGGCTTGGTCCTTACCGGACAGCGAGCTACCCATTACTCGCCGTCCGCAAGCCCACGCCTACGGTGGCCGGGAATCAGCCTGGGATTCCCGACGCCCAGGGTGTCTCCCGCGGCGACTACGGCCGTGAGGGCGCATATACTGCTTCTCCTTCACGTGCACCGCCTCCCTCTTCGCGAGCATTACTGCTTCGCAGAAGGAGGTGATGGCTAACCATGCACTCTCGCACCGGTCCATGGTCTGGACCAAAGGACAACCTTTAGGTACCAATTATTAGTACTTGGTGCTAGTACCTAATATATTAGTACACACGTAGGTGTGTACTAATAGTTCCATCCAAAATATTCCCGGGATGTCACATCACTATCTGTAACTAACCCTCCACAATGTACTACAAGTTATAAAGGAACACACGTGAGTATTATAACAAATATTATTACGAAAAACTACGCCAGATTTCATACAAACAACGTGTTTTTGTGTTAACTCCCCCGCAACGAAGTCCGTTGTCCTCCCAAATAAATATTCTGACAGCCCTCGATTTCTTTTAAAAATCTTTGTGAACGGTATTTTGAACTTTATGCTAACAGTTATACGGTTTAAATAATGTTTTGTTGACGTGGAGTAATAATTATACAGCGTGCTAAAATTTTATAAAAATATTGATAGGTAGATATATTTTTTTACCGAAATTAGAGTGCTGTTTTGCAATCTTATCTATTTACGCCAAGTTATATTTATAAATTATCGTATAAACCGCTGGTTTATTTAAATATGTTGTAACAAAATAATTCACTATGACATGTTTCGTACCTACGATTTAGCAAAAAAAAAAATTTTATTCAAATTTTTTGATTTAAAACACTATAAATTTGACTGTATTTTGATACTAAAGATGTTTTTTTCGTAAATTATGAAGCTACCTGTGGAAGCTATGTGTGCTGTGCCTGTATGATTTTGCAAAAATGTTAATGTCTGAAATAAATTCGTTTTATTAGTCAATTTGCGTTTAAAATTTTTATGTTGTTGACATCATATCGATTACTTACTATAGGCAGTTATAATATAGGCAGGCAGACATTTAATACATATATCAGGCTTCTAATATATTCATAGGCTATTAGCCAAGACACACCTCCAAAATGAAGTTGTCTTAATAACCTATTTGACGCCAAATATAACCGTGATCAATCATCCACAAAAAAACTAGTTAAACTTCAAAATCGATCCGTTCATAAAGAATATTAAAAATGTAAGTAGGTAATCCAATTTATAAATATAAATTTAATTCGTCTTGTTTCAAATTTCATTTTTTTTTAAACCTAATGTACAAATACAAATATTTAAATTTACTGACGTTTAAATGTGGAATATGAAATTCAAGCGATGGAACGTCAATCGCGAATTCAATTTGATTGGTCGAATCCCCATGAGTATTGCCGAGGATCCCCGAAACGGGAAATCATGGAAAATATTTTTTTATTGCATCATACGTATGGCGAGCCATTTTTTGTTGAGCCGTGGCACCCTAAGCATTGTGTGAGGTTTGTATGAGAATGTTTGTGATTTAGGGATTTAGGTAGTGTGGTTAGTAGCGTAGGGGATGTGTGGGGTAACCAATCGTGAGTCGATGTCTCGATTGATTGGCAAAGGGCGATTTGGCAAAGCTCCCCGGTGTGGGGGCGCGCTCGAATGTTGTTCGCCACATGTGGGAGGTACCCGCAGTTGTGTGTAGGTAAATATTTTTATTGCATGTTAACTTGTTACTGCTGTGCAAATATATTTGTGTACCGCGAAAAAATATTTTGGGTGTGTGATTGAAAATAAATAGTGTGTGACATAAGTGACATTTTATTAAGTATCACCTTTTTTTATTAAGTATCACGTTTCCCAACTATGTTGGGGTCAGCTTCCAATCTAACTGGATGCAGCTGAATACCAGTATTTTATATGGAGTGACTGCCTACCTATCTGACCTCCACAACCCAGTTATTGGGTAATACGAAACCCCTTCGGAAGACTGGTGGTCAGACTTTCGGGCTTCTGACAACCCGTAACGACTGTCAAAGATCTAAAAACGATAGCCGTGACTGACGATTTTTCCGAGGCACGGAGGGATCTTGGTACGAAAAAATGCTCCACGCTTTTTAATTGAATTAAATTATTTTCTCCTGTTTTAGTTTGGTTTTTAAAGCGTGTTTTTTGGTTTTTTAAACTATTATTTATTTTCTATTTTTTAGTTCTGCTAACTACAAAAACGTGTTTTTTTTTCTTTTTTATTTCATTTTGTTATTTTTTTTTTAATTATTGAATTGTTTTCGGTCCTCGATAAGTCTATAAAGTTTCAATGAAATCTGACCGTTTAAAGTGGGTCAAAATCGCGCTCTAAGGAGTCGGTTACATACAAACAAACATACAAGTGAAGCTAATCTATAGCGTGTAAAAATAGTCACCCACCCGTAGGACCTAAAATCTAACATGAGTAATATATTATTTTCTCAGTGAAAATAAGACACCCGGTATTTACTAGGTATCTTAGTGAATTTTGATGCTAAAATAATAAATACGTTTGACTGGATACCAAGGTTTCGGAATAATAACAATTTAAAATAAGTAGCTCAGTGTATAAAATAATAATATTATCTTAATGATCCTATTTGACTCTTAAGTATTAATTACATTAAAATAAATTAATTGTAACACTTTAAATATAGAAACTATAATAAAATGCTATTTATTATAAGTGTTATTTTAATAATAAGACGATCCGCCATATTTAGTGGGGAGATTAACATAGATTAGTAACTTAGATGTTAAAAGATTTGTATAGTGAGGTTGTAATTGTATAAATTATTAATTAAATTATACATGCTTACCTTTGCCATGCCGGTTGTGGGTACATTAAATAGACACTCCAATTTACATTATGACCAGATAAATGTGAAACCCATTTCAAAATACTAGAAATATATTATTTACTAGTTTTCAAAATTTATCCCACGGGGAACGTACTACCGGGATAAAAAGTATCCTATGTGTTAATCCAGGCTATAATCTATCTGTGTGCCAAATTTCATCAAAATTCGTTTAGCCATTTTTGCGTGATTGAGTAACAAACATCTAAACAAACAAACTTTCACAATTATAATATTATATATACAGGGTGTCCGGTAATTAATGGATAACCTTGAAATGATTCATGGTAAAACTAATGGCCACTCATAAAAAAATATTTTTATTTGTATTTAATCTGTAAAAAAGAAAGAAAAAAAAGAACAACCGACTTCCAAAAAAACACCACAAAGTGAAAAATAACTTTAATTTCAGAAGTCGGTGTCTTTGGATATGTATTTGAATTTTTTGTCACTACCTTCTGAAATTAAAGTTATTTTTCACTTTGTAGTGTTTTTCAGAAGTCAGTTGTTTTTTTTTTTTGAAGATTAATTACAAATAAAAATGTTTTTTTTCTGAATGGCCATTAGTTCTAGCATGAACCATTTCAAGGTTATCGTTTAATTACCGGACACCATGTATATCATAGGATCTACTTCCAATATACATTAACTCATGCGTTCTTCCCATGGGGGTAGACAATTCTAAAAATTAGGTTTTTATGGAAAGCTAAGTCGCTAAAGTTTTCCCGAAAAATTTCAAATTCTGGATAAACTGAAAGTGCTACACAGGACAGCTATAATTAACTAAACAAGCATATTCCGCTCCCTAAGGAAATTCCTAAGCGTTCAGAATACCAAAAGAATAAAATTTCAATAAAAACGATTAAAAAAAATAACATAACCCTTCAACAGCCAATTGATCGAAGTCGAGTCGTAAATATAAATTTAATGATTTAACGGTAATAAAAGTAAGGGCCCTGACAAACACTATGGGCGCTCATATGTACCTAGCTACCGTTACGCTATAAAACCTTATTTGACCATAAAATGAAGTAAAGCTTTCTATGAGGTATTTGATTGTATATCGATAAACGCCTGTTATATTGGATTTTTATTGTATTGGGTTAGAAATCTTAGAAAGTTTGTAAGTATGAATTGGTATAAGATTATAACGAATTTTAATAGGGGCCAGATTTTTTTTTATTTGAAACCATAATTATTTAGTAAAATTGAATGATGACGAGATTATAATCTAAATATTTAAATGATGTTTGTTCATAAGCGCATCACTTTAGAACAGCTGGACCGATTTGGTAGATACATTTTTGTATCAAAATGTTTATAATTGTCCACATCAGGTTTTTACGGAAAGAAAAAAAAATTAAGTGGCCGGCAAATTTGAAAAATTCAAGAAAACTGAAAGTGAGAAAATGATTGAATTAATAAAATTGATTGATTGATTGAATTTATGAGAAAATGTTGTCTGAATTTTAGAAATTTGGATAGGAGAAAGTGGGGTTAGCTGGTAGAAAAAATATTAACTAGTTTTATGCTTTAATTATTTAATAATGATATTAAAGCAACTTATTACTGTATTCGTGTTTTCTGTAATCTAAATTACAATAATTTTTACCTTTTCCGCCCAATAGGTACCTACTTCTTACAAAGTTCTCGTGGGACCGAAATTGAAATTTAAATATTTGCCCTGAACCGATTTAAAAAATACCAATACACAATGTCGATTAGATTTATTGTATCAACTGCTACCTGAATTTATGTGTTTAAAAATTTACATACCCCTTCTAAGTAACAAGTAGTGTGTAATACATAGAAAGTCGCAGGACATTCCGAGAATATATTGAATTTAAAATTAAAATGTACCTACTGTTTTGCATAAATATACGAGTAATCAATCGAAGTTCGATGCAGAGTTGTATTGTGTGACAGCTCTCACGTTTGCGGTGCTGGCGTGGCATATGCTAATTGTGTGAAATGGAGAATATTTAAATTTCGAGTTCATTTTTTACTCGTGACCCGTGTAAGAAGAGGGTTGATAGATTTTGCTGAAGCTGGCTGATTTGAATTTCTTTTGTCGAGGTTTGCTACTGGGAGTATTTTTAGATGAGCTCGCCGGAGGTGAGTTTATGTTCCTTGGAGATGATAGCTTCCTTGAGAAACGTCAATAAAAAATCTAAATGCATTTTGTGTGCGTGTTTACTTTCTTAACCCATTAAGGGTTAAGAAAGTAAACATTGAAAGTCTTTTTTCCCGATTTAATTTTTTCCCGATTTAATTTTTTCCCGATGTAAGGTGAGGGTTGATAATTTTGCTGAACCTGACTGATTTTAATTTCTTTTGTAGAGGTTGGGAATCCTTTGAGATGAGACGCTTGCTTAGGAAACATCAATAAAAAATGTTAAAGGGAACCTAGTCGCGGGCTCGAACTCACTGGTGGACCTGGCTAAAAATCACACTGGCTCACCAGGCTTCGTGTCCGACAGAGATAGTATCAGTGATGAGCAGTTAGATGCTAGTCTACACGCACAACGTTATTGAGTGAGATGCAGGATCATTTATAGTAAAAAATTCGTTGGAAGATCGGGATTTATGAAAAAGCCAATGCATAAATCAATGACCCATAAAGTTTATTGAACTTTTCGATAATTGAACTTTGTCAGTACCGACTTGGTTTTAGAGATTTTACACTTCTTTTATTACTTAAACACGCCCAAAGTTAAGTAAAATTAGCAAGAAAAACGAATCTTTGCTGGCTCCTAACTTTTTAGTGGGTTTTTATTTTAGTATTCTGTGTCCTTATAGACAATATTAATAATGAGACAAAACGATAAATTATTTTACTTTGGATGTGCCATGTCAAACAGTAGAGTAAAACACTCCCGAAGTTTGTATGCAAAAAATGTGGACTAGGTTCACTGGGTACAGCTTTGCTATAAAATAAATAATCCAACTAATAAATATTTTAACTAAAACCACTAATGTTGGAGTTTTTGGCGGGATACGGTTGGAACATGTCGCACGAATTTTCATTTTCATGAAATTTAGTGAAATAGCGAATTAAATTGTATAATTTTGGTAGTGAATTATTCAATTTAGTTACATGTGAGTGCACAAGTGTAGTGAAGGTGAAAATAAGTGACTAACGTGGACTTTTCGTGTTCCCCCCAAAAACTCATATTAGGTTGTTGTAAAGTTACTACCGCTTTACAATAACTTTGACTTGACTGACTAAAGACGACTATGACTGTTTTGTAAATTCGTACCCGATATCGGGCCATTTACTTGATCGAAAAGAAAAATTACTTGACACTGGCTAAATGCACAAACCGTGCGAAGCCACAACCGAAAAAAAAAAAAAAAACCACTAATGTTCCACATTCAATCATAACTCCGGACCATAGACAAGTCGTTTTTGACATTATAGACTTTTAAACCCACTCATACATTTGTTTCTCCTAAATTATTATTTATAGCCGTGTCAAAATGAATACGTTATTTTTATAACTAGAATATTAATTAATAAATCATACAAGGCATTTTAAAAGGCATTGACGAAGATATTGAATAAAAAATATGGAATTCCAATTGTCTTACTCATCGTGTTGCTAGATATAAAATATACCGTTCTAACTGACAATAATTACTGCCTTTAATAATAATACAGTGATGAAAAATATTTAGAATATTTTTAAGACTTGTCATCTTGGTATTTCATCATTGTGAGCATGTAATATATTCATTATTACATCATTTCTTATTTGCCGCGAATGGGTAGGTCGCTGTCGGGTAAGGACCAAGCCCGGGTCGACGGCGCGTTGTGTTCCACGCGCGCCTCAAAGAGATGTCAGCACCAACTGGTGGGGTCCGCAAGGGCCGATGCCTGCCAGGGGTGCGGGTTGTTCGAAAGAGATACCGCGGCCCCTGGCACACAGGCAACTGAGGGAACACGGGTGGGTTTTAGTCAGTAAAAGTCTGACACGCCCTCCTGCTCCACCCAGAGCGGGAGAAGTTATTTGATGATTTCCCACCCAAATTAAAAAAAAAACCCTCTGTGGTCTAGTGGTCGCTGGCGCTACTGATGCGCATGAGGTCCTAGGTTTTATTCCCGGGTCGGAAAAAGTGTTACTTATTGGTTTTCCATTTAGATCTTCTCAGGAGCTGTCCGGAGTCCGGATTTGTGTCCGATAGATGGTAAAAGGCTTGCCCCCTATTATATGGGACTTAAACAAAACTGGCGAAATGTATTCTTCACGAGCTTCCGCCCGCGGCTTCGCCCGCGTGGAAGTCGGAAATTATCCCGCGGGAACGTACTACCGGGATAAAAAGTATCCTATGTATTAATCTAGGTTATAATCTATCTGTGTGCCAAATTTCATCCAAATCCGTTCAGCCGTTTTTGCGTGAAAGAGTAACAAACATCCATCCATCCATACTTACAAACTTTCGCGTTTATAATATTAAGTAAGGATAAGGATTTCTTATGAGTATTGCTTAAAGCAATATGATCCTTATTGGCTTCTCATTTGAGTGAAATTCAATTATTTTGCTTAGTGGCCCGTTTTAAACTCATGTTCACTTTGCAAACATTCTAGTATTATAATTTAATGTTATGTTTTGTGTCTTGTAATATTAATTACTTAGCTACTATTGTGTAGAATCAAGTTCTTCTAACTTAACAGACAGCTGTACTGCTGGGGAGTTTGTTGCGCTACCTCTTCTTCCCAGCTAAAGCACTAGGAAGCGGTGAAGGGCAGGTGTTTTGGGGGACTGTCTTATGTAATTTTGATGTTCAAAAAGTGGTTTGAAATAATAATTTTTGATTTTGTTTATTTTATCGGTTCATAATACTCCACATTCTTCTATAAAACCTTTTTCTCCTCCAATCTCAAAATTTGATTCAAATAATTTTCAGATAAACAAAAAAAAAAGACTTTTTAAATGAGCCTCCAAGCCAAAAGCAATGTTTTCCAATAACAATAAATTGTTTTAAAAAATAATGCTGGCTCGTATAAATAAATTAAATGTTCTAAACATGAGGTTTCTTCATTGATAGTAAATCTTGTCAAGCCAGCTATAAGGACAGGTCCCAATGCAAGCGAGTAACAATCGCTCTTAAAACTGGTAGGCACAATATAGTAGGCAGAGTAGACTTACTCGATACCTTTGACAATGGAATATAGTATTTTTTGACTTTCCACCCTCCAATCCACATGTGCGACCCATCATCATCTGCCTAGCCATTTCCCAATTATGTTGGGTTCAGCGTCCAGTCTAACCGAATGCAGCTGAATACCACTACTTTACATCGAGTGACTATCTATCTGACCTCCACAACCCAGTTGCTGGGTAACACGATACCCGTTGGTAAGATTGGTTGTCAGACTTTCGGCATTCTGACGACCCTTAACGACCGTGACTTGTACTACCCATCGCACAAATTAGTCCCAACATTACTGGTAGATATTGTTATTAACGTAATGAAAATTAAATAGCAATTTATTTACAGAAAAGGAGATTTAAACATTTTTTATTTACAGGCGATTCAATAAAACTGCTATTAAAAAGCAATTCCTTCAAAAGTGTCCACTGAATACCTAATTCCAAATTAATCATTTAACTCAACGTAATAGCTAAACCTCTCACTGCCATCTTCTCCAAATGCTCCCATTCAAAAGATAGAAACTAAACTTGATTACTTTTTATAGCCACCATAGAGTTAAATAACTGGACCTATTCACCAGTTAACAGTTCCTATCTTCCCGCTAACTGACCCGTTTACTGCGGGACCGGTCCCAACGGCCAATAATTTTAATCTCAATGTTCAAAATTCAAAATTTAAAAATGTTGATGGCCAGTGAAACTAGCTAGAACCGGTCCGAACCGGTTATCCGGTATTGTAATAGCTTATACGTTTATAAGGCAGAGTAATCGATGGTAATCAGGCCTGTCTTAGCGTTGTACAGGGGTTTAATGAAGCCTGTTACAGATTTTCTAAAATGCTTGTTGTTGGTAAAGTAATTTTGTATTTACATAATTTTATGGGAGTAACATGTGTTGAGAAACACCGCAAACATGTGTTTTGTTACACTATTTGTAAGGCATTTCGTTTATGTTTTTTTTTTAAAGCAAAGATGTTTTTTTTGTTACTGTTGTATCTAATGATGTTTTCAATTTAAGATCCAATCAGAATCAAATATAAAAAAAACGTGTATGTATATTATGATTGGGCACATAATTGCAGAAAAAGTCATTTAACTTTTCAATATTTTTAGTCATAAATCATACTAAGGTGTGTGCTGTAATCGATTTTTTACAGTTACAAAATCAAAGATACCTTCTAATAGATGCAAAAGTTTTAATAAATTTAATAAGATACTCCTATCATCGGACGACAAAGTAATTTATGACTTATCATAATAAATTGCGATTATAGTTAACTAAGTAACCAACAAAAAATACCGTTACATTGTATAAAAACTGGCTACATTATTTTTAACACTTTAAAACCAGAAAAATTATCACGAAGCAATTACTCAAAAGGCCGTAGAAAACTTTATCCCGTCGCAGATGTATTCAAATTAAACAATTACAACAATGCGCTTGCTAATATGCAAATTGGAATATATGTAATACAAAACACTCTCCAAACATAATGACATACCAATAAAAATCACGGAAAAAAGAGCAGATGTGCTTGAAACAATAAAAGAAAAAAATAAAAAAAATACGTTTTTTCTTTCAACTTATTCACTACAATGACACTTTTTTTTTAAGAAAAAAACCGTTACCCTACGCTACCATTTTTTCTTAACGAACCTAGCGTATCTAGAAAAAATCGTAGGGTCATATTAACAAACGCATATGCAAATAAGGAGCGGAGAATTCGTGCACGAAATATGGTATTAAAAACAACTGCATTGAAAGGGTTGAAACTTTGGGGTCCGAATGGATGCGGTACGCGGATGAGTTTTTTTTAACTTTTTAAAATAAAAAAGTATACTGGTTTTAACAACGTAATAATAGTTCTTGCATTGTTTATTATTATTTGGAGATTAAAGCTGTTTAAGAAGATACCATAGTTACTTTGATGCTTTTGCTGGTTTTTTGTAACTTTTTAGAATGTCAGCTTTCTGGTAAGAACATTTATCATTTAGTGGTAAATAAAATTATTACAATTATTTAATTTTGGCAAAAGAAATATTGCTTTTTTTAACAGTGGCAGCCCAGTGGTAACGGGGCCATTAAAGTATTACGTAAGCACTACAGGGGGGCGGGGGGTTTTTTGATTTGCTTATTTTTGATGACATGGGGGATGGAGGAGTCTGGATGGTGATTACTTCAGCAGTTTTTTTATTTTTATTTTTTTGGAATATCTTCAAAACTTAGTCGATTTTGGTTAGAACACATATGGCATGACCTTACTTGTCTATAAATGGCTCGACGAAAACCATTTCGATATTCCAAAATTACACGAAAGTCAGCAGACACACAACATTGAGCAGCAAACAGACTGAAGACTGTTAATTTGAATTAATTTACCATTTAAAAGAAGTCTGTTTTGTTCGTTAATATATTTATTTATTTATTTTTTTAAATATAAAGATTATGATAACTGAATACCATTTCAATAAAATTTGCTTAAATAAATATTATAATTATGCGTTAAATTCCTCTATTCAAAGCCTATTCCTTATTTCTAGACTTATAACTGCTGCTCATGAATCAATAAATAAACCAGACCACATTGAAAAATGCATGTACCAATGTTTGCGTGAGCATGGGGGTAAGAGCCTTGCTTACTTTTGCTGACGAGGGGGAGGGGGGTTAATAATTGCAAAAAATCTGCTTACATAATACTTGAATGGCCACGACTAGTGAGTGGTTGTAGGCCGTTCGTTCAAACCCGGCGCTTTACTTTTGTTAATCATTTCGTCATCACCACAGAAACCATGGTGACAAAAATTCGAAGACATTGTGCCAATTACGGCCCACTCTTTCTCATAGAGAGGAAGCCTGTCTCAGGTGTAACAGAATGGACGCAAGACCTGAAAGTAGTTTGTACCTAATTAAATACTGAATCGATTTCAGTAACTTTTAATTTAATTTTTTTTTTAATTATGTATTTTGCCATACCTACCAGTGATTGAGCCAAAGAAAATTCAATCTTATTCCACAAGAAATAAGACTCAATTTTAAATGCATAAAGTAATGCTTGGGTCGACACGTTTATCATAATATCAGTTAGCTTTAAAAAAAAAATAGTTTTGGTCATCGTATTATGCTTTTAACTCAATACTCTAATTGGGGTGTATGAGGTCTTGCGTTAATTATGTTAGGTACTCGTTGTTAAGCGAATAATGCTATGTATTGCTATTCTCATTGGGTAACTATTTTTAACTTAAATTTCTACTCATCAGTGAACCAGACAGCATAAAAAGGTGATATGATACACAATCATACACAATACACACACTTCCATTCCGGGGTAAGCACCCGTCAAAGATCAGTGCATAAATAATGCACCCAGTGGCTTGTGGGATGGGGGCCAATGATCAAAGATAAAACTCATAATATCCGTGGCGTTTTTCTAATAGGACTGCCTACTGGTATATTTTTCAAAGGATTTCTCTAACATGATGGTCCTCTGTGGTTGTCGATGGGACCAACGATGCTTGTAAACATTCACGATTGAAGTTCAAAGTTCAATAGAACAGGTTGGATTTAGACCCTGATGAGTCTGGAGCCCTGGTAGCTACAGCTGCTAGACTGGAAATTGGTATGAAGTATGAAGACATAATTTTTATTAATCAACTGATTTGCATTTTTGATCTGTAACTATAACGGCTTCTAATCAGGCGGGTGATATCGAAGAAAGAAGAAAATCAAAAAATTTAATGAATTCTGCAGGATTAGCATGACGCTTTCTATTTCTACTCTACCGTAGAATAGAAATCGCTTGTTTACATTTCTCGGTACAAAACTGTCAATTCTTTACACGGAAACGTCATTTTTGTCTACTCTTCCGTCGTCAAAACCCTTTTCTACCGTTGTCGTGCTAAGCTTGCTACAGGCTTAGCATGACGCTTTTTATTTTTACTCTACTGTAGAATAGAAATCGCTTGCCTACATTTGTCGGTGAAAAACTGTCAAAAGTCGATACGGAAACGTCATTTTGGTCTACTCTTCCGACGACAAAACGCTTGTCTACAGTTCTCGTGGTAAGCCTGCAAGACTCACATAAGAATTAAGAAAAAATGACGAAATAAGTGTTGAAGTAAGGAGATCAGAAAAAGATCTACAAACACAATAATCTTATCTTATTGGAGATGTTGTTCACAATGGTAAAATAAATGTGACTTGCACGTAGTACTTATAAGAAAGTAAGTCAACTTTAAATTCAAACTAATATTGTACTAGACATTTAATTTTATTGTATGTATGTTTACCCCTAGGATACTATTAACACTGCGGGAAGTCGCTAATTATGTTACATCTTTGTAATATAACTAGCGACTATATAACTAGCGAGAGAGAGTGAATTTTAAGTGTTTGTATATGTTACCGGCCAAACCCGATTTCAGGCCAAACTAGTTTGTCCTAGGCTAAACTGGTTTATTAAGCCGGGGCACGCCGATTAAATGGGTTAGGTTAGGTTAGGTTAGAACTGTGACCAAAAGCGCGCGAGCCGAGCGAGCGAAGCGAGCGGCGCCGCGGTAGCGGCCGGCGAGCGTTACTTCCAAAGGCTGTTAACGAAATTTCTATTTAAGCTAGAAACCAGTTTGGCCTAGAACAAACTAGTTTGGCTTGAAATCGGGTTTGGTCGGTAACATATATATCTGGAGGGTAATCTCCAGCTCCTATTTAAATAACTCTTTCACCTTTTAAAAGGTATATTATCCAGGATGTTTGAAGGGCTGTTTGTTTTATAAATGCAACCTTAGTACTTTGTGTCGTGAACAGAATATTACAATTTTGCAAATGTAAATCGCGCCCGTGCGATACCGGGGCGGGTCGCTAGTAACTTGTAACTGCGTGACTGTGTCGACTAGTGATGAATCTTGAAGCAACATTTCATCATTCCAAATGAATCACTCTTCATCGTATCACTATAATTTACTTATAATAACTGTGAACGGAATTCCAACAAAAGTGTTACGATACAAGGAAAACATCTTAGTCCGCGTACGCACGGACGAAGAAATATACAGAGTGGGTAAAAAATCGTGGATCAAACGAAACATGGCGATAGATGAGGTAATTTGCAGTAAAAAATATCTACGTGGCAGAGCTCTCACTTGATGTCCTTAAAAGTTATGACTATTTGCGTGTTTTTTGAAGAAAATACTAAAATTTGTAATAAATAGGCAATAGAGTAAAATGGGTACCTATTTTAAAACAATAAATGATGTATAGTTGCTTCTAGGTAATGTATTATCACTGGAGAACCTTACTGTAAAAAAATGTACTACTTTTTTTTTTACTTCAAATAAACTCAACTATCGCCCTGTTTCGTTTGATCCACGATTTTTTACCCACCCTGTTTATCTATATTAGTGATGTACCGACTAGTCAGCTAAAACCACCTACTAGTCGGCCCATTTTTTACTCGCATTAATTTGCTTAAAAATTTAAAAGACGGTGATTGAAATTAAATTGAAACCTTTACTGTTATATTTTGTTATTATAGAATCAGTTTTACAGTTTCATTATTTAGTGTTTCATTTCCTGATTGCACTGAAAGTTCAGTGCAATCAGGAAATTAGGATAGTAAGGAATAGGAACCCTTCGTTTGGTCCATTAATTAATTAATTGGACTTAGATCCAGAAATTAAATACCGAAAGTAAAATTAATTAATACTTCTAACAAAAAAGAAGAAACGTTATAGGAAACTATTGGCAGTAAGTAGGTTTCTATTTTGAACATAGCCGATGTCACCCGATCTCAACCGAAATCAATGATCGGCTTGGCCGACTAGTCGGCCATTTTGCAGCCGACTAGTCGGCTAGTCGGCCAAAGTCATAGTCGGCCCATCTCTAATCTATATATTTTATACAAGTTGAATTTTTAGTTACCGTTTACATTTTTTAGAGTGATAGTACCCGTGAAATTGAACAACTTTCTCCAAGGAACATGGGTCGAAATAATTATGAAGAAAAAATCGGACCTAACATACAATATCAATAGTCAGCTGCTGATGATTTTATACAGGAGGTCCGATTTTTTTTTATGCTTGTGTAGGTACGGTTCTTGTGCTAAACCTGCAGATGTCGTGTGTGATCTAAGGAATTGACGTGGTTTCGAAGTGGGGAATCGTTAAGTGGTCATAGTGAATTAGGGTCCTGTTTAACACCGAGAGTGAAAAATCGAACAGTGTGTTTTTTTCAATGCGCTGGGGTGCACTCTGTGCGATTCTCAATGCTAGGTTTAACACCGAGAGTTGAAAATCCAATACCGCCGCGATATTTCTACGTTCGTGCGATCGTGGGTTCGGTTGAAATTGTTATTGATAATACTGAATCACAGTTAAGTGGTTATAGATAAGTGATTGATGAAATTGTGATATTCAGTTAGTTAATATAACACTCACTTACTTTGTTTAAATAAATAACATACATACATAACAGCCTCTCGGTCGACCGATAAGGTTAAGCTACGCTTGCCACGGTTGATCCGTGGATGGGTGACCATCTATACATACCAAGACCCCACCGTACCTCGGAAAGCAAGCTAAGTCGTTGGTCCCGGCTGTCATTTGTTGATCTTTGACAGTCGTTACGGGTCGTCAGAAGTCCGAAAGTCTGACAACAGACTTACCAAGGGGTATCGTGTGACGCAATAACTGGGTTGTAGAGGTCAGATAGACAGTCGCTCTATGTAAAATGCTGGTATTCAGCTGCATCCGGTTAGACTGGAAGCTGACCCCAACAAAGTTTAGACATAGGCAGATGACATATATAATCAGCCTCTAATGTTCCCACTGCTGGGACACAGGCCTCCTTGTCTTCAAGAGGGAGTGGGCCGTAATCTGCTACGCCGTCGGCCTAGTGGTGCGGGTTGGTAGTTAAGTCATAAGCCATATTTTATTCATTTGTTTAACATAGGTAGGTACAATAATGATGATAAATATACAGAATTATTTTTTAGTCACCGTCCAAATTTTTCAGGGTGATAGTACCCGTGAAATTGAACAACTTTCTCCAAGGAATATGGGTCGAAATATGAAAAAAAAAATCGACCTCCCATGCAAAATCAATAGTTAGCTGGTCGATTTTGTATGGGAGGTCCGATTTTTTTTTTCATATTTCGACCCATGTTCCTTGGAGAAAGTTGTTCAATTTCACGGGTACTATGACCCTGAAAAATTTGGACGGTGACTAAAAAATCAGCCTGTATAAAGATAATAAAGAGTGCGCTATGTTATACAGAGGGCGTTCAAATGTTTGAAAGTAATAAAAAAATAAAAGTATCAAGCCAGCCAAGTCTCAATGATTAAATAAAATACAATAAGTCTGAATTATAAAGATTTAGACTTATACATTTCATAATACAAAATAATCCTTACTTCCTTACTAATAGTATAAATGTGAAAGTAACTCTGTCTGTCTGTTTGTCGCGCTTTCACGCCAAAACTACAGAACCGATTTAAATGAAATTTGGTACACAGATAGTCTACAGCCTGAGAAAGGGTTGTAAGGGGTTGAAAGGGGGGGATGAAAAGTTGTATGGAAGTATCGTCATTTTTGAAGCTAGAAACTTGAAACTTATTTTCTAGGCTGTTGATTCGATATAAATAAATAAGACATTTAGAGTTTGTAATTTTTTTACCCGAAAGGGTGTAAAATAACAATAGGGAATAGGGGATGAAAGTTTGTATGGAAATATGTAAGGTTTAAGTGAATGTTTTATAAGTTTGCGAAAAGAGACAAAGACCCAAAGACACTATTCCACGCGGACGAAGTCGCGGGCACAGCTAGTTATTGATAAATGGCAATAGAAATTAATAACCTTGCATGTCAACACCCAGACTGAAAACAAATATTAGACTAAATACAATACTAATGTCAATAAATAATACTGATGTCAATTTAAAATATTAATATCAATTTAAAATACTAATGTCAATATACACACACACTATGTCACATGTCTTCGAGTTTTTAGTTCCTTCGAACACGGGTGGGTTTTAGTCAGTAAAAGTCTGACACGCCTTCTTACTCCACCAGAGCGGGTGAAGTTATTTAATGATTTCCCACCCAAAAAAAAAATATAATGACATTGAATGACTATTTCATGAAATAGTTCCCTCTTAACGGAGTTGACTCATAAAATAGGTATGTGAGCTATTCAATTTTCTTATTGACGTTGCAAAGGCAATGCTAAGGCGTACCAGGTGAAATTTTATCTTTATTGCCTGGATACATTTATATGGTTTTGCCTTTACTAGCCTTTCAAGTCGTTTTGGTGTCATTACGTTATTAAGATCTTCAATAAGATTATTGAAAGTAGAGTTGTTGTTACCGACATAGCTTTCTGGGTTAAAAACATCTATGGAAGAGGTATCGAAATGTGTGTTAAGCTTAGCTTTTCAATGGGATTAATGAATGTAGGTACCTATTTAGATGGTTTTATTGCATTGATGATTTCAGTTAATATACCCAATTCTGGTAAGCCTTGTTACGGTTACGAATCACATTTTATTAAACCTACCACCGGACCTGCAAATTGCCAAAAGCTGAAGAAAATTGGAATTTCATAGACTACCTTACCGCACGCTCTGATGACTGTTGGAGCAGATGATACTTGGAGTAGAGACTGTGAATCCGATAGATGATAGATGTAGATTCAACTCAATAAGGTCACAGAGTGCAAGAATAGATTCTTTGAGATAAAAAATAAGTACTTGAAGATGCCAGAAATATGAAAGACAACGACAATAAAGTAAAAGCAATTGTTATGCAATTTTATTTAAATTAGGACATGAATATTTACTTTGTAAAGTATTATATTGCTTTAATTATTGTGAATGTGATGACTGTGTGGGTGTTTTTATTTTTGTTTGGTTTCTTTTTTTTCTCGTTTAGTTTTAATCATGGTCTGGCAGTTTGAGTAATTTATGCGGCCTACCCAAATGTCCTTTCTTTGGTATTGTTCGTCGGATCATTGCGGTCATCAAGTTCTGAGTTGAGCTGCATGATTACTGATAAATGCGTGCACGGATTGGACAGGTCCACTCAATCTGTGTGGTTCTTTCCTCAAAAGACCATTTCAGACACCAATCCACATGGTCTTCACATGATCTGACCAAGATTATGTCTGGACTTTAAAAGAGACTGTGACCTCTGAGGTTTTTTCGGCCTTTCTTCTCAGAGTAGTCAGATAGGAAACGCCGACCTCATCTAGTTTAAAAAAAATATGTTTGACGAGTAAAAGTGTTTTTACAAACCTACTTACAGAAATAAAATCATTTATCATTTATGGGTTTAGTGAATATTGTGACAGCTCATCACAGCTAAGTAAAAACGTGTTACTATTTTTACTACTTACTTAGGATAATGATAGAAGTAAAATGATGCCATTATTCGCATAGTAGAATCTTACTAGATCATAATTAAACACATTCAAAATGAAGACACGGTTAGAGCAATCAAAATTAAAAATAATACACAAAGATTATACACTAGGTGTAAATATTTCTGTTTTTCCGTATAGTTGGCGATCGCAGTATGGTGGTAAAATGCATAGAGAACGCTGCTGCCCATTCTCTAGTAAGTCCCTTAGTCGCCTTCTACGACACCCACTGGAAGAAATGGGATGGTGCTATTCTTTACGTCAGGCACCACACGGAACCACACGGATAAATGGATTATTTCAATACTGTTTGAAATAACAACAAAAATTAAGAAGTTTAAATAACAATCCAAAGCATATTGTCATCATTATTTTCTTTTTCCCTTATCGCAATTTATTTGGGGTCGGTCGGCGCAATATGTTTTTTTTTTCCACACTTTTCTCTATTTGTCGTTGTCGTAACAATCCAAAGCACATAAAACGTAGACTTTTATACTTTTCTAGCTAAAAATATAGGATCCATAAACTAAAATGAACGGACATTCTCTCTGAGATTACCACCGGTTTCTCAATCAGAGCACCTCTATGAAACTTAATGTGCTACTTAAGTATAACTTAAAACTTAATTTATTGAAGTCTGGACCTACCCACGGGTCTAATGGCGTTGTTATTGCACCAAATGATACATTAACGTCAAATTAGTGACGTTTTGTATAAAATTGAAGAATCTATAGATTTGGACTTACTTAACGAATAGCAATAAAGTCGCCAATTTCTAGAATATTTCTTAAAATTATACGTTTTATAAGATAATCTTTGCTGCTACGTCTGAACTTTATTATTATGACATACTAGTTTTCGCCAGCGGTTTCGCCCGCGTGGTGGTCGGAAATTTACTCAGACACCAATCTACATGGTCTTCACAAGATCTGAAGGCCATTCTCGTAATTGAAAACTTTCACAATCTTGTCGCAGTCTCATCTCAGCGACAATCAAACGTCAAAAAGTTGTCAAAATGTATGGAAACTCGAGGTATTTTTGACAGATTGAGACTGAGATCAGACTGTGAACGTTCTTAAAATTACGTTCTTAAGATTATGTCTGGACTTTAAAAGAGACTGTGGACCTCTGTGTTGTTTTCGCCCTCGCCTCTATAGGAAACGCCGACGTCATCTAGTTTTTAAAATATGATTGACGTGTAAAACTGTTTGTAAAAACCTACTTACGGAAATGAAAATATCATTAATTATAACAAGAACATTGATTGTTGTTAATAAATATACAAACAGATAGACATACCTACATTCATATACCATATATATAAATCACGATTTACATAATACCTAGATTAGTTTTACAGTCTTCAAACTATCTCCTAACGAATTCAAATCTATATCAAAATCAATTTTATGGACGTTTTACGTCTTCCAAATAAATAAACTAACGAAGTCAAAGAACTAATTGAAACTATATTATAGTTTTGAAACCAAACAATATTTTATTTTTCATCAGGGAAGAAAAATGGCTGAATTGGTTTGGGTTGATGTGTCTAGATTATATTTAAACTTAAGGGGAACCTAGTCCCTGCCAGGGGTGCGGGTTGTTCGAAAGACATACCGTCGCCCCTGGCACACAGGCAATTGAGGGAACACGGGTGGGTTTTAGTCAGTAAAAGTCTGACACGCCCTCCTGCTCCACCCAGAGCGGGAGAAGTTATTTGATGATTTCCCATCCACAAAAAAAAAAGGGGAACCTAGTCGCGGGCTCGAACTCACTGGTGGGCCTGGCTAAAAATTACGGTGTCTCACCAGGCTTCGTATCCGACAGAGATGGTATCAGTGATGAGCAGTTAAACGCTAGTCTACACGCACAACATTATTGAGTGAGATGCAGGATCATTTATAATATACTATAATTCGCGAAAAATTAAGAAAAGTCCTTTGGAAGATCGGGTTTTATGAAAATACAATATTAATAATGACACAAAATTATATGATATTTTACTTTGAATGTGCCATTTCAGATAGTGGAGTAAAAGATTCCCGAAGTTTGTATGCAAAAAATGTGGACTAGGTTCACCTTAAGTGAACTGAAATCCATACTATTATAATAAATTCGAAAGTAACTCTGTCTGTCTATCTCCACACAGGCCATAGCCTGGGATAAGATGTAGGATACTTTTCATCCCGGTAGTAAGTGTCCGCGGCATATTTTTTGAGCCGCGGGCACATAGTTTCTAAAAATTACAAAAATTTACGGCGAAAAATAACTGTTTAAGTAATTATGTAAAACTTATTATTTTCCATCTCTCTCCACTGTACCTACCTTTTAAGTATTTTTTTGCACATATATTATTATTTATTATCATCATTACCTAATTTCAAAATCAAAAGCTTGAGAATTGAATTAATTTTGCAACATTAATAAACGGCGGTTCCGTGTGGTGCCGGACGTAAAAGAATAGCACCATCCCATTTCTTCCCGTGGGTGTCGTAGAAGGCGACTAAAGGAACTTACCAGAGAATGGGCAGCAGCGTTCTCTATGCATTTTAGCACCATACTGCGATTGCCAACCCGCCTGCCAAGCGTAGCGATTATGGCAAAACCCCCCAAAAATGACGAGGAGCCTGCGGGAGGCCTATGTCCAGCCGTCGACGTCTTTCGGCTGAAATGATGAACTGTAATAGTCATCTTTGCATGCCAAGTAGTGCAATATGGCTACCTACATTTGCGAAATACATAATATGTCTATTCTATTCTAGTTTATTTTTGTCACGGTTATTCTAATAGACTATTCCTCAAGTTTTATATGTATTTTTTACAAAACGTTCAACATCTTTGTCCGACATTACTAGCTCCAATTACACCCCTTTCGTCAAAGTTGGTTAAAAGAGCCCGCATTTAAAACGATTCTAAAGCGTAGTGCACACTGCGAGTGCATTGTTTTAATTATTTTTGAGTTACTAAGAACAATAGACT
The DNA here is from genome assembly GCA_947359405.1 of Antitype chi. Taxonomy (NCBI): domain Eukaryota; kingdom Metazoa; phylum Arthropoda; class Insecta; order Lepidoptera; family Noctuidae; genus Antitype; species Antitype chi. Next base: position 4,495,798 of record OX375823.1, read on the forward strand.
GATTGTTCGGGCGCCCCGTGTAGTATTATAAAAAGGAGTCTTTTATGCAAATCAATTTTGTACGAATTATTATTTTATTTTTTTGTTTATTGTTTTATTCATGCGGGCGACGCACGTGTTGACTTGCCTTTCGAATTCTTGATGTGTTTTTAAAATTGTTTAACGGCTTTATTTGTCGTTCTTGTGTTCGTAATTTAATTTTAAAATCGAATTGAAGATTTCCGAAGAGTTATTAGATGAATAAGCCCTAATTGCTTACCAAAATTTTTGGAAGTGAGGTCTCTAAGTTTACCAGTGAGTTTATGCAGCATACCTAAATAAATACCTTTAGATCACTGTAATTCAGGACCACATAGGGATAGATCAAATTTTAATACTAGTTCATAGGTTAGAAATTCATTGGCGGTCGAAGTGACTGAATTCAAATCAAATAAAAAACAAATATTAACAATGTTTTTTTTTTTTTTTAACATGTACCTTCGCATTTTTCTTGCTTACCCAGTCAAAAACCCACAAAAAGTTAAAACATAAAAAAATCAAACGCAAAAAGCGACTGTTTCCGCCCGGGATCGAACCGGGGGCCTTGTGCGTGTGAAGCACACGTGATAACCGCTACACTACGGAAACTTAACGATTATATTCGAAATACCAGTTCTGTTCGTAAGCACAGCGATTGTGTATTATCATCAATTATTGATAGGGGGTCATAAATTACTTATAAGTGGGTTGTAAATATGTAATATATTATTAGTATCATATCGCAAACGCAATAGGGGGCATCGGGACTATGTCGTAAAGTGTTAGGCTATTTATAAACGGTTTCTGAAGTGCCGAGGAACGTTTGATAAATTACATAAAGCAAGATTCACAGATCGCCCTTTACTTTCCTTAGTTGGCATTTCATATGAATCTGAATCTTAATGGTATAAAAATAATGTTTATATTCGTATATACAAAATGTAACATAATTAACGCAAGACTTCATACACCATTAGAGTACCTATTGAGTTAAAAGCATAATACAATGACCAAAACTATTTATTTTTAAAGATTTAATTTTTTTGTCTGATCAATGCCCTTGAGCCTAGATTGATGAGGAAAGTGGTGTGACGACTGGTACCTAGGACCTACCGAAGAATTGTTTAGTTTTAATAGTACATTAAAACATATGTTTTACTTATTTTTTACTAGTCTGCACTGTCGTACTACCGTGCAAAGGCCAACCTCAAATACTTCCAGACCAAATACTGTCTAGAGCCTCCTCGGTCCAACCCTTGCGGTAGCACGACTGGGTCGTATCGCCACCTTTTCCTGGTCTATCCTCAGGCACCTACTTAGTACAATGTAATATCAAAGTGCAGTCTGTGAATCACACTCTTATTCTTAGTTAGAACAGAATGAGAACAGTTAATTTACTGAGTTTCTAATTGAACCAGTAATTTCTAATTAGGTTGCTAGAGAATTCTAGGAATCAGTTGCTTCCTTGTGATATTAAGTAGGTACCTATTACAAACATATATTATCATCCTCTGCCTAGCTATTTCCCAAGTAACTATGTTAGGGTCAACTTCTAGACTAACCAAATGCAGCTGAATACCAGTATAATACATGACGCGACTGCCTAGCTGATCTCCACAACCCAGTTACTGGGCAATAACCCAGTTACTGGGCTATTACCCAGTAACTGGGTTATTACCCAGTAACTGGGTTGTGGAGGTCAGATAGCCTATACCCCTTGATAAGACTAGTTGTCAGACTTTCGGGCTTCTGACGACCCGTAACAACAGCCAAAGATTTCTGAATAATAACCAGGACTAACGGCTTAACGTGCTATTCGAGGTACGGAGGGGTCTTGATTTGTAAAGGTGGTTACCCATCCACGTGCCAACCACGGCCAGCGTAGCTTAACCTGATCGATCGACCCGTACGGCTGTTATTAATTAGCCACAAGTATTACAAACACATACAATAGTCTCATTAATAGATCCACCAATACTGCTGAGCGTTCCCGCCTGCTGGCTGTGGGAGAATGGGAGTTGGGCCTCTGGCTTCATGCCCTACCGTCCCCCAACATAGACACTATCCTGTGTGACACCAGCTTCCGGCTCGCTACTTGTCTGCGTCTGGGTGCTCCTTGAATGACTCCGCATCGCCGCCATTGCGGTGAAGCTGTCGACTGCCTCGGACTCCATGGCCTATCTTGCAGTAAGAGCGCAGGCCGGGTACCGCGGCACGCCAGCATTCATGACATCATCCATCGTGCTGTTTGATAGTACGGTCCCCAAAAGAGATAAGTAACCAGCGTCGGCGGAAATACTTGAAGTTTAGTAAGAACACGATGGATGTTTCCGAATAAAATGTATTTTAATTAATAGAAAACCAACAGTTCATTGTGAGGGCCGCAGGAGTCAGCTGGATGCGGGAAGCACAGAACCGGTCGAAGTGGCGGAGCTTGGGGGAGGCCTATGTCCAGCAGTGGAAGTCTTTCGGCTGAAATGATGATGATGATGAAACAGTTCATTTATCAATTTTAATTTAATTAGAAAACATCCATCGGTTTCTTCATACTAAGGGACGCGAAGAAGGTAGGCAGAGCCAGTAGGTATAAAAAATAAAAAATAAATAAAAATAAAATTCATTTATTTCAGGCTAAACCCATAGTACAAATCAAAATAAAAAAAGAATAAAATAAAATTTCAAAATGCTGCCACAGAAAACAATAAAATGTCATTAACAGAAAACTAAATAAAATCAAATCACAGAATTGGAATAAAATAATATGTCAAAATAAAACGTCCGTATATTCGTTTAAGATTTTTTCAGTCTGATCCAGTCTATATCTTGCTGCCATCTACCAGCGATGCTCTAAGCCGAGGTCTGTACCCCAGAGGGGATGCCCTTAGCGAGCAGTCGGTCTAGTTTTAAGTTTTTAAGCCCTGGCTGGTTGGTAGCCTTAATATATTAAGGCAAGTCCGGTTAAGCAGGCGACAACCTCAAAGGTTGACCTGCGATCTGGCAGGGTCGCGGATTTTTTCGAAAGAGTTACCGTGGCGCTGGCACAAGGAACTGAAGGAACACGGGTGGGTTTTAGTCAGTAAAAGTCTGACACGCCCTCTTACGCCCAGGCATTTGATGATATCCCATCCAAAAAAATAAGTGAAGAAAACGCGAGATACCATTAAAAAAATATTTTAACACTGGATTCGAACCTGACGACTGAAGACTCGCTGGCAATCGAAAACCGCTTGGCAACCCTTTCTTATACCAGTCACAATTTCACATACAGGTCTTGTTTGAGTGGTAATGGCGGCTTATTTGAAAATCAGACGAGTTCTTATCATTCTGATTCGATCTTATTAATAAGAATTAATGAGTTTAATTATATTACCTTCAGAACGTGGTCAAAACAATGTCAATCAACTCTGAAACAGGTTTGTTTTATGGAGTGATTGAAAATCAAGATTATTTTATTACTTACCTTTTTGGTGTGACAGCGTTCTAATTGCGTCACATTCAAAATAAAAATTGCTTTAATTAAGACCTACAACGAGCCTGAGACCAGTGGTGGCCCTGTGGTATCGGCCTCGAGTCTCGAAACCAGACAGGCTCCTTACTTTATGTATTTAATTTCATCACCACTGTCAAACATCGTGACGATACCGGCTTGTCCTAGAACCAAAAATTCGAAGACATGTTACATCCACCAACAAGCACTGGGCCACGCCACCACGACCACCATCTATAGACTAAATCAATTAGAATTAGTTATAATGATTGTCTTTTTGTTTTGTTACTCTCTATTGTGTCCCACTGCTGAGCAAAGGCCTCACCTATATCCTTCCAAACCTGTCTTGTACATCCTCTGACCACGACACCAGTGTGACGATCTGATAAGGTTTGCAGACCCAAAGCTCTCAGGCTTCAGTGAATGACAATCTTTCCGGATACATACGCTCTTCGTGTCCGGCTTACTCTCATGTAAGGTGAATCTAGTCGAGAATTTGTCCATACAAACTTTGGGAGTATATTACTCCACTGTTCGAAAATATACATCAATAATTAAACATGATATGGTTTTGTCTCAATTATTAATACGAGTATTATCTGTACGGAAACAGAATACTAAAATTAAAAGCCATTAAAAAGTTAGGAGCCAACAAAGATTCGTTTTTCTTGCTAATTTAACCTAACTTTGGGCATGTTTAAGTAATAAAAGAAGTGTAAAATCTCCAAAACCAAGTCAGTACCGACAAAGCTCAAATATCGAAAAGTTCAATAAACTTTATGGGTCATTGATTTATGCAGTGGTTTTTTCATAAAACCCGGTCTTCCGAAGGACTTTAAAAAAAAATAGGCGCCTGTTTTACTATAAATGAACATCTCACTCAATAACGTTGCGCGTATAGACTAGCACTAACTGCTCATCAATGATACTACCTCTGTCGGACACGATGCCTGGTGAGACAGCGTGCTTTTTAGCCAGGTCCACCAGTAAGGTGGAGCCCGCGACTAGATTCCTCTTAAGGCCCATAGTATCCTCATCTCCCGTTTGTATGCTAAAGCACGACCGCCGCCCGCGCCCGCGCAGGGCACCTCTGAGCCTTTATCTCAAAATGGGGATATTCCTTTGATTAATTTACAATTGTGCTTCGGCGATTCTGTGGTACCTCTAACTATCTATTTTTCAGTGTATTTTTTTCCAAATAACGAAGCCGTTTAGTAGGAGTATGGAATAGAAGCCAAAATATTGCGGGTTGGAAAATATTTTTTTACAGCAAAAGTATTAACCATACAAAAAAGTACTTCGGGCAGAATGATCTATATGAATCTATAGCAAAATCATATATTTTTCAAATCTTCAAGACAAGCCGTTAATGAGCAGTAGGGTTCATAAAGTGACTGTGTTACGCTACCAAACGGGACGTAGGCCCTTAAGTCTTACGGCTATTTTAAATTATATAAAAGCCTAGTGCTATTTTTTTACTACCAAGACCACACATCAGGACAAAATAACATGTCTATAAAATTTACACAAAAGTATTTCAATTTGACAAAATATATTAAGTAGTTGATTTTACATAAAACACTAGAGCGGCTACGTTAGTTTGGTAATAAAAACGCCAAGAATATTTATATATTATTTTATGACATTTCTGTCGACAAACTGTCATCTGAGGTGAAACGGTACCACTGGAGTGCAGGGTAGAGAGGGAAATTGATGTACCTAACTATAAGTATATAGAATTAATAGTTAAGTTTATTATTTGAGAATTACATAACATCACACCACACCTTATTTCCACGCAGAGTTAGGCTACCCACATTTCGCCAGTTTTGTTTAAAGTCAAAGTCAAAGCATTCATTTCAAATAGGCACTTAAAAGGCACTTTTGAACGTCAATATTTATATAATATTATAATAGAATTGATTCTAGTCGCCACTGCTTAACCTGATCGATCGACCCGTGCGGCTAGTATTACTTAGCCACAAGCACTATAAGTGAATCATTTCACTATTTAATTAATAGAATGAACGAAAAACACTTCAACCCATCTATTACAATGTAGGTAAGCAAAATACGTAGGTAATCGAGTGTCAATCAAATCGTTCATTCCGCATAATGATTGACGTATCCCACGTTCAACTGTCCGTGATTGACACGGTGGGCAGTACTGCCATACACCATGCTATTTGAATAAAGAATAGTTCAATTGAGTGAGTGAATGACTGAAGGGTGATTTAAGAGTGTGTCTGTCATTTTCAGAAATGTCGAAGCTTACTTGGTTCAAAAAAATCAAAATCAAAATATTTTATTTCACATAAGCCTGCATGGGCACTTATGAAACGTCAGAAGCTAGGTGCACGGTTCCAATTTGTCGTTTCCTATGGAGAAGAGCCGGCAAGAAACTCCACGGTTACTCTTTTAAAAATAATTGGCTTTTAGAATGTTTTCAAATTACAGTGATAATAGGTATGGGAGGACAGTGCAGGCCTGTCAATAAGTACCAGGTACTTAGAGGAATGAAAATACAGAATAGAAAAACGTCTACAAATCTAGTCTCTAAGGCCTACAACGTTGTCTTTTGACCCTGAAGATGTATTGTTTTTCTTGTAGACTCATAGCATGTTTTTGAACTGAAAATGTAAGGGACATTTTGGCAATGCCGTCGACTCATCAAACTTCAGAAAAAAACAGTTTTTTTTTCAGAAAAATCAATGTAGTAAGACAACTACATTTTACTACTCCCATTAAACTTCAGATTCCAACCTATTCCATTAAGATCATAATCAAAATCAGCTTATAATATTCCCACTGCTGCGACGCAGCGCTCCACGATGTGAGAGGGGCTAGGCCATACTAAAATTCGAAGACATCCCGATTTTCTTACAATGTTTTCGTTCACCGTTTTGAAAGCAGTGGTGATGAAATGAAATACACGAAGTTAAGTGCCTACCTGGGTTCGAACTCACGACCTCAACGATGCTGTTAGTCGAGGCCAATACCGCTAGGCCACCACTGCTGCCAATATAACATGTCCGACTAAATAAATGAACTTGAAACATATCACATTACCGACAACACGCCTTTACACCTTACTTCAATCGCAACAATCTAGACGACGCCGACTTAACAGTATTCATAGCATTTGACGCTTTCTTCGCTATTACTGGCGCCTCACTCTATGTGATATGAATTTAAACTATTATTCACTACACAATCCAGCGGTTTGAGATACCATTACACCAACACGTAAGGAGAAACGTGCGTAAATAAATATAAAATGGTGGGACGACAACTGGTCCACATACCTGACTCTAATCGTGATAGTCTAAAATGTCAACGATTTTATGGGTGTTGGGACACTCGGTGGTATGTACTGACGCCTTGTGGTACGTGGAGTGAATCTCTAAGTATATAATAACATATACTGGACGTGCAAGAAGTATAGCCTCATCTGACGATGGCTTTTGAGCCTCGGAACTGGGGGATTATTATTATTGTTATTTATTCATTTACTAAGGCACCAAGTCCCAATAACAAATTACAAATACATAAAATTCATACAACTCATTTACAACATTAAAACCAAAAACATAAAAAATTCATTAGATCACTAAAATAAAATACATTAAAATTAATTACACCATTAAAATAATATAATAAAATTCAATACAATCATTAACATTAATTAAAATTTCATAAGATATTATACGTATTATCACACAAAAAATAAATAAAATAAAACTATACAATATCTTTATCGTCGGTTTTATTAAAAGTAGAAGAAGTAGTTTTAGAGTAGCACGAGTAGGATGTCCCTTACATCATTTTCTGAATAGCCTTTATCCAACTTTGTTGGAATCGGTTTCCAGTGTTACCAGATGCAGCTGAATACTAGTATTTTACACTGCCTTTATGACGATCCAGTTACTTGATAATACTTGCTAAGGGGGAAGAGGCAGAGTAGCTCAATACAACCTCTACGGGATACATTTTTAACCAGTGTGCAAACTGTACCTATGAATTCAGCATATCATTCTAGACCTCCCAGTGCAGAAACTTTCCGTCGGTTATACAAAAAGAAATCAGCTTCATAGAAAAGTGCAATACCTACGCGGTTAAAATGCCATACATTTTAACCGCGTAGGTATTTCACTTTTCTCGTTTCTGCGCTGGGGGGTCTAATAAATAAATCTAATGATATGCTGAATTCATGTACAGTTTGCACACTGGTTAAAAATTTACCCTGCATAAGAATCACTGTTTCATGTAAGTCTTGATAGACATTTTAAAGATAATAAGTCTGTAAATACAAACTCAAAATATGATTCGCTACCTTAGGACGTATGTTACAATCGTGAATCATATTTTATTCAACATACTATCTGGTACTACCTGGAAATTTAAGGGTAAAAAATTTACTTTGCGGACTAACTTAGCACTCCCTACCTAAGGGGAACCTAGTCGCGGGCTCGAACTCACTGGTGGGCCTGGCTAAAAATCACGCTGTGTCACCAGGTTTCGTGTCCGACAGAGATTTATTTATTTATTAACACCAACAAGTACAACATCTAACAGTTTCCCAAAATGATGTTATACAGACTTATTAATCTATTTATATCTATAAAATACACTAACATAAAATTGAACAATAAAAATAAAACAAAAAATTAAATAAAAATTACAATTTCAAATAATGCCTTCTTCAATGCACCTTTGTGCTCCTGGTGCAAATTTCGGCAGGTCATCGAAAATATCTAGAGATAGTATCAGTGATGAGCAGTTAGACGCTAGCCTACACGCACAACGTTATTCAATGAGATGCAGGATCATTATAGTAAAAAATTTAGAAAAGTCCTGTGGAAGATCGGGTTTTATGAAAAATCCACTGTATAAATAAATGACCAATAAAGTTTATTGAACTTTACGATAATTGAACTTTGTCGGTACTTACTTGGTTATGGAGATTTTACACTTCTTTTATTACTTAAACACGCCCAAAGTTAAGTAAAATTAGCAAGAAAAACTAATCTTTGTTGGCTCCTATCTTTTTAATGGGTTTTATTTTAGTATTCTGTGTCCGTACAGACAATATTAATAATGAGACAAAACGATATCATATTTTACTTTAGATGTGCCATGTCAGACAGTGGAGTAAAACACTCCCGAAGTTTGTAAGCCAAAAATGTGGACTAGGTTCACCTTAAGACTGGTTGTCAGACTTTCGGGCTTCTGACCACCCGTAACGACTGTAACAAGATGACGGGAACAAGAGTGGGTTGTAACAGCTACATTTCTATCTGTTCCGTCTGTTCCTGTTCCGCGTAAATAACAGTTCCAAAAACCAGTTACAAAATAACAGGCTGTTATTTCATATGTGGGAATAGGAGTGGGTTGTAACAGCTATAATCGCAAATCTGTTCCGCCTGCTCCTGTTCCATGTATACAAAGTAGGTACTTCTCTTTATGACTAAGGTGCAACACCTATACGAGAAAAGGAAAAACCTGTGACGATTTAACAGAGGGATCTTTGGCGAATCCACGCACGAAATTGTGAGAAAGGCAGGGGGAGAAGTGGGTACAGGCCTAGCACTTTCATATCAGAGCCTTTCTTCGCAAGTTTATCTACGGCATCATTGCCTAAAGATCTACTGTGCCCTTTGATCCACTGGAGGGTAATACGATTGGATGTCGATAAACTCTCCAGGGCTAGATGGCACTCAAAAATTAGTGTTACAGTTTTTATTTAATTCTAACTAAGGTAACTGTATTAAGTTTGAATAGAGAAAAGCTTGTGACTGTCGTGTGTAAGGGATTTTATTATTTCAAGGAACAGTAGCTGTAATTTCACTTTGTCTGTCACAGTTACAGTCTGTTATCATCAGATACCTGTTATATTTCGCTGTTACGACAAATACACCCACTCCTAGTCGGGAGAGTATTTCTTGCTTTTCAATACTTTTCAGTATTTTTTGACCATTACAGAATTAAAAATAACTCGAACGACGTGAAGACAATGCGCAAATGCCCTCTTATTTCTAAATCTTCTTAGAATGATTTGTGCTTCGGACGTCGATCCATAAATAGACACCATTCGATCCTATATCCTATTGTAATCCCATTGTTTATGCTCCTCGCATTTATTCGATATAAATCGTTTTCCGTCTCGAGTCACTCGATTGGTCTATCGGCCATCAAAGTAGACGAGAACTTACGATATTGTAGTGATATGTTACAGCCAGTCTTAAGTACAGCATGACGGGAATAGAAATTACTTTTATAAAAGCTGTAAAAGTCTAAATAGTAGACACTTTTTCAGGCTATATCTTAGTATGATAACGCCTAGTTGGCCATATCTTGCATACCAATGTTTTTTTTTTAAACAGTTTTTTTTTATCATTTTAGGCCCAGCTTCTCTACCGTACTCGACCGTATCGTCAATCGTGCAGGCTATTATGATAACACTACTGACTCACGGTAAGAACAGATTTAGAGGAAAACAAAATGGTGGCAATAAGACCGGGTTGTGACAAACGGATCAGCGCAGGAGCCGTTGAATCAAGAACTCTAATGTCATATTAAATAGCCATTAATATCTCCACAATTCTAGACATTTACAGGAAACTATTAAATTGATGTAGACATTTACGATACGCCATCAAACCGCGGTGGTCTCTGATTATCACGTGTTTTCTGATATTGTAGGATTGTTAGTGCCTTGTCGTAGGTTTGATTTAATTTATTTGACATTCTGACTTGATTTGGAAGCTGTAGGTTATGTTTATGTATTGAGTAAAAGCGATCGGTCCCTGCTTCGCTAGGTTTTTATGACTAGTGAAAATTTCGAGATTTTTTTATTATAATTATTTCAGATTAATATTAATGTATTGCACACGAATCCTACATTCCAGGATTGTCTAAATGACCATGAGAACTTCATCAAAATCTGTTGTGGAGTTTATAAGAACGACTCGGTAATATAGATATTTAGGCAATCGGTAACATAGCTTTTTATTATACTATTTTATTTATTATTTATTTACATCCATGCTTCGGCCGGCTTGGGCGGAGCACCGCTGTGTCCTCGTGGAGGCGATTGGCGGCGGCGACCTCTCGCGTCCGGCCCTGGTCCAGGCCATGGTACGGAGCGAGAGTGCATGGGTAGCCGTCACCTCCTTCTGCGAAGCAGTAATGCTCGCGAAGGGGGAGGCGGCGCACGTGAGGGAGAGGCAGTATTTGCACCCTCACGGCCGTAGTCACCACGGGAGACGCACTGGGCGTCGGGAGTCATAGGCTGATTCCCGGCCACCGTAGGCGCGGGCTTGCGGACGGCGAGTAATGGGTAGCTCGCTGTCCGGTAAGGACCAAGCCCGGGTCGACGGCGCATTGTGTTATTGTGTTCCACGCGCGCCTCAAAGAGATGTCAGCACCAACTGAAGGGGCCCGCAACGGCCAATGCCTGCCAGGGGTGCGGGTTGTTCGAAAGAGATACCGTGGCCTCTGGCACACAGGCAACTGAGGGAACACGGGTGGGTTTTAGTCAATAAAAGTCTGACACACCCTCCTGCTCCACCCAGAGCGGGAGAAGTTATTTGATGAATTCCCAACCAAAAAAAAAAAAGTTGGTCCCGGCTATCATTCGTGGATCTATGACCGTCATTATGGGTCGTCAGAAGTCCGAAAGTATGACAACCAGTCTTACCGAGTAGTATCGTATTACCCAGTAGCTAGGTTGCAGGAGTCAGATAGGCAGTCGCTCGGTTTGACTGGAAGCCCACTCGAACATAGTTAGGAAAACAGTTAGCAAATTAGGATGATGATTTATTATTTATAGATTTTACTAAATAAAGCATGGTAAAAAAAAATTGCTAGAAATTGATTAAACGTAGTATCAGCGAAGCTGGTGTGACAATACAGGATATTTTTTTATTCAGTGCCCAAACTGTAACCATGAATTCAGCATATCATTCTAGACCCTCCAGCGCAGAAATTTTTCGTCGGTTATACAAAAAAAAAATCAGCTGTTTCATAGAAAGTGCAATACCTACGCGGTCAAAATGTATGGAACAGCTGTTTTTTTTGTATAGCTGACGAAAAATTTCTGCGCTTGAGGTCTACAATGATATGCTGAATTCATAGTTACAGTTTGCACACTGGTTAAAAAATTACCCTGTAGACATATTTGTGGGATAGACGTGGCCAGAAACGGTAAAACATTTACATGTTTTGAAGTAGAAACTTTAAATTATGACATTTTAGCATTATCATATTGTACGGCTTTAAGTCAGCTGTGGTACAGGATCTAAGGCCGAGATCTCTAAATGTAACTTAGCACGTCGGTACGTGCTAAGTTACATTTAAAAGTTTGAAAGTAAAGTTTGGTTTGTTTGGTAAACTACAAGTGCAACATATACGTATAGACGGCGGCATGTCTATGCCAAAGGAGGTGCTAAGTAAAGTTTATAGATCTCGGTGTTAGTAACTGCCTTGCCATTGCCACACTATGGAATTCTTTACTTTTTGTGTGATGGTGTCCTGTGGCGCTTCATTGAGGTCTTGTAATCTCGTATCGGCACGATTTTACCAAAATGTTGTTCATGCGGTGGTAATGGGCCGTTAATCATTTCACCACGTCTTGAATATAGGAAGGTACGGTCACCAACAGAGATAAATACCTAAGCAGGGTCGTCGGATATATAGTTGCACTTGTTATTTATCTCTTTTGGTGACTGTACCTATAAAACCTACCACACGTCCGCATGGTATACAATGTGTGGACGTGTCAACTGTCATCTATAACGGGTCAGCAGTTTGTAGATGACAGATACGTTATGATGATGCATGGTCACTTAAGAGGGAACAGGGCGTGCGATTCTCCATACAAATCCCCTTTTGTCTTCCTGAATAATGCCCCTAGACTCTAGACCTAGAAAGAACCTAGACTCTAAAAAAAAAATTGCTCTGGGGCCTAGAGCCATTTTGTTTTTTCATAAAATCTAGTTCTGCTGTAAACACGTCCCTATCATTTTCTCTTTTTTAGCAACGTATTATTAAAGAAAATATGACAATCTAAAAAATTACAAAAATGTCCTATTTTTACCGCTGTGATTAGAGGACTATCAGACAAATTAGAAAAGTTTTTAACATATTTTTTTTAAAGGTACCTAAACATACTATTTCTTAAAATGTTAATGTAAAAAATTATTGAATCGGCTCAGATTTCGAGGAGAAAAAATAATCAAAAATTTTGAGATATTTTCGGTCTGAGCTGCAGCTGTCCCTATCACACACTGCGGGGGCAGACTTACTGACAGCGCGACGGTAATAGTTTCTTCAAATACCTATTTTTCAAATTCTTCGCAGGCCCCGTCCCCTCTTTAGCGTCGAAGTTGTCTGCATCGCTGTCATCGCGAACATGCTGGTTTCCTCATGATCGTTTGCCTTCAGCGTTTTGAGAGCAGTCGTGATGAAATAAATTACACAAAGTAAAATGCCCGAATCGGTTCGAACCCACGATCTACAATAACCACCCTTCCACTGCTGCTGAAGAATGATATTTAGGTTTGGGGTGTAAACGGGTCTTAATATTTATTTTTTAATTGAAGTTGTAAAACTTCTTGGGTTTACTTACGGTGTAAAATAAAGCATTTTTTTCATTTAATTCAAATCCTAGAGCTTCAAAGCCAATATTTAAATCCAAATAAATCATAGAACTCGTAAACTGTAATCTGAATCTGTTAATGAAAAACTCGCTAAAAGATTCTAATAAACAAGTAATAAAAACTATCCAGTCAACATTGCCGCATAATTTACTATCTTCCAAAAATCTACTGAAGATTTTATAAACACGCATTTCTCTCTCATTAAATCTCAATCATCCAGTTAAGGTTGACCTTCCCTGCCTTCACAGATCACAAACATTTTGTTCTGTCAAAGGGTTTTTTTTTACCAATTCAGCCGACCTATTCCGTTAAAATTTAACTATTAATACTTAGGTGAAGTGCACATCCAACATGCAACATCCTCTGCCTGGCCTTATCTGAACTATGAATGGGGTCGGCTTCCAGTCAAACCGGATGCAGCTGAATACCTGTATTTATTTTACATGGAGCCTATCTGACCTCCAGAACCTAGTTACTGGGTAAATACGATATCACTTGGTAAGACTGGTTGTCAGATTTTAAGGCTTCTGACGTCCCGTAACGACTGTCAAAGATCCACGAAGGAGTCTGTACCCATCAACGGACTAATCGAGGCCACCATGGCTGAACCTGATCGTTCGACCTGCGCGGTTGGTATTACTTAGCGACAAGCCCCACAAGTGTCGAACCCTAGCATCAGCTATGCTATTCTGTAACCACCTCACTGGGTGAAGTGCGCGTGGAGTGAGCTGTCGTGTCATTCCACCTGATGCTAGGGATGACCAAGCATTACATTTACAATCATAATCGAGATTTAATATGCTAATTATATTACGATACAACGATATAAAAAATTGAATCCAATTGTATTACGATTACATTTTGGGAGGTTTTTCAAATAAAGTAGCAAAACAAAAACTCAGAAAATCAATGTTGTTTCGGTAAATTTTTTTCCTAGACTAGTCCTTATATTGCTTGAGGCGCGAGTGCGCGTATAATGTAATGTAATGCATGATGCACACTTAAAACACTAGCTTTGAAATCGTAATAAAATGATCAATAGAATTAGCATACAATCTTAATCGAGATTTAATCTCGATTATGATTGCAAATGTAATGCTTGGTCAATCCCTAGCATCAGTGGAATGACACTGACAGCTCACTGCACGCTCACTCTGCTCACTCCACCCGGTGTGATGGTTACAGAATAGCACGGCATAAAATTATGATTTATTCCCCTAATCTGTTTATGTTGTAGATAATGTATCTTTAATGTTCTAACAATTTTATTATAAGTATGTAATTTATTTATTCTTTGTTTGTTTCAGTCCAGTACTAACCCCACAAGATCAACAGTTATCCCAACTGTATCATCGAAGATCGTTATCGGTTTTTTTTTTTTTGTAATAACACACGTTTTTCCAATTCACTTAGACATTGGCAGAATAGTCGACATTGGCTTTGCTTGCCATATGAAAAATAGAATAGAATAGAATAGCACGGCAGGTAGATTGGACAGTGCACGCCAAGCTCACTTCATTTACGTTTTTACGGAATAGGCCGGCAGGGGTCTACAACAGTTTGGTGGTAAAAGTAATTTGGTCTCGCTTCTTATATTATTGTCCAAGTTTAGAGCCGTGGTAAGTAATAAAAGATTTAAATAGAAAATAGATTTTAGGACCGTTTTACGACCGAGTACGGCCCTAACAGACGTTGCACCGTATTTGGTTATGTTAAGTAGGTGAAAGTGAAGTGCTGTGTGTAATAAAGTTTATCGTGTACTAAATGGCAGTATGTGAATGCAACGCATACGTTTTACTGTGTGGTAATTCCGTTTTACATGTACTAAAAGGGTTTCACGGATTTCAAAGATTATGATTCCAGATTTTAGTTTACAATAAATTTGCACAAACCACAAAAGGAGTCTTCAAGTCATGATTATAATAAGATACGAAAAAAATATCCTGGTCGAGGCATTTCGTAAAAAAAAATATTCCAAAAAGAAAAAATCTCACGAATATCGGAATATTCAACGCTTTTTGACATTTACACCAAAATGCACGTAACTTTATTAATGTACTGATGGCGTCAACGATAAAAGCCGTAAGTAATTCAAAAGAAATTCCAAATTCGATTTGTAACCGACTTTCGAATTCGCATCATAAATCGTCGCTTACCTAAAACGGGACGATTTCCATTCGATTTTACTCAGCTGATGCATTCGATTATAGAATTCGGTATCGTAAATCGTGGATGTGCCTCGGGTATCGAGTACTCAGATAATTTCCGAAGCAATTCGTTTGACAGGTGCCGCAAGCGATAGCATTACTCTGTTGCATGTCTTTATTCGGGCTTATTTCGCTGTTGACTATGATACCCCACAACCGTCTTTTTTGCTGCGAAAGGATGCATTATTTGTAAGAGTTTATTATGTTTTGTTCCTTAAATGCAAGTCGTTTAAATGTGGTTCGATGTGTTTATTTGTACATGTTCAAATATAGCTTTTGTGACCGTATTTTAAACGTTGTTGCACCTTTCTGCGGTGGACCAATAAGTAGTGAAAATTTACGGTCTTTGCATTAGTTATGGGTCTTTATACTTTAATATATAGGGTTACCAATAAGCAACATAACATGTCTCCAATGTGTTCTAGTTATGCGGCCCGAGTGCGTCTTCTTTTTAAGGAAATTCCTCGCTGACTGGTCGACATTTCACGTTACTAGGGCCCCAAGTCTGCTATTTTTATAAATTCGTCATTCCAACACGATCCCATTGTCATTCATTTGTCATTTAGCTAAAAGTTCGTAATCTGCTAAATTCATAATGGTCGATCATTGGTCGGTCAATGGTGTCGTAATAGAATTGTGTCATAATGGCATTTTCGTATTGCCATTATTATAAAACTCGTTAGTAGAAATGTTTTTCGAAAAACTACTACTAAATTTGAACATTTATTCATGCCAGATTCCATTTATATATATTTTTACATATTATTTATTAGTGATAATTATAAGCAATCTAAAGTAGTAGGAAGTTCGTAAATTAAGTCAGTCATTCATTTGTCATTATGTATGAGATTACCAATAAATGCCATTTCTTTCAATGGAATGTCAGTGGCTGACCATTGGAAAGTCATAATGACGCCATTTTATTAGTAGATTACCAAACTTGTCAAAATCAACAATTATGAAATCAATGATAGACCATTCTGACACTATTTTAATAGCAGACTTGAGGCCCTGAGGGCTGGGTCGTTCTTTGGCCAAAGAATTAGCATTGCCATTCAACGTGGCAATGCTGTCAGTCTTCTGGGCACATTTCCGGATGACAGCGATCGATGTGAACGAGTCCTTCGACGCCTGAATGTCCTTTTGTTTTTGTATTTATTTGTATAGCCGGTGGGTTAGTCATTTAAGTCATTTGTACCTAGTGTAAATATATCGTTTTGAAGCCGTAAATGATAAATAAAAAATGTTAAATTATAAATGTTTTCTTACTTCTTCTTTTACTATATTTGGAGTCGGCTATAAGCTTATAGTCTACCTAAATGCAGTGGAAGATAATTATAACTGTCTTTAAATTTATGCCTGTTTCTGCTCTCATTTTCGACCTGAAAATCAATGTTCGGTATGACACCTTGATAACCGTATTGTGCGCACGCGGCACGACCACGTCGTGTTCGGGTGCAATCGGACGCGCTCGTGACGGCTCGTGTCATTACGCGCCTGTTCGGTCAGCTTCGTGCGCAACCGTTTCGGCTGTACGATTGTATGCGTGGAGTAGGGTTGGCAAGAAGAGGTTCATTGGTGTTATTTTGTATAATTTCTATGTTAACTGTAATAATTAACACAGCGGAAAGAAATCGCAGTGTTAGTCACCACAAGATCGACGAGCTGCTGAAAGTCTCAGAAATCCGCTGGATGTGTTAGGCACAGGGAGCCTAACTCCCTAAGAAGCAAGTCCGTCGTTTCGGGCGAAGTAACGGGCGTTTCCAACTCCGTATCACTTACGAACAGATGATTAGTTTGGAGCCCGAACTAAGAATGAATGACAACACGATTTGACAGCTGTCCCTACTCCCGATATGTTTTTGCCCGTCCAAAAAAGTTATTTATTTGGCTGTAGGATTCACTAAGAAGTTTCGAACTACTTTCGGATGGGCCCGTATCTTCGTTGATGGAGTTAGAGAGTAGGCCCCCTGGAACGGCCATTCTTTGGGCAAAAGTCCAACAAGAGACGTTTTACGGTTGAATTTTGATGAGGATCTGAGTAGGCTATAGTGTAGTGGCTTGGTAAGCTTCTTTTTTCATGGTTGTTCCTTTATTTATAAGAATGCAATTAATATTGTGTAAAATATAAGTACTAACTTTTATAGAGCTCTTTGGCCACTTATTTTGTTAATCCTGACGTTCTTTGATTTTTAGTTTCCTACAAGAATATATTAAAAACTAAAACCAACATAATTATGTTGAGTTTTCAGCCAATGATGTAAGTTTTCATTTTATTTGTTGGTATATTGGCATGGCTAGCTGACATATGTATGACTAATTATTCAATTAATGTTCTGTGTCTCGTAATGTTTATATTACTTTGTCTATGTTTGTAAAGAATCAAGTCTATCCGACTAAACAGACAGATGTGCTGCTGGGGAGTTTGTTCCGCTACTTCTTCTTCCCAGCTAAAGCACTAGGAAGTGGTGACGGTTGGGCGTTTTTGGGGGACTGTCTTATGTATTTTGACGTTCGAAAAGTGCTGATTCTCAGCCTAATTTGTATAAATGACTTTTGATTTTGATTTTAAATATTTAAATAAACATTTAGGTACCGATGAAAGCTCTAATTCGCCAACCCTACCGCCTCATCACATTCATTGGCCATAACTGTCAAAATTATGCACACGATTATTAACATTGTTGCATACATATAGGACCTGTAATTGCTTGCATATTTAACGTTGTTATTGTAACCTAAGTTTGTGGGTGTACGGCTAATGTTTGTCTGCAATCGTTTTGATAAATTGCCGTATATAATGATATGTAAGACACAAATGGCGTGACCTTTTGGCTTAGATTGGGCTTATTATCGGCCTCCTATAATTGACGGTAGGTAATAATTAATTGTGACATGCCCCTTTTCTGATATGTTTATTACAGGACTAAGTATAGGTTGTAGCCATCTAAATTAGTGTTTTATTAAAGACTAGCTTCTGCCGTGGATATTAGAAGTAATGCTACGGAATTGTGCTACTAGGACAAAAATTGTCCTTCCAAAGAATGCCATCTATGTCCTTGCCAAGTTTCATCGAAATCTGTTCAGTGCTTTAGGTGTGAGAAGGTAACATACAGAGTTACTTTCGAATCTAAAACATTATTACTAGCTGTTGCCCGCGATTCTCACCCAGCTTATTGTCTATCTGTGTGCCAAGTTTCATCCAAATCCGTTCAGCCGTTTTAGCGTGAAAGCGTAACATACAAACAAACTTACATTCGCATTTATAAAATTGGATTTATATAATCTTTTCTTTCTTTTTCTCCATGTTAGAATTTTTTTATAAGTAGCCACCTACAATATTTTTACACGATTCATACACAATAGGGTATTATTACGTCATACCGCTGTTTTAACTAATTAACTGAACAACTTTGCACTTTTATTATTTTCGTAACCATTTTTATTGAAATAATATCTTACATTCAGGAACAGCAGTAGAATAATAACTCATTATAAACAATTATCATACAAAATATCAACGCATTTGTTTATGCAGAAAACTGACGTCATACCCACAGTGCAATACGGCGTCCACTGCGTCCAGCGTTTTCGTCAAATTACGCGCGAACTATGAAAATGTTACATTTAAATGCATTTTTATGGCACTAATCGATTCAATCAAAGTATGTTTTTTTGTGGTTTATTATCATTTTTGAATCTAATTATACACTTTTCAAAAATGGGTGTAATACCCTGTTGGAGAGGGATCAGGGCAAGGAACATATATACCACAAGCGGGATCAGGGTATCACTCAGCTAGCTAATGTCATCTCAGTTTTATATTGACGTGTAAGTGTCTTATATTGATATACCTCCTTACAGAAATAAACATTTCTTTTCAAACTAAATTCTAAGATGGAACACCTCAATGTGGTATTATTATGTTATTGATAATTTAGAAAGAAAGAAAGAAAACGTATTTATTAGACTCGCACAGGAATAAAAGAAACTTAACCACACAATATGCTTAACAAAAAAAAAAAAAAAAAATTAAAATATTATAAAAAGTAAAAAATAAAAAAAACAAAAAACAAAATACTGTACGAGGCCAAAAGGCCCCTATCTCAGCATGATGCTGCGACATTTAAAGGTGTCGCAGCGCTGGTATTCTGATAGGGCCCACTGTGATGTCACGGACAGATACAGGAATAAAATAATAAATAAAAATGAGATAATTATGTGTAAAATACCTAAAAAATGATGTACGTAAAAAGTTTGTTTTTTCTAATCCGCGTGTGTGGTGCGCACGTAACATCTATTATTTGTCTATGCCTTTGACACTATGGCATCGCTGTGACAAGCAATGAGACGCAGGCGCCGACCACAGCAGAGTACTTTGAAGTAATACACCTGTAATAGAAAGTAAATAAAGTTATAGGTATGTAGGTACTTCTACTTGCCCGACCTGGGAATTTACCTAAGACCGAGCTGTGACCGAGCGGCGAGCAATCGAAATATCAGTTGCTAAGCGTACAGATTGTAGTGATGAAATACCTACCTAATGCCATATTTTTTTTACAATTTTAAGATTATAAAACACACCTGTCCCCATAAACTTAGAAAAATCGCATAATCAGCGTAGGTAGTGAGAAGACATAAAATTACATAAAAAGTGATTTACATGAAAAAACAGTTTTATGTCGTAGTTTACTCATTCACCATTTTGTAAGGTCGGGGTGGACTATAAAATTTAATTTATCATTAGACGTTTTAACATTTTATAGTCTAGGCTTAGAGAAGCTGGTCACACAGATTTTATAGTATTAGAGTTGTTACTTTTTCTGATTTATTATCGTACGATAAAAGATGGGATTAATTTTCATGTGCAGATTCTGAATTATACCTATTTAACTATTGGTGCAGAAGTTTTTTTTTTAAGCTTATAAGTCGCCTGCGGCTTCGTCTGTCTGTAGATATTTTGTATTTCATCATTTTTTTTAGTATGTAAGTGTGCAGGGTGTGTGGTGTGCGTGTGTGTGGGGGTGTTTGTCTGTGTGTGTGGGTGTGTGTGTATTTGTGTGTGTGATTCATTCAGGGTGGCATTATTAACGCGTAAATACTGTTTCCTAAAAAAGTGCAATATCATATAGGTACGCGGTCAAAATGTATGGAACAGCAATTTATTTTTTAATAACCGATGAAAAATTTGGTTTTCACCTACTCGTATTTTATAGATAGTGGTCAGGCAAACTTTTTTTAAACAAACCATGTGGAATATATATGTATTACATCTTTCTGATATTTAATTAAGTTATAAATATCGAACCTTTTATTTCTATTATATTCTCAGATAATCAAGTTGTTATAGATCATTACTACCAAATGTTATTGTAGGCAAGGTCGGAAATATTGCAATTAAAATATATATTTTACTATGTGTGATTACTTCGTTAAGTATGTAGAGGAACTAGCTGCGCTAGCCGCGGTAGGCCCGTGAATGGGTGATCATCTTTAAATACCAAGACCCCTGCGAGCTTCGTCCCTGTTGTCATTTGTGGATCTTTTACGTATTCGTGCGAGTTACGGCTTTTCAGATCACAGGAACGACTGCTAATAGTCTATCTGACTTTCATCCCCCGGGTGTAGTGTAATTGAGTTTTTTTCTCTGTAAAACTCACCCAATAGGACTAACTATTTTGGAACTTTGAGTTTTGATAAAAAGACTTTCACATAGGACCAATGAGAGACAGAAATGATGCTCTACAGACTCAACTTTTTCTAAATCTAGATAGGCGGGATGGGATATATGAATCATTTCAGCCGAAAGACGCCTACTGCTGGAAATAGGCCTCGCCAAAGCGTCGCCACTATAAGTACTAATGCTACCTTCCAAATAGTCAATCAACTGGGCCCATTGCAGTCCACTGTTTGACATAGGCGTCTCCCAGGCTCGCCACAAGACCCTGCCTTCCGCCTCCGCATCAAGTATGTCTCAGCCACCTTTTTAACGTCTTCAGTCCACCAGCTGGGAGGCGTCCCACACTACGCTTACCGATACGCGGTCTCCATTGCAGAACTCGTCTGCTGCACCGGCCTTTCGACAAACATGGCCAGCCCACTGCCACATCTTTTCCGGATAACTTAATTTGTGAGTTTATGTTTTAAAGTTATTCGAGCACGGCCCTGTCCTTGGCGCTCCAAATAGCAGTTAACTCTTATCAATTTAGTTTAATCTACCCAAATCAGCCGATTTCGTCACACGATACAGTTGGTTTCCTTTCATGAGGTATGATCTAATTTATATCGTGACGTACTTGAACACGATATACGATGGATGCTAATGTGTAAACATTCGAGGATTGGTATGTTCGTCACTGCGTGTAATGTTCTGTGGCTGGCACGGATATAGAGCTGAGCTGGATGAGGCTGGAATGTGGTTGAGAAGGAGATTTGAGCGTGGTTGGATGGAAAGGTGGATGCTGGGAGTAGAAGCAAATCCAGTAAATGTGTTAATACATTACGACAACTCAAAGAACTTTGAATTTCAACGACGTCCTTCAAGAAAATAAGATTGAAATCTAGCTTAAAGTTTGACTGAGTATTTACCTATTTTCCATTGGAGAAAACGACCAAGAACCTCCACTGTGTAAAATATAATATTTGGAAAGTTATTGGAGAAGACATTTTCCACCAATGATCTTATAAATCATTTGAAAGCTAAGCATTCAGTTTTGACTGCATCAATAAGGTTCCTGAGTTGCAAGTATTTCTATTACATAGTTATTATTTTCATACTGTCATCATCTGCCTAGCATTTCCCCAACTGTGTTCAGGGTTGTCTTCCAGTCTAACCAAATGCAGCTCAATACCAGTAATCTTATCTTCACAATCCAGTTACTGGGTAACACGATACCTCGTGGTAAGACTGGTTGGCAGACATTTAGATATCCAGGTAATTTACCTATCATAGATAGATAAAATTTGATAAATATGGACTCTTTTTTTGAAATCTAGGTAATTTACCTATCATAGATTGGATGAGATAAATATGTACTAAAGAAAAACCAGCCAAATATTAACATAATCACTTCCAGTAACTCTAAGCCATGGTTATAGCAGAAGCAGCGAGCCGCGATAGAGTCATTTCCTGATTTTGATGTCGCAATACAATGTTCCACGTCAGTATATCGAAAGTTTTGACATCTTTATTAGGTATATAAAATTAATGTGTTCGCAGGTAATATTATTATTTTTTATACCTCTTTTATTATGGCAATGTATGTGGGAACAACGTTCTTTTAAAAGGTGGATTATTATTTTTGGTCGCGAGTTCATTTTATATTTTTAGGAAAGTGTGCTTTATCGTTGATGCCATCTTGTCGCTGAACATAAGCAGATGATTTAGTGGTGAAACGCAAGCCAAATTAGGGTATCTATTAATTAGATTCTATTCGTTTTCTTAGAATCATTTTTTTTTTATGACAAAAACGTTTTAGTAACGACATGAGATTAGTAAATTATATCACTGGTGAATCTGGTTTGTCTACGATTTTGCCAATTTATTGTGTGGTTTTTGACTATACCATGTTAATTCAAAAGTTTATTTTCGTTCAAAAACTAAATAAGTATTTTTGGTGTGTCTGTTTCTAGCTCTGCATTCTAATTGCGTAAAAACTTTCATTACAATCCTTTGGATTTTGAAAGAAGTTCCTAATCCATTGCTTTGAAAAAATCGTCTGCGTAACAACGTAAATAACACAATGAATGTTGTTGAACTGTCAAAATGAAAGGCATTGCCATCGCAAGTTATAATCTACCTAGCCTTTTCCCAACTATGCTGAGATCCGTAAATACAGGAGCATCAGCTGAATAAAAGTATTTTATTTGGGCTGACTCCACAAGTCCGTTACGGCTAATACGATACCCCATAATAAGACTGGCTGTCATATTTTTGAGTTTCTGGCGATGACTGTCAAAGATCTACAAATGACAGCCGGGACCAACGGCTTAACGTGTTTTCCGAGGTACTTGAATATGTAGATAATAGACTAAGGGATAGTCGCCCATCCACGGACCGACCTCAGCAAGCGTAGCTTATAACCTTCGGTCGATCCGTACGACTATTACTATATAGTAAATAAGGATTGCCATTAAAGTGCCCTGTTGGTACACAATTATCTTGTTGGTCCTGATTGGTCCGTGTGGATAGACACTTGTCCTAAAACATCTTGGTGGTCTTTATAATCCAGTTGAAGATAAGTTTGACCAGATTGCGTGTCGTATATCTAAGAGGTCAATTACTGATACTTAACCAGTTTGTACTCATACCGTAGTAATCAATAGAAGTTGTGTTATTTACAGAATCTTGGCTTCATTAATGTTACGATTGTATTATCTTTAATTAAATACAGTATGACTTCCTGCGGTCCTTTTATTTCTTGCTAGTGGTCCTCGTATTTGCTACTGGTTTTTTTTTTAAATATTTATTTTAATAGTCTTATGTGTTTAATTATTCGATAACTTCATTGCCGTTATTTCAAGTAAATTAAAAAGGAGTTGATCAAAGAGGTCAGTGGTCATCATCAATCATTGTCATTGACAAACGTCGTTGGTTTTATTTTTCATACAACTTTGATTGTAGAGGTGTATTTATCCTATTTTTATTCTTACTCGTACTGATTCGATAAATAAGCAAGCGTTTCTTATAATTAACATGTCACAGCCGACTTTAAAAAAAAATATTTCATTCATCCAGCCATTCATTAAAATACTTGGTATCGTTTGTTCTAATAAAACAGTTTAATAATTTTTTTTTTTAATCTGAAACACTTACATATACTGCGCGATAGCAACAGAGCAAACGAGGATGTGACCAGTAGGAGTGATGCCTAATTCCGTCTAATTTCATTCCATAAACGTGACAAAGTTATTGTTGCAGCTGTCAGGGTGATACACCACATAAATTAAGTGACATTGTGGTGATAAGTGAAATGTTTTTTTTTTACATGATGTGTATGAAAAGAGAGCAATGACTGAGCAACCGTGTGAGTAAAGGTTATAATAAATAATGGTTCAGGTGACTATTTTCATTCATATGTACTTTCTGAGTTTGTTAAGCTACGCTTGCCGCGGTTGGCCCGTGGATGAGTGACCATTCTTCAGACAGACAGACATATCAAAACTCCTCCGTAATTCGAGGAACTTTGACAATAGGAAACTTTAGAAAACGACTAATTTGAACAGTGGACCTAGCTTCTGACGTTTCATAAGTGCCCATGTAGGTTAAAGTGAAATAATATAATTATTTTAATACGGATTTTGATTTTGAGCCATTTCATTACAGCCTACTACTAAATTGTTCTAGAGAACAACAATTTTCCCTTAAAATTTTACCCAAAAATAAACAGCACATATAAATTGGTCAAAAACAGTAGATTAGTATTCTAATGTAGCGCTTTGTGTGCATGGGTCGTGGTGCGTGACGTCATTGTATTGCTCTTTATTTGTGACCATTAGGGTCTAGTGTACTGACCACATGGAACTAGGAAACAAGGGAATAGGAAATCTACGTGATATTTTGAATAAGATTTGAAGAAGAAAATAGATAATTTTCAAAGAAAATTTAAAAATTGTTGGGGTGACGACATCAAAATTTATGGGTGGCCATGATTTTATCGGCTCAAGTCTTAAACCATCAATCAACCCAAATACCTTCCAAAATTTAGTCGAAAAACATACATTTTCGCCTTAACGTGAAACTAGTCCACATTTTTTGCATACAAACTTCGGGAGAGTTTTACTCCACTGCCTGATATGGCACATTCAAAGTAAAATATCATATAGTATTGTCACATTATTAATATTGTCTGTACGGAAACAGAATACTAAAATAAAAACCCATTAAAAAGTTAGGAGCCAACGAAGATTCGTTTTTCTTGTTAATTTTACTTAACTTTGGGCGTGTTTAAGTAATAAAAGAAGTGTAAAATCTCCAAAACCAAGTCGGTACCGACAAAGTTCAATTATCAAAAAGAACAATAACATTTATTGGTCATTGATTTATGCATTGGCTTTTTCATAAAACCCGATCTTCCAAAGGACTTTTGTTAATTTTTTCGCGAATTTTTTACTATAAAAATGATCTTGTATCTCACTCAATAACGTTGTGCGTGTAGACTAGCGTCTAACTGCTCATCACTGATACTATCTCTGTCGGACACGAAGCCTGGTGAGACGCGTGAGTTTTAGCCAGGCCCACCAGTGAGTTCAAGCCCGCGACTAGGTTCCCCTTAAGGGGGAAGCGCCAGGTTAGCCACCGAAATTCAATTTTTTTACGTTTTTTTTTTCAATTTGCAGGTCATTAAATGTTTAACTAAATATGATTGCCGCCGAAACACGTATGCATTTACAGTATTAAAACTATTCATCTTCATCATCATTTCAGCCGAAAGACGTCCACAGCTGGACGTAGGCCTTCCCCAACAACCATTAAAATTAAATGAATTAATACAAGTTCATTAATCCCATTTAATTACTACCTCATGAAATTTTTTTACAACTACAACAACAATCATTTTATTATTAGACAGCTAAGGCCCATAGATAAAATACACAAAATAATCTTAAAAATAATAATAAACGAATACATATTAAGAAACTTATTAAAACTATGTATAACTATACACGTAAAGTGGTCGGCGTCGTGTATCGCTGTGAGGTGTCGCGTAACCGTCCTCGGAAACGTCGATATACGACACCTTTCGGCCAAAAGTCCTCTTTCAAGCAGGTCTGTAGATGCTGGGTTGGAAATCGTACCACGAACGACTTAAAGTTGATGTCGTGGTGAGATTCCAACCTTTCGACCCTCAGAGTCCAGTTGGTCTTCACTTTCAAGTACTGCACATCCGCGCATCTTTAGCGCATCCTCCTTAACATTAATAGTTCGATTAGTCTTTGTTCGGAAAGTCAGTAGCTTTACCAATACAAATTGGTGATTTGAATCATTATTTTGAGATTTCGCTTCAAATAGAACATGACTTCAGCTAAACAAATTATTCCATAAATTAAACTATATTGAAGCCACCGGGAAATCATCATCTGTCTGCTGGGAAAACCCAAATATGTTGGAATCAGCTCCCAGTCTAACCGGATGCAGCTGAGTACCAGAATTTTACATGAAGCGACTGCCTATTTTACCATCACAACCCAGCTACTGAGTAATACGATATTATACTCATTGGTAAAACTGGTGGTCAGAATTTCGGGTTACTAACTACCCGTAACGACTGTGAAAGATCTATGAATGACAGCCGGGACAAACGGCTTAACACGCTTTCCGAGACACGGAGGGTCTTGGTATGTAAAGATGGTCACCCATCCACGGACCAACCGCGGCAAGCGTAGCTTAACCTGACAGACTGACCCGTGCGGCTATTATTACTTAGCTGTAAATGAGTAATGCCACCTCCAAATTATAAGTTAACACATTACGCTTCCACATTTCCCAACCACTACGCTTATCCCTTTACTTTGCCATGCGCACACGCAGCCTATTGTCCAATTTTATTGGTCAAAGTGTTATTTACACCGAGATCTTATCAGTTACCTGTGATACCATGAAACAGCCTGCATAGTTAGCATCTAATTATAATATCGTTAACCTTTGGTTAACTATCAGACGTTAATGAGTTTCATTAAAAAGTACGGTTTAAAACTTTAAACCCCATTAGCATGAGGGATTAATTAGATAGTAACGGAATATTTTATTGAAGATTTTTTTCGATTAGAAATGAGGTTTAGTACTGCTGGTTGGATAGTGATTCTTGATTAGTTGATTTAATGACAGCATAAAAATCTGTTTTGTGTTTAAGAATTACAACGCAGTCACACGATTTTGCCTTATAGGTAGGTACTTTCTATTTCCAGTCTTGTTAAGGGGTATCGTATTACCCAGTCACTGGGTTATGGAGGTCAGATAGGCAGTCGTTCCGGTTAGACTGGAAGCCGACCCCAACATAGTTGGGAAGAGGCTAGTCAGATGATGATGACTTTGTATTACTATTTACCAGCACTTCGCCTGCGACTTCATCAGCGTAGATTTTGTATTTTCTCTTACAAACTTTAACATCTCCTAATCCCTTTTTTTCTGGGTAATTAGCAAAAAAATACTTACCTTATGATTTACTTATACAGGCTGTAAGGATAAGCCCCGTTATTCTTGAAACTCAATGAAAAAAAACAACCTTTTTTTTAAGAAAATCTGCTTTTTTCCTCAAGAACATTTCACCCTACGCGCGAGGGCAACAAACTTGCGTGTCAATACGGGAGGGGGCGCGGGGAACACGCCGCGTGGTCCGACTCCGACGCATGGGTCTCGATCCCGATTAGTCAGCTGACAGGCTCGCTAGCGAGCGCACGTAACGCAGCGTCGTAGCGTCGCTCATAACTCGCGCGTAATTTTTATTTTTATTTTTAACTCTCTCGTTTATTTTATATTTAAGTCAACTACCCATGATTTAAGTGACAACGGTGTTTACCCTTAAATCCTGTATAAGTATCCGTGCCAAGTTTCAAATTTATTAACTCAAAGAATATGATTTTTCACACAAACTACATAAGGGGGTATGTAGTTTGTGTGAAAAATCATATTCTTCACCCCTTTAAAGGTCGAATTTCCAAAAACCCTTTCTTAGTGCTCCCTACATGATACAAGAAAAAGATAAAAAGTGTGCTAAATTTCACGTTCATAGTACCACCACCACCACCACCCACCACCACCACACCACTATTTTACATGGAGCGACTGCCTATCTGACCTTCACAATCCAGTTTACTGGGTAATACGATAATTCTTGGTAAGACTGGTTGTCAGACTTTCGGGCTGTCAAAGATCCATAATTGACAGCTGGGACCAACGGCTCAACATATTTGCCGAGAATTTAATGGTCACCCATTCACGGACCAATTCCATCGAACGACCTGTGTGAATGTTATAAAGTACTTAGCTACAAGCCCAACCCATAAGCTGAAAATAACTTGCCATATAATAATTAAAATTATTCACGACACTTGCAACAGAAATATCGAAATGGATAAATACTATATATTAATTATAATAAATCAACATAAGAGGTGTTATATTTTACAAAACAAGAATAGTCAAACAGTATTAGTTAAATTAGTTAGTGTTAGGCCCTGTGCACACCACGTTTTTTAAACGCGCCGTTGACTCGCGTTCTAGAAACGTGCGTCGACGGCGCGAATTTATCCTACAGAAGGTCTACAGGCTGCGTCTGACTCGCGTGCGTATCGTGTCTGTATCGCCACAAACGCGCGTCAACGGCGCGTTTAAAAAATGTGGTCTGCACAGGCTCTTAGTGTTAGTATATTCGAGCTTGCAAGGCTGAATAGATTTTTGATATAATGTCAATCATTCATAGTTTATATTTGACAGACGACGAAAGTGGTAAACTGTAAAGGAAAATATTGACTAAACCATGCTATTTATGCTTGTCTCTATTGTTTTAATACTTTCTTGCTGATAAGGCTTCTACAGACAGGCGCCACGCGACACTTGTAGAACCATTTCCATGAAGTTTTCATAGATATTGTTCTATGTGAGTCGCGTCGCGCTGTCGCGTCACCCCCGTTTGCAGGAGCCTTAATTGTTTAACATTATGATCATTGATTTGACATCTTCTACACCCAATGGCTCAATTTAATAATCATCTTTTACTTACAGAATACTAATTATATTGCTAGACAGATTGATTAGTTTGCTAGATCAGTAATTTTAATAATGTAACGGATAGTTGTATTCATTAATGTCATTATTTAACTTAATTAGATTCATTTCATTGTACTATTAATCATTTACTTACTTGATTTTATTATTGTTTATTTATTAAATTTTTAGTTAGTAAATTAGTAATAAAAAATGTATAATGAAGCACATTTTATTGTGTTGTTAATGATTTACTTGATTTTTAACTGTACATACATAATATTTTGTTTGATTTTGTCATTACCAATTTATTTGAATGTATTATTATTAACTTTAGGTACTTGATTTTATTGTTATTTTCATCACTTTAATAACCCATTAAATTAATTAGTGATAAGTTTACTGTATCCCTACTAAGCATTTATTGCTGAAGAACTAAACACAAGTATAATCTAATATTAGGTCTTTACCTATGAAATTGCCGTTTTGCAGTACTGGCCATTTCAAATCAAAATATTTTTTGTTTGGGTAAGAATTCTAATTTCAAATTAATTTTATTTTAAAAACATGGATTTTTTTTTCCAAAAGTAGTCATTTGTTTATTGATTAGTGTTACATTTTCATCGCATTTCAATCTTTTTCGTCATCATGGATACGTTAAAAATTCGAGTAATTATGGAATATGAGTACCGTCGTGGCAGCAACGCGGCACAAGCGGCACGCAACATCAACGACGTTTACGGAGCTAACACTACAAACCAACGCACCACCTGTTATTGGTTTGCTCGCTTCCGTTCTGGAAATTTCGACCTGAAAAATGAACCTCGCGGTCGTCCGAAGACTTTGGTCGACAACGACGAATTAAAGGCGATTGTGGAAGCTGATGATACACAATCTACGGCTGAATTAGCAGCAGCTTTCGACGTTAGCGTCAAAACAATATTGGTCCATTTGCGTCAAATTGGCAAGGTAAAAAAGCTTGACAAATGGGTGCCCCACGAACTCAATGATCGTCAGCGCGAAGTACGCGTCGAGACGTGCCTTGCACTGCTCAACAGACACACAAATGAAGGAATTTTGAACCGCATTGTTACCTGCGATGAAAAATAGATTGTTTGATAACCGCAAGCGCTCAGCAAGTTGGTTGGATCCTGGTTCAGCACCTAAACAATGCCCTAAACGAAAACTTACCCCTAGAAAAGTGATGGTCACTGTTTGGTGGTCTAGCGCCGGTGTGATTCATCACAGCTTCTTACCAAACGGGGTGAGCATTACTGCAGATGTGTACTGTGAAGAACTGAACACAATGATGGAGAAGCTGGCACATATCCAACCAGCATTGGTCAATCGCTCGTCTCCGCTGCTCCTGCACGACAACGCGCGACCTCATACTGCACAGCAGACGGTCTCCAAGTTGCAAGAACTGGGGTTGGAAGCTCTCCGTCATCCGCCCTACTCACCAGACCTTGCGCCTACAGACTACTACTTTTTCCAGAATTTGGATAACTTCTTGGCGGGAAAAAAATTCAATACCCGAGAGGCAGTACAAAATGCCTTTGAAGAATTTGTTGCCTCCCGTCCAGCTGATTTCTTTAAGAAGGGCATCAATAAACTGCCACTGCGATGGCAAAGATGCATTGATTGCATGGGTGATTACTTCGATTAATACAAATAAAAAATACATGAAAAAAATTCGTTTAAATTTTTTCATACAAAACGGCAATTTCATAGGTAAAGACCTATTATTATTAAAAAACGTAAATCTAACACATCGGGTTTTCCGATTTAGTGATTAGCGTGTCCTGTATAGCTCTTCCA
Source organism: Antitype chi (assembly GCA_947359405.1). Taxonomy (NCBI): domain Eukaryota; kingdom Metazoa; phylum Arthropoda; class Insecta; order Lepidoptera; family Noctuidae; genus Antitype; species Antitype chi. The sequence continues at coordinate 4,526,692 of OX375823.1, forward strand.
GCTGTTTCCACTCATTCCTGTCTGTAGCTTTTCTGGACCAGGTAGCGCCTCCAATTTTCCTTATGTCGTCTATCCATCTCTTTGCCTAACTTCCCCTTTTCGTTTTGCCATCGCGTGGTGGCCACTCTGTTATATTTTTTGTCCATTTGAACATACTATCTCTCGTCATGTGTCTATATATATTTTAACTTACTATCTCTCGGCATCTGTCCATCCCCATTTCAACTGTCTTACTTTCTTTATTAAATCTTCCACTATGGTTCTGGAACAAAACAACCGACTTCCAAAAAAACACTACAAAGTGAAAAATAACTTTAATTTCGGAAGGCGGTGACAAAAATTCAAATACACCTCCAAAGACACCGACTTCCGAAATTAAAGTTATTTTTCACTTTGTAGTGTTTTTTTGGAAGTCGGTTGTTTTTTTTGGGAAAAAGTTTTTTTGTAAACTGAAGCATAAATAAAAACATTTTATTTTATTTTTATTTATTATGCCCCGCCGAGAAACAAGACATCTATCCCGTAAAAACTTTGATAGCAATTTGCCTTACCATGCAATCACACAGAGATATGCGACACGGTCAACTTAGTAGCAGTTGGAGTCTTAAAATAGCACGCGATTCATCCGCGAAACTGGAGTAATTACAATCGGGGCAACTATACCTCTGGGCTTATATTTTAGTCATGCCATCTACCGATCACAAATACAGACTCTGGGTCGTTACTGAGACAGTCTTGATGTAGAAACCCTGCAATAACGCTTACACATTGAGGCTTAAAATTTCTTAAGGGGAACCTAGTCGCGGGCTCGAACTCACTGGTGGGCCTGGCTAAAAATTACGCTGTCTCACCAGGCTTCGTGTCCAACAGAGATAGTATCAGTGATGAGCAGTTAGACGCTAGTCTACACGCATTATTGAGTGAGATGCAGGACCATTTATAGCAAAAAATTCGCGAAAAAGTTTACAAAAGTCCTTTGGAAGATCGGGGTTTTATGGAAAAGCCAATGCATAAATCAATGATCAATAAAGTTTATTGAACTTTGTCGGTACCGACTTGGTTTTGGAGATTTTACACTTCTTTTGTTACTTAAACACGCCCAAAGTTAAGTAAAATTAGCAATAAAAACTAATCTTTGTTGGCTCCTAACTTTTTAATGGGTTTTTTTTTAGTATTCTGTTTCCGTACGGACAATATTAATAATGAGACAAAACGATATCATATTTTACTTTGGATGTGCCATGTCAAACAGTGAAGTTAAAACACTTGACAAGTTTGTATGCAAAAAATGTGAAATAGGTTCACCTTTATGAACACCTAGACAATAGAAAAGTATTAATCGTATTATTCATACTCTACCGACTTACCTAAGTCCATAATTTGCCAACTTAATGAACCGATGGTAACAAGTGATCCACTTATTGTGAGCACTAAGATTGATGCGTTCGCGCAGAAAAACATGATAAGCGCTAGATTGGCTTCGGGCGGGAACTTCCCAACGGATAATATTGTTGGGAAGTTCCTAAGTAGACGGATTAATCAGAGTAGATATGTTATTATTAGATTTTTTTTATCTATTACTAATTATTCGCTGAGAGAGGGCTATGCTTGGAGTTTCCCCACGTGCTCGAATCAGGAATGAAGAAATCCGCAGGAGAACTAATGCAAACGACAGCCCAAAGAATTGCCAAACTTAAGTGGCAGTGGGCAGGGCACATTGCTCGCAGAACAGATGGGCGATGAGGCCGAAAGATTCTGCAGTGGCGACCGTGTACCGGAAGACGTAGAGTTGGAAGGCCTCCCACAAGGTGGACCGATGACCTAGTAAAGACCGCAGGAATCCGCAGCCGACTAGGAGGTCGTCGGCTGCCTAGCTGGTCTTGCCTGTGGGTGCCTCAATAAATTAAGGCTTTCCTTCCAGCTAGAGTTTAAAAAACTTTAAACTAAGCGACTGCACGCTAAGGGAACCCTCTGTCGGATACGGTCTTCGGCTTAGGGGGTAGGTGGGGGAGGGCAGCGAGGGTCAGGCTAGATCGGAATTACAGTTCAACTTCGATATAAAAAGGTTAGGTTGGTCTAAAATTGGTTATACAGAGGTAAAAACGTGTCGAAACCTGTCGCGATTGAATCACATAATATGGGATTAAGGGTCATTTTGGTGGGAACGTTATGTAAAAAAGGTTTTGGGTTGACAAAATTCGTTAATTAGAAGTATTTACACTGTTTTTGATAGTTGAAAATTCGTTATAAAGAAGTTGTTCGCAAAAAAAAATCGCAATGTAAAGGTATATTTTATATTGACTCTTATGGACTCAAGAGGATTACGAAGTATTTGTTAAATCGAGGAAGGACGATTTTAAAGCTAAATAAAACGCTACCTTCTATGATCCTTATAAATACTCATTTGCCTATCTTACCTTACCCCACCACCACTTCCTTGGTGCTTTTGACAACCCTTTTTTTTGTTAGTCTATACTATGTCCCACTGCTGGGCACTGACCTCCGTTTTTCCTTCCATCCCTGACTTGTGCGATATCTGGCCATGTTGGCCCAGGAAACCCTCGAAGGCGATATTCTTCCTTAGTGAGTGACGATCTTTGCCCATCTCTCCGGGTGCATTCGCGCGACGTATCCAGCCAACCTCCAACTTCAACCTGGTTCTAACATCCGCAACTTGATTTATGGAGCCTAGGGTGTCTGAAAGCTGTAACATAATAATTGCAGTAGCAGTTAAGTTATCAAATCACTAAGCAAAGGCCAATACTAACCATGAGCCAGTTCCCATCACTTAAATGAAAAAAAAAACAAACTAATAACAACTCCACTAATCTACGCATACAAATGCATTCTTAAAAACACGCAGCCGATAAAGAACTCGAATAATTAATCCCAAATTATGTAAACATAATTAGACGAACCAAACTAGAAAATGTAAATGAGTGGAAACACGTAACGGTTTTGTGTTACGAAATTGGTGTGGTCATCGTTGAGAGAGCACCAGATAAAGTTATTGTAACAAGGTACGTTTGAGTACGCATTGAAGCGCTAGTGCTGGAGGATAGCGTTTTTTTCTATGAGGGGCTTGTGGTTAAGTAACAACGGTCCATGCATGGACCCGTCCGTGCCGCGGAAAGCACGTTAAGGCCCATAGTATCCTCATCTTCCGTCTGTATGCTAAAGCACGACTGCCGCCCGCGCCCGCGCAGGGCACCTCTGAGCCTTTATCTCAAAATGGGGATATTCCTTGGCAAATGTTGATTAATTTACAATTGTGCTCTAGCGATTCTGTGGTACCTCTAACTATCTATTTTTCAGTGTATTTTTTTTCCAAATAACGAAGCCGTTTAGTAAGAGTATGGAATAGAAGCCAAAATATTGCGTGTTGGAAAATATATTTTTACAGCAAAAGTATTAACCATACAAAAAAAGTACCCTCGGCAAAATGATCTATATGAATCTATAGCAAAACCTTATATTTTTCAAATCTTCAAGACAAGCCGTTAATGAGCAGTACGGTTCATAAAGTGACCGTGTTACGCTACCAAACGAGACGTAGGCCCTTAAGCCGCTGCTTCGTCCAGTCTGTCACTCGTGGATCTTTGACAGTCGTTATAGTTCGTCAGAAGCCCGAAAGTCCGTCAACTAGTGTTACCAAGAGGTATAGTATTACCGAGTAACTGGGTTATGGATCGGAAAGACAGTCGTTCCTTGCAAAATACTGGTATTAAAGCTGCATCTGGGTCGACTGGAAGTCGTCCCCAACATAATTGTGAACAGGCTGGTGCAATTGATTTTAGAAGAAAGCGGAAACGCTTCCGAAAACGAAGACAGGTGATAGCGCTAGTGATTCTCGATACAGTACCATCAAAAAAAAAATTTTTGTACACTATGCTGTGAGAACAGTTAATTTGAGATCAAACACATTTAAAAACGACCCCAAGTCCAGGCGGCGACTAGGTTTAGGCCTACTTTGTAAAGCGCCGCCAAAATAAAATAAGTAGAAACATTACGGAAGCGTCAAACGTTTTAAATTGATGCAAAAAAAACAATTTAAGGCAAAAGGTTACTGGTATCCGTTTGCATTTAGGTAGTATATAACCTACGTTCTGGCTTCGGAAGCGTTCGTCTTACACTCTGTATATCCACGACCAACCGTTAGCTTACTGGTCAACTGTTTCAAAAATAATACCCGTTTTTCCAGCTTCGTTATCCCCATTACCTCCTGCTAACCGCTACCAATCGCACCACACAATCCATAATTAAATAAACGCACAGAAGCGATGATTTTTATCTCATAACAACTACCCACATAAGTGCATAATCATTCTTTGTGTGATTTCGATCATCGTACTTACACACATGTAATTACGAACAATTTGAGTTTAATTTCTTGAAACAGCCCTTAGGTATGCCAAGAATTTTGTTGTTTTGGGCAATTTTTCAAACAGGTGAGGTCTAGGTAAGGTTAATTGCCGGAACGCGCTCCCCGTTGCGTGGTTCGTGTGGGGCTGGACGTGAAGAATAGCACCATCCACCACCAGAAGAAATCTCTCTTCAGAAAGTCTTCTCGTGGGTGTCGTAAAAGGCGACTAAAGGACTTGGCAGAGAATGGGCAGCAGCGTTCTCTATGCATTTTACTACCATACTGCCATCTCCAACCCACCTGCCAATCGTAACCATTATGGCAACCCCAATCCCCCTTTTGGGCGAGGTCTGTGTCCAGCAGTGGACGACTTTCGGCTGATATGATGATGATGATGTGGCCCCCACACATTGAGCCAACGAGTAAATGCGGGCAACCAAGACCCATCAATGTGGCAATTCTAGCTCAAAGTCCAGCACAGGATGCTGGATATGCTCAAACTCAAACTCAAAGCGTTTATTTCAATTACTTTTAAATTTTCAGAGAAGACGGTCATTTAGAAAGATGAAGCTAGTTGCCCATTCCAAACCGTAGTAGGTTCTTATGACGAAGAATGGACGAGGAATTCTATGGAAACTCTTGTAACAAAATATTAGTTACATCGTTATAGCTTCTTGAGGTAACTTCTATTGTCCTGATGTCATCACCAGGGTTGGCTATAGACAGCCGATTGCACCATAGCTGTCTTTAGGTAGTCCAATAATATCTGCTGGTCATGCTACCTAAAGCGGGGTTCTCATGAGGCGATTTTAGTTGATCAACTTAAATCGGTTCACGAATTGAATGACAATCGCTTAATGAGAACATGTTTTCAATAAAAGTTGATCAACTTTTACTGAACAACAAAAAGTTGATTCCCTCTCAACTTTTGGTGTGCGAGTCGGTTCATTTTGAGGACGTCACCGTGCAAGCAATAACTTGTCGAACGTGAGAACGATCCGTTCAAGTTAAAAACGATTTTTTTCTATGGTGGCAGTATTGTTTGCTGTCAAAAGTGAGTGCGTGCGGCCAAAATGACTACAAAAAAGGTTATAAAGTCGAGTATGCTGCTGTATGCTACGACAATGAAGTTTCTGGACTTATACAAACATATTTCTAATTTCGCGGATAAATCTTTGCACGACATTGTTTGACGCCATTTTGAAGCAACTGCCCATTCAGTCCGATTATCGGTGCGCAATTCGTATCGATTTTTCTTGATCAATTCAAAGTTGATCAACTAAAATCACCTCGTGAGAACCCCGCATAAGCTCAAAGAAAAAACAAATGACGATAATTCCGAAGAATAAATTCAAACTTCCAATAATCACGGATGCATAGCAATTAGCTACACTGCGTTGCATTATCTTCAACCGCTCTTTATTTATCCCAGAATTATTAGACTTACGTACACGGGCAGACAGTAATTGTAGAAAAAGTCTTCCATTAGACATTTCTAAGAACCAACTCAACGCTGATTTAGCGTTCTCGCGAAAATGACCATGTTCCTCTACCACTATTGTTTTTTCCCGAGTTATTGTCCAAAGCGGGTTTGAGTCCCGGGAAGTAAAACGGTAACAAAATACCGGATGTGTCGTGGGCGGTCACTGTGCGCATTGTCATACAAAAAGCTTTTGCTTTGTAGTGTGGCTATGAGTTTTTGTTGGTCCTCGGATACATGAAGGAGTTTTTTTGGTCCTTGGTTTTTTTTTTTTTTTTTCCGGGTGGGAAATCATCAAATGACTTCTCCCGCTCTGGGTGGAGCAGGAGGGCGTGTCAGACTTTTACTGACTAAAACCCACCCGTGATCCCTCAGTTGCCTGTGTGCCAGGGGCGACGGTATCTCTTTCGAACAACCCGCACCCCTGGCAGGCATCGGCCCTTGCGGACCCCACCAGTCCGGCGCACCAGGACACATGGCACGCCGTGACCACCCCAGGAACCAAGTAGCGCAAGGGCCCCAGACTACCCTGGCACCCTTGGCTCCCTTGGCCCCCTGCGACGGGTCAGCGCAGTGGCCCCGCCGCCTACCACTTCTCGGCCGCAGGGGATAGGGAGAGCGGCCAACGCTATACCGACACTCCTCTTCCCCTGCGGCCCCACCGCGTCCGCCATCAAACGGTGGCGGCCCCGTCCAGGCCACGGAAAGGAAGAGCGCTACTCAAAAGTACCGGCACTCCTCCTCCGCCGCAGCCTGTAACCCTCAGCCGCGATGCCTCCCATTCGACATCGCGGCCCGCCTCAGTTGCGGTGCACCTCACCGCAACCTACTTTTTGGCCGCTACGTCGTCGGCTTGGAGACCAAAGCCCTGACGAGCGGCCCCACCTTTGGGTTCCTCTTCGCTTCACCGTGGGAGCGGACCACGGCTACTGAGCCCCCCCGCAACGACAATGCGGGAACCCACTGGGGGGGTTTGGTCCTTGGTAACGTGGTCGTTAGTTTCATGTATACAAGGTAAAATGTATGTAGTTATATTATTACCTACTACATGGAATACTCTCTTAGGTATTTGTAAGAAAGTGTATGCCCATTTTATAAAAAAAAAACAACCTGTGCTGTTCCGCTTTTTCTCCAAAGCTTCCTCCACCGTTTTCCAGTCTTTCCTGTGTGGTGCTGTTATTTTTTTTTATCTGTGGCATACAAAGTCATGTGCAGCAGCAGATGACACCCACAGTATCGGATTTTTCCGGAAACGTTCGATGAAATCGCCGTGACAAACAGTTGGGTAGATTAGCCATAATATATCGATTGCCTTATCAATTGTGCCTTGTCTTGGCCAAAATCCAGCGTTAACTTTCTTTTCGAGAAAGAAGAAACTCTGTGTACTTAGTAGCAAAGATATTTACCTAATTATTAAAAGAAACTCCATGATTCAAACGGTGATGACTTGTATTGTATTTGTATTGCAAAAAATGGGCATGCCCTGCATTTTTCTATCTTGTCAGAAAACATCGATGGATTAGTGGTGGTAACAGCACCGACTTACCGGGTACGAAACCAGGCAGGGATTTTACGTTGTGTAAAAGATTTCAATATTACTGTTCTCAAAATGTTAAAAGAAAACATCGTAAGGAAACCCGCTGTTCCAGCAGTGGTAAGATTATGGTCTTGTTAAGTTACGTCCAGATGTACAGGATTAGCTGATTTATTTTGGTGGATAATAATTTATGAATTTTGAATCATAGGTGTAATATTATTATCTTTTTTACTACAAACCCATAGTCACTCTAAACAGTTCCACACAAGCGCTATTGTCTTGGATAATGCTATTAACAAAATTATTGTTTACCTCTTCTATAGCTACCCTACCCACTTATTACTGAGGTTTCGCCGCTGCCCTTTCCGGTACAATCTGTTATGCTGTTTTTAATTAACTTTTTATTGTCAGTGTAATTTTTGTGGGACACTTTTACATTGTTTAGCGGTTGCTCATTCGGAAATTATTTTTCCGGTAGTTTTTATAGCTGGGTTGATTTTTGTGGCTCGAAGTGTAGTGATTTATGCCTAATTATTCAAAAAAAATTGGGCTTGTCGCTAAGTAGGTAATAACAGCCCACGGGTCAATCGCGTCTTGCCGCGGTTGGTCCGTGGATGGGTGACCATCTTTATATACCAAGACCTCCGTGCCGCTGACAGCCCGTTAAGCAGTTGGTTCCGGCCGTCATTCGTTGATCTGACAGTCGTTACGAGTCATCAGAAGCCCGAAAATCTGACAACCAGTCTTAACAAGGGGTATCGTGTTACCCTGTAACTGGGTTGTGGAGGTCAGATAGGCAGTCGCTCCATGTAAAATGCTGGTATTCAGCTGCATCCAGTAAGACTGGAATCTTACCCCAACACAGTTCGAAAACGGCTGGGCAGATCAATTTCCTTGAGTCTTTCTATCATCGTTTAACATTATTTTATAGGTAGACTGATTTAGATTTAGAAAATCTTCATCTTTTTAAATAATTGTAAACTGGAAAAACCAGTCAAATAATTATAATCAAATATAATCACGACATACATATTAATGAGGTATTTTGAACTCTACACTATATAAAGAATTTATATACTTGTGAATTGCCTATAGAAAGCCTATTAGTATATTTGCTATTAACATAATGTATTCTATCTATATAAATAACGTTGTATAACGGGTTTAAAATACGGTAAGTCGTACTACGTTTGTGGTATTTCGTTTCAACCAGAATTTCTTTCTTGAAGTGAATACTAGGCTGTTTTTAGGCGCACTTTGTGTAAAACTGAACCTGATTCAGCGCCACGCTCGGGTCGGTGACGCTGAATCGCGTATACTCGGCTCCAGTCGGTCGTTGACGCTGAATCGGGTATTATTAAACTAGTCGTAAGTTCTCTTTTCTATCATATGCTCATAAGCACAAATACTTTTTTTACTGTAGCCTTATGTAAAACGTTATTATATGTATATTTTCAATTTTGTAACATAAAACTTATATTTTATCTTCACACATAAGCAAAGTCAATTCCGATCACAGATTTCGTCTTGGTCAGTTCAAGAGGTTCGAGTACCACACATTATTTGCTGGTTACGAAACTTTAGCCACATGATTTTCACCTTAACGTCGGTTGAGATAAGGTGTGTTATGTAGTTGGTGGGTGTTAAAAATGAGTTGGTAATGTACATACGAGGGTTCAACAACCTTTAGAATGACGATTAAGAATTCTTCGCGCGTAGGCTGTGGCCGAAATGATAGGCCCTTGAGACTACAATAGTCTATAAATATTGAAAAAAAAAAAGATAATCTATTACAATCGTTTTATATTCTAACACCAGAGTTACTTTGTATGCTTTCCTCTTCACTCATTGTAGAATGACTACACGATGGTCCGATAAAGGATTTTGGAATTGGAGAAGTTGCTAGAATCTTCTGAATGCTAAGTAAAGCACTAGATGATGGTCAAACTATCCAGACATAGTTCATTTTGATATTTTGGCCATCATCTAGGCTTTTACTTTTGATTGTACGCAGCCCAACTTTACCTCAGAAAATTGACAACTTCTCTCATTTTTAGGGTTCCTTACCCAAAGGGTAAAACGGGACCCTATTAGTAAGACTCCGCTGTCCATCCGTCTGTCAGTTTGTCCGTCTGTCACCAGGTTGTATCTCATGAACCGTGATAGTTAGACAGTTGAAATTTTCGCAGATAATATGTAATATATTTCTGTTGCCGCTATAACAACAAATACTGAAAAACAGAATAAAATAAATATTTAAGGGGGCTCCCATACAACATACATGATATTTTTGCCGTTTTTATAGATAATTAGCTTTTACTAGCTGCTTCGCCCGCGTGGAACTTTCATCCCCTATTTAACTCTCTTAGCGGTTGAATTTCGAAAAATCCTTCCTTATTCCTTGTCTACATTATAAAGGAAACCTCTGTACAAAATTTCAGCTTTCTAGGTCCAAGGGTTTGGGCTGGGCGTTGATGAGTCAGTCAGTCACTCAGGACTTTTCTTTTTAATTATAAAGAAGATGGTACGGAAACCTTCTTGCGCGACTTGGCCGGTTTTTACTAACCGCGCCAGCGGCGTCATCGAGTCACACTGATTGGTTGATATTCTTTGCCAAAGATCTACCTATTTTAAACCTTGAACTTGTCATGGCAAGCCCTGTCATGAGCAGCTGCATCAGATTATAATAGTACACTCTTTTACATCATTCTCATTCTCTGGCCCTTATCCAAATATGTTTGATTTCGGCGCAACATTTCTTTTTCTTCATTGGTCGTCACACCTTGGTCTTCTTTTTCTTAGCGTGTCAATAGAAATCTAAATACAGTCTGCCCAGAATTTGGCTACGATTTTAGCACTTTCAGCAGCGTCCATCAGCTCCTGTAGCGTACAGACAGCAGGACACGCTGGACAAGATGTTAAGTGCCCCATTTTTTGTGGAACAGCACCACATTTACACTCCAGGGCGGAGTCACCGGTAAATCTCCATCTGAGTAGGTTTTCGTTACTTCGGCCTACCTGAGTCCGAAGTCTATTGAAATACTTCCAGGAAAGGCAAGGCAACTTAAGTCCAGATGCACATCTCAGTAGTCATCCCCTTTCTAGCCATGTCATCTTCACACAGTCCATCTATCGTTTCTTTGGTCTCCCCCTACTCTTGTAGCCTTCCACATTTATACTCAAAACTTTCCTCACGACATTTTCGTCATTCCTCCAATTCACCGTTTTACATAATATGCCGTTTTGGCTATACGTTCTCATCTTGCTACTGACAGCCACTGTGCGAAGGTCTTACCTCCGTCAAGCCTGACCTCCAGTCTTCCTCTCAAGAATAACTAACTCAGCCTATAGCAGTCCTCTGCTGGACAAAGGCATCTCCCAGACTGCGCCACACCAACTTGTCCTCCACCTTCTACATCACCTCCCAGACCAGTCGCCTTTTTAAGTCGTCGGTCCATCTAGCTGAGGGCATTCCGCACTACGCTTGTCAATACGTGGTCTCCACTCCAGAACTCGTCTGCTCCTCCAGCTATCGGTCCTTAATCTCTCTTTGTAATTCATATGGTGTATAGAATTAAGAGCTAGAGTTATTTTATTTTATTCATGGCGAACCCACTGCCACTTTAGCTTGCTTACTTTGCAAGCTATGTCGGTAGCTGCGTTCTTTTCCAAAATTCCTTATCATCATATAAAATATGGTGTCTCTACCTCCCCAGAAAAAGTAAGTTGCGATGATGCAAAAACCATGTTTGAAATACTAAATGAATTGAATATCGGTATGAAATAATTTGAATATCAAGGTGCAGTGAATCCTTCTTTTGGCAGATCATTATTTGGGAAGATGCTACTCGATTGCTGCTTATAAGGAAAACAATGGGATTAGCTTATGTGTAGAACAATGTTGTAAGTGCTGATGATCTTAAGATTTTGAGCTTCGTGCGTCAATCGATCGATTGTGGTTTTCGGGGACTATTGTTTGACATAATCAATCAAATGACAACAAGTCTTACAAAGGGGTATCGTATTACCCAGTAAGGTTAGATTGTGGAGATCAGATAGGCAGTCACTCCATGTAAAATACTGGTATTCAGCTGCATCCGGTTAGAATGGAAGCTGACCCCAAGATAGTTGGGTAAAGGCTAGGCAGATGATGAATCATTTAAATGACAATTATTATTATTGTAATTGTGATTTGATTTACGGTTAGCAACAAAAGTTTTTTTTTTGGGTGGGAAATCATAAAATAACTTCTCCCGCTCTGGTTGGAGCAGGAGGGCGTGTCAGACTTTTACTGACTAAAACCCACCCGTGTTCCCTCAGTTGCCTGTGTGCCAGAGGCCGCGGTATCACTTTCGAACAACCCGCACCCCTGGCAAGCATCGGCCCTTGCGGACCCCACCAGTTGGTGCTGACATCTCTTTGAGGCGCGCGTGGAACACAACGCGCCGTCGACCCAGGCTTGGTCCTTACCGGACAGCGAGCTACCCATTACTCGCCGTCCGCAAGCCCACGCCTACGGTGGCCGGGAATCAGCCTGGGATTCCCGACGCCCAGGGCGTCTCCTGCGGCAGCAACAAAAGTTCATTAAATTGTCACTTTTGCATATCATCAAAATTGACACAAATACATGCGATAAACCGCTTTTAAAATATTCTCAAAGATTTGCTTCTGTTCAGATTTTTTTTTTTGTTGATAATTAAGTTTAAAAAACTGAAGTATTAATTAACTTGTGTTGCTGACTTCGTGCCTATGTTTAAAAATGTTGTCAAAGTTGCAACTTTTTGCAATGATTTCCTTTTGTAATTTCGGGAAACTTACAGCTCACATAAACAATGTTATTAATCTATATGAAGCTGACGGCCATTTACAAGTTTCCACTGATAAACACTTGACTTAAAAATAAAAAATAAACGATCGGTAGGTAAAAAATAACTAATTATGACTTAACTGAAATAATACACGCTTAACTAATACAAATTAAAACAAAAAAAAAACACAAAACAAACAATTACTTTTCCTTAAAGAAGATTTCCACCAACATCTGCTTAAGCATGTATAGTATACCCACGTTTCACCATTTTATTTAAGGCCCATAGTATCCTCATCTCCCGTTTGTACCTATGCTAAAGCACGACTGCCGCCCGCGCCCGCGCAGGGCCCCTCTGAGCCCTTATCTCAAAATGGGGATATTCCTTTGATTAATTTACAATTGTGCTTCGGCGATTCTGTGGTACCTCTAACTATCTATTTTTCAGTGTATTTTTTTTTCCAAATAACGAAGCCGTTTAGTAGGAGTATGGAATAGAAGCCAAAATATTGCGTGTTGGAAAATATTTTTTACAGCAAAAGTATTTAACCATACAAAAAAAGTACTTCGGGCAAAATGATCTATATGAATCTATAGCAAAATGATATATTTTTCAAATCTTCAAGACAAGCCGTTAATGAGCAGTACGGTTCATAAAGTGACCGTGTTACGTAAGTCCCATGCAACAGGGAGCGAGCCTATTGTTATCAATCAGCCAAAAATCCAGACTACGTGCTGCTACTATGAAATTCCTAGTCCAAAAATCCAATTATACTTTGTCAGACCTGGGAGACGAAACCAGGATCTCATGCGCAGTAGTGCTTAAGACCAACGAGCTCCAGTTTCAGTATTTTTTTTTATCAGAATCCAGATGGTTAATTATTTGATACCAGTCCAGTCTTAGTCATTGGTACACTCAGCAGCCTTTTCAACTTTATAGCCCACCTAAGTACCTAAACCTATAAAATAGATTAGATAAGATACTCAAACCTTCTTCAGTTTGTCCGCAATCTAGAATACTAGGTCCAATTTAATATACGATTTCCACGCCGCAATTCCCAGTTTACACCCTGTATAGGTACGACCTTAATAGTCTCACACGACTGATAGTAAAATTAATAAAAGGCGAGATAGAGGTACATTGCTATTGTACAGTCACGAGCATAAATGCCTTACACTCTTACGCATGATTCAAAGAGATTTTCTCCTGAAGTCATCATCATAATTTTTATTAAATTTTATGTACTTACCTACTGTTTATTATAATTATTTTACTTTGTTACTTGTTTTGTCTAAATTGTAAAATTCCTGGCTTGATTTTCGTACGTTGTTTTCGGGTGATCACTGAAAATCAGCGCTGTGCTGTGGGTCCCATAGCACAGCATCATGCTGAGTGGAAGCTTTCTTGTCACAGTCACGGCGTGCAGCTGCCGATTATTTATGTTCTATATGCCTACGTATAAACTAGCATTTACCAGTGGCTTCACCCGCACGGAGCTTTCATCCCCTATTTAACTCCCCAAGGGGTTGAATTTCGAAAACTTGTGCCTTATTCCTTATCTACATTATAGAGAGATCTTCTATGCAAATTTTCAGCTTTCTAGGTCCAAGGGTTTGGGATGGGCGTTCATGAGTCAGTCAATCAGTCAGGACTTCTCTTTTTATTTATATATAATAATAGATATCTGTGTTGTTATCAGTTTTTTTTTTTTATGTTATATCATCTTTTTATATGCACGTGTTTCTGTGGCAAATAAATCTATTTTTCTTTCTTTTTTTCATTTCAGCCGAAAGACGTCCACGTCCAGGGATGCGGGTTGTTCGAAAGAGATACAGTGGCCCCTGGCATACAGGCAACTGAAAGAACACGGGTAGGTTTTAGTTAGTAAAAGTCTGCCACGCCCTCCTGCTCCACACAGAGCGGGCGAAGCTATTTGTTGATTTCCCACTCTAAAATAAAAGGCTGTCCACTCCTGGACATAGGCTTCCCACTTCTCCTGAAGTATTGTAAGATATTTTCTGGTGTTACGAACAAAGTAATACGTTCGCGAATTTCGCGTGCGACGCTCGCGCGGGATGCCCGAGCGTCGCACGCGAAATTCTAATTTTCTTACGTTTTTTTTTGCATTTTGCGGGTAAGTGTCAAGTTGTATGATGATTAAAATATGATTCGCAACCGTAGCGAATATGGCTATTATTTATTTATTTTTGAGGGTGGGAAATCATCAAATAACTTCTCCCGCTCTGAGTGGAGCAGGAAGGCGTGTCAGAATTTTTCTGACTAAAACCCACCCGTGTTCCCTCAGTTGCCTGTTTGCTCGGAGCCCCGGTATCTCTTTCGAACAACCCGCACCCAGTTACAATCATCAAAACAACCCTGTTCGGGCGCCTCCTACCACTCGGCAATCTTCGGTTGCTGTCGTGAGACAGCGGAATGCGGCGGGTGGCGGCGAGAGAAGCGGCGTGCGGGACGCGGGCAGTCGAGCGACTTCGTTACCGATCTTCGACAACGGCGTGCGCACGCACTCCATACGCTTAATCAACATCGAATTAATATTGTACCTATCTGGAATATATCTCTCTTAAATTACTGTTAACTGCCTTTGAGTTTAGACTTTAATTAGGTCCCTAACAAACCTAAGTTAATTTAATCCCATCGAATGACTATTTCGTAATAGTCATTCAGTTTGATTAAATGACGATGACGAATACAGCCTGATAATGACCTACCTACCTATTTTATGGGGTAACGAACATTGTATTAAAGAAACAATACTATAATATAATGGGTCTTTATTTATTTATTTTATTGAACCATTTATGCACACACATATAAACAGACAAGAAGACAGGAACAGATAAATACTATTAAATTAAATAAGTAATACTGAGAACAAGTTGTAATAAGAGAGAGTAGTAGGTAGTAGTGTAATACTAGATAATAGCTAATACTAAGTTGTAATTTTCAACGCTTTTGAATTTTGTGTAACTGTAAGGCATTATGCTCGTGACTGTACGTCCTCCTATGGGCTTTACACCGCAAGATATTGTTTTATCTAAACGACGCAAGTTATCCAAGAAAATCTATCTGAATTATTTATAAATTCAATCTTAGATTACAACGGTTTTACTATAAAGTTGGGATCGAACGTCTAACGGAACGTCGGGGTCATACTTTGATAGCTCTCGTGCCTACGTGCATCGTTAAGGCACCGCTCCACAGCGACACACTGGTAAGCTACGCTCGAATGAATCGCGCAGTTAAAGTGGTAAGTTGTGGTAAAGCTTCCATACCCGACGACGCTACAACCCTCCAGGGCCTCAAGTCTGCTATTACAATAGTGTCAGAATGGTCTATCATTGATTTCATAATTGTTGATTTTGAAAAGTTTGGTAATCTACTAAAAAATGGCGTCATTATGACTTTCCAATGGTCAGCCACTAACACTCCATTGAAAGAAATGGCATTTATTGGTAATCTCGTACATCATGACAAATGAATGACTGACTTAATTTACGAACTTCCTACTTCTTTAGAATGCATAAAACACTATTAAATAATATGTAAAAATATATATAAATGAAATCTGGCATGAATAATGTTCAAATTTAGTAGTAGTTTTTCGAAAAACATTTCTACTAACGAGTTTTATAATAATGGCAATACGAAAATGCCATTATGACACAATTCTATTACGAGACCATTGACCGACCAATGATCGACCATTATGAATTTAGCAGATTACGAACTTTTAGCAAAATGACAAATGAATGACAATGGGATCGTGTTGGAATGACGAATTTATAAAAATAGCAGACTAAGGCCCCTGGAGAGTAAACAGTAAATCCAGTAACACGCTCAGGGTCCTCGCCGCAGAAGCCCGCTGCGACGTCTCAATCAATGTCCATTCCGTCCCTTGCTTGAGCCAGCCCGCGCTGCTGAGGCTGTAGCTTTAATTAGTCCCTAAATATTTACGACCCAGCCCGACCCTTTCTGGCCTCCCCCAGCGATGGCTTAAATCAAGGTCCGTACCCTAGGGTTGCCCATAGCGTGCAGTCGCTTAGTTTTTAAGGTTTTATAGCCCTGGCTAGACACGGAAACGGTGAACTACGAGATGCCATTCCCAAAACAAAACGTAGTAAAAAAAGAAACATGTTTATTTGCCAAATCAAAATAAACAACATTGCACAAAAGACAGTAAGTAAAGGTAGGTAACATTGTTGGTATGTACACACGGCTACACATCATGCTATACATTTCCAGTATAAGCTGATCTCGCATCGTATAGGATTTCTGTACAGTGCGTGATCAGCGTAGGTATCTACTTATTGTGGTTGTTAGCACAGAACTAATTCACTCTATTCCCCGGAATAGTATAAACTGTACTACTGTGGAACAGTTTTACTCCTCTGTAAATTTACGTATACATAGTAGCAGACTTAAGACAAGATCATTATTTTAGTAGCAAGAAAGAATTTTAGTTAGTAATAACGAAGCAACACAGCAAAGAACAGCAGAAGTTGAATTCAGGTAGGTAAACATAAAACACAAGTCTCCGTGGATATCCTATGGCAGGAATGGCAAACCAATGGCTCGCGTGCCTTTTTTTTTTTTTTTTGGGTGGGAAATCATCAAATAACTTCTCCCGCTCTGGGTGGAGCGGGAGGGCGTGTCAGACTTTTACTGACTAAAACCCACCCGTGTTCCCTCAGTTGCCTGTGTGCCAGGGGCCGCGGTATCTCTTTCGAACAACCCGCACCCCTGGCAGGCATCGGTCCTTGCGAACCCCACCTATTGGTGCTGACATCTCTTTGAGGCGCGCGTGGAACACAACGCGCCGTCGACCCGGGCTTGGTCCTTACCGGACAGCGAGCTACCCATTACTCGCCGTTCGCAAGCTCGCGTGCGTTTAATTTCATCTTCTTAGGTGAATATAAAATTTCATCTTCTTTCAGAAACCGTACCTATGTCTAATGATTCCAGTTCAGCTTGAATTCTGCTAAAAATAATATGAACCTAATACCAGATACCAGAAGTAGCACTAATTTGGTCTTTCATTTAAATAGGTGGTATGATGTTATACTGTATATTAAGCACAAGTTTATTTCTGTTTGCAAACACAGAGTAGGTACCTATTATTGTGAAAGTATTCAGTTTTTTTTTCTAGTAGTCAATAAGTCAAGATTGTTTGCTGGCATGTCAACGCCTTATATATACATTTATTTTTTTGGGAAAATTGTCTAGTAGGGGTGTAAAGGTTCGCCATCCCTGTCCTATGGAGCAGTGGACGATAGACTTTAAGCGATAGCAGCGCCCAACGACCACAATGTGAGTTTTAGTACAATATAAATTGACTTTCACACTATTTAGGGCTTTAATAGATCTTAAAATAAAGCCTGTTTTTGGTTGTGTGACGTCGAAAAACTAATTCGCAAAACATGTTTAATGGTTTTTCGATTTTTGTCGTCGCAAATTAGACTTATCTTAAACGCCTAAGTGTTTGGACTTGTTTCCATTGTTTGGGCCTTTTTTGAACACAAATTGATCATCTGTTGAATGTTAACTGCCTGTTTTTTGGTACAGATGTATAACTGGCGTAACATTTCAGTTTTATTGGTTAGATAAATTTTAATTGAATTTAACCCAGAAAAATAGATGAACTTGCCTCTTTCTTTACACCTTTAAAATTAGTACCTAAGAGATGTGAAAAAGGGGCATTTATGTGTTGCCTTTCAAAGGAGTTACAACGTATGGAATATTGATGTTACCGGCCAAACCCAATTTTAGGCCAAACTAGTTTGTCCTAGGCCAAACAGACTTATCCTACGCGTGATATGTCGCAGCCAACCAGCTTAATTAGCCATTTCGTTAACAGCCTTTGGAAGTAACGCTCGCCGGCCGCTGCCTTGGCGCTGCTCGCTTCGCTCGCTCGGCTCGCGCACTTTTGGTCACAGTTCTAACCTAACCTAACCTAACCCATTTAATCGGCATGCCCTGGCTTAATAAACCAGTTTGGCCTAGGACAAACTAGTTTGGCCTGGAATCGGGTTTGGCCGGTAACATTGATAAAAACAAAAAAAAAACCTCATCATCATCATCATTTCAGCTGAGAAACGTCCACTGCTGGACATAGGCCTCCCCCAAGCTCCGCTACTGCGACCGGTTCTGTGCATCCCGCATCCAACGGAATCCTGCGGATCTTGTGGGAGGCCTTCCAACTTTACGTCTTCCGGTACGCCAAACAAACCAACTTGTTTAAAAATATTTAGTGTGGGAATAACAATGGATTTATTACATGATTCTGAACGCCCCGCAGAAATGTTTATTTAAAAAATTATTGCTGTTCCATACATTTTGACCACGAAGGTAAGGGTATTGCACTTTTCTATGAAAGAGCAGATTTTTTTTTTATAACTGATAATGAATGCGACTGCCTATCTGACCTCGACAACCCAGCTACTGGGTAACACGATACACCTTTGGTAAGACTGGTTGTCAGACTGTCGGGCTTCTAACATCCGTAACGACTGTCAAGGACAGCCGGGATGAGCTTAACGACCTTTACGAGGCACGGACTGGTCTTGGTATATAAAGATGGTCACCCATCCACGGAACAACCGCGGCAAGCGTAGCTTAACCTGATCGATCGACCCGTGCAGCTGTTATTACTTGGCCACAAGCCCCGATTCAAGAAAAATCACAAAACAACGTCACTTTTTCATTATTTATACGATAATCCATAAACGTGTCATATATTATAAGAGAAAAGTATCAAAAACAATAAACGATAGAAAACGTTGTAAAGTTTCTATTTTATTGACAATTACCATCTATGAACTTAAGCCTATAAATTGTGGATATCCGTCTTATGAGAGGTGTGATTTGCGCTATTATATATATAAGTTGCGAGGCAACTTTAGCGGTATTTTCTCAGCTTTTGATTATCGCCATCTGATAATATCTGATTGGTTTATCTGATAGATAAACGTCTATTGCTGAACATAGGCATTCAGGTACGGAAGCTGGTAATTTAAAGATAGTTTCCACTTGCAATGTTGTCCCTAGTTAAGAGCAGGGTCTCCCAGTTCCCAAACGTGTAAGAATTTGAAGAAATTAGCAACAAAATAATAGTTTAAAAAACTAAAAAACACGCTTTAAAAACCAAACTAAAAAAGGAGAAAATAATTTAATTCAATTAAAAAGCGTGGGGTGCTTTTTGAGGTATTTTTATAATCAATTAATGTCAAGCACCCCACGCTTTTTAATTGAATTAAATTATTTTCTCCTTTTATAGTTTGGTTTTTAAAGCATGTTTTTTTAGTTTTTTAAACTATTATTTATTTTCTATTTTTTAGTTCTGCTAACTACAAAAACATGTTTATTTTTTCCTTTTTTTATTTTTATTTTTAAATTATTGAATTGTCATCGGTCCTCGATAAGTTTACAAAGTTTCAATGAAATCTGACCGTTTAAAAATGGGTGGTTCAAAATCGCGCTCTAAGGAGTCGGTTACATATAAACATACAAGTGAAGCTAATGTAGAGCGTGTAATAAACATCTTTTCCGGTCATTAATCTAACTCCCAAACCCTGTAAATATCATCGTCAACATCATCAGCGTACAGCAGTCCAGTGCTGGACTTAGGCCTATCCAATTGCTGCACCTCTCATCCAGCTGCTACCAGCAACCCTGCGAAGATCATCGCTCCACCTTGCCTGAGGGAGTCAAAACTTACGTTTGCCGATTTGCGGTCTCCACTCAAGAACACGGTTATCGGTTCTATGGGTAATGTGGCCGGCCCATTGCCACTTCAGCTTGCTAATTCTGTGGGCTAAATAGATCGTCAACTTGGTGCGGGTTGTACGAAAGATATACCGCGGCCGCTGGCACACAGGCAACTGAGGGAACACGGGTGGGTTTTAGTCAGTAAAAGTCTGACACGCCCTCCTGCTCCACCCAGAGCGGGAGAAGTTATCAGATGATTTCCCACCCAAAAAAAAAAATTGATCGCCAACTTTGGTTCTTTGCCGGCTCACCTCATTCCGGATTCCTGGTAATATTAATAGCACGAGTTAATGCTTTGGTCATTCATGGAAAGCATTCTCGATCAATCCCCGGCCAGTCCCTATTATTTCTCTTTTTTCTCCTGTGAAAAACAGCTAGTAGTAAGGACAACAACCCAGAATTCACCACACGTACGTTTTCGTGGATGTAAACGCCTCTTCTGTTACAAAGCAGGCATGAGCGTAATTGGAAGGCATGATTTGCGATTGTCCTTTTACATTATACAAATGAAAATAATAGGTGTACGAAAATATGGAAGATCGTTACAAAACTAAACAAATAGCTAACTTGTTACTTGTCTAAACTTAAAGGGGGGAACCCACACGACACTCACATACTAACTACATACAGTTTAAATGCGGCACCATTCAACGGTTTCAAATCGCCCTGTTTATGCCAACACGCTTGTTCGAGCTTTCTATGTTGACACACGGAGGGATAGGATGGAAAGCACGCTGGGGAGATGAGCTATAAGATTGAGTTGGTTGAGAGTTTCGTTTTTCCAATTTCAACTGGAATGGCCAACAGTGGGCTTATTTAAAAATTAACGTTTAAAAAGTTTCAATCCTTCAAGAATAAAAGAGGTTTTTTTTCATATTCAAATTAATTTATTACTCTTACACACAGTTCACAAACATAAAAATAACAATTCTTGAAATCCTAACCAACAGAACACTTTTACATATTTATCAGCAGGTCCCAGACTAGACATAGCCTGTATCAAGGTGGCCCATTTTTACGAAAATTCTATTTTTTTTCTCTTTAGTTAGTTGTATGGGCCCCATTTATTAGCATTTATTTAAATTGAACCATTTATAGGCAGGTCAATAAGAAACCTAAAACTAGTTCTAGTAAAAATAAATAATAAACAATCAATTACTAGCAAATAAGAAAGGTTTTGAAATGTAGTTTGGAAAAGCAAATGATAAAAATACTTTCTCATTTTATTTTCGATACTAATATTTTTTTCCCTATGTTACGTATCCACGGCATTAAGAAGCTCTAAAACCAATCAAAAACCACATACCAAAACTAAAATCGCGAAATGTAAATGAAACAGCCAATTTATTTTTACGATGACAACTTTGCTGCCTAATTTGGGGTTCCGTGCGTCAGAACCGTTGACCAACTCGCCGCTAACTGTTTTGTAAAATAAGTGGTTTTAACTAGTAATTCGTATGCTTACCAGGCCTAGCTGTGATGTTAAAACTAATTTTATATCGCCTGCCGACCCACTGGATTCTTCGACGCCGCTTTGATAGTGACACGAATAATAATTCAATAATTGGCGGTTCCGACGAGATTTTTGTCGGCAAGATATTTTAGTGATGGTTGAATATAAATAAATATGTGTTTAGGATCGTCTTTATTGATGTTCTTGACTCCTAAAACAGTTATGGCGTCGTCTTTGTTAATCTTCTTCGGCAGTCTGATGATGACAGGTTTTATGCAAATTTGTTTTTGCTCACGGTACCTAGGTAGCATAGGATCAGCTCACAGTCTGATCTCAATCTCAAATTGTCAAAAATACCTCAAGTTTCCTTAAATTGTTGACAAGTTTTTGACATTTCATTGTCGCGATTCGAGATGACACTGCGACTCGATTTTGAACGTTTTTAATTAGGTACGAGAATTGGCCATCAGATTATTTCATATCAGAAAAATAGACAATAGTTTCTTGGTCATTTAATCAAGCAGCTTCACAGTTAGCACCAAGTTCAGACGAAATGAGTAGCTTAATTTATATTACCTTCAGATAGGTTTTTTTTTGTGTAGGAAATCATCAAATGACTTCTCCCGCTCTGGGTGGAGTAGGAGGGCGTGTCAGACTTTTACTGACTAAAACCCACCCGTGTTCCCTCGGTTGCCTGTGTGCGAGGGGCCGCGGTATCTCTTTCGAACAACCCGCACCCCTGGCAGGACCTTCAGATAGGTTACGATGTATTATTTGCCAGTGAACTCCAAACTAGACAAGTGGTCTGTATCTTGGTAATCAAGGTACGAATCTCGAAGTGGAGACTCGAGAGGTGATTTCAGGTATAATGTGATGATGTGTACCTATTTGTATTCTGACTCTTATAAAGCTCCCTCCTTTATAAATAAGAGAAGGTAGGGCAGCCCGCGAATGACCATTTCATAAAAAAAAACTTTTTATATAGCTTTTATATTATTTATATAACTTTTAATACATATCCTAAGTCGCTGAAGTTGAATATGTATTTAATTTTTTTGTCACCGCCTTCAGAAATTAAAGTTATTTTTCACTTTGTAGTGTTTTTCTGGGAGTCGGTTGTTTTTTCATCATCATCTGGTGCATCTTGTTTTTTGTTGCATCATTCTACCAACGTCTTGTAGGAAGCCTATGACCGCTGATAACGATAAACAGACTCAAAATAAACTCATCTTCTTTATTACTAACAATTTATCTACCTATCCGCCTCTATGGTTCGCTCATTAGTAATCGCTTGACCAGTTTCTTCGCGCACATTTACGCTAAGCGACACTCATGTGACAGCTTAGACATCTGACCTCCACAACCCTGAGTAGACTGTGTTGTACAAAATGTGCTGACCATTCATCTTGCGTGGGTAGATAATCCTTTATGTTGCCGTCTATGACAACCAGATGAGGTGGGATTAGAAATCTATGGCAAATTGAGTATTGGGTTGGAGGTGAGTCATTTGGCAAATTTATTTCGATTGTTGCAATTACATTATTATTTTTAGGTTCAATTATATTTTCGCCATATTTGATGAGGCCTTCTTCTGCTGATTCTCCATGGAATATGTCGTTACAACAAAATAGGTTGATAGTAGGTACGGTAAATGGCTGCGTTAAGGAATTCAGTTATGGTCCAAAGAGCTGATTAAAAGCATACCAATATGTTTTGTTATTTGATACTATAAGCTTTTTTCAGCGGCTTCGCCTGCGTGGAGGTCGGAATTTTTCCATGGGAATGTACTTCCGGGATAAAAAGCATGCTATGTGTTAATCCAGGTTATAAACTATCTTTCTCAGCTTTGCGCTAAGGGCTTTAAAACCAATTTGGGTCATTTTTCCATCATTAATAGAATGCAGGTTCAATTTAGTCGCCTGTCACACTCACCCAGTGTAGATATCGATATGTCTTACTCTTTACACAAAGTGAAGTCTGTCCTGCATAGAGCATTATCACAAAACTGAAAAAAAAAAATGAATTTAAGGTAGTTTCTTTAATTTTTGTTTTTTCTTACATAAACATTTGGATTTTTTTTGGATTTTTTTTCCTCTTACTGAACAGAAGTGATTGGAACAATCGAACTTAATAAGTGTTCATTTGTATTTGTATGTCGGATTTATGTAACAATAAACTGTATTCATGTAACAATCTATCTAAATAAGTTAAATCTGTTTTGTAACTTCATTTCCTACTCCTATGTTTAATGCATGCCGTGGCAGCCTTTAATTAAGGCTACACTATAATTTATAATATTTTTTAAGTGCTTTAACATGTATTTTTTGGTGTAAGCTTTGTTGGTTGTCCTTAAATAAATAAATCTGTGTGCCAAACTTCATCGAAATCCCTTCGACCGTTTTTGCGTGATTGAGTAAAAAACACCTTAACACCCAAACTTTCACACTTATATTTAGTAGGATTGTTGCCAAAGAGGAACCTTCTGCTATTACTCTTGAAAACATTGTTGAGCGACATTTTCGTTTGTAAAACCATGCGAGTATTTGTCACAATTTCGGATGTTCCCAAAAACAAAATCTGAACCAAACTCCAGGTTAGTATTTGCCCCATATTTGTCCGTACTAAACTGGTCTCCAACTTGTTTTACAACTCAAACTAACGAGTCCAAACTGCAACTAGTTCACAATTGAAGCGGGAACTTATCTCCGGGTCGTCAGGTCAGTTCGGAACCGAACCGCGTTCGACCAAGGTTGCTAAAGTTATTCAAGGTCAAGTTTGCAATGGTAAATCTGTACAGTGACTATTCTAGGGGTTTGAAGGACATTGAAGACAGGGAAGTTTGGCATTAATTCCTTCTGCACATGTGGCTTCCCTGGTACCTCATTAACAGCAAAACCGTGTGAAAGTCTATTAACTGCTCCCAAATTGCAATGTTAATTTTTATTCTTTTTATTATTATTATTTTTTTTACAATGTCTGACATATTCTCGTCATTATTTGACATTATACATCAATTTTACTACCTACTATTTATTTTCAGTGATTGTCATCGAAATCATGTCACTTGGTTCAAATAGATTCATTTTATATAGGTAGACTCTTTTACATATTGTGAATGAGAGAACGTTGTAGGCCTTAGAGACTAGATTTGTAGACGTTTTTCTATTCTGTATTTTCATTCCTCTAAGTACCTGGTACTTATTGACTGGCCTGCACTGTCCTCATACCTATTATCACTGTAATTTGAAAACATTGTAAAAGCCAATTATTTTTAAAAGAGTAACCGTGGAGTTTCTTGCCGGCTCTTCTCCATAGGAAACGACAAATTGGAACCGTGCACCTAGCTTCTGACGTTTCATAAGTGCCCATGCAGGCTTATGTGAAATAAAAATATTTTGATTTGATTTGATTGTTTCGGTATTTTAACTCACCTTAACTCACGATTTCATACCAGGATTTAAAAAAAAACTCGATTTTATTTTAATTTCTTGCTACCTACTTTTGGTCTTATAGTCGCATGCGCTATTGCTTGGCATGAGATCTTGGGTACGATTCCCGGGTCGGGCAAACTGCTATTTTGTCTTTCCAACTAGAATGCAGCCTGGAATTAGCAGTCTGGAATTGTGTGCAGTCAATGACAATACGCTCGCGCTCTGTTACATGAGACTTAAATATAACTGGCGAAATGTGGGTACTCTGAGAAAACAGTTAAGATGTTATGTTATTTTTCACTTCTCATGCTCTAAAAGTGCCAATATAGCCCTATGAAGCGGGACTAAAGTGACCACTTTAGTCTCTAGGGAGTAAAAAGTAATTAGTTTTTTTATTTCCTTCATGTGACATAGACAAACTCAAACAGCCAGTAAATATACTATTATCTGTGGAGTGTGACCATCTTCGTTGCGAAAATGTTGAGAGTTTTAGTTCCATGGTTTTTGCCAAGGTCGCGCCATGTGTTTTAATTTGTTAATCTGTGACTGGTTTAGAAGAAAAACTAACCGCGAAAATTTCAGAATTTTTGTCGAGTGTTAATTTGTTCGGTTTTAAATAAATTTATTATGATTGTCCAGTGACAGTTGATATGTTCCTTATTGAAGAGTTTGACGTCGAGCAAAGAGCAAAAGACATAATAGATATTGTGATTTTTATTTTATTAAGTACCTAATATTTATTAAATGTTTTTGTACAAAATTGACTATTTTTCTCGCACTCAAAGTGAAAAGTACAGTTTGCATCTCAAGACTAAACGCCAACTTAATATACCCTCGGTTTCATTGACTGATCGCACGCTCGGGAGTCAAACCATCTCTGGTATATTATGGCTTCGTTAGTCCCTCGATATAAAATATACTATTAATTTTGCGAGTTGTCGCGTCTTAGATTAAGTTAGAAAGTAGCCATGAAAGATACAATGAACACTAATCAGGTTTAGAACCTGCAAGGTACTCAACCAACGGAAACGTAAACCTAAAGGCCATTTCAACAGTCGTTGATCGATAAAGTTAATTCAGCTTTAATAACCGAAATACAGCACTAACTAGTTCATAACTCAAAGTAATTTGCATCGTAAACTTAACTGTTTTTAGAAGCCAATTTACTATGATTAACACTTTGAATTCTTGTTGTTTTAATTTGGTGATAATAAATAAAATCATGTTTTGTTTTAAAAATAATAGTTTAAAAAACTAAAAAACACGCTTTAAAAACCAAACTAAAAAAATAAATAATAGTTTAAAAAACTAAAAAACACGCTTTAAAAACCAAACTAAAAAAGGAGAAAATAATTTGATTCAATTAAAAAGCGTGGGGTGCTTGACAGTAAGTGATTATAAAAATACCTCAAAAAGCACCTCACGCTTTTTAATTGAATTAAATTATTTTCTCCTTTTTTAGTTTGGTTTTTAAAGCGTGTTTTTTAGTTTTTTAAACTATTATTTATTTTCTATTTTTTAGTTCTGCTAACTACAAAAAGTTTTTACAATTTTTTTTTTTAAATTATTGAATTGTCATCGGTCTTCGACAAGTTTACAAAGCTTCAATGAAATCTGACCGTTTAAAGTGGGTCAAAATCGCGCTCAAAGGAGTCGGTTACATACAAACATTCAAACAAACATACAAGTGAAGCTAATATAAAGCGTGTAAAAATGAAACCAGTAATCTTTTCTCTCTATAGGCACTTTACCTCATCATACTAATATTACAAATGTGATTTTTGTTACTCAATGGCGCAAAAACGGACGAACGGATTTGGATGACATTTGACATACAGATACCTGGATTAACACATAATTACTTTTTATGATGACCTACTGAAACGTGGTCGCTCACAATGTGCCTTATTAGAAGGGTAAAATTCACACAAAGGGCAATGGAGAAGACTATGCTTGGTCTTTCTCCAAGTGATCGAATCAAGAATGAAGAGATCTGCAGGAGAACCAAGGTAACCCACATAGCCCGTAGAATTGCCAAACCTAAGCGGCAGTGGTCAGGGCACATTGCTCGCAGAACAGATGGCTGATGGGACCAAAAGGTTCTGGAGTAGCGACCGCGTACAAGCAAAACGTAGAGTTGGAAAGGCTCCCTCAAGGTGGACCGATGACCTTGTGAAGGCCGCAGGAGTCCGCTGGTTGCGGGAAGCAGAGAGCCGGTCGAACTGACAGAGCTTGGGGAAGGTCTATGTCCAGCAGTGGACGTATTTCGGCTGAAATGATGATGGTGATAATACTTTTTATCTCAGTAGTACGTTCCGTGTTCCGAAGCCGCTGGAAAAACTACTTATTAAATAAAATCATGTTTGTTTAAAAGAACCAGTAATGTTTTTCCTCTATAGTCACATACCTAAAACTACGTTAGTTTTTTTCTTAACACAACTTAACAAACTTGATTATTATTCATCTCAGCGCTTGAATTAGCTAAGCTACCGGTATTATTCTGTGTAAACTATCCAATCAAAGTTGAATTGAAAATCATGGATCACAAAGTAGAAAATAGAATGAATATACTCGTAGATGATTTTTTTATGGATCTTTGACAGAGTTAAGGGTCGTCAGAAACTTGAAAGTCTGACATCCAGTCTTACCAAGGGGTATCGTATTACCCAGTAACTGAATTGTGGAGGTCAGATAGGTAGTGGCTCAATGTATTCAGCTGCATCCGGTTAGACTGGAAGCCAACCCAACACGGTTAGCAAAAAGCTAGGCAGATGTTAGTATTTTTTTTAAACAACTTCGTCATATCTTTGATAATCTTTGTGTTGGTATATTGAAATTTCAGTACGGATATTAATTTGCTTCCGGTTAGACTGGAAGCTGACCCAACATAGATGGAAAAAGGCAGATTGATTCACGTTAGAATTTGACGAAAGGCTTAGTGCCAAAGTATAATTTTGTCATTTATTTTCTAATATTAGGGCTTAATAACAGCTGAAGAGGTTTGCATTGCCCGACCTTCTTCCTCCTAAACCTAAGTCAGTGTTCTCAGGGAACTTTAGCCTTCTCATGAACAGAAGGGTAATTATGTAACACACTAAGAGTAGAAATGGCTTTCATTTTGATAGTTCAACAATTCATTGCGTCATTTACGTAGACAAAAAGCCTATGTTACTCCTTACAACATCACCTATCTGCGAGTAAAAGACCAGTCGAAATCGGTCCTGCAGTTTTAGAGGTTACTCGGAACAAACAGACAAACAAAATATAATTTGACATTAAAAACAGCACGACCACGTCAATGTTATTTATCTGAATAAATAAAGATTAATGCAAACCCCTATAATGACCAAGACAATAATGGTAATAAAGATAGGACGTAGCTGGCAATTCTGCAAACATCAAACTGCATAGCAATATCCTTTGCAATTAAGTATCAAAACTACAATAGAAAATCAAGAGAGATTTGTGGAGTTGCACTTACAGATACAATTACAATCAACAATTGCACTTACAGATACAATTACAATCAACAATTACTCGACAGTTAGAGCATTTATAGATGACACGCAACGCCATTCTCACGAGGAACTCAGTTTGATTAGAAAAAACACAAGGTAATAATTGTTTTTGTTGAAACTTGATAACTGTGATTGTGCTATTGCGAGACTTTATTATCGGTATTTTTCAATGCTAGGAACAATACAATGCTAGATAGGCTTACGACAACAATTGGCACATTTTGAAGTTTATGCAATAAAGTAATGACATTCGTTTGATTTTCTCCATCTAGTCAAACAAACATTTTTTTAAACTATACTGCATAAAATTCAAAACCTGCCAATAGCCTAATCCATATTTCCCGGTAGGTATGTTTCTGAAAATCGCCTTCAGAATATAATATACCTATTATTTAGTAAATTCGGGTGAATCATTAATAATAAGGCAACCTCATATGAAACGGTACAAAATGGAACGGTAGGCCGCACATTAGTAACAAAACAGTATCAGCTGGGCCTTATTTGGCTTATCAATTCAATTTAATTTATTTCAGGAACAATTCACTTTGTGTTTGAAAACATACATAATAAATAAATAAACAGGCTCATTAAAATTATAAACCAACACATTCATAATACAATAAAATCAATAACATACAAAATACAAATTAACATACAAAATATAAATTAAATTCCACTATCACTACAGCTATTACATACTAATATTACCCAGTCTCACAATAACTAGTATTAAAAAAAAACGTGGTTATGTCATCATCTATCGAATATAAACATTTCTCCAATAGGCCAATAGGTTTCAGCCTATAGTGAGCCATAATCCACCACGCGGGCCCCGTGCGGGTTGGTAGGTGTCACAGTCTTCGAACGAGTTTTGAACTTTTTGGTCCTAAGACATGTTTGCTCACGATGTATTCCTTCGCCGTCCTGAGAGCAGCGTGATGAATTAAATTACACAAAGTAAAATGCTTGGTCGGGATCAAACCCACGACCAACAACTTGTCAAAATTAGCGGACGTTACCACTGGGGCATAATGGCTCTAGCTGGCCTCTTACTTGCATAACACACGTTGAAACGAATTCGCCCATTAATTGTGTTATATTTCATGTTGCATTGAATAGGACGGCTCATTTGTGATTATGTTCGCCGAAGTTCTCTCGGACGTAGAAATGTCGCTCTCGGTGTAGAACCGAGCATTGAGATTCCCGTCGAAAAAAACACACCGTTCGATTTTCAACTCTCGGCGACAATCAGTGCGTCGAATATCCAGTGGGCGACAAAAACCCGCGGCGATATTTTTTACGTGCGTGTGAACGATAAACATTCACCAATATGTCGTCGGCATTAGTAGAATATGTTCCTTTGTCTCTTTAGTTACAGATAAACCATCTTGTACAATCCAATTAGGCTTCAAAGAATTCAAAGGATGTTTATAAATGGGAATTGACTGAAATGAGCCACATTGTAGTCAAACAATCAAGTTATTCTCTCAGCTCAAATGCAGTCTGTATGAATTTGCTACTTACTCTTTTGCCAAAATGGCAGTTTGTATTAAATGTTTGTACACTTTTTTTTTTGGTGGGAAATCATCAAATAACTTCTCCCGCTCTTGATGGAGCAGGAGGGCGTGTCAGACTTTTACTGGCTAAAACCCACCCGTGTTCCCTCAGTTGCCTGTGTGCCAGGGTCACGGTGATTTTGTATGGGAGGTCCGTTTTTTTTTCATATTCCGACCCATGTTCCTTGGAGAAAGTTGTTCAATTTCACGGGTACTATCACCCTGAAAAATTTAGACAGTGACCAAAAATTCATCTTGTATACCTAATTGGTAAAATGTTGGTGTGGTATGTGTGGTGCCTGAACTGACTGTTATTATAAAAATATTTTCTTGACAAGTGGCTTCAGTTAGCAGTTTTATTGACCCTAACAGGAACACATATTCTTTTTAGTGGAACTGTATCATTTAAAGGCATTTTGCTTGCCAGGGAGGAAGTACAGCCATTATGGCTTGTAAACATCGCCTAAAGGAAGGAAGGACAAATAAAACAATATAACTAACAACCATAGTCACTCGGCCTTACTCAGAGCCATGACTAAATGTTTTACTCACAACTCGATAGCATCGGGTTTAATACTAGTACTTCACTAATTAATGAACCATTTATATTCAACTAGCTTTAGCAAGCGGTTTCGCCCGAGTTTAGGTCGGAAACGATCCCATGGGAACGTATTACCGGGATAAAAGTATCCTATGTGTTAAACCAGGTTAGAAACTATCTGTTTTCCAAATTTCATCCAAATCCGTTCAGCCGTTTTAGCGTGATTGAGTATGATGATGATGATGTCTAGTCTACGTGCGGAAAAGGGAGTCCCATCATCATCAGATGATGGGACTCCCTTTTCCGCACGTAGACTCCCTTTCGGTCCGTTGTGCGTGGGGATTCTGGCTAACAAAGCCAGCCTAGCTCCGCCCAAAAGCACAGAAGCTTCCTGGGAGCTTCACAGGCTTCGCGGAGCGACCTCACTGTTCCGAGGATTTCTTCACGTTGAGAGCGTGATTGAGTAACAAATATCCAAACGTACAAACTTTCACATTTATAATGTTAGCAGGACTAGCTATTGCCAGCGGCTTCGCCTGGGTGGAGGTGGAAAATTATCCCATAGGAACATGCTATCGGGACATAAAAGTCTCCCACTCCTTAAAACATCAGATGGCCAATTCTCGTAATTAAAAACGTTCAAAATCTAGTCGCAGTGTCATCTCGGCGACAATGTCTAAAATGTATGGCGTGTTTTTGACAGATTGAGATTTAGATCAGACTGTGAACGTTTCTTAAAATTACGAAAATTTCCCCTCAGTTATCTGCCCGTGAATGTCCCATCAAATCCATCCAGCCGTTTCAAAGATTAGCTGGAAAAAACTGACAAACAGACAAAATGAGCACACACTAAATTTTTTTTTTTTTGGTTTTTGGCTTCGCACGGTTTGTGCATTTAGCCAGTGTCAAGTATTTTTTATTTTCGATCAAGTAAATGGCCCGGTATCGGGCACGAAGTTACAAAACATTCATAGTCGTCTTTAGTTAGTCAAATCAAAGTTATAAAGCGTTAGTAACTTTACAACAACCTAGTAGGAGTTTTTGAGGGAAACACGAAAAGTCCACGTTAGTCACTTATTTTCACCATCACTACACTTGTGCACTCACACGTAACTAAATTGAATAATTCACTACCAATATTAGACAATTTATTTCGCTATTTCACAAAATTTCATGAAAACGAAAATTCGTGCGACATGTTCCAAACTTCCAACGCAATCCCGCCAAAAACTCAAATATTAATTTGTAATTATGTTTATTTATGTATGTTTCTATGCATTGATTTATAACATTAAACCAATGTTGAAAATAACTTATTACTGGACCTCCAATAGATCAATTAGCTTAGCTAATTAGTAGTTCAGGTTCCTCCATCCAGTGGAATGTGGTGTGTTTCAATCGCTATTCATTGGCGCACAATTTGTTACTGCGACGGCTACGTGTATTAATCGACTCCTGCGCAAGTTGCGTGGTTTCCGCCATAAACGTGGTGCATCGTAACTTATTTAATGCCATTTTATTTGCTATACTCGTACCTATTTGATTTTATTTATATGCACTTCTAGTAAAATAATATTTTTTGCGTGACTGCAGAAAGGAGAGTAAAGTTTAAAAAAAACTTATAGATAGTAAACACGCTAGGGTCAACACATGCCACGCTTAAATCTGCGCAGGTTTACTTATATTTCCCACAGTGAAGTTTGTTACTAATTTATCCTCACTTCTCATCCAGATCACCATTTATCTATAACCTATTTATTGAGACCTCTTCAATGAGAGATTCCCAAACACGATACTTCTGCTGTTTGTTGGTGAGTAACTGAGGTAACCTGGAAATTCCAGGTGATGCTCCAGCATCAGTTCAAGCTTACTTTGTTCGCCTCATATCATTGAAGTAATAGAATACCAAATTTCGACTCGATCAGACCCGTGGAAGATGCTCAAATCCCTTCATCAACCAGAAAAGAGCTGATAATCTATAAACAACTGTACCGATTTTGATGAAACATGTCTAAGAACCACCGCTATAAAACTTACTTTTGAACAAAAAAAACCGCATCCAAATCGGTTCATCCGTTCAAGAGCTACGGTGTCACAGATAGACACACATAGCGGTCATACTTATAACACCCCTCTGTGTGCGTTGGGGGTTAAAAAACGAACACTACGTAACAAAAAACATAAATAAATTCTAGTATTTACCATAGTGATAGCTAGGTACACGTTAATATAAAAAATATTGGGGATGGGGGGTTGTAATCCACTACGCGGCCCAGTGTGGGTTGGTATATGTCACATGTCTTCGAATTTTTGGTTCCAGGACATGCCGGTTCCTGACGATGTTTTCCTCCACCGTTTTCCTCCATATTAAAGTAAATTATAAAGCTTGATAATGCTTCCTGAATCCAATTGGAAAGTAATACATTCGTCGGTGGTTTCAATCGGCATTCATTTGGCGCACAATTTGTTACCGCGACAGCTACGTGTATTAATCGACGCACGCGCAGCTTCCGCTATAGGCAAGACGCACAGTGGAGTGTGCTGCATCTGTGGAAAAAAAAAGAAAATCTTGTGATATAAAGTCAAAGTCCAAGTCAAATCATTTATTTCAAAAAGGCACTTTTGAACTTTAAAAAAAATTTAATTGATTATAGTTACTCCTTCCAAAAAGTACCTAGTATCGTATAGAGAAGAATGGGCAAGAACAGGCATGGGCTGACATATGGGAAATAATTTAAATAAATGTTTCTATGATATGTATAGAATAGATTCTATACATATCATATATATTCTATATATATCAGGCAGCACAGCTGAACTAGAGTTCAGCTGTGCTGCTGGGGAGTTTGTTGCAAACTTCTTCCCAGCTAAAACACGCTGGCCAGCTGGCCAATATACCAAAAAAACATTGAAACTATACACGAGCAGAAATCTTTACTTATCCTTACTAATATTATAAACGCGAAAGTTTGTAAATATGGATGGATGGATGGATGGATGTTTGTTACTCTTTCACGCAAAAACGGCTGAACAGATTTGGATGAAATTTGGCACACAGATAGATTATAACCTAGATTAACACATAGGATACTTTTTATCCTGGTAGTACGTTCCCGCGGGATAATTTCCGACCTACACGCGGGCGAAACCTCGGGCGGGGTCTAGTAAACAATAATTAAACAAACATTTTTGAAAAAAATATACGAGTTCCATCTACATCTTCAGTGTGCGCTCCGCCTATCTGCGCACAGGCACTTAGTTTAGTCCGACAATATAGGTTATTGAATAAAGTGTTGTAGACGTCACAGCAGCCATTGAATAAAGCGCTCAATAGCGTAGGGGAAATTGTTTTCACACGACAACATGTATTGCGGTGTTTATGTTGCAGTTCAAGTTGGATGGCGATCAATGTATGGTCTTTCTAGTAGATTAAAGAATATACGAACAAGAGTAGCTGATAATTTCTGAAAGAAGAGTCAGTCTTTTTTCAGAAATTAGTTAGTCAAACAGCTTATCAAAAGACATTTAGAGACGATCCGAATGGCGGTACTGAAAAAATTGTCTCGCTATCAAACTAGCTGACTTGCATACCAGAAAGCTTGCGCAGCATTATGCTGAGCGATGGCCGTTTTGCATGGATGTGACGCATATTTTCTCCCAACTTATTCTTTTTGTGTTCTTTTTCTTCGTCATATTCACCGCAAATAAACGTATTTTCTTAATTTTTTGTACCACTGTCACAACATCAGGATATTAGCACTGCCTCCTCGTGGTATTGACATACAACACTCTTCTTTTTTTGGTCGGTTTAGGGAACTATTTTAGCAGCTCTTGACAGACAGGAGGCGTTCACCTAACAGTGGAACATTAATGACTTCTAAAAAAATAAAAAAATGCCTATTGTAGTTTGAGGAGTTAGGTGTCAATTCCGGAAAATTTCTGAATTTTCCATAATTCACACATTTACTGTAACACATACACATAATGTTTTATGAAAACTGGTTCCAAGTAATATATCTTAAGCGGGGAACTTCTTCACTGATAAATTATGAATATGACGCTTGAAAGTCGGAACATGGGTGCAAATGCTAAAGGTCAAAACTATTGTGAGAAATGTATGACCTGCCTAACTTATATCTACAAGGTGAACTTTTAGTCACCGTTTATGTTTTTCAGAGTGATAGTACCCGTGAAATTGAACAACTTTCTCCAAGGAACATGCGTCGAAATATGAAAAAAAACAGACCTCCCATACAAAATCGATCAATCGATTTTGTATGGGAGGTCTGTTTTTTTTCATATTTCGCCCTTTCCTTGGAGAAAGTTGTTCAATTTCACGGGTACCTACTATTACCTTGAAAAATTTAACAGTGACTAAAAATTCACCTTGTATAAAAGCCTATTGCTAGGTATTCTACGTATGAGGGACTTGGTATTTCGTGAGGCCATTTAACCTACTATTCCTTTTGAAAAGTGAGAATATGAATGACTGCCTCGTTGTTCTAGTTGCCAGTGCTGCTACTGAGCAAGAAGTCCTGGCTTCGATTCCCAGGTCGGGCAAAGTATTATTGGATTTTTCTATCTGGAATTTCTCCGTAGCAGTCCGGAGTCTGGTTGATGGCAATAGGTGAGAGCCAGCGCAAGGGTGCAGTGGCGAAAGCACCATATAACACGATTCCTACCGGCTTCCCTTCGGGGATTCACATCGTAAACTCTATCGCTATTAAAAAATGCACGTCAATAGTGGCTACTTACACTACGGATATTTAATTCACCATAACATTTAAACAACAAAACCGGTTATTTTTAATGTTATTGTAGTATTTTTTTTTACATTCCTATATTAATTTTAGAATGATAGTAAGTATTCTTTATTGATAAGTCAGTAAGTTAAAGCAGACTTTGCTTCAGCTTCTTTCTTAAAAAAATTGACACCTCGCCACTGCGAGGATGCGAACCCTATAACATGGGACTTAATCATCACTGGCGAAATGACGGTATACGAGTACAATAGGTACCTACGCCTCTACCCACCTCTTCGGGGAAACAAGCCTTGATGTTATGTATGTATACAGTATGTAATATGAATAAAAACTTTTCAAATAATCATATTCATAATCATCATAAATAACCTATACTATAATAATCCCACTGCTGGGACAAAGGCCCTCTCTCTTTGATAGGGAGTGGGCCATAATCCACCACGCAGGTCCAGTGTGGGTTAGTAGATGGCACATGTCTTCGAATTTTTGATTATACGACATGCTCGTTTCCTTAACGATGTTTTCCTTATTTATTTATTTAAAAGGTACACCAACGACATATTCACTAGACACAATAACATAAGGAAAATCACATTTGGATAGTTATGGAGAATTTGTCACTTACAGGTGCACACAGCACTTACTTAAAAAATAGCTTCTTAAATATATACGTTTTAAAAATATTTTTTACTCGTAATGAGGATAAAGAAATGAATTAGAAACAAAGGACAAAACATTTTGTAAAAAACTAAATCATAATCTAAATAAGAATAAAAAAATAAATTTAAGTTATTACTAGAATCAAAATTAAACAATCAAAAAATTAAATCATAAACGAAATAAGAATAAAAAATTAAAATCAAAATTAAAAATTATTACTAGAATCTAAATTAAATTCCTTCACTATTTTGAGAAGAATAATTTTCACGAAGTAGCATGTCAGCATTCGAACCTACGATCTCCAACGGGTTAGTCGCGAACTTTACCTCTGGGTCACCACAACTCTCACGTACGTGATGATAATGATGAATCTCTCGCCTCAAACCATTCACAAGGCGCTACTCATTAGTACCGCATAACTTACAGCCGCTCCCTACATATTTGAATACGCCTACTCTGCACTAAAACCGTTAACTAAGTGTAAAATTTCATGTGCGTATGTTAAACTTATTTAAACGTACATTACTTGATGATTCTTAGCACAACTTGTTTTGTCAGCAAATAGCTTGATGAGTCTTCTAAATGGTGACTCAACTGGAAGACGTAATTAGGTATGTTGGTACAGTTATGCTTCCAAGTCGCCCACGTGTTAGACGATTTTTGGGAGAAAAAAATACCTCTAGGTATGCCAAATTTATTATGCCAGTGAAGCAAAACATTGTGAGGAAACCGACATGTCCTAGAGCCCAAAAAATTCGAATGTGACGTCTACCAGCCCACCCTGGGCCTGCGTAGTGGATAACGGCCCACTCCGTCTCAAAATCAAAATCAGAATATTTTATTTCACATAAGCCTGCATGGGCACTTATGAAACGTCAGAAGCTAGGTGCACGGTTCCAATTTGTCGTTTCCTATGGAGAAGCTTAAGTACTTTTACTAAATAATGGCACGTGTAATATTAGAACTCATACAAGGAAATAGGGGTCGATACATATATAACACGTTCCGTGTGGTGTCGGACGTAAAGAATAATAATAATCATTTTATTATCAGGCAAATAAGGCCCATAGATAAAATACACAAAATAATCTTAAACAATAATAACAAACTAATACATATTAAGAACCAGCTTAAAACTATAACTAAACACGTAAAGTTGTCGGCGTCGTGTATCGCTGTGAGGTGTCACGTAACCGTCCTCGGAAACGTCGATATACGACACCTTTCGGCCAAAAGTCCTCTTTCAAGCAGGTCTGTAGATGCTGCTACTCGTACCACGAATGACTTAAAGTTGATGTCGTGGCGCGATCCCAACCTTTCAACCCTCAGAGTCCAGTTGGTCTTCATTTTCAAGTACTGCACGACTTCCTCAATCTTCGCAGAATCCCATCCCATCCCATCCCCCATCTTTTCCCGAGGGTTTCGTAGAAGGCGACTAAGGGACTTACTAGAGAATGGGCAGCAGCGTTCTCTATGCATTTTAGCACCATACTGCGATCACCAACCCGCCTGCCAAGCGTGGCGATTATGGCAAACCCCCCCAAATTAGGGGAAGCCTATGTCCAGCAGTGGACGCCTTTCGGCTAAAATAATGATGGTGATGACATATAACATGTCCAATCAGGAACGCTGTTTATCGTACATACTATGTAGAACCTTCACACTCCTTACAAATACTTCGTTAAAGAACTCAAGGATACGAAGACAAAACTAATATTTTTTTCAATTATTAGTGACTTTTACGGTTACCGAGGTAAGTATCAATAAAATGCTTGTTATTGTGATTTCATATCTGTTACCGTGATGTCTTTTATAAACTAGCCTAAATGTCCTTGACTCTGCCCCTGTGTTTATTTTTCAAAAGCTGGTAGGATATTAAGATCCCTATATATTTTATAGAGAACGATAAATTTTCGGAATCTGATATCAAATAATATAAGGTATCAAGAATGTTAATTTTTATGCAATGCAATGTTAATTTTTATTCTTTTTATTTTTTACAATGTCTGACATTTATTCTCGTCATTATTTGACATTACACATCAATTTTACTACTATTTATTATTAGTGATTGTCATCGAAATCATGTCACTTGGTTCAAATAGATTCATTTTATATAGGTAGATTCTTTTACATATTGTGAATGAGAGAACGTTGTAGGCCTTAGAGACTAGATTTGTAGACGTTTTTCTATTCTGTATTTTAATTCCTCTAAGTACCTGGTACTTATTGACTGGCCTGCACTGCCCTCCCATACCTATTATCACTGTTATTTGAAAACATTGTAAAAGCCAATTATTTTTAAAAGAGTAACCGTGGAGTTTCTTGCCGGCTCTTCTCCATAGGAAACGACAAATTGGAACCGTGCACCTAGCTTCTGACGTTTCATAAGTGCCCATGCAGGCTTATGTGAAATAAAATATTTTGATTTTGTTTTTCTGTAAAACTTCTTAAACTAAAATATTATCCTCCTTTGTAGGTGTGCATTTGGGTAAAAGAAAGAATCCATAGAAACCATAGATTTTGATATTCGCTTTCACATTCCTACATATTAAAATTAGCTACAAACGCAAAGAGGGTTGCGGCTAAGTAATAACAACCACACGGGTCGATCGATCAGGTTAAACTTCGCTTTCGGGGATGACCATCTTTACATACCAAAGTCTCGACAAAGCATGTTAAGCCATTGGCCCCGGCGGCTGGCATCATCGTTGACAGTAGTTACGGGTCGTCAGAAGCCCGACAACTAGTCTTATCAAGGGGTACAGTATTACCAAGTTACTGGGTTGTGGAGGTCAGATAAGCAGTCGCGTCATGTAAAGGTTAGACTGGAAGCTGACCCCAACATAGTTGGGAAAAGGCTAGCCAGATGATGATAACTATTATATCAAAATTGTTTCATCAACTTAACCTTTATTACTTTTCAGCCAATCCTCACAATACCATGTTACCCTTAAATGCACTATAAACACAAAATAAACCCATAAACAAGTGTGTGAAACAAACGAACAGAGCAACACGCCTCTCTCTTTCTCCAAACGGGTGGCGACTTCGAACAATAAGCAGTAACTGTCAGCAATGACCGCTGCACATTTAACGGGCAGTGCGGTAAATTTATGTGTCGTTGTTAATGAAATATGTAGATAATAATTGCTTTGTCTGTTGTATGTTTCATGACGTTAAAAAGGTAGTAAAATTAAATGGCATAGTGCTACTGTTAACGGGTAAATTCTGCTTATGCTTGATGGGGAGCTACCGTTATGTTTTACCATGTGCGAATATACTTTGGAGAATAGAATGGAGTGAGCAGTGAGCTGCGGGGTAATTGGATAATAAAATAACAGAAGGAATGCAGATCTGGTAGTGTCTTGTGACGGGTCGTTGAGCTCCCTAAAATAGGATTGAGCTACTCGATGACTGACGGTCATCTGAAAGCTACAATGGCTCTTTCTTCAAAAAGCCCTTCCAGACATGGACTCTTAATAATTCATGTTTGGACTTTAAAAGAGATTACGATCTCGAAGATTGTTTCGGCAGTCAGGTAGGAAATGCCGGCGCCATCTAATTTTACAATAAAACCAACAAAATAAAAATGTAAAAGTGTTTTTAAAGATCTACTTACAAAAATAAACATTACAATACCTCGAAATTTGACAGTTTAACAACATTCATTGCGTTATTTACACTGTTGAGCACTAAATTGTTACTTTAATATGAAGCAATGAATTAGCAACATCCTTCAAAAAGATTCAAATTCTGATTGAAAGTGTGTTTGTTACGCAGTTAGGCTGCTGAGCTGCTGCTGTTAACTCCAGATTCCAACTCAAACCAAATAGATTAGGCTAAGAATTTTGCTTTTTTATAACATTTATAGTCGAAAAACTAAATTAGGCTTAGAATTTTGCTTTAATAGTCAAACAACAAAAACAGGTTCCGTGTGGTGCCGGACGCAAAGAATAGCACCATCCCATTTCTTGCTGTGGGCGTCGTAGAAGGCGACTAAGGGACTTACTAGAGAATGAGCAGCAGCGTTCTCTATGCAGTTTACCACCATACTGCGATCGCCAACCCGCCTGCCAAGCGTGGCGATTATGGCATACCCCCCCAGCAACAGGTCGAGGTGGCTGTGCTTGGGCGAGGCCTATGTCCAGCAGTGGACGTCTTTCGGCTGAAATGATGATGATGATGATGAACTAAATCAGGCTTAGAATTTTGCTTTTTTAAAACGTTCATATCTAGTTGAAAAACCAAATCATGCGATGGAACAAAATGTGATAGCGAACCTTCAATTTCTATCAAAATGTATGTACTAATTAATCTGCATTCATTTTGATTTAACAAAAAAGATGTTTTAAATCAAATTAATACCTATCCCACAGAAACCATTTAAATCAAGCATTGACAGACATAACGTCAGCCTAACTGGCTGTAGTCAAGCAGTTAAATTCTTAACTATTATTTTGTTGACCCTTTGACCTATACTTAAACCTGGCATGTAGTCAATTAAACCTGGTGCAATAACTGTGTATTCTACATACCAAGGGATCATAACTTGGCTTATATGTATAAAAGCAATAAATGTAAATTAATTTAAATACCGCAATGTCCAAGAGAACATCTTACATTGGCAATTACATATTCATAGATGCCCATGTCCATTAATGTTAACGAGCTATTGCTGAGAATGGCCGGTTCAACTAGCCACTGGAACAAACTTATGGTTAATGTAAAAAATAGGACATCTGTGTATTCATTTTCTCATTTCGATCAATAAGAGCCATCGGAAATTGGAAAAAAGTAACTACACTACTAAAAACTTTTAAGTATTAGTTTTCCCTTTATTACATTTATACAATTTATAATACTTGATATCCACCAGTTTCCAGTCTGGATGCAATTAAATACCAGTATTTTACATGGATTGACTGCCTATCTGACCTCCACAACCCGGTTATTGGGTAATACGATACCCATTGGTAAGACTGGTTGTCAAACTTTCGGGCTACCCGTAACGACTGTCAAAGTTCTACAAATGACAGCTGGAAACAACAGCTTAACGTGTTTTTCGAGGCACGCAGGGGTCTCGATATGCGATAGAGGGTCACACATCATCGGTCTATCTTCGGCAAGCGTGATGATAATATAATACTTACTTGATGTTGTTACTTGTTTGTTATTTGATTTTTAGTAGTAACCAGCCTAGGAGTCCGAATTTGTGCTTGAACATAACTGGCGAAATGTGGGTGTACTAGGTACTCTGCCCAACCCTTTGGGAATGCAAGGCGTGATGTTGTGTTCATATTATACTAGCTTCCACCCGTGGCTTCGCCCGCGTGGAAGTCCGAAATGATCCCGCGGGAACGTACTACCGGAATAAAAAGTATACTATGTGTTAATACGGATTATAATCTATCTGTGTGCCAAATTTCATCTAAATCCGTTCAGCCGTTTTAGCGTGATTGAGTAACAAACATCCAAACATCTTAACAAACTTTCACATTTATAATACTAGCTTTTGCCCGCAATTCCGCCAGCGTGGATGTCGGTTATCGCATAAAAAAGTAGCCTATGTCCTTTTCCATATCTCAGGCTATATCTATGCCAAATATCATGACGATCGGTTCAGCGGTATAGGCGTGAAAGCGTAACAGACAGACAGAGTTACTTTCGCATTTATAATATTAGTAGGGATTAGTAGGATAGGATTACGCATGCTCAACTTTAATGTAACAGCTGTGGCAAAATATGAAAAACTTAACCACTGTCATTTGAAAAGTTTATATTTGTTCCTGAATGTCAAATCAATCATTACATCTGATTCCCGGCCACCGTAGGCGCGGGCTTGCGGACGGTGAGTAATGGGTAGCTCGCTGTCCGGTAAGGACCAAGCCCGGGTCGACGGCGCGTTGTGTTCCACGCGCGCCTCAAAGAGATGTTAGCACCAAATGGGGGGGTCCGCAAGGGCCGATGCCTGCCAGGGGTGCGGGTTGTTCGAAAGAGATACCGTCGCCCCTGGCACACAGGC
The DNA here is from genome assembly GCA_947359405.1 of Antitype chi. Taxonomy (NCBI): domain Eukaryota; kingdom Metazoa; phylum Arthropoda; class Insecta; order Lepidoptera; family Noctuidae; genus Antitype; species Antitype chi. The sequence continues at coordinate 4,568,612 of OX375823.1, forward strand.
AACTGAAGGAACACGGGTGGGTTTTAGTCAGTAAAAGTCTGACACGTCCTCCTGCTCCACCCAGAGCGGGAGAAGTTATTTGATAATTACCCATCCTCAAAAAAAAAAAAAAAACATTACATAATTTAACACGGGTTAATCGTTAAAATTATCACAAATACTGCTAAGCTGAAAATAATAAGGAAGTAACAGTTGATTTTTACTAAAAAAGTAGACACTACCAAACATATTGAAACTAATAAATAAAATAAAAAGTGAGTTCATAAACTAAAACCCGACTGCTGAAACATCTACTCTAACAAGTGTTTTAACAAGAAATTTTGTAATCAGAAACCCGTAGTCGTATGCTACGTTGCCCTAAAGCTTATGATCGTTTACTACTCTTAGAATGTATTTTTAGGTGGCATACGAGTGGGTCTTAAAATGAACATGGACAAGACAAAGTTCATGTGGAATACCCATGTAACACCCACTCTCATGACGATCGGAGGCGCTACACTCGAAGTTGTGGACGAGTACGTTTACCTAGGACAGACTGTCCAGTTAGGTAGGTTCAACTTCGAGAAAGAGGAACATGAACCTTATTCCTTAGTTATAAAGTTGAAAAACTATCAAAGAAATTTGACAGATTGGGGTAGCTTGATGTGCTGGCCTCTGTACCAGGTTTTAAGTATGTCTATAAACATTAAATAGAGCTACTAATAGGTTGGGAAAATATATCTGAGCCTTGATTTTATGCCCTGAGGACAGGGTGAAGCATGCGGTGGAGGTCTGTCCGGCTTGGGCGGCGCACCGCCGTATCCTCGTGGAGGGGATTGGCGGCGGCGATCTCTCGTGTCCGGCTCTGGTCCAGGCCATGGTACGTAGCGAGAGTGCATGGGTAGCCATCACCTCCTTCTGCGAAGCAATAATGCTCGCGAAGAGGGAGGCGGCGCACGTGAGGATGAGGCAGTATATGCGTCCTCACGGTCCTGGTCGCCGCAGGAGACGCCCTGGGCTTCGGAAATCCCAGGCTGATTCCCGGCCACCGTAGGCGCGGTCTTGCGGACGGCGAGTAATGGGTGGCTCGCTGTCCGGTAAGGACCAAGCCCAGGTCGACGGCGCGTTGTGTCCCACGCACGCCTTAAAGAGATATATATATAGATATACCCCACCAACTGGTGGGGTCCGCAAGGGCCGATGCCTGCCAGGGATGCGGGTTGTTCGAAAGAGATACCGTCGCCCCTGGCACACAGGCAACTGAGGGAACACGGATGGATTTTAGTCACTAAAAGTTTGACACGCCCTCCTGCTCCACCCAGAGCGGGAGAAGTTCCCACCCTCAAAAACATAAAAATAAAATGTATGTACAGTCACCAAAAGAGATAAATAACCAGAGTCGTTTAATATAGTTATTGTTTAATAAGAAACCGATAAAAGTTTTTGAACTTAAAACAACGGATAGCTATGTACAAGTGCTTAAAAAAATACAAAATATTAACTTTAGATACCTTGTCTGTGTATGAAGTAGCTGTGTTTGTTAAGAAAAACCCAAGTCGTTTTAGACGTCTAGCCGTCGTAGTTATCCGTAATAGACGTGATGACAGCGTGCTGTCTACTGTCAGCCAAGACCGCACTTATGGGCAAAAGTGTCTACTGCATGGCTCCAGTAATTTTTAACAAAATACTGAAGAATTGGAAACAGCTGCCACTTTCTTTATTTAAAAAAAGACTTCGAAGCTTTTTAGTGGTGAAATGTTATTACAATTTAAGTGAGTTCCTTAACGAAAAAGTTTTTGTAATTTAATAATATGTATTGTTTTTATTTGTGTATCTTTTGAATAGAATAGAATAGAAAACATTTGTTCGAAACAGACAAAACACAACAGCAACAAACATATAAAAAAAGAAAGAGAACAATAAACATAACAATAAAATGCATGTCTAGGTACATGGTAAAATATGGTAATATATATATAGTTTTGTTTTTGTAATCTGTTATACCCGTATTTGCAAAATAATATTATCTTTATCTCTTTATCTAGAACTGTTTCTTTTCTATAAATTAAATTTTCCTAGAAAACATCCATTGGTTTCGTACTAAATTTCAACTAAATCTGACGACCATTACTTTTTAGGTTATTTCTTTTGGTGACCTTACAAAACTGGTTAATTATCTATTTTGGTGACTATTTACATGTGTTTGTAATTCGTACTAAAATTCTCTCCCGCCTTTCCTATCGAAAGTTGTTGAATTACAGCTAACTAAAAAAAAATTGTTTCACAACCTACGACTCTAAATTAGCCCTACGGCGCTTGTCAAACTCTCAATAAATTCCCTCATTGACAGCCGAGCCAATTATCTGTTTTAGGGATGGCCCCAAACACATAATTACATTTTTAATTCCGTTTATCTATTTGCTGTCCACCCGTCATGTGTAATGAATTGGCTAAAGTGCGTATGCGCACGGTGCGTAGTGTCAAAAATTGCCTCGGGGATCTGAAGCACCTGTTTGAATGGTTTCATGTGCTTAGGAGTTTATCGGACGTTTGAAGGTATACTGATGTTTATTTTGAAGAATGGGCTTGATAGTTTTGTGGTCTCACTTTCCGTGTTAATTTAAAGTCTCAAAGAAACCGTAAGTACGGTTTCTTTAAGTTTTTCAATTAAATCGGCTGTACATTTTCCCCTTCATTTATAAACGTTGCTTAAAGTTAAGTAATAATTAGCGACTGCTTATCATAAATATTTAGCGTTTAACCCCTTTATTTATAAACCTTGCCGAAAGTTCAGTAATGATTAGCGACTGTTTAACCATACATTTTTGACATTTAAGCATCTTTTAACTTTAATCAACAGTTATAAATGAAGGAGCCTATGTCTCATAACTTTAAACATCGTTAATTAATTAACCCCTTAATTCGCTACAGCCAATAAAATGGAGGAATTAGGTAGGTACTCAACCATTGATATACTCAATGCTTACAACAGTCTATGTGAGATTTCTAGCTTGTGTTATTAAGATTCATAATTAATTTTTCTGAAACTGGGTGTCAGTTAATGTCTTTAAGCTAAATTTAGGATTTTTTAAATCTTAAAAAACTTCTGAACCTCCTGTACAGTTCAGAAATTGAAAGAAATTCATATATGTATGGATAGCGAAATCATTATGCTTAAATTATTAGTAAGTCGAGTTTTCATCATAATAGGGATTAAAGTATGAAATTCCCGTTGTACGGGTATAGTAATAGACACTTTGAATTGACATAAAATCTTCATGGTGTGAGATTTTCGTGTGAAACTATTTTCATGTGACACCTATGAGGTTCTTTTTTAAAAAAATGTGTAAAATTAAATTTTCGACTTTAAATTGTTTTTTTAATTCAGCTTAGAAGAAAGATACTTCGGAAATCCGAGTTATTTTTGAATACGAGAAATGAAGGAATATTAGATCGAATTGTGACATGTGACGAAAAGTGGATTGTTTACGATAACCGTAAGCGAAAAATGCAATGGCTGACCCCGGGTCAAACGCCGCAACAGTGCCCTAAAGCAAAGCTTACCAATAAAAAGGTAATGGTAACTGTTTGGTGGTCTCTTCATGGTGTTATTCACTATAGCTTTCTCAGGTCTGGTCAGGCAATAACAGTAGATGTTTACTGTTCCGAACTTCGAACAATGATGGTGAAACTAGCAGTGAAACAGCCCCGACTCATGAATCGATCTTCACCATTATTGCTCCATGATAACGCAAGACCTCACACTGCACGAAAAACCGTTGTAACTCTACAGGATCTGCAGTTAGAAACTGTACGTCATCCTCCGTACACGCCAGACCTTGCTCCAACGGACTACCATTTGTTTCGTGATTTGGACAATTTTCTACGTGATAAAAAATGTTCTTCCCAGGAGGCAGTACAAAATGCTTTTACACAGTTTGTTGAATCTAGATCCTCAGAGTTCTATCGTAAAGGCATAAATAAACTTCCGTTTAGATGGCAGCAATGTATAGATAATGAGGGTAAATATTTTGATTAAATAAATATGTTATATCTTAGAAAAAAATGAGTTTCAATTTTTCCCACATCGAAGGTGTATCTCTGCCAGGGGTGCGGGTTGTTCGAAAGAGACACCGCGGCCTCAGGCACACAGGCAACTGAGGGAACACGGGTGGGTTTTAGTCAGTTAAAGTCTGACACGCCCTCCTGCTCCACCCAGAGCGGAAGAAGTTATTTGATGATTTCCCACCCAAAAAAAGAAACTCCTAATATTACTATATAGGTAGGTGCCCATCTATTATTGATAAGACCAGCGTTATTTTATAAGACATATTAGAATAAAAAAACTAACCAAGTAAAACAAAGTAAATATCTGTATGCCAATCTATGGCGTAACATGTAAAATAATAATTCTATTAATAAAACCTTAATGTACCATGTTTCGAAGCAAATAAATATATTCTATTCTACTATATTCATACACTAATATCATTCTTTGTTAATTAATGTACCTTTTCTCATTACTTTCCGTTTCTCTCCACCCTTTTTTTATTTAACCCATGTGTCCATTTTATTCCTACGTAAAAGAAAGATAACGAAACAAATAAAGTATTATCAATCAAAGTGCGACCGTTGAAGCGTGGGCGTGTCTCTGTCACTCCAAACGAAGATAATTATAATTATTTTGATTGCATCCACATTATTATGAAATGCTATTGAATAAAAAACATTAATAAAGCATCCAGATATATTGATTGGTCGAATTTGAACATCCGGTCTGTTCTGTAAAAATCTTACCAAAAAATCTTCGATGAAGTGAACTTGAAGTGAGCTGTGATTCCACCTGATGCTAGGATTAACCGTGTATTCCAGAATTGAAAAAAAAAGTCCCGTTTGTCACACTACCAATATCTGTTGGACGAACGGGAATAAATTTAATATTCTTAAGCTTCCTGTTCGTCCCACCATTGGGGAGACGGCAGTGGGAGAAACGGAATTGACAATATTGACAGTTCATCTCACCTAGCTTTTCACGATGAGATTTCTACAGAATACATTGGCAGATCTAGCCTATTCGACATCGTTAGATTTAGCCTATTTGGCATGGTTAGATCTAGCATATTCGGCATCGACAAATTTGCCTTATTTGGCATCGGTAGACCTTGCCTGTTCGGGATTGGCAGATAAGCCTAGTCGACATCGGCAGTACCAACGATATTATGAAGACGAAATGAAAAAAAGGCACTTAAATAATCTAGCATTTTATTTAGTATGCAGTAACAGTCACTTACATCAAAATATAACCTTTTCCAACATGTATGTGGTGTTAAAACTTTAATGGCAACGCCATATCTTTCAAAAACTATCAGACTTGATTAGTACCTACACTGCTAATTTGTGTTTCTCGTACTAACACCCTTTTATTTCATCTCCGAAGTGCAAGCCTTTCGACATTTTCTCCACTTTATTATTGAATAATGGATAGTATTATCCATTCAACGCAATAACCATAAAATTACTTGACACGATTAACATTCTCTTCCTAGACATTTATTTCTGCAAATGCAAGTCAGATGGCCATTCAGCTATGTATTAATTCATCATCTACCTAGCCTTCCTCAACTATGTTCGGGTCAGCATCCAGTCTAACCGGATGCTGCTCTTACATGGAGCGACTGACTATCTGACCTCCACAACCCAGTTACTGGGTAGCACGATACCCGTTGGTAAGACTGGTTATCAGACTTGGTGATCTATGAACGACAGCCAAGATCAACGTTTCAACGTGCTTTCTGAAGCATGGAGGGTTTTTATTTTTGAGGATTGGAAATCATCAAATAACTTCTCCCGCTCTGGGTGGAGCGGGAGAGCGTGTCATAGTTTTATTGACTAAAACTCACCTGTGTTCGTTCAGTTGCCTGTGTGCCAGGGGCCACGGTATCTCTTTCGAACAACCCGCACCCCTGGCAGACATCGGCCCTTGCGGACCCCACCAGTTGGTGCTGACATCTCTTTGAGGCGCGCGTGGAACACAACGCGCCGTCGACCCTGGCTTGGTCCTTACTGGACAGCGAGCTCCTCATTAGTCGCCGCCTGCAAGCCCACGCCTACCGTGGCCGGAAATCAGGGACCAGGGCCGGACGCGAGAGATCACCGCCGCCAATCGCCTCCACGAGGACACGGCGGTGCCCCGCTCAAGCTGGGCAGACCTCCACCGTATGCTCCACCGTGTCCTCTGGGCAATCTACGTAGTGGTAATACCCGGGCGTTTCCTCCCGCCTTATCCGAAACAGGAACCTCCCAAAACAACCGTGTCCGGTGAGGACCTGCGTCAGGCGGAAGGTGAGGACGCCGTGGCGCTTCTCAATCCACTCCTCAAAGAGAGGACTTTTCAAAGAGGGCACTTAAGACATGGAGGGGTCTTGCCATGTAATCGATGGGACCCCATCCACGGACCGACCTTGGCATGCGTAGCTTAACCTACGACCGACCCATTTGGCTGTTATTATATTGCCACGAGCTGTGTAACAGTTATTCTAGATATTTTAATGTAATGGCACGACCAGAAGAAAATTATACAGTAACATTGGCAACGATATTAGCTCCTGTCTATAAAAACATTGCAAAATGTATGAATGTCAAGCGCCAGGGCTTAACCACGACATTTGACATTAACAAGCAACCATTAATAACAGTTATATTAACAAAATACGATGGTAATATAAAGTTAAAAACACATCGAAGAAATATTCGTTACGACGATATTTATGACCACAGAAAATCATAAGTCAGTGCTGCTGTAGCTCTCAATTGATAAAAGTTCTTCTTTTATCTCTGTTTTAATTGGGTCAATAGGTATCAGTTAGATTAAACTCAGTTTTAAATACACCTGTTTCGATAAATTTGTGAGTAACTACACAATAGAGCAAGCAGGTGCAATCGTACGTCCGCACCTTGACTTAAAAAAAAAGTCCGTTAAAACGACGTTTTTTCGGTTCGATTTTCGTAATTTGAATTTGGAACCGTGAAGATGGCCGACTAGATGACGTATTTATTAATTCGTTTGGACGGCGTCGAACCGCCCGACCGTTTCTTGTTGGTAATCGGAATCGATTACAGAAATCGGTTTTATTATAATCGATGGTGATTGTGAGAGCTTTCGATGTGAGATGCGCTGATTAATTTACTATTATGAAATCAATTTTCAACGGGTCGAGAGTGTAGGATTAAAATACCGTAATCCTTTATGTTTTGATATTAGATTTTTTATGCCTATCTGGACGGAGTGGATCAGTGTAGCATACGCTGCTTTCCAACCTACGCAACTTACTGTATTCAACTTAGAAATAAGGTAACTTATAACTATGGTGTCCGTAGGCGAGGGATTAAATACAATCTTCAAGTTATTTACACGTGCATGTTGAATTCATGAAGATTTAAACAAATTAGGGTGATATAAGGCAAGCAACAAACTCGGCGGGATAGCTGCAGCGGTTTGCGGCTAATCTGACGTATCTATGAGGAGTGTCGGCTTGACAACCGCACCTGGTCATTGGCCGTCAGATTGATAGCCAGGCCGGCTTTGGTGCTGACTATTATCTGCCGTTGTCCATTTTCGTTAAGACATTAATACCTCCATTATTGTTCTAAATACATTTTAGTCCATCTCTGGTATGATCAGAATTTTGATCCTTATAGCTTCATCAATCTTAGACGGGCATGACATCGACGTGGAAACTGTAACCATGAATTCAGCATAAGATTCTAGACCCCCAAGCCTAGAATGTTTTTCGTCTGTTACTTTTTAAATAAAAATAGCTGTTCCATAGATTTTGACCGCGTAGCGTATTTTTCTATGACACAGCAGTTTTTTTGATAACCGACGAAAAATGTCTACTCTGTATACCGGAACTACTAATAATACAAAGTGAATTTTTAATAAAGTGTCAGTAAAGACAGAGATGTGTGTTGTAAAGGTAATGAATTAATTTATCCGTGTTCATATAATAATATAGCTGTGAAGAACAAAGGCACAATATTGCCTCAACATTAATAATTATTTGAAGCATCATAAAGTCATTTAAAATTACCGCTATACGAGATTATTTTTTAGTCACCGTTTAAATTTTTCAGGGTGATAGTACCCGTGAAATTGAACAACTTTATCTAAGGAACATGGGTCTAAATATGAAAAAAAATACTGACCTCCCATGTAAAATCGATCAGCTGACTATTGATTTTACATGGGACATCCGTTTGAGAAAGTTGTTCAATTTCACGGGTACTATCACCCTGAAAAATTAAAAGGGTGATTAAAAATTTATCTTGTATAGTGATAATTTTAAATGACTTTATGATTCTTCAGATAATTATTAATGTTGAGGCAATATTGTACCTTAGTTCTTCACAGCTATATTATTATCAGAGATGGGCCGAATGTGGTTTGAACCGAATCCGAACTTCGGCCGAACTTCGGTTCAATACCCTTTAATTGTAATAAAAAATACTTGATGTTAATGAATGTTTAGTTAGTGAACCAAAAACGTGATATTTTAATCAATTTATGAATTGTAATCCAGATGTTTGTTAGAAGAATAGGTACTAAGCTTAAGTATTTCATTTTTGTATTAGTATGTCTAATTTTTATGTCTAATTAAATAGGCAGAGATTTTCAAGACTAATAAGAAGAACTGAATTAATTTAAGGTTTACATTTACAATGTTGCTAACTAAAATAAATGACTATGAGTGAGTAAAACACATAACTTTATTTTACAGTAATGCTATTCTCTAATTCTATTAAATTTCAGTCAAAATACTGCAAGTAGGTATAATTCTTCTTGTGCCGAATGTTCGGCATCTGAACCGAATTTCGGCCGAATGCCGAAGTTCGGTTCAAGCAGCCGAAATTCGGTTGAACCGAATGTGAACCGAATTTCGGCCCATCCCTAATTATTATATGAACACGGCTAAATTAATTTATTACCTTTACAACACACATCTCTGCCTTTACTGACAGTATGTTGCCTAGATAATTAGTATGTATTGATTACAGAATAATGTTACCATGCGACATTGTTTCTCTACGAACTCCAGAATCAAGGAAACCATTATAGAATATTCGATTCCATGTAATAGCATATTCGTGTAAGTCCTTCTCATAACCTTAAGCTTTGCAAGTATTGTGTGTTTTACTTATACAGGGTGTCCCGAAACTCAACGTCAAGCGGGTACGGGGCGATAAACTAGGTTGTACCAGTTCTAGCAAAAATAAAAAATTAAATCCATGTTACTTGGTAAGTGATAATAGGTATTCTTTTAAAAAATGTTGAAAATCAACACCCTAGATCAGATATTTAGGTACTGTGAGCACAAATTTCTAAATTGTTCACTGTTTTTTTTTAAATATAATCCTAAATAACTATGCTATTGATTGCAGTCACAAAACCAATAATCAATACTGTGAGTCTAGTACAAAAAAATAAAGTTTAATTAAGTCATGGTTAAAAACGTTTTACCACGAAACTTTGACGCCTTGTCTTTAAAAAAAATGTACTACTTATATTTTTTATTTTTGCTAGAACTGGTACAACCTAGCTTATTGCCCCGTACCCGCTTGACGTTGAGTTTCGGGACACCCTGTATATCCTCGTCTAAGATTAATTACAATTAACGATACAAGTGTATAATGTTTCTGCATTTATCATTGTTTAATCGTCTGGTTGTTGTAATATTGGGAACTTTAACCACAGTATGATAATGCTATATAAATGTGGTCTTACCATCGGGTTGTGTTACTGTGTGTTACGATACGTGCATGTACTGTGTGTGTAGAGTTTGTTTTAATATCTTACCAGCTATTGTTTGTTATGTTCTTTTCAAAATATATCAATTTTATTTCGTACTAACTGCTGCCCGTGGCTTCGCCTGCGTGGATAGATACAATCAGCAGTTTCATAGAAAAGTGCAATACCTACGCGGTCAAAATGTATGGAACAGCTAATCTAGAATGATTTGCTGAATTCATGGTTACAGTTTACGCGCTAGGTAAAAACTTATCCTGCATACATTTGGCCAAGTTTTGATTGGTGGTTAGCTTCATTAATACGTATGTTTTCCAGTTTATATTGATGATACGGGGACGTTCTACCGGAACAAAAGTAGCTAGTTACTCTTTATAACACCAGCTATCTGCCTATGAAAGTCCCGTCAAAATCGTTCCAGCCGTTTCGGAAATGAGCCGGAACAAACAGATAGACAAACATTTTAATCATTGTTTTTTTTTTTGTAACAAATAAGTACCGTATAATACCTGCTTTCATATGTATTTAGTAAAAAGCTGTTATTTTGACATAACAAATAGACACTTCAATTTTATTTATTGATATTTTATGTTTATGTATGTGTGTGTGTTTGTTATATGTACCGTATATACTTTCATATGCGTTTACTATAAAGCTTTTATTTTGACATGACAAACTGACGCTTCAATTTTATTTATGTACCTATTTCTACAAACAGACGATAATCTTCCTACAACCTTTAAAGAACAATGAATATTTCCGATGGTTCCATCATTTAGCTGTTTAAGTTCATATATACATACATAATTAGCCTATAATGTGCCCACTGCTGGTACACAGGCCTCCTCTCTGTGAGAGGGAGTGTGCTGTAATCCACCACGCGGGCCCAGTGTGGGTTGGTAGATGTCACATGTCTTCGAATTCTTGGTTCTAGGACATGCCGGTTTCCTCACAATGTTTTCCTTCACCGTTAAGTTCATAGAAAAGTGCAAAATGCGTGGAACAATTGTTTTTTTTTTTTCAAAAATTTCAACATGTTCAGAATCATGTAGGTCCAGAATCAATGGTAACCGGTTTCGCGTCAATGTCCCTGCCACCAGAATATCTTTCATAATGCAGAAAATCAGAAAGATGAGGAATAGTTTTTGACGTCATCACTAGGCCTCTTAATCCTGGATACACCATCTTTTTTACCACACCGTCAATTAGCACCAACTACCACCAAACTACAAATCAATGCACAATTCTTAGCTTCCCATAGCATATAACGGTGCGGCCACATTATTCATTGCGGGTCCGCACCGCCGTGAGTTGTCGTACTAAGTTTTATAGCGAGGTCTTAGGTCACTGTATTTATGAACATACAGGGAACGCAACTTAATAAATTGTTTTCTGCTTTGTTTATGGTTTATTGGTGGTGGGGTTTTGGGAAATGGATGGTGCTGAGTTAGGTGGGATGGTAGATCGGTATTGCTTTTGAATAAGATGAGTCTAAGCATTAATTACTTAAGTAGAGACTGTGCCGTTGTACAGTCCCAATAAAGGTAAGTAACCATCCGGGTCGTCGGATATAGCTGCAGTTTAGAATGAAACTGAATAAATTCGAATGAAATATAATTTAATAGAAGATTAGGGGCTATCCATAAATTACGTCACACGTCAAGGGGGGGAAGGGGTCAACGAAATGTGACATGGTGTGACAACGGGCAGGGGGCGCGTCAAAAGCTTTGTGACTTCACATGTTAAAATCTAAAATACTAAAACTCGAAATTTATATGTAAACCATAAACTTAAAAATATACTTACTCGATCTATATTTATAAGGCTTCTTCTATCCATATAAAATATTTGACTTTATGTTTGCTTTTGTTAAAAAATATTTTTAATTTAATAAAAAAAAATTCAAAGCTGCTGTTTAAATTTAATTATATAGTTGTAAATATAAAATTGAAAAATATGTGACGCTTTCACAAGTGCGACCCCCTGTGACAAGGACGGGGGGGGGATGGTGTCAAAAAACATAAAATTTGTGTGACGTAATTTATGGATGGTCCCTTAGTTGATTTTCTATTAATTAAATAAAATTTTATTTGGAAACATCTATGGTTTTTCTTAGTAAACTTCAACTAGGTATAACGGACAAACCTGGTTACTTATTTGTTTTGGTGACCGTATCTAGGCATAAAGCACAATTAAAAATTGTAACAGTGGGGTATTTGCGTAACACACAAACAGTAGGAATGGCTTTAATTTCGACAGTTCAACAACATAAATTGCGTTATTTACGTTGTTGAGCAGACAAGTTTTTCGAACCTATCAATGGATTAACAATATTCTTCAAAACAATTCAGATTGTTGTTGACCGTGTGTTGTGCAATTAGAGTGCTGGTAAACAGAAGAAAAAGTTAGTGCTTCCTCAGCCATATGAGTTTATTTATTACTTACCACCTCTGTGTAATTGTCGACGGAAGAATAGACATGACTATTAACTAAATGATGTACAATAGGAGAAGATAGCTATGTTTTTCTATTAATTATCACAGTTATGCGTTCTAAACGAATCATTATTTTGTAGATAATCGTATATATAGTTTGTGGCCGTCGAGTAGAAAGTTTGTTATCAGTGTGATTTTGACATTTTGGGAAGAAATATTCTTCTGAAATAGTGGACCTAGACAAAGATCGTTAGAAACGTAAGACTAAATGACAGATTGTAGAGGGATATCTACGGTGCGATGTCAAAAATGGAGAAACTAAATTTCACTTTGTATTGAAAAAGCACTGTCTATTCTTCGTAGAAATAGAAAGCGTCATGATAAGGCTGCTGGTAGATAATTTCCGAAATTGAATACTTATTTCTGAAATTATCTGGTGGATAGTGCTTATTATGGAGCTTTTGAAGTATGACTTTTAACATCCATCATAGCTTTCATTTTATAATATTCGTAATAAACAACCTGTAGGACGTTGTTTATCCCCGATACAAACTAATACAACTATCATCATCTGCCTAGCATTTTCACATCTATGTTGGGGTCAGCTTCCAGTCTAACCGGATGCAGCTGAATACCAGTATATTACATGGAGCGACTGCCTATCTGACCTCCAGAATTTTGTTACTGGGTAATGCGATACCCCAGTGTATTCCCGTTGTCCCCATAATCCGTGTCCCGTCACGGGGACAATGGGACGTCAAAAATTTCCTTATCGTTGTCCCCGTTATACATATACATACGGACAACGGACAGTTAAGATTTCACGTATCGTTGTCCACTTTAAATTTTTATTTCTTTTTAAACATGGGTAGCGTCAATCTTAGAACTAAAATGAAAGGTATTTTGTATATTAGAGATTTATTAGTATATTTTTTTATCGAGGGACTAAATGAAGCCATAATATACTAGAGGTGGTTTGACTCCCGAGCATGCGAGGGAGTCATTGAAATCGAGGGTATATTAATTTAGCGTTTAGTCTCGAGGTGCAAACTGTACTTTTCACTTTGAGTGCGAGAAAAGTAGTCAATTTAGTACAAAAACAGTTAATAAATATTACTTAATAAAATAAAAATCACAAAAGATTTTTTTACTTGAAGCTAAATGTACTATTCGAATTATTTGAAAAACCATGAAACTAAAACTCTCAACATGTTCGCAATGAAGATGGTCCACACTCCACAGATAATAGTATATTTACTGGCTGTTTGAGTTTGTCTATGTCACATGAAGGAAATTAAAAAAAAAACTAATTACTTTTCACTCCCTAGAGACTAAAGTGGTCACTTTAGTCCCGCTTCCTAGGGCTATACTGGCGTACTTTAAGAACATGAGAAGTGAAAAATTAAATTATAGAAACTAATAAGAAATGTTTACTTTTTTATATAGATTTTATTGAAATTTATATTATTATATTTTATTGAAGTACCAGGTTGTCATAACTTGGCAAGAGCTCGCCTAACATAGTTAGGTTTGGCAGCTAGAAAACGCTTTATGCCTTCGAGGTATCCCTTGGTAAGACTGGTTGTTAGAATCTCGGGCTTCTGACTATCTGTAATGACTGTCAAAGATCCACGAATGGCAGTCGTGACCAACGGCTTACAGTGCTTTCCGAGGCACGGACGGGTCTTGGTATGTTGAGATGGTCCGTAGCAAACGCAGCTTGGCCTGTTCGGCTGTTATTACTTAGCCACAAGCCCCATACATATATTAATAAAGCACAATAAGTCTACTCAGAGATCCGCGAACACAGACGTCGTATTCAAGGGCCGCGGCGGTGGTTTACTCGCTTTACATGTTTTTGTCGCACGACGCGGACACATGTCGGTCGCCGCGACTTTTTTGTCGCGTGTTTATGACCCGGTTCGGCGGGTGTGCACGTCCCCTTATAGCCAGGACCACTTTTTACCAACAATCGCCAATTACGTGAGCCATACGAAATTCATTGAATGATTTCGTTTTTTTTTTTGCCAAAGTCGTGTGGTCTCTCCTAGCTACTAATAGGCCATTAGCCGATATGGGTAGTTTATGTTGAAATAATGCTAACTGCTCGCCATCTTAGTGTTTATAGTTTAGCTAGAAAAAGCCTTTCTTGTGGTAATAAAACTTTTAGGGCTGGGCCATATTAGACGCAGCTGCGGCGCGTGCGTTGACTTCTACGTGGGATACAGCGGGTTTAACAAGCCTGCCCTTAGGTTGAGTTTAATCTTCAGGTGTATGATCGCTAGACGGAAGTGTCTGTTCTGACGGACACTGATATTCTAGACATTGTTTCGACCTCAGACAGAAGTTTACAGCGTGATCAAAACGATTGGCCCAAACTTGTATGCAATTACGATCACCAAAATGGGACATAATAAAATGTAAACAGCGTTTTAAAAGTTTGTAGATAAACTAGGCTTATGTATGGTATCTAATCTCGCCTGGACTCTCGGTTTGTGCCCGATTCGAGAGGCTCACCCCCATGCCAAAATGTGGTTATACTCTACAACTAGGTACATCCTGGCCTCCCATTCGGAAAAACAGTGGTTCTAGTACAAGTGCGCGGAGGAATAAAACGTAACGTTAGTCACGTTACATTTTAACGCTATAATTTCATCATTTTGAATTCACTATAATACAGGAAAAGTTTTTATTCAGTGCGCAAATTTTAACCATGAATTCAGCATACCATTCTAGACCCCCCCAGCGTAAAAAAATACAGCTGTTTCATAGAAAAGTGCAATACCTACGCGGTCAAAATGTATGGAACAGCTGATTTTTTTTGGGTCTATAATGATATGCTGTATTCATGGTTACAGTTTGCGCACTGGATAAAAAATTTTCCTGTATTTCCTGCGCCGAAGAATAGTCTCCGTTCAGATTGGCCGCCATTACTGTAATACGGTCCGGAAAGACTATGGGTGAGGATTTTGATTTTATTTGTTGCAAAAATTAAATCAAGATGTTTTCGGGTAGATGTAATTTCGATTCAAAACTTGTTTATATTAAGGTATGTTAACTTTTGGGTAGGTTAATAGCCGACAACTCTGGTACTTATGTACAGTCACCAAAAGAAATAAGTTATCAAGGTCGTTGGAGATAGCTGAAGTTTAGTAAGAAAGATTTGTATGTTTTCGAAATAAAAGTTTGAGAAATGAACTGTTTGTTTTCTATGAAGGCCCTGGTGACTTTAAATATTGTCGTTATAAGCGATAATAGTTCTTATTGCAATCCGATACGGGTTAAAATCTGTTGTAATAAATTCGAATAATAAATGAACAAGCATTGCCGTAAAGATGCAAATAAAATCGTATAAAATTAGATAATAACTATTTAATGATAAATAATCTATCACTGGATGCAGTTTGGCATTTGGAAATTTATGGTATATTTTTAATTATAATTATACTTAATTGTAATTGAAGGGATAAAAATTAAGAGGTAGCTTTGATGATCTTTTTGATGCATTCAAGTATGTTTAATTTTGTTTTGAGTTCCATCACTCTATTCAAAAAAGACTTGAAAATATCATATATTTTTGTGCTTTCAAAATTATTTATGGTTAAAGAGATACACTGGTTTAAAAAACCACCTTTTAGAGCGTTTTCAAGAAATCACCGCCTTAAATTAGATTAGTAATCAGATTTTATTCGGTGCTTCAACTATATAGTTATCGATCGGATACCCAACGACCCTGATTACTATCTCTTTTGGCGACTATTTGTTAAAGTCGCGCATTCGTGATAGGTACTTCAGTTTGTTCAGGCTTTGTCCCCGGATAACTGCATTATCAACAGTTAATATGATCCTAGTTTATTGGCTAAAAGGCTATTAATACTAATAAATTATGGTGATCTTTCACCTACGCGCCTACAGCATGTGTACTGTGGCTGTACACGCAAATAGCGTTAGAACAAGATTAGAATGGTGGGAATTCAACGGGATTGCCGCAATAATTGAACTTATGGGTAATTGACTATGGTAGGTAGCTACCTACCATAGCAGCTAGCTAGCTGCAGTGTTGCCGACTTCTATCTTTAGTGAGTAGCCAAAACTTAGCAAAAAGTTGCTAGATTGTCAGATTTTTTTAGTTGAAGTAGCTAGATGCCACTTAGTTGTAGGTTACACTAAAAATTGCCAGATTTTGGCATTCATGTTTCGAATAGAACTAAAAAAAAGTCAGTTATATTTATTATTAGCAAAATATCAACTTGGTAATTGAAATTCATGCAATAATGTTTATTCATCAACTAAAATAGTTGAAAAAGAATATATCAATGATAGCGGTTTAATATTTTCTTTTGTTGTGTATTTTTATTTAGCTACAAGTTGTATTAAATTGTAGCTATCAGATTACCAGCACTGCTACACTTTTTAACTGTCGCAGCATCATGCTGAGGTAGGAGCCTTTTGGCCTCGTGCAGGACTTTCTGTGTTATATACTTTTTCTTCCGAGAAATTTGTTTGTATTATAATTTTTGTACCATCATGTGATCTTCCTGCGCGAGTCACAATAAATACATTTTCCTTCTTTCTTTTCTAGCTGCCTGACACCGAAAAATAGCTAGATGTAGCTATAAAGTTGCTAAGTTAGCAATGCTGGCTAGCTGTTGGTATAACATATGGATTTTTTTTAAACTATGACTTTGTAGAGTGTCCTCTGTCGCCAATATATTGTGTGACAGTTTCGTCCGTTTTCACTAAAACGTAAAAATATCGCGACTAGATTTTACCGCGCACTGGACTCGGTGCATTGAGAATCCAACAGAGTGCATCCCAGCTCGTCGATAAAACACACTTCAAAAAGAAGGAGGTTATGAATTCGACATGTTTATATAAATATAAAATCAAAATCAAAATATTTTATTTCACATAAGCCTGCATGGGCACTTATGAAACGTCAGAAGCTAGGTGCATGGGTTCCAATTTGTCGTTTCCTATGGTGAAGAGCTGGTAAGAAACTCTTGGCTTTTACAATGTTTTCAAATTACAGTGATAATAGGTATGGGAGGACAGTGCACGCCTGTCAATAAGTACCAGGTACTTAGAGGAATGAAAATACAGAATAGAAAACCGTTCACAAATCTAGTCTCTAAGGCCTACAACGTTCTCTCATTCACAATATGTAAAATAATCTACCTGTATAAAATGAACCTATTTGAACCAATTGACATGATTTCCATGACAATCACTAATAATAAATAGTCGAAATTAAAATTGATGTATAATGTCAAATAATGACGAGAATATTTCAGACATTGTAAGAAATAAAAATTAACATTGTAATTTGGGAGCAGTTAATAAACTTTCACACAGTTTTGCTGTTAATGAAGTACCAGGGAAGCCACATGTGCAGAAGGAATTAATGCCAAACTTCATGTCTTCAACGTATATATTTATTATGCATGTTTGGGCATAACTCCGTCATATAATATGTATAGACGGATTTGCAAAATTATTTTTTTGTTCGAAAGGGGTTTATTACGAAATGGTCCCATTAAAATTTCATATAGATCCTTTTTTTTATTTAAACGGTGACTAAAAAATCACCTTGTATTCACAGTTTGCGCACTGGATAAACATTTTTCCTGTATTTCCTGCGCCAAAGGATAGTCTCCGTTCAGATTGGCCGCCATTACCGTAATACGGTCCGGAAAGACTATGGGTGATGATTTTGATTTTGGTTGTTGCAAAAATTAAATCAAGATGTTTTCGGGTAGGTGTAATTTCGATTCAAAACTTGTTTATATTTAGGTATGTTAACTTTTAGGTAGGTTAATATCCGACGACTCTGGTAACTTATTTCTGTACTTAAGTACAGTCACCAAAATAAATAAGTTATCAGGGTCGTTGGATATAGTTGTTGAAGTTTAGTAAGAAAGATTTGTACGGCCTTAGTATGTTCTAAATAAAGTCTGTGAGAAACGATGACTAACTCCCATCTTCCATGGCAATGCCAGTAACTGGATACACATACGAACGACGCAAGCTAATATAAAGCTTGTCAAAAACCAGCTATCCAAGCCTAAAACCTAATTAAAATTTCCAACATTCTACAGTGAAACTAGACACTAAAAAATAGCATTTTACACGCCAGTAAGATGTTTTAACTAATAGGTAATTAACCAACGATTTAACTGCCTGTCACCTAATCGAGCGTTCACAAATAACCTTTAGTTTGTGGGTACTTTGTAACGACTGACTTTTATAGTGCAGTGTAGACTATACTTAAAATAATTACGAGCTTTTAACACCTTTGGATCACAAAGTTATTTGAGATAGGTGCCTTAAGGCGGTGATTTCTTGAAAACGCTCAAAAAGGTGGTATTTTAAACCAGTGTTTGTCTGTAACCGTAAATAATTTTGAAAGCAAAAAAATATATGATATTTTCATGTATTTTTTGCATACAGTGACGGAACTCAAAACATAATTAAACATACTTTCATGTATCAAAAAAATCATCAAAGCTACCTCTTAATTTTCTTTAAAACCAGTTTATCCCTTCAATAACAATTATAATTATAAATAAAAGTATACCATCAAATTCCAAATGCCAAACTGCATCCAGTGATTGATTATTTATAATTAAATAGTTAATAACTAATTTTATACGATTTTCTTTTTTCTTGCTCATTTATTATTCGAATTTATTACAACAGATTTTAACCCGTATCGGATTGCAATAAGAACTTTTATCACTCATAACGACAATATTTAAAGTTACCTGGGCCTTAATACAGCCTCCATGACTGCATGACCTTCCCTTGTTCATCCGGCATGGCTTCCTACTATATATGTTACCGGCCAAACCCGATTTCAGGCCAAACCCGATTTCCACACTAACATTGCTTCCTAAGTTTAATGGGCACAAGCAACGGCTGAATATTTTACACGAAACGACCACAGTCTAACCACGCAACAAAGATACAGTAGATCTATAAAGTTTTATTATAATATACGTTCATTATTATACTATACTTAGCAAATTTTATAACCATGCTAAAATCGTATTCATGATGGCCTATGATTACTTAATGGTAATATTCAAGTAGACAGTTTGACACCACATGATATCCATAAAATATAGTATTAAAAACGAGACAAGTATGAGTTGAACTCGCGTGAAGAGGGTTCCGTATGATGAATATGTTACGCACCAAAAACATTTCATGCTAAGTTGGTTGTTAAGAGGCTTTACGCTTTCACAGTTAAAAAGTTATCAGATTTAATGTCGAACCAAGCCCCTGACTTTACAAGGCTTGACTCTATAAACGCTCTAAAACACTCGTATAGGCTTTTTTTTTGGGGTTGGGAAATCATCAAATAATTTCTCCCGCTCTGGGTGGAGCAGGTGGGCGTGTCAGACTTTGACTGACTAAAACCCACCCGTGTTCCTTCAGTTGCCTGTAAAAGGGAATCCTAAAAATTATCTACAATATTTATAATTTTTATGATAATTTTGGCACAGAACATGTGAAAATTTATTGATTAACACGTCATTGCTACATGAGTGTCTTTGACCTATGAAGATATTTACATATTCTGTTGCTTATTTTTCTTTTATTATAAGATTACTCATACTTACTTATTTTTACTATATGATTACTCATACTAATTTTATAAAGAAATATTTCCTGACTACGCCTGCTGGGGAGTTCACAGGTTTGCGCCACTTCATCTCAGCTAAAGCACTAGGAAGTGGTGAAGATCGCGCGTTTTTGGGACTGTCTTATGTGATTTTGACTTTAAAAACGTGCTTATTCTCAGCCTAATTTGAACACATGACTTTTGATTTTGACCTGCTGTTGGTTATACAATAGAAATCATTTCTTTAACCTCTTCTCTATTACGGCTCTCCCAGACCGGAGTGACGCGAGTCTAGTAGATCAGTTTCCATAGAAATTGTTCTGTTCAAGTCGCGTCGCGTCTATCTGCGGGAGCCTTTATAAATACAAATCCACCACCATCCACCACTGACTAACATAATGTTTAGAAATACCAACAAAATCAAATTAAAGGGTTTGTATTTTTGAATAATTGCACACAAAACGCAAACTGGCCAAAATACGTTTTTTTTTAGATCTTGTGTTCGAACCAAGGTTGGCACATTACTTTGTGTATTTCATTTCATCACCACATTACCCAAACCGGTGAAGGAAAACATCGTGACGAAAACTGGCATATCCTGGGACCAACATTTCGAAATCATGTGACATCCACCAACCTCTATCCCAGCAGTGGGAATATCATACGTATCGTAGGTATCATAGGAATATCCTCAAAAACCTTCATCATGACATAAATGGACAGTCCTACCTAGCAATTTTATTTATTCCAACATATTTGTTACAAAAGTAAAACTTTTTAAAGTTAGAACTTAAATACGTAATTATATTGTTGTAAAAATCAACGAGGCATAACATTAAAACATGGTATTTTTAAACGTATGTTAAATGACTTAACATTCGTTATTCTTATTACCTACTAGAGTTGGTAAAGTTTGGTAGAAAAAAAAATGTTACACACACATATCAAAAATGTCCATAAAAAAGATGAGTAAATATAACGAGCTCATACCAGTAGTGTGACCAAAATTATGTAGGGTTACCAATTTAGGAAATATTGTGTAAGTACTTTTATAATAATAATTGCTCTGTCAACCAACCTATCTCAATCTAACCAGACAAGTTTCCCGTCTACCCAGACACAGCTTTATACAAGAAATATACAGGATGTCCGGTATTTAATGGATAATCTTGAAATGGTTCATGGTAAAACTAATGGCCATTCAGAAAAAAACAATTTTTATTTGTATTTAATCTGTAAAAAAATTATCTAATTAAAAAACAACCGACTTCGGAAAAATTCTACAAAGTGAAAAATAACTTTCATTTCGGAAGGCGGTGACAAAAAATTAAATACATACCTATCCAAAGACACCGACTTCCGAAATTAAAGTTATTTTTCACTTTATAGTGTTTTTTTGGAAGTCGATTGATTTAAAATAAAAAATAAATTACAGATTAAATACAAATAAAAAATGTTATTTCTGAATGGCCATTAGTTCTACAATAAACCATTACAAGGTTATCCATTAATTACCGGACACCCTGTACATGGAGCGACTGCCTATCTAACCTCCACAAGCGAGGTCCTGGGTAACACGATACCCCTTGGTAAGACTGATGGTCAGACTTTTGCACTTCTGAGTAGGTACCCGTAAGGACGGTTGAATATTTACGAATAACAGTCGGGGCCAACTTCTTAACGTGCTTTCCAGGGCATGGAAAGGTCTCGATATGTGATGGATGAGCACCCATCCACGAACTGACCGCGGCAAGCGTAGCTTAGAATTCGATCGACCCGAGCAGCCGTTATAATGTCGCCTCAAGGTTTAAAATCTAGAGACGGATAGAAAAAATTTAAAAGAAAAGAAAATCTTTTTTTTTAAACAAGCTTTTATTATTACTTGTTAATAAAACGAACTAAAAAGTTACAAATAATTTAATATCAATTATTTAAATAAAAGCTTGTTACATTTTGATGGCAGGAGAAATAAAAAACATTTATTAGCACCTATTTCTAACAGTCATCACGCTTTTATTTAAATAAAGAAATTAAACTATTTTTAACTTTTTAGTTCGTTTTATTAACAAGTACCTAATAATAAAAACTTGTAAAATACATTACATCCCATGCCGATTTCGGCTACGTTGACTGTTTTCGTTTCCATTACGAGCGTGTGCACTGGGGGCCTACTACCTAAGCACGAAGTCCGTCGTTTCGGTCGAAGTAACGGGCGTTTCTAACTCCGTATCACTTACGAACAGATGATTAGTTTGAAGCCCGAACTAAGAATGAATGACAACACGATTTGACAGCTGTCCCTACTCCCGATATGTTTTTGCCTGTCCCAAAAAGTTAGTAAATTGGCTGTAGTATTCACAAAGAAGTTTCGAACTACTTTCGGACGGGCCCGTATCTTCGTTGACGGAGTTTCAGAGTAAGCCCCCAGATGTGGCTTATGTAATGTAACCTAGTCAGTGCGGACAGGTTAGATTGCCATTGCGGTAATAATATTGTAAGTATGTCGGAGGGTGGTTTACTCTTGAGGTGATCTCGGCTGCTATCAAGATCTCTCATCTGCTGAAACGCCTCCAATTATTGATCGAAATACAGACCATGTCTTTCGTAAGTCTGCCGTGGAAATGGCGCCTAAAATAGGTACCTACAACAGTGTATGTTAAGAGCCGCCACCACGGGCGAGAAAATTGCGGCAATAATCATGCATAGCAAGCCTATACTTTTCCACTGTCAGGTCACAGGACTCCTCTTTCATAATCCACCACGCGGGCCCAGTGCGGGTTCGTGGATGTTATACTTACCGGTTTCCTTATGCTGTTTTTCTGCTCCGATCCTGAATAAAACGAATGAAATAAAGACTTTGGCTATCCAACTTAGTGATGATAATTTATATGAACTAAAATAAAACTCAGGCTTAGCAAGTTTGGGAATGTTGTCTAACTGTAAAATATGAGTTATGAACACAACCGTTTCATTTTAATAAAAAACAAATGTAAATTGTAAGTTTTCACATTTTTTGCAAATTATATATTTTGAGGTGTGAATTCTATAATGGGATATTAGGACAGCAAAATTATTTGCTTACAAAAAAAGCAATTACTATTTTTCTTGGTATTCACTGAACATGCTTTGTAGTAACGTTAGTAAAAACAGACAAAGTAGACTACGTTTTTACACGCTTTATATTAGCTTCACTTGTATGTTTGTTTGTATGTAACCGACTCCTTAGAGCGCGATTTTGACCCACTTTAAACGGTCAGATTTAATTGAAACTTTGTAAACTTATCGAGGACCGATGACAATTCAATAATTTAAAAAAAAATTGAGAAAAAGGAAAAAAAACACGTTTTTGTAGTTAGCAGAACTAAAAAATTGAAAATAAATAATAGTTTAAAAAACTAAAAAAGGAGAAAATAATTTAATTCAATTAAAAAGCGTGGGGTGCTTGACATTAATTGATTATAAAAATACCTATGACCACCTACTGTTTATATTTCTGTGATGACAACGAATAAGTTACTATTTTTTATCCTGGCCTCGTTGTCTGTTGTGGTTGCAAGCTGTACTCGATTCCCAAGTCGGCCAAGATGGTATTGGGTTTATCTATCTGCAATTTCTCAGTAACAGGCCGTAGTCTGGATTTGTGCCGAATATAACTGGCGAAATGTGGGTCTACTAAACGTACAACTCTGTCCAACCCTTCCGGGATTCCAGGCGTGATGTTATGACATATCTTTTCACTATCTGTTGTAAATCTTTCTTTCTTAATTAAAACCTAACACATCCCTAGCACTTTGTTTCAAGGTTGAAAAAAAAAACATACGCCTTAGCAACTAGTAGATTCTTTGTGAAGATGACGTAACCGGTCATTGAACCTTTGTTTTTACAAACGGCGCCAGAAGATATGGTGTGTTCAGTTAATATTGTTCTAATTAATTAGAGTTAGAGTCGATTCCGATGGTGGACTTTGTTCTGCAAACAATGTTATAGGATTTACGAGAGGTTTTATAGAGTTTCATAGAAAAAGATGATGATGTGCAAATAATGGCTTGAACAAGATGATGTGTCGTGACTGGTGACATACTGCTAAGAAACATTTAAATAGGAAAAAAATCGATAAAAGAAACCATAATTAACCTAATAAAGTCCTCACTGCTGGGACACGGACCTCTCTGTGAGAGGACGTAAAGAAAAGATAAAAGAAAGAAAAAGTTAAAAATTATTATAAATATGAGTGGAAACGCCAGGATCCTGCTAGGAGGATATATAGTGACCTTATTGGTGATGTACTTACTTCAGAAAGGTCAGCAGCAGTGGTGAGCAGTACTCGCAACCTGCGTGCGTGTATGACCAGAAAGCCAGATCTCGTAATTAAAAACGGTCAATATCTAGTCTCGTAGCGACACACAATATCAAAAACTTGTCAGAAATGTAGGGACACTAGAGGTATTTTTGACAGATTCAGACTGAGATCAGACTGTGAACGTTCTTATAATTACGGGAATTGCATCTCTGATGTATAAACCGACGTAGGTAACCGAGGCAAAAGAAATAAGTAGGAATCTTAGCAAGTGGCGGTTTGTAGTTTCTGCCTAGTATGGGAAGATGGTGTGAGATTTATGTATGTACATATTTGTCTTAACTTATAAAATTAACGGGCTTTCCGAGACGCGGGGGTGTCTCGGCTGTCTTGGGCTTATAAAGATGGTCCTATCCTCGGACCAACCGCGGCAAGCGTAGCTTAACCTAATCGATCAACCAGCTCTTCAAGCACAGGCAGCGTTATAAAGCGATATTAATACCACGGACTAAGTTACTAGAAAAGCAACAGCTCACAAACAACAACATCAATTAGGAACTAACACCAATGTAGTTAAATTCTATTGAAGTAACACATAACGTTACCTTAACGAGAGCCGATCCTAACATGACAATAGGCAATAAACGCGTCTTTAAACTTATAGGAAGTTTAAAGACGCGTTTGAATTGTAACTATTGTAAGACGAGAACATTAACATACCTCCAAACATTTTATATATTAACATCACAATCTCAGAACAACTTGCTAATGATGATATAAAGGAGATGTTCCAAAATGTATGGAGCCTGGGCCAGGTCTTTGTACACTATACTTAAAAATAGGGAAATTCATTTAAAATAGTTCTAAACTGTCCAATTACTTTAAAATGGCTTGGTTTGCTGGTAAACACAAGAAATTACACTTGAAATTGCAACACACAACAAAAATCCGTCATGGCGGTAAGCTGTCATTTTGATTGATTATTGACGTTTGACATATTTATTTCTGTGCAGGTTGAAGCATAAGGTAAACAGATGGGAAAGAAACGGTATTAAATCCAAAAAAACGAAAGCGTGGTTGTTAAAAGGAACTCCAGAAACTCATAAAAAAACGAACACAATCACGACCGACGACGAGACGAAAGTGACTGACACTGAAGTGACACTGTTGTGACAGCTAACAGTTCTCTTTCTATGATCTATGGTTTTACTGTCATTGTTTTTAAGCACAGAGTAACCAAATCGGTGAGACGCCATGTTGAAAGTCGATAGAAATAAGTGATAAATATCAATTCACTACCACAACAGTATACATTTAATTGAATTATCTGTATTTTTCCCGAATTCTACAGATTTTTCTCTTTTTTTTGAGTTACTGTACATATACCTGGCCCATTTTGAAACATCTCCTTTCCTATCTATGGAAAATGTGAAATTTCATTGTTACGACATTTTTGTTCAGGTGTGGCCATGAAAAGAGTGATGCTAGATATTGAACAGTCATAACATTGAACCATCACATAATCAGAGAGCCTCCTATCCAAGCACAAGTTACCGTGGTTTCCTTGGAAAACCTTAAATAGACTCCGAACCCACGTAGATCGCAGCAAGGATAACATCCTCAAGTGGGGGTTCATGGTGGACATGGGTAGCTCGTAAGCGAGTGATAGAAAAGAGCTACCTCTTGAGTTATTTTTCACTTTGTAGTGTTTTTTCGGAAGTCGGTTCTTTTTACACGCTTTATATTAGCTTCACTTGTATGTTTGTTTGTTTGTATGTAACCGACTCCTTTGAGCGCGATTTTAAGCCACTTTAAACGGTCAGATTTCATTGAAACTTTGTAAACTTGTCGAGGACCGATGACAATTCAATAATTTTAAAAAAAATTGAGAAAAAAAAACACGTTTTTGTAGTTAGCAGAACTAAAAAATAGAAAATAAATAATAGTTTAAAAAACGACGAAAAACAAATACAATGTTTCAATTCATTGAAAATAAATAATAGTTTAAAAAACTAAAAAACACGCTTTAAAAACCAAACTAAAAAAGGAGAAAATAATTTAATTCAATTAAAAAGCGTGGGGTGCTTTTTGAGGTATTTTTATAATCAATTAATGTCAAGCACCCCACGCTTTTTAATTGAATCAAATTATTTTCTCCTTTTTTAGTTTGGTTTTTAAAGCGTGTTTTTTAGTTTTTTAAACTATTATTTATTTTCAATGAATTGAAACATTGTATTTGTTTTTCGTCGAATTTTTACACATTAGATATCCGCTATCTTCTTAGCCCAAACCTCTTACTGATGTAATAAATCGAAACTGCCGTGTATTCTAGAGCCGTTGACTTTAATGGCTTTTAAAAACGTCCAACACAATGTTTATGGACAACACTATATAAACGTAAAACCCATACTTTGCTAGAAAGTTGATAATGTTACTTTTACCGGTGGGTAAAGCTATAGCGGGTATTAGCCGCGTAATGGTGCCACTTGACCCGATAGATCACTGGTTTGGGAGTGGGATTTCGTAATCTTCAATTATCTTCATGTTGGGTCTTTGTTGGGTTTCGGCGAGCAAAACCTCTTAGGCAATGACTTTTACTAATGGTAAGTCCTACCTTTTGGAGCTTTTTAAAATCACATGAAACTATCAAAATAAATAACATCTTTGTCGACAACCGACTTCCGAAAAAACACTACAAAGTGAAAAATAACTTCAATTTTGGAAGACGGTGTCTTTGGATATGTAAGTATTTTAGATTTTTGTCAACGACTTCCGAAATTAAAGTTACATATTTTTCACTTTGTAGTGGTTTTTCGGCAGTTGGTTGTTTTTTTTTGGAAAAAGTTTTTTTTTTCACTTTTTAGTTATGGTACCGATCCCAAAACCAATTCCTATAACACTACTTGCTATGTGAACCACAGTGACAAGAAGCAGCAGATTATCATAGAGGTGCATAAAGTGTATTTAAATACCTATTATTGATGCTAAAGCAAAAACTACCAAAGAAAAGTTAATTAAATTTTGGGATCACACACACCTGAAACAAACTCTATCCATTTAAAAAAAGAATTTTCGAAATCCATACTCAACTGACGCAGATATCGCGAAACAAACATAAAAAAAACCTACAGATGATTGAGAACCTGTTCCTTTTTGAAGTCGGTTAAAAATAACCATAATTTTCCTAGATGTATATCTTTTTCTTCTTTAATACATCTCTAGTCTGTCCTGTGTACATCTCAGTAGCCTCCCGTTGTTTGTAACAAATTAATTTAAAAAAAAACCATCTATCTTTGGTGTTCCCCCATTTGCTTTTACGTTACTCTCATTCGTTGTTACAACAATAATTATCTTCACTTCATGTTACCATAAAGTTTAATTTCAACCTAGGTTCTTATGAGGTTCCATTCAGTCCGACAGTAGGTACACTAGCTTTACACATCTGAATTAATATTGTTCAATACTCTTCTTGGCCCATCTTCTGGCCTTGCCGACGCATTCACCCATCAAATAATATGTCCAAAGAAGCAGTTGCTCTTGTTTGTATTTCTGCTTCAAAGTAGACACTTCCAGCCCCATTTAAAGATATAACATGTTTACAAAATATGTGTGACGTGCCTCGACGACTCCATCTTTTAACCGTTTTTGTAAGCTATTGCTAGAAAAAAATGTTACTAAGTTAAAATCAGAGGTGGCCAACATTTTTTATTTTTTTTAATACCATTATACCTTTATGTACTTAGAATTGATTTTTGCTAAGAAAACATACTCTACTTTTCCTTCTGCCTCTTCTAAACTCGTTCACAAGTAAGTAGGTAACAATATGACCGCCGCAATTTGCATTGCACTAAGAGTTATTTTTGTAGTGCAAGTGTGAACTGTATGTTGACTGTACGTATCGATATAATTGTCGTCGGATATCTTGAAGTCGGTACTTGACAAGCTAACTAAACACTCACACACCTTAAAGGCTCTATAACGCCTCAATGGTAATTCGTCCATATTGTCATGAGAATTTGACCGATTTTTTTATTAACGTCAAAATATGCGTTACGTCATCAAAATCTATGTAGCGTATACGCTTAAACATAGATTTTATTTTCTTTTAGTATCTACAAGCCGTGTGCAAATTATCAAAGTTACATACAAACTTTCATCCCCTATTTAACACCGTTAGGGAATTAATTTTCAATAATCCTTTCTTCGTGGCCACCATCGTTATTTAAGGAAATCTTGTGCAAACTTACGTGCTCCTAAGCATAGCGTTTTTAGCTGTGCGTTGTCTGTTGGTGGTACTTTAAAAAAACAAAACTTATACGAATTTGATAGAATCAAGCTCACACGCGCATCACCAAACGTTTGCCACCCCTGTCTGCGTAGGAAGGGTTGGTATTTCTACCTGCGCGATTTATGTGACCCTTGCACCTGTGGGGTAGGACCCTGCCTGGAGATTAGTTAGAATGTTTTGACTATTATTTGAAATGGTATCGTGGATATTAAAAGGTTTCATTCTCGTTAGTTTTGGGGATAAATAAACACGAAGTTTATAACGAGTTCAATCTACGCAATGCTTTTAACTTCGATAATTTTTTCATCGTCATTTCAATTCGCCTTATTAACCGACTTCAAAAAGGAGGAGGTTCTTAATTTGTCTATACTTTTTGAATGTATGTTCTCAGGGGTGGGGGGGGATTAATTAATTATTGTATCCTAAGACTGTCGCCACCCAATGACCCTGAAAGGGACAGTCCGCTCTAGCAGCGATCATTTTTAGAATGCTGTTGTCACTGCCATGCAAACGCTGTAGCATGGAGGCCGCTTTCTTTCTCATGATGGCATGGAAACCATCTGTGCGGGACTCCGTGAACATTCCCAAGACGCTAACGCCATGACAGTCCCAACAGCATCCTAAAAGCGTTACGCAGGACGCTGTAAGCTCGACGCGTGTATGCCACCCACAGGCCACTCGAGTAAAACGATTGACAGACGTCTGTATAACCAGCGAACCTGCGGTCAATCATATTTACTTTGGAAGTTTTTGCGTTAGCTTCGATTGTACTTACATATTTAATCCATTTTGTGTATCTTGATGATTTCCCAATACTTACTTGCTGTCACTGTTTGTTACGAAGCAAGTAGTAGTATTCAAATTGGTGTGGCGTAGGCTTTTTAGTAATTATTCCTCCGTTAGAGCTACTATCAAGGAGATGGAAGCGAAGCTGAGCGCTACCTTGAAGGAGCTTAAAGCATCTCAAACTGAATGCAAACAATTG
Source organism: Antitype chi (assembly GCA_947359405.1). NCBI lineage: Eukaryota > Metazoa > Arthropoda > Insecta > Lepidoptera > Noctuidae > Antitype > Antitype chi. Next base: position 4,598,025 of record OX375823.1, read on the forward strand.
CTCCAGGAAAGGGAAGACAGTGAAGTGGAAGTGGAAAATATTAACGCTAAGAACACCTTCCTCAAAAGTGAGCTGGCTGAGCTACACACACTACTTACACACTACACTTAACCAAGAATCACAGTCGACTACAACATCAAGTGTCAACATTTCAAGTGTGCAGTGACACCTATGAACTGGCTTTGGACCAAATTTACTAAATCGTGAAAAAAAACCGACTTCAAAAAAATACTACAAAGTATAAAATAACTTTACTTTCGGAAGTAGGAGGCTAATAATTACAATACAGATACAAAGACACCGACTTCCAAAGTCGGCTGTTATTTGTCTTGTAATTTCAAAAATATGTTATTCGTACTAACTTCAACAGCATATTTTGACGAACATCACTCATAAAAGAATTTTATCTTTCGCATGGAATACGAGTAAACAAAGAGCTAAAATCAGCAGAAATATGATAGTTTTAATATGAAAGGTTTAAACTAACGGCAGTTTAAGTAACAGAAACTTTCAAGAATTATCATAAAAGTTCCATTAATATCTGTCTAGTAATTTCAAGCCTCGCAAACAACACCCAAGCAGGTAAAAATTACAAAATATTTATTATACCTGCGACTAATTTATTTTTGACGTATAGAGTTAAAAGATTTACACAATTCTATAAATTAAATTATAAATCTTGAGATCAATGTTTTTGAGTGATCAATCATTTAATGTAGGTGTTAAAAATATCATAAATCAATTACTGTCGAAATGTAGCACATTTGTAAGACATTAGCTATGAATAAGACTACTTGTGGCCTAGAGGCGCAGGCGCTTTACTTTCAAAGCTTGCAAGTTTGATTTTGATTAGAATACCTAGAACAGCCGAAAAATGTACACTGCTGGACATAAGCCTCCTCTAAACGGGGAGGGGATTGCCATAATCGCCACGCTTGGCAGGCGGGTTGGCGATCGCAGTATGGTGTTAAAATGCATAGAGAACGCTGCTGCCCATTCTCTAGTAAGTCCCTTAGTCGCCTTCTACGACACCCACGGGAAGAAATGGGATGGCGTAACACACGATTTGACAGTTCAACAATATTCATTGCGTTATTTATCTTGTGGAGCAGACACATTTTTCGACGATATGAAGCAATGGATTAGCAATCTGTTTCAAAATGATTCAGATTATAATTGATCGTGCGTTACGAAATTTGGGTGCAGGTATGTAAAATGCTGGATATTAAAACTCAAAACATGAAATAACAGTTTTGTGTACGTACTGTTACTAGTCTGGTCCAAAACTGTAACAGATACGGTGTAGATAGTATATTTTATATCGAGGGACTAAACGAAGCCATAATATTTATATATACCAGAGGTGATTTGACTCCCGAGCGTGCGAGGGAGTCAATGAAACCGAGGGTATATTAAGTTGGCGTTTAAGTCTCGAGGTGTAAACTGTACTTTTCACTTTGAGTGCGAGAAAAATGGTCAATTTAGTACCAAAAACATTGAATAAATATTACTTAATTAAATAAAAATCACAATATCTATTATGTCTTTTGCTCTTTGCTCGACGTCAAACTGTTCACCAAGGAACATAATTATACCACAAATGTCACTGGACATTCCTAATAAAATTATTTAAAACCGAACAAATTTACACTCGACAGAAATTCAGAAATTTTCGCGGTCAGTTTCTTCTTCTAAACCAGTCACAGATTAACAATTTGAAACACATGGCGCCACCTTGGCAAAAACCATGGAACTAAAACTATTAACATTTTCGCAATGAAGATGGTCCACACTCCACAAATAATAGTATATTTACTGGCTGTTTGAGTTTGTCTATGTCACATGAAGAAAATTAAAAAACTAATTACTTTTTACTCCTTAGAGACTAAAGTGGTCACTTTAGTCCCGCTTCGTAGGGCTATATTAGCGTACTTTTAGAGCATGAGAAGTGAAATAGCTATTTATTATATTGTGTCCGCAGAAGAGAATTAAGTTCCTTGCGCTCTCATTAAACCGCTACTGATAAATAATCACAAAGTATTGTCAGGTAGGTTTTGCCTTTTTAACCGACTTCAAAAAGGAGGAGGTTATCAATTCGTCGGAACCTTTTTTTTTTTTATGTATGTTCCCCGATTTCTCGAAGATGGCTGGACCGATTTGGATTTTGTTTTTTTTGTTTGAAAGGGTGCACTTCCCAAGTGGTCCCATGATCATCAAGTCAGGATCTGATGATGGGATCCTGGAGAAATAGAGAGAACTCTTCAAATTTTATAGGCACACGAAGCGATTTAGCTATTTTTTGGAAGAGTACTTTCTCGTAGTGGTCTCATTTCAATTTGGTGAAGATCTGATGAAGAACTTTGGAGATAGGCAACGGAACTCCTCAATAAATGATAGCAAATGGACTGGGATTGCTGAAATCTCATGTCTGTCTATTGCTTACACCAGTTCATAACATAACATCACGCCGGTATGCTGTGAAGGGGTAAGCACATGTGAACCACTAAAAAGTGAAAAATAAAAACTTTTTCCAAAAAAAAACAACCGACTTCCGAAATTAAAGTTATTTTTCACTTTGTAGTGTTTTTTTGGAAGTCGGTTGTTTTTTTTTTGGAAAAAGTTTTTTCCCAACTATGTTTGGGTAGGCCTTTAGCCAAACTGGACGCAGCTGAATACCAGTATTTTACATGGAGCGACTGCCTATCTGACCTCCACAACTCAGTTACTGGGTAACACGATACCCCTTGGTAAGACTGGTTATCAGACTTTCGGGCTTCTACGAATGACGGCCAGGATCGAGGGCTTAACGTGCTAGCCGAGGCACGATGGAAAGATGGTATCAAAAAAAAACCAGCGCTGGGGCTCTGTCTTGCATAGGGTCGCAGCATAATGCTGAGTGATAGCCGTTTTGCGTGGATGTGACGCATGTTTCCCTCAACCTTTTCTTATTTATTTTTTCTGTTCCTTTTCTTTTTGCGTCATGTTTACCGCAAATAAACGTTTTTTCTTTGTTTCTTCTCTTTTAATGGAACAAATAGCTGTTTAACTTAACCAAAGCTAAGTTGCGCAGCAGCAAATACCTAAGTTGCTGTGGGATTTTAAGTATTTATGTAGGCCAAACTTAAGTGGGTGCGGTAACAATAGACGAAAAATTCCGAGTGAGCCAAGTCGTGGTAAAATTGGGTACATAAATAAAGTTGCAGCGGTGACCCATGCAAGCTGGCGTGGGCTATATGGCCCGTTCACCGTTTTCCCATAGATAAGTACAAAGCGAGCATTGTTGGAGCTTCATCTGTACATTCTATACTAGAGCATGGACTATCGGAATCTTTTTCCAATACCGGTTTTTTTTTCGATATTCAATTTTTTAATACCGATATTCCGGTTTTTCGATATTTTTTCCGATATTATAGCAAAAAAAATTATCAAATTCATTTTAACGTTGTGAGGGTTCAAATATTAGAAATAAGAGACTATTACGAAGTAAATCAACGATATTTATTATTAAAAATCTTTCATTGCAATCTTATATAATAATTAGAATTTTAAAAGTATGAAACATAAAAAAAACAATTTTTTAACATATTCTGCTATGTCATAAAATAAAAAAATCAACACAATTTAAAATAAGTGATTAAGTAACATAATATATAGGTAAATATTACAATAAACGCAAAGATCTGGATATTAAATTGGTGGGGTGGCTACACAGTCATCTTATGACTTCAAAGACGAAGACTACGGCAATCGAGATCGCGATTGCTGAAATATGGAACGTAAGTAGCAGAGCGCATCCGAGGTATTGTCTTTGAGAGACGATCTTATTTTGTTGCACGTATATGCCGCAGACGAGAACGCTCTTTCAGACTCTACACTCGTGGGGGGTATCGTCAGTAAATGTCTGTACGCCATGTCTAAATAGAATCCGCGGTTGCCACCATTTTTAAACAATGCCATTTCAATTTGAATTAACTTATGCTTATCATTTTCACCATAGCCACCATCTCTGTGAGCTTCATCTTCTGTTTCATTTCTATTACGCATATTTGTATTTTTCTCCTTCAATGACTTTTCAATTTCTTTATTTAGTTCTTTCGCAAAATCTAGGCTTTCCAAATCTCCATTCACGCTGCTGGCGCTTGGCACTATTCCAAGGCCAAATCATCCATGACCATAACCACAGATTCATCTTCAAATATCGAAAAACCGATATCAGTGAAATACAATATCGGTTTTTCAATATCGTATTTTTGGTCCGATAATCCGGTTTTTCGATATTATCGAAAACCGGTATCCATGCTCTATTCTATACTAATCTATAAGTCGTAAGAAGTATGTACACCACATGTTGTGGTAGAATGTACAGAACTTATAAAAAATATTAACACCATACTATGTAAAACTACATTCTTACAAATACATAAATAAATAAAATAAATAAAGTCATACTAGTAATTGTAAATTCGATAGTAAATCCACTGAACGGATTTCGATAAAATTAGGAAAGGAGATAGTTGGTTCCCTGGTAAGGACATAGGCTACTGTTTGCCCGGATAAAACGTTCCCGTGAAATAATTTCTGACATCCGCACGGGAGAAGTCGCGGGCAACAGCTAGTAATATTTTAAATATGAAAGTTTTTATGTTTATTACTCCTTTACGCAAAAACGGCTGAACGGATTTAGGATAAATTAGGCACACACGTACTTCATAACCTGCAATAACACAGCATACTTTTATCTTAATATTTTTTTATCTCCCTACTGATATGCAATGGCCTCTGTAACACCATGAAGCATGAGGCTACAGGGGCTAGTGCGAATCTTGGGGTTCATTCGATTAATCGAGTCTGGTCAAGCCACGCTGGGATCGGTGCATTACATACATTACATCCCACACATTTTTTTTATCTGATCACTCTGTATCCGATTCTTAAGAGGGAACGGGGCCTGCGAGGAATTTCAAAAATAGGTATTTGAAGAAACTATTGCCGTCGCGCTGTCAGTAAATCTGCCCCCAGCTGCAGCTCAGACCGAAATTATCACAATTTTTTTTACGAAATCGACGTTTCGTACCTATTCCCCTTTTTTCTCCTCGGAAACTGATCCAATTCAATTATTTTTTACATAAATATTTTAAGAAAGAGTATGTTTAGGTTCCTATCATTTTTCTTATGTTAAAAACTTTTCTAATTTGTCTGGTAGTCCTCTAATCACGGTGGTAAAAATAGGACATTTTTGAAATTTTTAGAGGGTCATAATTTCTTTAATAATTACTTGCTGAAAAAAAGAAAATGACAGGTACGTGTTTACAGCAGACCTTGATTTTATGAAAAAAAAATCCTCTTGAGGTATTATTCAGGAAGAAAAATGGGGAATACATTTGTATGGAGAATCGCACGCCCTGTTCCCTCTTAAGTCTACGCAGACGAAGATGCGGCCAAAACCTACCTAGTCGATAAATAAAACTGAGCTTTTGTTTCCCTGTGTAGGCACAGCATACTCGTATTAAAGATTTACCTATAAGCACAATATACTTGTTTTACACGACACTAAATTGTAATATTTCATATGTTACTTCTTACTTATATTACAGTATGAGATTTATTACACAAGAAAACAGCGATACGACTTGGAAGCGTCTATATATCTAAATTATGTTATAAACTAGTCTTTAATTTCCGTATATATGTTAATTTTTGGTAATAAATAAAGGAAATGCACATAAAATACGATAAACTAAAGGTAAAATGTTTGATAAATATTGATTTATTGCAAATAGGTTAATACGACATGTTTATTAAAGGTTACCTATTAATAAAATTAAATACAACTGTATAAGTTTAATTCTACATAATAAATATAAATGGTTGTTCATAACTACTTTAAAATATTAATAAATATTATTTAAGGCCCTGGTAACTTTAAATATTTTCGTTATGAGCGATAATAGTTCTTATTGCAATCCGATACGGGTTAAAATCTGTTGTAATAAATTCGAATAATAAATGAGCAAGCATTGTCGTAAAAATGCAAATAAAATCGTATAAAATTAGATATTAACTATTTAATAATACAAAATCCATCACTGGATGCAGTTTGGCATTTGAAATTTTATGGTATATTTTTAATTATAATTATAATTGTTATTGAAGGGATAAACTGGTTTTAAAGATAATTAAGAGGTGACTTTGATGATTTTTTGATGCATTAAAGTATGTTTAATTATGTTTTGAGTTCCGTCACTCTATGCAAAAAAGACTTGAAAATATCATATATTTGTTTGCTTTCAAAAATATTTACGGTTAACGAGATTCACTGGTTAAAAAAACTACCTTTTTGAGCGTTTTCAAGAAATCACCGCCTTTAGTGGAGTTGAAAAACTAGGGCCAATGGGGTCCGAGTGCCTACGTGGTTTTTCGGGACAACGCCAAGCGGTAGGTCGTCTCTTCACGTGACCCGAGGGCTGGCTTATATTTTAGCCAAAGAATCAACTTCGCCATACAACGTGGCAATCCTGAAAGCCTTTTTGGGCACTTTTCCTATTGACATCGATGCGGATTTTCTTTTGTGATGCCCATATTCCTTCTTCCGCTTTTTTTTATAAACATGTCATCATCATCATTATCATTTCAGCCGAAAGACGTCCACTGCTAGACATAGCCTCTCCCAAAAGGGGGGTTTTTCCATAATCGCCACGCTTGACAGGCGAGTTGGCGATCGCAGTATGGTTGTAAAATGCATAGAGAACGCTGCTGCCCATTCTCTAATAACTCCCGTAGTCGCCTTCTACGACACCCACGGGAAGAAATGGGATGGTGCTATTCTTTTACATCCAACACCACACGGAACCATGTAGTGTATATTATTAACAGAGATCGGATATTCGGATGCATATTTACCTAAAGATCATTTTTAGCTATGAAAGTATGGAAGCGGATTTATAAATTATTTGTAATATTTATTAAAAACCCCGGGATTCTTGGATTGCATAACTATTCAGATGTGTATTAATTTAAAATTAATGTTTAGCCCGATACAAATATGTGTATGTACTAGAGGAGGGGTGGTTTGTATTAGTTAAAACAAAAATAAACAAATTACTTACCTAAATTAAGACTTTTTCGATTCAAAAGCGCATTCCATGTTAGCCAACATCTCAACTTTATGTGAATATGCATCCGAATATCCAATCTCTGATTATTATGTAAGAAAGTTGGTTTCTTTTCTAGATTCATCCTTCTAAGTCTGTTTTATTTATTTTATTTTATTTGGGAAACTTACAGCTAACATAAACAATGTTATTAAACAATATGAAGCTGAAGGTCATTTACAAGTTTCCACTGATAAACACTTAACTTAAACAATAGCTTAGTTGTCATAATAGCTCAAAGTGCTCACTGGGCCATTTCTTCATTATGAGACCCTTCAAAATATTGTTTACCTAATGCTATTACACAGTCACTGAATTGTAGTTTTAGGTTATCCAGCTTTCTCAAGTATGAATCTTCAAAGTTATCCTTAATACTAGCGGCCATTTTCTTGAACGAAAATAATCTAAGTATAGGTTTATGTAATTTGTTGAAAGATTTATCAGCGAATCGCAGCATTTCACGCGCATTTGACCATTTTTCATGAATTAGGCGTTCAAGAAGATGACCGATTTTTCCTTTTCCAAAAAATCTAACTTACACCATTTTGTTAATCCAAAATTATGTGACCAAAATACGTATTTAAGTTACTATTAAAAATTTAGTTCATTTCACAATAAAAACACAAAAAATATAGGTTATTTTACAATAGTGTGGCCGCACCACAATCTGTTGTGTACGGCCATTTAGATAGAGAAATTTATGGTACCGGTGGCATTCTCCAAGATTTTAGACAAGCCAACCGTAATGTGAGCGGACGCAGCCGACTACGATAACAAAGTCTTATTTGTGGAAATGTGAGCTCGATTACTGATTACGAAATAAACACTGCCGTGTGGATGGATAAACGAGTTCGTAGGAGAATCTCTACGAGTGAAGTAAAAGGTTTTGCATAATCGACATAGTTACATTACAATTGCCTAACATTTTAAATGAGCCTTTTGCAATTCTCCATGTTAGGATTGATTTGAAAGGTTCGATTTTAGTTAATTTGCAACGTAATTGCGTATCAATCAGATTACAATGGCTTTGAAGGATATTGCTAATTTATTGCTTCGTATGTTCGAAAAATGTGTCTGCTCAACAACGTAAATAACGCAATGAATATTGTTGGGCTGTTAGAATGACAGCTATTCCTACTCTTAGTGTCTTACGCAATAACCTTTCTGGTTTGAGCACTTGATGGTGCATGCTTACGTCGGAAGCAGCAAATACTGCGTTACCGTGCTTCGGTTACTGATCCCGGTGATAAGCGTAAGTCCAGGGATGTGTGGCAAGCTTTTTTTTTGAGGATGGGAAATCATGAAATAGCTTCTCTCGCTTTGAGTGGAGCAGGTTAGTATACAAGATCGCTGTTGTATGAATAGTTAGTTCCCGATTATGACATTTTGGCGCTGGGTTAATTTAGAACATTTTCTTTCGTAATACAAAACTATAAATAACCGTTTTTGTTGTATGAACGTTATGGTGAATTAAATACCCATAGTGTAACTATATATTTTTTGACAACAGTAGCCACTATTGACGTGCCATTTTTTTATAGCGATAAAGTTGCCGATGCAAATCCCCGAAGGGAAGCCGGTAGAAATCGTGTTATATGAAGCTTTCGCCACTGCTGCCTACCCTTTTCCTAACTACGTTGGGGTCCGGTTCCAGTCTAACCAGAAGCAGCTGAATACCAGTATTTTACATGGAGCCACCGTCTATCTAACCTCCAGAACCCAGAGGTAATCCCGGTATGATACGATATCCCTTGGCTTACAAAAGAAGCCCGAAAGTCTGACATCCAGTCTTAACTGGTTGGCAGACTTTCCAGCTTCTGACTACCCGTAACGAATGTCAAAAATCTACAAATAACAACCGGGACTTAGTACTTAACCTGCTGTATTTAAAGATGGTCACCCATCCACGGAGCAACCGCGGCAAGAGTAGCTTAACCTACCGTACTGACTCGTACGGCTATTACTACTAAGCCATAAAATGTGCTCATTCAGCAACTATAGTACAAAACCGTTGGTGGAAAATCATATAAAGCTTTAATGTTGATTGGGATAGCTTTAAGTTATCGTGTGTAAAGCCAATAAGGATCGGTCACACTGCGGGAGACCCGTGGGTTTCATTAGGCAATTGTGGGCTATACTTGTGTTTTTGAGGTTTCATGAGGCTCCGAGAGTAAATGGGCAATGATAATAATGTTACGGAAAGACATTTCTATGAATTGAGTTTATGTATTATCTTAGCAAGACCATACAATACAAAATAGTCTAGATACACTGTTTCTTTTGAGGTTGGGAAATCATCAAATAACTTCCCCCGCTCTAGGTGGAGCAGGAGAGCGTGTCAGACTTTTACTGACTAAAACCCACCCATGTTCCCTCAGTTGCTTGTGTGCCAGGGGCTACGGTATCTCTTTCGAACAACCCGCACTCCTGGCAGAGATACACCTTCGATGTCGGAGTTGTTGATTTACCTGCTGTTGATAAGCTGTCCAATAAGCTGACCTGTGTACAGATTGGGATTTGCACTGTGAGCCATGGAGAGCTTCATGTTAATAAACCGAGTTCCAAAAGTCAATATACGATAGCTTACGAAGGCGCTTTTTCACTTTTCAGTTATTGTGCTTACTCACCACACTCAATTTATATACCACAACTTGATATGTAGACAACAGTGACAAGACCTATTAAGTAATTACTTAAAAACGTATTAACGAAGCTAACGCAAAAACGACCCAAGCTAAGTTAATAAAATTTATTTTATTCGAAATCGATCCAAAATTGCCGGACATATCGCGTAACATATACCTAAAGACGAATTAAGAAACCCTCCTTTATGAAGTCGGTTAAAAGTTATGTCTAGTATCCCCAATGGTGATTGGGGTTGTAACCTAGGTTCATGGAATAGGCATAGTTACTTCTAACAAATCAGTCACGAGACCGTTTTGAAGCATACTTTCCAAATACCCGGCAGCACGACCATTTAAGCCAACAATCTATGAAAGCTATTCAATACGTCAATCCTTTAAGCATGTACTCAAGTAATTTATGTTCTAACAAAACTTGTACAGTGAACAAAAGAAATAAGTATAAAGATTTATGATCCATGTTTTGTATGCGTGTGCTACTCAAGTCTTTGACATCATTCTCTTATCCAGCAAATACATACAATTACACAGTTTTTCCATACAAAGTCTAAAGTAAATTTTATTCCACGGTTTAAAGATATTCCAGTATGCGGACCGGAAGACGTAGCGTTGGAATTCTTCCCACAAGTTGGACCGATGACCTGGTGAAGGCTGTAGGAATCCACTGGATTTAAGCTTCCCACTGCTGGGACACAGGCCTCCTATCTTTCAGAGGGAGTGGGCCGTGAGTGAAGCGGCAAACGTAAGGTAGAATGCCCTCAGGCTAGGCGGAGCCACGATCTTCGCAGGGTGGCTGATAGCAGCTGGATGAGATTGCCGAGAATCACTATAACTGAATGGCGTGTAATTGGAGAAGCTTATGTGCAGCAGTGGACTGCTGTAGACTGATGATGGGCTATGATTTACCACGCTCGTCCAGTGCGGGTAGGTGCGGGCGGGTGTCAGGTTGGATGTAGATGTTAACAGAATTATAGTCATTTAAATCATCAACACAACTCTCTAACTACCTGCCAGGGGTGCGGGTAGGCCGTGGCTTATCAACGTGAAGAAATCCTCGGAGCAGTGAGGACGCTCCGCGAAGCCTGTGAAGCTCCCAGGAAGCTTCTGTGCTTTTGGGCGGAGCTAGGCTGGCTTTGTTAGCCAGAATCCCCACGCACAACGGACCGAATGGGAGTCTACGTGTGAAAAAGGGAGTCCTATCATCATCATCATCATCAGGGGTGCTAGTTGTTCGAAAGAGATACCGTCGCCCCTGGTACACAGGCAACTGAGGGAACACGGGTGGGTTTTAGTCAGTAAAAGTCTGACACGCCCTCCTGCTCCACCCAGAGCGGGAGAAGTTATTTGATGATTTCCCAACCTCAAAAAAAAAAATACCCTCTAACTACATTTTAATTCACTGGCACTGACCTAGAAATTGCGAAAAACATCTATTACCTACCTGGCTACCCTAGATCTTTCACCTAAATATGATGTCTGTATCTATCTTAATTATGCCTGATCGTCACCGTCCTTTCCCGGATCGTCGGTCGAAATCAAAATCAAAAGTCATTTATTCAAATTAGACTGAGAATCAGTACTTTTCAAACGTCAAAATACATAAGACAGTCTCCCAAAAAAACGCCCACCCGTCAGCATTTCTTAGTGCTGTAGCTGGGAAGAAGAAGTAGCGCAACAAACTCCCCAGCAGCACAGCTGTCTGTTTAGTTGGATAGACTTGATTCTATACATACAAAGTAATATAAACATTACGAGACACAGAACATTAATTAAATAATTAGTAGTCATACAAATGTCAGCCAGCCATGCCAATATACCAACAAATAAAATGAAAACTTAACTTGAGCACAAAGAACAAAAATGTAAATAAAGCTTAATACCAAATTAAGAGCCTCCATTAAGGGCGTGATAGCTTACTTATGCAATGCAGGATTATGTTCACATCCGTCTACCTTGTGGAAAGTACTAGCCATGCTTTTTTAGTCACCAACGAGGTTATTTTGGCATCAAGGGCCATCTCTTTTGTGAATGTGTCCCACCTATGGCCACGATCACCAATCTGCACTGAGCCCGCTTGAATGACGGCGTCTCCCTCTCATAGATAAGAGGCTTGTATCTCAGCTATGAGAACGTTATAAACTGATTGTGCTAAGTCGATCACCTTGGTTCTTAATTGTTCTTTACTTTGCCGACTGTACTTAAACATTACCATAAACACAAAATTGCGGACAGACAATCCGTTGTGTGTAAGGCCGATGTTGAAGTGATTTCACATTGTAGGACATGCAAGAGACGGCACATTGACTTGTCTATCACAGTTTAAGGATCAAGATTTCATTGTATCGTTGGAGTAGGACAAACTGGGGATAGGGTTGGTAGGGAAAAGCAGCAGTTTTAATATTAGCTAAGTTAGAAGGACAGGTCATTTGAACCTAGGTAGGATCAGGGGTGCGGGTTGTTCGAAAGAGATACCGCGGCCCCTGGCACACAGGCAACTGAGAGAACACGGGTGGGTTTTAGTCAGTAAAGTCTGACACCTGCTCCACCCAGAGCTGGAAAAGTTACTTGATGATTTCCCACCCAAAAAAAAAACCTAGGTATGATGAATTTCATTAGAAAAACATTCTAGAACCAAAATATTCGAACATTAGAAAATTTCGACATATTATGACATCTACCAACCTGCACAGGGTCCGCATAGGAGATTATGACCCACTCTCTCGTGAAGAGGAGGTCTGTGCCCCAGCTGTGGGAACATTATAGGGTGATTATGCTACGTTAAGGCTGAATTCATTCCCCCGCCTATGTAAATTATTAAATAGCTGCAGTGATCTTGTGGACGTGCACTCTGACTCACTTGGTAAGTTCCGAAGTATTATGTTCAAAAACCTGTAAATTCATCTTAGTGTAGGTAAATTTCATTCTTTATTAAAGTGTTGATTTTGTTTTTAATTTTAGCTTTGATTTTGATTTTAATTTTGATTATAATTTCAGTATGATTTTTAATTCTGATGTCATTTAGATTTTAATTGTATTTTGGTTTTATTTATGATTTTAATTGTGAGCCAAATAAATAAATAAATTCATGCTCTAAATCCGGGAAACATCTTCAATGAATCGTTCTGCCACTAACACTTCTGAATCTGTCTGTTTTGACACCCGCGCTGTCATAGTAGAATTTCTATGAGGTTTAACAATCGTAAACCTTTGGACAAAATACAACTAATAAATTCAAAATTGTAAGTAAACACTCCATGAACAATTTGAAACCATTCAAATGTTCAAACCTTACAAATATTTAGTCGTACTAAACCAGCACAAAAGATATGTGTGGCCAATATTTCACTGTTGAATAGCCCTATGCTCGTTTCAAAGTTCACATGTTTCAATATGCTTTTAACTGATTAGACAAGAATTGAAAATTTATATGCGTTTTGGCATTTTGGTCTGAAATATTATCGTTGTGGGCAGTAGGGCACTTGCGCGGAAATATCTTTCGCACAAGTGTCACCCTCATTGCCTAAAGGTGCGCTTATACGACGACACGAGCAACTAAAATTGCTACAACCTGGTCAATTCTCGTCAGCTATGACGTCACGACCACATCCAGCGATTTACCTCAAAAACTGTAAAAATAACTATCGAAACTGCTCGTCTATTAAAGATCAATGTCAGTGCTCTGCATAATTGTAACGATCGGATGTCATAAAATACTAAACTGAATCTGCATTGTAATTCCATAGATTTAATCTTCTGAACTTTTATTTCAACTATCTCAAGTAATTTTTTTTAATGTAGAAGTTTGTATAAATTAAAGTCGTTTAGATACCAACCGCATCCGCCCACGCATCCCCAGCACAAAATGACAACATACAATTTTAAATTTAACATACATTATCTTAATCACTCTCCCATTTAAATAAATCAGAATTTAAATAATACATATAAATTAGAATTAACGAGGTACAACACTAATATATCAATTTTCTATAGGCCTTCTCTTGTTGTGTAGGCTGGCCAATACTTACAAGCCGTTTAAAAAAAAGATAGATCGCTGTACTGCTTTGAAGTTTCTGAAAATGGCTAAGGCTCCCTGTATGATTTTGAACACCGTTAGTTTATAATCTATCTCGCGAGGTTATAAACTGTCGATAAATTGTGAACTGCACTATACTGCTTACCGACCGAATAGGTTAGGTTTGGTTAGAATTGCGATCAACCGCGAGCGAGCAAAGCGAGCGCTACTTCAAAGTTAGTGGCAGTTACTTGACTATTTAGTAATAGCGCAAGGTACTATCCGTCTTGATAACAATTCACAATTTGACGGTTTCACTTCGATAGATTATATAACCTACCGAAAAATAATGCATTAAATTGTAAGCAGTATGTTACGGTTCACAATCTTTCGACAGTTCACAATCTCGCGACAGATTATAATCTAACGGTTACAATTTTACGGTGACAGATATAAGATACAATCGTATTTCTTCAATTCATACTTACCTACCGTGTGTTGAAAAGATTCGTCCAAGAGAGCTATAGATTGGTAACGGCGTTGACGAGCACACATAGGTATATAACGCAGTATTTCTATCTAACAGAGTAACGCGCGCTTCACTTGTGGTTACCAAATGTAACACGCTATGAATTTGTGTCGTGGAACTACAGCAGCTTTCGGTACCGTTCGAGACAATTGCGAAGTTGGAAGTGTGCGCGTGTGTGTGTTACTTGCTGACGCTACTCGTCTTCACGCACACATTCACAATTTGTTTGTACACTTGGTTACCACAAGTAAAGCGCGCGTGGCTTCATGATTCATAATTATACTATAACAGCAAAGTAACAGTCATCAACCTAAGCTTGGCATAGATTTTGGTAGATAGTTCAGAAGTCACAGTGGTACAAATAAGATTTACCTACCTATTTGTAAATAGATGTAATGGTGATAATGTTATTATAACTAGACGCCATAATATTGGACCAATTTATTTAAATTAACCGCTAAATTTGTGCCTTTGAGTTAGCTTCTGATGTGACAATTACATGTTCAAGCTGACGTCATAAATCCTTTCCAAATTACAAGTAGATACCTAACTAGCATAAGCCTGTCTGTTGATACGTCGACCATATTAGTCAAATAACTTGTTTTTGCTTAACATAAAATTAAGATTAATTTAAACAGACCATAACCTTAACGGATTAGATGAAGATCATGCAAATATTTCCATCGAAATATTGTCAGAAGATTAATTTTTCCTTTCCTTAAATATATTTAGATAAATTTAAATTCACCATAACTTTAATTTATTACTTCCAATAGTCTATATATTTCGATTGGGACATTGT
Organism: Antitype chi; assembly: GCA_947359405.1. Classification (NCBI taxonomy): domain Eukaryota; kingdom Metazoa; phylum Arthropoda; class Insecta; order Lepidoptera; family Noctuidae; genus Antitype; species Antitype chi. Next base: position 4,613,164 of record OX375823.1, read on the forward strand.
TAAATTAGCTATTTACTAAATTAAGTGTAGTGTCGGGGTGTCGGTGTCTTTAGTGTCCCTCGTTAGTGTCAGACACTGATGTATACACAATACTTAAGTTGTAAACAGTCGGAGACACCCACGTAATATCACTCAGCTATGTGGCCCAATTTGGTGTGAGGTGATGGGCACAGTTGTCGTTCTAAGTATTAATTTATTTTTATTATTAACACACACTACACAACATCACGCCTGTAATCCCCGAAGGTTTAGGCAGAGATGTACTTATAGTACACCCACAGATCCATATAATAGGACGAGCCTAATGCCATCAACCGGGCACAAATTAAAACTCCGGGCTACTACTGAGAAATTCCCAATAGGAAAACCCAATACCACTGGGCACCTGTGGATTTTTTATTCGTTCTGGTAAAAGAAATCCTATCGTCGTTTTATGGCCTTGAAAATGTACACTGCATTTTAAATTTTTTGTTAAGCATGCTGTGTAGTTAATTTTGTGATATTCCTGTGCGAGTCTAATAAATACTTTTTCTTTCTTTCATCATTCCGATGATCTCGACCAAGAAATTGTCAAAGGCCAAATGGCCATGCATGACATTACTTGCACATAACGTATGTGACAAACCGCAGGCATCTTTCGTATGGCGTTTTCTTCAACTCAGTCTATCGCGGCCTCTCCCGAGCTACGCTACAACACCCTGTCCTCCGCCTTCCCAATCTAGTCTGTCCCACCCATCTTTCTAAGGTCGTCGATCCATCTAGCAGGCGGGCGTCGTAGTCTTCCAGGCCATCAGCTTTCGACAAACATGGCCAGCCGGCCACTATCCTTTTTACCCTACCCTTTTTTAGGCATGGCATTTTCTTAAATGAAACCAAACGTCACTAGCACAATAGAGTCTCAAACAAGCTGTAAAATTTTATTCGAAATAAAATCTTTTCTACTTATAATTTTTGGAATCTAGCACTCAATTCCTCTTGGTTCTAGGTTCCAATCATTACCAGAGTTATAAAGAGCGTAACATCCAGTGCCGACAACAGTGACCTCCACCTCAATACTCATTAATCTATGATGTTGTCGAGGGCCTGTGGGTGGAAAACATCGCCTGATTACAATCTGAAGGGAGTAGGTACCTATCACAGTCATCTGGCAGATAATTTGTGCCAAATTGATACAAATACGAGGTATTTGTGCTTGATTTATTAGAGATATTTATTCCGTTGAAGGTTACTGAGCGGGACACAATAGAAGTTTAACTTTGGTTCCATCTGTGGGTGTTTAGATCCTCAAAGTGTTAATTAAAGGGTAGTAGTGGCGTAGTGGTAACACCCGCAAATTAAAAGTTGTAGGTACTATGTTTGAACCCAGTCAGGCGCTTAACTTTGGCTAAATTATTTCATCACCATTGCTCTTAAAACGGTTAAGAAAAACATTGTGAGGAAATCGGCATCTCCTACATCCAAAAAGTCCCGCGTCGGGCCCGCGTGGTGGATTACGGCCCACTCCCTCTCACATCTCACAGAGGCCTGTTTCCCAGCAGTGGGAACATTATAAGCTAATTATGCATGTGCATGCTGCATGCTTGTTGTTATTAACTCACACACAACACAATACACAATCACAATCATACCTAAATTCTTTTCTTGCGCTTAAATAAAGCCTTATTAGTGTTATGTACTTAACTCAATAAAAAAAAAATCCTCTTGGATGGTAATTTTTTGAATTTTTTTAGTCTTTAAAACTATTGAAAATAATCTTTTTCACTTACCTGGTTGTTTTGTACCTAAAATGCTCAATTTTCTTGTCATGTAAAACGGGAATTTAAATTATAAAACTGTAAGTATAATAATAATATTAATCAAGAAATAAGCTGGCAACACTTTGTCAACAAAGACGTCTTGTTCTTCTCATTTTCGCTGTAAAATAATTCCGACGCAATATTACAACAATCTTTCAATTTACACAAAACCTGAAACCAAAAAACTACTGGAAAATCAAAAAGGAGACGAATTATCACCATAATGAAATAAAATTTATTATAAAAGTGCCTAATCGGAGGTGACATGACAGATGTCACCTCCGATAAAACAACAATGAAAAAAGTTAAAACGGAAAACAGGAAAACGATGATAAGAACGATATGTTGACAAGATCAGCGGCACGTCGAGCACGCCCACCACCTCCGGACTCGTCGCTCAGCTCCGCCTCGCCGCCGCCGGTACCCAGCCCCACTGTGGACGCTGTGACGACACCGGCCGCGGTAGTTGCGTCGAGCTCGAGCGACGAGTATTTCTCTCCGCCCACGACGCCACCACCTGCTCGCCGACGGGGAGGACGCCGGCCGCCGACCTGCTTAGGACCTCGAGGCCCACCGGCCTCTGATAGGGTCCCAGCTCTCGGCGGAAGTGTGCAGCGCATGAGATGGACACGATCCATTAATGAGAATGTCATGCGCTCATACTATGGGGCTACAGAGGGGGGAAACAACCTGACCGCGTACCGTGTTCGGATGCTCTCTCTGTTTCAGGTGCTTGAGCCAGCTATCAACGTTTCATCACAACGACTATCGGATCAGGTGCGGGTCATCCAGCGTAACCATATGTTGGATGACACAGTACTTGATCGCCTACGCAATGAAATGCAGAGTAGCCATGTCATCGCTCCCCCGTTACAGAATGTGGTGGTATCACAAATACCACCACAGTTAAATACAGATCAAACTGACGAGGGGACTGATGATAGGGCTACAAACGTAAGTACCCAGTGCAATGATGAATTGAGGAGTGCTTTGGATGGTGCGATTCGGGAATATCGGTTCATGTCACCCGAACTTAGACCACGCTTACCTCGTTTGCCCATGCATAATAAAAATAGGGCGCTGGTGGCGGCTCTGGATTCGCAGTTGTCAAACTTTTTTGATGACTGCGAAGACCTTGCCGATACTCATTCGATTTTGTACTGCGCGGCTGTAGCGGTATGTCGTGTAGCTCACGTCAAATTTGCCAATGACTCAAGAGCTACACGACCGAAACCAGCCGTACCAGCTTGGCAGTGCAGAATTGAACGCCGTATTGGTGGGGCCAGAGCCCTCATCGGCAAACTAATCTGCTTCAGGGAGGGCAATACTCGCCCTAGAGTGATGCGCTTTGTGAGACGGGCGTTCTCGGGGACTGATATCAGTCCTCAAGACTATACGTCTTGTGTCACAGAGCGCATCGACTTCCTGAAGCAGAAAGTGTATGCATGGGCAAACCGTATTCGTAGGTATAAGCGGCGAGTGGATCGATACACCCAGAACCGTACTTTCCAAAGTGATGAAAGGTGGATATATAGAGCTTGGGAGCGATCAGACCAAAGTGAGGCTGACACGCACCTACCAGATGATGATGCCATGTGTTCTTTTTGGCGTAGTATCTGGTCGGTGCCTGTCAGTCACATCGAAGGTGATTGGGCTCGGGAAGTCGAGCGAGCCTGCGATCCAATACCAGAAATGGGGGCTATTACCATCTGCCCCCAAGATGTAGCTCGTGCAGTCCGTCCGTTGCCCAACTGGAAATCTCCAGGACCGGACGGGCTGCACAACTTTTGGATTAAATGGTTTCAAAGATCGCACGCTCGCTTGGCGGCTCAGTACCAGGTTGCTTTAGAGTCTAGTTCGCTACCCCAGTTTCTCACGACAGGAGTAACCCACCTGCTCCATAAATCAGGTAGTACCGCGGAACCCAAAAATTATAGGCCGATCACGTGTTTACCGACGGTCTATAAAGTTCTTACATCCATTTTGAGAGCTAAGATTTACAATCATATAGACAGTAACTCCATCATGTCTGTCTCTCAAAATGGATGTCGGAGCGGGTCCCGCGGTACTAAGGAGCTGCTCCTCATTGATATGGCCATTAGCCAACAGGTTCGTCGTTTCCGAAAGGATCTTTCGACATGTTGGATAGATTACAAGAAGGCCTATGACTCGGTGCCACATACATGGCTCATGAGGGTGTTGGAGTTGTATAAAGTAGATGCAACTCTGCGCACCTTCCTGATGTCATGTATGGGGCAATGGAGGACGGTCCTTCAATATCCAGGATGTCGAAATATCCAGAGAAATAGCGAGCCGATAAGGATCGAGCGAGGCATATTTCAGGGCGACAGTTTGAGTCCGCTTTGGTTCTGCCTAGCCCTGAATCCTCTAAGCACACTGCTGGAGGATTCAGGTATAGGCTATCGACTGAGGAGAGGTGGTCAGGTTATATCTCACCTCCTCTACATGGATGACCTAAAACTCTTTGCCCCCAACAATATGCAACTGATGGAGCTACTGAAAGTAACTGAAACTTTCAGTAGCGCCATCAGGATGGATTTTGGTGTGGACAAATGTGCGGTCATGCATGTAAAGAGAGGGGAGATTGTGGAATCCGTGGGAACCCAACTCTCGGATTCCATAAAACTTCGAGCCCTCTCCGCAGCCGAAACCTATAAGTATTTGGGTATGTCGGAAGCTTTGGGCATCAATGTTACTGACATGAAACAATCGTTGAGGGAACGCTTCTTTGGCCGCCTGAAAAAAGTATTTAATAGTCTTTTATCAGGCGGAAACAAGGTGCGTGCCTTCAACGGTTGGGTCATGCCGGTCTTGATGTACTCTTTCGGCATACTCAAATGGACTCAGACCGAACTCGACGCCATGGATAGGAGGGTCCGTACGCTGCTGACTGCATATCGAATGCATCACCCACGGTCATCGGTAATGAGACTGTATATCCCGCGAAAATGTGGAGGTCGAGGCTTTTTAAATGCTAAGACTCTCCACAATCGCGAGATATGCAGTCTCAGGGATTATTTCCTAGAAACCGACGTGGGGATGCATCGAGATGTGGTTGCGGTGGATAAGGGCCTCACCCCGCTCTCCTTGGGTAAAGAGAACTGGCGCAAGCCTGTAGTACTTGACACTAAAGATCGCATGGAGGTATGGCAGAGTAAAGAGCTTCACGGACGCTTTTTCCGGGCCCTACATGGACCCGATGTAGACTTTCTAGCGTCCGTAGCCTGGCTACGTTTTGGTGACCTATTTGGGGAAACCGAAGGTTTTGTCTGTGCAATTATGGACGAAGTTATGATGACGAACAATTACCGGAGATTTATTGTGAAAGATGGCACGGTTGACATCTGTCGGGCATGCCACCGTCCAGGAGAATCAATCAGACACATAATCTCCGGGTGTTCTCGTCTAGCTAACGAGGAGTACTTGCATAGACACAACCTAGTAGCCAGGATTATCCACCAGCAACTTGCTCTGAAATACAGCCTTGTGGAATCAGAAGTGCCGTACTACAGGTATGTGCCCGACCCAGTTCTCGAAAATGGACATGTCACACTGTACTGGGATCGATCCATCATCACTGACAGGACCATTGTTGCCAATAAACCTGATATAGTGGTGGTGGATCGACTAGAACGGCGTGCAATGATCGTTGATATAACGGTCCCGCATGACGGGAACCTCGTGAAAGCCGAAAAAGATAAACAAATAAAGTATCTTGACTTGGCTCGCGAGGTTGTCGACATGTGGGATGTGGACTCAGCGATCATTGTACCGATAGTTGTTACAGCTAATGGCTTGATAGCCAAGAGCCTCGACCAACATCTGAGGAGGCTCTCGTTGGGCAGCTGGGTCAAGGGCTTGATCCAGAAAGCAGTACTCCTGGACACGGCTCGCATTGTCAGGAGGTTCCTCTCTCTGGAACCCTGACCGCCGGTAGCTTGGACCTTGTTCCCGATACCGGCGGGCCACTATTTTTTATATTTTTAAATGTTTTTATATAATTTTATACTAATATTTAAAAATGTAATTTATATGTATATTGAAAGGAATAAAGGAGATAATATTAATCAATAATATTATTATATGTAATATTAATCTTTCTGGCTCCAATGTATATTTAATATTATGTCAATGCAAATGAGGGTGGGCGCTGATACCTATATCACGAGATATTAAGTTATCTTAGCTTAGGTATTAGTAGAAACTCTAACATGTAAAATAATGTAACTACCGTTTGGCCTACTTTATTTATACCTGTTTCTTTATGTTAATTTTGAAGGTGCAACTAAACATTTTTATTTTTATTATTAACTGAATTTAAAGCTTTATAATCCTTGTAAAGGATTGGATTTTTACGAACACTTACAAACTATCTCGTTGCCACTATACCATGTAAAGATTCCAGTTAAAATTCAATACCTAACTAAAACTAATTTTATCATAATTATGTCACATAAAAAACTTTAATACCAACTCGACCTAAATGTAAAGGACAGTTGATATTTTTTTTTAAGGTTTACTATGTTTTTTTCAGTATAGTGCTCTGTCTGTACCACGACCTTGTCATCATGTGGGATGTGGACTCAGCGATCATTGTGTCTATAATCGTAACAGCCAATGGCTTGATAGGGGGAGGCTTTCGTTGGGCAGCTGGGTCAAGGGATTGATTCGGAAAACGGTATTTCTGGACACGGAGCGCATTGCTAGGAAGTCGGTCTCTCTGGACCCCTGACCGGTAGCTAGAACACTGATCCCAATAATAGTGGGCAACAATTTTTTCACACACATTTTAGATACACGCTAACCTTTTAATTCCATGAGCTTCCTAAATGAAACATTATATATCTTAAAGTATTTAGCTTTCTAGTTTTAATTGCAAAATCTCCTAAGAACTCTCGGATCGAGGCAGTTAACAACATTCAGTTTCAGTTCACTTACTGCATCAGAAGCTATAAAACTGATGTAACTTTCGAACCACAGAGCAATGAGAAAACGCGTCTGTTACCACTAGCCCACTACTGCTCTAAAATTACTGATGCATGTTGAATTAACAAAAAAACAGTCCACAGTTTAACGAAAAAATAACTACTATTTCTAGACCAAGTTCTGAAATACCTAACACATTTTATGTTTTACTTACAGCCCAGTGTCCAAGATTACTCTCAACAAAAAAGGATGATATACCGCCGAGCAGCATTTAAGCCAGCACGGATGATCGGCACTTACTCCCATCCTGCTAAGCGCAATTATCGCCTGAGATATAACTATTTTGATTGGACCTCTTAGCATAGTTTTACTTTGAGACGCTTTATCTTGAGATCTAGAAAAAAGATGGCAAGGAAGCTTTCAGTGAGGATGGGTTCCCTATACGATTTTAAAACTTATAAATTCAAGAATCTCATACAGAAGTTGGAAGGATTAATCAGTTTTCTTATATTAATTAATCTACGTTCTGAACGAAAGAGTGACAAAAAAATATATTGACAACATTAATAAACTACATAGTTTTTTTTTTGCAAATTGAACAATACTATTGAATGCTGAATACCAGCGCTGCGACACTTTTTAAATGTCACAGCATCATGCTGAGATTTTGCCATTTTATCCTCGTACAGGACTTTGTTTTTTTTTTTTCATTTTACTTTTTTTTTGTTTAAATCTAATTTTCAATTTATTAAGTAGCGTAGCGTACTTAGTAGTTTCTAATAAATACTTTATCTTTATTTCTTACTGAATATCTCGAAAGAAGTGGAAACGCGAAGTGTTGGAAACGGTTGCGATTTAAGAGTTGTAGATAGGTTCGAACCAAGCCAGGCACTTTTGTGTAAATTATTTTATCATCACTGCTTTTAAAGCGGTGAAGGAAAACATCGTGAAGAAACAGACATGTCTTAGAATCAAAAATTTGAAAACACCTAACATCTACTAGCCCGCTCTGGCCCCCGTGGTAGACTATTGCCCACTCACACTCATAGTTAGGAGGTCTGTGTCCCAACAGTGGAAACATTATAAGCTGATTATGCACATTTGTATGTCCTGAACGGAAGACCGAGAAATAAAAATGATTACATGAAATTTAACAATAACATTTTAAATCAACAAACTTCAACTCCAACTTTTTAAATCTTATAGTGATTTTTTTACGAATTTCAATTAGGAATTAATGATACTGAATCATAAATACAGCATCTTTGATAGTATTAACAGCTATCAATAATTTCTGTCAAGATTTTTGGAAGAAAACAACCACATTATTTGTTGATACAGCTCAAAGAAATGCTACAAAAAGGGTCGAAATAAAAGCACTAACGTTTTATCTAACCCTTAAGAACCCTAAAACCAGGTTTAAAAGTAACTCAAAGAGCAATGCATCTGTCTGTCTGTCCTCATATCTTTCAGCTGATTGCACTTAGGCTTTTAAGTGTCTGATGGCAAAGCCCTTTGATGAATAGAAAAAAGAAACTTAAAACCAACTGAAAAACACGTTTTTTTTTGTCTTATGAAGCTTGGAATGGATTGCCGGATCAGAATTCGTTTTTAATTTCTTGTTCAGTCATATAATTAGCTTAAATCCTACAATAATAATCCTAAAAGATAAGTTTTACGAAATGATTAAAATGCTAAGCAGCTTTTATGTTTTCAACAGCATTTTTGTGCGCATACGCAGCAAACAGCTGTACCCATACTAACATAAAGTACTGCTTATTTCTCAGAATCCTTGTATGACGTTTAAAGGATTTAAATACTTTTAACATTCTTCCACGAATCATGAATGAAGAGATCCGCAGAAGAACCAAGGTAACCGACGACATAGCCCGAAGAATTGCCAAACTTTAGTGGCACTGGGCAAGGTACATTGGTCGATGGGGCCGAAAAGTGGAGTTGGAAGGTTTCTCACAAGGTGGACCGATGACTTTGAGAAGGCCGCAGGAATCCGCTGGATGCGGGAAGTACAGAACCTGTCGAAGTGGCCGAGCTTGAGGGAGGCCTATGTCCAGCAGTGGACGTCTTTCGGCTGAATGACATTCTTCCAAACAGCGTGGCAAGACCTCTTTATCTAAAAGAAGTTAATAACGTCTAACAAGAATCTTATTGCACCGAATAAGATAATTGTGATCCGTAAAAATCTTGACTTTGACAGTATGCTCATAGCGATTCTACCCATGATTCTTTGTATATACATTTCTAAGTACAAAAAAATAAATTTAAGTGTCTGTTTGTAATGTCAACATAACAGCTTTTTACTAAATACATATGAAAGTACCATTTTTTGAACTGGCTTCGCCCTCTCGGAGGTCGAAAATTTTCTGACGGGAACGTACTTCCGGGATAAAAGTATTAAATTCAAAACGTGCTAATTGCCTAATACGTAATTATTTCAGTAGTTGTCGATTCGCCCAGAAATATGTACATTAACTTCGTGCGAGTCACCTAGATAGAAAATAATATATTATATGAAAGTGTCGATTCGCCCGATTCGGGAGTATAAATTCGTGCGAATTGACTAATAACCGTCTCACACAGCTCATGCCGGACACTATATTAAGAAGATTTCACGTTGTGTTCACGTTCCGGCACGTACGGTCCCTAATTTGTATTGTCCGTCCCGTTCCGGAACAAGTCGTGAGAACGGGCAGTGTTGTCTTAGACCCATGTACACATCGTGTTGGCACTGTCCACAAGACGCTATGTTTCGGCTAAGGGATAGACTGAAGCAGTTTTAAAGGACGATACTTCTTGAAGTGAGTATAGGCCGCCCATTAAAGTTTTGTAGTGTAACATGTATTTGTTTTTTTTTTTCGTAAAGTATTTTCTGGTAGTCAATAAAGCATATTATAGTGTGTCTGGTAATTAGTGACCGATATTTAAACACATGATTGTACTCATCATAACAAACAACTTTCCCAAAGAAACGATTTTTGTATTATTTAACTAGCGCTCGCCCCCAATCACCCCAATAGAATATTTAGTACCTAACAAGAATAATACACCATCAGCTGTAATTTAATTTAGTTACCTACAAACAAAAAAAAACACTTTTACCATGCATTATTCTTTTGTCATTAATTTAACTACCGTAAGGATCGCTCACGCACTATCAGCTGTAAGTCGCTTGATCCCGAGGTCAAGCGACTCACAGCTGATAGCGCGATTAATGAAAAAAAGAATAATGCATGGTAAAAGTGTTTTCTTTTTGTTTGTAGGTTAAATTTAATTAAATTAAATTACAGCTGATGGTGTATTATTCTTGTTACGTACTCAATATTCTATTGGAGTAATACAATTGGAGTCCATAAGATAGATACCTAATAAAAAAAATCGTTTCTTTGGGAAAGTTGTTTGGTATGGCACAATCATGTGTTTAAATATCAGTCACTAATGTCACCAGTCACCCTATATAAATGTGTGTGAAGAAGAAAACTTGTTGCAACCTTCTAACTAAATTGAGAAAAGGCGAGAGAATAATGAAGAACACTTCAAAACTTTGCATACACGTCGAACAAATCATTGTTTAACGCTCGCCTGACCTAATGGACAGTAGCTTACAGAAATCAAAATACCTACAGATGTTGTGATTCTTATTGGATTAAGTAGAGCTTTAAAGTTCTTATTCAAGTTGGCTATAGTGAACTTACTCACGGTGCATTTAAAAAAAAATCCTGAGTGTTTGGCGAGACCAATAAGAAAATTAGCTACCATTTTCAATAGGTTTTACAATCTTTGTAAAAATAAGGCCAAATGGAAAGTAAGTTTTGCTGAGTTTCTTACTAGAAGGCGGACTATTACAAATTGTGTCGTTCCACAAGGAATTTATGAACGTAAATCTTTCCTTTAAAGTTATTACTTAATTAGTTACTATCTATCAGTAGGTACTTACCTACCTATCAATCTTCAGATACATGATATAACAAGCAACTAATCTTGCAGCTATTACATATTTCAACTTCTGTTATTAAACTGTTTTTACTGAGGGGCAATACTTTCACATTCTAATCTCGGTCTCAGTCTGTAAAATATTCCTCTACTATACCAACATTTGTGACATTATTATTTGCTGAGATATGATTGCGACTATAATTTGAAAATTGATCATCTTTATTCCTACCTGAATCTTCTCAGGCCTTCTGTTTTGTCGCAGATCTTCACCCCGCATCCGCCCACAACTTGAACCACGCAACATGTCTGTTTGTCCGGCGCGTTGACGGTTCGCCTGTTGACATACAAGGTCGTTGCCCCCCCTTCCGGCTCCGTTCGCAAATATTCACTTCAAACATTGTGAAACTGGACAATTCTATACACGTTGGCTCCAACACTGGGTTTTGAAGAGCTCTGGATGAGCGAGAGAAGTTGGCAAGTCGAAAGAAGATGTTAAATTCAATGGCTGATGTCGACGAGAAAATCAATGGTAGGTAGTACTAAACTTTTTTTCTGTATTGTGGGTACGTTTACAAACATTTAAAACTCACATACACAAACAGCCAGACCCGGAACAACTACTTCTAGGTCATAGAAATATTTGTTCCGTGCGGGAATCGAACCCGCGACACGCAGCGCAACAGTCAATCGCTTAATCACAGCGCCAACCGTGCCGTAAAACGTATTGGTAGAGACAAAAACATTATATCTAGATTTACATAAATATAATAGGTCTTTACCTATGAAATTGCCGTTTTGTATGAAAAAATTTAAACGATTTTTTTTCATGTATTTTTTATTTGTATTAATCGAAGTAATCACCCATGCAATCAATGCATCTTTGCCATCGCAGTGGCAGTTTATTGATGCCCTTCTTAAAGAAATCAGCTGGACGGGAGGCAACAAATTCTTCAAAGGCATTTTGTACTGCCTCTCGGGTATTGAATTTTTTTCCCGCCAAGAAGTTATCCAAATTCTGGAAAAAGTAGTAGTCTGTAGGCGCAAGGTCTGGTGAGTAGGGCGGATGACGGAGAGCTTCCAACCCCAGTTCTTGCAACTTGGAGACCGTCTGCTGTGCAGTATGAGGTCGCGCGTTGTCGTGCAGGAGCAGCGGAGACGAGCGATTGACCAATGCTGGTTGGAGATGTGCCAGCTTCTCCATCATTGTGTTCAGTTCTTCACAGTACACATCTGCAGTAATGCTCACCCCGTTTGGTAAGAAGCTGTGATGAATCACACCGGCGCCAGACCACCAAACAGTGACCATCACTTTTCTAGGGGTAAGTTTTCGTTTAGGGCATTGTTTAGGTGCTGAACCAGGATCCAACCAACTTGCTGAGCGCTTGCGGTTATCAAACAGAATCCATTTTTCATCGCAGGTAACAATGCGGTTCAAAATTCCTTCATTTGTGTGTCTGTTGAGCAGTGCAAGGCACGTCTCGACGCGTACTTCGCGCTGACGATCATTGAGTTCGTGGGGCACCCATTTGTCAAGCTTTTTTACCTTGCCAATTTGACGCAAATGGACCAATATTGTTTTGACGCTAACGTCGAAAGCTGCTGCTAATTCAGCCGTAGATTGTGTATCATCAGCTTCCACAATCGCCTTTAATTCGTCATTGTCGACCAAAGTCTTCGGACGACCGCGAGGTTCATTTTTCAGGTCGAAATTTCCAGAACGGAAGCGAGCAAACCAATAACAGGGGGTGCGTTGGTTTGTAGTGTTAGCTCCGTAAGACCCATTACGCACTGTCGACTGGTCGCCGGCGACAGGCAGTCGCTTGTGCGTCGCCACTACGCGGCGAGTCGTCGAGTCGCCCGGGCGACCGACGACCAAGTGCGTAAACACTTATTTAAACTATAGTAAACCACAGTCGCCATCGACCAAGTCGCTGGCAACCAGTCGACAGTGCGTAATAGGCCTAAACGTCGTTGATGTTGCGTGCCGCTTGTGCCGCGTTGCTGCCACGACGGTACTCATATTCCATAATTACTCGAATTTTTAACGTATCCATGATGACGAAAAAGATTGAAATGCGATGAAAATGTAACACTAATCAATAAACAAATGACTACTTTTGGAAAAAAAAATCCATGTTTTTAAAATAAAATTAATTTGAAATTAGAATTCTTACCCAAACAAAAATTATTTTGATTTGAAATGGCCAGTACTGCAAAACGGCAATTTCATAGGTAAAGACCTAATATTTTTTGTATGACTTCAAAGGCCTGCCTTTTTTTCTCCCAAACCTCTCAGTTATGTGCAATCTCTGGCCATGTTGGCCCCAATATTATAACTAGGTAAAAAAAAATTGTTTCTAAGTTTGTATGTAGGGGTTAATCTCTGGAACTAGCAGTCGGATTTGATAGCTCAAATTTTGAAGAAGGTTGAGGCTATTTAACATTATGCTACCACTCTTAGGAGCCGAGCAAAAACGAAGTTAATCCGCGGGTGGGCCGCCATTTTATTTCTCATAAAAAGTTTTTTTTTTTACATTTCACCTTATTCTCTTTCTTTAAACAATTACTGAATAAATTCAGTCATGCAAGCTAAAAGTCCAGCTAATTTTGTCAATGAGAACATCGATTTAATGAATCAATTTTCAAATGAACGCATCATTTCGAAATTGTGACAAATATTCTCTGTCAGAATAACATTGTTATTTTCACACACAAAAAACGATAACACATACTTAATTGTGCGCGTTTAAAAATAAATCGATTCAGGATACATAAATTAATACTACGAAATGTCATTTCCTAAAAACTTCAAAACTACCGTATTTTTATATATTTTATGTGACGTTTTTATTATTATATTAAAGTGAAATAGTGCATTGGCTACTCTTTGCCGTCAATTATTATGATTTTAAATTGAAATCAAACGTGAGAAAATGATTAGATCTGTCCGATTGTATTAATTTCTTAGAGATATAAGAATGGTTGATAAATGATAATGTATTGTTTCGCCTGCGGCTCTGTCTGCATGGAGAATTAATTTTTGATTCGAATTATAGTGGTATTAGGTATATTACACGTAAAATACGATAGGTATCAATTATTATTGTGATAATGATTATGTGCGTTTCAGAATAAAAAAATGCTGGTGAAGATTGAAAAATGTATGCATTTTCAAGGAACAAACTCACGTTTCCGGAGGTTAATTTTTCACTAAGGACCAATTAAGTCTCTTAGTCTATTTATGTACCTATTGCTGAATGTGTACTTTTTCCTACGGCAGATGACGACATCTAAAAAGGTAAATACTTACTTAACATAACATTACGCCTTGCTTCCCCGAAGTGTTAGCAGACCTGTACACCCAACTTCCGCCAGTTATATTAAAGTCCCATGAAATAGGGGGGTGTGGGGGGGGCATGTCTGTAAGAGAACGCCACTATATCGGTCCGACTCCAGGACCAGACTTCGAAACCTATCCTGCAGCGAGGTGTGAGACATGGAGACGTTATCTCTCCGAAACTGTTCACTGCTGTACTGGAGGACGTCTTCGAGATTCTGAACTGGAAAGAAGCTGGCATCAACATCAATGGCGAGTACATCACTCACCTTCGGTTTGCCGATGATATTGTTATCATGGCTGAGACCATTGAGGACCTCAGTGCAGTGCTCGACCACAGTAGAGCTTCCGAAAGAGTGGGTCTTAAAATGAACATGGACAAGATAAAGGTTATGTCAAATACCCATGTAATACCCACTGTCATGACTATGGGAGGCGCTACACTCACAGTTGTGGACGAGTACGTTTACCTAGGACAAACTGTCCAGTTAGGATAAGTTAATCCAAATCTTCGAATCCGACTCAGCTGGGCAGCGTTCGGGACGCTTCGCAATATCTTTTCGTCCCAAATACCGCAGTGTTTCAAGACGAAAGTGTTTGACCAGTGTGTGTTGCCAGAAATGATCTATGGCATAGAAACGTGGTCACCCACAATGGGCCTTATCAGAAGGCTTAAAGACCGCCCACAAGGTTAACCGATGACCTTGTGCAGGCCGCGGGAATTCGCTGGATGTGGGAAGCACAAGACCGGGTTGAAGTGAAGGAGCCTGGGGGAGGCCTATGTCCAGCAATGCTGAAATGATGATGATGATGAAATAGGGGGCGGGCCCATTGCCGTCGACCAGGCAGTTATCCAAACTCCGGGCTGCTACTTCCAAAATTCCAGATGGAATAATCACATAACACTCGCCCGACCTGGGAATCGAATCCAGGACCTCATGCTCAGCAGTACCGTAATACACACTTACTTAAAAATATCTTAAATCTAGACCTCAACTCCTGTCCGCCCTGCAATGCTGTTTTCAATACCATCTAAGCTATAACATGCATTATAGGTATCTATATACGGACACACCCAGACAAACCAGTAAAGATTAGGCTATATATTCACAGATAATCATAAAATGATCATTTAAAATCATTTCAAGTCTTCAGAAGAAATAATAAAATTAGACTTTACGGTTAAGTTTTTGAATCCCACGCATAATGCCACACTTGAGGCTAAGTTCACCATTTTGAATTAAATATTATCATAGCTTAGGTGAGATGACTCAGGGAACTGTTTGACTAGTCATCGTTGACTTTCGAAGGATAATCTAGAATTCTAGATCTCTGAACATAATTATCGCTTTTTGGGTCAAAGAATTTGCATTTCTTTTCGTTTTTTTGCACCTGATCCGACAGTAATTGTTGTGCCGAAACGTTGACAGCTGGCTCAAGCACCTGAAAAAGAGAGAGTATCCGAACACGGTACGCGGTCAGATTGTTTCCTCCTTCTGTAGCCCCATAGTATGAGCATACATGACATTCTTATTGATGGATCGTGTCCATCTCATACGCTGCACACTTCGCCAGGAGCTCCGCCAGGATCTTATCTGAGGCCGGTGCGGCGCGAGCCTCGAGGCAACGTGGCAGTGCTGCCAGTCTTCTGGGCACGTAAACAATGATGATTGTGATGCTAAGACCCAGGGCCAGAGCTGTGTTGAGGCCTTTTTCTTTCTCTGCCAAATTCTCATGGATATGCTCAATTCAAAATTTAAATGCGAAAGTAAGTTTGATTGTTACGGTTTCACGCTCAAATGGCTGAAAGGATTTGGATGAAATGTGGCACGCAGATAGATCATAACCTAGATATGCTCCGTTTTATCCTGAATCACTGCTAATCCGGTGAATTATATTTGAAATCAGACGTGTATCGAAGGACGAAATTGTAATATTGTAACTTAATATAATAAAAGAAACATGTTCGAAAAATCAAAATCAACAACGTTCGAAAAATAGAAATGAAATATCTCGTAAGATTTATGAACCTAAATAAATAAACGACAGCTTATCTATTATTAATTGTTTATTCTTTATTAAAAAGCGAATATAACTTTACATCACAAAACAACTGCACCTCATGTAACTTAATTAAAATATTACTATAACAATTAATATAATGTCTACCCACCACAATAATTAAATAATTATCTGACCCAAAAACTATCCGAAAGATAAATGACTAACAATAGACATTTTTCAAAAATACCTCACTGCGTGTAACCTCTTAATTTAGCCTGCTTACATACGATAATTACTAGAGATGACACTAATAGTGATTTTGTCAAATACCGAAGATTAGGTCACGCTCTCTACCAAGGCGCCGAATATTCGGCGGTCGAATTTCGGCACAATGTGTAGGTACTGGGTACCTGTAACATTTTGGTGTGCGTGATAGCGACACCGCAGGCGTAGAGACGTTTCAGTTGTGAGTAGATCACGTTTACGACACCCATTCTTTCAAAACTGTTTGGCCAGATTAAACAGTAGGACCCTTACAAGTGGTGGTCAGCAAACGCAAAACGGCATCCAATCCTAACAGAAATTGCTAAGATTTCTCTATCGTCTTCCTGCCGTAGTTTATAAAGGCAATTTTCAGGACCAGATATAGTTTAGTTTAGTGTTAATTGTTTGCTATTAACAAATGATGTATAAATGGTTTTTATTCATCACAACTTACCATTGATAAATTTTAAGAATTAAATATAAAAAATTGTGGCTATAGTATTAATACATTCTTGAGTAATATGTGTTTTTTTCCATGATCTGGTGTTCGGTATTGGGCCGAGTAGTGCACTACATTCGGCCCGATGCCGAATAGAATACACTAAATCCCGAATAGTAGCCGAGTATTCGTGGCATCTCTAATAATTAGTAACTACTTAAAGTACTTAGTTTATAAAATCGAGTAAATCATTTTAACAAAATGCGCATACAAACTACCCTTATTAATTTTGACGAACCTCGTTGGCTCATTAATTAGGGCCACGTGAGCTTTAAATTAAGTATTTACGTCATTAGTATTGCGTCATAGAGTTGTAATCTAGTTTCAGCTTTTTATTTTTGTGTAACAAATTATCAATAAAATTATCCGTAGATTTTTTTTTTAGATTTATCAATCAATGAAATATACCTATTTGGTTGATAAATCAAACAAAAAAAAGGTGCATTTGAAATATAAAAATGTTGGTATCAAAGTATTGTTCAAGTTATATCTAAATCTTTCCAGTTTAACATTAATATCATTATAGAATTATTTCACTGCATAGGTTTATTTTTTCAATGAAAGAAAGTAGGAACAAACAAATAAAATACATTTATTTGCACAGACAACATAGTACCTACTACCTACACTTTTAGTTACAGTACCTTCATATTGTACTCTTTTCAGACTACATTTAACCATAAGGTGACCAACTTACAAACCTAGTACAGGAAATTAGCATACAAAAAAAAAATACATAATATAATAAGTACAAGCAAAGACATAGTATACTCAAACAAATAGGCAGTAATGGCTGACAGAAGTGAAAACGTATAATTTTGGAAAAAAAACAATACGTTACATTAGCATGTCGGTGATGCAAACCCTGGAAAAACCATACGTCACATTAGTGTCACATTGTCGGTGACGTTAACCCAAAAGTTTTGCTCCAACAAAATATCGGCCTTCGCGGCTAAAGAAATTTTCACTACAAAAATGTAAATGGCCTTCAATTTATTATTCTTAAAGAACACTGTATAAAATAAATACTGCCAACCTTAAGAAAAGATGACTCAGCCAGAAGATATCACATCAACAAGATCTCAAAACGGCTAGAAAACCTGACCGGATTGTTGAATAAACACACATCTAGAATCTAGATATAAAATATGCCTACATCATAATAGGAAAAGTACTGGATATGATGTCCTTATAGAAATTACTTGTGTGGTCTTGTGCAAATAGACCTATCAGTAGTTTTAATGGCTATTCGCTTATTTAGTTTCAAAGGCAAGCTTCCTATTTAGAAGAGGGTTCTATGTATACGGAAAATTAAATGGTTCAGAGTTTTTCTTTACATATATTATTTACATTCCGGATTACGTTTTGTGCATGCTGATTTTATATTTGTTTAAATTATAGAAAACTTAGTAGTGTCTCTCTAAATAGACTTCGAACCCAAGTTTGCTGGGCTTGCGGATGGTCAGTAATGGGTAACTCGCTGTCCAGTAAGGACCAAGCCAGGGTCGACGGCGCGTTGTGTTCCACGCGCGCCTCAAAGAGATGTCACCACGAACTGGTGGGGTCCGCAAAGACCGATGCACGTCGTGGGTGCGAGTTGTTCGAAAGAGATACCGTGGCCTGGTACACAGACAACTGTGGGAGCACGCGTGGGTTTAAGTCAGTAAAAGTCTGCCACGCCCCCCTGCTCCACCCAGAGCTTGAGAAGTTATTTGATGATTCTACCTTCAAAAAAGAAAACTCAAGTCAGCTGGAGCCAAAACAATTTCCACAGCAGGGGTTCACAGACTGCTCAGATCTCAAGTTCGTATGTAGCACCTCCCGTAGACAATGGCCTACCTTCCATCTTGCGCCGCATGTCCTGTCACCTGTGCATTTCATGACCTTATGACTGTGACAGTATGCGGAGTTCACGCAGCGGAATTTTGGGCCAAAGATGTTTGTACTTTTTGGCATCGATACGCCAAAAAGAAGAAATGGTAGCCCAGTGGTATCAGCCCCAACTTTAGCTGTAGGTCGTAAGTTCAAACCTAGGCAGGACTAACCCGCCCCCCCCCCCTCTCACAGAGAGAAGGCCTGTGTCTCAGTAGTGGGAACATTATTGGATGATTATATTACATACTCCTGTAGGGTAGTAACACGATTATACAATGGGTATGTCAGTTTTGACAGTTCAACAACGTTTTTTGTTTTATTTACGTTGTTGAGCAGAAGAATTTTTCAAACCGAGGAATTTCCTTCAAAATTTTCGAAATGTGACTACGTAAGTGCTATGCAATAGGGGTGCTGATTTATTTATATTGGTTTAGCTACAAAACAGCTGTCTAATACATATTACCTTAAATTACATGTTTTATGGATATATTAAAAAACATAGTTTACTTAAGGTAGGGGCAATTAAATGATACATAATCGTAAAAATAAGTTGTTAACTAAAAACTACAAGTACTAACAAACAAATAAGTAATTTAGATAAGACTCTTAAACATGGCACCGAACAACATAAAAACTAACTACAAAACAAAATTGTTAATAGTGTATCACATAAAAGTGTACTGTTAAAAACGAACTAGCCAATAAATTTTAATTCTACCGACACTTATAAGAAAAATCTCAACGATCAACTTCATAAAAATTTATAGCGAAAAACATATGAATACAAATATTCTAATTAAAAATACATATTGTGTTAATTTTAAAGCTTCAATAACTGGTCAATGTACTGCGTTTTATTAATACAATTTTATTATAATATCAAATATACTTAGATAGGTACATATAAAACGTAAAGCCACTAGACAAATGCGACATTCACAAGTGTACGTTGGGGCAACCATGATTCAGAAAAGTGTACGGACAGGTCCGAATAAGAATTCGTAATTAACCGGTTCAAACGAAGCGGATAGTGACATAAATTACAGTGATACTTGTTTGCTAACTGCATAATGATACCTGTAATTCTTTACAAGAAAATTATTCTGTAGATAATTATGTACTAACTGGGTACTACTCCACATAATGTTGTAACAAAATAGATATTAAGGTCAACGACCAGTTTTTACGTAAAATTGGTGTAAGTAATGAAATTCTAGTGTAAATTCTTATGTTATGTTGACATGATAGCTTTCTAGACTTTTTCTCGTGATATTTTTTTGACAAATTTAAATGTAAAAAAATGATTCATCCATAAATTGACTTCAACAAAATGTAATAAGCATTTTCTACTTTTTGTGACGTGTTCTCCATAGTTTAAAAATTAAAAAATAATTACAACTTAATACCACATAGTCATTCCTTAAAAGAACAGCTATCTACCAAGGTATAAATATTTAATAAGTTTTGAGAATTTCAATTCCCATAACATTAGCATTTTTCAAATTATTGACTAATTAATATGTCGAAGCAACATCATTGTAGACGCACGTCAGGATTTTAATATAAACACTTCACTTCCATAACTTATATTGGCGGTTTTAATTATATTATGCTAAAAAGGGCTTAGTTCGTATAAGATAATAGGTGTGCTGCACTATGCATGATTCTTTTTTAGGGTTCCTTACTTAAACTCTTAGAATAACTTTTGTGGAAGAAAAATTATCTGTACTCTTGTCCTCTAATTTTGTTTTCTTTAGAAATCCCCGGTTGATGATTTGTACTATTGTTTCCTTTCATCATAAGCATCTTTATTTCAGCTGAAAACCTTAAACTGCTTGACATAAATAAATAAATAAGCCTCTCTTGAGCTCCGTCACGACTGGTTCTGTGCTTCCTGCATCCACCGGATTTCTGCGGCATTCACAAGGTCCTACGTCCACCTCGTGGGAAGCCATCCAACTCTACGACTTCGTTCCGGTGTTTCAATAGTTAAATGAAAAGTCTTTTACAAACTATTTTCCCAAACACTAACGATCAATGCATTTCCTGTGTGTGACATTCGAAGTAACTATTTCCATTTATCTAACCAACAATCCAATCTAATCAATCTCCTACTCCAAATCACCTAAATCTCACAGAACCCACGTGCACACCTACTCACGCACACAGCAGAGATACAAAAACGTTCTTATGGTCACCCTAATAAAGAGTGTAACACATCGGACGGACCGATGGACGGGATGCAATCAGCATGTAGATAGGCTCTCACTTGACGAAGCAAACATCGAATATTGATCACCATATTATGTTAACGAGCGAATTTAAAATGTTGCCGACGAGCGGCCAATGCGCTCCTACACGTAACTCCGCCTGATATTTGTAGCGGAGAAAATGTTCTTTAGATTTAAATTCATTAGAGTTCTGTTTAGCTACTTGAAGTTACTGATGAACATTTTTATAATCTTGGAGATCCTTAGGGTTTTATTTTCTGTGCAACCCTTTTTTTTAACGTTGGCAAGTCATCAAATAACTTCTCCCGCTCTGGGCGGAGCGGGAGGGCGTGTCAAACTTTTACTGACTAAAACTCACCCGTTTTCCTTCAGTTGCCTGTATGGCAGGAGCCACGGTATCTCTTTCGAACAACCCGCACCCCTGGCAGGCATCGGCCCTTGCGGACCCCTCCAGTTGGTGCTGCCATCTCTTTGAGGCGCGCGTGGAACACAATGCGCCATCGACGCTGGCTTGGTCCTTGCCGGACGGTGAGCTATCCATTACTTGCCGTCCGCAAGCCCGCGCCTTCGGTGGCTGGAAATCGGCCTGGGATTCCCGACGCCCAGGGCGTCTTCTGCGGCGATTAGGGCCGTGAGGGCAAATAGATTGCCTCTCCCTCATGTGCGCCGCCTTCGCAGAAGGTGGTGACGCCTTCCCATGCACTCTTGCTCCGTACCATGGCCTGGACCAGAGCCGGACGCGAGAGATCGCCGCCGCCGATCGCCTCCACGAGGACATGGTGATGCTCCGCCCAAGCCAGACAGACCTCCAGCGTATGCTCCACCGTGTCCTCCGGGCGATCCACGCAGTAGTAACACGTCGTACGTGACTAGGAGAGATCCCTTGAGATCTACCTGAGATCCTCAGGTGGATCTCAGGAGCTCCCTGTACCGGGATTGAATAATAAAACGCTTTCGTGTTTACAGTAACGCGCCTGCCTTGGTAGTCAAAGAAAGAGGGTACTGAACGGGGATTTTTCAAACAATAACGTATGCCAATATATTTGAAGGCTTACTCTAAGTAAGCTTAACAGTTCGACTGTGATTAAATTTATTTTACTTGTGATTAACCAACCTGTGCTACGTAAGGTCGTCTTTTACAAACAACCTTTATAGTACCTCTTAAAAGATTGGTATGCAACTGTTTTAGTCTCGTGGCCACAAGTGCAACTGCTGACCGTAGGGTCCTGGGTTCAATTCCCAGGTCTGGAAAGGAGTTATTGGGTTTTTCCATTTGGATTTTTTTGCAACAGCCCGGAGTTTGGAAGTTAGCGGTGTAACACACTCGTATACTGCCTTGGAAACCTCCGATCATGTCAGATTGGCATCCCATCAGACTATGAGAGTAAGGGAAGAGAGATGCAGCTTTGTCTACGCACACACTTACCTATGCACTAAATATAATATCTCCCACGCTGAACGCTTGTCTCCATTGGGATTATTTATTTATTTATTTAAACTTCTCGCACACAAAAAAGGTACAAAGGCGGACTTAATGCCTTAGGCATTCTCTACCAGTCAACCAAGGGTGGGATTAGTCACCATGGCCGAAAATTTATCTGCAGGACTATTATTAGTTGACATACAAGTATTGCACCAAATGCATAATACAAGCTTCTTCGCCCAGCTTTAAAGTGAACACGTCCCACCAAATTCCCAACATGGTCGCCATATTAATCGGTTCTTCATAATCCCTACAATGTTTCTCCAGTTAATAATTAGTTACCGTCGCTTGTTAGCTCCAAGCCCTTACTAATTGAACCTGAGTTACATGGTATCAGCTAGATGTCATTAAGTTTTATAGAACAAGAATGTGTAGAAGCGACAAACAAAATGTCTTTGTCTACAGTTATGGAGCCTGAGAAACAATACAACCCTTGTTTTTTCTTGTGGAATTGGCAAAGTTTAGGTTAGGTATTTATTTCGGAGGCGTGTCCGTACTAAGGCCCGCAGTAGGGTTAGCAGATTGACGTACTATGTCAATTTGACGTGTTATAATATCTCTTCATATGACTGTGTAAAAATTAGAATTCACGGTCAATTTGGGTTAAAAATTAATATGCTAAGGTGTTCCATGGATGGATGATCACCTTAGCAAGACCCCTCCGTGCCTCGGAAAGCACGTTAAGCCGTTGGTTTCGGCTGTCATTCGTGGATCTTTGACAGTCGTCAGAAGCTTGAAAGTCTGACAACCAACCTTACCAAGGGGTATCGTGTTATCCAGTAACTGGGTTGTGGAGGTCAGATAGGCAGGCATATTCATCCGGTTAGACGGGAAGCCGACCCCAATATACATGGAAAAAGGCAGATGATGATAAATCAATACGCTAAGCAAGCATTTTCCCTGAATTTGCATGAGTTTCGCTTCTGCACTATTATCGTATTCTATCCTACTATCAGCTAGATGTCTTTAAGTACTCTCCGTGTTGATATCTTATCTCTGTCAAAGCCTGTTAAGGTACCAGAGACATACAAAATAAGTGTATGGAATTCTGTTTTAATTATAATTTCTAATGTCTTTTAAAAGATAAAAGAGTGACAAGTAAGTCTGTATTTAAATATTGAAGACCTGCAGATGTTAGTTTTGTTGCATATAAAGTGGTTCGTTTTAACGCGATTAAATAAAAATAGCATGAAAAAAATGGATAAAGAAATGTTTTAATGTACTTACTGGAAAATCGTATCTACACAACAGCTATTTATTTATAGACGGCTGCGTTAATGGGTAACCCCCTTTTCTAAGTTGTTTTAATCTATTCGATATTAATGCAGCTGGCTGCACTTATGACAGTGTTTTGAAATTCAGCGGCATCTGTTCAAACTTTAGGCTAACTGCGGACTGTGGTTTGGTTGTCTAATTATGATAAGGCTTTGTTGATTCTAATTTAGGGGCAATTACTTACATCGTTATCGTTTACAAAACCTGAATGTCTTTAGATAAGTGTCCATCAATGAATAAAAGAGGCCTGGTTAACTTAATTTAAAATTGAAGGTCGCTAAACCATAGGTACATAACCCAACAGTCTTATATTATATCCACAGGGTTATTTTAAATTGACTATAACTAAGCATAAAGCAGGAGACGCGGTTGGTATCCATAAACAAGTTAGCAAGGAGATCAACGCACAACGTGTTACCATGGATACAGTAGGTACATGATTCTAGACCCTCTAGCATAGACATTTTCGTTGGATATGTCCCTCCAGCCTGCGTATAAATGATAAAAGAAAAAAAAAATGTTTTTGTTTTTGTGGGGTCATCGACCGCAGTTATTGTAGTCACATGTGACATCAGTCTACAAAACCTGTATTAAAAAATAAAATAAACATTACAGACGTGATGGGTATCTCTACAGGAAAAGTTTTTATTCAGTGCGCAAACTGTAACCATGAATTCAGCATATCATTCTATACTCCATTTACAATAGCATTAGACAGAAGTTAAAAAAGGTTATTTTTAATGTATCTATACTTCGTAACAAAATTACTTTAAACGTGTTGCAGTTACGATTAATGCCAAAAAAAATAAAGTGTCAATGCTAAAAACCTAAAAGAAGCAAGAGTGAACAACACGGAGTAACTAAATTACCTGATGACGACGAAGTTTTACCAACGTATTGTGGGTCGTAAGTTGTTATTTAAAATAAAGTAGGTATTGTAAAAAAAAAAACCATATAATCTTAATTAGATTTAAATCATCATGTGATTGTTTGTTTCATTCATTCGTTTTGTTGTAGGTTTGTAATGTATGATGAAGATTTTATTATAAATAGAACATTATTTAAAATAAAAATTACTTTTACTTCGTTTAACTCAGTATTTAGTACTGTCTTAAATCTACCTAAAAAATTTTGAACTTAACTTTGAAATAAAATGTTCTGCACTCCTGCTTCTACGAGCCTCTTTTTTCTAAAGCTATAATAAATGGGGTATAGACCCCCCAGCGAAGAAATAATTCTGCTGTTTCATAGAAACGTGCAAAACCTACGCGGTCAAAATGTATGGAACAGCTGTTTTTTTTGTACAACTGACGAAAAATTTCTGCACTGAGAGGTCTAGAATGTTATGCTGAATTCATGGTTACAGTTTGCGCACTGGATAAAAACTTTTCCTGTATATCTAAATACGATGAAACATGAGAAAACAGTTTTTCTCAACTTAAACTTTAAGTAACAACAGTCAGAGAGTTGAAAATCCAGAATGCTTTAACATCCCGCCATGATATTCTTTCGTTCGTCCGAACGCAGTCAGTTACAGAGACCACGCCATAACACAAACATCACATTTAAAGTTTGATTCCGAGCTCCGCTGCACGCAGCAGTGCTGCCACAGCACTACTGGTCCCCATATGTTCTCTATAAGTTTATATGAGATTACATTCCGAGCTACGCAGCAATGTCGCGGCAGCAATGCAGCGGCAGCACTGCTGCGCGGCAGTGCCGCCTCACCGCACCGCCGCGACGTACCAGTATTAACGTGACGCGCGAACTTACGGGAATGTTGACAAGTAAATTGGCAACAAAAAGATGAATTTCTCTGATTCAGAAGCGCAGACAGCGCAACATTGCCGCCTTGCTCGTGCAGCGGAGTTCGGAATCATACCTTTACTAACTTATACATTACCCGACGCGACGCCACATATCTGCCATCTACATCCACATAACAAAAAAAAAACAAAAGAACGAACCTACACTACCTACCTATCTCAAGTTCACAATTCTAGAAACTAATCATCTCACACGGAATTGCCTATAAACATCACGACTGTGCACGTCCCAAAATTCTAAGAAAGCACGTCTTAAAAAAATCCTAGATGCGTGTGCGCATGTGCATGCGTATCACAGCTCTATTAGCATACAATGGAAAGAGTCGTGTTGGCCCGCGGCGGTAGGGTTGCCACTCGACAAATGACTTTGTGGAAATTATGGAGAAGAATATTGTGGGAATCTTTGACAATGTTTTGTGGAAAATTAAGTTGGCTATATGACGTTGTGTGGTCTTCGGTTAAGAGTAGATTTTTTAATAAATCTTGTAGTTTCTTGATGCACAGATTATGTTTTCTTTGCTTCAGTACCGTAACTTAAGATCACTGTACTTCACTGGTCGGACATTAAATAATTGTAGCCGAAAACCAGTATAGTGCATTAAGTTTGTAACTGCTGCTGTGCCTCGCTTTGCAAGTCATGTATTTTTTTCTTCTATTGAGCTCATTACAGCAAACATACATAAACAAGCTCCTTGGCTTGGGGCTAAGTACCTAATAACAGTCGATGGGAGCTATCTTAACATAGCAAGACCCCTCCGTGCCTCGGAAACCACGTTAAACCGTTGGTTCCGACTGTCATTCATGGATCTTTGACAGTGTTTACAGGGGCCTTAGTCTGCTATTTTTATAAATTCGTCATTCCAACACGATCCCACTGTCATTCATTTGTCATTTTGCTAAAAGTTCGTAATCTGCTAAATTCATAATGGTCGATCATTGGTCGGTCAATGGTGTCGTAATAGAATTGTGTTATAATGGCATTATCGTTTGAGTATCGTATAATCGTAACGAATTAAAAGCAATGACTGCACAATGACGTTCTAATGGTAGGTCACTAATCAAAGGAACTGTCAAAATTTTAACAGATCACTGCCTAGTCATTCATTTGTCATTAAGTACGAGATTACCAATAAATGCCATTTCTTTCAATGGAGTGTCAGTGGCTGCCCATTGGAAAGTCATAATGACGCCATTTAATTAGTAGATTACCAAACTTGTCAAAATCAACAATTATGAAATCAATGATAGACCATTCTGACTCTATTGTAATAGCAGACTTGAGGCCCAGGTCGTCAGAAGCCCGAAATTACAACCCATTTATTTTCAGGTTACAAAGACCCATAGATAAATACCTTAACCTAAGTATACATATAATAACAATTGTTTTAGCAAATAAAACTTGAAACAATACTAGTATCACTTAGGCAGTTACTTCATGTAAAATGTCCTTCATGTACTGTTACTCAGCTGCACCCGGTTAGACTGGAAGCCAACCCCAACATAGGTTGGAAAAGGCTAGGCAGATGATGATGAGCTCATATCATACAGCTTATCAACATCATCATCGTCGTCACCCTGAATAAACGACAGCTTCTCATAAGAACTGACTTTAACTCTGTGAACGTTCAATTTGACATTATATTAAAATTTCAATTTTGTGACATATTATTTTATTCCAATTCTGTGATTTTATTTGATTTAATTTTCTGTTAATGACATTTTATTGTTTTCTGTGGCAGCATTTTTAAATTTAATTGTATTGTATTTTATTTTATTTTTATTTTTATTTGTAATATGGGTTTTGCCTGAAATAAATGAATTTTATTATTTTATTATTTATTTATTTATAAGCCTCTCAAATAGCACCTTATTAACCGAATTTAAAAAGGAGGTTATCATTTTGACATGTTTATATTTTTTATGCATGTTCGGGAATTTCTCCGTCATATATAGACGGATTAGCAAGGTTCTTTTTTTGTTCGAAAGGGATTTATTTCTAAATGGTTACATTTAAATTTCGTATAGATCTGATGATGCGTTTCGGAGACAGACAACGGAACTCTTAAAAAAATTACAGCAAATCATTGTATTGACCCCAAAGATGATGAAATTTCAAATTGGTGTGGGGTAGGTACCTACTATAACTAAAAAGTGAAAAGTAAAAAAAATTCCCAAAAAAAAAACAAAACAACCGACTTACGAAAAAACAGTACAAAGTGAAAAATAACTTTAATTTCGGAAGGCGGTGAAAAAAAAAATACAAATCCAAAGTCACCAACTTCCGAAATTAAAGTTATTTTTCACTTAGAAGTGTTTTACCGGAAGTCGGTTGCTTTTTTTTTAACTCCATCTCGACTACTCACATCCAGCTGTTACCAGCTACCTGCATATCACCATTATGTATTCAATTCTTGCCTGTTAACAAATCATCATCATCATCGCCATCAGTCTAAAATGTTCCCACTGCTGGGACACAGGCCTCTTCTCGCTGAGAGGGAGTGTGCCGTAATCTACCACGCGGGTGCCGTAATCTACCACAGTACATGTCTTTGGTTCTAGGACATAACAGTTTTCTCACGATGTTTTCCATTACCGTTTTGAGAGCAGTGGTGATGAGTGTAGAGCAGTAGTTACGGCCCCGACTTACGAGTTGTAGGTCATAGGTTCAAACCTCTTAGCTTAACCGATAGCTTAGGCGCTTTCTTTGTGTAAATTATTTTAACTAAATAATACTACTAGAGAATGGGCAGCAGCGTTCTCTATCCATTTGATCACCATACTGCGATCGCCAACGCGCCTGCCAAGCGTGGCGATTATGGCAAATCCCCCTTTTGGGGAGGCTTATGTCCAGTGGTGGACATATTTCGGCTGATATGATGAAATAATACTTCACTGTATTTCCTATAAAATCCTTAGAGGAGGCCTTTGTCGAAAGACAAGCTGTTAAAAGGGGAGATAAGCCGAATTCTAAGAATATGTTTTAGTTTTAAAAGTTAATTTATAGTTTTCTTACCTCTACTTATTATTATAATTTTTAAGTAATGTTTGGTCAAATAAGTTCAAATCTAACAGCAATAAGGACTTATTTTATTTATTTTCATTTACTGTATTTCCTATAAATGTTGTCCTGACAACCCTGGCTACTGGTCCCGGTGCGCTGTCAATCTTACGCCTACCGTCTTTCGATTCAATTGTTCATTGACCAAAATGTCTTCATCGTGACGGTAGTTGATCATCAAGTCGCTGGCAAATTGGATCGTTTGCACCATGTGAAAGTTGTTATGGTAGGAGTAAGGCTGGATACTGGTTTAGGACTGATGGGAGGCAGTTTCTATAAATAGATGGTGTGTTTGTCACTGCATGAAACAATTTTGAGTGGCAATTTTTACCCGATTACGGCGAAGCAAAAAGGAGGGGATTTTGATCCTTAAGTATGTATGTCATATGTATGTGTGTTCATCTGCTCCCTCATAACTTCTAAACTTCTTAGCATAATTTAATAAATGAGGTATTGTTGAAAGCGTCTTGATCGCTGGTTGAAGGCTAAGTGACGTCACATTAAATTGAATATGACGCCCTGCAGAAGACAGAAATTCATGAACTAAAAATTCTGTCTTGTGGAAGCTGTGATCGTATGCCACCTAACCTAACAAAACAATGCAGTCTTAAGATGCGCTTATACGAGCAACTAAAATTGCTCCATCTTGGGCAATTCTCGTCAAATATGACGTCACGACTACATCCAGCAATTTAGGGCAATTCCAACATGTAGCAACCTGTTGCCAGGGATACGGCCACACAATATGGAGCAAAATGGAGCAACTTAAAAAACTAGACAATGCGCCTCCCCCGCTGCCTCCACCGCTGGCTGGTTCCTCTCGCAAAAACGAGACGTAGTCATACGTAAAAACGAGATAGAAAGAAAATTGACTGAAAATTTCCAAACCGATTGGATATTCGGCAACTCATGAAATATATGGAGAAATCAGAAGCAATATTGCCGAAACACTTCGGCAATTTATTGTCGTTGCTCCAGATTGCTCCTCTTAATCGATCCAGATTGATCCATTAATGTTGCCGAGCAATAATTGCTCAAAAACTTGCCCGTGTAAGAGCACCTATAAGCATAAGCTTTATGGAAAAGTGGCATACGACCACGGCCACGGCCTTCCGACGAGAATGTTTTCTTGTTTCATACTTTTTCGGTAGGTAGTAAATTCTATCACATAAAAAAAGAAAAAAGAAAGAAAACAAAAATACATTTATTTAGCACAGACTAAAAAGGCACTTAATATACAGCAAAATAATGAAAATAAAAAACCAACAAAAAGTGTGCATAAGTAGATTAATGGTTTTGGTTTATCGTTCCAACGTATTTTTTTAGAGAATGTGTTCATTAGGTCTTTGAATATTTATTAATCAAGTAAAAATTATCGACAAGAAAAGGTGTTGAGAAACTCATCGTCATCACCTCTCCTTCATTTCAGCTTCCGGTCTGACTAAACATTAGAATTTCATGTCAATATTCTTCACTTTTGTTTCCCTCATATCTTTATTGTTCTTTGAGATGTTCAGCTATCCTAGTTGAGTCCTCATAATCACAATTCTACCATAAACCCGAAACCCATTCTCACTTCCACTTCACATAACAACAGCCCATATTCACGCACCCATATTTACGTTAGTGCGGTACCGTCACCGTACCGTATACCATAGATTAAATAAGTTGCAGAAGCCCAGCTCAAACTACGAGCGAACACAGACACACGCAAGACAATCTTAAACAAATAGTACATAGAACAATATTGTTCAGTTTTGGGGCTCATAGAATATTGTGGGACACTGGTGCCTAAGCTAAGCCAAAGCCTGTATTTCAGGCCACCACGTCTCCGCTCCAAGTACAAAATTATGGGTTCCCGTAAACTAAAATACGTGAAATGAGCCCTCGCTGAGCGATTTTTTTTCGCGTTCTAGATTTTCGACGCTATACTTAGCACTAAGCAACCTGACTAGCTATTTTCCAACTATGTTGGGGTCGGCTTCCAGACTAACCAGATGCAGCTGAGTATCAGTATCTTACATGGAGCGACTGCGTCTCTGACCTCCACAACCCAGTTATTATGTAATACGATACCCCTTGGTAAGACAGGTAGTCAGACTTTCGGGCTTCTCACAACCAATGACCACTTGCCAAAGATCCACGATGATGATAGCCAAGACCAACGGCTTAACGTTCTTCCCGAGGCGCGGAAGGGTCTAGTAACAACCGCGGCAAACGTAGCTTAACCTGATCAACTGCGTGCGGCTATTTACTGTCACTTAGCCACAAACTCTTCAATGCTCTGCATAGCACTGAGAGTTCAAAATACAACAGCATATTTTGACGCGCTAGAATGCTCTCTATTGAATTCTTAATGCTCGGCTCAACACCGAGAGTTGATAAGGTTGACGGTCGCGTACGTAGACGCGTATGTAGATATGTGTGCCGCGTTTTTGTCGCTGGAGCCTTCTGTACGTAACCATTCTGTGGTTCTAACATAAATACCGGTGTTTGAATACGTCATTAACGGTTCTCGACGGCTGCGAACCGCACAATAGTCACCATCATGGCTGAGCCGTTTACACCACT
Source organism: Antitype chi (assembly GCA_947359405.1). Lineage (NCBI taxonomy): Eukaryota > Metazoa > Arthropoda > Insecta > Lepidoptera > Noctuidae > Antitype > Antitype chi. The sequence continues at coordinate 4,644,281 of OX375823.1, forward strand.
ATTAACAATTTAGTGCAGAACTTTATGACCTGGAGAATATGCTGCTGGTATTTTTTTGCGACGGTTTGTAATATTGTTTAGTATTTGTAGGTTTGGGTGGTCATGATACGGAAGCTATTGAGTAATAAAACCAAATGGGCAAAGGAGAGCAGTGGTGGCCTTATGGTCACGGCAGTGACTTACCAAGTCGAAGATCGTAGGGCGCTTTACTTTGTCTAAATTATACTATAATGTCAGCGAATTCCTAACTGAAAAGGAATTTTATATAAAAGTATTGTGTAGTGTTTTTTTTGAGAATTTTGTACGCATAAATCGTGTGTTAGTGACCTATATAAACTGTGACTTAAAACTTTTCAATGTATCTTATAATAATTGCCTTTACTATTTTAGCGCCAGACTTTAACTTTTGCATGCCTATTGGTAAAATATAGCTGAACCTATCTGTAATCAATTTATCACTATGTACTGTACCCATATTTGTAAAAAAACTACTCACTTACTCACCTCTGCTCTCAAAACGGTGAAGTAAAACATCGTAAGGAAACCAGCATGTCCTGTAACCAAACATTCTAAGACATGTGACATCTACCATCCAGCACTGGCTCGTGTGGTGGATTTCAGCCCTCTCCTTCTCACCGAGACGGAGGCCTATGCCCCTGCAGTGGGAACATTATAGGCTGATCATGGGCAAAGGCCAACGGAACCAAAGCTTGTAATTTTCCCAGAGCAGGGCAACAGGCCTTGCACGGTTTTGGGAAAATTTCATGTAGAAGGAATAGAATGTTCGAACATGGATCACAGTTTGCATTTAATTTAAAAAAAATCTTGACGATATTAGATCCTTTGCCGTAAGTGTACAAAGATTTGTACTGCCGAACTGCAAACTTGGATCTTCTCCAGCAGGCTTAGCATGATGCTTTTTACACGCTTTATATTAGCTTCACTTGTATGTTTGTTTGTATGTTTATAACAGACTCCTTACGGCGCGATTTTAACCCACTTTAAACGGTCAGATTTCATTTAAACTTTGTAAACTTAACGAGGACGGATGACAATTCTATAATTTTATATATATAATTCTATAAAAGTAAAAACCACGCTTTAAAAACCAAACTAAAACTATTTACAACAAACTATTTAGTTGATTATAGAAATACCTCAAAAAGCACCCACGCTTTTGAATTGAATTAAATTATTTTCTCCTTTTTTAGTTTGGTTTTTATAGCGTGTTTTTTAGTTTTTTAAACTATTATTTATTATTTCTACTCTACTGTAGAATAGAAATCGCTTGTGTACATTTCTCGGTGAAAAACTGTCAACTGTCTATACGGAAACGTCATTTTTTTCTACTCTTCCGACGACAAAACGCTTATCTATGGTTCCCGTGCTAAGCTTGCAGGAGTTTGACTTCCAAAACTGTCTACTGCTTCCGCCTAGTTTACTTACCCTAAGGTCTTTTCTCATCGTCCTGCTTCACCAGCAATCCATTGTTAGGCTCAGTCATAGCTGAGGGGTAATTGCGTAAAACACTAACAGTACGAATCGCTTTCATTTTGACAGTTCAACAACATTCATTGCGTTATTTACGTTGTCGAGCAGACAATTTTTCGGACATATGAAGCAATATCCTCCAAAATGGTTTGGAAACTTGCTGCTGCTTGCTGTTTCCCTAATACGTTGAGGTCAGTGAGTAACAGTATTTTACATAGAGCGACTGCCTATCTGACCTCCACAACCCAGTTACTGGGTAACACGATACCCCTTGGTTAGACTGGTTGTCAGACTGTAACGACTGTCAAAGATCCACGAACGACAGCCGGGACCGACGGCTTATCGTGCTTTCCTAGGCACGGAGGGGTCTTATGATATGTAAAGATGGTCACCCGTCCACGAACCAACCGCGGCAAGCGTAGCTTAACCTGATTGGTCGTGTAGCTGTTATGACTAAGTCAAAAGCCCCTCATATACAGGGTCAAATTAAATTAGATAGCAAAACTGTGCAACTGTGTTGGGGATCTAAACCGCACTCACTCGCATTCTGCCGATAGTTTATTTCTGGTTTCTGCGACACAGGCCCTTACAACATCACCTATACCTACTTAAATCTGCACCTCCCCTTAGCTTTCTCCATTTAAGTTGAAATGTTACTTGTTTCACAGCTACTTAAGTACTCTTTATGTGCCAAGTACTCACTAACCACTAGCTACCAGGAAATACCTTTGACACGTCAATAAAATATGAAAATCCCATCAGCCGAGTGACCACGAATGGTTTGTGGTCGCGAAATAGCACTTTTCCGACAGTAAACATGTTTATTATCATTGCAACCTAGTTAAGATGACCTCTCCCATAGTTCTTATGTGAAGGAATGTCGGGTGAGGATAAGCTGGTTGCATTATATAATATCGTTGACATATAGATGGACTGTTTAGTGTGCAGTTTATTATGTTAGAGTACTTACTGCTGGAAGGGAAAAAATACTGAGAAAAGTGACTAGCACCAAAATTGCGTAAAGTTAGGGCCTTGTAACAACAGCCGCACGGGTCGATCGATCAGGTTAAGCTACCCTTGCCGCGGTTGGTCCGTGGATGGGCGACCATCTTTACATATCATAACGAATACATATACGAAGATAATGTATCTTTGAGAAAAGTAGTAAATACAGAGAGTTCTCTTCTATTCTCTGTTCTTCTCCATAGGAACCTTCTTCGTCTTGGATTGGACGACTAGCTTCATCTTTCTGAATGACTAACTCCTTTGACAAATGACAATTTGACAATTCTTTGGCCAAAGAATTTGCATTGCCATTCAACGTGGCAATGCTGCCAGTCTTCTGAGCACGTTTCCTGATGACAGCGATGCGTAGGAATACTTCGACGCCTAAATGTCCTTTTGTTTTTGTATATCGTAGTTTAAAATTAGATATTAACTATTTAATAATAACTTACAGAAATAAAATTCCCACATATAATAAAAACATATTTTAACAAATGTGCCTAATTAAGGGTTTTATTGAAATTAACGCTTTGAGATTGAGATTGAGTTCTTATAATATTATAGTTAGCGCTGAAGTGAAAGACGAAACATACAATTTCTTAATCAATATCATCATCATTTGTCTAGCCATTCCCCAACTATGTTGGGTTCGGCTTCCAATTTAAACGGATGCAGCTGAATACCAGTGTTATGCATGAATCGACTGCCAATCTAAAATCTACAACCCAGTAACTGGGTAATACACCTTGGTAAGACTGGTTGTCAGACTTTCGAGCTCCTGAGTAACACATCAAAGCTTAAAATTCGAAAAACAGACCCGTCTCACGTTACCTCTTTCTCAAAATAAAATTATATTTCAAGTGTTTGAAATTAAAACAAAAATAAAGGTGTATTTACACAGAACGACGTGCTTCGTGTTTGTCTGACACGTGTCCGTTTTAATTAAAAAGCTGAATTTCATATTCATTAATCAAACAACAATTAGTGGAGGTGTATGGGGAGTAGTGCAAGCGTAGATGTGACGTTTTTGGGAGTTAGGTTTCTGCCTATCATAATCGGCAAGAGATTAAGACGGTTCGGACTGTTTTCGGACGTCGGAATTTCACGTACATTTACGTACTACGACTAACTCGCACTCAGTCTACGCGGCCCCTTAGTACTTGGAAGGTCGGGATCGTTCGTACGAGTTCGTACGTGTTCGCACGCAAACGTGTCCAAAGTGCGCGTGAGTTAAGTCTCATTAAAATTATATACCTATCACTGGCATTTGCCAGCGGTTTCGCCTGTGTGGAGGTCGCCAATTATCCAACGGGAACATAGGTACTACCGGGATAAAAAGTATCTTAATTATGTGTTAATGAACAAACAAACTTTCGCATTTATATTATTACTAGCTTTTATCAGCGGTTTTGCCCGCGTAGTGGGAGGTGTATTATATATATATGTATATATATATAAACCTGTCTCTTGAATCACTCGATTTATTGACGAAAACGCATTAAATAAAATCCGTTGCGAAGTTTAAGATCTAAGCGTCCATACACAAAAATCGACTTTGCTTTATACTATGTAGGCACAGATTAGTATGATGTCGTTGGATTATACGAAGTAGGATGTAAAAGCAATGTAAACAGTAAACTTATTACGCCCGTTTGCAAGTGTAGGCATAAAATAATGGCAGAGAACCGAAGTCGCATCTGTATTCCGTATACAATACTCAAAACTCTTCTATTCTCATCGTGAACTCGAGAGTGACAGGAATACCCGCACAACACACTTTGCTTCTGTTTTTAGAAATTAAAACATTTGACGAGACTATTTTAAAGGGCCGACTTATAAAAACTTATTTTATATTTGTGTTCGTTTTTAGTGTCGCCATTTTGGTGTAGAATAACTGAAGTTTTCTTACTAAATGTATGATTCATTTGTGTAGAGGCCAGCACATCACACAGCAAGCTACCCCAATCTGTCAAATTTCTTTGATAGTTTTTCAACTTTCTCACAAAAGAATAAGGTTCATATTCAATTGGGAAAATTTGACAGTTTGGGTTTGGGAAAGCTTGATGTGTTGGCGTCTGTACATGGTGGCAGGAACTGTTTCTAGACCTCCGAGCCTAGCGTAGAAATGACTCGTTGGTTATTAAAAAAAAACAACGGTTTCATAGTAAAGTGCAAAAATATATCAACCCAGGTATGAGTGTTTCAGAATCATGTATACAGATTCCATGTTACAGTTTGCGCGTCTATGTCGGGATGCCACACTGTATGTGTTATGTTACATGTATTTTTCGTTTTGTTTTTGTGGAATAAGCAATTATTTTTGTTTTGTGTTCTGATTACCTATTTTTTACCAAGGGATTAGTGAGAATTCTGGATTTAAAAAAAAAACTCAAAAACACAAAGCTTTTTTTTCAAACAACCATTTACAGGCAGGCACTTTTGAATTGTCAAAAAGTCGATTTGTTGGAAAGTTGAAGCTAGTTGCCCATTCCAAAAGGTAGATCTCTAAGGAGAAGCACGGGCAAGAAACTTCAAGGACACTCTTTTTAATCATGTTAGGTATTACAAAATCTTGGGGACATTATTCTTGTTGCTTCTATATGTGAACACAATGTAAAAAAATATATAAGATTTAAAATAAGCCATGGAAGTTAGGAGATGACCTGTCTCAACCGACGGCGCCCATTTACGAACTTGACGCGTGGATCAGCACCATCCAGATCATCCATTTTGTAGGGAACCAAATGTACATCAAAACAACATAATCATAATACGGATGCACGGTACTCACATTTACAAAATTTAAACAAAATGCTTCTAAATTATACAAAACTATAGTTTGCAATGTATTTGAGAAATTAATAAAATTTGATTTCCACAAAGAAAGAAAAATCTTTAATATCTATTGAAATTAAAAATTTATCGAGGACACGGTGGATGCCTTGTCAAGTCACCATTGACACTACCTGAATTAATTGGCAAAACTAGGTTCAGCATTGGAATTAGCACACAAATACACACACCAACACAAGCACACAGACACACTCACATATAACATAACTTCACACCGGTAGTCCCCGTATGTTTAGGCAGAGGTCAAAAACAGAATCACAAGTCATTTATTCAAACTAGGCTGAGAGTCATCACTTTTTGAACGTCAAAATTACATGAGACAGTCCCCATAAACGCCCGCTCTTCTCCACTTCCTAGTGCTGTAGCTGGGAAGAAGAAGTGGCGCAACAAACTCCCCAGCAGTGTGTGCCTATACGAGTAGTACACCCAAAAATTGCTAGTTATGGTGTGAACATCTTTACATACCAAGACCCCTCCGTGCCTCAGAAAGCACGTTAAGCCGTTGGTCCCGGCTGTCATTTGTGGATCTTTTACAGTCGTTACGGGTTGTCAGAAGCCCGAACGTCTGACAACCAGCCTTACCAAGGGGTATCGTATTACCCAGTAACTGGGTTGTTGTGGTCAGATAGGTAGTCGCTCTATGTAAAATACTGGTATTCCCCTTCCTCAACATAAGAGGTAAAGACGAGGCAGATGATGATGTACCTATATGCCCCACGTAATTAAAACTTCTTACAAAATCACACTCAAACATCACACTTGGCTAAACCAAACCAAAGCCACAATTATAACAGCATTACTCAAAAAAACATATCAAATAAATTTAATAACGCCTAATTACCCCTGAATCTAAAAACAATACAATTAAGAGTTTTAACAAACGTATATAAAACCCGCTTCAATTGTAATTTAACTGAAGTTTCTTATAAAGTAATTAATATGACATCGTCTAATGTTTTTTTAATAACATAGCGTTGGGAGCCGCATGCAATTACTCTAATGCATGACTAGGTTTTACCAACTTATCTTTAGACAAAATTTGCACAATTTTCGCCTCTATGGCTTTAGTGATAGGGGTGTTGTCAAGTGCATGTTTTTTGGTATATTTGCAGTTAATTTTGTTTTCTAATTTGTGGAGTAGACTCGTGTTTTCCGACTCTCGCGTGATGTATTCAAATGGCTAAATGGATTGTGTGTATTGTTGTGTTTTATTTAAGTAAAAGGTACTTTAGGAATTAGTCTAGGGTTGGCTGAGAAAAGATATTTTTATTTCTTTTTACACGCTTTATATTAGCTTCACTTGTGTGCTTGTATGTAACCGACTCCTTAGAGCGCGATTTTGACCCACTTTAAACGATCAAATTGCATTGAAACTTTGTAAACTTATCGAGGACCGATGACAATTCAATAATCTAAATAAAATAATAAAAAAAACACGTTTTTGTAGTTAACAGAACTAAAAAATAGAAAAAAAATAATAGTTTAAAAAACTAAAAAAGGAGAAAATAATTTAATTCAATTAAAAAGCGTAGGGTGCTTTTTGAGGTACTTTTATAATCACTTAATGTCAAGCACCCCACTGTTTTTAATTGAATTAAATTCTTTTCTCCTTTTTTAGTTTGGTTTTTAAAGCGTGTTTTTTAGTTTTTTAAACTACATTTTTTTCTGTACCAACATTATAATGGCAGAGATGTGGTTTAAAAGATCGCTGCGTACCTTGTGTTTCTCGTTGACCATTAGGATGATTTTTTTTACCGTCTGGAAAAAAATAGGGGTTAATAGGTGAACGGAGTAGAAGCCTATGGCACGGAAATTTAAAATGAAATTAACCTATCAATAAATACTATTACTTATTTGTAGTAATCTTTTCATATAAAAATTAAAAAACAATAAAAATTAATAAAAATACAAAAAATCGACAAATAATATCAAAATCCAACTTATGGGCACCCTAGTCAACGCGCAGAAATTATGAATGAATTCGTAGCGAAATTCAATCCTTTGATTGAAGCCGGCCGGGGATAGGTAACTAACATTTTTTTGCAGGCGTACCGCTCAAGTGTCGCCGCATGCGCACCCCCTCCCACCCGCGTGCCCTTCGACCCGAGTACCGCGTCCCGCGGTCTCTCTCCAAGTCTCCAGTCCAGTGCGATTAGTCATAGTGTGACGTCGATCGCTGTTTTTTTCCGCGTGTGCTTCAACGTCCAGTATCTTGCCATGATGAGGTATTATTTTTTGTCTGGTGAAAATGTAAATGGTGCAAGGCGAATGTACGCCGACGAAGAACACCTACAATCCCTTAGAAGTAACGGTATCCCTGCCCCCCGGATCCCTAGCACAGACTTGATACTCCGCACCTATCAGCCGTTACTTGACCACGGCCAGTTTCACCTTCCTGGTCATGCCAGAGGCAGAGGCCGGCCACCCTTATCCATACTCGTCGAAGACGCCATCCTGGACAGTCCGTTATCGACACAATGTTGGAAGACGTTCCTCTGCACTATCTGCGGGACATGTACTTCCAGCACGACGGATGTCCAGCTCACTACGAGCGATCAGTGCGCGCGTATCTAGATAGTGGATTCCGTGATAAGTGGATAGGTCGCTGGTGGACCTGTGAACTGGCCGGCGAGATCACTAGACCTAACGCCGTTAGACTTATTTGTGGGCTGAACTAAAACGCTTAGTGAGTGATTGTTATAAGAATTTAACATCAACAGGTTTGTTTACATTTCTATCAAAGCTTTACTGATCTTACAAGACGTCATTTATTTGGTTTACGGTTTCAAGACACGCGTCACTCAGTGTATCAAATTATTTGCCTACTAAAACTACATACAGCAAGGTGACGTATGTAGATACACGCGCAAATGTGTGTGTGAGTGTGTGGGGATCAGCCGCGAAATTAATGCTAGCGTCTCGCTCACACTCTCGGCATGCTCCATTCATGGGCCGTCTTAGCTTACGCCCATTTACTATTACCTATTTGGGCTATTATTCGTTTTACGCGAGTGCCGTAGGATGTATTCTTTTTCATGTATTTTAAGGATATTCGGAACTTTTTCTATATCAATGGTACCAGGCAAAGGTTAGCGTATATGAGTTCTATTCTACTTACACAACATGTCATATTGTTGTCCAGACGGTAAAAAAAATCAGCCGGTATATTAAATTAAGAAAGAATTTCGACAACTCCTGGCTCTAGCCAGCCTATTCCATTATTCATTGCTGATGCTTGAAGGTCTTGTGGCTCAGTAATAACAGCGTAACACGGGTCAATCGACCAGGTTAAGCTACACTTGCTGCGGTTGCTCCGTGGGGGGTGACCATCTTTAAATACCAAGACCCCTCCGAGCGTCGGAAAGCACCTTAAACCTTTCCTTCCTTCCCGGCTGTTATTCGTGGATCTTTGAAATTCGTTAATTTGGGTCGTCAGAAGCCCGAAAACCGGAATCTGACCACCAATCTTACCTTACTAATGGGTATCGAATTACTCGAAAACTGGTTTATAGAGGTCAGGCACGCAGTCCCTCCATGTTAAATACTGGAATTCAGTTGTACCCGGTCAGACTGGAAGCCGACCCCGAAAAGGCTAGGCAGATGCAAATTGTAAGAAATGCTGATTTCTTTGGTATTGAGGAGTGTAATCAATTGATATGGCTTTTGCCAGAAATTATCTAAATTGTAGATATTTATTTAACTATAAATGATAGGACACACATATAAATTTAGAAGAAGGGAACAGAAAATTAGTTTCAAAGATGTTGCTTAAATTTCTATTCCATTAATAAACTCCAACCATCACAAGGCAAGGTGCACAGGACCTGCAGCTATATTTATAAAATCAATAATGAAAACAAAACGATAACTCTTTACTTTCTCCAGAACAAAGAGAAAATCAAAAAATGTATTAAAAATCACACCTGCCTCATTAAATGTTAAAAAGCCTAAACTCAAAAACAATTAGGGCAGATGTACACTAACGACACAACATAAAATGTCTTGACGCTTTTTGTCGCCAGTCGCAACACTAATACACCGTGCAAGTCGCATTATTATACTAACTTTTGAAATTAAAATATATATTGTGAGTTTTTAACTTCATATCCTGTAAAGAAACAGACTGTTTCTTTGATTATAATGATAAACGAATATTAAAAATAATTATACTTATTAAACACTAGCTGAGTGTGCGACTTCGTTGGTGTGCGTATTAGATTTCATGGGTTTGCAATTTTGTGCGCACTTAGCGCACAAATTATTATTTCGTCACCATTCTCTCAAAAACGGTGACGGAAAACTTCGCGAGGAAACCGGCATGTCCTTGAGCCAAAAATTTGAAGACTTGTGACCTCTACCAACTTGCACTGGGCCCGCCTAGCGGATTAGGACCCACTCACAGAGAGAAGGTCTGTGTCCCAGCTGTGGGAACATTACAGGCCTCCTAAAATAAAACAATAAGTTTACGTGACAGTTAAACTTGCATTAACCCGAGAACAAAACAACGAGGTAATTGCAACACAAGCAACGGTTTCCAAGAAAACAACAAACTACAACCAAATGCTACTCAATTACCTACAGGCAAGAATAAATCATTTCTCAGAACTAACAACCTGCCTAAGAAGACAGGCAGCTGATGTATTACCTACCTTTCTGCCTAGATCTTCACGGAAGTCAATAGTATCTAGCCAAACAGATTTACTTAACAATTATTTATTAATTAGCCAGTTCATACAATTTTAAAGTCTAAGTGTGGGGGAATAAGGGTGGGTTTGGGTTGGTCGTTGAGCAGCAGATGCTAAAACCAAGTTTACCGATATCTAAGTGTCCGGGTGATTGCGGAGTGGGCACGGTGCGGTCACGCGACGCTGTCGTCGCGTCTGGGCGGGGCTTTATGATTAATCGCACGTGAGTACCAAGCCTTAGGTGTGATGTGTACTGCGGGATATGGAAATGGTTGTAATTTCTGTGAAATGAGGGTAGGTAGAGAGTGTGACTTGATTTGTTTCTGGGAACTTTTTTAGTCTTGGTACGTTCAATTCAATGGATAATTCTTCGTAGTGACAAGCAAGTTGCACATTTGATTGTCTGGAAAAAAAATAATAGGGGTTTTCTTGTAAGGAGCGAATTTACCTTTTTAAACCTATCACTGTTTGCGTCTGCATCATTCAAACCAAAAGTGATAATTGGTATGCCATTAAGTCCGCTCTGTAGTACATTTGTGGGCTAATATATTATCATACTTCTTACTATATAATAATATAAATTAATGTGAATATAATACAATATTATAACTGTGAAAGTTTTTATGTTAAGCTGTTTGGATGTTTGTTAATCCACCACGCAAAATCAGCCGAACGGATTACATGAAATTTGGCACACAGATAGTTTATAACCTAGATTAGCACATATTATACTTTTTATCCCGAGAGAAGCCGCTGGCAAAAGCTAGTCTATAGGTACTTATCTATACTAATATTATAAAGAGCAAACATTTGATTGTTTGTTTGCATTGAATAGGCTCCGAAACTACTAAACCGATTTGAAAAATTATATCATTGTTGGGAAGCTACACTATCCCCGGGTGACATAGGCTATATTTTATCCCCGTATTCCCACGGAAACCGGAACTACGCGGGTGAAACCACGGAGCGAAAACATCCCTTCTATATATCTCAGCAAAGCTTTCACTATTCCACAATCCCATTTCAGCCTCGCAGCCTATCTAATCGCGATCATACGAAAGCTCATTACAATGACCACCATGAGTTATGTGGTACAAAGGTCACTGTGACCACCAAACGATAACCAACCGCATCTAGCCAGTGCTTCGTTAGCCAGTATTGTTTTGAAGAGTTTAGTGATATGTATATTGATATTCCAAAGGGGCTTGTGGCTAAGTAATAGCAGGCCCACGGGTCGATCGATCAGGTTAAGCTACACTTGCCGCGGTTGACCCGTGGATGGGTGACCATCTTCACATACCAAGACCGCTCCGTGCTTCGGAAAGTACGCTAAGCCGTTGGTCCCGGCTGTCATTTGTAGATATTTGGCAGTCGTTACGGGTCGTCGGAAACCCGAATATCTGACAATCAGTCTAATCAAGTTGTATCGTATTAACCAGTAAAAAGGTTGTGTTCGAAAGAGATACCGCGGCCCCTGGCACACAGGCAACTAAGGGAACACGGGTGGGTTTTAGTCAGTAAAAGTCTGACACGCCCTCCTGCTCCACACAGAGCTGGAGAAGTTATTTCCCTCCCAAAAAAAAAAAGAAAGGTCAAATATGCAGTCGCTCCATGTAAAATACTGGTACTCAGCTGTTTTTCGGTTAGACTGGAAGCTGACCCCAACATAATTTGGAAAAGTTTAGGCAGATGATTTATTTATTTGATGAATATGTTCTGTAGCTATGAACTAACATGACCTATTTGACGTCCACAACCAAGTTACTGGGTAATGCGACACCCCATCGAAAGAATGGGTGCTTGACTTCCAGGCTTTTGAATACCCGGAACGACTGTCTAAGATTTTCGAATGACAGCCGAAAGACAATTAAAGAACTTATTTTATTGACCTTAATATCGTGTAGGCTGCAGGTACAAAATTCTGTGGTCATAACTCTATATTGACGAATAAAAAAATAAAAAATAAACTATATTATGCCTTCCAGTAGATATGCATCGGTTGACCTCAAAAAGTGTTAATTTATTATTTCGAATCCATAAATTTTAACCATATATTAAGTAAGAGATAAAATCAAAGTTATATCCCAATTAAAATAATCAATTTTATTTTTCTAAGTATTAAATAAATCATTGATAACAAGTGTGTGTTTAAATAATAAATTAAACCAGGCGATGAAAATCTAGAGAGCTTTAAATTAATGAGGTATAAGCCTATTTAGGTAAAATATTTTGATTGCTGAATACTAAAATAGAACCACTGTTTAGTTTTTTTTTTTATGCTTGAATACAGGCACAGATTTGACATAGAGCCGTAATTAGCATCACATAACATCCAGCACCCTAATTGCGTAACACGCGATTAATCATAATCGGTTTCATTTTGTCAGTTCAACAATATTCATTGCGTTATTTACGTTGCTGAGCAGACACATTTTTCGAACATATGAAGCAATGGTTTAGCCTTTTGTTTCAAAACGAAACAAATTATGATGAATCGTGAGTTACGCAATTAGGGTACGGGTCGGCAATCCGACACGACCGGAGAGTGATCAGCAGGCTTAGCACGAGAACCGTAGAGAAGCGTTTTGTCGACGGAAGAGTAGACAAAAATGACGTTTCCGTAAAGACAGTTGACAGTTTTGTACCGAAAAATGTAGACAAGCAATTTCCATTCTACAGTAGAGTAGAAATAGAAAGCGTCATGCTAAGCTTGCAGGACCAACGGCGACACGTGCTATTTTAGGCACGGGGGATTCACACCACCAACTTTCAAACTAATGTAATACTGAGAAATTAGTAATGGACAAACCCTATAACACTTTCCCGACCCGGGAATCAAACCCAGGACCTTGCGGCTACGAAACCAACGGGGTAAGTACTTAATGCAGCATGCAGCATGTTGCTGCGCCCTGCTGTACCTACGACGCAGCTGTACATTTCGCGTCTGCATCATTCCACGAAGATTGAGGAAGTTGTGCAGTACTTGAAAGTGAAGACCAACTGGACTCTGAGGGTCGAAAGGTTGGAATCGCGCCACGACGTCAACTTTAAGTCATTCGTGGTACGAGTTCCAACGCACCATCTACAGCACTGCTTGAAAGAGGACTTTTGGCCGAAAGGTGTCGTATATCGACGTTTCCGAGGACGGTTACGTGACACCTCGCAGCAAAACACGATGCCGACGACTTTACGTGTTTAGTTATAGTTTTAAGCTGTTTATTAATATGTATTAGTTTGTTATTATTGTTTAAGATTATTTTTGTGTATTTTATCTATGGGCCTTAGTTGCCTGATAATAAAGTGATTATTATTATTATTAATATTTGTATACCTATAGCCTAGTGGTAGCCCAGTGGCAACGGCCGTGAGTTTAGGTTCGAACCTGCTTTACTTTGTGTATTTTTACACGCTTTATATTAGCTTCACTTGTATGTTTGTTTGTTGGTTTGTTTGTTTGTATGTAACCGACTCCTTGGAGCGCGATTTTGACCCACTTTAAACGGTCAATTTTTTTTTTTTTTTCAATTTCATTGAAACTTTGTAAACTTGTCGAGGACCGATGACAATTCAATATAAAAAAAAATGAGTAAAATGAAAAAAAAGGACAAAAAAAACACGTTTTTGTAGTTAGCAGAACTAAAAAATAGAAAATAAATAATAGTTTAAAAAACACGCTTTAAAAACTAAACTAAAAGAGGAGAAAATAATTTAATTTAATTAAAAAGCGTGGGGTGCTTGACATTAATTGATTATAAAAATACCTCAAAAAGCACCCCGCGCTTTTTAATTGAATTAAATTATTTTCGCCTCTTTTAGTTTAGTTTTTAAAGCGTGTTTTTTAGTTTTTTAAACTATTTTTTTTTATCACTATTGCTCTCAAAACGGTAAAGGGAAATATCGTGAAGAAACTACTTACTAGATGTACTAGAACCACGACAAATTGAAGACAGCTGACTTCTACCAACGCACACTGTGTGTAAATTATTTAATCACCACTACTCACAAAACGGTGTAAGGAAACATTATGAAGAAACCGGTATGTCCTAGAACCGACAATTCGAAGACATGTGACATCTATCAACCCGCACTGGGCCCGCGTGGTGGATTACGGCCTTCTACTTCTCACCGAGAGGAGGCTAGTGTCCCAACAGTGGGAACTTTATAGGCTGATTTTGTTAAGTATTTATTTAACACTTTAAGGGGAACCTAGTCGCGGGCCCGAACTCACTGGTGGGCCTGGCTAAAAATCACACTGTCTCACCAGGTTTCGTATTCGACAGAGGTAGTATCACTGATGAGCAGTTAGACGTTAGTCTACACGCACAACGTTATTGAGTGAGATGCAGGATCATTTATAGTAAAAAAATCACGAAAAAATTAAGAAAAGTCCTTTGGAAGATCGGGTTTTATCAAAAAGCCAATGCATAGATCAATGACCAATAAAGTTTATTGAACTTTTCGACAGTTGACCTTTGTTGGTACCAACTTGGTTTTGGAGATTTTAGACTTCTTTCTTCTAACTTTGGGCGTGTTTAAGTAATAACTTAAACACGCCCAAAGTTAAGTAAAATTAGCAAGAAAAACGAATCTTTGTTGGCTCCTAACTTTTTAACGGGTTTTTATTTTAGTATTATGTTTCCGTACAGACAATATTAATAATGAGACAAAACGATATCATATTTTACTTTGGATGTGCCATGTCAGACAGTGGAGTAAAACACTCCCGAAGTTTGAATGCAAAAATTGTGGACTAGGTTCACCTTAAGCACATAAATCTACAAAAGCGGACTCAATGCCATAGGCATTTTTCTACCAGTCAACCTTTGGGTGATGCAGAGACAAACAGTGGGAGGTACAATTCATTTGAGGAATATTTTTAACATAAACGCATAAACCTAATTTAAACTATAAATATAATACATATATACCTAATTATATATAAATATAAGCACAAATAAATAAATATGTATATAAATTATAGAATTTACTAAAAACACATAAGAAAAACAATGAGAAAACATTACCGTTGTAATGATACTGCCAACTTTTTGCGAATGTGTTCGCGAACTTAAATATGTTATGTAAAGTCTAGTTTATCAGAGTTTTTTTAAGAGTGATGGATATCTGAAATGGGACACAGGGGTGCCCCCTTGGGATCTGAGCGTAATCTCAACTGTGGAATTGGGGCGTAATCTCTCTGCCTTGTTTTTGGTCCTTCGATCCGGGAGTTAAAAGACAGTGAAATGGCAATGAGTGACACATATTCAACTACAATATTTTAATTTTTAAATACTATGTATGACAAACTCTTGGTACCTGTTCTTTGAAGATTTTTAGTCACTTATCCAAACCTAATTTTTTAGAGCTCTGCGCTGCTTCTAAAGACACAATAATCAGAGTAACATCACAAAACTTTAGTACCCATTGCCTTCCAAATATAGCCATAAAAACCCAAGATGACGGTCTTAGTGATTTTTTTTAATGATACGGGCACTTGCGACTCTGTTACGGCCAATTCCTGGCCCCTATAATAAAGTCTGACCCGTCTCGACGCTGGCCCTAATCGTTGTAATGGCTTGCGTCCACTTGACCCCGACTTAAATCCATTTAGGGCGTAGATAAGTGGCATAGAAAGGTACTAAGTGTTGGTGGGGAGCCAAAAGTGGCGACGTTTGTTTGTGACCCAGGGGAGATAAGTTTGAAGATGGATGGGATCGGGTTTGGTGAAAGTGTTGGGCTAGATCTTGGTGGGGAATCTATGGAAATTGCCTTAACTGTATACTTACAAATAATCATACACTCAAATACTTCGTGAATAGTGAGAGGCTCGGCTCCAGACTTTTCTTTGTATGAAAATACTTAATTTGTTTCTATTAACACTACCTACTGTATAAATTTTCTGTGTCTGAGTATTTTTTCTCGTTCCTTTTTTGTTTCAAATTGCAGCACTATGGTCTACTTCAGCGGTGTCAACTGGTGAAACCTGGAAATCGAAACTCATTATTTTGTTTGTTCCGTTATCTATTCAGTACAATTAGTACTACGATGCCCTTGTTCTTTTTTCATAAGTGCCAGCGCAAACTGTACGGCTTGTCGCTGCGTATTGTCGTCACATCAAGACGCAAACGACTAGTTTGCGTCTGCCACTATAAGTTAGGAAACGATAATTTTCTTTGAGTATTCGGAAGAGACGGGCGTGTTGTTCTTCTCGTGAGTGAATATTGAGCCTCTCGTTGCACTTGCCTTGGTGCTAATCATGCGAAAGTAATGCGCATTCGACTGTCATGGGATGTTATGGAAAGCGTGCGATTGCCCTTACTCGTTATTGCGACTCTGCATTTTAATGCCTAGCATTGGGAGCTTTGAATAAAAAATGTGAAAATTATAGGATCCGCAGTTTGTCATTGCGACTAGTCGTCGAGCTATCGCAGTCACATCTGGCATAGTGTGCGCCACGTCAAAAACAATTGCAGGAAGTACCGACACTTTGCTGATAGGCTGTCTCAATTAAGATTGATTAGTACTATTTTTGATGCCAACGAATTAATTCTGCTGTTTTCTGTTACGTCAATTAAACCAATTGTTACGTTTGTTGTTGGGAAGTTAACTGTACGTTGAGTTTTGTGGTTTCGTAATAGTTGAGGGCCTTTTGTGTGGCGAAATGGGTACTGCGTGTTAGTTTGCTTCGTTACGTGTTAGATATAGGCAAGTTTCTGTTTATGTAAGACTAGATGCTGCCCGCGACTTCGTCTACGTCAAATTAATTTTTGTTACATAAAATATATCCTATGATACTCAGCAATACTGTAGCTTCCTATTTATATAATACTCGGAACGAGATTATTAATTCCAAAGATTACCTCCACTACATAAATACTCACAAATTTTACTTCTTTATCGTTTTATTTTATTTTTATTACTAACACTTAACCCATGACTTCGTTCGAATGAAATTTGGCCCTCGACCTGCGCTCACTTTTTTTTTTTTTGAGTATGGGAAATCATCAAATAACTTCTCTGGTTGGAGCAGGAGGGCGTGTCAGACTTTTACTGACTACAACCCACCCGTGTTCCTACAGTTGCCTGTGTGCCAGGGGCCACGGTATTTCTTTCGAACTACCCGCACCGCTGGTAGGCATCGGCCTTTGCGGATCCCACCAGTTGGTGCTGACATCTCTTTGAGGCGCGCGTGGAACACAACGCGCCGTCGTCGACCCGGGGCGCAAAGTAGGGGTGGGTCGCTAGTTTGTACACCACGAAAACATATAAAAAAAATAACTGTTTGTAATGTCAAAATAACTGCTTTTTACTCAATGCATATTACGGTACTTATACAATTTTTTGTTGTCTGTCTGTCTGCCTGTTTGGTCTGGCACATCTCCGAAACGGCTGGACAGATTTTGACAGGACTTTCACAGGCAGATAGCTGATGTGATAAGGAGTAACACAGGTTTTTTGGCCCGGTAGTATGCTCCCGTGGGACAATTTCTGTAATCCGCGCGGGCGAAGCCACGGCCTCAACGACAGCTGTCATTCTCGTCACAATTAATGACAAACTTTTAGCTCGAGGACTTATTGAACAGTTTACGTATTTACATGTGACTTAGTACAAAGTTGTTCTTGTTAACTTAACCATCAATTAATTCCATATTTCCCAACTTGTTTCCGATTGATTTTATTTCCACTTAAAGAATTATCAACTTTATGCAAAATGTAAATTAAGTTGACTTATGAATGACCAGAACTATTGAAAAAGTCTTAAAAATGTTTGAATTTGTGGCACAAACTGAAGTTTGAGTGTATTATAGATATTTTTTTAAACAAGTATTTGTTTACTGTTTTAGAAACGAAATTGCGAACGGAGTATAGATTATTCCCAAGACTTCTTTTTGTCTTCTAGAGCCAGACTGCGCAAGCGTCTCTGAAATTATTGCTTGTTATTTGTCACTGCTCCGAGCTATTTTTGTCAGCACCACAGGATTGACAATGTTGATAGATTAAATAATTATATATGAAATGAACGTTTTAAGTGGTTAGTTGACTAGAATTATGATCTGACTAATAAGATTGTCTGGTTGGTCTATTTGGTATGTTATGAAGGTGGAAAGATGTGACATGAGTATTTCTTGCTGTTGCCTTGGGTGCTAGAAGAAAATATTCTGGATGTGGTATAAAAAGTTTAGCTGAATCCTCATCATTACAGGCGCGGTCGCAGCCAAAGTCTTTGGGGGGGGTCACAGACAAAGACTACCTACATATTAGTAAGAATTGGGGGGGGGGGGGGTCACAGAAAAAGGCTTCCGACATATTAGTACGAAAATGTATTATATTTTCGAAAAAATTATATTTTAAGCTTTACGTTTAGGTACGGCTTTGGGGGGGGGGTCATGACCCCTAGGACCCCCCCCCCCCTCGGACCGCGCCTGCATCATTAGAGGTTTTTATTGGACTGCTTAGCCTTATTCCCAAGTATGTTGGAGTCGACTGAGTGACTGCCTGTCTGAACTTCACAACCCAGTTACATTACCAAGTCACGGAGGAGTCTCGATATCCACCCCTTTATTTATAAACGTTGCTTAAGGGCTTAGAGGAGCTAAATGCAAGTTTTATAATGCCTAAAAAATGATGATCCACTGCAGTAAACAAAATCAGAAAAATATATGATAATCTTCAGGATATATGCTAGTAAGATAGTGTGTTGCAAAACATAATAGAACAAATTTGATATGATAGAATAAAATCACGAAGATACCTCTAAAGTTAAGTTGTGATTATAGCGACTGTTTATCCATAAATTTTTAACGTTTAAACAACTCTTAACTTTAAGTAACGTTTATAAATAAGAGGGGTAATGTTTAGTCCCCCATCCACAGACCTACCTCGGCAATTTTAGCTTAACCTTCTGCTGCTTAATTCTCCCACGAGCTCTCATGTCTACTAGGACTGTAATTGGAGAATTGCATTTTCGAAAAAAATCTTCGGCTATCTTCGGGTTTCTATTAAGCTCTATCCAATGTCCACTATAGATTTGTTGTCTATTTTGTTTCGTGTCCCAGTCTATATTTACTCTGTCGTCTTTCTCTGCATCTTTCATTGTCTCTGGAGTACCAATGTGTGCCGTGGTTCGTTTGCTCTATTTGTCTCATAAAATTTGTGTGCTCATTATTTATTACCACTGCTCTCAAAACGGTGAAGGAAAACATTGTGAGGCAACCGGCATGTCCTAGAACGAAAAATTCGAAGACATGTGACATCTACCAACCAGTACTGGGCCCGCGTGGTGGATTACCTACAGCCCACTCCTTCTCGAAAAGTGGAGGTCTGTGTCGTGTCCTAGCAATTGAAACATTATAGGCTGATTATGCATTCTGTTGCCACTATCGCATTTTTTTTGGGTCGTCGCAATCTATCTTTTTCTTCCGAAATTCTCTATTAGGGGCCATTCAAGTATTGCCTAAGCAGATTTTTGGCAGTTATTAACCCGCCCCCTCCCCCTCGTCAGCAAAAGTAAGCAAAGCTCTTACCCCGCCTCCCATGCTCACGAAAACATTGGTAGCAGACACACAACGTGTCTGCTCACTTTCGTGTGATTTTGGAATATCGTCATCGTTTTCTTCGAGCCATTCATAGACAAGTAGGGTTGCTATATGTGTTCAAACCAAAATCGACTAAATTTTGTAGAAAATCCAGAAGTTAAAAAATAAATTCTGCTGACGTAATCACCATCCAGACCCACAATTCCCCATGTCATCAAAAAGAAGCAAAGCTAAGACTCCCCCGCCCCCTTTAGTGCTTACGTAATACTTGAATGGCCCCTTAGTCGTCATCTTTGCGGTCACCTCCTTTCTAGCCACATCATCTTTGACACATTGCCATTGTTTAATGTCTATTCTGTATAGTATGTCTTCAATTTAACGACAGCATTTCTTCAAATTCTAATCCTACTTAAACTTACTTATAATCTTCCATTCCAATATTTAGAAATTAACACCACCGATCATACATAACTGTCAATGCTGACCACTTAACAATCCCATAATCAATTCAGACTTATCTACACTTCAGCTATATTCCTAACCCGTTCTGGCATAGATTACAAAGAAGTCAAGCATGCCAAAATACTTGCAATATGATGCATCGCGATCTGTACCAACCAACTTAATCTGACACTTCCTAAAATAATGTCCAAATCTTGTTTGGAAGTGATAGGGTTTATTTTCGTTTGTTTTCTAAGTGATGTAAAGGCAAATTAATTTGGTTGTTTAAGAAACAAAGTACTGATCAATTTAGCAGGGATTGCAAGGATACATTTGTCATGTCGGTCGAATAAATCGGCTGTCGGATTGGGTACAAGCAGTGTTGATGGTTGTTGCTACAGTTATGTTTGTTGTTGTGGTACTGTTATTAGTTATTTTGTCTGTAAATCCTGGATTAAGTGGTGTTTGGAATAGTTTGTTGTTAAGCGGGGATTTAGATTAAAGTTCTGAAGTTCTGAAAACTATGAAATGAAATGTTTATTTATGGTAAGTAGATCTTATAAGACACTGTTACACGTCAATATTTTGTTGGTCCATATTTTAAAAACATGATGGCGCCGGCTTTACCTAGCTGATTGTTCCCTGAGAAGAAAAGCCTAAACAAACTCAGAGGTCTCTTGTTAAAACTCAAAATATTACATTATTTGAATTTTATGTGAGTCTAACAATGCAGGGCTATGTCTGGAGGGGCCTTTTGAAGAAAGAGCCGTCAAAATATTATATAACTAGCTTTTCCCAACGGCTCACCCGCGCGGAACTTTCATCCCCTATTTAACTCCCTTAAAGGTTGCATTTCCAAAAACTCTTCCTTATTCCTTGTCTACATTATAAAGGGAATCACTGTACAAAATTCCAGCTTTCTAGGTCCAAGGGTTTGGGCTGGGCGCTGATGAGTCAGTCAGTCAGTCAGGACTTCTCTTTTTATTTATGATTTGAATTTCATGTGAGTCTTACAATGCAGGGCTATATCTGGTGGGGTCCTTTTGAAGAAAGAGCCATTGCAGCTGACCTGTCCTAACAGAAGGCATGTATACATCGGTCAACGTATAGCTCAACCCTATTTTAGGGAGCTCAACGACCTATATTATATGGTTGGCTGTTTTCATGGGAAAATTTTCGGGAAAATATTGTTCACCTCTTTCTTAGCGTGTCTATAGCAATCTATTTATACAGGGATACTGCTAAGTCGACCTAGATCCTTTAAGGGGTTGTAGTTTCCATCATTCCTGACTGATTTCACTATGAAACATCGTAGCCTAACTTAACCTTTTTCAAAATATTGGACTTAATAGTTTAAAAAAAAATTGCCGATTTTTTGTCTATTGGCCTATTTTTTGGGTATTTTTGCCTCCAATTTATTTGTCTTTGCAAAGTTTGTGTAATGACAAGTTGTTAGTTGTTAGTTAGTTGTTAGTTATTCTAAATACTAAAATTGCAGTTAAATGAACAAACTGGGTCGTAGTAGATGATTGATAGTTATAAATTGAAATAAATTCGTAAAAAATATTACTTTCTTTCCAAAATATTAAAATAAAAGTCTTTGACAGTTATGCTGTAGATGTGCTTAAAAATATCTACGTTTCATTAGCTATCCAACAAGGTATAACAAGCTCGGGTATTATCAAAATTCTTAGCGAAAATCTTTGATGCAGGGCTCTCAGGTTCAATTCGTTGAGTTTCTTGTTGCGCCTATTGTCCAAAATGCTAAAAAAGGTTAAGTCTGGGGTACAATGTGTCATAGTGAAATCAGTCAAGAATGATGGCAATTACAACCTCTTAAAGGATCTAGGTCGACTTAACATGTAACCCTGTATACAGTCCCCCCCAGTGGGTTCCCGCATTGTCGTTGCGGGGGGGGCTCAGTAGCCGTGGTCCACTCCCACGGTGAAGCGAAGAGGAACCCAAAGGTGGGGCCGCTCGTCAGGGCTTTGGTCTCCAAGCCGACGACGTAGCGGCCAAAAAGTAGGAGGCATCGCGGCTGAGGGTTACAGGCTGCGGCGGAGGAGAAGTGCCGGTACTTTTGAGTAGCGCTCTTCCCTTCCGTGGCCTGGACGGGGCCGCCACCGTTTGATGGCGGACGCGGTGGGGCCGCAGGGGAAGAGGAGTGTCGGTATAGCGTTGGCCGCTCTCCCTATCCCCTGCGGCCGAGAAGTGGTAGGCGGCGGGGCCACTGCGCTGACCCGTCGCAGGGGGCCAAGGGAGCCAAGGGTGCCAGGGTAGTCTGGGGCCCTTGTGCTACTTGGTTCCTGGGGTGGTCACGGCGTGCCATGTGTCCTGCTGCGCCGGACTGGTGGGGTCCGCAAGGGCCGATGCCTGCCAGGGGTGCGGGTTGTTCGAAAGAGATACCGTCGCCCCTGGCACACAGGCAACTGAGGGATCACGGGTGGGTTTTAGTCAGTAAAAGTCTGACACGCCCTCCTGCTCCACCCAGAGCGGGAGAAGTCATTTGATGATTTCCCACCCTGAAAAAAAAAAAAAAAAAAAAACCCTGTATACAGTTAGTCTAGAATTTGGCTACGAGCCTGGCATTTTCAGCAGTGTCCGTCAACTCCTGTAGCGTGCAGACAGCGGAACACGCTGGACAACATATAAAGTACCATTCTTTATGGAACAGCACCACCTTTGTACGCTCCAGGGCGGAGTCATCTGTGGATCTCCACCTGAGCACGTTTTATTTACTTCAGCCTACCTGTGTCCCCCAAAGAGATGTCAGCACCAACTGGTGGGGTCCGCAAGGGCCCATGCCTGCCAGGGTTGCGGGTTGTTCGAAAGAGATACCGCGGCCCCTGGAACACAGGCAACTGAGGGAACATGGGTAGGTTTTAGTCTGACACGCCCTCCTGCTCCACCCAGAGCGGGAGAAGTTATTTGATGGTTTCGCACCCAAAAAACAAAGCCTAGTCTGTGACAGGAGTCTGTTAACTGTTCATGTTATTTTCTTGTTGAACGAGTAGTACATTTTCGTACAATTTTTCGTCGTTTTACAAAGCGGTGAAGTATAAAATAAAGTAGATTCCGCACTGTATTGAAATGTTACTTGAACGCAATAAATTCCATACAAAAACTTTTATTAAAACCTGTTCCGACCGTGAAATTACAAAAAAAAAAAATGCCTTTGGAACACGTCGGTCGTGTCTCAGGATCCGCCGATGATAACCATTTACTTTTCAATCGTTTTTACTTCTTTATAATTGGCTTAATAACATAGTCATTGAAACTGCAATTTGCAACAATGTTGCAGACTACGCCCAAGAAATCAAACTAAGAAATGTAACACAAGAGAATATCAACTCTACATCTTGCAGCCACAGTGCATTTTCAGTTGGATCATATCACAGGATGATTCAATACCACTGTTCGTGCTAACAATCCGAAAATACACTCAATGTTTTTGAAAATAGAACACAGTATTCTTAATTCAATTTATGATGGTTTAAAACATACATGGTCGATAAAAAGTTGTTAATCAAAAAATTATTGAGACTGTAGTCAAGATTTCAGTAATCATTGAGTAATTACTTTTGAAAGTCGATAATTTTTCAATTATGTACTGAGGTAATTGAGGAATGATAATGGCAATGAGTCTATTGTGCAGTAAATAAACTTAATTTAGGATAATGCTATATTTTTCCTTCTAATGGAACAAGAAAGAGACGGAAATAAATTAAAGCTGTCAAATGAGATGGACAAAATGTGCGCCACGGAGTACTAAAATATGATTGGATAAATTAACTGTTTGTTTTCTATTAATTAATTAAATTAAATTTGGAAACATCCATCGGTTTCTTACACTTCCACTATATCCGACGACCCTGGTTACTAAACCCTTTTGGTGACAGCACTTGCAAGAAATTAAACTACATTAAATAGTCTTCATTAATAAATGAATAATTAAAACAATGTACAGTCCCAGTTTTTGTGCTTTGCGAGGAATTTAAGCAAATAATTATTCCTATAAGCATTTGGCTCCATAAATCTTGCTCTGTTTTAAAGTAGGGTCGGCAAATACAATGAGCTACGACAATTATAATTGGGAAATAATATTTTCGTAACATACATAACAGCACGGCTTGTTTCCACGAAAGGTTGGGCAGAGATGTATCTATGGTACACCCACATTTCAGTGATGTTTAAGTCCTATTTGACAGGGGGCAAGCCTATTACCATCAACTGGGCACGAATCCAGACTCCGGGCTGCTACAGTAAGATTCTAGATAGAAAATCTCTATAACACTTTGCCGGACCTGGGAATCGAACCCAAGGCATTTTACAAAGCGGTCTTGTTGTGGCGATTCTTACGTTCACCCGGTTTCCCCTATACAACAACCCTGTAACGAACCGGACTCATCATCTGCCAAGTCTGATAGAGCTAAATACAGATCCCGGCACGTAAGTTGAACCAAAAGGGTGGATTTTGGTTCAACTTACGTGCTGCGATTTGTAATTTGTTTCCAAACTTCAGTAGGTACACGTTACATCAACGACTGTGATAGAAGGTGATTTCATTATTTTTCCGTGCAAGGCAACGAGTGTACGCGCTCTTACCTTCGGTTGTTTGTTGTGATTTTGGTTCAACTTACGTGTCGCGATCTATACCAGTATTTTACATAAAGCGACTGTGGTGGCCCAGCGGTAACAGAGCGACTTACCGAATTGTAGTTTATAGGTTCGTACGCAGTCAGGCCCGTCAGATGTTTACTTTGTCTAAATAATTTCATCACCACTGCTCTCAAAACGGTGAAGGAAAACATCGATACTAAACCAGCATGTCCTAGAACCAAAAATTCAAACGTCCGTGCGATCGTGGAATTATTAAAGAATGAAAATATCGTTGTTTGAACACAAACTTACATTGTTTTTGTAAAGCGTAAGCACTTACGTGTTAACTACTTTATTAAACAATGATCGGAAGATGTCACATGTCTTTAATACTGTCTATCAAATCAATTGTGCACACGGTTGTACCACCTGTGATGTTTTTTTAAGATTTTCTTTATGACTAGCGTCAAAATCAGCCGCCTTAAATGTTTTCAAAGCGGAACACAGGCCTCTCCCCATGATACCTAGCTTTTTTAATTCAAGTGGACCACTGGTCATTTTCTTTTCTCGAGCTCTTCCCGCCTTCTCCAAGGGGTCAGCCGCGACGTCTTCTGGCTGTGTCAGGGCTCCACATACGAGTAGGTAGATGAATGAATAGCGCGCAATATGTGTCCTCTACTGTTCTACTAATATTAAAAATGTGAAAGTTTTTATGATAGGATGTTTACTCGTAGATGTTTGGATGTTTGTTGCCTACTCAATCACGCAAATTCGGCTTAACGGATTTGAATGAAATTTGGCACACAGATAGTTTATGACCTAGATTAACACATAGGGTACTTTTATCCCGGTAGTACGTTCCGTAAATTTTCGGCAAAACCGAGTAGTAAATGAGAAAGTAACTCTGCTTCTCTGTTTGTTACGTTTTCATGCCTAAACTGCTGAACCGATCGTTATGAAATATGGCAGAGATATAGCCTGGGATAGGGATCAGGACATAGGCTACTTTATACGGAATAAATGACATCTACGATGACGGAGCCGCGGGCAAAAACTAGTTATGAATTGATTTTAATTGACATTGATTTTACTTAGTGATGCCCATGCCCATGTCAATAAGTATGAAATTCAGACGACATTCGCCACAATTTTTTTCATAAATGAAACCCCAAGATATGACCATATCGCACTCATGGTAACTGGGCAACCTATCAATAAATAACTCATAACCATTTTTTGGTTACCTCCTATACTGAAAGGTTCAAATTTCCTTACAATAGAAGAAAACCACTCATTCTTCATTCATCCATTCTCACACTTTCATATCAAGCACTGTATTATTTATCAGCAATTATCCGCCAGTTATAGTCTCTAATAATACATCCGAAAAGGACTACACAAGCTATTCAACACCTAAAATATCTAAGGGGACAAAAACTTAGCCTTTCCGGGCAAACTTGCCAACTCTTGCTGACGTTACTTTGCCCAGTAATTTAGCTGTCAAACTAAAGAGTGATGAATTGCCCAAGCGTCAACTTTGTCCATTGTACCTGACTGATTATTCGGAATAGACATGAGCTATTATATGAATTATCTAGTTTTTACTATGACTTATTGCAGCATGCTTTTCGAGTGATTGGTGAGTTTTCTTCTAGAGTACAAGGCTTTGATTGAGAAATAATTCACTGTTGCTTAAACGCTCGTTTGATTTATATTGGCAATTTTGTTTTCATGGTTTCGTTGTAGGTATTTGTTGGGTTAAACTTTTGCCTACGGGGTTGTGTGGGTTCTTTATCGTGGCCGTTCTCCATTTTCTTGCTGACTTAGTGTCTCCTGTGGCTAAGATTTAGATAATTTACTGAGTCACTGTTACATGGTGTAGCAAATAAGATAATTTCTATATGGACCATGACATTGTGTCCCTTTAGTTATCTGTAAACGCATGAAATGTTGACTAAGAGATGTGATAAGGTTCACAGCTGGACAGGTATGTAGGTAGACATCTCCAACCTAGATTTGCTGTTAAGATTTTTTCTTTACTGCGTTGTACTCAACCACTGCAACTCCTGAAAGCCAGAATAAAAAATGGCAATGAAAAATGCCGAGATAAGGAAGCTTGACGAGTCCTGGATTGTTGATTGAACCTTCTTGGATCGTGCAAAGGTTTAACTAGACAAAAAGGCGAGCGAGTAAAATAATAAAAATAATAAACCATCGTTTCCACGGATTTTGGTCACATCCGAGGTCACAGAAACCGGATCTAAAGGTATGACTGACTATGGAGCCTTCTTGCCAGAGATACAGGTTGTTCGAAAGAGATAAAGCGGCTCCTGGCACACAGGCAACTGAGGGAACACGGGTGGGTTTTAGTCAGTAAAAGTCTGATACGCCCTCCTGCTCCACCCAGAGCGGGAGAAGTTATTTGATGATTACCCACCCAAAAAAAAAAAAACTATGGAGCCTTTATTGGCTGTGGGGTTTCGTAAGCGCTTTCTCTGATCATGAAGTTTGGGTTCTAGTTCTAGATCAGGGTGTTATTGAGTTTTTTCACCTGTAATTCATCAGTAGCAGCCGTGAGTTTGTATTTTTTCCCGGTTGATGGCAATAAGCTCGTCCTCTGAGGACTTAAAGTTATCCGGTAAAATGTGAAAGAACTATAAGTACCTAGAGCTGAGCCGTACTTTTCGAGGATAACAAGCGTTATGTTATGGTATGTCATATTGTTATCATAAATAAAATGCGGTAGGTACTTATGGGCCACTGTAAAACGGCGAATCGAATTGATTATGATCCCGGTTACTAGTCATTAAGTGAGGATTCTGTGGCCAGCTGTCATACGTCGCGTAATAAATAAGTACTTGCGCAATGAACGGATTCTGCGCAAGCGCTCCATGGATGTGGGAAGGTTGGATAAGGCGGGAATTTTGAACGTCGAAATAAGTACCAGTCAAGACTTTGTCATAGCAAAAATTTATAGAAGAAATTCAAGGAGTGGACTTGACTAAAACTTTTTGTACAACTTTTTTGGAGGTCCTCAATAAATAAATAACATGACAACAAGCAAATAAATGCTGCGACTCCTAAACTTAGCTTGTTTGTAAAAAGCTTTTGGTGAAGAAGAGGATTGCCCTGCAATGTCTTAATCCACGGGGCTTAACTCCGCTGCCGCAAGAAATCGCAGGCAACTGAAGGAACACGGGTGGGTTTTAGTCAGTAAAAGTCTGACACGCCCTCCTGCTCCACCCAGAGTGGGAGAAGTTATTTGATGATTTCACAACCTCAAAAAAAAATTACTTAATCCAACAACAGAGGACAGAAGACAAGCTTTTTTTTTTAGGTGGGAAATCATCAAATAACTTCTCCCGCTCTGGGTGAGAAGACAAGCTTAGTTATGCGGTTTCAAAACAGGAAACTTGTAAAATGGCAAAATATTTTTCTAGGTGGGTCTCGGTGGGCGACTGCAACTTGCATTTTGCCGATATTTTTACATCGTTTTTTGTTTATTCGTTATTTTTCCCAAAACGAGAATAAGGACCAGTACCCTAATTGCGTAACTCACGATTAATCATAATCTGTTTCGTTTTGAAACAAAGTGCTACACCATTGCTTCATATGTTCGAAAAATGTGTCTGCTCAATAACGTTAATACGCAATGAATATTGTTGAACTGTCAAAATGAAACAGATTATGATTAATCGTATGTTACGCAATTAGGGTGCAGTTTCTCAAAGGAAACTGATCGCAAAGCAAATTTTCAAAAGCATGTTCGCTGCTACGATTGGTTATTGATAAATCATTCAACCAATTACGTAAGTATACGCGCGCTTAACAATTTGACACATTATTTTGCGACCATTTTTGCTCCAGAAACTGGCCCTAAGATTTCTATATTTTGCTGCCTGTTGTAAGCATAGAATATCAAATCTATTTATTAAAACACCACATCCATTCTACATCAGCTCCACGTCAAACCTGGGAGCGCCGTACCGCATCTATTCATTACACTGAGCAAGTATACAATCACCAATTCTATGGGCCTGTAATGACCGACCACCATCGTCAATTATCTACACATTACTAAGACCCGAATCGAACCCACACTATTATGAAACCGAGGCCTCAGGCCCAATCTGAAATGTAAAAAAACAGGGCAAGTCCGAATTCTACTCGCGAACGGAGAGTTTCGTACCACCAAAACTGATGCACTTAGCACTAGACATGGATAGCTCGTGCGCGAGTAATAGAAAAGAGATAGCTCTTTTTGATTGACGTCGCTCTCGCTCACTCACTCGCTCGCTAAATAGCTCACTAGCTCAGTTAGCTCACTCAGACTCGATAGCTCAGTACTTCAGCGAGTCACCGACGACCAACCGGATTCACCGGCCGAACGGCTCATTCAGCTCTCTTCGGAATACTTCAGATCGCAACATTCTTTCTTCCAATAATAAGCTCTCTGGCACAATACGTCATTCTAAACTTATCATATGACATAAATCACTGTAAATCTATCTTTATGGTTATTAACTTTAAGTAGAAAATATTTTGGCACATTATAAAAAGGAACCGCAATGTTTGACAAACAAAAAAAAATGAGCTAACAGTCGGCGTCTGAGTCACTGAGCTATAGAAGAGCTACTGAGTATCAAAGCCTCCAAACTTCCAAAGAGCTATTGACTATTAAGCGAGCCGAGCCGTCTCCTCCGACGCGCGTGCGGCGTGAGTTAAATGAGCCAACAGTCGGCGTCTGAGTCACTGAGCTATAGAAGAGCTAGTGAGCTAGCGGAGTGATATAGCTCTTTAGAGTGCAAGAGCTAATCACTCTTTTTCTTTTCAGTGAGCTATTTTGCCCATATCTACTTAGCACAATCAACCTATAATTTTCCCACTTCTGGGACACAGGACTCCTCTCTGTGAGAGGGATAGGCCATAATCTACCACGCCGGCTTATTGCGGGTTGATGGATGTCATATGTCTTCGAATTTTATGCACTTTATTACTTGTACAGTCAGTGTCAATAATATCGGGACGAACAGACTGTTCAAAATGATCTAAATAACTATGAAAATTAAACTTTATCTCAATTCGATAAAGTTCTTGTCAAAATAACAGGTGTCGTGTACGGTCTTCTTTCTGAAACATTCCTTGTGCTATTGACTTAATATGTAATTTTCATAGTTGTTTAGATCATTTTGAACAGTCTGTTCGTACCGATATTTTAAATGCTGATTGTACTTTACTTACCTTTTTCATAAGTTTATAACTTAAAAATCAAAATGTGCCAATTGCCTAATACGCATTTCTGTAGTTTTCGATTCGCACACAAATAAAAAAACTTCGTGCAAGTCGCGTATAGAAAATAATAAATTATTTAGAAGTGTCGAATCGCCCGATTCGGTGGAGTAAAATTCGTAGTAATCGACGATTAAGCAATTATTTCTGAAGTGTTTACCAACAACGCCTTCCTTTTAATGTCATTCAAACGCCAAAAGATTCTTATAGAATTTTACAACACTGTGACGGACGTACGGACAACTTGAAGACATAGGCTTAGTAATAGGTTCCCATTTATCCTCTTTTAGGTACGGAACCCTAAAAATGCTATCGAAAAAATTGAAATGATAATTAGGTTTTGAAATAACACCCATAGATTAAAATTAGTAAGCCCCGAGCTATCTTTTTGCTTGCCCATTTTATCGACATGTCATCACGAATATACGACCCGCCAATGAACATCAATGCTATTGAAATTGCCGATAACTTTTCACTTATGATCTATTAAGTATTTATGGTCTATTGATAGTTCTTACTGTCTGTCACTAGTTTTGATGTTAGATTGTTATTACGAGACGACTGGGTAAGTATGTATTATGGAACTAGCTGTTGCCCCCGGCTTCGCCCGTTCGGTAGTCGGAAATTATCCCGCGGAAACGTACTACCGGGATAAAAAGTATCCTATGTGTTAATCTAGGTTATAATCTATCTGTGTGCCAAATTTCATCCAAATCCGTTCGGCCGTTTTTGCGTGAAAGAGTAACAAACATCCAGACATCCATAGATACAAACTTTCGCGTTTATAATATTAATAAAGAAGTAAGAAATATCTATATTATTAGGATAGTAGGATTAATAACATGACAAATTATTTAATTAATGTTCTGTGTCTCGTAATGTTAATTCTTTGCCTATCTAATATATGTATAGAATCAAGTCTATATAACTAAACAGACAGCTGTAATGCTGGGCAGTTTGTTGCGTCACTTCTTCTTCCCAGCTAAAGCACTAGGAAGTGGTGAAGGACAGGTATTTTGGGGGACTTTGAAATGTTGACGTTCGAAAAGTGGTGATTCTCAGCCTAATTTGAATAAATGACTTTTGATGAAAGGCATTTATTTCAAAGGAGATGACTGGCAGCCTCATGGTAGCGACGATAAAAGTACTCAAAAGTTAGAATTGGCCTCAAATCTCATCAAATCTCGTCATTCAATCAGATATTATGAACTTAGATAATTTTATTTTATGAATAATTTGAATATTAATAATTCTACGAATACATAATTTTATTACGGTCGAGAATCATTATTCAGATCAATATACCACCTAATACTGACCTGAAAATTGTAGTAGAACAATTTCTATGAAAATTTTCATGGAAATTGTTCTACCAGAACCGCGTCCCACCGTCACGTTACCGTCCGTCTTACTTTACAGATCGTTGATATATAAATTTACAACAACACCATCTTGTTTTCCACATTTTACAAGAACTCTTTTCCCTAAGCTAAACAGGATGTAAGCTATAACTCCCATCCTCATTACAGACTCTTCCATTTGAATATCAGCTCCTGTCATTTGACATCACATCAACATAAACCTATCTGGTGCTACTGACACCGTGCCCCGCGTTATACAGGACCAAATTACCTTTACCGTCGAAGACCCCTAAATTTTTTATCAGCCTACTCTATAGTTGGAAGATTAAGGTTGAAATTCGTGGAGTAAAGAGTTTGAGGATGGAAGGTTTAAGTTTGTATTGGAGTAACAACTGCTCATTTAGCTTGGTGCAATTTGTACGAGGTCATCAACACTGGATGGATTAGTACAATTCACTTCTGAGTAATCCAGGGCTGACGTTCAGTGGACAGAGTGTGTGACGGTAAATAATAGTTAATTACCGACTGAAGCTTCGTTTTTGGCTATGAAGCTTCGGCCAAGCCGAGAATCAATAGTTCGTAAATGTCGCGTCATTCGGCCTGCTTCGTAAAGCTTGGCAATACCAGGTGAAGTTCGGCTAACTTCGGAGTGAATCGAGTCCGCTCGTGGTTTCGCTCAGCCGACGTAAACAGACTCGATCCGGCCGAAAATCAAACTAAAGGCGAATCTTCTTTTTTTTTGTTTTGGGCTGAAAATCCATTTTCTGTCGGACACTATTAATGTGTAATTTATTTCAGGGATCGAAGATGACATTATGGGTTCTGAGTGTTAGCTCTTTTTCCGGTTGGGTCTTTGACCAGATTTCAATGGCAGCAGAGATAGTGTTATGCACCTGATGAAAGACTTCGGTTTGAGAGCGTCTACGACTAAAGAAAAAATGGAAATGTGTTATAGACGTACTTTTCGCAGTAGTGACCTTTCCAGCACAACAATTTGCTTGAATAGATAAAAACAATCTAAATGATAAAATAACGTTAGGTATCATGTTCTTTCACGCTAGATCAGCATGAAAAATGAAATTCGGAGAAGATGACAACTTAAGTTCAAATATGTTTAATCTTCATAGAATGCTAATACTAAGCATAATTATTACTTTAAAACTACGATATACAAAATAAATACAAAAAACAAAAGGACACTTAGGCGTCGAAGTATTCCTCCGCATCGCTGTCATCAGGAAACGTGCCCAGAAGACTGGCAGCATTGCCACGTTGAATGGCAATGCTAATTCTTTGGCCAAAGAACGAACCAGCCCTCTGGTCACGTGAAGTGTCGACCAGCCGGCGAGAAATTTCCTTAAAGAGGAGACGTGCACTCGGGCCCCATGACCCGAGCGTTTCGACCCCAAACGGCTCAAAACTGTAGTTACCCATAAGGTTACAGTATTTACGCCGCTTGAGGGTCTCAGCAACAGCAGCAGCGGCGCCAGCACAGCCCGCCGTGCTAGGAACATGGGATGGCGCAAGGGTGTCGACACATGTTGCGTCCCACACCAGAGGTCTTCCCACCTTCCAAGGCAATAACGTCATGCCGTCTGGTCTCTTCCCATCGTCACGTACCAAGCCGTTTGGTTCTAATACCGCTGGTACGCCGGCGGTGACAAGGGCTCGACGAATAATATCGTTGATGCTGGCGTGGCGTGCTATTAGTTCAAATTAAAACAAAACTAAAGATAAATAAAGACCAGAAGTAGAGCAGAATTTAAGTAAGGACATAGAATACCCCGGATTGCCGCGAGCATATGCTAGTCGCCTATAAAAACACATAAATTAACTTCACCACTTCAACTAGTTAAACCCCTATCTTGATCGTCAGACCAATTTTTACGTCACCAAGTTTCCATATCACCACAATTCCTCCATCAGGTACACATCGCATAATCGCGTCGTGTCCGTCACTCCTTACAATTAATCTGTCGGGCTCGGTGGCATAATTACCAAGTGACATCAACCGACCGGCGCCGGCGCAATTGTAGCGACCTTCCAACGTCACTGCTATACTAATTATAATTAAATTTAGAGTAGTAGGGTCTCGTAAAAATATGGCGTAGTTAGAGTTTAGACGCATCTGGTTAGGTCGTAAATTTGCTAGTATGGTTTGTAAAACGTTGGAAGTTAATTGGAAAGCAGACGCGTATGATGAAAACATTACAGTTTTCAAATTTGTTCAGGTTTTTCAGAATCAAGTAATGAATGAAAAATCCAATATTCAGACATTGAAAGGAAACGCAAAGATAGCAGAAAGTAAAATTTAACACAAATTATCATCATCAGTATCAATCAATCAACTCAGACTATCGCAGTCCACCGCTGGACATAGGCCTCACCCAGGTTGCGCCACAAGACCCTGACCTCCGCCTTCCGCATCCAGTCGGTCCCAGCCACTTCCTTAAGGTCATCGGTCCATATAACTGTCTCACGCTACGCTTGTCGATATGTAGTCTCCACTCCAGCATCATCAGTATATTGACTATTAAGTAAATAAAATAAACGTTAATTTTTTAACTGACAACCACCACTTTCTGCACGTTAAAATCACACAAAACAGTTCACCACCCTTCACCAGTTTCATTTTTTTTCCGGTTTGGTGATCACAACAAACCCCTCTCCAAATCTCCCCGCGGTCAATCACAAAACCAAACAGTAAAATATAAAAAAAAAACAAATGCACAAAACATGGCGCCACATCAAGATTCTTATGTCATCGATGTCATTGCGCACAAATTACGTGCACTATCATCCAGGCCGGAAGAAATATCTGTTGGCTATAAAAATATCTGCTCTTCGCGACGTTGCCACTCTTCAAAGTGTTTTGTTCCATTTGCGTATCGTCTATCAAAGTGAGTATTTCATCCATCATCGTTTATGTGTCTTTGGTGGTAGAATTGTCGCCAGCATCAGCCATTTTGTACCATGAGTTTGTATTATTCAGTAGGTATTCTGAAGTATTTTTTCATCATTATTGGTACCCCAAATGGACCCTATTAAGAATGACTGAATTGGATTGACATTGAGTGGGTAGTACTGACGTTCTATGGTATGAGTAGCATGAATAAAACATTCTTTTCTTGCTAATAATTATTTACTTTTTAATCGCTCAAACTGTACCTACTCTATCGCAATCCAACATCGACTGTATTTGCACTACATTTGACCATTTTAAAATGGATTTTGCTCCACCCAGAAATAACCTTAAAATCATAACCGTTATTTCTGAGTGTTGCCAAAGTAGAATAATACATTCAGTTGCTATAAGAAATACATTCAAAAGTTTGTTGCAATATTCGTAATTTGTAGGTCTTTGACAGTGTTGCCACCGTGGATATTATAATCCAGTATTAAAATATTACATGTTTTAAAAGAAATCAAAGAAATCACTGCAGTACCAATTTGGTATAAGCTTTGAATCTAATTTTGTCTTGTTATAATCCTGATGAGGTAAATAGACAGAAAATTGGTGTAACACTGTATAGTGGCGATCACTTGATCTGCGCAAAAAAATATTAATGAGAAACTTCATAGAAATAGAATAATAATATTTTATGTATTGCGTATGCGCAGTAAAAATATTTTTTTCCATAGTTTCTCATTCAACACTTTTATGAACAAAGTAATATGCTTCACAGTTTTATTTGTGATAAATTGTAATTTTGTGTTCTAGAATCCAGTTCCTTCGTTGATACGTCAAAGAGAAATTGAGTATAATTCTCAGAATTTTCGTCCATCTTTGATTGCTTGCACGTTATGATGTGACTATCATTTCGTTGAAAATCTTAAATAATGTTGCGGAATCCGAGAAAGGGTAAAAGGAGGCAAAATAGAACGATAGTTTTTTTTGTTTTCGTCCTTGTGTTTTGACTTGTGACTAAATAATAACAGCTGCACGGTTCGATCGATCAGAATGAGCTACGCTTGCCGCGGTTGGTCTATGGATGGGTGACCATCTTTACAAACCAAGACTCTTAAGCCCTTGGTCCCGGCTGTCATTCGTGGATCTTTGACAGTCGTTACGAAGCCTGAAAGTCTGAAGTCTTACCAAGGGGTATGGAATAACCAAGTAGATTTGGTTGCTGAGGTCAGATAGTCAGTAGCTTCATGTAAAATACTGACATTTAGCTGCATTCGGTTAGACTGAAAGCTGATCCCAAGCTCCCAGCATAGTTGGGAATAGCTGGCTTGGCAGATGATGATAAAGACATTGTATTTTCTGGACTAGTTTGCTTTGTAATCGAGTATATAAAGACGAACCCTCTCGTTATTTGTTAAACCATTTAAACAAAAGACAAACGTGTCTACATTTTTTGCATACAAACTTCGGGAATGTTTTACTCCACTGTCTGACATGGCACATCCAAAGTAAAATATGATATCGTTTTGTCTCATTATTAATATTGTCTGTACGGAAACATAATACTAAAATAACAACCCATTAAAAAGTTAGGAGCCAACAAAGATTCGTTTTTCTTGCTAATTTTACTTAACTTTGTGCGTGTTTAAGTAATAAAATAAGTGTAAAATCTTCAAAACCAGGTCGGTACCGACAAAGTTCAATTATCGAAAAGTTCAATTAATTTTATTGGTTATGGATTTATGCATTGGCTTTTTCATAAAACCCGATCTTCCAAAGGACTTTTCTTAATTTTTTTGTGATTTTTTTACTATAAATGATCCTGCATCTCACTCAGTGTAGACTCGCGTCTAACTGCTCATCACTGATACTATCTCTGTCGGACACGAAGCCTGGTGAGACAGCGTGATTTTTAGCCAGGCCCACCAGTGAGTTCGAGCCCGCGACTAGGTTCCCCTTAAGGGATTATTCTCATTAGACCGGGCCGTGCCGTGTTCATCGCCTGGACGGGACATGGATTTGAAACGTTACATACATTTTGTATGAAGCAGTTTATATTACACAGTGCCGTGTGGCCACGGACACGGCACGGCCCGGTCTAATGAGAATCATCCCTATAAACTGCTTCATACAAAATTGCCCCGTCCGCACCACGGACACGGCACAGCCCGGGCACGGTCTGGTCTATGAGAATCATCCCAAATACTTACAAAAATTTAACCAAACCAGTGCTGGCTCAGTGGTAACAGTCGCAACTTACAACGTGTAGGTATGTCGTAAGTTTGAACCATAACAGCCACTTTAACTTTAGTTTATGTCAATTATTTCATGACCATTGAATTCAAAACGGTAAAGGAAAACATCGTGATGAAACCGGCATGTCTTAGAACCAAAAATTCGAAGATATCTGACATGCACAAAAAAAAAAAAGATGTTGGCCGATTCTCAGACCAACCCGATAAGCACACGAAATTTTATCAAAATCGTTCATACAAAATTCCCATAGAAAATGTAATTTAATTTCTCCCGATTTTTTGGCAGTTTCCGAATTCACTAAAAAAAAAGATGTTGACCGATTCTCAGACCTACCCGTTAAGCACACGAAATTTTATCAAAATCGGTTCAGCCGTTTCGGAGGAGTAAGGTAACTAACATTGTGACATGAGAATTTTATATATAAGTTAAATAATAGGTACCTATAAATATTAAAAATTCTGCCATCTTGATATATTTAACACCAAAAAAGGTGTATTCAGGAAACTTTTATTGACTTCTATATGCGACGATTTGGCTAATAATTCTAAATAGAACTGAATAAAGTAATCCATGACCATACACCATTACAACTCCTCACACACACTGTACACTTAGATATGCTTAGAAGGTGCTAGCATGACATCCTGTTTGTTTCTGATGCATATAATAAGTGTAGTTATTAAATTGTAAATCCGTAATTGGCTGTAAGCTTAGTTTATTTATCCTAAGTGAAATTGTTAAAGAGCTGTGGATTTTGTGAATAAATAAATATAACATGACTTTGTAAAAGACTAGTGTAGCAGACGTTACTACGAAATCTAAATAACAAAACTAAACGGAACTTTTACAGTCAGGAAAAAAACAATACCCAATTCTTCAACCGTCTCATTAATTAAAACAACAATCAAAGAGCCAGAACGCTTTAAAAATGTCCCACAAAACAATAACTCCGTATAAATTACATTAAAGACTTCTTTTATACGACTATATACTATGAATATTAAGTTAAAGGACATGAAATATTCTCAAAGAAAACATCTGTTACTAATTATGTCGCTAATTACATCGCCATGTCATACCGGTGACATTTCGAATAAATGTAATCGATTCCGTTAATTAACGAGCATTCGATTAATCGGAATAAAATAAAATGCTTAATAAAAATAATATTCATACTTGTATGTAGGGCGTTTTTTGCTCAAAAACTTGTTGTGACAAGTCGACTCTATGGTTTTATTTCTAAGAAGAGTTGTGTGCAATACTGGTTTGTAGAGTATTGTAAAAAAAGAAATTTATGTTGCACGTAATTAGGTGAATGGCGGTGGTCCTTCGTTAAAGAGGACCAAGAACATATACGGGGTTTGGTCTTTTTCTGTAGTGATTAAAACCGTTCAAACGTCAATCATTAAGGTTGTAAACGGTAAGTGTGTGCGATACTGCTGCCTAGACAGTTCAACAACATTTATAGGGTCATTAACATTGTTGAGCAGACAATTTTTTCGAACATATTAAGCAATGGATTGGCAGTATCCGTAGTTATCAATAGTTATTGAAATTGATAGTGTGTTACACAACCAGAGTGTAGATTCACCCAGGGGGAAGATCGAAGATACTATGGTTCCTTATTCTCTGGCCTACTTGCACCACAAATGCATCAATCACTAAACGTATACCTATCTGAAACATCATCTGTCTCTGACATCATCAAATGATTGACAGAAATAGAACGATGTTTTAATTAGGTACGTTTAGCATGACATGCATTCAGTGACTTTGGTGCAAGTGAGTCTCTGTATGTGAATCATATTCATGGAACTTGAAGCTTGAATTGTCAAATATCTCCTAAGATACACAAAACGACCCCAAATGCGTAAGACACAAAGAAAATTCCTAATCCATTGCTTCATCCGTTTGAAAAATTCGTCTGATCAACAACGTTAAAAACGCAATGGACCCGGCTTAACTGTCAAAATCAATTGCGATTTTATGTGTGTTATGCAATCACCCCGCTGGTCTCTTCTCAGTCATTAAAAATATCTCTTAATTCATGCAGGAAGACACACAATCCAGTCCACATTTTGATGATTTACTTTGAAAATTGCCCACAAAGTCATAAATAACAACAAAGGATATTCGCCGGTCGCCGTTCGCACACACACTTAACACTTTCGTCGAATCGTAACTCTTAAGACTGGTTGTTAAATCGCAATTTGTTGTAAATAATCGATTTTTGATGGGTACCACTCATGGTGTTATTTGAGTCTAGCCGATTATTTTCCTTTAAGTAATACGTTGTTGATCTTCCTTTTTAGGGTTCCGTATCCAAGGGGTACCATCAACACCACCATAATCACACATGACACCTCTCTTCGAGAGAGAATTGGTTACCTATAATCTACCATGCGGGCTTAGTGCGGGTTGGTAGATGTCACATGTCTTTGAATGGTTCCTGGACCGGTTTCCTCAAGATATTTTCATTCACCGTTTTCAGAGTGGTGATGAAATTATTTTCACAGAATAAAGGGCCTGCCTGGTTTCAAATCCACGAACCTACAACTTGGTAAGTTGGGGCCGTTACCACTGGGTCACCACTGCTGGCAAGGGGTGCCAACGGAACCCTATTACTGACTCCTCTGGGCTTTGTCTTTTGAGCCATAGTAGGAAGACACATTAGATTGTACGCAGTATGACACTATGTCCTATCTACATAGAGTCTAGTACCTACAAAAAATCCTTACTAATATTATAAACGCGAAAGTTTGTATGTATGGATGTTTGTTACTCTTTCACGCAAAAACAGCTGAACGGATTTGAATGAAATTTGGCACACAGATAGATTATAACCTAGATTAACACATAGGATGCTTTTGATCCCGGTAGTACGTTCCCTCGGGATAATTACCGTCATTCACGCGCGCGAAGCCGCGGGCGGAAGCTAGCACTATTTGAACAGTGAGTGCATGTGGTGCTAGAGTTGGCCGTCAGATGGTACCAAACTTTTTTCCGAGAAGTTGGCACAATGTTGCTTATTACCAAGATGACATGTCATATGCGAATAAAGTAGGTAATTTTTTTTTTTCAAGAAACATTGTATGCTGTAAGGGATCCCTCGTATACGAGCCCGACTCGCACTTGGCCGCTTTTAGGTCATGAAACCCATTTAAAAGTGTTTAAAATACGATTAGCATGGTTTTAATGTCTTTATTGGTTGCTAGGTTCCCTGCAGGGTATGTTTGTGCAGTATTTAAATATGTAATACATCATTGCCTGTCCGAAACCTCTTTGTATGGAATTCCTCGGTGTTTAAGCATTATGATTCATTTGTAGTGTTTGTTTACCTGTGTTGTTAAATTGTTGGGACTAAAATGTTCTCCATAGATACGTTGATAAAGGAGTGAACAACGGAAGAAGAAAGAAATACATTTGAGATTCCTATCATCTTTTACAAGTCGTCAAGTCGATTAAATAAATACTATGTCAATGATAATTGACATAATTTTATTTCTGTAAATAAGTTGAAATAAATAATAGTTTAAAAACAAAAAAACACGAGTAGACATAAATCCAATAAAAAACAAAAGGAGGATAGAGTGATTAATAAATGAAATAATTTTAATGTAAAAGAGCGTGGGGTGCTTTATATATTTATTTATTATAAAAATAACTCAAAAAACACTTTAATTTAATTTAATCCTTTTGTATTTTTTTAACGTTTCGAATTATTTTTATCTAACCAATTATAGACATGATAAAGCAGCAAACCTCCTTTTTTGATTTTGCTACAAAATGTACCCTTTCATACAGCATTTACTAATTTTGTAAAATGTTAGGTGGGTGAATAAAAATCAGATTGAGGATAGGTCAACCTTAAAATAATGACCAAGTATCAACCAGTCACCTTTTACAACACCCACAGGTGAAAAGGGTTAATTAAAGATAAAGATAAAGATAATTTTATTTGTCAAAACATGTGTATACATGCAAATTAAGCATGCAGGATGTCACAATATTAATTAAAAAAAAAAAAATATTAATGTTAGATGTAAGTTTTATTTGAAATGTAAGTGACAGTGTTGTTGGTGTGCTTATTATTATAAATAAATAAATAAATAACCTTAACCTCCCTCATAAAACGACGTTATTTTTGTTTTACTTTCATACATTTGTCAAAATAACTCAACATTTTGCAAACGCTAAGTGCATTCACTCAAATAAATCTCGTATAAATTATATACCTATAAAACGGGCATAAAAATGCGAAGTGCTTTTGGAATAAATCCAAAAAGGACTGTGTAAAAATATATTTGCGTGCTGCCCTCATTTGCGTCGGGTCAGAAATATTTAATGGCCGATGTGTTGTTAACATTAACAATTAACATGTGTAAGCTTTTTCATTATTGGGCACGCCACGATAGCGGCGGTAAGTCCCCTCTTTGAGGAGTGGCTTGAGAGGCGGCATGGCGTCCTCACCTTCCGCCTGACGCAGGTCCTCACCGGACACGGTTGTTTCGGGAGGTTCCTGTTTCGTATAAGGCGGGAGGAAACGCCCGGGTGCTTCCATTGCGAAGATCGCCCTGAGGACACGGTGGAGCATACGGTGGCGGTCTGCTCGGCTTGGGCGGAGCACCGCCGTGTCCTCGTGGAGGCGATCGGCGGCGGCGATCTCTCGCGTCCGGTCCTGGTGCAGGCCATGGTACGGAGCGAGAGTGAATGGTTAGCCGTCTACTCCTTCTGCGAAGCAGTAATGCTCGCGAAGAGGGAGGCGGCGCACGTGAGGGAGAGGCAGTATATGCGCCCTCACGGCCGTAGTCGCCGCGGGAGAAGCCCTGGGCGTCGGGAATCCCAGGCTGATTCCCGGCCACCGTAGGCGCGGGCTTGCGGACGGTGAGTAATGGGTAGCTCGCTGTCCGGTAAGGACCAAGCCCGGGTCGACGGCGCGTTGTGTTCCACGCGCGCCTCAAAGAGATGTCAGCACCAAAGGGTGGGGTCCGCAAGGGCCGATGCCTGCCAGGGGTGCGGGTTGTTCGAAAGAGATACCGTCGCCCCTAGCACACAGGCAACTGAGGGAACACGGGTGGGTTTTAGTCAGTAAAAGTCTGACACGCCCTCCTGCTCCGCCCAGAGCGGGAGAAGTTATTTGATGATTTCCCATCCTCAAAAAAAAAAAAAAGCTTTTTCATTATTAGGTCAGGACACCGAACATGACTCAACGACGCTTTCATTTATTTATTTATTTAAAATTTATTTGTTCGAATAATGTTGTTACGCATAATATGACGTCCATAATATTCTGCTGTTTCCAGTGTACAAATATTTCAGGGAATTTAAATATTTAAAAAAAAAACAAAAAAAAAGCCAGGAGCCAATTCAGCGGGGTACACACAACAATTGGGGTACAATTGCGGAACACACTAACAGTAGGAATGCCTTTCATTTTGACAGTTCAACAACTATCATTGCGTTATTTAAGTTCCTTGTTGAGCAAACACATTTTTCGAACATTTGAAGCAATTGATTAGGATCCTTCAAAATTGTTCGCATTTTGATTGATAGTGTGTTAAGCAGTTAAGCAATGTTACTTGTCTACAAAGGTAACCGACATAGCCCGAAGAATCGCCAAACTTCAGTGGCGTTGAGCATTGCTAGCAGAACAGATAGCCGATGGGACTGAAAGGTTCTGGAGTGGTGACTGCGTACCGGAAGACGTAGCGTTCGAAAGCCTCGCACAATGTGGATCGATAACATCGTGAAGGCTGCAGGAATCCGCTTGATGCAAGAAGCGCGGAACCGGACGAATTGGTGAGGCCTATGTCCAGCAGTGGACGTCTTTTGGTTAAATGACGATGCCATGTATTCCTAGAAGTAGATTGAAAAAGAAAGAAAGAAAAATTGTTTATTCTGCACAAACAAAACGCACAATACAAAAATAAAATAAAAAATTAAACATAAAAAGCACCCATACAAAAGCCAAAAGCCCCGTATTCACGTAGAAAAAGTTTACAATTTTGTCCATTACTTGTTGATGTCAGGGCTAGTGACCAAAGACAATAAATAGACGATAAGAAACTGGCAAATTACGTAATCAATCAAAACAAAATAACAAATGCCGGTTTCAGTCTTTTGACCCGGTCACCGGGTGTTCTTAGAAAATGGAACAGTAATAAAGTTACATACTCAAATTTGTAAAAGTGATATACTCATACCTATTATATTTTGAAAATTACTGACATCGCTGACAGTAAAACATCGTGAGGAAAACAGGATTTATAGCTAATACAGCTAAGTCTGAAATCGCCAACACATATTGAGCGTGCTGCCCTCTCTCTATGTGAAGAGAGGCCTTTGATCTGCAGTGAGGCATTAATAAGCTGGTATTATTAGTATTTGAAAACCTTTTTATTTATTTAAAGATCATATACAATATCCGTCGTCGGTCGACAGTCTACGACGTCGGGGCCAAGGTGATGCGCCTCAAGTGGAGTTGGGCATGACATTTAGTCAGGCGAGGAGATGCCAGATGAAGTAGGCGAGGAGCTGTGACCGACCAACCAGAGCCAGAGCCTTGCAAAACCACTTTGCGTTGTTGATACTTTCAAAGTCGCGGGAAACACCTCGATGAGGGACGCACCGAACCGGGAAGTATGGCGGAAATAGGGGAGCCTTATACCTGATGGTGATTCCGAGCTGAGATGATGATGATGATGATACATACAATATCAAATTGTTACATAGACGGATTTGAGGCCTAGAAGATACATAAGGCGGGAGGAAACGCCCGGGTGTTTCCACAGCGAAGTTCTCCCTGAGGACACGGTGGAGCACATGGTGGAGGTCTGCCTGGCTTGGGCGGAGCACCACCGTATCCTGGTGGAGGCACTCTGCGGCGGCGATGGGTAGCCGTCACCTCCTTCTGCGAAGGAGTAATGCTCGCGAAGAGGGAGGCGGCGCACGTGAGGGAGAGGCAGTATATGCGCCCTCACGGCTCTAGTCGCCGCAGGAGATTCCCTGGGCGTCGGGAATCTTGCGGACGGCGAGTAATGAGTAGCTCGTTGTCCGGTAAGGACCAAGCTCAGGTCGACGGTGCATTGCGTTCCACGCGCGTCTCAAAGAGATGTCAGCACCAACTAGTGGGGTCCGCAAGGGCCAATGCCTACCAGGGGCGCAGGTTTTTTGTAAGAGATACCGCGAACCCTGGCACACAGGCAACTGAGGGACCACGGGTGGGTTTTAGTCAGTAAAAGTCTGCTCCACCCAGAGCGGGAGAAGTTATTTGATGATTTCCCACCCAAAACAATAAAAAGGCCTAGAAGAAACACTCAAATAACATTACGAATGTGTTTGAACTAGTTAATTACATTACCGAGTAAATCAGATAATTTTGGCTAAACTTTTATCCTTTAAGTGCAGTAATTATGTTTTACGTAATACCATGTGAAATAACAAATGAAGAAAGTAAACATAATTTATAGGCATTCTGGTGTTAAGTGAACACTGTGAACGACAGTAATTTTTTTTCCGACATTATGTTAACATTTACCCAGTTTGTGAAATGGCATTTTT
The DNA here is from genome assembly GCA_947359405.1 of Antitype chi. Taxonomy (NCBI): domain Eukaryota; kingdom Metazoa; phylum Arthropoda; class Insecta; order Lepidoptera; family Noctuidae; genus Antitype; species Antitype chi. The sequence goes on from OX375823.1 coordinate 4,688,265, forward strand.
ATGTGTTTTGGTTTTTGAGTGGTTAAAATTAAACTTAAACCTTTTTTTCCATTCATCAACTGCTCTTGACATTGAAATTGTCCATAATATAAGTAAATACAGGAAAAATGGGAAAAGAAAAGAGTACATATGGAGTCAGCGCAAGGTGTCTTTTTTCTATCTTTCCCTATTAGACATTATTATGTTGAGTAACAACAGGAATTATCTAGAATCAAAGAATTACACTAATAATACTAATACTAATATTATAAAAAGGTAAGATTTGATTGTTTGTTTTCATTGACTAATCTCCGAAACTACTAAACCGATTTGAAAAAATATTTCACTGTTGGGAAGCTACACTATCCCTGGGTGACAAAGGATATATTTATCCCTGTATTCCCATGGGAATGGGAACCACGCGGGTGAAACCGCGGAGCGCTGCTAGTAATAGATCATTCTTATGTGAAACTTTGCTAATATTCGTCCACGTGAAATTCTTGCTCTCCCGACCTACCGCGTCGCATCGCATCGAATTGCAACAGAGATTTACGCGTCTAAACAAACAATCTTCATCTTTATTATTAGGTAGAATAGGCACGTTGGATAGCAGTGTCCTTTTGTCCAGTATAATAACAAACTATAATCATCAAAAATCAGGTAGGCGTAGTATATTATGGCCGCTCCCTGTAACCATTATTAGTTGCAATTACTAGAAGGTCAAATAGCACTACTGAGACGAAACGAAAAATCAGAAATGAGATGATCCGACAGAAAACAAACGTTGTCGACATAGCTCACAAAATAAGCAAGCTGGAGTGGCAATGAGTCGGCCATATTAGCCGTAGAACCGATGACCGTTGAGGTAGACGTGTTCTTGGCAAACGTAAGGTGGCTGATAGCAGCTGGATGAGGGTTGCCGAGAATCAAGCTGAATGGCGTACCCTAAGCTTAGCTACTGCGGCGAAGAAAAGGCCAGAAACTTGAAAGAAGGCTCCATATAAAAAAAAAACTGTGCATCATTAGAAGGTCAATGATTAGGAGGATTGGTCAAAGATTTCCCAGAATATCATTAAATCAGGGGAAATATTGAAAGGAAATTTTGTATATACGGAAACCTCTAAAACTATAACTACTTAATACAATGTTGATCGTAGATTAAAACAATTTTGTTTGTTTCAAGAAATAGAACTCATGGTCGGTCATTCGCTTCTTGGCATTGAGCGAAGTAGAAAAATATTATTTTGAGCAGAATGCATTCTGCGAATGCTAGCACATAGATTTACTATGAAATTAATGCGGTATTGTGATGTTGGTTTTTCTTTCAGTTTTATGTTATTATTAAACCCTATTATTTTTGATGATAGCCATGGTATAATGGTAAATGTAAAACATCTGTTATAATTTCAAGTGACAGCCTCTTCCAGTGAAATATTTATGTTCAGCTAAATCTCATTCTCGTCTCACATACCGCAGTGTCTAAAGACGAAAGTCTTTGACCAGTGCGTGTTCCCAGTGGTGACCTATGGCTCTGAAACGTGGTCGCTCACATCGGGCCTCATAAGAAGGCTTTGAAAGCCACCCAAAGGGAAATTGAGTGAGCTATGCTTGGAGTTTCCCTACGCGATCAAATCAGAAGTAAAGAGATCTGCCTGCCATGGGTGCGGGTTTTTCGAAAGATATACCGTGGTCCCTGGCACACAGGCAACTGAAGTAACACGGGTGGGTTTTAGTCAGTAAAAGTCCATCCAGAGCGGGAAAAGTTATTTGATGATTTACCACCCTTAAAAAGAAATAAAAAAGATCCGTAGGAGCACCAAGGTAACCAACATACCCCGAAAAATTCCCAACTTAACTGGCAGTGGTCAGGGCACATTGCTCGCAGATGGCCGATGGGGCCGAAAGGTTCTGGAGTAGCGATAGCGTGCTGGAAGACGTAGCGTTGAACTTCAAGGTGGACCGATGACCTGGTGAAAGCCGCAAGAATCCGCTGGATGCGAGAAGTACAGAACCGGTTGAAGTGGCGGTGCTTATGAGAGGCCTAGATCCAGTATTGGACGTTTTTTTTCGACTGAAATGATGATGTGAATGACATCTCATTAGATTGGAAGCGCATTAGAAGGTCAATGGTCAACGAAAACTGTCCAATTAGGTTAAAAAATTGTTATACCTTCATATGCCCATTGTATCTTAACTTTTAAGTGTTAGCACTACAAAAACAGCTTTATGTTTAGACCTTCTCATAAATGCGACACACACTTAGCCGCCATCTTAAAAAATCATCAAATTACCCACGACGGCGTGAGTGTTGCCCGCTTACAAATTGCACAGAATGTAAGTTCTTGGTAAATATTTCTGTGAGCGACCCGACGTTTTTGCTGCCTCTGAAGACACCGCGAGTAATCTCAGCGAACACTTTGATTTGACAAATTTGTAAATCTTTACATGGCTTCACATTTTCGTGGTGGGCAGAAAAAGTTTTTAAAAGACATCTTCGTATATCAGCTGCCAAACGGAGCGGCCATTTTGGAGAGTTTAAACGAAATATTTAAAAAAACGGTTACCTACAGTCCTTTTTTGAAATTCTCGTCGTAAATGAAAAGAGATCAATATTTTTATTTTGTAGAAACAATTTTCAAAATTTACTGTTCCAAATCGGTACAACTGCAGGTTTAAAATTCAAATTCAGAAAAGTTTCTATAACCGGCCACAGCTATGTTATAACAATAAAAATACGGATCATACGACACTTAAGCCTTAACTGACGACAAAAATTACTCGAAGCGACAAAAACCTGACACCTTGGTCAGTGAGATACAGAAACCAAGATACGTGTGACTATAATACCTCGTTGCAACTTTTTGTCCATAAATTAATTGCTGGCCTAAAAACCAATGGCCATGAAAGTACCGTCAATTTTAATTACAATAATTATAAAGGTACATGTAGGCAATTTTTTTCAAAGTTCACATTCCTGTCTTCACGCTCTTTTTCTTCGGAGGTGACCAGAATTCCAATCGGCAGCGATCCTTGTTTCGCAAGCGGACGCAAAAGATCGGAGTAGTGTTAAATAAAACTATAGTAATGTGCAGTGACATGCTGTTGTTATGGCATGACCACTTTAGTCATATCTTTATAAGACATCGGTAGATGGAAGAACTTGAATTTAATATGAGTAAGTAAGTAGTAATACACGGCTACACATCAAGCTATACATTTCCAGTTTACGATGATCTCGCCCTGGACGCAAATCCTATAAAATGCGAGATGCTTGATGTGTAGCCGCTTGTACGTACTTGTGCTTGTGGCTAAGTAACAAAAGCCAAACGGGGCGATCGATCCGTTTAAGCTACGCTTGCAGTGGTTGGTCCGGGGATCGCTGACCGTTTCAACATAGCAAGACCCCTCCGTGCTCCGGAAAGCACGTTGAAAGCCGTTGGTCGCGGCTGTCATTCTTTGATCTTTGACAGTCCGTACGGTGACAATCAGTCTAACCTTACTAAAGGTTAGGTATCGTATTACTCAGTAACTGGGTTGTGGAAGCCAGCTCAGCGACTGCCTTATCTAATAGGCAGTCGCTCCATGTAAACTACTGGTATTCAACTGCATCTAGTTAGACTGGAAGCCGACCCCTTTGAAATACATAATTTGAAGTCGGAAAGATAATTTGTAGAATACTACAAAAATAACCTCAATAACTGTTAGAATTAATATCAATGAGGTACTGTAAAGGTTGTTCGCTCACCGAAGGCAACCTTACGTATGTAACTGGCCGCCAATGATTGGGTTTTGTTCGAACAGTCAGGAAGTTTTAAAATAAGAACGTAAAATAATTTTATATAGGTTTTGTTCCGGGAGAATTCATTCGATTGACAGGCACGGAATCGTAAGCTGCTAATCCTTGAAATAAACGTGAATTCTCACTTTCTATCGATTTACTGTAGCTATCTTCAATTCAACCCACATCGTATAGGCTCGTCAGAGCCTTTATAGAACTTTTGGTTGCTGGTTTAATTTCTTCGTACTTAATACATACGTGTAGGCTATATCCCGATAAATAAAATAGGTGCTAAGGGCTATTCAACTTACAAACTCGAAAAAATCGACTAAGAATAAGAATATCCCGAAAAAAAAAATAAAGGGAACAAAAAAATACTAGACAGACGAACGTTAACAATTTTACCAGGACAATAAACAGAATGGACGCCACATATTTCGTTACACCAGTGTAAGACCATCCTTAATGCCTCTTTACACCTTTCGGTCCAAATGTCTCTCCACACCCACAGGACCAAGAATGTGAAAATTAAGGTCCTTTTTCCTTCGAGTTCAGTATTAAGTTTCGAGACCGCAGTACTGTAGTGGGCAGTGGAGTGTGGCGCATAATGAAGGCTGTTCTTGTAACTCCTTTGAATGAACCTGCCCTTTATATTATAAGTGAGTTAAAAATAATTTAGAAGACAGTTCATTTTTTTTTTTGAGTGGGAAGTCATCAAATAACTTCTCCCGCTCTGGGTGGAGCGGGAGGGCGTGTCAGACTTTTACTGACTAAAACCCACCCGCGTTGTGCCAGGGGCCGCGGTATCTCTTTCGAACAACCCGCACCCCTGACAGGCATCGGCCCTTGCGGACCCCACCAGTTGGTGCTGACATCTCTTTGAGGCGCGCGTGAAACAGCGCGCCGTGTCGACCCGGGCTTGGTCCTTACCAGACAGCGAGCTACCCATTACTCGCCGTCCGCAAGCCCGCGCCTACGGTGGCCGGGAATCAGCCTGGGATTCCCGACGCCCAGGGCGTCTCCCGCGGCGACTACGGCCGTGAGGGCGCATATACTGCCTCTCCCTCATGTGCGCCGCCTCCCTCTTCGCGAGCATTACTACTTCGCAGAAGAAGGTGACCGCTACCCATGCACTTTTTCATTCGGATTTTTTTTTCTAAAGACCAGTCCGTTTGACTTACCATATTTTGCAAAATGTTGAAAATAAAGTGATACATACTCTGATATCAACAATGTTTATTAATTAGTGTTTTTTTTTCTATGTAGAATATATTGGTTTTTAGTAAATAAAGCTTTTGAACTAGTTTTTGTTATTACATAATCTATCATGCTGTGGGCACATTGTCGCGAAATGGCAAACTACACTCTCTCGCATACTCTCTCGCAACTACACTATTGACGTCTCACTGTAAACAGAGAGCGCGCGAAGTGTAGTTCGCTTTATCACGACAATGTAGCCGTAGCATCAGAAGCAACATAAAAAAAATTGCGTTTAAATTCACGCAAGTCTAAAATTCAAACTCCAATTAAGACATTCCAAACCGAAAAAAAATTACTAACACTGTACGACCTGAAAACAATCTACGACTTCCCTTTTACGATGCGCCTGCGACTACAACTAGACCAATGAGGTTAGATGACACACATGCTAGTAACTTATGTATCGTAACTTAAGATCTTGCTATGTAGCTGTAAAGTGTGAACGCTAAGATAGTGTTAAGGTTATCAGAAACAAGTATCTTTGTTTGAACTTTAATAACTTGTGGTTATGGAAAATATGATGTTGTTCGGCAGTGTATTCTGGTAAGGAGGTTACATTTTTTTTTTTTTTTTTTTTTTTTTATTTGATTAAAGGGCTTTGTCGCTTAGCGACCACATCGCCCAGTGCAGAAAAACATAATATTGTTCAAACGTCATGTTAGTTAAGTGGGTATTTTCTATAAGTAATGTAATATTATGGTATCGTTCAGTTATTTCCAGGGTAGCTCAAAAGGTCCAATCTCACACCTATCTACTGAGAAGTAGAGCATTTATCATTGTACTTATTCAAGAAAACGTTTTACAAAAATAAACAACAGACTTCCACAAAAAACCCTACATAGTGAAATTGTATTCACTTTTTAGTTATGATAAAACCTACCCCACACCAATTCGTCTATTTAAGGAAATAACAGTGATATAAAGTATTCAAAGATCGTCAAGGTAAATAAAGTGGATTGAATACGTATTTTAGAAACTAGTGCAAAAACTACCCAAGAAAAATTTATAACATTTATATGGGACCACCCCTGAGGCATACCAAAAACATCAAAAGTAATTTATTCAAATTAGGCTGAGAATCAGCACTTTTCGAACGTCAAAATACATAAGACAGTCCCCCAAAACGCGCCCTTTACCACTTCCTAGTGCTTTAGCTGGGAAGAAGAACCGGCGCAACAAACTCCCCAGCAGCACAGCTGTCTGTTTAGTCTGATAGACTTGATTCTATCATAGGCAAAGTAATAAAAATTACGAGACACAGAACATTAATTCAATAATAAGTCATATGTCAGCTAGCCATGTCAATATAGCAACAAATAAAATGAAAACTTAACTCAAGCACACAGAATTAAAAAAATAAAGCATAACACCAAAATGAAGCCGCCTGGTATAAAGGGCATGAAAGGGTGATAGCTATCCTATACATTAATTCATAATCGAGAATATTGCCAGCCATATCGCGGAACAAACATTAAAAAATAATAGTTTAAAAAACTAAAAAAACAAACTATAAAAGGAGAAAATAATTTAACTCAATTAAAAAGCGTGGGGTGCTTTTTGAGGTATTTTTATAATCACTTACTGTCAAGCACCCCACGCTTTTTAATTGAGTTAAATTATTTTCTCCTTTTTTAGTTTGGTTTTTAAAGCGTGTTTTTTAGTTTTTTAAACTATTATTTATTTTCTATTTTTTAGTTCTGCTAACTACAAAAACATGTTTTTTTTTTCTCATTTTTTTTTATTATTGAATTGTCATCGATCCTCGACAAGTTTGCAAAGTTTCAATGTAATCTGACCGTTTAAAGTGGGTCAAAATCGCGCTCAAAGGAGTCGGTTACATACAAACAAACTAACAAACAAACATACAAGTGAAGCTAATAGAAAGCGTGTAAAAAAACACAGATGAATAAAGACTTGGTCCTTTTTGAAGACGGAAGTCGGTAAAAACTAAAAAAAATCAGTACTGGGTGTACTGATACTTGTTAGTTTTTTATTTCGCCAGTTATGTTTAAGTTCCATGTATTAGGAATCGAACCTATGGCCATCAACCTCTGTCTAACCTTTCGGAGCTTACAGACTGTAAAACTCGTGCAGTCGTTATGGGCGATAATAGTTCTTAATGCAATCTGATACGGGTTAAAATCTGTTGCAATAAATTCGAATAATAAATCAGCAAGCATTGCCGTAAAAATGCAAATAAAATCGTATAAAATTAGATATTAACTATTTAATAATAAATAATCCATCACTGGATGCAGTTTGGCATTTGGAATTTTATGGTATATTTTTAATTATAATTATAATTGTTATTGACGGGATAAACTGGTTTTAAAGAAAATTAAGAGGTAGCTTTGATGATTTATTTGATACATTAAAGTATGTTTAATTATTTTTTGAGTTCCGTCACTGTATGCAAAAAAAAACTTGAAAATATTATATATTTTTTGCTTTCAAAATTATTTACGGTTAAAGAGATACACTGGTTTAAAAAACCACCTTTTTGAGCGTTTTCAAGAAATCACCGACTTAAATGAAAAGCATCAGTTGAACGAAAAAGGTAATGATTTTATTTATTACTTTACTACAGCACCTATGCTTTATCTTACTTTTTCTGCAATATCGCCGTCCTTCCTATGTATATCTATTGTCCCTTACATATCGAGTTTAATGCAGTAATTATAATACTACAACCCGCCCATTTAATCAATTAATGACGAAACTTACATCCAACTTCATACCTACTCCAAAATTAAATTCCTCTCCCATAGACTATTCATCACATAATCTAAACAGCGTATCATAGACCTTAGGACCCATAGATGCCAAGTGAGCTAAAATAATTAAGTGCGATGTACTTACAGTTAATAGGCTGTAGAGCTTAGTATAACGCGGCTAATTGAAATAGACGTAAAATCGATTAGTGCAGCGAGCGCGGGCAGCGTGCAAGCACCGCCGTGCTCGACGGATTATCTCGGATTATGTAGTATATGGGTGGAAATCAGAAGATAAAAACTTATTTTAACTTCTTTGCACTCTTTCTGAACAGTGCACACAACTTAACCGTCACGCTTGTATCGATGAAAATAGATCGGGTATACTCCGTTCCAGTCGGTGGGTGATGAATCGCATATACTCGGCTCATATCTCAAGTACTTACTTCTATGGTTTGGTTATTACCACGATTGGGAAGTCTTGATCGAGACGTTAACTGATTAAGAGACAGAAATTTGAATAATGAAAGTTAATGCATTTGTGCTTACAAGCTGTTATTGTGGATGCTTGCGCATATTTGTATTTTTGAGGGGATGATAAATTATAACTCGCGTGTTTTAGATTGATTGTCCTATCAAGAAAATTTGAGACAATCATGTTGTCCTTGACAACATTTGCAAAATCACTCATGACGAAACGAGACAAAAAAAGACAGACAGAGCATTGACATCATATTGGCATGCAAGGTAGCAAAGAAATAATCTCTTTTGTTGTAGTAGAAACGAACGCAATCTGTAAAAGTAATTCTGTGGTGTTTGGGATTTCCTCGTTCACCAAACTTCAAAGAGTTTATCGCTTTTCCTAGTCACGGCTAAACAAAATTACACTCGAACATTAAAATTTGTCCGTCCCACCATATACTGCAGACTAATGTAACTCTATCCCCCTGTGCGTTGCGTCTCACCTTTCGCTTTTCAATCATACCCGCTGGCGAAGGTAATTCGGGTGCGGTCCTGCCCCTGTCAGGCCATGTCCCTATCGCCGGTGTAAATACTAACGACCTTTAACGTGTCTGGGACTAATCGAAAGGTATTTTTGCGTATACTGTACTATTTTTGTGATACGTCCTTTTTTGAAATTAGAATGGGATATTGTCTGGTGGGTATTTTATTTAAATTAGGAATTGGAATGAATGTGAGTTTGGTTTGGGTTGAGATTGGTTTTATATATTGAATTCAATTGGTAACATCGATCCAGTCACTGTTTAGTGCCAAAAATATATTTAAGTAGGTACTCAAACTGTCATTCAAATGTTGTATTTAGATATAAGTGTCTGGGACTAATCGGAAGGTATTTTTTCGTATGCTACTATTTTATGGCAGGTACTTTTTTGAAATTAGAATGGGATATTTCTTGTCTGGTGGGTAATTTAAATTAGGAATAGATACGAATGTGAGTTTGTTTTGGGTTGAAATTGTAATTTTTAGATAGAAATATCTGAAGGACCGAGCTTTGCTCGGTATTTTTTTTTTACGGTTTTTAAGAATGAAACCTAGCTAGATCGACTTATCGCCCCCGAAACCCCTGCTTACTAAATTTCATGAAAATCGTTGGAGCCGTTTCCGACATTCAGATTATAAATATATATACAAGAATTGCTCGTTTATAGGTATTAGATTTAATTGGTAACATGAATCCAGTAGCTGTTAAATGCCAAAAATATCATTAAGAACTCAAACTTTCATTCAAATGTTTTCTGTAGCAAAAGCAGACAAAAATTATGAGCACTGTATTTATTGAATGGTAGTGACAACAGCATTCTAAAAATGATCGCTGCTAGAGCAGTCTGTCCCTTTCAGGGTCACTGGATGGCGACAGTCTAAGTATATAATAATTAATTAATTTTGTGAAAACTAACAATATTAACTTATATTTCTAAGCACTATTGTTAGTAACACCAAAATACTAACAAAAATATGGACCTTAGTCTGAAATAAAGTTTAATTTTATTTTATTTTATAACCCATCTGTCGCCTCCTAAAACCCAAATCGATCTCCTATCAAATTCCGTTCACAGAAAATCGCCTAAAATAACTTTAAAACAAAAGAACACCAAAACTTCGTAACCTAAAGCCTATAGAGGCATATCCCCGGGCTGTGGTCCCGAGTAGTAACTAGAGAACCGTCCCAGAGTCTCAAATTACACTATCCATTTATTTGCCACACAACCAACGAGTTTTTATTTGTTTTAACCCCTCATTTCACTCAATGATTCATTCGCGACAGCTCTATTTTCAAACCAGGAATCGAATTTGAAATAGTCGATTCGATTTGAATTGTTGCTTTAAAAACTTTGTAAAATATATTTTTTGCAGCTTTCGTTTTAATTTCGAATGCGTTTTCAGTTTCAGAATAAAAATGTGGCCTGATTTATTTTGTGGAGTTTCGTCGCGTGGATTTCGGTAGATTTATAGTTTCGCTTTTGTGTGCGATACTTTAGTAAATGCTACGCTTTTTTATTTTTATTTCGTTGCTGACATTAAAATGTCGCATAAATTAGGTAATGAAATAATGCTTCACAGAGGTAGTTAAAGAGTAATAAATGTTTTTCTATAATGAAGTAGAGACCTTTGTAAAGCAAATCTTGAAACACACACGCTACAACTAAAACATTAGCTAAAAGACAAAGAGAAAAATTTCAATTAACCGCTTTACGTAAAACGCGACATCGTAAAAATCCTATTCGCTTTTTTATTACTACCTAAAGCTTTACAAAAAGAAACTTGAAAAACAATTGCCGGCTAAAACTCCTTCCATTTGCCATTTTTAACTAACAATTAATTCTACAAAACAGTAACATAAAAGCCAGGAAATATAAACACATCATTACGATTTTATTAATAACCCATTCGAAAGCATAAAGTAAATACAACAAATTATAAATGGCTCAGTTATAAATGCGTACTTACTCTTTGTTACATTGTAACTAAATTGTTGCAGTAAGACCATTTGGTACAATAATAATAGAATAAAAGACAAGTAAAAAATGGTGTTATATCTGTATAATCGACTAGGAAGGCTACTGTACATGTTTCTGAACACCTCTGCGTCGAAATTTTTAGTAGGTTTTTAGGTTTTTTTTTCTAACCGACCAAAAATTAAAAAGCCAGCATAAATTTAGAATAATGTACTGAATCCATAGTAACGCATTGGCCGTCGATGTCCATGCCAACCTGTACAACGTAACTACACTGACTTGTATGTTTAGTGAAGCTCACCGCCAACCGATACTGCGAAGATCGCTCTGAGGACACGGCGGAGGTCTGCCCGGCTTGGGCGGAGCACCGCCGTGTCCTCGTGGAGGCGATCGGCAGCGACGATCTCTCGCGTCCAGCCCTGGTGCAGGCCATAGTACGGAGCGAGAGTGCATGGGTAGCCATCACCTCCTTCTGCGAAGAAGTAATGCTCGCGAAGAGGAAGGCGGCGCACGTGAAGGAGAGGCAGTATATACGCCTTCACGGCCCTAGCCTCCGCAGGAGATGCCCTGGGCGTTGGGAATCCCAGGCTGATACCCGGCCACCGTAGGCGCGGGCTTGCGGACGGCGAGTAATGGATAGCTCGCCGTCCGGTAAGGACCAAGCTCGGGTCGACGGCGCGTTGTGTTCCACGCGCGCCTCAAAGAGATGTCAGCACCAACTGGTAGGGTCCATAAGGGCCTATGCCTGCCAGGGGTGCGGGTTGTTCGAAAGAGATACCACGGCCCTTGGCACACAGGCAACTGAGGGAACACGGGTGGGTTTTAGTCAGTAAAAGTCTGACACGCCCTCCTGCTCCACCCAGAGCGGGAGAACTTATTTGATGATTTCCAACCCAACAAAAACAAACAGCCAACTGCTGCGTAGGATTCTCAATGAACCTTCTGCAACTTTTTATTTCAATAACACCCCAACAGTGTTTGACTAACGACATCCGTTTGTAATTAAGCCTGCCTGCCCTACTTTGGCTCAGCGTGAAGATATGGTGGTAGATTTTAGGCTATCATTAGTCAAACAGCTACTGTGATAACAATATCAGATCGGTAATGTGAAAATGCATTTGAGTTGCATTTATTTTGCGTAGGAGTAGGCGAGGTTCGAGTGACAGCGATTATTTTATGTATTTTCCTGTAGACTAGGTAAATATTTGTTTAAATTCTTACCTAGTCTACAGGAAGTTCTTTATAGTATGACACACATATACTACGTGAATACTGAAGAATCAGCGTTAAGTTCGGCTTTGTACAGTATTTTCATGGCTAGACGTGACATATTATATATTATGATGAACAGTAATAGCGTACAGTAATAAGAGTTACCCACCTTACCTATAAGATTTACTGCCATTTTTCTGTATTCCTCAATATTTAAACTTTAATAAAATACTTATTGACAGTTTTCATGTGCGTTTTACTTTGAAATTAGCGTTCTATAATCATTTACCGCTTTCTATACCTACTTCTTTATCCAATCACACTACAGCGAGTTTTTTGCTGCAGCGAGTCATTCATCATTATTGTACAGTTTTACCGAGCATTGTCCAGATTTTTACTATTTGTATGGGTAAAACGCTTCCGCTACCTTCCCCGCTCTCACTCTAACAGCGTCCCTACAGCCAGTTGGTTGCTGTAGCGAGTCATTTATTATTATTGTACAGTTCTACTGAGCATTGACCCAATTTTTTGTATTATTATAGGTAAATCGCTTCCTCTACCTTCCACGCTCCCGCTACCACAGCATCTTAACACCCAGCCGAGTCATTTATCACTATCGACTATCATACAGAACACTCTCCGAGACATTCTCTCAGAAGATTAATGTAAATGCGTGTACTGGATGTACAGGTCCACTCAATCTGTGTGGTTCGTTCCTCAAAAGACTATTTCAGACTCCAATGCACATTGTCTTCACATGATCTGACCAAGATTAAGCCAGGACTTTAAAAGAGACTGTGACCTCTGAGTTTGTTTCGGCCTTTCCTCTTAGATTAGTCAGATAGGAACGCCAACCTCAGCTAGTTTAAAAAAATATGATTGACGTGTACCTAAAAGTGTTTGTACAAACCTACTTACAGAAATAAAATAATTTATCATTTAACTGATCATTGTCCCGATTTTTAATGGGTAAATTACTTTGAATGAGCACATAAGGTAGAGGACATTATCCGCTCACACTAGAACCGCGACCCTACACCCAGTTCGTAGCTGTAGCGAGTCATTCATCATTATTGTACAGTTCCACCGAGCATTGTCCCGATTTTTATTCTTGATTTCATCAGCTCAGCGAATTCGGGTTAATGGCCATCTCCACGTTTTATGTGCACTTGTATTTACTGACTGCACTTCATTAAGGATTTAATGTTTGAATTTTATGGTTCTACAGAGGTAAAGTTCATAGGTGAAACAATGAAGTAAAATTTGTAGGGTTTTGTAAGAAAACGCTGTCTTTATTTGCTGTTGAAAATTAGCATGAATAAATTACAGGTCACTATCCAACGCACTACACGAGTACGAGTATCAATTTGCTGTGTTATAGCAATTTCAAACAACTTTCAAAAAATTACAGCTGTGATTTGAATTAACGGATAATTTAAATTGGTAATCAATTTGCTTAAGAATAAATACCTACCCCTATCTTTACATTGACATTGACAATATTAATAACCACATAACTAACGTAGACTTCACGTATGATAAATCAGTATTCTGTGTAGGTACCTTAACACACAAATCACAACTTAACTAGAAGTACTAACAAGCTACAGTCCCTTCCCTCATCGACCACAACTCATTCCCCTCACTAGCAACCTACAAACAAACTCGATACTCTCATACATTACACCTCTAACCAGCTCCAACCAATACCGTACATCACTAACTTCCGTGCTAAACTATTACATAAATACTATAAATACCGTTAATATATCGAATATCGATAGTTATTTATATTCGAAACGCAATCCCTATGCTCGTGGACGTATGCAGTAGTCGATTTTTCAGTGTTCGCCCCAGAGGCAAGTGTCGATAAATTGTTGACTACATAATGTTTTGACATCACTAATAAATTTAGAATGTGAGACGGCTAGCGTTAAATTCGCTACCTTGCTTGAGTAGGTACAGTTGCGTGGAGAAGTGGAAGGGTTCTAAGTTATTTATTGATTTGTGCAGCACTGCCTCGTTGGTCTAGTGGTCGTAAGCGCTAGTTCTGAGCAAGAGGTCCTGGCTTCGATTCCCAGGTCAGGCAAAATGTTATTGGGTTTTACTATCTGAAATTTCTTAGTACCAGTCCTGAGTCTGGATTTGTGCCCAGTTGTTGGCATTAGGCTCGCCCCCTGTTACATGGGACTTAAACATAACTGACGAAATGTGGGCCCCACCATTTGGGGAACCAAGGCGTTGGAAAAAACTGGGTTGTATAGACTTTATTATGTACAGACGCCAACACATCAAGCTACCCCAAGCTGTCAAATTTCTTTGATAGATTTTCAACTCTATAACATAAGCATAAGGTTCATATTCAATTGGGAAAATTTTACAGATTGGGGTAGCTTGATGTGCTGGCGTCTGTACTCCTTAAGTGTGTGTGTGTGTGATGTGTGTCTTTATAATGTTTTATTATTAAGTATTTTGTATTTCTATCAAGAGTAGTAGGTACCTTTCTATCCGCAACTGTACCCGAAGGCATGTAGCAAAAGTGATAGCATCTAACTATTCCGTTGATTATTTCATATCACTTTATTACTAAACACGTTTATAAATAGCGGGCGGAGCCGAGTGTAGCCGTTATATTGATGCGACCGCTACGTTAGAATTTACATTAACTTGCATATTTTAATATAAAATGTTTTTAGTTTTCTTTGTAACTGTACTTTTTTTATAGTAGTTATTAGAGGTGCATTATTTCTCGGTCTTCCGGCTTTAAAAAGCAATTATTAGAGAAACTTAAGAAAAATTGTGAGTTTTTTTTTTTTCTTAAGAAAAACATGTAACGAATTGCTCCTGAACCCTTCGTGGCTATAAAATAACAGCCGCAAGAGTCGATCTTCAAGGTTGAGCAACGCTCGCCGAGGTCGACCCGTGGATGGGTGACCAACCATTACACCAAGTCCCCTCCGTACCTCGGAAAACACGTTAAGCCGTTGGTACCGGCTGTCATTTGTAGATATTTGACAGTCGTTACGTTTGATACCAGAAAGTCTGACAATCAGTCTTACGCAAGGTGGAAAGGCTGACCTGGTGAAGACAAGACAAGACAAGACATTTATTTGTAGAAACATGAGTATACATAAGACGGCCGCAGGAATCCGCTGGAGGCGAGAAGTACAGAACCGGTCATAGTGGCGGTGCCTGGACTCCTCCAGGCACCGCCACTATGACCGGTTCTGCCTATGTCGACGTCTGTCGACTGAAATGTTGATGATCTCAGTAATTCAGAGCCAGGTTGTCATGCGTATTTACATAAATGCTGAAACAGTTCATCACCGATGAAGTAAGTATTTATATTCATTTTGATACAATTATAAACATTAAAAGCTTTTCGACGAAACTATACCTACATACTTTTAAAGAGTAGGAAGGTCAACAAAATACGTTCACCCCAATCTCAAGCCCATCACTAAACATCTGAAAGCGCAGCACAACACTAATACACCATAAGAACTGCCCTAAGCCTTAGTACACACTGTTTATCAATCAAAGTATCGGCGGGTGCGCACTCAATAACAAAGGATTATAGCGTCAGAACGGGATGGATGGGCAGCGCAAGAAGTATTTAATAACACTTATAGGTTATAAACTATCAATTGATTGAACTGTTGTGTACTGGGGTTTATAGCTGATTGATTGGCGGATTTGCGTCTTTTTTGGCTGGTGTATTAATTTCTTTTAGTGGGTGATTTTTTTTAAAGGTGTTAATGTCGTTGACGTTGACGATAACTCAAGCATTTATGATTTTCTTGCGTGTGACTGTAGGACTAGGTGTTTCGAATAGCACAAGTATTTGAAAAATACATATTTTGCGTGGTTTTAATAGGTTTAAACTTTCACTTCGAATTGGAATTACTGCTACCTATAGAATAATTATTTTGACAACCAGTTAAACATTTACTTCCTATTTGCTGAAAACCAGCGCTGTTGACGATAGGTTTTCCGAAGTCACAGCATTTTGCTGAGCAAAAACCTGTTCTTGCACAGATACGACGCACGGCTTATTGTTCTTATTATTATGGTATGTTTGTTTGCAACAGTATTCAATAATGCACTCTGCAAATTCTGAAATCGGCATTTGTTGTTTTGTTTTGATTGATTACGTAATGTGCCAGTTTCGTAACGTCTATTATTGTCTTTGGTCACTAGCCCTGACATCAACAAGTAATGGACAAAATTGTAAACTTTTTCTACGCGAATACGGGAGCTTTTGGCTTTTGTTTGGGTGCATTTTATGTTTAATTTTTTATTTTTATTTTTATACTGTGCGTTTTGTTTGTGCAGAATAAACAATTTTTCTTTCTTTCTTTCTTTCTTCCTTATTACAAAATAAGGTTGTTACTTAGACCAGGTTTATTAAACCACCAAGTCAATTTTTTATTAAGAATCCAATATGTTGGTATAGAAATGCAGGGGGCCGATTCTACTAACAAATTTGTTAAAAAAACGCAATAGAACCGCAACCGAATCACCACTTTTAAGCGTTTTCGCATTCTACTAAAATGAACAACGGTCCAGCTGCGACACAGCTGCGGTTACGTTTTAGTTACGCCAACGATCGATTGAAACAATGTCAAAACCTATTCTACTAACAAAATCGAACATGAGCGTGACGTTTACTATAGGACAAAGTTAATGATAAAATTATGATTATTATGTCTTTTAATTATAGAAAATACTTTTAGTGCCACATATTCGTGTTTAGTAACATTTTTAGATTCAACTTTTTTCTTTTTGGTATTAATAAAACATATTATTTTGGCATGTTGGTAACGCGGGTTACCCGCTGTGTTCCCGCTACAGTTCAGTTGCAATTCGTTTTAAGTTTAGTTTCCATTTTGCTTATAAAATAGTAGAATGACTTTTTATGTAACTATCGAACGGCGATCGAAATCGAACTGTTGTGGAAACACAGTTTAACGTGTAACGTTGCAAATTAGTAGAATCGCCCCCCTGTTCTTTTTACAAAACTGTTAATTAAGTCCGGTGCTAAGTACTCATTTTTGTAATAAGAACTTTACACAACTCGAAATAAAGTTGATAAATGCAAAACCTGGCTTAGAGCTAAAGTTAAATCGCGTTTTGTAATTAGGGGTTTGTTTGTAAATGTTGCTTTTAGTTAAGTATCACTATCCCCTAAGTTATTATCATTATCTCCATGCGTTTTTGACGATTAAACGTCTCTTAACTTTAAGCAACGTTTACAAATAAAACCTCACTAACAAGAAAACAACTAAAAAATAGACTACGAACCAAACTGTATTTATCAATCTCATTATTTCTTAATCAAATTCAAACAACTTGAGGACTTATTGATAAGCAATAAATACAACATACAATAAAAAACCCTTTGCTTCATGCACCATTACACAGTAGGTATAGACAAAAAATAAACAGTCATTAAAAATGATATCATTATCTCTGATCACCAATATGATATCTCGTTCGGCTAATATAAATATTTTTTTAGTCCACCTATGGAGGTCGAATCTGTAGATAGATTAAAAGTACACTTTTTACATTGCAAGTTATTGGTAAATGAAAAGTACACTTTTTACATAGCAAGTTATTGGTAAATGAACAGTAGACTTTTTACATTGCAAGTAGTGGTATACAAAATGGGGTGGGGTAGGTACACACGGCTACACATCAAGCTATAAATTTCCAGTATAAGCTGATCTCGCATTGTGTAGGATTTCCGTACACTGCGAGATCAACGTAAACGTACGTACGTACCACAGCTAAAAATTTAAACAAAAAATATTTTTTCACAACAAAAATAAAACAAGTGAAAAATTACTTTAGCAAGAAGTCGTGTCAAAAAACTAAAATACAGATCCAAAGACGAGGATTTCCGAAATAAAAGTAATTTTTCAATTTGTAGTGTTTTTTGTGAGTCAATCTTTTTATTACTCGTAATTTTTTATTTGCAAAAATGTGCATTGTACCTATGTGAAATCTCTCACCGAAAAGGTCAAAATATTACTTCTTCCTTGCAGAAATCCTAATTTAGTAAAACAAAGGCAAAATTAACTGTTGAACCTCATAAATACTCATTGAGGCATCTCACTTTTTTTTGACAATTTGTTAAGTTAATAGTAAATAAAAGTACAAAAATAAAATATTTCAAGTCCATTACTTACAGAATAGACAACCACATCAGTATCCCACATTCCCGTTCGTAAATTAATTCATAAATCCTCCACAGAGAGCACAAACGTATGTAGTAAAATGCGAACCTATTATAGGGACGAACATTTTCCACTATATTCTTAATTACTTGCCTATTAATAACTGGGTGGTCTTACTAAATGCGCAAGTCCATTTGTGAGTCAAAAAACTTGGCAACTGTATGTTTGAACCGTATAGCAAAGGTTCCGTAGTCCCAGAAAATAATTACCGTAAGTTAAACAACTTGTCTTACTAAGGAGTATCGTGATAACCAGTGACTGGGCTGTGGAAGTCAGATAGGCAGTTGGTCCATGTTAAATTCACGTACTCAGCTGCATACACTGAAAGACATCTTATTTATTTATTTATTTGCTCTCATGCACAACAGCAACATAGTTGGGCTTTGCAGGTGATGATCACCATCATCATTTCAGCAGAAAGACGTCCACTGCTGGACATAGGCCTCCCCCAGGCTCCTCCACTTCGACCGGTCTTGTGCTTCCCACATCCAGCGGATTCCCGTGGCCTTCACAAGGTCTTCCGGTACGCGGTCGCCACTCCAGGACCTTTCAGCCCCATCGGCCATCTGTACTGCGAGCAATGTGCCCTGCCCACTGCCACTTAAGTTTGGCAAGTCTGGCAGATGATGCGTACCAGAAAATAATAATGTTCTCTAATTACTTTTTTATATTAAAATTATACTTATACGTTCTATTTTTGTGCACCTAAAAACAAGCTGTAGGTATAGGCGATTGAGTACACTGATTATTATTTGTTATATATTTTACAGGTTGTGTGTAAGCAGACATCAAAATAAGTGCATACTGAGGATCGATTCTGCAGAATTTTAGTAGTGTGCTCAGTTTGGTGAAAAACATCTTGCCTGCAGCGAACTGTGAGTGAAAAACACTTTTCTATTAGAATATGTTTTGTTAGCTGTACCAGTATAGCAAAAAATATACATAAATAATGTACTGTACTCATTGCTGTTGCATTAATCAGAACGGTCCCCCATTCAACTAACTACAGAACCCTAGAACAACTCCATATTTTTCAAACCAGCCATAAGCTTACAGCTAGTTTACAAATAAGTATGCTCTTAACGCTCACGTTCACGAACAAAGCACTTAACAACTTTTTAGTAATGTGAAGTGACAGTTTCCATAGAAGACTTCTCATCAAGCCAAGCATGAAATGCCACAGCAGAACACTGCAAACCATTAATTACATATTATATCCATACAAGGGCCCTAGAACCTCTCTACTGCTTTTGGGAAACGACCAGTGTGATAACGACTCAGGTTTTCGCTGCACACAATCAATTTCCAACTCAATTTAATACAGCATAAGACAGAAAATTTATTAGAAATTGTTCGATTACAACAGCCACACATGGTTGACCGTCGTGGGAAAACACTATAGTGTTGTGCTGGCGATGTAGATGTAACACACGAGCAATTTCCAATTCTATTTTGTGATAGGTAAAGGTTGAATTCCTTTGGCAAATAAGTGGCCCTTTGGACAATTAATTGGAAAGTGTCTTGCAAACACAAGTGGCAATTTAGGTTCCGCAACGGTGCCAAGCCCAGAATTTCTTTTGACGTTTCTTTTATGTTTACAAAGATTTGTTTTAAGGGCAACATTGCTATTTAAATGGAAATGTTTGATATTAATCTCGGAAGTCATTTGAGTATATGGAAATGAAGGTTTTATTGTTAACTTTTATTGGATAAAGATTTGGGAATCTTGACAAGTATGGTTATGGGAGGGAAGATATGGGTAATAAATAGCTTATATAGTTCTGGTTTGGTTTTGTTTTTATTGAACAAATTGGAGAATAGTGTGTTAGTGTTTTTTTTTTTGGTTGTTTTTTTTTAATATTTAAATAATATTTTTATTTTTATCTTCCTAGTTGTAATAGCTACTCCAGACAAATTCGTACACCTTCAGTTACTAAGTAAATAACAATGGCGGGAAATAATTGTAACATTAACAAACTTAAACTAAAGTGGATAAAATCGTGTTATTGCAGCTAACTCAAAAACTTGGCCCCACTCGGTAAGTACCTATATGGGTACCACCATTCAAACAAAATAATAATTTTCCAAATAGGTTTATAAATGATGGAGTTCTGATGTAACAAACATAAAAGAAATAAAAATATTTTAAAAATACAACCAAATTGAGAACTTCCTCCTTTTTTTGAAGTCGGTTAAAATAAAAGCAAACACACCCGTATATTCGTCAATCTCACCGAATAATTTTCATAGCTTGAACCTTTGTCGTTTGTGTTAATCCTTGTTGCATTAACACAAGGTATCTTGGCAGATACCTTAACCGGTTGTAAATTATAAACCAGAAAATATTACCAGACATTTTTAAGTTTACTTAAAAAAAAACCTTTTCCTAAAAAAAAAACAACCGACTTCCGGAAAAACACCACAAAGTGAAAAATAACTTTAATTTCGGAAGGCGGTGTCTTTGGATAATGTACCTATTTATTAAATTTTTTGTCACGGCCTTCCGAAATTGAAGTTATTTTCACTTTGTAGTGTTTTTCCAGAAGTCGGTTGTTTTTTTTTTTGGAAAAAGTTTTTATTTCTCACTTTTTTGTTACAGTACCTGACCACCACACCAATTCGAAATTTCATCATCTTTGGGATCAAAACAATGCATATTTATGCGATAGCAGCAATCGCGGTTAATTTGCTGTAATTTTTGAAGAGTTCAGTTGCCTGTCTCCGAAACGCATCATCAAATCTATATGAAATTTAAATGGGATCACACGGAAAGCACCAGCTTTCAAATAAAAAAAGAATCATCAAAATCGGTTCACCCAGTCGAAAGTTCTGAGGTAACAAACATAAAAAAAAATACAGTCGAATTGAAAACCTCTTCCTTTTTTGAAGTCGGTTAAAAATAGACGGCTATCTTAGGTGTTCCACCATGTTGGATTTAGAATGACGTCACACAGCTAACCATGCAATGCAGCTCAATCGGTTAAAGATATCTGCTTCAAAATTGAGTTGCAAGATTCCACCCAAACAAACATAGTTACATACATGCATTGCAAGTTAAATAAACGCTTGTAAAAAGAGTGTCTGTGTTACAGTCAGTGCAAACAGCCGAGCAGCCAGACCACTGCTAGTCAAAAACCTGTTTCATTTAAAGATTTAGACAAGTAACAAACTACATGGCTTGTCTTCCTAAGAAACCTCACATTTACAAAGATTCTTACTTAGAAATAACGGCTTATGATAAAGGCACTAGATAAATAAAACAACATGTTACATAATTACGCAAGACCTCAAACAACCCAATTAGAAAAATTGAGTTAAAAGTATAATACAATGATCAATTTTTTTTTTTAAAGCTAACTGTTTTTGTTAAAAAAAACCGTGTTGACTCCAGCAATTACTTTATGCATTGAAAATTGTCTATCTGTCAGTCTTATTGCCAGGGAGTAATGATTGAATTTTCTTTGGCTAGATTACATATTTTTTGAAAAAAATACTTATATTAAAAGTTACTGAAATCGATTCAGTAGCCAATTATGAACGACAATTATACGTTGTATAGCTTGCACATATTTTATTTACGACCTCAGAACAGAGAGCCTCGTTGGTCTTGGGGTCGGAAACGCTACTGCAGAGTAGGTCCTGGGTTAGATTCCCAGGTCGGGCAAAGTGTTATTGCTTTTTTCTATCTAAAATACCTGCAGTAGCAGCCGGGAGTCTAGATTTTTCCCTCGTTGATGGCAAAAGAGGAGAAGGATATTACTAATACTAGCAAATTGAACGCCATAAGACCATGGTGATGAGTGTCGACCTCAGGACAAACTGCTTCTCACACGGAGAACTGAACTGTAACCAAAACTACAAAAATTTTAGGCTGTCATTTTAGTAAACTGTGGTGACTTACGACTTCCACGCGAACGAAGTCCGGGCAGAAGCTAATAAGATTAACTACGTAGTACCAAGGACAACCATATACCATGGGGTCTGCGCACAACTTCTATTTGCGGTATCATCAAGTCTTACGATTGCAGGCTTGCGAGCACCCCTACGTCGCCCGAGTCAATATAACAATCTCTTCCAAAATATTGACATCTTTGTCTTACCAACTGGTAAAGTTAGAGGCCTTGTTCGGGAAAGTATTTGGTTATTGCTCCGTAATATTTAATTCTTAAACTGTATTTTTATAATTAACTAGCAGCGCTCCGCGGTTTCACCCACGTAGTTCCCGTTCCCGTAGGAATACGAGGATAAAATATAGCCATGTCACCCGGGGATAGTGTAGCTTCCCAACAGTGAAAGAATTTTTCAAATCGGTTCAGTAGTTTCGGAGCCTATTCAATGCAAACAAACAATCAAATCTTTCCTCTTTATAATATTAGCATAGATTTTCATTTTCTTTTTTTTATCTGCAGGCCCGTTATATTTTATCACTAACACTTCTTATTGTAAATTTATTGTAAATTCTATAAAATTGTAAGCGCACATCGCATAGTTTTATAACTTGTTTTGATAATATGTGGAAAATGTCATGGGTTATACATTTACTCACTCTGTAACACTGTATAGTATTGTAATGTGTAACTGTTTATTTTCCCTAATAAATAAAAATAAATAAAAGGCTCTTCCCCTACTAGGTGCTATAGGTACACCTCTGCGCTACCCTTCGGGGACACAAAGCGTGATGTTTTGTTATGATCTCAGTACACAATAATAGTTTCACCATCATTCATTTTATTTTTCTGCTACACTGACTTCTTTGAAAAACGTTAATGCGTCGTATCTCGATCTCTCATTGTTAAGGTTAGTGTACAAGATGTCATCGGGATGCACAGCACGCGTTGCATCGCGATCAGCGGTAAAATATGGGTGATTGGTGATCGCTAGATATTGATCAAGACGCATAAAGCTTAAGTTTTATTGCGAATTTTATTGATACTTAACTTTAGCAGATAAGTTCAGAGATAGTGCATAAGTAATTGCTAGAGGAGATAGCTATCTCTAATTAATAGTTCCTACCAGTTGATAGGGAAACGTCAGCTTTTAAAACGAGGTGGTATTTTTCTATTTATTTTTTTAGAAATCTTGATAGAACGGATAAACGTTAACTACTTTCAGTCCTATTGAATGGGAAAACTTATAGGTACATAATTATCTCATATTTTAATTATCAAGACTCAAAAAATTACAAAAGTCTTAGAAACACATAATAACGTTTCTTTAAAAAAAACATTCGAACAGTCATTTAGAAAGTACACGCGGATTTTCTGCTATATATTTTACGACATTCGAATAACGAAGCCTGGAACGAGATAGGTTCCTGGTAAACTTTATGGTTTCCTCTTACTACACAAAGCTAATCAAATTACCTACTACTAAGGTTAAAGGTCAAAAGGAGGTAAAGTCTTAAGAGTTAGGGTTACTTCGATGACATAGTGATAGCTACACGACTAAAATAGTCTTAAGAAGACGTAACACTATGTTAGTTGCTTAGCCTATGTGTCAAGAATTATAATCACAGGTTTTGAATTTAATATGCTTCATTAGGTTTAGGTCTTCATTTTCTAAGGACCAGTGTTGCCTGAAATGAAGCGTATTGTTATACTAATTCCTAATAAGCATGTAAACACAAGCACAGCCACGCAGCTGGAGTAGCGCGCAAGTCTAAACCAAGCCTTACAGCACAGCTTCTGCGAACAGTCTCGCAGTTATTCGTAGAAATAATCAGAGCAACGAGTGACGTTATTATCCACACAATTATGTCTCCGGACGAAATTCTGTGGTTTTAACGTGAAACTTGAATAGGCTTACTGGTACTTACGATGTTGGTGACAAGAAAATGAATGCTTATGTGCACAAGATGTAGAAGCGGATACTAGTGTAGAGGAGCTTGTGGCTGGGTAGGTGTGGACGGGTCTTTTATGTAAAGACCTCTCCGTGCCTCGGAAAGCACGTTAAGCCCTCAGATTGGCAGATAGACCGCGCTGAACACCAAAGTGAGGCCAAAAAACCAAATACTAAAGCGTCGCTTTGTATGTTACATTCAATGCGATGCTTTAGTATTTGTTTTTTTTTTGGTTCGGATTATAAAACAAAGGCAGATAGACCGCGCGGAACACAAAGAGTGAGGCCAAAAAACCAAATACTAAAGCGTCGTATTGTATGTTACATTCAATGCGACGCTTTAGTTTTTGTTTTTTTTTTGGTTCGGATTATAAAACAAAGGCAGATAGACCGCGCGGAACACCAAGAGTGAGGTCAAAAAACCAAATACTAAAGCGTCGCTTTGTATGTTACATTCAATGCGACGCTTTAGTATTTGTTTTTTTTTTGGTTCGAATTATAAAACAAAGGCAGATAGACCGCGCGGAACACAAAGAGTGAGGCCAAAAAACCAAATACTAAAGCGTCGTATTGTATGTTACATTCAATGCGACGCTTTAGTTTTTGTTTTTTTTTTGGTTCGGATTATAAAACAAAGGCAGATAGACCGCGCGGAACACCAAGAGTGAGGTCAAAAAACCAAATACTAAAGCGTCGCTTTGTATGTTACATTCAATGCGACGCTTTAGTATTTGGTTTTTTGGCCTCACTTTGATGTTCCGCGCGGTCTATCTGCCTTTGATGACCGCCACCGCCACCGTCGAGGCCGGAGGTTGTTCGCTAATCGCTCCATACAAATTATTCTAAAGTATTAGAAATGTCCGGCAAATCGTTAGAAAATACAATTGGTGAACTTGTAAAAACTGTGCACTCACTGGGAAACAGAATAGTTTCGCTGGAAAAGGTCGTATTAGATCAAACACAATTAATACGAAAACTTATTGGTGTTAGTGATGATTCGAATTCAATAGGGACAACCACAAAAATCGGAGCAAAAGTGGGTAAGAGCACTGTCAACGCCGTTCAGCTGACCCAACGGCCAGTGCGCGATGCCCGTGTTCGGGCTGAGACGGCGCTCTCCGTGGGCGCTCGGAAAACGAAGGGAGCGCGCAACGTATCGCCTGTCTCGCTCACTATCGAGCCGAATATGTCAACGTGCCTCAGCGGTCCCCCTACTCCGACTCCACCGCTGTCGTCGGAAATGTCACAACCTGAGATCGTAAACACAACAGCGCCGCCGGTGAATCTTTCGCAGATTAGCGATAACAACAATGATTCGGACTGGGTTGAAGTCAAACGGCAAAAATCGCGCCGTATACCTAATAATGTGACTCGTGGAACGGCTGCCCCGGGTTCGGCTATGTGCGCATTAGCTGCGGCGGAGAGGAAATCGTATTTGCATCTGTACTACGTCCAAACTGGTACTACAGCTGATCATGTGATGACTCATCTACGAAACATTTGTGCTGACGATAACTGTTCAGTGGAATCATTAAAATCGCGAGGTGATTACGCGTCATTTAAGTTAACTGTGCCAACAAAACATGTTGAGAATTATATGAAACCCGAACACTGGGCAGAAGATGTCCATATTAAACCTTGGAGAAGTGGATTTCGAAAGTCACAGTAGTATGAAGGATAATAAATTGCAGAAGACATACGATTTTTTTTACCAGAATGTCCGTGGTTTGCGTTCAAAGCTGGACATTTGTAAAAAGGCCATATTAGTTGAATCAGCTGATTTATTTGCATTTACGGAGACCTTTCTTACTAGTAGCGTATGTGATGCTGAATTGTTTCCCCCGGGATATACAGTCTTGCGTCAGGACCGTGCTGGCGACGCAGGTTGGGGTGGCGTACTGCTGGCGGTACGTGATCAGTATAAGGTGCAACAAGTAGTCGATATCGACGGGTACTCGAGAGATATTGAGGTGGTGATTGGTATCATAACACTAAAGTTTAGTAAAATTATATGTTGTGTCGTGTACATACCTCCAAGGTCGAGTGATAGCAAGTACATTGATACCTTTTGTGTGTTAGAGAATGTTGTTTCTAAATTCGATAAATTTGATGTATTAATATTAGGCGACTTTAATTTAAATTCCTGTAGTGAGAATGTTATTATGCACTATAATTATTTGTTATCTTTTTGTAAATTAAATCAACACAATTCCGTTTGCAATAAATTCGGTAAAATGTTAGATTTGGTCCTGAGCAGTTTGGATGTTCAGACGGTTGATGTAAGTGGTGAAGTGGAGCCAGTGGTCCCGGCAGACGCCTATCACCCGCCACTATCAGTCAGAGTGCGAAGTAAGTGTGCTGTCCAACCACGGGGTCGCATGGCGCGTGCGCCTCGGTATCCGAGGTTTGACGACGATATTAAGCCGACAGAATGGAATTTCCGTAAAGCTGATTTCCAATCTTTGTATGGTGAGTTGTATTCAACAAAATGGGACGATATGCTTACAATAACAGACGTTAACGAAGCTGTCACATTACTGTACAGCAAGTTACATGCAATCTTTGATAAACACGTACCAAAGAAACAAAAAAAACAAAATCCGAAGTACCAGTATCCGGCGTGGTTTACACCCATCATAATTAAAACTTTAAAAGATAAGTACTTTCATTTAAAAAAATTCAAGGAGTTTAAATTAGAGTTCAATCAGGAATTATACAAATTTTACAGACAGCGAGCTAAAGAGCTAATCGATCAGACATATAATGAATATATCCAGCGAACAGAGGCGGATATAAAGAGGGATCCTAAAAGCTTTTGGAACTTTGTAAAAGGTCAGCAGGCTCCTAGACAATCATGCACGGAGTTTGAATATGATGGACAGATCGTGGCTGGGGCTGATGCTGCAAACGCGTTTGCTAAATACTTCAGTTCAGTGTTTCTGCCGTCTGACCCTGTACTGTCTGCAGCAAATGCTGAGCTGGAGGCAACAGCCCCGCTGTGCTCCTCGCGGATCGCCATAGAGGTAGTTGACTCAGCCGACATATCAGTAGCAATTCGCCGCCTAAAAGCCCATTCATCTGCAGGGCCTGATGGAATTCCACCCTACATTATTAAAGACTGCTTAGAAATATTTAGAAAACCACTTCTATTTGTTTATAACTTAGCCATACAAACAGCTTCTTATCCGGCAGAGTGGAAGATTTCACGGGTCACCCCTGTACCCAAGGGTGGCGCCAGGTCAAAAGTGGACAACTACAGGCCTATTGCGGTCCTGTCAGCCTTCGGTAAGGTCTTTGAGTCGATACTTAATCGGTATATCACCAGCCAAATTAAGACCCAACTAGCCGATTCTCAGCATGGTTTTAGAGCTGGTAAATCTACGGTAACAAACCACATTAATTTTGTAGACTTTGCTGTCACCGAAATGGATAAAAATAAGCAAGTAGACGTAGCCTACTTTGACTTTAAAAAGGCTTTCGATCGTGTCCAAAATGACGTCCTACTTAAAAAGTTATCCGCAATAGGATTTACCCCGAAGTTGCTGCAACTCTTTTCCAGCTATTTCACTGACCGTTTTCAGTATGTTCAAATAACTGGACATAAATCTGCTCCTTATATAACTTCCTCTGGTGTAAGCCAAGGTAGCACCTTGGGGCCTACGCAATTTATTGTAATGGCGAATGACCTGCCGAAGGTCGTCAGGACGGCACGATGCCTCATGTTTGCGGATGACCTGAAGTTATTCTTGGGTATTAATAGCGAGGATGACTGTGAGGCGCTGCAGAGGGATGTCGATAGTTTGGTGGCATGGAGTGAAGTCAATCACTTAGAATTTAACACTTCTAAGTGCAAGACTATTTCTTTTACCCGTGCGCGTGCACCCATTCAGCATAGCTACCACATATCGGGTATCCCTCTGGAGCGTGTCTATGAAATAAAAGATCTTGGACTGACACTAGACGTGAATATGACCTTTAATCAGCACATTATTAACATTTGTGGCAAGGCCTTTCAATCACTTGGGTTTGTTATGAGACAGGCAAATAGGTTTAAAGACAGGAATGTTATACTCACTCTGTATTATTCGTTTGTACGTAGTAAACTTGAATACAATGCGCTGGTGTGGGACCCGCATGAACAAAAATACAAGCTTATGATAGAACGGGTCCAACGAAAGTTTGCTCGCTACCTATACAAAAAAATGTATGGGTATTATCCCTATTTGTATCCGTCTCTGTTTGTATCGGGAATGGTGGGCATAAGCACATTGGAGCTGAGACGTAAGTGTGCGCTTCTGATGCACTACTACCTATTACTGAATAACAAGATCGATGACGCGACTACCTTAGCTCGCTGTTCATTGTTTGTTCCGGACCGGCTGCGGCGGTCGCGCGCCTGTGCCTCGCGGTGCCTGTTCGCAGCCCCGCCAGTGCGCACTCATACTGCTCGATATGCTCCCACAACCCAGGCGATCAATCTGCTTAACGCCCTGATTGCTCAGAGGCCAGATATTGATATATTTGTGTATAGCAGTAGATCTATGTTAAATGTTTGTGTGAAGTTTTTTAGTTAAATGTATTGTTTTGTTGGCTTGTTGCGCGCTTTGGTCCTGACTGTAAGTGCAGCAAGCAATTGTTATAAAAATAAATAAATAAATAAATAAATGAACTTTCTGAATTTTCTGTTCCTAGCTATTCTGTGTAGGATAACAAACATGGTTGTTGAAAACATTAATGTCAAGTAGTGATGATGGACTAATTTTAATAATTTACAATGTCCACAATCGGGGTAAGTCATAAAAGTTAAGCTCAGTAGGCAGTAAGTTGTAAAACGTAATGGCGAACATAAATCTTTAAACAATTTATGAGATAAAACCTTGCTGGTATGATGTTGCTTATATGCTATTATAATTATTTTTAATAGTGACATGCTTACCTACTTCGTTGTCTTTTAACCTGCAACGGGGAGGCTCCTTGGCCTTCATCTCACCTGGAGGTAAGTGATGATCAGGCCAAAGGTGGAAGCAAGCTTCCCCTGGAATCCTCAACCAGAGGAACTGGCTATCTTACCTCTAACTTCCGAAACATAAAAATCCTATTATCATTGTTGTTATGGCGACAGTCCAAGATAAGATTGGTACTTAGCCAGGCGGGCTTAAAATGAGCTCTACCACGAACCAAACTGAGCCAAATGTTGCCCTCGCTGGGTATCGAACCCTAAAACCGGCGGTCTTACCACTATGTATATAAGCTTAACTGTATGAGCTGGACAGGTCCACTGAATTTGTGTGGCTTGTTCCTCAAAAGACTATTACAGACATCAATCTAAATTGTCTTCACATGATATTATGTCCAAGATTATGTCGGGACTTTAAAAGATTAAAGCTGCTCTAGAACCACTAAGTACTTGACCTTCTCATGCACGGGAAGCACCTTACATATAACAAAAAGTTTCTCGTAATTTTCTTTACACTTAAGCTTAATTTTTTGGTTAACAACGTATTTCAAAAAACGAATTTGCAGCGATTTTATACTGTTTAGGTAGGTTTTAAATGTACGGTCATAAGTATATAATCCATAGCTCAGCAGAGACTTGGCCGAGTACAAAATAAATTATACGCATCAGTTTTCCTACTCAACGGCGCCTTCAGGATATAGAACTTACTTAATACTGAGGTAAGCTTCGTACACACTGTATCAATCTGCGTCTTCCAGTTCATGTTACGGTCCACCCACAAACCAAGATACTTAAATTTACTGACATACTCCAACTATTGACAGACACAGTTGACATTTCTCACGTGCATACACTCGTACGTGTGGCCAACGATACCTACATCCCTAATATCGACATTTTTGCCAACAGGTTGGGTGGCGAGTGTACGTGCATTACTTTCGTTTTAGTTAGATTTAGTATGATACCGTTATCTTGCGGTCTATCCCGATGGAAATCAGCATCAAAGGTACAAAACAACACACTCCCATATTCAATCCGAACCATCCGATTTGAAACAGGATCTAGGTACATACAGCATCAGATAACGAAGTCATGACAAAGAGAGGAGTACAACAGAGGTCTAGATCCAGTCACTCCGACTAAACTCAAACACGAGTAAACACAAATCATGGATGACTACACAAGGCGTACGGTTTACTAAAGATCGGTCGACCAATCTACCGACCGATCTGGATCAACAAAAGAAGCTCGATCCTTTTGGTGAAGCAGATAGACTGACTGGTTGAAATACGGATAGTAGGTATACAAATAAACGAAAGGTTGGTTACAAACTTTAGCCTGTAAGCTATTCTTATAATAATTATGCAATGCAATATAAAGTTCTGATTTTAATAACTCAAGAACCTTAGGGTATGAAATGTGAAGGGAATGTGAACGATAACTTGGGTGAGGTGATCGTGAAATGAGCTATCAATAGTGTCAATCTCTAGCATTAGGTAGAGGACTTCACCTAAGGGAAGAGTCAGTGCCCCTGTGTGCGCACACTATAATATCTTCCGTGCTCGATTACAGAGCAATTCGGTATGAAACATAAGTTTTCGCGGTTCTATTTTACAAAATAGAAAAGCAAACAGCCTTCAGCAAACAGACTGATCAATATTGTATCCTACATTCATTCAGTACTAATATATATACATCCTACACACAGATGCATTCATTCGTATCGACAAAGACAATAATATCTGTACCTCCATACTAATTATAAAGTCGAGTGTGGGAAAAGGTTACTGGTCTGCTCACCACTTTCAATCTTCCTTTCAATTATAACGCCCTCCCACTAAAACCTTCAATTTCTTATCATTATTGTACATCAACAACATCCAGAAAAACGGATCGAGAGTACCATTTACCAATAAGTGTTTTTGGCGCAGAGTACGCAGAAATGGAGTACTAACCAGATTTTAGTATTCCGATAGAATTGAGTGATAGGTTAGTGGATACTGGACGCACTTAACCTCTATTTGGCAATTTAAAATCATAAACTAAATTACGATTTAATAGACAAATCTTTTTATAATTATGGTCTTACTAATTACGGCTGGCAAAGAACAGAGGGGTGACTGCGGAATACACTAAAAGTAGGAATGGATTTCATTTTGACCACTCAATAACATTTATTGCGTTATTTACGTTGATCAGCAAACAAATTATACAAACTTATGAAGCGATGGATTAGCAATATACTTCAGAATTATTCAGATTTTAATTGAACGTTTGGTACGCAATGAGGGTGCGTTTTTCACCAAAAACGATATGCAACTGCAATTGTATGCTTTATGGTTTTTTCACCATAATACATATTGTATTGTGTACTGCAAGCCGCTTCTTAATGTTAATAATTACAACGCGTAATGAAGGTCTGGATAACACAATTCACTCTCTGGTCTCTTCTATTTTTTTTCAAAATGCGTCTTGATACTCCATTCTCTATTCATTCTGGTTATAACAATCGCACTCTTTCAAAAAGATTGACCATCTTTATTCTGAATTGTAATTGTGCACGATCGAATGTTTATATGTGAACCTGCGACTGGTTCCTTTTGCAACCAATTGCAACCTATGTTTAAGACTACATCTCAATATTGCCTGTTGGTGTGGCCAGTAGATCAGCGATTTTTATCAATTAGCTTTTGCTAGAAGCTTCGCCCGCGTGGAAGTCGGAAATTATCCCACCGGAACGTACTACCGGAATAAAAAATATCCTATGTGTTAATCCAGTTTATAAATTAGCTGTGTGCCAAATTTCATTCAAATCCGTACGGGCGCGGCGGAGGCGCGGCGATTTTTGCGTGATTGAATAACAAACATAAAAACTTTCACATTTCGTAAATTTACATTTGTAACGTTTTTTTTTTCGATTTTACCAATTTTTCAATATTAGTGCTTATTACTAAGTAGGTAAGTTAGGTTATTTCTCTGATTCATTGTTTCATGCATGTGGTGTTTCCCTATAAGTAACTGATGCACTGTTATTTTACTTTAAATATGTATTAGTTGTTTGCATCGGAGTAACCAATTGCTGGTGAACCTAAAGAAATAAAAATAGCTGATATGAGAGCAAGTTTTAAAGCTTAATCAGGATCACGCTTCTAAATTATGCCTTTTGCTCTGCGTTCAATCTCAGATAAGAGTGTAAACTTATAGTATCTAAATATCGGTAATAACCGCCTTAAATAAGGTGTAAGGATTCGTGACCAGTTTACAGGTTTCAGGACTTGAAAGAGTAATGAAAAACCTCTTCTCTATTTAGACAGCCATATGTCAAGTTATGTCCTCATTTGACTGCACTCGTTAAAATCATACAAACCCAGTCCACTGCTTATATAAATTCCCAGCTAGTTTAGTGGCCTCAAAATAACGGATAATTTCCCCACAATTAATGTTCATGTGTAGTTATCCAATTATTAGTCATTGATCACGCGAAATATCTGTATTTCTTATTTTTTTAAATAATTTTACTCAATCAATTTGAGCCTGCTTTGGGGTGTCAACAAACCGTTTATTTAAAGGAAATAAAAGTACACATTTATGAACGAAAACTGCATTTTATTTTAAAAATTAATTGGTATATTTATCACCAGGCCAGATGTGGCTTTTCAACCTTTGTTAATGTCTTTATGCATTTGTTATTATTAAATAAATGCTGGTGGGTAAGTTATATTATAACCGTCGCACGGGTCGATCGGCTACAATTGCCGCAGTTGGTCCGTGGATGGGTAATCATCTTTACATATTAAGACCACTCCGTGCCTTGGAAAGCACGTTTAGCCCTTGGTACCCGCTGTCATTCGTGGATCTTTGCCAGTCGTTACAGGTCGCCAGAAGCCCGAAAGTCTGACACCCAGTAACTGGGTTGTGGAGGTCAGGTAGGCAGTCAATCCATTCCTACTGTTAGTGTCACGCAATTTTCCCGCTGGTATCATTTTGCGTAGTGAAGTATGTTGAGAATGCTGACAGAAACTTTTCTACTCTGTATTCGTCTTGCGCTTCAGGATTTTGAATCTGTAACAAAAAAAAACAAAAATCAGCCTTAAGGTGAATCTAGTCGACATTTTTTCAATACAAACTTCGGGAGTGTATTACTCCACTGTTCGACAATGTACATAAAAAAAATAACATGGTATAGTTTTATCTCATTATTAATACTGTCTTTATGGAAACAGTATACTAAAATAAAAACCCATTAAAAAGTTAGGAGCCAACAAAGATTCGTTTTTCTTGCAAATTTTACTTAACTTTGGGCGTGTTTAAGTAATAAAAGAAGTGTAAAATCTCCAAAACCAAGTCGGTACCGACAATGTAAAACTATCGAAAAGTTCAATAAACTTTATTGGTCATTGATTTATGCAGTCGTTTTTTCATAAAACCCGATCTTCCAAAGGACTTTTCTTGAAATTTTCGCGAATTTTTGACTATAAATGATCCCGCATCTCACTCAATAACGTTGTGCGCGTAGACTAGCGTCTAACTGCTAATCACTGATACTATCTCTGTCGGACACGAAGCCTGGTGAGACAGCGTGATTTTTAGCCAGGCCCACCAGTGAGTTCGAGCCCGCGACTAGGTTCCCCTTAAGTAAGTAATTTTGGCGTTCAAAAAGTGTTGGCTCTCCTGCAAAATATTCACCAAGCCTGCCAATCAATCTCCATAGTGACTATCAAATCATTAACCTTAGTCCACTACGGCATCATAAAGACCGTTCCTGAAAATTACAAACCTAATATCTGAAATCACCGCCCTCTGGGCGGCTATATAAGTCTACTAAAGCTTGTATGGCCGCAAAATACCTATAAAACCAAAATATTATACACTCGAATTAATACCAACAAAGAGAAATACTCTAGGTATAGTTTACAAATAGACAAAATAAAACAAAGCCTTTGACAGTTTGATGATGGAATTAATTAATTAATTTACGAACCGTCGTGATTCCAAGTATTCATAGTAATTTGTAAAAACAAAAGCATATTTTATTACCAGTGTTAAGGTGGGTATACACTAGAGCCTTTTCTCGAGCATTTCGAAAAAGCATTACTAAAATAAACAACTTATGCATTAATCCCACTGCTGGGACACAAATCTCCTCCCCGTGAGAGGGAGTGGGCCGTAATTCCCCACACGAACCTGAGGTTGGTAGATATCACATCTCTTCAATTTTTTGTTTCTATACTTGGACTCATAATCGTATTCAGTTACTTGACAGTTCGAAGAAAAATTATGTTACCATACTAAAACTAATTGTGTTGGGGTAGTGAACGATTTTGCGTAAAGAACAAATGATAATAATGGTTTAATTTTAATTTCGTTATAAAACTTTAAAAACCCATTTGTAACATGGTGGAATATAAGAATATACAACAAATTCTACTATTTTTAACCGTCTTCAAAAAGAAGGAGGTTATCAATTCGACAAGTTTATATTTTTTTTTGATATAGTGCTTAACATGTTTTTAAGAAAAGTTATTAAATTTAAAATATTTTTTTTTGCATGTAAGTACATTATTTTAAGTTCATTCATTCTTACACCTCTCACTATCTTTTTTTTGTCATAATCTGGTAACCCTTCAACTGTCAAGTTACTGAATACGATTATGAATCCAAATATAGAATATGCCGGTTTCCTCACAATATTTTCCTTCACCGGTTGAAGGCAGTGGTAATAAAATAGTTTTCTCAAAGTAAAATACCTTACTGGGTTCGAACCTACGATCAACCACTGCTCCCTCCTCGTGCAAACAAAAATCTATATAATGTAAAGTTCCTACGAATGCTCGACACGGTGTTCGAACTAACTATCTGTAATATTTCTTTCTATTATGCATTTAGTCTTCATTGCAACGTCAGATCGCACGTTCTGCTCGTGCTCGTCTTTGCTCCATGAAATGCTACACAAATTTCCGTGCATTTGCAAAAGCAAGTTGTAATAAAGCGGCGACTATCGTGCTCGTGCTTCGGTTCGGAATGCTTTATGTGTATACTCACCTTAACAGCATGAAACACAATGGAATGAAAGCCGGCAAATTAAATAGATGTAATTAATATGTTGGGTAATTAAATTGCGTTGTATTGATTTTGGTTTTAACTTGAGCAACCAAATTTAATCTGATACGAGTTACATAGTGGGTATTGGTATTGAATTTTTGTGAATAATGTCAAAGTTCTGATAACTATATTCTCTTCTTCATCATCTGCCCGCCTATTCCCAACTATGTTAGGGTTGGCTTCCAGTCTAACCGGATGAAGCTGAATACCAGTATTTTACATGGAGCGACTGCCTATCTGACCTCCACAACCCAGTTACTGGGTAACACGATACCCCTTTGGTAAGACTGGTTGTCAGACTTTCGGGCTTCTGACGACCCGTAGGTAACGACTGTCAAAGATCCACAAATGACAGCCGGGACGTTGGTCCCGCCTAACCTAGTTTGAAAGCACGTTAAGCCGTTGGGTCTTGGTATATAAAGATGGTCACCAATCCACAGACCAACCGCGGCAAGCGTAGCTTAACCTGATCGATCGACTCGTGCAGCTCTTATTACTTAGCCACAAGCTCCTCAACGATATTCTCTTCTTCTAGGCACTTAAATTAAGGACTTAATGATGAAAGGATGACCTGTTTCTTTGGCCAATTTTTTTATCTACAGAATATTTGACATAGGAGAATGGCGGGGCTCGTGAAAAATAAACCAGCTGCACGGGTTGATCGAAGATTAAGCTATGCTTGCTGAGCTCGGTCCTTGGATGGATGGTGACCACCCAGAACATTCGAGACTCCTCGTAAAGCACGCTAAGCCGTTGGTTTCAGCTGTCATTCGTAGATCTTTGACAGTCGGGTTAGTCAGAAGCCCAAACGTTTGAAAACCAGTCTTACCAAGGGGTATCGTGCAAGCCAGTTGGTTGTGTAGGTCAGATAGGCAGTCGCATCATGTAAAATACCAGTTTAGGCTAGGCAGATTGATTGGAATAAAATACATAGAAAATGAGACTGTGACCACGATATGTTGTGGGCCGACTAGTCGGCTGCAAAATGGCTTGATTTCAGTTGAGTTCGGGTGACATTGGCTATGTTCAAAATGGCAAACCTACTTATTGGCATACACACGGCTACACATCAAGCTATACGTTTCTAGTATAAGTTTATCTGGCATTGAATAGGATTTCCGTACGGTGCGAGATCAGCATAAACTGGAAATGTATAGCTTGATGTGTAGCCGTGTGTACCAGGTTAGTATACTTTGCTTATTTTCACAGTATTATGTCTTATGGCGTTCGGCTGTGGGGATCGGCAGCTGACATAGATTCAATTTTCATTTTACAAAAGAGGGTAATCGGTGCAATCTATAAAATGGGGCCTCGTGAGTCTCATAGAAACAAATTCAACGAAATTGATATACCAACTCTGCCTTCTCTGTATATCCTAGAAAATATCTTGAATGTTCGCAAAAATTTAGGTCTTAAAAAAAGAAGATGTGATTTCTATAATCTAAATACTGTAGTAAAGATATAAATTAAGTATCTCTCACCATGTTTTATATTATTGTTAGCATTAATGCATCCTGCCATCAATCCATCAGCGATCGTCAAATATATGTTCAGGTTACCTATGTTTATACCTAAATACATAATATACGCTGTGTTACATGTTTCTTGGTATTAATTAGCTGTATCATCATTTGTAACCCGATAATTTTTGTTCTGAGTGCTCGAGTTAAGTTTTCATTTTTTGTGTTGGTATATATATACCATAGCTGGCTGACATATGTATGACTAATTATTTAATTAATGTTCTGTGTCTCGTAATTTTTATATCACTTTGCTATGTATGTATAGAATCAAGTCTATCCGACTAAACAGACAGCTGTCCTGCTGGGGAGTTTGTTGCGCCACTTCTTCCCAGTTAAAGCACTAGAAAGAAGTGACGGGTGGGCGTTTTTGGGGGACTGTCTTATGTATTTTGACGTTCGAAAAGTGCTTATTCTCAGCCTAATTTGAATAAATGACTTTTGATTTTGACTAAATCATTGTTATTGGCGCTTGCAATGTCTTTGTGATTCCCGACGCCCATTCATTGCCTAGTCAAGCTACGAGTGTATAATATCAAGCCGTTTTCCTGCATAATAGATCAATAGTTCTTCTTTATGAAAGCTGACTAGTTTCAGTCATCATTCCAGCCTCTTCTACACAATCATCAACAGATAAGCCTCACTTTTCTTATGCCAATCCCCACGCTCCTGTGCCAGCCAGCCTCATCCAGGTTTTGCCCGCGACGGCAATAATATCGTCCGCCTATCTCGCCACCGGACGACCGACACCTCGTCTCCCAGTCCTTGGACGCCACTCTGTCAAAGCCTTACTCCACCTGTCATCAGAGTAATCAGACTATTAGTACGGAATATTTGTAATGCTTCAAAAATGGAAGGGCAGCTTTAGCTTTTCGAGTTTTCTGTTTCTGCCTATCTCCTATATTATCTGTTCTCTTTCTCCTGCCCATACCCCAATTTATTTGGTGTCGTTGTAACTTGTCTTTTTATTCCAAACTACTCTAGTAGTCTTCATCTCGCTATTAACTGCTGCTAGTTGTTATATCCGTGTGGTGCCGAACGTAAAATAATAGCACCATCCCATTTCTTCCCGTGGGTGTCGCAGAAGGCGACTAAGGGAGTTTTACTAGAGAATGGGCAGTAGCGTTCTTTATGCATACTGCGATCGCCAACTCGCCTGCCAAGCGTGGCGATTATGGCAAATCCCCCCCTTTTGGGGTAGCCTTATGTCCAGCAGTGGACGTCTTTCGGCTGATATAATAATTATGATGATGAGTTGTTATACATTATCAACCTACTATATTCCCACTGCTTGAACACAGGCCTCCCCTCTCGATGGGAGGGAGTGGACCATAATCCACCAAGGGCCCAGTGTGGATTGGTAGATGTCACATTATATCTATCTCGTGGTGATGAAATAACTTAACAAAGTAAAGCGCCTTTCTGGGTTCGAACCTGCGATCTATATCTCGTAAGTCGCCGCCGTTATCACTGGGTTTCCACTGCTCTAGTTAGCTGTTATAGCTGCTGAAAATTCTCCCTAACTTACTTAAGGGAAATATTTAATGGTCTTGAATTTGTATGTATCCTTACTCTACAAATTATATCTACAGTAGCAAGGGCCATTTAATTTTATTGACACCACTTCTAAATCTGCCTACCCCAACGTGTCTGAAGATGAACTTCATTTAAGGACAAACAAATCGATAGACTAACGGTACGTAACACAATAGGGTCGCGCCTCACCCGCGGCGTCATTGTACCGGCTTCGAATCCCGGGTGGTGCTAATGAACCACTTGTGAATTGAACATGTGTGCGCAGTAATGGGATTTTTAAAATGTTCTACCCTTTCTGTGGCTTGAGTTGCGATAATCGAATCTTTAGATTTAAAAAGCACCTGTTAGGGTTTACCTGGGAGGTTTATAGAAGGTTTTTAAGACACATTTTCTTGTAGGTGTATTATTAATAGGCGAGCCTAAAAATAACAATTCTGTGTATTGGGCAATCTTTTTTGTTCTGGCGATATAGTGTTCTGCGCAATTTTATTCTGCTCTGACTTGATTAATTAAGTTGTTCTACGGGAATTATACTTTTATGACGTTTTGACTGATTAAGGAGGATGCGTTTTCACTCAATAGAAAAGATATCGTTACTGCCATGAGGCTTCGATCCGGTCACATCCCATCCAGGAAGTTTACGTTCCTTATGGGTATCACACCTTCACCTAATTTCGAGAAATGTGATATAATCGAGGACGTACATCATATCTTGATCGAGTCTGAGCGGGGCGAACGCCTCAGGAGAAGTATGTTTGATTCCCTAAATATGTCTGCAATTGGTACTGTTAATAGTATTTTAGCTAAGCCTATGTCGGACGAGGCTAGAACTATGTACAAAATATATTAAAAATCATATGAAATAATGTAAAATTCAAAATTTGACTATGATGGAGCGACATAGTATTGTGACAAAGCTCCTTAATAAAGGATTTAAAAAAAAGGAGGATGCGCTAAGCAAACCCGCAAAATTCAAAGTATTGGATTCCCACCTGTAAAAAACAAATGTATTGTGGTAATAGTAAATAAATAAATAAAACTGGCTCTGAGCTTCTAGAACTAAAAGTAGATCGTGTTTTGAAAT
Source organism: Antitype chi (assembly GCA_947359405.1). Taxonomy (NCBI): domain Eukaryota; kingdom Metazoa; phylum Arthropoda; class Insecta; order Lepidoptera; family Noctuidae; genus Antitype; species Antitype chi. The sequence goes on from OX375823.1 coordinate 4,727,462, forward strand.
AAGACGGTATAAGTCTATATTCTAAGAAACCTGACTTTCATTATCAATAGCCATCTTAGAGTGGTATTAAATTCAAACTAGTCTAAGACAAAACCACTATAAAACTATGATATTTCATCTAAAATGTATGGCCAATTAGGTGCGCCATGCTTGGCCAGGTAGGCCCATCGTATTAGCAGTAAAATTTTCAAAGTGACAGCGGCCATTTGCAGCGGCGTTATGTCCTTGTTCAGTCAACTGTTCCAGCCGTGACAACATATTGCTTTTACTTGTGAATGCTAAGCACACAAGCGGTTTGTTAAGACGTATTTTCACTGGGCTAAGTTGGGCTTCAATTTTGTATCATCATCATCATTTCAGCTGAAAGACTCCACTGTTGGACATAGGCTTCCCCCAAGCGCTGCCACTTCGGATTCCTGTGGCCTTCACCAGGTAATCGGTCCACCAACGCTACGTCTTTCAGTACCCGGTCGCCACTACAGAACGTTTAAGCCTCGTAGCTAAGGGAGCCGCTGAGCACTTTTTGGGGGCCGTTTTTTCTTGGTGCTGGCCATAACCGCCCCGCTTGGCAGGCGGTTGGCGATCACATTCACATCATTGATACCACATGGAACACAGGAATAGGTAACCAGTAAGTCTTGGTGCCGTCAGCTCAGAATTTCAGCAAGCAATGTTGCCACAAATTTTGGGCATCGTGTCGGTCGTTTCATTGACCAAGATAATTATAGTAAATTGGTTGCGCCCTAATCAGTTTTCGGTTACAACAAAACAATGTGTACGGTTGAGGCACCCCCGTCAGGAACGAAGTTTCTTATGAGAGACTCGCATATACACACCCACTCGTATATAATAGAAAGAGTCTGAAAGAGAAACTTGCATAGCGCTTATTTTCTACCAGTCCCATTGTCTACTCTAGAATGCAGTTAAATGATAAATGATTTTATTTCTGTAAGTAGGTTTGTACAAACCCTTTTACACGTCAAACATATTTTTTTAAACTAGATGAGACCGGCGTTTCTTAACTGACTACTCTGAGAAGAAAGGCTGAAACAAACTCAGAGGTCACAGTCTCTTTTTTTAAGTCCAGACATAATCTTGGTCAGATCATGTGAAGACCATGTAGATTGGTGTCTGAAATGGTCTTTTGAGGAAAGAACCACACAGATTGAGTGGACCTGTCCAATCAGTGCACGCATTTATCAGTAATCATGCAGCTCAACTCAGAACTTGATGAGCTCAATGATCTGACGAACTTATCCAATAAGGCTTACAAATCCTTCCCTATCTTAAGGGCACGCCTTCCCTACCATTACGGTGCCCCCTATCAACTCCTTGATATACAATGGTCTCTGTAGCAACATACAACTTGAGGCTTCAGGGGCTAGTGCAAATCCTGGCATTCATTTCATTACACGAGTCTGGTCAAATCACGCTGAAGTCAGTATATTACATTCATTAACTCCTACGTAACGATTTCTACCAATCAACTAGCGCAAGCCGCGTTAAGGTGAACCTAGTCCACATTTTTTGCATACAAACTTCAGGAGTGTTTTACCCCACTGTCTGACATGGCACATCCAAAAAAAAATATGATATCGTTTTGTCTCATTATTAATATTGTCTGTACGGAACCATAATACTAAAATAAAAACCCATTAAAAAGTTAGGGGCCAACAAAGATTAGTTTTTCTTGCTAATTTTACTTAACTTTGGGCGTGTTTAAGTAATAAAAAAAATGTAAAATCTCCAAAACCAAGTCAGTACCAATATCAATTATAGAAAAATTCAATAAACTTTATTGGTCATTGATTTATGCATCGGCTTTTTCATAAAACCCGATCTCGGGACAAAGGACTTTTGTTAATTTTTTCGCGAATTTTTTACTCTAAATGATCCTGCATCTCACTCAATAACGTTATGCATGTAGACTAGCGTCTAACTGCTCATCACTGATACTATCTCTGTCGGACACGAAGCCTGGTGAGACAGCGTGATTATTAGCCAGGCCCACCAGTGAGTACGAGCCCGTGACTAGGTTCCCCCCTTAAGGAACTTCATTGGTGTCCCGATAGTGGACTCTAAAAGTGTTTATGAAAAATAGTTGCATTGTTTTTGTACACACTCCTTAAAACTGTAATGTATGTTACAAATAGTAGATGTTTTCTAATAACTCGCAGTAGCGTTTTAAGTAACATTGTTTAAAGCTCCCGGAGCCTTGAGAGATAGTTATCTACGCATGTTAGTTCACGCTAGGCTTTCGGAAAATATGTGCCGACTGTTTCCACTTCCTTTTACAAGGCATTATTCCCTAGTAAAGTTGCATGCAAACACATCAATGACGTCACCGTCAAATCGCCGATCATGTGAATAGGTTGTCGGTTTAGCTAATTCGCAACAATACACGTTTCAAGTTTCAAAATGGGAGATGACTGACGTGTGGGGCCGATGTCTGTTGACTTCTCATCATCTGTCAACCCTTTTCCCAACTATATTAACGGTTGGATTCCTCCCCTCCCTATCTGAACTCAAGAACCCAGTTACTGGGTAATTCAATACCCCTTGGTAAGACAAGTTGTAAGACTTTTCGGCTTCTGACTACCCGTACACATACCTGTAACAATAACTGCCTACATGTCAGCCGGGATTACACTCTATCGATCGATCTCTGGTCTGTTACTTAGCCACGAGCCCCTCCGAATAGACTAACCACTTTATGTGTAAACGTTGCTTAAAGTTATGTAATGATTAGCGACTGTTTAATCATACATTTTTGACGGTTAAACATCTCTTAATATTAATCAACGTTTATAAATAAACCCTGCATATACCTGGCTGACCGGTGACTGATGTATGTGCATGGACCTTTATTCCTAACTTAACCTAACTTGAGTGAAATGTGGTCATATTGTGTGATCTAAGGACGTTATAAGTTATATTTAAAAGGAACTTAATGCGATATTCGAATGTTATTTGGCGGTAATAATGGAGGAAGTATCCAGTTCAACCAAGGGCCCCTTTGTCTAGGATAGTTAATGTGATGGGCAGCGTAGGAGCTTTGGTAAACTTACGGTTTTAGTAAAGTTGACGTAAATTTCGATAAATTGGTAGAGATAGCAGCTAGATGTTGTTCGGGTTAGATGTTCTAGTATACCATTTTATCTACTTATTTCAATGTTAAGGCCGAACCGACTGGTGGTAGCCCCGCAAAATTTGAATTTTCTTAAGTATTTTTTTGCAATTTTCTGGTTTTCCATCAAAATATGATTCACAACCGCAACAATTGTTAATTTACATAATAATACTTAATAATTACAATAATCAATACATGTCTCTATTAACTCACCTGCAAATTGGAATAACGCAATGAATTTTATATTTCCCGGGCAACTTTATCGCATCTCCCTTGATGTATTTATACAGGGTGTAACTGAAACTCTATTGTTATCCTTAAGCACTAAAGATAACAGCTGGTATAGAATCACATACACAGTTTCAGCTCAAAATAAAGTACTCTAAGAATTGAAACCAAATTTTCAGTTTCATATGTTTCTTATTCAAATCATAACAAACGTGTCACCGCACTACGTAGGTCAATAACTTTCCACGTTACTTGCCAATATCACGATAAATCTCTTCCGAGTGATGTATTTAATTAAATTTGAAAAGTTCGGTTTCTGGTATCAATGTACTAAAAATTCGCATAACGTCCGAACATGTAGAGATAGGATTAAAAACCCTTCCAATATCGTTTAATATCATACACAGAAGCCGTGCCCTTGGTATGTATAAACCCTTTCCGTTACACGTTGTATACATAGTTTTAAAAACTGGAAATAATAAATAGATAGCTATCTCGCTAGTTCCAAGCCTAAATTTGTGCCGAAATCATATGGGAATAAGGTATAATATTATATATCTGGTGAAATGTAGTTGTGCTTAAAACCTTCGAAGGGTAAAATACCTCTGTATTCCCTGATGATTAAGGTGAGTTCGAACCAGAAGCGTGCACAGAGTTTTTAGACAGGGTAGGTAGTATTTTTTTTAAGGCAAAAAATTACAGAATAACTGATGCTGTACCTACACAACATGCAACCTGTGAGGCAATTAAATGAATCATATTGTCTTGTATTGAATTAATGATTGAATTTATCTTTAGTTTATTAATGTATTTAGTGTGTTAATTTAAAATCCGGTGTACCTACAACTACTTTTCACAGTCACTTGCTTTTTGTTTCACCGATAGATAGTTTTGAAAACGCATAATTTTTTATTTTCTCCATACACACACCACCTGAACAACTTTCACAGTGAATATTATTTATTTTTCACGTTATTATCGACGTTAAAATCTTAAATACATCCTATCATGACTCACAACCAAAATAAATCAATCAAAACAAACAATGGCGTCGGACAAAAAGTTATGGTTGTTTATGAAGCGACGACAATTCAATGAAACAATGCTACTGATTAAAATAGTCGCATAGTCAACTTCATTCGGAAATCTTCGGTAAATTTCGTAATTCGTCGTGTTCTCTAAAAGCGTATAAAATGCCAGTGGCTACCCTGTACGGTTGTGTGTGTTATTTGTTACATTGTGTGCCACGCATGTACAGGAACGCACACCCAATAAACCTGCATGACCACGAGAGCACACATATAAACATTAAGACACGAATAGTTTGTGTCTCTACCGAGACACTCAGTGGCGCTAGTGTATTGCAATGCAAAGTTGCGTCAAATTGTACGAATTGCATCGATGATACTAATGATACGACCGACGCTAGACAGGTGGAGCTGATTTATGAATGAAGATTTTTGGGTTATTGTTAAAATGATATTAGTTTTAAATATTTATCTGATTTAGGTAGGGTAGGCAGTGTCTTTCTGTCCTTAAGAATTGCACGCTACTGGTTTGAAACCAGTCAATCGCTTTACATTTGTGAAAATAATTTCATCACCACTGCTTTCAAACCGGTGAAGAAAAACATCGTGAGGAAACCGGCATATCCTAGAACCAGAAATTCGAAGGCATGTGTCATCTACCAACCCGCACCAGGCCCACGTGATAGATTACAGCCCCGTCCCTCTCGAAGAGTGGAGGCATATTATGTCCCAGCTCTGGGTACATTATACATATGTATACCTTATGCTTTGGATACACGCTACCACTTTTACTTTTTGACATCTGTCAAAGGAAAGGGTTCCTGCACACTTTTCTTTCAAACACATAAGGGTCCAAACATACTTTTCACCCCTCAGACTTCCAAAAATAAAGAAGCGTCTCTCAAAAGCCTCAACATGCATGCTACACAAGGTTCCATTCCATTTAGGAGCTACACAATAAGAAAATAAGTGTTACCCTCAAGACACCCAGTCGCGGTACCCACACGAGTGGATGCATGCTCAGACAACGGTTTTTGAGCCAAAAAGCTAAGGTGAGCACGAAAACTTGGGACTGTTCGGATTTAGCATAAGTGAAATTAAAGAGACTAGGATCATCTTATTAGCTGAAAGATGTTTAGGTACTGCTTGGCATATCCTCTTCTCAAGAAGTAAATGTGATGCAAACATTATAGACAAGATCAATGATCATCATCTTTACATGTTTCGATTTAGGTACCAATTACTACCTAGAAGCTACCATCGAATTGCAGTCAAGCCTCATTCTACTTTTCAATACTTCGCTGTGAGGAATGAGCAATGAGCAGTCTTCATTAACTGAAGGTTTCATAAGGCCGATCCCGATGGTTAACGATCTTTCATCATGAAGTAACAAACTCTGAAAACGGCAGCACCTTAAAAACAATAACAATTTCCTATATCCTAACTTTAACTATGACGAATAAACTAAAACAAAGCGTCGAAAAATTCATCCACATCGCTGTCGACTGGTAATGTACCCAAGAGACTGGCGGCATTACCACGTTGTATAGCAATGCTCAGCCTCTGGCCAAGGTAAAAACCAGCCCTTGGGTCACGGGACGTGTCAACCAGCCGTTTCGAGATTTCCTTATAGAGAGCATTGAGCACTCGGACCCCACGGCCCGAGGGTTTCAACCCCAAACGTCTCTAAAATATAATTACCAATAAGTTTGTTATACTTTCGCCGCTTGAGGTTTTACTTACTAGATAATATAATAGGAGAACATCGAACTAATGTTGTTACTTTATTGCATATAATTTAAAATGTGCCAATTGTCTACTACGTATTTCAGGATTTGTCGATTCGCCCACAAATAGGTAAACTAACTTCATGTGAATCACGAACAGAAAAAAATAAAATTTAAACTGTTGATTCCCCCGACATTCGTGCGAATTGACTAATAAGCTGAAAAGAAGATAGCAAGCGGGTTTCTATCTCTACGAACAAAATTACAGTACCCTCCACCCTGTTGATTAGCCTAAAGCGTGACGGAAACTATTCAATCTAGAAAAAAAGTGTAACAATACAAAAATACGGCCTTACGAAGTGCTATTTCTATTCTATTGTCATAAGCTCGATACTTATCGTTACAATTATATCTCGGAATCGCCAAGAACTAAACAATGGGCGATCACGAACATACCTTAACCGATATAATCGATAACGATCTATATCGAGCGATTATATCGATTCCATTGTTGTTAAATCGATAATTGGATAAACATTCGATTCAATAAATTAGATGGCTTAGCACGGTTACATTTAGAGTCGTGATCTATTGGTTATAAAATACGTTCTGTAGTTGTCTTCTGTGAGTTTGTATTAAATACTAATTGTGTCTCACGACTTCAAATAAAAGCTTGATTGCTTTATACTTTGTTGGTTGAAAGTAAAAGTGGTTTCTAATTGATTTTTGTGAGTTATGGCTCTTTGCTGTCAGGCGTAGTTTGTAATTGTCAACTGAGATAGGGAATTCACATTTGTTATTATATTTTAAAAATCTATTATAATACCTCGAGGCACAATTTATACTGTCATTTATTATATATTAGGTCTTTACCTATGAAATTGCCGTTTTGCAGTACTGGCCATTTCAAATCAAAATAATTTTTGTTTGGGTAAGAATTCTAATTTCAAATTAATTTTATTTTAAAAACATGGTTTTTTTTTCCAAAAGTAGTCATTTGTTTATTGATTAGTGTTACATTTTCATCGCATTTCAATCTTTTTCGTCATCATGGATACGTTAAAAATTCGAGTAATTATGGAATATGAGTACCGTCGTGGCAGCAACGCGGCACAAGCGGCACGCAACATCAACGACGTTTACGGAGCTAACACTACAAACCAACGCACCACCTGTTATTGGTTTGCTCGCTTCCGTTCTGGAAATTTCGACCTGAAAAATGAACCTCGCGGTCGTCCGAAGACTTTGGTCGACAATGACGAATTAAAGGCGATTGTGGAAGCTGATGATACACAATCTACGGCTGAATTAGCAGCAGCTTTCGACGTTAGCGTCAAAACAATATTGGTCCATTTGCGTCAAATTGGCAAGGTAAAAAAGCTTGACAAATGGGTGCCCCACGAACTCAATGATCGTCAGCGCGAAGTACGCGTCGAGACGTGCCTTGCACTGCTCAACAGACACACAAATGAAGGAATTTTGAACCGCATTGTTACCTGCGATGAAAAATGGATTCTGTTTGATAACCGCAAGCGCTCAGCAAGTTGGTTGGATCCTGGTTCAGCACCTAAACAATGCCCTAAACGAAAACTTACCCCTAGAAAAGTGATGGTCACTGTTTGGTGGTCTAGCGCCGGTGTGATTCATCACAGCTTCTTACCAAACGGGGTGAGCATTACTGCAGATGTGTACTGTGAAGAACTGAACACAATGATGGAGAAGCTGGCACATCTCCAACCAGCATTGGTCAATCGCTCGTCTCCGCTGCTCCTGCACGACAACGCGCGACCTCATACTGCACAGCAGACGGTCTCCAAGTTGCAAGAACTGGGGTTGGAAGCTCTCCGTCATCCGCCCTACTCACCAGACCTTGCGCCTACAGACTACTACTTTTTCCAGAATTTGGATAACTTCTTGGCGGGAAAAAAATTCAATACCCGAGAGGCAGTACAAAATGCCTTTGAAGAATTTGTTGCCTCCCGTCCAGCTGATTTCTTTAAGAAGGGCATCAATAAACTGCCACTGCGATGGCAAAGATGCATTGATTGCATGGGTGATTACTTCGATTAATACAAATAAAAAATACATGAAAAAAATTCGTTTAAATTTTTTCATACAAAACGGCAATTTCATAGGTAAAGACCTATTACTAGCTTTTGAAAGCAGTTTCGACTCCGTTGACGTCGGTAATGGTTCCAAGGGAACGAACTACCGGGATAAAAAGTACCCTATGTGTTAATCCAGTTTACAAACTATATGTGGGCTAAATTTCATCAAAATCCATTTGGTCGTTTTTGCGTGATTGCGAAAAAAACATCAAAACTTTCACATTTATAGTAAAAGGATTACTAATAAAATAGTAGATGCTTAATATGAAGAGCATTGGAAAATTATACAAGCCAATAAAAACAGAGTAAATCCACGATTCATTTGCCAGAATTAGACCAACTCCACACACTCAGTGGCCACCTAGGACCAGCATCACAGCTCCCACCATTTTCTCATTCAACATTCCCATTTTCTTTTTCGCAGCATAATTTTTCTTTTTAAGTTATTTCTATACCACTCCCCGTGCGCCCAATTTTAAATGACCTGCCAGACGGAGCGAATTTCGTAAAATTTTGGGAGTTTTCGGAAAAGAGAGGGGTCAAGTTAGACTGGTTATTTTGGAGGGTAGTCAAAAACAAAAGGTTGGATGTATTGCTTGCTTTCTCGTCGGGCCGGTAACCGAACCCTCTCATTTGCACCTCTTTAAAAATTCACGACGCCCTAAACAGTTTTCTAGTGATTTTTATGTTGGTTCTCTTGCATTAAAAATCGTTTAGTCTGCTCCGTGATACGGTTGAAACAAACAGAGCCCCAATTCCGCATGGTTATAATGATTCCCCGCGGAATCTTACTACGTTAAAATTACGTCAAAACCAATGCACACCACACCACATGTAATGGTAGAATGTAAATGGGCCACCTTTATAATAACATCATACTACTTTGTACACCTACATTTGGCAAATAAATTACTTACTTACTTACGTAATGTAACGATAATGAATCGAAATGTCATATTCTGTATGTTCCAAGAAAATTTGTCGATATTAGCAGATTTCGTGTATGATTGACGTAGTTACGAGTAAGGAATCGTTAAGTGGTCATAGTGAATTCAGGCCCAGGCAGTTTGTGTGGTAAGGTCTTTATTATATGTGGTGGTATACTTATGAATGTGATGCACGCTACATAGATATCTTCTCTATACCGTAAAATATGTAGTTTATATCAGTTTTACCTTAGGAATACTTAGGTAAGTACTTTTTAGTTAGGTATATATTTATTATTTTAATCATCATCATATCAGCCGAAAGACGTCCACTGCTGGACATAAGCCTCCCCCAAAAGGGAGGGATTTGCCATAATCGCCACGCTTGGCAGGTGGGTTGGCGATCGTAGTTTGGTGGTCAAATGCATAGATAACGCTGCTGCTCATTCTCCAGTAAATCCCTTAGTCGCCTTCTACGACACCCACGGGCAGAAATGGGATGGTGGTATTCTTTTACGTCCGGCACCACACGGAACTCCGGGACCACACGGAACATTATTTTAATGTAGGTAAATAATACGCAGATATTGGGTTTATTAAACCTCGAACATCTCGAATAGTTATGATCAGTACCGCATACCAAGAATATCAAAACCGTATTGAGCAACAATTTGTAAAAGAACCGAGGTCTTTCTGGGGTTTCATTGGGAGCAAGCGCTCGAAACGTAGCAAAGTGAAGATAGCTAGGAATGGTGAGCCGATGCCAGAGCATGAGTGTGCCCAGGCGTTCGCGGACTACTTCCATTCGGTTTATGGGGTGGTGGCGCCGCGGCTGGATGTGGCTGCCGCCGGCCAGGCGCCGCCCCAGCGCGGCGCCCGCGTTCACGTGGGGCAGCTGTCTCTCGGCGAGGTGGTTGCCGCGCTCACACGCCTCAAGCCCAAGCATTCGGTTGGGCCTGACGGGGTGCCCCCCTTCATTGTTAAAGATTGTAGGAACTTACTAGCCCGACCGCTCATGCGTCTGTTCAATAGCTTCTTACGGGAATGCTCGTATCCGGACTGCTGTAAGTTGACCAGAGTTACTCCGGTATCGAAAGGGGCCCCAAGTTCAGATGTTAGTGGATATAGACCAGTAGCAGTACTGTCACCATTTGCGAAAGTCTTCGAGTCTGCGTTGTTTTCTGCTATCCACTCGCAAGTAGACTCACAGCTCAACGACGCGCAGTATGGTTTCCGCGCGGGCCGCAGCACGAATTCGAATTTAATGTGTTTCTTAAACCAGGCAGGTTGGGTACTATAAATTGGAAGTAAGACGCAATCTTGCTCTAGTAAAATATGTCTTTATGGTGTTTCGCGGGATGCTAAACAATCCGCAAATCTTATGACCGTTGGAATTACTCGTTCCAAACAGTAGGCTACGGTTGGGGCCGAGGGAGAGTCGGTTTAAAATTCCGGTAGCCCGTACAAACCTATTAAAGTATGCACCCGTGTGTCGGGCGGTTAAGATAATTAATACCATCTCTCAGCGGTTGGACATTTTTTCCTGCTCATTGGCGGAATTCCAGAGAGTGACAGTTAGTGTGTTGTCCTCTATGTAACTAGGGCACACGGAGCCGTTACTTGGGACTGGTCAGTCATGGACCCGTGTAGGTGTGATCAGTTTTTGAGTAGCGTCTCTGGGTGTCGTATTGTATGAGACTACTTTTATTATCTTGGGTTCTGCCTGTAAAAATAATTGTATGTGTAAATGAATAAATAAATAAAATAAATAAATGTTCGGAAGTTATGAGAATTTATAATACAGTGATATCAGAAACCGAACTTTTCAAATTGAAATAAACACATCACTCGGAAGAGGTTTATCGTGATATTAGCAAGTAACGTAGAAAGTTATTGACCTACGTAGTGCGGTGACACGTTTGTTATGATTTGAATCTAAGAAACATAATTATGAAACCGAAAATTTGGTATCAATTCTTAGAGTATTTTATTTTTAGTTGAAACTATTTATAGTGATTCTATACCAGCTGTTATTTTTAGTGCTTAAGGATAGCAATAGGGTTTCTGTTACACCCTGTATATGAAGTAGGCCTCCTGGCACGTAATCTTTACAAGACAGTGATTTGACATTTAAAAAAAATATTTTACCAATAATTTGTTTTTTCTATCTACGACAAACCATTTTTACACCATACGTTTTCAAAGAGAACCTCCAAATTCTTTGCATAACACCCACAAAAATCACCATTAAAAGTAATTCCCTTTCAGAATCCCTTCTGAATCCGGCCGTAACAGACGGATTATGAGTAAGATTCTTCTAAAATTCACTGGATGAGCAGAAAAATCGTCAAGTATTCGCGCGTATCACAAAGGGGGGTGGGATAAAGGGGTTCACCCCCAGGTGGGGATGTTTCGGCATCTGTCGCGAACGACGAACGAATTGGATGTGATTTCGGCGTCGTAGGGATTTTGAAATGATTGATGTTGTTTTTCGGTGAGAAAATTATGGGTACAATGATCTGCAACGTTATGGAAATTGTTTTCGTTCTTAACCTACCCTTTTCTTGTTCAACCAGATTTTTTTATGACTTTGTAGAACCATAGTAATTTATTTGTTAAATATTTTACTTACAATCGCTTTATTTGAAGTTCTTTTTTGTAAAGAAAAGAAAATATTTAAAATCTTCGTCTTTTCCATTTTATGTTCGACTTCGGTTAGAAAAATAGATCGTAAAAATAAAATAGTGGTAACCTCCTATGTGACCCTAATAGTTAATGCCATGCTGTGGTAAAAATATAAACATGTCAGTTAGATAAAGGTCAGTAGCAACACTGACTCCATGTGAAGACACTAAATTATCATCTGCATAATTTTAGACCACGTTCCATTGGATTTTCAACTCTCGGTGTTAAACCGAGCATTTAGAATCCAACAGAGATTACACTGTTCGATTTTCGACCCTCAGCGCCAAGCATTGCATTCAAAAATTCAGTGCGCAAAAAATCCCGCCACGATATTTTTACGTCCGTTCGAACGTGGACTTAGCCAAAAGACACTGCAAAACACAGGCCCCCTAAGCCGACACATCTCGACCTGCACCCTAATTAATCATAATCGGTTTCATTTTGACAGTTCAACAATATTCATTGCGTTATTTACGTTGTTGAGCAAACACATTTTTCGAACATAAGAAGCAATGGTTTTTAGCCATCTGTTTCAAAACGAAACAAATTATGATGAATCGTGAGTTACGCAATTAGGGTGCTGTCCTGTTTTTCTCGCCACCAGGATCTAGTCATCATGATTGTTATGTACGTAAGTGTGTCCGTGGCATCACAGCGGGCCCTATATGAATACCAGCGCTGCGATAGTTGCTTTCTTTTACAAATATCGCAGCAGTATCCTGAGATAGGAGCCTTTTTAGCCTCTCCCGAAACCCTATGCCTTCCTCTTTTTTTTTTGTTTTTACTGTTTTGTTATTTTATTGTTTGTATTTTATCATTATGTTCTTCTTTATTGTTTGTATTTCCTATGCGTGTCTCAAATAAAATATTTTGACGCGAATACTTCTTTAAATTTGCTACCATACGGGGGCAATCCAAAAACCTAATGATAACAAAATCGGGGGATACAGTTTGGCGTTGTAGTTTCGAATCTATCCTCTACATTCAAAATTAAATTATACCACTGGATAGCTAAAAGATCAAAAAAATCATTACAATAAATGAGGACAGTGACGCGTCGCGCGCGGTGGAGGAGGAAGCGCCGCCATTTTGAGGTTATTTTGTTGCGTATCGAGATTTGCAATTAGTATAATTTTTGACTCGGAGAAGCTACGATGTTGTTTTAAGTTTTATGTAACATAATAATTATTTGTTTCCTTGCTTTTATCCTAAATACATAAATAATAATAAAAAAATATTTAAAAAATATAACCCGTTACATAAACGTATTCACGCACATCACACGGCCGTGTCCATGACACAGCCACACCCCATTTTTCTTTCTTTCTTTCTTTCATCGAAAAACCAAGATACTTAACAAAACAAAATTCTTAATTCACATAAGACTGAATTTAAAAACAATTTGCCGCGTAATTTTCTTCATCCCTCACTAGCCGGGTCGGTGGGTCGGTACAGAGGCAGGGGGTGTTCCCGCGATAAGTGCGGAGTCAGGCACGGTCGTGACACCGCATTGAGGAATAACCAATCTCGCTCCCAGCCTACTTGTTTGCTAAGCCCAAGTGATTTTAATATGACTACATATTTTCGTCAAGATTTTTGTGCGACGAATTCTAGGGCAGAATATGTGGTTCATTTTGGAAGGGTGAAATTGCTTGACATGTTAATTTTTGGAGGTGTTGATGAATCTCTTTAAGAATAAGGGTTGTTGGCAATTAAAAATATAATTGACTAGCTTTTTTCCAGCGATATGCCTAAGCTGGCATTAAAAGTATTCCAGGTTAAAAACTATCTGTGTGTCAAATTTCATCCAAATCCGTTCAGCCGTTTTTGCGTGATTGAGTAACAAGCATCCAAACATATAAACGTGCAAACTTTCACATTTCCAATATTAGTATTAATAATAGGATATATTTTACGTACCTATCTAAGGCCTGATGTTTCAATAGTCATATAATTCTGATCTGAGGAATAAATATAGCCGTTTAACAGCTTTCATATAGAAATTATATCAAACTGTCTTCATTCTTCAGATATACGTATAGGTAATTTTAATCTCATTATCGAAAAATCAGCCCCTAATTTATTTATTTTAAGAAAACGTAAGGAAAATGCTGTTTTTTTAATATTTTACACAACGTCTAGCCCGAAGAGTTATCCACAAATCCAGTAAAACTTTGCCTGACCTGGGAATCGAACCCTGTACCTCATACTCAGCAGTAACGCTTGCGACCACTAGACCAACAAAAATTTCGATATGTTTTAATATACTAACTAAAGTAGTGTATTTCAAATTTAATGTAAGTACAGACGCCAGCACACCAAGCTACCCCAAACTGTGAAATTTTCCCAATTGAACATCAACCTTATGCTTATGCAATAAAGTTGAAAATCTATCAAAGAAATTTGACAGATTGGGGTAGCTTGATATGCTGGCGTCTGTACCTACGTAGTTTAACGGTTGTGTTTCGAAACAATTTTACGGTTCAACTTTCACGGCTACGAAGTTTTCTTATAATAAAATACATAACATTACAACATTATTTTGTTATTTATTTAATGTTTTTGAAAGATTATGGATCGTAAATTAATAATAATTTGTTTTCAATTCGTAAAATACTTTCGTTACTAATTTAATGTTTGTTTTACTACCGGTAGTTTTACCTTAGTAGACAACAGGGCAATCAGAAGAATTGTAGACATCAGCCGCACGATACGATCGATTGGGGTTTTTTGTTTTGGTTGGGAAATCAAATAATTTCTCCCGCTCTGGGTGGAGCAGGAGGGCGTGTCGGACTTTTACTGACTAAAACCCACCCGTGTTCCCTCAGTCGCCTGTGTGCCAGGGGCCACGGTATCGGTATCTCTAAAAGAGTAACGGTGGAGTTTCTTGCCCATTCTTCTCCATACGAAACTACATTTTGGAAGGGGCGACTAGAATCAATTCTATTTTAATGTAAATGTTGACGTTCAAAAGTGCCTTTTAAGTGCCTATTTGAAATAAATGCTTTGACTTTGACTCTTTCGAACAACCCGCAACGCTCGATTGGGTTAAGCTACACTTTTCGGCAGTGAGTTCGTGGATAGCTGATCATCTTAACATACCAAGACCCCTCCGTGCCTCGGAAAGAACGTTAAGGCGTTGGTCCCGGCTGTTACTTATGAATCTTTCTTCCTTTCCTTTTTTTTTTTTTTCTTTTTTTTTTTTTTTTTTTTTTTTTTTTAAATATTATCTTATCTTATCTTATCTTTTGACAGTCGTTACGGGTCGTCAGAAGCTCCAAAGTCTGACAACCAGTCTTACTAAGGGATATCGTATTATCCAATAACTTGGTTGTGAAGGTCAGAAAGGCAGTTCCCAACATGTTGGTATCAGTTTTCAGCCGGCTGCGGCAAGCGTAGGTTAACCTCCGAGTGATGTGCGGCGTTTATTATTTACGAACCTTGAGCTTTTACAAAATAATGAGAGACATATTCACATTCATCAATTACTTAGTAGAAAAAAATACTAATTTAATAAATAATAGTCGGAGATCAGTGCCGCTTAGGTTATATGCCTATCCCAAATAATTATTGAAAGAAAAATTAATTACAAAATCCCATCACACAATTTCCCCATTTCCAACTAACTCTAAAACTCTAATTTAACTTCCAAACACGCTTAAAATTTCCCGTCACCACATTTCACGTAGCAAACTCAAGTGTGCCCAGAAAATTGGGAGCATGCACTATCTACCGATCTCTAGCCAAAGTACCGCATCCGTCACCTGAAGTACCACCTAGTACCGCGAAGTACCGACAAGTGTACTGGAACTGAACGTGAAGAACATCAGAGAACTCTTGAGAATGACGGAGACACTGATAGACTTTGCTCAGGGACTTTTAAGTTTGAAGTCTTGAAAATAGATGTGGGTATTCATGGATTTGGCTTTGATGTTAGGATTTGTAGGTTCAGGTGGAAACCCTAATCGTTGTAGGGTTGGTTTGCTGTCCTATGGACCACAGGTTTTTTTCTCGGCCATTGCGAGATTCATATCATTAAATAAGATGATGTTAGTACAATGGGTTAGCTTTTAACTCTACAATCAAAAGAATCTTGCAGGTTTTTTTATGATTGTAGGTTCACAAGCACTTCCATATTTTAAGCGCGAAATGAGAAAAAAATAATAGTTTAAAAAACTAAAAAACACGCTTTAAAACCCAAACTAAAAAAGGAGAAAATAATTTAATTCAATTAAAAAGCGTGGGGTGCTTTTTGAGGTATTTTTATAATCAATTAATGTCAAGCACCCCACGCTTTTTAATTGAATTAAATTATTTTCTCCTTTTTTAGTTTGGTTTTTAAAGCGTGTTTTTTAGTTTTTTAAACTATTATTTATTTTCTATTTTTTAGTTCTGCTAACTACAAAAACGTGTTTTTTTTTTCTTAATTTAAAAAAAAAAAATAATTGTCATCGGTCCTCGAGAAGTTTACAAAGTTTCAATTAAATCTGACTGTTTAAAGTGGTTCAAAATCGCGCTCAAAGGAGTCGGTTACATACAAACATACAAGTGAAGCTAATATAAAGCGTGTAAAAAATGTATGTTTCGATGTTTGGATATTTGTTACTCAGTCACGCAAAGATGGCTGAACGGATTTGGCACACATATAGTTTTTAACCAGCACCCTAATTGTGTAACTCACGATTAATCATAATCTGTTTCGTTTTGAAACAGAGTGCTAATCCATTGCTTCATATGTTCGAAAAATGAGTCTGCTCAACAACGTAAATAACGCAATGAATATTGTTGAACTGTCAAAATGAACCGATAATGATTAATCGCGTGTTACGCAATTAGGGTTCTGGATTAACATATAGAATACTTTTCATCTCGGTAGTACGTTTCTGTGGGATAATTTTCGACCTCCACGCGAAGCCGGTGGCAATATCTAGTTATCATAATAGTGGTTAAGTAACTGATTTCTAAAGTGTTTAAATTACCTATTGGCCGATCCAACCATACCCTGCGGTACACAGTCTAACAACATTGTCAACAATATTTATCCATACGCAATAATGAAAACATTATTTTCTAAAACAACGATAATACATATATTAGAAAAACAGTTATGTGGGTATCTCACGAAATCACTTTACCAAATAAATCTTTACAACTGCACAACCAACAACAGATCACTCGCAACTTTATTTAGAGTCCAATAAAGTTGATTTTACGAGGGAATGGTTATTCAAGTGTATCTTAAGGTGGGTACCATCGGTTCTCACGTACTTCTCACGGTAGGTATGTGATTTATTGTGAATGGAAGAGCTAGGCGTAGAGAAGCGTAGGCGTAGGCAACTCGTTACCGTGTTCCGAATACACTAGGTGCTTCGACGCCATTAAAATATTATGTTTTGTGTCAGATTTGTGCCCGTGAGATGAATTATTATGATGTTTTGAATATCGAAGCAGCCAGTTTCGAGTTAGATAAATGTTGATGTAACTAAAAACTGTTTTATTATATTTACTGTCTGTAGACTTAAGCCCACTTATGCCACATTGGCGCGAGTTGTTCGAAAGAGATACCGCGGCCCCTGGCACACAGGCAACTGAGGGAACACGGGTGGGTTTTAGTCAGTAAAGGTCTGACACGCCCTCCTGCTCCACCCAGAGCGGGAGAAGTTATAAAAAAAAAACTTGTACCATATTCAAACTCAAACTCAAAGCATTTATTTCAAATAAACCAATTAAAGGCACTTTTGAATTGTCAAGGTCGGTAAGGTAGAAAGATGAAGCTAGTTGCCCATTCCAAAGCGTAGGTACCTATGGAGAAGAACGGGCAAGAAACTCCATGGACACTCTTTTAAAATCATGATATTATTACAAACAGTTGGTTACATCATTATGTTGAAATTGTCAATGTGAGAACGATGTAAAAAGACGTGCACATTAAAAGCGTCCGTAATTAAAACAAAAATAAATTAACAATTTAGAAATTAAAATAAGCCGTGGGAGCTAAGAGATGACCAGTCCCTACTGGCGGCGCCCGTTCACGAACATGACGTATGGATCAGCACCATTCAGCTCAACCATTTTGAAGGGAACTTAATGATCCAACACACACGCCACCACCAGCGAGACATTTGAGTGAGCATGACATACTCTCAGCTGCCAGGGCACATTCAAGTCAATGAAAGACGTACCCTGTAAATGTTAGCTATATAGTAAGGACATAGTGCTCACACGTATGCTATGCAATTATACAATACTAAAAGGTTGAATTTATACAATGCAAATGTATCTAGCTTTTACAGTCTTCAGCAGCTCCAACAATGTTTACAAATGCTATTCAATTTAGTTTAAGGTACCTTGTGGAGCTATTTCGCGCCAGATGAATTAAAACCAACTATGTCTCTTTCAATCGTTTCAGATGTTAGAGGGAGGGAATTGTGCTTAAGTAATAGTAGCTGCAAGGGGTAGTTCGATCATGTTAAGCTACGCGGTTGCCGTAGTTGGTCCGTGGATGGGTGACCATCATTACTTACCAAGACCCCTCCGCGCCTCGGAAAGCAAGTAAAGCCGTTGGTCGCGACTATCATTCGCGGATCTTTGACAGTTGTTACGGGTCGCCGGAAGCCACGACAATCTGACTCGTATTACCCAGCAATTGGATTGTAGAGGTCCGAGAGGCAGCCGCTCCATGTTAAATACATGTATTCTTCTGCATCTGGTAAGACTGGACGCTGACCCCGACATAGTTGGGAAAAGGCTAGACAGATGATCAAAAGATGTCAAACACAGAATGATGTTTTAAATACGTTTACCGTCCAATGCATTTAATGACTTGGCCTTAATGTAGGCAAATTCTGCAGTGCAGCATTGTTACTATGCCAAGAATCTCGGTACAAACTCAACCCGAAGTTGTTGTCCTTCAAACGATTTGCCAATAATCTGTTTATTCCTGTGACCTCCTTGAAAAGACATGCTTAAATATATACATAAGTAGGCACTTTTAACACCATTTGTTGCCTAAGTGTTGTTTGCAGATTTATTACCGCACAAAGGTTTATTCTATTCACATAAAACCTCATTTATTAAGCGTCTAGTACAGATCAATTGATCTAACACCCACACTTTCCTTAAACAGTATTTATTCTATCGGAAAACCTAATATTTAACCTTTATTTTCAAAAGTACATCAGTCAATAAAAATGATGATTTATTCGTAAACATCGCCGCTGTTTGCCAATATAAAGATATCAAATAGAGAAATTCCCATAGCACTCAATATGAGCCTTATATCGTTTATAAAACATGAAATAATATTTACTTTGACTGACAGGTACACATTTACTATTGTTGGTTTAGTTCCTCTTCATCAATGATATTAGCTGGTCGTTGTCAATCGCTGTCAGCCGTGCCATCTCATAAGTGAATCCATATATTACTGAGGTTAAGGCTTGTGCTAATTATGCGCACGAAACGCCGGTAAACGCGCGTGCGAGCATTAACAGCAAAACTGTGTGAAAGTCTATTAACTGCTCCCGAATTGCAATGTTAATTTTTATTCTTTTTACTATTTTTTACAATGTCTGACATATTCTCGTCATTATTTGACATTATACATCAATTTTACTACTATTTATTATTAGTGATTGTCATCGAAATCATGTCACTTGGTTCAAATAGATTCATTTTATATAGGTAGATTCTTTAACATATTGTGAATGAGAGAACGTTGTAGGCCTTAGAGACTAGATTTGTAGACGTTTTTCTATTCTGTATTTTCATTCCTCTAAGTACCTGGTACTTATTGACTGGCCTGCACTGTCCTCCCATACCTATTATCACTGTAATTTGAAAACATTGTAAAAGCCAATTATTTTTAAAAGAGTAACCATGGAGTTTCTTGCCGGCTCTTCTCCATAGGAAACAACAAATTGGAACCGTGCACCTAGCTTCTGACGTTTCATAAGTGCCCATGCAGGCTTATGTGAAATAAAATATTTTGATTTTTGAGCCACATGCAAAAAACTCTTAGTGTATTTTTTCCTAGGCTGCGTCGCTGGTTTACTGGTCGCAATCACTACTGTTGAGAAAAATGTTATTGGATTTTCCTATCAAAAATCTCTCAAAACCAGCCTGGAGCTTTGATTCATGCCCGGTTGATGGCAAATGGCTCGCCCCTGTTACATGGAACTTAAACATTACTGGCGAAATGTCGGTGTAGGCACTGAGAAGATATGTATGTAGGCTTTGCCTGTGCATCTGCTTTTGGAAAATACAAGCGTGATCTAATGTTTTTATCAATTTTAATTAGCCTACTTTACTATCTGATTAAATAAAAGTTCGTTAAAATAACGCAAGCTTTGACTATGCAATCATACTTTTGCTAAAAAAATGCGAACACGTGAAAACGCAACAAAAACGCGGCGCGGTTAAACGTTGGCGTGCTTGCGGTATTAGTACACACCTTATAACATTATGAGTGTGGCGACAGTACCAAATAATAATATATCTTCTTATACCAAGTGTTAACATGTATTTGATGATGCTTGAGTGTTGAAGTTTCAAAATGCTGTTGTACCGTTGTACGTAGAACGTACTTATATGGTTGGAAACAAACCTTTTTAAATGTTAATGGGTTTACAAACACTGTCTAAGTGAAGTGTTCAGGTTAAGTGATTTGATTATCATGACGATATCTATGAGAACTCGTCCATACATTATTTTTAAAGCTGTCCGTCTGTCTTACACACATAAGGTAGGTACAGTCACTAAACAAAAATGATACCTAAATAACCAGGGTCGTGGGATATACTTAGTTGAAGTTTGGTAAGAAAGCGATTGATGTTTGCGAATTTAATTTAATTAGAGAAATGAACTGTTTGTTATTCGAAAACATCCATCGGTTTCTAACTAAACTTTAACAATATCAGACGGCGACGGTTACTGTTCTCTTTTTGTAACTGCGCAAAAATAAAATATCAGTTTTTCTCAGTTATTAGGTAGATGTTAAAATGGCAGCACCATGTTCCATATTCAGACCATTTCTGGCAATCAGAGTTAGGCTATATTGTACAGAATGACGGGTCTTGTAGCACCTTGTATATGTTACCGGCCCAACCCGATTTCAGGCCAAACTAGTTTGTCCTAGGCCAAACTGGTTTATTAAGCCGGGGCACGCCGATTAAATGGGTTAGGTTAGGGTAGGTTAGAACTGTGACCAAAAGCGCGCGAGCCGAGCGAGCATAGCGAGCGGCGCCGCGGCAGCGGCCGGCGAGCGTCACTTCCAAAGGCTGTTAACGAAATGGCTAAAACCAGTTTGGCCTAGGACAAACTAGTTTGACCTGAAATCTGGTTTGGCCGGTAACATATATAAAACATACAGGTGGCATGCAATCGACGCACAACCTGTTGCAGTGAATCCACCATGGATTCACTCCATGATTCTGAATCCAACTGCGATGAAGTACTCGTCATTTATTTAAAAAAAATTGCTCTGCCACATATATTTTAACCCATTTTGATGAAACATATCTTTATGATAATACTGACAACATTTTTATGAGTACAATGCTCGATGACCTCAGTAGAGCTTCCGAAAGAGTGGGGCTCAAAATGAACATGGACAAAACGAAGGTAATATCGAACGCCCATGTAACACCCACTCTCATGATGATCGGAGACTCTACACTCAAAGTTGTAGACGATTATGTTTACCTAGGGCAAACTGTCCAGTTAGGTAGATCCAACTTCGAGAAAGAGGTCAATCGTCGAATCCGACTCAGCTGGGCAGCGTTCGGGAAGCTACGCAATATCTTCTCGTCCCACATCCCGCAGTGTCTCAAGACGAAAGTCTTTGACCAATGCGTGTTGCCAGTGATGACATATGGTACTGAAACGTGGTCGCTCACAATAGACCTTATCAGAAGGCTAAAAGTCACCCAAAGGGCAATGGAGAGGGCTATGCTCGGAGTTTCAGAACAGATGGCTGATGGGGCCGAAAGGTTCTGGAGTGGCGACCGCGTACCGGAAGACGTAGCGTTGGAAAGCCTTCCACAAGATGCACTGATGACCTGGTGAAGGCCGGAGGAATCTGCTGGATGCGAGAAGCACAGAACCGGTCGATGTGGAGGAGCTTGGGGGAGGCCTATGCCCAGCTGTGGACGTCTTTCGGCTGAAATGATGATGATTTCTATGACCGACGAATAACTACGGGTATCTAGAATTATGTGCTGTAATTCATAGTTACAATTTGCGCGTCGATGTCTCTGCCATACCTGACACCCTGTGTTAGAGTCGATATTGTGTAACCACAATGCCATACTAATAACAACAAATAAAGCCAAAACATAAATTAAAGAAAGCGATCAACATTGTGTAACAGATAAAATTGGTGTTAACGTGACAAGATAAGTTTGTTGATGTCGGATGTCGTCACACCCACACAACGATAACAGTTGAACATGTTGTCGGGAACCGCCTCATTGTCGTCGCGGGCGCAGGTGGCTTTTAGATCTGATTCTGGTACTCAAAGTAAAATTAAAAAAATAATTGTTTCAAGCATACCTAATTGTAGTCCATAGTTTTGCACTCATACATTCAAATCATAAACTATTTTAAATTCCAAACAGATAAAACCCAAAATATAATTGTGATTGGTAAGGCCTCCCACAAGGTGGACCGATGACCTAGTGAAGGCCGCGGGAATCCGCTGGATGTGGGAAGCACAAGACCGGTCGAAGTGGAGGAGCCTGGGGAAGGCCTATGTCCAGCAGTGGACGTCAAAGTCAAAGCCAATGATGATGATGATGAAATTTACATATTCAACCACTCATTACAACTACATTAAAATTGTCAATAAAAAAGTGGTTCTACTTCATCTTGTTAGCAAATCAATTGGGTCCTGGTTTTTTGAATTGTCCGTGATGGAGTAAGATTCCTTTAATAGGTATCATCATCATCATCCAGCGCCTAACTTCACCCATTGCTGGGCTCCAGTGCCAGCCTCATCTAGGTTCTGCGCGCGCATGGCAACAAGGCCATCCACCCGTCTCGTCGCCAGACGACCAGTACCTCGTCTTCCAGTTCTTGTAATCTGTCACAGCCTGACTCCACCGGTCATCAATAGGTATAGACCAATTCAATTGAGTAAATGTCTTAGGACCCTGTGTATGCAGAGATGAAAGGATCAGAGAGGCATTTCCGAACCTCTAATTGATTTTTTTTAAGTTGTGTGGTTATCTAACGTGTTCATTCAATGTCTCCATTCTTCTACTGAATGAAATTCCCCCTTTTTTTCATAATACATGGTTTTCTTTGACTTTTCAAGGAAATAACAATATCATACACTAGCGTTTTCGTTCAAGCAAAATTTGAATTGAAAATACTGTCTACAGAACCCAAACGATCTTACTACCCAATCAAGGTTTTCTTTTGGACATGGTTTAAACCATCGAGCCTGTTTTTTAAATAACAATCTAACAGAAATACAAATACAGTTCTTTTTACAAGACGAACAACTTAGGCAAAACAAACTACTTAGTCCAGTCTTAGGTTGTCAATTTTGTATTAAAAACTTTACTAAAGTCGGCATAAAATTCAAAATACATAGATAGACTGTCTCGAAGGTTTAAGCTCGGCTTAAAGTTAGATCATGTTTTGTAATAAGACAGCTAGAGTCTTACGGTTAGATGCTTATCCAACTAAAACTCAACAACACCATAGATATTTATTATCCCAACGACAAGAGATTTATTTAGTGTTGTGTAACAAAACTAATAGCTGACAACATTAGTGTGAATGTCACAACACTACGATAAGCCCGTGGAGGCAGTCGCGTCGCACCCACATAGTACGTGATAATCGCTTAGAAATACTTGAGCTTTGTGGAGGAGCGTTTGAATCTAAGTTGAGGATAGAATCATTCTGTCAAATCAGTAGATAGTTAGTGTAGACACAAACACATATAAGGGCTTTGTGGCTAAGTTATAAGAGCCGCACAGGTTGATCGATCAGGTTAAGCTACGCTTGCCGCGGTTGGTACGTGCATGGGTGACCATCTTTATATCCCTACCAAGACCCCTCCGTTCCTCGGAAATCACGTTAAGCCGTTGGTCCCGGCTGTCATTCGTGGAACTTTGACAGTCGTTAAGGGTCTGTCAGAAACTCGAAAGTCTGACAGCCAGTCTTACCAAGGAGTGACTGCAAATCCGACCTCCACAACCCAGTTACTGGGTAATACGATACACCTTGGTAAGACTGGTTGTCAGACAGGGTTATTCCGAACACATTACTTTAAAATTCGAACGGATCTAAGTATGAAATCCGCGATGATTTACTTTTAAATAAGTGAGTTCGAGTGCAAATTGAGAGCGGTCAGTTCGAAGTCACACTCGAGGTGAACTTTACAGAATAACACTAATGGAGTATAGAATCTGTCAAATAACTATGTCCTAGTCACATAATGTTGTTTCAGACTTCCGTTTACTAAAAGGAAGACATGTTAATGCTGCTGGTGACATTCTAATGGCTGTGTTAAATATTGTCTAGAACACAGCTGATTTACGAGTTTAAAAATAAAACTTATTTATGTTACTCACAAGTATACGCTTGTTTAGCACTAGGAGATATATAATAGTGACTGATTTAATAGTTTTAAGATGCAAGCATAATAATACCGCCTATAATGTTCCCACTGCTGAGACATTGGCTTCCTCTGTGAGAGGGTGTGGGCCGTAATCCACCACGCGGGCCCAGTACGGATCGATAGATGTCATATGTCTTCGAATTTTTGGTTCTAGGACATGCCGGTTTCCTCACGCCGTTTACTTTCATTTTGAGAGCAATGGCCAGGAAAATAATGAACACAAAGTAATGCGACTGTCTAGGTTCGAACCTGCGACCTACAATTCGTAAGTGGCAGCCGTTACCACTGAGCCTGACCACTGCTCCAGATGCAAGTGTTGTGACCAATTCTTATTACACCACAACGTGACGCACGTCATTTTTGGGGGCTATAATTCATTTTTACTTTCATTTGATTAAGCTTACTTAGGGGCTATCCATAAGTTGCGTCACACGTTAAGGAGGGGAGGGGGTCAACGAAATGTGACATTGTGTGACAAGGGACAGGGGGGTCAAAAACTTTGTGACGTCACGTCATGTTAAAATCTAAAATACTTAAACTTTAAATTGATATGTAAACTAAACTGGTAGGGTCCGCAAGGGCCGATGCCTGCCAGGGGTGCGGGTTGTTCGAAAGAGATACCGCGGCCCCTGGCACACAGGCAACTGAGGGAACACGGGTGGGTTTTAGTCAGTAAAAGTCTCACACGCCCAGTCCACCCAGAGCGGGAGAAGTTATTTGATGATTTCCCACCCAAAAAAAAAACTAAAAACTTAAAAACATACTTATTCGATCTATATTTATAAGGCTTCTTCTATCCGTCTAAAATATTTGACTTTTTGTTTGCTTTTCTTAAAGATTTTAAAAAGAAAAACTGCTGTTTAAATTATTTAGTTCTAAATATAAAATTAAAAATATGTGACGTCACCCAGGGTACGGGCTTTCACAAGTGTGTTTAACCTGTGACAAGGGCGGGGGGGCGTGTCAACTTTTCACTTAAATACATACACTCACGCTTTCTTCCAAGGAGCAGGCAGAAACTACAGATCGCCACCGGCTACGATCCTAACATAGTCCTATTGCCTTGTTTACGTTAATACCATATCGATCAAAGGCATCGAGCGCGTTCGACGCTCTGATTGGTCCGTCACCAATCCAGGGCCAATCATAGCGCCAAACGTACTCGATACATTTCATCGAGATAGTTAAATGAAACAAAGCCTCAGAGGCCTTAATCTTGATCAAACGCTTCGAGCGCGTTTGGGGCTCTGATTGGCCCTGGATTGGTGACGGACACTAGGGCCACTAGTCGTACACACTTAACTTTTAAGTTATTTATAATCATATGTGTGATCTCTAATGATCTCTCGCTCATTTCAAAATATTGAAATCAGTTTACACTAATATTATAAAGAGGGAAGATTTAATAAGTTTGGATGCAGGTTAACTCTGGAACTACGGATCCGATTTCGAAAAAAATGTTTCACTAACTGAAATCTAGACTATTGCCGAGTGCCTTCGGATGTTTTATAATATTAATTAATTTGAAAGTTTTTTTTTATGTTTGGGTGTTAGTTACTCAATTACGCCAAAAACGACTGAACGGATTTGACACATAGATACTTTATAACCTGGATTTAACACATAGGATACTTTTTATTCGGGTAGTACATTCTCGAGGGATAATTTCCGACCTCCACGCTGACAAAGCCAAGCGCAAAAGCTAGTTTTACATAAATTTGTAAGTAATAAATAACACAAAACATCTATCGACACATTTTTCTCGTAAATCAAATTCCAAATCTCAACTTTCTTATCCAATCCATTAATATCAAAGCAACCATCAGTTTTGAGGTTAGAATAACATTATTTTTAGAGAGTTGCTATGCCAGTCGTTTGAATGGGGCACGGCGCAGTACATCTGTTGCGCGTGGGCCGGAATAGTGTCAAGCGGAGCGGCGCAAGCGCAGCCATTAAGAAACACGATGTTACCGGCGTATAACAGTCTTTATTGGAAGGTTACTTTATATTGTAAGGCCTACCTGGAATGGAGGCTAAATGGTAATGCAACTAATGGGATATAGCAGAATAAATTGATTCCCATAATCATCTGTTGATAAAGGCGCTTTGTTGCGATATTGGGAAAATAAATCTCGATACTTATTGAAGCATTGTAGTTAAAGGCGGATCACTGTGTCATTTTTGCCGAAAAAACACATTTCTAACACGACATTAATCCCAGCCTTTTCCCAAGTATGTTGATGTTGTGTTCCAATCAAACCAAATGCAGCTGATACCAGTATTTTGAATGGAGCATCTGCCTATCTGACCTCCACAACCCTGGTTACTGGTAAGACTGTGATGAGACTGGTTGTCAGATTTTCGAGCTTATCACGAACCGTAACGACTATCAAAGATCCACGAATGGCAGCCAGGACCAATGGCATCACGTGCTTTCCGAGGCACGAAGTTGGAATGTAAAGATGGTCACCCATCCACGGGCCAACCGCGGCCCGTGCGGCTGTGATTACTTAGCTACAACTACAACTACGGTTGATGAAATATGTAGGTATGAAAATCAATAGGTTTGTTTTTGTATTAAAGAAAGTTAAAAATGAGACATCCAGACCAACTGCTTTAATAGTGTATCACGCCTATGTTTATTCCGTCATCCGGTATGGTATCATTGTCTGGAAAAATTCTTCTGAAATTTCTAGAGTTCTGTTAGCATCAAAAAGAATTCAGAGAAGACTGATTCCTGCAGGACAGTGTAAAAATCACACAAACTTCTCGAAGTTCCTTGTGTTTATATGTATACAAGAAAAGTTAATATTCAGTGCGCAAACTGTAACCATGAATTCAGCATGCCTGGGGGTGGTTCTACAATGATATGCTGAATTCGTGGTTACAGTTTGCGCTATAAATAAAAACTTTTCCTGTATAAATGAAATCGCTAAGTTTGTTAAAACAAATTTTTCACTTTTTGACACTAATATTAAAACAAATAAACGAAAAGCCAATCAATTATTATTAAAAATGCCTGTTCCTAGGATCAAACTATTCCGACGCAGTTGCGTATATATGGCGCCACTTATTACACGCTTTATATTAGCTTCACTTGTATGTTTGTTTGTATGTTTGTATGTAACCGACTCCTTTGAGCGCGATTTTGACCCACTTTAAACGGTCAGATTTCATTGAAACTTTGTAAACTTGTCGAAGACCGATGACAATTCAATAATTTAAAAAAAAATTGGGGATAAAAAAAACACGTTTTTGTAGTTAGCAGAACTAAAAAAATAGAAAATAAATAATAGTTTACAAAACTAAAAAACATGCTTTAAAAACCAAACTAAAAAAGGAGAAAATAATTTAATTCAATTAAAAAGCGTGGGGTGCTTGACATTAATTGATTATAAAAATACCTCAAAAAGCACCCCACGCTTTTTAATCGAATTAAATTATTTTCTCCTTTTTTAGTTTGGTTTTTAAAGCGTGTTTTCGAGTTTTTATAATTCAATTCCAAATTTTATAACTGATCTTCCATACAAAAAAATTTGCATGCTTAGTTCTAAAAAAATGGCTCATTTCACATAGTTTTTATGCTATATCTGAATTCCTCAGAAAAACTCCTTGTCTGTCTTATCATTACAGAAACGCATTGTAAATAATCTTACCTATTTAATAAGTGTTGCTTACTCTACGTACTTTATTTTAAGTTGTGTTTTATTTTATTTAATAGCAATTTTTATGTTTATATCGTGTAATAGCAATTACCTATTTTATTTATCTGTTGAGTTTATGAAGCTTGAAATTGACTATAAATAATTTCATTAATTAATAATATTGTTTACCTACATTTGTGTAGAGATTTGCTTATCATGCTAGTACTAGCGTCTTACTTTAATATTTGCATGCCAACTTATGGCGAAATGTGTCATCGTACTAACAATATCTGTACCAACCATCTTTTGTACCGCATTTACTGCAAATAAATAACTTTGACTTACAAGCCCCTCTCAAACTAAACGAAATGTGACGATATAAATCACAGTTTAAGAAAAAAACATGTTTTTTCCACCCTTGACCCGTTCCGAGTTTAGGTATGCACCAAAGAGGTAATTAAAAAAAAACAGAATTAAGTCATGGTTAATTTATTACTAGTTAACAGACGTGGTGCATCAAGCCATATCAAAATATTTTAAACCTAATAAAAGCAAGCTATCGATCCCATCACACTTTTAGCACATTCAATTCAATAATTGGACACTGAACAGACAAATTCAATTCTAGCCTTTAAACAGAAATAACGGAAAACCCATCGAACCGCCCAGTGTTGCCAGCGAATCGAAAATAAACATTTTACCGAACATTTTGTCATAAAATAAGGTTTACGTAATTTCCGAGTCGACGCGGCTTTTCCATCGATTTAAAATGGCGTCGTTGAGAAAATAGTACGGAATTGTTTATTGAATATTGCAGCCACTGATTTCTATTTCCAATTAAATGCATTATGGCATCTTCGGTAAATCACTTCAGCTCTTTATTGGCACTTTAAGTAGATTTTATATTAACAGGTTTTTTGCTTTTTTTATTCGTCGGTCGTGTAGTTTTTGCATCTACATAACTCTATGAAGTTATAAAAATCTGTTCAAATTGATCCAGAAAGAATATTTGTAAGTAAGTTTTTAAAACATAGACTCCACACGAACATACCTATGTTTTAATGGATGAAAAAAGTCATAAAAAACTTTTTCCAAAAAAAAACAACCGACTTCCAAAAAAACACTAGGTAGGTACAAAGTGAAAAATAACTTTAATTTCGGAAGTCGGTGTCTTTGGAGCTGTATTTTAATTTTTTGTTACCGCCTTCCGAAATTAAAATTATTTTTCACTTTTTAGTGTTTTTTTGGAAGTCGGTTATTATTTTTTGGAAAAAGTTTTAATTTTTCACTTTTTTGTGGTTCACATGTGCTTACCCCTTCACAGCGTACCGGCGCGATGTTATGTTATGAACTGGTGTAAACTATTGTTTCTATTGACAGACATGAGATTTCAGCAATCCCAGTCCATTAGCTATCATTTATTGAGGAGTTCCGTTGCCTATCTCCGAAGTTCTGCATCAGATCTTCACCAAATTGAAATGAGACCACTTCAAGAAAGTACTCTTCCAAAAAATACCCAAATCGCTTCAAGTGTGCCTATAAAATTTTAAGAGTTCTCTCTATTTCTCCAGGATCCCATCATCAGATCCTAACTTGATGATCATGGGACCACCTGGAACCCTTTCAAACAAAAAAATAAAAAACCAAATCGGTCCAGCCATCTTCGAGTAGTAGGGGAACATAGGTACATAAAAAAGATTTAAAAAAAAGGTTCCGACGAATTGAGAACCTCCTCCTTTTTGATGTCGGTTAATAAGACAAATTTCATATTAAAATATTAAATTAAATAACATGGTGTAGTGGTAATAAGAGCTCCGGTTGAGCATGAGGCCCTGGGTTTGATTTCCAGGTCAGCAAAATCGTTATTGGGTTTTTCTATCTGGAATTTCTCAGTAGCAGCCCGGAATCTGAATTTGTGCCTGGTCGATGGCGTTAGGCTCGCCCCCATGAGCTGAAATAAAACTGGCGAAATGGTAGTATGACACACACCTCAACCCAACCTATCGAAGAAACAAAGCGTGATTATATGTTATGTTACTTTAATCTTCAACCACACATCCAGTTTTTATCTTTAACATAAGCATATTAACTCCTGAAACACAAAGCCTTTCACTCCGTATGTTTGTCACACCCCCTACATCTATAAAAACCCCTATGACTTTCTCTCACGTGTAGGTAACTACATTCCTTCTGACGTCTCCACGCCCTTCAGGACACGTAAGGAGTACGAACGGAAAAATTGGTAAAAATCCACGAATGGAAGAAAGGGTGGTCCCACATGTCAAAGGGAGGCTCCACATGTCAAAGTAATGTGAGGGCGGGGCTTCACACCCTTCAAGGATTTTTTCTTATTCTTACGTAATACCTTCTTAGAGGGAAAATACGAATAGAAAGTATCTATAAATTTCTATTCTATCCTGTGATACGTATGGCGTACCTAAGTATGTTTCTACTTAAAGGTTTCTTATTTAATGTAGGCAATACGCAGATATTAGTATTTATTTAATATTTACACGCTTTATATTAGCTTCACTTGTATGTTTGTTTGTTTGTAGGTATGTTTGTATGTAACCGACTCCTTTGAGCGCGATTTTGATCCACTTTAAACGGTCAGATTTCATCGAAACTTGGTAAACTTGTCGAGGACCGATGATAATTCAATCATTTAAAAAAAAAATGAGAAAAATAAACACGTTTTTGTAGTTAGCAGAACTAAAAAATAGTAAATAAATAATAGTTAAAAAAACTAAAAAACACGTTTTAAAAACCAAACTAAAAAAGTAGAAAATAATTTAATTCAATTAAAAAGCGTGGGGTGCTTGACATTAATTGATAATAAAAATACCTCAAAAAGCACCCCACGCTTTTTAATTGAATTAAATTATTTTCTACTTTTTAGTAAGGTTTTTAAAATTGTTTTTTTTTTCATTAATAACTAGAAAACACGTATTCACACACATGTATACAACAATTTTTTTTTTCTTTATGTATTATTACGGACATACACTTCACTATGTGTTTATTATTCTAGCGTATGGTACTCGTAGATTGCAGCTGAAAATCAGTGTCAGGTGGTACACCTTGTGTTATCATCTGACATTATGCTGAGCAGAGGCCCTTATGGCATTATTATCATAGTTTTCTGTTTTTTTTTTCTTTTTTTTTTAAATAATTTAAGGTTTTTTTCTCATCATATAATGCCAATAAACGCATTTTTCTTTCTTTTCTTTCTTTCTTTCTAAGGAAAACTTATGAGTATACCTTAGCAATCCAATCTAATGTAAGCAACCTGAATAAAGCTTTTTCCTGCGACTGTACTCGCGTAGAGATCGCAAATAATCCCACGGGGACGCACTACCGGGATAAATAAATAATCCAGGTTTTAAACTATCTGTGTGCCAAATTTCATTCAAATCAGTTCATCCGTTTATGCTTGATTGAGTAAAAAACATCCAAACATACAAACTTTCTCATTTATATTATTACTAGGATATTTGAGTTTGTTTAGTGTTTGGGGTAATTAAAGACATTAACCATATCAGTTTAGTACCTATACTTCATTTGAAATAAGATTAGGCATTTAAACAAACCTTTTTTACAGTCCGTTCAACCGATTCTGACTTCTATACTGTAGGCATAAGGATGGCATTAAAAGCATAAACGTAGTTACAATACCAACTGTTTACTGCAGCTGCCATTTGTCATGCCACCAACGCAATAGAAGTCAAAATAGGTTGATCGGACTGTAAAAAAGGTTTAGTTAAATGTCTAATCTTATTTCAAATGGAGTACTTATATAAACAAACAATTACGAGTCAAAACAGACTAATATTTGAACTCGCCCAAAGAGTCGATTCTGAAATTATTTGGCATTATATCCATAACAGAAACCTAAAGACCAAATCGTGGAATGCAAGTTAATTTACAAAAACACAGCAACTGTTATTCACAATGTTGTTGACAATCAATTACAATTTAAAAAAATATAATCACCATTGCAAATGTGTAGTCAAACATCTTACTCCAAAGAAACCGGCGGCGCCGCGGGGCATGCGAACTTGAACCTGCGAACATACATTTATAACCCAGCCTTCGAAGTTTTTACACCAATTTATTATGCGTACCTACATTTATTTAGGTACGATCATTCTTTGTCCTTATTAAGTTGCAACGAAAAAAAGGCCATTACGGTCCAACCATGTAAAAATATTCCGTGTGTCGGACGTAAAAGAATAGCACCATCCCATTTCTTCCCGTGGGTGTCGTAGAAGGCGACTAAGGGACTTACCAGAGAATGGGCAGCAGCGTTCTCTATGCATTTTACCACCATACTGCGATCGCCAACCCGCCTGCCAAGCGTGGCGATTATGGCAATCCCCTCCCCGTTTGGAGGAGGCCTATGTCCAGCAGTGGACGTCTTTCGGCTGAAATGATGATGATGATGAGTACTTTAATACTTCAGTTGAATACAGTTTTATCAAGCTTTTTAATTGACAGCGTACGTACAAGTGAATTTTTATAAACTGTATACTAGGTGTAACAGCTTCTGGCTAAGTAATTATAGCCGCACGGGCCGGCACGGGTCGGTCGATCAGGTTAAGCTACGCTTGCCGCGGTTGGTCCGTGGATGGGTGACCATCTTTACATACCAAGACCCTTCCGTGCCTCGGAAAGGACGTTAAGCCGTTGGTACCGACTGTCATTTGTGGATCTTTGACAGTCGGTACAGGTCGTCAGAAGACCGAAAGTCTGACAACCAGTCTTACCAAGGGGTAGTATTACCCAGTAACTGGGTTGTGGAGGTCTGAAAAGCAGTAGCTCCATGTAAAATACTGGTATTCAGCTGCATCCGGTTAAACTGGAAGCTGACCCCAACACAGGAAAGGGCTAGAGGTAGGTATAACAGAATAAACGCAAGTCCTGAAAGTATTGATCAGAATGGACTACTGAATCGATTTCAGTAACTTGTAGTATAGGCAATTTTTTTTCACTAAACATGTGGTTTAGTCAAAGAATATTGACTTTTACGTAATATTAATAAGACTCAATTTTAAATGCTTATAGTAATGTTAAGGGTCAACATAATTTTAATAATAATAATATAGTTAATAATAGTTTTTAAAAAAACTAGTTTTTGTCATTGTATTAAGCCTTTAACTCTACACTAATTGGGGTGTATGAGATCTTGCATTAATTATGTTAAACTTTGTATACGACAAATGTCTGTCGTAATATAATTGAACATGAATAAAAGGACTGTTTACATTTAGAAATTAAGCCGTATGCGCTAAAGTAACCCCCAAAATTTTTTTTATTTTATTTTATTTTGCAATTTTCAGGTCAGTATCAGACTGTATTATTGATCAAAATGCCATTGAATAACTATTTCATGAAATATTGAATATCACCGGACACCCTGGTGCTACCCCCTTAAGTTCAAATAACACCCATCATTAAAAATATCGAACAAGGTTATAAATAAACTTTCCTAAATAGAAAACGTTTGTAAAAAGACTTGACCTGGGTGAATGACGCCCTGCGATGTACTGGGAAATCTTCTTTATACACCGACCCGTGCTTTAGACCTTTATGAATATTAGAATTATCATAGAAGGCGATATAATGCAAATTTTAGAACTAAAGTTTCTCTTTTATTAGTCGTAGGCGCAACTTAGGTGCTAAATATACCTCAAGGCTTGCCACAGTAAAGGCTACGCTATGCAAGACGACATTACCTATTGATTTTTTTCTTAGAGATGCGTTGAAAACTTAAACAAGTTTATTAGTTGTTGGTTTGAACACGCTAATCTCTAGAACTACCAGTTGAATTTTAAAAGTACTTTTTGCATTTGATAGCCCAATTTTTGAGAAAGGTTAAAATCACGCTGTGACCCTTAGGAGCCCCCAGGTCGACGGCGCGTTGTGTTCCACGCGCGCCTCAAAGAGATTTTAGCACCAACTGGTGGGGTCCGCAAGGGCCAATGCCTGCCAGGGGTGCGGGTTGTTCGAAAGAGATACCGTGGCCCCTGGCACACAGGCAACTGAAGAAACACGGGTTTTAGTCAGTAAAAGTCTGACACGTCCTCCCGTTCCGCCCAGAGCGGGAGAAGTTATTTGATGATTTCCCATCCTCAAAAAAAAAACAACTCTTAGGAGCCGAGGGAAAAGAAAAAGTCAAAAGAACACTAAGCGAAAACGAAGTAAAGGTGCGGGCGATGGAATGCCAAGAGGTGGATCGGGAGCAAAAATTTCACGCGGAAAATGTCGCAGCAGAAGCTAGTGTTTTAATAAGTACATTATTACGTCTTGCCTAGTATGTATATCAAGAGACTAAAAAGGTATTCAAAAACATACATATTTATTGTAAAACAAGCTTTTGCCAGCAGCTTCGCCAGCGCGAAACTTTCATCCCCTATTTAACTCCCTTAGGGCTTGAATTTCGAAAAATCCTTCCTTAAACCTTGTCTATATTATAAAGGGAACCTCTGTGCAAAATTTCAGCTTTCTAGGTCCAAGTGTTTGGGCTGCGCGTTGATGAGTCAGTCAGGACTTTTCTTTTTATTTATATATATAAATAGAGAG
Source organism: Antitype chi (assembly GCA_947359405.1). NCBI lineage: Eukaryota > Metazoa > Arthropoda > Insecta > Lepidoptera > Noctuidae > Antitype > Antitype chi. Next base: position 4,762,151 of record OX375823.1, read on the forward strand.
ACAATATTACAATACATCTTGCTGACATGACAACAATTTCAATTTATTGAGCTTTCAAATCTAACAGAAATTGTATGACGCTGCTGTAAATCGCAACAAAAAGGCTCATAGGCAACAAAACATTGGTGGCTAAGCTTCACAGCTTGGCTCATCGGCGTAATGTTGCTTGCCTGTCGGTCTTCTACAGACTGTACTTTGGAGAGTGTGCGCAGGAGTTCCACGACCACCGCCCTTTTACTACCGGACTACCAGACACACTGCGGGGTACCATCCGCACTTGGTTGATATCCCGACCAGCCGTACTCAGCGCTACTCCCCCACATTTATTATGCGCACAGCCAAAGTGTGGAACTCTGTGCCTGCGTCTGTGTTCCCTTCCACATTTAACCCGTCGACCTTCAAAACAAGAGTGAACAGGCATTTTCTGAGCACGCTCGATCTATCATAGACCTCATCAACCGCTTTCCATCAGGCGTGATCGACGTCAAGAGCAGGCCTATTTAGGAATATAAAAAAAGCTTCGTACATGAAGTGCAGAAAAACTTTTCTCACAAACTCACAATACAAGTTAGCTATTTATTTAACTGAGAAGTAATATTTAACTAAATAATAAGCTGTTGTATCAGCTATAAAGCTAATGGGGTCGCGGCATTTAAAGTTCAAGTTTATGTACGTGACAGCCCTTTAGAGAAATCGAGGTTTTATTTCTAGAAGTTACTGAATGTCTTTGTTTTTGAGCATAGTTTTATTAATTATAGGCTTCCAGTAAAATAATATGGCAACCGTTGTGATTTTGTAGTATCTATCTAGGTTTGAACAACAGAAACTGGTTTTCAAACATTTTGAAATTTGACTATTTTCAATATTTTTATACTTACGTCACACAACAGCACGCCTTGTTTCCCCAAAGGCTTGTACCGAAAAACCGAGAGGTATACCTACCTATATTTGCTGCGTCATTTGTCATGGAATGGCGCAGTAGTGATTGTTGAGTTTACTTTTATGTTTTGTTCTGGGTAGTTTTAACTACGAGTATTACTAACACTAGTCTATATGAACATTATTACTAACAAAGTAGACACCATGGTCTGAAATAAAGTATTTTATTATTTATTTTTATCGTTTATTCATCTTACTTCTTATTCTATTACATTTTTTAATATTTTTATAAAACAATCATGAAAAAAAAAACATTTAAAATTATTATTTATTATTATTATAATAAGTACAACCTCTTACTACTTTATTTTAAAAGAACAAATTTTTCCAACTTGCATAAATTATTTGACAATGGCTACACATCAAGCTGTACATTTCCAGTATAAGCTGATCTCGCATTGTATATTGGATTTCCGTACAGTGTGAGATCAGCGTAAACTGGAAACGTATAGATTGATGTGTAGCCGTGTGTACTAGCTAAACTAGTCTTATTAGAATCTCAACAATGTCAAAAGCCAAGTGACCATAACTAAATGAGAAAACTTACAGTCTCGCAAAGTTTCTTGTTTTTTAGTGACTTTTTAAAATTGGTATTTTTACACATGTCTATCACATCCAGCCTTTTCTCTGTCATAATAAAACTTGATAGCTCCATTTTTTTTTTAAATTTTAGCATTAACGTCCCACTGCTGGGCAAAGGCCTCCCTATTCTCTTTCCACCTCTCTCTATCCAAAGCTGACAAGGAACAATCTTTATTAAAGGATTCCAGCTCATTCCGTCAGGGCACCATACAACGTTTCAATTTTAATTTTTTTTAACCTTTTAATACACTCATCTAATTGAGTCATCAGCCATTTGTCCATAAAGCACTTTTACCGCATTTTTGAACGTTTTCTCGATTTATAACGTCCTCGGGATCGACTCACGCGCACGAGTTATGATCGATAATTATCATCTTTTTGTAAATTATTGAGTCCTTGGCTTCATATAAGACAGGAGTTATTTTTGCATGATAGTGCATATAAATTGTAGTAGATGGCTGATACGAAATAAACTAAAGATCCGACGAAACTCGTTAAGTTAATCAACATATTGAGTAAATATGATTCTTTCGTCATCTCTGCATACCTACCTAGGTAATAGAGTTTGTTGAAGTAAGTCCGCTGCTGGGATAACAGTGTAAGCATCAAATTCCTGTCTAATTTGGCAATATTTTTGAATGCTGACAACATTGTTCCTGATACTTAAATGTTATCTACTTAATATGTTCCATTTTTTATTTGTCCGGTAGATGGCGTCATTTTGAACAAAGTGCAGACCTAGTCCCAAAACTAATTTAAATTCTTTCCAAATATAACTAAAACCAAAATAAAAACTCAAACATATCTTTGGGCAGATGAAATAAAACAAATTGGCGGAAATTACTTTACAATGAAAGCGAAGGAGAGAAACACCCAGGGAAAATGTTTTATTTATATAGTTTTTTTATGTACAGAAAATAAAAGCCTTGAACATGCCTGACTTTTCAAGAAACGACTTTCTAATGCAGTCATCTTTTTCTATGAAATATTAACTCTTAAAACATTGACTTCTACATAATATGGAGCACAAAATATCGTATCTCAAACACGTAGAAGATACCACCGCAAGCTAAAGCTAGTCCCTACAGCAATAAAACTTAAATTTCTCCGCCCAAGTGAAGTAACCGAACGCTTAACTACATTAATTTAGCCAGCCATACTTATTAACGATGCTAAATAGCAATTTGAGAGTTAATGATCATCAATAATGTTAAAAACATGGTATTTTATCGGCAACTTGTATGCTGGACATCAATTAAACGTTATAAATAAACTTTTTCGGCCGCCATCTTAAATTTTCGAGTTGTGATCTGAGATATCGTTGCCCAAAAAGTATTTTTATGGTTATTATCGGTGTATCGGAGGTTTCAGTTTGGAGGGAAAGGTTATTACGAAAGGTAGGTGGTTAAAGGCTCCAGCAGACAGGCGCGACTCGACGACACGACGCCACTTTAGTAGATTTTTTTTTATCAAAACATAATTTTATCAAGATTGGCCCAATAGTCATCTGTATACCAAGACCAATGTTTAAATCACAATTTAACCATGTCTCTAGAAATCAAAAATGTGGGACTTGTGGCTAAGAAATAAAAGGCGCACGGATCGGAAAGAACCGAACTGCCATTAGGTAAGTAGGGAATAAAACCAGCGACGCGACGCTTAGTTTAGAAAAAGCTCTTTTGTGAGGAAGATGGGGCGCTTAAGAAATGTGCCGCGTATGTGAGGAGTTGATGCTTGATGTTTTTTGATTTATCAAAAAACATCGGCGGCGTTCGGGAGGCTTCGCAATATCTTCTCGTCCCAAATACCGCAGTGTCTCAAGACGAAAGTGTTTGACCAGTGTGTGTTGCCAGTGATGACCTATGGTACAGAAACGTGGTCGCTCACAATGGGCTTTATCAGAAGGCTTAAAGTCACCCAAAGGACAATGGAGAGGGCTATGCTCGGAGTTTCCCTACGCGATCGAATCAGAAATGAAGAGATCCGCAGGAGAACCAAGGTAACCGACATAGCCCGAAGAATTGCCAAACTTAAGTGGCAGTGGGCAGGGCACATTGCTCGCAGAACAGATGGCCGATGGGGCCGAAAGGTTCTGGATTGGCGACCGCGTATCGGAAGACGTAGAGTGGGAAGGCCTCCAACAAGGTGGACCGATGATCTTGTAAAGGCCGCGGGAATCCGCTGGATGTGGAAAGCACAAGACCGGTCGAAGTGGAGGAGCCTGGGGGAGGCCTATGTCCAGCAGTAGACGTCTTTCGGTTGAAATGATGATGATGATGATGAAATGTTGATCTTGTTTGAGATGGGGATCATAGCATAATCAGTCTATAATATGGGAATATTATAGACTGATTCTGGGAACAATATGGGGTATGTGACTTAGTAATAACTGCTGGACGGGTCGGTCGATTAGGTTAAGCTAAGCTTGCTGCGGTCAGTCTGCGGATGGGTGACCATCTTTACAAACCAAGACCCTTCCGTGCCTCGGAAAGAACGTTAAGCCGTTGGTCCCGGCTGTCTCTCGTCGATTTTTGACAATCATTAGGGGTTGTCAGAATCCCAAAACAACCAGTCCTTGACAAGGGGTATCGTATTACCCAGTAACTGGGTTGTGGACGTCAAATAATCAATCACTCCATGTAAAATACTGATATTCAGCTGCTTTCGGTTTGACTGGAAGCCGACCCCAAGGCTAGACTGATGATGATGGTGCTAAAGTTATCCGTTTGCAAAACCAATTTTGAAATCGCCAAACATGTATTTTCAAATGAAAATTACAATATCAGGGTCTATTGTTTATTGAAAGATAAAGAAGAAGACAAAACACAAATGATTCCAAATCTACGACATAACTGGATACGAGAAAAATAGTCTACCGACCTGATGAACGAACAGTTCATTGGAATACCAGACAACACAAGGTTGAAACCAGTCTGAAATAGTAGTGACAGCCACGTGTAGTGCGATGATATGGATGAAGATAAACTAGACACGGTTACCGTCCACTGACCCCTATGTAGCATTGCTCATAACACACGGCGAGCCATCACCAACAATCACAAGAACTCTCTTATCTGGCCACTACACATCAAACGCTCAATTTTCTCCGCTCCAAAAACTACAATGGCCTCTTTATACAACCGTCACCATTCCTATCCCACAAGCTTACGTAACTTTTTAAACAAACGTGACCGTAGAAATACGATACTAACAAGAATTTACGACGAATCGTAAAAATCTTTGGCCATATCGACAGCCAATCTCACGAAATTGTCTGTATTGCGAACTATCTTAAATACCAGTTCCGACACACAGAAATTGCAGCTTTAGCAGCAACAAGACAAAGTACAATCTCGTGTGAAAGACAGTGGTGGTTATAACCTTTTGTTTTTCGGTATATATTTAACCAGAATGTGTGAAAGGGGGCAGGAAAGAGGGGGTAACGTATGTAGGCGGGTTACGTTAAGAAAAATCGTGATATACTCATCTTTGCTACTATTGGCGTAGATGGGGTCACACACGTACCTATCTATAGAATTGAGGGTGCTATAAAAATGTTTCGATCGTAAGGGAATAGGTAGGTAAATTAAGTGTTCTCAGTTCAGGATAGTTTTACACATATTCAGTTGTAGCATCTGATTGGAAAAATATCATTAGAATGATTTTTGAGACGTATACTGCATATACAGAATGACCCGAAACTCAACGTCAAGCGGGTACGGAGCAATAAGCCAGGTTGTACCAGTTCCAGCAAAAAAAAAAATATAGTAATTTTTTTTTTTAAAGACAAGGCGTCAAAGTTTCGTGATAAAACATTTTTAACCATGACTTAATTAAACTTTATTTTTTTGCACTAGACTCCCAATATTAATTATTGGTTTTGTGACTGCAATCAATAGCATAGTTATTTAGGACTACAATTAGAAATTTGTGGTCACAGTACCTAAATATCTGATCTAGGGTGTTGATTTTCAACATTTTCAAAAGAATACCTATTATCACTTGACCAAGTAGGTAACATGGATTTTATTTTTTATTTTTGCTAGAACTGGTACAACCTAGCTTATTGCCCCGTACCCGATTGACGTTGAGTTTCGGGACATCCTGTGTATGCAGTATACGTCTCAAAAGTCATTCTACTGTATTCTGTTCTAATATGCTATACATGTTCGTAGTAAAAGTGACTACAAGTTTTGAGACAGATATCGATCTGTTTGTAATCGGGATTGATAACCGTTGCAGCAAAAGAGTTCTCGATCAGAGCCCACGAAATAACAGCACTCTAATGACCCATTCTGACAATCCCATTTACATTCCTCTCCAGCATTCCTCTCTCAATCAGAGCCAACATTCAAATAAAAATAAATAACAAACGAAACTTTTTTATCTTCCCCAGTGATATTAAAAACCTCTTAGCGAATATCGAAGAGATTTCATTTTCAATACATCTCATATTTTTCATACTGCGCGGATGACATATCACTGTGGATCATAATTTAGTACTTACAGCCACGGGACTTTCAACCTTATGATGTAGAGTTAGGGTGGTTTTCTGAATGGGGGTGTGAACAATCCCTCTGTGATTCCATACGATTTCACCCAGTAATGATTTGGTTGGTAATGAGGGAGACGCGCGTAATATTCTGAGAGCAAAGTCTCGGAATATGGCGTCGATGGATAGGGAACGTTGTTTACTTTAGCTAAAAGTACGGGTGTTGGCGGGGGAACATAAGTATTTATTAAGTTTTTGGGTTTTTTTCCGGTATTTGCATCTAGTTTACCTACTGTCTGTTTAGTGTTTATAACAATTGAAGAAGTCATATTTTCAGGTTCTATCAACTTCAAAATAAATATTAAAAAATAAAACTTTTATTGTACTCCAATCATCATAAGGAATAAGATAGTGGATATACTTACCCTACGGAATAAGTTATACGAGCAAGGAGTAACCATACATTTTCATTGGTTTAAACTTAGAACAACTTTATTCTGTGTTTATTAGTAAAAGGGTTACACATTAAAAGTCTCTCATTTTAGAAAACCCAGCCGATACTGCAATGAAAGATAACATTAAAACTAACTTTAAGTTTCTTGTAAATTATTTCTCGCAAGAGTTAAATCTTTTCTAAAATATTCCAATCAACTCTTATCCAAGTTGCTACAATCCACGGAGGAAAACATTCGTTCTTCCGGAGTTTATTATTGCTGTTATTGCTTCCATACGTCAACAGACTTCTTTACTTTATATATATGTATATATTGATACTTATAATATCAGCAAATATATTGGATTAACGAAATTAATCGTAAACAAGGATTTGCAAGGTTTATTGGGCGATGTTGTCAGCAGTGAACGTGACTTGAAGGATTGAACGATGTTTATATTACATGATAATCGTTCAAAATATGATTTTGAATAAGGGAAGAAAATACATCACAAACACAAGCACTTACTACTACTTAAAACAAAAAAACACTAAGTATGTTTGTATAAAACCTTTCTTTTTTCTTTCATTCAAGTTAAATATAAGACCATAATAAAAATAAAAAACTTTTAATACCACAATAGCTGATCACCAGTGATAGGAATAGGTAGTGCCTATTAGCCTAAACTTCGAAGAACAGAGACAAGAAACGGAGACTTCCTTAGGACTAAATTATTTCCGGCACATCTGTCTCGAAATTTCGAGACAACACTTAAATACATTTAAAAAAATGTGTTATTTGGAATAAGTAATTCGTCTATATTCGAGACCAATTCGCGACTTGATGTTTTTATGTGTCCTCTCGTGGTCATGCAGATTTATTTGGTGTGCGTTCCTATACATACACACAATGTTACAAATAACGCACACAACCGTGCAGGGTAGTCTTAATTAAATAAAAAACACCGCACCCAAATCGGTTCATCCGTTTAAGAGCTACCTTGCCACAGACAGACACACGCAGCGGTCGACCTTATAACACCGCCCTTTTTGCGTCGGGGGTTAAAAACATTAAATACTGACACGAGACTTGACGAAGCTACAATTAATTCGGCTTTTAAAGCCTATAACGGGGTTTTAAGCTTCGTCCTATACCACACAATATTACAGTCTAAGTAAAATACAGTACTTATCGTAAATATCTTCTAATTCACGTCATGGCCTACGCAGATGACCATTGCACTTACTCCTGCAACATTGTTATTTTACACGCCATAGATACTCCAAATGGGTTGTAAATTGACTCATTATCCTTCAGAAGTATTCATAAATACATACTGAATTGTCTTTAAGTTATCTTGCAAGTACTAGCTTAGAAACGCTTGTACAGTTAGCGTTGTAAGTATGACATATATAGCTTAACGAGCTATATGCACAGCATGGGCAAAGTTACCGCTGCCTGGTCAGATTTAAACTTGATATTTGCACAGAGCTATCAGGCTTTGCCCAATTTATAATGGGCAAAGTCTTCTCAACTGAACTAACGGTGGACAGTTTCGTGAAATTTAATTCATTTCTAACTTTGCCCCATTTTTGGCATTCACTTTTGATCTTATAATGTTTCTGGGTACCGTTATTTGCTTATTGCTGTGTGTACAAAAAGTTTCTGTAAGGGCCCTGTGTCCACAAGTTTTGTAACCGGTGGCAACTCTCATCTCATTAGAGTTGACAACAGGCGCATTGCTTAAAAAGCTTCAAGCATTTGTCACAAAGGCGGTTACATTTTTCATAAAATACTTGTCAAAATGCCTCCCACACGGCGTCTCCGGCCCCGGGCTATGACGTAACGAGAGCTCGTGTATGGAGACTCTTAACACGAAAGCCACTCGACTCATCTATATCCCACTCTGACTCCCTAAGTCAGAAAGAGAAAACAACACCACTACTCTCCGTCATATTTTTCCCTTTACCACCCTCGCTTTCTGAAGCGTTCTTTTACATAAAAGAGGTTCTTGAGAAAATAATAACGGGACTGCTCAAAGGGCACCCAACTTTTGCTATTCGGATGCTTTGATTTTCGACTTGGCAAAGAATTTTACGACCACAAAGGGAATTTCGATGCGATATTAAGCAAGGATTTAATTTTCAAGTTAATGCAGTAATACTCGTTCCAATAATTTTGCTACCTTTTATGTAAGTTTTACCTTGGAGAAGCTGAAGAAATAAGTACAAGCCTCAACTGGGTCAAGCCTTTTTATGGAGTTCTTATTAGCTACCAAAGTGTTTCTCGATATTCAACAACTGCTATTACTTACTGTAGCTGAATGTCCATTAAGAACACAACATGACAAAGCATTTTTTTGTTCATAATAGAAATTATTCAGCTTACCACCTCTGCTTTATTCCTATTGATCCATTCAATCATTATTAGTAGGTAATTATTAAGCTTTAGAACGCAGCACTCTGGGTTTAAGAAGACAGGCCAAAATTCGGAACACCACGCTGCGTTTCGGAACGAGTATTATAGACGATGGTAAGAAGGCTATAGGATTGAGTGGGGCACATCAGCCGCATATAGGATGTCCGCTGGACAAAAGTCTCCGCACAATGAGTGTTTGGAGATCGACAGCACCAGGTCGGCCAAGAAAAGCGGTAGCGAGATTACCTGGACGCGTACAGCGAGGGCTAGTTCGAGGTGGCGCTGGTCATATATCGATTTTAGTAAACCGAGGTTTCGTTTTTCATTATCTGCAACCAGATAGCTGCACTATCATTTTGAAGGACATGGCTAATCCATTGCTTCATAATATGCTTCAAATATAGCAATGGATATATATACCGTGTGGTGCCGGACGTAAAAACAATAGCACCATCCCATTTCTTCCCGTGGGTGTCGTAGAAGGCGACTAAGGGACTTACCAGAGAATGGGCAGCAGCGTTCTCTATGCATTTTACCAACATACTGCGATTGCAAGCAAGGCGATTATGGCAAACCCCCCCAGAAATGACAATTGGGGGAAGCCTATGTTCAGCAGTGGACATCTTTCGGCTGAAATGATAATGATGATAGCAATGAAAGTTGCCTTTCATTTAGACAGTTCAAACTGTGAAAATGAAACCCAGTCTACTGTTAGTGTTTAACACAATTACCAATCTGCACCATATTTCTTTCCTAACCAAATTAAAGATTGGTTTGTGATTTGTTGAAATTTCTCACCAAATCAAGGCTAATCAAAGACTTTTAAGCTACCAAGCCAAAAATCAACCGAAACATATTCACCAAAATAAAATTCAAGCTTAGCAACAACCAGAAAAGGGAAATGGTTCACGATCGGAGGCCTGTTAACAAATTACTGCAGTACATGCAAACCTATTTTGTAAGTATTTAATAGCGACAATAATAGCCCTCTCAATTGCTATAACAATGGCGATACAATACTTTATTTAAATAGGGCCGGCACTACAATGGAATCGATTCGGTATCATTATTAAGCTATAAATAGTATGGACGGATGTAAGGAAATACATTTTGGTCACAATTGAGTTGTTTGGATTATAGGACTCAACATTGATGGAGATGTGGAAAAGGGAATGTATTGTATAGACAACACATTCCCACACATTCACATTAAATCTGACGAGATTTGTGAAGATGGATATAAAGAAACTGCAAATTGTATCGTGTTTATAGCTTTAGTTTATAAACCCGTCACCCCTGCCAAATATAGATTGAAAGATCGACGGCGGGCGATTGATGAAAACAATTTGTCAGCTCAATGATGACAAACTAATTAGAGATGTCTCATAAACCTTACAATTTGCTACTAGTTTCATGTTTTAATTCCCTCACATTTTAAGAACAGCTCCAGCGTTATCATCTCCACCATTCTCTGCGACAATATTAAAACTTTCATATGCAGTAACTCCGACATATCTCATAACTTGAGAACGGCAAAAACATTTCAACGCGAATTTTTCTTTAGACGAGAGATTTTATGACGACAAATGACAAAAATACTCAACGTTTCATTGTGGAACTTGGAAACGGCGCTGCGAGCATTTTTGTGCGCCCTCCGAGCCTCCTATACATGTGTACAGAAGGGCGAAGTTATTTGCCTTGCTTCTCTTCCGTCCATTTGCCCCCCACCCTCCCCCGCGCATCCGGTGCCGCCGCCTACCACCCGGCGCGTCCGCACGACACACGCCAAACAAATACCTACTCTAACACCTTCGCGAAAGGATTTCATTCTCGAGGTGACGCACCAACTATTTTTCTTTTACATCCAAGAGCAACGTGACATCGGATGCGCGGAAAAGAATGCCAACTTTGAATTCAGAAGAACACACTCGAATTTGGAATAGTCAGTGTGAGGTAGTTGCGACTTTTTGGAAGTGTAGCGCAGGGGGCAGAGGGGCGCGGGGCGATTGCGACCGTACGAAAAACATATTTTTCAGATAACGACAATGAGAAAGGAAAATATTCAGATGAAAATTCCCCGATACGGCGCGCCGGGTGCGGCCGCGTGGAAGATATTAAGGGGCGGGCGTGTGCTACTTAACGATATTTTTCGACATGCTTTACTTTTATTGCTAACTCACGGCTCCGATATCGGATACGGTTTGTCGTATATCAAAAAAGAAACTCGATTCAGACGTACATAAAAAATATATTACGTATTTAGCGGAGCGAACTGAAATCAGCGAAGATAGCGGTCGGTTTCCACATCAACGGTTCCTTTGAATCATTTGGAGTCGAGCATTTGCGTGGAAACAAAAGAAAAATTCTTTGACGTATTACGGGAGCAATAATATTCTGGAAATTATTATCCGAGCGGTGTCCCAGTGGGATATTAAGTAACACGATATTAACATCCCCGGGGGTGAAAGGGACAGCTTTATGGATTAAACGGTTAATTAGAGAGGGACGGAGGTAGAGGGGGCGATCTTGTCTAAAGGACGTTGGCCTCCGGGGCACGCGACCGTTGATTCGAACTCCTTTTTAATTCTTTTTTATTAATTGTACTACGACCGAGTAGTCTTGAGCGTTCTACTGAATATAAATGTCGAACAAAAACTTAGGTAAGTGATTTTAAAAGGCGCGTGGTGTTTTCTAAAAGTATTTACTGAAGTACTTATTGCAAAACAACAATACTCATCTAGCAATTTCTGCATATTTGATATAATTAAACTAATTCCTGTAGGTATACGAATTTAACACCCTTTGTATAACTACATCAATTCACTCACATCTTTCTGAATATCAACTACAGCTTCTATCTTTACTATACCACTATGAATAACAATAAACTAACATACATAGTAATATGTATGTTAGTTTTAAGTTATCTTGCTGCGCCCTAACAGGGTCATGTACTTACTAGTTTTAAGCCTAGCTTATAAATATGGTTGTGTACATTGTGCATTTAACAAATAAATAAATAAATAAAACATGATCCCAGTTTCAACCAAAATTTCGAAGACATGTGACATCTAACAACTCGTTCTAAACGTGAATGGACGGCCCGCTTCTTACGAAAACGGTAACCGGTGTCCCATCAGTGGAAAAATTATAGACTGATTATGCTATGATCCCCATCTCAAACAAGATTAACATTTACATTAATCAAAAAGCACCAAGCATCAACTCCTCACATCCGCGGCACATTTCTTAAACGCCCCATCTTCCTCATTAAAGAGCTTTTTCTCAACTAAGCATCGCTGCTTTTATTCCTACTTAATGGCCGTTCGGTTCTTTCAATGTAAACTTGGCAATGAACGCCAGGGGAGAGCAAATTGGGTCAGTCTTTGACTTAATTTTTTTTCCCCAAGGTCGATTATAATCAATAGGGCGACGCTCCAAATTTACGCCTGCCTGTAATTAGATTTTTGCCCGATCGATTTTAGGGTAGGTCGGGGAGAATCGATACTACTTTGTGATTTGTTACGCAATTAGGGATGGGAATTAAGTGAGACAGTTCTTTTTTTAAATTTGAATATATTTTTTTATTTTTGCTCGGTGGGATGAGGAAGTCGTTACGGGTCGTCAGAAGCCCGAAAGTCTGACGATCGGTTTGTCCGTGAATGGGTGATCATCTTTACATAACAAGACCACTCCGTGCCTTGGAAAGGACGTAACGCCGTTGATCCCGGCTGTCATTCACGGATCTTTGACAGCCGTTACGGGTCGTCAGAAGCCCGAAAATCTTGACAATCAGTCTTAAGTACCAAAGGGCACGCAGCAACTGGGTTGTGGGGCTCAGGTAGGCAGTCGCTTCATGGAAAATACTGGTATTCATCTACATCCGATTAGACTGGAACCCGACCCCATCAATAGGGAAAAAAAGGCTTGGTAGACGATGATGGGTTGAAAAAACTGGTCTATGGTGTATGAGAGGAATGCTCTGGTTTACCGGTCACATAATAACGGCTGTCCAAATGCAGAGAGTCTTTTGATACTTTAAGGTGAACCTAGTCCACATTTTTTGCATACAAACTTCGGAAGTGGTTTACTCCGCTGTCTGACATAGCACATCTAAAGTAAAATATGATATCACTTTGTCTTATTATTAATATTGTCTGTACGGAAACAGAATACTAAAATAAAAACCCATTAAAAAGTTAGGAGCCAACAAAGATTCGTTTTTCTTGCCAATTTTACGTAATAAAAGAAGTGTAAAATCTCCAAAACCAAGTCGGTACCGACAAAGTTTAACTACCTATCGAAAAGTTCAATAAACTTTATTGGTCATTGATTTGGGCATTGACTTTTTTATAGAACCCGTTCTTCCAAAGGACTTTTCTTAATTTTTTTACTATAAATGATCCTGCATCTCACTCAATAATGTTGTGCGTGTAGACTAGCGTCTAACTGCTCATCACTGATACTATCTCTGTTGGACACGAAGCCTGGTGAGACAGCGTGATTTTTAGCCAGGCCCACCAGTGAGTTCGAGCCCGCGACTAGGTTCCCCTTAATGTGAAATACTGGTGAAAATGACAGATTTTCATAACGGCTACCACTCTTCATGGAAACCGTAGCCTAACTAGTATTATCATAACATAACATGACGCCTCATTTCCCCGAAGGGTTGAGCAGAGGTATACCTATATATACAGGGTGAAATTGAAAACATGCGACAAACCGAAATGGGAGGTTGTACTAATCATTATGAACAACTTTTACTGAGGGACCAAAGATGCAATCGCGAAAAAAAAAACATCTGTTCCCTACATTTATGTTCGCATGACTCGTCAAAATGTAGGGAACAGCTGTTTTTTTTTTTGCGATTGCATCTTTGGTCCCTTAGTAAAAGTTGTTCATAATGATGAGTACAATCTCCCATTTCGGTTTGTCGCATGTTTTCAATTTCAACCTGTTTATAGGTGTACACTCATATTTCGCCTGTTAAGTTAAAGTTTAATAGAGGGCGAGCCTATTGCCATCAACCGGGCCCAAATCCAGACTCCAGGCTGCTACTGAGAAATCACAGATAGAAAAACCCAATAAGAATTTGCCTGACCTGGGAATCAAACCCAGGGCCTTATGTTCAACGGTAGTGCTTGCGACCACTAGACAACGAGGCAGTCAACTAATGACCAATTCCTATAATTACCGGACCCTTATTGGTTACAATTAAGACTCTTGTATTTTTACCTATAATGATGCAAATATCTCATAGCTTTGCATAGTAGACCCTCCCATATAGAAGTAGCTATCAAACTCAAACTCAAAGCAATTATTTCAATTAAACCATTTACAGGCACTTTTGAATTGTCAAAAAGTAGACCAGTTGGAAATTCGAAGCTAGTTGCTAGTAGTAGCTAGTATCACAGGTAAAATTAGCTTACGAATCTATTTATTTGCTCAGTTTGGCAATAAAAAATGCTACCATTGGTAAGCAAAAACAACCAACAACAATTTAACAACAACAAAAAAAAATCGTCAACGTTAATTCTTCATTTTTACATCAACAATTTTTCTTTCATTCTTTTTTTTAAATTCCGAAACGATTCATTTTGGTTTATACGAGTAGGAACCGAGCATAAACTAACTAGTATTAAGTTTAGTGTTATTGGTCTATGAAAGACTTGATAATTTAGATGGAAGAACTTGATACGTTACAATCTTCAGGGTGCTATAACTTTATTGGCTGGTATTGCTTGTTTTAGTACATAACTATTTAAGTCGATGTTGACAAAGACGTAAAAATATTGCAGTGGGATTTTAAAGCACATTGGATTTTCAGCTCTCGGTGTTCAACCGAGCATTGAGAATTCAATAGAGTGCGTCTCGACGCGTCGAAAAAACACACTGTTCAATTTTCAAGTTTCATAAAGTTGAAAAATCATCACCTGCCTAGCCTTCGCCCAACTATATTGAGTTTTTTTTTTTTTATGGTGGGAAATCATCATATAACTTCTCCCGCTCTGGGTGGAGCAGGAGGGCGTGTCAGACTTTTACTGACTAAAACCCACCCGTGTTCCTTCAGTTGCCTGTGTGCCAGGGGCCACGGTATTACTATGTTGGGGTCGGCTTCCAAACTTACCCGTATGTAGCTGAACACCAGTATTTTACATGGAGCGACTGCCTATCTCACCTCCACAACCCAGTTGCTGGGTCATACGACACCCCTTGACAAGACTGGTTGTCAGACTTTCGGGCTTCTGACGACCCGTAACGACTGTCAAAGATCCGCAAATAACAGCCGGAACCAACGGCTTAACTTTCCGAGGTACGAAGGGGTCTTGGTATGTAAAGATGGTCACCCATCCTCGGACGAACCGCGATAAGCGTAGCTTAACCTAATCGGTCGACCCGTACGGCTGTTATTACTTAGCCACAAGCCCCTCCAAAATCCGGCGGCGATATTAATAGGTCCGTGTGAATGTAGACTTATACACACTGTTTTATTGCCGTATGAATTACGGCAATAAAAGCTTAACTAGGCATACACCTATAAAATGTGAGTTTTCTAGTGTTTTTGCAAACATGATAATCTTTAAAGGGTGATTCGGTCAAAAGGGTTATAAAAGTACTTAAAGAACTACTTAAAGCTGGTGTTTGCTTTGCAAGCATTAATAGTTTGTCCCATAATTATTAACTAGGAAAGTCTATTTTGATTCAGCTTGTAACTAACAGGTATAGTTAGATACAGTCAGCCAAAGACATAAGTAACCATGGTCGTCGGGTTTAGTTCATTCAGTTAATCGTCGACAAAAATTGAATTCTTCTTCTTTGTCGTGTCGATGATTCCAATTCAGCTCAAACAAGCTTCGACCTTCTGCCACTTTGACAGTGTCGTCGTTGACCTCGTAAAGGTCTTTCATAGTGCAGGAGTTATTGCCAAGAGAGTAGGATAAGAGGTGGGGCTTAGTTTGTGATGTGAAAAGAAAAGCAGAAAAGCTTCCAGCAGGCCACCAACTGCCATGGCTCTCCTGCAAATCTCTTAAGGCGGTGATTTCTTGAAAACGCTCAAAAAGGTGGTTTTTAAACCAGTGTATGTCTTTAACTGTAAATAATTTTGATAGCAAAAAAATATATGATATTTTAAAGTCTTTTTTGCATACAGTGATAGAACTCAAAACATAATTAAACATACTTTAATGCATCAAAAAAATCATCAAAGTCACCTCTTAATTATCTTTAAAACCAGTTTATCCCTTCAATAACAATTATAATTAAAAATATACCTTAAAATTCCAAATGCTAAACTGCATCCAGTGATGGATTATTTAGTATTATTTCATACGATTTTATTTGCATTTTTAAGACAATGCTTGCTCATTTATTATTCGATTTATTACAACAGATTTTAACCCGTATCGGATTGCAATAAGAACTGTTATCGCTCATAACGACAATATCTAAAGTTACCAGGGCCTTAATCGACTAAGAAGCCAGGTGGGCCGCTGCCGGTACAACTTGGTCAGGTGGGGGTACTCCGATGAGATGCAGTGTGACTGTGGAGCCACATCGCAAACTAAAAATTGATTTTAATTAATAGAAAACAAACCGTTTGTTTTATTACCATCATCATCAGCCTACTGCAGTCCACTACTGGACATAGGCCTCTCCAATTGCACGCCATTAAAAAGGAACAGGGCGTGCAATTCTCCATACAAATGTATTCCATTTTTTTACACGCTTTATATTAGCTTCACTTGTATGTTTGTTTGTTGGTTTGTTTGTTTGTATGTAACCAACTCCTTTGAGCGCGATGTTGACCCACTTTAAACGGTCAGATTTCATTGAAACTTTGTAAACTTGTCGAGGACCGATGACAATTCAACAATTAAAAAAAAAAATTGAGAAAAAATAAAATAAAAAAAACACGTTTTGTAGTTAGCAGAACTAAAAAATAGAAAATAAATAATAGTTTAAAAAACTAAAAAACACGCTTTAAAAACCAAACTAAAAAAGGAGAAAATAATTTAATTCAATTAAAAAGCGTGGGGTGCTTGACATTAATTGATTATAAAAATACCTCAAAAAGCACCCCACGCTTTTTAATTGAATTAAATTATTTTCTCCTTTTTTAGTTTGGTTTTTAAAGCGTGTTTTTTAGTTTTTTAAACTATTATTTATTTCTTCCTGAATAATGCCTCAAGAGCAATATTTTTTTCTTCATAAAATCAAGGTCTGCTGTAAACACGTCCCTGTCATTTTCTTTTTTCAGCAACTATTTAGTAAAGAAAATATGACCCTCTAAAAATTACAAAAAATGCTCTACTTTTAAAAGTTTTTAACATAAAAAAATTATAGGAACCTAAATATACCCTTTCTTAAAATGTTAATGTAAAAAATAATTGAATCGGCCCAGTTTTCGAGGAGAAAAAAGGGGAATACAAAACGTCGATCCCGTTAAAAAAATTGTGATAATTTCGGTCTGAGCTGCAGCTGTCCCTATCACACACTACGGGGACAGACTTACTATCAGCGCGACGGCAATAGTTTCTTCAAATACCTATTTTTCAAATTCCTCGCAGACCCCGTCCCCTCTTAAGCTCGATTCTCGGCAACTCTCATCCAATTGTTACCAGTCACCCTTCGAAGATCGTCGCTCCACTTAGCCTGAGGACGTCCTACCTTACGTTAGCCGATTCAGGGTCTCCACTCAAGAACACGTCTACCCCAACGCTTGCTGGTTCTACGGCTAATGTGGCCGGCCCATTGCCACTTCAGCTTGTTATCAAATGCTAAGTTCATTCGAAAACATCCATCAGTTTTTTCATAAACTTCAACTATATCCGAGGACCCTGGTTTTGGTTACTATCTCTTTTCGTCAATATAACAACAATTTTATTACACTATTTCCATGACTAACACCTAATAAGTCCCGTTTCACTAAATCTGACCATAAAAAATCAATCTGGTAGGTATGTATGGGAGCTGCATACTAATTCATAGCCGTCGAGACGAACTGGCTGCAAAGAACAAAGGAAAAGGTGGAATTCCAATAAACTCGTCTATTTTTGAATTGATTTCAGATTTAAAAATGGAAGAAAAATATAAATGGCCGGGTAAGCAGCTACTGTGGTAATGAAAGTAGGAAGCAAAAATAATGCTAATTGCGTAATAAATTATCAATCACAATCTGTAACATTTTGAAGGATATTGCTAATCCATTGCATCATTTGTTCGAAAAATTTGTCTGTTCATCAAGGTAATTATCGCAATGAATGTCGTTGAAGTGTCAAAATTAAATCTATTCGCATTGCTACTGCCACTGGTCAGTATTTGGTTAGTCTTGTGTGGTTTCCTGCACAGAGTATGGTTCTATACCTTCGTTGGTCAAGGCGACTAATAGAGAAAGAGAAATAGGGAATTATACCCCGAATAAAATCGAATTAGAAGGATGAACCTTCGTTGGTAAAGGCTACTAAGAGATCTCGTCAGGAACATGGACAGAACAGCCAGAACCAGAGAGGTAATGATAAATGATTTATATTTCTGTGTAAACAGGTTTGTACAAATACTTTTAAATGTCAATAACACACCTAAAATGCCAATTGTATCGCAATGCTTATCATTTTGACAGTTCAGATACTTTCATTGCGTTATTCCCGTTGTTGACCAGACAATTTTTTTAAGCCTATGATGCAATGGATTAGGATTTTTTTTTCAAAAGTCTAGATTAGTGATTGAAAGTGTGTTATAAAACATATAGATCTTTTAAGAGACTTCTGCAATAGTGTCTTAACAGGTCAATATTTTTAAAACGAGAAGAAATGCCGAAAGAAAATCATAATTCATGGTCTCTTTGATTTCATTTCTCTTAGATTTTAAGTGAGCCTATCAATGCAGGGTTATGTCTGGAGCGACCTTTTGAAGAATGAGCCATTACAGCTTAGTGCTGACCTGTCCCACAGATAGTATGCATGCATTGTACCTACATCGTGTAGCCTGAACCCGCAACAACCCGTCACAAAACGCTACCAGATCTGCAGGACATTTGCGTAGGCCTTATGGGTTCCGCAATTAGGATGCAGGACAACAACGTGACTTGATAACTGTATTGATTTGGATACAGAGGTCCTAAATGCTTGAATTTCATATCTTATGTTGACTGGATATCGAAGATAAAAAATAATTTGCATAGTCGCCTTTTTTCGCTACGTTTGCCGCGGTTGTTCCGTGGATGGGTGACCATCTTTACATACCAAGACCCCTCCGTGCCTCGGAAAGCACGTTAAGCCGTTGGCCTCGCTGTCATTTTTGGATCGTTAATAGTCGTTACGGGTCGTCAGAAGCCTGAAAATCTGACAACCAGTCTTACCAAGGGGTATCGTGTTACCCAGTAACTGGGTTGTGGAGGTCAGATAGGCAGTCGCTCCATGTAAAATACTGGTATTCAACTGCATTCGGTAAGACTGGAAGCCGACCCTAACATAGTTGGGAGAAAGCTAGGCAGATAAAAAACAAATAATGTTTATTTTTATTAGAAGAAACGGGATTCTAAACAAACCTGCACCTATTCATGAAAATAACATAAAATATTTACTACCCTGGTCCCTGGTAGCTACCTGGCATTAGGATTTTATAGTCCATAAAACTGGAACATACAGTCTTTTCTCTGGGATAAAATGTAATTTCCTATTGCTTCTTGTGCTCACAAACACATATTTACTCTGTTTTGTTTCAAAATGTATTACTAGAATATTTGTTTTCAATGTTTCTTGATACTTTTTCCAAAGTGTTAAAATTACAATCCAACAGTGAAATTTTTGGAAAATAAATCTTAGAAGTCTTCAAATTCAAATTCTTTTGTTTGCCAGAATATAGGTTTACAACGTATGATCTTAAAACAATGTATAATTAGGTCCATTAATTAGGTACATTCTACCATTACATTATATTGTGCAAATATTTTTTTTTCTTGTACCTACAGTGCATTTTTTTTTAAGCTTTAACTGCGCGATCTAGGCTTTCTATGACGTGCGTCTTTGCGTAGTTCGCCTGTGGCGTTGTAGATGGCGCCACTTCTCTTTTTTGTAATTTTAGATATTGTTGCGAAGTATTTTTCTGTAGTGCCGCTACAACAGCAACAACAGCTTGTACATTAGGATGTTTATGGAACAAATGACATAATTAATGACAAAGTTAAAGGTATAAATAACTTTATGATTAATTATGTCATCTGTTGTCAGTTCAAAAGATAAGGTTTTATTTAAATAATTGTAATTCATAATGTAAATGAGAAAACTTTATTTCAGACTAAGGTCCATATTTTTGTTAATATTTTGATATTAGTAACAATATTGCTTAGATAAATATGTTAGTATTGTTCGTTTTCACAAATTAATTTTTAATTACTATGGATTATAATGTCAAAGTGTTGATTCACTTCTTATTAACCCGCTACCGTAGGTATAAAAATTAATTACCACATTTACATACTTGATTTTCTTATGAATATTGTATAAAACCTTCTTATTTACAGTAACAGGTAGAGGTACAGTCGGCTGCATCAATTGGGTACTACAGTTGTATTAAAATTTTAATACAACTGGGCTACCCAATTGATGCAGCCCATTGTACTTTAACCGTATCTAAAATCAAACAACTACCTACCCCGGATACATCAACTCAACTAAGTATCACAAAACCCACTATTCTAAAAACTACCCAAGTCAAATATCCACTCGAAATCCAAATACCTCACACAATACAAGTCACAAGTGCTGCCTACACTGAATAGGACAAAGCACGATAATACTTGATATCATCATCGTGGATGATCCACTCGCCAGCGAAGCGTGTACGGTCGGCAAAAAAGCGAGTGTATGATGAAAGGTACAAAGCCTACTTACGATATTTGTTTGGCAACGGAATGCGGTAGCCGAGAGTGCAAATATACGTTTGTACCGAACGGTCAATACACTCTCGGGTGATGCTTCACCGTTGCTTGGTTTGGTAGCGTCAGCAGAAATGATTTTTGTTGGTAGTTTTAGAGAAAGTTAAGAATGGGAATTGGGGTGGGTGAAATGGTGGAATAAATAGGTTGTTTGTTGGTTTCTTTTCAATGCTGTGTAATTTTGGTGGAATTTGAATGCATTATTTCGATTCCAAGGAAGTACTTTTAATCCTTTCTTGTTTTCGTGTAGTGAAACCGCGTGTTAGGTTTTGATGTTTTATCATTGAATGATAAAAAATATTACATTTTTTAAAATGTCTTTAAGAAATGAAACAATCTTGTTTAGATGCTTATCAAAATAAAACAACGTCATGGTTTTGAGATAAAAGTAACCGTAACCATTTTTAATCATTGAAAAAGTAAAATGCACATTAATGCAATGAATTCATAGTCATCTAGTGATGTCCTCGTATCACTCGTTGCCTAGCATAACAGAAGGCAGAGCGATCATTTTGACAGTTCAACAAAATTCATTGCGTTGTTTACGTTGTTGAGCTGACAATGTTTTTGAACATATGAAGCAATGTGCTACTTGGTTCCTGGGGTGGTCACGGCGTGCCATGTGTCCTGGTGCGCCGGACTGGTGGGGTCCGCAAGGGCCGATGCCTGCCAGGGGTGCGGGTTGTTCGAAAGAGATACCGTCGCCCCTGGCACACAGGCAACTGAGGGATCACGGGTGGGTTTTAGTCAGTAAAAGTCAGTCTGACACGCCCTCCTGCTCCACCCAGAGCGGGAGAAGTCATTTGATGATTTCCCACCCTGAAAAAAAAAAAAAAAAAAAAAAAAAAAAAAAAAAAAAAAAAACATATGAAGCAATAGATTAGCCAATATCCTTACAAAAGTTTATAATTAATAAAGAGTTACGCAATTAGGATGCTGTTCTGGGTTTCTAAATTTTATTTTTCCATTCACGTTTTGAGAAACATACGTTAAGCTTTTGGTTCCGTCTGTCATTGGTGGACCTTTGACAGTCGTTACGGATCGTCAGAAACCCGAAAATCTAACAAGCCAAGTTCCCAGTTACTGGGTTGTGGAGGTTAGATAAGCAGTCACCCCATGTAAAATACTGGTATTCAGCTGCATCCGGTTAGACTGGGAGCCGACCACAACATAGTTGGGAAAAAGCTAGGTAGATGGATCGTCTGAGAAGAAGACAACCTACTCTGCAGACCGTACCTGTCACCTTAAATTTCTCCGTCGAACAAACAGACAGGTATACGCAAATTATTATGTCTAATACAGACTGAATGGGCCGAGTCGAGCGTTAATGTGAATCCACAGAATGACTCATGGCTGCGCTAGTGTTTGCTCTTATGTAGCCGTAAGTGAGGTTTGGAGAGAGCCCACACGCCATCATAACTTATTTACAAGGGTTTCAACGATTTTTAGTGGAATTTGGCCAGGAGACACGGTATGTGCGACAAATCGCGTAAGACGAACGAGGTACGTAAGTTAACACGCTGCACATTCTTATTCCGCGGTCTTTGCAGATCAAAATCACCTCACCCGACATTAGCTTTTTATTTTATTTATTTGGGGAAATAAACAGTTGCATTACAATATTACACATAATTTGAGCTACAGAGTAAGGAAATGTATATAACCCACATCATTATTATTAATAAAAAATAAGCTTAAGAAAGTTGAGTTAAACAATTTATGGGGTGTAAAAAGGAAACAATTAATTTAATACGTCGTTATTTTTTAAATTGACCTGCTTCTTAAGTAAACACAACCACTCATTTTCATTCCTGTTTTTCTTATACCACATTTTTTGACAAGTTCCTGATATTCTTAAACAAACAAATACACAAAATTATGTGTGTATTACAAATACACCAACAACAAAGTCTAACCAAAAACACAAATGAAAACAAGCTAACTCACAAACAAATCTACCTCAAACTACTCGACTAAATTCATCGCCAGATGTAAACAGTCCACTCGACCGTCAATCATCGTCCCAGTATCGATTACACACAGAATATTGCGTAACCAAACACACGGACAGAAAGTTAAATTTATCTTGTAAGACAAACAGAGATCGCATTCAAATACTAATCATTCTTAATTAAATGTATAAATATTCGCAGTAAAGTGATGTCATGTTTATTGTATATGGTCATCAATTTCTATTCGAACGTCAAATCATTAACTTGTACAATAAAGAATAATATCTGGTATTACCCAGCTTTGCTCGGTTTTTTTTTTTTTGGTTTGACGTTTTCTAAAAATGAAACCTAGCTAGATCGATTTATCGCCCCCGAAACCCCTGCATACTAAATTTAATGAAAATCGTTGGAGTCTTTTCCGAGATTAAAATTATGTATTTAAATATATACAAGAATTGCTCGTCTATAGGTATCAGATTAAAGGATCCCACAAACAAGCGCAACAAACTTGATGGAAATTGTTCTACAAGTGTCGCGTCGAGTTTGTCTGGCAAAGCCTTTAATCTACATAAATACCAATTATACCTAAACAGTGGCGTGATTGTTATAATTGTATTTAATTTAGAAGTGATTTATCTTGAGTTTTATTGAACCTACTGAGTTAAGGATGCGCCTTTTCTTCTTCTTCATGTCTCTGGCGCTGCATAACCAGCCTATAAGGTTCCCACTGCTGAGACACAGGCCTCGTTTCGGTGGGAGGGAGTGGGCCGTAATTCACCAATCGGGCCCAGTGGCAGATGTCACATGTGCCCGATTTTTGGTTCTAGGACATCCCGGTTTCCTCACGATGTTTTCCTTCACCGTTTTGAGAGCAGTGGTGATGAAATAATTTACACAGATTAAGGCACCTGTCGGAGTTCGAACCTACGACCTGCAACTTGTAAGTCCTGGCCCACCACTGCTATATGACGCTCATCACGACTAGCTGTTGCCGCGGGCTTCACCCGCGTAGAGGTTGAAAATTATCCCACGGGGACGTACTACCGGGATGAAAACTATCCTATGTGTTAATCCAGGTTATAAACTACCTGTGTGCCAAATTTCATTCAAATCCGTTCAGCAGTTTTTGCGTGATTGAGTAACAAACATGCAAACATCTTCACAAAATTTCACATATTTATAATATTAATAGGATTATTAGTTGGATAAGGTTTGATCAGAGATGTAGGTATTGCGTTACACACTAACAATAGAAATGGCTTTCATTTTGACAGTTCAACAACATCCGAGGGGGATGTTGTTGAAGATCTAGTTTTAAAAATATGATTGACGTGTAAAAGTGTTTGTGCAAACCTACTTACAGAGATAAAATCATTTACCTATCATTCATTGTGTTATTTACGTTGAGCAGACTAATTCTTCGAACATATTAAACTATTTTTTTAAAATATCCTTCAAAAAGGTTCAGATACTTATTGGTAGTGTGGAAAATTCCGAAAAGTCAATGCATATGACCAGAGATCGGATATTCGGATGCATATTCACCTAAAGTTGAAATGTTGGCTAACATGGAATGCGCTTTTGTATCGAAAAGGTCTTAATTTAGGTAAGTAATTTGTGTATTTTTTGTTTTAACTAATACAAACCACCCCTCCTCCAGTACATACACTTAATTGTATCGAGTTAAACATTAATTTTAAATTAATACACATCTGAATATTTATGCAAGGCTTTATGCTATATGCTGCCGCCCGCGGCTTCGCCGGCGTGGAAGTCGAAAATTATTCCGCGGGAACGTACTACCGGGATAAAAAGTATCATATGTGTTAATTTAGGTTATAATCTATCTGTGTGCCAAATTTCATCCAAATCCATTCAGTAGGTTTTGCGGGAAAGAGTAACAAACATCCATACATACATACTTTCGCGTTTATAATATTAGTAAGGATATTTCCCCTCACGAAAAATAATACTGTCCTAGATTTCTACCAATAAACTCTTTAGGAAAGTCCCAATACAAAACTAAATAAAATAGAAACAGTTAGGCACCGTACACAAACAAACACATTTATTACAAAAGGTAATTGCTTATTGGAGTCTAGTTACAATCCTTTTACGTGAACAAACTTGGCTCTTTGGTAATGAGCCGACTAGGTGGCTCTGGGTATGGTCTAGGAACAATAATGTGCATCTGCTAAGGCATAGTGCACAAAGAAAGCACTATGGTGGAAGCGCCATCGCCAGGGTAGACTCCGAATTCTTTTTTTTTTACGTTTTTTGCAATTTGATTGTAGTGACAGGTTTTATGTCGATTCAAATGTGATTCACAACGCGTAACACATACTCATTATGTATTTTAGAGCTTTTTGTAATTAAAAGAAAACGGATTTCCGTACTCTGTGCTGCGACTTCGTGTTATAGATTTTTGAGGTTTATAGTACCTACCATGATAGATATACCTACGCTTATTCGGTTGCATGACTAATACACTGAAAATGTTATCAAAATATTTTAAGGTTAGCCTCCGGACTTACCAAACCTACGAGTAGACACTCGCATTGCATATCGACAGCGCCTTTACTGATATAAGGTATGAATGTATCCATACAATCAATTTTTATTCTACATTTATTCTACAAAATCTCTTTTTAATATTTGGTGTTCTTTGCCGAAGTAACATTTGTACATATTTAGGATTGAAAGTAGTTCAAATAATATGGTGAATTTATTCGCTTTGACTAAAGATTACCATTTCACATCGAATATTTTTTTATAGGTAGGTATACAGGTAAGCTGTTATAAAGTAATGTTTCGTTCGAGGTAAGTAGGTAGAAACATTCCACCAAACCATATAATATATATTGCAGACATTTTAACTTATATTATAACCAGAGATCGGATGCATATTCACCTAAAGTTGAGATGTTAGCTAAGATAGAATGCGCTTTTGTATCGAAAAAGTCTTAATTTAGGTAAGTAATTTGTTAATTTTTGGTTTTAACTAATACAAACCACCCCTCCTCCAGTAAATATACATATTTGTATCGGGTTAAACATTAATTTTAAATTAATACACATCTGAATAGTTATGCAATCCAAGAATCCCGGGGTTTTTAATAAATATTACAAATATAATTTATAAAGCCGCTTCCATATTTTCATAGCTAAAAACTATCTTTAGGTAAATATTATGCATCCGAATATCCGATTTCTGATTATAACTAATAGGTACTTACAATATCTAATTTAACAGGTTTTGGTATAAAAGTTAAAATTTTACATTCCATTAAATTTTAAGTTGAATATAAGTAATAGTTTGGGTATACTTTCACACATACCTACAACTATGATCCAAGTATCAATCTAGAAATTCCTCAAAAATCAACACCAAAATCAAGTCAACAATAGCTGTCATGATAAAACTAATTGAAAAATATAATATTTATGACGTACACATTTATATTAATTAAGGCCAAGCCTCATCAGTATGTACGATATTTGAATAAGTAGCGAAGCCAATTAAAATTCTGTTTCCCCTTAAGCGGCAAGTACACAACCATGCCGGGTTCGAATACCTGTAGTTTTAATGAACGAAGTAAGCTTAATAGGCAATTGGTTAATAAAATGAATTCGAATGTAGGTTTATTAAGAACTAGCTTTAGGTCCCGGTTTCGATCGGAAAACGACAAAAAATAACGTTGAAATAACCCTACTGGTAGGTACCGGAATAAAAAATCGTAGCCCAAATGATGATCTACCCCATTGCCATCATAATCATAATCGGCCTATAATGTGCCCACTGCTAGAACACAGGCCTCCTGTCTGTGAGAGAAAGCGGGCCATAATCCACTGCGCGGGCCCAGTGAGGGTGCAATGAGGGTCCAAGGCTTGATGTATGTATGTAGTAATTCAGCAGTTGATTATTCGCTTCAGCAGCAACGACTTTCAAACATTCAGTCACACACACACACACACATACACAAATACACACACACACCATCAATCACTCGCACAAGTTGACGATGTGATGATAAGGGGGGGAGGGTGCTGGATGTCTAAAATACAGGCCTAGGCTTAGCTTAGACTGCCGATCTCCCTTTGTCAAAAATACCTTAGATACATGATACCTTTGGATTTGTAGACGATTTTCTATTCTGTATTTTCATTCCTATAAGTACCTGGTACTTATTGACAGGCCTGCACTGTTCTCCCATACCTATTATCACTGTAATTTGAAAACATTGTAAAAGCCAATTATTTTTAAAAGAGTAACCGTGGAGTTTCTTGCCGGCTCTTCTCCATAGGAAACGACAAATTGGAACCGTGCACCTAGCTTCTGACGTTTCATAAGTGCTCATGCAGGCTTATGTGAAATAAAATATTTTGATTTTGATTTTTTTGATTTTGAATGCGAGATCAGCGTATACTGGAAATGTATAGCTTGATGTGTAGCCGTGTGTACTTCAGAAAACCAGTCATTTTGCAACTCGCCCTTCAAATTATCAAGTTAAATTGTTTAATCTTAAAGTAGGTAAGAACCTCTTTCAAATATATAACCTCCTCCTTTTTGAAGTCGGTTAAAAAAGGTAGAAGGATAAAACAACCCTTTCAAATTAAATAAAGAACACGCTACGACTAACACATTTGAAATACTCAAAGACATCAAAAAGAACAGAAAACATTCTAAAAGCCAAATGTGAAACTATCAAAGAAATCATTAAATAGGATTAAGTAACGCGAAAACTTTTCTAAGCGAGCGTGTAAAAAGGATCGAGTCGTATTAAATTCCAATATACACAGAGTCATGAATACGGTAAGCATTCTAACAGGCAAAGTTACAAATTTGTCGAAAACTCTCGTAAATTAAATGCCAAATATTTTTGCCTGTAGCTCACATATTAAGTTTCACAGCTAATATCTAAAGACGGTGAGACTTGGGCCGTGAAATCAGCGATTGGTTCGGAATAGGCGTGATTACACAAAAGAGTATAAAGCTATGAAGGGACACTAATTACAAATCATAAACGCTGCTGTGCTATGCTGTGATGTGTCCAGCGCGTTATAATCATAATGCTGTGAACACAGCACAGATCTTCCAATGCAAACTGCAAATCGTGGAAAAAGAAAAAGAAATAATTAAAAGATAATGACTGCTATTGGTTAACTTCGTAGTCACATAGCCAGCGCAGATTTTGATATAAGCAGACAGGACAAGGAGATGCTTTTGTTGTAAATGTAGGCTTATACTGAGCTGCATGATTACTGATAAATGCGTGCGCTAACTGGACAGGTCTACTCAATATGTGTGGTTCTTTTCTCGAAGGCCCATTTCAGACACCCATCTGCATGGTCTTCACATGATCTTACTAAGTTTATGTTTGGACTTTAAAAGATACTTTGACCTCTGAGCTTTTTGCGGCCTTTCTTCTCAGTGTAGTCCACCTCATTTAGTTTTAAAAGATATAATTGACGTGTAAAAACGTTTGTACATACCTACTTACAGATCATTTATGTAGTGGGTCCATAGGGACCCACTACATAAATGATCTAAAAAAAAAAAAAAAATAAAAAAAAAAAAAAAAACGTACGTGTACGTGATAAATACTACAGAAATATAATCATTTATCATTTATATAGATAAATGATAAATGATTATATTTCTGTAGTATTTATCCAGCTTGAAAATACGACTGTCAAAGCATTTATTTCAAATAGGCACTTAAAAGGCGCTTTGGACATCAACCTTTACATTCAAATAGAATTGATTCTAGTCACCCTTTCCAAAATGTAGTTTCGTATGGAGAAGAATGGGCAAGAAAGTCCACCGTTCTCTTTAAAAAAAAAATAACTACAATATTTAACATACATTCATTATATAATTATGTGTGAAAAACGATGCACCCAGATTAAAACTACCATACCAAAATAGGTAAAAATTATTAAATTGAAGCAATTACAGATAAATTAATTATGCTTATGAACCCGCCATTTTCATAGCCCCATCGCAAAGTTCACGCGTCGAAATCAATTTGCGTAGCGGGCGCGTCCGCCGTCAAAGAAAGAATTTCTCATAAGTTGGACAGGGGGGGAAGGGGGCGGTAGTGGGTCTACATGAAACAAAATAGCATAATGTTGCGAGAAAGTATGTCTTATGTAACGTGTGAGGTGTGAGAGTGTGTGAGATATGTCACTGTATATCGTATGAAAATGTGTTTGAAAATATTCGGTTTGATGACCAACTTGAACGAAAAAAAGTATGGCAGTATTTTCTAGATTATTGCACGTAAGCTCTCTTTCGTTTTGCCTCTTTTGTGATTTTCTTTTCTTTCTTTTTCAGCCTGTGAAATTAATTGAATATTAACTGTACGGACATTAAAACGAACAAACCTTAAAAAACAACGAATACTTGCATTTAAAAAAGGAACAGCACACAAGTAAAGTACGTTCCCGACATTCATCGAACATCTATAAAGACTATGCTACACAAACATAAAAAACACAACTCTGCAAGCTAATAAAATGCTCGCTACATATCGCAAGAATCTCCACATCTCAAAGAAAGAATTCGCAATAAAGTCCGTGTAGCCCCGCCCTCCCCCACACACGTACTCACTATTGGCGAATACATTTATCGGAAAAATGGGGAAAATGGGGTAAAATGGACCGGTGCGCGAAAGAGTTGGGAGGAGCGTGGGTAAAGATATGTGGAGTTACAGTGTAGAAGTAATGTTCTACACGATGGAGATTATTTTTATTGGATGTTGCCTTGTGATGTGTGTTGCCAGTATTAATAATCTGGGCATTAGAATCTGGGCCCTGGTAACTTTAAATATTATCGTTATGAGCGATAATAGTTCTTATTGCAATCCGATACGGGTTAAAATCTGTTGTAATAAATCGAATAATAAATGAACAAGCATTGTCGTAAAAATGCAAATAAAATCGTATAAAATTAGATAATAACTATTTAATAATAAATAATCCATTACTGGGTGCAGTTTGGCAATTGGAATTTTATGGTATATTGGTAATTGTTATTGAAGGGATAAACTGATTTTAAAGATAATTAAGATCTGACTTTGATGATTTTTTTGATGCATTAAAGTATGTTTAATTATGTTTTGAGTTCCATCACTGTATGCAAAAAAAGACTTGAAAATATCATATATTTTTTCCTTTCAAAATTATTTACGGTTAAAGAGATACACTGGTTTAACAAAACCATCTTTTTGAGCGTTTTCAAGAAATCACCGCCTTAACGGGAAAATATGTCTTTGTCTAGTGTTGCACAATTAAGAGTTTAAGCAAATGTCAAGCTCTACATTAAAACTAATCTAATTGCATCTTTGATTGGTTTAATTCATATCCTGTTTGTTTTCAGTTTTATAACTGTTTTTTCTCAGTTTATAAAGAACATAACATCATCGCCTGTGTTCCGCAAAGGGTAAGGCTAAGGTATTCCTTTATTACCCGCATTTCAAACTCAAACTCAAAGCATTTATTTCAATTAAACCATTTACAGGCACTTTTGAATTGTCAAAAAGCCGACAAGTTGGAAAGTTGAAGCTAGTTGCCCATTCCAAAACGTAGATCTCTATGGAGAAGAACGGGCAAGAAACTCCAAGGACACTCTTTTTAATCATGTTAAGTATTACAAAAACTTGGGACCATTATTCTTGTTGCTTCTATATGTGAGAACAATGTAAAAAAAAAAAACAATTCTAAATATAAGATTTAAAATAAGCCATGGAAGTTAGGAGATGACCAGTCTCAACCGACGCGACGGCGCCCGTTCACGAACTTGACGCGTGGATCAGCACCATCCAGCTCAACCATTTTGTAGGGAACCGAATGATCCAACACACGCGCATTTCGCCAGTTATGTTTAAATCTCATGTGATAGAGGTTATGTATAAGTCCCATACTCTCATGTAATAGGGGGCGAACCTAATTCCATCAACTAGATTCAAATCCAGACTCGGGGTTGCTACTGAAAGATTCCTGATGAAAAAATAATATTTTAATATAAATAATAAGTATTTTTTTTTTCACTACAATATCCTTATAACAAAAAATTAACAATGAAAAATATTGTCCAGCCATGGGCTCATAGAACTGAAGAAACAATAAAAAAACATTAAGTATTCAAATTGGGCTGAGAATCAGCACTTTTCGAACGTCAAAACTACAGTCCCCCAAAACGCCCGCCCTTCACAACTTCCTAGTGCTTTAGCTGGTAACGTACGTTGCGCCACTTCTTCTTATAAAATATTAATTCCCCAATATGAAATACCTAACTACCTAAAACCTAATATTGCTTATCTTACTATACTTCAAATTCTAATACGTGACCTTTAACCCCAATAGAGCGTGTAAAGTACCTATAAAATTCCACACCACCCCTACATAAAACACTTTACACTCCAACACTACAAATAAATCCTAGTCTTAATTACACCTCGCTTGATTGCAAAAAAATAAATAGCAGCAACACCAAAGAAAAACAGCGCACCAACAAAGTTTTTTTAATTTCTTCCGAACGATAAAACTGCAAGGATTAACCACCCACTTCCGAATGCAAAGAGCACTGTTTAAAAAGTCAAATGCATGCAAAACACGGTATTACACCGATTCAGAAAACTACGAAATTCCTCGACAAAAAATAAATAGGAAAAAAAAATTAAGAACTTCCGTGACTTGGTATGAATGAAGGTTCCGTCGGACTATCGCAATATTGCTAAAGTTTCATGGCGGGAAGTTTTTATTAATGGCCGCCAAGTCAGTTTTGTTCTATCCACTCCTTTTAACTCTCTCCGTGCACGAAAGTTGTAAATTTTACACTTTATAGAACCATCCTCTACACAAAATACGACTGGTATTACTTTGCTGTTTCATAAAAGGAATTCCCTATTAAATGCTTTTTTAGTTTTGGTAGTATATTCGTTATATTTGTATAATTAGTAAACGTTTGGTTAGCACGAAATGTCTGCCCACCGCGTGGTCATTAGGAACAAAAGAAAATATACAATGACTGGTATTTTTCGATAATGAAATGGTCCTATTACGTGGACCTAATATAGATACAATAAGTACTATTAATGAAAGCATTAAAGCTAAAAGCATTCTACCTAGTTATAATTTTCGGATAGCACGCTGCAAAATACAAAACCAGTTTGAAAGAGCTTACTATAACGTCTATTCAGGGGAGCTTTTCACGGAATTGGGTCAGATGCTTTCAGCGTTCAGCCTAGTCTATGTTACCGGAATAACTCAGGGCTTGAGCTCACAATCTGCTACACAGAATGGTTTTGTTCATAGCCCACCTGCTATTTGGAGGCTTGAATAATGAACTATGGCACTTCATTTTACATAAATCCATTGTTCTATTTTTCGCTTAGCTGGATACATGTTAAGCCAACTGTTTGATAAAAATCGTTTATTTATGTTCCCTCTATGTTTGCACTACCTAGGCACATATGTTGTCCAAGTGGTCACATGGTGTCTTTAATTTGCTCAATTATAAAATTAGCTTCTTTTATAATACGTCCACGTATAGTTTTTATAGTTTTGACTTTTGTATAACAAAATACTGGTCTGAAACGAAGCGCTTACGATGTTTCTTTAGCTTATCAGAAACCTTATATCTTATGTATTTAGGTATGTTTTTCCATCACCATTGACTTCCAATTGATCAAATAATACGATATTTTCAAGAGGTTACACCACTTTTAATCTACTTTTGTTGCAATGGTTATATGTAACCTAACTCACAACAACCTTTAGAGTTTCATGTACTAAAGTTAATTAAGTATAGTCGAACTAGCTATTATATATAAAGGCTGCTAACCCGCAATAGTGTGGTCTCATTATTCTTGTTTGGAAACAAAATGTGGACCCGCCACGTGATCATCCTCACCCTTAGTACTCCCAGTATCCCACCAATCCCGAAAGAAGCTTTGGCTATGATTTTTTATTTGGGATCTATGATTTTACGCACTTTGAAATTTTCAAATAAACACTAAAAGGGCCAATTCTACCCAAAACTAATAGCTATAAAAAGCATCAGGTGTTAAAATAGTGGTTCCGTCATTCCCTGTACAGTCATCTCTCGATAAGTAGGTACATGCCATAAGGCATTCATTTTTATAGTACTTTTCATGCATATAAAGTACCTACTATAAAAATAAATATTGACAGTACAAGAATATTATGTTTCCTTCAAAACACAGCGTTGGTTTTTATTTTTCTTTAGATTTTACTTTAATTTTGAAAATTTTCTTAAATCATGCCAGATATGTTGGTGAGAATTTTTGGACAAGACGAACTGTCAACAGGGACAATTGTCACTTATCAAAATGGTGCCACCAAAAACGTAAGTATCTGTTTTGTTTTAGTGTAAAACAGCTCTAAAAAAAAACAAAATCAAAAGTCATTTATTCAAACTAGGCTGAGAGTCAGTTCTATATTTGTGTGTATACCAAATAGCTGGTTCGACTGTAGAATCAAGTAAAACTTTACGATGACGACTACCTAAAGTATTCAGGCACCACAATCAGATCTATAAACATGCAACACTCGGATGCTATCACTATCTTCATCATAAATCTAGCTATGAATATAACATTAAGTGCTTATCTCTCTCCTAGCCTCCTATCTTTTTATAACTAAATTTGAAATGCGACGCAGTATTTTGTTAAGTCTAGGGTTTACAGCTAGTCTGCATTTCTAATGAGTGGATTTCTAGGTTTAAAATTAATGTGATATTAAATTCTCCCTCTGCTTAGTCTTGTCCTATTTCATTTGGTGTCGGCTCTCAAAGTCCTTTTTCGTTTGATACTCATCTGTTCTAAGTCGTCAAAACATCTACTTAGGTTTTCTTCAGGTTTATAAATCATTAATGGTTTGTACAAACACTTTCACACGTCAATCTATATTTTAATACGTGAAGCAAAAACATTGTACACACGACTACACATCAAGTTTACATTTCCAGTTTACGTTGATCTCGCACTGTACGGAAATCCTATACAATGCGAGATCAGCTTATACTGGAAAATTATAGCTTGATGTGTAGCCGTGAGTACTCCTTTTTAAAATACGGGGATGGAGGAATGTGAAATTTGGAACAGTTAAAGTTTAAATGCAGTGCAGAAATCTAATATTTTTGCAAACTTAAAATTTAAATGTATTATGGTCGAATTTGGGAAGCACAGAAACGGTCGAACTGGTAGTGCTTGGCTTATGTCCAGCGGTGGACGTCTTACAGCTGAAATGATGATGATGATGATCGAATTTCGACCACTGGGCGACCTAGGGGTCGAAACAAGAACAATAAGAACAAGAAGTGGAGTGGTTGTATTCTTGAATTAAATACAGGCTCTAATTTTACAAAGCAAAGATTTCCCTCCTTATACTGCAGGAGAAAAGGGTTATTTGCGTAAACATCTGGGTCATTGGGACAAATTATACTTAGGTATATTCGAAAATTCATCATCTTTCTGCAACCCTTTCGGGCCTATTATATTATTTTGGGCTCATTAGTCGTGACCCTTTTGCTCCCTTTTTCACCAGAGGTCTAATGTACCTACGGTACAGATTTCTTTGGCAATATTTATTATGTATTAATGGAAAATGTTATTATTATATATCCTTGTCCGTCGGTTAGATAAATGTCTTTGTTTTTCTTTCGCCAATAGATAATTTTAACTGTAAGTTACATAAAGTATTCCTCAGTTTAAAAAAATATTTGGAAATCTGATATAGTCTTCTTCACCCAATCAAATATTATTTACTTTCATGAGCTCTCAGATGGCGATTCTACTTGAAAACCTAAACGAACATAAAATTATTGGATTTAGTTTAGCTACTTATTTAAAGCTTCCTCTCTCCTACTAGTTTTTGCTGTGCCCGACAGGGTCCTTAATGATCACAATTTTTTTACACGCTTTATATTAGCTTCACTTGTATGTTTGTTTGTTTGTTTTTTTGTATGTTTGTATGTAACTGACTCCTTTGGGCGCGATTTTGACCCACTTTAAACGGTCAGATTTCATTGAAACTTTGTAAACTTGTCGAGGACCGATGACAATTCAATAATTTAAAAAAAAAATTGAGACAAAAAAAACACGTTTTTGTAGTTAGTGGAACTAAAAAATAGAAAATAAATAATAGTTTAAAAAACTAAAAAACACGCTTTAAAAACCAAACTAAAAAAGGAGAAAATAATTTAATTCAATTAAAAAGCGTGGGGTGCTTGACATTAAGTGATTATAAAAATACCTCAAAAAGCACCCCACGCTTTTTAATTGAATTAAATTATTTTCTCCTTTTTTAGTTTGGTTTTTAAAGCGTGTTTTTTAGTTTTTTTTTTATTTACCACCTAAGTACACATTGTGGAATGCAAATAAAATTTGAATATTGAGTAAAACCACCAAAAATAGAACACCGTTTCCAGCCTGACAAGCACACGAAAAAAAAACTTATTTTTCCCCGCAACCACTACTTCCAAACCACTTAAACGAATCTAAATAAACATAAACAAACCAAAGCCGACATTGGGAAAGAAAAAATCATTTGTATTCAGGAATAATCTTACTATAGTACCTATATCCTCCTTCTCCTCCCACTTTTTCATCCGTCTCGCTCAAATAGATTCGATATTTAGAACGGATTGCCCCGGGTGGGTTAGATTCACCCCTCTAGCTAAGACAACCCGGTTTTATATGAAAACAATGTCGATTTATATTCAGTGTGTTTCCGTCTTTGTTTAAATGAATTGGGTTTGTTCTTAATAAGGAAGATCTATCTTCCATGGTGACGTGAGACGACCTGAAGGCCAATAATTCTCGTAAATAAAAACGTTCAAAATCTAGTCTCATCATCTCAGCGACAAGCAAATGTCAAAAATGTATGAAAAATCGAGGTATTTTTGACAGATTGACACCATTTTTGAGATCAGACTGTAAACGTTCTTAAAATTACGAGAATTGCCCCTCTGATATGATTTTTTTTTTTTTTTTGGTGGGAAATCATCAAATAACTTCTCCCGCTCTGGGTGGAGCGGGAGGGCGTGTCAGACTTTTGCTGACTAAAACCCACCCGTGTTCCCTCAGTTGCCTGTGTGCCAGGGGCCGCGGTATCTCTTTCGAACAACCCGCACCCCTGGCAGGCATCGGCCTTTGCGGACCCCCCCATTTGGTGCTGACATCTCTTTGAGGCGCGCGTGGAACACAACGCGCCGTCGACCCGTGCGTGGTCCTTACCGGACAGCGAGCTACCCATTACTCGCCGTCCGCGAGCCCGCGCCTACGGTGGCCGGGAATCAACCTGGGATTCCCGACGCCCAAGGCGTCTCCCGCGGTGTTTACTCCGTGAGGGCGCATATACTGCATCTCCCTCACGTGCGCCGCCTCCCTCTTCGCGAGCATTACTGCTTCGCAGAAGGAGGTGACGGCTAACCATTCACTCTCGCTCCGTACCATGGCCTGCACCAGGGCCGGACGCGAGAGATCACCGCCGCCGACCTCTGATATGATAGGGCGATTGTGTTCTTAATTTTGTGCTAACTATACGACGGCGTAAGTGGGAAACTTCCTCCGATAATTATTAAGGGGCGCATCATTAATCCATTGTGATGTTAGTTTAACATTTTCCGAAATATGTACCTAAGTAAATCATCATCTGCCTTTTTCCAATTTTGTTGGGGTCGGCTTCCAGTCTAACCGGATGCAGCTGAATACAGTATTTATTTTACATGGAGTGATATGACCTCCACAGCCTTACTGGGTAATATTGGTGGTCAGACTTTTGGGCGGACTAACGGCTTAACGTACATTCCGAGGAACAGGGAGTCTTGGTATTTTAAGATCGTCACCCATCCATAGACCCGTACAGATTTCTTTGGCAATATTTATTTTGTATTAATGGAAAATGTTATTATTATATATCCTTGTCCGTCGGTTAGATAAATGTCTTTGTTTTTCTTTCACCAATAGATCAGCTCAGGCACAAATACACTTGGAAAAAATTTATAAGTTAGTATTAAAATCAAAATCAGAAGGAATAATAGTAATATTAATGAAAATTGGAGATCCCTTATTCAACATTGGCTTTCAGCAACAGAATTCGAAATGTCTTTCATTCCTTTGAAAGACTTGCCTATAAAAAAACAACTTAACAGTTTGTAAAAAATATCGTTCGTCAACTTGTAGAATTATCAATTAGCGATGGCTGTACGAACCTTGGACTTCGGTTTAAACTTCGTCTCTGTGTGACCGCAACCCTTATGCTTATGTTATAAAAAATCCGTGCTCATTCGCTATCTACTTGTATTCAATATCAATCTATATACGAGTGCCTCTACGCTTATTTACTTGCATTTCATTTACCCGATATCTTGCCTCTCTATCTGGCGCATCTTTTTTCTCTTTTCCCAGGATTTCCAAGCGCCAAATCCTACTTATAGCGTCTCTTGGTTGAGCTGAAATGGATTTTTTCTGATGTGTTCCACTTAGTATGTTTTGATACTTTTTCTATTTTCAGAAAAAATATTATTTTAATGGGTGCGACGGTAATATCATGAATCTACAACACTTCATTTTAAAGAAATGTAGAAGAGTATGAATCTAGCTGGTACTGAGAAATTTATAACACTATTACGGTTTTCAAAACATCACTGATCTTTTACAATGTAAAATACTGAACGCAAACGACATCCAATCACCCATCTATTAACGAATTCCCAAAAACCAGCCTTTCAAAGCCCGACAATCAATGCACACGAACTGCAACAAAGGTCAAAACACCGTATTTTCAATTGAAATAAAAACAATGGCCGACGTTCCTAGTAAATTGAAAACGAATAGTGTTTGGTAACGCGAGCTCGAAAATTTTGTACACGTGTAGGCGCGATGCCAAAATACTGTTTATCCACAACAGAGTCATGCCATTAGGAGTTGTTACTGGCGAAACGATCGCGATTTTTGTTTACAAGTAACTTCGGGAATGTATTGGCTGGTTTACGGCTGTATTTACGCTATTTCAATACGGTAGTAATACGGTTTAATTTATTTATTATTTAAACAGTGCAGGAATATGTGTGTTAGTTATAATGACTCGGTCGCCATTATTCATAGTCTTGGTATGCAATGCAAATAGTGTTGGAAAGTTTTTACGGATGTTATATTACAATGGAATTTAAGTAACGTTTTACGGCATTTTGCAGAAAATGAAACTTAAAACTATGCAACTATAGTCTTCTTTTTACACGCTTTATATAAGCTTCACTTGTATGTTTGTTTGTTTATTTGTATGTTTGTATGTAACCGACTCCTTTGAGCGCGATTTTGACCCACTTTAAACGGTCAGATTTCATTGAAACTTTGTAAACTTGTCGAGGACCGATGACAATTCAATAATTTAAAAAAAAAAATTGAGAAAAAAAAACACGTTTTTGTAGTTAGCGGAACTAAAAAATAGAAAATAAATAAGTTTAAAAAACTAAAAAACACGCTTTAAAAACCAAACTAAAAAAGGAGAAAATAATTAAATTCAATTAAAAAGCGTGGGGTGCTTGTCATTATTTTATTATAAAAATAACTCAAAAAGCACCCCACGCTTTTTAATTGAATTAAATTATTTTCTCCTTTTTTAGTTTGGTTTTTAGAGCGTGTTTTTTAGTTTTTTAAACTATTATTTTTAGGTTACTGGCATCCTTTGAGGTTTATTTAAATTATCCTAGGCACTTACCAGAAAATCAAATAAGACTAAACTTCTTGTTAATTTACAACAGAGTAAATCTTACTAACACACTATATTCTTTATAGATTCTCTGTGGTCTGAATAAAGGTGGTATGATAAAGTTTTATTTTTGAAATAGATAAACAAATCTTCTTGCGAAGATTCTCACCCTTTTTTCTCCAAGTATCAAATTGTCTCAAGCGTAGTTTTAAAAGGAGCGACGCGCAACGCACTCCGAGTGATATTTCTTTACAGTCCGCGACACAGCCACTCTTGGGAAATATACGACGGTCTTATAATGTGAAGCGCAGATGAATTTTGTATACGTTTTACGGTTAAATAAACCTAGAAGTATTTAGATGTGTTCACGCACTTATTCGTCAAAAGAATAAATTAATTTTAGACAGTGACATCTACTTTTTGTGCAGACACGTGTAGGTACACGTGTACGGTAACGGCCGCGACTTACGAGTACTTTGCGTTACGTTACAGTTGGTAGACCAACACGCACTGGACACGCGTGGTGGATCACGGCCCACACCCTCTCACAGAGAGGAGGCCGGTGTCCCAGCAGTGGGAACATTATAGGCTGATTTTGCTTATGCTTATACCTACGTGTTCAAGGGTAACTTTCCACTAAAATCTTCAACCTCCGGATTTCTTTATTGAACCACCAGAGAACCTCCCATCCGGGTACAAGGTGCTGTGGTGGACTTGGAATACCTTAAATAGACTTCTTACCCATGTAGGCCACAACAAGGACAATCTCTACAACCCGTTCATGGATGAGTCCGACCTCCGGTGTGTTTGCGGCGTCTCTCCACAGACAATGGCTCAACTCCTATCTTGCACCGCATGTCCTGTCACCTGTCACCTGTCAACCCTATACTATTTCTAACTATACTCCATAGGTTTAGGTAGTTAAATAAAGGTAAACAAATCGTAAAAAGGATTTTTTATGGTTGACACTTTCTTGTTTAAAAATATGGTGTAACAAAATTAAATTTATTTTCGATTTATACGGTAGTTACCTCTTCTATTAATGTATATTGAACTTTATCTTTTTTTTTTACTACTCTTCCTAGATATAACTAGTTGAGCACCATTTTTAGTTAGATTTATTATAATAATAATTATAATGTTTTGTAATCTGCCTATTGTAAAGAGCCCAAAAAGACAGGTTCCGTAAACCTTTTAGAGAATACAACGAAATCTAAAACGTTGCTAAATTGAAAAGTACAACTGTGATGTAGTATGGCAACTGAAGTGGCAGGTATTACATTTAGTCGTTTAACCAGACGCATTTGACAGCGTTCTCGACATTTACGATTTTGCGAGTGCGTTTCGAGTGCGTTTGTTGATAATACAACGGAACGATTTATTATTAACTAGCTGTGCCCGCGACTTCGTCCGCGTGGAATAGTGACTTTTCAAAAAAATTACTTTATAAATGAAATATGCAAACAGTCAGTATTCAAGTGAATCGCAATAATCGAATGAAACTATTCGCTTATACTCTCCAGGATACGTGCGTTCGCTACGAATAACTGAATCCTTATGGCAGCGGCGCGTTTTTTTTTTTGTAGGGCATCTCGCAGTTGGCCTTGAGAGGCCGTGACTGCTCAACCGGGCTTTCCTGGGGCTGCCATTAAGAAGTTAATCTTAACGCCTCCAGCCAGGGCTTACAAACTAAATTTATAAACTAAGCGACTGCACGCTGAGGGCACCCCCTGTGGGGTACGGACCTCGGCTCAGGGCGTCACTGATAGGGGGACAGCTATCACTATTGGGGACAGGCTGGATCGAATTGGGGCAGCGGCGCGGCTCTCAGTGCGCTTTAAATAGCCACGGACGCGCAGGCGCGAGGCGTGTACGTACTCTGATAGAATACCTTAACAAATGTTCGCCGTGATTCTTTAAATTGACATAACTTTTTTATTTATGAACCGATTGACATGAAATAAACACTAAATGTTAAGTGAAGCTTACTACAATATATTAGTGAAAACCGCAATCAGCCGTTTCTGATATTAGCGTGCACAAACACACAGACAAACAGACAAACAGACAAAAAAAAATTTAATTACAATCTCGGGTTCGGCATCGATATAATAACAACCCCTGCTACTTTTTTTTTATATATTTCGACTGTACAGACACCACTTTTCTACAATTTTATTATATGTATAGATGTGACAGATAGTTCATCAGATTCTGATTTATATTCAGAATAGAGCCTATTATTATATGACTATAAATAATATGATTATAACATTTGAAATTAAAGGTTTCGTATCTATGAGTCACGTGTTTATTGTTTACCTTTATTTAACAACCTAAACCTATGAAGTATAGATTAGTATGGGAGCACCATCAGCACTTACCATACTCATCAATTAGTCACTTAAATTCAGACAATTTTCCAGGTAACATTGATTTTTAAAGCTATTCAAATTGAAGTCGTGTATCATTTAAGCATTATTTTTGCCTAGTCTGGTCACAAACTTTCGTGGAACTAGGCGCAAAAATTCCAATTGCCACTGCAGAATTCTAAATGTGATGCTTGCAAATTGTTTTGGGTTCCTTCTATACGCTTCGAAATTATTTCTTTTCTGAAAATATAATATATGTTTGGAATTATTTAGGTAAAGTCACCAAAAGAGATAAATAACCCAGGTCGTCGGATACAGTTAACTTATGAAACCGATGGATGTTTTCGAATAATATTTAATTTAATTAATAGAAAACAATCAGTTCATTTACATAATTTAAAACCTTTTAGGTCTTTAGGTCTTAAAATAATAATATATATTTAAAAATAAAATAAACATTATGAATCAAAAAGTTCATCCGCATCGTTGTCAGCGGGAAAAGTGCCCAAAAGACTGGCAGCATTGCCACGTTATATGGCAATGCAGCTGCCAGCTCTCTGGTCACATTAAGAGTCGACCACCGTTTGACAATGTCTCGGAAAACTACTTGGGCACTTGGACCCTATGGCCCTAGAGTTTCAACCCCAAACGTCTCGAACATAAATAGGTTCCAATAAGAATGGAACTAACATAATTTTATAAAATTAAATTTCATTCGAAAACATCCAACGGTCTGTACTTATAATGTGAGTTCTCTTTCGAATTGCGTGACGGGATCTCTTGAGTGAGGTTCGAAGATAAGTTAACAGAATAGATCTACTGGTATGACTTTTAAGTGTCAGTCTTACAAAATCGTTGAAAGTTGAAATACTATAGAAATACCACTCAGATTCCGCAATAAGTACTTACCTATTAAATCGAAAATTCAATCAAATCGTAGGTACGTAACTTGCAATCGAGTACTATAAAGTAGCCTATCTCCTGAACTATACAAATCATAATAAACACCATTTAAGCAAAATTAAATTGTGTTACACAACGAATAAAATGTAATCGTGGATTGAAATACTGCGAACTATTAACTAAGTTATGTAGTACGTCATCATCTACCAAACCTCTTCCCAACTATGTTGAGGTCGGCTGACCAGGCAGGAATCAGCTAACTACCAGTATTAAACATGGAGCCACTGCCTATCTGACCTCTACCACCCAGTTACTGGGTAATACGATGCCCCTTAGTAAGACTAATTGTCAGACTTTCGGCCTTCTAGGACCCGTAACGACTGTCAAAGCTCCATTAATGACAGCTTGGCTTAGCGTGCTTTCCGAGGCACGGAAGGGTCTTGTTGCGTAAAGATGGTTACCCATCCACGGACCAACCGCGGCAAGCGTAGCTTAACCCCTGTTATAACTTAGCCACAAGCCTCAGTAAGTAGTAGTACTTAGAATCTATTATTTAACATATACAAAGGGTGTATTTCTATCATTTTATTAGTAGGTACTATCGTAAGCTGTAGTTCATTTCCTCAAATTCTCATTTACATGTGCCTGACCTGGTTTCAATTGGGCACGCCACGATAGCGGCGGTAAGTCCCCTCTTTGAGGAGTGGCTTGAGAGGCGGCATGGCGTCCTCACCTTCCGCCTGACGCAGGTCCTCACCGGACACGGTTGTTTCGGGAGGTTCCTGTTTCGTATAAGGCGGGAGGAAACGCCCGGGTGCTTCCATTGCGAAGATCGCCCTGAGGACACGGTGGAGCATACGGTGGCGGTCTGCCCGGCTTGGGCGGAGCACCGCCGTGTCCTCGTGGAAGCGATCGGCGGCGGCGATCTCTCGCGTCCGGCCCTGGTGCAGGCCATGGTACGGAGCGAGAGTGAATGGTTAGCCGTCACCTCCTTCTGCGAAGCAGGATTGCTCGCAAAGAGGGAGGCGGCGCACGTGAGGGAGAGGCAGTATATGCGCCCTCACGGCCGTAGTCGCCGCGGGAGAAGCCCTGGGCGTCGGGAATCCCAGGCTGATTCCCGGCCACCGTAGGCGCGGGCTTGCGGACGGCGAGTAATGGGTAGCTCGCTGTCCGGTAAGGACCAAGCCCGGGTCGACGGCGCGTTGTGTTCCACGCGCGCCTCAAAGAGATGTCAGCACCAATAGGTGGGGTTCGCAAGGACCGATGCATGCCAGGTGTGCGGGTTGTTCGAAAGAGATACCGCGGCCCCTGGCACACAGGCAACTGAGGGAACACGGGCGGGTTTTAGTCAGTAAAAGTCTGACACGCCCTCCCGCTCCACCCAGAGCGGGAGAAGTTATTTGATGATTTCCCACCCAAAAAAAAAAAACCTGGTTTCAATTAGATGGGATTTGAACTCGCGACCTCTCGATTGCTGA
Source organism: Antitype chi (assembly GCA_947359405.1). NCBI lineage: Eukaryota > Metazoa > Arthropoda > Insecta > Lepidoptera > Noctuidae > Antitype > Antitype chi. The sequence continues at coordinate 4,805,394 of OX375823.1, forward strand.
TTCTATGGCCGTTGGGCTATTACGACGTCTATTAGGGTTAGTTAGATTATTTGTCAATGTTGTATCTATGTTTATATCCTGGTAATTGCCCAACTTGTCAGGTGTTTGTGATTTATTATAGCATCGATAGTTTAGTAAGCGATTTTCTAAGTAACGGAGACTTGCTTTGAGTTGGCAAGATTCTCTATAACTTGTTGTAAGTAATATAACAGACAGCTGTGCTGCTGGGGAGTTTGTTGCGCCACTTATTGTTCCCAGCTAAAGCACTAGGAAGTGGTAAAGGGCGGGCGTTTTGGGGGACTGTCTTATGTAATTGTGACGTTCAAAAATTGCTGATTCTCAGCCTAGTTTGAATAAATGGCTTTTATTTGATTTTGAATGGAATACTATATTTATAACAGTGAACCTTCCTTATTACTTAATCACAATCTGTATACAATGTTCTCACTTCTGGGTTCTGGGCCACAGGCATCGTCTCTGTGAGAATGGGCCGCAGGGCTAATAGGGGTAATAGTTCGTTACGCAATTAGTTTGCAGGCCCTAACTGTATAACGAACTAGCAATTAGAATCTCAATCATTTTGAAGGAAATTTCTAATCCATAGATAGCTTCATTTGTTCGAAAAATGTGTCTGCTCAACAGCGTAAATAACGCAATGAATATTGTTGAACTGTCAAAAGCCATTCCTAGTGTTAGTGTGTAACTCAATAACCCCGCTATATCCAGTGTGTTTTTGTTGGCAATTTATACCTGAAGGCCAATTCAGACTTGAAGAACGTTCAAATTCAAGTTGCAATCTCATCTTAGCTAAAATCGACGTCAAAACCTTGGGAAAAATGTAGATAAAACAGGTAACATTTAGGTTTTTTTGACAGATAGAGAGTGAAAGTAGAACACGAACGTTCTTAAAAATTCTGGAATTTCCTCTCAGGGCGTATTTCACCAATTAAATTGGACACGATCAGCATATTTTAACTGCGTTCAAGAACTATCAGAGTCATAATTGTTGTGGAATATTGACACTGACAGCTCCTGAACGCCGTTTAGATGAACTGATCGTATTCAGTTTCATTGGTGAAATTGGCACACAGATTTTAAATCTGAACACACCCAGTTAAAAAACACTTACGGAACCGCTAACTCAAATCACTATGCATGTTAACCGACACCACTCATTTAATCATTCACCATTCGTTTTAACGATTAGCATACACTAAACGAGACAAATTTTAATCGAACTATGTTTAAAGTCACCACTCTATCTTGACCAACGGTGAAAAATGGAACTAAAATAAAAATGTATTGAATTTGACGTACAGTTGACATTTTGCCTTAGCTAGCAGCGCCACCCCAAAACGTCAAGATAGGCTGGTCATGTGTAACTATGCAGTTTGTATAGCAGCGTTGTCATTTTGTATGCCCCATTGTGTGTTAATATTATAAAGTTAATTCCTTTAGCGAAAATAATAATTTGTATTACTATTTTGGAGTCGTTTGTACTAGAGTTATGGGTATGGCGTTTTAATGGTAGCTTCTGGTCATTTTTAGTGCCTGGTTAATGGACAATAATAGGCATTTTGTCCTCGTAGCAATTTTTTATTTTATGGTCATAATATTGTGTACCGATAAGAAGGACAACATCTTTACGGTACTATAAAATTCATGGTTGAAAATAAATTTATTTAAATTGCAAAAACATTACTTTACATAAAAAACACTACAAAATATTTATTATATCTAATACCTTTAAACGAGCAATTCTTGTATATATGTAGATATAATCTGAATCTCGGAAACGGCTCCAACGATTTTCATGAAATTTAGTAAGCAGGGAGTTTCGGGGGCGATAAATCGATCTAGCTAGGTTTCATTTTTAGAAAACGGCAAACCAAAAAAAAACGAGCAAAGCTCGGTAATACCAGATATTAGTTATTATATAAGTTTATTAAACGAATTATTCTAAAATAAAATCAGTAAAAGTTGAAAATCGCAGTTTAATAATTAATTTACTTGACTTTACTTCCGTATAACTAATGAAGTGAAACATTCAACAAATTCCTTCAAAAACCACAAAATCAGGTCAAGACCCCTAGTATTTGGGCACGCCACGATAGCGGCGGTAAGTCCCCTCTTTGAGGAGTGGCTTGAGAGGCGGCATGGCGTCCTCACCTTCCGCCTGACGCAGGTCCTCACCGGACACGGTTGTTTCGGGAGGTTCCTGTTTCGCATAAGGCGGGAGGAAACGCCCGGGTGTTTCCATTGCGAAGATCGCCCTGAGGACACGGTGGAGCATACGGTGGCGGTCTGCCCGGCTTGGGCGGAGCACCGCCGTGTCCTCGAGGAGGCGATCGGCGGCGGCGATCTCTCGCGTCCGGCCCTGGTTCAGGCCATGGTACGGAGCGAGAGTGAATGGTTAGCCGTCACCTCCTTCTGCGAAGCAGTAATGCTCGCGAAGAGGGAGGCGGCGCACGTGAGGGAGAGGCAGTATATGCGCCCTCACGGCCGTAGTCGCCGCGGGAGACGCCCTGGGCGTCGGGAATCCCAGGCTGATTCCCGGCCACCGTAGGCGCGGGCTTGCGGACGGCGAGTAATGGGTAGCTCGCTGTCCGGTAAGGACCAAGCCCGGGTCGACGGCGCGTTGTGTTCCACGCGCGCCTCAAAGAGATGTCAGCACCAAATGGGGGGGTCCGCAAGGGCCGATGCCTGCTAGGGGTGCGGGTTGTTCGAAAGAGATACCGCGGCCCCTAGCACACAGGCAACTGAGGGAACACAGGTGGGTTTTAGTCAGTAAAAGTCTGACACGCCCTCCCGCTCCACCCAGTGCGGGAGAAGTTATTTGATGATTTCCCACCCAAAAAAAAAAAAAAGACCCCTAGTATTTCCTAAACATAGACAATTAAACAGAACTGTCGCAAGCTCAACATCAAATACCCAGCAAAATTGTTTGAGTAATTCCAACATTTTCAAACAAGAAATAAAAAGCATGAACTCCGCCGTACGCCACAATATTAAACTAAGTTTAAAGACTTACGTTTTAATTTTTATTGTGTTCGCGATAAAAGTTGTAACTTTGTACAGAGGTTATATTAGCTGAACTTTGTTCCATCGGCCCGTGTGTGTGTCTTATAGTCGGGTAAATAATCTTTTTGTTTAACTTTGGAATTACCTTTGTTTGTTGCGTCTGAGTTGAGGGATTATGTAAGGTAGGGAGATAAGGCGAGTTTTCTTAACCTTATGGCGTTTGTAAATAAAGTGTGGTTACTTATTCTGTTTTTACACGCTTTATATTAGCTTCACTTGTATGTTTGTTTGTTTGTAACCGACTCCTTTGGACGCTATTTTGACCCACTTTAAACGGTCAGATTTCATTGAAACTTATCGAGGACCGATTACTATTCAATAATTTAAAAAAAAATTGAGAAAAATGAAAAAAAAAGGAAAAAAAACACGTTTTTGTAGTTAGCAGAACTAAAAAATAGAAAATAAATAATAGTTTAAAAAACTAAAAAACACGCTTTAAAAACCAAACTAAAAAAGGAGAAAATAATTTAATTCAATTAAAAAGCGTAGGGTGCTTGACATTTAAGTGATTAAATTATTTTCTCCTTTTTTAGTTTGGTTTTTAAAGCGTGTTTTTTAGTTTTTTAAACTATTATTTATTTTCTTCTAGGGACTGATGTCTCAATGGTCTTGTCTACTGAAAGAACCGAACAAAAATGCCGTCGAAAAAGCCCTGAAGAATTAATTGGCCGCAGGTAGCTCAAGTTCAAGGTTTAGCTCAGTGGCAACGGCCAGGACTTACGAGCTGTAAGGTCGTAGTTTCAAATCCAGATTGACACTTTAATTTGTGTAAATTATTTCATCACCAGAGCTTTCAAAATGGTGACGGAAAATATCGTGAGGAAACCGGCATGACCTAGAACCAAAAATTCGAAGACATGTGACATCTATTAACCCGCACTGGGCCAACGTGGTAGATTATGGCCCACTCCCTTTTGAAAGGATGCCTGTGTCCCAGCTGTGGGAACATTATATTGTAATGAATGGTGTGGTTAAATGAAGAAGTTTACCAGCAGGCTTAGCATGACGTTTTCTATTTCTACGAAGAATAGACAGTACTTTTTCATACAAAGTGACATTTCGTTTCTCCATTTTTGACATCGCACCGTAGATATCATTCTACAATCTGTCATTCTGTCTTTCGTTTCTAACGATCTTTGTCTAGGTCCTTATAAATGTAGACTATTTCAGAAGAATATTTCTTCCCAAACTGTCAAAATCACACTGACAACAAACTTTATACTCGACGGCCACAAAGTTTAAACGATTATCTACAAAATCATGATTCGTTTAGATAATAGTCATGTCTATTCTTCCGTCGATAAATCGGTGGTCGTGCTAACAGCAGGTAAGGACCATTATTTTTTATAATTCAGTCCACATTTTAAGTCTTATAAACGATAAAGAAAATTAAAATGGAGGCTTATATTGTTGCTAAAAGGTTACTCCAATAATAATATAATTATTAATTTAAATAGTTAACACCTTAAAGCCTTAAATAAAGTGTAGTATACACGGAATGTCACGTGAAAAGATTGTATCATGGCTTCCAGCACTTTTTGACCGATAATTACATATTATAAGCTTAACATTTACACATCTTTTGACCTTTTAAATTCAGGCTCATTGGTCGTAAGAATATGTTATGTATGGATAAGAACTTTTAAAGCAACTTTGTAGGTTAAACTTTAATAATGTTAATTACTATTTATTGTTTCTTGTTAATTGAGTTTTTGGAATAGTTTTTATTAACTCCTTTAGGGGTAGAATTTCAAAAATTCCTTCCTTATTCCTTGTCTACATTATAAAGGGAACCTCTGTGCAAAATTTCAGCTTTCTAGATCCAAGGGTTTGGGCTGGGCGTTGATGAGTCAGTTAGTCAGTCAAGAGTTTTCTTTGTGTTTATATAGATTGTTTTTCCGAAAAGTTTTTTGAATAATGAGTTGGCTCTAACAGGTTTTAACCAGTAACCAGATAGTTTTTTTTTAAATCATAAACAGTCTATAATGTTCCAGTTGCTGGGACACAGACCTCTCTATGAGAGGAAGTGGGCCGTAATCCACCACGCGGGCCCAAGTGCGGGTTGATAGATGTCTCATGTCTTAAAATTTTATGGTACAAGGACATGGCGGTTTCTTCACGATGTTTTCCTTCACCAAAGTAAAACGCATGTCTGGGTTCGAACCTGCGACCCACAACTCGTAAATCGCGGCCGTTACTACTGAGCCAAAACTGCTCAGATAATTTTGCTGGTCTAAAATTAAGTCCAACCATTCGTAATCTCTTAATTTTTTACAAATAATGTTAATACATCACTGATATCAGTGAAGCAAAACATCGTAAAGAAACGTGCACCCTTATTGCGTACCACACTATTTATCTGAATCTGAATGATTTTTCAGGATATTGCTGATCCATTGCTTTATATGTTCAAAAATTTTACTGTTCAACAACGTAAATAACGCAATGAATATTGTTCAACTGTCAAAATTAAAGCTATTGCTACTGTTAGTGTGTTATGCAATTATGAATCCCGCTGGTGATGAAAGCTATGCATGCAACGACACCATATAAGGACGGTTGTAAGGGGTAGATATTACCAATGCACTATAAAACCTTCAAGTTTCAAGTAATTAACACATTTACTTTTCCATTGCTATCAGACTCGATGAGTCTGCCTAACAGCCTAGGGGTAACTGCATCAAAAACTTAATACTGTATTTCCTTCGAGCTATGTATATATATATATATATAAATTTTTATTAAAATATGCCTAGCCAAAATTATTCCTGGTGTGAAAACGTTTTTAAAGCACTTTACCGAAAAGTATATTAGTTTATACATATGTTTAAAAAAAAACCTGCAACTGGACTTCAAAAGCAAACCCGCATGGCCACAATAATCATTGCACAGCAGTACCAATATGTCTGGAAATACCTGCAGAGCGGATCCAGTCCTGTTTAAATGAAATTTAAATGGAACGAGACAGAAAAAGCTCGAAACGACGAAGCTGTGTACAGTGGCGCGCACAAATTGCGGCGAATAGTTGACTTTTTATAAAATTACTTGAGCCCGACTGTACTTCTGCAATGTCGAAGTACTGACTTTAAATCCAATATGGCGGCTAATAAAAAAAATTATCGGCGGCGTGACTGGTTGCTGTGTATATTCGATTGTAGCTTTTTGACGTGCGATGGGAGTTGTGAAGGTTTGTTTGCATCTAGGTCTGTCAGTAATAACTACAGAGGTTCTTGGAGTATTTGACATGTCTGCCTATATTGCATGTCGTCGTTCATCAAGTACATACAACTAGATAGCCAAATATCACCTATCCGCAACCTATCCCGTATGTTATACCTGCCATGTTTTCTCTCTGCATCACTCTAAGGTTGACTGGTAGAAAATGCCTCAGGCTTTAAGTCCGCCTTTGTACAGTATTTTTTACTTGTGCATTAAGTTTTAATAAATTAATAATTAATATGTATAAGTAGGAATGTGGTTTGCAGAAAAATATTAACTATATTTTTCTGAATGGGTTAATTAAAATGATTTTGGGGACAAAAAAAAACACACCAAAAAAAGGCACGATATAAGTATGTATATGAGTTTTACAGGTATAAATAACTCAAGATTATTAATGGTAATAAATGTTCTTGAAACTTAATAGTCGACTCGCATGAATTATTTGCCCGAATCGAGCGAATCATCACTTTTACATAATATAACATTAAATATAGTCAGATCCAATCTGCCCCTTGCTGCCTTCTACTAGCGATGTCGTAAGCCGAGATCCGTACCCCACAGGGGTACCCTTAGCGAGCAGTCGCTTTAGTTTTAAATTTTGAAGTCCTGGTACCCTTAATTTATTAAGGTTATCACAGACAAGTCCGGTTAAGCAGCCGACAATCTCAAAGGTTGAAATGCGAGATGCCATAAAAAGAAAAAATACGCATTACTGGGATTGTCGATTCGCCCAGAAATAAATTAACTTCGTGCAAGTCCTATATAAGCCATTTCTGAATTTAATACAAGATCCTGAGCATGTTATTCTAGAGAAAAAATGATCCCTGGTATTTACCATTTTACAGGTGAAAAATTAACAATCCCTTTTAAGTGCAAATTGAACAAGCACATGACATGAAACATAATATTGTAGGACATGATTACCTCCCCATCTTGGGTGATTGCCTCATACAAAGTAACAACAAAATCATGATAAATGCAAATTATTATTGAAAAAAAAACCTATGTAAGTAAATTAATTTACATCGAGTCTAAGATCATGTTTTCTTACATTGTGGGATCCTTATTGAGGTGTTAAATATCTGTAGATTTTATCTTTATGTACTTAGTTAGGTACATGTTTACAAGTACGTTACATGAATTTGATGAGTCATTTACTCAGGGGAACGATTTCTAGGTAGTTTGTTATACAGCCATCAATTTCATTCCCTTCTTTTAGTACCCTTATGAAGTTTATAGACGTTTTCTTGAGTAAATAACAGATTCGCTTATCAAGTTCGTCTCTACATCAGTGGCGAAGGCACCCTATAATACGATCCCTACCGGCTTCCCTTGGGGGATTCGCATCTGCAACTCTATCGCTATTAAAAAATGGCACGTCAATAGTGGCTACATTGTCAAAAACTATAGTTAGGTACACTACGGGTATTTAATTCACCATAACATTAAAACAACAAAAACGGTTATTTTTAGCTTTGTATTATAACAAAAAAAAAGTTCTTAAATAACCCGGTGCCAAAACGTCCACCCTGTATATCAGTGTTGAACTCACTAACTGAACTCACTCCATATGTACTTAATTTTCTGTTTTCTTACATTCGTAAGTTATGCGTTTGATAAGTAAGTCAATGAATATACATGGATAATTATTATTAATTAAAATTACATAATTTAATAACTAACGGTCTTAAAATAATCAATCAATCAATCAATCAATCATTTTATTATCAGGCAGCTGAGGCCCATAGATCAAATACACAAAATAATCTTAAAAATATTAATAAACTAATACATATTATGAAACTTATCAAAACTATAACTATACACGTAAAGTGGTCGGCGTCGTGTATCGCTGTGAGGTGTCGCGTAACCGTCCTCGGAAACGCCGATATACGACACCTTTCGGCCAAAAGTCCTCTTTCAAGCAGGTCTGTAGATGCTGGGTTGGAACTCGGACCACGAACGACTTAAAGTTGACGTCGTGGCGCGATTCCAACCTTTCGACCCTCAGAGTCCAGTTGGTCTTCAAGTACTGCACGACTTCCTCAATCTTCGTGGAATGATGCAGACGTGAAATGTACAGCTGCGTCGTAGGCACAGCAGGGCGCAGCAGCATGCTGGGTCCACTCGGTGCGGTACCGTACAAGTTACGAGGGCAAGGCTTCTTCTTCCTTTCTACCTTAGTAAAACCTTCCTCATCAACCAGGCCCAATCTCGGCACAGAGTTGCGGACCGCAGTCAGGGCAGGTTGAGTACCCTTTTTCAGATTACCCCCTTTTCTGGTTTTTCGCTGTTGCTGCGACGCATCAGATTTGCCGGTGGCGACAATAGCAGCGTAGGCACGAGGGGTCGACGTACCTACGTGTGACGTTCCCACAGCCGGTGTTGTGGTGCGGCCGACGGCGGCGGCGGGCGGCGCTTGCTCAGCGTTATCGGCAGCGGGTGACGCACCTGTGTTCGCCGATCCAAAACTGCCGATAGATGCATTTTGAAAATAATGATGTACAAGAATTGTTGGGGCTCGGGACGGTCGGATTGCCCCAACGCAGATGTATACGTACATCCGCGGTGGGGTGACCCAGACTGCCAGGCACTTCTTCTCCTGCAACCGAGCGGGTGGGCAGGTTGCGGATAGCCCAACTCCGGGAGCGAGGTTGACCATAACGGCCGAACTTGCGCCCGGAGCATCTTGAAAGAGATCCCGGACAAGAGAAGTTCCCGACGGCCAAAATCCCAGGCCCAGGGTAACCTATGCACCTCCTCCTATGCACCAAACACCCAAATATAGTACCAACCCTACCTATCCAGACCATCCCGTCTACTCCTAAACCCTTGGGCCAAATCCCAGACCCAAGGTGACCCCAAACGAACCCATCCTTTCCAACTAAAATACCTCCCTCCTATCCTCACATCCTGTCGGTCCTAGAGGAGGGGTAACCTCGCTTCCAAAAAAGCCCACCCCCCCAAAAAAAAAGAAAATGCAGAAGGAAAGAGAAACTACCCAGGTGGGTCCCGGCCAAGCCGGGGAATCCCACACCGCTACGGCGGTCAGCCCCCATCGTATTCTGGGGGGGGCAACCGACTGCACTCCTTTGCCGCGCTTTTCAGCGCAGCCGGCTGCTGATACAGCGCCCAACACACAGGCAGCGAATAACGCGCCGCAAAACCCAACCCTGGCTGCGACCAACGCGCCCTTAAACCCGACTATGGCTGCAACAGAAGCGCCACAACCCACGACCCGGTGTATGCCACCCACGAGCCTCTGGCAACAGAGCATCGTGAGGAATAGCATCACCAACCCAGACAACGACCAAGACCGACACAGACGAAGAGGGACGGGGAAGGAGGACGAGCCTGGCAGCTCAATTACTTTCCCGGTTGATGAAGTACGCCTGCTGAATAAGCGCGGAAAAATCCCTGCCCGGGAGAGAAGAGTGGGCGACCGAAAGCGCCATACCCGCGGCGGCAGTAGCCAGCGCGAGGTGCAATCGGCCGCCGAAAAGGCAGAGGCTGAGGCAGTACGCGACCAGCCGTTAGTCCGCGAGGGGGAAACCCAGCGCGAAAAGCGGCCGGACGCGGAACCACGCAACCGCCCGTTAGTCCGCGAGGGGGAAACCCAGCGCAAAAAGCGGCCGGATGCGGAGCCACGCGACCAGCCGTTAGTCCGCGGAGGGGCAACCCAGCGCGAAACGCGGCCGGACGCGGTGCCGCGCGACCGACCGTTAGTCCGCGAGGGGGAAACCCAGCGCGAAACGCGGCCGGACGCGTCACAGTCTGCCGGGACCGTCAATCGACCCCTGAACTCCGACAACACCCTCGACAGACCTCGACCCAACAAGAACAGAGGTAGGCGGTATAAACCAGCACACGCACAGGCGCAGCCGGCAACGAACACCATGCCAGGCACCTCCAAGTCGCAGCCTGGACCAAGCGGTACAGGACCGACGAAGAGGGAGCGCCCTGACGACACGGCTTCGCCGAGTACGCTACAAGGGCACGCCAAGCGTGTGAGGGTTCACTCCGCCCAGGGGGAGCAGAGAACCTACGCGCGAGCCACGAAGGACATTCCTGCGAGGCTGGCCGTAGCAATCTGCTTCCCTCCCCCCTCTCGTGACCTGACTAAGGAAGAGGCAGAGCACGTTAAGACTGACCTAGAAGCCCGACTGATGGACACAAACCCGACGGCACCACTCCCGGCCTTCCGTGGATACCCACGGGTAGCGGAAGGCACCGTGCAGATGTGGTGCGAGGACGATTATGCCCTGACCTGGCTGACCCAAAACGTACCCCTAATTAAACTTGCAGACACCGACCTCGCACTGACAGTACTCAAACAGTCCGACGTGCCCACCCGTGTCCGAGCCTCGCTTTTCGTCCCCCGCTACAAGGGTGACGTAGCCCGGCTCCAAAGTATTCTGATCCGTCAGAATACTTGGTATGACATTGCAAGGTGGTCACTGTACAGGGCGACTACCGTCGGTGGCGACAACTATGGGACATACCTGACCCTGGGTGTTCCACCGGAGGAAGCCGAAAGGGTCCTAGCCCGGGAGCGACGTATATCGTACCTCTTGGGGTCGATATACGTGCGCTTCTGGCCCACGACCCTACCCTGTGACACCAAGACTGACAGCACAGACGATAAGACCGCACCGACAACGACAAAGACAAATGACACCGACATAGCCCAGCTCGAGGAGGTCATGGCCCGAGCAGCAATGGATGACGATGACGACACCATACCCCCCACATCGCCTGGCTGGAACGAGCAACTGCTTGCCTCGTCACCGGGCGACGGACACGAAGACCAGCTCAGAGTGGAGGAGGCGGAGAGACTATCCGATGGATCCATCTCCGACTAACTCCACTTCACCGCCGTCACCGCCCTTAAATATCATCCAAACCAACCTCCAACACAGCCAGACTGCCACGGCTAGCTTACGCAGGGCCTTGGAGGTTAAGCCCCGAACAATCGCACTGATCCAAGAGCCGTGGATCAGGAACAACAGAATCTGCGGCCTCGGCAACATCGGAGGTAAGCTAATCCTTAACACACATGGTGCGGAAAAACCACGTACCTGTGTATACATTCCCAAAGAAATCCCGACCACACCACTCACTCAATTCTGTTCCAGAGACCTGACAGCTGTCAGGCTCCAGACCGCATGTGACGTTCCAGATGTTGTACTGGCCTCGGTGTATATGCCAGGCGAGGACGCTAATTGCCCGCCAAAAGAGATGGCCGACCTGGTGCAACACTGCGAGCGTGCCAGGCTGGAACTGATCATCTGCACCGACTCCAACGCCCACCACCCGCTCTGGGGCAGTGATTCAGCGAACTCCAGAGGAGAGGTACTATCCACCTATTTATTCTCTACTAACCTTAACATTGTTAACCGAGGCTCTGAACCCACTTGGGTCACAGTCCGTGGACAAACAATCATCGACCTAACTCTCGCCACAGAAACCGCGACAAACCTCATCGCTAACTGGCACGTATCGGACGAGCCTTCCAGCTCAGACCATAGAAGAATCCGATTCACACTAGCTACCCACATAAAGGAGCCAGAACCGAAACGTAACCCGCGTCGCACCAAGGTGCCCGAGTACAAACGGCTTCTGGCGGCTCTATTAGAAAGGCACCTATCACATGTAACTGTAAAAGACACTGCACAACTGGAATATACCGTGACAAAACTATCAGAATACCTAATTGAAGCATACCACGCATGCTGCAAACTAAGGGCGCCACCAAACAACAGCGTGAGGAACCCCTGGTGGAACGCCGAACTGGGTAAACTCAGAGATACACTAAGACAACAATTCAATAGAGCCAAAAACACTAGGCTTCCAGACGATTGGGAGCAATACAAAGAAACCCAATACTTATACAAAAAGCAGATTAGAACTGCCAGAAGGGCGGCATGGCGGAAATTCTGCGAATCCATCGAAACCAACAACGAAGCCGCAAGGGTTCGAAAAATCCTATCGACCGATCAGGATCGAAGCCTTGGCGCGCTGAAAAAACCCGACAGCTCTTACACACTAACCGACTATGAAACCAGCAAAGTCCTTCTCGAGACTCACTTCCCAGGCTGCAATCTCCTAGAGAACAGGACGTGGGAGGCTGAGCCAGAATGGGCACCTACAGACCAAGACTGGTCCAGAGCCCACAGCATAGTAACAGAAGACAGGGTCAAGTGGGCTATAAACACCTTTCAGCCCTACAAGTCCCCAGGGCTAGACGGAATCTTCCCAGCCCTACTGCAGTGGGGGGTTGACCACTTGATACCATGCTTGGTGAAGATCTACCGTACCTGTATAGCACTCAGATACATACCCCTAGCGTGGCGCGAAGTGAAAGTCATTTTCATACCCAAACCAGGCAAACCAGACTATACACAACCCAAGGCCTATAGGCCCATAAGTCTCACATCCTTCTTACTGAAAACCCTCGAGAGACTCTGTGATAGGCATATCCGAGACGGACCTCTCCGGGTAAAACCACTTCATAAACAACAGCACGCATATTCCACTGGCAGATCAACAGAATCTGCACTCCATAGCGTGGTATCCAAAATTGAATGCGCAGTGGACCACAAATGCTCAGCACTGGCTGCTTTTATTGATATCGAGGGCGCCTTTGACAAGACCATGTTTAGCAGCATAAACATGGCCCTCGAGAGACACAACATTGATACGACCCTGAGTGGGTGGATTACCAATATGCTCAAATTGAGAGCGGTACAAGTTACCGTAAACGACACTACAAGGGCAGTAGTGGCGAAGGGCTGTCCACAAGGGGGAGTCCTCTCGCCACTTCTATGGAACCTGGTAGTAGACAGCCTCATTAAAACACTGAATGACAAAGGTTACTTCACCGTAGGCTACGCCGATGATCTAACCATAATAATAAATGGCACCCATGAAAATACCCTATGCAACCTAATGCGCCAAGCCCTGAAAATAGTCGAAGACTGGTGCAACAAACACCAACTATCAGTAAATCCAACAAAAACCGAACTGATCCTCTTCACGAAAAAGAGGAAACTCGCGGAACTGAAACTTCCGCGTCTGTTTGTCTCCACCCTAAGCCTAGCAACTGAAACCAAATACCTGGGCATATATTTGGACAAACAGCTGAATTGGGCAAAACATACCAACTACATCACTACAAAAGCCAGCATATCCCTGTGGCAGTGCAAGCGAATGCTTGGCAGGAACTGGGGCATTAGCCCCAGAGTCACCCACTGGCTGTACACCACAGTTATTCGACCAATTATTACATACGGCTCAATAGTCTGGTGGCCCAGAACAGACTTAGGCACAGCACAAAAAGACCTTGAAAAGCTGCAGCGGTGCGCCTGTGTGGCAATCACCGGCTGCATGAGAACTACACCCACTGCTGCCCTACAGGCAATGTTGGGGCTGCCCCCTCTACATCTCATAGTGCGGGAGGAGGCAGCACTGGCTGCCTTGAGGCTAGACATAGCAGGAACCCTAAGCAAAGACTCTAGGGTCAAGCACACACGCATTAAGGATGATGCGATCAAGCGACAGCCAATGATGGCATCACCCTGTGATAAAACCCCGAAATTGCATTACTTCCAGAGACACTACAACGTAGTACTCATAGAAGAACAATACGATCACTCAGGCCCAGATGAGCTAAGAGTTTACACTGATGGATCAAAGACCGACTCCGGAACCGGAGTCGGAGTTTTCTCACAAGACCTTAACATAAACATATCCAGCCCGCTGGGAATGCTAAACACCGTATACCAAGCGGAATGTGTGGGCATTATACAAGCGGCGTACGCCATAGAAGCTAGGAGGGTCACAGACACACACATACGTATACTCTCCGACAGTGCTTCAGTTCTCCAATCCCTACGAAAAAAATACATTACATCGAGTTTAGCACTAGAATGCCATAATGCACTAGAAAGAGTAACGGTTGCCAACCGCAACTCTGTGACACTGCAATGGATAAAAGGACATAGTGGATCGCTAGGCAACGATGCTGCTGACGAACTGGCCAGAAGGGCATCCAGCGCGTCAGTATGTGGTCCCGAGCCCATCGTGCCCATCCCCTTCAACCAACTACGCAGGTGGCTTCAAGAATACACCCACACACAAGCCGAGAGCTGGTGGAACCTAACACCAGGCTGCAGGCAGTCTAGGGAAGCAATGCCATCCTTGGATGGCAGGCTGACCAGACGACTGTTACGCCTGGACAGGAAAGATCTGCGTCTGGTGACTGGAACCATCACAGGACACTGCCCACTAAACAAACACTTCTACACAATAGGCATAACAGACAGCCCCTTGTGCAGGGCTTGCATGGAGGCCGAGGAGACCGTCACGCATGTGCTTTTCGAATGCACAGGCGTAGCCCAGATTAGAACAGAAACCCTCGGGGAACCCAAATGTTACACAGATATTCTCAACAGACCAGGAGTTATAGCCAACTTCTGGAGGGAGGTGGGCTGGCTGGAATGACAACCGAAGGCCGCCATGGCTCACGCACAATGGTCCACTTGAAGGACTAAGTGCGGAAACCAAAACCCTTAACATAGAACATAACAACATAGAATTGTTGGGGCTCTCATGGAGGTGCAGTGCCTCCGGCATGTTTGCTGACCACAGCACGGATAGCTTCCAGGCGGTGCTGCGCAAAAGAACGGCCTCCTTGAGGTGTCGGGTAAGGGGTAGCACCTGCCAGAGGTGCGGGTTGTTCGAAAGAGATACTGCGGTCCCTGGCATACAGGCAACTGAGGGAACACGGGTGGGTTTTAGTTTAGAGCGGGAGAAGATATTTGAGGGATCCCGACCCAAAAAAAAATGGGTAGCACCACCATGCTTCTGAGCGTGTTATCGGACAGAATGGACAGCCAAATCCTGAAGCATTGGTCGCTCATGCATTTACAAAATAGTAATTATTTTAAATTTGACTAACATAGCTATATGTATCTACCTACTAACATAATATGGACTCGTATAACTACTGTGTTCTTGGTCTGAAATAAATCATTTCATTTAAAAATCATTTAATTATATTTAAAAAAAGAACATAGGGCATCAAAAAATTCGTCCGCTTCGTTTTCAACGAGGAGCGCCCCAGGCTGGCAGCATTACATCATTGTATGATAAGTAAATTAAAAAGGAGAAAGTAGGATGTATAAAAAAGCAACCTGTGTCATGCGATGACTATGGACCTCTAAAATGAAACAGATAACGCTTTTCCTTTTAGCAGAAATCGCACCTAAATTATCTCCCAGACACAGTTCTATGAAAAATTATGACGCTAGTGCAAATGCTCGTCTGGCCGAAAGATATTATTGATTCCTGAATGAACTGCTAGCTGAAAAATATGCTTACATCACACAGCCTTTGTTTCCACCGCGGAGATGTGAAAGCTATGCGGGTGTGGAGAAGGACTTATTAACAAAAATCCACAAAGAATTCTAGTTGAGTGTATTTTTTTTTTGTTTTTCGCCGCGCAAATTGTAGAATAGACAATTTAAAACAAAATCCGCAATCTCATAGAAAAATGCAATAGGCATTTTTTTTTATAACCGGCGAATCAATTTAACGCTGGGGGTCCAGAATCATATACTAAATCCGTGGTATCCACGATACCTATCTCTGCCACCCCCAAGTCAACAACGATTGGGAAGTATAACAACAATTCAGAATAATAATATATTACTTGAGACAAAGATTTTGTTTGATCCTATACTTACCAACTTTCTTCAAAGAAAACCAGAGAGGAATTCTCCAATCACATCTTACTTAAGTTTCACAAGGCACAATATAACATACTAATAATAAATAGTCACTAAGGTGCATTGTGACCAAGCATAAATTAGTGCCTTCCACACAACTCGGCTTTCAGCTACATATTTATGTTAATCAAAACAGTTAATGAAGCTCCAATAATAAAATAAATTATGAAGTAATAAACACGAGAACTACAGAAACTAGATTTTATTGAAGTAACTACAATCATCGCTTTGAATAAATGATAATTAACTGTATATTATTTTCTATTAAAAGGTATGTTAGTATGTCGGTAAAAGTTATATTTATTAAACGTAGTGATTAATTAAAGTGATTAGTTGCCACCATTCACACATATTTATCGATCTACATCGTCTAAGCTTTGCTTATCATTGTTTGTTCGTAGATCTGTCTGTCTATATTGTCGATCTATCTTGTCATATTTGAATATCGCAGTCGTTAGAAATCTAAGACACTGTCAATCTTACTTATCTTTAGATGCAGCTATAATTTTTCCAGAACTCAGAGTTCTTTTGTCATCTATTCGAAATTCCGACACTATACATAAGAAACCTTTGTGTATGTCGCAAAAAATACAATAAGAATTAATTACCACGATATTAATTTACCAGTAAATA
The DNA here is from genome assembly GCA_947359405.1 of Antitype chi. Lineage (NCBI taxonomy): Eukaryota > Metazoa > Arthropoda > Insecta > Lepidoptera > Noctuidae > Antitype > Antitype chi. Next base: position 4,822,118 of record OX375823.1, read on the forward strand.
CGACTGCACTACTTTAATTCATAATTATACTATCTCTAAGAAAAGCAATTACGGCTAATGTTTCTTGAAAGGTTTTCACTATAAATTTTAATGCGAATATTGTAATTTTATGCTTGCACACAATATTTTTTCAATGCATTTAATTCACATTTGCATGTTCTACACGCATTTATGAAACTATTATATAGGCACATATTATTGTCAACTAATTACCGCGTGGGTTTTGCAGTTTCTTGAACAAGATTTAAATCTTCAATATATGTTTAATCGTAAAATTTCTTAGCTATATGCAAATTTTATTGCTTATTTTATTACGGAACATTATAATTACATTGGCACATAAAATAAACTTTAAAGGTTTAATTAACACTGTAGCCATAATATAGTTAAAATTTACCTGGAATAAATAGGTACAGATTTAATTAAAGCTAACTCCAAAAATATATTTAAATGTTACTGTATCCTGTATCTGCAACGCATGTTGTAATATCTGCAGTGCTTAGATAATAAAAACATAAAATATATAAATTGCAATTTGTAAGAGGAAATGATGCATTTCCTGAGCTGACGTTAACCACTTAATATTCTATTGAAACAGACAACCGTTCAATGTGGATGTATTATTACACAAATCAATTTTATATTTTACCACCTACTGCTATTATTCGCATTGAAGAAACCAAATAAAAATTGAAAATTATTTTTCCCTAAAATAAAACGCTCACTCCACATTTGCACACCCAGAGCATTTCAGGATTTGGTACAAAGGACGAAGCTATACGAGCGAGCGAGATGGCACACGTAATCCACTTATACGTCACGCGCGGGTTGTTCCCATACATTTTTACTGGAGAAAATTCGGGAATACCCTTAATGCATATTAAGCCGGGATCCCGAGTTATTTGCTATGAGGTATCGGGATACCTATTGAAATGAAATTTTCCGCAGTGTGGGTTTTTGGGATAACGAAGGTTCTGCACACTTTTGTAGGTAAGAATGTGACCCTTCCCGAGTTTGGCCGACCGGATTATTGTTTCAAGTACTATATTTGGAATACCGCAAAGCGGTTCGCAAAACAGCCGACTATTTATAGAATTTATGCGATATTTAATAAATGTTTTTGCGGAATGAGACATTTTATAGTTGCGGTTTCGACATTAAATTTAAGTATTATGTATGATGCATTTTAGCTTGTACATTACAACATCTGTTAATGAACGCCGTACTTATGTAGATCGCCGGATAAATTGAAGTACTTCTAACATTAATTAATCCTGTTAGGCTTACAATCTTTTAGCGGCAAGTAGTGTATTTTATAGTGTCATTATAATCTGTGGCGAATGCGGGATCAAAACATCTTAAACGCTTATAAGGAAGTGATAATATCTAATTGCCTTGACCACGCATTAACTGGTTCTAACATTAATTTAATAAGAATAAACGTAGATATAATTTGTGGTATGGCATTGCTTGGAACATTATAGACAAATAATTAAGAGACTGCCTCGTTGGTGTAGTGGCCGCAAGCACTACATCTGAGCATGGGGTCTTTTTTTTTGGGTGGGAAATCATCAAATAACTTTTTCGCTCTGGGTGGAGCAGGAGGGCGTGTCAGACTTTTACTGATTAAAACCCACCCGTGTTCCCTCAGTTGCCTGTGTGCCAGGGGCCGCGGTATCTCTTTCGAACAACCCGCACCCCTGGCAGGCGTCGGCCCTTGCGGGCTCCATCAGTTGGTGCTGACATCTCTTTGAGGTGCGCGTGGAACACAACGCGCCGTCGACCCGGGCTTGGTCCTTACCGGACAGCGAGCTACCCATTACTTGCCGTCCGCAAGCCCGCGCCTACGGTGGCCGGGAATCAGCCTGGGATTCCCGACGCCCAGGGCGTCTCCCGCGGCGACTACGGCCGTGAGGGCGCATATACTGCCTCTCCCTCACGTGTGCCGTCTCCGTCTTCGCGAGAAATCCTGCTTCGCAGAAGGAGGTGACGGCTAACCATGCACTCTCGCTCCATACCATGGCCTGGACCAGGGCCGGACGCGAGAGATCGCCGCCGACGATCGCCTCCACGAGGACACGGCGGTGCTCCGCCCAAGCCGGGCAGACCTCCACCGTCTGCTCCACCGTATCCTCAGGGCGATCTTCGCAGTGGAAACACCCGGGCGTTTCCTCCCGCCTTATGCGAAACAGGAACCTCCCGAAACAACCGTGTCCGGTGAGGACCTGCATCAGGCAGAAGGTGAGGACGCCATGCCGCCTCTCAAGCCACTCCTCAAAGAGGGGACTTACCGCCACTGGGTTGCGATAATCGCGCTCTCCATGTCGCCATGAGATCCCGCCGAAGCTCTGTCCGCTGTGCCGCGATTTCTCGCGGCAGCGGAGTAACGCCCCGGCGTTTGGCATGGGGTCTTGGGTTTGATTCTCGGTTTGGGCATTCCGATTTAATTGTGTTTTTCCATCTAGTATTTCAGATGATGGCATTAGGCTCGCCCTCTATTAAATGGGACTTAAAAATAGTACGTTTTTTACGATCCTACGCTTAAATATTGTTTTAAATTTTAGAATATTGGTAGGTACTTATATCTAACTACCGACCCATGAAAAATTATTGGGATCTCAAGTTAAACAACTTTTAAAATTATATGCGGAACCATGTGGCCCTTAGACCTTTTTTTAATGAAAACCTGACGATATTTCATTATAATTCGACATGTGAATACTTTGATAGACTTTTCAATAAACAACCCGGTGGTATTCTGATTTGTAAACAAGTTTTTACTTTGCTCATGGTTTTGATATTTCAATCCGTAAGCAATCTAAGGGAAGAGAATAGAGCCATTATCATCTTCTGCCTAGCCTTTTCCCAGCAATGTTAGGGTCAGCCTCCAGTCAAACCGAATGCAGCTAAGTACCAGCATTTTACATGGAGCGACTGCAACATAAGCAACATAAGTATGGATAAATAATTAAAATAAATAAAATAAGTAATAGCATTTAGAACATTTGAATAATTATTAATTAAATTAAATGTATTTAGATTATAATAATTATACAATATTTATTGTTTATTTTAAATGTGTGAATGTAATTGGCAAATGTCGAAGTAATCTCAATTAAGTATTTACATTTTATTGCAATTCCAGTCAGGATTATAAGATCCACGAATTACAGCCAGTACCAACGGCTTAACGTGCTCTCTGAGGCAAGGAGGGGTTTTGGTATGTAAAGATAGTCACCTATTCACAGACCAAGCCCGACCGACCCTTGCTCGTTGAAGCGCCAGCCCGCGCCGCAGCTAAGCCAGTAGCTTTAAATTCCCCCTCTAATAATAATAATGCCAATATTTCGATCCAGCCTGTCCCCAATGATAGCTGTCCCCCTATCAGTGACGCCCTGAGCCGAGGTCCGTACCCCACAGGGGGTGCCCTCAGCGTGCAGTCGCTTAGCTGTAAATTTTAGTTTGTAAGCCCTGGCTGGAGGCGTTAAGAGTAAATTCTTAATGGCAGCCCTAGGAAAGCCCGGTTGAGCAGTCACGGCCTCTCAAGGCCAACTGCGAGATGCCCAACAAAAAAAAACAAAAAAAATCGAGTGACCTGTGCAGCTGTTAATACTTAGCCACAAGCTCCTCAGAATATAGCCATCATCAGCGAGGTAGTTGTTACACACTTAGGTAGGAAAGACTTTCATTTTGTCAGTTCAACAACATTCTTTGCGTTATCTACGTTGTTGAGCAGAGACTTTTTTTGAACATATGAAGCAATGGATTAGTAATATTACGCAAATTGGTGCTAGTCATTGTGGCAATATTCTCTTCATAAAAAGACAAAAGCCAGCTTGGAGTTTCCCTGCGTGATCGAATCAGGAATGAAAAGATCCGCAGGAGAACCAAGGTAACCGACATAGCCCGAAGAATTGCCAAACTTAAGTGGCAGTGGGCAGGGCACATTGCACGCAGAACAGATGGCCGATGGGGTCGAAAAGTTCTGGAGTGGCGACCGCGCACCGGAAGACGCAAAGTTGGAAGGCCTCCCACAAGATGGACCGATGACCTTGTGAGGGCCGCAGGAGTCCGCTGGATGCGGGAAGCACAGAACCGGTCGAAGTGGCGGAGCTTGGGGGAGGCCTATGTCCAGCAGTAGACGTCTTTCGGCTGAAATGATGATAATGATGATGAAAAAGACAAAATAGATTCCTTGAAAAACGTGATGCACATGATATATTATTTTGATAAGGGTCGTCCTTTAACCTCACGAGGTTTGAACAGTGAGGGATGAGGCCAAAAAATCACGATTAATAACGATGGTTTCGAGATAAATAATAATAATCTTTTATTACACAAGAAAGTGGTTACAAAATAGTGTGAAGTCCCTGACTCATGTGCTAGGTGATATACCTGTGTTACAAGAGCCAGTGACCTCTCCCAGTAGATGTTACAGAATCTTATGCAAAAAGATTAACAAAAATAAAAAGAATATGGTAATAACAAAAACTAAAATAAACTAAAAAAGGTTAAAAGAAGCCTGTAATGAGTTCGCGAGTGTTTGTGAGTATGTTTGTGTCCTGCCACTTGTTTGTGCCACTCGCTAACTCTGAAGTTAGCGTAAGTGTGGGTGCGTGTGTATGTGTGTGTGTGTGTGCGGATGAGAGGGTGGGTATGTTTGTGTATGTGGGTGAGTGTATATGTGAGTATGTGTGTGTGTCAATGATTAATCAGGAGGGATAATGTGAGAGTCACGTGTAAATTTTCGTATGACGAAATAAATGTAAAATATTTTCAATAATCCTACTAACATTATAAATGTGAAAGTTTATACGTTTAGATGGTTAGACATTTAGATGTTTGGATGCTTGTTACCAAATCACGCAAAAACGGCCGTTCGGATTTGAATGAAATTTGGCACACATATCGATTATAACCTGGATTAATACATGATACTTTTTATCCGATGTCCGGGAGATAATTTCCGACCACCACGCGGGCAAAAGATACTTCGTAAATATTCTTCTGTTAAATAATCACAGCCATTATTGAACAAGCAAGCAATGTCTTACTAATACTTATTAATCGCCATTAATACAGTAATATTACGATGGGTCCTATGTATATGGGCCAAAATGCAAAATTACAACTTTACAGGAGAGGCTTCCAAAGTTTAAATTTACTATAACTTCAGATTGATAAAACTGAACTTTACGATTATTTGCTTGTTTGCTAAGACAACTATCCTCCTCATTTATACTATAGTATTTTATATATACATATATAGGTTTTTTTTTTACGTCACATTGACCCTTCTACGTTAGTTTTTGTTTAAATTATTTTTCTTTAAAAACACCCTAAAAGGGCCAATGTGTCATATTGGCCATTATACGCGTATTACGCTAATTAGCATAAAGTATATATTTTTTACATTTTTTACCTATAAAATCAAGTAACAATTGAAGTAGTTGATAATTAATTAATAAGAATATAAGCTATTTAGATATTTAGCTATTTATGTCACATTGACACTTATACGTTTTACAATCTGCTAACCTACGAACTGAGATTTCATTTAGATCATTTGATTAATAAAAAAACACGCAGTAGTTTCATTCATTTATTGAAATAAAAATTGAATTAGCCTTAAAACTTCACTCATGGACACGTATTCAGTCTTTTTTGGTATTTTCATGATAAAAAAACTAACAAAAAAAAAACGTAATAAGGAAACTGTAACTGGAGATCTTAGTTTGATTAACAAAATAATGTACGTCACATTATTATTTTCTTAATAAAATTACAAAAAAATAACAAAATTTTAAACCTATCTGGTGAAAAACAAAATTAAAAAAATCTCCGTAGTATAATCAAGTAAGTAATAAAATTACCAAAATCAACAGTACTAGAAATTCTTAATAAGTCTTCATTAATGTTCTTCATTATTGCTTTCATATAATAATGTACTTCACATTATTATTTTCTTAATAAAATTACAAAAAAATAACAAAATTAAAAACGTATCTGGTGTAAACAAAATAAAAAAAATCTCTGAAGTATAATCAAGTAATAAAATTACCAAAATCAACATTACTATAAATTGTTAATAAGTCTTCATTAATTTTCTTCATTATCGCTTTCATTAATTGACACAATGTCATTCGTTGCTACTAAATTTTCATAATAACTGTGGTATGCAGGTGGGATAATATTTTTTCGACATAAATCAAGCAAATCTTTCTTTTTGGAAGGTTGTATTGGTAACAGCTGATTGTAACATAGTTGCAGAGGAATATCTGTAGGTCTATCGGCAATTTGCCTTCTTGTTCGTACTGGCTGATCTAAGATTTTAATATGATTTTCAATAGCATCTTCACTTAAATCATTTTTATAGTATAAAACGTATGGTTCATCTCGGCTTACACGAATTTGTTTTATTTTAGACCAAAAAATTTTTTGTCCTTCTGAGTTTTTAGTCCAGCTAAAGTGTGTATTTGTCTGCATCTTTTTGAAGTCATAAATCATATTTTGAGCTACGTCTATGACGTTATAAGGACTTCCTTTTGATTTTGCCCATCGAATCAATGAGCTCCATTCAGAGGGTGTGTAAATATTCTTATATTTTGAAGCTCTTTCAATAGTGGCGTGTATGGAGTCGCCTTCATTTTGAGTGTGGCCTACTTCAAGAAAAGTATGCTTTATATTCAAATTAAACTGTTTAGCAGCGTACAGATACATAAAAAACATAATCCTGTTTCGGTTTTGGCCAGTACAATTGTCTGACCAAAATCTGAAGTCGTCACAACCTTCTTGACTTTTTAATTTAATTATATCATAGATACAGCTCGCTATTTCGTTCGAACCCTTCATTGCAATTTGTTCATTCCATAAGTAACAGGTACCAATTAACTTCCCAATATCAAAAATTGATAAGTTATGTACTTTCAACCTTTTACTGTGTGTGCGTACAGTGTGACCGTTGCTTCGTTTAACGTATAAGTGTCAAATCAGCTGATTGGTCCAAACTACGAAACAAACGCGCGGGAACTCCCCACGTATAAGTCTCTAACTACTCTTAGGACCTTGTACGTTTAAATTCATGTTACTTATGCCGTTATACTGTAATAAAAAATCGTGTTTCTATGCAGATTTTTTTTTTTTTAATAGCTCACTTAATTCATTACATCTATAAGATGCGTTTACCATAAAAAAGTCAAAATGCCCAAATTGTTAGTTTGGCCCATATACATAGGACCCATCGATTAATTGCTGCCCGGTTCTCAGCGATACTCAGGTTAAGACCTCATTTAATCCGTTCAGAAACATAAGCATTAACGTTCTCTTTAACGATTTACATTAGTACCTATCTATACGTAAACATAAATAATATCTATTAATAATAAATAAATATCACTTTAAGTCGGATATACTACTGTTGGCTAGCGTTTTATTGAAGAGACAGTACACTGTATTATAAAATTGACGTGTTTGTTTGTAATGTCGAAATAACTGCTTTTTGGTAAATGCATATATGAAAATATATACGGTACTTAAGTATAACAGGAAAACAATTTTATTGTTTAAAAGTTTTGTCTGTCTGTTTGTTCCGGCTAATCTCCGGAACGGTTGGACCGATTTTGACGAGACTTCCACTGGCAGGGCTGGCTACATAAGCTAATTTTTGTCGCGGTAGCCCGTTCCGGTGGGATAGTTTCCGACATAGGTACCTACACGCGGGCGAAACCGTGGGTCCAGCTAGTTAAAGTAATATATTTAGAAAAATGTTGTGAGAATACGTTGACGTTTAGTTTAATTTTACACCATAATTATGTCACCACACCATGTTATGTCTCGCTGGTGGTGGCGTGTGTGTTGGATCATTAAGTTCCCTTCAAAATGGTTGAGCTGAATGGTGCTGATCCATACGTCATGTTCGTGAACGGGCGCCGCCAGTAGGGACTGGTCATCTCTTAGCTCCCACGGCTTATTTTAATTTCTAAATTGTTATTTTATTTTTGTTTTGTTTTAATTACGGACGCTTATAATGTGCACGTCTTTTTACATCGTTCTCACATTGATAATTTCAACATAATGATGTAACCAACTGATTGTAACAAAATCATGATTTTAAAAGAGTGTCCATGGAGTTTCTTGCCCGTTCTTCTCCATAGGTACCTACGCTTTGGAATGGGCAACTAGCTTCATCTTTCTATCTCACCGACCTTGACAATTCAAAAGTGCCAGTAATTGGTTTATTTGAAATAAATGCTTTGAGTTTGAGTTTTGAGTTTGAGTCCTAATAGCCGCACGCATCGACACTTGCCACGGTCGGTTTGGGCAAAGGTGATCATCTTTACATACCGATACCTTCTGTGCCTCGGAAAGCGCGTTAATCCGTTGCATTCGGCTGTCATTCGTGGAACTTTGACAGTCATTACAGGTCAATGTCCCGTGACTGCTCGCGACATGTCGAGCGACTTTGTCTCCTAGTGAATACCTACGTGGCTTTAACCTCTTGAATCACTCTGTCTATTGATGAAAACCGAACTAAAATCCGTTGCGTAATTTAAAAGATCTAAGCGTACAGACACGAAAGACGCGTTTTTGTTTTATACTATGTACAGATAACTATCATTATCAGCCTAACCTTTTCAACAACTTTTTCTGGGGTCAGCTTCCAGTCTAGCTGGGAGCAGCTGAATACCAGTATTTTATGTGGAGTGGCTCCTACTGACCTCCACAACAGTTACTGGGTAACACAGGACACTATACCTCTTGACTCCTTGGTAAGACCGGCTGTCAGACTTTCGGGCTTCTGACGACTGGCAAAGATCCAAGAATGACAGGCGGCGCAATGGCTTATCATAATTTCAGAGGCACGGAGCGGTCTCTGGATATAAAAGCAGTCACCCATCTACGGACCAACCGCGGCAAACGTAGCTTAACCTGATGGATCGACCCGCGTGGCTAATATTACTTACCCACAAGCCCCTCATTATAACATTTGGTTCATTACTTAAGAAAATAATGCATATAGCGGTCTTACTCGCATCTTACTAAGCATGACCCCTTCCTAATGAAAAGGTGACCCTCTCAACAGAACTCATAAGATTTCACTTCAGTTTACGATATGACCCTACATAAACCTCATTCTAGCGAGATTTATGTCAGCAATTAACACCATCATTAGAGACAAAATGCTAGTTTTACACATTGCTATAGCTTTTGCCAGCAGCTTCGCCCACGAGAAGATCCCAAGGGAACGAACAATCGGGTAAACTCAAACTCAAAGCATTTATTTCAATTAAACCATACAGGCACTTTTGAATTGTCAAAAAGTCGGCCAGTTGGAAAGTTGAAGCTAGTTGCCCATTCCAAAACGTAGATCTCTATGGAGAAGAACGGGCAAGAAACTACGAACTAAGAACGGGTAAAAAGTATTCTATGTGTTAATCCAGGTTATAAACTATCTGTGTGCCAAATTTCATCCAAATCCGTTCGGCCGTTTTTGCGTTATTGAGTAACAAACATCCAAACATCTAAGCATCCAAACTCCATTTATAATTTTCTCCATTTACTAATATTATTCCTTAGTGGTAATTAAGTTTACGATTGGCGGGAATATTTCAAATTTTATTATATTAATACAGGTTATATTATATTAATAGTAGTTAGAGGTAGTGATGATCAATCAAAGTCGGTCTAAATTTGCACAGATTATAAATGATTTAATTCTTATTTCAATTCTGAAGTAGGCAGCAAAGACAATATGAACCAGTTATTGACAGTTGTTACACTTGTTGCGGGTAGTCAGACAACCAGTCTTACCAAGGGCTAGTAAAGGCCGGATAGTTGCCACACTTTTTGAAATCACTCTCAATACAAAATACTTTATTTGTAAAACTGCACCCTAATTGCGTAATTCAAGATTAATCATAATCTGTTTCGTTTTGAAACAGATGGCTAAACCATTGCTTCATATATTAGAAAAATGTGTCTGCTCAGCAACGTAAATAACGCAATGAATATTGTTGAACTGTCAAAATGAAACCGATTATGATTAATCGCGTGTTACGCAATTAGGGTGCTGGCCGATACTTTGGTTTTTAATCTACTAATTTATGAAAATTAAAACATTATTTTCAATATTTCCAGAGTACCTATTAGCGATTTTGTGGACCTCTGTATTTTGGGAAATCTATCACACCTATTATGGTATAGTTGCCTAATCCATATAAATTTCGTTTAGGATATATGCTCCAACGAGAAACAGGACATCTATTCCGCAAACAAAAACTATGATGGCATTTTGCGTTCCTATGCAATTGCACAGACATGCGACACGATCAACTTAGTAGTAGTGGCAAATAAGAACGAGAATGGAGACTTACATATTATAATCGAAATACCCTTTGAACGGTTCTGCAGAAATACTGAGAATCATCACAATGTCTGGGAGTCAAATTGCCGCAAAGGAAAACACTACCCAATACCATCATGTATACAAAACCAGACAAGACCAAAACAGAAACTTTGATAGAATTCTCTCTTGCTGAGACAATAATGAATTATCTCTACCAAATAAGTGTATTGTCATTGAAACGGAACGAGTCTAGTAAACATCAAACAACGTTTATTCTAAGTACTATAAAGGTTTGTTGCTTATCGAATGCAACCTTATGTTAATACAGGCAGGTAATGAAATGGCTTTGTCACGTTTGAACTGTCAAGATGATGGTTCTAGATTCTATCCTTCAAATAGACTATGATAGGTTTTGTTACGGAAGAGAATATGATTCTTGTATTAGGCGCGGTACTATACAGTCTTTATTTCTTAAAAAATACGTGGAGTCCCACGAATTTAAACGCTATCAAGTATTTTATTTATAGTTAGATTTCCGTCGGTACCTTGGGAGTTCCGTAGAATTCCTACAGTACACTAAAGCTTGGGTTTCCCGATACAGCGGAGCTCCCTAAAATTGGGTCGAGCTACAAGATGACTGATGCCTGCATGTCATCTGTTGGGACAGGTCAGCTCAAAGCTGCAATGGGTCTTTCTTCAAAAAGTTCTTCCAGACATGGCTATGCATTTTTATACTCACATACAATTCTAATAATATAATGTTTGGATTTAAAAGACCTCTGAGTTTGTTTCGGCATTTCTTCTCTGGGATCAGACAGCTAGGATATGCCGGCGTCATCTAGTTTGAAAATATGGACGTGTAAAAGACCTATACCAAAATAAACATATCATTTCATTTCGAACGGCCTTAGTGACGGCTATCGTGAAGATGATGGCACCGGAGTTTGACTTTACGGTGTCAAAAAACGCTCTCTAGGGAAATACACCGACTTACTTTCATAGATAACGTCTCAGTGGCGTCATTCGACGGTAAATTGCGGACGCTATGTGGCGGTCCCCAGTCTTAGGACCCTAGCTTAAAAATTAAGGATGTGTGCTTATATTAGTCGTGGGGTCAAACCAGGCAGGCCATTTTTTGTGTAGTCAACTGTGGCATCTTTACTTTCCATGAGCAACTTTACCAATAAGAACTGTATTAAAATATCTCTCGATTACTTAAAATTTGTTACAAATAGTAGACTTTTGTATCGCTTCCATATTAGATGGTGGCAGTTTTTCAGTTATCGAGAGTAATTTAAGTACAGTACTCATGGATAAAGTTGCTCATGGAAAGTAAAGATGGCTCAGTTGACTGTATTTATTTACATCACCACTGCTCTCAAACAGTAAAGGATAACATCATGAGGAAACCAGCATGGTCTAGAACCAAAAATATGGCCTAGTCCCTCTCTCAGAGAGGACGCCTATGTTCCAGCAGTTGGTACATTATAGGCTGATTGTGATGATCTTAAGAGCATTTATCCCACGCGAGCTGGCAACGGCGCATTTATAGCGATTTTTCATAATTATATCATTAAATACAAACAAAAGTTAACATTTTTTTCAGCCATCCACTAGATCGTTAGTATTTACTAGTTGGTATGGTATTTTTGCAGGTATTTTGGTATTTACTTATAAAGATCGACATACCGTCAATTGTTTTCTATTTGCGTTTATAATCACGAAAACAAATATACATGCGTTGTTGCCAGCCCGCGTGTAAAAATGAAACTAAATAACTCCTTGATATGCAATGGTCTCAGTAGCACCATAAAACATGAAGCTTAAGAAGTGCAAATCTTTAAGAGCATTCGATTAAGAGAGAAGCGCCAGGGTAGACCACGAAATACCCAGCGTCAGACTGTTTTATACTTTTTGCCATTTTATCTTTGCGCATCCTCCTTATAATCGACTCTAGTCAAACCACGCTGGGGTCGGTACTTTTCATTCATTCACTCTACATGTTGCTAGCCGGAAACCATAAGCCTGTATTACTGTTGACTGAGTTAAAATAATACATTATCCCATAAACAGAACCGTCAATAGTTATGCAGATAGCTGCATAAGTATTGACAGGTGGATAACGTATCGGCTGCAAACGCCATAACGAGACATTTCCTTACTTAGCCTGACAAATAACTGGAACATTTTCCTCGTTCGTTACCTAAATTAGAGCTAAATCTACATGCACTTCGTTGCCGTTTTTAACTAAATATTTTTACCAGTCCATTATTATATCAGACCATTTTCTGCCCTCGACTTTATCTGCAATCCAGGATTAAAAGTAGCCTTTTACCTTACCTAGGTCATGGTTTATATGTGTGCCAAATTTGATCAAAATTCGTTCAGTCGATTTAGCGTGAAAGTGCACAAATAAACTTACTTCAGCATTTACAATATTAGTCAGGACTAGCTTATGCCCGCGACTTCGGCGGCGTAAAATTTCTTTCTCTAACATAAAATATATCGTATGCCTTATATTCGGTAATAATGTAGCTTTCTATTAGTGAAAGAATTGTCAGAATCGGACTAGAAGTTCCAAAGATACCACCCTAAATATGAACTCTCAAATTGTCAAACTGTCATGGTTTTTTAATGTTTTATGTGACGCGGCAACTTTGCCTGAGTCATTTGCCGCTGCAACGGCTTTCTACATAATATGGCAAAGTCAGTTTGTATAGTACGGAAACGAAACACTTCCATCTACTGTTAAATAAGTGATATAGATCTCACCCTTATTTGATGACAAAATAACCGTGACATTGGGAAAACTCTCTTCGGTGTTGGGTTCGTTGTCTCCTTTTGAGAGAATCTTAAAGAATGCATTTCAAAGCATTAGAACGTCTTATTTTTTATGATATTCTCCAGCTTCATCTTTGTAATCCAGGACAACATTCAGCAAAATTGCAACTATCATAAAAGTTGTTGGATGTTTTGTGATCAAAACAACATTGACCTTTGCTCAAATTCTTCACACAACACTGTACATAAACAAATATGCAACCACACCACAAGTTGTTTATCGAAAACTAAAGCAACACCCACTGTACATCAGCACCACTTCACAAAACTTCCGAAAATCAATTAAAAATACATTCAAATGAGTTTAAAACGATTTAAAAATCAGGCAGTGTGTTCAGCACGACACCCCGACTTGCACTGGTGAGCTAAATGAGAAAGGTTTCCCTATTTCTTCCCATTCGAGAGAGAATATAAAACTCTTTTTCGCCTTTTTTTTTACTTCCAACTTCGTCTTAATATGCCACCCGCTCGGACCTTGGGGTGACGGCTTAGGAAGCGTATAGAAGGGACAGACACAAAAAAATATAAAATCCGTCCTTCGAACCAAAATTTCAAAACCACTGGTCCTTTCGTTAGCAAAATGTTCATCGAATTTCTAACTTATCCATCAATGTAAATTAAAATTGTCTCAAGAATGTTCTTTATACAGGAGTCGTTATAATTAAAAGGGATTTCGAATAAAAACCGGTTGCATTGGTGTTGTGCACCAATTAATACGGCTATTATCTTTTATGACATTTTTATGATGATTTTATAGCCTCATTGGCCTCGTGGTGGTATGCATCGCTTTGGATCGGCGTCGCTTCGAAGATAACTTGTGGTACGTAGGTAAGCTAATGTTATCAGGAATACCAATTAGAGAAAATTTGCACATAAAAAAAATATGTCATAAATTATTATTAAAAGCACCAATTGGAAATGTTTAGACTTATCATTATCAAGGTCAAACTACTTAATATGTTCAATTACGCTTCTATTTTACGTATATATGTATTGAATAACACTTTACCTCCCAGATTGATAAACCGGGCAGAACTAGCAAAATAAAACACTCTTCTGCTCTCCAACTCTCTTGTCATTGATGATAACAATATTTTGATTTAAAAGGAGTTCAGTCCATGGAGTTTCTTGCCCATGCTTCTCCACAGGAACCTACTCGCTTTTGGATGGGCACCTAACTTCATATTTCTGACTTATCGACTCTTGACAATACAAAAGTGCCTGTAATTGGTTCAATTGAAATAAATGCTTAGAGTTTTGATGAAAGACAAACAATTCTAAGGTTCTGCTAACTTTTATTTTGGAGCACATCGCACCGCCGCGCCGCACCTTGTAATTTAAATGGAATTATGTAATAGTGTCACTATATTTCAAGCACCTAAGTATGTTTTTCTTTATGTAGATGTAATGGGCACCTTGTTTTTTATTTCAATTCGTATTATTTGTCATCATTTAATTGTATTTTTGTGTGTAGTGTATGTCTTTTGTGTGCACTAAATAAAGGTTTTATCTATCTATCTATTTATCTAACTATAAACTGTGACTGCAAATATTCCATCCTGAAATCCTCACATGTCTCAAGGACCACCACATCGTAAGTACTTATTTATTGTTTTAAGGCACTAAAAGCAGCTATATATCTGAGACCCTTGATCTCAAAAGTGTTAACAGACGTGTATTTGCATTTATTTTGCACCTCCCACGTGCATATCATAAATCTGGCCTAAAATACCAGCCACATTAAGTAAAGATATTCAAACATAAACAGAAGATTATTGTGAAGTATTCAACAATCTCATATGACCTGTAACCTTTTGTATATCTATCTGATGTCTAAATGTCTAAACTGTCTGCCATACACGAGACAATCTACCGTTAGATCAATCTGTTGACTGCGTCGTCAGATTTTAGAACCGATATTGTGTGCCCATGTATCGTTGTTATGTGGGTATTGCATCTCGAAACTTTCACAGTAAAAAATAAAGCATGCATCGAACCTTAAATAATGTTCATTTTGCTTTCCTAAAAATATTATTGAACACTAGAATATAATGAATGCGCCTCTTTTTTGTAAACCTAATATGATTTACATTTTAATGTCCTAAAAATACAAGTTACTGCATTCTAGCTTAGTTACTGTAACCAATTCGGTTCACATGTGGTTGGTCACAGTTCTAACCTAAGCTTACCTTGTCGTGGTACCCTATCTTCGTTACAGAGACCATCTGTAAAAATAGGAAATAAAGTTAAAATGATTTATTTTAAAAAGGGTCCATTATTAGAAGCGCAACATTTTTTTTAGCGCTTCATTAATTTAAGATAGTGTACATTATTAGAAGGTCAATAACTTTTTTAGAGTATCAGTTAAATATTTCCAGAAAAAATATTATAAAGGTAGTCGCGAATCATAGCCATTCTTAGGAACTTATTAGCTTCTCTTTTCTCGGATGATTTAAACGCCCAAACTACGAGTATTAGCAACCTATCTTTGGTTAGCCAAAATGTATTTTTCTTGTCATCTTAAGTCTACTAATGATGTCAAACGGTTGATGAAAATGCACATGGCAACTTAATAACTTTTGCTATTGCAAACAATTGCTGAATCCATCACTTCAGCAATAAAGTAAGTACTTTATGGAACCTAAAAACACATAAGCTACTCACTTCCATTTACCATTCACTTCAAGTAAGTTATTTTACTTTAAAGTGGCTTTTACTTTAAATCTTAATAACCTACGTTTTGATTACTTTGCTATATAATTTCAGCCGGTAGCTTTACAATAAAGCTTAAAGTTATTAACTTTCAATAATACCTGGTCAATTGTGCAGATGGCCGATAGTGCCGGAAGGTTCTAGATTGGCGACCGCGTACCGGAAGACGTAGAGTTGGCAGGCCTCCCAGAAGGTGGACCGATGACCTTGTGAAGACCGCAGAAATCAGCTGGATGTGGGAAGCACAGAACCGGTCGAAATGGCAGAGCTTGGGGAGGCCTATGTCCAGCAGTGGATGTTTTTCGGCTGAAATGATGATGATGATGAATAACTGTTCATGACTTAGTCCACGTTCGTAAGGACGTGAAAATATCGCGGTATTAGTACCTATATTTACTTATATTTGAATAAATATTCAAAACACGAGTTACATAATTGCACCTACCACTGTTTTTCTCTGCATCACCCAAAGGTCGACTGGTAGAAAATGCTTTTGGCATTAAGTCCGCCTCTGTACATTTCTGTGCGTGAAGTATTAAATAAATAAATATTTTTCCACGCACTGGACCTGCAACCCAATGCTTAACGCCGAGAGTAGAAAATCGAAGTGTATTTTTTAAACCAGCTGGGATGCACTCTCTTGAATTTTCAATCCTCGATTCAACACTGAGAGTTAATAATCCAGTGCACGATAAAATTCCACCGCGATATTTTTACGTTCGTGTGAACGTGATCATTACAGTATTAAAATAGAAAGACAATAAGTAATGTGCAATGTATCTTGAGTAACTTGTGTTAAAAATTAAAATTTTCAGCCTTTACGGTGCCGTAACGTTTTCTAAACGTGCTCATTTGATGCGCAGACGCAGCAGCCTCGCCCACCAATGAGACGAAGTCCGCAGTCAGCTCTAACTGTTCGTGGGTCTACGTGAAAGGGGCGGTTGTGTTAATCGCGGCGCCACCCCCGGTCTTCGTTAGTCTAGAATTAATTCGTTGATAAGACGCCGCGCCTCCCAGCGATGTTGTCTTGAGAGTACAGGGCTGCTACCCTGAGGAAAACCCTCGGAAAATGCTTGTTTTAGTAATAGGTTTTCTTCTTTATAATATTAAGAATGTCACAGTTTTTATTTTAAAATGTTTGTTACTCAATCACGGAGAAACGGCTGAACGGATTTGGATGAATTTTGGCACAGATACCCCCTTATTTATAAACGTTGCTTAAAGTTAGGTAGGTAATGATTAGCGTCTATTTAACCATACATTTTTGACGTTTAAACATCATTTAACTTTAATCATCGTTTATGAATATACCCTATAGCTCATAACCTGGATTAAAACCTAGCATACTTTTTATCCCGGTTCAACGTTACTGTGGGTTAATTTTCGAGCTCCACGCGGATGAAACCACTGGCAAAAACTAGTCTGTGTAAGTTTATTGGAGTTAGTGCGTTTCTTGAGGAGCTTATGGCTAAGTATTGGCTAATGTTGACCAACATGCGAGGTATGTCAAGACATGTGTTAGGAAGATAACTTAACACATCATCAATCCAAGGCGTTTCCTTAGTTTATTGATTAAGCTCAGAAAACAGTTACTAATATAATATTCCTGTGTACAATAAGTATATTTAGCAGGCACATAAAAAGCGGGGTCCAGCATTGTTTGAAACTAAGCTAGACAGATAAACCCTCTCAGTAAGACCGTGTCACTTGTAGCAGTGCTAATGCAGCCAGAAATTCAATGCACCTCAAAGCAAAAATGTAACGGTAATAAAAAAACGACATCATAAAATGTTACAAAGGGAAAACCCGAAAACATTTCTCGTAATGGCTCAAAGGATTCTTTTATTTATGCACCAATTTTCCGAACGTAGCCATCCCTGAAATCCAAGAGCAAATTAAAAAGACGACCACAAAATCGCCTCAGGGGGGACAGGGGGAAATTACACCCCCAAGCCTACGTTGACCCTCTTTAATGAACATTGCACCGCTTGCTGTCTCGCTCCCTCCTCCAGCATCCTCACTGGGCTCCTTTTTCTATCTCTCTCTGATGGTGGAGATTTCACTGTGACATAAATTGTCTGCGTTGCATTTTATACGAAAACATTTTCGAGCGGCAGGTTCGTTTCTTTAAATATTTGAATAGGTTACGTTTCAGTATGAAATATATACTATTGGTAATAGAAACCGTATATAGTTAGTATTGGCAAAAACTGTTGGGATGTTTAGATAGTTTCGTGTAAGGGTATTAGGTATTCCTGGAGTGGAGACCGCGTTTCAGCAAACGTAGCGTAGATCGCCCCCAGGTAGATGGACCGATGAGCAGTAACCCAAAGAAAGTGGCTGGGGCAGACTGGGGAGAGGCCTATGAGCAGTGGACTGCGATAGGTTGACTTGATTGATTAATAATGGTTTTTTTTGTACAAATATTCTGTTAGCCTCGTTCTGTCTTGTGCTTCGTTGGTCTAGTGGTCGCCAGCGCTACAGCTGAGCATGAAATCCCTGGTTCGATCCGCAGGTCGGACGAAGTATTATTAGGTTTTCTATCAGGAATCTCTCAGTAGAAGCCTGGAATCTTGATTTGAGCGCGGTTGATGGCTGTAGGCTCGCCCTCTATTACATGAGACTTAAACATAACTGTTTTTTTTTTAATGTAGGTTCAGGTACTCAAAATCAAAATCAAAAGTCATTTATTCAAACTAGGCTGAGAGTCAACTCTTTTTGAACGTCAAAATTACGTAAGACAGTCCCCCCAGAAAGCCCGCCCTTCACCACTTAGTGCTTTAGCTGGGACGAAGAAGTGGCGCAACAAACTCCCCAGCAGCGCAGCTGTCTGTTAAGTTAAAGAAACTTGATTTTATACAATAGTAGGCAATTAACATTAAGAAACACAAAAAACATTAAATTTGCCATATGTCAGCTAGCTCACGCCAATATACTAACAAAACTTTGAAAACTATAGGCACTCAAGTAAATAATAATAAATATATAAAAAACGTACACAGAACATACAATTTAAATAAAAGCCTCCAGGCATAAAGGGCGTGCGTTTACATATGCAATTCTGCAATACGAGAGGGACACCTCTTTTTTTTTTGGTTGTGAAATCATCAAATAACTTCTCCCACTCTGGGTCGAGCAGGAAGGCGTGTCAGACTTTTACTGACTAAAACCCATCCGAATTCCCTCAGTTGCCTGTGTGCCAGGGGCCGCGGGGAACCTTTCGGGGATTGCTTACAGGAATGATGTTATGTTAAGCACGTACAAAGACTGAACAGGTCCACTCACACTGAGTGGTTCTTTCCTCAAAAGACCATTTGAGGCACCAATCCACATGGTCTTTACACAGGGGCGTACCTACAGAAAATGGCGTGTAGGGCACGCATCACATTTGCGCCCCTACAAAGCTAGGTCGCATTTCGCATTTCGCTTTCTCGAACAATTATAGCCTTCAATAACGTGTGTGGGTATTAATTTCAACTTGCTAAAAAATCGCTTGCAATGCTGCAATTTTAAGAAAATTTGAATAGAAACAGGCAGATTTGTAAATACGCATTCTTCCCGAACTGTACATTTGCACAATATATTCAAGAAGCTCCTCAGATTTCATAGATATAGGTAACAGTATGAAATGATTTATTGATGTTTTTTTTTTAATTATAATTGGCGACTTTTTGCGCCGCCCTTCAATAGACGCCCAGGGCTCTTAAACAGCCTGCCCCGCCCTAGTTACGCCACTGTCTTTACATGATCTGACCAACATTATGCCTGGAATTTAAAAGAGACTGACCTCTGAGTATGTTTCGGCCTTTCTTCTCAGAGTAATCAAATAAGAAACGCCGACCTCATCTAGTTTTAAAATTATGAATCACGTGTAAAAGTGTTTGAACAACTTAAATACTTAAATAAAATAACTTAACATTTTAACAACCTTCGTTATATCTTAGCTTATCGATGCCTATCAAAAAACATATGTATCTTGTAGTGCAGAACTTGTAAGTGAAGTTCAAAAATGGCAAGACTTTTTCGATTATAACATCGTGGGACTTCAATGTAATAATAATTATCACACGCCCTTTACCTTTCAAACAGACATACCAAACTAATAAATCAATTAAAAAGTTCAAAAGACCATTTATCTTCCCCAAGAAATATCTTCGATCCTTAGGACCAAAATGATATATCGTTCAAAATAGTGAACATAGTAAATAATAAATAAGTATTTGTGATATAAATGTGCCAAGTCAACACGCTACAGACAGCTGAAAGTACCAAAGACTGTCATAAATATAAGGAGGTCATAGGACATTGGACCAGAATTTATTGGTCCTAAGAATGTGTTCATGCAACTATTATTTATAGGTAATTCAAGGCTCCTAGTGGTTATAAGATAAAAAGATCAAAGTAATTAACAGCTAGATAAGGTCACACTAAACCGTAATAGATTGTAGATGTTAGCTATTCAACCTTTGATGAGAGAGTTACACTATGGAAGGACTTATATGTAAGGGGTTTTCATCAGGTTAAGCTACGCTTGCCGCGGTTAGTCCGTAGATGGGTGACCATCTTTAGCCATCTTTATCAAGACCGCTCCGTGCCTCGGTAAGCACTTAAGCCGTTGGTCCCGGCTGTAATTCGTAGATCTTTGACTGTCGTTACGGGTTGTCAGCAGAAGCCCGAAATACAGGGTGATTGGAAGATGGGTGCAAAGCTTTAAGGTGAAGATAGTATAGACAATTTAGAACCATTTAAGCCATGGTTGTCTTAGACGAAGTCTTACCAATATTTTTTTTTTTTAATAAGGTTTAAAAGACGTATTGTACAATTTTTTTATTTTTTCTGAGCTTTAAATGTCTGTAAAAAATATGTCTAATGACACAGAAGCCTAAAACATGTTTTGCTTGATTGCTTACACATTACTTTAATTAAATAAATAAAAAATGAATTCATTTGTCATTCAATTTGGCCATAATTATGCAGTTTACATAAAATTTTGAGAATTTCCGAAAAAAAACTTAAAAATTTGGTTAAAAATATTTGGTAAGACTTCGTCTAAGACAACCATGGCTTAAATGGTTCTAAATTGTCTGTACTATCTTCGCCTTAAAGCTTTGCACCCATCTTCCAATCACCCTGTATAGCCCGGGTATCGTACGTATTACGCAGTAAGTGGGTTATGGAGGTCAAATAGGCAGTCGCTCCATGTAAAATACTGGTATACAGCTGCATCCGGTAAGACTGGAAGCTGACCCTAAAATAGTTGGGAAAAGGCTAGGCAGATGATGACAAACCGACACTGACCCGCAAATTGCAAAAATCATGAGAAGGACACCATATTGGGCCCAAAATCCACTGTAAAAAACATAGTCGCAGAAATTCGGCGCCATAGTAATAAATGATAAGGTGGACTTCCCCATCAGAGTAACACTTTTTTTTTCTCTGGCCGGCTCATTGTGTTTTAGGCCCAACTTTGTATGAAACGTGACTAGTCTCCTTTGAATTTCGCGAAATACCCTAGCGTTTCATTCTTACAAAATTCGCATGCAATATATTAACCCTAGTGTCGAACACGTCTTCACACACTCACTAATAAGACCTCTTGTATAATAACATCACATAATAATTAACGATCTCATGTTATTTCCAAGGAGTTTAACATTAAGTGAAGGTAAAGCTATAAAACTTGCGCTGTAGTTGCACGTCATCGTTGCTTTAAGAGGTTACAATGCACTATTTAGCACCTTGGGCTGCTAATAAGTTTTAAAAGCGACAACCAATCGACTATACATATAATAAAATAGTAAAGAAGTCAAAACTATACATCCTACTATCCTACTTAATATTATAAATGTGAAACCTTGTATGTTTTACTCAATCGCGCAAAAATGGCTGAATTGAATGACATTTGGCACATAAATAGTTTATACCTTACATAGATTAACTCATAGGATACTTTTATCTTGGTTATACGTTATCGTGGGATGATTTTCAACATTCACACGGCCGAAGCCGCTGGAAAAAGCTAGTTGATAATATTTGAAAAAAAATAAAAAAATAGTACGATATATGGGAACGAGTCTGATGCCGAAAATAAATAGTCTGTAGAATGTTTGTCTGTTTATCTGGATGTATATTCCGGCTTGGCGCAAAAACGGCTGAACGTATTCGCATGAAATTGAAAACATAGATAGTTTATAACCTTTATTAACACAGGATAATTTTAATCCCAATAGTACGTTCTCGTGGGTTATTTTCTAATATCCACGCGTGTGGTGCCGCGGGCAAGAGCTAGTTGTTGCTAAAAGCGGTTACAGTGCACTATTTAACACCTTAGCCTGCTAATAAGCTTTAAAAGCGACAAACAGTCATTTATTTTAAAGTGAAGAATGTTTTTTGTTCCAGTAATTAGGAAGCGTATCGGAGGCTTTTAATCTTGCTTCGTGTAGACTTACGTTGAAATTACTTTGTAAATAAAGTGTTTTATTATTATTGTTGAGCTTTGTTCTCTTTATCTTTATTACATATAGCTGCTTTAAGTTTATAGCCAGCTAGTGAGTGACATATTTCTAAATAAAACTAATTAATTAGCGATCGATAACAAACAGCAGCAGTCACCTGTAAAATGTCACTATGGGACAAAACTATTGAAAAAGGAACTGAAAAGCAATAAATAAACCTTTTAGTAATTTAATTTAATTCAAAATTAGTTCTTTACGAGCTTTAAAATCAGAAGGTTGTCTTCAAGAAGTCTATATGCATATTATTTTGAGGACCTAATTAAATAGTTTATTAATAAATAATATACATAATATACCAGGTTTGTATGTGAGCAGGAATTTAAATACAGAAATATTTTTATTGGAAAAGGTATATTCATTACAACATGAATATAATATCATCGTCAGTATAACCAGCCATTAGCCATTTAACTCGATCCATACATCCTCAATCCTCTTCATCAAATGATAGTTTCTCAAGATCTCTGCAGGCTTAGCACGAGAACCGTATACAAGCGTTTTGTCGTCGGAAGAGTAGACAAAAATGACGTACCTATCTAGACAGTTGACAGTTTTTCACCGAGAAATGTAGACAAGCGATTTATATTCTACAGTAGATAGAAATAGAAAGCGTTTTGCTAAACCTGCTGGATAGAGCGACAAATGAATGAACTCCCAAACGCATCCTAGATCAATATCAATCTGCCTATTTTAGCTAACTAACTATTTATAACTATGTGGGGTGGTCTTCAAGTCTATCCGGATGCATCTCATTACCAGTATTTTACATAGAACAACACCCTATCTGACTTCCGCAACCCAGCTTACTGAGTAACACAGTACCTACCCCTTGGTAAGACTGGTTGTCTGACTTTTGAGCTTCTGAGTACCCGTAAAGATCGTCAAAGATATACGAATGACACCTGAGACCAAAGACTTAACATGCTTTCCGAGACACGGAGGGTTTTTTTTTTTTGACGGTGGGAAATCATCAAATAACTTCTCCCGCTCTGGGTGGAGCAGGACGGCGTGTCAGACTTTTACTGACTAAAACCCACCCGTGTTCCGTCAGTTGCCTGTGTGCCAGGGGCGATGGTATCTCTTTCGAACAACCCGCACCCCTGGCAGGCATCGGCCCTTGCGGACCCCACCAGTTGGTGCTGACATCTCTTTGAGGCGCGCGTGAAACACAACGCGCCGTCGACCCGGGCTTCGACGGGGTCTCAATATATAATTGATGGTAACCCATCCAGGATCCGATCGCGGCAAGCGAAGCTTAACCTCCCATCGACCCTAGCCATACAGCTTTCTTGATCAATGTAACAATTAACCATTTTGTCATCCTACTTTATCAATTACACGTATACGGATACATTTAACCTTACAACTCCAGTCATCTTATAAGGCCCTAATGTTTCATCTTATAAGGGCCTTAGTTTAACATTATAAGGTGGCGTTATAAATGTGTGTAATAAGCGACATTCTCATTAAATTACATCTAATCTGTAAGGGTTATCGTAAGCCTTTCTAATGGTTTAGTTTTGCAGATCTTTACATTAGCATAACTGCTATAATTGGTATGACCACTCCTTAAGGTCACCCGTAACGTTAAGCGATTCCCACGCCTCCTAGATGGAATCAATTTAATTTTGTATAGCTTTAGGTTGGTCAATAAAGCATGTACACCTACTTTCGAAGGTGTGTTGCCCTTCTGGGATTAAGTTATTAAGTGGTATTCTGATATTAAACTGAAATTGCTTTTAGTCACGTCAGTTTTGAAGTGGTCGAATTGCCTCACTGGTTTTCTTTGTGGGTATTAGAAAGAGTCGCCTCACCGGTTCCCAATAGAGTAGTTCATAAAAAAAATGCCTGGCGGTGGCACAGATTGCTGTCAGCACCACTTATGTACCTTCGAGCCTATAAAACGTGACTTTCTTCTATCAGCGATAAGGATGATGGAAGTCAAAAGAAGAAGTCAAAAATGTATTGGATTGACTGATTGATCTAAAAATGTATACCGAATAAGTTATATCAATCCTGTTGAAAGTCGTTGTAGAAATACGAAAGTTTTCATGGACCATGTTAATTGCCTAGGCCATCTGGTTCTGATGTTAAACACAAGTAAAAATACATTCTAAAGGAAAACTAGGAAGGGCACTAAAAATAAAAAGGTTTTAAAATTCATATTACCTTTTTCAGCATTTAGATTTTATATAAATGTGGTTATAAATGGCCTTTAAAACCAGGTATATACCTGCAAAGCAGGTGCTAATAACCTATTAGCCTTTCATTATTTATTTTAATATTCAGTAGCCCACACAATAGCCTCATTGTCTATCCACTGTCTATGGTCGGCAGATGAAAGCTGCTGATGGGGTCATTATTAATAATAAATATCGCATTATGATGTTAATTCCAAGCCGCACATTTTAGATGTGTATCTCATACTTTATTTGAAAGTGGACTAACTAGCCCTTAACCTTATCATGGATCTGATGGACGCAGGCGCATACGGATTAATTCTATTCGCAATTTTAATCAAGTCCTTTGTAAAGGTTGAGGTGAGCGGACGTCGTTTATTAATTAATACATTAATAATAGTGACTCCGTTATGAATAGTAACATGAATTGTATAGGTTGAATAATGCTTTATAAGTAAGTAGCAATTGCACGTAGTAATAGGTAGTCATTTGTGGATATTTGACGACGCGTCGTCAGAAAGCCGAAAGTCTGACAACCAGTACCTGGGTTGTAGGTTGTGAATATAATATAACCTGTATTAATATAATACAATTTGAAATATTCCCGCCAATCGTAAACTTAATTACCACTAAGGAATAATATATTGTAAATGGAGTAAATTATAAATGTAGTTTGGATGTTTAGATGTTTGTTACTCAATCACGCCAAAACGGCCGAACGGATTTGAATGAAATTTGGCACACGGATAGTTTATAGCCTGGATTAACACATAGAATACTTTTCATCCCGATTGTTTATACCCGCGGGATAATTTCCGACCTTCACGCGAGCGAAGCTGCTGGCAAAAGCTATAGCAACATATAAAACTAGCATTTTGTCTCTAATGATGGTGTTAATTGCTGACATAAATCTCGCTAGAATGAGGTTTATGTAGGGTCATATCGTAAACTGAAGTGAAATCTTATGAGTTCTGTTGAGAGGGTCACCTTTTCATTAGGAAGGGGTCATGCTTAGTAAGATGCGAGAAAGGGTCATGCTTAGTAAGATGCGAGTAAGACCGCTACGCATTATTTTCTTAAGTGGAAAATGTATAATGAACCAAATGTTATAATGAGGGGCTTGTGGGTAAGTAATATTAGCCACGCGGATCGATCCATCAGGTTATGCTACGCTTGCCGCGGTTGGTCCGTAGATGGGTGACTGCTTTTATATCCAGAGACCGCTCTGTGCCTCTGAAAGTACGATAAGCCATTGCGCCGCCTGTCATTCTTGGATCTTTGCCAGTCGTCAGAAGCCCGAAATTCTGACAACGAGTAACTGGGTTGTGGTGGTCAGATAGGCAGACGCTTTATTTAAAACACTCGTCTTCTGCTGCATCCGATTAGACTAGGAGCCGACCTCAACATAGTTGAGAAAAGGCTACGTAGATTAACATTTGACAAGTTTCTATGTATCGTTAAATTTTTCGTAGGTCGGCTGTCTAACGCCCAGCAAATGCTGAGATGGTAACCCTTTCGGTATGGGCACGCTCAGCACAATTTTACTGCAATTTTATTGTTACGTTTATTGTTCTCTTTCTTTTTTTATATGTTTGTTGCTGTTGTGTTGTGTCTGTGTCGAATAAATGTTTTCTATTCTATTCTACAAACAAATACAGGTAAATACTGCGCTAGAAGTGGATTCACGTCAAAATCAAAAGTAATTTCTTGAAACTAGGCTGAGAGTCAGCACTCTTTGAACGTCAAAATTACATAAGACAGTCCCCCAAAACGCACGCCCTTCACCACTACCTAGTGCTTTAGCTGGGAAGAAGAAGTGGCGCAACAATGAAACAATAAATCTCCAATATATCTTTTCCTCACTTTTATTATTCGTATTCTCTGTTCTATGACAATTCTATTTCAAAGATCGTGCGAGAGACTACGATCAGAAGAAGGCGGACTTTGCTCTGTATTCATCCAAAAATAATTACCAATCTACCTTTACGAGTTAATTGAATTGTATCAAACATTTGCTTTAATTACTATGTTTATGACATGATATGTGTGTATTCGAGTGCTTATAATTACTGGGTGCCTCTATGTGGCCACTCCCATACACATCACGGTCGGGTAGAATGAAGATTGTGTTCTGATGTTTATGTTAATGAAAATGTAACTGTTTGTATCATAATTCTTATTGTTAGTTTATTAACTTTAGGTCCTTTTCAATATCCTTAACACTAGTCTTAGGTTGGGAATTGACGGGAGGAATACGGGTAAATCATTTAAGAGGCTACTTAACTCAAACAACACAAAAACTAAGTACCTAAAACAAACTCCCTTGTCTTTTTCCAACAATATTAGGGTCAGCTTCCAGTCTGAGTCAGCTGGAATATGTATGACTAATTATTTTATTAATGTGCGGTTTTTTTTTTTTTTTTTTTTTTTTTTTTTTTTTTTTTTTTTTTTTTTTTTTTTTTTTTAAACGTTGCCCCACACTAGGAATTTCTCCTGTATTGTGGGTGCGTTTACAAACATTTAAACTCACATACACAAACAGCCAGACTCGGAACAACTACTTGTAGGTCATACAAACATTTGTTCCGTGCGGGAATCGAACCCGCGACACGCAGCGCAGCAGTCAATCGCTTAACCACTGCGCCAACTGTGCTGTCAAAACTGTGCTGTGTCTCGTAATGTTTTTATTATTTGTCTATGTATGTATAGAATCAAGTCTATCCGACTAAACAGACAGCTGTGCTGCTGGGGAGTTTGTTCCGCTACTTCTTCTTCTCAGTTAAAGCACTAGGAAGTGGTGAAGGGTGGGCGTTTTTGGGGGACTGTCTTATGTATTTTGACGTTCGAAAAGTGCTGATTCTCAGCCTAATTTGAATAAATGAGTTTTGATTTGAGTCTTACCGGATGCAGCTGATTACGACTACCTAGATGACATCTACGTAATATGATCCCTCTTGGTAAGATAAGACTGATCGTCAGACTTTCGAGCGTCTAACTACCCGTAACACGTGCGTGTCAAAGATGTAAAAGTTAGTGCCGGGACTTAACATGCCTTGGCACGGAGGAGTCTCAATACATTATTATAGATGGTCACCCATCCACGAACTGACCGCGCCAAGCGTAGCTTGACCTTTGATCAACCCATACGGCTGTTATTATTTGGGCACGAGCTCCACAAAACAAAGTCAGAGTCAAACCTATGTGGTAAGGAAGGAAACAGTCTTACCAAAGGGCAGTGGCGTAACTAGGGTGGTGCAGGCAGGGCGGGCAAGGGGGGCGCAAAAAGTCGCCAATTATTAAATTAAATAGAAAAAAAAACATCAATAAACCATTTCATAATGTTACCTACCTATATCTAAGAAATCTGAAGAGCTACTTGTATATATTGTGCAGTGCGGGAATGAAAGTGTATTTCCAAATCTGCCTATTTCTATTCAAATTGCAGGCATTTTTTACACGCTTTATATTAGCTTCACTTGTATGTCAGTATGTAACTCTCCGTGGGTAATTTGTTGATTTTGACCCACCCTAAACAGTCAGATTTCATTGAAACTTTGTAAACTTATCGAGGACCGATGACAATTCAATAATTTAATAAAAAAGGAAAAAAATAAATAAAAAAACACGTTTTTGTAGTTAGCAGAACTAAAAAATTGAAAATAAATAATAGTTTAAAAAACTAAAAACACGCTTTAAAAACCAAACTAAAAAGAAGAAAATAATTTAATTCAATTAAAAAGCGTGGGGCGCTTTTTGAGGTATTTTTATAATCAATTAATGTCAAGCACCCCAATTAAATTATTTTCTTCTTTTTAGTTTGGTTTTTAAAGCGTGTTTTTAGTTTTTTAAACTATTATTTATTTAGTAAATTGAAATAAATACCTTCGTTATTGAAGTCTACAATTGGTCAAGAAAGGTTATGCGACCTAGCTTTGCTCGCAGTGCGGAAAATAATTTACGAATGGGCACAAATGTGATGCGTGCCCTAAGTACGCACCAAAGGGTTTCGTGGTACCAAATAACTGGGTGGTGGAAGCCAGATAAGACTGGAAGTCGACCCCAAAATAGTTGAGAAAAAGTTTGGCAGATGATGATGAAGCGCTGAAGATCATTTACAGTCATCGGCCACAGTGTTTGAAATTGGTGGATTTTGGTAGGTCCTCCATAAAGCTACAATTCCAGTAAGATTTCAATTTATACTTAGATAACTTGACGTTAAAGGTCAGCTAGGTCAGCAGCTATTTTAATTATAGATCAACCATGCTATCTATTTCGTATTACCCAGTAACTGGGTTGTGGAGATCAGATAGGCAGTCGCTACAAGTAAAATACTGATAATTAGCTGCGTCTAGTTAGACTGGAATCCGACCCGAACATAGAAAAAGCCTCGGCAGATGATGGAGGCTATCCATTTCATACATTAGCTAAATCGCTCTTTATCGAGCGGTGCTACAACATTATAGGTACCTAAGGTTTATTTTTTTCTGCTTTAAGTACAAATGACAGTACTTCAAATATACCTTAGGTATTAATACTAACTCACTAAGCACGTGCCCAAATAAAGCTAAAACAATAAAACCATAACAAGCCAACACATAAGCAACACCTACACACTTCAATATTTTATTTTTAAGACATCATTTTCCTCATAAAAGTCAGCCGTAATACACCAATGAAATCGCGCTTTCATTGGGTAATCAAAATTTTAGTGTTGGCAACATTGTTAGTTATTAAACGTGTGGCGCGATCGAGATGTGCTCATGAGGTGCAGACCTCCCTGAAGCGAGCACGAATGAGGGCAGGGGCGGAGTCTGCATTTAAATGTTCATATTTTGCTAGTTAATTGTTTTTGAAAACTAGATGGGCTTGTGGCTCAGTAATATCAGCCGCACGGCTCGATCGATCAGCACCCTAATTAAGTAACACACGATCAATCATAGCCTGTTACATTTTGACAGTTCAACAATATTCGTTGCGTTATTAACGTTGTTGAGCAGACACATTTTTCGAACATACGAAGCAATGGTTTAGCAATCTGTTTCAAAACGAAACAGATTATGATTAATCGTGCGTTACGCAATTAGGGTGCTGGTTCCGTGCTGGTCCGTGCATGCATCTATACAAACCAAGACCCCTCTGTGCCTCGGAAAGCACGTTAAGCTGTCATTGGATCATTAACAGTCGTTGAATGTCGTCAGAAGCCCGAAATTCTGACAACCAGTCTTACAAGGGGTATCGTATTACCCAGTTACTGGGTTGTGGACGTCAGATAGGCAGTCGGTTCATGTAATGTTGGGAAAAGGCTAGGAAGATGATGATTAATTAGAAAACTAAGAATGGGAATGGACAAGGATGATATCACTTCCATTTGCTTCATCATCATCATCATTATCATCATTTCGGCCGAAAGACGTCCACTGCTGGACATAGGCTTCCCCAAAAAGGGGGTTTTGGCATAATCACCACGCTTGGCAGGCGGGTTGGCGATCGCAATATGGTGGTAACATGCATAGGGAACGCTGCTGCCCATTCTCTAGCAAGTCCCTTAGACGCCTTCTACGACACCCTCGGGAAGAGATGGGATGGTGCTATTCTCTACAACAGTTTTCTCTTATTTTTATCACTTAAAGGTCGAATTTTATGAATTAATTTATTAAGCAAATTAAAAAAGTTTCCCTACATTAATTTCTATAGTACGTACAAATATTTACTGAAGTCGTAGAGAAAGATCATTCTGATGAGTTTAATAAGCCAGACGAAGATTTAATTCAAAATGTGAGCTATTTTATAATTTACTAATTAATTATACATCGTAAAGATTCATGTAGGCGCTCGCATGACAAAACAATAAAGTGATATTCCATGTTTTTCCTCCCATATCAGCATGGTAATGCACTTCATACATATTCTGTTTAGCATAAATCTCAATAACTTATAATGACACGCAGTTTCACTCACAATTACTGTCAATCAAACTGTCTTCCCTGCATAAAAATTATACAAAAGTCATTTAGCAGAACGATTTGAGATTTGAGACAAGCAATAAAATGACCTGAAAAGCTACACTCGTCATCATTATTCCACACAAATAACTGATATCTAAATATGAAGACACAATGGAATATTTATTATTTATTTATTTAATATGTAAATGATATTCTGTCGGTGCGTTTATTGCAATATTATTTAACATGCAGTCCGGCCCTGTTAGATGCTTATCAACAAAAAAAAAACAAAAGCGAACAGAAAATAATTTTCGAAGATATTACAATAATTTATAGCTTCATTCCAATCGATTGCTCGCTCCTTGTAAATATTACATTTTTATGGTAAAATCTTTATGTAATTAACTCACGTAGTTTATCAATAAACTCACTCGGGAGTTAATTTACTATAAAATAATTGACTGCTGGGAGCTTGGGCAATTTTAGCTGGGAACTGATATGTGTCACGTTGCTTACATTATTTTAATTGAACATGGGTTTATTTAAATACATATGGGATATAATCGCGCAGTGTCTGTTATGGTTGTGGAAATTGAAAAATTTATCCGCTGTATTAATTCAGTAGCATAATCAAATCATGTAGTTCCGAATTGAACGTCAAACTTCTACCAAACCTCGTTAGACTTTACTTTCAGAAAACTGATAACCAGGTCGATATCGTAGAATAAATCCTCTTTTACATAAAGCTAGGTAACAAACACCTTTACTATCAAATTCTGATTATACAAACATCTCTCTGACTAACCCTATTCACATCACGACGCAAAACAGTTCCATAAAAAATAAACAATATTTAAGAGGGAACAGGGCGTGCGATTCACCATACAAATGTATTTCCCATTTTTCTTCCTGAATAATGCCTCTAGAGTAATATTTTATTTTTCCTAAATTCTAGGTCTGCTGTAAACACGTCCCCTGTCATTTTATTTTTTTTCGGCAACTAATTAATAAAGAAAATCTGACCCTCTAAAAATTACAAAAAATGCCCTATTTTTACCGCTGCGCCGTGATTCGAGGACTATCAGACAAATTAGGAAAAAATGGTAGGAACCTAAACCTAAACATACTCTTTCTTAAAAAAAAATTGTAAAAAATAATTTAATCGTTTCAGTTTTCGAGGAGAAAAAAGGGAAATACGAAACGTCGATCTCGTCAAAAATTTTGTGATAATTTCGGTCTGAGCTGCAGACGTCCCTATCACACATTACGGGGACAGACTTACTGACAGCACGACGGCAATAGTTTCTTCAAATACCTATTTTTCAAATTCCTCGCAGGTCCCGCCCCCCCCCCCCCCTCTTAATTTACAATTCGCTTACGTTCGCTCGATTCGATCACGAGCCGTTCACTTCCCCATTCATCTTTCAACTGTTCCACACTTATTATAAGGCGAAATCGATTCAGCGCAAACGAGATCTCGATTCTCAATTCCCGTTCCCATAAATCTTTTTGCGGACGCTCCGGGCGCACCGTAACCGATTAGTAGGTGCACCACGGTTATCTGACGCGAGAAACAATTTCCAATGCATTATATAAATTATGACTTCATCGGAGAAACATGGGTCACGACTCACGAGGGTGAAACAACAGTGAGTTCTACGCAAATAGTAAGGCTGCAGATGACTTGCAATTTTGAGAGATTTGAATTCAAATTTCGATTGTTTTTTTTTTTGTTTTGTTTATGGTATTGATCAGCAGTTAGAGAAATTCGTAAGCCACCGTTTAGAGGCTCAGTTTAATTGATTATTTTCGTAAAAATTAAGGTTCAGGGTACTTACCTACTTATTTCGGGAATCTCAATAGCTTACTGAAAAAATAAATAGGGTGGAATCAAGCAGGATACGATTTTATAGCTAAATCAACTATACACCTATACCAAAACAACTCTGGTAAGTTTTCGTGGCTGCTTCTAAATTGCGACGCAAGTAATACAAATAAAAAATTATTAATTGATGAAATTTTGTGACCAACCCTTGACCTCAAAACTCATTTCTTTTTCACAAAAAAAAAACTGCACAATAACCTTAAGTCCTAAAATTCCAAAAAAAACAGTGACCCTCCGCCCACTTATCAAAATTAACTTGGCCACACACGTCGATGAAAAAAGCACAAACGAAAAAAAAAGAAAATCTGAAGATTCTAAATTCAAACATTCTCACGATCATGTTCGGCCATCTTCGACCATTCAAAAAAGAATGGCGTCGTTTCCGGTTCCTCCAGACGCCATGGCTGGTGACATTAAATTTGATGGCCGTGACAATTGATGTAATTACTTCATTAGTCTTACTTTGTTTGATAGTGGTTTAATTTAAACGAAAAACATATGTGGTACAGACAGCAAGTTTTTTAGACTTTTGTTTTTATTTCTATGTGGGAAATGGGTGACAATGTGACAAGTACTTCGTACTGGTTGGTTTGTGACTTTGATGGAAGCAGACCGAAAACTGAGGGGCAATTCTGGTAATTTTAAGAAACTTTCACAGTCTGATCTCAGTCTCAATCTGTCAAAAATACCTCAAGTTTCCATAAATTTTTGACAAGTTTTGACATTTCGTTGTCGCCGAGATGACACTGCGACTAAATTTTGAACGTTTTTAATTAGGAGAATTAGCCATCTGTTGTCGTTACTCGTAACCGCCACCGTGGAAATTTTGGTGAAGTGGACTGTCATCCCACCTGACCATAGGGATTGACAGGTCACTTCCGCACACAACTAAGTTTTCATGGTGAAAATTTTACAGAAAAGACTATAACACATAGAACATCGTTGGGTAGTGCTTCATTTTGCCCAGATTTTGAGCAACGCGAAGAAACTGCAGTTAGGTTATCTGAGCAAAATTATGTCTGGACTTAGAGACTGTGACCTCTGAGTTTGTTCTGGCATCTCTTCTCTGAGTAGTAGATAAGAAACGTCGAGCTCATCTAGTTATAAAAATATAATTGACGTGTAAAAGACTTCGTACAAACTTACTTACAAGAATAAAATAATTTATCTTTTAGTCTATTCCTGTTATTTGATTATTTGCATAGACCTTGGTCTCTTTTCGGGTATCTTTCTCCAAACCATAATAATATATTATTCCATGTTTAAAATATGAAACAAAAGCTAACTACAGCCAATCGATAATCGTCTAAAATATGTACATCTTTTGCTCACACTTGTAGTTATAATTTAATAGTGGATTAGAAAAAGATTCAATGGATAAGCATTTCCTTTTCAACACTTATCCAGTCAGATCTTAAATTAGCCTCCTTTTCATCGCATAACTCAGCTTCCTGTACATTCTTAGTCATAATCTGAACCATCCTTGTCAGATAGGAAAATAAATAAATTGATTGATCTATAACATGTTTTCGTGTTAATAAAGATGGATGCTGTTTTACCAACGTTATACTTAACTCTTTAAATGAATTAAGGTCAATAACTACATAAATTATGGGGTATGTTTTGAGAAGAATTGAAATGTTGAAACCAGTAGTACATACGTTTTTTTTTTGGGAGGGACATCATCTGATAACTGCTCCCGCTCTGGGTGGAGCAGGAGGGGGGCGTGTCAGACTTTTACTGACTAAAACCCACCCGTGTTCCCTCAGTTGCCTGTATGCCAGGGGCCACGGTATCTCTTTCGAACAGCCCGCACCCCCGGCAGGCACCGGCCATTGCAGACCCCACCAGTTGGTGCTGACATCTCTACGCGAGTGCATTGATGGCCCGGTGGTAACGTCGCCAGCTTACGATTTGTGGGTCAAGTCAGGGGCCGGGTTCGAACCCAGGCAGCCGCTTCACTTTGTGTAAATAATTTCTTCACCTCTGCTCTCAAAACGGTGAAGGACACATTGTGAGGAAACCAGCATGTCCTAGGACCAAAAATTCAAAAACTAGAAAAAGAAGAGATTATAGCCCACTCCCGCCCCCTCCATGAGAGGCTTGTGTCCCAGCTGTGGGAAAATTATAGGCTAATTATGCTTATGCTACATTAATATATGAACAGACAATATTTTCCATTCAATATTTCACTAAACAATTAAATTCTGAACCGTAACTTTTCAACATTTCGTATTTAAAGAAGAACCCGTTAACAATAATTAAAATACCCGTCTTGCGAACGAAACTATTTTAACTACTTAACTGAATATTTTTACAGAAATAAAAATTAATGAACGGTAGAAAGTACCTACTTCGCCAAATGACCGGTCACATTAAACCTTGATTAGTCAGATGTACGTAATTACACAAATTGGTGAATTCCAACTAATTGCCACGGTACCGCACAGGATCATAAAAATAAGCGCAGGGAGGTATTCAACCGCTGCAGCATTTCGTCAATAAAAATTAATTATTTCATTTTAAAAAGTAATAATATTTCTTCGGCGATTCCTCGACTAGTTCTGGTACCATTATTGGTGTTTACATGTACAGTCTGATAAGCAATTAGCAGCTCTCACACCTTTTCTGCCGAGTTTGTTGGACGTCATTCAATTTTATCGTGTAATTAGAGTCCATAAAATCAGTAGATGTCGGCGTCAGACGCTAGTGAAGGCGATGCTCCGGCATTTTTAGGATAGCGACCGACATTCCGTGTACAGGGATGGACTCACTTAGCTTTTGTAATGAACCACTGTTACGGTAAATAAATCTTAGTAAGTAGGTACAGTTTATTACACTGTGAAAATATTTTTTCAAACTTTCGCTCTGTTAGCAACAACACAACATGTCATTGCATTGTTACATTCTCCAAGCTATTTATTTCCCAGCGTGAACTACATTTTACTTGACCAGGGAGCAACCACATCTATGAAACTTGAACCACAGGCACGCAGAGCATGCAATTAGGTGCAACAATGTCAGAGATGTTACGGTACGGGCACAAAGCTCTCAACGTTTATTGTCATTACCCTTTTGAGTAGACACATTCTAGGATAAAACGGGAAGATATAAATAGAATTACACATTTCTTTCTGTGTGTAAAAAGTTTATGAATAAAAGTATAATTGAAGCGTCGCGGCGGGCGATTGCACCATACTGCGCAGCCTTGATCCAGCCCTGCCCGCTCTAGGATGCCGAGCGCACCTTCCACGATATTTAAGCGAGTTTAAAACTAAGATTAAAGTTGTCGCCGCAACAGTTTTTGCGCTATTAACAAGCGTACTCATAAAGTAGTTTTTCTTTGTCGACTCTTTAAAATAACAAGCTTAACCTTTTCGAAACCTGTCCATTAATAACAAATAGAAATCGTCGTCGAGATATTTCATGTTTTGCATGGGATATTTATTATTACGATCAGTTTTTTTATTAATTAACTAGACTGTTCGACCGTTAGAGTGTAGTTAGATTACATCTGGCCCACCTCTTCCCATTTCTCGGCATGAATTATACATGATAGGTATCTAATTTACATCGCATCAAAAACACTTCGTGGCTCTAAATCGCCGATTTGGCCATGTCGGCGATTTAAACTGTAATTTTCCGGTTTAAGCGATATATTATCATAACCTGATGATTTAGTGCAGAAGAGTTAGGCGCTCGGTCGAATTTGTAACATAAAAGCCTTCATTATAATGTGAATGCGCGATTCTGTGCTGTCACGAAATAGTCGTAAAAATCTAAAACTTTAACGAAAGAAACGGAAATTGACTATTTATATTCTTTAGAGGCACACGCCCTTTCTCCTAGATACCAAATCCCGTCATCTCAATATCTCATACTTAGAACAATCTTTTTAAAGTAAAAACATCAAAACTCATAGTACCTATTCTGGTTCTACACCAAATCACCGTTCTAAAAATAATTTAATTAAAGATACCGAAGCGTGAATTAAAACTAATCTAACAAAGGCTACAACGTTATGACTCGCAAATTATACAAAGCATTATAAACGTGAACTATTGATATTCGAAACAATAAGTTATCGTCTTTCGACGCGCTCGCGCAACTAACTAGGGTTGCCCGATTACAAAATTAACTTCTCTCAATACACTATTCTAAGACTGTCTATCCACAAAACCGTGATTAAAATTTGTTTAGACTTAACAAAGGATTAAATATTTTATAAATATGATAAATGTAATTCCATAAGATTTCAAAATATTGTTTTTGGTTTTCTAGTATTTTTCATCGCGAAACCGTTGTAGCTGGCAACTCCGAATTAAATACCTTTTTAAACGTCTCCGTTAACCCTAGTTTAGTTGACCAGCTGTTCAAGAGGTCTGGTAACCCTACACCTAACTAATGAAACTGATTAGTGCTCGGGGTATTGTTTAATTGTTATAAATTACAGCGTGGCGATGCCACTCGTGCGCAATCGCAATTACATCGCGTTCTAAGAACTAGTGAGGGGACCCAGCGTCGCTTGGATTTAGAATAAATAAAAATTGTTTTTATGTTTTTTTTTTTGTGGAGCCAAACCAGTGGCCCGCTGAATGTGAGAAGCACAGAACCGGTCGAAGTGGCGATGCTTGGGGACCTTTATCCAGAATTGGTCATCTTTCGGCTGAAATGGTGATCGTCATTGGTGTCATCACGCTTAGTAAAATGGCGATTGCAAAAATCGAGTAACCTACCTTAAAAGAACTTTAGCATCCTGTCCCTTTGTTAAAATATAACATAGGGACACGCTGATTAACTTTAAAGACATTTCTGTAAAGTTAAGCAGCTTGCTATCAATTGATATTCTAAAATTTTAAATTATCAATTGATATAATCCTAACTAAATATTATAAATGGGAAAGTAAATTTGTTTGTTTGTTACACTTTCACGGCAAAACAGATAAGCGGATTTGGATGATATTTAGCACACAGATATACCATGACCTGAGTAAGGTGATAGGCTACTTTTTATCCTGAATCTCAGACGGAGTCACAGAGTAATTTAGTAAAACGTGAGTTGTGCAAGATGAACTCATCTTCAAAAGTTTATATAAAGTAAAATCACTTGATGTTATCATCTTGATTTGCCAGCACTGTTCACCATAAATACATGGTTGGGACGTGGGCTGTACTTAAAGATGTGCACCTTCAATCTATGTAATACTTAATTACACTTATGTCATCAACAAGATAAAATTCAATGATGATTGGACAATCACGACTAACGTCGCTCGTACGATGCAGTGGAGAGCAAGACCACAACAGAACTAATTAGTTCCAAAAATATAGAAACAGTCGAACTATGCTGTAAAATTCTCGGTGTGGCAAATTAGGTTAGCTTCAATTGAGATATCATTCCACCTGAAGCTGTAGATTGACACAATTGACTTCAACTAAGCTCACTACAACTAAGTTTTCAAGGTGAAATTTTGAAAGAATACATCAGCTGCTGATATTAAAAAAAAAGCATATGAACAAAAAATTTTACCGATGAAAACAGGCACTGAAAAGCAAAAAAAAAAATTATGTAAGTAGTGTAGTGTGTGTTGTGTATGTTGGTAGTGTGTGTGTGTGTGTATAGTGTGTGTGTGTAGTGTAGTGTGTGTGTAGTATTAATGTAAGTGTGTGTTTGTGTTTTGTGTTTATTAATTTATGTATGTATGTTATTAATTAATGTATAATATGACTAATTTTAAGGGGGTGCCAAACAAACAACGCTGCAGATCAATCAAGTTATTTAATATAATTATTTTACTTGGAGCCTTTGTGTTTTTAACGCCCTCATATTTAGTAAATTAGAAGTAATACTTCTAACAAAAGAAGAAATATCAATATATCGGACAAAAAAAAATACGCTTCGACGTGACAACCTTCATTTTTTTGTCGGTAAAAAAATAGGGCTCGTTTTTCTGTTCCTATTTGGCAAAATATTGTATGCCTGGGACTTACTTCAAAGAGGTACAAGCTACAAAACTGGCCACTGTCATTTCTGTACCAATGTTCATCATTTTCTCAAGCATGAAGCTGTCTGTCTCTCTGTTGGTATTGCCAAAATGTTTATCTAAACTGAAATTCAACAACACCATTTTTTATACCAATTAAAATTATTGTGCCACCAATTTTGTATAAAGTGGCGTTATTTACCCCGAAGACATTAATCTACCCAAGCTGGTCTTCAAAATTGACGTTGACACACATAAATATTCCATCTGCACCACCACGGTTGCAATTGAGCAATTTTGTAATTTAAAAATCGTAACTCAAACGTATATACGTACGTGTACGGACAGTCAGACAGGTGCATTTTATAATGAGCTACGAAAATTGTTTCCGATATTTCATTTGGCACGATACCTTGATGAACGGTCAGCAAAATGAGGTGTTACATCCAACAAATACCTCCGTGTGGGAATCCATTTCTTTTTCAATTCTTTTTTTCTTTGTTCCCGATTTCCCCTCGGTTTTGTTTTCTTTGAACTATTTTGTTCGGTATTCAGTTTAAAAGAAGTCGGTATGTGTATAATGATTCCAGATTGTGTAGTGTGAGACAGGTGTGGATAATATATTAAATTAGTGGTGAATGTGTTAATGAGTAGAGATTTATTACTGTAATCTGCTGCAGTTGTGGGAAAGTTTGCTTATTTATTACTTATTGGTAGTCGTTAGGTTTATTGGTTGTGGGAAAGACTTGCGAAATTATTGGGGCTTGAATGTTCCGAATAACCCAATGCTTTCGACACGAGACTAAAGCATGATATCGTCGGTATTTATTGGTCAGGCCAAGGAGAGCTGACAATTCATATACCGTATTGTAAGTTTTAAAAAATCACAATGGAGAGACCAATGCAACGTTTGTAAATCAGTAGACTTGGCCCACTGATCGATCACTACATATGTGTAATCTTGGGTTTCTTAGACATTTGTCTCGCAACTTTGTCGCTCGACACGACATTTACGTGACTCGCGCGATGTCGCCCGACGTCACGGTCGACATCTACGGGTCGCGGGACTTTTTGCTAGTCGATGCTCTGCAAGCGTCGACACGCGCGACTTTCGTGTGCTTCGACAGTCGCACGACAGGTTTTGAACAGTGAGGACGCGTGCCACTTTGTAAGCTGCACTAAACAACACTCCTTGGGCGACATACCTAATCGTCACTGGGTAGTGTGAGCAAGGCAAACGTTAAGCGATATAGTCCCGCAAATCCGCAGAGACTACCACGAAAATGTCCTACAATATGTTTCTGCGACATGTCTTCTAGTGAAAACGCGGCTTTAGGCCCTTGGAATTGGCATTGGCACATTTACTCTTGGTACTTACTTCAGCACTGCAATTCGAGCACTAACCTTTCCCCAACTTCGCGGTCGCCCAATATCTGTCGCGGCACTAACCGAAGGCGTGTAAGCATTAAGTTTAGTGGTCACGAACCCACGACGCCTGCTTACGGCCCACAATACATCTGACGAGAGCCTTCAATGGGCCACTCGTTAACCCCACTACAGCAGATCGTGCGAAGTCCACTAGCGACCCCTACTAGCTGTTCTACTCAGTAAAGCTAGTTATAGTATCTTTTCGTGAGTATTAGAGAAGCATAAGAGCATGAGGAATTTTGCTATTTAATGGAGCTTGCAGTGAGCAAGAATGGAGATAAGTGCAGTGCAGAAGAGGTCTTTGTCTTGCAATTTCTTTTACATATTGTGAATAAGAAAACGTTGCAGGCCTTACAGACTAGATTTGTAGACGATTTTCTATTCTGTATTTTCTTTCCTCTAAGTACCTGGTACTTATTGACAGGCCTGCACTGTTCTCCCATACCTATTATCACTGTAATTTGAAAACATTGTAATAGCCAATTATTTTTAAAAGAGTAACCGTGGAGTTTCTTGCCGGCTCTTCTCCATAGGAAGCGACAAATTGGAACCGTGCACCTAGCTTCTGACGTTTCATAAGTGCCCATGCAGGTTTATGTGAAATAAAATATTTTGATTTCGATTTTGAATTGAATTATTGCGGGGTGATTTTTATTGAGTTGACGAACTATGTACTTCAAAATGTTGGTTTACCAAATATTTCAGGAGCTAGGTATCCATATTCTCATTCATGTTTTATACCAGGTGTGCTGTGCATTCTATTACAGAATATGCGCTATTGAGCCTGTTTTTGAAATAAGAACATAACGATTTTTTTACAAAACGAAGTTGTCATTTTTGTATTAAGAACTTTACCCAAAGTTAGAAATTAAAAAAACAGTGGCACTCCGGGAGTGCCGACAAATGTGAAAACTTGAACAATTACGTGTGTAAGTAGCCTGCGATTATTTTTTTTTCACTTTGTAGATCAGTGTCACGTCAATGTTGATTAAATTATGATTAGCGTTTCCGCCTTTAGCCAATTATTTGCCATTAAGTTAAGTTTTGTCAGAAATGCATAGCGAATGGAAAACTGTAAAACGACTTACTAAAGCACCCTATATCAGGTTAGATCTTTATATAAACCTTTTAGATAATGATCTATCTATAAATTTATACTATTTTGAGAGCTTTGACCATCGATACAAACAATTCAAATTATTTGAAATCTTTTACAATTTTACAACCGAATGCCAACTAATTCTGGCTTTAATCAGAGAACTAGTTTTTACTACATCAATATAATTGTCTCCAATTACCCAGTAAGAACAGGTAACATAAACATTTAATTAGGAACAAATTTTCACTTAGCAACAATAATCAGTGCCATAAACCGTAATTAACAGTTCATTATGTTTTATTTCTGACAAGCAATTAGAAGCGCGAACTAATTAAAGAAATCGCTGCAATACTCATTAATGATTTAGGTTTATTCGTGATACACGACTTTCATGATTTAATTGTGACCGAATTTATTGAATTTGAGTCAGTAAATACCTGTTATTATAAGATTTAAAAATAAATTATAGAAGATATTATTCGTATCTTCAATGGTCAAATTTGTGTGAAGCTTTTATTGAGAGAAGAGAGAAAAAAAGGACTTCGATTATCTTTCAGTTCGTTGCATTTTTACTTTGAGTGTAGCAGACATTTTACCACAAATATTTAAAGTGTTTCGCGAATCGCTAACGCATGATGCTATTTTACACTGTGTCAACGAAGTGCCTTCGACCTGAAAAGACCAGCAAAATCAAAGTTATTTATTGAACTAGGCTGAGAGTCAGCAGTTTTTGAACGTAAAAAATACATAAGACAGTCCCCAAACGCCCGCCTTTCACCACTTCCTAGTGCTTTAGCTGGACAGAAAAAGTGGCGCAACAAACTGCCCAGCAGCACAACTATCTGTTCAGTTAGAAGAACTTGATTCTATACAATAGTAAAATTACTTGCCACTATGTCAGCTAGCACACGCCATATACTAACAAAACATGTAAAACTATACTCAAGCAGAAAGAAATTAATAATACAGGTTCTGTGGTCTGTATTATTGCTTGCTGCTTGAGTATAGTTTCTTTTCTTCTTCTAACGTCTTTTAAATCATGTTCCTAAAATGGCCACAAATAGGCAGGACCTACATCATAATGAGGTAAAACATGGTTGTGTTTAAAACAAGTGTCGTACATTTCTGTATATCTTTTCACCATAAATTCACGCAGTGCCGATCACAGGCCCTAGTCACCAATGGTAGTGGATATTCCCCCATGAGCGTGTCGCGTCGTGTTGCCGATAGCATCATGTCGGAGCGATTTCGGTGCCCAACCACCATAAGTTAAGGAGGTCTTCACACTGTGCTATTGCTCAGCCATTACTTTCGGGAGGACCGCAGGTTTACGATACTTCCGCGGTAAGTAAAGAAGAATTGGTTGGCTTAGGATGCTAGAATGTTCCGAAGGCCGGGATGAAGAAATCTTTTATTTCTCGTTGGAAGTTACTGAAATGGAATGTTTATATAGATATGCAAGTAGATCTTTATTGACACTTTACACGTCATTGTTTTAAAACTAGATGGCGCCGGCCTTTCCTTGCTACTTTATCTATGCACCTTAAATCGAGATATCAAAATATCGATGCCTACCAAACTTTGGTACGCAACATCCCAACAGGTACACTGCTGTCGGATTTCCATGTTTTTCCATAACCTTTCTTGTTCTTTCATATATTGATAAATAAAATTTGATGTGCTACTACTCTTCGCGCGGTCTCTATTATAGCTAGAGAGAGCGCGCGAAGTGTAGTTCCCGTTAGGGGGCGTCCATTAATTACGTGAGGTAATTTTGGCAATTTTTCGACCCCCACTTCCACTCTGGTGAGATGTGGTGAGATTTGACTCGACCCTCCGCCCTCCCCATAATCTCAGGTGAGATATTTCAAATACGTGTTTTTAGTGTAAAAACGTGAATCTTTGCTCATTTGCGTTGCATTTGGCTGGCTTAGCTGGCCGGTGGCCGTTTAACTATTGAGGAGCTACTGTGCTACTTTGTGGTTGTTTCTTTGCGGAAAAAAATTACGTGTTATTTGCCCCCATGTGATATCGGGTGAGATTAGACTCGACCCCCTCACCCCCCTAAAAGACTCACGTAATTAATGGACGCCCCCTTATGGCGACAATGCAGCCGAAGCACAACACACAATTACGTAATAATAAATGTGACACTTTGATATTTTTTGCATCAAAAACATTTATTTTTCTAAGCTCGATGTAGCCTTACAATTCCCACAATAGGTTAGACCCTCAATAGTAATGTTAGTACTTTCCAAAAGATATAAAACTATTGAGGATAATTGGGCAGTTAAGACGAACAATGATAGCGCAGTAAGGGTAACTGGCGAAAGGTATTTTACCTCGAGCCGAGCCAAATGACGCGTGAATCTCGAGAGATCGGGTCATGCCCACCAAACTACTTTTGATTTTGTATTTAGATACAATGGTGATGAAAAGTACCAGGTGGGTTCAAAACCTATCAGTTAGAGTCAGGGAAATATTTTTTTTACCGAATTGTCACCCTAAGTTATTTGTATATACGATGTGATTTGAATATACGAACAATTTAAGTTGGTAGTCAAATTATACGATGGTCAATATGTATGACATTATCTATTTTGACGAGCAATTTGCTAGTGCACCGACCAGAAAACTGACAACCTCTTTCTGAGACAAATTAGATTTCATACGAATGACCAAATCACCTTTTCATGGTAAGCATAGCTTTTCAAGACTGCTAAACACTGTATTAACATGTTAAATTTGAAGGTTATAATTGTAACTTTGTAATACAGATGGAGATGAAAAAAAAACCGGCCAAGTGCGAGTCGGACTCGCGCACGAAGGGTTCCGTACCATTATCTATAAAAACGGCAAAAAAATCATGTTTGTTGTATGGGAGCCCCCTTAAATATTTGTTTTATTTTAATTTAACTATTTATTTCTGTGAATATTTCAAGCATCTACCTGTTGCCGTTATCAATATCAAGCAAAAACGAGCAAAAAAATCACGTTTGTTGTATGGGAGCCACCTTAAATATTTATTTTGTTCTGTTTTTTAGGATTTGTTATTATAGCGACAAC
This sequence comes from Antitype chi, assembly GCA_947359405.1. NCBI lineage: Eukaryota > Metazoa > Arthropoda > Insecta > Lepidoptera > Noctuidae > Antitype > Antitype chi. Next base: position 4,866,118 of record OX375823.1, read on the forward strand.
AGAAATAGATCATCTGTGAAAATTTCAACTGTCTAACTACCACGGTTCATGTGATACAGCCTGGTGACAAACAGACAGACGGATGGATAGCGGAGTCTTAGTAATAGGGTCCCGTTTTACCCTTTGGGTACAAAAATGGAACCCTAAAAAGAAAGCATAGCAAAACTATCCTGCAATGTTCCCTTCTATGTCCACTGCTGGGACACAGGCGTCCTCTCTGTGAGAGGAAGCAACACCCTAATTGCGTTCCACATTTTCAATCACAATCTGAATGATTTTGAAGGCTATTGCTAATCCATTGCTTCATATGTGCGAAAAATGTATATGCTCAACAACGTAAATAACGCAATGAATGTTGTTGAACTGTCACACTCACAACATGTTCGAATCATTGATTGTAGGACATATCAGTGTCTTCACGATGTTTTCCTTCACCCTTTTAATGGTAAACTACAACACAAAAGAAGAAAATTATAATATAATTATCTTGTAACAGAAACTACATTTTCCCTTCACATTTATTAGCATACAAGCCACGCATTCGACGTTGCCCGGATGTTTTACGCGGCCATCAACAATTTTATGTCCTGGGTAACATCAGACCGTATCGTGAGAACACACGCTATAACATTATTACGACCTTCAACTGATTATTTCACAATCATTTGTTTATATTATCTTTCTACCTGATGCGGATTCGTGCGCATACAAACATCGTATAAAAAAAAACGACGGGTTGCACTCCGGGAGTGCCGGCAGAAGTGAAAACTTGAATATTAACGTTGTGCATAAATACTTCATATAATACACAACAGTGTGGCAACTACAGAGCCATCAACTGTCACCATCCATGGATGCGCGTGGCACGCTGTAACATAAACACACACAAACATTCGCGCAAGCGTCCTGCGCCGCCTAAACGAAACAGCAGGCGCAGGCATACATTTTCGCCGCGCCGTAGAAAGACAGGGGGATACTTCCTCTCCTACGCAGCGCCGGCTGTCTACTCTCCGTCCGTCTGACGAATTTTCGATCAGGTCACTTGTCCTGACGCGAGTTTAATATTTTTTACCCATTACAAAAAAAGTGCACAACGCCGCTAAAGAAGTTTTCACTTCAAAAATCCTTTCCCAGCGTCACCGATTTGACATCTAAGGATACATTTTTTACTCGACTGCGGTGAAGCAACAAGGAGAGTTGTACTTTCATCTTTTCCCTTATAACTTATCAAATAAAATCTAAACTACTTATCGTAATTTGATAAATGAGGTATCGTTGAAAGAGTCTTAATTGTCGGCTGGTTAGAGGTTATGTGACGTCATATTAAATTCAATATGGCGCCTTCCAGTGAACATAAAGTCTTGAACAAAAACAACACGGCTTTGCACAACCTGCAATCCAATCAAGGGGGTAAATCTGGTGCGGGTTGTTCGAAAGGGATACCGCAGCCCCTGGCACACAGGCAACTGAGGAAACACGGGTGGGTTTTAGTCAGTAAAAGTCTGACACGCCCTCCTGTTCCACCCAGAGCGGGAGAAGTCATTTGATGATTTCCCACCCACAAAAAAAAGGGGGTAAATCTACCCGTTATAGCTACAATGCATTTTCTATTCAAAACCCTAGCAGCATGGTGCGATGGGTGTCCAAACATTGTTGGAACTATGACAACGGTACAAAACCATCAAGTCCGAACCAACTACGTAATGCCCATAAACCGGTAATCAAATTGTCTTCTACTACACGGCAATTCCGATTGTCTCATTGTCCGTCGGATCTTGAGTGCGCCCGCGTCGCGATCAGTTCTTAAACTGTTAAGTGACACCTACAACAGCCATTATGTTGCCCACACGACTGTTAACACTTGAGTGCTGCCAGAATATTGGTAAGTTACAGATTTGTATGTTTCCGAGAAAGTAAAAATGTCCAGATTATTTACTTAACTCTACTTAGGGCTAATTTTTCGATCATCAGATAAAATTTCTTTTAGAAATAAATATGACAATTTTAATAGAAAATATGTCAAACTGGCATAATTATTCTTCGGATAAAAATTATCTGACCATAGAAAGATCTTCCCAGACCTACTGTGGGTTTTACCAAACCGTTTATCATAGTCTAACATCTAAGATATGCATAAAGATAGTTACACACTGACAAATTCGGATACTGCAAAGCACAACACTATGCCTCATTCACACCGTTCAAAACAATCGTCACATCCCACACAGGCTGTCGCAACCGAACATAAATCCTACATTTGACACGCACTCCCTAACCTTTGTTGATATCAATCGTTTGAATATTTCGCCACAAGATTTATAGCTAATCCCGAATTTACTGCCAACACTATTGTCTCTAATTTGACTGGTGTGGTGTGGAATAAACCTTAGGCTGTGTTTACAACTTGGATTACTTCGGTGTGCTTAAATGTCAAGTTAGACTTAAGTGAGGTTAAGGTGTCTAGGCAAACGTGCCACATCGTACTCTTAATGGGTGGTTAAAAGCTAGCATATCTATTAAATAAAAATTGGTGGTAGGACTAAACACCTACTGCCAGGGCACAGGGCTACAAGGCTGAGTTAAATAATAATAATCTCTATTGAGCGCCCTCAGCTTGAAAAAGGACGCTCTCAGTTTTTCACTCAATTTACATAATATAATATATATATACTTAGGCCGACTAATTGGCCGACTAGTCGGCTAAGCCGATCATTGCTTTCGATTGAGTTCGAGTGACATCGGTAAAGTTCGTGATTACGCTTTCGGCTCATAGGTCGGTTCGCGGCACCCGGCGACCAGGCAGAATTGTCAGGACATGTTTTCATTTGCTTTGAATTTATTCTATAATTAGTTAAGTGCGAGCCGGCGTTTCTTCCTATCCTATTCTAGATTGAACAGAAAGTAAATAGAAAATAAAACTGATTCTATAATAAAAATAATAACAGTAAAGATTTCAATTTCATTTAAATCACTCTTTTAATTTTTAAGCATATTAATACAAGTAAAAAATGGGCCGATTAGTCGGCGGTTATAGCCGACTAGTCGGTACATCACTAATGTATACCTATCTGTCCTCATCAATCGTCGATGGATTATCCCTGTGGAAAATCAACAGTGGCTGTTAACGTGGTGATGTGATGATGATAAGGAGACACAAAAGAAAAAAAATACAATTAAAAAAGGAAACAATATATTAAAAACGATGCCACAGTTGACCATACTTACCGAATTTACCAACTAAGATTATGTGCCGAGTAATACGGTTATTCGTCACATCTCTTCTTTCTTCCAAACCACGCAAATACAGCCTTATAGATTAAGATAATCTCATGGTGCGATTTCATAATGTTTAAGTAAGATACCCATGTAATGTTTTGTAAGATATCTGTAATTTTATTCTCACCAGCAGTGCGTAGGTGACTTGGTAGCGAGTCGCGAAGTAAATCATTCTCAACTGGCTTGTTCAAGAATTAGTTCGGCCTTATTATCATGTGGTTAATTTGACTATTAACTGTGTGAGTTTAATTAAGGTTAATGCTTAATGCTTTGTATTGGGTTATTACCTATAATTTAACGAACATATTAACTACGATTAGGTAATCCTCTGATTGAGAAATGCGGTTATATAGCTTCAAATGTACCTATCTAGGTATAGTTTTGATTGACCCACTGTCTCGTGAGTGAACTTTTTCTTTTCAAGGATATTTCCTTGAGAAGAAAAAGTGGACATAGAACACATGCAGTTTTTTAAACACGACTGTCACATACTGTGGATATGGATGGAGAAAAATTTAGGTTTCGCCCGGATGGAGTTGATGACACGGTTGGCGGCTGAATGGCTGAGCGATCGACTGCTGCGCAGCGTGTCGCGGGTTCGATCCCCGCACGGAACAAATATTTGGATGATCTTCAAGTAATTGTTCCGAGTCTGGGTGTTTGTGTTTGTGAGTTTCTATGTTTGTAAACGCAGCCACGATACAGGAAGAAATTCCTAGTGTGGCGCAACGTTTTTTAAACAAAAAAAAAAAAAGTTTGAAAGTTATCCCGCGAAAACATACCTACTACCGGGACAGAAAGTGTGTGTTCATCCAAGTTATAAACTATCTGTGTGCCAAAACCCATCTAATTCAGTGGAGCCGTTTTTGCATGATTGAGTAACAAACATCCCAATATCTAAACATACAAACTTTCTTATTTATATTATAAAGTAGGATAAAACAAAGTTGCCACTAAACGCCAGCTTAGTTAAAACCATGCCATTTTTCAAAACAGAGGTAAATATAAATAAAAGGAAAATTAAATATCTAAATACTAAAAGATCTACTCTTTATCTCTAAAATTAAACGAAGATTAATGTGATATAAACGGATTTATTTTCTAACACAACTGTTTGGTTCAATCGTCGAACAAGGGAATGGCTCTATTTTACTTCGCTTATAAACGTCAAAACTTTATATGAATGTTGCCATCAAAAATAATTAAGTCTGATTCGATACAATTAAATAATCGTTTAAATATTTAACTAGAATAATAATAATAACTACTGTTTTAATATTTACTAATTTTAATACCAATATAATAAAATGAGTAAATATCATAAAATGAGTAAATATCATAAAATATGCATCGTTCTAAAGATAAATTCTAGATAGTATTATATAAAAATACCCACATCTTGGCTTATTAACCTACCTAACTAATACCTACATAACTTCCCTAGCTATGGGTATTTTGATGAACATACACAATGAAAGTACCTACAAAATAACAAACCTATTCCCAAAGATCATCATCATCTACGATACTTCAATTTACTTTTTTTTTTTATAGTCGTGATCCCCCTTATTTATAAACGTCGCTTAAAGTTAAGTAATGATTAGCGTCTGTTTAACCATACAATTTTGACGTTTATACATCTCTTAACTTTAAGCAACGTTTAGAGGGGGTAAAAGCCACAAATTAAAATCAATTTATTTAATTCTTAAAAACCCTAAGAGGCTTACAATTTACCTGAATTACCGGTAAACTAATAATAAACACATAACCATTATCTTTGAAGTAATTTGACATGATTACTAAACGAGCCGTTCGACGGATCGTAGCTACGAGTCTACGACTGGCTTCGAGTAGTTATCAGTATAAATAACGATCGCGTGAACGATTCTCTGACTGTCGCGACAGAGTTTGTCAAACTTGTGCCATAGAATAATAAATCTGTATAGAAGCGAATGGGAGTTACCGATATAGCTTGCAGAGTAAGGAAACTGAAGTGGCAGTGGGCTGGCCGTGTTTCTTGAAGGACTGATGGCCGCTAGAGCAGACGGCAAGCATAACATGGGATAAGGACTGACGACCTTAAGAAAGTGGCTGGGATAGACTGGATGCGGATGGTGGAAGACAGGCTGTTGTGGCGTAGCCTGGGAAAGGCCTATGTCCAGCAGTGGGAGTGACAGGCTGAGTTGATAGAAGCGAAGCTTGTGTATCTACCCTGCTATGACCGACACTCGCAGTCAAAATAGCACCCTAATTGCGTGATTCATATCGTCTACTCGTAGAAACAATCCTATTCATTTCGACAATACCTCAAAATCCATTGCTTCATATTTTGTAAATATTATCAGCTCGCCAACAATAGTAATACAAGGTACCTACGAGTATGTTGTTGAGTTGTCAAGTGGATTTCACCGATAAAACTTAATGCGATCAGCACATTTAAACCGCGTTCAAGAGCTGTCAGTGTCATTGATTGTTGTGGAATATTGATACTGACAGCTCTTGAACGCTGTTTAGATTTGTACTGATCGCGTTCGGTATCATTGATGAAATTGAAAATAAATCGGATTGTGTTAAAATTAAGAGTTTGATAAGCAAAGATCGGATATTCGGATGCATTTTCACCTAAAGTTGAGATGCTGGCTAACATGGAATGCGCTTTTGTATTGAAATGTCTTAATTTAAGTACGTAATTTGTTTATTTTTTGTTTTAACTAATACAAACCACCCCTCCTCCAGTACATACACATATTTGTATCGGGTTAAACATTAATTTTAAATTAAAACACATCTGAATAGTTATGCAATCCAAGAATCCCGGGGTTTTTAATTAATATTACAAATAATTTATAAAGCCGCTTCCATACTTTCATAGCTAAAAATTATCTTTAGGTAAATATGCATCCGAATATCCGATCTCTGGTATTAAGCAATCAAGGTGCATGGTGGAAAAATTTTCAAAGATAAGCGCGGAAGGGTGGGTCCACACTATAAAACAGTTATCTAAAATGTTTCTATATAGCAATGTTAAATAATGTGGACATGTTATATAACAAAAGTTTCTGTATTATACAGGATACAATTTTAACTAGTGCGTGAACTGTAACCATAAATTCAGCATATCATTCTAGACAAAGCATATAAATTTTTCATCAGTTATACAAAAAAAAAATCTGATGTTTCTTAGAAAAGTACAATGCCTACGCGGTCAAAATGTATGGAACCGCAGATTTTATTTTTGAAAACCGACTATAAATTTCTATGCCAGGGGGTCTAGAATCATATTATGAATACATAGTTACAGATTGCGCACTGCTTAAAATTGCATCCTGTATAACATAATCTAGACGCATTTAGGACGACGGCGACGATACAAACCTGACAGTATTGAACGTTACTTAAGCCCTAAAGCAATTACTATTGTTGTCGATCAGACGAAATTCGTCAGCGGATTTTGTTGCAATGTCACAATGAAATGTCATTTCCGAGTGTAAACAATTAGGGTGTAGTAATATCGCCTCTATACTATTCTTGTTCTGTGGTAGCCCCTAGGGATATGACTACTTCGCTGATTAGTGGGCACGGCAGGGAGACAAAGAAATGTTGGATAACGAATGTTTTTGTATTTCTAGTTTTTGAGTTATCAGCTGAGTTATGTGCTTATGTTAATTCTATGATAAATGCCACAGTTCGTGTGTGAAAGATTAGTGGTGTTTGTAAATTAATTCGGATGTAATTTTCGTTGACATCTGACGTCATAAGTCTAGAATATTATGTGAAGTGTGAACCAAGTCGTGTAGGTAGATAAAAGGATGGTTAAAAATGAGCTTTTTGCCGTGACATTAAAGTGCGTTTTTCATCTTACGGGTCAGTAATGAAACGAAAATAAGTATCCCCATACGGGGGTCCTTTGTTTTTAGAACAAAGTCAACACCTTCATTTAATCGAGGTGAAATTTCTAATACCTTTCTTGGCTCTAAGAGAAAACTTTATTAATAAAAACATAAAACATATTATTATTTATTTAGTGGTCAATCTACAATCGTTACATTGTTCAACCAAATAAACACGAGCCAACACACAAGTCAAGTGTATATAATATTAAGCGATAGACACAGTATACAAAAAAAATATGAAGTATACAGGGTGTTACAAAAACCCTATTGCTATCCTTAAGCACTAAAGATAACAGCTGGTATAGAATCACTATACATAGTTTCAGCACAAAATAAAATACTCTAAGAATTGATACCAAATTTTCGGTTTCACATGTTTCTTAAATTCAAATCATAACAAACGTGTCACCGCACTACGTAGGTCAATAACTTTCCACATTACATGCCAATATCACGATAAATCTCTTCCGAGTGATGTTTTTGTTTCAGTTGGTTCTGGTATCAATGTATTAAAAATTCTCATATCAATCAATCAATCAAAATCAAAAGTCATTTATACAAACTAGGCTGAGAGTCAGCTCTTTTTGAACGTCAAAATTAGATAAGACAGTCCCCCCAAAACGCCCACCCTTCACCACTTCCTAGTGCTTTAGCTGGGGAGAAGAAGTAGCGCAACAAACGAACATGTAGAGATAGGATTAAAAAAGCCCTTCCAATATCGTTTGATATCATCCAAAGAAGCCGTGCCCTTGGTATGTATAGTACCCTTTCAGTTACACGTTGTATATAAAAAAAAAACAGTATACGCACAGAAGCGTTATTTCGGCTTATTAAGAGTTATTATAATAATATATAATATAAACGGGCGAAACGGCACTTTTAAATAATATGTTATTGTTTTTAGGCAATTCGTAAGCAATTAATTAATTTTTGGGCTAATCGACATTTCCAGAAATATTCATCAGGCAATTGGCACCAATTGAGAGCAGTGGTGGCCCAGTGGTAACGGCCGCGACTTACGAGTTGTAGGTCGTGCGTTCGAACCCAGACAGGCGCATTACTTTGTGTAAATAATTTCATCACCACTGCTCTCAAACGGTGAAGGTAAACATCGTGAGGAAACCGGCATGTCCTAAAACCAAAAATTCAAAGACATGTGACATCAACCAACCCGCACTGGGCCCGCGTGGTGGATTACGGCCCACTCCCTCTCACAGAGAGGAGCCCTCTGTCTCAGCAGTGGGAACGTTATAGGCTGAGTATGCAATTGGCACCTTTTGAATCTTATGCAATAAAGTATTTTTAACATAAGTCCGATTTTCTCCTACTTATCAAAATACTCTTACCTAGTAAAAAAATACATTTTATTTTCTTAACTACTTTGTATAAAATTCCTAACTTACCAATTGCCTAAAACGTATTACTAGAATAATAGATTCGCCTACAAATAAATTAACTTCGAACGAATCGACAAATAAGCCGAAATAACGCATAATTCACACTTATACAAAATTTTAACACTAATAATTGACAATACATATAGTTGGGAAAATCGTGCGAATAATGGTTATCTAGTTATATTTTTTTTCTTAATCCAGTTATTGATTATTTCGTTATAGTTTAAGAACCACGAACATTACTGAGAATGACCGCGCGGCCCGAGTGCTCCCCATTCCCTATACCCTACTCTTAAGGTAATTACACACTAGCCAGATATGTGGCCCGATAACACTTCATAACCCGCATGCACTAAAAGTACTGACAACAAAAAATAACGCCAAATTATACCCGTAAATAATTAAGTTATTTATGTCCGTTTTAAAATTTTAAACGGAGAATGTGAAGTTTGTTTTTTTTAATAACGACTTCCTGATCCAAAGTAAATGTTAAACAGCCTACTTTAAAATGAGGTGGAATTCTTCAATTAGTTGTGCACATTTTGGCAGGCAGGCAGGCTTTACAAAATTAAAAATAATAATTACAGTTTTAATTGTAATTATTATGTTCAACGGTATGACTCAACGGTACCGCAAACCTGTACTTCTTCCTCAATACAATGCGGCATAATGAAAATAATCAAAACACCTGCTAGACAATGCGCCTGATCAGAGCCGCCGGGGTCATAAGCCACCCATTCCGACACTACTTGACGTAATAAAGCGAAATATTACCCAACGAACCATACGTAGATATTAAAACATGGGCGGGGTTTAATTAGAAATTTAACCTGTTAATAAATTACCGATGGTCTGCCGCCACCCAGGGTGTGGCAACACTCAGCGTATTTCCCTAGAGAAATAACAGCGGTGTTGCCAACGCAAACTCGAATTCTGGATATTTTCGGAACGCGTTCGTGATGTTTATTATGTCATTTCCCCTGAAAACGAATTGTTACCCATTAGTGTCCTGCGCGTTTGTATATTTCCATTTTTATTTTCACTAAAAACTAATTTAAATTTTCTTATAAACGACACTATTTTTATTATGTATACGGGTGGCTATATATTTAAATTAATGGATGTCACTATTATTAGTTTAAATAAATAAATCCATCAGGAATGTTCTCGAAATAAACAGAGGATAATGTGATCCATTTAAGAAGTTAGATTGTTTAAGATTCGGGATTGAAGTTAATTTAATACCATTGTTAGTAGCTAATAGAGTATCCAATTAAAATAGTAAAAAATGGTTGTAAAACTTGGTTTTAGGCACAGTTTAAAAGCCTATAAAACATTTTATGACAGCCATGTAGTGTGTTTGAATTATACAAGGTGTTTCATTATTATTTTTATGTGAAATCGTATTTTATGCCTTGATTTAGATGTGTAGAAGAATTTTAAATATTTAACTTATTTGACGTTTCTTTAGTTCTTTGCTGCTTACTGTTCAAGTGATTTCTTGCTACAAAGTATAAAATAAAATTATGATAATATAACAACGACTTATGGTTTTAAATATAGAAAAAACAACAATACGTTAATAATTAACTTATTTTCCACAAATTAGGTGTTTGTGTTTGTTTTTATGGATTCATGTCTCGAATGATATGAATATCAGACTTAAATCGATTTTAAAATTCTATGAATATTAACTCAAAAAACCTAAGCTAAATCAAATGCAAAGAAATATGTTTAATATATCAAAATAAATCATCCAAAAAACAAAGAGTCACGAACGTTCCATTCAATTCTCGAACGACATCCAAACTTTACAAAAAAATCAATTAAAAATATTCCCGCGGCCAGTTAATTAAGTACCGGTATCGATTATTCGTTTAAATCGATAGTATCGATACTACATGTTATCGGAGCGCCTCTAGCTTCGTTAAGGACGGTGTAATCGGCTTAGACATGCATCATGGCTAATTCATGTGTTATTCGATTTTAAGAAACGATAGCTGATGGGCTTTGGGTTCCGCAGTAGATGGAAGAAATCGATTAGGTACATCGGTTTTGCTCTAGAATATCCTGAAATCAATTCTTCTGGGTCTAAGTAGTTAGTTAAAATATGTAGGTTGTTAGTTGTTTACTTTCTAAGACCCGGCTACAGTTTATAACTTCTGAGCTCTTTCCGGTAAAGCAACTGAAAAGTTCCGGAATCGAGTCCAGCATAATCGAATCAAAATAAACTGATGTTTGAGTTGGCAAGTCCAAAGGAGGAATCGAGTCTGACTCGAGACAAGCCGTACTCGGCACATCGCTAATTTATACCGAAATGGTCCCATTTAAATTTCATATAGATCTGATGATGCGTTTAGGAGAAAGACAACGGAACTCTTCAAAAAATTACAGCAAATCAACCGCGATTGCTGCTATCGCATAAATATGCATTGTTTTGACCCCAAAAATGATAAAATTTCGAATTGGTATGGGGTAGGTACTATAACATAAAAGTGAAAAATAAAAACATTCTCCAAAAAAAAAACTACCGACTTCCGGAAAAACACTACAAAGTGAAAAATTACTTTAATTTCGGAAGGCAGTGACAAAAAATTCAAATACATATCCAAAGTCACCGATTCCGAAATTAAAGTTATTCTTCACTTTATAGTGTTTTTCCGAAAGTAGGTTTTTTTGTTGGAAATTTTTTTTTGGAAAAAGGATTTTCTTTCCATCATTTATTTAAGCTCCACTACAGCTTAAAGTTTCTATAGTGTCTACGGAACCCACCACTTCACTCACAGTCACATTATATATATTGTTGTAGCGATACCCCAGTGTGGCCACATATCGCTAAGCTACACGTAATCCAACTCAAATCAAATGCAATTAGAGTAATAACGTGAATAGGAATTACTATAATAACACATTTCGTATAAATATAGTGCTGGCGTTGACTCAAATGTGTCATGGAATTGATTTGTGGGTAGTTTCTTTTCTATAGGTACTAGCGACCCTCCCTGCCTCGCACGATTTTACGAATTGAAAAAAAAATTGAGATTTTTTTTAGTATCTATATGTAACCAGCGCTGGGGCTCTGTCTTGCATAGGGTCGCAGCATAATGCTGAGTGATAGCCGTTTTGCGTCGATGTGACGCATGTTTCCCTCAACTTTTTTTTTTGTGTTCCTTTTCTCTTTGCGTCATGTTTACCGCGAATAAACGTTTCTTCTTTCTTTCTTCTTATATCAATCCAATACCTTTAAACGGGCAATTCTTGTATATACAACGAGTAGGTAACATAATTAACGCAAGACCTCATACACCCCAATTAGAGTATTGAGTTAAAAGCATAATACGATGACCAAAACTATTTTTTTTAAAGCTAACTGATTGATTATTAAGAAAAACGTTTCGGCCCAAGCATTACTTTATGCATTTAAAATTGAGTCTTATTTCTTCAAGTATAAGATTGAATGTTCTTTGGTTCAATCAGTGATAGGTATGGCTAAATACATAATTCTAAAAAAATTACTTATATTATAAGTTACTGAAATCGATTCAGTAGTCAATTAGGAACAAACTACTTTCAGGTCTTGCGTACATTCTGTTACACCTTATATAATTATGTGAATCGCAGAAACGGCTCCAACGATTTTCATGAAATTTAGTATGCAGGGGGTTTCGGGGACGATAAATCGATCTAGCTAGGTTTCACTTATAGAAAAGGAAAAAAAAAACAAACATACCGAGCCAAGCTCGGTCATCCGGATATTATACTATTATACCCGTAGACCTGCCGGAATAAATTCTCTAAATGATGTTGAAAGCCGCATCAAAATCTGTAGCTCAGTATAGAAAAACAATGCGCTCACACAAACAGACACGAACATTTACTTGATTTTTTAACGTTTTTATTTAAATAATTCTTCTGTACGTGTCACTGAACTCCGCCTAAACAGCTAGACTGATTTTGGTGATGCGTGGGCCCTCTCCCTGGATGGTTTAGATTTGTGAATCTTGTTGGACATGGTAGGTGGCGGTGTGATCGAGTTCTAGGATACAGGACAACATCTGTCCGGTCAGGCTAGTGTACCTACAGATATGGATTCATGTGCTATTGTGTTAATTAAAAGTCAAATCACGTCGGGCATATCTTGTTCTTCCTCATACCTACTGTGAAGTTGTTAGAATTAGGTATTAATTTTCGGATCCATTTTGTTTTTTTTTTTAATAATGTACCTAGGTACATTGATAGCATGTCAAAATAAATAAAATGACAAACTTTCATACAAAATCCTCTACAAAAATGAATAACTGGAAATTCAAATAGGTGAAGTAACTAACGAACAATCCATATTGATTTGGAATTCAAAGGTTGTAAGGTGTATCCGAGAATTTCAGATTTCTGATAGTTTTGTTTACGTAAATATAGCTCTAAAATACGTACCTAAACCATCACCGGCATGGCACTTGACCCACCGCCAACGAGAAGCAACTAGCTATCGACTATTTTCTGGCTTACATTTTCTGAACTGCTGATTCCTTTCTAATACCAAAAGTGCTGTAAATGGATTAATTGAAATAAATGCTTTGAGTTTGAGTTTATCCTCTTTAACTAAAGGCTTGTGAAGACTAGCGCGACGGGACACCCGTTGAACAATTTCTATGAAAACTTCATGGAAATTGTGCTACAAGTATTGAAAATACTAAAATAAAATACCAAAATACCCAACAATTTTGCTTAAGAAACCCTTAAATGGCGCAAATTGATAACAACCTTATTGGAAGCTATATTGTTGTAACAATAAGATTTTAAGCCATTTGGGGTTGAAACACTAGGGCCGGGGGGCTCCAAGCTTTCATCGAGTATTTCGGGACATCGGCAAGCATCAAGCATTCACGTGATCACTGGTTGGCCTATTTTGAGGTCAAAGAATCTGCATTGCCATCTTTTTGGGCACTTTTCCCACTGACGGCGATGCTGACAAATTTGTTGATACCCAATGAGCTCTTCCCTTTTTTCCTTCTTTTCTGCATGATACACCTATTTACCTAAGTGATAGTAGATTGTACCTATATTGTATTTAAGATTTCTTAATAAACACAACAAATAATTGTAATAGCAAATTGATATCAGCAAAATTATGATAGCAATAAATATTTTATCGTATTGTCTTCTATAAAATATGACTGATCACATTTAAAGGCAAATCAAGTTCCATAAACGATGATTTTATAATTTACCCAAAATTTGTTTATAAACAAATAGATTTTTATCAAGTGTATATTAATCTTGTATGATTGATTAATAAATCACGTTTAAACTTTAACAATGATTAATAACTAAGTATCTTTGATATTTATTGGAATGCTAGTTTGGCGCCACAACGAATTAGACTTAAGACTAATAAATTGCTGTTTAAAGTTAATTGGCTTACCTTAGGTGGCTATAAAACCGTTTTATATCTCCAGGAGCACGATATTTTCCGTTAATTAAAATGTTAAAACGTTAATTTTGTGTTTCAAACAAAAGTGACGTAAAACCTGTGTGTCTATGATATCACCTTTTTTGTTATTTGAGTTATGCACAGATGAATCTGGTATTTATTAATATACGTAAATAACTTTTTTACAGAACCTTCAAGTTATCGAGAGGAAGATCTCAACGGGGAAGCACCAGGATACGCCGCGAAATCCAAACAATGTATTTGCAGTCAGAGTTAACTTAGCCGATATGACGTTATAAATAATACAGGGTTGTTTTAAATTGGCTAACTAAACTCCGCAGAAGCGATGGGTATCGTATATCTAAACACGCTGTTAGGGTTGTTACTTGAAATACCTATAAGTTGAGGAAAACCTGTTTTCTTGTGTTTTATCGATACCCACGTATGTGAAGTTAACAAAAAAAAAAAACAGATTATAAAACTGATATTGCAAGTGACTCCAATAAAAAAACATCAAATTTTTTTCTAGGCAATTTTAAATCACCCTGTATACCACATACCATGTTATACCTCAACAGTCTGTTATTTCCAAATAACGCCAATGTGTGGCCCTGCAAGCGAGGCCTTTAGCCATCAACCTACAATCAATAGGCTAAGCAGAAAACACACACTAAGTTTTAGTAAAAGATCAAAGAAGTAAGAAGTCTAGAATATTTAAGATCATATTCGCAACTAATCTTTCGACCCACATGCACTAAGGAAGCAAGAAAACATTACATGCTACAATAAAGGAAATGTGCTATAAAACCAAGCTAAGCATTATTACGTCTCTAGACAAACATTAAGCCCGCGTACACCTGCGCGTTTTATTCCCGCTGGACTTTCAACGCACGGCATAGCTACCAAATCCTTTTACTCGTGCAGCTTGTGGATGAAGTATATGCTGAGGGCCTACAACGACCTACGCTTTCAATATGATAATGGATTTATGATGTTGATGTCGTAATGTTACTTACTCGTAATGTTAATTACTTACCTACCATTGTTTAGAATCAAGTTCTTCTAACTTAACAGACAGCTGTGCCGCTGGGGAGTTTGTTGCGCCACTTCTTCCTCCCAGCTAAAGCACTAGGAAGTCGTGAAGGGTGGGCGTTTTAGGGGGACTGTCTCATCTAATTTTGACGTTCAAAAAGTGCTGACTCTCAGCCTAGTTTCAATAAATGACTTGATGGGGTTTCCGCGCTTCTGCAGCGCTTCGAAAATGTTTGCGGAAGCCCGTGTTGATGATTTTCATAAGAAAGCATGGCATGAATAATAGGTAGGTAGCGCGGAAGCTCCAAGAGCATCCTCAAAACATTGTTTGACATAGTGGACGGCCGCTTTATTAGACACTGGGTGGGCTAGCACGTGCCAACATGAGTTGAGCCACGTATAGTTGTTAGTTATTGTTAGATTAATTTGCAAGTTTTACTAACATAGTTTTTACTTATACTATATTATGGATTGTGTATACTTTTATGTGTGCCGAAATAAACGAAATATACTAGGTGTAACAGAATAAATGCGAGTCCTGAAAGTAGTTTGTTCATAATTAACTACTGAATCGATTTCAGGGTATTTTTTTCAAAACTTATGCATTTTTCATACCTACCGCCGATTGAGCCAAAGAAAGTTCAATGTTATTTCAAGGAAATACAACACGTTTTTCTTATAATTAAATTTTAGCTTATTTTTTTTTTATTGTATTGTGCTTTTAAACTCAATACTCTATTGGGGTGTATGTATAATGAATGAGGTCTTGCGTTAATTTTGTAACAATTTTTTTTTTACAGCTGCAGCGCAGAGAATTAATAATCCAACAGTGTATTGTTTTGACTCGCTGGGGTGGACTCTGTTTGATTCTCAAGTATGTGCGATCCAACACCGACAATTGAACAAATGCCCGATAAAGAATCGTTGCGGGAAAAAATCGACCGTGAGTATGAGTTCTAACAACGATTCTTCACTCAAAACGATGGCTGGTCTCAGAAATAATTCGGAACGCGTATAAAATAGGCGCCATGGTGCTCATTAGGCACTTCTAGTGGCTGTAATATGCGATGTAGAACTCACAACCGATGCGTAATTGACGACGAAATGGAAATGTTATATTTCGTAGCTTTTGAGAACTTTTCCTCGAATCGTTCGGTGGAATAGGTGTGCATATTGGTTTGCTTAAATGTAGTTAGTTATTAAACCACATAATTATAGGAGCTATGTGGTGAAAATTAAGAAAGGCAATAAAACATTTTCAGTTAGAAATACTATCGACTCTAAAAGAAGAAGAAAAAGTTAGAAAAAATCAATCAAGGAATACGTATGGTCAACCAAAGAATTAGATTTGCAACTATTAATTTTACATGCGATTTTAAGTTGTACGTAAAAGACAAAAAACAATATTCGGTACACTACTAGTAGGTAAATCATGTAATAGCCAAGAGTTTATTTTTATTTAATAAGTTTAAAAAATTAAAATCTGATCCATCAAAGAAATGTCAGCACCAACTGGTGGGGTCCGCAAGGGCCGATGTCTGCCAGGGGTGCGGGTTGTTCGAAAGATATATACCGCGGCCCTTGGCACACAGGCAACTGAGGGAACACGGGTGGGTTTTAGTCAGTAAAAGTCTGACACGCCCTCCTGCTCCACCCAAAGCGGGAGAAGTTGTTTGATGATTTCCCACAAAAAAAAAACTCAAATAAAACAAATAACTCCAACTACTGTTACAAAATACAATTTATAACTGTAATAGGTCACCATATTCTACCTAATTGAGTACAAACAGCGCCTGGGGGCAACTAGTCACTATATAAGTGACGCACGAGAACAGACAAAGAAAAATTATCCGCTGCACTCGCGACATGATACTTACAATAAAAATAAATTAACTGCGCACTCTTCTAATGAGCGAGTAGGGCTGCCAGGAGTTTGAAATCTGCGTTATTTTAATGTTAATGATAAAATAAAAAATAAAATATCCTGATGCTTTATTGTTGGGTCATTAACCTCAGGCATTGTAGTCACTTGAAATATCAGTTTTAAATTATTATTTCTTTGTGTAAACTTCACAGATGTGGATGTGGGGGGGTATCGAAATCTATACATAAAAAAACTTCTAAAAGATAAATCAACAAGAAAGCTTGCTTATTGTGTCAATCAGAAGGCCAATTCTCGTAATTAAAAATGTTAAAAATCTAGTCGCAGTCTCACCTCGGCGACAATCTCATGTCAAAAACTTGTCAAAAATGTATAGAAACTTGAGGTATTTTTGACAGATTGCGACTGAGATCAGACGTGAACGCTCTTAAAATTACGAGAATTGCCCCTCAATGTCTGAAGTGAGTATGAACAGCTGTCATTTTTTTTTTGTCATAATTGGCCTTTCAGAAGCCAAGAGGCAAATTCCCGTGTTTAAAAATGTTCATTAAGTAGTCGCAATCTCATCTCAGTGGCAGTCAATTTCAAAAACTTGTCCAAAATATAGGAAAATTTGAGATATTTTTGATAGATTGAGACTCGAAGCAGGTCCGAATAAGCTTTTCTATACCTGTACCTGTACCGTGTGGTGCCGGACGTAAAAGAATAGCACCATCCCATTTCTTCCCGTGGGTGTCGTAGAAGGCGACTAAGGGACTTACTAAAGAATGGGCAGCAGCGTTCTCTATGCATTTTACAACCTTACTGCGATCGCCAACCCGCTTGCCAAGCGTGGCGATTATGGCAAAACCCCCCCTTTTGGGTGAGGCCTATGTCCAGCAGTGGACGTATTTCGGCTGAAATGATGATGAAGCTTTTCTATCATACTTAGACAAAGTAACGGATAGCCGGTAACCCTAACTACAAGTAGTGACGCCAGTCATCTTTGATGGGCCGAGACATTTCCCGAAGCATGTTGTAAGAAATGAAGTAAGATGCTTCTAATTTCGTCATTAACTCGTCCCATATACACGTTCCCACACTGATTTTGTGACGAACGGGGACATGACACATGGCGCTGTGACTGATGGTCATGACGTGTTGTTCGAGGCTACTGAGATACATAAATAAAGCTATAAAAGTGTTCTACTGTTGTTATAGCGACTTTTGAATACCCTTGCATGTAAGTATATATAAAAAATAAGTTTGGCACTGAATGTGGATGGCCAAGTAGGGAAACACCAAAAAGCTTAATAGTTAGTTAGAGGCTAACGCAAAAACTACGAAAGCAAAGTTAATAAAATTTATATGGGACTACCCCTGAAGCATACTCTATCCATTAAAAAGAGAATTTTCGAAATCCATCCACAATTAACGGAGAAATCGTTGAACATACATAGGAAAAAAAACATGCAGCCGAACATAGAACCTCCTCCTTATTTAATGTCAGTTTAAATGGGATACTTAGTTAAGATTATTTTGTCTTGATAATCAGCTAAGCACTTGGGCATGTGATGCCGATTCATCACTTTATGTCCTCTAGAGGGCGCCGTATTCAATTTACTGTGAAATGATTCAAGACGCTTCCAACGATACCACATTTGTCAAATTATGATAAGGAGTTTAAAAGTTATGAAGGAACAGATACACATACGCACATAAATATCGGTCAAAATCATAACCGCAGAGAGTGATGCAGCTTAAGTACTTGAGTCACTGGGTCACGGAGGACCTCTCTGCTGACATGGACGTTGAGAGGGAACGAAGGGCATTGGCTGTCCGTGGAAACATGCTGGCTCACAGGTCTAAACGGTGCCCAAACGAGGTAAAGTGCACAATATTCAGGGCATACTGCCAATAGTTTTATTCGTGCACCCTGTGGATCAGCTGTACTCAGCGGACACTCAATGCCTTTTGTTTACAATATAATAATGCTTTTAGGATGTTGTTGGGGCTGCCGGGATGCTGTAGCATGTTTATGGAGGCTCGGATTGATGGTTTTCATGTCATCATGAGAAAGCGAGCGGCCTCCATAATGCACCGTATCCGAGCAAGCTCCAACAGCATTCTGAAAGCAATAGCAGACCGGTTAGACGGTCCTTTTATTAGACTCTGGATTGCACTCTACGTGTCTAATTGATTTCGTTTATTTCTATTGTATTGTAATGTTACTAACTTAGCTCTCAAGAACTTATTAACACAAATATAGATAACTAATTCATTCGAAATAAATGATTATATACAGGATAAGTTTTGAACCAGTGCGCAAACTGTACCTAACCATGAATTCAGCATATCATTCTAGACCCCCCCAGGGTAGAAATTTTTTGTCGTTTGCAAAACCTACGCGGTCAAAATGTATGGAACAGCTGATTTTTTTTTGTTTAACCGGCGAAACATTTCTGTCCTGGGGGTCTACGATGATATGCTGAATTCATGGTTACAGTTTGCGCCCTGCTTAAAAACTTATCCTGTGTAAATGTATAACTCTCCTTTCTGCTTCGCCGTAGTCGGATAAAAACCACATAATTTGCCGATTACCTATTCCATTGAGCATTATCACAAACCTAGTTACTTATACAAGTCACATTTATGCATTTATAAAATAAATGACAGTGACTGCCACAAGCCAATGATTCATCAACTGCACTGACTCACAGCGGACTATCATATTAATATTACGTACAACAAAGAAAATATTATGTTCCCTTTGTTTGTTTATGTTCTTTGTCTTCGCTAAAAATTACTTAGTATAACTAGCGGGTTACTTGCGTAACGCACGGTCAGCAGCAATGGCTTTCATTTTGACAGTTCGACAAAATTCATTGCGTTATTTAGGTACATTTTTGAGCAGATAAATTTTTCGAATATATGAAGCATGGATTAGCAATATCCTTCAAAATTATTCAGATTGAGATAACTAGTGGCGTAGTGTTCTTCATCATCTACCAACCCTCACTGGGCCCGCGTGGTGGATTACGGCCCACTCCTTCTCACAGAAACGAGGCGTGTGTCCCAGCAGTGGGAACATTATAGGGTGATTATGTAGTGTTGTCAGGTCAAATCCTACTAATATTATAAATGTGAAAGTTTGTATCTTTGGATGTTTGTTAATCAATCACGCAAAAACGGTTGAACAGTTTAAAATGAAATTTGGCACACCGATAGCTTATAATCTGGATTAACACTTAGGATACTTTTTATCCTGGTTTTATGTTCCCTTAGGATCATTTTCTAGCTCTACGCGGGTGAAGCCGCTGGTAAAAACTAGTATTTTTTATAGAACTGTTTGTAGGGGCTATAAGTGGGCGGTTACTATGTTTCGCAATTACCCCACTGATTGGAAAGCATTCGTTGACAAAGTACATTATTTTTTTTCCATAATTATCACACAAAAATCGTTTCTGAAACCAATCTTCACAAAACCTGAATATCAGCTAGAAACCTGTGCATATAATGTTTCTTATTAACGGGAATGTTTGTAAGTATGGATGGATGTTTGTTACGCTTTCACGCAAAAACGACTAAACGGATTTGGATGAAATTTAGCATACAGATAGATTATAACATAGATTAACACATTGGATACTTATTATCCCAGTAGTACGTTCCCGCGGGATAATTTCCGACTTCCATGCGGGCGAAGCCGCGGGCGGAAGCCAGTACGATATAAATTGTTACGCTTAGCAGTTTTGCACAAATAACTACATACTCTATCCTCTTACTTTTTACCAACATACTCCATAAAACGGACACCTACCGATCATAGTTAAAATTCCATTAAATATTCAATAGTTATTATAATTATCTCTTTGATCAATATCGATGGAGTCTAGAAAATATCCTAGCGATATAAGGCAACCTGGGGAAGTAGACCTGCCCATACCTTGCAGGGATGGTAAAAAACATGCAGATATCATGGGCAATCGATCTAGACTTGTGCAAATAAAATTATAAAAATTACGCGGAGTAATTTGTATCCTGTATGAGTATTTTTACTGGTTATAGACAGGATTTGCTTGTGAGTATATCTGATTGAAACTAGAAATGTTTACTAAAAGGTTTGACAAACATTAATATTATTGAACTAAACAAATACAAGATTTTATTGAAATAAAACATCTTATGCTCGGTTCCTTTATACAAAAACGGATCGCCTTGCTTAATAATGCAAGCATTTTTTATTTCCAAACTGGACAAATAAATAGTTTCGTTAGCTAATTTTACCTAAGATAGCTATTTCCAAATACCGGTCTACTATGCAAAGGGGCCTAAAATGAAGCAAAGACAAAGGCATTTTACTTCATTTTAGGTAAAGATACAAGAGTGTTCATTTTAACTTACAACTGTCCGTAAATTATAGGAATCAGCCAATCAGCAAAAAAAAAAAAAAAATTATTACTACGTTGTATCTACGTCATACCTAAGTTGTCTCTGATACTCACGCCATGACACCTTGAACAGTAAGAAATTGATGTAAAGGCCGAAATGTTTTTAAACATTAACATTTTGGCGATAGTACCTACTGACCGCGATGTGGGTACGGTACGAACCCAGTCAGACGGTTTAATTTGTGTAAATAATTTCATCACCACTGCTCTCAAAGTGTGAAGGAAAACCATTAATAAAAATGTTGTATGACTGTCTGTCTGTTTGTTAAGCCTTATTTCTGATATTGCCGATTTTGTCGGGACTTTCGCTGACGCATAGCGGATGTTATACCTAAGCAGTAACATGGGCACTTTTTGTCCCGGTACCACCGGTCCTGTAGAATATTTCCCGGTATCCCCACGGGCCGTGGGCACAGCTATTTCACAACATTCATAGTGCATAAAGAAACATTTTCCAATATTTCCTGAAATTCTATAGCCTGTGAGTCATATTCTACTGCAGCGACCTTTTGTTTAGCAATGAATCAGACTTCCACACAATGGTTTCTGTATCGACAAAGAGAAAATCTATTATTTGCAGTTTTACGGAAATAGTTATACACAATAAAAGATAGATAAAACCTTTGTCTTAAAATAATATATTTACCTTTTGTTTTAAAATGTTTCTCTCGAACTCAACTTAAGTTCGGTAATAATACATTTCTTAGAAATTACAACAAAGAGTGAAGCAATAAAACTAGCGACAATCAATCTACCGTAAGATGCAGCTGAATACCAGTATTTTTCATGGAGAGACTGCCTATCTGTACTCCACAAACCCAGTTACTGGGTAACAGGATACCGTTTGGTAAGACTTTTAAAAATCATCACAGCAGTTGTTAGAAGCAAAACCAACTTGAAAACAACATAATCCAATTCCCTTGCATCTTCGTATCCCAAACTGCCTACATTCTATCCAGGCCTATAATCACTGACGCGAGCGACGTCGCCGTGAGCACCAGTCCTAATATAAAGCTGCAACCAACCGTAAAGACAACAAAGGTAGCTATTTCAAGCCTCATCGATATCTGCCGTCGTGTGGGAGATAGAAATTGTGGGTAAATGTTTTGTTTAGTTTTAAGATGCCTGTTTACACGCTTAAGAGTCTTGATAAAGCGTGTAAACTCTTCTTGATAGGATGGATTTAGCACCGTTTATTGATCAAAGAATGCTCTAATTTTCACATGCATGTGATTGTAAGTTATTAAGGTACATTTAAGACTGTTCTTTGTACAAACTGACTCCTATTCAATAATAATTGATTCACAACAGTTCTGTATAGAGTATTCTTCTCAAGTTCACGTCGAGTGCTAAGTACTTAAACTGTGTCTGTGTGTTGCATGCGCTACCAAAATGATACATTGCAGACACACTCGTGACTATTAATAGACACGACAAATTAAAACGACACTAAACATACAGTACAGTCAGCTTTGAATGTAAGTGACCATTGTACAAAGTTAAGTTGTTATTAGCCATTAAAGTCCCACAGCTGGGTGAAGGCCTCCCTACTCTCTTTCCACCTCTCTGTGTTCGTCAAGGCCCAATCTTCATTAAAGAAGTGTACTTCTTTAATGAAGATTGGCTCATACCGCCATCTCCGCCTGGGCCTGCTGCGAAGCCCACTGAGTCGTAAGTTTGGCCCATTGATCGTCTGACATTACGGCGGATGTTTTTAAAGAAGTTATGAAAATAAATACTTTTGCTGTATGTAAGTGATTTACAGAAAAATAAATAGATTTCCCTTCCGAGCTTTTACATTGAGAGTAGACAATACTTTAATTAAACTAACTTCGTAGTTCAAAAGTACTCGTATAATAATCTTATATAATTAATGACGATATGAATTTGTGTTATTTTCTTGGATTAGTCAAGTTATATTTATTTATTTACTAGGTGACCCGACAGTCGTTGTCCAGTCTTAACTATGAATATTGAATTCGCAAGTCTTCTTAAATTTTCTAATGTCCCTCCTGACAATAACAAACACAGTATAAAAAGAATTAGCAAAATTGGTCCAGTCGTTCACGTGTGATGTCGTGACCAAAGGAAATAGGGATTCATTTTTACATTATACGAGTATATACAAGATATAGATTGAGGATCTCCTCCAACAATTATATAAACTTTGGTTCATTTTATAGAGCTTACAGTGTTTCTGCTAAGTCGCATTCTACTGAATGAATTAAATTCACCGACCCTAGCGTGATTTGGGTAGACTCAATACATCGAATGAACCCCGACATTTGCACAAGCCCCTGTAGCTTCATGTTTCATGCTGCTACAGAGACTATTGCATATCAGGAGTAGAGGGGAGCCGCAACTGTAGGGAAAACGATCTCTTGGGATAGGGACGGATTGCAAGCCGTACCGGATATGCATCATATGTAGGCATTGGGCTCACTAGTTAAAAAAATATTACCCGTCTCTCCACTGACAGACTGGTGATATTTATTTGTGGCCATCTTTGAACGACGTCACATCTAGATTGATGCAGGTTGAGCTTCGCCGGTGCATTTTTTGGTGTAGCTTTCCTCCATGCTTTGCTGTGATAAATCTAAAAAATCTTACATTCACTGACACACAATGCACAAGCTTAAGCCGCTTGGGGTAGAATCATGAAGAGATTTTTGTATAAAGGAGGTGCGAACAGTGAAAGGATTTTCTAAATTTCATGCTCTTAATGAGTTGAATAAGAAATTATAGTTTGAATGGAAGTTCATCACTTTCGCAGATGGTAAATTTCATTTTGAATCTGTCACTCGATAACCAATGTTATCGAGTGACAGATTCAAAATGAAATTCAATTCAATTTTTTCGTATATCAATATATACAAAAATCCCAACATACACATCACACAAGATACACATATACACATGACACAATCAGCATCTCAAAAACGTCCGCATAGAAAGGGCGCAATGTGCGCAGGTGTCAAATAGTATCGTCAGTCATCTTTCAGTCAGTCTTTTTGGACATTACCTCGTAAAAACCACATTAAGTCATGCGTGTAAGGTTGAATTTCCAAAAAAATGTGTTTTATCAAAAATATAACCACTGACGTATAATCGGGGACAGCTTTGATTGTTACTTTTGTTCGAGACTGTGCATCAAGGGTTTTTTTGTAACATATCAATGCTCGATAAGTCGTATGTGTGGCTTGCCATAAACTCAAACTCAAAGCATTTATTTCAATTAAACAATTTACAGGCACTTTTGAATTTTCAAAAAGTCGACCAGTTGGAAATTTGAAGCTAGTTGCCCATTCCAAAACGTAGATCTCTATGGAGAAGAACGGGCAAAAAACTCAAAGTAAAGAAACCATAGTATTTGTTAGTTCGTTTGACTGTACCCTCGTCCACAATGTCAATCAACGACCGATTCTGAGAAACATTACAATTTATTACGCGTCGCATACTTGTCAGTGCCACAGTAGTTTCTACAAACTGGTCTATTACAGTAGCTAACCAGTAGATAGGCAATTTACTTTTATGTACAAACATTTGGTCGCCATTGCTGCTTTGCTTGCTCATTATAGTTGTCACTAACTATATCTTGGAAGACCAGGTCGGGTAGGTTAGGGCCTATGCACATATGTGGTGATTGCTGATCGGTAAACTGATTGTGGTGATGGAAATTATTTGAGCTTTAATGGCGGTGGTAAAAGTGTATCTAAGTATAATTTTTGTACCTGTTCTTGCCGGATCTTATCCCTAGGAAACAAGTAATTGTAAAGGTGCACTTAACTTCTGACATAAAAGCCCATGTAGGGTTATGTGAAATTAAATATTTTGATTTTACCCGACTACGGCGAAGCAACAAGGAGGGTTATGATTTTGACCGGTATGTCATTATGCCGGTATGTCGGTATGTGATTTTGGCCGGTGTATCTGTTCCCTCATACGTTCTTAACTTCCTAAGTATCATAATTTGACAAATGAGGTATCGTTGGAAGACGTGACATTAAATGGCCCTCTAGACTCTAGAGAACATAAAGTCATAAAATAAAAAGCCGTCGTTGTATGCTACCTGAACAACACATTCTATCAGTAGTAAGCGATCATTATCTTTAGGGCAAAGTGGGTACGCATCGGCTTCGGATGAGATTTTACTTTTAGAGCGTCGTTTTAACTGATAGTTTAAGATCAGTAGGTCTGTTCTGTAACTACTACTGTGAGCTGTTAATTGTATCAATCCCTAGCACCAGGTGGAATAACAACTCACTTCACCTAACTTTATTCGGTGAGATATTTACAGAATAGACTCGCTGGATTTGATGGTGTGAAATCGCCAATAGGCAGTGAGCAAGAATTTCTGCATGAACATTCGTTTTGCTCTACAGTAGGAGTACCTACACCTATTTGGTCAATATAAGACTTCACTATTTAGAGGACATACAAGAATTAGTAACTTCAAACCGAGAACTCAACCTAACCCATTTTTTTTATTTGCTGGGTAGTAAAGCAAGGGTTCAGCTGGATGTGTGTAGTACAGAACCGGTTGAAGTTGGCCGAGCTAAGGGGAGGACATAGGATGTCCCCCTAGCTCGGCCACTTCGACCGGTTCTTGTACTTCACGCAGCAGCAGTGGACGTCTTGCGGCTGAAATATTGATAACGATGAAGGCAATGGTTGCAAAGGAACGAGGACCCCAGATCAAAATCAAAATCAAAAGTCATTTATTCAAACTAGGCTGAGAGTCTGCTCTTTTTGAAAGTCAAAATAAAATTACATAAGACAGTCCCCCCAAAACGCCCGCCCTTCACCACTTCCTAGTGCTTTAGCTGGGAAGAAGAAGTAGCGCAACAAACTCCCCAGCAGCACAGCTGTCTATTAAGTTAAAAGAACTTGATTCTATACAATAATAGGGAATTAAAATTACGAAATACAAAAAAAAAACATTAAGTTAATTTTGATTGAGTTAATCACAGCGACCAACAATTCTTATCATTTAAGTAGTCGATGATAGAATAGTATGCCTTTGAACAAAGGGTGGATTTTACTTTAGCTTTAAACGCACTAAAATGCAAATCTAGCAAGGAAGAGGGTAGCTTGTTATAGAAGGTTATACCCAGACCAACAAATGAGTTATGAACCTTAAGTAGCCGGTGAAAGGAAACACGTAGTTTGTCCTTATTTCTAGTATTAATATTATGAATATCACTGTTTTTAGTGTACAAGTGTATATTTTGCCTAATATATAACACTTCGAACATCACTTCGACCATTCAAAGTCGTCCCTATTTATTACATAGATATGTCACAAATCTAAGAAGGAAGTAGAATACTTAGTACTCTGTCTCCCCGAAGGTTTAGGCTGAGTTGTACCTATATATCTCTATCACCATCTAAATAAATCGAGACTCCGGGCTGCTAATAAAAAAACCCTATAACTCTTTCCCTGACCTGGGAATTGAACCCAGGACCTGCTCCTCACTAGTAGCGCTTGCGACCACTAGACGAACGAGACAGTAGATTCATCTTTCCTTACAGTATTTAGTCTCTTACACATTATAACATAACTCTCAGAACATTTATTCTCCTATAAAATCATTTTCTCCGTAGTTTGGTTCCCAAAGCTCGTACATTTTTGTCTTCACAACTTGAGTATGGTCGCTCCTTTAGCGTATCCCTAAACTATGCATACACAAGACACTGAAGCGGCAGATCCATTCACTTTCATGCTTCGTTCATGTGATTCACTTAAATAGAAACAAATGTAGGTATATTCACAAATCCAGGATACAGTCCTAGGATGGTCAGATCTAGGGGCAGTATAAAAAGCCAAATTAACATTGGAGTTGTAAAAGGAAGAATACTTCGTTTACCTAGAAGTGAAGCCCTAAACCTACAGCAGAAGTGCGATTTGCGACTTCGATGGCAAAGTGCTTTTTTTTATTTTTAAGAGCCTAAGCACATTGCTAATAGCCCTATTAAGGCGAACCATTCAATCACTAGCCAGATTCCGTACATTGTTTCCCACAGGCTTCTCCAGGCATTTCTTAGGCGCAGTGTAGCCGCAGCTTACGGCGAGCGGCGGACGGTGTGGCGGTGCCGAAAGCAAGCGGTCGCTTTGATCGCGATAGCGGCACCTCTGATGTCCGCACGGCCCGCCTAACGCGATGTATGGAAGCCTATTTACTGGCCAGGGATGGCACTGTTTATGTTACTGATTTGAGTTGAACTGATAGCGTTTGTTAAGGCTGGAATGTAACTGGAGATTTCGCAACGTTGTCTAAAGTATATTTTACTTACCACTTTGTCGGAAATGGCTCTGACTGTAAACCACACTAGATAATATTAAGATAATTACTTACTTACTTATGAAGACATATACTTCGAGGTATTGCACTTTTGAGTTTCCTATAAAACTTTTCAAAACAGTTATATCCCTTAATGATATAGCAAGTCATTTTATCACACCCATCACTTTTTGGGTAGCATCAATCAGAGCGTTGGTTGTTTTGGCAGCTTACCCAATATGGTTAATTTGATCCTCAATGTTTGTGTCAAAATCAAAAAATCAAAATCAAAATATTTTATTTCACATAAGCCTGCATGGGCACTTATGAAACGTCAGAAGCTAGGTGCACGGTTCCAATTTGTCGTTTCCTATGGAGAAGAGCCGGCAAGAAACTCCACGGTTACTCTTTTAAAAATAATTGGCTTTTACAATGTTTTCAAATTACAGTGATAATAGGTATGGGAGGACAGTGCAGGCCAGTCAATAAGTACCAGGTACTTAGAGGAATGAAAATACAGAATAGAAAAACGTCTACAAATCTAGTCTCTAAGGCCTACAACGTTCTCTCATTCACAATATGTAAAAGAATCTACCTATATAAAATGAATCTATTTGAACCAAGTGACATGATTTCGATGACAATCACTGAAAATAAATAGTAGGTAGTAAAATTGATGTATAATGTCAAATAATGACGAGAATATGTCAGACATTGTAAAAAAAATAATAATAATAAAAAGAATAAAAATTAACATTGCAATTTGGGAGCAGTTAATAGACTTTCACACGGTTTTGCTGTTAATGAGGTACCAGGGAAGCCACATGTGCAGAAAGAATTAATGCCAAACTTCCCTGTCTTCAACGTAGTCTTTTATCTTATAATATGCTTTTTTGATAAGGACACGTTTGATGTGAGTTTTAAACTTTCCATCGCTAAGTTCTGTAACCGACTTTGGCAACTTGTTATAGAAGCGGATACTGTTTATTAGAAATGACTTGCTAGTTTTAGTTAATCTAAATTTTGGAATCACAATTTCATCTTTACTACGTGTATTTAGATTATGGAAATCGCATCTTTTTTTGAAAAGACCTAAGTTTTTGCGAACATACAAGATATTTTCTAGAATATAAAGAGAAGGCAGAGTAAGTATATCAATTTCGTTGAATTTGTTTCTAAGAGACTCGCGAGGCCCCATTTTATAGATTGCGCGGATTGCCCTCTTTTGTAAAATAAAAATTGAATCTACGTCCGCTGCCGATCCCCACAGCAGAACGCCATAAGACATAATACTGTGAAAATAAGCAAAGTATATTAACCTAGCTGTGGCTACATCAGTCAACTGCCTTATTTTTCTTACTGCGTAAGCAGCTGAGCTTAATCTGCTTGAAAGCGCTCTAATGTGGGCACCCCATTGCAATTTTGAATCTAAAGTAATTCCCAAAAATACAGTTTCCGAAATAGCATCTAGTTTCTTGCCATCAAGTTTTAAATTAAGACCTACTTGGGGTACATTTGGTAGCGAGAACTTAAGACATTTAGTTTTGTTCGCATTGAGTAAAAGATTATTAGCAGCAAACCATTTCGATAGAACAGCTAGGCTTTCGTTGACATGTAAGACATCCGTATCTTTTCTATCTATTCTAAAAATAAGAGAAGTGTCATCAGCGAATAAAATTATATCCGAGAAGTTAGCCATCAGATAGGGAAGGTCATTAATATAAACTGTCATAGATATTTTGTTCTCAGGCTTTTCAGAGAATATCATACAGATGAGAATTATTAAAAACCATACTCTGGAGTCTTTTCGGAAATCTCTGACGTCCTCTGACTATCAAACTCAAAAGTCGTGTTATACAGCAACTGGGTCAAATAGGCAGTAGCTCCATTGAAAATAGGGAAAAAAAGCAGGACACATTGTATGTTTTGTAGTCATTGACTCACTTATTAGAGTTTGTAGTGTTAAATGTGTTTTTTAATATGTAAATGATACATGACTTTATTTCTGTAAGTAGGTTTGTACAAACACTTTTACCCGTCAATCACATTTTTAAAACAACATAGATGAGATCGGCGTTTCCTATTTCTGAGAAGAAATGCCGAAAAAACGCAGAGATCACAGTCTCTTTTAAAGTCCATACTTAATCTTGGTCAGATCATGTGAAGACCATGTAGATTTGTGTCTGAAATGGTTTTAGAAGAAAGAACCACAAAGATTGAGTGGTCATGTCCAGTCAGTGCACGACTGCACGTATTTGTCACATGTATTTTACGGCGGGCCAAAAGGTATATAGATAAATAAATATATGCCATACTACAAGCTTACCAGCCCTAGGACTCTAACACATGTAAATACTTACGTAAGACAGTCATGCTAGTGCCAAAAACATCGTTATGTTACATAGCTATAACGGTACAGATCGTTGACACTGCAAGAAGCTGCCGGACCAACTGTACTCCGATCGTGTGTGTTACTAAGGCATTCGTTGATTTTTTATCTGTGATGTTAGAAGTAGCTGTTTTTACACGCTTTATATTAGCTTCACTTGTATGTTTGTTTGTATGTAACCGACTCCTTAGAGCGCGATTTTGGCCCACTTTAAACGGTCAGATTTCATTGAAACTTTGTAAACTTATCGAGGATCGATGAAAATTCAATATTTTTTTTTTTTTAATTTAAAAAAAAGGGAAAAAATCACGTTTTTGTAGTTAGCAGAACTAAAAAATTGAAAATAAATAATAGTTTAAAAAAACACGCTTTAAAAACCAAACTAAAAAAGGAGAAAATAATTTAATTAAATTAAAAAGCGTGGTGTGCTTTTTGAGGTATTTTTTTATTCAATTAATGTCAAGCACCCCACGCTTTTTAATTTAATTAAATTATTTTCTCCTTTTTTAGTTTGGTTTTTAAAGCGTGTTTTTTAGTTTTTTAAACTATTATTTATTTTTTGTATGTGGCCAGTGGCTACTGTTTTTAACCCTTTGTTTTTTTTTAAAACATAAAGCCACTTTTGAATTTGCTTAGGAACCTGCGAGTATGTGTAAGGATCACGGAGAAAAAAGCAATGCACCATTACTTCTTAGACTCATGGATTTAGTGATGGTACTACCTTCACTAGATCCATGGTAAGGTAAACAGGGTGGCAGGGACATCAACGCGGGAACTGTAACCATGAATTAAGCACAAGATTGTAGACCCCTAGCGTAGAAAAAAAATCTACTGTTTCATAGAAAACAACCTCCGCAGCTAAAATGTATGGAAGAGCTAATTTATTTTTAAACAGACAAACATTTCACAATCTTGTACTGATCCTATGGTAACAGGTTGGGTGTTGATGCCCCCTACCCTGTATAAATATTTTGACGTCTAAAAGATGAATGATCTTATAGGAATAAAAACTAAGTAGACGTGACTCCTATATTGACATTGGTTGAACGTGATCATTAACGATTACAAAATCCAATATTTTAGGTCATTCAAACGGATTTCTAATAAAAGACAAACCATCAAAACGAACTCCTGAGTGAAGTCAGTCCAGCCATGTCCAATCACAATAAATAATTTAACCGTCGCCAGGTCGTTACCAATCACTACCCTTCGCCATCAATTCGATTCCTTAATAAATATCAATCAAAACAATCTAAAGCACAGTTTCCAATCAGTTAAATTAACTGCTTCATTAATCTCTTCACACTCGGCGGTTTACGACACACGCACATTAACTCGCCCCATAAAATCCAACCAGAATCGGCAACACAAACGAAAGGGTCAAACCGAGATCGATATCAAATCGATTAAAACAAATCGATAAGCTTATCCTGAGAATTCTCCTTCTGCGGGATTCATCGCAATAAATACGAGTAGCCTCAATTTGTCGACCATAAAGTCCTTTAAGATGCAATTTGTCAACGTCAACTCGCAATGCGTATCGATGCATCGGAATGGAGCGATCGAGATCGATATCTCGTCTTTGTATCGATGCTGACGATTATCCGATTGGCGATTGTGTAGTTGATTCTGCGCGCGCATGCAACATGAATGGTAAATCAAGGAAGCTATATTCAAATGCAAAGACGACTGTTTCGTTTATTCAGATTTGGAATAACAATAACCGTTGTAAGTGCGTAAGGAATACAGATGTCTGTATATTGATCATATCGTATAAGTGTCCACTATTATATTAATGGAGATATGACAAATTCGTGGAGCTTCTGGCTAAGGAATAACAGCCGCACAGGTCGATCGATCAGGTTAAGCTACAGTTTCCGCGGTTGGTCCGTGGATGGGTGACCATCTTTGCACACCAAGACCCCTCCGTGCCTCAGAAAGTACGTTAAGCCGTTGGTCCCGGCTGTCATTAGTAGATCTTTGACAGTCGTTACAGGTCTTCAGAAGCCCGAAAGTCTGACCACCAGTCTTACCAAGGGTTATCGTGTTACCCAGTATCATTTGGGTTGTGGAGGTCACATAGGCAGTCGCTTCATGTAAAATATTGGTATTCAGCTGCATCCGGTTAGACTGGAATCCGACCCCAACATACCTAGTTGGAAAAAGGCTAGGCAGATGATGATATGACAAATCCAACGAGGTAAGATAAATAGTTGTCGTTTTAATTACACCGTTGTCGCAAGAGATATCATAAAGTTTTATAATAACAATTATACGTTATTAACTGCCTTATGTTCGTAAAGGCAAACTGCATGTTTGTGCTCCCTTCTAATTTCATAATGGATTATATTTTTCCTGATTAAGTTATGCCACCTGCACTACATCCTGTCAATCAGTCTGTGTTTCTCATTTAGAATTAAAAACAATAGCAGTAATAAGTATCTTACCACGACATAATTAACCTATAATGTTCCTTCTGCTAGGACACTGGCCTCCTCTCTGTGAGAGAGCGTGAGATGTCACATATCTTCGATTTTTTTGTTCTAGGACATTCCGGTTTCCTTACGACGTTTTTCTTCACCATTTTTGAGAGCAGTGGTGTTGAAAATAATTTACACAAAGTAAAGTGCCTGTCAGGGTTTGAATCTACGACCAGCAATTCGTAAGTCACCACTGTGCCACCACTGCTATCAAATATTTTACCTACGACCAGCAATTCGTAAGTCACCACTGTGCCACCACTGCTATCAAATATCTTACCTACGACCAGCAATTCGTAAGTCACCACTGTGCCACCACTGCTATCAAATATCTTACCTACGACCAGCAATTCGTAAGTCACCACTGTGCCACCACTGCTATCAAATATCTCACCTACGACCAGCAATTCGTAAGTCACCACTGTGCCACCACTGCTATCAAATATCTTACCTACGACCAGCAATTTGTAAGTCACCACTGTGCCACCACTGCTATCAAATATTTTACCTACGACCAGCAATTCGTAAGTCACCACTGTGCCACCACTGCTATCAAATATCTCACCTACGACCAGCAATTCGTAAGTCACCACTGTGCCACCACTGCTATCAAATATCTTACCTACGACCAGCAATTCGTAAATCACCACTGTGCCACTACTGCTATCAAATATCTTACCTACGACCAGCAATTTGTAAGTCACCACTGTGCCAACACTGCTATCAAATATCTTACCTACCTACGACGAATACTTCTTGATTTTCCACGATTTTATTGCTTACACCTAGATGTAACAGCAGATCACATAATGCAGTCAATCCCTCCAAGATGGCGCTAAATCACTTCTCATTAATACTTAACTCGTCAACCATCCATTTAATTAATATTCTCTTACCGGAAGATTCATTCCACGATAAACTATCCAAATTGAAAGTTTTATAAATTACATAAATACACATCGTGCGGTTTGGTTCATTTTAACGATAATAAATATTGGTTCTAACGTGGTTAGGACGTAACTGAGTATCAACGAAATTTATTTTGAACTTCAAAGGCTTGTGACAACGTATGCGAAGACCTCGGTTCTGATCAAATGATCAATAACTAACTTAAAACAGACTGGACATCAAAGGAGAAAGGAAGCGAGTTATTAGTCCCTATTAAATTATGGCTTGATGGAAATTGGCGGGAGTCTATAACTGCATCGGCGTGGTGACGTTACCGAGATTTTTCAAACGACTCACCTATCTGTCGTTTAGTTAATTTTTGTTCTATTTTTTATGGAAATTATGTTTGTGTTAATTTGAAGACAGGAGGTGTGGAGACATATTTGACGACGTGCGATATCAATTACTGAAGCAGCTTATAATTTCGAGAAAACTTCAATTTACCAAATCACATGATTATTGTTAGGACCAGATATTTAATTACAGTGAATAAGTTGTTATTAGCTTATACTGTCCCACTGGTGTGCACAGGCATCCCCCAAGTATTTCCAGGAGCTCTTTCGCTCTCGAACCAGCCCTCGCGGTCGTCTCGCTACCTGTTTCTGGGATGACCTCGGCGGTGCCGTCCATCCTCAGGCACTAATAAATATAAGGCGTCAATCGACATCGCCTGATGATGTTTATACCCGTGGTTGGTTTTAAACCCTACTACCTCTACAGTTATGTGTTAGTACTATACCTCTGTCTATCTCTTCAGAAAATACGAGCGTAATGTTAAGTTATGTTCCACCGCAACAGCAAAAAACAGACCATTAAAAAAACTTTTCTCTCATCTGTCTAGTGTCTAGCCTTTTCCCAACTATTTACATGGAGCGACTGGCTATCTGACCTCTGCAACCCAGTAACAGGGTAACACGATACCCCATGGTAAGACTGTCTGGCAGACTTTCGGGCTTCTGACGACCCCTAACGATTGTCAAAGATGGCGACGAATAACAAGCAGGAACCAACTTCCGAGGGTCAGAGGGGTCTCGCAATGTAAAAAAGAAATGTATCCCTAACCACATCAAAAGCTATGGGGGGGGTCCGCAAGGGCCGATGCCTGCCAGGGGTGCGGGTTGTTCGAAAGAGATACCGCGGCCCCTGGCACACAGGCAACTGAGGGAACACGGGTGGGTTTTAGTCAGTAAAAGTCTGACACGCCCTCCCGCTCCACCCAGAGCGGGAGAAGTTATTTGATGATTTCCTATCCAAAAAAAAAAACCACATCAAAAGCAATTTGTATCCAAAAAGCAATCACCAAGTCATAATACAAGGTTTGACTTAAACGGCAGTTCCTTATATCTGTTTAGCAAACCTCGTGCAAGTATGTACATACTTATGTAATATGCATGAACATACATATTGAGCGCACATACATACGTATAGAAGAAAGAGCTCGTTTGAATTCCATAAATTGAATTAAGTCTTGAGATACTTTGAATGAAGCCACTTGCGTAAGAGTTATTTACGAGCGCGATTGACAGATTTTGGTTTGTGGTCTTATTTAGAGACCATTTCAACATTGGAAAAGGTTGGACTAGAAGCTAAGCAGTAGTGTCCACTTGGATTATGACAATAGGGTATTACACAAATTTTTGAAAAGTGTCTTAATTAGATTCTAGAGTGCTAATAAACCACTAAAAAAACACGACATTTTTATTTAATCGATTAGTGCCATAAAAATGCATTTAAATTTTGCATTTTTAAATTTCGCGCGTAATTTGACGAAAACGCTGGACGTAGTAGACGCCATAATTGGTCTGTGGGTATGACGTCAGTTTGCTAAAAATAAATGCGCTGATATTTTGTATGACAATTGTTTATAGTTTAAAAAATGAGTTATTTTTCTCCTTATCGTTGGTTTGCTGTTCCTAAATGAAAAATATTATTTAAATAAAAATTACTTTGGTTACGAAAATAATAAAAGTACAAAGTTGCTCAGTTGACATGCCGTATGACGAAATAACATGGCGGCTACTATTTCATGGTGTTCAAAAACAGATTAAAAAAACTGAAATCTTTAAATTGTATTTTAAAATTTATTTTGTTGTTTCATGAACTAAAACTAACATTTTCCGACTGCATTTAGACTCAATAATATATTTTTAGATTATTTCTCGTATAGAGTAAACTACCCTTGATGAAGTCATGTAGCTTTGTTATCAGCGGGGTAGTTGCAAAACACACTAACAGTAGGAATGGTTTCCTTTTTGGTTGTTGAACGGACAAACTTTTCAGTCATAAGAAGCAATAGACTAGCAATAAAATTCAAATTGATTAAGATTCTGATTAATATAATGCAATTAGGATGCAGAGTTGTAATAGAAATACTTAATGGTAAAGGAAACTATCTCCTATATAAGCGTAACCACAATCAACACAAAAATATATTTAAGGCTAGTAATTTTTGTTTTTGTTGGAAAATTACCATAACTCAAAAAAATCATGCTTTCTAAATTCGAAAGGTTAAACAGAGTAGTAGGTACCTACAGATTCCTACATTTCACTAGTTATGTTTAAGTCCGATATAATACCCGTGACCCTATTACAAAATTAGTCAAATAAATACAAAATAATATACACCTAGCCATCACTGTGATTGTCATCGTAAAGTTAAAATAGCTTATGGGGCTGAAAGCAAACTTTAATTGGCAGCCACTTGAGAATCACGAAGTCACGAGTTCCTATTCTATATACAACATGACAGCTGAACATCTAAAATTCTGCTAAAAGACAGAAACACAGACTTCGAAGGCGCCATGTTATATAATATCCAATTTACTCAGTGATTAAATCCGTAGCTAAATTTGAAAGGGAAACATTAATTTACAATCAGCTGCAGATCATCCATCATGCTCTGCAACGGAGGAAAACAGTCATAATCCATTTCCTATGACTACTATATTAATTATCGTCCTAAGGCGATCGGTAAGCAACCTCATTGTGGTATCTATGCCACCGAATAGCTGATGAATGGAGTGCTAATTGCAACGTGCATATAAACTGCATATAATCAGTTCGACACACATAATCAACCTTTAACGTTCCCACTGCAAAGACACAGGCCTCCGTGCTGCGAGAAGAAATGGGCCGTTATCCACCATGCGGGCCCAGGGCAGGTTGTTTGATGTCATAAATGTCTTCGATTTTTGGTTCTAAGACATACCAGTTTCCTCACGATGTTTTCCTTCACCGTTTTGAGAGCAGTAGTCGTGGTTTGAACCTACGACCAATGTATAACTCGTAAGTCGCGGCCGTAACCACATGGCCACCACTGCTCAGTTTGACAGTCAGCCATTATTGTGACATCGTAAGGTACTGCAATCAAGACACTAATAATTTATTACTGACGGTCTGTCTTTTAACAGCCTATTTCCGTCCCTCTAGAAAAGGACGTGTTGCAGAAAACCATCTAAGATTGCACTGTCTTATCTTCGACTTGACAAATCTAGACTGGTACAAAACAGATGCAACAGAACCCGTTGGTGACTGGTGGAATGCACCGCTTATAGAATGCGTCAGTTAATAAGATAAGTAT
Source organism: Antitype chi (assembly GCA_947359405.1). Taxonomy (NCBI): domain Eukaryota; kingdom Metazoa; phylum Arthropoda; class Insecta; order Lepidoptera; family Noctuidae; genus Antitype; species Antitype chi. The sequence goes on from OX375823.1 coordinate 4,903,137, forward strand.
TAAATTGAGATCTTCCTTACATTCACGCACTCCATTTTATAACTCCTCCATGTCCAAATCGCTATTGTGATCATAAACTCTATACATTATTGCAGCTGCCTCTAAGCTATTCTATAATATATCGCAATGAACGAATGAACGAGCAAAATTTCCACTGTAGCTCATAATGCAATAAAAATGAACGCCCAAATAAATCTTGGCACTCGAGTATTTGAGAAATGTTCATATCCTCCCATTATTTTTCTTTAAGTCGGGGGCAAAATCCTAAGTATCAGCGGCAGTACTTTAATGGCTTACAAAGCCATATGTAACTAGAATAGAACCTGTTTAGAGATCACAATTGCTCATGTAGGAAGAAATATTAACTAACAGATAAGATAAAGTAAATAGCAATAGCTATTTAGAAAGATGAACACTTAATACATCTTGAGATGTTGAAATTGAGTCGTGCAATTTTTGCGTGATTTTTAAAAGCCTTTCGAGAGAGTTTTTTATAAAACATAACTCAATTAGTTTGAATTAAACCGGCTTCATAACTTCATAACTATCAAGAAAATACTTTCCTTACTAATATTATAAACGGGAAAGTTTGTATATATGGATGGATGTTTGTTACTCTTCGTTTTCTCTCCTTAAATTTCTCTCCTTAAATTTGGCACACCGATAGATTATAACCTAGATTAACACATAGGATACTTTTTATCCCGGTAGTACATTCCCACGGGATAATTTCCAACGCGAAGCCGCGGGCGGAAGCTAGTGATCAAATAAATGTACATCTAAACGAACTTTTAAACACAATAACTTTTACCATAGCTATTCCACAGAAAAGCGGATTTAAATTAGGTAAGGGTAACATAACATCACGGCTTGTAATCCCCGAAGGGTTACGCAGAGGTGTATAGTAGACCCACATTTCGTCAGTTATGTTTAAGTCCAAAATAAAGGGTCAACTTATTGTCATCCATCTGTCACAAATCCAGACTACGCACAGTGTCCGGCGTAGAACAAGCCAGGTGGACAAAAATATATTTTCATGGTTTTGGAACTATATCTTTATATTAGTTATTTATATAGTACTATATTATTTTTTTAAACAAAATGCATAGGAATTGTGTATAAATATTTTATTTTATGTATACACGATTATAATACAGCAAAAAAATAAGAATAAAATTATCTTAATCGCTACAAATATCAACGCTAATTATATATTATTATACAATCTTAGGCTAACATATTAAATACAAAAATTATAAATCTAATACTAGAGGTATCTATTTAAAACTACAATTCCAACTAACTAATTACAATTCTAACTAACTAATTACAATTCTAACTAACTAATTACAATTCTAACTAACTAATTACAATTCTAACCAACTAATTATTATTCAACTAACTAATTCTCAATATCAGAATCATCGGAATCAGAATCCGATGAATCTCGGAAGGATAACACGCTTTTTTTGATTTAACAATGCAATCATATGATGGAAACACGTGATGCCCGACTTTCATAGTCCACTTCCTAGTCTGTTTATATGAGTGAGTTGTTGATTTTGAATCAATATAATACGCTAATGCCTCGTCACTACTTAGCGGTCTATCACTCTTCACAGCACTTGGTTGTTGAAGGCTACTGCATGCACTTGCAGAAGCTGGATTTTCGCCAATGTCCTTTATAACTCTGGTAACGTTTTTATGTCCAGTTGACCGTGCAGCTACCTCTGCAGCAGTCATTAATTCCCCAACACTCCGCGATTGAGCTAGATCAGCAACTCTACGTTTTTTAGTTTTAAACGATGAATCTTCAAATACTTTTTTAGGTCTTCCGGGTCGAGAAAGGTCAGCGGATGAGGTAGAAGGTTGCGGTTGAGTCGATCGTAGGTAGAATTCTATCTTCTCGCCTTCCAGCCACAACTTATTCTTATTCAGGAAACGCTCTTTTGACTTTCCTGAAGACACCCACTTGGTAGCAATTTTCGAAGAAATGCTGGCTAATTTCATCTTAATTTCTCTTTAACATTCTTCAGTGATGTCAGAGAAATTACACTTAGACAAAATAAATTCAAATACTCGATCATTTCTTTCGTCTTTTTCGTGCTTAAGCGACTCTTCGAAAAACTCTATTTTACAAATAGAGTAAAGCTTTTCTGCAAAAAAAGAAAAAAAAAATGTTGTACTCAAGTGTGCTACATAAAATATATGTCATAATCATCTATAGTCATGTAGCTAAAACATATCAAAAATTCAGAGTGGATACAAGAGGATACATGGCTTTTCCAAGCCTGATAAGTTCGAAAACAAAGAAAAACATTGTTTTTTTTTGTGTATTCACATACAGTCTACTTTATGACTGTTTATGACACATCAAAAGATTCTAATAAGAAAATAATATAGTACATACCTTCAGAAGTAAAATCCATCACTAAAACTTTCCACAAAATTAGAACTGCCACCATGAGATGTTAGTGCAAGTGTCGCAAAAATGCAACTGACTTATTTCTTTAACTGCATTTACCTCATTAGCTTACTTTGATAAACGATGACTCATCAGTATGGAATGTTAGACGTAAACGATTCTTAGAATCAGAGGTTTAGGGGTGTTGTTTACAGGTAGAAAGTACAAATTCCCGGGAATTTGATAATGACTTCTGTCCACCTGGCTTGCTCTAGGGCGGACACTGTGCTACGGGGTGCTGGTGAGAAATTCCTAATAACACTTTGCCCAACCTGGTAATCGAACCTAGGGCCAATGATCAGCAGTAGCACTTCCGTCCACTAGCTAGACGAACGAGGCAGTCAAGGTTGGTAAGGGTAATTCCAAGAAAATCAAAGTTGACTTGTCATTCACCCAAAATGGCGATATTCTATTACTGCAACTAAATGAACACCAACTTGTACTAAGTCGATGAGAACTATAAATCCACAACTGGTCCCAAAAACGAGATATATCTCATAGCCAATCGATATCCTAGATACATGCAAATTGCGAAAAATACGCCATCGGCGTCTCAGAGATTTGTCGGAAGATACGCGCCGTGTCAACGCTGGCGCGTTCCTCTATTTTGCGAATCTGCATATTTTGCGTATACTATATTTTATTTTGCCAATTTTCAACTTTATCACAGAAGTAATAGGAGTCGGTTTTGTGTGCATATTTTGCGTATACTATATTTTACGTCATCAATTTTCAACTTTATCACAAAAGTCATAGGAGTCGTTTTTGTGTGAATTTGGTTTACCACTGTGGATGTATAAATTTGTTACTTTATATCCAATATCGGAATGATACGCCGGGTAAACTAGCTGCATCAGATAAAATGCAAGCGGAGACACGCGAATAAGTTATGTGTGCTGCGCGTACGCAGCCTTGAGGTTCATATTACTCTACAATGTAACACAATAAACTATGCTCTTTTTATTGATCCAGAACTAGATTTTCTGGTTTATTACTGCCAACCAGGAATGTAGTAAACCACCGCTCTATTTATTTTAAGACTAACAAATGAGGTGTAAATATGAAAATCGTTATACAAATCGAGATTAAGTTATTCATAGTATTTATTCAATCAAGCGTTTATTTTCAATGCATCACGGATAATTGTGGTTATTAAAATAAGTGACCAATTCAGGGCACGCCGCAGAGACATGTCAACTCAACTCGGCCTAGTCATAGTCGCAGACTACCTTTATCTGACTCAGGTGACGTGGTTCACTAAAAAAAACCTGCTTCTTTGTCGTGAAAAGCTACAAATAGAGAAAGGGAAGATAACTTTTCTTACCAAAAATTTCCTTGTAGAATTACGCTATAGGCACAATATCATTGTATAAAAAGTCAAATTAATTTCCCTGTTTTTCAGCTATTTCGGGGACGGCTACCAGTCTTACCGGATACCAATTTTCTACATAGAGCGACTGCCTATCTTACCTACAAAACCCAGTAACTGGGTAATACGATACCCCTTGGCAAGACTGGTTGTCAGACTTTCGGGCTTCTGACTACCCATAATGAGTGTAATTCGATGATTTCTCGAACTTAACGTGTTTTCCAAGGCATGAAGAGGTCTCGGTAAATAATGGGTGGTCACCCATCCCCGGACCGATCTCGGCAAGCGGTGCTTTATTATTGAATTGAACCCCTCAAAAATAAACACATGAATTGTATTGATGATTATGGCAACTTTCCCTTTGACCATTAAAGCAACCACCAAACCAACTAACCACCAAACAAACCAGCTACCACCCCACCATCAAAGCAACCATTAAAGGGACTATATTTTGCAGTCTGCCGACGATGTTCACACTTTATCAACTGTTTTTATTTTGTCTATGCCCGGTTTTTGTCAATAGGCTCGCCCCCTATTATATGGGATTTAGACATATCTGCTCAAATGTGGGTAGGTACTTCAAGTACCTCCCTGCCTAAGCCTTGGAAAACAATGAGATGTTGGGTGTTTGTTTTGGAAAACACGTGTCATTGGCATCACTGACGGAAGACTGACACATATGCAAATAATAAAATACATAATTCACATCAAGAATTAGGCAATGACTAACAAACAAAACGTGCGAGTATGCACCACCGTTAACTTACCCATAAAAGGATGCTACACACTTGTTCGGGTCGGCTCGTTTGATTCGGCAGTATTTCTTGAACAAGAAAATCGACCCGAAACAATAACTTCACATGTATTTGTATTTCGTTCATCTTGTTTCGATCGACAAACTCCGTTCGACAGCCACCCTCGCTGAATCATGTTCGGGTCGGCTCAGCACAATTCAAGTTAAGCCGAGCGACTTTTTTCCGAATTTCAAGCAATCTACTTCCAGTCTAACCTTATGCAGTTGAATACCAGTACTTTCAAATTCAAATTCGTTTAGTTAGCTTACCTACACAAGGTTCTAAAATATACAAAGTGGTTATACAAGGTATGAAATTTTCACTAACAGACTTTACATGGAGCGACTGCATATCTGACCTCCACAACCCAGTTTCTGGGTAACGCGACACCCTTGGTAAGAATGTTTGTCAGACTTTTGGGCTTCTGAGTCTGACTATCCGTAACGACTATCAAAGATCTACGTTTGACAGCCGGAACCAAACGTGCTTTTCAAGGCACGAAGGGGTCATGTAATGGATAGTGTTGGTCACCCATCCATGAACCGACCGCGGTAAACGTAGCTTAACCATTGATCGACCCGTGCGAATTTTTATCATTCAGCCATGTTTACCGAGCATGTATCGAGAAATCAAACCTTTTGAATTTGCCGGCCGTCTGTGCCGAATGATACCGACCCGAATAAGTGTGTGCCAGCCCTTAACAACGAAGTGCACTTAACTGAACTGTCATTTGGCATGTTACCAATACTACCTACTCGCATGATTCAGGGATGCAGATATATTATTAAAACAATAGTGTGACGCATCCCATCTTAGTTGTTTACCATGATGGTACAATTTATGGCTCAACAAGTGTCGGGTCTACAAGTAAACCGGCTCTGATGTATCTTTAGATGGAGTAAACAGTTGTATGAGTCTATGTTGATGTCCTTGAGTTAGTGATGTGACGATGTAGTGTCGATAGGATGGAGAATTTACTCATAAAAGAGGTCTTATTTGGAGTGATTCTGGTAAATGCATATGATGTTGATATATGATATTTGCCTTTCAGACAGATAATATACGCTGTTTCCCAATTCTGGTGAGAAAGAGACAGTATGTGGTGGCCCAGTGGTATCAACCCCGACTTGCGGGGCTTGCGGGCAACCAGGTCATTTACTTTGTGTATTTCATTTCATCACCACTGATCTCTAAACGGTGAAGGAAAACATCGTGAGGAAATCGGCATCTCCTAGAACCAAAAATTCGAAGTTACTTTACATCCACCAACCCGTACTGGACCCGCGTGGTGGATTATGGCCTCTTTCCTCGCACAGAGAGGAGGCCTGTGTCCCAGCAGTGGGGACATTATAGGCTGATCATGATGACGACTGCTGGGGAGTTTGTTCCGCTACTTCTTCTTCCCAGCTAAAGCACTAGGAAGTGGTGACGGGTGGGCGTTTTTGGGGGACTGTCTTATGTATTTTGACGTTCGAAAAGTGCTGATTCTCAGCCTAATTTGAATAAATGACTTTTTATTTTGATTTTGATTTTGATCTTAATATTAACTACATAGTCACCTAATCCTAACTAATATTATAAACGTGAAAGTTTGTAGGTACGTACCTATGGATGTATGGATGTCTGTTACTCTTTCACGCTAAAACTACTGAATGGATTTTGGATGAAATTTGGCACACAGATAGATTATAACCTAGATTAACACACAAGATACTTTTTATCCCGGTATTACGTTCCTGCGGAATAATTTCCGACTTCCACAGGGGCGAAGTCGCGGGCGGAAGTTAGTGAAATATAAAGTGTGCTGTGGCAATAGGAATGCAAAGTTAAGTATTCAAGAATTCACTTGATTGAACTTTTGTAATTGTAAACAACCCTAAAATTGAAAAACAAATACATTTTAAAACTGAACATACGAGTATTATATTTTAGTGAGCCATCATAATGATATGCATGTATCTAATGCTGTTTTGTTTTTATTAATCAAATCCGGAAACAATTAGTCAGCATGTTATTAACATTTACCTACGTGATAAGCACCTTAAGCAAAAATCATGATCAGTAAGAACAAATGTATTCCAGTGTATTGCTAAACTCATGCGCATCACTAGGGTGCAGTTATAACACGTGTAACGTATCGGTGACTAACTGAACTCAGTTTATAGAGCAGCTCGTCAGTACCAACTATGAGTACTTAAAGTACCTACCTACTCAGATGCACTGGAATCGTGTGAAGTAGGTATTGCGGAGTGACAATTTCAAAATTTTGATAGACAAGAAAATAGTAAGAGATAAATAAGCAATAAGGTTACTATGGTTTTCAGTTATTTAAGTCAATAAACAATTCAGCTTCAAAACCAAGTTGAGTTCTTTTTTTTTTTCATTAAGCTGCTCTAAATCGTCTATTCGAAAGGACAATTTTGTGATTAAATAATTCAATAAATGTGTATGGATTATAATTATAAACTTGCAAAAATGTAAACAAACAGTTTTTTTTTATGTCGGAGTCCTGAATCTCTAAATTTTTATATTTTATAATGTTTAACCCTTTTCATGGATCCAAGAAACAAGAAATGCTTGTGTCAATTATGTATCTGTAATTGAATATGCTATTAATTACAAACGAAGTAATTTGACCCCACAGTTCAGTAACGGCATGGGGTCAAATTACTTCGTTCGTAATAAATAGCGAACATATTATTTATATTTAAGTATTTAGCTTTTACAGTTAAAAGCAGCTACTTTCTACGACTATCTTAACTTTTAAATTCGTCATTTCAGTGAACAGAAGTCGTAGTATGTAAAACTGATCGTTAAATGTGTGCAAGAATTGAATTTACGATGCCATAAAAAATTTACGCACATACATTTCTTGTACACATTATTTTGATTTACACACATAGGTAGGTACAGTTAACCAAAGAGGTATAATAATGTCCAGCGCCGTCTGCTCTATTGACTCAATAGATGTCGTGTCTATCGACACTGGAGACTGTACCATCACTTTTGTATACAAATCACCGACACAACCTTTCAAACTGAGCCCAACTGACAACTTAGATTATAATCTATTGAAGTGAAACCGTCAAATTGTGAACTGGCAAGACGGATAGTACCTTGCGCGTTTACTAAATGGTCAAGTAACTGCCACTAACTTGAAAGTAGCGCTCGCCGAAACGACGTCAAAATTACATAAGACAGTCCCCCCAAAACGCCCGTAGTTTACCATGGCCTGTAAAGAAATGCGTTCCGGCTGGGTCTCTGTTTGATTGACAAGCGCTGCATTGGCTTTACCATGATGTCTGCAAGCTGCAGCCTGAAACAGAACCATGGGTTACTTTTAGGTCACCACTTCCTGGTGCTTCAGCTGGGAAGAAAAAGTAGCGCAACAAACTCCCCAGCACCACAGCTGTCTGTTAAGTTAGAAGAACTTGATTCTATACAATATTTATAGTAGGTAATTAACTCAAACTCAAACTCAAAGCATTTATTTAAATTAAACCATTTTCAGGCACTTTTGAATTGTCAGAAAGTTGAAGCTAGTTGCCATTCCAAAACGTAGATCTCTATGGAGAAGAACGGGCAAGAAACTCCATGGACACTCTTTTTAATCATGTTAAGTTTTACAAAAACTTGGGAACATTATTCTTGTTGCTTCTATATGTGAGAACAATGTAAAAAAAAAAAAAAACAATTCTAAATATAAGATTTAAAATTAGCCATGGAAGTTAGGAGATGACCAGTCTCAACCGACGGCGCCCGTTCACGAACTTGACGCGTGGATCAGCACCATCCAGCTCAACCATTTTGTAGGGAACCGAATGATCCAACACACACGCCACCTGAGCAAGACATTTAAGTGAGCATGACATACTCTCAACTGCCACGCTTTTTCAAGTCAACGTACATCATAACAACATAATTATTATACGGATGCATTGTACTCACATTTACAAATTTTAAACAAAATGCTTCTAAATTATACAAAATTATAGTTTGCAATATATTTGAACAATTAATAAAATTTGATTTCCTAAAGAAAGAAAAATATTTAATATCTTTTGAAATTTTAATAAATAATACTTGATTCAGTAAAAATAAAAACTTATTCGTAATGTCAGAAAATAAAAATAATAGTAACAGAAATGTTCATAATGTCAGAAAACATAAAAAAGGGAAGCATCTCTTCCAAATATGAAAATTTTAAATAGCAAGCCCAGGTGCCTGTGGAGTTGGACCAGCATTAAGCCAAGCATTTTTATCAACAATATAATCATCTAACTTATAATATGCTTGTCTACATAGTGTGCGTTTAATGCATAATTTAAATTTCTTTTCATTTAGTTCAAGAATATCGGCTGGTATTTTATTATAACATTTTACACAGTACCCCATAAAAGAAGTGTGTACTTTAGACAACCTGAAACGTGGTTGATCTAATTTGTTCCTATTTCTAGTGTTAAAATTGTGCCTGTCACTTATCTTACTAAAAAGATGTAGATTTCTACGAACGTACATAATGTTTTCAAAGAAATATTGACAAGGTGCCGTCATGATGTTAATTGTTTTGAACAGTTCCCTGAGAGATTCGCGTCTGCGTAGGTTGTAGATGGCTCTGACAGCCCTCTTTTGCAGAATGAAGATCGACTCAATATCCGCAGCACGTCCCCATAGCAAAATACCGTAAGACATGATGCTATGAAAGTAACTAAAATAGACCAGTCTTGCGGTATCCACGTCTGTTAATTGACGGATCTTCCAAACAGCGTAAGCGGCAGAACTTAGCCGCCCTGCAAGTGATGTTAAGTGAGGACCCCACTGTAGCCTTGAGTCAAGCGTGATCCCCAGGAAAACCGTCTGATCGACGAATTCTAGTATCTCCTTATTCAATACAACGTGACATTCACTACTTCTAACATTCGGTAACGTGAATCTTATGCATTTAGTTTTCTTTCCATTTAATACCAAATTATTTACAGTAAACCAATTATGGACCTTAACTATAGCGTTATTTACGTCGTCAAGCTCCTGTGCATGTCTCTTAACTTTAAAAAACAGTGATGTGTCATCAGCAAATAACACCATTTGTAGTCGGTTTTTAAGTAAATGAGGTAGATCATTTATATATACTAAAAAGAGGAACGGACCCAATATTGAGCCCTGCGGTACACCCATTTTGACTTTTAAGCCCAAGGAATTCACACCGTTTATTTGAACTTGCTGCAGTCTATCATTCAAGTACGATTTTACCAAGCTAAGCGCAAGTTCACCCAGTCCGTAATGCCCGAGTTTCAAGAGAAGTGTTTCGTGATTCACGCAATCAAACGCCTTGGATAGGTCGCAAAAGATACCTATTGCATCTTGCGCCTCTTCCCATGCGGTAAAGATGTGTTTTAATAAGGTGACACCGGCGTCGGTTGTGCAACGTCCTCTGGTGAAACCATACTGTTGATCGTGTAGGATGTTATTACGATTAAAATGATTGAGCATTTGATTTAACATAACTTTTTCAAACACCTTGCTGAAAACTGGCAAAATCGATACGGGTCTATAATTATTAGTATCTTTGCTGTCACCAGATTTGAAGAGTGGAATAACTTTACTGTACTTCATTAAATCCGGGAACACCCCTTGATCTACACACAAATTAAATATTAAAGCCAAATAGGGTGCAATTGTCTCAATAATGGATTGACATACTTTAGTAGACATGCCCCACAGATCTTCGGTAATTTTGATCTTAAGTTGCTTAAATGTCTTTACAACGACCACAGGGTTAATATGTTTAAATTTGAATTCCACAGGACAGGCTGAAACATTCTCTCTTAATAAATCTATAGCAAGTGCGGGCGAAGAATTTAAAGTTTCTGTAGTTTTAATAGGAATGTTGGTAAAGAAAGTTGCAAATTCCTGAGCAACATCGATGTTATCGCTAATGAGACCGCGGGAAGTGTTCAGTGCGTAATCATTATTAAGGCTTTTACTTCGGTTCGTTTCATTGTTTATAATTTTCCAAACTGCCTTAATTTTATTATCTGCTGATTTAACCTTGTGGCTAATGAATGAAGCTTTAGCTACTTTGCAGATATTTTTAAAAGTTTTAGAGTAAGTAGCAACATACTTAGTAAAAGTTTCTGTGTTAATATACGGCTTAAGGCCATACAATTCAAATAATCTTTCTCTACTTTTCCTGATGCCTTTAGTGGCCCAGTCACTAAATAAAAATTTAGGGCAAATAGTTTTAGATTTCTGCTTAAAAAAGTGATTGAACTCTGTTTGTACTAATGAAAAGAATTCTTTATACAAAATATTACCATTATTCACATTTAGGCCCTGAACACTTAACTTGCTAATTAAAGTGCTATTAAACTTATTTAAATTACCCGATGTTATTGGTCTAGTTTGTATCTGTACTTTTTGAATTGGTGTGTTGGACTCAAAAGTAACGGTTTGACCGCTGTGATCAGAAGGGAGATAATTTACAATGGCTTTATCTAAATAGTCGCAGTCACAAAAAACATTATCAATACATGTAGCAGTAGCCGTAGTTACTCGCGTTGGTTCCAAAAACACATTTGAAAGATTGAATGAATTAAAGAGGCTTAACAATCTGCTACTATTTGAATTATTTTCCAAAATATTAATATTAAAGTCCCCACAAATAATTACTGATTTATTACCAGTTGCAAGTTTCGCCAAAACATCTTCAATTACTGACTCAAATATAGAGTAGTTTTGATAATTAGGAGGTCTGTAAACGCACACTATACAATGCTTATCTAGCTCAACACAGGACAGTTCAATGCTATGTTCCACTGATAGTTTAACTATGTCTGTACGAGTTTTAGATTTTATACAATTTTTAATTAAGATCAGTGAACCTCCACGAAGCATAGATTTTCGGTTAAAACAACTGCCCACACTATAGTTCTCATAATTACGAACACACAAAAAAAAACATTAATTTTGCCATAATGTCAGCTAGCACACGCCAATATACCATCAAAACATTGAAAACTATAGGTACTCAAGTATAAATGCGAAAGTAACTCTGTCTGTCTGTCTGTCGCGCTTTCACGCCAAAACTACTGAACCAATTTAAATGATATTTGGTACACAGACAGTCTACAGCCTGAGAAAGGACATAGGCTACTTTTTAATGCGAAAAAATGGTTGTAAGGGGTTGAAAGGGGGGGATGAAAAGTTGTATGGAAGTATCGTCATTTTTAGAGCTAGAAGCTTGAAACTTATTTTTTAGGCTGTTGAAATATGTAAGGTTTATGTGATTTTTTTATAAGTTTGCAACAAGAGACAAAGACCCAAAGACACTATTCCACGCGGACGTAGTCGCGGGCACAGCTAGTAAATAATAAATAAATAAAACGTAAACAGAACTTACAATCTAAATAAAAGCCAACTAGAGCAGCTATGCCCATGACTTGGAAGAAGAATAGCATGTCATATACCTAGAAGAGTAGCAGTAACAGTGGTAGTAATTATTATTACCCTGGAGATTATAGGTTAAATACCTAAGTACGTTTCAAACTGCCCCGTTTGGTCTCTTGCTCGCAAGCGCGACTATGGAACATGGGGTTCCATATCCAGGACCCCAATTCTGTATCGGTATAATGATTCCCCGCGGAATCTTACTACGTTCAAACTACGTCAATATCGTGTTTTGTACAAACCAATGTGACGGTAACGAATCGAAATGTCATATTCCGTATACATTCCAAGACAATTTGTCGATATTTATTAGCAGATTTCGTGTGTGATCTAAGAAATTGACGTGGTTTCGAAGTAAGTAATCGTTAAATGGTCATAATACCTACCGGTACCTATATTATGCCTAATTACAACCCCATATTTATGTCCACGCCATCACTGTCCATTCCAAGGTTGCCTGGAAGAGATCGCAGAAAGCGATAAGGCCGCTGATTGTATGTTCTAGTTTTTAAATGTTTTATTTTTGTTATGTATTTTCTGGTGTACAATAAAACTTATATACATAAATAAATGAATTAGGGCCCTGGGCTCGAGATCCAGGTGGGGCAGTTTTGTTTTTTAATCTGGCGTTTCTCAGTAGCAGCCCGAAGTCTGGATTTGTGCCCGTTTGATGGCTATAGGCTCAAACACACATACATAGGACTTAAACATAACTGGCGACATGTGGGTGTACTATAATAGGTACCTATACCTCTGTCCAACCCTTCGAGGAAGCAAGGCGCGATATTAAGTTATATTATTGTCTATAAATACATGGTACGTATCTGTAACAAAACATAAAATTAGCTCAAATGGGCAATAAAAATGCAACGAACACACGCTTCTATTGTTTTATAATTTTTTATTCTAGTAAAGTAAATCATTAACAGTCGTGAAAAGCATTCTAAACAGAGTATGACGAAAGAAGCAACATTATAAACCGCATTAATATTCATAAATAAATTGATAAGGATCGCAACCACTACATCGTCTGCATCCAATATGAGATGTCGTCACTTCCAGGTTTATTTAAGGCGCGGTAAGAAGTCATTTTTAGGTATCTCCGATCCAGCTCGTCTATTACTGTCCAGTTCCACACCTACGAGGTGGCATTCCCAAAAAAAAACACTCTTAGGTATTTGATAATAGCGCATCGGGGCATCAAAATAGTGATGCGTTTGATGATGCGTTCAGTCGAATACCACCAATATTAATTGGAATATTAATGGACATGACGCAGAAGACCAATTTAAACGTAATTTTGCAGTTTTTTCATTGAATTAAATATTAATGCACGACTCAGTGGAATAATTTTAAGGTATTTCTTTAGTTGATCGAATTCCCATTATTATCATTACATAAATATGATAGTTTATGCTCAAAATTTTGATAATTATGCGACGAAAAATATTTTTATGAGCTCTGGGTTTTTATTATGATACTTACTATTTTATTAAATATTTTTCTTTGAACATTTGACCATACACTTACTTTTTTTCTGGCTTGTTATGTGTACCAATACAAATACAATGCGACAAAAACTGACCGTTTTACGTTGTCCTACGATGATGGGGCAGCGCCTTAAGTTTGAAACTAACATAATGTTCAAGTATTTTCACACCTACCTTTAAGCCCTGTATTAATTCCACAAATAAATTATAAATGTGAAAGTTTGTATTACTCAATCACGCAAAAACGGTTTAACAGATTTGAATGTTTGGCCCACAGATAGTTTTAACCTGCACCCTAATTGCGTAACTTAAGTACTATTAATTAGAATCTAAATAATTTTGAAGTACATTGCGAAATTCTGAAGTTCACGCAAAAGAAGAGAAGCTTGTCCTATTTCCTACTTTATAATATTACGATATAATATTATCATATCTTACTAATATTATATATGTGAAAGTTTGCATGTTTGGATGTTTGTTACTCAATAACGCAACAACGTCTAAACAGATTTGGATGAAATTAGGAACACAGATAAATTATAACCTGGATATTTTATTTAGGGTGAGGTTTTTATTATTAGCAAATAAAAAACAAATATAATACGAACTTACTAAACCTATACACAAATAAAAAATGGCGTCGAAAAATTCATCCGCATCGCTGTCGACTGGTAATGTTCCCAATAGACTGGCAGCTTTACCACGTTGTATGGCAATGCTTAGCCGCTGGCCAAGATAGAAACCAGCCCTTGGGTCACGGGAAGTGTCAACCAGCCTTTTCGATACTTCTTTGAAGAAACCATGAGCACTCGGACCCCACAGCCAGAGGGCTTCAACCCAAAACGGCTCGAAAATATAATTAAAAACCTAACCTTATTTGACCTGGATTAATATATACCTAGTATACTTTCCCGTGGGATAAATTTCGACCTCCACGCGGGCGAAACCGCCAGCAAAAGCTAGTTAAATATTAAGTTTTTTTTTTCTTGGTTTAATAATATTGAGTGTAATATATTACACTGAATAATATTAAGTTGACGAACTGTTGTGAAATATTGTTTCCGCAAGATTTGTTTGGCATCAATGCAACATGACATGTTGCTAGCAACATGTTTGCCGCAACACAAAAACTTGCTGCTGAAAAACTAGTGCTCAACTTTGTTTCCCAAACCTTATTGGCATCCTATCTCATTTTCTAACTAATATTTTAAATGTGAAGGTAAGTTTGCTGAACCGATTTAGATGAAATTTGGCGCACAGATAGACCATGATCTGGGTAAGTATTTCGGATAGTTTTTATCCTAGATGGCAGATGAAGTCGCGCGCAACAACTCGTTAGATAATAATTAAAGTTTTTTTTTTTTTTAATTAAACTCAAAAATATTTCCTTAGTACCTACCTACCCCAGACGTGGCTACGGGAACGGATTCTGTCATCCATCTTCCTGTAATAAAGATATCAAGAAACGATCCTATTTTGTTACCCTGCAAGAAAGTCCGTTGTAAGGATTTCGGTGATGTCTATCTTAAGTCTTAAAGTCTGGACACCCATGGCCTTGGCCATAGGAAGACTGTCCTATTCTTAGCCAAGAAACTTGTACCTACTGAAGTTAAGAGTAATTTTAAGAGCTAACTTTCACATCTCAGTCTCGGTAAGTTTGGACCAAATTGGCACCTTAAGTGACGCAATCTGAAACCCACAGAAAAAGATCGGCGCAAAAGATGAACTGATTCCCGCAACCGTTATTTCAAAACGTGAGCAGGGAAAGTGTGACAGACGTACAAACAAACCGACGGAACCCTTAAAAGGAGCGTTTTACCAATCGCTGTACGGAACTCGAGTTCGATGATATCAGTAACTCTTGGTATACTGCCTCTAGATCAGATGGCTGTAGTAAAATTAATAGCTGAAATGTACTGTGAAGCAACTTCACGATTAAATTGAAGTAGTTAGGTACAATCATGACCATAAATATCTAAATTTACGTAAGATTCAAAAACGATTTTCTCCTTTTGTATTGATAGACATTTAATGGTGTTAGGAACATAGAATTTTCAATATCATGTTATTATGAAATAGGTCTTCCCTTAAAAGTTGCAATCATTATTTTTTTATAAATTGCTATTGAATTTTGCGTAAGCGTAAGGTATAATGTTCGTCATTATCATAATCATCATTTCAGCCGAAAATTTCCACTGCTGGACATAGGCCTCCCCCAAGCACCGCCACTTCTATCGGTTCTGTGCTTCTGGCATTCAGCGGATTCCTGCGGCCTTCACTAAGTCATCGGTCCACCTTTTGGCAGGCCTTCCTGTTCGTGGCACAATTACCTACATATTTGGTATAAAAATAATGGGAATGTAATTATTTAGTGAGATGGAATCAAAATGATAAGCAATCGTATTTTTGGAAAAATGGATGTGATAACTGCTCGGACTGCTCTAAAACCATCGATTTTTTGTGACTGACGCACAGTATTTCGACTAGAACAAGCTAAGTCCAGCCTAAGTCCAGCCTGGATACATAATATGTTCCTTCCAAGCTATGAGAGTTGAAAAACAAAGAAAAAATAACACATCGTTTTCCTGTACTTTCAAAAGAATACATTATTATAATGGAAATAAAGACGTACATTCAAGGAAATACAAAAATAAAGTACTAACCCTCAGTTTTCAGATCCATCAATAAAAACTTCCACAAAATAATAAACCGACACGATGAAATTATGTTAAAAGTGTCGCGAAAACGCGTATGACCTAATAGGGTATTATCCAATTTTATAAAAACTATTTTAATTTGAAGATTGGGATGATATATTTAACAGAAAAATAAAAATAAATTTATTTATAGCCATTTTCTCCATTAAAATCAAATTTATTTTTCGTTGTTTTGAATTTACCGCCAAAACGCTCCTTATGATGACTTTTTATCACGTGACATCGTGACGTCAGCTTTGTGTAAACAGCACCGGTACAAATACTTAGTTTGGCTCAGTTTTAGAAGTATTTGTGCACAGAGGCACCGCACATTAGTAATAATACTTTCTATCCATTCAAAATCTTTATAATTATGAACTCGACATTCAGTTGTTTACTTACTAACTACTTTAGTTTACACAAAGTTGACGTCACGTGGGGTCACGTGATAAAAAAGTCATCGTAAGGAGCCTTTTAGCGGTAAATTCAAAACAACGAAAAATAAATTTGATTTAAATCGTTTTTAATTGAGAAAATGGATATAAATCAATTTTCTTTTATTTTTCTGTTACATATTTCGTACTAATCTTCAAATTAGAATAGTTTTTAATAAATTGGAAAATACCCTATTATGTTATTGCACTTACCTTTTTAGTTGACTTTCGAACCCTATAACTCATCACTGTGGAATGTAAGACACAAACAATTACTGAAATCGGGAGTTTTGGGGTGTGTAAATTACTTAACTACCCATTTCTGAAAAATTGCAATTGAATTTTGTCCACCTAGCTTGTTTCTAACCGAAATACAGTGTTACCTTTAGTCGGTAGCTAGATATTTGGAAATAGTTGCTAGATTGTCAGAATTTTTTCCCGAAAAAAGTTACTAGAAGTAGCAAAATGCATTTGTGGTTTGAATTGAAATCGATTAAAAAACAAGTAAGTAATATTTTTATAATAAAAATTTGCAATAATGTTTTTTAATCAATAAAAATAGCTGAAGAAGAAGATGTCAATGGCTGCAGTTTCATATTGTCCTTTGAATTGCATTCTGATGTGAATTTTTCAGCGGTATAAGCCGCGCAGATAGAGAATAGATCTGAAAATGGCGGCGGGTACGCATGGTACGGTTGGCAAAACAAGTTCTCAAACATCGATTTTTATTGACTTTTTTTGTTATATATTATTCTTTTTTAATATTATTAATTAATAATAGTAGAAATAATGACAAAAATATTAATTAAATAAATAAGGAGCAAGGGTACATTAATATCACTGGATTTTAAAATTTGTCTTTATTAATTGTGACATATCAGAATCATATTACAAAAATACCACCTCACATACATACATAAAGTCACGTTCTTATCCCTTAGGCCAGTAAAGTAAAGGCGGAACTATATTAGACCGACGCACACGTCGAATAACGGAACGAATTTAACGATAACTCGGAGTGCGTCAAGTAGCGTGGAAAGCGAATCCTGACTGACAATTTTTTTGTAGCGCGTACTTCACTGTGTGAGTATAGACAGCGATAGAGAGTGAGCGAGAACGCATGCGAGCGGACGCCATTTTCATATCTATTCTCTATCTGCGCGGCTTATAACAATTTTTTAAAGAGAATAACTAAAACGAATGCGCTACCGAATAGTTCCGTTGTTAAAGTTTAACATAAGGCAAAGGAACTATTTGATGAAACCACGGATTAATCATTTTACACGCACCCTATAATAGGATAGCACGTTTAGTGTTTACTTTCTAAAATCAACAAAATCTACTACAGAATCTCGGAAGTATATAGTAGGTACGTCATGCGACAAGTTGCTAGAAAAGGTAGCTAAAAAATCTAGCTACAATTTTCATTCAAGTGTAGCTGCCTGACACAGAAAAATTGCTAGATCTAGCTATAAAGTTGCTAAGTTGGCAACGCTGCCGAAATACTGTGTGACGGCTTCGATCATAGTATAATTCATCAAAAACTGACGCCACTGAAACTGGGTAAGTAGGTATAGGTACCTGAGTAATCTATTGTTATTTTACCACACTAATCAATGTACCTAATTGGTTTTGTACCTACTTAGAATAGTCTGTCTGTCGTCGGTCCTAAAGTAACAAACCCGTCAATTGTCATATTATCATGTTAAAGTCAATAGTCGATAATAATTGTGTTAACGCCAGTAATTGGTAGTCTGTCGAACCTGTCAATGGGTGAAGATGTTGTTGAAGAACAATAATTGTGGATAAGTAGCGCCATGTTAATGGCAATAACAAATTACCACCAGTCTGCTTGAACACAGACTAAAAAAAAACACATTCTCGTGTCCAATAATTAGAGAAACTGCCTTTTTTCGCGAATACGACCTTTAGCTGTTACTGCTCGTTTGCTCGGCGGGACATTTCGGCCGAAGCAACAATGGCGGCGGAAGCGAATTCCGGTCACGTCAAAACATTATCCGCACCGCTAGTCTAAACGATCTGAACCATAAATGGCAGCAAAACGATACGAACAAAAAGCCATATTGTTAAAGTAAATTGGTATTTTACAACGCCAACTTTAGTGTCGCGGTACCTTATAAGACCTTGTCAATTTTACTTTTACACCTGTACTTTATAATTTCCACATTGCATTATGAAGCTTACCGCATAAAAAATAAAGTCGCAAGTCATGTTTTCTTAGCGAAGATAAAGGGTTTCTAAAATTAAATGTCATTTTGAATGACAGTTGTTAAAGCGACATCTAGCAGTCAGATCACGAACAAACTTTGATGGACCTTTTAATAATTTCCGCAATGACAACCGGTAATTTTAGAGTATGTTAAAACTGAAAATAAATTATCTATTTTATTAGCGGCTGGCAGAATAACTATACTTCGCACGTCGTTATTAGCAGCTAATACGTGGGTATGCTAAAGCACTAGGAACTGGTGAAGTACTCTGTGGCGGGCATTTTGATGGACTGTCTTATGTAATGTGGACGTTCGAAAAGTGCTGGTTCTCAGCCTAATTTGATATGGATTTTGAAACTTTTTGTTGAACCGCGCTAATATTTCACCATTAGTGTACCTACTTATAATTTAAAATAAATGACACAAGTGCGCATGAACGATTTTCCGACGAGCTACTCTTGCTTACAATGCATGAGAGTTGTATAAAAATTGACGTAAAAAAAACAAAAATATACAGACGCCAGCACATCAAGCTGGGTCCCAATCTGTCAAATTTCTTTGATAGATTTCAACTTTATTACAATAACATAAGGTTCATGTTCAGTTGGGAAAATTTTACAGTGGGATAGCTTGACCTGTTGGCATCTGTACCTAATTAAAGTATCTTGAGCAAGAGTGTTGGTCAATGCTCGTGCCTTCTCTGTATGAGAATAGACCCCTGCCCTGCTGAGGGACCGTAGTAGGCTGGTTGGTACCTACTATTATTCATTAAAAGTATTGAAGACTCCCCAAGCGATCACTTATAAGTTCTCTGACCAACTGCCTCACGCCTGGATCTACAAACGATTCATCTAGCATCACTTAGTGCCCTGACAATGGTCAAACTTGGCAGAAATCTATTTCAAAGTCAATTGTTTTCATTACATATAAAGATATTTTTGAAAGTAAGACATTTCGGAAAAAAAGTAATCTATCATTTTGGAGTTTAGACCATCCATTTGGACTTTGTACCCCGTTTCTACATCTTTAAAACATGTCCCAGTAACAAGAAAACAGAAGCCACATTAAAAACTACAGATATTTCAATAATAAACGAATAAACTACTTCGCTGCATGTACAATGAGTGGTTTACGATCAATTTTTTAGTCTCTCCGTCGTTACTCAACAACTGGAAGTCGCGGTCCCCTGCAAATTGTTACCGACTCTTGAACAACAAAAACATACTTTATTTCGATGCCTCATACATTAAAACGTCTGAGTATGAAAGAAGATATAGAAGTACCGTGTAGTTTCATGCTTGACTGAGATAAGAAAATCGTAACTTTTCTGGTTGGTTCCGTAAGAATCTTCATCTGAAGTTTGATCAGGTGCAATAGCAGTATATGTGGGGCTGTTCCACAACGATGAAACACTTAACATCGTCTCCTACGTGTCCTGTTCTCTGCTCGTTACAGCAAGTGATGGACGCTGCTGATGGTGTGAAACTCGTAAGCGAATTCTGGGCTAACCCAATTTATATTTCCTTTGACGCTTTAAGAAGAAATAACAACGTAGCTAAGTAATGATAATGATAGATAGAGGGCTTTTTTTTACATTATTATTTCAGAGAAACTGTTATTTTCCAATCCATTAGGTGTAGATACGTTATTATCCATGGCAAATTCATTGTCCTAATCGTTCGAATTTCCGCTTTCATCATCATCATCATTGTCAGCGTTGTTCTAAGTTCCACTTACTGGTGTGTTGGTCCTCCTATCTTCTGTGCCAAACTCCCCTGGTCTGTGGAGTCTCATGCATTTTAGCTATAATACAATTATTGCTCACTCAATCTTTTCATGCTCCACTGACTCGCGCTCTATAACTTCTTCATACTTAAGGAATGTAATTCCCTCGCCCGCTGTGTAATGTTTAGGTCAAATTTATTCACGCCAACATACTAGGAAAACATAAATATAATACAAGCGTGAAATGAGGCAAGATCATAAATAGAGAATAGTGTTGCCAATTAATGTAAATTTCTCAATGTCCTCTTGTAATACCGTTAGGTTACGTCTTCACTGATAAGTAATAATTTAGTCTCCCTTCTTACGCGAAATAATGGTGGTACGCATTCCTGCAAATCTGTACAGTAGGAAGCTGTTGTATTGTTTTGTACCGTTAGGCTTACCATGCGTGTTTCTAACAACTTGTCTGAGATTTGAGATATTATTTAGTGTGTTTGTAATTTTGTGTCCAGTTTTTGCAATGAAATCACGAACCAGCGGTCTTAGGTCTTTAGTTCTCTTCCATCCAAATCTGAGCACAAAGCAGCAACTGATTACTGCTTGTGCCCAGTGATGATAATTTTCGCCTATCTGTAAATTAAAAGATGTTTCCTGGTGGTGGTTAAAATTTTACAGAAATCTAGTACCTACTTATTCACCATGTTAGTCATAGTAGAAAGCGGATAAAGGTAAGTGTTTTTAGGCTTTATTTTGTAACTTTTGCCATTCACTAATTGCTGCTCCTCATCCAAAGGAGATCACACTCATCACCCAAAACAAATCCCAGAATGGGTGATCACCATAAACAGAATTTCTAAAAAATTGTCTGCTAGTTTCGTCAAGAATATTTTCAAAGCCTTTGAGACCACCATCGTCGTCCATTCAAACTGTTTTCTCAGCGAATCTTTCCTGCAACGCTATTTATATAGATTTTCCTAATTCTTACCACCCAGCTAGCACACCATGGCTGCCCTACCGGCTCAAATCACGAACACCTGGCTGAACCAATAATTTCGCTCACACCACTATTTCATGTTGCATTTCGCCCGTCATTAGACTTACTTCTGTACTTCCGTATGAATACAGCCGTCTATTGTTTGTGCTGTGATGCTGTCGTTATAGGTTCAGTATAAGTTTTAGTATCTACTAGTTTATTGGTGTTTATGGATTTCAGAATATATTTTGTGATGGAAAATCTGGACCGAATAGTCAAAGAACAATGCCCAATTCCCGTACATTTAAAAACCTGATAATGAAAGTGTATAGTTACAAGTTATAGTAGAAAAACTACCTGTGTGTTTAGAAAATAATGTCATGTAGTAATTTTTGCGATTTAAATGCAACGAAGTCCAAAAATATTAATGTTACTTTTTAGGTTAGGATTTGCCGATACCAAATATAAATAAGAAATAAATTGGCTAGAACCATGACTAGAACTAATGATTAACGCTCGAAGTTTAGTCTCGAGGTTAAGCACAGAAGAAGTAACACACTCAAAATGACACAGTATGCAACAAGACGCAAACGCAACAGCGAAGGGCTGCGCCGATGCCAATTGCAGAACTGTCAAATGTCAAAAATAATTATTTGATAAGCAAGGCTGCAAAGTTGTTTTTTGGCGCGAGTACTTGTATTGAAAGCTGAGCAAGCGAAGGATTCTAGGATTGAATCATGAGCGAAGCGAGTGGTTCAAATATAAAATCCTGAGCGTTGCGAGGTTTTCAAAGGTACGAGACGCAGAATACTTTTGCTGCCGAGCGCAACACACAATTTTTCACCTCACTACAGCGAAGAAAAAGCTAGGTGCAAGAAAGATAGCCTAAATAATATATTTAAAAAAAAGGTGCCGACGAATTGAGAACCTCCTCCTTTTTGAAGTCCGTTAAAAATAGTGTACTTAGTTCAATGAAGTATGATAGCATTGCATTGTAGACTTCGAAAACGTTTTCACCCCTTTAAAATGTCTCCATGAATTAAATAAATTGTACGCTTTTATGTACGTTTCGCGCGATTTTTCCGGAAGAATTCGGCATTATGTACCGCTTGCACTAACTCTGCCGGTGTTAAATTGATATCTTCATCGCGACTCACTCATACCTTATGATTTCTTCCGATTTTATCAAAAAACAAACCAAGATTAAGGAAACCGAATTGAATAGAGACGATTTTTTTAAGGTTTAATTTTTTTTCATGCAGTCCTCCTGCTGGCCAGTGCGATTGTTTTAAAATGGGCTGGCACACTGACATGAAATAAGTATTAATGCATTTTCAGTGGACTGGCCGTATAGAAAATTATTGAATAGAAAGGTTCGAATTTCAAAAACTCTTTCCACGCTAGCGGGTAAAATGCACAAAAGTACATTTTACCCGCTAGCGTGCTGGCGTGGCGGTGCAAAAGCACGCAGATTTCGAATGACAAACAATAATCTTACCGAGGTTGTGAGGTGAAAAATCCTTTCTGTCGTGCGAACTAAATTACATACCTACTGCATGATTACCCAATTTATTTAATTATATGTTATGTTATTTTTAATTAATCTGAAAAGACTAATAAAGAAATACTTACTGATAAAATAAAACGTAAAAAATGTATAAAACTCAGGAACAGAATTGAAAAAAATCAAGTAGTATTTAGTAAAATGGAACGTCGTCAAAAAAGGTAGTTGGGATGCGTTCAAAACATGGTAATACGTTTACCCTTGACGTAAAATAAGCTTAAAGTAATATAAAATTAAAATTCCTACGTTTCTTTTAACATTGTGATAAGCGTAATTATTTTACAATTAAATTAGTTGAATTTTAAGATATATTTCATTTCTATACATAGTCAAAATACAAGAGACTTAATTTTAACCAATAACGATCCATAAACTATAGGAATCGACATTTAACAGCATTTCCGAGGCACGGAGGGGTCTTGATATGTAAAGATGGTCACCTTTCCACGGATCAACCGCAACAAGCGCAGCTTAACCGGATCAATCGACCCGTACACACCACTATTAAGTTAATTGGTACTACATATGCAAATATTATTATTTATTATTTATTCTCATTGCATATCTAAATACTTATCTCCATAAACACAACAGTGCGTCACACAGCTTACTCGTGCTGCTACTAATTAGTTAATCAATCCTCTTAACGTTAATTAAACTTAACACGTGGTTATTAAGTAAAATACCTATGATGTTTTTATTTGAACTTGATAAATAACAATAGTACTTACTTGATGTTTAATGTAATGTAATGCACCGATTCCAGCGTGGCTTGACCAGACTCGATTAATCGAATGAACCCCAAGATTCGCACTAGCCCCTGTAGCCTCATGCTTCATGGTGTTACAGAGGCCATTGCATATCAAGAAGTAGACCGGGGGGCGCGGTAATTTATAATTATTTATTTATTTATTCATATAACAATTCGCATTGTGTCTGAAATATTTGTACAATTGGTCAGGTAGACGTGCCCTTAGGATAGGAAATGAAATGAAAACAAAAACAAATTTAAAAATTACTCCCGGTGTTTTAGGAAAATTGTAAAATTAACTCAAAAGGCTCAAAATAACTATTTTATTAAGAATTCACACAATAAATCAAAGGCGTCCTGGCAGGTTATAAACAATAAAGCATATACTTATGAACCCATTTCTCAAATAAAAATAGATAATACAATTATTAATAAACCCAAGGAAATTGCAGACGCTTTCAACAACTATTTCATTAATCAGATTAAAAACTCACCTAAAATATCACTCGAAACAAGTGATCTACACGAAAACCCTAATACAATGTTCATGAGACCAGTTGTACCTCAAGACGTACTCAGGGTAATAAAATCATTAAAAAATAAAAATAGCCTAGGATATGATGAAATAGCAACGAAAGTTATAAAATTTGTAGCAAATAACATAATCGTACATATTAGCCACATTATTAACTTAGCCATCAGCACTGGTATATTTCCTGACGGTTTAAAAACAGTCATAGTTAAACCGCTTCATAAAAAGAATTGCAGGGAGGATTTAGCCAACTATAGACCGATTGCTTTAATTCCTGTGTTTTCCAAAGTTGTAGAAAAGATTATATATGAATTAATCAACAACTTTCTGACAAAATACAACATACTATGTGATGAACAAGCAGGCTTTAGAAAAAATAAAAACATTAATACAGCAATATATAATTTTTTACACGAAATAATGATAAATGTAGATAATAAAACCCCTATCTGTGCCGTTTTTACAGACATGACTAAAGCTTTTGACTGTGTCAATCATGATATCTTATTGAACAAGCTTAATAGCTACGGTTTAAGGGGAAACGTGCTAAATCTTCTAAAATCCTACCTTAGTAACCGCACACAATATACAGAGATATCCAGAATTTGTCTCAAATCAAAATGTGAACTAAAATATCAATCTGATGGTAAAATTGTTAAATTCGGTGTACCGCAAGGTAGTGTATTGGGTCCCCCACTGTTTTTGCTGTATATAAATGATCTGCCCCGTCAGATACCAAATCCAATGGTTCTATTTGCCGATGACAGCACAGTACTGATAAAATGTACAAATATTAATAATTATGAACAGGATATCAACATTAATCTTAGAAATATTATTACTTGGCTTGATAAAAACAACTTGGTAATAAATATACCAAAGACTAATTTTATGCATTTTCACCAACGTACAATTCCACCGAATGTTAATGTACAGTACAACGGACAGGTGATCAATAAAACAAAGGTCGCGAAATTTTTAGGAATTCATATAGACGATCAATTAACGTGCAAACCGCAAGCTGAAGAGGTGTGTAAAAAGTTAAGCACTGCAGCTTATGTTCTTTTTAACCTGGCAAAAAAAGTTGACATAAAGACTGCTTTAGTAGCATACCATAGTTTGGCCGCATCGGTCTTGAGGTTTGGAATTATTTTTGGGGTAACTGCAGTCTAAGAGATAACATATTTAAAGCCCAAAAACGTTGTGTTAGAGCAATGTGTAGTCTTAAACCTAGAGATAGTTGTGAACCTCTATTCAAGTCTTTGAAAATTCTTACTTTTCCGTGTTTATATATTTTATAAATGGCAATTTTTGTAAAAACAAATGAAAATTTGTTTGCTAAGGTCTCGGACACTAAGAAGGGTCCCGTGAGAAGTCAATACAAAAACCTCTTAGTTATCGGTGGCTATAAAACAGCACTACTTAAAAAAAGTGTTTTCTGTATGGGCCCAATAATATTTAATAAACTACCCGACAGCTTAAAATGTGACACCCTTCAACAATTTAAAAATAAACTCAAGACTTTTTTGATACAGAAATGTTACTATTCGATAAGTGATTTTTTGAACGACCCTATGTGTGACATCTCAACAGTTTAATATTATTGACATTATTGAAACACTTTTGCGCACGATTTAAACTTGTTATAATTATTTATTAATTTACTAACTATTTTATAATTTTGCTCATGACCTTATAATAATATTAACATAGGTGACATTACCTATTTATTAAATTTTGCATGCCAAAACTCAGGCAGAATGTACCCGGCTCACTATATTTTATAACAACTTTATTGTACAATACCTACATTCTATGCGAATAAATGATTTGATTTGATTTGATTTGAAAGGTTTGCGAGCCTACCGGATATGCATCCTTGAGTAAGCATTGGACTAGTGGAGAGACGGGTGGTATTTATACATAGGAGGGCATCTTTTCACGACGTCGCCGGCTTAGTACTTACTTAAATAGTACTTACTTGATGTTTAAAACGAACAAAATTTTGCCCATATCTTTTTATCATGTTGACTCAGAACCTTGATTTTTATACAACTAATAAGGACTATAGACCTCAGTATCTGGTATAAATTTCAACTTGCTAGGTCCACCCGTTCCTGAGAAAATCGGTGGTGACACACGGACAGACATACAGACAAGAGAGTGATCTTAATTTAGGGTTCCTTTTTTACCTTTTGAGGTACGGAACCCAAAAAAATCTAGATGGAAAACCATTAACACTTAGCCCAACCCGGATACAGGACCAGGACCTCATCACATACGCAGCAGTAGCAATTGCTACCACTACACCATGAAGGAAAGTAGCTGGCTAGACCAATCAGTTTTGTTCACAAGTAATGGTAGATACGATTTCGTCGAAAGAAATCATCATCATCATCATTTCAGCCGAATGACGTCCACTGCTGGACATAGGATTCCCGCATCCAGCGGTTTCCTGCAGCCTTAACAAGGTCATTGGTCCACCTTGTGGAAGACCTTCTACCGGTACGTGGTCGCCTCTCCAGAACCTTTCAGCCCCATCGGCCATCTGTTCTGCGAGCAATGTGCCCTGCCCATTGCCACTTAAGCTTGGCAATTCTTCGGGCCATGTCGGTTACTTTGATTACGAATGAAATGGCAATTGCGGCTTTAAGTAATACACAATCTCTG
The DNA here is from genome assembly GCA_947359405.1 of Antitype chi. NCBI lineage: Eukaryota > Metazoa > Arthropoda > Insecta > Lepidoptera > Noctuidae > Antitype > Antitype chi. The sequence goes on from OX375823.1 coordinate 4,930,276, forward strand.
TATTTTTTCCGATCGTAATAGAAAGTAAAACTTTGCATAACAATAGTATTACGTCACTGAAAAAAGCTCGCACCGCTATCAACATCACATTAAAGAAAATTATGCCTTTAAGTTTAAGGATGTCAATTTCCAAAACCATGATAAAAGCTTTATTTATTTTGAGCCCGAAGCCTGAAAAAGGAAAGCATCTTCACATTATCCCTACTAGGCCCTACTTATATTATAAATGCTCTATTCCCACTCAAATCCATATTTTTCTTCCTTTTGAGAGGACTTTACAAAACGTTTGCACGAATTCTCAGAAGACGTTGACGCAATATTTCCTTCAATCCCACCAGTGACCAGCTCGGATAAGAAGCAGCTGTGCATGATTCTCAGTGTCAATTGAGGGTAACTGATTTAATGGTGCAGATGGCTTACGAATTCCATTCCTCATGTACTATTTTGATCTTTAATCTCTGTGACGTCGTCGTTGCAGATGGACATATGGACATACTCGTATATTTCAATGTGTCTTGTTATGCATGCTATTGACGCATTTGCACTTGAAAACCTACTTACATATGGATCAATTCTGGAATCGACGATTTCTTGACCGTCTAAGGCTTAGTCTGAATGTTCCTGATGATCTTAGAGCCGCGTTGGGATGTTATGTGATAATCTATATCTAAGGGCCGATGCCTGCCAGGGGTGCGGGTTGTTCGAAAGAGATACCGTCGCCCCTGGCATACAGGCAACTGAGGGAACACGGGTGGGTTTTAGTCAGTAAAAGTCTGACACGCCCTCCTGCTCTACCCAGAGCGGGAGAAGTTATTATATGATTTCCCAACCTCAAAAAAAAAATCCTTTAAACGAGCAATTCTTGTAATCTGAATCTCGGAAACGGCTCTAACGATTTTCATGAAATTTAGTATGCAGGTGTTTCAGGTATCATTTTTAGAAAACGAAAAAAAAAAACCGGTCATCCAGATATTACTAATAATAAGAGTTTGCTTATTTGTTTGAAAGCGCTAATCTCTGGAACTACCAGTCGGATTTTAAAGATTTTGCATTCAATAGTTTTTTTTTTTTGAGAATGACTATAGGCTATTTAACATCACGCTAAGGCCTATAGGGCCCGACCAAAAAGAAAAAATTACAGAAATAATGCTAAGCTAAAACGTAGTACCCATAAATAACAAGAGTGATTTGATGTGACGGGGTGGGTCAGGAGAGCAAAAAATTTCATTCGGACGAAATCGTGAGCAGAAGCTAGTGCAGAAATAAAATGCCATTTAGTCGGTGCTAAATTATAAATGCATTTTGCTTTCGTAAAATCTACAAGCATGACCAAATCAAATATAAGTGTACGAGGTATCTATCTGTCAGAGAAACTACCTAGACCTCAGGAAGTCACAATATATTAAAAAACTTACGAAACCCAGTTTTAATTCGAACACTGGTATAAACATCTTGGCTTCACCTAACAACGTGAGACGTCAAATGCAAGTAACACAAATATCTAGCAGTTTTAATCAGTTGTGTCCCAATGCTGGACAAAAGTCACATCCATAACCAATTCTAGTTCTCTTTGTGTTGCCTTTTCTGAGAGTGAATTCTTGTTATTTTAAGAACGTTCACATTGGTTACGTATATATCTAAAGTAATTCTAACAATTTTTGAGATAACCACGGTTGATTCACATATCATAACACAGGTATTGGTAGACTGAACTACTGTTTTACTTACTTAATTTTGATTAAACTTAAATTAATTGTACTAACGAACGATTAATCTAATGATTTTTTAAGATATTGGATATCTCAACTATGTATGAAATACCTAATGGACGACTCGCCTACAGTTTATTATTACTGCGCGCTCGTTTTATTTCTAAAGTGGTGGGTAGGTAGTTACTACAGGTAGGTAGGTATTACAGAAGAAGACGGTCGACGTCAGGTCGATGGACCCCCACTGCGTGGGGCTCCTATTTCTGTCTGCAGGGTTTAAAGGAGCCTAACCAAACTGAACCTCGGGGTGCCCCTTAAGTCGACGGTCTTCTTCTGGTTCAAAAGCAGAAAAACCAACAGTAGGTGAATCGTTCGTTAGTTCAATCAACCTTAGGTTTATTAAATGTTGCTGAATAAACCGTAGGTTAATTCTCCTTTATGTATTTCGTTCATGAGTTAGTACAAAAATCTGTGAAACGATCTTTAAGTATTTTAAACAGTAGCCCTTTGACCATAGTTATCTCGAAAATAGTTAGAATATCTTTAGATATACCTACGTAACCTTTACATTCTGATCTCAGTCTCAATTTGTCAAAATACATTTCCATACATTTTTGACAAGTTTTTGACTTTTAATTGTCGCCGAGATGAGACTGCGACTAGATTTTGAACGTTTTTAATTACGAGAATTGGCTTTCTGGTCAATCTCTCACTCCTTTAAGTCGTTAACTCATCACATATTCATAAGTTTTAACATGACTTTTAGCACAGCCCTATCACACTTGGAATACAGTATTTATGTAAACAAGTATTCACTGGATGCCGCCGACCCCTGGTCAATGATAGGTTGAGATAAGCGCTCATAATACCATGTCGGCTTGCAGGTGTGGACCTAACACTAAAGCTGCGCTTGCGACACCCAGGCTTTCTCTTTGAAAGATGTAGTCATTGTTTTGTTAGCGTATTATTTTTCATATTTGGACATGTAAATGATAAATAATGTAATTTTCTGTAAGTAAGTTTTTACAAACACTTTTACACGTGGTCGAGGCCGGTATTTCTTAACTGACTGTTGTGAGAAGAATGACCGAAACAATCTGAGGGATCAGTCTCTCCACATTCTTGTTTAGATCATGTGAAGACCATGTAGATTGGTGTCAGAAATGGTCTTTTGAGGAAATAACCACACAGATTGAGTGGAACTGTCCAGTCAGCGCACGCATTTATCAGTAATCATGCAGCTCGCCTCAGAACTTAAGTAGCTCTATAGGGCAGCTGGCTTCATGTTTCAGAATAACCGACTCTTTTAACGCCTAGCTGCCAGTGATTTTAATAGGTGTCTTTGAGGATACAGGAGTTAGAGGACACATCCAAATGAATAGTACAATAAAAACATAACATAAACACGCTTAGGCATAGACAACTCTTAGCTTCCTAGGAAATCAGAGAGCTGGCACGTAGTCATCTGCCAATGAAAACGATGACGTATACTGGGGAAGTTTAACCTCTGTGACCTCAATAAATTATACTATTCAAACGAATATTACAAATGTTAAAGACCACCCATTAGGTATCTTCTAGTAGCTTTTCTGTCAAATAAATTACTCTAACTTTATGAGTTAATATCTGCATGTTCACTGACTAAGACCTATCACCAGAGCAGTGGTGGGCCAGTGGTACCGGCTCTGAACTTTACTATTTGTATTTATTTCATCACCACAGCTCTCAAAACAGTGAAGGAAAACATCGTGAGGAAACCGGATGTCCAAGAAACAAAAATTCAAACACATACATGTGACATCCACCGACGCGTGGTCGTTTATGGCCTACTCAGTCTCACCGAGAGGAGGTCTAGGTCCTAGCAGTAGGTACATTATAGGTTGATTGTTAAAACCTATCAGAAAGAATCTTCCGTAATTTAAAAACAAAAAAAAAAAGGTTCCGACGAATTGATAACCTCCTCCTTTTTGAAGTCGGTTAAAAAGTAAAGACACCTCAATAGCCACTCCTTACCAAGAAAATCCTAAACCATTTATAACCTAACAACGACTGCTATATTACCATATTAAAATAACTGCCAACAATGATATTATTTGCAAGCTACAACTTTGATATTTACTAAAGGTGTTTGTATATCAAAATGATTGAAGTCTTTACGCCCCATGACAGGGCCCGACAGCCATCGACCCTCACTCATTAAGCAACACCATGTATATAAATAAGTCTCGAGGTACACCGAGAGCAACAATGCTTCAATACTTAGTTATATCTACCCGTTATAGGCCGCAATCTAACCGCGCCCGAGGCGACGTCCGCCGCGCGATTGTTATCTGTCATTTTCATAGAATCGAAGCGGTAATGGAATGCGTCAACTTCTTCATAATTATGGAAGCCTGGTAGCCAGACCATTATTTCTCATTTATTATTACATATTTATCTCAAAATTTCTGTGGAAGTGTGGTGTCGCTGTAATTGTGTCGACAATATATGTCAATAAAGGTCACGTTTTCGAATGTAAAGAAGGTGTGTATAAATAAACGTACATGCATGTGCAATTACAATTGGGAAACGATTTTCGATTAATAAATAATCATTTCCAAGTGCAATAATTATTAAATGATAATACAACATTCAATATAAACACGGATGGTGACCTCACACCTTTGGCTTTTGACCTCTTAATGGATCATTTTCACAGCAACATATAACGTAAATATGACCCATTAAACGGCGATCAAAAACTGATAAGTCCATATAACCGGCACCTAGTGTACCTTGGGGGTTAATAGACAACTAACCTGTGACATTGAGTAGGGAGGCCGATGATTATCGAGACAGCAACGCCCAGAGGACTACGGGCCAGGTAATAATGCAACTAAGATCATAGCTGCATCATCGAGATTGATGACCTCGCACCCAACGTATGTTCTGCATAATAATAAAGTTTTTCAATCGCTATTGACGTTGTCTGCACCTTTTTTGGCACCAACTGCATGAAAATTGTTCGACAATATTATATTTGAATATTTTTTTATCTAGGTGTGCCCTTGGCTTCGCGTCTTCAACTCTACATGTACTCTGAGGTTTTAATTAAACTCTGTGTGTAATTTGACCCAGAAACGTTGTTGTATGATATATTGTATGGGAACTAAACGAATCATTCTTAATTACAAAGAAACTAACTGCTTTCTGAATAGACAAAGGAATTGGATTCCACTAAATTAGCATTTGATGAGCCCATTCAAAAGCATCTCGCACTAATAATACAACGAAAGTAACAAAATGAGAGAACACCGGTAGTTTACTTTCGATGCAAACATAATCGCATCACGAATCACCAAAAAGGAACACTAAAAAAAGGCAAAGGAAAACAATTTAACCTTCCGACTACCTAGAACGTCATTATCTCCGGTCATAAATCTTCACGGAGTCAAATTGTTCTCATTTCACACCAAATAACTTACGGGGAAGCGCCCTGCGCGTACGCAGGCGGCGTGCAATTACCCATGGTAATAACGCTGGGGGCGAACGTTGAAATACAATAATTCATTGTAGCACCGTCCGGCCTGTGGTTACCGCCGATTGGTTCAAACCTAACGATAATTGGGCCGCACTTAGCTCCTTTGGTTCGCCTCAATATCGGCCAGTTTCCAGTGGGTGGAAGGTTCTGTTGGGTTTTTGTGGAGAATATGGAAATGGACGCCAATAATGCTCCACTGCTTACTATTGTATTCACCGTTATCAGAGACAGGAGGGGGAATTAGGGAGTAAGTGGATTTGCATCGAGGTTCCTGCAATTTTTTGAGGTATTCCACTAAGGGCACAGATTTGAATGGCACGTGCTTGAACGGCACGTGAGCACTTCCACTAAGGGCACTGAAACAAAATTTCGTAACGTGCCATTCAGTGGAACAGTTTATCGGTATAGATTTCAGTGTCCGAACGGCACCTGTATACAGCTTGTAGTGATGGGACATATGTATTCTTTGTTCAGGACATAATACCAACATATCGATACGGCAAGTGCGTGTCGAACCACGCACAGTCAATGGCTCCATTGTCATGCGTTAAGAGCGCGGTTTAATGTTAACGTATGCATTCGTTTAACGTTGGATTTTAATCACATAAATGACGCCTGGTAAGGCCCATTGTGAGCGACCACGTTTCTGTACTGGTCACAGAAACTGTGGTGGTCATCACTGGCCACACACACTGGTCAAAACTTTCGTCTTGAGACACTGCGGTTTTTGGGACTAGAAGATATTGCGAAGCCTCCCGAACGCTGCCCAGCCGAGTCATATTCGACGATTGACCCTCTTTCTCGAAGTTGGACCTACCTAACTGGACAGTTTGTCCCAGGTAAACGTACTCGTCCACAACTTCGAGTGTAGTGGCCTCCGTAGAAACTCTTGTTGAGACAAAAACACATGTACTTATGAAAAACTAGTTCACTCATGATTGTTTTTCAAAATGTGTACTTACTTAGTAGGTACATAATATATTCATGTATTTTTGTCTAAACATAACATATCGCAAGCTAATAACCTAGTCGGTATTGTAATCAGTCATTTTCTTTGGTTTTCCGAAAAAAAAATGTTTTCCCGTAATAAATATCGGTTATCGTTTGGTGATCTGGCAAGAACTAGGGGGTATACCTATCGATCGCGGAGCCTTGGGGAGAGTGCCCAGTGGAAAAGAGGGGCCTGGACATCGGTGCGTAGGTAATCTGTAAACAGGCCTTATAGGTTGCCTAGCAACAGATTTCTAACAATGTCAATATTGTTTGAAATCTGTCATCAGGAGCCGAACTTGTGTGGGTAAAGAACCACAGTCAAAAATGTAAATATCGGAACGCAACTGCCTACTGATAAATGAACGGTAAAACGAGCGAATGTGGACAGTAATGCAAAATCAGAGGTAAAATAACCGAAAAACGGTCGACGGTTTCAGTTTGTGTCCATAAACAAACTGAAACCGTCGACCGTTTGTCACCAGTTTGGCGCGTCATTACAACCCAAAAATGTCATAGACTAGACGGAAAATGAGTCCTATATTACGCCATGAATTATGCCTATGTTGCTGTTTGGTAGGTTTTCGTTAAATTGTGTAAAATCTATTCTAAACTTCAATACAATAAATTAATATAATTAATTAATCATATTACATAAAAAATAAATTATATAATCACTAACTTACAATAATTATTATTGTAAAATAATGATTACTATTGAGCGATGGTGGTGACGGAATACCCCTCCGTGCCTCGGAAAGCACGTTAAGCCGTTGGTCCCGGTCCCGGCTGTCATTCGTGGATCTTTGATAGTCGTTACGGGTCGTCAGAAGCCCGAAAGTCTGACAACCACAGTCATACCAAGAGGTATCGTGTTGCCCAATTACTAGGTTATGGAGGTCAGATAGGCAGTCGCTATAATGAAAATACTGGTATTCAGCTGCATCCGGTTACACTGGAAGCCGACCCCAACGTAATTGGGAAAAGGCGAGGCAGATGATGATAATGATGGTGGTGACGGAATAAGAAAATAAAGAAAAAAAAAATTTTCTGATGTCAGGCATCCTAGAATGGATATAAAAAGAGTACTTGATTAACTACATTTGGTTATCATAAATACAAAGATACATGGACAAGGTGGAATTATCCGGTACAAGACTTATGTCTGTGGATTTGTATCGATATGTGTTGTTTCACAATGCCTTGAACAAAAAATGATATCCCATCACTAAAAAAATATTTAACGTAGGTGCCATTCGGACACTGAAATCAATATCGATAAACTGTTCCACTGAACGGCACGTTACGAAATTTTGTTTCAGTGCCGTTAGTGGAAGTGCTCACGTGCCGTTCAAGCACGTGCCATTCAAATCTGTGCCCTTAGTGGAATACCTCAATTTTTTTCCTGAAGAGTACAGTGAAATTCGTTGTATTCTTAAAGATATGCCATATAACTGTTCACACAGAATACACAGTGTAGTATATTTTATATCGAGGGACTAAACGAAGCCATAATATACCAGGGGTGGTTTGACTCCCGAGCGTGCGAGGGAGTCAATGAAACCGAGAGTATATTTAAGTTGGCGTTTAGTCTCGAGGTGCAAACTGTACTTTTCACTTTGAGTGCGAGAAAAATGTCAATTCAATACAAAAACATTTAATAAATATTACTTAATAAAATAAAAATCCCAAAAGATTTTTTACTTGAAGTTAAATGTACCTACAATTCGAGTTATTTGAAAAACCATGGAACTAAAACTCTCAACATTTTCGCAATGAAGATGGTGCACACTCCACAGATAATAGTATATTTACTGGCTGTTTGAGTTTGTCAATGTCACATGAAAGAAATTAAAAATGAATTACTTTTTACTCCCTGAACTAAAGTGGTCACTTTAGTCCCGCTTCGTAGGGCTATATTGGCGTATTTTCAGAGCATGAGAAGTGAAAAATGTTTTTATGGTAGATGTACAAAAGTAGTACATTACGATACGTGTGACTTAAGCAGTCCAATATTGCACGGCATGAAATTAGTGCCTAAGCGTAGCGAGAGTGGAGAATAAAAATGGACTACTTAGACTACATTACCAGCCTGCAAAATTCCCACTGCTAGAACACAGCCCTCCTGTCCATGAGAGGGAGCGGGCTGTAATCCACCACGCAGGCCCAGTGCGGGTTGGTAGATGTCACATGTCTTCGAATTTTGGTTTCTAGGACATGCCCGTTTCCTCACAATGTTTTCCTTCACCGTTTTGAGAGCAGTGGTGATGAAATAATTTACACAAAGTAATGCGCCTGTCGGGGTTCGAACCTTCGACCTACAACTCGTAACCAAAGCTCTCCTTTTCTACTGGTTTAGGTTACACAGTGCTATAAGTGTCTATAATTATACAGGTTGAAATTGAAAACATGCGACAAACCGAAATAGGAGATTGTACTCATCATTATAAACAACTTTTACTAAGGGACCAAAAATGCAATCGCAAAAAAAAAACAGTTGTTCCCTACATTTTAACGAGTCATGCCAACATAAATGTAGGGAACAGATGTTTTTTTTTTCGCGATTGCATCTCGGCTCCGTACCATGGCCTGGACCAGGGCCGGACGCGAGAGATCGCTGCCGCCGATCGCCTCCACGAGGACACAGCGGTGCTCCGCCCAAGCCGGGCAGACCTCCACCGTATGCTCCACGTCTCAACTGACCCTAAAAACGATTTTTACGGAATCAAACTACAACTTTTAAATCTAAATGTCAATAATCTTTAATTTCGTCTTGTCCATTTTAATTAAAACACACGAAAAGGTCACTTAAAACTATTGAGCTTTTGAGTTCAAACCTAGGTTTAAAAGTACAATTGCCTACATAAAAAGAAAATGGTAACACGTCACAGTTTTGACTTCGTTTTAATATTATCCAGGAAATTATGTAGTGGCAACACTAGCAACCGAGTATTATATTGTAAGCTGGCTGCCAACAAATTGATAAGGCTCATGAATAAAGTTGGTCGGTCATGCGCAAGAGTTGCTTTCTTTGTCCAGTATATTACACCTCAAAACTCGTTCGGAACGGCATGCAAGGTGCACGGCGACCTACATATACATACATTAAAATTAATTTCGTATTTATTTTCGCTTTTAGATGTGATTATCAAACGATCAGGACTATTATCCGCACACTATCTTGTAAACGCGTGTCATATACATTTATCTGTGTTCCGCGGAAAAAAAATTGTGAGCAACGCAGTTTTAATTGGGACTACCATTTAAAGTAAATTTTATTTCAAGTAAAAAGGTAGTTTATTTACAGGAATATTTCTTGTATTTGGAAAGAGCACATAACTGAAAATACGACCAACAAAACATTATTCTCGCGATTGTATTCCCCGAAAGGATAGGCAGAGGTGCACTCATACCTGCGTACACTCAATTCGCCAGATAAGTTTAAGTCCCATTTAACAGGTGCTAGCATTTTACCAGTACAGTATACTACCAATTGACTTAATATATTATTTGGAAAAAGATTGTATCTCTATCCAAATAGAGTATTAATTCAATTGGTAACATATATTTATTTTGGAGTAAAATAGCCAACCGTTCGCAGGTCCTCGTTAAATAAAAACATATCATTACCGACCATGATAAATAAAATGATCCAGCTTGCCCATCTGAAATTTAAAACGCGTATTTGTTCAGAATATGAAACAAATACGGCTGTTTCGAAATAAAACATCAAATGGGGGGAATAAATAAACTCAAAATATAGTCCGATTTTAAATGCAGCCGGTCAATAATAAGCGTGGCATAGGATTATTTCATCGTCCTATAAGTTTCCGCACGTAACCGCGATCAGTCAGCCTGAGCAGGTGCGCGCAGAACCGATCAAAACACATGATTTATACAAAACATCTTACATTCACCAACAATACGATAAAATACTGACCTTACAAGCTACAAAACACAGTTTGAAATCAACTGTAAGAGGAACGGTCGTTGGATAATTTAAATTGCGAATTATATATTTTATCGACGTACGCGCACCAAGCAATTGCGGTAGCGACTACCGTCGGTATATGCGTGAAGAATGACAAACTAGTATAGTTTTATACCAGTGACACGCCCCTCGGCTTCGCTGCGTATTTCAACGTTAACTTTATTTCATTTCGGAATTGAAAACAATGAGAACAACTTCCTTTTTTGAAATCGACTAATTGACGGGTCGACGACAAATGTGTTGCTGTGGAAAAAATGTTTTTACCACTTACTGCGCGTGCCCTTGTTGATAGGATCGATTCAATTAACTTGAGCTCCGTTTGCCAAGTTAGGTGGACATGGCAACACTCCTTTCAGATGTTCAAGCAGTTAACACTGTAAAACAATATTAAAGTTTGTCTGCAAAAGACGACCTTACGTTGTACATGCTGGTTACAAAATAACTTTAATCACATTCGAACTGTCACGCTATTTAGAATAAGCCTTCAAATGTCCACATTCCCAGGGACAGCGGGACTTTTTCACGCTCTCTCTTCTTATCCGGTACGCTCTTGACAGAGCGATCGTGATCGTTACGTACTCGTAGCAGTATTGCAGGGGGCAGATGTGATGCACTTCACGACATTTCGCCACCGCTGCCTGCTAGAGGTCATCCTGCTGCATTCGTTAACCGAATCTCCAATGGCAGACTTGATCTGGTCAGTCCAATGCGTGGGTGACCTTCCGCGCGGTCTAGTGCCTTCTACTTTCCCTTGGAAGCAGATGCAGATGCATTGGATGCAGTGGAAACCCGAACTGTTTTTTCAACGCGCTGAGCCTCACTCGCGCTGCACTCTGTTGGATTATTATCAATGCTCAGTTCAACACCGAGAGTTGAAAATCGGATGCGTGGAAAAAACTCGGCACGATTTTATAACGTTCGTGTGAAAAGCGATAGCATGGGTTTTTGTTTCGGGAAGACGGAGTAGCATGACAGGCGCATTGCTGTAACACGAAAGCGTGGAATACACGAAATAATTATTTAACTCAGACAACAATGAAACACCTTTGGATCTTCGTGCTAAGGCACGAGCACCGATTTGTCGACGGAAGAATAGACATGACTATTAACTAAACGATGTTACAATAGGAGAAGATAGCTATGGTTTTCTATTACCTAATTATCTTAACGAATCATGATTTTGTAGATCATCGTTTAAACTTTGTGGCCGTCGAGTAGAAAGTTTGTTGTCAGTGTGATTTTGACAGTTTGGAAAAAAATCTTCTTATGAAATAGGTAATCTAAATTTGTATGGACCTAGACAAAGATCGTTAGAAACGGAAGACAAAATGACAGATTGTAGAAGGATATCTACGGTGCGATGTCAAAAATGGAGAAACGAAATGTCCCTTTGTATTGATAAAGCACTGTCTATTCTTCGTAGAAATAGAAAGCGTCATGCTAAGCCTGCTGAGGATCTCACAGTACCTACCTATCCAGTAAACTAACGCTTTAGAGTTCGACATTGTTGAAGCATGCTGTTAAGGTCCTCTAACTAAAATCAGTAGCAGAAACTGTAAGATACAGACACAGGCTATATTTGCGATGTTGCAGAAGAAATAAAGAACATTTATTAGCATGTTACACCTTCTTTATTTCTAACCGTAAATATTTAACACGCTTTTATTTAAAGCACAATTTATTTTTATTTCAATTAAACTAACTACAGCGAATAAACTAAAACAAAGCGTCAAAAAACTCATCCGCATCGCTGTCGACTGGTAATGTACCCAAGAGACTGGCGGCATTACCACGTTGTATAGCAATGCTCAGCCTCTGGCCAAAGTAAAAACCAGCCCTTGGGTCACGGGAAGTGTCAACCAGCCGTTTATTTAAATAATTAAGAAAAAATATTTTTAACTTTTTAGTTCGTTTTACTAACCAGTAATAATAAAAGTTTTTTTTTTCCTTCCATTTTATTTTTAACTTTTTTTTATTTATGATGCGAGATTTACTACGGCGTAGTTCGTAGCAGCGTTTTTCCGTTATGTAGCTCGTAATAATTCGTAGAACCCACACATATGTGTTGTTTTGAGCACTTAAAGTGTTATGTATCTATAGCCACCTTCCAGCTCCAGCATCAGACCCTGGTTACCATATAGGATCAAAGTACTCATCAATACGAATCAAACGAGCCCAAACTCAAAGGGGTTGTGTCGTTTTATTACGGAGTTCCTATGGCCACCTTCCAGCTCCAGCATCAAACTCTGGTTATCATATAGGATCAAAGTACTCGTCAATACGAATCAAACGAGTCCAAACTCGATGAAGTTGTGTCGTTTTATTGCGGAGTTTCTATGGCCACCTTCCAGCTCCAGCATCAGATCAGCTCTATGTCATCATAATATTGCATTGTCACGCAATATACCTAAGCATACAAAATTTCAGCTCAATCGGAAACCTCTAAGTGGGTTAAATTTAACTTGCATGATTTCATTATAGACACAGGGACAGGTGAAAGTAAATAAAAGCTTGTAAAAAACGACAGATAACCTATTGATTTTTTGCTTGATAATTATTATAACTGTAGGTACTATAAAATTGACACAGCAATTTAAGAGACAACTAGCTAACTAGTATTTTATAAACAGTCATAAAATTGGAAAACCAATCAATATCCTCAATAACTTTGATTAAAACATCAAAATCTTATCAAAAATTATTACCACCAAGACATTTGAAATCTACGGACAAAGTTGACGTTTATATATTAATATGGTAGTGATAATTAATCGATAAGAGTCGACAGCGTAGAGAGCCACTGCATCCTGTATTTGCTATTTATTTTATTGGCAACACACATGGCACGCACACATATCATAGACACCGTAAAAGTCTAGGCCTGAACATGGGCTTTCATCGAGGATTGATTGTGAGTCTATGAAGGAAATTGTTCTTTGTGGTTTGTGCTACACAGTTTGGTTATATGGCCCTTTGTTAGTACGTATAGTACAGCACCTGTAGGCGAAGCCAAATAAGACGAGCTATTTTTAATGAATAATGATCCTTTTAATGTAGTAGGTACTTGTATATCACCTGTATAAATACCTGTAACACATTACCTGTTTACTGTACTTACTCATACTAATCAGGTGTGAGGTAGTTTGAATTAACTTAAAATTATGTTATGTAGTTCAGACACCATGGTACAAGTTGCATACATTCCGCTTAGTTAACTAATGTCATTAATCCAGTAAGGAAATAAAAACCTTGAACTTCCTTACACATGCTGACCGGATCTCGACAAGTCGAAACCTGCTCCTCGGGAAGGCCATGCTTTCGCGTCTCTGAATGGTGAATTAGTCGGGAACAGATAAGTGCACATGCTACTTGCACTATGAAAGAAATGTGATATAAGGACCGAATATTCGGTATTTTAATTAGAGTCTAAGGCCGTGGACACATGTCCACGGTGCGGCGCCGGCCGCCGTGTGGCGGCGCGGCGCCGCAGCCGGGAGACGGTGCGGCGTCGTGCCGCAGCACGGTACCGTGTACGGTTCACCGCGGTGGCATATGGGTTTTTTCTTCATTCGTCGCCTTAGTAGGAGGACCAGAATAACACGTCTTTCGCGATCCATATCAAAGCAAAAACTGAACGATGGTTGCTACCTTGTGCCCGCGAGGCACCGTGCCACGGCACGACGGCGACGCCGCGCCGTCCCCCGGCAGCGGCGCCGCGCAGCCACACGGCGGCTGGCGCCGCACCGTAGACATGTGTCCACGCCCTATCACACTTAAAAAGTTTATTACAACAAGTGACGAAGTATAAAATATGTAAATTAGCTGTGGCTCCGCTGTTCATTACTAGTCGCGATGTACCTTAAATCTAGATAGCCAGTGTATATTATTTAGGTAGGATTTTATTGAGCAATAGGTTTGTGTACCTACTGCTTATTTCTGACTATATTTTCTTAACTATGCCTTTTGTGATCTTCTGTTTTATAACGTGTACCTACTGATTATTCTTACTGTTTTATATGTGATTACCGTGTATTATGTGTCCAATATAAGTGATTATTTCAACGTTATACTGGTTTACTTTCACTCCTTCGTCAAGGGAACACCGTCACCCCCGCCTACAACACCTGACTCACGGTATAATTAACATTTTGGTCCTTCGAGCCGGATCAGGTTCAACTAGAAGGAGTGAACCAGTCAGAGTCACAGAAGTGAAATCACCACACGCATTAAGCAAAGAAGACTGGCTGAATAAATGAATACGCGACGAACAGAGGACATCGTCTCTGACTCAGGCTTACCATCCGAGAGGCTACCAGGGTGGAGACCCTGGTGGCCTCTCTTTTCTGTGAAAATGGCATCGACGTCTACTCGCAACATCCCCCTAACAGGGGGCCGATTAATCGACCACAGCAAAGAAACGTCAGAAGTGCCACAACGAGGGCAGACAGTCGCTAAGGGTCGTCATTCCCCGTCACGAAGCTAAGCCTCATCAAAGAATAGCCACAGGAGCGTCGATTACTTAAGGGAAAAGATCGAGTACGACGCTGAGCGCGAGTTGGTGCAACTTAAGGAAAACCTCGTTAAGAAAAGGGTGGAAGCAGAGATAGCTGAGATAGAGGCGGCCGCTGAAAGTGATGACTCTCACTCAGATGTGAGTACGACACAGAGCGTCGAAGATTGGGTCAAAAGAACGCCCCAAGTGTCCCAATTAAAATTCGCAAAATCGTTACAAATTATGAAAGTAATATGGTATTTAGCAAAAACTAGTAATTGATACGTAAGTAAATGGAGTTCATCATTCCTCATGAGAATTTCATTGGTCATCAATGCATCATGCACCATTCCTAAAAGCTTCTAAGGAAATGACAGTTTTCACAGACTCCATACATTCAAGTCATTTGAAGTGAATGACTAGTTAATCACAAAGATAGTTCCGTTAAATATTTATTTAATAAGCTGTAGGACCTGCTCCCGGTTCGCTGTGAAATATCACCAACATAACATTAAACCTGCCAACTACCTACGCGTAAATCAGGGTTCTGTAGAAATAAATAAACTAACTAAAGAAAGAAAATGAAATAAAAAAAGTAAATAAAAACACGTAAAACAGGGTTCTGTAGAAATAAATACACTAACTAAAGAAAGAAAATGAAATGAAAAGTAAATAAAAAAAGAAAAGCCATTTTTTAATAAAGAATCTGTATGTCTGTTCAAACATTATTTAGAGAATTTATTCCGAATTGTTTATAATAGATACATTAATATTAAACTTACATTATAATAAAGAAGGGAGGGCCTTGTGGCTAAATTATAACGCACACGAGTCGATCGATCAGGTTAAGCTACGCTTGCCGCGGTCCGTGGATGGGTGACCATCTTTATATACCAAGATCCCTCCGTACTTCGGAAAGTTAAAAGCCGTTGGTGCCAGCTGTCATTCGTGAATGTTTGACAGTCGTTATGGGTCATCGGAAGCCCGAAAGTCTGACAACCAGTCTTACCAAGGGGTATCGTATTACCAAGAAACAGGGTTGTGGAGGTCAGATAGGCAGTCATCATCATCATCATCATCAGCCTATAATGTTCCCACTGCTGGGACACAAGCCTTCTCTTGGTGACAGGACATTCCACGGATATCGGGACATTCCCTGTGATTACGGCCAATTGGCCGCGCGGGCCCAGTGCGTGTTGGTGGATATCACATGTCTTCGAAGTTTTGGCTCTAGGACATGACGGTTTCCGAACGATGTTTTCCTTCACCGTTTTGATAGGCAGTCGCTCCATGTAAAAAACTTTTTCCAGAAAAAAAACAACCGACTTCCGGAAAAATACTACAAAGTGAAAAATAACTTTAATTTCGGAAGGTGGTGACTTTGGATATGTAATTGAATTTTTTTTTCCCGCCTTCCGAAATTAATTTTTCAGTTTGTAGTGTTTTTCCGGAAGTCGGTTGTTTTTTTTTCGAAAAAAGTTTTTATTTTACACTTTTTAGTTATAGTACCTACCCCACGCCAATTCAAAATTTCGTCACCCTTGGTCAAAACAATGCATATTTATGCAATAGGAGCAATCGCGGTTGTTTTGCTGTCATTTTTCAAAGAGTTCCGTTGTCTGTCTCCGAAACGCATCATCAGATCTATATGAAATTTAAATGAGACCATTTCGGAATAAACCCCTTTCGACAAAAAAATTATTTGGCAAATCCGTCTTTATATGACGGAGTTATGCCCGAACTTCCTACCACTCCTTACCGTTAAAGAGTTGTACCTTCCTTCATCAGCTTAGCGTCATGAGATGATGATGACCATACGCAAAATGTCTCAATAGCTTTAGCACATATATGAAAAACATTGTTAATACCTATAACATTTGAGGGTTGCCCCCGATTTCCCTGGGATTCCATCATCAGATCCTGACTTGGTACCAATGGGACCACCTCAGGAGTATACTCTTTCAAATAAAAAAATAATTTTGAGATTCGGTCTACAAATGGTGGAGAAATCGGTGAACATACATAAAAAAAATTACATACAGTCGAACATAGAACATCCTCCTTTTTTGAAGTCATTTAAAAATACTGGTATTCAGCTGCATCCGGTTAGACAATAAGCTGACCTGAACATAGTTGGGAAAAGGCTAGGCAGATATGATGACATAGGTAAGAAAAAAAAAAGTAAAGAAAAATCGATGTTGTCAGGTCAACTCGTTGAAACCGTGCGAAGCAGGGGCGAGTCGCTAGTATAATACAAAGGAAGGTAGGTATTTATTATTTATGCAGTAGAATAATTAGACAGAAAGACATACCTCGTTTTCTGATAATATTTGTCAAATCATAATAGTTGTAGTAAACGAGGCAAAAGTGGTATGTAAGGATCAGAACTGGTGGCGCTCTGTAGTTTTCAGCCTACCTCCATAGGAGGAAGGCGTGCGTTTTAATTTAATTGACCTATGATAATGTGTATATTTTAGTACAATAGATATTTGCACACCTATTATGGTAAGATATGGTCATAAGAACTTTTATTATTGTATGTATCACCTCATGTAACTACCCATATTCAAGCAAATAAATGATTTGATTTGATTTTGAATTCTTGAAACACAAATGCAAATGCCAGTTTTGCACTAAGAATTTACTAATACAAAACCCAATCACAATTCCTGACCTGGGAATCATGTAAACCCGGGACGGGACGAGCCTGTTGCCAATCGAACAAACATCCGGGCCACTACTGAAAATTTCCAACTGTACTATTCCTGAAGCATAAATCGTGTATTACATGTGAAGCTAAACAAATAACGTGGCTACACCGGGGGCTTCGTTAGCGACGGGTCAAAGGGCAGTGTTACACCAGTTCGTTACTGTACGGTGTACTGTCAGCAGCAAACGTATAGGGACAGATAGACGATTTTAAAATCTCAATTCCACAAAATTGTGTTTTGAAATGAACAAAGAGCTTGACAGCTATCATTCCGAATGAATGAATGAATGTCTTTATTTGCCAGAAACACGGTACATAAATATATTATTTTAAATTTTTGGTTCTGTAATCACTGACATAGCGGCATGCAAATACTATACAAAATTGCCAAGTTTTGTCATGAGAAAGTTCAAATTTCTTTGTTTTAGCGTAATAGTGATCGTTTGCAGGGTCTTTGATTTGCAAATAGTTGTACCATACTTAAGAAAAATCGCTTGACACTTATTCGCATGACACGCTACTTTTTGGTGTCTAATACTGACCAGCAGGGTAATTCCGTAACACACTAACACTAGAAATGGCTTCCATTTTGACAGTTCAACAACATTTTTTGCTTTATTTACGTTGTAGGTCAGACAGATGTTACACACATTTGAAGCAATTGATTAGCAATATCCTGTCCTACTATTGGGCAGTGCCTTAAACTAGAAATGATATTGGTAGTTTACATTTTTGTTGCTGTCTGTACCTATGCCGTCTCTATTCACCGCACTAATGTCCTCCTTAAGGAGCCGCCGAGATTTACAACGTGTTGCTTCAGTAACCGCTTTGTATTGCGTTAATGTAAGGCCTAGTGCTAACAGTATTGTAATGTGATGCTGCTGTTCACTCCGTGTGTCCCACGGTCTTATTGTGGAGTGCGGAGAGTGGCTGTGTTCTCATTAGTGAATGCGGAAATAAGGACAATGTTGATCTTGAAAGGGCAGTTGACTAATCTGCCCTAAGCAGGCTTAGCATGACGGTTTCTATTTCTACTCTACCGTAGAATAGAAATTGCTTGTCTACTTTTCTCGGTACAAAACTGTCAACTGTCTACACGAAACGTCATTTTTGTTTAGTCTTCCGTCGACAGAACGCTTCTCTATGGTTCTCGTGATAAGCCTGCAGGTGTCGCGACTTACTAAAAAAATCTGACGTCGTTATCATCTGCCTAGCACTTTCCCAACTATGTTAGGGTCAGCTTCCAGTCAAACCGGATGCAGAATAATTCTAGTATTTTACATGGAGAGACTGCCTATCTGACCACCACAACCCAGTTACTGGGTAATACGATACCCCTTAGTAAACTGGTTGTCAGACTTTCGGGCTTCTGACGACCTGTAACGACTGTCAAAGATGTAAAATTAACAACCGGGTCCAACGACTTAACGTGCTTTCCGAAGCACGGAGGAGTCTCAATATTATGTAATGTATGGTCACCCATCCACGCAACCACCGCGCCAAGCGTAGCTTAACCTTCGATAGACCCGTGCCACTGTTATTATTCAACCACGACCTCCTAAAATCTGACGTATTATTATTTGGTTAGACACACTAGCAGCCAATTAGCTGATGCGTAAGTATTAAAGTAGTAAGTAGTAAGGTAGGAATCTAGTCGACATTTTAACCATACAAACTTCGGGAGTATATTACTCCACTGTTCGACAATGTACATAAAAAAATTAAACATGGTATGGTTTTATCCCATTATTACGTAATACTGTCTGTACGGAAACAGAATACTAAAATAAAAAGCCAGTATAAAGTTAGGAGCCACCAAAGGTTAGGTTTTCTTGCTAATTTTACCTAACTTTGGGCGTGTTTAAGTAATAAAAGACATGTAAAATCACCAAAATCAAGTCGGTACCGACAAAGCTCAAATATCGAAAAGTTTAATAAACTTTATTGGTCATTGATTTATGCAGTGGTTTTTTCATAAAACCCGATCTTCCGAAGGACTTTTCTGAATTTTTTACGGGCCTGTTTTACTATAAATGATCCTGCATTTCACTCAATAACGTTGTGCATGTAGACTAGCCTCTATCTGCTCATCACTGATACTACCTCTGTCTGTAACTTTACTTACATAATACACCCCATTCACTAACAAAACACTAGTACATAGGTATCACATATAACACCCAAGTTTCACTCACGTACAAACGAACTATCCCATTACTTTAATTCTACGCGTTTTTGCGTCGGATTACAACACAGTTTGAATGGCGACTACGTGTGAAAAAGCCCTAAGTATCTGCGAAACGATCCGTTACTGTTATAACGTAACGTAGCAATATTAAATAACCGTTATTTCCTACTTTAACACATAAATAATAACGCGTGTAGGGTTACCAGAGCAAAAGTTGTGGGAACGAAAAAGAAATTGCTGTTCAAGCTTATAAGCCATAAGCTGCTGGCTCATTGCGATTGTGACTACTAAGCGCGGGGTCCTGGGTTCGATCCCCTGTTCAAACAAAATTTTATTCGTGTTTTGCATCATTGTGGGACGCCCCCCAGGTAGAAGGACCGATGACCTTAAGAAAGTGGCTGAGACAGACTGGCGGAAGGCAAAGGACTGGTGGGTTGGGCACAGTGTGAGTTGATTGAACTCTCAGCAGCCCGGAGTTTGGATGTATGGCCGGCTACTAGCAAAATAACTATCGACCTCTATTAAGTACCTAGATATACATAATCAGCCTATACATTTTCCCACTGCTGGGATACAGGCCTCCACACTTCGAGAGGAAGCGGGCTGTAATCCACCACGTGGGCCCCGTGCAGGTTGGTAGATGTTACAAGTCTTCCAAATTTTGGTTCTAGGACATGCCGGTTTCCTCACAATATTTTCCTTCACAGTTTTGAGAGCAGTGATGATTGACTGCCTGATTTCGAATCCACGACCTAATCGAGTAACTCTAAACTCAGGGCTGACAACACTGGGCCACCACTGGCTCTATTAGCTACCTAAATACAACTTAGAAAATAAAAGAAAAATATTAAAATTGAATGAAACTGGTGAAACCTCTGCCAAATCTTTCGGGGAATACAGACATTATGCTATTTTATGAGTACTCCATAAACCCATTCAAATATACCCTAAGCTTGTTACCAAAGGCAGAGAGACTGTGTAAGTTAATTCCCTTGTTCATCATAAAGTTCTAACTTGGAACACTGAGAAAGGTAATATTGTACAGCTTGAACAAGTGTAGGTACATGACACCGCTTGAAAGCAAATCGTAAAATGTCAAAACATTGTACAAGAGAGGAAGTTGTAAGATGAACTAAACTATAAACTGAAAGACGGATTTCACCAAGGACAAATAGTGTCATTGGTGAAATTCGACACTAGAGTGTCAATGGTGAAATCCGCGTGTGTAGGAAAGTTGTGGATTTGAAAAATACTTACCAGCGAACTCCTGACATTGCTTCGCGCACCGATGGGCTCAGCGGCATGTTCAGTCGTCCTAAATCCAGCTAAACTTCACTGCACATTTAATTCCACAGGTGTTGGTCAATGTTATTGTTCGTGTCTTGATGGAGTTGTAGCACAAAATCACAGAAGGACCGTTTCGTATTAGATAAAAAGGTTTTGCACGCGGTAGTCTTGTGTAGTTCGTGAACGATTAGTTAAAGTGGAAAAACACGCGGAAGCGCGGCGCCACTGTCGCCCTTCGTAGACCAATCGGATTGCTTAGCGAATAGGCAGTAAGCAAGCCGGCAACTTAATCAAATCAAACCCTTTCTACTACACACAAAGGCTTGAGTACTAGTTGTGGGTTTAAAAAGCTATCCAAAATTCCTAAGATTATATGCGGTAGGTAATACCTATCTTAAAGAGAACGGTACGTAACACCGCGCTTTAGGTGATCAACAAATCTAAACCGAGTTCAAGTGCTGTTAGTGGCAATATTAGACACCAACGATGATATTAACAAGTCTTTAATTTGAATATTGTGAATTAAGATTTCCGACTTTTCGTTAGCATAAAATTCGCTGCCCAATCTTGATCTCAAAAATAAAGGCTATTAGAGCCAATAGGTTATTTTTTTAGCTGATGAATTCAATTGAATTTCGTGTTTAAACACGTACTTGCGTTGTCTAATCCAAACCATACTGTGGTACCTACTGGTCTGTTGGCATAAATACCTATAGCTAATTAAATCGGTACAGATTGATGTCGCCTTACAATTGAATATTGTTTCAAGATCAAGTAGTTAAGCGTTACCAAACAACGTGGTAATGCTGCCAGTCTCTTGGGACTAGTCATCAGCGATGCGGAGGAATTTTCTGACGCTATATTGTAGTTTGTTGTTTAAGATATTTTTTTTTGTATTTAATGTGTTGCTTTTAGTTAGTTAAGTAAAGGTAAGTTGTTATTCGGCATATAAATTGTACATTATAACAATGAAAAATTTAAGGATTAGTCAATAAACGCTATTGCACAATGAGACACATCTACAAACGACACCCCTAAGCCTAGTATACACTTATCTTGCTGCGTTACAACTTATCGATTCGCAACGGTAAGTACACTGGTGGCCGAGAAATTAACTGCATCTAAGACAATAAATAATTGTTCGAAATTATCGTCCGCAATGTTGGCAACACTGCGCGCTGTTGCGTCCAGTGTGCCCCGCACCTAAATAGAGCCAAAGACTTGATAGGAAAATTAGCCTATATTTTGGCTTTCACCATCGATAGTTTATCTTAGAACAATAATTTAATGATCAGGATAATAATTTCTTGTACCTATCTGTTTTTAACTTCTATTTATTGTAGAATCTTGTTATAATAATTCACGTTTATTTGCAATATATTTACTGTATACGGCTGTAATTTAAACTTAGATGTCATCTAAATGGTTTCTGTTGGTAGAGGTACATTCAAATGTAAAATACTTCAGCAAGAAACACCTGTGCCATTTGTGCTTCTTGAATTTATTTTAAATGGAGAAATAATATGCTTAGTGCATATTATACACGCTAAAATTAGGATACGGTCGTACTGAATAAATTATACAAACTGTTGGTGAAATAAAAATGAAAATTATTGTATTAACAAAGTAAAGGCCTTTTTTTGGGTGGGAAATCATCAAATCTCTTCTCCCGCTCTCGGTGGAGCAGAAGGGCGTGTCAGACTTTAACTGACTAAAACCCATCCGTGTTCCCTCAGTTGCCTGTGTGCCAGGGACCGCGGTATCTCTTTCGAACAACCCGCACCCTTGGTAGGCATCGGCCTTTGCGGTCCCCATCAGTTAATGCTGATATCTCTTTGAGGAGCGCGTGGAACACAACGCGTCGTCGACCCGAGCTTGGTCCTAACCGGACAGCGAGCTACCCATTACTCGCCGTCCACAAGCCCGCACCTACGGTGGCCGGGAATCAACCTGGGATTCCCGACGCCCAGGGCGTCTCCTGCGGAGGCTAGGGCCGTGAGGACGCATATACTGCCTCTCCCTCAAGTACGCCGCCTCCCTCTTCGCGAGCATTACTGCTTCGCAGAAGGAGGTGATGGCTACCCATGCACTCTCGCTCTGTACCATGGCCTGGACCAGGGCCGGACGCGAGAGATCGCCGCCGCCGATCGCCTCCACGAGGCACGGCGGTGCTCCGCGCAAGCCGGGCAGACATGCACAAAATTATGAACATGTGCATTCTTCCCATTTTGACCTATTGATCCCAGACCCAAGTCGTTTTTGACCCAAACGTTTAGACTTTCGAATGTTTGTGAAAAACCAATTTTTCACAAACATTCGAAAGTCTAAACGTTTTGCGAGGTTTCCCAACGTGCGATGGAGCGCAGTATTCTAGGCGTCGAATTGATAGACCATGGCATATTTGCCACACCACATTGCGCTCCAAAACACAGATTACTGACTGAAGTAGGACTGGGCTGGCCTCGTCTGCCGTATGCCCAATGAACTGTGGGCCAAAATAACCACTACGTGAAGCCCTAACACAGCCAGAAGGCGTTGCGGCAGACCCCGTAGGAAGATGGCGGGACGAGCTGGAGATAACACATGACCAGGACCAGTGGTCAACTTTAGTCCTGGATCGGATGAGCTGGAAGTCATAGGAAGAGGCCTTTGGCAAGCAGTGGGATAAAACAGCCTTACAATCTCACTGTAAAAAAAAAAAGCAATATTACAGCTACAATAAAATTACACACATTCCACAAAGACGTTTCCATCTCCCAACAAATACCTCACCCTTAATCTTTGATAATAATCTAGCGAATATTGTTTATTTTCCAGCTTCCCTAATCCTTTCTACTGCGGTGACGCCTAGGCTTTAACTCATGAAGATAACCACTGCGAACTTAATTGAATGTCAAAGTCGCTGAATTTATGTCAAACTTGCAAACCATGAAAGCAATCAGGCTCTCAGAGGCAACGGAACAATAGGCATAAAACTGCAGTTTCAAGTTAGGGGCTATCCTTAAATTACGTCACACTTTAAAGACGAAGGGTCTAGAAAGTGTGACATCATGTGGGAGGTCAAGTGGAAGAAGAGCTTTGTGATGTCACATGAATAAATATAAAGAATTAAAACTGTAAATTTCAAGTCTAAACCTTTAAAATATTACCAACTCTATCAATATAACATCACGCGTGTAATCCCTGAAGGGTAAGGCAGAGGTGTATCTAAAGTACACCCACATTTGACCAGTAATAATCAGTACACATACATACATAAACTCACGCTTTCTCCCATGCGGGTAAGCAGAAACTACAGAACGTCATCCGCTACGATCCCAATACGCAAAACCCACGCCGGTTGCAAGTACTAAACGTTCAGGACCTTTCTAAACAACATCACCATAAATCTGATTATGAGAATTTATCTAAAATTGCAAAATGTGTAGCGAGCGACACATAGGTACACAAATATGACCACCTGTGGCACGGAAGGGGGGGGGGGCTAAAAAAATAATGAAATTCTTGTGACGTAATTTACGGATGGCCCCTTACAATGTTCGTGCTTTATGCGACGGAGAAGGGAACCCACAACCTTGCGGTCAGAGGTCGCATCTTTATGAGTCGTGGCCAGTGGGATAAGTTAAGTTCTCCCATAGATGTGAGCGAGCCTCGCTTGATAGATATTTATTATTTCTCCTTTATAATGGCGTCATTAACTTCGATAATTTATGAACAAAGCATCGAGAAAGCTCGTTCAAATAGTTTTCTAGTTGTACTTAAGTGAGAAAGTGTGAGTATTAAGTTAGTTATAATATACAAGTAGTGATAAGTTAATTGTATTGCTTAAACTTAAAAGCAACAATAACTAAGTCCTCTTAAAGTAGTGGCTCTTACCATAAAACTGTGCTTTATCAAAAACTTATTGCTATTACTTTAAAGCTTAGTTTACACTGCCTCTTTAAACTTAGTTGCTCTAAGTAAGGCGCTATAATGATCCCTTTATATCTGAGCCCGACTGCGCGAAGGAAAAGATAGGGTTATGTTTAACATGCGTATCTACATCATGTATGTTTGTACCTTTATATGTGGGATCAAAACATCCTTACAGCTTGATTTTTTTAGGGCTCCGTACCCAAAGGGTAACCAACGGAACCCTATTACTAAGCCTCCGCTCCGCTGTCCGTCCGTCCGTCTGTCTGTCAGCGGGCTGTATCTCATGATCCGTATAACAACAAATAATAAAAATGAAAACAAAGTTAAAAATTAAAGGGGTCTCCATAGGCATTTTTTGCCTTGTGGTACGGACCCGGCGGTCATACGGACGCGTACGGACGGCCGGGTTTTTTAACCGATTTCAATAAGAAGGAGGTTATCAATTCGACATGTTTATATTATTATTATATGGTTGGATATAACTCCATCATTTATAGACGGATTTGCAAAATAATTGTTTTGTTCGTAAGGGGTTTATTTCGAAATAGTCCCATTCAAATTTCATATAGATCTGATGATGCGTTTCGGAGACAGACAACGGAACTCTTCAAAAAATTACAACAAATCAACCGCGATTGCTGCTATCGCATAAATATGCATTGTTTTGACCAAGGGTGATGAAATTTCGAATTGGCGTGGGGTAGGTACTATAACTAAAAAGTGTAATATAAAAACTTTTTTCGAAAAAAAAAACAACCGACTTCCGGAAAAACACTACAAAGTGGAAAATAACTTTAATTTCGGAAGGCGGTGGCAAAAAATTTAAATATATATCCAAAGTCACCTACTTCTGAAATTAAAGTTATTTTTCACATTGTAGTATTTTTCCGGAAGTCGGTTGTTTTTTTTTTCGAAAAAAGTTTTTATATTACACTTTTTAGTTATAGTACCTACCCCACGCCAATTCGAAATTTCATCACCCTTGGTCAAAACAATGCATATTTATGCGATAGCAGCAATCGCGGTTGATTTCAATTCAATTCAAAACGTTTATTTCAGACAATGACAATCCATATTTTGTTAATTCCGAGACTTGTTGTATAGGCTGATTATGAAGATCATTGACCATTGATATCTTGCCTTTTTTGCCATTACAGTTTGTGATATTGGATTCTTAGACCGTACATTTTGGACTTAGAAACATGCTGAACCCATGGGCGTATCTAGGCAGAGAGGGAGCAAGAGTGGGCAATGGGCACTTTCGGATAATAGGTTATCAGAGCAGAAGTTATCAGAAATAACGCCTCGTAATAAATAAACCTACCAAAAATATTACATTTAAAGTAGGCTGCCAAAGCGTTAATTAGGTCTTGGCAGCCCTCTTTACATGTAATATTTTTGGTGGGATTATTTATTAATTGGGGGTTTTTTTTTTTGGTGGGAAATCATCAAATAACTTCTCCCGCTCTGGGTGGAGCGGGAGGGCGTGTCAGACTTTTACTGACTAAAACCCACCCGTGTTCCCTCAGTTGCCTGTGTGCTAGGGGCCGCGGTATCTCTTTCGAACAACCCGCACCCCTAGCAGGCATCGGCCCTTGCGGACCCCCTCATTTGGTGCTGACATCTCTTTGAGGCGCGCGTGGAACACAACGCGCCGTCGACCCGGGCTTGGTCCTTACCAGACAGCGAGCTACCCATTACTCGCCGTCCGCAAGCCCGCGCCTACGGTGGCCGGGAATCAGCCTGGGATTCCCGACGCCCAGGGCGTCTCCCGCGGCGACTCCCGTGAGGGCGCATATACTGCCTCTCCCTCACGTGCGCCGCCTCCCTCTTCGCGAGCATTACTGCTTCGCAGAAGGAGGTGACGGCTAACCATTCACTCTCGCTCCGTACCATGGCCTGAACCAGGGCCGGACGCGAGAGATCGCCGCCGCCGATCGCCTCCACGAGGACACGGCGATGCTCCGCCCAAGCCGGGCAGACCGCCACCGTATGCTCCACCGTGTCCTCAGGGCGATCTTCGCAATGGAAACACCCGGGCGTTTCCTCCCGCCTAAACAGGAACCTCCCGAAACAACCGTGTCCGGTGAGGACCTGCGTCAGGCGGAAGTTGAGGACGCCATGCCGCCTCTCAAGCCACTCCTCAAAGAGGGGACTTACCGCTGCTATCGTGGCGTGCCCAATTACTAGGCGTCATATATGACTATGGTCAATTCAGCTAGATGGCCGCCCCCCCTAGACAAAATCCCTAGCGATGCCAATGGATAAACCTACTTAAAAACTCCTGAATTCAGGACCAACTACTTCTTTAACAGGTATCAAAAATAAATAGTATGTTTTACTTTAGTTACCACACCATAATACGTAATCAATTCAGCCCATCGATTGATCAATGAGCACCACAAAATATATTACTCTCCCACAGCCGAATTTTACGAGTTTTTACGTGGGAACATAAAATTACCAAACAGAATCTATTTATCTTTACCTCCTAGTCTGGGAAGCGAGAGGGACATCCAAATTACGTAGATAGCTATAAATATCGGCGGCCATTACGGAGCTTTATGTCATCAACTATAAATCGAAATGTTGGCGCGTGATTGGAATACCATCAAAGGTCGACACTTCGTCAATTCCACGTGTAAGATAAATATAAGAAGGTATGTAGGTACTTACAGAACTGTCAAATATCCGTTACTCAGTCGAATGCTTCCATACATTACGACATACATACACAGAATGAGAGTGTTCTACTAAGTAATAGCAGCCGTACGTGTCGATCGGTCAGGTAAAGGTACGCTTGCCGCGGTTGGTCCGTGGATGGGTGATCTTTACATACCAAGACGTTAGACGCGGCTGTCATTCGTCGATCTTTGGCAGTCGTTACGGGTCGTCAGAAGCCCGAAAGTCAGAGAACCAGTCTTGACTAAAGGGTATCGTATCACCCAGTAGGTGACTGTGTTGGGGAGGTCAGATAGGCAGAGGATCCATGTTAAATACTGGTATTCAGCTGCATCCGGTTAGACTGGCAGATGACTCCAACATAATTGGAAAGGGCTGGGAAGATTGAAATATACCTACCTAATATATAGAATGAGATGTAAAAGATAGACATAATAAAGTAGATTAGATATTCTATCTACGGAGGCAAAAGTAAACGGCAGACATCGGATTAACTTCAATTTCGAAAGGCGGTGACATAAAATTGAAATACCGACAAAGACACCGACTTCCGAAATTAAAGTTTTCTTTCACTTTGTAGTGTTTTTTCGGAAGTAGGTTGTTTTTTTTTAAGATTTTTATTTTTCACTTTTTAATTACATAAAGTACCAATTCGAAATTTCATCATCCTTTTGGTATTCTCAAAGTCAATCAAATCAAAACAAGCACATTTTTGCGATAGCACCAATCGCGATTGATTTCCTGTAATTTTTTTAAGAGTTTTGCTGTCTGTCTCCGAAACTCATCATCAGATCTATATGAAATTTAAATGGAACCATTTCGGTATTAACCATTTTCGAAAAAAAAAAAAAAATATTTTGCAAATTATTTTGCGTGCAATGAGTTATGCTCGAACATACATAAAAAAATATATAAACATACCGATTTGACAACCTCCTCCTTTATGAAGTCGGTTAAAAATACAGACATTTTTTTTTCGACTAAGTACGAATTCGACCAACCTTTTATAGCTAATCTTATTCTTGAATTTTTGGCAGTTTTGCCACACAAAAACTGTCAGACATAAATTTTATTCAACGGGACTAAGGCAGTTGTCCCACCAACGACGAGAAAACGACTAACTATCGGCTATTTTCTCGCTCAAGAAACGTACAATAGATATACTTTCTGTGTGAACAAAAGAGACGCATATACAAACAGTTAATCGCTGACTGTTCACACTGCCGGCGAGCACTCGCTTCACTAGTTTGTCGCTGAGCGACAAGAGCTATGAAAGATAACACTCGCGCGGCGATACTCGCCAAGCGATTAGAACTCACGTGAATCGCGTATGAGGCTGCAAGACTGACTGTACGCTTGACTGCCGCGAGCGAGTGATGCGAGTAATCGCCCGCCTCACTCGCACACTCGCTTATAGCCGAGCTACACAAATATCGGAACTACGCACTCGCTCCCTGCGTCTCGCTAACTCGTTTCTAGTTCTAGCTCTACTTGTTACTCGTTAATCGTTGCCGGTGAGACAAGTGCCTAAACGTGACAAGCAGTGAGCTGTGGTGGCCTATTGTTACCAGCTGCGACTTACTATTATTGTAGGTCGTAGGTTTGGACCTTGACAAGCGCTTTTATTTAGGCGTAATTTTTTCATCCACACTGCTCTCAAAACGGTGAAAGAAAACAGCGGAGGAAACTGGCATGTCTTAGAACACTAAAATTTCGAAGTTTTATAACATCTACCAACATACACTGGGCCTGCGTGGTGTATTACGGCCCATTTCCTCTCACAGATAGGAGGCCTGTGTGACTGAGTCCCAGCAGTGGGCCCATAGGCTGATTATACAAACGTGAGAAAACGTTGAACTAAATTACCTTTGTTCACTCGCGTAGCTACTTAATTACAAAGTATAGTGCAAATTAGTTAGAACTGAAATAACTTCAATAACATGTTATCACAGGTAATATTGTAAACAACTTTCTTGGCTGACTGTACACAAGTACTGGCTACATAAAAAACATAAGTGATGATGTGTAAGCGATAGGTCACCACCTATTATTACTCACTTAATAGTAGGTACACACGTGTTATTTCCACCGACTACGCTCGTTGCAATTATTTTAATAGTACTACTTACAAATAACGTTACTACTATGCTATATATACCTATTCAGTTTTTATTTTGTACATATACAACGAGTAACATAACTAACGCAAGACCTCATACACCCCAATTAGAGTATTGAGTTAAAAGCATAATACGATGACCAAAACTGTTTTTTTTTTAAAGCAACTGATATTATTAAGAAAAACGTGTCGACCCAGGCATTACTTCAAGCATTTAAAATTTAGTCTTATTCCTTATGCAATAAAATTGAATTTTCTTTGGCTGAATCAGTGGTGGGTATGGCAAAATACATAATTTTAAAAAAAATATACTAAAATTAAAAGTTACTGAAATCGATTCAGTAGTCAATTAGGAACACACTACTTTCAGGTCTTCCGTCCATTCTGTTACACCTTGTATACGCTACAGGGTGGTAACTGGGTTCTGACGGTCAGATAGGCAGTCGCTCTATGTAAAATACTGGTATTCAACTGCATCTGGTTAGTCTGGAAGCCAACCCCAACACAGTTCACACACCACTGCTCTCAAAATGGTGAAGGAAAACATCGTGAGAGAACCGGCATGGTCCGGAGCTAAAAATTCGAAGAGATGTGACATCCATTAGCCTGCACTTGGCCCTCTGAATAGGGTATTACAGCCATTTTTGAAAAGTGTCATAATTAGATTCTAAAATGCTAATAAAACACAAAAAGAACTGCTATTAAATTATAAATTTTCAAATTTCGCGCGTAAGTTGACGAAAACGCTGGACGCAGTGGACCGCCAGATTGCTCAGTAGGCATGACGTCAGTTTGATTTATAGACAAACGCGCTGATATTTTAAATGATAATTGTTTATAATTTTAAAAAATAGTTATTATTCTACTTATCGTTGGTTTACTGTTTCTGAATACCAAATATTTTTTAAATAAAAATTACTTTGGTTAAGAAAATAATAAAATTACAAAGTTGTTCATTTGACACGGCATATGACGTAATATCATGGCGGCTACTATTTCATGGTGTTCAAAAACAGATTTAAAAAACTGAAATCATGATTATTTCATGATCTAAAACTAACATTTTCCGACTGCATTTTGCCTAAGCTATATCAATAATATATTTTTTCTCTTATATAATAAAATACCCTTTAAAGGCCCGCTCCTTCTCACAGAGAGGAGGCCTGTGTCCCAGCAGTGGGAAAGTTATAGGTTGATTATGCTACGTGTCAGTTTAGTTTGGATTTCCTACGATAGCAATGGCCGCAATCAGGCTAAGCTACGCTTGCCGCCGTTTTCAATAGATGGGTGACCATCTTTACATACCACGACCCCTCCGTGCCTTAGAAAGCACATAAAGCCGTTGCTCTCGGCTACATTCGTGGATCTTCGACAGTTGTAACGGGTCGTCAGAAGTCCGAAAGTCTGACAACTGCTCCTACCAAGAGGTTTTACCCAGTACCTGGGTTATGGAGGTCAGATAGGCAGTCGCTCCAGGTAAAATACTGGTACTCAGCTGCATTGTGGTTAGACTGGAAGCTGACCCCTACATAGTTAAGCTAGACAGATGATGATTCTAATGATGATTTAAAATATCCCGGAAGTTTACCTACTGAAGCCGAAAAACCACTTCATTACAGCAAAAGGTATTCAAATAAATTTAAATTAATCTACACACCCTTACTAATTTGAAAGGTTCACATTAATATCGTCAGTAAAACATCCCGTCCCACACAAAACAGACAAACTGCAGGTCCTTTGTATGAAGCAGCCATTACAGTTATTGCTCGGAGCCCATAAGCTGAAACTATAAGTGCTTGCAACATTAATAACTCGCAGCATGTAATTGCATTAGCTTCTAATCTGTAATTTATTGTGGATCCGGATGTACAGACCTGTTTGCCCTTAGGCGGTGTGCACATGATACGCTTAATCGCAATCGACGGAAGCGGCGACTGTACCAACTGAACGATCTGTAGGCTGAGCATGACGTTTTTCTATTTCTACTCTACCGTAGAATAGAAATCGCGACAATCTCTCAACTCACAATGGGCCTCATAAGAAGGCTTAAAGTCACCCAAAGGACAATGGAAAGGGCTATGCTCGGAGTTTCCCTGCGTGATCGAATCAGGAATGAAAAGATCCGCAGGAGAACCAAGGTAACAGACATAGTCCGAAGCATTACCAAACTTAAGTGACAGGGGGCATGGTACATTACTCGCAGAACATGTGGCCGATGGGGCCGAAAAGTTCTGGAGTGGCGACCGCGAACCGGAAGACGTAAAGTTGGGAGGCCTCCCACAAGGTGGACCGATGACCTTGTGCGGGCCGCAGGAGTCCGCTGGATGCGGGATGCACAGAACCGGTCGAAGTGGCGGAGCTTGGGGGAGGGAGGCCTATGTTCAGCAGTGGACGTCTTTCGGCTGAATTGATGATGATGAATATTTTCTATAAGCGAATCGACAACTCCAGAAATTCTTATTAGGTAACTGGCACGTTTTTAATAAAACGGTAAAGAAACAACGAAAAGTATCTATACACCTACGAATAAATTAACTTCGTGCAAGTCGCTTTTAGAAAATATTATATTTTTTTAACAACAGAAACCCAAGCAATCGATATAACATCAAGCCTTTTAAAATCGCAAAGTCGCAAATCACTGATAGCAGGACTGCAGGTATGCAACACGCCTTATACTATACATGACTATCTGTTGCTTGCGGCTTCACCCGCTTCAATTAGTCCATGCACTTAATTTAGAGCCCTGCATCGATTTGTAATACGTTTCCTTAATTATGCACGAAATAATTGCTTCATTCGCCGACATTAAGCTTAGTTTTCATTCAAATCTAAGGAATTACAAGAAAAATGCAATATCGACTTTTACGGTAACCGCTTAGACCATAAACTTTGTGGTTTTAAAGCATTAATTAGATAGTTGATCGTTTGCCTAGAAGAAATACACTGGTTTTACGATTAGAAAAGGCAATTGATTAGCGTAATGGCTCAACCATTATTCCTAGGTAAGACAACAATTTATTTTCTGTAAAATAAATGTGTTTACGTGGCTTGGACATTAATTTGTGTTTACTTCTGTCTAATTGGCTAATAATTTAAATAGGGAAAGAGGTAAATACATCAAGAAAAATTGGTTATTTTAAAATACTAAACGTTTTTATTTGTCAACCTAGCAAGTACCTATAATTTATTTGATTATACTCGTATTCATAGACAAGAAGAAAACTATCTTATTTGCACCCTAATTGCGAAATACACTCACTCAGAATCAGAATTTGATGAAATTTTGAAGGAAATTGCAAATCCATTGCTTCTTAAGTTCGAAAATTGGTCTGCACAACAATATAAATAACGCAATGAATGTTGTTGAACTGTCAACGTCAAAATGAAAGAAAGGCAAAGTTACGCAATCACCCCTCTGTTCTCTAGTTCAATCAAAAACGAACAAATCTACCTAAAAGATGTGCTATAAGAACCGTAATCGAAAACTCCGATAACATTTCGATCTGTAATCAGAGATGGCGGGGATAACTGTACTTAAACAGTATAACTCTATGGCATTAAATGGAGCCCTAATAAACTTCGGCCAAGCATTACGCAATAGCACTATGCTTAACAGTGAGCGCTTCGATTAGAGGTAACAACTGGTCATCACCACACCTTCGTTGCGTAGCATCACGGTGTAAGAAAATGCAGAAGGTTCAGTTGATCTTTTGGTAGGCTTATTCAGGGTTTATTTACAACTAACTTGTTCCAGCGGCTTCGCCCGGGTTGAGGTCGGAAATGATCCCACAGAACTTACTTCCGGGATAAAAAGTATCCAGGTTATAAACTATCTGTGTGCAAAATTTCATCCAAATCCGTTGACCCATTTTTCCGTGATTGAGTAACAAACATCCAAACATACAAACTTTCACATTTATAGTATTAGTAGGGTTGTAGGATGTGTGGTAACGTTAGCTAGTACCTAAGATTAGCTATGTATAAAGTTAAGTTACTTTTCTTGAAAAGCTATTCAGCAGATGTGAAAACAAAATCTAAAACGTCACGTGACGCCACATTTTTCGAAAAACAACAAAATCCTAAAATAAAGAGATGAATAGAAAATAAGGAACGCTCAGGTTAAATTTAAAAAAAAGTCAGGGTAATAACGACCATTGATTCTTCTTAGTTAATCTACGGAAATAAATTTTGCTATAGAAATAAACTGTAAAAATTATTATATTGATATGTTTTGTAAATGATACGATATGAATGATGAATGATAGATACGATAATGATTACATCATCGTTATTTCAACCGAAAGACGACCGCTGCTGGACATAGGCCTCCCCCAAGGTCAGTGCTTCCCGCATCCAGCAGATTCCTGAGGCCATCAGTCCACTTTTTGGGAGGCCTTCCAACTCTACGTCTTCCCATACGCGGTCGCCACTCCAAATCGCTTCGGCCCCATCGGTCATCTGTACTAAAACTAATAACCGTAATTAGTGGTTATAAATATTGTGGATCTAAAGTTGTGATGATGGTTGGCAGCATTTTTAGGCAAAAAAAGCAAAATATTTCTGTTAAGCAATTCAAAAGTAATGTACCTTCTGGCCACTTTTATTTAGCTTGATTACTATGCAATAAGATGTTCTAGATAAACATGGGCGTAAACGCGGCCCGTTAATTTAAACATAACTGTGTGTAGAACAATACGAGTAACGTGGAAATATGCGAGATGAGTGATAGTGGGGCTTTGTCGAGACGGTCTATGAGGCCACGAGTGCTGCCGTCCACAAGCTATGATGCCGCTAAGGCCCATAGTATCATCATCTCCCGTTTGTATGCTAAAGCACGACTGCCGCCCGCGCCCGCGCAGGGCACTTCTGAACCTTTATCTCAAAATGGGGATATTCCTTTGATTAATTTACAATTGTGCTTCGGCGATTCTGTGGTACCTCTAACTATCTATTTTTCAGTGTATTTTTTTTTTCAAATAACGAAGCCGTTTAGTAGGAGTATGGAATAGAAGCCAAAATATTGCGTGTTGGAAAATATTTTTTTACAGCAAAAGTATTAACCATACAAAAAAAAAACTTCGGGCAAAATGATCTATATGAATCTATAGCAAAATCATATATTGTTCAAATCTTCAAGACAAGCCGTTAATGAGCAGTAGGGTTCATAAAGTGACCGTGTTACGCAACCGAATGGGACGTAGGCCCTTAACCAACAAAATCATATTTCGAGTTACGGACAAAAAAGCGCAGAAAAATATGAAATGCATGCTATTTAGTCATGCAACTGATGGTAAAAATTCTAGTAAAAATGAAAATTATAAGCCCTTAGTCACTTTTTAGTTTAGTAATGTTGCTTACCTGCGTTTTAGCGTAGTAAACATATCAAACAAGGCAAGTTAACGGCGTTTTTATTTAGTTTCATCTCGGCATCCATAAATAGTAGAAAAATACCGCTTAGACAGAAAGATAGTTTTTTTTTTTCTGATTATGGTGGCATCAAAAAACTAAAATCGACCATATGCGAGTTAACGGCATTATAGCTTGTGGACAGCAGAGTAATAAGTATGGGTTAGTTAAAAACTGCCTAGCTTTGAGAATATATTGGGTTGATGACATTTATAATACTCGTAGGTTAACTGTATTGGTGTTCTACATGAAATTGCATTAGGAAAAAGCCTCCACATTCAGTTGGGCCGATTCGCATGATTTTACTCGCCCGAATCGGGCAAATTGTCACGTTTAAATAAGCGACTCGCAAGAAGTTAATTTATTAGAGGGCGAATCGACAATTCCAGATATGCATATTAGGCAACTGGCGCATTTTGCATAAATCATTAAGGAAACAACGCGAAGATAAGGAAAAAGTACCTACACTAACTTTTACAAGAAATTTTTACAAGAAATACAAAACGTGCCCATTAAATAGCACAAAAAGCACGAAGGCAGGTCCTGGCTGTAATTCGTAGACAGTCGTTATGGTTCGTCGGAAGCCCGAAAGTCTGACTAGCAGTAGTAAGGGGTATCTTGTTACCAAGATACTGGGTAATCGAGGTCAGAAAGCAGTCGCTCCATGTAAAATACTGGTACTCAGCTACATCTGGTTAGACTGAAAGCTGACCCCAACAAAGTTAGGAAAAGGCTCGATAGATGATGATATATTATAAATTTAGCTGCACAAATACACAAACCTTTTACCTCACCTATCACACCAAAACTCTACCAGTCAAATACCAACCATAACAGCAAATGTATTTCCCATAGAATCACAACATAATGCCTTAAACATGTCCCATTACGAATAATACACAGTTTATTAAGAAAACACTCATTGAAAGGTCGCAGTTCCACTCGGCACTCGGCAGTGATTGCAATTAAACCATGATTTCCTTCACCACTCGACTAACAGATGACATTGACTCTAAATTCCTTCTAAACCCCATTTATTCCAATTAGCAGCTGTTAATGCTGCTTGGTAAATAGTCGGACATAGATCAAATACTTCCATTTAAATTATTATCTATTCAATATACATGGCCCTTTATGAGAATTGCAATAGAGTGTCTGTTGGTTTAGTTGAATTTCGATTTGACTTTTTTAATATTATGTAAATGGTAAAATAATAGTATATTTTATATCGAGGGACTAAACGAAGCCATAATATACCAGAGGTGGTTTGACTCCCGAGCGTGCAATCGAGTCAATGAAACCGAAGGTATATTAAGTTGGCGTTTAGTCTCGAGGTGCAAACTGTACTTTTCACTTTGAGTGCGAGCAAAATAGTCAATTTAGTACAAAAACATTTAATAAATATTACTTAATAAAAAAGAATCACAATATGTATTAAGTCTTTTGCTTTTTGCTCGACGTCAAACTCTTCACCAAGGAACATATATACCACAACAGCTGTCACTGGACATTCATAATAAATTTATTTAAAACCGAACAAATTTACTTTACACTCGACCCACACTCGACCGTACAGTTTTTTCTTCTAAGCCAGTCACAGATTAACAATTTAAAACACATGGCGCCACTTTGGCAAAAACCATGGAACTAAAACTCTCAACATTTTCGCAATGAAGATGGTCCAAACTCCACAGATAATAGTATATTTAGTGGCTGTTTGAGTTTGTCTATGTCACATGAAGGAAATTAATAAACTAACTACTTTTTACTCCCTAGAGACTACAGTGGTCACTTTAGTCCCGCTTCGTAGGGCTATATTGGCGTAGGTATTTTTAGAGCATGAGAAGTGAAAAAATTACTTTAAAATATTTATAATGGAATGACATGTGCTACGCTAACCCCTAAATAAATTGGGAAAAATACAGGAAACCACGAAGAGCCCCGTGGTAACGGCTGCGAC
This sequence comes from Antitype chi, assembly GCA_947359405.1. NCBI lineage: Eukaryota > Metazoa > Arthropoda > Insecta > Lepidoptera > Noctuidae > Antitype > Antitype chi. Next base: position 4,967,245 of record OX375823.1, read on the forward strand.
TTAGGTACCTACGAGTTGTAGGTCATCGGTTCAAACCCAGACAGGTGTTTTACTTTATGTAAGTTACTCGTATATCATCACCACAGCTCTCAAAACATTGAAGGATAACATCGCGACGAAACCGGCATGTCCTAGAACCAAAAATTCGAAGACACACATCTACCAACCCGCACTGGGCCCGCGTGGTGGACCAGTCCCTCACACAGAAAAGACGACTGTGTTCCAGCGGTAGGAACATTATAGACTGATTGATGGCCCACTAGGAAAGTTGCACAGCGCCAGCACCCTACTTGCGTAACACTATCAATTAAAATCTGAATAATTTTGGAGAATATTGCGAATCCATTGCTTCATATTTTCGTCATTCGAAATTCGTCAGCTCAATAGCGTAAATAACGCAATGAATTATGTTGAACTGTCAAAATGACAGCGATTCCTTCAGGTAGTGTGTTACGTAAACACCCCGCAGCTGCTGAGTTACATTAACTGGGACGAAAGGCTCTCTTGATACATTACCTACCAGGCAACCTATATCAGCCAATATTATCAAAATCAGCAGAAAAAGTTAATAAAACTAGGTAATGTGTATTTATTTTAGTTCTTATTTTTATATCTTAACGTATGCTCAAACGGGTGACGTCATCACGTTAACGCCAGCTGTCGCTGAAAACCAGCGCTGGGATTCTGTCTCGTATAGGGTCGTAGCAATATGTTGAGCGATGACCGTTTTGCGTAGATGTGACACATATTTTCCCCCAACTTGTTCTTTTTTTGTGTTCTTTCTCTGTGTCATGTTTACCGTGAAAAAACGATTTTCTTTCTGTAAAAAAACCGGTCGAGAGGTGTCGTGTGACGCCTAGTTGCAGCAAAGTTCCTTTCCCTTATGAGAGTGCAAAGCACAACATGCGATAAGGAGCTTCATTCTAAACCCAAAAAACATATGAAAGATAGGAATACTAATTTACCCTCTCATTACCATTAAACTGTTTCCTAATTCCTCCCTCCCGAAACCAGTGGGTAGCCCTGACCACACCTTGCGATGTCTCACAGCTAGATACGCGAATATTTCAATGAATACATTACATGCACGGTCCTTATACGTGCATTATTCACTAACGGGCTGTAATAAAGGCTTATCTTCGATCTGCGTATGCACATACACAATGGTCGGTGCGCGTTCCTCGGCGGAAAAACTCGATGGCCACTTTTGCTGGCGATAATGGCGCAGTTATGGCCGTGTGGTGATAATAATGATGATTAATGAAGGAAGAGGCGAGGGTTAGGATTAATTTGACAGCGGAAAAGTGTATGGAGCTTGGGTCCATTCTCAGCAAGTGAGCCTAACGGAATCTTATTCCCTGACCATTGCAGGTTTTCTTACTTATTAGCGATGGTGTGCTAGACGCACAACAGATGATGGTGATTATAAAGGAATTGCCAACTCATTGTTTGCGCCTTAAAACTTGAGAATAATTTAAAGTCTAAGATTTATTCGTAATAAAACAACCAGAATGTCACTTTGTCTTTATGGCTCTAACATATTTATCTTAGAGCAATAAAGACAAAGTGAATCCCGTTAAAAGCCGTTGTAGAAATACGAAACGCTTTAAATGATAAATTATTTTATTTCTGTAAGTAGGTTTGTACAAACACTTTTACACGTCAAACATATTTTTTTAAACTAGATGAGGCCGGCGTTTCCTATCTGACTAATCTGAGAAGAAAGGCCGAAACAAACTCAGAGGTCACAGTCTCTTTTAAAGTCCAGACATAATCTTGGTCAGATCATATGAAGACCATGTGGATTGGTGTCTGAAATGGTCTTTTGAGGAAAGAACCACACAGATTGAGTGGACCTGTCCAATCAGTGCACGCATTTGTCAGTAATCATGCAGCTCAACGCAGAACTTGATGAGCTCAATGATCCGACGAACAATACCAAAGAAAGGACATTTGGGTAGGCCGCATAAATTACTCAAACTGCCAGACCATGATTAAAACTAAACGACAAAAAAAGAAACCAAACAAAAATAAAAACACCCACACAGTTATCACATTCACACTTTAAAAGTGATTGCCACACCTTCCCTAATTCTACTCTTTGAGTAAGCCTTTTAATGTAGAATTAATTTGATTTTTTATTGTGTATCATCGAATCTTCGGACACCTGTATAGAAAGGCAGAGGGAAACTTTTCAGAGAGATCCAGTGACTACTTGGAAGAAACGCAACCTGTTTTATTGTGATTAATAAAGCAATACTAAGGTAGTCTAAGATTAGTCGCAACCTCGCTAGTTCTCTTAAGATAGGCGTAGTAAACGTCCCCTTTGACTAATTGAAGTCATTAATAAAGTGTGTAGCGATCTGTGCAAGTACACAATGGCCCATTGTGTGACGTTGCTGGAATTTGATGGTCATTTATGCCTGTAGGACGTAACGGGTTGATCGCAATTTTGCGATTAAACGAATGCCTAAGTAATAACCATAGTGTGCTTGGTTTACTTTTAGATTAAGGAATGGATAATAACAGCATAGAAAAGATATAGACTTAAAAAAAAACTGTATTATACCTGAATGATGAAATTATCCGAAAATGAACCGGAGCTACCGAAATAACTTGCAGCGTAAGCAAAAAAAGAGTCAGTGGGCTGGCCGTGTTTGTCGAAGAACCGATAGCCACTGGAGCAGATGAGTCCTGGAGTGGTGGCCGAGTATCAGATGGACTGACGATCTTAAGAAGGTGGCTGGGACAGACTGGGTGCGGAACGCGGAGGACAGGGCAGCTATTTTAGTTCAGCCAGGGAGCACTGCATAATGCAGATATGTTCAGCAGTGGACAGCAATAGGCTCAGTTGATTGAAATGATGAAGTGGTGATTTTTGTTGCAGGCCTGCTACAACTTGCTGAGTACTGATAACAGTTGGTCAAAGAAAACTCAAGCTATATCACCATCAAGCAAGACCCTTTTACTTATCGATTCTGAAACAGTTCTTCGACATTCGTTTCTCCGATGAACAGTTCGCCGACAGAACGATTGACTTTTGAGAATTCTGTTCATTTCATAGATCCTTTTATCTGTTCCTTCCCACCTGTAGTTACTACTTACTCATTACTTATCAGCCAATCAGCCTATCAGGGTACCGAGAAATGTCGAAGGTTCGTGCCCTGAGGTCTGATGTGCCTGATGTGTGTGATCTTTGCACTTGTAAAATGACAGTGACAGGACTGATGCACAGCCTGCCGAACTATATAGTGCGTTTCACGAGAGAATTCCCTTCGCCGTAAGGTTGGCTCCACTGTCTGTAGAGTGACGATACCTGTTAAAACCCTGAACTTAAGTGCTACCAACATCACGGCGCAGGGAATTCTTTCGAGAAACGCACTATACGTGCTAAGTAACGTTTATCAATCTCGTCCGAAGTTCTGTCTCCTATTGACCGATTACCTCATCAATTAGTAACACAAACAAAACCCCCATTAGCATTGCTGCCCACCTGTACCTACTCATTACTTATCAGCCAATCAGCGTATCAGGGCACCGACACACGTCGAAGGTTCGTGCCCTGATGTCATCACCATGCGTGACTTCCTGGCCGCCTAGGAATGGACGCGACCCAGTGGGTGGATCTGATAAGCCGAGATAGATGTACCTATCTACTATTAGAGCTTAGTTACGTTTGTCTCGTTAAGATTATCTGCGATGGAAGTTCATTTGAAAATAATTAGTTATGTTTAAGAGCGTTCATCCGGAGTGGGATAGCAACGTCGCATTTCAAGTGGTTTTTCGTGATTATCTTGTTAAGTTTAAATCAAAGTAATTTTTTTTTCAACCAAGCACTAGTTCGTTAGTATTTATGAGTTTGTATGCTATATTTTTTCAGTTATAAGAATTACTTATAAAAATCGACATTCCGTCAATTATTTTCTATTGGCAGTAGGTTACTTAGTACAATTAAATGTTTTTATTTCAAATTAAATGTCAAAAATAATTACAAAATCTAACGATCTGGTGCTTGGCTGAAAAACAATTGTACTTTGATTTATATTTTTTTTCAATAATCACGAAAAACCACTATAAATGTGACGTTGCCACCCCGCGCGGGATGAACGCTCTTAATCGACTTCAAAAAATAAGGAGGTTCTCAGTTCGGTTGGTTTTTTTTCGTGTTAGTTTCCGCAGAACTCCATCATTTCAATTCCTGCTTTTGTTTATTTGAAAGGGTGTACTTATTGGCTCCATATAAATGTCGCCAAGTTCTGATTAGAGGTACGAACTTACTTACAGAAATAAAATTTATTCATTTATAATTATTGTTATACTAACTTGACAATCACTTATAACGATGCACAGTAAATGAAAATACAATTGAGTATTTCAAAATGAATGATCATAATTCGCTCATTTTCGTTTATCCCGTCCAACAAGGGGATCGCCATTACACTTTACACAAACAATCACGCTACTTTCATCCACTAAATTTTTAAACAAATTCCAACACAGTCAGCTATCAAACGTAACTACATTAGCTTCGAAGCATAATTACAGCAATGGCGCTACAAACAGTACTAATTGAACATTGAACAAAAAAGAGTGACAGTCGCGATCAACCCTCAAACGCCAGCGCCCCGCCACGGGTTGGTCCGTCAGACCTTCGTCAGTCAAGTGAACAATTACATCGGTCGAACGTACCCCACATTGTGACCTTAAAAAGCTAAAATACTCCAGTAATTGTCACCGATGGAATTTATATGACATAGCAAAATGTACGGGTTATAAATATTTTATAGGTGTTAACGCTTAGGCGACAAAGGGTTAATTGCAGGACGTCAACGGTTTTCCAACCTGTCAGTGTCGAGTGCATTGTCATCGGGGTGTCATCGATCAAAAAACCCCGGGTGATCCAACGATTCCTATGACAGGTTGAAATAATTGTCAATCGGGTCCAGAATCTATGACTGATCTGAATTGTGTACGGAGAACAGCACCCTAATTGCGTAACACAAGATTGATCAAAATCTGAATCATCTCATTATCGTAAATAACGCATTGCATATTGTTGAACTGTCAAATTGACAGCGATTCCTACTGTTAGTGTTGCACGTAATTAACCCTGAACTCAGAGGGGTAATTTCCGTAATTTTAAGAACGTTCACAGTCTGATTTCAGTCTCAATCTGTCAGAAATACCTTGAGTTTCCATAAATTTTTGACAAGTTTTTGACATTCGATTGTCGCCGAGATGGAGCTGCTCCTAGACTTTGAATGTTTTTAATTACAAGAATTGGCCTTCTGATCTCGGAATAGTTTCAGTTTAAATAGTGACATAACTTATTTTTAGGGACACAAACACAACTGGGGATATGTGGGTGAACTATACGAGTATGTACACCTCTGCCATACCATGTAATAGGGGCGAGCCTATTGCAATTAACCGGATACAACCGAGATGCTACTGAGAAATTCCAGATAAATAAACCGAATAACAATGTACGTATACTACATCGTTTTTAGACTGACTGTATCTACTAGAGTTAAATTTCACCACGGTAGGTTTAAGTTAAACGTATAAAACCAACAGTTACGAAATCCTTTATCTCACAAGTATCTGCATGGAGTGTCTGCAACGAGTTTATGTCTCACTATAACTCAGAGATACAATCCATGCAGTAAAATGTTTTGCCCGTAATTCAAAACAACGGTGTAATTCATTACGACGCCATCACTATTGTAAAATATACGTTTTTAGGCTTTGCCTACGTGTAAATATTTTCAAAGCTTTCTAGATTTTAAGCACCGTGTTTCATTGTTCAAGTTGATACTGAGCTATTTGTGTGCTAACCTTCATCATATTACTTAGGACTTATTTCACCAATGAAACTGAACGCGATCAGCAAAGAACTGCGTTCTAGAGCTGTCAGTGTCAATATTCCCTAATAGTGATGACACTGACAGCTGTTAAAAGCGGTTTAGATATACGGATCGCGTTCAGTTTCATTGGTGAAATCAGTCCTAAGTAATATGATGAAGCTTAGCAGACAAATAGCTCAGTATCAAGTTGAATTCGTATTATATCATATTCATAAATTTCATACCTTTTTTAAACAAAACAAAATATATCTCCCTTCCACGACCTGCACCCTAATTGCGTAACTCACAATTCATAATAATTGGTTTCGTTTTGAAACAGATGGCTAAACCATTGCTTCCTATCTTCGAAACATGTGTCTGCTCAACAACGTAAATAACGCAATGAATATTGTTGAACTGTCAAAATGAAACCGATTATGATTAATCGCGTGTTACGCAATTAGGGTGCTGATAATTCCCCCTCTCGACCCGCGCCCGCTCCGCTGTCAATTCGTTTAATTGATATTTTCCCGTTAGGCGCGCACCTAATTTACTTTTATAAACTCAAACCATTACGTTTTTTACCCGCCATTGCACAATAACACCTATTATTATTTACAGCTAACGTTCAACAGATATTATTAAATGTGTTTTGCCGGTAAGAAAATGTTAAAAGCCTAGTTAAATAATAAAGTTTGGCTTACAAAAAATAAACAAAAATATAGGGGGATCCCAAGTTTTAGTGTTTTAGCTACTTTACTAATAGATTTACGCGCCCGAATCTGGCGAAAAGTCTCTTTTATTTTCTGTAGGCGACTCGCCCAAAGTTAATTTGTTTGTGGGCGAATCGACAACTCTAGAAATACGCATTAGGAAAGTGGCACGTTTTGAATATTGTGCAAAAAAAGTTGTAGTGTGAAAAGGTCACTGCAAGTTCATGAGATAGTGCATAAAATTGCCTAACTACATACACACGGCTACACATCAAGCTGTAAATTTCCACTTTACGCTAATCTCGGACTGTACGAAACGAAAATACTATACATCTTCTCTTTTTTTAAATATTATAATTATACCCTTTACCCTACATTTGTATAAAACAAGTAAAATATACTAATTTAAGTTATGGAAGAGCGTAGTCTCCTAACACAGGCATATCTACTTAAAAGGAGACTCCAATCACTAGTTGTTAAGTTTTACTTGTTAATTTAATAAACCATTTTTAATTTTTTCATATACAATGAGAGATCAGCTTATACTGGAAACGTATAGCTTGATGTGAAGCCGTGTGTACTTTTGCAGTTCTGGGAATCGATTAATAAGCCGAAATAACTTTGAGCATACCTAGCTTACTTTTAAAATCAAAATCAAAAGTCATTTATTCAAACTAAGCTGAGAGTCTCTTTTTGAACGTCAAAATTACATAAGACAGTCCCCCCAAAATCGCCCGCCCTTCACCACTTCCTAGTGCTTTAGCAAAGCTTTCCTAGAAATAGGCCTGAAATTACCAACGTTATTTTTATTACCTGATTTAATTTTCTTGGCTGATACTTCAAAAAATTGTTACAAACTAGCTAGAAGATTACTAGTAAGTAATCTTCTAACTAGTTTGTAACAATTTCTTCAATCCAATTTTTACTATATAGTGCAATAAACACCAAATCAGACAGACAGTAAAACGTTTAATTGTTATTTTTAAATTACATTTGGTTAATGATAATATCGTTTGTATTTGATGTTTGATTTGACGACGCGTGTATTGTGTGATAGACGACGCGCATATACATATATACCACCATACCATACCATACACCATATAACATGCCTTATACCATATATATATGTCTATAATTGCCTTCTGGCATACCAGAAGGCAATTATTTGTCAGACTTTGCTGATAGCAGTAATGAGAACTTAAATCCACGACATCTTAAAGTAAAAGTACATTGTTCCTCTCTCTATCTTCAATCGATAACGTCCCAAAGTTGGCTTGCAACAATAGCATTCAGTCGTGCAGTAAACAAATTGATAGATCGGAACCGATTGAAATATCGTGTTCCATAACCTTTGAACAAATATGGTCAAAAAGCCATACAATGCATCGATCACTAAACTCGTAGATAATATTCATTTTACAGTCGTTCTGTCAATGTTTAACCTTTTGAACGGCGGAGTCATGTCTTTACGACAAAACGTAATCACGACACCAACTCCGCATTATACGTCAAAAATATCACGACATAGGTTTTGTACCGAGAAATTGTGCCCTCGATCATTGTGACTAGGTTGTACAGCTATTATAAGCCGATGATCGATTGTAGGACGCATACGCTGACACGCCCGATGTTTCTCAACCTCGCATTCTCGAAGGGCTCAAAATCACAAGTCGTAAAGGTCACACCCACCATTCGTAACCTTTCTATTTGATCAGTCTATCGACTCGGAACTTGGACCGCAAACAAAATGATACCAACTCTAACGCTAGCCCGCCATTCTCGACTTTAGGCATTAGAAGCTATGATGTAAGTACAAGAAAAACTAAGTTTGTAAACGTTGAGGAGTTAACGTCCGTGACGTGAGCAGGCCCGTTTATTAAACTGACAAACGAACAAACATACAAACACGCAACAACGCTTCGTGTGTGTTTATAGCACACTTTTATGCTTATATTGTCTGGTCGAAAGGGAAATGCAAACTTCTTATGTTTTGAACAAATAATAAATGTAGCCAAGAAGTGACGCCGTTAAGTGGAAGCCGATTGCATCAGCCGCTGAGAGGCAACGACCGTGGCGAGAATGCATAAGATCACACTAAATGGAGAGGTAATCATTTACGAGTAGTAATTTGGGAACCGGTCGCTGCTTACCGCTGCACGTGTTACCGCGACAATGTCCAAAGGGATGTGATTATTGCGTTCCGTATGCGAGAAGGAAGTGTGCAGGGAATCCGTTATTGAGTGAACGGTACGCGAAGAATTTCCGCTAAATAAATTACAAAAAGAACTACTGATTACTTGAGAAGCTTCGATTTGTGCACGTGACGGTCGTCGTGTGATGCGTCCGATGCAATTACGGGAAAATCTACTGCTACCGGCCTAATGGATCTAAACTAACTTCTTTTTCTTGAGAAAATTGTCGGATAAGTATGTCGATTAAAGACGTGCCCGAACATGGATGGATGAACTGGCTCCATCGACACGTGAGAACACAGAATCTCCTTGCACTCCATTAGATACGTATTTTTAAATTTCACACTAGTTTTCTCGTAGATTGCTTTCCCGTTTGAGCAATAAAAGCACTTTCTTTGGCGATAGAATTCAATTAGTGAAAACTGGTATTCAAGTAATGGAACGCGATGACCGTGTGAATCTCATTTAAGTATGTAAATGAAAAGTACAGTTAGTCTCACGAGGTTTGCAGAAAAGGTGACATCGCTGCCATATACACATTTTTATCGTAACCATCGCCCATAGCTATTCCTCTTCAAAAAGTAGGTTTCGTAGCTACTATTCGGGATTGTGAAATTAAAATCTAACCTCACAAACAACAAAGTTCAAAATAAAAACGACCTCAACAAAACACAATCGAAGTCAAACACCACAATCAATCTTCACAACGATTTCATAACTGACAATCGAACTACCCGCAAGCCTAACAGTACGCGGGCTCTCGATCGGCAACCGGCGCAAGCGCAACTAATCTTCCTAGTGTAGGAGCAAGTCAGAAAGCGACAAATAACTGTGCCAACGGCTATCTGTTCTTAATCGCAGGCAGTAAGGAAGCTGTTCAGGCCATTTAGAATAGTCTGAAGCATTTAGTTCACTTCATAGCATGCTCAATTTGTGCCACTCACTCCTGGACAATTTAGATCGTAATTCTTGGATGGAGTTCAAAGGACCCACCTGTACCTACTTTTGAACACCGAAGTGCACAAAATCTTGGTATTTCAAGTTTTCATTTCCAGCATTTTCTACAAAAGGCGTTTACTTAGATTCTGTCAAATAAATCAATTATCATTATCACCCTCGGGTAGATCGACAGACAAGACCTTGGCGACGTAGGACTACTGTCTGCATTAGACTACGAAATTACAGGTCAGAGACCGTACGTGAGATTTGTCATACTGGTCATTCGATTAGCTGTTCGATATCCTAGCTGAATTAACTTATCCATTACCAAAATCATCATAACATTATTCACAACTTTCACCAATAAAATGTTGTCATCAAAATGACTGGTAGCCGACTCGAACATAGTTGGGAAAATAGATGAGAGAAATGATGATATGCATACCACCCTACTAACGTTGTACTATCCAATCATAACCTTAAAAATACCGGACAGGTGCGAGTCTGCCTCGCCCACTGAGGGTTTCGTACTAATTTTCAAGTTATTTTTTTTCAACCTTTAATTTTCATCTTTTTTGTATTTTATGGAATATTTCCTTTATTTGTGCTGCCAAAACCTTACTTTTTGCCAATTTTCGTGATTCTAGGTCAACGGGAACTTCCTTATTGATTTTCGACCCAAAACCTATTGACCTAGAATTGACAATTTTGATTAAAAGCAAGGTCTTACAGCACAAGTAAAGGGAAAAATCCGAAAAATAAAAAAGTTGAAAATTAAGGTAAACTGTGGTACTTACACGTTTTCGCGAAAATCCAAATTTGTCCATATCTTTTTATGGTGTTGACTCAGGACATTGATTTTTATACACCTAATAGGGACTATAGACCTCAGTATCTGGTATAATTTTCAACTTGCTAAATCCACCCGTTCCTGAGAAAATCGGTGGTGACACACGGGCAGACGTACAGACGGACAAGAGAGTGATCTTATAAGGATTCCTTTTTTATCTTTTGCGGTATGGAACCCTAAAAACAAAACAGCATCGCTCATCGCTTTTTCCAGACTATGGCGCACACGCCGTCATACGCGTCTATAGCCGTCAGTTCCACGACAAATAGCCTCGCTGCCGGCTATAAGTATTTAATCGCAGCCTGTAAGGAAGCTGTCGGAGCCATTTAGAAACGTTTTCCGATGATTGCGAAAGCAACTAGCTAATTATTCCGCAGACCCGTGATGGATGGCCCGCGTCGGGGATTCGCTTATGCAAATACATGTTGCATTAGATTGATGTATGCGTTTGTGCTGCAGGCTTTATTTATTGGTTAAGCTTTTAACGGAAGACTTATTAGTAATTTGTCATATTGTGATATGTATCTAATAGCTACTGTGTGCTGTTTTGTGAGTAATTAAATTAAATACATAATTGTCTAAGGTTGATTGGGGCCAAGTTTTGAACTTTCGAATGAATTTACCCTTTTAGGTATAATATTCCATACTAATAATAAAGATAAAGAGTTTGTATGAACGCGCTTATCTCTGAAAATACCAGTCGCATTAAAAAAAAAATGGCATTTATAGCCAATTTTTAGCCAAAAAGTTTAAGCAAAAGATTCTTATCTTATATTTTTTGACTTAAATCTTAACTTATTTCTCTTAATTTATTTTTCTTTTTTGAAAAATCATGTTTCATACAAAAGTGCAATACCTACACGGTCAAAATGTTTGCAACAGCTGATTTTTTTTGTATAACCGACGAAAAATTTCTGCGCTGGGGGGTCTAGAATGATATGCTGAATTCATGGTTACAGTTTGCGCACTGGTTAAAAACTTATCCTGTATATGACGGCTATGTGACGTCACATCAAATTGATCCACCTACCCTACCTTAACAAAACAATACATTCTAACAGTAGGTAGTAACCGATCATACGCTTTAGGCCGCGGCTTTCAGATGAGAAAATTTCCTTGTTTCATACCATTTATAGCTCGATTTTTCAGTAGTCTAGTAGTTTTTCTGGCATGGAAAGCACCATCAACCTTCAAACAATATCAAGATTTCTCTTAGATAAGATTAAGCTGGCCTACGGTAAAATATAGCACTAGCTTTTTCCAGCGGCTTCGCCCGCGTGGGCGTCGAAAATCACAACCAGGGAACGTACAAAATATCCTATGTGTCAATCATAATCTGTGTGCCAAATGTCATCCAAATTCGTTCAGCCGTTTTTGCGTGATTGAGTAACAAACCTCCAAACAAACAAGCAAACTTTCACATTTTTAATATTAGTCGGATAGTAGGATTCGTGGGAAGTAGGATAGTAAGATAGCAGATGCTTGCTTCACCTCTCGCACCCTTCGATAATTACAAAATGATTTACTACTTTATTAACTTAACACATGACAGCACTATGTTAATAAACAGGTTTCATCGCGTACAATCGCTAACGTAACCTATTTTGAGAGATAAATAGCTGATGCAATCTACAAATCAATATGCCAATTATCGTAAACATCAAATTAGGTGCAGCTTTAGGCTGTTAAATACCAGTACGTTATTGATTTACCCATAATAGAGGGCTATCAGTCACCTGTAGGGTAAAACCAGGATAGTTGCCCCAAGGGTATAGTTGCCCTGATCGTTGTCGTTTTACTCTAGCAGCCTGTGGACAGCATATACGCAAAAGGCTGTCAATGTTCTGCGGGTCCAATACCATAACGCATTCAGGATGCTGCTGAAACTCCCTCCGTTTTGAAGTGCGTCCGCCATGTTCATGGACGCACGCACAGATAGTTTCGCGGCAATTCTACGCAAGAAGGCGGCGTCTTTGCTGCAAAGAGTGCGTAGGAGTAGCAACAGCATCTTGAGTAGGATAGGACGGATAGGTATGACTGTCCCTTTTTTCAAAATTGTATGCGTTTATGTTTGAAGTAACATAGTTTTAAGCACTATTTTTACTAACAAAATGGATCATGTTGTCTGAAACAAATAAATTATTGTTATTATTCAATTACTCTAGTATCGCGGATGAATCGCATGCTATTTTATTAATCTCTCGAAAGACTCGCCAACTACCACTAAGTTGACCGTGTCGCATGTCTCTGTGCGATTGCATGGGAAGGCAAAATGAGATCAAAGTTTTTGCGCGATAGGTGTCCTGTTTCTCGGCGGGGCATCTATCCTAAACGTAATTTATATGGATTAGGCAACTATCCCCAATGTGGGATAGATGACCTAAAATATAGAGGTCCGCAAAAATCGCTAATACTCTGGAAATATTAAAGTAATGTTTTTTACTTTTCATAAATTTGTAAATAGAAAACCAAAGTACCGGCCAGTTTTTCAAATATGGTATCTTGCTTTTTGTACTGAGAAATATAGAGTGATTTCGAAAACTGTGGCAACTATCTTTAACTAACTATATTATATATATAGTTGGTTAAAGATTTTTTGCGAGGGGCTTGTATTTAAATAATAACAGTCACACGGTTCGATCGATTAGGTTCAGCTACGCTTACCGCGGTTGGTGCGTGGATGAATGACCATCTTGACATACCAAGACCCCAGCGTGCCTAAGAAAGCACGCTAACCGGTGACGCCGACCGTCATTTGTGCACATTTGACAGTCGTTACAGGTCGTCAGATGCCCGAAAGTTTGACAACCAGTCTTACCAAGGGGTATCGTGTTACCTAGTAACTGGATTGTGAAGGGCAGATAGGCAGTTACTCCATGTAATAAACTGGTATTCAGCTTTTACCTAAAGACATGATTCATCCAAATGATTCACTTTGATTGAAAGACACAAAAATTGCCGACATTAAATTAAACACTCTTCTTGATATGCAATGGCCTCTGTAGCACCATGCAACATGAGACCCCAGGGGCTAGTGCAAATTTGGGGGTTAATTCGATTAATCGAGTCTGATCAAACCACGTTTAAGCTATGTGTGCATTTTATATTGTCTAAACCTTCTCATGTTGATCCTTGTAATTGGAGAAACCTTGACCGCTGTCATACAAGATGTCCTAGTTCAGGGGCGAGACCTCATTGATGTAACGTGTAGGTGCTGAAGTTTGGAAATAAATTACTATTACTATTCATTCATAACTACAAGTTTTCCTACAAAAGAACGATGGCAGTATATGCGCCCTCACGGCCGTAGTCGCCGCGGGAGACGCCCTGGGCGTCGGGAATCCCAGGCTGATTCCCGGCCACCGTAGGCGCGGGCTTGCGGACGGCAAGTAATGGGTAGCTCGCTGTCCGGTAAGGACCAGCCCCGGGTCGACGGCGTGTTGTCTTCCACGCGCGCCTCAAAGAGATGTCAGCACCAACTGGTGGCGTCCGCAAGGGCCGATGCCTGCCAGGGGTGCGGGTTGTTCGAAAGCGATACCGCGGCCCCTGGCACACAGGCAACTGAGGGAACACGGGTGGGTTTTAGTCAGTAAGAGCCTGACACGCCCTCCCGCTCCACCCAGAGCGGGAGAAGTTATTTTATGATTTCCCCCCCCAAAAACAAAAAAAAGAACGATTCAATTTGTTAGCCAACATAATGAAGTTGAAAAGCATAGAGAATCGTGTAATATTGCCATAAGTATAAAATCGCCATAAACTCATACATAAGAAACTAATGATATTGTCCTCTACAACACAAGTAACCACTCCGACGATTGACGTTAGTGTGATAATGTTATTGATACTATCACAAAATATTACCATTGCGATATTTGACATGACTAATGCGATAGTTCTCAGCTTACTCGCAACTTGAAAGTTTAAACTGATAAGGATATACCCTACCAGACATTCATCATTGGTTTTAACGGAGTTGTTACTTCTTGGGTTAGCATAGATCTGGATGGAGCATAGGCACTGCCTATCAGGCAGGCATTAACTGCTTCTTGTGGTTTTGTGAATTCGATTTCTAGAATTGATGTTTCTCCTAAAAAAATGGGGTCTATCACGGTTCAGTCAGGTGTCGTGATCATTTAAGAGTCAAGCACGTCAAAACGTTAAGCAACAACATCCTCAACAATGAATTTCGTAGAAGCTGGTTCAGAAATTAAGGTAAGATAAGAAACAAGCACAATCTGTGATCGCATTCGTTCGTTTTCATGAGTCATGAGAGTGTAACGGATTTATAGAATTATATTATTACATAAAAATATATATTAAAAAAGAAGCCCATGAGAGTAATGGAAGCCTCTAATGACACACACACACTCACTCAATCGATTGACAAGAAGAATCATCAATTTTGGGCCATACTTTTGGTGTCTGGATCGCTACAAACTACCGAACACACATAGGTATAAGGCTGATGAACACATTACCCTTCATGGCGTCGTGAAGTCGGGTAATAACATGCTCATCTCAAAGAGCAAAGTAGATTATGATATTATCTATTCTTGCAACTTTTGCGGTTGTTTTTCAATTTCTTCGTGTTCCGTTCCAAACCTTATCATTATACTCCACACATATTCATTTTGTGTAAAAACAACACTTTTCAATAGAAATCAATTTACTTATTCCCATGGAGTAAGTATCCTTAACGTATTATTAAAACCTTTTTTGTTTTAAACAGCTTTCAACACTGCTACTTTTTCAATCGTTTTCATCGCAGGCGCAACCACATATTACTTCTGTAATTACCTGTTTCCAGTTATTTGCACTAAGGATTATTACGGACCTAGATTCGTTTGGCAGGAGGTGGCCTGGGTGGTAATTTTGCCGATATATCAGCTTAATTCAGGGTAAGACCGGTCAGCCAATAATGTTCTCACTGCTGGGCCACAGGCCTCTTCTCTGTGAGAGGGAACGGGTCGTAATCTACCACGTGGGCCTAGTGTGGGTTGGTAGATGCCAAATGTCTTCGAATATTTGGTTCTAGGACATGTCGGTTTCCTCACGATGTTTTCGTTCACCGTTTTGAGAGCAGTTATGATGAAACTATTTACACAAAGTAAAGCGCCTGTTTGGGTACGAACACGACAGTGGCGAGGTGTTTAATTTTCTGAGTGAGAAGCCGAAGCGAAGTCGGCTTTAACTTACTGACTTATCAATAAAGAAATTTAAAGAATGAAATACAATAAAATTGAAAGATGAAAACCAAATAAAATGTGCAATATTCCTCCATCTCGTTCTCTCTGACACATTTTTCTATATGTGTCTCAGTCATAACCCGATGTGCAGCGGCTTGCTCTCGTCCATTCCATATAAAGTGGTGCCACGTGACCTAAAGTGACATAATTACGGGATCGGTTGTATGAATTTTTAATTCCTAATTATGAATTATTTGGCGGCGCGCCAGGTTAATTTAGAACATTTTTTTTTTGTTGTCATACAAAGCTAAAAACAGCCGTTTTTGTTATTTTTAAATAACAAAAACGGCTGTTTTTAAAAATATAGTTACACTACGGGCATTTAATTCATCATAACATTTATGTTATGATGAATTAAATGCCCGTAGTGTAACTATATTTTTTGACAATAGTAGCCACTATTGACGTGCCGTTTTTTTAATAGCGGTAGAGTTGCCGTTGCGAATCCCCGAAGGGAAGCCGGTAGGAATCGTGTTATATGGTGCTTTCGCCACTGGAACACGGCCTACAACTCGTAGGTCGCAGCCGTTGCCACTGGCCCCCCACTGCTCTAATATATATTACAAACAAATACAACATAATACAATAACTTTCATCGGCAAGAAGAAAGGTGATGAAGACAGAAAGTGATCTTTCATAAACACAAAATTAAATAAGTTTGTAGGCATACCACAATTTTTTGGTTTGACAGTTGCCCCCAAACTAAGCAGGGTAGCAGCAACATAGTGGCTTAAGCTACATCTTCAAATAACATCAATATATGTACATTCAGTGCCGTTTCCAGAACCACAAACATCTTCAAAGCAAGCAAAACTTGTCGCCGTTAAAATCTCAACAGATATAATATATTCATCTGTAGTGACAAGTTATTCATTTGCTTACGTCCTATAATTTAAGAGGGACGTATTCCTAGCCCCAAGTCTTACGTATAAAACATGGTCATTTGCAAAGTCTCGAGGGGACACTGAGCGATCTCCTGGCTAGTTGTCACTTATTTTAATTTATGTTTGGACGTCTAGTCTAGAGGTATATCTTTACTTACATCCTCTATTATGTGTCTAAGTAGCAGTACTGTTGGTACTTGAATCTAGCATGTTTTTAGCTTGGGGGGGCGTGGGACTAAGTGATAACAACCGCAAGGGTCGATCGATCAGGTTAAGCTATGCTTGCCGCGGTTGGTCCGTGGAATGATGACCATCTTTAAAGACCTCTTCGTGCTTCGGAAAGCACGTTAAGCCGTTGGTCACGGCTGTCATTCGTGGATCTTTGACAGTTATTATAAGTCGTCAGTAGCTTGAAAGTCTTACTAAGAGGTATAGTATTTTACCCAGTGACTGGGTTATGGAGTTCAGCTAAGCAGTCGCTCCATGTAAAATACTAGTATTCGGCTGCATCTGGTTAGACTGGAAGCCGAACCCAAGATAGTTAGGAAAAGGATAGGCAGATGATTAGGTACATGGGATTTAAGCATAACTAGCAAAATGTGAGTTCAGGGGGAAGGAGAAGCGCTTCGGGGAAACCAGGCGACCTATATGTAGTTACAATTATTTTTATTAGTACCTACTCGGACTTACTCTAATCTCTATAGATGATTTTTTGTAAAACTGCTGGCTTTACTGGTAAAAGGTTACAAAGATATGACAAAGGCAATAATTTGTCGAGAGATTTCGAAAAGTCCAATTTCTCATTGTTTTTTTTTTTTGTCAAATAATTTTAATTGGCCTTTGCTCAGCAGGGGGACAGTGTAGGCTAATATAAAAAAAAAAGAAAAAAGAAGTGGTAAATTGCAATGATTAAAATTCTGCCTCGTTTCTGTAGAGAAGCGGGATTAGTTAGCTATACCGACAAAACCGAAGAATATCAGGATGATAGCAAAGATAAATATCTAGATTGCGAAGTAGGATAGGAATAAAATAATGCATATTCATGTTGAAATTACACAATAAAGTAAGGTGAACTGAGCAACGTATTAAATCATTCTCATCAACCGTTCGCGGCAAAAGTAAATACAAGTAGATTGCTTATATTAAAGCCGTTACTTGCAGCTGATTCTGACTTTAAACTACGTCAGCCCATAAACGGTTATCTTTCAAAATCTCCTTTGGTAAAATACCTGGTTAATGAAAGCGCATGCCTACGACATCTTTTCAACACCATTCTGATGTTTTTACGGTACACCTTTCAAGAGATATAATTGCTGTTTTATTTTGGTCTCTATTTAACTCAAGAATGTTTTTTTTTTAATTGCCCGGTATTTAACTAACCTTGGCAAGCAGTGGTAGCCCCGACATACGCGTTGTAGTTCATGGGTTTGAAGCCAGGCAATTTACTTTAAGTAAATAATTATATCACCACTGCTCTCAAAACGGTGAAGTAAAACATCGTGAGGAAACCGGCATGTCCTAGAACTAAAATTTCAAAGACATGTAACGTTTACCAACCCGCACTGGGCTCGCCTGGTAGATTACAGCCCACTCCCTCTCGAAGAGACAAGGAGTGTGTCCTAGCAATGAGAACATAACCTATATGCTGATTATGCTAAACTACCCTTACCTAACTATCACGACCATGAATAGGGTATTTTTCAATTTATTAAAAACTATTTTAATTTGAAGATTGGGACGAAATATGTAACAGAAAAATAAAAGTAAATTGATTTATATCCATTTTCTCAATTAAAAACGATTAAAATCAAATTAATTTTTCGTTGTTTTGAATTTACCGCCAAAACACTCCTTACGATGTCTTTTTATGACGTGATCACAAGTGACGTTGACTTTATGTAAACTAAAGTAGTTAGTAGGTAAGTAAACAAGTGAATGTCGAGTTTATAATTAACATGATTTTTAATGGGTAGAAAGTGATATTATTGGTGTACGATGCCTCTGTGCACAAATACTTCTAAAACTGCGCAACACAAAGTATTTAACCGGTGCCGTTTGATTGTTCTGAAATGATTGTTCTTTTAAAACTTTGTGTTCACAGTTATTTCGATAACAGCCTCTTTATTCAATTGTCATCATCATCATCACACTACACCGGCCGAGCTATTCTCTAAAAGTATCACCGTGAAAACTTAGGTGAAGTGAGCTGTCAAGAGTGTCAATCCCTATAGCATCAGGTGGAATGGTAGCTCACTTCACGCTCACTTCGCTTAAGTTTTCACGGTGAGATTTTTACAGAATAGACCGACTGTACAAGGATCTGTTGGCACATCAAGTTTTTCAATATATTTCGTAAAACAATTTGCTAAATGTCGACGTTATTCTGACGCCAATACAGGATCTATCTGAAGGGTTCTTTGTAATTTGACCATCTGCACGGTTTTCTAGCCTAGCCGCTAACCTTCGCCCGATATAATCTGAGTGTGTCCCACCCTCTGTTAGCCGATACGCAGGTCACACCACTATTATTGTCTCTGCTCGATATAGTCATATTTATGTCCCGAATGGTTGCATCGCTCGATATCCGAACTATTTTTGGGCACACGAAAATAGATTCCTCGACAATAAAACCCGTAAAATATTAGGAATAGAATAATTTATGGGCTGTGAAAATGGACGTCTGTAAATAAGACGTAAGAAGTCACTGTAAATTAGTCACAGCAAGCTCTTATAAAAGGTATTTTATGTCCCTTTTATTTTGTATCGAAATGATGCTGGTTTTTGAAAATAACTTCAGGCTTCAGGTATTATTTGTATCACATGGATTCCCCAGGGAAGAAACGACGTACCTACCTGTCTATTGTCACAAGAGCATAATTATGATCAGCCTATTACTAGGAATGGCGTTCATTTTGACAATTGAACAACATTCATTGAGTTATTTACGTTGTTGAGTAGACAAATTTTTCAAAAATATGGAGCAATGGATAAGCAAGGATAAGCATTATCCTTCCAAATTATTCAGATTTTGATTGTTTTGTGTTTACAAAAATTAGCTCCAGAGACCGAAGAGTCTGAAAAATTAATTGTAGAATGTAAGTGGGTAGATATACAGGGTGTCCGGTAATTAATGGATAACCTTGAAATGGTTCATGGTAGAACTAATGGCCATTCAGAAAAAAACATTTATTATTATAATTTTTTTCTGTAAAAAAAATCAAAAAAAAAACAACCGACTTCCGAAAAAACACTACAAAGTGAAAAATAACTTTAATGTAGGAAGTCGGTGTCTTTGGATATGCATTTTAATTTTTGACACCGCCATCTGTAATTAAAGTTATTTTTCACTTTGTAGTGTTCATTCGAAAGTCGGTTGTAATTTTTTTGATTTTTTATTTACCGATTAAATACAAATAAAAATGTTTTTTTCTGAATGGCCATTAGTTCTACCATGAACCATTTCAAGGTTATCCATTTATTACCGGACACCCTGTATACGCAGAACCTTGAATAGAGATACAGTCTTTGATTTATGACAGGCTGTAATATGACTAATCTTGAAACAAAGGTCATAAGACAAAGTTGACAACATAAAATCATGGTAAGTTCATAATCTTCAGTTTACCGAAATGTGGCCAGTATCTGCATTCAATTAAACTGGTTTGCACACAATGTTATGCAAATCAAAATTTCACAGCTCACACATAATCTTGGGAACGGGAAACCTAACATCCTTAATAGCACCTTCATGAGGGCCTAATAGCCAACCACATATCCTTACCCAGTCACAGACCAGTAGTTACTCTCTATCATACTAATTTAATGTTATCACTTCATAGTAAAGCTCACGATCCAGTACACCGCAATAAATATCCAGCTGACCTTTCAGCCAAGGTATTTATAGCACAACTCTAATCGCATTGAAATATTGATATTGGACAGTAAATTTCATGCTAATGAGGCTGGCAACACCGACTAGAGGTGCGACCAGCAACTAGTGGGTATTAACAAGATGGTCCGTTTAGAATAATAGCACAGATAATATTTATTGGAGCATAGAGAATGAATGAGTGGTTCGACGGACTGTTATGTTTAATCTATGCATTCGATCAGCGATTACTGAATAATTGAAGATTTTGAGCTTGGAATAGCGGTACAGTACAGCTTTACTAGGCAAGTCTATGTTGCTACTACGACTGCGCAGTTATGGCCAGTAGATGTTGATACAAATTAAGAGACAGAAGATATTACAAAGGCCAGCTAATAATGTGGGCTAGCAGGACAATGTCTGCTGCCATATACATTTATCGGACTTAATTTGAATCTCTGTCAAAAATAGAGAACATTAATTTCTCCGCCAATTAGCTACGAAAATACCCATCCCAGAATAAAAAATAAACTTGAAATTGCTAATATTTTGTAATCAAACTCGAGCTACATTTTACCACCACTTTGGTCCAATTAAACCAACGAGATAACTTATTGAAGAATATTATATTTTAGCTGCATAGGCGAATAGTTTAAAACAATTTACAGATTCTAAACAACATTCTCACAATAATAATATCGTCTAAAATACACTAATTATTGCATTAGAGAGCCAAGGTTGGAATGTTAATATTACCGTAAGGGCTCCTACACAATGGCAGATAATTATCACACATAACGGAGTGAATAGATTGTGCTGATAGCCGAAAATGGCTGCCATATTAATTTGCAAAACTGTTCGATTAAACAGCTATCGGAAATGTTTAAATCTACGGGCAAAATTCTCGAATGGCCCACCCTTTGTAAATTGCAGTATGTGATATTATAATACAAACCAGAATGGTATGGAGAGCTTCAAAGATGAAACGGCTATATAGGTAGTTAAGAACGTGTTAATAAACACGTATGTTACGTTAACTATTGTTTATGTACCGTAAGCAAGAAATATGATGAAAAATAATGATGAATGTTTGAAATATTTAATTCTCATACTGATAAAAGTTGCCTGTGTGCCAGGGGCCGCGGTATCTCTTTCGAACAACCCGCACCCCTGGCAGGCATCGTTCTTGCGGACCTCACCAGTTAGTGCTGGTCTTTTTGAGGCGCGTGGAACATAACGCGCCATAGACTCGGGCTTGGTCCTTACCGGACAGCGAGCTACCCATTACACGCCGTCCGCAAGCTTCTAGGTTGACTAAGATTGAACATTTTGTAAAAAACTGTTTATTTCTATCTTTGATTTTACCTATACCTATAAAAGAATTAGGTTTAGTGAGTGAGTTTTCTGTTCCGACTACGCATATCTGCTTGAATTTCTATTTTGCTTTTATCTCTACCCATTCGGCAATAAATACAAGAAGTAGCTAGGTATGGAACTTCCCATCCATTAATTTATCGTCCACAGTGGCCATTGAGTTTCTTCTCCACCTAAAAAAACCTACTAAGCTTTGGAATAGGCAGCTAGCTTCACCTTTTTGACTGACAGACTCCTTGACAATTTAATAGTGCCTGTCATTGGTTTAATTGAAGTAAATGCTTTTGACCGGTTCTGTGCTTCCCGCATCCAGCGGACTCCTGAGTCCGCTGGATGCGGGAAGCACAGAACCGGTCGAAGTGGCGGAGCTTGGGGGAGGCCTATGTCCAGCAGTGGACGTCTTTCGGCTGAAATGAATGAATGAATGAATGAATGCTTTTGAGTTTTGAGTACCTTGTTTGTTTGATCAGCTGCAATAAATCACTAATCAGCCCAAACCCTTACAAATTATATCTGCCCGACCCAGTTCTCAAGCCCATCCCACGAACACATTCTACGGGCTCGTTATAAGAGAATAACTATTGCATTTACTATTAATAGCTTCGTTTATGTATGATTGATACTGCACAGTATAACCTAAATACCGGTTGCTATGTATGATGTGATTTGGTTATTGTTACTTTGTTTCCACTACGATTCCTTTGTTTATTAATTGAGATGCCTCTGGGGCATGTGAGGAAAATGTCAAAGTCAAAGGCAAAGATCTTTATTGTGAGACAGTGGTTATAGAGTGTGACGAAAGTTTTGAGTATGGATGTGTATGGCTTTAAGGGGCCATTCAAGTATTACGTAAGCAGACTTTTTGCAATTATTGACCCGCCCCTCCACCTCGTCAGCAAAAGTAAGCAAAGCTCCCCCCCCTCCCATGCTCACGTAAACATTGTTTGCAGCACACAACGTGTCTGCTCACTTTCGTGTGATTTTGGAAAATTGACATCGTTTTCTTCGAGCCATTCATAGACAAGTAGGGTTGCCATATGTGTTCAAACCAAAATGTACTAAATTTTGTAGAAAATCCAAAAGTTAATAAATAAATTCTGCTGACGTAATCACCATCCAGACCCCCCCATACCCCATGTCATCAAAAATAAGCAAAGCAAAGACCCCCCGCCTCCCTGTAGTGCTTACGTAATACTTGAATGGCCCGTAAATGTACGGGAAGACCAAAGAAACTATGGATGGACTGTGTGAAAGATGATATGGCTAGAAAGAGGGTGCATACCCAAATGATGACTAATAGAGAAGTATGGAGAAGAAGGCATGTAGCGCTGACCCCAAATAAATTGGGATAAGGCCAAGGGCATGACAATGGTAATGACTCTCGTGGTTAAGTTCTCCGACAACAAGACAAACCGTACACCTATTAGGCATTGAGCCACCTCCAAAGTAGTAGAATGCCCAGGATAATGTTAGGAAGAAGAGAAACAAAAGCAAAAATGTTTATGCCAGCGGTTGCTTCATCGGCCAAACGATCATTCGGGAAAGTCCAGATATAATCTTGGTTGGATCAAGACCAACAGAGATTGTGTGGACCGGTCTAGTCAATAACTTTAACATCAAACGGACTGGGAAACTTATACTTAAATGAAGAGGCATGATCATGAATTAAATGAAAACCATTACAACCAAGCCTCCACTTATTTTATCAATTAGTAATTTATCAAGATATATCACTAGTAATAACTATAAACACCGTTATTTCTGCTCATACCTATGATTTTACAACGATGCTATCTGCCTCGGCTAAATACAATTATTAATCGATTCCTCTGACCTTTCGTTAAACTAGCACTTACCATTTACTATTGTATTTCAATTAAAACGAAGCCATAAATTGTTCGAAAGTAAATATTTGTTCACAACTACCATTTATTGTTTTATTATAGTTGTTTTATCCGCGGATATGCTTGTTGTGTTTAAAAAAGACATGACACACCTGACTATAATTAATATTAAAATACAAACCTAATTGTATTAATAAAAGAACAAAGGGCTATCATGCGTTATATATAACTTTACAGCATTTAAAATTCAATTTATAAAGCATAATTCAATTAGTTTATAAACTTTCGCTTCAAACAAATGCATAAGTAATTGACAACCAGAGCCAACTTAATTTGATTAACTTACATAGCCAGGTGTCCATAATTGCTTTTCCGTGTCACTTAGAGCATGTTAATTGGCCCGTAACTATTCGCTGAACAACTAATCTTTGCATCCATACATGTCCTGGGCTAATTTTCTGTTAATCATTCCATTAATTATCCAGTTCGCGAAAATCGCACAAAATTCAAACCGGAAATTTTCAAAATTATCCAGATCATACAGACATACATTCAAACGCGATCGACAGCTGTGTTACAGTCTAAAGAAGATCTAAAGGTGCTGGTGGATTTACTATGTCAATTCTGTTAATCGATAATTGTATTTTATTTTGAATCGATAAGATCAGCAGTTTCGTGTCGAGGGAGTTTTAAAGCGCACAGCGATTAGTCAAACGCCTCTACGCGTCGAAACAAAGATCCAAAATGAAATATTTTAAATTATCTATTTAGACAGTATCAATTATTATGAAACAATAAATAGTTTTTAAAGAAGTTATTTCGCTTTATTTGTTTACTTTTAAATATAGAATATTTGTTTAAAGCACGTTTAAAGCCGTTATAGAGCTGTGTAGTCGACCGTCGCATTTTATTTTCATTTGATAAAATCGATAATGTTGAAAATTTATGTCACGATTTAAATATATAAAGAATTATTTTATCTATTTGCTCGTGTGCATGCGCATTTTAAGTAGCATGCCTTGTAATGGAAATAATGAATAAATCGTGAATTTTGTTCTCATTTCTTGTTCGCTACCCATATTTGCATCTATGATTATGACAAAGCTTTTCGAAAAGACTTTATTTGGTTAAACATTATCATTTAGCCGATATATCGGTATAATGATTCGAGTATAACTGTCACGATTCGTGCATAAGTTGAGTACTTAATACCGTATTAGCGTGGTATTACAAAATCTCGACGATATTTAACGGTGGTTCAACACATGGCGGGCAACGCAGATATTCAATTTATAATCTCATAAATGGAATAAGGTCGATGCGCCTGCGGCGGCGGCAAAGGTTAATCGGAACACGGCTGAACACGTCACATGGTATTGTGTCGTGGCGCCCTACTATTGAGAAACTGAAATCTGAACACGATTAGATATATTGCGATATTTCGCTACGATTGATTGCTATCGATTTCTGTGCTGTACTGTGCGTGACTGATCGCTTCGCGTAGTTCGTGTATTATTGTTTGTTTCTCTTAATTGTGTGGGCATTCTATATACCTACGGGCCCCTTTATAATCAAAAGGGTAATGTGCAGGTGCCAGCTTTCAAATATACATGGAATTCAACCATTCTGCGTAATAATTTTCATGTTTTTACTCGCACTACCGCATAACTGTCAGCACATTGCCAACAAAAAGCATGAATTAGATAACAATAAATGAGTCGTAAAAGACAGTACGCTCTTACACCGAACATTTTTTAACATCCGCTCCAGACAGACTCCCCGCCGCGCAACGATCGATCATCCGTGGAACAGCGCTGTTTTACCAGAAAAAAAAGCAATTGAATAAGCGCTTTTCTATTGTATGACGGCAATATTAAGGTTCCATTAAATGGCATTAAATACATAGTTGTCGTTAAGAGTGTTGACCGCCGCGGGTCGTGCGCGTGTAGAACCGCGGCGAGTTGTATGCGGTGCTCGTCGCGGCCACATCGGCATTCAGCCAGTGATCACGCGCACAACTGCATTATTCAGCACAACTCACGCGCCGCTGTCGCATTATACCGTACGATCCTTAACGCCTCGCCTCCGACTCAACCCGCATATGGAGTACCGGAAAAACTTACAATGTCGTACCTATTACATGACAAATTGCGACTATTAGCGTCTCAGCCTCGACGCACTGGCTTTGGCATCGGCTGCTCTAAGTCTCCGATGATTATGGAAACGTTGTTATGCAGTTCGCGGAAACCTTTTTACTGGATGTGCCGTTTGTTGCAGTTGTGGGTAGTGCCGGTAAGGCTGTCACAAGCGAGTCCGTCTCGCGATGCCATTTGTTGGTATGTTACCACGGGAGCTGTGAGCTAGGTAATTCACCATGATAATAGCAAAGTCCTAATATCTTATCCGTCTACAGGCGTCGAACAGGCGTTATTATCTGCACTAACAATGCCTACATTATCGCAGAAATAGTAGGGATGAAGGGCAATGGAGAGGGTTATGCTTGGAGTTTCTCTGCGTGATCGAATCAGGAATGAAAAGATCCGCAGGAGAACCAAGGTAACCGACATAACCCGAAGAATTGCCAAACTTAAATGGCAGTGGGCAAGGCACATTGCTCGCAGAACAGATGGCCGATGGGGCCGAAAAGTTCTGGATTGACGACCGCGTACCGGAAGACGTAAAGTTGGAAGACCTCCTACAGGGCGGACCGATGACCTTTTGCAGGCCGCAGGATTCCGCTGGATGCGGGAAGCAGAGAACCGGTCGAAGTGGCGGAGCTTGGAGAGGGGCCTATGTCCAGCAGTCGACGTCTTACGGCTGAAATGATGATGATGATGAGTAGGAATGAACGGCGAATTAACTTTGACATTAGGGACCGTAAAACGCTAGTTAATACGACGAGCTATGATATTAGTATGCCATACTTACATGACATTTAACAATCATTAAAGTACTTAATCGATGTTTCGAAGAACAATCAGGTAGAATTTTACCTTGAAATATTGACTCGTATAGATTGATCTTATGGAAGGCCAAGAACCTAGTGATGACTGCAACTTGAATGAAGCATACCTACCTACTTTCAGTAATAAACAAAATTGGCCAAGTATATTTTCAAATTTTCCTACGTTTTTTTCTTTTCATTTCGCAGGTCAGTGTTGCATTATACGTTGATTCAAATATGATTTGCGACCGTAACAGATATGGTTTGATAGAATTACAATAATTAAAATCACCAACTCAGCCCTCTAGTTCTTTTAATCCCATTAAATGACTTTTTTTCTGAAATAGTAATTTAATGGAATTAAATGAACTTAAAATTAGGTATTTAGGTGTGACACTACAATGTTTTGGCATCCAACTCCCGACCTAACAAATCCCTTTCCGGCACACAACCAGATACATATTACCGGTGACAAAAACATGACTTTATCTTCTAAACCGATGTTCACCTGTCTATGCCATGTTAGCAGACCCTCGCTAATGGCACAAAAGTGTACATTCATTTTCATCAAAACTAACAATGGGCTGCTAAAGTCGCCTAATAGACCATTACACGTAGATTTATGCCGGTAACAACGTCTCAGGATTGAGGCATAGTTGACTGGCATTACCATATAAGAAGGGAGAATAAATAACATCGATTTCTGTTGGAAAATTATTCGTTAGATGTTGAAGCGAGTAATCATGAGCGGTGAGTAGGCTTCGATGCGAACACGCGTTTGAATTTAAATGGTTAATTTGTGTCTTATAGGTAGCCACTTTGTAAAGTAGGTATGTGCTTTGTCGTGGATTTATATCTTTGTCTTGTATTTGCTGGGATTTTAGGGATCGTGTGACTGCTGCTTTTAGGAATATCTACCTAGTAGAGTAATTGAAGTGGTTCAAAGATAGGGAAGGGGATGATCAACAGCAAGGTCATTATTAATGTTTCGACTTTCAGCCGAGTTTTGTTTGAGGGGTGCATCCTAGAATCATCTGAATATGTTCAGTGCCAAAAGTGAAAATTAGCGCTGGTGGTTACCCAAGAATTTAGCCCTATTCGTGATATGCAGTGCTCACAAGTAATCTAGATCGTTCCGACAACGAATGTGACCTGCAATTTATTCACGCAATAGATTTATTATTCAGGTTGATTATATGATAAATCGAACCTTAGCAATAAACGGGAATCGACACAAAAAATATATGTGCGAAAGCCACCCCCAGTCATTTAGTGTTATAACTATACACCCAGTTCTATAGATCAACTAGGAATTTCAAACAAAAACTGAATCCTCAACAAAAATTTTTCCCGATTTATTAAAAAAAGCACTTATAAAACCGATCCACAAGAAAAATAATAAAACCGACCCAAATAACTACCGTCCCATTGCTCTCTTACCAACAGCCTCAAAAATATTTGAGAAAGCCATGTGCGATCGTGTGTATGCATTTTGTGAAAAATATAACATATTCAATGATAGTCAAAATGGTTTTCGGAAAAACCGATCTACCGTTTTGGCTGTTTATAAATTTATACAAGAAGCCCTCAATATAATTAATAATAAAAAATATGCTGTAGGATTGTTATTAGACATGACAAAAGCTTATGATAAGGTGCAATTTGATATATTATTAAATAAACTATATAACATCGGTATCCGTGGAAAAAGTTACGAATGGTTCATATCTTATTTAAAAAACAGAGAACAAGTTGTAGAAATAGAACATTTCAATCATATGTCAAAAGAAATAGAATTAATTCGATCCCAAAACATGTCCGTAAACGCTTCTATACCACAAGGAAGTGTGATAGGGTGCCTGCTATTCCTTGTTTACATAAATGATCTCCCTGACCACATCAATGAGTCATGCGTATTATTCGCCGATGACATCTCTATCTTAACATCATGTGATAATAATATAAATTTAAACCAAAAATTGAGTTCTATACTTGACACTGCAATACACTGGATGAACGAACACAACCTTGAAATTAACTACAATAAGACAAAAATAATAACTTTCCACCCGCGACAAAAAATACCTCTATGTATTAGTTTCAAATATAACGGATCAAAATTAGAAGCAGTAAATAAATTCACCCTTTTAGGCCTAGACATAGATTCACACATAGATTGGAAATCACATATTCATAAAGTAAGAACGAAATTATCCAAGTTTTCATACGCTCTCCGTGAAATTAAGAAAACAACAGACCTCAAAACAGCACTAGTAACTTATTACGCGTACGCATTTGCATGGCTCAACTATGGAGTTATTCTATGGGGAAATAGTACGGACGCGCCTATATTATTCACTCAACAGAAAAAAATGATTAGAATTTTAATGAACATCAAAGATACAGACTCCTGTAAACCCCACTTTATAGACCTAAAAATATTAACCCTGCCGTGCCTCTACATACTTGAAATGTGTAAATTTGTACGAAAATATCCGAAATTCTATACCAAAAGAGGAGATATCCAAACAAAAATTGCACTAAGACATGAAAGCAGATTAAACATACCCACTTCACGATTAAAAATGCACTCTTCTAGTACATTTGTTATGTCCATTAAAATATACAATAAGTTACCGGAACACATAAAAAACATAAATAAAAATAATATCTTTATCAATAAATTAAAACAATTTCTGATAATCAAAAGCTACTACACTATTGACGAATATTTTAGAGATAAATTCCAACAAAAATAAAAACATTTTTTTTTACTTAATACCTACATTTCATTTTAAACTTCACTTTAAAAATACCAATTTATATTATTTTTAAACACTAAAATACTTTAAATTTATTTTGAAATGTATATACTAAACAGTGCACAATTAATAATAATAACATCCTTCAAGACTGAATAAAATTGTAAATACATATTTAGTTTATTATAACTTATGGTGTTAATAATATAAATCGTGTAATAAATAATATAACAATATATAAATATAATTTAAAACCAAATATATAAATACTTACTTACTACTATAAAAACGAATGTAACTAAATGCTACTACCTATTTTAATAAAAATTTTTTTTTTTTTTCTTAACAAAAAGCGCCTTCATCCTCTCTCCAATAAAAATTAACTTTGCTGTGCCCGACAGGGTCCATAATTGATTCGATGTTATAATATCATACCAACTGTTTTATGTACACATTATGGAATGCATTAAAGTATTGAGTATTGAGTATTGAGTATTGAATCAAGTTCTAAGTTTAAAACAACCGTTTAATTTAAAGCATGGAACTAGTATGTAGTAGATATACCTACTTATAGTAAGTTTTACAAGTCAGACAAATATGCAACTTCAAATGTAGTTTGTGTTGATACGGATCTTATATCTTGAGAGTAAGCACCCGGAGCACGGTTAACTGATTTTCTAATAAGCCATTAATAAATAAATTAATCGTTTATGTAGCATTGGCAACTGTGTAATGTGAGTTTTGCGAGGCCATTTTAAAATATGTCTACTAAGTAGGTAGTCTCCTACTGGTCGATAAAAGTGAAGTGTCGTGATGGATATAGAACTCCACTTGTATTGTCCTGTAAAAACAAGCAGATATGTATGAAGCAATAAGTACCATAATCATCAAATTCACGTATCACGATGGCATAGATATCTACCTATATAACTGTCTACCTGTGTTGATAACAATTGCTCTTTAGGATGCGTCAGCGTCCCACAGTATGGGCATATCTAAACCCTAAATTGCATATGGCTACACGCGCATCACTGATACCAAGGGAAAGTGTAGCTTTGCTGTCCAAAATAAGGCTCCCATTTGAATTTCTGAATATCGGCAGGATGCATACCTTATAGATAGCTCCTTTATGCCTTTTACTTAGCATATCTAGAAAGTAACTCTCACGTTTCATATTGAATAAGCATAAGCAGCGTCAAAGATATCCAGCGATTTATATTCGGAATTATTTATCGCACCGTCCTTTCCAATTCTGAAAACGTAGACGTGTAATTTGTCATCTATTCAATTAACATTACGATGGTAAGTTGCCACTTTAATCAAAAGTGCTGGTACTTTAATTTATCCTGTCATAAGAGGTAGGTAAGTATTAAATTTCATCCAAGCTATAACCCCACGCGGCGCATGTAAATGAAACATAAATCACTCCTACACTTGGATACACCAATTTATATTAACTTCACTATAGCGGTATTATGCAAAGGTTTAACATGGTGTTGGAGTAAAAAAACAGCAATGTAAATGTGTATAAATAGGTGTTTCGCCATTACAAACTTCTTGAAAGGGCGGGTGTAAATCAAAATAATTTGAAATCATTCATCGTACCTACTATGTACCTACGTCTTTTTTCAGATAAATGAAAGCTCAAGTTTTAGAAAAAATATTTTATAAACAGCTCCGATATTTGCCACAACTTCCTAAAGCTAGATCATATGTAATAAGATATAGGAAACATCAGGAAACAAGCATCAATCTCATTCTCATCTCTACCCATCTCTACCCCACTCCTCTGGATCCTTTGGTCATTTTTTTTTCGGTTTTGGCTTCGCACGGTTTGTGCATTTAGCCAGTGTCAATTAATTTTTCCTTTCGATCAAGTAAATAGCCCGATATCGGGCACGAACTTACAAAACAGTCATAGTCGACTTTAGTCAGTCAATTCAAAGTTATTGTAAAGCGGTAGTAATAACTTTACAACAACGTAATATGAGTTTTTGGGGGGAACACGAAAGTCCACGTTAGTCACTTATTTTCACCTTCACTACACATGTGCACTCACATGTAACTAAATTGAATAATTCACTACCAAAATTATATAATTTAATTCGCTATTTCACTAAATTTCATGAAAATGAAAATTCGTGCGACATGTTCCAACCCGATCCCGCCAAAAACTCCACCCTTTGGTCATGCAGTATTCTGCATGACCAAAGGGTGGAGTTGCTGCTGAAATATAGATTATTATCTATCTTCTTTTAGATGAAAAAAAAACAACTTTCTTGACAGCACTTGCAAATAAACAGCCATTACTCTCCACGTACGGCTTTCGGAAGAAGGCAGAACGTATTTCTGCAATAAAGATGTCGCTAGAACTTAACAGACTCTATCGCCCCCAAACAATATCAATGCGTTGAAATGTTGTATTAAGCGATATTAAAACACCTGTTCCATGGTAATGATAATGCTTCTAAAGGTGACTAGAACATGCGCCGTTTATTAGGGACTGCTTTAATTCTCGTTCACAGTCTGATCTCAGTCTCAATTTGTCAAAAATACCTCAAGTTTCCATACATTTTTGACAAGTTTTTGACATTGGATTGTCGCCGAGATGAGACTGCAACTAGATTTTTAACATTTTTAAATAAGATTATTGGCTTTCTGTACGATTGTGCATTTGTACAACTATAGTGTGGCCATTAGTGCTGTGCACTCCCTGAGGTATGCGCGGCGAGGTGGGAGGCGAAGAAAAAAGTGCATGAGTTCACATGAGATCGATACATGTCGGACAGATCTTACGATATCAGTTTGCATTTCTAAGGCAAGACTTGTGGCGGGACGATAGTCGGAGGCTATCTATCTGTAATATATTATACTTACTTAGTTGATTAAAATGTAACCTAAATATACTCATATTTTATTAAAAATATGCGGGTGATAAATAAGAACTAAACTTATAATTTAAAGCAGGACTTGTTTTATTGAACATTTTTTATATTTACAAACAATTATATATTCTAACGAAAGTTATTCTGACATAGATTCTGATTCAACTTCATCTTCGATTTCGTCATCATCTTCATCTTCCACTTCGCCACCGGAACTTGAATCAGAGTCTTGCAAATTTATTATGAATGAATCGATAACATTATCGAACCTACCATCGCGACTCCAGTAATCATTTTCATTTTTCTGGACATGATCGTCGCATCTCTGCCATTTTTCCGCCGTGAATTCCGAAAACAATTTATCCAATAAGATTATCTTTTCGTCTAGAGAAGAATTAATATAGTTTTGGGCTATGTTGTTTTTAATATCAGACCAGACCAACTCTATTGGATTTAAATCTGGATGATACGGAGATAAACGCAGAACAGTGTGTCCACTGGCTTTCAGGAGTTCGTCAATTCTATACACGGGTTCTTTTTGTGTATTTTTGATAAGAAGTAGCAGTTGAGCCTTTGTCATGGTTCCAGAAAATTCTACATTATGGCGTAGCAACCAGTTCTGCATTTCACTTTTGAGGCTTGATATGGTTGGTTTCTTCTCAATCTGAACGCTGTGGTAAGACGCGTTGTCCATTACAACCACAGAATTCGGCAGCAATTTATCTTTTAACTTTTCATCTACCCACTTATAAAAAGTAGGTCCGCTCATATCTCCATGATAGTCACCGGTTCTAGCATCTGATTTGAATATGGTCAATGCATCATCCACTAAGCCATTTCGACACCCAGCGTGGAGAATTACCAATCGCCGTCCTTTCCCAATATCAGCGTGAATTCCGGGTTCTGACGATGATTGCCAACATTTGCTGGCATGGTGACTGGCGTTGATGTATGTTTCATCAAGAAAATATATGTTGCGGTTTTGCGTTCTGTAATTTCTGATTTGTGTAAGATATTTTTTCCGCCACACTGTAATATTAGGCTGCTCAATAAGGAGATGTCTCTTTGATTTGCATTTTTTGAAACGGTAGCCCATTTTGTGTAAAAGCTGTCTTAAATATTCCCGTCCACAATTCACTTACGGACACTTGGTAAATTTTTTTCAACTTCGTAAAACTGATGAATTTTTCTTCTGATTACTCCAAGGTCAAAATCATCCACAACGTGTTTTTGCTTTAGAACTTTTGGTTTTTTTGGCGATTGAAATTTTAATTGGCTTGAATTTTCAATTGATAAATAACCCGCAGAAATCACATTATGCACGGTTCTTTTGCTGTACCCCGTAGCCTCCGCAACGATTTTGGCAATATTCACATCATTTTAAAATTCAAAGCTTTCTTTGTCTGCTTTTCTTTTCTTAAAATATTCAGCCACCTTAAAAATGACAGTCTTCATATCACGAGATAATGCACGACCCATCTTTGAATATTTATCCCATGTGCGTCTGACATAGACAGTCCGATACAGATAACACTACCTGCCGCCACGAGCGTTGACGGCGCACTGACAGAGCGCAGCAACCGATTCTCCCCGCCGTCTCGCCGCGCGCATACCTCAGGGAGTGCACAGCACTAATGGTCACACTATAAAAGGAGATTTTGTGTTTGCAATGATCGTGTGACCCACCTATCAGAATAAAAAAACGAACAATCTGAGGATTATGAGGCCTAAGCTTACTACAAACTTGATGTTGTCACGCCAAAAGCCATTGTGATTTTTTGATACATTTTGGCAAATCTGTCCAAAAACTCAGTGCCAGACCATTGCGACGTTTGTAAATTAGTTGTCTTGGTTTGGTCCCTTGATTCGTTTGTGGGTATATTAATGATGAATCTTTTTCTGTAGCAAGCACTCCCGGAGAAACCCTAATATTATGTCTATTAGCGCCTGACCATCGAATTGGAGCAGAATCGGCACCTACGCTGGCACGCCCAGAGATGGCCACTAGCGCCTGACCATCGAATCGGAGCAGAGTGCGCTAAATATGGAGATGTTTACGGCCTTATTCATAAAAAGCTATCGAACATCTAAACAGTTGCTGGCCGTTAGTGTTTAGTGGCCGGCGGGCCACTATGCGAATATGCCAATATGTGTATTATCTACTTAACTTATGAATAGTTGTGGATGAGACTGAATTATTCCACTTTGCCCACCGAGCCGTCCCACTGGTGGGGCAAAGTGGAATGCCTAAAATTTTGCAGTGAAATCTACCCCACTAATTCGATTTAGTGGGGCAGATTCCACTACTCTAAAATATTGGTGGATTCTGCCCCACTAGGGTTGGCACTGTAGAATAAAAGTACAAACATGTTTTTTTGCTTATTTCCAAAGTATTTGTGCCTGGAAGGAAACGGGTTGTAAATCACAGATTAATTACACGATTTGTTACTTGTTACCAGTTTCCTTCCAGAAAGTAATAGGAAATAAAACTTTGCAAAAAAACTACATAAAAAACAAATAATTTAAATTCAAATGTTGTTTTAATAAGTCCAGTACATAAAATAAAGCGCCTGTCTTGGTTTGAACCCACGATTTACAACTTGTGAGTCGCGGTCACTACCCACTGCTCAAGACAGTTAGAAGCTAGGACAGTTCATCGTTCTATAGGTAAAAATGGCAGAAATTAATATTGTCAATAGATCGCGGAGAAGGAAACTGTAATTTATAATATTGGTAAAAAAACAGGAAACAAAACTTTGCAAAAAAACTAATTACTTTTATTCTAAGGTGCCAACCCTAGTGGGACAGAATCCACCAAGACTTTAGAGTAGTCGAATCTGCCCCACTAAATCGAATTAGTGGGACAGATTCCACTGCAAAATTTTAAGCAATCCACTTTGCCCCACCACTGGGGCGGCTCGGTGGCGCAAACTAGAATAATTCATGAGACTTCAGGTATAGGGTTCAGTGGATGTGGATGAGACTTCAGTCTTCAGTTATCACTCGGGCAATAGACTGACGAACTTTTATTTATTTAATTGTGAAAATTTACAGAGCCGTACTTAATGCCATAGGCTTTTTCTACCAGTCAACCTTTGGGTGATGCACAGACAAACAGTGGTAGGTGCAATTCAGAAAGTCGTGTAACAAATATTTATTTAAATAAAAATTTACACATATACATATGTTAGAGGCTGGTAATAGTCCTCAGCTCAGTCTTGTCCAAGGCAATGAGAACCAAAAAGAGCAAATTGGGTTACGCCATCAACTCGTACGCACATCAACATGCTCATTTCGCAATTGATAAATGAGTACGATAACCCACGTACCCCCCGTATGTTCTTTGACGCAGAGAATAGAAAAACCGACCTTGCTGTCTAAAATCACATAGTTGACCTACTGATCCATAAGCTTATAACAACGACCTTTGATGCTGGAGCCACTAGAGGTCAGGAACCTTCAATCACGGTTCTCAAATTGGTGAATGTAATGTATTTTCGTTAATTATGAGTGAAGTGTGTTATTCATTAGGCGTCACTCAAATTCTAATATTGTTTTTACATTGAGAAGGAAGACCACAGAGCATGCCCTTAGCCCAGGGATGGCGAACCAATGGCACGCGTTTCTTTGGTGGCACGTACTTAACAAAATAATTTGGGCACGATAGCCCAAGTCTAGTCCTAAGATGCGAGTATGGTAAGTTCATCTCAGAAACCGTACATTCACATGCTTCTATTCTATGTCATATGACTTTAATACCAGATGATGCACTAATTTGTCTTTCATTTAAATAAGGTGGGTTGGTGGTGGTGGTGGTGTGTGGGTTGCGGGTACTATTCTACACCGAGAAATTTTCATCAATCAATCAGCTGTTCATAGCATACATTTTGACCGCGCAGGTATTGCACTTTTCTATGAAACAGCAGAGTTTTTTCGTATAACCGACGAAAAAATTCCACGCTAGGATCTAGAATATGCTGAATTCATGGTTACAGTTTGCGCACTGGTTAAAAATGTACCCTGTATATCCTGTGCACTTAGAGCCTGTGCAGCAACAAATTCTGCCACAAATATCAAACCATATAATCCATACGTCAAAACCTACATTCTCACCAACCAACCAATAAATAAAACAACAAATCAATTCGACGTCCGTATAATATAAGATAATAGAATAAAATAAATCCATGAGTAATGTTCTAGTCCAGCACTACGTTTACGTCAACATTGAACTGTCCCTTTTCAAGGTCACAGGCTGCTTGGTACCGCCACTTGTAAGTGCTAGTCGCGTCGTAGGACTTTTTCTGTGGAGAAAAATAAGTGTATTAGTTTGTTATGTTGGTGGATAACTTGAGAACGGGTGATAAAAGAGATAGATAAGCAAGGCAGGTACTTAGATTTTTTTTTTATAACAGAAATCTTATAATGAAAAGAAAAGGTGCTATTCGGGGGCAATGCAGTGCGTCCTCAATTCAAGATAAGACTGGACTGGAAGACAAGTAAATTGCAGACAGTTAAGGACAAAAGATAAAAAAAAAACGGTTTGAATCGATTTTGAAATAGACCTTATTAGGGTTCCGACTTTAAAAGAAAACGTCCAATAAAAGATAACTTTTTAACAATAAACACTAAACTGAAAAATACTATTCGATTGGGAAATCGGTAGCATACAATTTTATAAAACCATACACCGAGACTGAAGTAAATTTTCAACTTGTAGTCACTTTTTAAATACGTTTTAGAAGTTCAGTTTTACATCATCGACGTGCAAACTGTAACCATGAATTCAGCACATGATTACCTTAGAAACTTTTCGTCGGTTTTCTGTCTGCTGTTTCATAGACAAGTGCAATACCTACGCGGTCAAAATGTATGAAGGAACAGCACATTTTTTTTTTTCGAACCATTAAAACGCACAGGAATTGGGAATCTTGTTCTGAATCCGTGGTAACAGGTTGTTCGTCAATGCCAATGCTGTATATATTTTAGGTATAAAACTTATTTAGTCATATTATTTTTTGTCGACTCTACTTACATTGCAGTTGCAATACTTAAACAAAATAATGAATCAATTATTATGTGTACTGCGTATATAAAACAGATTGTCTAGTAAATACACAATTAATTTTATTACCTGGTAACAGGGAAGTAGTAAGGTGCATTAATTAGTATGCAGGGTAGATTGCTGGTCTAATAAATTAATGTAGGTTGTAATTGTTTTTATTATTATACTTCTGTTGCTGACTGGGTTTTGCTATAACAGAACACTTTATAGGGCTGTAAACCCGTCTTACTGTCTATATGGCAATATCCATCACACAGAATAAAATAAGTAGTTATACAATGCTTATTTCAGTTTTAATGGTTAATTGAAATAAGGACGTTATTTATTTATAAATATTTTTCATGCAGGTGTATTTTTTAATTAATGTTTTATTATAGAGGAAAATGTTGTTTGGAAGGTTTTGAGTATGATTGTGGACGGCTATAAGATTAAGGGAAGACCAAAGAAATGGTGGCTGGACTGTGTGAGAGATGATATGGCTAGAAAGGGGTTCACAACGGAGATGACGACTAATAGTGAAGTTTGGCAGAAAAATACATATTGCGCCGACATTAAATAAATTGGAATAAGTGCAGGAGAACGATGTTTTATTATTGGATTAGTTTCCACCCGCGGCTTCGCCCGTGTGGAAGTCGAAAATTATCCCGCGGGAACTTACTACCGGGATAAAAACGTCACGGCGTGCAGCTGCCGACTATTTATGTTCTATAAGTCTTTGTATAAATATCTTTGTTGTTATCATGTTTTTTTTAATGTTATTTCATCTTTTTATATGCACGTGTTTCTGTGACAAATAAAACTATTTTTCTTTCTTTTTTTCTCCTATGTGTTAATTTAGGTTATAATCTATCTGTCTGCCAAATTTCATCCAAATCCATTCAGCAGTTTTTGCGTGAAAGAGTAACAAACATCCATACATACAAACTTTCGCGTTTATAATATAATTAAGGAAAGGATATTAGGGATTATGTGCGTATTTATTTTGGCACTGACGAAAAGTAGATCGTTTTTTGTGGCATCGTAGCTTCATAATGGATCACCTAGTTCACTAAAATTATTTTATTCGTTTTTTTAACCTTTATTTGTTGAACGGATCAACATAAAAAAATACCAAGCTTACTCCACTGACACCATAAACCAATTAAAAGGATAACTAATGGATAATCTGCAGTTTAACTTGTGTAATTCAATCTAAGCTCGGGGCTACGGTCTTGATCCATTAATCACTACCTAACTGTAGTTTACAGGCTTACATTATTGAGGAAGCTATTCGTTACGGTTTTATTACATTCATCAATACTTTAAATGATTGTGCAAACATCGTGATTAAACATTCTTGTTGATGTGATTGTAGGACAAATAATAACCGGTCAAGTGTGTGTTGTACTTTATTATGCTAGTTTGGCTGTTTGGTTTTACAGGAGGTTGGGACAGTCTGGATGCGGAAGGCGGAGAATAATGTGTTGTGGCGCAGTCTGGGAGAGGCCTATGTCCAGCAGTGGACCGCGATAGGCTGAGTTGATTGATTGATGCTACTTTGGAAATTAAAAAAAGTTTTTTTTTTTTTTTGTAACTTTGCCGCACACTAGGAACTTCTATTGTGGGTGCGTTTACAAACATTTAAACTCACATACACAAACAGCCAGACCCGAAACAACTACTTGTAGGTCATACAAATATTTGTTCCGTGCGAGAATCGAACCCGCGACACGGGTAAAAGGGCGTGAGGTTAGGTAGGAATGTATGTACTCACCAATATCTTGACAGCTTGCCTGGTGTGAGGGTCCCATTCGACTCTCTCTCCCACTACTGGTGGTTGTATGGGCCCCGAACTCTGTTGTCCCCCGACTTTCCACACCGTCCATAATGCGAAACCGTTCATTAGTTGTTGCTTTTCTGCTTCAGGTTTCCTAAATAAATTAAAAAAAACAACAAGTTTAAGGTTTATAAACTTTAAATGTGTAACCTTCCAAAACAGCTTATTCTCAAATTTTTGTATAAGTGTAGTCCAATTCCTTAATTAATAACGAAAATAAGCAAAAACACTTTATAAATAAAATCAATAATGATAGGTTCCGTATCTACTTTTACAAATCTGACAACTAAGTCCGGTGGGACTTAGTTGTCAGATTTGTAAAAGTAAACTTAGCACCTTTGTATTAAGAACTTTACTCAAATCGAAATAAAGTTGAAAATGCAAAAATTGGCTCAGAGCTTTATGCTAGAACTAATGTTAGATTGCGAATTGTAATAAGACAGTATGTATTGAAAGAACTGAGTGTTATAACTATACACAAACTTACATCACTACAATGACGCCGTCGGCCGCGTACGTCGGCTTCAGTCGGGTGAAGACGATCGACAGCAACCTGACCGGCTCCCCGCGGCTCTTACAAGGGTACTCCCATAATGGCTGCGCCTCTATCTCAGCGTCGCTGATTGTGCTCGATTTCTGAAGATAATAAATATATTTTTTGTATTCCCGGGTGGCTTTCCTTGTTGAAAACATTTGACTAATGCGTCGAATTTGGTATATTGATAAATAATTCATTCATTTATCGAGTAAAGCCCCAGCCCAGTAGCCTTAAAGAACAGTAACTGTTTAACTGTAACTGGGTAATTTTTGTCTGTGTATGTAGACGTATGAGCTCATGAAGACTTCCCTCCACTGTAAAACGCCTGCCACAATTTTTGTGCAATCCTTCGAATTACCTAGCAATTCGAAGGATTACAAAAAATTGTGGAAGGCGTTAGTCAGAAAAGTAAAATAATAAGTAAATATACCTACACCCACCTCAACTAGTCCATCAAACACTGCCATATCGATTCCTTCACACTTCCCCAACGGTGTAGCAATCTTATGCAAGTCTTGAAACTCCACCGGCATCGCCCAGATCTCACAACACTCAGGAATGATCGACACACAGTTATATAGCTTAGTCTTATGTTGAAACAAAACATACGCAATCTTTAGATTCTCCCAAGGCAGTATTGCACTCGCGAAATTAGGATCAGCTATCAAAGTCGTCACATCCTTTACTATTTCATCTGTTATTTCAGATATAAAGTGCACATTTTCAAGACTATTTGTAGTAATATAGTCTTGTAGAATCCCGAGATTCAAGTTCAAACTTTCATGTATATAAACAGCTTTAGCACCAAATTTAGATGCGGCTAAACCCATGAAACTGCTTCCATTCAAGTCTAAAACAACAGAATCACTGTTGATTTTTTCTTTCAATTGTTGTAGAAACATCTTACTTCGTTTTCCATCATTTAGGTACGATACGTGAGTTCTTGATAAAGCCATGTGGACTCCACATTCGCAGTTAGGTCTTTTATAGTTTTTTAGTTTGTTGTTTGCGTTTTCTAGGTAGAACCAGAGTGAGTATTCGTCTTGGCATGAGATGAGGGTTGCTTCAGAGTCTTTCTCTAGGTTAAAGTCTTGTGGTAGGTAGTAGACAGCTTGCATCCAGTGGTCGCGCCAAGGTATTGTATCTTGTGGTCGTTCA
The DNA here is from genome assembly GCA_947359405.1 of Antitype chi. Lineage (NCBI taxonomy): Eukaryota > Metazoa > Arthropoda > Insecta > Lepidoptera > Noctuidae > Antitype > Antitype chi. The sequence goes on from OX375823.1 coordinate 5,008,172, forward strand.
GATGATGTGTTAGCGTCCGGGTGACACCACCAAGGTGCACAGCTGAGGCAGATTCGACCTAGAATCAAAAGTTTTATGGATCATATTAAATTTGCTTCTTTCTTCTAAATAATTATAATATTATCTCAAGTTCAGTTTCATGAACATGTTTTTTAATAAATCAGCGTATTGTGCCAGTGTTTTAGCTGGACGCACTCTGGAGTTACAAATCGTAGGTCACGCGACGGAAAGTACGGTGTGACATGCGCATAACACACGACAGCTATAATGTACACCCCGTACATTTTTACACCCCGTTAATGTTTGTGTATTACGCACACAGCAGGTAATGTACAGACGCCATCACATCAAGCTACCCCAATCTGTCAAATTTCTTTGAACGATTTTCAACTTTATTACGTAAGTGTTAAGGTTCAATTGGGAAAATTTGACAGTTTGGGGTAGCTTGATGTGATGGCGTCTGTACGTAATGTATCTTTCCCTTCTTTCCACTAGTGTACGTCTCGATTGACGCACATTCCAGTTACTAAGATCGTATACAGGGTGTACTTATTTTTCATGCCATAATATTATGGTTCTGTCAAGTTAATTATTACTATAGTTCATCAGAAGATGATTCGGATTGTGATTTTGATACGCGTATTGCCACATGTGCCGAAAACAGAACGATGTAGGTTTAATAACACATAAAGTATAAGAAGCATAGCGGAAGTTTAAATTATATCATGAATTATCAAAGAGAACATTTTTGTGATTTTTTAGGGAGGAAAGTTCAACGTTTTCCGAACTTTATGAACTGACTAAAGACGATATACCGAAACATAAGGGACAAATCCATAAAAGTGGAAACACTGGCCTGTGCTATCGTTCACAGAAACTGTTCGAACACCCTGTTCGAAGAGAGATGTAACGTAATATACGGAAATATATTGAGATGAATCGAGATATACTTAAATGCACATTTTCGTATCGCTCTGTATTTAAGTATGAAGATCTAAAACTAAACACTAGACTGCCGTGTGTGTGCTTTAACGTTTGGGACACTTTTTAAATAACCTATGTCTAAGACATATCAGACCGAACTCACGTCGCACGATTTTCATAGAAAACAAATTGCGTCAAAATTACGTAGCAGACTTCGACATATTATATTATTATTGTTTCTAAACTTAGAGCTAAACTCCAGTAGGTACTTACATGCGTACGTGCATACTTACACCATACTTTAAATATTATAAATTCGAAAATAGCTGGATAAATTTGTCACACATGTATGTGGACCATGACCTGGGTTAAGATATAGAATACGTTTCATGGACACACAGTTTAAGCTCGGCAGTTTGGTAAGAATAACTTTAAAAAAGAAGGCTAACAGAAGAATGACAGTTGACTGTTCTGGGCAGCGTTTGGGAAGCTTCGTCGAGTCTTATCGTCGCGTATTCCGCAGAGCCTAAAGATTAAAGAGTCTTCAATCAGTGCGTCCTGCCTGTAATGACCTACGGAGCCGAAACGTGGACACTCACGGTACGGCTGGTCCATAAAGTCAAGGTCGCTCAGCGAGCTATGGAACGAGCTATGTGAAGACTCGTATAGCTCGTTCCATAGCTTGCAGAGAGACCTCTGAAAGATAGAATCCGGAATTAAGTGATCCGGCAGAGAACCGAAGTTGTCGCTCACAGATTAAGCGATCTGAAGTGGCAAGGGGCTGGCCATTTTAGCCGTAGAACCGATAATCTTTGGGGTAGACGTGTTCTTGAGTAGAGACCGCGATTCGGCAAACGTAAGGTAGTTGGAGCGACATAATTCCCATTATGGCTGATAACAGCTGGATGAGACTTGGCGAGAATCGAGCTGAATGGCGTGCAATTGGAGAGGTCTACGTCCAGCAGTGGACTGCTGTAGGCTGATGATAATGATCATGATGCTGGCGAAGGTACGGGCAAATGCTAGTATCCATATATTTTCAAACTCACCTTCAGTATCCATATTGAGTTCCCACCACATGAACACAACCTGTGCCTTCCCCGTACCACAGACAGTAAAGTCTTGCTTCACCGTCCTCTTCATTATGATGGGTGAACGTCCTGACCAGTCATAATAGAACACAGGGATCTGGTCCGATAGATTAAGGAATGCGTGACGAGGTAACTGGGAGAGTTGCAGATCATGGACAGCGGCGGAACCGGGGCAGTCAATCATCTGTAGCAGATTGTTGTGATAATAGTATGTGTTTAAAGTATCTGATGACAGGAGATCACCCACTCTCGTATCTTTTTTTATTTTTGGGAGCCGTAAATAATAATTTATTTTTAAAGAACAAATAGAACGCAGTATTTTTGACTAAAGCGTCAAAGTCGATAACAATTTGGGTTCGGAGATATAAATCAGGTAAGAAATAGAACGCCGGCGACGGAAAACAATTATTTTATTTTGACTGTACAATACGCGCTGTACGTTCAGGTAAAACCCTGTCCTAGCGTAGCACTCTCCTCCTGTGCCCCTTCCCATAATAATATGCCCTGTTTTGATACCTTTATTTTATTTTATTCTAATCCATACTACGCCCCTTACAGAAGGGCTAGTCAACAGTGTTTATGTGCCAGTTGAAAACAGCGGAATAATAATCATATGGGATCTTACACCGATAGGCAAATTTCATGTAAAGATCATAGTATATCTATGTTCGCAAATTCAAAATTTTCTGATGGAAAATGCCAATCAGTAGTGGCAAATTGGCATTTTCCATCAGCCATTTAGCCACTACACACTCAACTTTGCCTTCCGCTAACCATAGTTGTCACTAGGTCAGCAGGCCACTAGATGAGGACAACAGATTAAATTTAGTAGACTTTAAAAAAAACCAGGGGCTCAGTGAATTTTATTTAAGTTATAAAGTAACCAATAACTGGCAGTTTTGAATTGTTAAGGGGTCGGTCAGTCAGGAAGGTGAAGGTAGTTGTCCATTCCAAAGAAATTGAGGTTTCTATGGATAATAAGTGGGCACGAAACTCCATGGACTCTAACTCAAAATAAGATTGTTACTATTGAATCCAAAATTCTACCTTTTTTGGAGTCTCCAGCACCATTTCCAGTTCAGCATCTGCAAGATCATTCAGTTTGTTCCACTTCCACAAGGTGGGACACTCCACCACCTGGGCATATATGACCGCAGAGTCTGGCACCACTATGCAGTCAGACTCTAACAGGCACTTGTGGGCATGTGTAAATGTTGTCAGAGCCCCTGAAAATAACATAAAGTTATTGTTAGTATTCCTTCAAGACTTTTACTTTCAATTGTCATGAAAAATAGTTTTAAAAAATTACTGTGACTGAAGTCTCAAGTACTAAGAAAATACCTGCGCAAATAGAGGAAATGACCTCTTCATTGGTAGAACATGCTATAATGCTTTCATAGAATATGTATATGTACTAATGTATGTACTGTTCGAATAAGTAATATAATATTATTGTATGGCACGACACAAAAATTTTCTTATCATACTACCAAGTCCTCTTCTTAAAATAATGTTTTTTAGTTTTTTAAACTATTATTTATTTTCTATTTTTTAGTTCTGCTAACTACAAAAATGTATTTTTTTTTCCTTTTTTTAATTTTATTTTTTAATTATTGAATTGTCATTGGTCCTCAATAAGTTTACAAAGTTTCAATGAAATCTGACCGTTTAAAGTGGGTCAAAATCGCTCTCTAAGGAGGGTTACATACAAACATACAAGTGAAGCTATAAAGCGTGTAAAAAATAACAATACATAGACAAGGTTTTGCCAAAGTCTCCAAAAGCTTACCTATTTCAAATTACTAACATTTGAAAAATTATTCTAAGAGAAATACCTAACATCCGTACCTTCACCAATCAACTCTGTATCAAACACCTCGGTGACTAAGATGTTGGCTTTCTCCTTCATATCACCGTCTTCACCCACAGTAAGCTCCGTGGATCTCTTCGGTATCAGTTTTATCTTGTCTGCAACACCGTTTATATGAAGAATCTGGGCACAGCACTCTGCCATTGGTTTGAATGCTTCACAAGCAACTACGGAGTCAGCACCAGCGCGAGCAGCCATTATTGATAAGAGACCTGTACCTGTGCCTGGAATTAAACAGCAATTTGGTCAAAAAAATATAGAAAATATTTAAACAACTATCTTTAAAATTCAAGAGAAGTACAATGATCATGACCAGTACAAACCTATATCCAAAACGTTTGCTTTCTTTCCATTACTATGCATTTTTTCTATAGCAAGTTGCAAAGCTCTTTGATACTTCTGATTCCTCTCAGTATCGTGAAGCATATCGGCAAATCCAGAACGCGCTATTTCCTGATGATAATCATAGTTCTCATCCTGAACATCCCACTCCGTACTCCCTGTAAGAGGGTTTCTCTTCTGGGTAAAAACTTTCATCTTCGTCGAAACTGAGCTTTTTAACCTGAAACACCGAAACTTTATAGTAGTTTATATGATAAAAAAAAGCCGACAATCACTAAGGTTATTCTCAAACATTTCATACCTTTTCACGGAATGAGTTATATAAAAATTACTTAATCTTACTAAATTTATTATTCTCATTTATAACAACATTATTTCGTAATTCTCTAAGATTTTTTTATGCTTTTACTTAGCTGTAATCACAGCTGAAAATATTGAGCACAGAACAAAAATTCAGAGCTCGTCGTCGTTTGTTTTTTACTGAAAGTGACATTGACATTTCAGTTCAGAAATATAAATAGTTTTACTTTCACGAGTTTTCCAGATGATATTCCCTATCCTCAGTGAGACTGAATGAGATACCCCATGAACCTAGAGATATAATTTATGTAGTACGTATTAAAATTGGTGATACTCGTAGTTGCTAAAGTAAATTGTTTCAATAAAAACTGGCCAGTTATTTGAATACAATATTATGTCAATACTATGTCGCAAAGAGTTTAATAATAATAATGGGAGCTATGTCGTTTTGATGTGAGTTGTCACTCAAAAGTAAACAAGCAAAATATGTTTATGTTAATTTACCATAAAACTAGAATAGAATAGAAATCTATTATATTTTTATCAAATTTTTCACAAATTAGTGCTTTGACAATATTATTTTCGAATGGCAGCATGACTCGTAGTTGTCAGCGGTTTGAGCTTTCATTACGACGTTTTTCTATCATGGCGGCCGCCGTCGGTAGGATTTGTGGGGCACGTCTTTTGAGAAATAATGGCATAGTTGCTCCCCAGGTACTGGAAATAGTTCTAAACAATTTGTTATGTAGTCTAAATTGTTAGTAGGAACCCTTACCGTATTCGATATGTTACCTATGACAGAGAAGTTCAAGTTCGAAGTGTCACGGAAAACTGCTGTATTTTATGAATTTGTGCCATACTATTAGCCTCGTAACGTGTTAAATGCAATGATGTGGTGTTCAGGACCCTCTGGAACGCATATTAGCACGAGTGTTTAAAATATTTTTTCATGGGCAAGTGATAACCTATTCTGCATTATGTAACAAGTACGAAATCTAATGGAGGATGTCCTTGCAGGTTTGTCAGCTGTCCACCAGAGCTCAAGGATGGACAAGGAACAGAAAAATGGTAAGTCCAATTCGATTTATTTTTGGCAAAAGGAATATTTTAATATTATGCCTACGTAATCTTCGACAATACTCATTCCAAGTTATGGTATTGATTTTTTCATGCTGTGATTCCCAAGAACACTAACAATCTATGGACAAATAAAAAAAAAATATACATATTAATTCATTAATAAACGAAAAACATACCAAGAACAGACTGACTCAAATGATAACCAAATTATATGTTGTGTAATAATAACAGTATCTTAGAACAAAAGGTTTTATTGCCACATTACTTAATTTCATGGGTGCCTCTCGTATTTTAAATTGTATTAAAGCACACACAGACATCCCCTAAGTGCTCAAGTATTAAAATGATTGAGTACATTTTAAACCTTACCTAGATATAATTCAATTTCTCCACATCATCATTTGACAAAATATATCATAAATAAACTAGGCTAAATACTCCTACTAACTCTTTTGTTTTAAAAGTTTTCCTGCTTATTTTGTGTTTCTTTTCCTGTACAGTGGCTGTCATCATTAGGAGTGATTGGCGGTGGTGTGGGAGCCCTCCTGTTCGCCCTTGAACAGTCAGTACAGGCTTCAGGATCCGAAGCCCATGCACCACACCAACCTTGGAGTCATGATGGCTGGTTCAAGTCACTAGACCATGCCAGGTAAGTTCATATGTGGAAAACAAAATTATCACGTGTCAAGTCAAAGTTATGTTCATACATATAATTTTAACTTAAAGCCTATGTCTCAATATCTAGAAAGAAGATCTATTATCTCAAAATACCATTTCATACACCAATCCACATGATCTCACTAAGATTATGTCTGGACTTTAAAAGAGAATGTGACCTCTGAGTTTGTTTCTACCTTTCTTCTCAGAGTAGCCAGTTAAGAAATACCAACCTCATCTAGTTTAAAAAATGTGATTAACATGTTAAAGTGTGTTTACAAAACTACTTACAGAAATAAAATCATTTATTTAAAAATTAAATTTTAAAAAGGTAGACGATTTTTATGGAATTTTCTGGTTAGAAATTATGGTAAAACTCGACCTTACATAAAACTATTACTTATTTAAATTAATTATTACCACATGCTCAAAAGAAAATAATGATTTCAGTATTACAAAAAAAAAAAACAAACATGAATTTCGAATTAAAAAGAATTCAAAATACACAACTTCAAAATGTGTTTTGGATAAAATGAAAATAATAGTTTTTCTTGACTTCCTGACACTATGTGGTTAAAACACACATTCATTACTGTCATAATTATTATCAGGTGTATTTTCTGTTATCTATTCAGGAAAAGTTTTTATTCAGTGCGCAAACTGTAACCATAAATTCAGCATATCATTCTAGACTCCCAGCGCAGACATTTTTCGTCAGTTATACAAAAAAAAATCAGCTATTTCATAGAAAAGTGCAATACCTACGCGGTCAAAATGTATGGAACAGCTGATTTTGTAAGTATAACCGACGAAAAATTTCTGCGCTGGGGTGTCTAGAATGATATGCTGAATTCATGGTTACAGTTTGGGCACTGAATAAAAACTTTTCCTGTATAGATAGATGTCAAAGCACATTATAATCGCATTGTAATAAAAAATTTAAAAAAATAGCTGTCAGTGATACATCTATGGTTGAGTCAATTTATGTGTACACACAAAGATCACTCAATGACTGCATTTATCTAATGTAAATATTTATGTTTTCAAGAAAAGATAAGGGCCTTGCTACACTTGACTGCAGTTAGATCTTAGGATTGCTTTGAAAAGTATGAATGAAAAATGTACATCAGCTGCTAATTTTCATTATTATTTTATATTATGTTATCATTATCCTCTTAGTATCCTTAACCCAACAGGGTATTTTCCAATTTATTAAAAACTATTCTAATTTGAAGATTGTGTAACGGAAGAATAAAAGTAAATTGATTTATATCCATTTTCTCAATTAAAATCGATTTAAATCAAATTTATTTTTCGTTGTTTTGAATTTACCGCTAAAACGCTCCATAGGATGACTTTTAAACACGTGACCACATGTGACGTCAACTTTGTGTTAACTAAAGTAGTCAGTAATTAAACAAGTGAATGTCGAGTTTATGAATAACAAGATTTTTAATGGATAGAAAGTGATATTATTGGTGTGCGATGCCTCTGTGCACAAATACTTCTAAAACTGCGCCAAACTAAGTATTTGTACCGGTGCCGTTTTCGTAAGGAGCGTTTTGTTGGTAACGAAAAACAAATTTGATTTTAATCGTTTTTATTTGAGTAAATTGATGTAAATCAATTTATTTTAATAAATTGGAAAAATACCCTAATATTTTGGGACTTTGTCAGCATGTCTGTTTCTTCTATATCTACATCCCTTATCAAAAATTCATTTATTCAAACTAGGCTGAGAGTCAGCACTTTTTGAACGTCAAAATTACATAAGACAGTGAATCAGCCGTCATCTATACCTATTCTGTCTTATTACAAAATACGGTTTATTCTCAACCCTGGTTTAAAACCAGGGCCAACTTTCAATTTCGAACTTTATTCGCATAAAGGTGAAGTTATTAATACAGAAATAACTGATTTGTAAAAAGAACTGCATTTTAATCACAGTTACATTTGAATTTCAATAACTGGATTGGTTTAACATATCAAAAGATAAACCTTAACAGTACTAGCTTTGCCCGCGACTTTGCTTGCGTCGAAGTCGGAAATTATGCCATGAGACAAGGTACCGGGACAAAGAGTAATCTATGTCTATAATAATAATCTAATCTATCCTTATAACATCAGCTGGCAGTGTCGTCATAATCGGTCAAGCCGTTTCAGAGATTAGCGGCAACAAACAGATACAGACTAAATTAAAAAACAAAATTTATTATGTGTACTGCGTATACTTTCTTAGGCAATTAGAATAAAGCTGTTATTTTGACATTAAAAACAAACACTTCAATATTATTTATTTGTATGTGAAGATTAAAATTCTGATAAAACATTACTTATTTCTTCACCCTTAACAGTGTACGTCGTGGCTATGAAGTTTACAAGCAAGTATGCAAGGCCTGCCACTCACTGCAGTACATCGCCTTCCGAAACCTCGTCAATGTCACCCACACTGAAGAAGATGCGAAGGCCGAGGCTGCTGACGTGAGTATCACGAGATTTAGTGATTTTAGTGATGTAATACAAACACCAAACCTAGACCATACTTAGAACCTTGTCATATTATACAACTAGCTTTTTCCAGCGGCTTCACCCGCGTGTAGGTTGAAAATTTATCCCGTGTACTACCGGGATAAAAAGAATCCTATACGTGTTAATTTAGGTTATAATCTATCTGTGTGCCAAATTACCCGTAATTAATCCCGTGGGATAAATTTCAACCTACACGCGGGTGAAGCCGCTGGAAAATATAATAGATACTTTTATCCTGGTAGTAGGTACGTACTACCGGGATAAAAAGTATCCTATGTGATAATCTAGGTTATAATCTATCTGTGTGCCAAATTTCATCCAAAACCGTTCCGCCGTTTTTACGTGATTGAGTAACAAACATCCAAACATCTTCACAAACTTTCACATTTATAATATTATACTAGCTTTGGCCCGCGGCTCCGCCCGCGTGGATGTCGGTTATCGCGTTAAAAGTACCCTATGTCCTTCTCCATATCCCAGGCTATATATCTGCCAAATTTCATGACAATCTGTTCAGCGGTTTAGGCGTGAAAGCGTAACAGACAGACAGTTACTTTCGCATTTATAACATATAAGTAGGGCTATATTATTTGTCCACGTTCGCACGGACGCATTAATATCGAGACAGGATTTTTTCCGCGCACTGGATCTTCAACGCAATGTTTATCGCCGAGAGTTGAAAATAGAACGGTGTGTTTTTAGCCGTGCTAGGATGCACTCTATTGGATTCTATATGCTCGATTTAACACCGAGAGTTGAAAATACATTGCGCGTAAACATCCTGGCTCGATATTTTTAAAGTGATCATTAGGAGCCATCCATAAATTGCTTCACACAAATTTTATGGTTCCCCCCCCCCCCCCGTCACATGTGGTCCCACTTGTGTAATCCGCTCCCCCTTGTGTGAGTCACATATTTTTCAATTTTCTATTTAGAAGTACATAATTAAATGAAAACAGCAGTTTTTTATTTTTTTTTTTTATTTAAATTAAATATAGACTTTAATAAAATTGGTGATTTTAACATGTGACGGCACAAAGCTTTTGATAACCCCTGGCCCTTGTCGCACAATTTCACATTTCGTTGACCCCCTCCCACCCCCTCAACGTGTGGATGGCCCCTTACAGCTATAACAAATAACACATTTTGATAACGTTTAACTGCCTGAAACGATGACCGCTCACACATTTCCTACTAACTTATTCATGTACAGTTGTTGCAATAAAAAAGACCTATGAAGTTTTATTCTATACAGTAAATCTAATTGCTCTTATCGACCGCATGGCATTACATGAAAAACTCCGCACGGCGAAAACGAGAGATTAGGTTGCCAAGTACATTTTCTTTGTAACATAATTGATTTGTATATCATCTACAAGGTGCAGTTTTGGATCTGCAAAACATTTTAGGAGGTAATTATGTTAGTGATTCTCGACCCGAATCAACAATAAAATGGGCAGGTATTTTTTTTTCATTTTATTCTTATTTACGGAAATCGGTAAGTGAACTCCCCTTTTTAAAACGCGACCAATCTGTACGTGTCCTTAAACTGCGCTTTCACACACACAAACAAAAGCAACCGACATTTCTTTCATAAATCCAAAGCACCAACCACCGCCCGCTCCCTCTCCCCCGCCACGCCCCCGCGGCCATCTCAAACGCATAAATCGGGTCAATTTATTAGTGTATTTGATGACGCCGGTATGTGCATACGCTTGCAAATTCCGCCCCTCAAGTGCGCCTTCGATTAACGGTCGGGATAGGTACCTACTACCTAGTTGTAAAGATGACGGACCAATACTCCAATGTAGAGTTGGTGGAGATGGTCCGCTTGTATGCCATCAGTGGAGACAATGTATCTCGAGCCATCGAAATGTTCGCGGAGTTATTCCCCAATCGGCAACGTCCCTCACACAGGGTAATGCTGGCTGCTACGCAGAGACTGCGCGATCATCGGCAGTTCGACGTTCCCCAGCATGCTGAAGGTCGCGGCAACGAAGGCCTGCCTGTCGCTTGCCTGTCCTGGAGATGTTGCAATACGTCGTCGAGGAAATGTTGGAAGAAGTTCCCCTGGGAGTGGAACGCAACATGTACTACCAGCAGGACGGTGCACCTCCTCACTACGGTAGGCAAGTACGTGAGTACTTGAGTGACAGGTTTGGCACCCACTGGATTGGTCGTGGTGGTCCAGTGGCTTGGCCTCCGCGTTCTCCGGACCTCACGCCCCTGGACTTTTATCTGTGGGGAGACGTTAAAAGATTGGTGTACACAGACGAAATCACCAGTGTTACCCAACTACGTGCAAAAGTGATCAGTGCTTTCGACACAATAAAAACGAATGTGTTTGTGTTACGTAAGCTGAAGGAAAATCAGCAACGTCGTGCTAGACTGTGCCTGGAGTGTGACGGTGGAAACTTTGAACAATATCTCCAGGTAACATAAGTAGGTAATTTATTTATTTATTTGTACATAGACAATAATTTGTAAATACGATGTTAGCTAAATCAACTTGATTAGTGTAAATAAGTTGATTTAAATTTTTTAACTACGCCAAAAATACCTATCAGACAAAATGAATCACCTAAAATCCCTAACACATGGGTACCTACCTACTTAACTAGCACAAATTATCTTGATGTATTTCTGTCGGTCCTCAGCTCGTTAAAAAGTAGGAAGGAAAATCTTAAATCAACCAATTTAATCTACAAATAAAAACCGTCCTTGGGGCTGAATTTACCTACAGAGCGCGCCGACTGCGCCGAGTACCTACATGCCTTATTATTATTATTAGGTGCCTACCTAAATCCCGCGCACGCGCTCGCGATCGTAGTTTCACAATTGTGCAACAGGAACTGCTTACGTGCTTTGTAAGGTTTATTTATCTCCGCCTATCATTTTATTCATCAGCTGATAGGTAACTAACGACGCCAACGTGATCTTTTTTTGGCGCAGTTGTATCTACTTCCTACTATTATTATTTATCGTAATAGCCCAGTGGTTAAGGCTTTCTGCTCTCATGCATGAGGTTGCGGGTTCGCAACTGAGCAAGTACCTACCATTGTGTTATTTTTTAAATTCATAATGATGTAAGTACTTTTTAAATTTATCTAGGACATCATTGAAATCCCGTGTTTTGGTAAGCACTTAATTAAAGCCTTTGGTTCGAATTGATTTGTAGCTCTCGGACGGTCGTTAGGTACCACACGGATCGGTATGGGTCAACGACCTTACAGCCCTGCCGTATGGTCGTTGGTACGGGTAGTCAAAAGCCAGAAAGTCAGACAATTAGTCTAACAAATGGGTATCGTGTTATGAAGTAACTGGTTTGTTGAGGTCTGATACGCAGTCGCCCTACGTGATTCACTGGCACTCCATGGAGTGAGCTGCATACAGTTAAACTGAAAGCCGACCCTAACATAGTTGGGAACAGGCTCGGCAGATTGGCCACGGCATTGTAATGATGCTTAAAAATGAGTTATTATTTAGCGAAATTTAAAACAACAATGTAGGTACATTGTGATTTTCAAATTCGAACTACATCTAAGGTAAAATTATTTGCTATAAGTTGCTGTAGCTACAACAACTTGTACAGATCGCGGCACGTTGGTTGAACCTTCGATGCGCAGTAACAGATTTTCGAGTCTTAATCGAAATGCGGTATGACGAGCATCGCGGGGGCTCCCCGTAACCATAGCAACGACCTTCATTTTAGTTTAACGTACGTGCCGCGTTCGTTTCATAGAAATGTGGGCGGAGACTCGTACAGGCTGACGTCACTGGTCATCGCATTCACGCACACAGTGACATGACGCGCGATACATCGCAATGGGTGATTCTGTTTTTTTGAAGAGGGTTATTAAGAGAGTTATTCTGAAAAACAATAAAATTGAAAAATCGAAAAGAAAAAGTATTATTGATTATTGACTTGGTATCGTATTGTTATATGATTATTTACGAGTCTCATAACAACCTCCTGAAATGTTTTGCAGGTTCAAAACTGCACCTTGTATAATAAGCTAGAAGCTCAATACTGTAAATTATCAATAGTAGAATATGATTTAACCCCATATAATCAAATTCCTTTGACTATACTTCAAAGCTCTCCTCGCAACTTATGTAACAAATATGTCGGATGTTTGCGAGAGCACGTGCCTCCAATAGCCTACCTCAATGGAAAATCCGCTGAACCAGATATACTGGCAGCAAGCCAGGGTAACAACAAACTTAATATATATACACATATGTACGTATACATTTATATGACAAACTGTTGTGTTGGAAAGTATGCCTTAACAACCAGCAGTGTCATAATGCAGTCATTATATTTCACTGCAGACAATTTTATCTAGTTGCATTGCCAAATAGAATTGATGCATTGACCCCAACTCAGAATAAGCATTCATGCTCTAACAAAAATACTTTTTATTTTAAATGGTTTTATTTACTTCCACCTGTCTCTCTGTAATCACATTACATTTAATTAGTTAAATTTGACCCACTTCCCGATTTATCTGAAATCTTAGCTGAGATCGTGACTTTGAAAATACACCCTATTATTCAGTCACCAAAAGTGATAAGTAACCATGGTCGTCGGATTACCGGTACCGATAGATATTTTCGAATGAAATGTAATTTTATAAAATGAACTGTTTGTTTTATTTTTAACTGACATCAAAAAAGAAGGAGGTTATCAATTCGACATATTTTAATGTATCCCGAAATGGTCCCATTTAAATTTCATATAGATCTGATGATGCGTTACGGATACAGGCAACGGAACTCTTCAAAAAATGACAGCAAATCAACCGCGATTGCTGATATCGCATAAATATGCATTGTTTTAATCCCAAGGATATTAAAATTTTGAATTGGTATGGGGTAGGTGCTATAACTAAAAAGTGAAAAATAAGAACTTTAAAAAGAAAAACAACTAACTTCCGGAAAAACACTACAAAGTGAAAAATTACTTAAATTTCGGAAGGCGGTGACAAAAATTAAAATACATATCCAAAGTCACCCGACTTCCGAAATTAAAGGTATTTTTCACTTCGTAGTGTTTTTCCGGAAGTTTTGTTTTTTTGTTTTTTGTAAAACTTTTTTATTAATTAAATTATTTTTTATTCAAAAACATGCATCGGTTTCCTACTTAACTTCAACTATATTCGACGACCCTGCTTACTTATCTCTTTTGGTTAACGTACTTTAGTACCCCATTCCAATGCAAAATATCCACTGAGTCAAATTAACTTAGCTAGCGAAACTCCGGAGCCATGGTGTATATTGATATCAATTTGACCTTGTATAAACATCTAGAATACATTACATATTTTTTTTACACAGGTGATGATCAAGGATGGTCCTGATGAGCAGGGTAACTTCTTCGAGCGGCCAGGCAAGCTATCGGACTACCTGCCATCGCCGTACCCCAACGAAAACGCTGCAAGAGCAGCCAACAACGGTAACCCTTTTTTATTAGCCTACACTGTCCCACTGTTGAGCAAAGACCCCAATTCGTTCCAGGCAAGCATCCTTTTCCAGGGCCACCACGATCCAACGGGAACACTTATACTTTTTAAATAGACATGTCAAAATCGTCTTTCTTAATACACCGAGAAATATTAATGGTTGTTTTCCCGCAGCGAAATTTATAAACATATACTGGTACAATATTAGAAACAAAAAATGGCAGATTAACAATTGTGAAAAATCACCACCTGCGATTCGATTCGAGTAGTACCTACAAGTTACCTCTAGTGTTACTATTGATACTCACGTTTTCAATTTGATGCATATTTTTAAAATTATTTAACAAAAACATTTTTTTTTTTTTTAGTTTTAGTCTATGCTTCGAAAGTACTCCTTATGACAAGTTATTCTGCCGCGGGAAAACAACCATTATAATTTCTCGGTGTATATTAAATTAGTTTTTGACAGTGGCTTCCAGGTTTTAAAAAAAGTAACCTATGTGTTAATCCAGGTTATAAACTATATGTGTGCTAAAGGACGATGGGCAAGCAACTATGGATACCGTCTCTAATTTTAGTTTTTTTTGTTTTTATCCAACCAACTTCATTTTTGTCTCATGTTTTTCGTTACGGGTTACATACTAACAAACCGTTGGTTTGAAGTCTTAAATATATGGGGTTTCATTTGCCTAACAATGTACAGATTGTAGATGCACAATCTTTACCAACACCTCCGGGGTATACACTATACAAGCGTGAACATGTTATTTCATTTAAAATAAATTACGATATGAAGTACCCACCTTAAATAAGTAAACACAATACCGATTTTCACTTATTATTCAAATGAAACATATTTTGGTACTACTACAGTTGTACCATTATGAAAACCCCATACTTTTGACGGTTGTCGCCATAGTAAAGAATGATAAGTAAGCTAAGACCTTTTAAATGTGATACGTCTCAAGTCTGTTGACTAAGTTTCAATTTTGGGGATGCTGCAGCCCATCGTCATTTCGTCCAAATCCGTTCAGTAGTTTTTGCGTCCATCCATCCATCCATCCTCACAAACTTTCACATTTACAATATTAGTAAGATTAATTTGTGTATTAACCTCTGTTGTCCCACGGCTGGGCAATCCTTTAGTTTTGCCATCTCCGACCAATCAACTACTTTAAACATTCTTAATTAGGCATTATTATTATTATATTGGACGAGAGCAACAGTGGCCCAGTGGTCCAGTTCGTAGTTTCGAACATAGACAAGCGCTTTAGTTCGTGTAAATTATTTCATCACTACTGCCCTCAAAACGGTGAAGGAAAACATTGTGATGAAACCGGCATGTCCTAGAACCAAAAATTCCAAGACGTGACATCTACCCATCCGCACTCACGCGTAGTGGATTACGGCCCCCTCCCTGTAACAGAAAGTAGGCCTGCATCCCAGCAGTGAGAACATTATAGATAGGCAGTTATTATACCTTGACCTATCCGTTTTGTGCATATCATAATGAAACCAACTTGATTTACAACATCACATACCAAAACACTACTCGAAATTCGAAAATGTATAAATATTCAGCAGGAACTGCATTGATTACTCCATCCTAAAGTTCAAAAAACAATAACTACTATGCTCTAGATTCTAATTTAAAAGAATATGTTTAGAATACAACATTTCTGACCTAGTGCCAGAAAAATAAATACTAAATCGTAGGCGTTGAAGAAAAACATCAATAGAGGCAGTACATTTTTTATGAATTCTACAATAAAAAAATTGGCACTCTAAATGTTTTGCTGGGAGAGTTTTGTCATATTTTATTTTAACTAGGCATTAGGTTAATTAGTCAATGGTTTAATAAAATATGGATTGATAATTTATTTATTGAGGTCAACAACCGCTACTTGAAGTAAGAGTTGAGAAAATCAGTTAACCATTACGCCTGTGAAGATTATACTAAAAAAACTGATATTTTAAGTAACTAGGTTGGCACAAAATTTAAAAAACTAAAAAACACGCTTTAACCTTTTGACCGCCAGAGCGTAAACGCATCGGCGTCCCTCTCACGCCAAGCCGCAAATTCGGCGCTATTCTTTTTTGTATGTATTTCCTACAAAAAAGAATACGGATTCCAAAATTTTATCGATAACCAATTTATCATTGCTTTTCGTCGCCAATTTTTTAAATAAAATATTACTCGTAACATTATTCTGTTATTTAATTTGACCCTAAAATATTGTTTTCTTGTCGGCATTTGCCGACGGTGGCGTGTTGGGCACGTTTTCATTTGTCGGCTATACCCGACGGTGGCGGCCAAAAGGTTAAAAACCAAACTAAAAAAGGAGAAAATAATTGAATTCAATTAAAAAGCGTGGGCTGCTTTTTGAGGTATTTTTATAATCAATTAATGTCAAGCACCCCACGCTTTTTAATTGAATTCAATTATTTTCTCCTTTTTTAGTTTGGTTTTTAAAGCGTGTTTTTTAGTTTTTTAAAGTATTATTTATTTTCTATTTTTTAGTTCTGCTAGCTACAAAATCGTGTTTTTTTTCTCATTTTTTTTTTAAAATTATTGAATTGTCATCTGTCCTCGACAAGTTTACAAAGTTTCAATGAAATCTGACCGTTTAAAGTGGGTCAAAATCGCGCTCAAAGGAGACGGTTACAAACATACAAGTGAAGCTAATATAAAGCGTGTAAAAAAGAAGTAATCATTACATTTTTATTTATTTATTGTTTCTTCATATTTAGATATTGATACACATAACGTCTTTGGGGTTTCGTTAAATAATTTAATTAGACCCTGTATTCCATTAATTGCCTGCCACACGAAACCATAAAATAATCCTAAATTATAGTTTTTTTAAACTTATATTTATTTGAAATAATTTCACTTCAATTCTGTTAGGCCGGTTATAATTCAATGCTACAAACAAAAGCCAATTTTTATTAATACTACATTTCTCATTGTCTAGGTGCCTACCCACCCGATCTATCGCTGATCTCCTTGGGTCGCAAGGGCGGCGAGGACTACATCTTCGCGCTCCTCACCGGCTACATGGAGGCCCCTGCCGGAGTGGTACTGCGAGAGGGACAGAACTACAACCCGTACTTCCCTGGTGGCGCCATCTCTATGGCACAAGTACTTTTTGACGAGGTATGTATGAGCTAATTTGAGCTTGTAAATTCAATGAAACAATCAGGGCACTTACCATTACATAATCATTAAAAGGGCAGTTTCAAGTGCAGCGGGGCAAGTCAAGTTGACAGTACAGCTGTAGAAGGATCTTTTGGCGCGTGGCCAAAAACGGAACTAACGCTGGCGTCTTATTTTTCAATACATTACACACAACAATTTCACAAATGTTTACCAACAGCGCCACCCTATCGCTTGACACCCCCCTATTTGTTTTATATTGACCTGCCGTAAGAGCATTTCTGATGTATTCTTGTGTCCACCACAAACAAATTCCAGGCGGCTGAGTACACCGACGGCACGCCGGCGACCGCGTCGCAGCTCGCCAAGGACGTGGCGACGTTCCTACGATGGTGCTCGGAGCCGGAGCTCGACGACCGGCGACTCATGACCATCAAGGCAATCGGCATGTTCTCCATGCTTGCCGCAGTCACCTACTACTTCAAACGACACAAGTGGGCCACACTCAAGTCTAGAAAACTAGCCTACAAACCTGTCTCTAAGAAATAAACTGCCACCATAAAAACAGTAGTATAAACAAAAGTTTTAGACAATTTTTTTTTCTATAGGCACAGTAACATGTTATTTGTTTATAATATTATAAATTAATTTATTTTTTATTTCATCGCGTTTATTTCTTTCCTCGAGTTTCATTTTCATGTTGCTTCGCTGTGATCCGTTACCATACGTATAAGGTTTGCACGTACATAGGACAGAGGGAGGTAGCCGGGTGCAATTATAATAATATTGATTATAGAGCATTTCGTCATCTCGTGTGTTGGATGATGTAGCACAGTCAAATTACTTAATGTTAGGTAATCCGATTATTACAGCTGTGCTTGTGATTTTCCAATAAAGTTATAACTGTGAATCAGTGTACAGTTGAATAAATGAGTTATTGAAAATCTGAGTTGGTGGCCTTTTTAATTATTTTCACATTTCCGTTTCCTTTATTCCCGACTTGAACATTCCTGATTTCACAAAAAAATGATAAGAAACGAAGTTTCAAATTCTAAAGTAACAAAGGGCACCCCAAACTGACATTATAAAATGCGAAAATTTCTCCGTCTGTAACTTCGCCTTCTCGGCTGAACGGAATAAAGGCACATAAACACACCATGACCTGGGTGAGTTCTCAACAGTAGACCACATCTTCACAGTACGACAAATCGTTTATTCCCGTTGTCCCCGTATGCCATATCCCCGTCACGGGGACAGCGGGACGTGATTACATTTATTTCCAGTTGTCCCCGTAACGTACATTCGGCTAACGGGGACAACGGGAAGTAAACTTTTCACGAGTCGTTGTCCTCTTAAATCTGCATATTTGACCTAATGTTCTTTTGACCTAATTTTCATGTTTAATGGTCACAGTTCTAACCTAACTCAAATGGCACCTAACCAAATCTTAAAATATTCAATGCATGGTCGAGGGTGGGCTTGGTCGACGGAGCCCCGCTTCGCGGGGCTCCTACTTCTGGATGGTTTATAAAAAAATAACCACGAAGGGGATGGCGGGGTCTATTCGCTCGCTCACACGACCCCGCCATCCCCTTCTAACCTAAACAGTCCGAGTCGGGGTGCCCTAAAGTCCAGATTGCATCCAATTTCTACTGGTTACTATATTAACGGGGACAACGGGAAGTATTTTTAAATATTTAATTGAAGTACCGCTGTCCCCGTAGGACGGGGACACGGTGTACGGGGACAACGGGAATAAACTCGACAAATAATTGAGAAGTGCAACGAGTATTAATTTCATAGTGTTGGCGTTCATCGACTACGAAAAAGCGTTTGACTCGGTTGAACACTGGGCAGTTATTCATTCGCTGAAACGATGTCAGGTAGACACCAGATATGTAGAGGCAATTAAGGAAGTACACCGTGCGGCTACCTTACAAGTCAAACTTCACAAGCTTACGAATCCAGTACGCGTTAAAAGAGGGGTGAGACAAGGAGATACGATATCACTGAAACTCTTCACAGCCTGCTTGGAAGATGTATTTAAGGTTCTCGACTGGTCTAATAGAGGACGGCTAACCCATCTGCGCTTTGCCGACGATGTTGTCGTTTTTGCCAGCAACGTGGAGGATCTGCAGGCCATGGTACAAGAACTGGATTTAGTCCATGTTCAACCACCACAATCTTAACCCCCGACCATGTTGAACCCCTAAATGTTTCCATGTTCAACCCCTGGGGGGTTGAACATGGATTTCAATGCATTGGTCATCCTTTCTTTGTCCATATTCAACCCATTGTTGTTAGGTAACTAATAATGACATTAAAGTAATACTGAGAGCAGAAGTGTTTTTATTTTCTTTACAATTAATATTTTACAGGTATTACGAGTAGTGGCTATAGGGTAAAAAAATTAAACATGGCTTTTTGGCAAACATTGGTCAAGATGAGCTACTTAGCGTTTATAATTTTTAACTCTAAAAACGATTTATGGGGCGGGGCTACTTCCCTGGGCTGTATGTGTTTTGGTGAATCTGTCTGGGCGGTATGACGTAAATTGCTTCAAACTCAACGTTTAGCTCTGATATTCTATTTATTTATTATTTTACAAAAAGGCATACACACTGATCCCGAGCATATAAAGAAAATAATGTTGACAAATAGATAATTACAAGCCTCCACATATAACCACCCATTCATATATTCTAACGTAAAGCGTATAGGACCCTTAGTACTGAAGTCTTACCGGTACTTGCAGGTGTACTTCCAGTCGATCTTGAGGTGCAGCGATGCACACAAAAAAAATCTTTTACATTATTTATTTACTTATTCATAAACATTTTTATTACTAATATTCAAGTATGTATCTATTTTATTTGCCTGCGTCCATGTGTCACTGCGGGGTGCCAACTGAAAACCAGCGCTGGGTGTCTGACGCCCAGCAAATGCTGAGATGGTAACCCTTTCGGTATGGGCACGCTCAGCACAATTTTACGGCAATTTTTATTGTTATGTTTGTTGTTCTCTTTCTTTTTATATATGTTTGTTGCTGCTGTGTTGTGTCTGTGTCGAATAAATGTTTTCTATTCTATTCTATTCTATTCTGTAATGTACTATTTCATACAAGACACCATAGACGCAAACTTTTTGACACAACGTGACCGTGCTAAGATCTGAGCGTGAGCGGCTGACCAGGACATGGCAGGAAGTGAACCACCGTGTTGCCCAATTTCTCACAGGTCATGGCAACTTTAAGGGGAAATTGTTTTCTTCAAGCTTGTTGCTTCGCTTTTGTGTCAATGTTCTACGTCTGATTGTGGATACGAACAGTCTGCACATCCTATCTTATGACAGTTTACCTATTCTTTGGCAGAATGAAAGCAATATTATACGTGATTCTTGGCAATTTGGGTTTCTCCCAGTTGTAAATGTCCATTTGTGCCAATTGGTCTAGTTCTAGTAAAAGGGGAAATACCTATGTTTTTTCTTACTCCTCCGCTGTTCTTTGCTGATTAATCTGTATAGCTATTATCCTATTATTTTTTTATATGCAATCAAAGAGCAGAAACCTTCGAAAAATGGCAGGTACTTCTACATCAATCCCTCTCGAATATCTAGTTTTTTTAAGACCTACCGCCATATTCCTTTTATTGTATAGGTCAGATTTCACATTTTTATATGACGGAAATTCTTTGATAGTATCTTCACTAGCGTCCTTTAAATAAACTAGGGCTTCACGATATACGGATTGAATAGTCTTCTTAAAATCTTCGGTAACTTTTGTTTTACAAATCGAAATAACCCTTTTTACCTCGTTTTTAGCATAACTTGCTGGGCAACTATACACTGTTGATTTAATCATTTGATTTTGTGTTTCCATGATAGTAAGAGTTCCATGACATTTAGGCCACTTAACACAATGACAATAAGTAGAGCCATTCTTATATTCCTTTTTCTGGTAATACTTATGGCCTGCTTAAAGTAATACACGTCCTCCGCGCTTAGAAGTCACGAAATTTAAATTAAATAAACCGCTACAACTAGACGGAATCTTAGCCATTATGAAATACAATAAGTGTCACTGTCAAAGTCACTTCAATCCTTTTTGTATAATTATAACTATTAATAAAGTTATGCAGTTGTAACAAATGGCGAACTATTAAAGATATAGAATAAACTCATTTGTATTTCAAAGTAACTGCAGAAATATAGGGCGAATAGCTAATAGCAAAAACGAAATAGGGAAGATGAGAAAACTTTTGCGTTTTACTGTCCATTGAGGGTTGAACGTGGATTAAAAACATTCAAAAATAAAAGTTCATGTTCAACCCCACTAGGGGTTGAACATGGACAGCATTTAGGGGTTCAACATGGACGGGGGTAAAGATTGAGGGGTTGAACATGGACTAAATCAAGAACTGTATGATGTGCACAGAACACATATACTCAAGAGATGATGTGTCACTCATGTCGGGCTAAAAATGAACGCCGCAAAAACAAAAATAATGTGTTGTGATGACGACATTGATCACATTCTAGTGAATGGCCAGCAAATAGGGAAAGTCAAGAAGTTCGTATACTTGGTACAGACTTTGAGTATAGAGATGAACGGACTAGACCACGAAATCAAGCGCCGTATCCAACTAGGGTAGGGTGCTTTCGGTAAGCTGTCCGACGTACTCAAGTCGAAGCGGGTGCCCATAAACCTAAAGCGTCGCATGTTTGAGCAGTGTGTCCTCCCAGTCATGACGTACGGGGCTGTAACTTGGACGCGCACCAAACACACTATCCACGAGCCATGTTGGGCATCTCCCTCTACGACCGGGTGAAAAATACCGAAATACGGAGACGAACGAGACTCACAAACAGCGGAAGTGATAGCAAAAAGAACGTGGAAGTGGGCGGGCCATATATGCTGTAGACTAGATGGAAGATGGGGGAAGAAAATGCTGCAGTGGAGACCACGGACGGAACGGAGGAATGTGGGAAGACAACAGACTAGGTGGACAGACGATCTTATTAAAGTGGCCGGGAGAAACTAGATAGCCACGACACAAAACCGCCAAAAGTGGAGTGATTTGGAAGAGACCTACACTCAGCATTGGGTGGCCAAGGGTTGAAGAAGAGAGAGAGAGAGACCTGGGTTAGCACATGGGTACTTTGTTATACCAGTAGTACGTTCCAGTTGAATAATTTATGACCTCCACGCGATTGAACCAGCGGGATAAAATTAGAATCCTGTAAAACTCAAGTGATTAGTCACTGTTATTTATAAATTATTATTAGTCCGAAAGATTTTTTTTTTGTTTGATCGCAAACGTAAATTCTTGGTCATTGTCACAGAACATATAGCTGCATGGTTCGATATCCAGGCAGTGTTAGGGTTTTTCAGTAGATCCTTGAAATCGGGGTTTGTGCCCGACTAGCGTCAATAGGCTGAAATATGGCTACCTCCTTACTTTTAGTAGAATATACGGGATGGATATTTCCCATCATCAGCCAGTAGCTTTCCACCCACTGTAAAACGTGATAGCCATTTAGCTGGATGCTCGGCTATTATCATGCAGCTGCCAACCTAAAAACAGTTCATCGAATTTTCGCTAATCTGTAGTCCGAAAACAGGTAAAAGAAACGCCCCCTAAGAGCCGTAATAGTTGAACACCGCAACCAGCGATTTAATCGCCTATTGCAAGATGGATAAAGAACGAGAATCGCTACAACACCGATCCTAAAAGTAGGTATTCTGTTGCTATGGCCTTAACTTATTTTACAAAGGGGCCACTTTCCTTTTAATAATGGGAGATAGAGGTTTATAGACCACAAATCAGAGTCTAGGATTTCTAATTCATGCAATTTCATAACACCAAATTATTCATGTTTGGGAAATAAATCGAGTTCCCGTATATAACACAGGTTCCTTATAGTAGTATTGGCGCCATCGTAAAGTACGAACGCGTAGCACTGCGGTACTTCAAGCGGCCATAGCTTTATTATCGTTATCTTAGCAGCTCCAGGCCTCGAGTTGTAGCTACAGTAGCAGGTAAGCATGAAACAGCTGTTAGGTATATTTTGTGTGGAGTTTGTTGTTTTCTTTTTTCCTCTAAGCTCAAAGAAGGAAGGCCTCTTTTGAGATAACCTCCTATAGAATTAACTGGCAACACCCGTTCACAAAATTGACAACTTTACTTACTTCACTTACTTGTCAATGTAAATTTTTGCAATTTATTTGCATTCAAATGTCAATATAACGAACAGCTGATGCTGTTGTCGCTTGCGATTCAATCTTAGAATATTAATACAACTCAAAATCGTAATGAAATGAACGCAATAGTCGGATTGTGCCATTTCTGCGAAGCCCACGGCCCACGGCCATTATTTTGCACTTTCACCACGGACAATGATAAGAATACGACAGAATCTTCAAGAGCCAGTGTTCAGTGCAGTGGTTGCACTTCCCTGGGTCCAGAAACCGTGTTTGTGTCACGAGAGGATGATGGCACAATATACTGTAGCAGGGAATCAGTTCCTAATGCTGATGTCACGTCGTTTTTGAGGCAGGCCGCTATCAGGAGCATAACTTGTGAGGTAAGACCCAAGTTTTAGCGATGATTCCATTACATTGAAATATGCAAACAATGGTGCAAGTGTAAAAATAATATCCATAAAAATAAAGTTAATTCGCATTCCCTATCAGTAGATACTTTATCCAAATCGGTTATCATGAATAATTTATTTAGACACTATTTTACAGGTAAATTGGAGTAAAGAAGGTGGAGTGGTGTACTTCAATGACACACACGGCCATGTCTTGAGCCTCACATTCCAGGTCAAAGACACCTGGGCTAGGGGCTTAAAAAGGTGGTTCTCAATAGTTGTTCTGATGAAAGACAAAATGCTGCTGTTAAATATGACACCTTTACTCTCTGAACATATGCAGGTAGTTATAGTTTTTAGTTAACTCACCTTTATCACTAAGCGAACATCACAAAGGAAACAAATGGATTCTTATACTGTTAAATTTACCACCATTAATTGTAATGTTATGTAAATGCCCTTGAAGCATTTGGCATTTGAAGGTTACAAAAGGCTAACAAAGTGTATTTTTAATACATCATTAATATTTTGTGATCAACCACTATCTAGACCATAGTGGTCGCCAACGCTACAACACGAGCTTGAGGCCCTGGGTTTGAGGTCTGGCAAAGTGTTATTGGGTTTTACTATCTGGAATTTGTCAATAGCAGCCTCTGTCTGGATTTGTGCCTGGTTAATGGCAATAGGCTTTTTTTTAAGGGTGGGAAATCATCAAATAACATCTCCTGTACTGGGCGGAGCGGTGTCAGACTTTTACTGACTAAAACCCACCTGTGTTCCTTCAGTTGCCTGTGTGCCAGGGGCCACAGTATATCTTTCGAACAACCCGCAGTCCTGGCAGGCATCGGCCCTAGCAGATCCCACCAGTTGGTGCTGACTCTTTGAGGCGCGTGTGGAACACAACGTGCCATCGACCCGGGCCTTTTCCTTGCCAGACGGCGAGCTACCCATTACTCACAGTCCGAATGGCAATAGGCTATGCCCCTATTACATGGGACTCTGGCGATATAAGGGTGTACTATAGGATAGGAACACCTCAGCCCAACCCATTGGGGAAGCAAGATATGATATTATAGATTTCAATTTCATTAATTTATTTTTGTTTTATAGAAAATATCAAAAGAACTGCAAGAGTTAGCTGAGGTTGTGTTTGATGCTGAACAAAAAGTGTGTTCCCAGAGAGCTCTGAGACTGAAGACTGGTAGAAATGACTTTGTTCAGTCTCGGTCACTGATGCACTTGACTGGTAAGTCAACTATCCATTGAATCTACCAGCTGAACCTGTAACAGTTCTGCTTCAATGAAAACAGTCAAGTGACTTGATGTAAATCAATTGTAGGCAATAGAATTCCAGCAACAAGTCAAAAAGCAATCAAAATCAACAGGGGCAAGGTGTCAATTTTCTAAGAGGGAAGTCAAAGCAAAGTCGGCTTTACCTTACTGACTTATCAATAAAGAATACTTACTATCATCCTAAAATTAATATATTAAAGGAATGTAAAGAATTAAATACAATAAAATTTAACAGCTGAAAACCAAATAAAATGTGCAATATTCTTCCATCTCGTTCTCGCTGAAGCATTTTTCTATTACTGTCTCTGTCATAATCCGTTGTACAGCAGCTTGCTATCGTCCATATCAAGTGGTGCCGCGTGACCTAAAGTGACATCACTACGGGATCGCTGTTGTTTGAATTTTTAGTTCCTGATTATGTCGTTTTGGCGTCAGGTTCATTTAGAACATTATTTTTGTTTGTTGTAATACAAAGCTAAAAATAACCGTTTTTGTTGTTTGTATGATGGTGTAACTATATTTTTGACAATAGTAGCCACTATTGACGTGCCATTTTTTTATAGCGATACAGTTGACGATGGGAATCCAAGGGAAGCCGGTAGGAATCGTGTTATATGGTGCTTTCGCCACTGAATGTCCAAGACATTTACTCCAATGTAGATTATACATAAGAGCTTCTCTTTTATTGACTATCTTTTTTTGCAGGTGACGAAAATGTTTTCAAAAGGCTACACTCCCACTTCACATGGATGCTAAAAGCCGGTGCCCACACATACTCAGAAACATTGTACACTAGTCAGGACTTACTCAAGAAGTTACAACCACATTCTGTCAAAAAGTCTATATTCGAACCTAGCACCTGTTCCGTGTCTGGTGACAAAGATTGTGTATCACTCAGGCTGTTAGAAAAGTTGCTGTCAAAAGCAGTGTTTAGGATATTGATGTACTGTACTTTAACTGGAGTTTATGTAAGTTTGCATTCTTTTTATTTGTGTACTAGCTCTGCCCAGTGGATTGTTAAAAATGATCCCATGTGAATATGAAACCGGGACATAAAGTAGCCTATTTTACTCGTTATAACATCAGCTAAGTGATAATAACATCAAAATTGGTCCAGCCGTTTCGGAGATTGGCCGGAACAGTCAAAATTAAAAAAAAAAAGTTTTTTGAATTGAAAACTTCTTTAGGTGTGCGTTAGGCATTTTTTGAGATGGGAAAAAACAATAATTGAACACGCGACACCTTTACCGACACCTCTGTTGTTTAGTAGAGGTACCTACTTCAATAATTTAAGTCTCAAAAGATACGTTTAGATCCAGATCTAATATTCCAATTGAAATGATGAAAATCGGATAAATAACCCGTTTAAAACATATGACCAAAATTATGATTTAAAAAATACACACGTAATTGTTGAAGTTTTCACTCCCTTAGTCACTGTTTTTGTTATAAATACTGTTTATACGTTCATTTCGTAAAAAGCTGTTATTTTGACAATACAAATAGACATTTCACGTGACCAGAGGGCTGGGTCATTCTTTGACCAAAGAATTAGCATTTCCATGCAACGTGGCAATGCTGCCAGTCTTCTGAGCACGTTTCCTGATGACATCGATTCGGACGAATACTTCGACGCTTAAGTGTCCTTTTGTTTTTGTATTTATTTGTTTAGTTAGTTAGTTTACATTTTTATTCTTATTGAAATAGACATTTCAATTTTCTTTATTTGTATAGATTTAATGGTATTCTGTGAAAACTGATTTAGGGGGTAGCAAAAATACAGTATTGCCCGATACACCGTAAAATAACTGCGGTGCTTTGAGT
Organism: Antitype chi; assembly: GCA_947359405.1. Classification (NCBI taxonomy): domain Eukaryota; kingdom Metazoa; phylum Arthropoda; class Insecta; order Lepidoptera; family Noctuidae; genus Antitype; species Antitype chi. The sequence continues at coordinate 5,035,295 of OX375823.1, forward strand.
TTTTATGGCACAATATCTTTATACTCAACTGACCTGCAGAGCACAAGCTAATTGACTGATCTAAACTAGTTTGTGCCTAAGCACAGGCACAGCAACCAAAGTATATAGGTAGCTACTGTCGAGTTTTTTTTTTATCAGTGCAATTCTTGCTGTTCTCTGGATGCATGAAGATTGTATTTTTATCCTCAACAACCTAGAATATTTTAGGAATGAAAATTTTCTTGTTTCAGATTGTTATTAAGTCAAGTATTTTGGAAGCAAAAACCATTATAAATGGTTTGTTTAGACTGCTACCAGTAGATGTTACAGACAATCCTAGGATTAGGAAAGGCAGGAGTGAAGAGCAGTTACCACCCACTGTATGCCTATTAGAAGAAACTGAAAATAGCAATTTTTGTTTCAAGTGGGGTGCGTCACTGCCTGCTAAATGTAAGTTTATTCATAATATGTAAAGAAATCGAACGTTTTTATGTACGACGATTATATTCTATGAGAATATTTGTTTCAGGTCCTACATTGATGAATAGAATAGAAAATTCAATGAGTAACGAAAAGTTCAATGATGATGTGCTGCATCAACACGTCATATCCTTACAATTAGAGTGGCTTGGGTAAGTTTAATCACACAATAAACTATTGAAGGAATCCTGCCTGCCATCATCCCATGTTTCTGAGGGTCGTCAGATAATGTTTTCCTCTTGCTTTGACACACCCCTAGTCTGATTAATTAACTAAGAATGAGTAATTCCTATATTGTATTAGTATATATTCAAACAAGCTCTCTGTTATGTGAAACGTAATATTATATTTTTCCTTTTTACAGAATATCCAAAGCAGTAAAAGCAGCTATTGATGCTTCAGGATCAAGGTCTGATGCTGTGGCTAAACTGAAGCAAGTGTTTGGAGTGGCACAGCATGATGAACCTCTGTTGAATTACTGGATGTGTGCCTTTTGCAGCTAGATGTATATATATATATATAAGGTCTATCTATTCATACACGAAATATCTGAAGGGGTCATTATACTCATTTATGAACAACTTTTACTATGGGACCAAATCTGAAATCGAGAAAATAAAATCAGCTGTTCCCTACATTTTGACGAGTTATGCGAACATATATTTAGGGAACAGCTGATTTTTTTTTCGCGATTTCTGGTTTGGTCCCATAGTAAAAGTTGTTCATAATGATGAGCACAATGACCCCTTCAGATATTTCGTGTATGAATAGATAGACCATAGACATATAGTAGTATTTATTTTATAATAGTAATAATATATCTGTGATAATATGAATGTTGTTGTTTCATTGATTGTGTAGCAGATACTTGTATGATAAGTGTAACAACAAAATATTTCGGTATTTCCTTTTGTTTCCTATCGTGTCACAAAATTTAACCCTTCGCAGTTGGCGCCTTCTGATAGATAAAGTACTCTGTTGACAGTAGTTTACCCCCTTATTACAAAACAAGATTTTCTTTAGGTATGGTTTATACCGTTGAGCCTGTTTTTTTTTTTAAATTATGAACCTAATTGTATCAAAATACAGCTCCTTTTACAAAACTGGCAACTTAGACCAGTGCTAAATTGTCATTTTTGTATTAAGAACTTTATCCAAATAGAAGAAAAGTTGGTAACGCAAAAACAAAACAAGATTTTCTTTAGGTATGGTTTAAACCTTTGAGCCTGTTTTTTAAATTATGAACCTAATTAAATCGAAATACAGCTCCTTTTCCAAAACTGACAACTTAGTCCAGTGCTAAATTGTAATTTTTGTCCTTTCGGTACCCGCCTCGCGTATTTTACGCGCGAAACAGTGATTCTTTTGAAATATGAATAATACTATCGTAATACGACTCAAATGCGTCATTACTAATACCACGAATGTACTAATTCATAGCAATGGTACACCTATACCTATGTACCAGCGGTGCCTTGACGGTGATTTTATTATTGGTACTCTGTGAACCAGTCTGATCTGGACCTTTATCTAAGAACTAGCTTCATCTTCCTATCTCACCGACCTTGACAATTCAAAAGTGCCTGTAATGGTTTATTTGAAATAATAAATGCTTTGAGTTTGAGTTTGAACTTTATCCAAATAGAAGAAAAGTTGGTAATGCAAAAACTGACTCATGAGTTTTAGGCTAGAACTAAAGTTAGATCGTGTTGTGTAATAAGGCGGTTAGAGTTATAGCTATAAGCTCAACTTTTGTGAGTGGGAAATTGTGGTTTCTTATAATCTAGAAATAACACCACTAAATTAGATTTGTAGTCCTTATATTAAAGATTACACGTTAGAACGACGGCTAGGCCGCGCGCGCTCGTGTCCCTTTGTGCGCACGTATGGCTTCGTGTGCGAGCGTGGCGCTCCAGGCGCGGGCCCGAAGTGGCGGACGGCCTCGCGCGCGTTGCGGCGTCCCTGCAGCAGTACAGTCTTAGCGCCAGTGGGGGCGCGCAGAGCCAGTTGATCGAAGGTCAGGATCTCTCCTGAAAATTACAAAGTTTGTGTTAATAAAATCAATTTATTTATTAGACTAATGCACTTGTGACCAGTTGAAATAAGAGAAGCCATCAGTATGGCATGTATAAAAATACTTTTTGTTTTACAACAGACTAGCTGTGTTGTGCGCGGTATCACCTGCATGAGTCTAGATCCCGAGGGAATATGGGGATTGAGTATGGATAAAAGTATCCTATGTTCTACTCTAGCTCATGGTCTTCCCAAGTGCCTTTGTTCATTGAGATCAGTTCAGCTGTTTAAGCATAATAAATGAATAAACAGAATCAAATCTTTTCTCTTTATAATAATAGTTTAGATGCATTCCAATGCACAAGCATTTTGTCTTTGTTGACTAAGATCAACAGAGGTACATATCCTAGCTATAGCATAGCCATCACAACACTAAAATTACTGGACACACACACCACACGCCATCTTATCTTGTTTTGAATCTATCGCTAAGATTTATTGTTATGGTAGGTTCCTGCTAACAGATAACATTGAATATTGTCTTTATTGAAAGTTAGGTTGGGATGCTTATATCTAAAATTAGACCATGATGGAAATTTAGTTGGCTAGATACAGCCATTTCAATTACTGAGCCTCCCCCTGCGAGTTGAAGTAGGTCTTATTCTTTACATGGGACTAGTGCAGATTGAGCATTGGGTGTGATAGACCCTGAATGAGTCTAGGAGAACTTCAATGACAGAAATGCTGATTTAATTTTATCACTCAAAAAGGTTCATTGTTTCTCTAACAAGATCTCATAAACATTATTATGGCGTTTGGCACTTTTGGTGTAAGTACCTACCTTAATATTGACCTAGATCAGGACTTCCTGAACTTTTACAAATAAATTTGAAGAGGTTGTTGACTGAAGTAATGCATAGATCAATACAAATAACATTTAACAACTTTTATGCAAGATTTTGTTGAAATTGGTGTCTAATTATGGGTCTAATCATTTGTATGGTGTCAAAATACAGAATTGATATTTCATTGTGTTTGTATTGTTACTGTTATATTTACTTGCACGCTTCCTAACCTCACTCGATAAATAATAACAACAGTACATACCTCCAGCAGCCAAGATGCGGGCACGGGCTTTCTCAGTGACGTGCAGAGCGGCGACAGACATCTTAGGCACTTTGTAGAGCCTGACATCGTTGGTGATGCTACCAACCACGACGGCAATCATGCCCTCGCGAGTGGGTTTCTTCATGTGACGAGCCAACCGTGACAGCGATAGCGGAGGGCGGTTGATGCGACTCATGAACAGCCTACGAAGAATAATAGTGTTGAATTTGGCATTTGTACGCCTAGCCAAGTACCTGTATAGCTGGAAACAACAAACAAGTTTAGGTTAGAAATTGAAGTGGGTCCAAGTATCCCGGTATTTAGACAATTTGATAAATACGGAATAGAATTCGGTTAAGATAGAGTAATAAACTTCTACTTACTTTTACAAGCAATCTCAGGTACACATCCTGAGACTTGACTTCGGTGCGCCTAACTTTCCTGTCGTGTTTATGGTTGATGTCGATACCCTGAAATATGTAAAGGAACACATATTGATAACACTGCTCTAAGTAAAAACCACCATGAACTCGCACAACACTTTGTATTTATCACGATTATCAAAGATTTATTTTATTTTCACGGTAACGAAACTCACCATCTTGACAACCGGATGAAAAAGAGACTATAGACAAAAATGATTGTTGACAGCTGGGTGGAATGCTGCCAGAAGAGAAAACAAAATGGTATTGAAATATTTTTTTTAGTCTGGTTCGGAATTCGGAATAGACCATAGACTAATAAAAGCACCCAAGGAGGCAAAGGAAAATGGAAATATCGAAAACCGTTTTGAGAGCAGTTATGATTAAAATATTTTCATAAAGCGCCCACCTGGGTTCCGACCTACAACTCGTAAGTCGAGCCAGTTACCACTGGGCCACTACTGCTTTGATAAAAGGAATGAAGTAACGACAAAAAAAAACAGATCAGGGTCAGCAGCACAATCCTTTTCATCGCCAGCTTTTCGTCTGCGTTATTCCAGCAGGAAAGGGATTCCTAAAGTGATGTGAGTGGAACGTATAGTTAATACGTAATCTGCTGTAAATGTTGGTACGCCTTTAAAATTTGTGCGCCTTGTGGTTTTGGAAAAAAACGGAAAAAACGCTTCCTGCTAGAGTAACGTTGTTCAAGCAGGAAAATTCTAAACTTTCCTGCTGGAGTAACGAACACCAGTCTTTCGCAACGGAATATAAACTATATAAATTTCAGAGTGCCAACCGCTAACAAGAGTTAGGTCGGTGAAATAGCTTCACATCTTTCCACTGTGGGTAATAAATCGACAAGTTCAACTACAAATCCATCGCAATTGCATCATCTTAAAAACATTACATATTTTTATATAGGTATAATACAAACGCGATGTCCTTAGTTTCTTGCCAATTTGACGATGACAAAACTTCGTTAGGAAAATAATGTCGTGTAGCTAAATAAAATGTGAACAATATTTATTAACGCCTAGACATATATTAATTGAATAGCTTGACATGTCATATTACCTAATATTGTTATCCCTTTTGTTGATTGACATTATTCTCAGTGCGTTAGGAAGGGAGCTGATTTTAATCCGTGCCTTCCAAAGTGTACTGAATGTTGACCATGACCGCAGTTGACCACAATATGAATTTCCAGGTCATCATGTAAAATATGTCAGGCAGCAATAAAATAGCGTAGAAGGAGGTAGAAACTGAAATTTGAATTTGCATGCCATAGGGAATTTAACAAATGAATCACAACTGTCTCCAAGCCTGTCATCGCGACAGATCAAGTTTCGACCGCCGTTTTTTCGAAAGGAATGGAATTTAATTCGAAACATCGAAAATTATCAAAAAATAAAAATTCTGTTCGTACTCCTTCATCCTCGAAACCCAGATTAAGCAAAAAGAAGATAGTTACGCGAAAACGAAAATGCGTGTGCCTCCCTGAAAATTATTCAGTTGTAGAGTTCCCTACGATATGGAATGAACTGAGACAGAACGGTCAGCTGTGCGATGGCACTATCGTCTGCAGGGATATGAAAACAATCCGAGTGCATCGGGCAATACTCTCTGCCGTTAGTCCATATTTCAAAGCCATATTTATAAATTCATTGAAGAAAGGAGAGCCAGAGGAAACGGAGATTTTTGTCGATGTCCCCAGCTATTACATGACCTTGATTCTCGATTATGCTTACACAGGAACATGCACAGTTACAGCAGAAAACGTTGAATATCTATTGCCTTATGCCGATCAATTTGATGTTGTTGGTGTTATTCAGCTGTGCTGTCAGTTCCTTTTGCACGAGCTGAGGCCGCACAACTGTCTCGGAATATTCAAATTTGCGAGATATTATTTCTGTAGTGAGCTAGAAAAAAAAGGGAAGTTGTATATAAGACAAAATTTTAGCAGAATACTTAAGGAATGTATTGAATTTAAAACACTTTCATATGATGAATTAGAAGATATTTTGAGAGATGACGAACTGAATGTTCGAAACGAAGAAATAGTATTCCAGGCAGTTAAAACATGGGTGGAACATGATATAGAAACCAGAAGAAAATGTATTCCACTTTTACTTATGTGCGTGCGGTTCGGTCACATCAGCTATAAATATTTTAAATCGAAAATATTACAATGGCAGCCGGTTGCCGACGACGAGGTAAGAAACAAGACATTCAATACGCAAATCAATCCTGCTAATAATAAAAATGTGAAAGTTTATATGTTTGAAGGTTTGTTACTCAATCACACAAAAACGGCCGAACGCATTTAGATGAAATTTAGCCCACATATAGTTTATAACCTGGATTAACATATAGGATACCTTTTATCCCGGTAGTACTTACGTTTCCTTGTGGCAATTTCCGATCTCCATGCGGATGAAAAAACTAGTAAATTTATAAATGAGCTCAGATTTTCTTTTTGTTACACAGAAATGTCAAGAAGCTTTATATCCCGCCGTGGTTTTTCTCACTCTGTTGGATTCGAGGCCGGGTACAGAAGCAGATCTGAACGACCCACTAGCAAGGCCTCGAATACCTTTTGAGATACTTTTTGCAGTTGGTGGCTGGAGCGCTGGAAGCCCCACTAGTTTTGTCGAAACCTATGATACAAGGTACTCCAACATTTTTTACTTCGCTTTTGAGTTGCATTCATGGTGAATTTGAATAATCACATCTTGTTCCTGAAAAGATTATCGACTAAAGTTGGATCCCCTTTAAAATTGCCTACGCTCTAGGTCACCCGAAAAGTTTAAATCTTTCAAGCCCTGTTTCAGAATTATCTAGATAAGGTCATTCGCTTTAAATAAATAAACCGTTTACTATCACGAATAGGGCGGATCGATGGTTTCTTTCGATCCACATGGACCTGACGCCTCGCGCTTATCACGGTCTCTGCACTTTGAACAATTTGATCTACATGATCGGTGGTTTCGACGGCAGCGACCATTTCAACACAGTCCGGTGCTACGACCCAGTGGCGAATACTTGGCATGAACGCGCCTGTATGTATCAGGCGAGGTGCTACGTCAGCGTTGTGGCTCACGGTTAGTTGCACAGACTAAGTAGTGCAGTTAGTCGCACAGTCTAAGTAGTCCAGTTAGTCGCACAGTCTAAGTAGTGCAGTTAGTCGCACAAACTAAGTAAGTAGTACAGTTAGTTACACAGACTATTAGTGGAAATAGTGCTGTATGAGTACCGAGATCCGCCTCTTTTGGAGTTGCCAGAATAATGAAACCCTTTCAAACAGTGAATTCAAAATCCCTGTACTTTTTTATTTTTACTTTCCAGTCAGTACCTAGTATTACATTTCACCAAATTGTGCGACATAACATTCAAAAAGTTATCGCTAGTAAATCATGAAAGGATTGAACTTTCTTTATTTATTTGTTTAGATGGTCTAATCTACGCGTTGGGCGGGTACAACGGGCGCACACGCATGTCATCCGTTGAGCGCTACTATCCCGATAAGAATCAATGGGAGATGACCACACCGATGAACAAGCAACGCTCCGATGCTAGTGCCGCTTCCCTAACCGGAAAGGTAATAAGGAAACTGTTCAACTGTTGTCGCAATTTTTTAGTGCGTTTATGAAAAGGGTCTGAAATAAAGACGTGTCGCTGGATGAGGAACTCGGAGGACAGTGAGGTGCCAAGTAGATTGTTTTTTTAGGTAGAATGAAGGATTGATTAAAGGCAAGTCAAAGAGGAAAGTTGCTTGCTTCACTTGTCGGCTCCTAAAGACTAGGACTATTCGTCTCCAAAACTCCGAGTCAGTTTGTCTTACCGCTTGCTTGCTTACTTACCCACTCCACTTCTTCCCATTTGTCCAGATTTACATCGTGGGTGGATTCAACGGTCAGGAAGTTCTAAGTTCGGCAGAAGTATTCGACCCTGACACTAAACAGTGGAGCTTCATCAGATCGATGCTCAGTCCCCGCTCCGGCGTCAGCCTCATCGCTTATAGAGACTGCCTCTACGCGCTCGGAGGCTTCAACGGATATAGCCGGCTAAATACCGGTGCGTTATTGTGTTTTTTGAATTTTGTTTATTGATTTATGGGACCATAGTGTTATAATTCAACTCTCGTCCGACTACATGAGCTATGCACGACAGCCAGCACTTTTTCGGTCACAGAATCTTCAAAGCAGTAACAAGTTGTCGCAGTTTCGTAACTGCTACTAAACATGGTGACTGTGTGGGGGTTTGGTCTCTGTGTGATAATAGTTCGCACACAATTTGACCGGAAAATATTTCAGTAACTTTATGTAGTCTTCGTGTTCACACGTAACGTAATCATTTGTGTAGACTTATTTTTAAACACTTACCCCTTATTTAAAAACGTTGGTTAAAGTTACGAGTTGTTTAAACGTCAAAAATGTATGGTTTAACAGTCGCGAATCACTACTTAACTTTGAGCAACGTTTATAAATAAGGGGGTTAGTGTTCAATTTGTAACATGGGTACAATCGAGTAAAAATGTGTAGTATCAGTGTGGTCACCATTTTACTAGACTAAAAATTAAAAAATTATATTTACACGAGGTGTTACCTAATATTACGTCATTATTACTGAACAATATATTGCTAAAATGTGAATAAAAAGACACCATTAAGGCACTGTTTCTCAAACTGTTTCGACAGGTGATCAAATGATTGTAGTTGAAAATAAGTAAAAAACCGAAACGATTCCGTCTCACATCGACGAAAGTCGATGTGAGACGGAATCGTTTCGTTTTGTGGAACCAATCATTTGTTTACTTTTCTGTAGAAATACAGAAAAGTAAACAAATGATTGGTTCCACAAAATCTATCTCCCAGTAAGTACAGACGCCAGCACATCAAGCTACCCCTATCTGTCAAATTTCTTTGATAGAAGGTTCATGTTCAATTTGACAGTTAGGGATAGCTTGACCTGCTGGCGTCTGTACATAATTTTTCAGATAATTAACAGATATTAAATTTATTTAGTATAAATTGTGTTTGTTATACGAAATCGTTTGCTTCAAATTTTATTAAAATTAACTATTGCCATTATTTTTTCTTGTAAGAAAGTGCTAAACTGAGTGGTTATCCACCTGATAATCGCAGCCAGATATTCAGCGGTTAAGTGCATATCCATTTTAAAGTATGCTGTTTTGAATTAAAAACCTTTTACGAAAAGGCAAAGGCGACCAACCCTTAGCGCAAGTAGCGAATCGCAAACAGGAATTGTTAAAGCTAAATATCAAGGACCACAAATCCAAACGGATTTATCCTCTTGTGAAATACGAAATTTGTTGGATATGGGTGAAACAGTATTTACTACTGTAAAAACGAGTGATGATTGCCAGCTGTCAAAATACATTAAAGATAAATGGTATAACTACAGCTTGGCAAAAAAGAGTAGAAAATAATGGAGGCGCCACTGTGCTGCTCGTATGGCAACCCGCTGCAAGCGAATAGCGCATCGACCTAATCTTGATACTTAGCTGTGTTTTTTTTTAATTAGACAAATTTATTCCCACTTCATATGTAACTTTTTCAAATCAGTAAGTATTGTTAAATTGAACAAGAATGTCGTCTCGAAATGCAACTGATTACTTATTACCTAAAAATAAGTATTTAGAGAAATACTCCTGACTTTACAACATTTTTTAGGCATTAAAAAAAACATATTGTATAATATTGTTCTTTTTTATTCTAACATATCTTCCTCTAAATATTCTACCCCCGCGACATACATATCTTGGCTAGAGCTGGTCGCAAACTCATCTGAGTCTTGTTCAGATTCAGAGGTGCTGCTGCTATCATCTTCAGTGTTTATGACTAATCATAGTTCGTTCTCTTTCACAGTACTCCTTTTCTATTTTTATTACGTGCTGGCATGAGTTCTTCCAATCCTCCTCGGTAATAGCTTGGAATGCACGTTCAGCTGCTTCCTGAAAAGATGAAATAATTCATATACCTCTATCAATATTAAAAGTAAAACATTTTTTATCACATACTGTTATTAAGCCATACCTTTATGTCGATCGATCCTACATTTTGGGCAGCAATCTTGTGTTTTGCTATCCCCCAGATTAGCTCTATTGGATTGAGGTCACAGTGGTAAGGTGGAAGTCTTACCACAGTGTGACCGTGTGCACCTAAAAGCTCATCGATTTCAAAAATTGGCTCTGGCTTGTGACGACCTTTTCTGTGTTTTCCGGGTGTAGAAAATACCCCTTTGTTTCTATCTCCTTCCAGCAGGACTCTTCTTATAGTGCTAACAGATTTACCTGAATTGAATAAATATATTTTGTTATTTAGTCTATGGCACGGTAATTTCTTTTAAATTTCTAATGCAAAAGCTACAACAAATACATCACCTACCATACCTTGTTATCAAACTCAAAGTATAAGTTAAGTAGAAATTGAGTTTTCATTTAGGTAAAGTTCAAGTCACCAAAGTATCAATTAATCTAGGCGCGCTATACCAGAGTAATGCAAACAAAATGTAAACATAACCTATGTGCTCGATGTTTATTGATTCAAATTTCTACTGATTCCGTATGCAAGCAAATTAAAACAGCTTTGAGTTCATCCATTAACACTTAATTTAACTAAAAACAACAAAACAAACTCTTACATACCTGTCATATCAGCGGTTCTTTGGTAAACATTGTTAAGATCGGAAAGAATAGTTTGGGCCTCATGTTCCGCCAGACATCGCCTGTACACCTTATAAATAACCTCCCTGCCAGCACTTGGAATGGTTTTAGTCATTGTTTTTCACTTTAATCACTGTTTGATGGTCGAAATAAAAACTCTACTAAGTCATGAACTTTGTTTATTATGAAACGTCATTATTTTGGGAATGTTGCCAACAGACAAAAAATTAGTTCCGTTTCTAGACTTTTTTGCCAAGCTGTACCTATAATAATATCGTAGAAATAAAATTCGCAACTTTTGATCAGGGAAACATACAAAACGTTGAAAGCAATATAAAAAAAACAAATGTAATTTTTCTGAGCGACCATTTAATTCTTTCCATTTATATAGGTATTTATGCAACGCTTTTTTTTTTTTTAGGGTGGGAAATCATCAAATAACTTCTCCTGCTCTGGGTGGAGCAGGAGGGCGTGTCAGACTTTTACTGACTAAAACCCACCCGTGTTCCCTCAGTTGCCTGTGTGCCAGGGGCCGCGGTATCTCTTTCGAACAACCCGCACCCCTGGCAGGCATCGGCCCTTGCGGACCCCACCAGATCGGCGCACCAGGACACGTGGCACGCCGTGACCACCCCAGGAACCAAGTCATAAAAGGGCCCCAGACGAACCCGTGTCTGGCGCCCTTGGTCCCCCTGCGACGGGTCAGCGCAGTGGCCCCGCCGCCTACCACTTTTCGGCCGCAGGGGATAGGGAGAGCGGCCAACGCTATACCGACACTCCTCTTCCCCTGCGGCCCCACCGCGTCCGCCATCAAACGGTGGCGGCCCCGTCCAGGCCACGGAAGGGAAGAGCGCTACTCAGAAGTACCGGCACTCCTCCTCTTCCGCAGCCTGTAATCCTCAGCCGCGATGCCTCCCATTCGACATCGCGGCCCGCCTCAGTTGCGGTGCACCTCACCGCAACCTACATTTTGGCCGCTACGTCGTCGGCTTGGAGACAAAAGCCCTGACGAGCGGCCCCACCTTGGGGTTCCTCTTCGCTTCACCGTGGGAGCGGACCACGGCTACTGAGCCCCCCCGCAACGACAATGCGGGAACCCACTGGGGGGGATTTATGCAACGCTCCCGTGCCAATCCAAAAGACTGTGACTCAACTTTTAGTGTTTTAGCTTACGAGTAATGTCGACAAGCAATGAAAAATTACGTTCCCGTGTACAGTTCACGGGAACGTAATTTTTCTGTAGTCTTCCGTCAACAAAACGCTTCTCTACGGTTCTCGTGCTAATCCTGCAGTTATGACTACAATATTTTCTCTAAATAAAAAGTCATTTTTTAATTATTTACCAATTTTATGGTTCATTTTTGGTTCCATATCATATAGTTAGTACTTAGTAGTAAATCTATTAAAGCAAAAGCTTCCAAGCTCTGGGAATGTACATTTTTTAACTATATGGAGGCGCATTGATAAATTTCAAACTATTAGAACAAATTGCATTTCAAAAAAACAATCAGCTGTTCCATACATTTTGACCGCGTAGGTATTCCACTTTTCTATGAAACAGCTGTTTTTTTTTTATAACCGACGAAAAATTTGTGCTGGGGCTCTAGAATGATATGCTGAATTCATGGTAACTGTTTGCGCACTGAATAAAAACTTTTCCTGTATGATATTGAACGAATGATTTCTGAGAAGTGGTTGCAGACTAAGAACAATGTTAAAACCAAATGTTACTGTGACTGTCGATAGTTCCCCATTTTTAGTCGTAGCGACGGAACTCAAGTTGGCTCACCGACCAAAAAATGTTACAAAAAGTGCTATATGGGAGTGCCCAGCTATTGGCTTGGAGGACTAAGCACGGAAATCGAAATGGTTCAGCACCAGACATTTATATTGGTGTGTATTCATTTTTCTAAAGGCGAAAGGTTCAACCCTCAGCGCGGTGGGGACTGGCAGGAAGTGACGGAGATGTTCAGTGCACGAAGCAACTTCGCCACAGTGCTGCTCGACGACATGATCTTCGTTATTGGAGGATTTAACGGTAATCTCCTGATTATTTGGATAAAGCAAAATACTTCCCTACCTTCCTTCCTTCCTTTACTTTATTGTTCCCACTGTTAATTCCATCTTTTAATTACATATGGAATGCAATAAAGAATTGAGTATTGAGTACTTTGAGGAGTCTGTCATTATTGTTGACTTAGGAAGCCCTGACTCCACTTTTGGGAACCCATTCCCACAAGGCGGACCGATGACTCAGTGAAGGTCGCGGGAATCCGCGAGATGAGAGAAGCACAGTCGATATTGCGACGCTTTGGAGAGGCCTATGTCAGTGTGCGAGAGTGGTCGTAACAACTTGATGATTATACAACAGCCCTGTAGCTTCATTATTTTTTCGCAGGATCAACTACGATACCCCACGTGGAGTGCTATGACGGTGATACAATGGAGTGGTACGACGCTGCACCCATGAACCTGAACCGCTCAGCGCTAAGCGCCTGTGTTTTAGCTGGCCTGCCCAACGCGCGCTCCTTCTCATACCTCGCGAAGGCCGTGCCCGCCGCCGGCGCAGACCAAGCTCACCACTCCTGACCATCTCTCAAACCCACAGAAATGCTCCACATAAGATGCAGCTGCTTCCCATCAATCCTTCGCTTCACCAAAATCTACTAAAGCACCAACGTTCATCAATATATTTTCAGATACATTTCCAAGTACCCAAATTGGCCGATTTTTGCACCTATCACGGCGGCCATTGCGAGCTTTTGTGATTGTTAATAATATAATAAGCACTGTGATATTTTGATTGTACATAGTTTTGTGAATCTTATTTTATGTATCGTAAATCATGGTAGTATGGCCTTATTTTATTGTACAAATCATGTCCGATCATATTTTGTATTTTATAATTGTTTTATGTACTTAAGAATTAAGAACGTAGGCAAAGGCCTTGCGTTGATAATTAAAGGGAATGCGAGTCCCTAAAATAATATTGGTATTTTAGAAATTGTTTTAAAGCGAGGGATTTGTTGCAAATTTTCAAGTTTTTTATAGTGTAGTTTGTGAAAAATTTTATTTTCGTATATTTGTGTACAGTACGCGTCCGTGGGAAATCAGAGTGGTCGCGTTTTGGATGATGTGTGTACGATATTGCGGTGGGCGGAACCTTCGTGATATTGTTGTATCTGTGATATTTTTCACTTATTACTAGAGAAAATTCAAAAAAATGTAAAATTATTAATTTTATTTAATTTACTGAAAAATTTACTGTACCTGATTGAAACTTAATAAATTGACAAATAAAGAAAAAACTATGACTATTTTTGGTTTTATTTTCTATCAAAAATAATCCACATTCCGAGACAATATAAAAAATTTTGGTAAAAAAAAAAAATGAATCAGTCGGAGCGTTATCTTGTTCACCTAACCTATACATTATCAAATCAAAATCAAATCAAATCAAATCATTTATTTTTGCAAACATGGGTAATTGGTACATAGATGTTTTCTTAAAAAATTAGTCCTCCATATTCTACCGTCTCATGGGCAACCAACCCACATGTCCGTGTAAGGCAGAGTATTCGGTAGCCACACATCCGTATACTAGCCTGAATCAACGGGCAGGCGAGAGTGGAGTGCGATCGTGCGTATATTTACTACCGAAGGGGGAATTGGGGAGGAAACGGGAGACCGCCCCCTCCCGCCGTGCGGAGTTCCCGTCGCGATCGAACCACAACGAAGGCGGTAGTGAACGCGGTCGCTTCGGGGCGCGGTGCAGAACTCGGCAGAAAATAATTAGACATGGAGCTCAAGGGAAAGGTAGCTCTCATCACCGGCGCCGCGGCTGGCATCGGCCTCGCTTACAGCCAGGAATTGCTCAAACAAGGAGCCAAGGTAAGTAACGTAGAACACATCCTCCCAAGATTTCCTCTGCGCATGGCGTAGTTCCTAAAGTAATTTTAAGTTCAAGGTAAATAACTGTTGAATGAAGTGCACTGGATATATGCCAATATTATCCAAGTGTCGTACTTATGTGTGTAACAAATGTGGTTAATTAATAGAAGGTGGATCACTCGAGAGCCGGCACACATTTGTATTGATTTTTGCCGGCGCCCCGGTCATTGGCGTGATTGTTTTCCTTTGAAGTTTCTTTGTGCCATTCTAGATGCTATACATGATATTTACTTATTCATCCAATGCAGTAATTAATGGTATTGTCTCAAAGATTCTCTTTTGTTTATCTTAAGCAGATCTATCAGCTTTAGTATAAAAACATGTTTTTATTTTTATGACGACACGCCTCGAAGACGCAGGAAAATATTTATTCTTTTTCCCTCCTTGACTATCGAGATTTATTTGTATTAAATATAGATCTCTAACTCGGTAGGTATCTATTGATCAGTTTCCTATAAATAGTAAGTAGGTAATTCATGTCAATTACCAACTGCTAAGTAGGTACTGGTGCGCAATTAAACGACGCGTTCTGATCTAAACTGCACAGAAGGAAAAACAATGCGAACATGAGTCACACTATCGATAAGACTTTACGTCTCCACACCTTCAATATAAATAGATAGCCACAATGTATAGTTGTAAATTTAACAGGTTCGTTTCCGTTCCGATAGTTTCCGACTTCATAGTACCTAATCGTGCAGACAAGATTATTGATCATTCAGAGGTACATACATACCTACATACGAGCACGCGGGAGCACCTACATACATAGGAGTGTACATACCCAACTTGTTAAAGATGAAATGTTTTGAAAGTAGATCAACATAGTATCACGCCCATATTCCCCGGAGCGTAGGCAGAGACGTGACTAACAGCCTCATTTTGCCAGATAGGTTTAAGTCCGGGAACAAGCCCAAGACTTCGGCTGTTACTGAGAAAAACTGGATCAAGATGATATATAATAGGTCCTTTATTGGTTTACTTACTTAAATAACTTTTACAATATTTAACACAATTTCGACAAAAATATAATATTAAAAATCTACCCTTCTCATTTTAGTTTTAGTTATGTCGCAAACGCGGCTTTTGAATTTGAACTTCATTTTCTCCATGATCTTCTTCGGATTCCACAGGTTTCGATATGTGATATCGATTCGGAGATCGGCGAGCAGGTGGTCGATGATCTTGGCTCCAAGTATGGCCGGAAGAACGTGTTGTTCTGCCGCTGTGACGTCACTGACTACCCCCAATACGAGGGTAAGTTCATGGCATCGCGTGCAAATTGTAACCCTTCACTTTACACACAGTTAGAAGAAAGTTATTTTTAGACGCTTTGTCGTTGTTCAAAAGGGGAAGACTACCATTAACGTAATTGTTGCAAAATACATGGATTCGACGCGCGGGAAGAAAAATGTCATACACATCATCACAAATGCTAATATCTCCATAAACTTACCCGAGTTTAGTAAGCATTTAAAACTTTACAACCTACCTTATTTGTAAAGATTGTACACGGCTACACATCAAGCTATATATTTCCAGTATATGCTGATCTCGCATTGTATAGGATTTCCGTTCAGTGCGAGATCAGCGTAAACTGGAAATGTATAGCTTGATGTGTAGCCGTGTGTACCTAACATATAAATAATTGCATGTATGTATAATGGTATTTAAAAACAGTAGACAACCATTTGTACAAAAACAATTTTTACGAGACTTTTTGTACACGCTTCTTTACTTAACAAACCAACAGTCCGTTTTTTCGTCAATTAAAAATAAAATTATTGCAAAATTACAGAGGCATTCGAGATGACAATGGAAGTGTTCAATCGCCTGGACATAGTGATCAACAACGCGGGTGTAATGAACGACAGATTCTGGGAACTCGAGGTGGACGTTAATTTAGTAAGTTTTATCTAATTATAGATGTTACTTTATAGCTTCACAAAGATATTTGTGAGCGGCGGAAGTCGCTACGCTGTTCCTTCCTCCATTTTACCTATTATTATTTTTTACTGATCTTTATTACCATGTTCGAAGTGGCGGTACGTGCTTATGGAAGGTCTATCCGCGTATGTCCAGCAGTGGACGTCTTTTGGCTGAAGTGATGATGATTACCATGTTATGGACTATGGTTTTCTACAAGACTAGATTGATTACAAACATCATCATCATTTCAGCCGAAAGACGTCCACTGCTGGACATAGGCCTCCCCCAAGCCACTTCGAACGGTTCGGTGCTTCCCGCATCCAGCGGACTCCTGCAGCTCTCACAAGATCATCGGTCCACCTTGTGGGACGCCTTCCAATTTTACGACATTAAGTTACAAGAAAACATGTTTATTCTGCACAAAAATGGAACATGACAAAACGAAAAAAAAAAGAAACTTTCTTTTTTAATTCATTTACAATTCATCGGTTACCTACCCGATATTATCAGTCAGAAAATAAAATCATCTACAAAAATATTGTAGTACTTTTTGACCTAAACCGTCAGTCTTACCTCCTCAATCTGTCCCCTTCCACCAGAACGGCGTGATACGCGGCACGCTGCTGGCGTACCGCTTCATGAGTAAGGACCGTGGCGGCCAAGGCGGCACCATCGTCAACACGGCGTCCACTGCCTTCATTAGGCCGCAGGTCTCTACGCCCATCTACACGGCCACTAACTACGCCATCGTGGGACTCACCAGGGCTTATGGAGTAAGTTTGAACTAATTTCACGTTTGCAGGCCACTATTTACTACTGAGGTATCTAAACCTAGCGCAGAAGGAGGCTCTGAAGATCAAGTGGCCTAACCCAAAAGATCAATCCGACCAAAACCATCAAATCTAGTACACGTGCCTACGTTGTTTATTTTAATACTGTTAAAAATGGTGCCAAACTCCGCTGAATCATATCGGACTGACAAAACCGTCATCTACCTGTATAGTACGGTGTTCCGCAGAGATTAGTTCTGGGGCCACTTTTGTGAAACATCGAGAACCTTTCGCTACGCTTCAACGGTACCCGGCATTAGAATGATGTCGTAAAAAATTTATCAAAATCTTCTTTGTTTTTAGGATCAGTACCACGTAAATCTGACTGGAGTTCGAAGTATGGTGATTTGCCCTGGCCTGACCGACACGGGTCTCGTCAAGGAGATCCGTAAGCAGCTCATGTCATCAGACTATGAGGCAGCTTGGCAGAGGGACAATGCTAGCTGCAAAATGCAGAGGTAAGCTCTTACTTGCGAAAAGAAAACAGTTGAAGATCCTTTTCAAGGGGCATTTTGAAGATGATAGGCAAAAAATATCCCACGTCCAAAAATGTCCAAAAATCTTGATTTCTGTGACAGACAACACAGCCATTTTGCACAAAAGTTCCTTTTAAATCGAAAGTGTGGAGTGAGCACTAAGAAACTCAACAACTCTCTAAAGACTAAACCTCCTTGAAAACCTAGGAACCTAGAATTTTTTTTGGGGGTCCTGTAATATTTTTGTTTTTTACTGGGCTGGCGTATAATTTATGAGGCTCGATTGTGCTCATGTCCCGCTTATTAATGCAGTCAGTGTAAGCACTTATTTATGTAAATGAGTGCAGTCGACGCTTGACTGCCACCGTATCTAGTGCCGATGCCGTCGGCATCCAGGCTGCCTCCTAATCGGCAGTTTAATTACTTGAATAGGTACTTGTATTGTTGCGCCACCGACACTAGGACGTAGTTGAAAGGGTTGGCGTTATAGTGGCGCTTTTTTGCATTAAATTCAATGTAAAATTAATCAGTACCAATTCTTATATCTGAATTATTGTCTTTGCTAACGGTTGCATTTTTTTTTACAGCTCAGAACATTTGGGTCGCTCTTTAGTTGAGATCCTGGCGAAGGGTCAGAGCGGTTCTGTATGGGTCGTGGACAACGGAACACCGGCGCGAGAGTGGCGCGGTTAAACTAGTCTTGTAAACTCCTTCTTTTATTACAATGGGTGTTATTCGCGGATTTTCCATTGTGGGTCGAGGCGTTAGGTAGCTCGTGAAATGATTGTTGGTTACTGTAGGTTGTTGCAAGTTTTGAGAAATGAGAAACCAGGGAGAAATGGCGGGGTTGACGAACCCTTGCTTGGTATTGATTAATAAATGTATTTGACGTATTTTTACACTACCCCAGGTTTTTTATCACAATGGAAAGTAAACAAAAATTAATTAGGTATTATGGTACTAAGGACACATTCAATAATTTTGAACTACAATTAACAAAAATTTACTCATTTCAAAGATCGTAATTTTCATACTGTGAATGTGCCTAGTATATTTTATTCTTTATAATATATAACTTAGAAATTGGAGCATATAATGGAAGCTCAAGGAATACGATAGACTAGGAATATGCTTCGGATCTACTTTATAGGTGAATTTCTTATAATTCTCTCCATGTATATGATGTAAAGTGGATACATAACACGTAATAGACAATTGGTCGTGATTGTGTAAATATTTCGTTCTCCTAGTCTTAAAGCCTACTTGCGTTAGGCATTATATTTTCTAAAATATACTTTTAAAACCAAAAATAATATGTATTATGTCGTGACATATATCGTATACTTTAATCTACTTATATTGTATACAAGCAAGTATGTATTTATTAAGCGCATACTTTGTATTCTACCTGCTTTGAAGTGCAAGTTACGGATGTTAAACATTTTGTTTATTTTAGGTATCTAACCTATTGCCCGCTCGGTAATTTCTACGACGAATAGGGTCGTGCAATTAAATAAAAAACCAAAACCAACCTAATTTGGTTCTCATTCGTATTAATACGTCTGAGGGTGCCTCAACAATAGGGTATTTTCCAATTTATTAAGAACTATTTTAATTTGAAGATTGGGACGAAATATATAACAGATAAATATAAATAAATTGATTTATTCTCATTTTCACAAATAAAAACCGATTTTAATCAAATAAATTTTTCGTTGTTTTGAATTTCACGCACGTGTGGTCACGTGATAAAAAAGTCATCGTAGGGAGCGTTTTGGCGGTAAATTCAAAACAACGAAAAATACATTTTATTGATCGTTTTTATTTGAGAAAACATTTTTGTTACATATTGCGCTCCAATTTTAATAAATTGTAAAATACCCTATTATCGTATTAATCCCATCTGGAGCGGTCAATGAGTTAAATTTTCAGGAGTACGCAATTAATGCAGGTATCTCTACTTGTCCTCGAAATATTATTGAGTTTAATATTTTGTAAAATTTTGTATGACATATTTGTTGATTTATTTGGTGACATAGATAAGCTACGCTATTTTGCTTATTTGCAATAAAATTGGAAATTTCAATATGGTTGTTTTAAATAAAATTACATTTTGGAAGATTTGTAGTAAAGTTATATTTTTATATTGATACAATCACCAGGTACAGCTTTTGAGTTACAGGTTTTTACAAATATCAAGTTCCTTGTCAAACTTTATATCAGAATTTTGCATGAAAAGGACTCGCCAATATGAACACATGTAGGTAAAATTAATGATTCCAAATTAACTACAAGAAAATACAATAGTCCTTTTCTAGAACTAAATATTACAAGAATTTTATTGAATTGAATAAACATAGACTTTACTAGTGTTGATACTGTGTTATCAATCAGTTGGTGTAGCGGGTCGGCCGCGTGAGATCGCGGCCCGGCCATCAACACATCTCCTACATAACAATGTGGCAGCAGTCCTTCTATCACATTTATTTAGTACTAACTACAAATGAACGACAGTCAATAAACACTTTACATTTAATAACATGCCGAGGCAGCCTCTAACCCACAATGATTTATATAATTACACATGAAAACATCTGGCCAGCAGGTATTAGAAACTAATTTATCCTCGTATTATTAATTTACTAACACTTTAGCAGGACTGCTGCGTAGACTGTCGCATGTCATCGCAAGTAAATAAATAAAATGGAGGCGCAATGACGGTGATAGCAGACCATTTTAGTACTTTAAATATTATATGGTTAAACCTAAATAGGCACAAATAATCATAACAGGTGAGGAGGTAAGCTTTATGAAAATATTTATAATTCATTGCATAAATAAAATGTCTCCTATGCAACTTTCATTGCATAGCCTCCCTGAAATTTACAAGTGGCCTTTATCTCACTCACCGATAACATTGGCATCTTTGAATCACATAAATGAGCCTAATATCATCCAGCTTTTGGTCGACTTGTGACATTATACAATTCAATTTAGCTGATGCCAACGTCCTGCCTAATAGCGTTATCGCTCACGACACTCCTATACTTACATTATACTAACTGTGAGCCTTCTCAGTGTACCGACATTTTGTTCTGTCGCACGCTTACGGGAAATTCCATCTTTTTCCTTCCATTATATTGGATACAACACTATCACACCAAAACAATGTCCATCATCTACAATCTGCTCAACATTAAAACTTCCCGCAAAGACATTACTTTTCGAATCAATACAAGACACTTCATCACCAAACTAACACTTTTCCGTCACTTATCCATTTTTGAATAGTCCCTGCTGCGATAAAAAATTCTTTCGGTGTAGCGGACGCTCTCTGACAAATCCTACTTAGCTGAAAACAAAAAGAAAATAGTCAGGAACTTGTCGGTAAAACACTTTGCAAAAATAACATTAGTTACGAAAATGCAAACAAATTGGGTCGAAATCGAAAAGAATTAAAGGTTTGAACAACAATTCCGAAAGTCGTCCAGAATTAATAATAGAAGAAGTCTTACTGTGTCTGGAAAGTTTAACGGGGTAGAAACAGTTGGCGACAAAACGTGATCAACCCTTTGGCACAGTGAAAACAGTTATAAGAAAATTTGTACCGGTTTGCAAATGTTTTTTTTTTATAGACCACTGAAGGAGCAATGTTGTATGTTGTAGAAAATAAAATAAGAAACGTTTCGATCTGCAGAATACCAGCATTTGAGGCTAACATTTTTGGATTTAAATAATTAGAGGCGCAGTAATACATACCTGCAGTGGGCGCCGGCTGCGGCATGGAGGGCGCGGGCGGCGCAACGGGCGCGGGGCCCACGCGCGGTCCCCGCGGGCCTCCACGCGGGCCCCCTCGCGGGCCCCCGCGCATCGCGCGCCACCTGCCGTCGTCCGAGTAGTTGTGCACGTAGTTGCTGTACAGGAAAAACACATGTTATCTACTGCGATCGTAGAAGCCATGTAACTCAATGAGTTGAAAATCTCGTTTTCAATGTGATTAAATGGTAATTAATAGGTGGGCGAGTTTTTTGCCCTATCAACCGGGCACCAATCCAAACGTTAGGCTACTGATGAAAAGACCCAATAATACTGCCCAACCCGGGAATCGAACCCTCACGCTCAACAGTAGCGCTTGCGACTACTACACCAACGAGCGACGTCTTCCTGGTTCTTGGCACGCCGAACGTCTCCGAGTTCAGCTTGCGCTCCGTCCGCCAGCCTGTCCCTCAGTTAGTAACTCACGTGTACTGCTGGTGCTGCGGGTTGTGATGGCGCCAGCCGCCGCGGCCGCGCCACGCGCCGCGCCGCGCCGACGCCACGCCGAACGTCTCCGAGTTCAGCTTGCGCTCCGTCCGCCAGCCTGTCCCTCAGTTAGTAACTCACGTGTACTGCTGGTGCTGCGGGTTGTGATGGCGCCAGCCGCCGCGGCCGCGCCACGCGCCGCGCCGCGCCGACGCCACGCCGAACGTCTCCGAGTTCAGCTTGCGCTCCGTCCGCCAGTCTGTCCTCTGGCTCCTGCCCTTAGACCTGAAAATATTTAACAGATATAAATATGCTCTGGTGAAACATTCATGGTAGGTCAGATCAGTAATGCCCATACACATGGACCTATTAACTGATGCTGCGATTAGCGTGGGCACCTACTGGGACAAACTCATGTAACATTATAATTTATTAACATTTAACATTGAAAAGATGCAGTAGGTTAATAGGCTATTCATTTTCTATGGAACAACAATAGTAGACTAATACGCTGATATAGCTTACTATGAGCTTTGTGGATGAAATTATAGAACTAGACATTCAAATTCTCAAAAGTAATTCTCGTTTTAATTTTAAGTGGCCATAAAACCTCGAAAAATTGAAAATTTCCTTTTAAACTGCATTTTAATAGTTACCAAAGCACCAATGAGTAATTTTAGCGACTGTCTTTACTTTACTAGGAGATGAATATTCTTTTAAGTAAATCATAAGATTAATGTTACATCTCACCTCTCAACAGCCTCGCAGGAGATGTTGTCAAAGAAACTCTTCGTCTTGTCATACCCTGTGTAACCATTCTGGTCCTCGTCTACTTCCGGTTCGCCTGCCCCGGTTTCATTTCCTGAGTCATCCTTCTTGTCAACTTCGCCCTGCGGTATAATAATTACTTCAGACTCCTGCGAGGACCGAAAAGTAAAAAAAAAAGTATTAAAACGTTTGCTAAATAAATACATTCAAAACAAATTAAAATACAACAAAAAAAAATATAAAGTTATGCTCGAAATACGTCAATGGTGAAGATCTAAAAAGTACTTCCAAAAGTTTTTCAATAGCCCATTAATTCCATTTCCTATACAACCATAAAAATCCTTAAGTATTATTAGAACATCACAGCTAGGGGGGCAAATCTGCGCGGAAAAACTAGATGAATTTTCGCCCTGACATCGATCTTTGATACGTTTTCCCTTAGCCTTTAATTCATGCTGATATGCAAGTCAAAACACGATAATTTTACTTTGATACTGCGAATGAATTTAATTGCCCACTACAGAAATTGGACGACAAAGGAAAATCCGCTTCGGCTACGTCAGTCAACACAGTCTAGGAATGTTTGTAGCCAGTTCCCGTGATCAAATGTCCTATCTTTGTTTACTGGCTGACAATACGAGGACGTACGTATAACTAGTTTTTGCCAGCGGCTTCGCCCGCGCGGAACTTTCATCCACTATTTAACTCCCTTAGCGGTTGAATTTCGAAAAATCCGTCTTTATTCCTTGTCTACATTGTAAAGGGAACCTCTGTGCAAAATTTCAGCTTTCTAGGTCCAAGGGTTTGGGCTGAGCGTTGATGAGTCAGTCAGTCAGGACTTTTCTTTTTATTTATACATATTTAGATTAGCTACATCACTACACAGAAATAAGGCATTAGAAAATCACTGCTTCGGTTGAATTCTTCTTATTTATCTTATTATGCAATTGTGAACTCATTAGGCTGACCAAAACGAACTTAGTTGATTGAGCGTGACGAGAACTCACGGTGAATTGAAAAACAAGAACAGTAAATCAAATTGTTATAGTTAAACCTGAAATGCTTGAGTTTTAAACCTATATACATCATATTCTTTTTCCCATAGGGGTTATCAGATACTGCAGGGGTTTTGGGTCTAATCTCTTTGTCCGTCAACGAAGATACGGGCCTGTCCAAGAAGAGTTCGAAACGTTTGAGTGAACCCTACACACCTTTTCCACTGGGTAAAAACTCATCCGGAGTAGGAACAACTGTCAAATCGTGGTATCATACATTCTTATTTCGGGCCACAAACAATCTTATGGCCTAGGGTGAAACGGAATAGAAAACGCCCGTTACTTCGGCCAAAGCTACGGATTTTGTGCTTAATGAGTAGACCCCCAGAACATCTGCTACGATTCGTACATCCTCTTTTTGCTTCCGTCCACGTTACGTCTGGTCATACACGCGTGCCGGTTGCGAGTATTACAAACATGTTTTTTTAACACCTTAATTTATAGAAAACTAAATTTACATAACATCTTACATCGTAGATTTATAATTTTATTACCAGTTGCAAGAGTAAAAACAGTTATGTCTTATAACAATCAGCAATTTTTCTTCGTTTTTTAATAAAAGCAAATTGTTATTGCCTATGTACCGGCATTAATTTCTCATTGAACGTCATCCAACTAATGTGTAATTAATTGGTTAAATTCGCGTTCAAACGTAAGCTCAAATCAATTAGAGATCGTAATTGGCATGGAACATAATTTATATCGACTATGACATAATAAAATTGTAACGCCGCGTGATTAACGATTAAGAATACGAACCTAATTGCGTAACTCACGATCAATCATAATCATTGTAACAGTTCAACAATATTCATTGCGTTATTTACGTTGTTGAGCAGACACATTTTTCGAACATATGAAGCAATGGATTAGCAATCTGTTATAAAATGATACAGATTACGATTGATGGTGCGTTAAGCAATTAGGGTGCTGGTTTACATTGGTTTCATATAAGGCTACAACAAAATGGATAGGTGGTAATATAGATTTGGCAGCGAATATTTTGACTGACTCGTGATCACAAGCGCGACTGCTGAGCGTGGGGTCCTGGGCTCGATTCCCAGGGTAGGTCAAACTGTTACAAAACAGCGCGGAGTTTGGAAGTTGGCGTAGGTCCCCGCCTGATCTCTCTCCGGTCATGCCGGATTATGAGAGTCAAGGAAGAGCGAGTGCACCTGTGTCTCCGCACTCTTCTACACTATAATATCTACCGCGCCGAAGGCGTTGGAAGGCTCCGTTGAGATTGGCCTCCATGGCCGAAATACGGTCTGGAGGACTATATTTCCAATAAATAATTTTAAAGGTTTGTATTGTCTCCCCACTACTTCTAGACTGTATTGACTGTATTATCTATAGAAGCTACATAAGTCGAATAGTTATAGTTTTAGATGCCATTGACCTAGTCATAAAAAGAGCCAAAAATATTAGGAAAAGGAGTTTTTTTTTGGAAATTATTTTATACGACTTTTTTAAATCAGTATTTATGGACTCCCTAGATAAGCCCACGTAGTAATGACCATTGTTCTAAGCAACGGGACGCAACAACACGACTAGATCGAAAGGTATTGTGAAAAAATAAAATATGTATCTCACCTCAACTTTCACCTCGCCATCAGAAATCTTGGCCTTAGCTAGCTGGACGCGTAGCTCTTCAAACTCAGTATTGGCTTGTTCGAAGTCATAATCCTTATCGAACTTGAGCGTGTTCTTGTTGCGAGGAACGAAGCCACGTCCGCGACCACGGGGCCGGCCTCTCCAGCCGCCGCGGTTGTAGCCCTGGCCCGCGCCCGAGAAGTTTCCTAGGTAACAGACGCATTTGTGAGGATTCAAAGATCAATTAAATATGGAGAAGCCGTCGGGTTTTGGAAATTTGTTACGATAATATAAGCGATCAATAATGAAACTAATAACCTGTAGTAGGGCTGTTACAGTTTCAAGACAGGACACTTTTTATGTTCATACAAATATTTCATTCACGCCAGAATGGAATCCCTATGGAAACTGATACTGCTGCAAGTCTCTCTGTTTGGTAAGCAGATTAGTAAGATGAATGAGCAAACATCTCTTGCAGCCATTGTCTCCTATCTATGCTTCTTTGGCGCTAAGATAGCGCGCGAAATTCAAAATTTCTAAGTGTTTTGCAATTCGCAGGTCGATTTCAACATAAAGTTAGACACTGATCTGCAAATTGCAAAAAACGTAAGAAAATTTAAATTTCGGGGGCGCCAAGGCACTTCCCCCGTAACAAAAAACCTACTAGAAGTGGAAAGCTGTAAAAACGGTATATTGCGCCATGTGTCGTACATAATGAACATAGCCATTGGTACCAATACACGAGGAGGGCTTACAACTAACTTCGTTTACAGTACAACAACGCGTTTCGGGCCATGTTTAACCTGCGTTGGCGGTGTAGCGCGTCTGGTATGTTCTTTGAAAACAGAGTGGGTGACTTCTTTTCCGTTCTGAGAAGGGCAAGAGCTTAATTTCGAACACGATTGCTAAACTGTAAAAATAATATTATAACCACTGTATTCCGCACAATTTTCGTGACTAGAACCGAATTGTTCAATCTCAGCATTGACTATGACGTAATCAAGTAATAATAATGACGAATTAATTTATCTAATTAGATTTATCAAATATAATTATCTAATAATAATTTAAAATAATGTATGAAAGTATTAATTTAATCTATAATTTGTAATACCTAAAATACCTACTTAATATAACTTAATAATATACTCTTTATGAATAAGGCCGTTAATGTTTACCTACTTATTTATGACAATGTCATGTAGTCACTATGGGTGATTTTTTTTTACTGTTTGAATCATAATGGTGTCTATAATAATGTAATTTATTTTATTAATTACTAATTATGTGGGTGAAATGTATTTGTGTGTATAAGTACATACAGCCTGAAATAAAAATTATTTGATTTTGATAGCATAATAGTGTAGCTAACATGAAAGTACTGGGTTTGTCAGATTTTTGCGTCCTTAGAAACAGGGCCACAATTCCATCCAGATTTTAACTTACCAGGCTGGTGATGATGGTGAGGCTGCTGGTTCGTTTGCACCTGGTTGTGCTGATTGTGCTGGTTATGCTGGTTGTGTTGCTGATGCTGCGAGTGCTGCTGGTGCGGCTGGTGCTGGTGCTGCTGGTGCATCGGCTGCTGCGGCTGGTGCTGCTGTTGCGGCTGGTGCGGCACGGGCGCGCCGCCGCTCGGGTACCGCTGGCGGTTGCGGGAGTTGGTGCGGTTGCGATTCTGCACCGGACCCTTCTGGGCCTGTCCGTTGCTGCCACGTCGGCTGTCCCGTTGCTGGCTAGAGCCACTAGCCACAGAGCCGACCTATACATATTATGTGTTTAAGTGTGGAGTCTTACAGATGTAGGGAACGCAGCCCTGAGATTATGCAGTGATGATCAGAGATCGGATATTCCGATGCATATTCACCTAAAGTTGAGATGTTAGCTAACATAGAATGCGCTTTTGTACCGAAAAAGTCTTAATTTAGGTAAGTAATTTGTTTATTTTTTGTTTTAACTAATACAAACCACCCCTCCTCCAATACATATACATATTTGTATCGGGTTAAACATTAATTTTAAATCAGTACACATCTAAATAGTTATGCAATCAAGAATCCCGGGGTTTTAAATAAATATTACAAATAATTTATAAAGCCACTTCCATACTTTCATAGCTAAAAATTATCTTTAGGTAAATATGCATCCGAATATCCGATCTCTGGTGATGATACATGTATTTAATAAATATAGAAAAAAAATGACAACAGAAATGAGTGGAGAATGTTCCAAGTCAACAACAACAAAAAATTAAATCAGAATCGAAGTTTCGAGGGTCTTTTTTTTGTAATCATTTATTTTCAGAGAACAGTAAGTATAAATTTATGTTTATTTGTGTATTGTTTTTATTGTTGAAATGCTTTGAAAAGACCTAATTCAGTATAATATTTTAGCAGCCAATATTCTTATTGTAAATAGAACCAATAACTAAATAACAAAATCAAAGTAATTCAGGAATGCCAATGTGCCTTAAAACATTGATTAATATTCACACTGCATGAATATACAAACAATATTTAAATGCGGGTCAAAACATAACACTAACTTATAAACAGATTCTCCAGCTCATCCTTCCCAATAAAATAATATCAGAAATGGAAGATATGTTAGTCTAACTGGGATATAAATAAATAAGCAACAATCAATTCACTTGCCACATGTAATGATTGCGAGAATATCCCTCCAGAATCTGCAGTTGTGGTCTATGGCAAGGCCGCATCCAGAAAAACATTTATTATGTATTCACTAAGTCTTAATTACTGCTTAATTAACTTAATGTATTGCGTACAATTAATTATGCTAACTTATTGGGACTGTTCAGACCCTGAAATCCTAACATAGTTTGTTTATTGATAGGTTTATGGTATGAAGTGGACATTTTAATTTTTTTGTGAAATAAATAAGTTTAAAGCTTATGAGCATACCTGTGTGCCCTGGTCAGCAGTAGGGCTCTTCCTGTGCGCGCTGACAGCCGGTGTTCCCGACCGCGATGCGCTTTGCTGAGATCCTCCTCCAATGAGGTCAAGCATCGAGCCTACAACACATTTCGTTGTACACACATAGTAGAGAATAAATATAAAATAAAAATCAAGAATACTTCACAATGCTAAGCATAAGCTTTGATGATTTACAAATTGCTTTTTCGTTGTATTTATTTCAATTTTCATACAAGCAACAGACCAAGGAAGGAGAAATGACAATGCAAGTTGCGATTTTCTTTTGTTATTTTTGTAAATGCATGCTGTTGATGTTAGTTTATTTTTTTACATGTTTGGAAAACTACCCATTACCACCACCAGTTGTTCTAATCTTATTAGATTTGCTAAGGATTATTCTGTCTTTTTATATTCCTAATATTCCCACACCCAAGGTGAATTATGTATGTATATTACTTAATGCATTCTTTCATATTATTTTATGTAAGTAAACAATTATTAACGTAATACTATATTAATATAAACTGAACTGATCTCATCTAATGGTGGTAAGAACTATTAGTATATTTTAAATAAAATATTAATAAGTGGACAATACAACTATAAGACAATAAACCCAAAAACTTAAGGGGAATCTAGTCGCAGGCTCAAACTCAATGGTGGGCCTGGCTAAAAAGCACGCTGTCTCACCAGGCTTTGTGTCCGACAGAGGTAGTATCAGTGATGGGCAGTTAGACGATAGTCCACACGCACAACATTATTGAGTGAGATGCAGGATAATTTCTAGTAAAGGCGCGTAAAAAATTAAGAAAAGTCCTTCGGAAGATCGAGTTTTATGAAAACCCCACAGCATAAATCAATGACCAAAGTTTATTGAACTTTTCGATATTTGAGCTTTGTCGGTACAGACTTAGTTTTGGAGATTTTACACTTCTTTTGTTACTTAAATATGCCCAAAGTTAGGTTAAATTAGCAAGAAAAACTAATCTCTGTTGGCTTTTAACTTTTTAATGGCTTTTTATTTTAGTACTCTGTTTCCACACAGAAAATATTAATAATGAGACAAAACCATACCATGTTTAATAATTGATGTACGTTGTCAAACAGTGAAATAATCCACTCCCGAAGTTTTTGTAGAAAAAATGTCAACTAGATTCACCTTAATGATACAAAATATATTAATCCTGATTCAACAAAATTTACAAGAGTTCGTAAATTTAGAATGTTATGGGTTTTGTTATTTTCAAGTTAGAAATACTATGAAATTGTGTGAATTAAATGTAAATTAAATAAATACAAAAATTTACAAACATAAATGTGTTTTTATACTGTCATACATTCATTGATCCCATTTGAGATTAGTCTGCATGCAAGTTTGGTGAAAGCACAGGGAGTTGGATCATAACTAGATACTTTATTAGTTAAATAAACCAAACCAAAATCAAACTACTGGAAGGTTAGCAAAGTATCTTTTTATGATATTGCAAAAATCGCAAAGTAGCATGTTGAAGCAGAAGCTAAAATTATCCAAGAGCAAAAACCTTGGTCTTTCACTTGATTGGCGTGATGCGCCACTCCTGAGCCAATCGGACCCGTGACAGGCATGGGCTGGGGTGCCAGCTCCACAGAAGTTTGCGGAGACAACTCACTGGTCTTGTTGAGCTGAGCATGGACACCTCCGGGAAAGCCAGCCATCGGGTGGTACTGGGGGTAAGGTGTCTGCCCGACCACCGGGTGGTTGTATTGCGCTGTGAACTGGCCCGGTGCACTGCCGGCGCCGAGCGTCGGGGGCACCGACATCTGCATGATGGCCGGATCATTGGGTAGCGAGGGAACATTGTTCAGCACTCGAATATCCTTGATGTCAGAACCACGAAACAAGATGTAATCATACACCTGGCTCTGGGGCGCAACAGGGTACTGCGTCTCTCGATCCTCCGTACCAAATGAACGCACTGTAGAGAGAAAAAGTACATTAGTACATTAGCCTCACGAATTGTTATAATTTGCAGGTAGTTCGTTTTATATGAGAAAAAAATACATTTCTTACACTAATTTAAGTGCTACTAAATTTTTTTTACTCTGAAGGTAGTCTAGATATTGTTACGAGTCATAATTTTTCCCATTGCACAGTGGCATCTTGAACTTATTAAAAGGAAAAGTAGGTAGATTGATCTAACTGTTAACCACCTACTCATCTCAGAGGAATAGTTACAGTACAAATTATTTTTAAAGGACAAAGACGGTGTACCGTCAATTTAACACCTGCTGAAGAAAACCAAATTGTAGCATACATAGGACGTTATCAACGTCATCAATGTGAAACCGCGGTCATAGGCGGGACCAACAATTTCACTTTGAGGGTAGAAGAAAAACAATGCGATACATATAACTAAAAATGATGGAAAATTACAAGGAAAATGCCCATCAATAAACATATTGGACGCTTTACCAAACAATAAACAAAGATGGGCATAAATCGGGAGGGAAAAAGAGAACAGCTTTCTAGAGACGTCGATCGATGTTCCTACAAGAAAAAATAATTATCGCCAAGAAATACAAGAAGAAAACATTAAACTGATGACGATTACTGCAAAAGAGGCCTTGTAATAAGATAACAGTATCCATTTGTCAACTTACCGCTAGCCAAAGCGATGGTACATTCCTGAGGATCGACGGTGAAAAGCCGGCCTTCGTAGCGAATATCAGCTTTAGATATTAGGCTTATCTTGGAGCCCAATTCAGGCATTCCAGAACTCATAATGTCACTTTGGAAATAACTCGCCGATGTTAAAGATTTTTAACGATATCGTCGACCATAGAAATCAGCCACCGAACAAAATGACTGACGGGAAGTTGGCAACAAGCGATGCGTTTACAAACAGCTGTAATGAGTGGGGGATCTTTGGAAACACACTATTTGGCTATTAAAAAAAAAAAACACAACAACATCAAAATATCATTATAGGAAAGCGTTTTATTGAATACCATATCTGGAAATATGAAATTATCTGATATCACGCAATTACAAAAAGTAATGGAGTAAAAGCTCTTATCAATAAGTACTATATTATCAAAATCACTGAATCAGCATTAATCCTTCAGATAAACTATTTATTTATTTATATCCAATTTATATTCGTAATCGACTAAGATAAGGGCAAGCATCTTCAGCTACTTAACCGCTGACGCACTTCAAATACTTATGATTTTTTTGTTTGATTGTTGAATTGTTCTAGTAAAGTAGGAAAATGTTGCAAAATGGTTGACCGATATGTATGTCTAGCTTAGCCATATTCTTTCTTTTGCAGACACATGACAGACAGAGACATGAAAATAATACAGCTTTGGTGAGCCGCATTTAGAGAACTGGAAAAAATTCTGACTTCAGCCAAAATTCCACAATGTCTGAATGTGTTCTGCCTACCATGTAGTATGGTGCTGAGATGTTAGCGTCCACGGACGCTAATGCAGGAAGCTGTGTACAGCCTGAGCGTTGCATAGAGTGCCATGCATGAAGCATACATATATTATGTAGACTGATTTCCAAACGTCTGAAGATGTACGAACACCTTCGTTATCGGAAAACGAATCATTGAACTCAAATTGGGTTGGGCTAGCAAGGCGCAGTAATAACATGTAGAGTAAGGCTTTAACCGAGGTACGTCCAAGGACTGGAAGAGTAGTGGTGATCAGTGGTGTTAGTTCGGTAATGATATGGGTGGACATTGTTGCTATCGGGGGAAACACCTGGCCCAGAAGCGTGGGGATTGGCACATAAAAAGAGAGACTATGTTCGGCAGGCGATCAAGTCGGTTCGTGGATGATTGTGATGTTGAACTTATATTCAGTTTGAGCCTCACACAAAAGTACTGTGGCAAGATTTTGTTAAAATAACAGTAATTAGTACCACCATTACAATTTGAAAATAAATGTATTGCTAAAATTTTTACTAACGTAGTTTTAAGTATTATTTACTAACAATTTATGGAATTTAAAATGTATTCTGAATCAAAATGATTATTAATAATTAAGACTTAGACTCTTAGAGAATTAATGTTATTAATTATTCTTTATTTAGTCGATTTTAATCACCATAGATAGGTAGAGTAATTTAATCGATTTTTATCTAGAAAAAATTCACCATCATAACATCTCGACATCTCTACAAGACGTGTCCGTTGCGTTTTGATTTGACGCTTGACGAGAAATATTGTTCGTAATTTATAAATCTGGTATTTTACGTATTTATAGCGCTGTGTGATTATTTAGGATACAAAGTGGTGTATGCTACGTTTGCGTAATGATGATAGACACTCCGATAAGTTCTACCCCTGGTCTAGCCAGGATAAGTATTGGCGGGAGTAGCAATAGTTCAATTAGAAGGCGAAGTCTTATTCCGCAGATACGACCAATTGGCTCTAGAAATGAGGTTTGTGGTCTACCAGATCGTACAAAAATAATAAATACGTTTGATATAAACATCTTTGACCATATTCTTCTTCGCTGTTTACTAATTTAATGAACTTTAAGCATGTACTAACAAGCTTTTTGTGAACGCATTACTACATTTGTCGAGTTACTTAGTCGCTTATTGTGTACCATTATCCTGAGAGTTCTGATAACACAATGTGTTGAGTTAGCTCACTTTTAGCTTAGTTACCCCACTACTTTTTTGACATAAAATAGCGAAGAATGTGATGCAATTTACGAGGAGAGCCTTTGAAGACAACAGACAGAAGGAGAATTCGCTTTAAACTACTGACAAAAATTTATTTACCTGTATTACTATGGTGTAGCATTGAAGTTAAAAATTCGAGTTTGACAGTATCAGAAAGACTGATATTGCCAAACAAAGCTAGCAATGAATAATTAGTATTCATTAATGCAAGATTAATGCAAAATAATTGCAGCAAAATAATTAGAAGTGAAATAGTAAATCAAATATTAAGATTTTTAAGTATATCTTGGTTGTTTTTGTGACTTTATATTGCAGGAACGCAATGATGATGATGCAGAGAGGTCATCACTGGTGGCATCTGAGCGTGCCGTGGCAACGTCAACGCCACAAACGTTGTCACCCAGACGAGGCAGGGACACCATGTCTTCATCACCACAGAAAGAGCACTTTCAAGGTTGTCTCAAGCTTTATGCTGAAAATGTAAGTTTAAAAAAAATCTAAATCATAGGCAGTATTTTCACTACCTAGCAAAATTATCTGCATAGCAAATGCTTAGCTGCGTCGGGGTAAAATTCAGTTTAATCTGGAGCAATCTTTGTAAATAAAACCCTGCAGCCAGAAGAAAGAAAATAAATTTAATTGGACCACTTGAAATTGAAACAGAGAACAAAAAACTAAGTTGTAACAGTATTATATGCCTCACGCATGCACCAAATAGGCCGGCTTAGCATATATGGCATACACCTAATGCCTGATGCTGGTTTTCAACTGACAAAACCACGGAGTAATGAAAGCGGAGATTACGCAAGGCAAATAGGCCGAGTGCCTTCAGTACGGCCATGATGTCACAGTGGACAGAGCCGAAAACCTTAGTTTTGAGTGAATCATTATCGCATTATGGTCTGTTGTATTTTGATAGTTTTTAATTGTTTTAATAATGAAGTGTGCTGTTTTTTTATTGCAAAAATTGTTCAGGATTAAAACAGAAACATATTGATGGCATAATACTTCACATGTAGATCCCTAAAATTAAAATCTTCACTTTAAA
Source organism: Antitype chi (assembly GCA_947359405.1). Lineage (NCBI taxonomy): Eukaryota > Metazoa > Arthropoda > Insecta > Lepidoptera > Noctuidae > Antitype > Antitype chi. The sequence continues at coordinate 5,069,487 of OX375823.1, forward strand.
TCACATTTTCTCGTTTGATTGCCAGATTGTAGCCAGTGACTTCTCAGCAATTTTGTGTTTTTATCATTATCAATGCATATTATGACCAATTTTCGAATCAAATAACTTGCAAAGGTTTATTTTGCTTGCTATAAGTTATTTAATAGATAAATTACATAGCTTGACACAAGAGATGGGTCGACTATGACTTCGGCCAACTAGTCGGCCAAGACGATCATTGCTTTCAGTTGAGTTCTGGTGCCATCGGTAATGTTCGTGACTACTTTTTCGGCTTGTAGGTAGGTGCCTGGCGACCAGGCGGAATTGTCGGGATATGTTTTTGTTTACTTTGCATTTTATTTTATCATTGTTTACGTGCGAGCCTATCCCAATTTCCTATCCTATTCTAGATTGCACTGATAGTAAACTGTAAAACTGATTCCATAATAAAAAAATAATAACAGTAAATATTTAAATTCCATTTCAATCACCGTCTTTTAATTTTTTAAGCATATTAATACGAGTATTAAATAATAGATTTAAAATTTATAGATAAAGATTTAAAAAAATTAATTGATTATAAAATTATCTCAAAAAGCACCCCACGCTTTTTTGTAATTATTTTCTGCTTTTTAGTTTGGTTTTTAAAGCGTGTTGTTTAGATTTTTTATCTATTATTTATTTTCTATTTTTTGGTTCTGGTAATTACAAAAGCGTGATTTTTCAGTTTTTTTTTTTTATTAATTTCATTGTCGTCGGCCCTCGATAGGCTCGATAAGTCTACAAAGTTTAAATGAAATCTGACCGTTTGAAGTGGGTCAAAATCAAGTCCAAAGGAGTCGGTTACAAACATGCTTACACACATACAGGAGAAGCTAATAAAAGCGTGTTAGTAAAAATAGGCCGACTAATCGGCGGTTTTAGCCAATTAGTCGCCGACTAATCGCCGACTACAAATATGGCCGACTAGTCGGCTTTCGCGACTAGTCGGTACATCACTACTTGATACATGAAACAAGATGTATTTAAAATATGTTAAATGCGCCACCTGTCGGAAAGTAGTCGGTCCTAAGTGATGAATAAAAATGTGAGCATCATGCCAACAAGACCCTATTTTATAGAATTTATTATCTTCATGTAATTTATTGTTTTTTTATTAAATCGTAACTGGTACACAGGTCTCCTCTCCGTGAGAGGGAGTGGGCCATAATCCACCACGCGGGCCCAGTGCGGGTTTGTATTTGTATGTCACATGACTTCGAATTTTTGGTTCTAGGACATGCCGGTTTTCTCACGATGTTTTCCTTCACTGTTTTGAGAGCAATAGTGATGAAATTAACACAAAGTAAAGCGTCTGGCTGGGTTCGAACGCACGACCTACAACGCGTAGGCCACCACTGCCGCTGTTGTTTAGCGGCCAATAATAAATATTGTCCAATAAATGTTGATGATATTAACAAATTTTTGACTTAACTACCTACCTATCCTGCCCTATATACCCGATACCCCATATGACACTATTAAAAAAACAATTTCAAACGGAAAACATTTCCGTTTCAGTTGGGTAATAAATAATGTGTTCCCGCCATATTAACGTACATAGAATGTTCTGGAACAAAGCGTCATACTTTGTATCGCCATAGTGGCCAGTGGACGAACTAAAATGACAAACAGCTAGGTCAGTTTTATTGTCATGATTCCCTTCACCGCTAGATGGACTTACAAAAAATGGGCGGCTACGTCGTACCCCGTCCCCCTCTCACCCGCATTCAGTCGACGCTACTTTCTAAAGAGATTTTGCTTTGCGGCATCTCCGCTTCTTTCATTACTCCGTGACAAAAAACACTTTGGCCCAAAAATGTCACTGACTACAAACTTTTTATTCCAGAAAATAACAAAAGACAATGCATGGAACCTGCAGCTGATAGACTTCATGACGTCAATGTTAAGGAGACATGATTCTCGCATGGAAAACTTACAGACGGCTTCTACGGTAGTTGATGCGTCCGCTAGAATATACTCATTTAGGGTTGATGCAGTGCATTATGATGTGTTAAAGATGGCTGGGGGACTCAGTAAAGCGGCTCAGGTTAGTTCCCTTTTATTTTATCAGCAAAGCTAATAGAAATTCACCTCTTAGAATGTCAAACAAAATACAACAGGGTCTCAGCAATATTTCTAACTTAGTTGTATGGAACCGTAAAATATGTCCATAATTTTCTCTTACATTCTATAGACTAAAAGAGGGAAGAAAGACGATGATAACAACATGCAAGATGACGGCGCAGTGGATGCAGAGAGTGCGGCCCCTACCAAGAAGAAAAAGAAAAAATCCAAGGGCGCCACGGCTTCTAACCCTACAGTATTTAATGGGGATTTTGATACTAATGATTGTATAGGTAAGGTTTCATTTTTATTGCAAGCTGGGTGTAATGCCCTGAAATTGGTCAGCATCTTCCTGCTTTTATCCCATGTTATTTGGCGGTGCAACACCTTTGTTTCTTCCATTCTCTGCTGTCAGCCATCACTCTGTCATTCACGGCTTTTTCTTTCATATTCGCCCTCACATAATCTATCCTTTTCTTTGGTCTTCCTCTCCCTCTCCATCCATTAAAATTTCATGCCTGCTATACCACACTCTTTTTAGCATGCCTCAATGCCCATACCAAGACAAACATTTCTGTATCAAACTTTATTGAGAACTCATTTGGAGCAGATCTTTTGCTTGCATACGAAGTATTATTTCTTATTCTATAGGTTCCTCTTAACATGCTTTTTCTCTTCTCTCAGATCCATTTTTCGAGCGGTTGGCGGCGACGACCGGCGATGTGACGTCATCAAACAGAGCGTTCAACGCGACACTGCCCATACACGACAAAACACTCTGTTTGATATTGAGGTACAGTCTGAATTCACCAGAAATCTAATTTACTGAAGTAAAATTAAAGTTATTAAATAAATATCGTTTTGTGTCAGTATGGGAATGTTGTAGGACGTTAGGCGCCATGCGGAATGTGAAATGTTCAACTCATTTTCATACAAAGTTGACTTAGTTGGTAAATGTTAGGTCAGCTAATCTTGTCCTTTGGGAGGAGCCGCGCCGTGCCCTCATCTCAGGAGTCGGCAGTGACCTGTCGCTGCCGGCCGTTGTCGACTCGATGGTCGGCAGCGAAGAGTCCTGGGACGCGGTGGTATCGGAGGCTGCGGAGAGGGAGCGGGAGATTGCTTCCGCTAACCCGATTCGCAGCAGACGCACCGGGCGTCGGCGGAGGGCGGATAACGCCCTCTTCCGGCCCCCCTAAATGGGTCCAGGGGCGACGGATCTGGGGAAATCCGTCGCCCCCTACTTCTTAGGACCCGAGATGGCGGCGCGTAGTGTTCCACGCGCGCCTCTTTTATGATGTAAGGGGGGAGTTTAACACCTCACTCCCCCCCTAACGCGAGGTGGCCCGCGCAGGCGGGCCGGCACTAGCCGGGGATCGCGGAAGTCACTTTTGTTCCCGTGATCTCCGGTGCAAGTGTGAGGCGGAACACCGGGGTGGTTTTAGTCAGTAAGAGTCTGACAGACCCCTCCGCCCTCCCCAGGGCGGAGGACATCCATGAGGATTTCCCCCCCTAATCAAAAAAAAAAAAAAAAAAGCTAAGTACCTAGCCTTTTCCCAACCATGTTGCGGTCGATTTCCAGTCTAATGGGATGCAGCTGAATACCAGCATTTTACTTGGAGGAACTGCCTATCTGACCTCCACAACCCAGTCACTGGGTAATAAGACATCCCTTGGTAAGATTGGTTGTCAGAGTTTCGGGCTTCTGACGACCCATAACAACTATCAAAGATCCACGAATGATTGCCGGGACCAGCGGCTTAACGTGCTTTTCGAGGAACGGAGATGTCTTGGTATGTAAAGATGGTGGACCCATCCACGGACCAACTGCGGCAAGCGTAGCTTAACCTGATCAGCCCAGGGGCTGATCAGTCTAAAACGTCTGCCTGATAATGTATTAAAATAGACTATTTCCTATTTCAGAACTGATGAGCAATTCTTAGAAGAAATAAAAGAGAACATTCCAGAAGAACAAAACATAAATCTATCTGAACGTATGACCTTAGCTGTCAAGCTACTGCCAGCGTTTACGAACAGCGACCATATTTGTGAACCTTTCACCGGGTTCTCTATCTCCAACTGGGATCCAGATACTGAAGACACGTAAGTTTTATTTTACACCTTTTATAGAATAAAGGAAATTCAAAGGTCAATGAAAAGTAGTGAAAAAATTGACAATTACTATACATAACAAAAACAAGATGTCTGGAAAATACTGTTTCTTTTTTGCCATCTTATAACAGCATCTGGATGACAAAAAGAATAACCAAGGCGACAATCAACGGCCAATCATAATATAATTCCCTGCTTGTTTAAATATCTCGCATAATTATCCCGACGCGCAAGCAAAGACAAGCATGCAGTTTTCATTTCAATGGTTAATTAAGAAGCATACCCGCTATACACAACCATTCGATAGGCTATCGTATCGAAAATGACACATTTCGATAACCTGATTAGCCTTGACCCCGACAACAAACAGCTGCCCGGAAGAATAGCGGTCTTCTATTTGATGTAAACTGACATAAGGATTTTGTATTTGAGAACAGCGCTTATAGGACTTCTACGAGAACACTGGATGATGTTTGATTCGGTACGGAAGCGTATCGAATGGTTGTGAATAGCTATGCTGTTGCACAGTTCAAAAGATCTGCTTCTTCTGAACAATAAAACACAGTGCTGCTCTCTGCAACACATGTGAATGCACATCGAGAGTGATGATGAAAAATAATAAATCCGTCGATACTGTTATTATTTATTCTTCTTAAAATAAATAACAACAATATTACGAAACTCATGAAAATCAAAAGAAAATTATGAAAGATATCTTCGAACTGTTATGCTGAACATTGTATGTTTGTTTCCAGTGACAATCGTGTAACCAACTGGGTAGAAGAGAACCGGTTGAACTTGTCGCAACAGGCGCTCGCATTTGATGTGAACGCGGAGGTTGAGCCCATACCACAGGACGAACAGCATAATGACTTGTATGGTATGTGTACTTATTTACTAAAAGATGCCGCTTGAAATAATAGGCTCATAAGGCACTATCCCACTGCCAGCGAATAGAGCTAGCAACTAAAAACGAGTTTGTTTGTTAGACGAAGTTGTCGCCGGTATTTATATATTTATCTCTTTTACTGACACGGGACCTACAATCTTTTGTACGTTTCTTGAGTGAGAAAATAGTCGATAGCTAGTTGCTTCCTCGCCGGGTGCGGCGGGACATGTGCCTTAGACGTTTTAAGTTTGTGAAAAGAAACATTTGACAAATATTTGTACCAATAATTTAAAATAAACATTGATAGGACATAAAAGTTTTTTTATTGGCAAAATATACCAAATAAAGTGCTGCCATATCGTTATTAGAGTCTTGGATAAAATCTGGGTTTTGCAGGTGTCTGTAGGAAACTATAACTACATTTAAGTAAAGGCCAGTTTGCCTATTTTTTAATTTCTAAAATATAAAGATTATTTCACTGCTAGTATTTTAAATAAATTCGATTCTAGATTACTTATATTATCTGCAGAAACGGTTGCATTAGTGTCATCACCAAAAATAATTAGTGTAGTGCCAGTTACTCGTTTTCGGCTATATTCAATCAAGTCATTTAGGAATACGATGAAGAAAATTGGACCCAGAACTTAGCCCTGAGGGACACCTTGGGATACAGTGACTAGGTTAGATTTATAATGTTTTTCTTCTCTATCTACAATCGACGTAACTTCTATACACTGACGACTATTATGCAAATTTCCCGTATACAATAAAATTCCAACTTAGCCAGAAGAATTTCATGATCTACTATATCGAAAGCAGAACTAAGGTCCAGAAAAATAACTGTTACTTTAAGCTTGTCATTTAAATTACTGACAACCTCGTCAATTAATGAATAGCATCGGTGGTTTCTAAAGATTTATGGTATCTATTGCTGACTATTTAAAATACTGTGAGTCCTTAAGTGCTTTATGAGCCTATTCTTCATTATGTTTTCTAAGATCTTTGATAATACAGGTAATATGGAAATCGGTCTGTAGTTAGCAGAATCGGTTTTTAACCTTTTTTACAACCTTACTTATATGAGCAATGTCTTAGATCAAAATATTGGTTTCTTCATTGAGAAATGATGCATGTGACAAAGATGTCGAAAGACGTGCATACATTTTGAATGACTGAAAAGCAAAATGTTATCGATGTTCGTATATTCGCAGACGACGAGCCCCTGGGCGGCATAGAGAGCGAGGAGGAGGCGGACGTGGCCGTGGCGGCGTGCGTGGCGCGTGCGGGCGTGGCGCCACCCGTCGCGCGCCTCACCGACATGCGGCCCGGCGCGCCGCACGACACGCGCCTGGAGTACTCCTACTGCGGCGCCATCGTGGCCGCCTGGGCCGGGCCCTCGCACTGGCGCCTGAAGAACAATAGAGGTGAGCGAAAAATTAGTTGCTTGTGGTTCAAACTTACACAGCCTCTCCCTCGCCAATCCAATGCCTCGTAATCTTTACTGCTAAATTCTGGCCTATGTACCTATTTTATTTAAACTTGCCCTTTTGGTGTGTATAAAAATTCTTTAACAAGAACTAAAAAGTTAACCTTCAGTAAAATGATTATTTTATCTTATCAAGCCGTTAGCCAAACGTCGGACGACGGACAACGAACTTCAATACTATCTCTTGTTAAACCCTGTTTGAATTTTCAAAAATCCTTCCGAAACCTTAGTTACAACATTTCGTGTGTCTATGTATCTATAGTCCCCGCAGTTTAGGCTGTGCGTTATCTGTCAGTAAATGAATGTTTTTTTTTTTAGATTTTCATTATGTAAATGTTTTATATATTTTACTAGCTTTTGTCAGCGGCTTTGCCCGCTTGGAAATAGGAAATTATCCCACAGGAACGTACTACCTGGATAAAAGTATCCTATGTGTTAATCCAGTTTATAAACTATCTGTGTGCCAAATTTCATCCAAATCCGTTCAGAGCCGTTTTTCCGTGATTGAGTAACCAAACATCTAAACATTCATATTTATAATATAAGCTGTTTTTTATCATTTACAAATCTATTTCCACAGCCTCAAAAATGTCCGAACGCACCCAATCAGTAGCCGGCCGTCTGACCGTCGAAGGAAAGAAGCCACCTCGAACGAAACGCCAGCTTGACTTCCAAGTAGCCGGCTTAGCGTTTGACTGCCGATCCGACCCCGTGGGAGAGTACGAACCCACACAGCCAGCCAAGATCATGATCAGTAGGAAGACGCTAGCGACAGGACATACGTGGAACGAGGCTAACTTTAAAACTCCTATTGATAGGTAAGATAGCTTACAATGGCAAGGATAACAACCATTAATAGATTCAGTATGTACATGATTCTGAAGTCCATCCCCTAAGCTGAATTTTTACGTCGGTTACTAAAAATTATTTGTAATGTTCAATATATTTTGACCGCGTAGATATTGCACTTTTCTATGAAACAGCTGATTTGATAAACGAGGAAAAATATTCTACGATACGCTCTAGAATCATATGCTGAACCCTACAATTGCAGAAAACGAACACTATAACATAATTCTATTTCTTTTACAGAGGTCTAGACGAGTCCCACTTCCGGAAACTCTTCCTCCGTCACAACGTGATGATGCTGCGCAAACGCGACCTCGAGCAGAGCAAGCAACCCGAACCGGAGCCAGTCACAGTGGAGGAAGCCAGAGATTATGACTATAACAATGAGAACGATGCGTCGTACTGTCCTAATAATATTCCTGTGAGTATTCTACTCCGTTAAAGTAGTATTCGGCAAAGCAGAAATGAATCTTTCAATTTACAATTAAAAAATTTCGACCTGGAACTTAAATTATCTTCGACGGTCATACTCGTCATGTATACAGGGTCAAACTAAATTAGCTGGCAGTACTTTACCCACTTGTTGGGTATCGATATGGTCGAAGGTCAATGCCCGGTCAGCGAACCGCGTCAGCCGGGCGCGCGTAGATCAATCAGCTGTTTTTATTTTTTCGTGGAACTTGATATTTTTAACGAATTTCCAAAATTAATAACATAACAGTCGGCTGGCTGCCTTAATGTTAATGTCACGAACGTTCGAATGATGTTTTTTTTTTATGAAACTGGTGTAAATGTGCTGTTGGCGCAATGGTTACAACACTCGCTTGTTATGATCGCCGCGACATGCCAAGCAATACGTTTCACAATTCCTCGCCCTTCATTTGCACCGTGCCTTGCTATGTTTCAGGCAATAGCTGCTAATGAGTTAATTGAACGGTAGATTCACTTGCGGGAAATAACAGCCGTTTATCTACTATTTCAGGATGGCGATGACTGGGGTAATGAAGACGCGACGGCAGCGGGCGACCTGCACGACCAAATGAAAGCGGCCGAGCTTGAAGAGATTACCGACATGTTGGAACCACCTACTAAAGTAATATAGAATACTAATATTCTTTTTTTTTGTCACTATAAACAGCTATAATTCGACGAGCTACAATTCGAGCGAAATGTCGACGGTGTGGGTGTTATAACCCCTGCCTACCCCTTCTAGTGATATAGGCGTGATATTATGTTTTGTATCTTAAAAACTCCAATTTTTCTGCAGGTTGCAAAAATCTTCATACCCTACGCGATGCGGGCAAAGAAGGTGGACATGAAGCAACTCAAACACTGCACATGGAAAATACTAACAGAGAAGACGCCAGAAGGAGAAAAAGAAGTTGTTACAGAAACAAGTTTCTGTTCAATATACCAACGGTTACCAAGCAAACTTACACCCAACATGCGAGAATCTCTTAGTGTGCCATTAGCCTTACTTGCGGTCCTCCATCTAGCGAATGAAAAAGGACTGGTTTTGGAAAAACACGACGACATGAATGATTTTGGAATAATAGGTTTCATAAAATAATAGTTGGTACGTTTTATTCCATATATATGTATAAATGTAGCGCATTTTTTGTTAAAAAGCCATTCACAATGAATTTTTATTAAGTACCAGCGACTGTCCCCTGCTTTCCACGGGTTAAATGGCGACATGTCATAATAAGGAAGTTTCTGTGCTATATCTAAGTTAAATATTTATGTTTTTTACACATAAACACGGAGTGATGAAAAAAGCGGAGATGCAAAGCAAAATCTTTTTAGAAAGTAGCGTCGCCTGAATGCGGGTGTGAGGGGGACGGGGTACGACGTAGCCGCCCATTTTTTGTAAGTCCTATCTAGCTGGGAAGGTAATTATGACAATAAAACTGACCTAGCTGTTTGTCATTTTAGTTCGTCCACTGGCCACTATGGCGTTACAAAGTATGACGCTTTGTTCCAGAACATTCTATGTACGTTAGTATGGCGGGAACACATTATTTATTACCCAACTGAAACGGAAATGTTTTCCGTTTGAAATTGTTTTTTTAATAGTGTCATATGGGGTATCGGGTATATAGGGCAGGATAGGTAGGTAGTTAAGTCAAAAATTTGTTAGTATCATCAACATTTATTGGACAATATTTATTATTGGCCGCTAAACAACAGCGGCAGTGGTGGCCTACGCGTTGTAGGTCGTGCGTTCGAACCCAGCCAGACGCTTTACTTTGTGTTAATTTCATCACTATTGCTCTCAAAACGGTGAAGGAAAATATCGTGAGGAAACCGGCACGTCCTAGAACCAAAAATTCGAAGTCATGACATCTACAAACCTGCACTGGGCCCGCGTGGTGGATAATGGCCCACTCCCTCTCAGGGAGAGGAGGCCTGTGTCACAGCAGTGGGAACGTTATAGGCTGAATATGTAAAAAACACAGTTATATTGATTAAAATGAAAACGAAAAATAAGTTAGGATAAAAAAAAAACAACAAATGACATGTAGAAAATAAATTCGATAAAATAGGGTCTTGTTGGCATGATGCACCCATTTTTTTCATCACAAGAGGACCGACTATTTACCGACAAATGGCGCATTTAACATGTTTTAAATTCATCTTGTTTCATGTATCAAACTATGTAATTTATCTAAATAACTTAAAGCAAGTCAAAGTCAAAGCATTTATTTCAAATAGGCACTTAAAAGGCACTTTTGAAGCAACATAAACCTATGCAAGTTATTTGATTCGAAAATTGGTCATAATCATAATATACATTGAAAAAAATAAAAAACAAGAAGTGGTTAAAATGCATCTCTTCGACGACGTCACTAGCTACAATCTGGCGATAAAACGAGAAAATGTGATTTAAGGTGAAAATATTAATTTTATGGATTTACACGTGAAATCAATATGTTTCAGTTTTAATCTTGAACAAATTTTCATCAAAAAACAGCGCACTGCATTATTAAAACAAAAACTATCAAAATACAACAGACCATAATGCGATGACGATTCCTCAAAACTAAGGTTTTCGGCTCCGACCACTGTGACGTCATGGCCGTACACTGAAGGCGCTTGGCCTAATTGCCTTGCGGCATCTCCGCTTCTTTCATTACTCCGTGCGCATTAACCATCCGGAATAAATGCTCTAAATGATGGTGAAAACCGCTTCAAGATCCAATGTGTAGTTTAGCAGATCTAAGCGTGACAGTGTGACCACAGACAGATACAAAAGTAACTTTATTAAATACTATGTATTGATTTGTATGTTCACTAAACAATGAATAGAAATGAGGCCGGGGTCGCCCTGCAATAAACCCCCGAAACGTGCTCAATATTATGAGATTCGGTCCCAAAGCATGGTCCCATTACCTGAGTTGATCTATTGGTATCTTTTAGTCATAATAATTATCGTAAACGTTTTCTCAACTTCATAACGCATGAAAACATTACATGATATTGGTGTCGATAATAGGGTATTACAACCATTTTTGAAAAGTGTCTTATTTAGATTCTAAAGTGCTAATAAACCACTAAAAAAAACAACATTTTTATTTAATGGATTAGTGCCATAAAAATGCATTTTAAATTTTGCATTTTCGAATTTCGCGCGTAATTTGATGAAAACGCTGGACGCAGTAGACGCCATATTGCTCTGTGGGTATGACGGCCGTTTGCTGTATAAACAAATACGCTGATATTTTAAAAGATAATTGTTTATAATAATTAAAAAAAAGTAATTTTTCTACTGATCTTTGTTCCTGAATCCAAAATATTTTTTAAATAAAAATAACTTTGGTTACGAAAATAATAAAAGTACAAAGTTGCTTAGTTAACATGCCTTATGACGTAAAAACAAGTTCAAGTTCAAAAACCGATGAAAAAAACTGAAATCGTTAAATTGTATTTTAACATTTATTTTGTAATTTCATGAACTAAAACTAACATTTTTCCGACTGAGTTTTGCCTAGGCTTTATCATTAATATATTTTTTGTTTTCATATAGAGTAAAATACCCTATTAAATTATTCGAAATCGACAAGCTAACTCGATTTCACTTTCACTTCAACTGGGAAGAATGGCCTCATTTTTATTGGCAATGCAGGACAGTAAATACAATTGGTTTTCATATTTTTGTAGCGTTTTTCATATAGAAACAATGAGATAACTGCCATAGTAACATTGTATAGATGTTTTGTAATAATCTCTTTTTTTATATTTCTACGTAATAATGTAAATGTAGAATAAAATAGTTTCAACAAATACCTACCAGTGTTTTTTTCTTTTTTATAACATTATCACCCCTGTACTGACTGCGTCATTGGTTTCGTGGTCGCGTTACTTCCGAGTATGAGGTGTTGGGTTCGATTCCCGAGTCGGTAAGTATTATTAGGTTTTCCAGGAACTTCTCAGTAACGCGGAGTCTGGATTTGTGCCTGGTTGGGCAATAGGCACGCGCTATTATAAGGGACTTAAACAATATGCAAAATTCTACTAGCATTATATTTTAACCTCTCTCTTATTTTATTCTCCCTTCGGGAAATACATGCGTAATGATTATGTTATAAGCACCTGTATTCCCCGACGGATTAGGCAGAGGTGTGTTACAATAGGGATTTACACCTATTTTTGAAGTGTCATAATTTTATTAGATAAAAAAATGCTAATAAACCAAAAAAAAAACATTTTTATTGAAACGATTAGTGCTATAAAATTGCATTTTCAACTACCAAGAATCAACAGCCGTGCTAAAGCGGTTAAATTTTAATTTGACGAAAACACGACGTGTGAACGCACAGACATATAAAACAGTAGAATGAACGCCATTTTGCTCTGTGGATAAATGACGTCAGAGTTCTGTATAAACAAATGCGTTGATATTTTGTATAATAGGGTATTACATTAATTTTTGAAAAGTGTCTTATTTAGATTCTAGAAATGCATTTTAAATTTTGCATTTTCAAATTTCGCGCGTAATTTGACGAAAACGCTGGATGCAGTAGACGCCATATTGCTCTGTGGGTATGACGTCAGTTTGCTAAAAACAAATGCTCTGAGATTTTGTATCACAATTGTTTATAATTAAAAAAAAAATGAGTTATTTTTACACTTGTTTTTGTTTATTTGTTTTTTCTAGTTATTTTTCTTTGTTTTTTATTTGTTATTTATCGTTGGTTTGCTGTTCCTCAATGCAAAAAAAATAAGTAAATGAAATTAATTTGGTTACGAAAATAATAAAAGTACAAAGTTGCTCAGTTGACATGCCGTATGGCAAAATAACACAGCGGCTACTATTTCATGGTGTTCAAAAACAGATTAAAAAAAGTTAAATCTTTAAATTGTATTTTAAAATTTATTTTGTTGTTTCATGAACTAAAACTAACATTTTCCGACTGCATTTTGCCTAAGCTATCTCAATAATATATTTTTAGATTTTTTCTCATATAGGTATAGTAACATACCATATAGCACACAAGCTACTTGATGATGGAAAGGCAATCTTAGCCTCGCATTGGGGTCCTGGGTGTGGTCCCCAGCTCATAGACCATACAGTATTAAACCACTAGAGAGCGTATAGCCCGATTTCTTCAAAGAACATGATTCACTACTGCGGGCCGGGGGTCGAGGAAGAATGCGCGGCTGCAATTGGTCAGTTCAAGGTCAAGTTGCGTAGGTATGCCTGGTTAGGGATTGCTATACTTGATTAAGGGAAAATAGTCGATATCGATAAAATGGATTTTAACATTATAAAAAATACTCAATAAAAATCACAATTAATCATATTTAATTAAAATCAGTCAATTACAAAAAGAAAAACATGTATCCAGTTATTATTGATTTTTAAAATGAATTCATTTGGTTAATAAGTTTTTCGAATTAAAGTTTTAGGGTCCTGATTGTTCTTGGTAAAAATTGATAAACGAGCATCTACATATTTCTGAATTATGCATCTTGCTAGTTCTATTAAATGATTCGTTGATTCTATTTCATATTGATGAAAATTAATATCCGGGAATAAATTATACCCAATCAGAGATTTTAAAATAAAATAATCGGAATTATATTTCGGAGACAGCACTTTCGAACCACTCTTATTGATCGCCCTTTTAATATAAATTTCACAACGACTCTTACGGAATCTTCGGAAATCTAAAATGAAAACATGTATGTCAAAGTTGTCAAACATACAGAAGAAAAAACTGATAACTTCCTCCTTTTTTTAAAGTCGGTTAAAATATATAGGTATTTAATGACAGTATCTGAATTGAATAAAATTGTACGTTTAATTTTATTATTATCGATACCGACTTCAACCATAGGTAACATCACAAATTATTACGATAAAAATACAAAGGGGAAGAAAGGGATACAATAATTAGAATTTCTTAATGAAAGAAAGGGACTTTTCCAAAAGACATCAACGCGCGCGACAAATCCGGTGACTCGTTCACCCAATCACCATTTTAAATAGACCCCTGCGATGGCTCATATTCTGATTAAATGTGTAATTTGTTTATTTACCTATGAAAAGTTATGCCATCCTTTTTGTAACTAGATGTCTTGGAATGTTTTCCACACCATTTCACCGCGCATGAAGGCATTTTTATGCGTTATAATTGCATTAAAATTTAAAACAACTTGTAATTATTTAGCGTGCACACAGGTCTAACTCTTGGTCACAACCTCTATATATTCAATGTACTCTGTGGTCACAACTAAAATGGTTACTAGTACGGGTACCGTAGCCAATATATAAGCGAACAAACACTAATCGTTTTCGTGGCACACCGATCAAAATCGTCCTTCCGACCTCGCCGCCGAGGTCCTCGCGCCCCGCGAAGACCCCTAGTAGTATCGGCGCCTAACGTCGAGACCCCCGACCGACCCTTGCTCGTTGAAGCGCCAGCCCGCGCCACAGCTGAGCCAGTAGCTTTAAATTCCCCTAATAATAATAATGCCAATATTTCGATCCAGCCTGTCCCCAATAGTGATAGCTGTCCCCCTATCAGTGACGCCCTGAGCCGAGGTCCGTACCCCACAGGGGGTGCCCTCAGCGTGCAGTCGCTTAGTTTGTAAATTTTAGTTTGTAAGCCCTGGCTGGAGGCATTAAGATTAACTTCTTAATGGCAGCCCCAGGAAAGCCCGGTTGAGCAGTCACGGCCTCTCAAGGCCAACTGCGAGATGCCCAACAAAAAAAAAAATCGTTTTCGTGGGTCGGGGCACTGTATGCGCAGTCAAGTGGTTTTATAGTCTTTGTCATAGACTAATATACAAGGTGTAACAGAATGGACGCAAGACCTGAAAGTAGTTTGTTCCTAATTGACTACTGAATCGATTTCAGTAACTTTTAATCAAATGTCAAATCAATTTAAGCAAATGTCAAATTTTCTTTGGATTTTATGATCGGTTTTCTCAGTAAATAATGTAAGTTATTTCCTAAAAATCTCGATCGCGCAGACATTTCATTATAGAAAAGTGATAAAATGATTCGTTTTTAACAAAGGGTGGTCTACGTTTGCGTATAATCCTAAAGAAAAATGTATGGACGGCATATCGGAACATCGTCCTTAAGTAAAAAATGTTTAATTATGTATTTTGCTATACCTACCACTGATTGAAAGAAAATTCAATCTTATTCTTGAAGAATTAAGACTCAATTTTAAATGCATAAAGTAATGCTTGGATCGACAGGTTTTTCTTAATAATATCAGTAAGCTTTAAAAAAGAATAGTTTTGGTCATCGTAATATGCTTTTAACTCAATACTCTAATTGGGGTGTACGAGTTATGTTACTCGTTGTATATAAACTGAGCCCCAGGTCTGACACAGTGCTTTTCCAATAGGGAATTATAAAATAAATAAGAACGTGCTAACTAACAGCTGCATAATTAGATAAAGATAGCATTTAAGGTCAGCGCATACTGAGTAACAAAATGTTCTCGCTTTATTTCTCTCTCTAAAATTGCATGGGGCACGCGTGTTCACATATTTTTACCCGATACTTGACAATACAGAACACGCTCGCGCACTTTGCTGCTCATTTTGCGTTGACTGTTAGTAGCCTTAGCTGAAATCGAGGTAAGTAAAACGACGATATTATAATAAAAAATCCATTCGTTTTCTACATAGCTTTAATAAAAAAAAAAACGATACATCTTCTTTTTCCTAGGATATCAGTCCTGAATGTAACAAGATGATTATTAAACAAAAAATAACGACAATCAATATACCTGCGGTATTCGTGGTAGTGGTGGCATGTGATCCTAATGTTAAATGAAGGGAATGTGTTTAATTACAATAAATTACGTCATGTTTAAGTATGTACATTATAAAGGCTACATACTGTTATGAATGAACTATAGTCATAAAAATCTGTGTGTTATACCCAAGTATACTGATAACTTAAATCAAAACGTAAAAATACAAAAATGAGTATTTATAATAATGTAATAAGAAATACTTTAGAGCTACAAACTTTTAATAGTACAAAATTATCTTCTGTTTTATTTTAATCACTAAGCACTCAAATCATAAAAATAAACACTGTCACAGAACAATGGGCATGTTTAACATGTCCTAATAAAAGTCTGCTAATCCAGTAACGAATAAAACAAATTTATATTTAAGAGAAATAAAAAACACGTAAAACTTTCGTACAAAAATAAGCTGCTTGGCACCAATTATGGTTATTGGCTCTTGGTCTGACCAAAAGACGATGCAAAATATAAATTTGTTTACAAAACAATTCTAAGACACATTATTTTGGTTTAAATCTAAAGAATTTAATATAATACGATGTCAAACAGTTTCTCGTGTTGCCGTACTAGAAATACTACCTCTTAACTTGAATTGACGAGCTCTGTCTTAATTTCACTGGGTTCTGTAACTTTTTCTGCAGACTCTTTTAACGGCTCTGCCACTTTTTCAACCGACATTTCTGGTGTCTCGGGTACTTTGTCTACAGATTTTTCTGTCTCAGTTTCTTTCATAGCAGGTTTTTCAGTCTCTGGTTTAATAACTGTGCTTTCTATTGCTGTTTCTGGAAGACTTTCTGCTTCATTGACTGCAGGTTTTTCTGTTTCTTTTTCGACAGGACTTTCTGTTACGTTATCGTTTTCTGCTTCTTCTGCAGACTTATCCGTTTCTGCTACTTTCTCTATAGGCTTTTCTGTTACAGTCTTTGCTGCTTTTTCGGTTAGGGTGTCTGGTGCCTTTTCTGTTACAGGATCTGCTGCCTTTTCTGTTACAGTATCTGCTGCCTTTTCTGTTACAGTCTCGCTTGCCTTTTCTGTTACAGTATCTGCTGCTTTTTCAGTTGCAATCTCTGCTGCCTTTTCTGTTACAGGCTCGGCTGCCTTTTCTGTTATGGTCTCGGCTGCCTTTTCCGTTACCGTCTCTGCTGCCTTTTCTGTCACTTTCTCTGTTTTTTCAGATTCTGCTAATTTCTGTTCAGACTTGTCAGCGTCAGACACAGATTTCGTTTCTGATAGGGCTTCTGCAGGTTTCTCTGCTTCTGATATGAAGTTTAAAGATTCAGATTGTTCTGGTTCTTCTTGTACCAGATCTGCAAGCTTTCCAGAATCCGCGCTCGTATTGAATGACGTATTAGAAGGTGAGATACAATCGCTAAATTCGTCTTCTTCTACTGTCTTTACGGTGTCGTAGGAGTCCTCCAGAGTTCCAGACGATATATTTTTCTCAGGACTAGTCGCGGTTTCATCATTCAGTTCAGCGACGGCAATTTCTTCATGCAAACTGACAGCCGTCGCCTCAAAAGATTTGTTCTCAATAACTGTGTGGTTGCTCTCCATACTTTCGTCGAGATCAGCTTGTGATGTATTTTGTTCAGACTGCTCATTTACTACGTCCTCTAATTCATTAGCTGCTTTTGAAGACGTAACTGGTTCTTCTATATTGTCCGTTGTGGGCTGGTCAGCAGATTTTATATCCAAATAAAAATCTTTTCCATCGGATGTCAATTTAACCAGAGACGGGTGAGTTGTGCTATCCAAAAATTCTATAGTAATTGTAGCGTCATCTAAAGTAAGCTCGTCCAGTTTGGTTTTGCCACTTTCCATTAAAGCGGGATCGTCATTTGGTACGACCAGACGGCAGCACCTTGCTAAAGGCTCTATTGCGGCGAGATCTTCAGGCAGTTGCCTGAATTCTTTGCATTTAGCTTTATTGCCATAGTCGATAAAATGCACGTGATAACCGACGTCACAAAACTCCAAGATTTTCGCTCTATACCATTGTTCGTCTTCAGCCCAAAACGCAGCACAAACCGATCCTACTTTAAGTTCTGAGGCTGGCTCAAATTGAGGGCTTTCATTCATCTTTACCGTGACTTTATCAAGATTTGAAATAACGTCATCGAGGTGTACGTAGAATTCGTCCACACCCGTGACGTAGCAGATTTTGCCCGTGCCGATTGTTTCTTGTCCTACGGGAGCGATTCTCACCGCCGCCACTGTGTCGCACAGTCCGACGAGCTCCTCAGTCACAGATGTTCCTTCAAGGAACAATTCCACGATGGATATGTCACCAGACGCGATGAACTGTACATTAAATATAGTGGCTCCTTCTGCGGCTAGTTCGTTAAATTTAGTTTCAGACTGACGCGACCACTTGATGTCGCGAGGTTTCTGCAAAGCACATTTTCTTGAAAGCGCAGGCTTTACTTTGAGTTCGTCTGGCAGACTCCTCAACTCGTTAGCAATAGATGCGTTGCCGTAATCCATAAAGAGGACTTCAGTTCCCTCTGATCCGTCCACGATGACTTGCGCTCTGTACCACGCACCGTCTTCAGGGTACTTGGCTGCGCAGATAACGCCTTCCTCCTTATCTGTCAGTTCCGGGAAGTTTTCTGCGTCAACCATTGCAGCTTCCATTGCTTGTAACTCCGGTGTCGCTGTTTCTAACTGAATCCAGAATTCAGAGGGCGAGTTTACATGGCTGGCGAAGCACGACGGCAAATCGCCACAGTCTGTCTCTTCAGATCTTGTCGCGTAACCCTCGGATACTAATTTATCAGTCAAGTTCTGGCCATTAACAAATATATCGACATACGTTGTAACATCTTTCAGGACAATAAGAGCATCTACTGGATTTGCTAAATCGCCAACAAGTTGTGTGAAATAGTCGGAGGAGGATTCTGACCACTCGCCTGTACCAGTGGGGACGGCATTAATGCTCGACTTGACGGCGTACCGTTCCATTGCCTTGAATTTCTCTGGCATCTCCTTTATCAAACCGGGCTGGTTGTCGAGTACATCTGTATTGCCGTAGTCAATGAAACGGATCGTGATGATGTCAGAATCGGAGTCAAGTATTTCGGCACGGTACCACTGGTCGTCGGCCAAATACTTGGCAACACACCACGTACCCAACTCAGTGTTCGCAATATCGGTGTAATTGCTTGCATCACTTTGGAGCTCAGCTTGGATCGTTTCGATTGTGTCTACTTTGTCGGCCATTTGCAACCAGAAGTGTCCAGGGGTGTCGATATGACTGATATACACTTGAGTACAACCATCAGGTAGGGATGTGGGCTCGACAAGTGCGGGAGCTTGCGCCTCTTCAACGTTCTGTTCTTCCGCTGAACTTATTTGTGGCGTGGCCAGCTTCTCGTTAACCAATTTCATGGACAAGTCCACGCCGTCTAAATGCAAGCTCGCGAGCCACCCGTCTGTGCCTAGAGCCAGTGTGACTTGGACTTCCAGTTCATTGGTCCATTCCTTAAGTTTCGGAAGTGCGTCCTCTTGCAGGGCTACAAGACCTAGACTGGCGACTAACGCGAGTGCGCACGGTTCATAGAACTTAGGATCAAGGACTTTAAGAGATTCTTTGGGTAGAGTTTCTGAGTTGCCGTAGTCAGGATACTGTACTTTGACTTGCGTATCTTCGACGCTGATAATTGTGGCGCGGTACCAGTTGCCGTCTCCGGAGTGGGCTGCACAGATGCCGTCTACTTCGAAGTTTGACAGGGCCTCGGGAGTTCCTGTTGAGAAGACAAAATATCTTTTAACTGGATCGAACAAACAACTATGGCTGTTGCGTCAGATTGGATAGGCCTATGTCCAGCAATAGACTAATAATAATCTACAGGTGCATACTGTATTTGTTTATATCTAAAAAAAACCTATTTCTGTACCCTAATTGGGCCCATAATTTGTATCTAGCTATAAGCCTTTATGCAACATCTTTTAATATATTATGGAACACAATTAATGAATATAGATGATGCAATACACTAATGCTGTTCAATTGTTGTGATGTTCAAGATGAATGTCAATGTGTTAAAATAATTCTTTACCTTGTTCATAGTAATTATAAAGGTCATCAAGCAGTAGAGCGATTCTGTCACCATCGCTAGCCTTCTGCAGATAGAACTCGTTCAAGTTCTCCGTGTGCACGATGTAGGCCATTCCGAAGTTGTAGTTAAAGACAGCTCTCATGCATAACTGGATGACTTCGTCGTATGCGCCCACATCGGGCTCGAACACTGCGATCTTATGGCCGGTCACGCAGTCGTATAGAGTTGTGACCAAGCTGCAACGAGTAATCACATTTTTATTGAAACTTTAATTCACAATCTTAGATCATTTTATTTACGATGTCTTACAAACTAAGTAAAAACTTAGCATTAACCCAGAATCTCTGTGTATCAACATCAAGCATCTTGCATGTATAAATAATCATGTTTTGGAACCATCGCAGTGTCAAACTTATGAGAATCTTTTTCTATTTCAAATGGTCATTCAAAATTCACCCTAGACTACATAATGCTACAGTAGAAAATTTTTTAAATGCAATGGAATGAGAAATATCAATAATTCTGATAAAACAAAATGCTTACGTGATCCCCTCTACATGGTTAATGTACACAATGACTTTGTTGCCAGTGAGCTTGGTCTGCAACTCCTCGATAGTCATCAGCTGGTTGGACTCAGCGGTGTAGTTGTTCAGACAACACTCCAGTGACTGGTAGTAGTACACACTTAGTTCCGTTGGTAAGATCATGATCTGAAAATGTAAAGATCGTAGGTGAAACTACAAATATGTGACCAATAAGATGATCTAGTATGATGTATATCCTGTTAAGGTAGGATATTGTTCCAGTCTAACCAGATGCAGCTTAGCAACAGTATTTTATGAAGCGGCTGCATATCTGACCTCCACAACCCAGTAACTGGGTAATACGATTGCACTTGGTAAGACTAGTTGTTAGACCGTCAGGGTTCCGACGATCCGTAATGACTGTCAAAGATCCACGAAATACAGCCGGGAATAACGGGTTAACGTGCGTCAGAGGCACGGAATTGGTATGTAAAGATGGGCACCCACGGACCAACCCCAGAAAGCTTAACTTACTTGATGGATCATCCCGTGCGGTTTTCATTACTAAGCCACGAGCCCCTGATAGAAAAATCTAAAGGCGCGCTTTGAATGTATTTTTTTCGGTTTTGGATCTTATTTTTGTCTTGGCAAAGGACGTTTCCACTCTATACGCTGTGATTAAACTCAAAATATTCTATTTTACATCACCTGCGCCCCTGGTTTCACCCACATAAGTATCGATCCCGTGAAAATATCGGAATAAAATGTTCTAATTGAGGTCATGGTCTACCCATGTGCCAAATTTTATCCAATTCCGTTCAGCCGTTTTAGCGTGAAAGCGTAACAAACAAACATACTAAAATCAAATCTTTTTTCTTTATAATATTAGTTTAGATAAACCTACATGGGCACTTATGAAACATCAGAAGCTAGATGCATGGATCCAATTGGTCTTTGCCTATGCTCTTTTTTTTTCAAGTCAGTCCTTTATGTGTTGGTACTTACATTTTCCAAAGCAGTGGTGACAGATTTCCCGTAGTCTGGCATCACAGCCTTGATGTTAGCTGGGTCGGAGACATCTTCTAAGATGGCGCGGTATATTTTACCGTCGTGCTTCAACGTGCAATGGACACCGTCCGCGAGGCTGTCTGCAGTCAGTGGTGTCAGCTAGAAAACAAAGTTTTATTATTTATATTAACTTATTTTTATGGCGTAGGTAGTGTTTAATTTAAGTGACAATTCAATGTTTTATTTACACGAAGAATTAAAACAGAAAAGTCTTATAGCAGCCGATCAGACCGCCCGTTTCATCATCACGAACATTGTGGAATTATAAATAAAAACAAGAGAAAGCTGCTGCGCTAGAGTATCTCCAGTAGTTTTATTTCGTAAAAATACTCCATTCATTCATATGATTGAAAATGAAAGTTGTTGTATGTAATACAATATCCTGTTAACCATAACTTAATTTACAAAATACATTCTTAAGTCAGTATGCCATAATGTCTGTACTTACTTTGTTAGTGTCAAAGTTTGCGATGGCTTCATCAACCAATGTTGCCTTGTCCATGTCAAGTTGCACATAGAACTTCTCGAAAGACTCCACGTGGGTCACTCGGCAGAGTATCTGCTGACCGACGATGATCGTCAGGTCGATAGCTTCGTCTAGAACAAACGAATTAACTATAAGGTATTGCCAACATTAAGAAGGATATTTTTTATTTACACGCTTTATATTAGCTTCACTTTTATGTTTGTATGTAACCAACTCCTTAGAGCGCGATTTTGGCCCACTTTAAACGGTCAGATTTCATTGAAACTTTGTAAACTTATCGAGGACCGATGACAATTTAATCATTTAAAAAAATTTGGAGAAAATGAAAAAAAAATCACGTTTTTGTAGTTAGCAGAACTAAAAAATTGAAAATAAATAATAGTTAAAAAACTAAAAAACATGCTTTAAAAACCAAACTAAAAAAAGGAGAAAATAATTTAATTCAATTAAAAGTGTGTTTTTTTGTTTTTTTTTAGATTGTTTATTGAGAATAAAAGGTAATTGCAGATTTTTTTTAAATAGAATAGTTGTAATTAAAGAAGAGTAAACCATATTCGATCTCTAACTAAAGATCAGTGCAAGGTGAGCACAAGCATGAAATCCGATAACAGCTTACTGGGATAATCAATACTGCGGAAATCAGGTGTCTCAAGCAAACAATCAACTCCTGTTTGACGTAGACCTCTCCAGACCAACACTTCAATAGAGAATTTAAAAAAAAATACTGGCACAAAAGAAAAGATGATGGTTGACTGAAAGTAATCTTACAATAAAACACAGTAAAGTTTTTACATTACCATTGACCCCCAAACTAAGCAGGGCTTGTATCTTGGGAGTGCGAATGAGCAGAAAGGAATAAATGTCGATTTACAAGGCTAGTTCAGTAAAGCGTGTATTATGTTGTGTGTGTGTGAGTTTATGTGAGTGTCTGTGAGACTGAAGTGGGTTTTGCGATTATGTCTAATGAAAACAGCTAGATTGAAGCAATATAATATGTCTTACCTTTCAAAGTAACAGACGACTGGTGTTCCGAAAGTTTAGCGAGCTCTTTCTCCACCAACATATCGGCGACACTCACGCCATTGTTCCACAGCGATACCTTGTACACATCGTCGTCATTCTCTTGGAACACGCACTGGTAACGTGGTGCGTTGAAGCACAAGTCCACAAGGGTATTAGGTTTCCATTCGCCATCTACAGGAACAACACCAGATAAAGAACAGCGGACGGCCATTTTCGGCAATTCCATCATCTGTCTATCCATCTGCCAAATATCTTTAGCATCGACTAACTGCTTGTTGCCGAAGTCCACATAACGCACGATAAACTTCGAAAATGGCTGCACAGATTCTATTGTCGCTCGGTACAAGACTCCATCGACGGGGTAACGAGCTAAAACGGACCCTCCGACGGGTACCTCACCAGTATAGGATTTCACTCCTTTGTATATCTCTGGGATTTTGTGCATCATTTCAAGGAATTTGGGTTGTAGCGACATAATTTGGGCGTAGAAGTATTCGGGGGATATGATCCATGTGACGGAGACCTCGTGTTGCGCGCCGGGTTCTATTGGATCAGACGGAGGGAAGGGGGTGTCGAGTGGTAGCGGCTCCGCCAGCTCCTTGCACTGCACCTGCGTGAACTTGCTGCGGCTCTTGTACGGAGGGGCGCGGCCACTGTCTTGCGACCTGTGGCTATTCTCCGACTTCTTGTCGTCAGACCCAAACGAGCGATCAGCGCGATCTCTTGGAGAGAAGTTGCTGCGCGGCGGTCTGTCAGAGTTTGGTCGGAATTCTCTCTTTTGATTCCAGTTTTCTTTTTTGTCTCCCCAGTTGTCGCGCCTGTCGCCGCGGTTGTCTCTATTGTCGCGGTTATCTCGGTCGCCGCGGTTGTCTCTGTTGTCGCGGTTGTCTCGGTCGCCGCGGTTGTCTCTGTTGTCGCGGTTATCTCGATTGTCGCGATTATCACGGCTGTCGCGATGATCCCGGTTGTCACGGTTCTCCCAGTTGTCCCGACGTTCAGGGCGATCGGAGCGGTCATTCCGGTCGAATCGGTTGTCCCGCTTGGGCCTGTTGCCCCAGTCATCAGATCCTTTCTCCGTACGGTCATCGTGTTGACTGTACTTGTTCTCTCTGCAACCAGGAATAAATTTGTAGGACAAGGAAATATTGCTTTGAAATATGTTAATGCATATCAAATATTATAAAAAATAAAGCATTAAAATTAGTACATTAATTGTAAAAGAAATACGCATAATTACTTTTTTTACATGATTAATTAAACGTTATTGTGCTGACCATACCAAGCATCTAAAGTGTAACAAAACCTGAAGAATTAGCCGTGAAACTGTACAATTACTACAATGGAATGACCAAGACAGTATAAAATGTGCTGAAATAAAAACTTACAACACTGTAAGACATCACTGTGCAATGGAATGTTATAAACAAGAGCCGACAGATATGTAACGTATTGAGAACGCTCGATACGAATGTGCGGCGCAAACCAAGCGTGGCAAGCAAATAGGGCGTGACAACGAGGACGACGCTGATTCAACTATTTATGCTTTACTTATAATTGCTTGGCATCGCGCAATCTAACGTGCTGCAATAACCGTCTGTGTTAATAATAAACAATTGACTCGGTCAAAGTGAGAACACAAAATCAGCAGGCATGTTATGTTAATAAGATCATAATGAAGTAACAAACGAAAATGATAACTTGGGTAAAAAGGAAATACGGACACAAACAATGACAGACAATAATCAATCAATAAAGCATTAATGTTGATGGACCAGTAAGCGCAACAGCCGGTTGTCAACAGGTGTGTGATGTGTCGTGTTACATACACCTGCTACATCACAGTACCGTTTGAGTCGATCCTGTATCGAAGCACCCTTGGGTTGGGCGTTTTGAGCGTCCAGAGAGGCGGCTTCCGCGGCCTGCCTTAGCCTTTTCCCGACCCCACTCGAGTCTTTCTTCCAACCAGGTTTTGGCCCCGGTTTATCGTGCTGATGTTCCGACCTAGGCTTTCTTCTGTCGAATCATTGCAACTGTTTTATCAAACAGCCTAATTCGTGGTTAACGCATTGCATCGGGGAAAGTGGCGCGCTGAATTTTTTTACTTATTCTGCGTTCTATTTATTGCTTGGAAGGAAATTACGTGTGAATTGTAAATGGGCAATTTATGCTATCGGAAATAAGTCTACACTTTCGGATAGAATTTAAAGTGTTTGGTAAATAATAATCGCAAATTAAAGTAAACTGAATAATGTTTCTGTTGGGTGTTACATACCTTTCTCTTGGGTTATTATCCCTGTCTCGTGGGGTGTACTCTCGTTCTCTGGGGTTGTTCTCCCTGTCCCTATTCTGCCTGTGGGAGGGAGGCTGGAATGCTGGTTGAGCAGGAGGCGACTCCCACTCGTCTTCGCCGACTGTCGTGGCGGTCTCACGAGGCTTCGAGGGAGCTCCACGTCTTTCATTGTAAGGAGGGCTGTTCAAAATGACAAATCTTATTAATTGACGTTACTATTGGCACTTATTAGATTAGAAAGGCACCTACCGAAAACGGAAATTCATCACTGTATAGGAAATATAAATGTGATATAAACCAATAGCACCAGTTTTCCTTATTCCATCTAAAATATCGTAGTAATCTTAAATATGAGACTCTAATACTACATTATGGAACGATTAGAAGAACTACAGCTGAATACACGTTAAAAACGCGTACAAAGCCGGTTAGCACGACCGATTACTTTTTCTACTGACAATTTCTCTTGAAACATTCATATTAATGTACATTAGTACATGGTAGTAACTTGATATTATGCATACTTTGAATTTGCGCGGCGCGCATTTTGAGTCGAATTTCATTTCATTAAAGTATTGCTACTAGTGTTCTTGCGTTTCCGTGAAAATATTAAAGCTTTTGAATATACAAAGACAATTGTACTGGGGAAAAAACCGAGTTACTGATTATAATCCTCATCAAGGACAATGCACTAATTCAAAAAGACAATGCATAATTATTCAAATTGAATGTGTCAATTAGCAATATTTATAGCTGACGCATGTGCGGCGCGGCATACGCTGTATCGATCGCTTTCCGCCATTACTTTCATGAGTTTCTAATAAAAATAGAACTAGGATAGAATCAACATTCAACAAGGTAAATTAAGTTTTTATTTTATACAGTACGTGGTAAAATATTATGCAGGACTCACCGTTCGCCTCTCTCCGGTCTGCCGCCAAACTTCTCGCTATGTCTGCCGGGCCCAGACCTATCAAAACCTTCCCTGTTGTCTCTGCATACAGAAAATAGTACCACACGTTACAAAATACACTTCTCACACATAACATCATTCCTTGAGAACACACGAACTAATAAATCATCATTTTAATCACTAAATAACAGATTACCTATACATTTCTGTAGCTAGACTCGCCGCAACTAAACTCATGGGTTCAAAGAACCGACATGAAGGTCAAACTGTCCATGAATCCTGAGTCATACTCTGTTATTACTTTTTTGTTAGAAAATAAAAACTAAACTGTTACGTATTGTGTGAGATTGCATAGACTCGATGGTAGTCGCTCAGATTATAAAACAAAGTCTATAATCTGAGGGTAGTCGTTACTCGATGGTCTTATCTCGCTTCTAGAGCTGTCATTTTGGGATTCTGTCAAAAGGATTAGGTAGAACAGCGAGTTAAGAGATAATGTATCTTTAATGATCTAACAATTTTATTATACGTATGTAATTTATTTATTCTTTGTTTGTTTTAGTCCAGTTAACCCCAGAAGATCAACAGTTATCCCAACTGTATCATCGAAGATCATTATAGGTTTTTTTTTTGGAATAACGCACACGTTTTTCCAATTCACTTTAGACATTGGAAGAATAGTCGACATCGGCTTTGCTTGCCATATTAAAAAATAGAATAGAATAGAGATAAGCAGCCAGATCTGACCTAAATTATGACGCGTTCAAAACTTTATTGGTGTTTACAGGTTGCCAACCTTTCAGGGGATTTCTGGTTGTGACGTCACTCTCTTCGTGATTTCATAGATTCGTTTTTACATACCTAACCATATACATCCATATAGATGGTTCTTAAAATTCAGTCTTGAAAGAGAGCTTTGGCGTACTTATTTAATAGTATAGTGGGGGACCGAATTTTGAAACTATTTTATACCTATACGTCTTAGTGAGGAATTACAGCAGTACCAAAGCTGAATTTACGATTGAAACGTAGATTGAATTTTCGTAACTCACGTTTCATCATATAAATACTGATACTCAGATACGTCCGGTCAGACTGGAAGCCGACCCCAACATAGTTTGGAAAAGGCGCGGTAGATGATGACGTTTCATTAAATAATAAACATTAAGTTGTTATTATGAAACAGAGTCTCTGTTTACAAAGTGTTATTATTGTAAACCTACACGACGACTTATCAAGCGATTGTGGATTGTTCTGAGGGACAATTCTAGTAATTTTAAGAACGTTCACAGTCTGATCTCAATCTGTCAAAAATACTTCGTGTCCATACATTTTTGACAAGTTTTTGACATTTGTTTGTCGCCGATATGAGACAACGACTGAATTTTGAAACTGACCTTCTGATAATCTTCTCAAACCAAATACAACACTAGCAGCTGGCTGAACCGTCAAACGCAACTCAATTTTAGTTTAGTCTCTTGTTCTTCCTGCCACTTCAAGGTGTATTAAAGCAACAGATCCGAAAAACTTCCAAGAATGTCGTGTTAAACTAAGTGGACTACTTATCTTCATAATTTTATTTCGTCTCGTCAAAACGCGAGACACAATATAAATGTTTGTCTATAATTGCGGCTTTCAACCGAAGATATGAACAATAAACATTACAATAATGGAACGAAAGAGAAAGTATAAAGCGGAAATTCAGCTGTGAAAGTAATCATCATCATTCTGACATCCTACTAATGCAACAGCTGAAAGCCACTTACTGTGAGCCCGCATCATCCCACTGCTGGGCAAAGGCCTCTCAGCATGACTACCCGCTCTTTCGATCCAGGGTTAAATAATAATAATAATAATAATCCCTTTATTTTCAGGCAACTAAGGCCCATAGATAAAATACACAAAAATAATCTTAAACAATAATAACAAACTAATACATATTAATAAACAGCTTAAAACTATAACTAAACACGTAAAGTCGTCGGCATCGTGTTTTGCTGTGTTAAAGTGGACCACTGGTCGTGTGAAAGCCACTTATACAGTTATATTGATAAACGATTAACTCTGACGAAGAATTGATTTCATTTTTATTGGTAGTTACTACCATTATCAAGAATCCAAGGAAAACTACGTAATACCTACGTATAGCTGGATAAAAGGTTATAATCCATATAGACCTGTGTTCCTCATTCAAAGCCGTTCAGCCTTACCCTTCGGAACGTCTATACTTTTATGTAACACTAGCTTTTGCCCGCGACTTCATACGCGTGGACTTTAGAATCAAGTAGATAATCATTTTTTTTGATAATATATAGCCTATTTTTTAAGTTAGACCTCTCGGAATACTTAATTGAAAACTGCATTCAATTCCATGCAGTGGTTTTTGCGTGATGCGGTAACAAACGTACAGACAGACAAAAATTCTAAAACCGTTGTTTTGGCTTCTGTTGCTCTAATAAAGACCCCCCATACTATTTTTTCTTCAATATCTTTAATGTACAGACATCGGCCTGTTACAATTTTATTATATGTATAGATAAGTAGGTATTACATACATTTTTGGACTCTGTGGAGTCTACTTTCAGGTTGATTATACTTCAATTGGTAAAGACATGCATGACGATAACAGACAGTGAAACGAAACGACCCACGAAAGTGACGCATTTAAAATTTGAAATTTCATACTTCTTTTTAGCAATTAACAAATAATTTGATAGCTTTTTGTACGTGCACAACTTTCCAAAAATACTTCAGACTAATTTGTTTTATTACAAATTGTTAGTTTTCGATAACATTGCAAATAAAATCGAATTTAGTTAGATAGAACGATGGATGAACTGAAGATGATATGGCTGGAAAACTGGAAAAGAAATGACTTGGTACCGAAATGACGACTAATATAGACGTATCGAAGAAAAAGACATGGTGGCGCCGACGCCTAATAATTGGGATAAGGGCAGGACAATGATGAGCCCAGTATGTGGCCACGTTGATTGCGGCATCAGTGGCATTCTTTAGGTTACCTATCCAAGGTGCAGCTGAATGCTTATGATCATGATAGGTAGACCGAATCATAATCCTTATGACAGTTGTAAGTAAGTAACTATTTGTATAAGTACCGGTACTTCGATAAAAATCTATTTTGTCTTGTTATCCACTTCGGCGAGGCGTAATGACGACAGTGAAACAAAGAAAAAGTAACAACACACAAGCATTCAGCTGATTGCTCTCAATCATTCGAATGATGAACGCTCGAGCGTTAAACATGAAAACGCAATCACCAACTTTTCTTTTTAACAAGGATTGTATAATTACTTTAATTGGACGTAGTTAAACGAAAACGATCCAATCCACACAAGACTTTGTGTGGACTGGATCCTTTTCGTTTAACTACGTCCAATTATAATTCGTAACATTGCTATATCATTAAGCCGTCAAAACTTAAAGACTGATTAGTGATTACCAAATTCTACGTCCGCATAATATCATGACCGGAGTGCATTAATTATGTGTGTGTAGGTTGTTTTTACAACCCAGAATATTGTTAACATTTATTTTTAGAATAAGCTCGTTTTCATCGAAAATCTAGTGCAATGCGTATTTTTACGGTGCACACGAGTCCAAAAATAGTTTATGTTGCGTAAGAAAAGTATCGAATTCTACACAAATTAGGTACTTCAGCTGCAGACGATATCGCGATACGATAAGCATTGAAATAGATTAGGGGGTATTCATATAAACGGAGGGTTTTGAAATGTAAACATCGGTGCCGGTAGAAGAGAATATTCACTGAGCGATCTACAGAACAGTCATTTGTTGTAAAAGTGGGTTACACAGGGACAAGAGCCGCCGGCCACCTGGCTGTGAATACACTATCAACTGGTTTGCCCCTTACATAGATAAAAGTATCCTAGTCTGTTTTATGGACATTCAAATTGTAATATGAGGGATTGTTTCTTTTGTACCAGGCCTCAGCCTGTGCTAAGGACTGCATAACATTCAGTCTCGATGACTGCGATGGTTCCGAATATTACGCGAATAATGAACCACGATAACATCATCATCATTTCAGCAGAAAGATGTCCACAGCTGGACATAAGCCTTCCCCAAGCTCCGCCACTTCGATCGGTTCTGTGCCTCCTGCATCCAGCGAATTTGTGCGGCCTTCACAAGGTCAACCGCCTACCTTAGGCCTTCCAACTCTACGTCTTCCAGTACGCGGTCGCCGCTCCAGAACCATTCGGCCCCATTTTGGAGGCAATGTGCCCATTTTGCGGGCTATGTTATAATAATAAATCTTTATTTTTGCCATATGAAAAATAACCTTACAAAAAAAAAATACACTTGTACTTGTATGTTCTACGAATCTAAAAAGATTAGATACCCAATTAGTATCTCAGTGCACAATAATACATTCAGGTTATTACAAAACCGATTCACACTGACCCACGTACTAGTTAATAAAGTTATAAACTGTATTACGGTGGGAGAGTTTTAGTCTTTCTCAGCTATAGATAAGAATAATTCTACGAGACTCTTTACTCAATATCGCATTCATGTTCCATTTAATTAAATGAACATTTTAGCGGCAGTTAATACTTTAGTTAATACAGTGGAATGCTTCTTATACCTTATTGCTCCAGTGTAGAATTGTAGATCAAATCAAGAAAAACCCGCTTAGTAGTTCTACTACAGTTATAAAGAACACCGTGCCTTTATAAATAATGTTATTACCGATCTTTCGTTACGATCGATAAAGTCAATCAAGTGGAAATCACTTGCTTTGGAGCTGAAACGTAGTTGGAGCGAAAAACACTCGTTGAAACGCTATTCAGCCATCAGGGACATCAGTCCTTTAGAAGTGCTTTATGAGCTCGCAAATTCTTAGTTTAGTTTCTTGTACTGGACAAAATATTGAAGAGTAGGCAATACTTTGAAGAATATACTTAATATATACAGGGTGCGGCAGGAACATCGACGCACAACCTGTTGCTAAGGATTCAGTACAAGTTTCCAAACCCAACTGCGCTGAAATTTTTCGTCAGTAATAACTGACGAAAAATTTTTTTTGTTTAATAAAACAAAAAAAAAATTTTACGCTTTAGGGTCTTTGAATTCGTAGTTACAGTTTGTAAAGACGCCAGCACATCAAGCTACCACAAACTGTCAAATTTCTTTGATAGATTTTCAACTTTATTACATAAATATAAAGTACATGTTCAATTGGGAAAATTTGACAGTTTGGGGTATCTTTATGTGCTGGCGTCTGTACGTCGATATCCCTGCCTACAGATACTAAGTTGTACCTAGTGATACTTACGTCTGCGAATGAAACATAAAATTACGCAAACAGTAGGGTACATACGTCAGGCAGCGGCACATGAAATATGAAAAATCGCACTAACTATAACGAAATAAAGGTCCTTCTAAAGTACAATTCTAACTATGGTCGTGCGGTTTACTGTACCTGGGAAATTAAACAATGCTCATCATCTGCCTACACTTTTCCCAGGTTTGTTGAAGTCTGCTTCCAGCTTAAGAATACCAGTATTATACATGTAGCTATTGCCTATCTGACAAAACAATACTAAAAGTACAAACCTGCCGCGGAAGCTGCCGCCTCTTTGCGGTAACTCTTCATTATTGGCTTCTCGTGGTGGCCTCCATTCGTCCTTGAAGCTCTTCTCGCGTCTGAAACTCTTCTTCTTTCCGTCATCAGAGACACTTTCGGGAGAACTGAAGGACTCCGGCGCGTCTTTACGGACGGGCGTAGTTGGTTTGATCTGGACAGAAATGTTGGTGATGATTGTAGATTTGTATTATTTTAGTACTAGCTTTTGTTCGAAAATTATCCCACGGGATCGCAACCGGTTCAGCCGCAAAATCAATTCAGCCGTTTTTGCGGATCGAGTAACAAACTTTCAAACATATAAACTTTCACATAATATAATACTAGCTTCCGCCCGCGGCTTCGCCCGCGTGTAGGTCGGAAATTATTCCACGGGAACGTACTACCGGGATAAAAAGTATCTTATGTGTTGTGTGCCAAGTTTCATCCAAATCCGTTCAGCCGTTTTTGCGTGATTCGAGTAACAAACATCCAAACATCTTCACAACTTTCACATTTATAATATTAGTAGGATTAGGGTTTTTTTTTTAATACAACTTTTATTTCCTGGTTTTTAAACTTAATATAGTAATAGCAGAGATGCTACGATCGCCACATGCCTCGCTTAAATCTGCGCAGCTGTACGTATGTTTCCAACAGTGAAGCTGGTTACTAATTTATTCTCTTTCCTCTTTACTATTCCATCATCGGACCTTGACCACCATCTATCTATAACCTATTCATTGAGACCTTTCCAATGATCCCAAACACGAGAATCTGCTGTTTGTTGGTGAGGTTCATATTATTGTTTTTACTTTTTAGAGGTTTTTGTTCGTATCGGATGTTTTTATTTTATACAAAAAAAGTACAGTGCGGCCCGCGAATGTAGTGTGCGTTGATCTTAGAAAACATACGAAGTGATAAGGGAGAATTTTTGCAACGCTTTGCGTTGCGGCGCAGCCCGTCCAATCTGCGCTAGTCTTTATTACCCTTATAAAGACTAGCGCAGCATTATAAAGTTACTTTCGGGCCCGCCCAATCTGCGATAAGTAAAACCGCGATAAAGTTTAAAAAAAAAGTCCCACGTTATTGAGTTGTGTTTAACTGTCGCTGGCAACAGGCATTGTTGCCGTGTTGCTTGCTAGTCACATTTTCAAGTTTTGTATTTTTGGCCACCAAAAATGGCGGCATAGTTGCGGTGTAGGTACAACTGTTTCTCATTTTTTTTTTATACGATGCTTTACCTGACCCAACCATAGTAAACGATATTGTGTCACTTAAATTTTTTCAGATTATAAAAAGTAAGATACTATGGCGCACACATACAAGCCGCGCACGGTGCGTTTGTATGAAGATAGCGTACTTCCACTCCTTTTACTATGCCATTGATTACAAATTATGCAAATGAGTTTCTATTCCTTATGACTATAATAACATTGTTTCTCTATTATGTCTAAGTAACTTAATAGTGCTAATAAATTCAATATCTCAGTTAATATGCATAGGAACATGGCAAGAAATAGGGTCAGCAAATAAAGAGCTATTTTGCTTATGTAAGCAGTAGATAACATGTCAATATTCTTCTTTGACTTCACAAAAACTTGCTTAAATTACAAGATTGGGATTTAACTATTTATGAGCAGTAATGTTCAAGAAATTGTAGACGAAGTAAGTCCGTAACATTTTAACTAAACAAAATGACCTGAATGGGACTTTTTTAAATGTTCATATATTATGAGTCGTGTTGGATTTTCGTTCTACAAATGAATACTTTGCATACTATGTTTGCCAAAAGTATTGTATATCTGGCTGGTGTCTGCAAATCCATGTCTAATCACATAATTTGGGTACAAAAGTATCTTCAACATTAGGAACTTATATCTGAGATAAAGACACAGACCAATCAGAATCTACTTACTTTGGATTAATAAATTAACTTCCAAGAACTTCCTTTTTCTAAACAATGCTTTAACATAATGTCTATTGTTTAGATTGCATAAAATATAAACTTAGAAAAAATTTAATTAATACTAAAGGGGTTTGTTTACTTACCTCATGGGAGCTCCTAGGTTGAGAAAGCTGGGTCATCTTCCTGGCTACGTCCAGTGGTGGGGAGACAGTCTCGTCAATCAGAGACACAACCATGGTAGTGGACAGTATGCCTACTATGTGAGCAGTCAGGGTCTTCTCTAATGCTAACATCTCCAACTGGTTAGATGTTTTAGTTTCAACAAGCTTGTTCTCATAACCCTAAAAAGGATAGACAATTTATTCATTATTTTGATTATAAATTTAATATGACAATGTGAATGTGATCAAATTGTTCTACTTTAAAATAAAGCAACTATCTAGCAAAATATGCATTTTGAGATTACAAAACAAATCTATAAAAGAAAAAGGTATTTTCATCATAAAAATATGTTTGCATGCTAAGTGGAAAAGTTCACATACTAGAAATTTAACGACAGAAACTCACCTTCAAAGCGCATTTCATAGCCTGAGCTGGGAGTTTCATCAGTTCTGGAGTTATGGTCCTCAGATCTGACACCTCAACCTCTTGCTCATTACCATAGTCCACATAAACTACAACCACCTTGTTTTTTCTAGTGTCTCTGACTCTGGCTCTGTACCAGTTGCTGTCATCAGGAAAGCGGGCGCAGCATGCCGCACCCACTGGCAAGTCTCCGGGAGAGGAGCTGTTCTCACAGTGCGCGCGCACAGCATCCATCACAGCATTCAACTCGTCAATGTGGTCAGACAATTGCACAAAGAACTTGATGCAGCTATCCACATAAGATACTAGTACTAAATGCCGTGAACCCAAAGGAAGCATTTCTATCCATTTAAACTGTAGCTTGTCTTTCATGTTAGCCGTCAACAAGTCAAGTACATTTTTATTTTCCAAGGAAAGCTCTCCATACTGTATTAACGGAGGCCCTTCAGGTGCCACCACTTTCAGAATCATCACTTTTCCATTGACTAGCTGTTTGAAGGCTTCATTCAAATGTGGTCCCTTCTCCAAATTCTTCACTCCAGATAAACAAAATCTCATAGCAAAGACATTTGGCTTTACAAACTCTTCAGGTATATCAAAAATGTCATAGTATGACACCATTTCCGTGTCACCAAAGTCAACAAAGAATAACTTACATTGCGAGCCAGAGAGATTCATCACAATAGCTCTGCATATGATGCGGTCGCCAGACATCCTGCCCAGGCACACTGTGCCAATCATCGGTGGCTCAGTCAGACTGCTGTGAGGTCTCTTGTTAATGTCGTCCATCATATCCTGCAGTTTCTTAGCATCAGTCACAAGCTGCACTGCAAATAATTCTGGACCTTCCTCAGCATATGACACAAAAACTTTGTGTTGAGAGTTGGCTTCTAACAGTCTGCTTTTATAAGTAGAGGACTTCTTGGGAGAAGTAGGTTTGGCTGCTACGATTGTTGGGGGTGGTGTTGAGACATTCACCATTGAGCTTACAGGAGCATGCTGAGGTTGACGTACTGGAGCTCTTAGATTTACTGGATTCCTAGAGCCTTTGTTGACTAACAATCGCTGACTAATCAAGGATGTTCCCTGTATACTTCCATTAAAAGGTAGTGATACATTTTGCTGAATGCGCATTGCTGATGCAGGGTTTGATGGAAAGTTTTGATTCATTAAAAATGGATTATGTTCTGGATAACCTGGCCTGGTAGCTTCACTTAATACACTGGCCTGCCAGTTCGGAACTTGTGGGTTTTCACCAGATAGCTGACGTATTAGTGCCTCTAGTTTGGCTAGAGATACAGTTACGCCAAAATGGAGGTTTGTAATATGTGCAGACAGATCGGTGCCTTTGAATTGAATCGAAATTATAGGTGATCTCCGAGTTTGAGCCTCATAAGTCGCCGGATATTCTGCGTAGCAAAGCATATTCTGAAGTTGTAATAACTGTGGGTCCTCCCACCGTCCGGACGGACTTATAACTTCAGAGAGGTAATATTCAGTTGCTTGACCACGTAGCTCCAAGAATAGGGGGTCGTAGTTATCCAGGAAACGTATAGCACCGATAGAAATTATATCTTTGTTTCCGTAGTCTATAAAATGTACACCAACAAAGCCGGGAGTCATATTAATACTAGTGTTAACAATTTTAGCTCGATAATACATTCCATCTTTGTATTTGGCGGCGCAAATTACACCTTCTTGAATAGCCCCCGCTGATACGGCTCCTATGCCTTTTTCAAGATTATCTCGGGCAGTATCAAATAAGCTTTCTATCATTAATGAAGCCTGATGATCGACCTGCCCACTTATTTTAAGAAAAGGGCCATCGCCTGATACTTGGGTCACAAAAAGGCGAAACGTACGAAGGGTTTCGGGAGGCATTCCCATTTTTGAAAATTATAGTTTTTGTAGAAGCTACAAAAGTACGACTCACACAACTTATTAGAAACAGGATTATCAAACTCAAGTCTATAGCATCGCACTTTCGCAAAACTTATTTATAAAAAACAACACAGCCAGCTTTCTTTTCCGTTAACGTTACGTTTTCAATAAACATGGCGCTTTGTCCGCCGCCTTCAGTGTTGCCAGCTGGGTCTTGTCAAAAGTTACCTGCAATGGATAAAAAAGTAACCTTTTAGTGTGAAAAGTAACCTTGCATATTTTTTTCTAGTAGTAAGTTAAAAGTGAATAGACAGATTCTAGTTAATGTGATAATAATTTGGTAATGATTTCTATTTTTTACCGACTTCAAAAAGGAGGAGGTTCTCAATTCGTCTGTAAGTTTTTTTTGTTGTATTTACCAGCAATTTTTTCAGACACCTGAAATTAAGGTTATTTAATGTAGTCTTCAAGTGAAATTTATAGGATAGAAATTTACCCAACCTACCGATTGAAACTATAGATTGTAGCGGTTATCCACATCCTCAAGTACATACTAATGAATTTGTTTGTACACTTACCCAGTATCCAGCTTATTATTCAGTAAACAGTTAACAAACTTCAAAACTTGCAACGATACTACAACGAACGAACGACCAACAAAGTAATTACAGACTACATAGAGATACTACTGCAACCGTAGACAACCGCAACGGCAAGTGGGAAACACGTCGGCAACGGTGCAACCGACTCTTTCTAACTCTAGGCGACAAGCACGGAAGAACTCGAACAAGGGGGCCTACTCTCTAACTCCGTCAACTAAGATACGGGCCCGTCCGAAAGTAGTTCGAAACTTCATAGTGAATCCTACAGCCAATTAACTAACTTTTTTGGACGGGCAAAAACATATCGGGATTAGTGACAGCTGTCAAATCGTGTTGTCATTCAATCTTATTTCGGGCTCCAAACTAATCTTCTGTCCGTAAGTGATACGGAGTTGGAAACGCCCGTTACTTCGACCGAAACGACGGACTTCGTGCTTAGGGAGTACGCCCCAAGGAACGAATCCGTCCGATTGAACGAGCGAGTGACCGAAACGTGTGATTTGGATACATTCGTGCGAGAGAGAAAGCCCATTTTTAGGAGTCGCATTCACTAAGTTTGACATTATCCAATAATCAATTTTGCGTTCCGTGTCTGGTAACAAATTAAAAATATTTTACAAATTCCGCCAAATCACCTAAAAGTAACCTTTCGAGTCGTGTAACCTAGAAGTAACCGTTGGGAGTTAAAAATCACCTAAAAGGTTACAAAAGTAACCTTCTAAATAGAGACGTAACTTGAAAAGAATAGACAAGAAAAATGCATTTAGTCGATTCAATAAAATAAATCAATTTATGTCAAGTACCTCATCAACTCAAATAGCTGCGGTCTACCTACTGAGCCTTAAGCTAAGCGTCCACTGCGTCGGAATCGGCTCGTACGGAGCGAACGGATTCGTTGATTTGTATGGTACAGCGTGCACTGGATCGGCATAACTGCACCAGAGATCGGTTTTTCTGCCGATGACGTCATCCGCAGTGAACTTTGTGTCTTGCTTATTTAGGTGCGGTTCGAGGATCTAATGAAGTTGAAAGAATTTGGTTCGAGACATATGAATATTTCCAAAAAATCTTTTTTCATCTTCTAATAAATAAAAATATGTCTAATATATGAAATTCTCCAAAAATAGGCCTTTTTAAGTTTATTTTATGAACCCACATCTTTCGATTCCTTTTGTTTTTCTTCTCCTCTGCTGATAATAAACAACTAATGATTACAATATCCTCATTAGTATCCTCCATAATGTGAATACTCGTCCACAGTCGAACTCGATTGCTTTGAAAATACCGATATTGCCGATGCAAAATCCGAATGCAGGCGACGCACCCTATCGGCATTTAGTAAATACTGACGGCTCATACACTCCGTAAGCTCCGATTCCGACGCAGTGGACACTAAGCTTTAAGACAGTAATCAGCGCCCTTCAACACTAATATAAGATTATACGGATTCGGATACCACTAGTGACTTTTCGAAGTAATCAATCGATGACAGATGATCTGAATGAGACATCGGGAGCCAGGAGTCATCATCATCATCTGCCTAAGTCTGCCTAGCGTTTTCTCAACTATTTTGGGGTCAGCTTCCAGGAGTACCGGAATTTAATAATTAGTTATATTTGTCTATTACTTCTTCTTCGTAACACTCTTGTCAGAGCGGTCGTTGTCCTCATGAAATTTCTTGTCTAGGGGCTGATGTAATTCGCCTCACGATTTCTCGCCATCTACTCCGATTTTTGGAATGTAATGTGCACTTTATTTGGTCGGTGGATTTCATTTGGTCAGTCCATCTCATGGGTGAGCGTCCGCGTGATTTAGTGCCTTCCACTCTACCCTGCACGATAAGGCGCTCTATAGAGTCACCGTCACGCCTCGAGACGTGTCCGAAGTATTTGAGGATGCGCGTTTTGACCAGAACAGATAGACGCTTTTTGATGTTGAGTTCTTGGCGTATCGAGGTGTTGGTGCGAAACTCGTTCCACGATACCCCAAGCATTTTCCTCCAGCGCCACATTTCCAGAGCGTCTATCTCTTTCTTCTCGATGTCGCGAAGCGTACACGTCTCAGCAGCGTATAAGAGCATACGGAAAACCAGTGTTTGAAGAAGCCGGATCTTGGTGGCTTTTGTAACATCTCTGTTCCTCCAGACCTTTTTCAGTGTCCATCGATGATGGTTATGGTTATCGCCATACGCCTCTTAATTTCGTCTATGCATACACCTCCGTTTGAGATTAAGGCTCCAAGATAAATGTAGGCCTTAGAAATCAACGATCATTACCTTAGTTTTTTTGCGGTTGATCTTAAGTCTGAATTCGAGGCTCACACTCTCCATTCTACGAAGTTGTTCCTCCAGCTGCCTTGCGGTAGTCGCAAATAGCGTCGCCATCAGCGTATCGCAGATTAGCAATTTTGTAGCCACCGATTGATACACCGCCTGTCCAGTCCTCCAGAGTAATGCGCATGATGAGTTCGGTGTAGACATTGAAAAGGAGTGGCGATATTATGCAACCTTGACAGACACCTGGACTAGGATGGAAATTGTTCGACAAGATTCCATCGGTTCGAACTGAAGCTGTACCTGTCTCGTATACCATTCTTAACAGATGCAGTAGGTGTTTCGGCGTGTTCATTTTCAGTAAAGTATTCCACAACATTGGCCATTTCACCGAGTCGAACGCATTGGAGAAGTCCACAAAGCAGATAAAGGTGGGTTTGTGAAATTCTTGGGCTTTTTCAACAGCCTGACGAACAATCAGTATTTGTTCCCACGTGCCTTTCCCTTTCACAAACCCAGCTTGCTCCGGTGCAATCTCTTTGGACAAGTAGGCCTAAGCTTTAGACGTTCGCGAATATGAAGCAGTATTTTGCTGGCGTGTGAGATGAGTGCAATAAGGCGGTCTTTGTTACATATCTTAGTGGAACCATTTTTATGCAACGGAGTAAAAACTGTATGGGTCCAATCAGTTGGCCAGATCCCAGTCCTCCATACCTTGTTACATATTTCGAAGAAGATGTCGACTCCTTCCTCTCTTAAGGCTTTTATAGTCTCAATGGGGACCGCAACTCTGCCTGTAGCTTTAACGTTCTTCAGGTCTTAAATGGCTGCTTTAACTTCCGACTTCAGAATGTCTGGTTCCAGTTCCTTAGGCACGGTTGTAGGATAAATTTATGATACGGGGTCGTGAAACAAAGACTGATAGTAATTCTTCCAGGTCTCAGAAATTTGGTCAAATTCTGTTACGATGGTGTCATCGTACCATTGTTGTGTTAAATTTTTGTCAACTTTTGTCTTAAATTTGTCTACTAGAACCTAACCCGCAAATGAAAAATTTGAATCTATTGAGATCTATTCTAACGGCAATTTTAGTCACCGGCGACTCACCAGTGATCTCAAAAATGTTGTGTGGATGTGACCACTAGCGATGCGACCATTCAATGTGCACTTTTATAATGGGTTTAAGCAGTCACGGCCTCTCAACGCCAACTGCGAGATGCCCGACAGAAAGAAAGCCTTTAATTTCTCACGATATCTGGTATATCAGATAAAATATATGGATAGTACATATCGATACTAGATGATTCGATATAATCGGGTTGAACTGATATATCGCGTACATAAATCGATATTTTATGAAATGTCGATTTATATTGTGCACCCCTACAGCACAGTCGGACCTCCGACGCCCGTCAGTCACAGACTACATAGAGATGTCAGTTCTGTGCACAGAATACATGCCACTCATGTCAGATTGTCAGGCGACTTTGTTGTTTTTGTGTGTAAAATCGAAATTCTCTGATATTTTAATCCTACAGAATATACGTCTACAATGTACTTCTATTGAAGTGAAATAAGCAAGATAATTGTTCTTTGACCAAAATGATTGAGACTTGTTCGAAAAAATGCATGTTATTCGGAACCGTCTGTCTAGGAGTGTAAGACTTTTTTTTTTCTCGTAAGACGACCCACTGATCCGTTAATTCTATGAAGGGTTTCGGATCTTACAATAAAAATTCTTAGCTTAGTTTATTTGTGCCACAATTCTTTTCTGCCTGTCCTTGACGCATATTACTTGGGAATAGGCAAAATGTTTATCACTTAGTTTTTGGTGTCACTATTACTGAAATAATCAAATAAACTGTTTTTACAGGTTGACGATAGTAGTGCTAATATTAGAGTCTCATTTAGCAGACTCAATGTCTGGCAGCTACAGGATGAAGAATAAGACATTTCCAACTGAGAACAACTCAACGTGCTGGATAACTCAACCATATTCTATTATAAGTGAATGTCATCCTTGTTCAGGTAAGTTGTATCCTTCCCCTTGTCCTCTTAATATTATACCTGATGATGTTCATTGGAATGCAGAACTACTTCATTGGGTACTTTGACAGTTCATGTTAATTATTGCATCATATTATTATGATTAAATTTTATATTGCAGGTGATCAATTTCCATGTATTATAGGATAATATCTATAATATGGTTGTTATTGTTCATGATGTGTTTACTAGGCAGATGTTAATGGAAACGCTGAGAGGGCACACCCTAAGAGGACCTATAGTGACCATATTGGTGAGGTGCATGTATAACCAGATGTATGAATGTAAACGAGGCAAAGGGAGGATGTCAGGATCGTAGCAGGTGGTGCTCTGTGGTTTCTGCCTACCCACATGGGAAAAGCCGTCAGTTTATGTATGTATTTGTATTGTTTCAGACTTTGAAATACGAAGTAAGAGCATAGGAGTTTGCATCCATACCAGTTTCAAAGAAATACTAAAATGTCAAAATGGTGAAACTGTAACGAGGAGGTGTGTGAATTAGCATTTTTTATTAGATTATTTCAAATCAGATCTCAGTATTAAGAAATGCATTTTAGTATAAATAAATCAAAATGTATTACTTTTTTGGAAATATGTTATTTTATGCAACTTAATATAAGGTCTAAATATCTTTTCCAGTTGTGATCGTGTAGCCTACTTAGATGAGAGAGCTTATTGGAAGTTTACAATATGGTCATTTGCAATTGGAGCAGCTTCTTCAACTGCAGTCATGTTAAGATTACGAGTTCTCAACTACCAAGCGAAACGACGAGCAAGACAAGTTCTAAGCAATGGAGTTATTTAAATATTAATTCTTGTGTTCAACAATATCTTGT
The DNA here is from genome assembly GCA_947359405.1 of Antitype chi. Classification (NCBI taxonomy): domain Eukaryota; kingdom Metazoa; phylum Arthropoda; class Insecta; order Lepidoptera; family Noctuidae; genus Antitype; species Antitype chi. Next base: position 5,111,286 of record OX375823.1, read on the forward strand.
AAATATCCTTAACACATCTGAAGTTGGTATTACTTGCCTCATCAGCCTATTATTGTTCTTAGCTACTGGCAATTTTAGGCCTAGTCAGACATGTAATATAAGTTCTGATGGCAATTGGCTAAGAAAGGACTGATGTTAGACTAAAGACTGGTGCCTGTTCATTATTTGCCAAAAGTAGTTTGTTGATATTAGTGTGCAAATATTATCATAAAGGACAATAATTCCAAACTATTGTCACACAAACTACAATACTGTTGCAACATTTTATAACTTATGATTTTGTAGCATTAAAAAAATAATTGTAAAAATGTAAAAATAAATATTTATTTATTATTCAAAGAGTAATTTTAACAGTTCACTTATAACTTTCACATTAACACTATTACCTAACAACCGATAACATTGCTTCATAGATATATGTGTAGGCAAACAATAACTCTTAGGGAAACACATTAACATTAAAACTTCTTTAGGAGTAAAATACCTTAACTTCAATTCCTTCAATGATTCAACAAAGTCAACACTACCAACTTCATTTAAATTAGCTTTCTTATAACATATTTGTACTATTTCTGGACTTTTATCAGTTAATACAGAGCCAGTGCCTTCGATGTAATGAGTGTAAGCTTTTGTAAAGCAGCAAGATCTTTTAGAGTTTCTGTAGCAGATATCCAGTACATTTCCACATCTCAGTTTTTTATCTGGTACTAAAAAAAAATCTGGAACATCATCTTCAATTATGGACTCTAATGTTTCTGGGACACCAAAATCTTTTGGAAGACATGTAATCTGCAAAAGAGATAAGAAACATTTAGAAAGGAGTAATTACCTTTTTTTCTCAACTTAAACATGGTATTAAAACTTACAATTTCATCCTTTCTTTTGAAAGGCCAAGTCAAGTTCTTCCTCCTTGCTGTACAGTAATACCTGAGTCCCCTTCCCCCGGACCTCTGAGCAGTTCAGACGTGTTGCTAAAGACACCACATATTATTAATTTTTTAACCAAATAATTAAAAATCTAAAAATTAAATCAGTGTTGTAAAATAGGAGTGCAGAAACATCTAAAAGGTCACCGTGCCGGAGACTCGGCTACGTTCAACAGAGCTGCGCGTGAGTCACAAAACCAATCATAGATTACTACGAATAACTCCGCCCACGTGTGTAAACCACCACGCTTACATTTTTTCATTTAGTTAATGAACTCTGCACTTGCAAGGGTGTGTGAGTCTTATATTGACCATACGTAGACAGAGACGGACATATCTGCATGAGGAAGATAAACAAAGATCAAGTTATACTGGACGGAAAGCAATTTTATTCCGATCGGTCGATAGCGCCCACTTTAACTTGAGCCACCACTAATTGTTAGATGCTCTGCGTGTTTCTATCTCTTCGCAAAGTTGGGCGCCTGGTACTTTTTGAGAAATATTCTTTGCAAATAAAATGCCCCTGCAACGTTCTCCGCCACCACCTTTGCCTAAAGCTCAGCTGCCGCAAACGTCGATCTTCAGCACGCCACAGCCTGGTCTATACACACCTCATAGCTCATCAGAACCAAGTTTAAATGCAAACCTGGACTCGTCAAACATTTCCCCTGCCATTACCTTCCGCAATGCGAAGCGCCTACGCCTAGAAGGTGACGAGGAATATAGCCTGTCTACAACTATGTTAGAGATAAAAGAAATGTTTCGCGAGTTCAAACAACAGCAAGAGGAAAAGTATATAAAACTGTACTCTGTGGTGAACGAAATCCGAGACACTATTGACCTTATGGCTGCTAAATTCAACGAAATAACTTCACGAGTTGAGCTACTGGAAACCGAGCGGAAGGAAAACCTGTCCTACATCCACAAGTTGGAGGCTAAACTTGAAAACTTTGAACAGAGTTCTAGATCCTCCTGTATAGAGATACGCAATATCCCAGTGGTAAAATCTGAGACAAAGACTTCCTTATTGAAAACTGTGACTGATACGGGAAATCTCATCAACTTAAAAATTCAAGCTCATGAAATTAAAGATGTTTTCCGTATTCAAACAAGAGATCCGGCTAATAAAACCATAGTAGTCGATTTTACCTCGGTCCTACGCAAAGAGGACTTTTTGGAAAACTTCCGTATGCACAACAGGAACTCTTTCAAGTTGACAACGGAGCACCTTAAAATCAGTGGGCCTGCTAAACCAATATTTGTCTCTGAAAACCTAATTTCCCGGAAGAAGAGACTATATTTCTTGGCACGTGATGCGGCTAAGTCTAACGACTACAAATTCTGCTGGATTAAACATGGCAAAATCTTCGTGCGCGAGAGGGAAGGATTCAAGCACTTTGAAGTTAAGACTGATGCTGACCTTTCTGCCATTGTGAAGTCTGTATGACTATACCTAGTTTCTCATTTCCTAAACATATTACCTGCTTTGTTGTTTACTATTTATAACTGGTATCTGCTTCACCGGCTATTGTTTTTGGTTTACTATTATCACCTGTATGTCTCTATGTTTACATTATTTAGCTTCATTTTGTTCACTAACAATGTATTGCACACTATCTCATTACTCGACACACAACTCCACTACTGCACTCAAGAAATATCACTACATCTCATATACCGCAAGTTTTTCAATTATATCACACATAGGTTTGCTCTTTACTGTAGAAGAATATCACCATTTAAATCCATGGACTTCTCAGATATTAGCCTTGTGCTGAGCCTACAAGTACCATCACTTTTTCGTTTTTATAATCACAATGGATGACCTAAACGTAATTAATACCGAGATCGAAAATCTGTCGGTCTCAGAATCTTTTGTCTGCTCTCCAGAATCCAGTGCTAAGTTTCTTAGAAAACCAGAGTCTACACTTAAAATCATACATGTCAATATTCGGAGCATAAACTGTAACTTTGATAAACTATTATTATTATTAGGCAGATTGAGTTATACACTGGATATTATTTTGTTGTCTGAATGTTGGCTGAGCAAATGTCCAAATGTTCCCCCCTTATCAGGCTATAATACATGCACCACTTCTTTTAAAAACCAGAATGATGGAGTAGTTGCTTATGTCAGAAAAGATTTGCAATACTCATTCGAAACTCCCTCGGTTAATGACGCAAACTGTCTGTTGCTGAAATTCTCTGATAAGTTTGCAGTTGTCGCGGTATACAGGTCACCCTCGTTTAAAGATCCAAATCCATTTCTAAACGGTCTAGATACGTTGCTTCACCACTTACGGACATTCAAAACCATCTCTCTTATCGGAGACATAAATATTAACATTGCACCGACGAGTGTAGATCCAAACTGTGATGAATATTTAAATGTAACTGCATCACATGCTATGCTTCCCGCACATTCTTTTCCTACCAGGCTTGCTAATTGTCTTGACCATGTTTTGCTGAAGTCGACAAACACTGCTACAACCTTGGTGCTAGAATGCGACATAACAGATCATTATCCGGTTATCCTTTTTTGCAACCCTAATATTACAACAAATACACCAAAGGTTTCAGTCACAAAAATTGATATTGCAAAAGTGAAATCTGACTTCGAGAACACAGATTTTTCTGATATACTGATATCTAGTGACCCAAACTTTGCTGCCGAAACTGTCGTATCTCTTCTGTCTGCTTCCGTTAATCTGCATACAAGTTCTTCGGTCATTCCTAGCAGACGGCGTATCCTCAAGCCTTGGATTACCTCTGGCCTTCTCAGATGTGTCCGCCAAAGAGATAAATTATATAAAACGTTCAAAAAACACCCAGAAAATGAGACTCATAAAATTATTTACCTGCGCTATCGTACATTTTGTAATAACTTATTAAAAAAGGTTAAACGGGAATATGAAAGGGCAGAATTTCAGAGGGCTGGGAAGAATCCTAGGGCAACCTGGAAAGTCATCAGGGAAATATCTTGTATGGACAAGGGTAAAACATTTTCTTCCGAGCTATTGAAATGTGAAGAAGACCCTCTCCTCTCAGTTAATATGGTAAACCGTTACTTTGCGAATGTGGGCAGTACCCTCGCATCAAAATTTTCTAATTATCCATCACAAAATAACTGTTCAGACTTACACTTGCCACCCCAGGTATCATACTCTTCCACGACAGCCCCATTGGAATCGATGGTTATGTCTGATGTTGATGACGCTGAAGTTGAAAGCATCATTCTAAACCTTAAAGATAGATGTGCTGTCGGTTGTGACGGAATCCCTTCCACAATTATCAAGGCCACAAAAGATACAGTAATCCCTCTCCTTGTCCACATTTTTAATCTCTCCCTATCCTCTGGTATTTTTCCTGACGTTTTCAAAACTGCCATAGTCCACCCTATTCACAAGGGAGGTGACAAGAATCTTGTTTCGAATTACAGGCCTATATCCGTCCTTACAACTATCTCGAAAATCTTCGAGAAAGTTATCAACGCGAGGCTTGTTAAATTCCTCGCTAAATTCAACATCTTGGCCGGAAATCAATACGGTTTTAGAGCGGGAAAATCAACAGAAGACGCTACTCTCGATCTCACAAATACAGTAGTCGAACACCTCAATAATAAGCAGAAGCCTCTTGGTGTGTTCCTGGATCTCTCGAAGGCTTTCGACACCGTCTCTGTCCCTAAATTAATTGACAAGATGGAGCAAATTGGCATTCGTGGCATTGCCCTCGAAATCTTTCGTAGCTACACTTCCGGGCGAAAACAGGTAGTAAAGGTTGGGTCATTCATCAGTAATGAGGAAAACATAACTTTTGGGGTTCCCCAGGGCAGTGTCCTAGGACCAACCCTCTTCCTCATATATGTCAATGAGCTGTGTCAATTATCTATCCCAAACACAAAAATTATTACATATGCGGATGACACAGCTCTAATAATCCATGGCAAGGACTGGTCTGAGACTCGTGAGAGGGCAGAACTGGCTCTTGGAATGGTTATGAAGTGGCTAGCCTCGAATCTGCTCACGCTCAATATCTCTAAGACAAAGTTCATCTCTTTTACTCCGAGTATCATTAGTCAGCCACCACTGTCGTTTATGATCAGAGCCCATGTATGTACAGTGGCCAACACCTGTAAATGTGCCCAAATAGAAAGGTCTGACAGCATTAAATACCTTGGGGTTATATTGGACAGTCTCTTGTCGTGGAAAAAACAGGTTAACTCTGTTCTGGTTCGAGTCAGGAGATTAATTTACTTATTTAAAAAACTTCGAGCAGCTGCTGATTTCCAATCCCTAAAAATGGTTTACTTTGCTCTCGCTCAATCAGTTCTCAGTTACTGTATAACTACATGGGGGGGAACTCACAAGACAACCATGCTGCGACTAGAGAGGGCTCAAAGAGCAGTTTTGAAAGTGCTGGCGAAAAAACCTATTAGATTTCCGACCTCTGAACTGTACTCACTTTGTGAGGTCCTCACAGTGAGACAGTTGTTCGTCCTACAAACAGTCTATAAGAAACACCTGCTCCTGCCTTACGTCCATCAGCCCCTAACAAAGAAGCGGCGTCCCGACAGAGTTTGTAAGATTGAGCTCTGCAGGTTAGCGTTGGTTAGTCGCCAGTTCAACCATACCAGCTCTAAACTTTACAATGACATAAATATAAGATTTAATATTTACCCTATGACTAAAAGTCTGCTGAAGAGAAAATTGACTGACTGGCTTAAATCTTTGTCTTATCAAGAAACTGAGCAACTTATGGTATCTTAAACACGGTAATCAAAAACCCAAAAACACACAAACACACACACACACACAGATACACACACATACACACACTCACTTCACCCCACCTCCACTCTACACTTATACTACAAAGTAACCTATACCTAGTTTTTTCTGTATTTAAAAAAAAAAAAATGTAATTCCTCAATTAATTATTAATTAACTTTCTTTTTTTTTTTGTCTTGTCTGGAACACTGTCTTTGTATACATTTTCTTTTTAGACTGGGCGTTGATAGCTGCGCCACAGTATTTTACTTTTGTGGCTATCTTCGTTTTTCTTTGTAAATTATTGTAAACTTAAGTGGTTCCAAATAAACTTTTATTATTATTTATTTATTTATTTAGTCTAGAATTAGGCACACCAATGGTCGATGGACATAGTAGGAACTCTTGGTAAATAAAGTTGCATTCCTTCAACTTGTCTATAAATATATTCCTAACAGTGGAGCTTTCAAAACCTTTAACGTTTTCCATAAGAATATAATCTATACTGTCTAACTGTTCTAATATTCCAATTAAATGTAAAAAAGAATTAGTTCTAGGGTCACTGTCATCCAAGTATTTCCCATTTCTTGTAAATGGCTGGCATGGTGGAGACATAAGAATTGTATCAATGTTTAATTTTTTTAATTCTTGAGGAGACAGTTTTTGAATGTTTCTGTTCAGTAAGTTAGTTTGTGGAAAGTTATGTTTGTAGACTTCATTGGCTACTGTGTTTATATCTACTGCAGCAATAATTTCTCCTTGTAAACCAGATTCTGAAAATAAATGTAGTGTAAAATATCATTGGTTCGAAATTCATGGCTACAGTTACTGTTAAGTCCACATAATTATTCACAGATATTAATAATAATGATAAAGTCGCCCCTATTACATGGGACTTAAATATAACCGGTGAAATGTGGGTATACAGCTATAGCTGCACCTCTGCCGAACCCTTCGGGGAATCAAGTCGTGATGTTATGTTATTTTATATATTATTAATGACAAAATGTTGTCAGTGACCGTATTTAAGGATTGTAATTTACGATCATGAATAATGGTCACTGACATGACTTGTGATGTGACGCTTTTCTATCTCAATTTTAAGTAGGTAATTAAAAAAGCATACGTGGTAACAACACCGAGTAAACATACCTTTCCATGCACAGTGCATACCCCCGATTCCACTATAAAGTTCTAAAATATTGTGTGACATTGTTACTTGTTTAGTAAAAAAATTACTCTAGCACATTTTAACAGTACGCTGTTTTATTGTCTTTAAACATAAAATAATTGTATACTAAATCAAAAGGTTAGATTGCGATGCAACGAGCAAGCATGATGAGATTTCACGAGATGATGAACCTGTTGGCATGGCATGTGACATTGACACATTGAATGACATCTCAAGTGACATGGACAACATTATCGCTACGTTCCGAGATACGATAATATCGATTTGAGCGTGCTCACACCCGTTCCGAATTGGCGTGAGCGCGATAACGACATCCCGTGAATCGTCATAGATGACGTCATGACATGCGCCATCTTGCGATAACGCCGACCATGCGTATTATTAATATCACTGTGAGCGCTGTCAAAAATGACAGTTGTGCTGTTTTGTTTTTTGAATCGTTTCCTAACTTTAGCTAACTTGGTTAAAGTGCGTCTGGCTAGAGTCGCCACCTAACCAAATAAGACGAAATTTGTGATGTATACAAGTTTTATATGGTATAAATAGGTTTTAACATTAAGTGAGCACTGTTAGCGCGTTCACGAGCGTTCCGTATTGTTGACAAAAATGACAGTTCTTTGCTGCCATATTCGTGATATCTATATCGGAACGCAAATTATTGATGTGAGTGCTCACAGCGCTATTTTTCTTATTCGGAATGTGGCCTATTGCTTCTGCAATTCTTCTGTCTTCTCGCTGGCCAAATTGCCAAACATGGGCTACGTTCCGAGATACAATAATATCGATTTGAGCGTGCTCACACCCGTTCCGAATTGGCGTGAGCGCGATAACGATATCCCGTGAATCGTCATAGATGACGTCATGACATGCGCCATCTTGCGATAACGCCGACCATGCTTATTACTAATATCACCGTGAGCGCTGTCAAAAATGACAGTTGTGCTGTTTTGTTTTGAATCATATCATATCTTTAACTAACTTAGCTATAGTGCTTCTGGCTAAAGTCGCCACCTAACCAAATAAGAAGACGAAATTTGTGGTGTACACAAGTTTTATATGGTGTAAATTGGTTTTAACATTGAGTGAGCACTGTTAGCGCGTTCACGAGCGTTCCGTATTGTTAACAAAAATGACAGTTCTTAGCTGCCATAATCGTGATATCTATCTCGGAACGCAAATTATTGATGTGAGCGCTCACAGCGCTATTTTTCTTATTCGGAATGTGGCCATTTTTTCACCGACAGTATTGCCATATCCCTAATTAAGGCTAGCACACATTTGCACAGGCCACAAACCATTTTTCTATTTGTTTCAAATTCTGACCGTTGTTTTACTGTTATAATTATTATAACTACTAGTAGACGATTTATAGATTTTTAGTATCCTATAAATCTCTTCTACACAACTAATATTCCTATCGGAATTTCTTTAGATGCACAAACCGGGATATATCGCAAGTTACCTCTGGCTTTTGAACAAAAATCGACACTCGAACGAGTCGGCAGATGGGCAGCAAGTACTTGCTTGTGCAAGCACACATACGTAGTATCTCTATGTAGTCTGTGAAGCACACTACAAGCGAAATGCCATATCTACACGTGTAAATGGGGCTAAAAACTGAAAGCTTGTCATAGGTGGCAGCTCAAGTCAACGTCTATAAATCGCCATTGTTTTGTTTATGTTTACTCACACTCACAAAAGTAGATATAAAATTCAAATTCAAATAATTGTATCTTCTCTTCACAAACAAGGGTATACAAGCATAAAAACTAAGTGACACTTGTTTGTGAGAGACTGGTGTCTGCACTAGGAATACCTGTATATCAGATCACCACACGGTATGTAAACAATTTGTATGAGAATCGGAGTGTAGCATTGTTAAAAGATGAGCTAAAGAAAAAGGGAAGCGTGTTAGAATAAAAAGAGTTCCTGCATTCCACTGCAGCAGTGGGACTTGTGTACCCCTACTAACAAAGCGTCTACCGGTGGAAAAGTAGCTTTAGTGTAAAAGACAATCAACGTTTTATAATGTATAGGTTATCCTGTGTTCATTAACTTGTCTTTGTTAAATTGTAGTTAATTTTTTGGTAAAGACTGGAGTACCGGAGGCGTCCGGCAAAAATAAGCTGATCGGAGTTAAAAATAACTCGAGGGTGACTCAAAAACTTCAAAATTCTAGCATTGATCTAATTATTATATCAAAGCTGGAGAAAGGTGTGTTTGTGTTTTTATTATCACATTAAAATCTAATGTGGTAATAAAAACACAAACACACCCTCACCATAATTTACAAAATATCAAATTACAAGTGGTTATAGCTAATAAAATAGATGGTTTTCTAACGAATTTCTCTGAAAAAAAGCCTTCTGGTGTAACATGGATAGCATGACCTCAACGTATTATTGGGTTCCCAATTATTTGTTCGGTCCACAGGTTTTTTCTTTTAACATCTTTAGGGAATTACAATGGGTCCTCGGATATTTGCATCACAGAACATATATACCATTTGCATTGAACAGCTGCGCATTAATTAATTATAAGTAAACGAAGTTGCTTGTTTAAAAAAAAAAATGGATATATATCAAAGTTTGGTACAATGGCAGCAGCGACCTCTGAAGTGAGCAAGAAAGAACCATTTTATGATTTTATCCCATTACTGGCTGACTCAGCTGACTGATGGTTCGTTGAGGTTTCGCAAGCGTGTAGAGCTGGCTTAAAGAATTTTGACGTTTCGGTTACTTGTTGTCGTTGATGAGTGAGTAAGTGAACTAGTGAAGTGATAAGACCTTGATAAGACTATACCATGGTGAATTGATAATAAAAAAAGAAAAATCAGTCATGGCGGACCTAAAGAACGGGAAGGACGTGTCAAACGCCGGCGAGGGTGACTCTGTTTCGAAAGATGTTGTTTATCTTGAAGAAACATTTTACATTCTTTCCAAGAAGAATTCAGTATTTCGTGTCCGGCTGACTCCCAAAGGTTTGTCTCTAACAAAAGAAACGGACGGTAATTCAAAAGAGCAGACGATACTGTTGGGCGATATCATTGGTAGCAAATGCATGAGGAGCAAAAGACGACGCCCTGGCGCCGGTTCGTGCGTCTGCAGCTCCTTCGTCGGTAACCACCAGCTCAAAGTTGTGGACGAGAACAGCGGCGATCTCGACGAGAACGATATCAGTGCTTATCTGTACATCTACGCTTACATACTGAAACGAAGCCGCCGTACTTTAAAACGAGAGAGGACAACAATAACACTGCGTTTCAGATCTTTCGATAAATATGAAGATAATAATAAGGAAGCACAGAAATGGAGATCTACAATAAAGTGTTTGATAGCCTGTCAGCCGATTACGTCTACGCCGCCGACAAATGATAAGAAGTTACTTGTGCTTCTAAACCCGAAGTCAGGGCCGGGAAAGGCTAGAGAGCTGTTCCAGTCTAAGGTGGTGCCTATACTCCAGGAAGCTGAGGTATCTTTCGACCTCCATGTTACTAAATATGCTCAATACGCGCGTGAGTTTGTACGCACTCGAAACGTTTATGGCTGGCGCGCGATCCTGGCTATTGGTGGTGATGGCGTCCTGTATGAGATCATGAACGGCATGTTTGAGAGACTGGACTGGCAGCAAGCACTGGCGGAAGTGCCACTAGCCATATTACCTTGTGGCTCTGGCAATGGACTGGCTAGAACTGTATGCCATCTGTATAAGTGAGTACATTATTTATTAATTCTAGATAACTAGATGAGCCCATTTAGTTTAGGGTCAGAAGTTTGTAGGCACGCCCCATATTGCTTTCTTATTTATTACAAGAAGCCATGCCAGTTTTTTTTTTGCCCTTCCAAATTGTATACAGGTATTTTCCACTGAGAGTAAGGTAATCATAATATTATTATGTTCAGGTAGGTCTCTATACAACTTCTAATTAAAAATACATCAATAAGGTATGACAATTAACAAAATCATCATTAATCGAAATACACAAATTGATCATATTAAGTTAGTTTTTCCTAAGACGACCCACTGACCAGTTTTTCTGATGAGAATCATGTTTCCGATACAAAAAAATCTTATTGGCAAAAAGGTCTAAATGATTTACAAATAGGTAGGTATGTATTGGATCTTCAAAAGGCTATTTAACCATAGCTGATTACAATAATTAAAACTTGCCAAGAATTACTAGATATTCTGGAAATTCAGACTTAATTTTAATTACTCATAGCTAAACAATTTTCTAGAATAATATTTCTACCCTTAAACTGTTGAATTTGCTGGTTCAGATAGTGACCATGAAACGTTTAAATCAATTATTTTATAAATTTTAGCAACCGGTTTCAGTATTATCTGATAATTTGTAAACTCATGACTCTTACTGATAACATTGTTCAAATTCATACTAATACACAAATGATACAGATGATGTCTATAATAGTGAACCAAAGTCTCATTGTGTTAATCATGCATGCGGTGTATTGACCTTGTGTAGGTCTTAATGGTTATACCAATGACCTGAAATACTGAAGAATTCTATTGTTTATTGGGGTATTTGAATGTTATTTCCCTCACAGGCTCAGAAATCAGTGCGGTGAAACTTGAACAATTAGTCATAAGTGTTCCAAGAACATACCATAACGAAATGATATTCAACAATTTATCTAGTTAGTTTTGATAGCTGATAGTGTGACGCAATATAAATTAACAGATGGCTTAGGTCGGAATTTTGGTTTTCATTGATCCATGTAGTTTCGAGGGCTGCTAAAATATAACACAGCGATTGTTTATATTTATGGCTAGTAAATCCAATTATATATTAGGGCAATGGATGAGTCTCCTTCGTTAAAGCACTCATTCTAATTTGTAAAAATAAATTAATCATGCTTTGTCAGTATTTACTTATTTTGAAATCTACAAATCGCATGATAAGAACATATTGAACTGATTAAAGCTTAATAGTTTCTCAACCAGTCTACAATGGAATTACTAAATTATGAAGCAAGATTATGTAGAACATAGTAACGCAATGCAATCAGGTAGTATTTTCACTGGTCAATATTTCTTTATAATTCCTGGTTGCAGTTTGTGCGTCAATGTTTTTGCCTGCATTGCTGCGTTGGTAGCAGATACGATTTGAATAATTGAACTATTATTAAAATTTATGTTATATTTTCCATACATCATTATCATTCTAAAATAATTTTTGTAAAAAAGTACAGCATTAAAATAAGTTTAGGTAATTTTAGTTTTAATTTGGCAAAATACCCAACTCAATATTAAAAGTAAAAAGTTGGAGATATGACAAAAATTTATAGGTATTCCTTAAGCATTGGCTTAGTCATAGCACATCATATTTTTGGTTGTAAAATGTTTTGCAAACGGTAATAAAACTTCTGAGCAAGTAAGTTGCACTATTTCTTTTTGTTGTAATGATGTAAAACTTGCATTGTGTTCTTAATAATGGTTTACCTAACATTGTAGATAAGTGTTCGAGATCCTAACTAAAAAAATACAATTACATTAATATTTATAAGCTAGATGACATACTTAGGTCATTTATTAATTTGTTTAGCATAATAATAGTGATAAATAAAAATAATAAAGAGCGCTATATTTTGCTAGTGCTAGAGGGTGTACAAATGTTTGTAATAGGGTTTTTTCCAATTTATTAAAAACTATTTTAATTTGAAGATTGGGACGAAATATGTATCATAAAAATAAAAATGTAATGATTTATATCCATTTTCTCAATTAAAAACGATTAAAATCAAATTTATTATTCGTTGTTTTGAATTTACCGCCAAAACGCTCCTTACGATGTCTTTTTATCACGTGACCACACGCGACGTAAGCTTTGTGTAAACTAAAGTAGTTGTAAGTAACTCGACATTCACTGTCGAGTTTATAATTAACAAGATTTTTAATTGATAGAAAGTGGTATTATTAGTGTGCGGTGCCTCTGTGCACAAATACTTCAAAAAGTCCGCCACGCAAAGTATTTGTATCGGTGCCGTTTACACAAAGCTGACGTCAAGTGCAGTCACGTGATAAAAAAGTCATCGCAAGGAGCGTTTTGGCGGTAAATTCAAAACAACGAATAAAAAATTTGATTTCAATCGTTTTTAATTGAAATGATGGATATAAATCAATACATTTTTATTTTTCTGATACTTACATATTTCGTCCTAATCTTCAAATTAACATAGTTTTTAATAAATTGGAAAATACCCTATTAAGTTATCAAGCCAAACAATCAAACCTTGCAATTTTACCAAACTTCATATATCCCCTGGTTACTTATCTCTTTTCGTGAGCGGACACTTAGTTCACAAATAATTTGAAGAAAAACAGTTAGACACGTTTTTGTTTCTCAAGAAGGTACCAGAAGGGCTCTTTGGCATGATAACAGTTGCAGACACGACTTTTTGAAATATTCCTGTTTATATTTTAGTTTCTGGTCATATTTATTTCAAACTGTATCCATAGCCTGTTTCTGGAAAAGACGGTCATATTGCAGAAATCCCAAAAATAATAAGGCAGAGAGAAATCCCACATTAGTCATACATACATTGAATGTAGGTAGGTATTGGTATAGGTCACTCCAGCGCGTAACTCACTATCATACACAACTACATTAGCAATAGCTTTCATGTTGACAGTTATTTATTATTTAATAGTTTAAGCACACAAATGTACAGAGGCTTAATGCCATAGGTATTTTTTGTGCTTTTCTTTTTTATTTACGCAATATCCTTCAAAATGATTCAGATTCTTATTGACAGTGCAATTAGGGTGCAGCTACTATCTTGCTAACTGACAAATATTTTTACTTCGGCATGACCTATTTTCAAATAGTTTTGGCCAGGCACACAAGAATACTATTTGGTTAAACTAAATCTATAATCTATAATCGTTTATTTATAAAAAGGAGCACATTTACAAAGTATCATAACAATTAAAATAGAACACAGTTGCTTATTGCCTGAACTAGGTTGAACCTGTGTTTCAGGCTGTATTATGTTATTTGTTCTAAATTAGCATAAACTTGTAGGTTCATTGCACTTAGAGATAACAGAACCACCTAGAGGAAAAAAACATCTAATAAAATTCACAAGGGCTCCAAAATACGAATTTTATTGAAAATGGTCGAACAAATAAAATTGCATTTTTTATTACATATTAGGGTACCTACTTACGTATAATAAAACTCACGAAACTGTTGGCATAAGTTTTAGTCATATTCAAGATGATATTTGAAAGAAGTCAGGTTTTAATTAAAAAAAATACTGTATGTATAATTATTTAACTAGTAAGTATTTTTTTAAAATATTGATACAGATTAAAGAAAAGAATTAACCTTAATGAATTAATCACTATAATACCCGTACCGTATTTTCCAAGCTACGAGCAATTGCTTCTTCTCAGAAAATGGAGAATTAATCACCGCGGTTACTCACGACCACCTAATTTATAATAGGTCTTTACCTATGAAATTGCCGTTTTGTATGAAAAAATTTAAACGAATTTTTTTCATGTATTTTTTATTTGTATTAATCGAAGTAATCACCCATGCAATCAATGCATCTTTGCCATCGCAGTGGCAGTTTATTGATGCCCTTCTTAAAGAAATCAGCTGGACGGGAGGCAACAAATTCTTCAAAGGCATTTTGTACTGCCTCTCGGGTATTGAATTTTTTTCCCGCCAAGAAGTTATCCAAATTCTGGAAAAAGTAGTAGTCTGTAGGCGCAAGGTCTGGTGAGTAGGGCGGATGACGGAGAGCTTCCAACCCCAGTTCTTGCAACTTGGAGACCGTCTGCTGTGCAGTATGAGGTCGCGCGTTGTCGTGCAGGAGCAGCGGAGACGAGCGATTGACCAATGCTGGTTGGAGATGTGCCAGCTTCTCCATCATTGTGTTCAGTTCTTCACAGTACACATCTGCAGTAATGCTCACCCCGTTTGGTAAGAAGCTGTGATGAATCACACCGGCGCTAGACCACCAAACAGTGACCATCACTTTTCTAGGGGTAAGTTTTCGTTTAGGGTATTGTTTAGGTGCTGAACCAGGATCCAACCAACTTGCTGAGCGCTTGCGGTTATCAAACAGAATCCATTTTTCATCGCAGGTAACAATGCGGTTCAAAATTCCTTCATTTGTGTGTCTGTTGAGCAGTGCAAGGCACGTCTCGACGCGTACTTCGCGCTGACGATCATTGAGTTCGTGGGGCACCCATTTGTCAAGCTTTTTTACCTTGCCAATTTGACGCAAATGGACCAATATTGTTTTGACGCTAACGTCGAAAGCTGCTGCTAATTCAGCCGTAGATTGTGTATCATCAGCTTCCACAATCGCCTTTAATTCGTCATTGTCGACCAAAGTCTTCGGACGACCGCGAGGTTCATTTTTCAGGTCGAAATTTCCAGAACGGAAGCCAGCAAACCAATAACAGGTGGTGCGTTGGTTTGTTGCTCCGTAAACGTCGTTGATGTTGCGTGCCGCTTGTGCCGCGTTGCTGCCACGACGGTACTCATATTCCATAATTACTCGAATTTTTAACGTATCCATGATGACGAAAAAGATTGAAATGCGATGAAAATGTAACACTAATCAATAAACAAATGACTACTTTTGGAAAAAAAAATCCATGTTTTTAAAATAAAATTGATTTGAAATTAGAATTCTTACCCAAACAAAAATTATTTTGATTTGAAATGGCCAGTACTGCAAAACGGCAATTTCATAGGTAAAGACCTAATATATCCACTTATTGTATATTCTTTTAGGTGCCTGTATTTTACACAAAGAGACCCGCGTAAGTCGGTAAAAAAAACCAATTGTGTAGTTACCTAAACTGACACCCACTTCATTCAGAATACTTTACATCCAGTAACGTTATATTTGTAGGCTCGGCTCGCAGATGTGTTCCGTTGTTCTTGATATGAACCTCCTTTTAAAAGCCAAAGGTAAATCCTTCTAATATTAAAAATATTAAAGTTTGTCAAGTATGTTTGTTCTTACTCAATTACGCAAAAAAGGGCTCAACTGATTTGGATGAAATTTGGCACGCAGGTAGTATATATACCTGGATTAGAAAATAGTAGCCGCGGGCAAAACCTAGTTGAAAAATTATATGAACAGAGTCGGATTGTGCTATAAAAAAAAAACTTCACCTTCTATCACCTTGAATCTGTCATAAAAATCAAGTAAGTGCACTGAGCCAGTAGTTTTGCAGCTTTTCGCCTTTAGACACTGGCATTTTTTTTTATTTTTATGTTAACGATCAAAATCATTTGTTTATGATGACGACAGAACGTTTTCGACATAATTAGTTACCTATAAATGATAACCTACTTTATAACGTTATCTAACAGTTATTGTTTCTAATTGATTTATGAACATATGCTCCAAATTTCTCAAATCATTTGTTTGTTAACCTTGAACACCTAGCGCTTACAAATTATGATAATTGTCAGCATTAAGACACATTAAACTAAGTAATGGATATTATTTTGTGTTGTCTAATTAGTTCTCAAGGAGAATATGTTCTCATTTGTTTTTTTGCGTGATTGTATTAAGTAGTTAGGTAGTCAACTTAGTGCGCAGTAACACATTTTAAATTTGAAAACACACAATACATCATATCATCGTCCAAAAATAATCTAAAACATGTTAAAAGCCACTTCATACTTAATTAAACCAATAGGGAACCTTCCTTCCATGATGTCACTAACATCTTTCTAGCTTCAATAAAAGGTGTGAAATGTTCATCTAGGTATCGAAATCTTTTTACTAGCTTGGTGTCAATAGCTTAAATAAGCCAATTCAATAGTCAAATCGCGTGTTTCTAAAATAAACTTTAACTGTTGTTATTTTGCCAAGAAACGCTGTGTAAACATAGTTTTAAGTATAAATCTGTAAAAATATGAATAATACCTACTGTTGCCCCAATTTTTTGGCTACCTGATCACTCGGACTCCATTATCAAGCGCTATTTATGTACATCACCAATTAGCTCAAATCAAAGTTGAAATTACAAATACAATTTTGTGTGTTTTGCTATGAACTGTCGATCTCCATAATAATAC
Source organism: Antitype chi (assembly GCA_947359405.1). NCBI lineage: Eukaryota > Metazoa > Arthropoda > Insecta > Lepidoptera > Noctuidae > Antitype > Antitype chi. The sequence continues at coordinate 5,128,248 of OX375823.1, forward strand.
CATTGCAACCGAGATAGATCCCGACCGACCCTTGCTCGTTGAAGCGCCAGCCCGCGCCGCAGCTGAGCCAGTAGAGTTAAATTCCCTTTCTAATAATAATAATGCCAATATTTTAATTCAGCCTGTCCCTACTTGCTGTCCCCCTATCAGTGACGTCCTGAGCCGAGGCCCGTACCCCACAGGGGGTGCCCTCAGCGTGCAGTCGCCTAGTATATTTAAGTAGTTTTTAAGCCCTGGCTGGAGGCATTAAGTTAATTCTTAATGGCAGCCCCAGGAAAGCCCGGTTAAGTAGTCACGGCCTCTCAAGGTCAACTACGAGATGCCAGACAAAAAAAAAAACCGAGATAGATGGAAGTGAGGCTGAGGTTAATTGTGACACCAAATTTTGTTCGATTGTGATAAATTATACTAAGCATAATAAAACCTCATTATCCGTTATAACTTTAAATATTAGAAGTATTCACTGCAATTTCGACTTGTTTCTTGCTTTTGTTTCAGCTCTGCAATTCTCTGTAGATAAATATTCATTCTCACCGAGTGTTGGACTTCCGTGTATAATCCACTCCGGACATGTTTTGGACAAAAAATTCAATCAATCAAAATTATGGCAAAATCGTGAAAACCAGTTTTTTCTGAGGGTAATTGTCTGATCATTGCTATTTCCACGGAATACACTTTGTTATGTTCGTACCGACCACCTTGATTAAAAAATGTCTCAAACGACATAAATTCCCTTGATCAAGTACTAAGCAAAATACACTCTAGAAACATTGTGTTCACTGGTGACATCAACATAAATACTCTAGGTGATGCAGGTGGGCCGGTTCAGAACTACCTGAATCTAATGGCTGTGTACGGGTTGAGACAAAGAATTACTAATCCTACCAGGCTTAACAATTGTCTGGATTATTTCATGGTGAAAACGACTAATTCATGGCAAACAGTAGTATTTAAGCAACAGCTGACTGATCACTCCCCTATTCTACTCTATATCAACACTGCGTCTGTAAATAAAAAAAGTAAGATGAAAACAGCAAAACAATTATTAAATATGTGGAAATAAGAAACGCTTTAGTTGATGAAACATGGGACAGTTTATCCAGAACCAATGATGCTAACATAGCCGCTGAGATTGTAACTAATACACTACTACTAGTTATTAGTAATAACACTCAAGTTAGATTAACAAAAAAAAAGAAACAAACCCTTAAAACCTTGGATAACAGAAGGAGTCGTGAAATCAATAAGAAAGAGAGATAGCCAAAAATAAAAAATGAACAGTACTATCAGGACAAACTAACTTAAAAAGGAGATATTAGGGAAACATGGAAAATTATGAAGGAGGTATGTATGTAACATTAACACAAATAAAGAGAAGCATCACGAGCTTTTAAACATTAATACTACGCCGGTAGATCCTCTTAACACGGTCTAAACATATTTTACCACGGGTGGACACTCTCTAGCAAGTTGCCTGCAGCAGGACCTGGGATCGATGGCGAGAACAAATAATACACCAGCTAATTCAATGACCTTTGCCCCAACGGACCCGCGAGAAGTATCTAAATTCGTGCATGATATGAGGTCACGCCGTACTCCTGGTTGGGACAAAATTTCCACGGATATCCTAAAGCAAAATATAGCGTCTTTGGCCTACCCGCTTTCCTATCTGTGTAATTTAAGTCTGGAAACAGGTACCTTTCCCACTATTTTCAAACGAGCTATTGTATGTCCTATATACCAATCGGGCGCAAAAGATAATCCTACTAACTACAGATCAAAATCATTTACTTAACGAAAATCTGTTCGGTTTTTGGGAGGGAAAGTCCACTGAAGACGCGGTTCTCAATTTGGCAACAAAGCTAACCACACTCATAGACAAAGGTGAAAGGTGTGTTGGTATCTTTTGGGATCTCCAGAAAGCCTTCGATACTGTTTCCACGGAAATACTCCTGACAAGGCTTGAAAACATGGGTATACGAGCAATAGTATTGGACCGATTTAGAGACCATCTGTCGGACAGAAGGCAGCCCATTCGGGTGGATGATCATAAGAGTAACAGTGGCCACTGTACATTCAGAGTTCCACAAGGTAGCACTCTTGGCCCCACCTTATTTTTAATTTACATCAATGACCTTTTTAACCGACTTCAAAAAGGAGGAGGTTATCAATTCGTCGGAACCTTTTTTTTTTTTTATTTTTTTATTTTTTTTTATGTATGTTCCCCGATTACTCGAAAATGGCTGGACCGATTTGGATTTTGTTTTTTTTGTTTGAAAGGGTATACTTCCCAGGTGGTCCCATGATCATCAAGTCAGGATCTGATAATGGGATCCTGGAGAAATAGAGAGAACTCTTCAAATTTTATAGACACACAAAGCGATTTAGGTATTTTTTGGAAGAGTACTTTCTCGTAGTGGTCCCATTTCAATTTGGTGAAGATCTGATGAAGAACTTCGGAGATAGGCAACGGAACTCCTCAATAAATGATAGCAAATGGACTGGGATTGCCGAAATCGCATGTCTGTCTATTGTTTACACCAGTTCATAACATAACATCACGCCGGTACGCTGTGAAGGGGTAAGCACATGTGAACCACTAAAAAGTGAAAAATAAAAACTTTTTCCAAAAAAAAAACAACCGACTTCCAAAAAACACTACAAAGTGAAAAATAACTTTAATTTCGGAAGGCGGTGACAAAAAATTCAAATACAGCTCCAAAGACACCGACTTCCGAAATTAAAGTTATTTTTCACTTTGTAGTGTTTTTTGGAAGTAGGTTGTTTTTTTTTTGGAAAAAGTTTTTTAGTATAAGCCTACCCAACTTCTAATGTTTGCGGATGACACTGTAATGGTTTTCCACGGGAAAAACTGGGATAAGGTCCGTCAGGAAACTGAAGATAGATTAGCTAATATAACGCAATGACTGGAAAATAGTCTTCTGTCACTAAACACCTCTAAAACCAAATATATTTGCTTCAGTAGTCCTATTTGAAAAAAAAACTAGGCACCAACTTTTCACTAAAAATACATACGTGTCCATGCAATCGATCCAAAAATCACTCCAATTGTACTTGCCGCCTGCTTTCCCGAACCCCTTCTATCAAATACTTAGGTATCGAAATAGATGAAAGACTTGACTGGATCACTCATACAGTTGCGCTGGCTGGGAGGATTAGAAGAATGATCTATTTATTCAAGAACTTACGAAGTGTGGTGAGTTTCAAACTTCTGATCCAAACTTACCGTGCGTTGTGTGGGTGCCTAATCAGGTATTGCATCTGCACCTTGGGAAATACATAAAAAAAACCATCTGATCACAGTAGAAAAGGCACAACGAGCAGTATTAAAGGTGATTATGCGCTTGCCCTTTAGACACCCAACAGTAAATGTCTATGAAAAGGCCGACGTACTTTCGGTGAGGAAACTCTGTGCTCGGAATGTTGACTAGATACCATAAAAAAACCGTACCTGCGCTACCTATCACATCAAAACGTGTTGACCGCTGCCCAATACCGCGTGTTAGAACTGCCTTTGCAAGACGTCATATTGATGTTCTAGCCCCTAAATTATACAATATATTCCTAAAAAATACCAAAGACTGCAAAACCTATTCTGTTCGTAATTTCAAGACCAAATTGACAGTCTGGCTCAAACAGTACAATTATGATGAAATTGAAAACCTAATCTCCAGTGGGTACCTCAATATTTATAACGTCACATTCATACTAAACAGCCACATACTACATACACATAAATACACACGCTTCAGTACACAGTTCTTTTTAATATTAGCTTTTTTTAATTAATTTATTGTTGACATTGTGACTTAAACAGGCGAAGACATTGGTCCCTATGATACAGTTAACACTAGTTTAGGGACCTGGGGGCCGATTCTACTAACAAATTTGTTAAAAAAACGCAATAGAACCGCAACCGAATCACCACTTTTAAGCGTTTTCGCATTCTACTAAAATGAACAACGGTCCAGCTGCGACACAGCTGCGGTTACGTTTTAGTTACGCTAACGATCGATTGAAACAATGTCAAAACCTATTCTACTAACAAAATCGAACATGAGCGTGACGTTTACTATAGGACAAAGTAAATGATAAAATTATGATCATTATGTCTTTTAATTATAGAAAATACTTTTAGTGCCACATATTCGTGTTTAGTAACATTTTTAGATTCAACTTTTTTCTTTGTGGTATTAATAAAACATATTATTTTGGCATGTTGGTAACGCGGGTTACCCGCTGTGTTCCCGCTACAGTTCAGTTGCAATTCGTTTTAAGTTTAGTTTCCATTTTGCTTATAAAATAGTAGAATGACTTTTTATGTAACTATCGAACGGCGATCGAAATCGAACTGTTGTGGAAACACAATTTAACGTGTAACGTTGCAAATTAGTAGAATCGGCCCCCAGGGCATTTACATTTGTGTATACTTTTATGTCAATAAAACTTATTGTATTATTTTGGTTAATAAATCACATACAACACAATGCTCTAGTGAGATTAAATTTGACAAATTATCTAAGACTTCATCACGCAAGCGTCATCATCAGGCATCATTCGGGCAGCGTAGGTACAGAATTTTATATTACCTATACAATTAGCTGACCCGACAGACGTTGTCCGATTTCCTAGAACTCGATCGATCACAGCGCCACCTACCGGGTCTAGTTGTGACTCTAAACCTTTCAGGGACCCACTCAAACACACTATTTTTTTTTTCTCACAATCGGTCCAGTTGCTTAGGATGAGTTCGGTGACATACACACGTACAGAAGAATTATATACATAAAGATTTTATTGCCGACAGTTCGGCATAAACGTGATTCAGTACAAAAATTATTTTGTTTATTAATGACCAACAAAACCTGGAATTATATCAGACAGTTACTCTATCAAGTTTTGGCCAGATGTTATGTAATCATCACTTGTTTGTTTCTATAATAATAATAATCAGCCTGTATTGTCCTACTGCAGGGCAAAGGCCTTCCTTTTGTTTTTCCACTCGACTCGATCCTGGGCCAATATGGACCAATCCCTCATGTAAACGTCACGTTCGTCCAGCTATCTACGCCTGGGTCTTCCGCGATGCCGTTGGACGTTTTTAGGGACCCATGCTGTGGTGGTCGTAGCCCACAATGCATCCGACATGCGGCAAACGTGTCCAGCCCAGTCCCATTTGAGCTTGGCTGCTTTTTGGGTGACGTCTGCGATTTGTGTTTTAGAGCGCAGTATCGTGTTCCGTATCCGGTCGGTAAGTCGATACCCGAGGATACTGCGCTCCATCGCTCGCTGGCAAACCTCGAGCTTGGTCCTCTGCTGAACTGTCAAAGACCAAGTTTAAGCGCCGTATGTAAGGATAGGGAGAATGCACATGTCCATTACTTTCCGTTTATGGCAAATTGGAAGATCTCCTTTCATAACGGCCTTCATCGACCAATAGCTCTTCCAGGCGTTTTCGGTGCGGCGATGTACCGCGACAAATTGGCCGAGCCATCAAAAAGCGCTCACGCAATTACGGCTTATGATGCAAGCAAAAGGGGGAAATGAAGCGAAGGAAATTACTTGACGTCGCGCGGCAGTCATGGTCGCCTGCTTGCTACAATTTGTTTTGCTAGTATTTTTACCGTTCCTTATAAAAAAAACATGGGTTTATTTCCTTACCGGTTAGATTTCCTTTAAGAGACGAGTTTCTTCACATAATAATATACATACTTACCCAACAGCGAATATTTTTGTCAGGCTTGCCTTGAAATCTAGAATGCAATTTTGCTGTGATTGCGAAATCTAAAACTAGTTTGGAATTTAGACAGAATGAGAGAATTTGGTCGCTTATTTATGGTTGCTGAGAACGCACTTGTCCTCATGCCAATCTTGCCAAACGTCAACCTCGGCTGGGCATGCGTGCATGAGAACCTCGCTGATGATTAATAGATTGCAAGTGGAACAACCCGCTAAAAGGTATCATGAATCCGAGAACATATCACAGGCTGTGGCGCTACCTGGATAACCTGGAGCCGGACCTAGAATCACTGAAAACTCGTTTTTTGGCGTAAGAGTGTAGATGTAGGGTAGGTCCCATGCGAGTTATGACAGTTTCATGATCTGCGCATACCTACTGGCTAACGCCTATCAGGTGGGTAGAGAGATTACGTGCATGACAGATATTAAGTTCAATATTGTTTTGTCAAGCATTATTTATTATCTTCTATAGTAGTGATAACATTTTTTACGCACGTTTTTTCAATTACAAATCTTATCAATTTTAATAATTGTGTATTCGTGAAGTTTTCGCATTAATATTTCGCGAAGCGATTATCAACCGTTTCATTTAAAACTTCATGCACCATGTTTGCAAATTGCATAGATTAGAACTGGCCCTAAGTGTCACGAGGACATATTAATAACAGTAACAATTATTCTAACCGGTTGCTTGAGACAGGAACCCCTTAAGTACACTAACCTCTATGACCTTGGCTATGATAATACATTATGTAGGACAGACTTATACATAATCTATGAGTCAATCATGCTAAAAATAAGCTCACGATTTTCTGTATATAAAAAGAAAAATCGCAGCAATTAATTAAACTTAGCACATCCATTTTCCTCTTTTTATAATGGTCAAGGTAGTCAGGTCAGCGAAAGTACAATTTATCCGCATTTGTGGTTACAACCAGCCTTGGCAAACTACTCGAATTATTGTGTAAGGCTCCTGCAAACAGCACCCTAATTGTGTAACACACGATAAATCATAATCTGTTTCATTTTGACAGTTCAACAATATTCATTGCGTTATTTACGTTTACATAAAGCAGTGGATTAGCAATCTGTTTTAATATGATTCAGATTATGTTTGATCTTGCGTTACGCGATTAGGGTGCAGGTGCGACACGACAGCGCGACGCTACTCTCTATTTGTTCTACGTGAGTCTCACGTAGAACAATTTCTATGAAAACTTCGTGGAAATTGTTCTACGAGTGTCGCGTCGCGCCTGTTTGAAGAAGCCTTTATGCAAGTAGTCGTTTTACAAATTACTTTCATGTCCTTAGTTTTGTCTAACAGTAGGATGTCTATATAAATCTGCTCCCAATATTAACATAATTAATAATATTAATGGATTACGATCGCCTATCGCTAATCTCCTTGAAATCGTATCAGTATAGCTTTACCTCGGATACAATACACGAACAGGGATCTACGACATTTCGTGGATAAGGAAGCCAGTCCATTTTTAATAGCGAGGCAAGACGTACATTTTTCCCTTCACTTATTTAGCCCAACTTATTAAAATGTACCGTAAAAGGCAATGTATGGCGGCCTTCATCTCTTCGCGCCTTAATATTCAATTTTGCTTTCCACTAAATTATTTCGATTTGTAGTTTGAAACATTATATTCAGATTTTCTGTTCATCTTTATTAGGTTCATATTTCTATTAAGTATTTAATCATCATGTTCACTTTTCTTATTATGCTATGCCGCGTATATTTAAAATATCATTATGACCACATCAAGGTACATGCGTCACTGAGAATAGTAATCGTGTATAAAGTAAATACCTACCGTCCAAATAGGGTCAGGACCGACTTTATGGAATATCTCCAACAAGGCTAAACAACATAAATCGGCTTACAGGATTTACATTACCATAATAACAGCAAAAAAACGAACACTATGCGGTACAAAGTCGATAAACGAGTGTAGTATATCTACGAAGTCAAAAAAGATTAATGGCATGAATTAAATTACTCTTTTGTTTGTTTTATTAAGAGAGTATTGGTGATTAAAGCCGTGAACGTGTATTTTTAACCGACTTCAAAAAGGAGGAGGTTATCAATTCGTCGGAACCTTTTTTTTTTTTGTTTTTTTTTTTTACAAAATATATTAAATACGAAATATTAATTAACTCCTTTGTTACTCCAACTGCTAACATACTTTATAGGTATGAAAATACTAGAAAATTAAGTATAGCTGAATTCAAACGGCAAAATAATGCGCAGTAAACAAAAGGCATAGAAATCAAATCAACAAGACGTAATATTTTTTATAGATTTGATAAAAACAAAAATACTTAACGATAAGAATCTACGCAAGACGCAGATAAATACTATAAATACAATATTTATAAATATATACATATATGGCTTACGGAATATTTGGTAGTGTATGTGTAGTTTAATACAAGCTAAAGTAACTGGTAAGAATAGGTTATTGAATTGAAGTCCACGTTTATGAATACGCTACCCGTGGGGCGCTATCTAATCTTATACATCATCATAATATATTGGACGTTCATATCGGCTAAAAGTAAAATATTGTTAATGGGTTTTCCTCCACTAGTTTTTTGTGGCCACCACCAGAACTTCTTCATCGGTTTCTGATTGCACAAAAAAATCTCGTATACAAGGTGTAACTTAAATAACGCACATCCTCTGAAGTGGTTATTCTATTCCTCATTATCAACAACTTTTACTATGGGGCCAAACCTGAAATCGCGAAAAAAAAATCAGCTGTTCCATACACTTGTATTCACATAACTCGTCAAAATGTAGGGAACAGCTGATTTTTTTTTCGCGATTTCAGTTTTGGTCCCATAGTAAAAGTTGTTGATAATGATGAGTACAATAACCCCTTCAGAGGTTGTGCGTTATTTAAGTTACACCTTGTATATATACAACGCGTTTTAAAGCTTAGCAGTCATCTGTAGCATCTGGACTGCAGGCAATGTGGTACATAATTATGCTGCCTTCAACAGTAGTGTACAAGTATCAAAATTTCCAGAGTATTCGCAGGTAACCGCTTAACGTGTCCAAAAATCAGGGAGGCTCCTGCACCCTAATTGCGTAACACGCGATTAATCATAATCGGTTTCATTTTGACAATTCAACAATATTCACTGCGTTATTTGCGTTGCTGAGCAGACACATTTTTCGAACATAGGAAGCAATGGTTTAGCCATCTGTTTCAAAACGAAACAAATTATGATGAATCGTGAGTTACGCAATTAGGGTGCCGGTTGACTGTAGAAAATAAGCTCCTTCATTTAGCAAATGCCTCGATTTACAGTTAATCATTAACAAAAATACGCGAGTTTTCTTGTTACATAGAAGATAAAATCATGAACGAAAACAGTTTATCTTATTTATGCATAAAGACTATTGTTTTAGATATTTGACCGGAAGGAAAAATTTCCAGTAACTCTACAAAACCGCAAGAGGTTGTTAGTAATTTTGGTTGTTATGTAGACGAATAGAGTACCTAAATGAAATCATTGAACAACGGTGCATGACTGTGCATAATGCCCTATGCGGTGAGACGAATCTTGCGACGGGTATAATGCAATGTTACCTCTTATCGAATGAACCCAAGGCTTCAACTGACTGGTTTCATGTGCACATAGTAATAAGGTAATTAAAATAATTTCATTACCTTATTAGTTCCTACCTTTTGCCAGCGGCTTCGCCCGCGTGACTGTTGAAAACTATCCCACGGGAATATACGACCGGAATAAAAAAACTATCCTATGTGTTAATCCAGGTTATAATCTATCTGTATGCTAAATTGCATCCAAATCCGTTGAGCCGATTTTCCGTGATTGAGTAACGAACATCCAAACATACAAACTTTCACATTTATAATATTATTAGTAGGATAATTTTCTAGCCCTTTTTAACCCCGTTAGGCGATGAGTTTCAATAAAATACGAAACACGTCTTCCATCAATTCTGTTAAAGAATGTTTATGCATTTGAAGTAGATTGAACCAAGGAATCACGTTGTCCTATACAAACTTTGCCCCCGTTTTTACCCCCTTAGGGGTAGAATTTCGGAAAATCCTTTCTTATCGGATGCCTACGTCATACAAAGAACACACCCTCCAAGTTTGAGGTCTCTACGATCAGCGGTTTAGGCTGTGCGTTGATCCGTCAGTCAGTCATTCAGGAAAAAGCATTTTATATGTATAGATTACTGAGATTTTTAAAGTCATTAGACGTTCTGCTTTTTTTGTCTTATGTATCAAATTCCCTAATTAAAGCTATAAGGACTGTGTAATCAGTGTATTATACGCTTCTATAGATGTGTTCTAAACAACTCAAGAAATTTGAACCTATACAAAAGATTATCAGAAACACGTCAAAGAAACACGTTACCATTACTAACACTAATCTTGTTTTTATGATAAAATTGACAAATGTTTGAGCAATTTTAAGTTTTACAAGCAATATAACGCATTAGCGGTGTTCGACCTTCCAGCCAGTACTTTCCTTTAACGAACAATGAAAGGATATATCTAGTAAATAATGTGGGACTGCAATATAGCATGCGTCAAATACAGCAACGTAGCGCCATGTCCTACTACATATTTCGAAATTACAACCGGTATTTCATGTGATTTTTCTTCTTCTTCGTAACACTCTTGTCAGAGCGGTCGTGGTCCTCATGAAATTTCTTGTCTAGGGACTGATGTAATTCACCGCACGATTTCTCACCATCTACTCCGATTTTTGGAATGTAATGTGCATCTCATGGGTGAGCGTCCGCGTGATCTAGTGCCTTCCACCGAATAATACCGATATTGCCGATGCAAAATCCGAATGCAGGCGACGCACCCTATCGGCATTTAGTAAATACTGACGGCTCATACACTCCGTAAGCTCCGATTCCGACGCAGTGGACACTTAGCTTTAAGACAGTAATCAGCGCCCTTCAACACTAATAAAAGATTATACGGATTCGGATACCACTAGTGACTTTTCGAAGTAATCAATCGATGACAGATGATCTGAATGAGACATCGGGAGCCAGGAGTCATCATCATCGTCTGCCTAAGTCTGCCTAGCGTTTTCCCAACTATTTTGGGGTCAGCTTCCAGGAGTACCGGAATTTAATAATTAGTTATATTTGTCTACTATCTTCTTCGTAACACTCTTGTCAGAGCGGTCGTTGTCCTCATGAGATTTCTTGTCTAGGGACTGATGTAATTCACCGCACGATTTCTCACCATCTTCTCCGATTTTTGGAATGTAATGTGCATCTCATGGGTGAGCGTCCGCGTGATCTAGTGCTTTCCACTCTACCCTGCACGACAACTCGACAAGACGCTCTATACAGTCACCGTCACGCCTCGAGACGTGTCCAAAGTATTTGAGGATGCGCGTTTGGACCAGAATAGATAGACGCTTTTTGATGTTCAGTTCTTGGCGTATCGAGGTGTTGTTGGTGCGAAACTCGTTCCACGATACCCCAAGCATTTTTATCCAGCACCACATTTCCAGAGCGTCTATCTTTTTCTTCTCGATGTCGCGAATCGTCCTCGTCTCAGCAGCGTATAGGAGCATAGGGAAAACCAGTGTTTGAACAAGCTGGATCTCGGCTCGGTCTCGAGCTTGGTGGCTTTTGTAAGATTTCTGTTCCTCCAGAGCTTTTTCAGTGTGTCCATTGATGACTTCGTTATCGCCATACGTCTCTTAATTTCGTCTATGCACCCACCTACGTTGGAGATTAAGGCTCCAAGATAAATGTAGGACTGAACCACGTCGCAGTTCGCAATTTTAGAGACTTCGGGCGAGTTGTCGTTTCCGCGGTCCACGATCGATCACCTTAGTTTTTTTGAGGTTGATCTTAAGTCCGAATTCGAGGCTCACACTCTCCATTCTACGAAGTAGTTCCTCAATCTGACTTGCGGTAGTCGCAAATAGCGTGGTGTCATCAGCGTATCGCAGATTAGCAATAGGGTATTACACCCATTTTTGAAATGTGTCCTAATTAGATTCTAAAGTGTTAATAAACCACTAAAAAACACAAAAGTTTTATTTAATCGATTATTGCCGTAAAAGTGTATTTAAATTTAATTTTCCAATTTCGCGCGTAATTTGACGAAAACGCTGGACGCCATATTGCTCTGTGGGTATGACTTCAGTTAGGAAAAGTTTTTATTCAGTGCGCAAACTGTAACCATGAATTCAGCATATCATTCTTGACCCCCAGCGCAGAAATTTTTTGTCATATAAACAAAAAAAAAATCAGCTGCTCCATACATTTTGACATTTTGAATGAGTTATTATTCTACTTATCGTTGGTTTGCTGTTCCTGAATGCAAAATATTATTTATAGAAAAATTATGTACTTTGGTTACGAAAATAATAAGAGTACAAAGTTGTTCAATTGACACGCCGTATGACGTAATAACATGGCGGCTACTATTTCATGGTGTTCAAAAACAGATTAAAAAAACTGAAATCTTTGAATTTAATTTTAAAATTTATTTTGTTATTTCATGAACTAACACGAAACTAACATTTTCCGACTGCATTTTGCCTATGCTATCTCAATAATATATTTTTTCTCCTAAAGAGTAAAATACCCTATTTTGTAGCCACCGATCGAAACACCGTCTGTCCAGTCCTCCAGAGTAATGCGCATGATGAGTTCGATGTAAATGTGTTGTTTATTAAACGCTAATATGCGGAAAATAATGTAGTCATTTTTTAGACTTGGCAGAGAACCTGCACTTTGCCCTCCTCATTTTCAAGTCCTCTATCTTACTCGTACATATGACATATCACTAAATCTGATGCATGCGTCATTTTATAGTCACGTTTGCTTATTTTTTTTTTATGAACATTAATTTTTGATGGTGTCGTGTTCATTGGGAGGTCCAAAACAAGTTGTTTTTTGACTTTAGCCTAGGGTTGCAATAATGCTAAACACATTTAAATTGTATTTTTATTCTTAAGCAAATCCTTAAGACCAATGAGGTCATACATAGATATGGTAATCTTAATTCATTCATACAACAATTTTCCATTCCAAGAACTTCTCTGTTAAACATAGATTGGAAAATACAAACTTTTGCCATTGAAATAAAATATTTTTTTGCGGTAGGTAAGACAAACTGTCCAGTTAGGTAGGTCCAACTTCGAGAAAGATGTCAATCGTCGAATCTGACTCGGCTGGGCAGCGTTCGGGAGGCTTCGCAATATCTTCTCGTCCCAAATACTGCAGTGTCTCAAGACGAAAGTCTTCGACTAGTGTGTGTTGCGAGTGATGACCTATGGCACAGAAGCGTGATCTCTCACAATCAAATGGGCCTTATCAGAAGGCTTAAAGTCACCCAAAGGGCAATGGAGAGGGCTATGCTCGGAGTTTCCCTACGTGATCGAATCAGGTATGAAGAGATCCGCAGGAGAACCAAGGCAACCGACATAGCCCGAAGAATTGCCAAACTTAAGTGGAAGTGAGCAGGGCACATTGCTCGCGGGACAGATGGCCGATGGGGCCGAAAGGTTCTGGAGTGGCGACCGCGTTCCGTAAGACGTAGAGCGGGAAGGCCACCCACAAGGTGGACCGATTACCTTGTGAAGGCCGCGGGAATCCACTGGATGTGGGTAGCACAAGACCGGTCGAAGTGGAGGAGCCTGGGGGAGGCCTATGTCCAGCAGTGGACGTCTTTCGGCTGAAATGATGAGGTAGGTAATTGTAATCATATCAGGGAGTTTTTTTTTTTCAAAGAAAGATATTTTTTTATCCGAAAACTGTAAAGAGGTAGCTATTAAAAACCGGCTAAGTGGAGTTGGACTCCCGCGTACTGCCAAAACTTACACGGTACCTCTTCTTAATTTGTCAGAGGCCCTAGCAACGATATTCTGTGACTACGTACTACGCCAAACTGAATATTCTCATGTTCCACTATGGATATTGAATAGTAAGGTTTCATAATCGGCTAAACTAATTGTGTGATCTACTAACCTACTATTTCTAAGCTGTCTTTTTTTTTTGAGTGTGGGAAATTATCAAATAATTTCTCCCGCTCTGGGTGGAGCGGAAGGGCGTGTCAGACTTTTACTGACTAAAACACTCCCGTGTTCCTTTAGTTGCCTGTGTGCCAGGGGCCACGGTATCTCTTTCGAACAACCCGCATCCCTGGCAGGCATTGGCTCTTGCGGATCCCACCAGTTGGTGTTGACATGTCTTTGAGGCGCGCGTGGAACACAACGTGCCGTCGACCGGCGCCCTAATTGCGAACACACGTTTAATCACAATCTGTTTCATTTTGACTGTTAAACCATATTCATTGCGTTATTTACGTTGTTGAGCATACACATTTTTCGAAAATATGAGGCAATGGATTAGCATTCTGTTTCAAAATGAAACAGATTATGATTAATCGTGAGTTACGCAATTAGGGTGCCGGGCTCGGTAAGGACCAAGCCCGGCACCCTAATTGCGTAACTCCGGACACCGGACAGCGAGCTACCCACTACTCGCCATCCGCAAGCAAGCTGCCTTGCTTCAAATATTAGTTTCCTGGTTCCTACCAATTATTGGCATTTACAAACTGCATTCAGGGGCTGGTATGAAAAGGTTTTCAATCTTTAAAGTGCCGTTCTAGCTACAGGAAAACGTTGTGTTAGGCGACTATCCTCAACTTTTTGAGTAATTGCTAAGTGCATTGACAGGTTTTTAAACTCAGCTACAAAAAAGTTCTCACGTTTTATTTTTATGATGCCAATAGATGCAGTTTTTTGTGCCAACTGAGGTTACACTTACTTGGGGGGAGGCCTATGTCTAGCAGTGGACGTCTTTCGGCTGAAATGATGTTGATGAGGTTACACTACTAAAAAAAGCCACAAATAGCAACATACCCACGATCGGTGCAGTTAGCAATTACTCTGTTATTCAAAAGTTAAGGAAAAAGCCCCTCGCCATTTTCCTGCTAACCTGTTTGGTAGAAGTCTCGTCCCGGTCCATGTGTTTTGATATTATTATTAGGTGTAATGGGACCACTCCATCTATACCACTTCAGTGATGTAATAAGTAACAATTACCACTTACCAGCCGAATAGTTTATGAAGATTGGGTACCCTAAAGAGATTTAGTGAACTCTACACAAATAAACTGGGTAGATTTATCAGTGCCTAAACATTTTCTAATTAGTGTTGATGATCTCTACGTACACTTAATAAGATAAGAATTTATATCGTCGCCGGTAAACAATTGTGTTTGTGGGTAAAATCATTTTGCCTGTTAGTAATTAAAACATTTATGAGACTTCTCTGGGATTAAAACAATTCCAAATGAATGATTATGGAAGACTTTAATTCAGGTTTAAGCTCATAATTTGTTTATTATTCATGTATCTCTTTGTTGTTTGGTACTCACATATTAGCTGTAGTAAGTACCGACTTTAGAACTTCCTGACTATATCTAGCTGAAACGAAATGATTTTGCTGAATTTGTTCCGCATTCGCCCCACATTCGTAATTCCGGTTTCGCCCCAAATTTTGTTCCAAATTTGCCTCAGTAAATAAAATAATGGAAATGAATGCTTGTAATGTGTGCCAGATGAAGAAATATCTTTACTTACATATTTTTATCCGACTGCAAACAAAAGTAATGATAGAGATATTTTCGCGTAGCTAATTAAAAATATCGTTAGGTTTCTGGATTACTTCGTAGCATCCGAACGGCTCGATAAATTTTAATAGTAACATACATATCTAATAGGTCAAAGCCTTTGTATCGGTCGTAAAAGACGATAGGTAATCGAATTTTCCACTTACAACGTGCGACGTATAAAAGTTGCAACAGTGGGCCTAGCACAAACGTTATTAATGTAAACGTAACGTTAATTAATTCCAATATTGTAAAGTCATAAATGTATTTGATAAAGTAAAATTAGCTGTTGTCTCTGATTACTGTGAACACAATGTGAGTAAGTTAAAGAAAATAAGTAGACCTAATTTTGCTCGTAACCTGTCGTACTTGCCTCTGTATAAACTGCTGAAAGTTAACAATTAATATGGTAAAAGGGTCTGGACGTATGCTCTTTCTTCCAAGCATTCTGAATAAATTACCTAAGGAAATAGTAATAAAAATAACAATAAACCTCAAATGAAAAACATCTTGAAAACCTACTTTACCGTAGAAAAGTTAAGAATGCGGGTGGTGCCTATGTGTGGGTCCACCAGACAAAGACTTGTGAACGAGATAACCGAAATCTGAATCGATAGCGCACATAATCTTGCGTCTAAAAGATTGAGCATTATTTTTTTAGGTAAAAACTTTATGAATGCATGTGTGGGAATAAATACTTTGAAATTTAATTTATTTTTATATGAGTGAGTTTTTAATTAAAAAAAAAATACTATTCTATACCACGTAAGCAGTTAATCCGGCCCAAGCTGGGTAAAGTGGGCTTTCAAATCAGCAGAGCCAAAACTAAATAATGAACTGCGGTTCCGGCGGTCTCTTCAGTTCTGGAGCTCTCTTCAGTTTTTGTATGGAGATGCGTACGCAAAAGCAAAAGCTGAACACAGCTAAATAAGTGTGGTTAATCCCTTATAGTGCTTCTTTCGGTGTGACTTTTGGCATCTCGGTTCACTCATGCATGGCGATGACGAAATATATCGAACTGACAAACACCGAATTAACAAAGAGTAGATGAAATGGGGGCAGGTCACAGGAACCACTAGCAAATCATTCGCCTTAAAACGAATTCTACACAACATGCTCGGTTAGGAATGTTGGGGTACAAAAAATATGAATTATAGGATACTACATGCAGCTGAATTATGAATGTTATGAACTTATGAGGTATGAGGAGCTGTGACGAGACTGGATAACATAGAGAACAAGAATGAGTATAAGTAGAGTTTGAAAGTAGCGTCTGTAACTAATAAGCTGAGGTGTCATCTTAGGGCCGATTATTCAATCGCTCCGAGTACGGAGACACCTCTGCAGACGCTGCTATTTTTTCTGACGAAATATTGTCTCCGTCTCGAATCGTACTTGCGAGCTATATTCGTGGCGCTCTTGAGCACTAAAGATAACAGCTGGTATTGAATCACTATACATAGTTTCAGCTTAAAATAAAATACTCTAAGAATTGATACCAAATTTTCGGTTTCATATGTTTATTCAAATCATAACAAACGTGTCACCGCAGTACATAGGTCAAAAACTTTCTACGTTACTTGTATCACGAATTCACGATAAATCTCTTCCGAGTGACGTGTTTATTTCAATTTGAAAAGTTAGGTTTCTGGTATCAATGTATTAAAAATTCTTATAACTTCCGAACATGTAGAGATAGGATTAAAAAACCCTTCCAATATCGTTTGATATCATCCAAAGAAGACGTGCCCTTGGTATGTTACCCTTTCCGTTACACGTTGTATATTGAAATCAGTTCAGGTGCATAGAAGTTATCGTGGAATAACGAAACTAGCACGCATACATACTATTACATACCTACATGAATCCTGAAAACATATCACTCCTTTTTTAGCCAGACGTGTAACATTACAACTAGTTAGACCATGACTGTTGGGTGGAAATGTGGGAAGTATGCGGAACAAATCTGTTACTGTACTTCATGCGTCCAAACACTAACCCAAAACAGTTCTAATATTGAATTTCTTGACTATTTTGACCGTTATTTTGTTCCAGTGAACCATACATTCCTCAAAACCTAACCGGGCTTACGATGGGAATAGTGAAGGGTCAAACGGCGCCAATGGACGTAGTCAGAATTGAAACGAGAACTAGTGTAAGTACACGTCAGATAATTTGCAGTTTATGCAACATTGTGGCACACGGCATCTCGAGTCTCGCTAACGACGCCGACGTGGTTATGTTACGTTACAATATTCAATTGAGTGCGTCCGTCACAACAAACAACGAGTGTCGCTTCGCGGATACAATTAGCCGTACGTTGATACGGCATATTTACACTTGCCATTATCTTATAAATTAACTTCGCTCAACACCAACCCATTCTCAGCACAATCAACGTTAACACGTTCTCTCGACCCAATGACGTCATAAGATTCACTGGTTTCTGTTCTATAATTATTATTCATCTGAATTAATGAGTGTTATTTTTTGTTGCAGATTATGTTTTCTTTTCTGTCCGTTGGCTGGGGCCTCCTATCAGACATTGATATCGAAAGCGAGAGATTACGAGCAATCGGAGGCCAAAGGTTCGCTGTTTGGGCACTCGCACGACTCGTCGGACTGAGGACATATAAAGGTGTAGTGAGTTACGCGAAAATTAAGGATGTGACCAATCTGCCTAAACCAAAACAACCGCTCACCCTCAGTCACAGCATCAGTCAGGACGGCGCGCTCGACTCCCCTGATGCGGAAGCGTTCATTGATGCGGACGAACATTCTGAAGTTTTCGTCAACGCTATTAACGGGAAACAACACCAAAGAGTGGATTCGTGGTATTCTGTCAACTCCCGGAGGAGTGCGTTCTACAGCACACGTGGGTCAGAGTACCACAGCGTGACGAGCAGCGGCTCTGAAATGCGGTCACCCGTACACGCGTGCATGCACGGACCTGCTTCCCACCTGCCCTCGCTCATGTCCCAGTTGCCGATGCATTGGGTTCACGAACATGGCGAATTTGTCATGGTCCACGTATCCTATCAACCTTACATCGGGGAAGACTTTTTATTCGCTCCGCGGTCACAGCTTTCCGATGGAATCATGTGGATGTTGATCATCAAAGCAGGAATTTCTAGATCTCAATTACTATCATTCCTTCTGGGTGTGGGCCAAGGTTCACACGCCGATATGAATAATGAATACATAAAAATGATTCCTGTCAGTGCGTTTAGAATAGTTCCGGAGGGGAGCACGGGGAACCTCACGGTCGACGGCGAAGTTGTCGAATACGGACCCATACAGGCTGAAATATTTCCAAACATTATTAATTTATTAGTGCCAGAAATGTCACATTTAAATAATTAAGAGGTATTCATAAAATGACTGATATAATTATTTGAACCATAGCCGAGCCGATGCATGTGCAATATAAGGGAATATTAATATTCCAAGCAAAGGTGGAAAATATTGGTTGTGTGTGGAGATGATATCTAAATTATTTAAATACTTACCAGAAGTTATTGATTGCAGAGGCAATTGAGTTGATCATTCCATGAATGTTGTGATTTATGTTATACAATTTTATTTTAAATTGGTTCAATAACTGAAAATGTGATATAATTTTGTAAGTGAATTACTGAAAGCCTAAATGTGAGCTAATAGCAGTTAGTCGTGGCTTGCACGAATACAATGAATAAGTGCCAAATGTTAAGCACTCTAAACACATTCATTTAAATTCTAATGAGGAATTGATCATTTACACTACTTGCTCAATTGTAGAGCAATTGTTTGCACTTTTATTCCTACATAGGATATTATTTCAGCAATCGTGTTACTTATAAAACTATTCTATAATGTATTATCTAATAATATTATAGTATGTAGCTCAAAGCAAATTATATTAATTATGTAATACTTTATAATTGCATTTTAATGTTACAGAGATCATAATTTACGCTCTCTTGATAGCATTATTTAGAATATTTTAGAAAATCTCACTTTTATGTTCATTTCAAACTAAGCTACTAAAGAGAATGCTGTTGCATGCTTTGTAATTGTTTTTTGTTTGGATATTGATTTTAATAAGCAGTCGAGTTTTGATAATTTGTTATTAAATAATAGCTTGCCATACATAAAAAGTTGAAAATAATGATTTAACTTGCCTTATTTGATACCTTTGCGGTGTTTAGGAGAATGGGATGCGGTAACTATTTATACATTATACCTAGTTTATTTATTGAAAATGTTACAATGGTATGGGACTGTTGGTATAACTTAATGTAATTTATTTAGCAGTATTAATTTTATAGCAATTATTTTTTTCTGTGATAATATACATTTCTGCCATTTATTTCATTTGAATGTTCCAATGTAACTACATACTTTTTAGGTACGAGAACTGTAGGTATCTATAGCAAAACCCCATTTTACACAAGAGTAAAAGTTAATTTTCTTAAGCCTGTGATATTTGCAGTTTTTATTAAAAATACAGTTACATTTTCTGGTTTTGTCCATTTTTAAATAAAGATAATAATGTACAAAAATAAGCAGTTGCCTATAGAATTTAGGGATGTTACAGATGTAAGGTTCATTGTGCACATTATGACTAGTAGCATTGTTTCAAAGGCATTAACTACCAGTTTAGTGGACAGTATTTAGTTTTTGCACAAGACAATCATTACTACATATTTTATATTATAAAAAATCAGTGTCATTTGCACATTTATTATCTACTTAATATGGTTTGTTACTGGATTATAAATCTTTTATTTTATTCATTCCATAGTTTTAAGTATCTTTGGGCTTTTTAATACTTATTGAGTGTAATAAACAATTCTAGATATAAAATACAGTAGCATATTAGCAAATTTTAATGGATAATGTTATGAATAAAAGTTATATAATTTTCAATTTTATGAAACTGTTGTCAATAAATGATTTCAAAGATGTTGGAGTTTTTTTTAAATGAAAAGAACAAGGTGTAGATGCAATAACTTTATTATAATCTATATTTTTGATGGTTAACTAAAATATACTTAAAACTAATGTGACTTAATTAGTCATTCCAAAGTAATTTAATGAAAAACCAACACACATTACAAAATCATAAAATAACTGTATAGTTAACTTACATGGCGATTCACATACCTTAGCTATACTAAAATAATTATAAACAAATTGCCAAAGAAGATTGAAGTTAAACATTAAGTTTTATCTTATTAATTAATAAATTCTCAGTTCATATGCAGAAAAACATGTTTAGAATATCTAAACGTTCAACTGAGCTCTTAACATTAGACAGTTATATTCATAAACAGTCTTCATAAAAATTTGTATTAACTTTAAATAATTTATCTCAATTTGAGAGAATCTAGACTGTCGAGTAAGTTTTGTACTTCAGAGTCCACCTGTTCGCGAGTGCTGACACGCTCCAGTCTCTGGCAGACTGATTCCAAGTCTCCAGCATCAGCTTTCTGCATCTTCATATACTTCACCATCATTTCAACAACCATACATATCTCTCCAATCAGGTGTCTGGTCTCCTCATAATTCCCAGCCCCACTTGGACGCATCTGAATGAGTTTCAGTTTGCTCTGTGCTAACTGTATTGGGTTGTGCCCATTCTTATCATGTGAACTCACATCTGTACCTGCATCAAGTAGTTCTATGACGACTGGAATGTGATTGGTGCAAGCAGCCAAGTGCAGCGGTGTGTTACCCAAAGTATCCTTGATGTTAGGGTTGGCACCATGTCTTAGCAAAATTCTAATGACATCGACGTAGCCACGACATGCAGCCAAATGCAATGGACTTCTTTTGTGTTCATCTGAGGAATTAGGGTCAGCCCCTGACAACAGTAGTTTCTCAACAAGCTCCGTATTATTAGTAGAGGCGGCAAAACGCAATTTATGGTTTCTTGATGAACAAATAGTGCCTCCGTACCTGTACTTCACTCTACAGTGTCTGGCTTTAGTGGAACATTTGATTTTTCCGACATGGTCATGCGGCTCGGACAGAAATTCCACTGGCATAGGCTGGCCTGCTTGATTTATTGGTATAGCCGGTGGACTGAATTCTAAAATACACTGAGAGTGATCAAATATTGGATTATCGCTGCTCTCATTACTGGTGTCTACCCCAGAGTCGGCCATGGTATTTGTTCACGAAAGTAAATGTAAATAAAGCAACAAAAACTTTCAACTTTGCTTGTTCGTCACACAATAATTTATGATAAACACAATACAATTATTTTAATAGGTACGGGAGTTGGAAGAAAGTTATCTATTCGACTTGTTTATACTTGGCGACGAGCTGTCATTATTTCCCTTTCATCTTTCTTTCACAAATCTTTTCACCTGTTCATTGATTTTTTTACTGTTGTAACATTGGTCATAGACAACTGATGAGATGAACTGGCTCATTCCACAGACATAAAACAGTAGGCTCATTCACAGTTATGTATCATATATATGTCATTAGACCATTTTCACAGACATATACCATTTTGGTATGCTGAATTGCTGACCTATTCAATGTACTCTGTGTGCTGACCGATCCTTACGAGCGTATTCGCTTCACAACCAAAATACTACAACCAAATACTTGTCAATTATACAAACAAAATCTCCGAACGGAACGCATCCTTTTTCATCAATGAATGACAGGTGGCGAGCTGACAGCGAATTCGGCCTCGGAAGAAATTTCGAACGTTATTTTTACCAACAATACTGCGTAAATTAAAGATAAAAACATGCAGCAATTAACAGTATTTATGGTAAGTTAATGAATCGGATGTTACGATTTGGGAGTATGTTTTGTTTTGCGATAATGTTCTTAACCTAAAACGTTGTGCCGATAGGATATTGAAAGTTCACGTTCATATATCGACGAGCTGTATTCGTCAGATGCTCCGAAGGTTGTGGACGCATTAGTGACGCTGAAGAACTCAGTGATAGGCAGCAACAGACAGAAGAGCTCAGTGATACAGCAAGGAGTAGTGCCGCGACTTCTGCAGTTAATGTCTGATGAAACACTGGACCCTAACATAAGATTGGAAGCCACTATCACGATCGGTAATGCTTGGAACTCAAGTGATTTTTTGTTTTGCTTATTACTCAGTATTTGATAAGTGTTTAGCAAGTACATGAGGCTGATCTGAAATTGGGTTAAATCATAGCATGCCATCACCAAACAGGTGCCATATACTTAATGTTTTTACAAAACACGTTTTCTAAGCACCTTTTTTCACCTTTCCCCATGGAATAGTTTGAATATATTTAACTCGGGTTTATAAAACATTGAAGCTGCATTTCATCATTATTGAATTTATTTTATTCTTTCATAGTCTGTTAAATATTTATGTTATCTAACCAGGTTCACTTGCAAAAGGCACACCAGAAAATGTAACCTCACTAGTAGAGCAGGGTACAGCTACAGCTCTTGTGGAGCTCCTTAAAACCGTACCTGTTGGAACAAAGTTGGCAGAAGCAGGACTATGTGCGCTGCGAAGTGTGTTCATGCATCCACCTGCTCCAATAGCTGCTCTGCCAGCTGATATGAGGCTACTGACAAGGCTGACACGTAAGTTTCATTCATAAAACTTTGTTTCAAGTATTTTGTTCTTAGAAATAATCAAAAACATCCTATTATTTTGTAAATCTTGACGATTAGAACAGTTTAATATTTCGTTATATTTTGACCAAATTTGTTTTCTAAACATTAGTTAAATTATGTAATTGCATAATTTGATTTATACATGTAATATCAGTGTACCAATGTTCAATAACATCTAATATCTTTGCCTATTTCTGTAATTGTGAACTGTAGTCATAATATATAGATGTTGTAATATTGCAAATAAATCAATGTGCCTCTGAAGGTTATTTGGGCCTATTACAGCAGTAAAAGTTTCCTCACCACAAAGGTCATTGGCAGTACTGCAACCTTGCTTAATCAACAAAATACACAGTTTGAGGTGTTATAAAATCTTATAGACAGTAGCCAAAATGAAACTTTGTAGGAAAATCTTTGTATCAATTTTTTGTAATGTGCACTTGTTTCTTGTTTATATAATCAGCCTATAGAGTGGAACACAAGCCATTCTTTGAGAGGGATTGGGTAATCTGCCATGCAGGCATGTTTGAAGCGGCCTGCATGGCAATCCAAAGACATGCAATATCTACAAAATTTGTAGATATTGCATGTCTTAAAATTTTTAGTTCATGCCAGTTTCCTCACATTGTTTTCCTCCACCATTTTAAGAGCATTGGTTATGAAATTATTTATACAAAGTAAAGTGCCTGCCTGGGGTTGTAGGTTGCGGGTCTGAGACGCACAACCTACAACTCATAAGTTGGTGCAGTTGCCACTGGGCCATAACTGGCTTCGCACACCACTGTGTTTCTTTGCTTCCTCTCCACAAATTGCTTCATTAATCTGTGTCAAGGTCATTAAAAAAACAACTGATGCATGCTCAATAATTTTGAGGTAGAATGCCTATACATATAGGGATTTAAATAAGAAACGTTATATCTAAGGTGTTACATTATGTAACAAGCATAACAAGCCACATCTTACAGCAATTGTATTAATTATTACATGAATATGAATGGGTGAAAAGATCCACATTAATTTTACTTGTTTTATCGTGCAGTAGTATTGTGTGTTCAATACCATGATGTTTATTGTTTGAATTCTAAGTAGGCGTGAAATGAACGCGCGTTGCTTTAAGAACTACTAAAGGCTTGTTTACATAAGACGAGTTTTTCGCCCATCGAGAAGCGAGAATGAATACAATGCCAAGTTAGTCTCGTAGACGAGTGGCGATTTTTACCTTTTAATAAGCGACTATTGTACATACTATTTAAGTTTTTGATCTCCTTTCAATACCCGGCTTTTCAAGCTAGTAAAGCCGGTTTTACATTACTGTGTTGTGCCTGTGCCTTCTAGCACAGTTTTAGCCAATCAAAACTTGTTATCATTAGTCGTAGTCCTGCACCAATTCATTTGATTGGTGTATTTCGCGTCAGGGCACAACACAACACATTCATGTGACGGTGGCTTAACTCATCATGTATGAATATGCACCATGAGCCTTAAGGCTAAGTACATGTACACTCTAACACATGCTAAAAGAAACTATGTAGCTTTGATTGCAAGAATTACGTCTGATTAGTCACACCTGCACCATGAACGCACCAACACATGGCATGATCCTGCATTCTAATTCTACAAAATAATCGATGATGTGGAAAGAGTGATGAAGGCTAATCTAATCTAACTAGCCCACTGCAGGGCAAAGGCTTTACTTATTATTAATAGTTTTTTTTTAAGATAACCCGTCATCTCTCTCCTTGGTTTTCACCTGCATCTTGGGTACAATATTCTTTGCCCATATTTATATTTTTTGCACGACCCGTAGTGCAGAAACTTATTAAGTACATACTAAGTTACTGAACTAAGTCTGTCGTCCAAATGACTGAACTGCCTAAATCAGCACCGTGCTGTGGGTCCTCCATAACACAGCAGAGCATGAGGAGTGGAAGCCTTTTTGTCACAGTCACGACGTGCCGCTGCTGACTACTTTTTTCCAAGCTTTTAATAATTAAATATTTATTTTGTGTAAGTACTAAGTAGAGAAAGTATTACAGATAACTCATCTTTTTTATATGCACATGTTTCTGTGACAAAACAACTTCTTTTCTGTCTGTTTTTAATAACAGGAATGTTTTTGTCAGAAATAGCTTGCGAAGGTTCAGCAACAGCGCGCGCATGCGTGGTCCGGATCCTTGCCATCTGGTGCAGCGGGGCGGGGGAACAAGAAGCGCTGTGTGCGGCCGGCGCGTGCGGCGCGGCCGCGGCCCTGCTAGCGGCCACCCCACCCGCTGCGCTTGCGCTCCCTGCGTTAGACCTTTTGGCCGCAATGTGCTTTGAACATACTAAAGTTTCGCTGGTGGCGTTGAATACGAGGTGAGTTCCACAGGCTGTGTGCCCGATGGTTTTTTCCATAGCAAAATATGACGAACTTCCTTAAACTTTCATCCCCTATTTAACCTCTTTAAAAAAAAACATAAAAATGTGACTTAGTTAACTTACTGATTAGAATGATAGACCACATTTAGAACTGATTCACAAATAGTTTTTATAACCACCCTTGTAGTGACCTTAACGTTGACAAAAAATTCAGAACACGTGTGTTACAGGAAAAGTTTTTATTCAGTGTGCAAACTTTAACCATGAATTCAGCATACTATTCTAGACCCCCCAGTGAAGAAATTTTTCGTCGGCTTTACAAAAAAAATCAGCGGTTTCATAGAAAAACTTTTCCTGTATATTTGAACTTGACTTGACTTTTCGGTGTTGAATTTTATTTAGATTTACTAGCACGACTTAGTATTGGTATAGCCTCACTATAGGTACTCATACTCTTTTTTCAGGTACTTTTGAATTGTCAATTCAATTCAAATCTTTATTGCATGTGTGTACAAGATCTTAATATTATTTACAAAGTTCACATGGAGGGTCCATGTCAGGTCAGGCAAATTATAAGTAGTAGCATGCTTTAAAATGAATAAATAGTAGCATACTTTAAAATTAATAAATAGTAGCATACTTTAACATTAATAAGTGTATAGAACGTCATAATTTATAAAACAATATGGGTATTCGGTTATAATTCAAAAACTAATCAATTTAAAGTCAAGGGGTCAGTCAGTAAGAAAGATAGAAAGCGTAGTAGGTTCCGATGGGGAAAAATGGGGAAAAAACTCCCCAGACGCTATAAGCTGAGCACAGTCCATTTTTGCTGTATGATTGATAATCAAAATGTGGAATTTCATCTATTTATCAAAGGTCCTCCTCATACAAATTTTCAGTCGTAAATATACTTGCAATTTCTGGCAATTTCGCGTTTATTTTTAATTTTTGTGTTTACATTATCATTTGAAAATTAACAAGTCATTTATTACATATTTCAAATCCATGGTTGAATATATATACATTGATGATAAATAAAATAAAGAAGTGCATTCGCATTCTAAATTCATTTCGCATTAAAAATTTAACAATTTATCGAATAAATAATTATATGTCAATATTTCAATAACAAAAAATTTAATGATCTTGGTGATTATTGAATTTTTTGTTTGCATTGCAATTAAATAGAAAATTCATTAACCAATATAAAAATTCAAAATAAGTCATGTAAAAACACAAATATTAATTCACAAATCATTTAATGGTGAGATTGCCTATAATTTATATTAAAAAAAAATGGCTTAGTTAACTCTAGACTGAATCTTGCTATCTAATTACTGTAGTTCTACAGGTTGGTATAACCGCCAAATTAATGTAAGTTCAAAAACTACTGGCCTTTATTGTCCCTCTTGTAATGCACAGCTAGAAAATTTCAGATAATGGATTCACTGATTCCTCATAAGGCAAAGGTGATTACGCTCGACATCACTGTACAAAGATTCTCTCGACACTCGACACGTGTCAATGAGATAAGGAGCGATCACCGATGTAGCAGGTGGCACTTGTCGTCGGACATTTGAACTTTGTCACAAAGGTTCATACATGTAGCTCCTAGTTCTGAGTTGAGCTGCACAATCGAGCAGCTCAGCTCAGTGACAAATGCGTGCACTGACTGGACGGGTCCACTCAATCTGTGTGGTCCTTTCCTTAAAAGACCATTTCAGACACCAATCTAAATGGTCTTCACATGATCTGACCAAGATTATGTCGGGACTTTAAACGAGACTGTGACCTCTGAGTTTGTTGCGGCCTTTCTTCTCAGAGTAGTCAGATAGGAAACACCGGCCTCATCTAAATGGATAAAAGTGTTTGTACAAACCTACTTACGGAAATAAAATCATTTATCATATAACGGTTCCGTGACTGGCTGATAGACAACACAAACCGCCTAGCTAAACAAGAAAGGTACTAGCGAGAGGGTGTTCTCGCAGACATGCACTATAAAAGGGCCTTTCGAAACTCCCCCCCTTAAGGGGGTCCAATGGAGACTGCAGTAATTATGTAGTCTTATTCTAAGACCATACGCTGCAATAACATGTTATTTATTTATACCAACAGCATAGAAACCTTGGCTTACAATAGTATGTATTTAGGAACGTTATCTGCTAAATATACCAATTATATAGGTACAGACGCCAGCTTAACAAGCTTCTCGAAAATGTTAAGTTTTCCCAATTGAACATGAACCTTAAGTTTTTGTTATAAAGTTGAAAATCGGTCAAAGAAATTTAACAGATTGGGTAGCTTGATGTGCTGGCCTCTGTACGTAACGTTCAAAGAGAAAATACACACGACTGAGTGATTGCCAACATTTACTTAAATTTGCAAAAGGAGTCTAATTTTTCGGCTGTTGTTAAGTTTTCTATTCGGCTGTTATCTTATTATATAGAAATCGATATTTTCCATCAAATAAGTATTACGTCAAAGCTGTTTACGTTATTCGATTAATTAATGTTTAGAACACTGCAGTTACTAAGTCGTCGGGTTTTTAAATTATGCTGTAACTTTACGTCACTGATCATAATGAAAAGGGTAAAAGTAAAAGTGATAATAAAAATAGTATAAAAAAAAAACTACTTTAGCGGCATTAAATCCTTAGACGGACCAACATATTTTAAAGTGCTGTCTTGTTTTATAACTTTTTTAATGCTGTCTCCTAAGAAAATTATAAAACAGTACTTAAGCAAGCCAAGCAGAAAGAAGAAGAAGAAATACCTCAATAGGAAAGAAGGAACTTTTTCGATTTTCGGCTCGAGAATACAAAAAATTCTGCCGATTTTTACACCGATTTTACATTTGTGAACTGGCAACCCTTTGCCCGGAGCGGCTGAATAGCTAGATAGGACCCTGGGTCCATCAGATTGTCTCACATTACGCTTACCAATTCACTGACTCCACCTGGTTTTGTTAAAACCACATCAGCTCTAAGCTGTTAGCTATGTCGATATCCCTAAATTCTTAGCATAGCTCTTTCTATAACATGCTGGACATCCTTCAGTTTGTGAAACCAGCCCACAGTCAAATGTACTCATATTTGAATTGAAAGATTTTTTTGCATCTTTATATTGTCATTGATTTGACTTTGACAAAGTTCATTGTCAGTTGGCAAGAAACGGAAGAGACCTGAATAACGATTGGCATAAGTAATAGTATATTAGGTATGCCGCACATAAATTATGTGATGATTCCGTTTTGATGTGGAGAAAGATATTAGTTACCTACACTAAAGAACAAAATGAAGCCTAATATAAAAATATCTGTAATTTAAGAATACAATTATAAGGTATACCCCGACTTTATGGCTACTCTGAAAAGTAACGTGAAATTGTGTAAGTTTATAAAACAGTACAGATAATTATATATTAGCGCGAGATCCGGCCTTTCAATAGGTATAGTTGACCTCATAATTGCATTACCGCCTTAAGGTCGGAATGTCATTTGGATATGTCATAAAACTTGTCAAGGGCTATTTTTACTTTAAGACCAATGTGACAGATAGTTTCAACATTACATATTTGAGCAATTACGACGTCAGCGTGCGATTCCATCGATCGTGCAAATATGGCGCTTCTGCTTGCGATTCTCACGTTCTTCTACAATTAAACCAATTTGTTTTGTCTTGTTTCTTCCCTGTAGACACGGTGACAAGTCAATCCCAGAGCTGCTATCTGCCCTCGTGAGTCGCGACAAGCCGCTGCCGGTTGCGATGGGCGCCGCGCGCTGCCTCACATTCTTGCACCGCGCGGGAGCCTTGCCTCCCGACGACTCAAGGTGAGTACGTGATACTACTGGCCATACTGATAGTCAAGGCTTCTCCTAAGTTATTTTTTCAGGAATTATTTTCCTGCCCTGCCTCGAACTAGCCCTCGTGGTACGCTGTACGCATCTATCCTGCGTTCGCCATTAAGTGGTGTCCAAACATACATAAAGTCACGCTTTTTTCCTATGGGGGAAACAAGAAACTACAGAATGCCACCCGTCACGATCTTAACATGCAAACATGTAAAGAATTATGTGCTTCTAGAAAAAATACTTTAATACACATAAAGTTCAGTTTGTGCTAAAACTTCAAATTTTAACTTATTCAGTAGTAGTACTAGTAGGTACCTAATTTTGAAATCAATATAATTTATTGTATTTAAAGTGGATATTTATTTAAACGGAAATAACATCCATTGGAACCTAGGATTTGAATATGGAAGAAGTAGTTCCACATTTAACCCGTCTGCCTTCTTTGGCAAGAGTGAACGAGCATCTTCTGGGCAGGCTCGTTCCATCATAGACCTCATCCATCGTTTTCCATCAGGCGTGACTGAGGTCAAGAGCGGGCCCATTCAGCAATAAAAAAAAAGTAATCTCATAAAGTATTTCTGGCACCTACATCTTCAGGCACCGAAGGTATCATAAAAAAAAAAAAAAAACATAATAAGTTGAGACTCTTGTCCATGTAAAATCAGGAACGCAGAATGCATTTGTTCCGACTCTTTAGAAAGTAAACGAATGCAAGTCAGGATTGCCAATGAGTAACCATTTAGTCACAGCACTAATATTTCAATAGAGGCACGGTGGTACTGATTAGTAATTCGTTATAACGTTTAATTTGTCTGTCTAACTACTTCGTAGAAAAAGCAATATACTGCCATATGCTATGTTAATATCGTGTTTTGTTTAAAGCTCGGAATAGTGGACTGGATAGGTCAAGTGTTAGGTTATCTATTTAATACCAAAACAAAACTACATTTCATACATTGTCCGGAGATGGTATATTATTTAATAACTTGCTTCTTACATACAGTAGTATTAGTATACAGGTTGAAATTGAAAACATGCGACAAACCGAAATGGGACATTGTACTCATCATTATGAACAACTTTTACTAAGGGACCAAAAATGCAATCGCGAAAAAAAAAACATCTGTTCCCTACATTTATGTTCGCATGACTCGTCAAAATGTAGGGAACAGCTGTTTTTTTTTTGCGATTGCATCTTTGGTCCCTTAGTAAAAGTTGTTCATAATGATGAGTACAATCTCCCATTACGGTTTGTCGCATGTTTTCAATTTCAACCTGTACAATCTTATTTTAATATGATTGTTACCACAACCCTGTAATGCAATCAATATGCCTATTGTTTTTCCAAATACGCTGTAACTACGTTGTGTTCGGCTTCTAGTCTAACCGAATGTAGCTGAATATCAGTATTTTACATGGAGCGACTGCTTATCTGACCTCTACAACCCAGTTACTGGGTAACACGATAACCCTTGGTAAGACTGGTTGTCAGACTTGGACTCACGAGAGAGAACCACGCCCTTAAATTCTCTGCAAATCATATTTTATCCTTTTATATTATATACAAGGT
This sequence comes from Antitype chi, assembly GCA_947359405.1. NCBI lineage: Eukaryota > Metazoa > Arthropoda > Insecta > Lepidoptera > Noctuidae > Antitype > Antitype chi. Next base: position 5,159,057 of record OX375823.1, read on the forward strand.
GTAACAGAATAGACGCAAGACCTGAAAGTAGTGTTTCTAATTGACTACTGAATTGTTTTCAGTAACTTTTAATACAAGTTTTTTTTATTAAATTATGTATTTTTCCATACCTACCACTGATTGAGCCAAAGAAAATTAAATCTTATATCAGAAGAAATAAGACTCAATTTTAAATGCATAAAGTAATGCTTGGGCCGACACGTTTTTCTTAATAATATCAGTTAGCTTTTAAAAAAAATTGTTTTGGTTATCGTATTATGCTTTTAACTCGATACTCTAATTGGTTTGTATGAGGTCTTGCGTTAATTATGTTACCCGTTGTATATCCTTTTCTTCTTATTGCCGCAGTTGATCCGTGCTTGGGTGACCATCTTTACATACCTAGACCCCTCCGTGCCTTAGAAAACCCGTTAAGCCGTTGGTCCCGGCAGAATTGGTAGTAGATCTTTGACAGTTGTGACGGGTCTAAGGAGAAAGGAGAAGCTCGAAAGTCTGACAACCAGTCTTATCAATGGGTATCATATTATAGCGTATTATCTAGTAGGTAGGTTGTGGAGGTCACATATGCAGTCGTTCCATGTAAATTACTGTTATTCAGCTGCATCAGCACTGGAAGCCGTCTCCAACATATTTTGGAAAAAAGATAGGCAGATGATGATGATGATGATGATTTTACAATTTACTCTTAAATCTCTACTTCTTCTGTACCATGAACTCAACCTACAAGCCGATATGATGACGTCAAAACGGTATAAAATGTAGTCTCCACGGCTACACTGGCACGGTATTATGTAGTCATCTGACGCGGACGCACCTACTGTATTCAGTTAGCTGCGCTACCAATCTGGGAACAGACACAGCTCTCTTCTAAAAGCCATGAGGTAAATCCTGATAGGTACTAATAATTGAATTACCAATGTTTTTAAGGTATTGTAGATTGCCCAACATGTTTCCGGGATAAACTTTCCGATTAGCTGTGGCGACACTCGATACAATGTTTTCAAATCTTCATAAGTTCTTCCTGTGGCTAGAAAGCGTAAAGTTATTGCTAAACGGGTCTCGGCATTTACTGAATCTCTCATCAAAGTATCTCGTTTGCTGATCTGTGTTCTTATGGCCTCCAGTAGTTTATTATAAGTTTCACTATTCATTCGAAGGTAATTTTGGTAGTCACCGTGTTCTTCTGTCACTAGTTCATCGAGCAAGCTCATGTTGCTGTGTAAATTTCTTCTAAGCAACCATTTTTTTGACCACTTACATTTCTTTTTTCTTTCATCTATGCACTCCAATAATGCTACAGCAAATGCAGCGTTTTGTCTTTTACTATTCATTATAGGTATTATCGAATCAAGAACACTCCACTTGGCACTAAAGATATCCGACGACAGTGCTACATTTTTGTAGAACCGTCAGTGCGACGCAAACCAATCGAATCCCGCAGCATTAAGGGGAATCTAGTTGCAGGCTCAAACTCACTGGTGGGCCTGGCCAAAAACCACGCTGTCTCGCCAGGCATCGTGTCCGACAGAGATGAGCAGTTAAACGCTAGTCTACACGCACAACGTTATTGAGTGAGATGCAGGATCATTTATAGTAAAACAGGCCCTTAAAAAATTCAGAAAAGTCCCTCGGGTTTTATGAAAAAAACCACTGCATAAACAAATGACCATTAAAGTTTATGGAACTTTTCGATAATTGAGCTTTGTCGGTAGGGACTTGGTTTTGGAGATTTTACACTTCTTTTATTACTTAAACACGCCCAAAGTAAGATTAAATTAGCAAGAAAAATAATCTTTGTTGGCTCCTAACTTTTTAATGGCTTTTGATTTTGGTAGTCTGTTTCCGTACATACAATATTAATAATGAGACAAAACCATACCACGTTTAATTTTTGATGTGCATTGTCGAACAGTGGAGTAAATACACTCCCGAAGTTTGTATGGAAAAATGTCGCCTAGATTCACCTTAAGGTGTAGACTTCTGCCAGTGGTGCGGGTTGTTCGAAAGAGATACCGCGGCCCCTGGCACACAGGCAACTGTAGGAACACGGGTGGGTTTTAGTCAGTAAAAGTTTGACACTCCCTCCTGCTCCACCCAGAGCGGGAGAAGTTATGTGATGATAAAAAAAAGGTGTAGACTTACTGTATATTTAAATAAACCTCTATCTTTATATTCCGAAAGCATCTGTGGCCCAGTGGAAACAGCCGTGACTTACGAGTTACTCTCAAAACATTGAAGAAAAACATCGTGAGTATGTCCTAAAACCGAAGAAACCTAGACATATCTTACATTCAGCATCTCGCAATTGTACAGCGTGGTGGAGTTATAGACTGATTATGCTTATGCTTTATATTCCAGGGTGGTGTTCGGCGCTCTGCCGTGCCTGGCCCGACTCTGCACGAAGGACATGCCGGAAGACATCCGCGCGTCGGCGGCCGAGACCTTAGCTTACTTAGCAGAGGTATGCGACAGTTGCCTCACGTAAGGGAACACATTATTCATGAATACGCTAGACTACACCTTCATATTTACTACATACGTTATTTTTCAGTAAGTGTCCGTACTCTGGACTTTTTAAAGAGTCATCAAAGATCAAGAGAAAATGATCTAGTCACTCCTCCCATTTAATTAAGAAATGTCTAGTCTTTGAGCTTAAAATAATAACTCAAGTGATCCAAATATCAAACATACGAACATTTTGGTTAAATTAATACCTAGTTTAATTTATTCTTGTCATTTATTGGATCTGTAAACCCAGTCTGCTAATGGTTTAAATTAAACTTATTAATATTTGTCCGTTGCACCATTAAACACAGTTTTGTCATAATTATTCTATACTAGGTTTTGCCCGCGGCTCCGCCTCGCGTGGATGTCGGTTATCGCGTAAAAAAGGCCTATGTCCTTCTCCATATCCCGGGCTATATCTCTGTCAAATTTCATGACGATCGGTTCATCGGTTTAGGCGTGAAAGCGTAACAAACAGACAGAGTTACTTTCACATTTATAATATTATTAGGGATAGTGAGACTGAGTGAGATACGTAAAAATCAAAAGTTTTTTTTCCGCAATGCACCGACGAAACTTTACTAGCCAAATGTGGGTAGATATACAATACACCTTAGCCTACCTCTTCCGGGAATACAAGCGTGATGATGTGTGTTACCATTTTCCTTACTAATTGCAATCATTTCCAACATTCTAGGTAGACACATCTCTGCAAAGGCTAGCAGCGATCTCGAACCACTTGATGACGTCACTAGCAGAGATCGTCAACTGCCAATCAACGGCGGCCAAGCAAGGCGCATTCAGATGTTTTGCTTCCCTGGGAGCGAATGACGAAGATATACGGAAGAGAATCATAGAGACGCACGGCTTGATGGTGCATGTTGTCAATGGAATGAATAACCCTGAGGCTTCGGTGAGAATATTTGTTCAATTTTTTTTTGTTTAAATTTGTTAAAACACAAAAGGCCTGTGACTTTATTCCAATCAGTATTAGCAATAGATTTCCCAAAAAAAAATAAAAAATATTGTCTTTACATTTTTTTGCTACAAGTTTGTTTTAGAATAAAAATAAGCACTTTGTTGGAGCAGCTATTAAAGCTAACGAAACGAAGTTATGCTTTATATCACAAAGGGTTTTCAATAAAACTGATCAAGATTTTTTCTTTTTTCTTTTTAGGTAAGGTTAGCAGCTGTAAGATGTTTGCACTCACTTTCAAGATCTGTGCAACAACTACGAACGACATTTCAGGTAAATATTTCAAAATTCTTCAATCCTTTATTCACAAGCAAAACTGTGACTTATACACACGCAATAAAGTTAAAATTAAAACGAATTGACCAGAATAAAATTATGTTTTAGGACCATGCCGTATGGAAACCTCTCATGCAACTGCTGGGCGACTCGCCTGGAACAGAACTACTCACGGTCGCGTCTTCCACGCTTTGCAATTTACTCCTAGAATTTTCGCCGGCCAAAGAACCAATGTTGGACCAAGGTTTGTAACACATTTTATTGTCAATTATTGGCGCCAAATGTTTGTGGTTTTGGTAATTTATTAGTGTATTTTTCGTAGGTGCAGTTGAAATGTTATGTAATTTGACGAAGATGCCCGAAGCTGCGTTGAGGTTGAATGGAATTTGGGCGCTCATGAATATGGCTTTTCAGGTAAAATACTGTATAATTCAGAAAATACGTTATAAGTTGGTATTTAATAAACTGGGATATTTGAAAGAAAGAAGAACTATTAATTGAGACTTGCACAGGAATATCACAAAATAAACAAAATACACTCTCAAGCTCTAAAAAAATGTACGAGGCCAAAAACCGCCTATCTCAGCATGATGCAGCTATATTTAATAATCGACATCTTTTTCGATAATTTTTCTACAACCATATTAAATTAATTATATGACCATTTGGAACCTTTAAAAACATAAGTACTATTTGTTAATGCCAAGGCTTGTGACAGTCTCTGTTATAAAAAGAGAGAGCGAGACAACCCGAAACTTCTTCCCGAGAAATCTCTTAAATACTCCTTGCTACTCTCATGCTTGTTCCGTGTGGTGCCGGACGTAAAGAATAGAATCACCCCATTTCTTCCCGGGAGTCGTAAAAGGCGACAAAGGGACTTACTAGATAAATGGCAGCAGCGTTCTCTACGCATTTTGACCACCATACTGCGATCGCCAACCCGCCTGCCAAGCGTGGCGATTATGGCAACCCTCCCTTGGGGTAGGCCTATGTTCAGCAGTGGACGTCTTTCGGCTGAAATGATGATGATGACTCTCATGCTTTATTACCTTGACTTCCAGGAAACGAAGCGTTTCGTTTATTGATTAAAAGTACTTTTTTTCATAATCATAGTAATTTATTTATCAGAATATGGTTCTTTATGGTCTTTGGTCTTTTGTAATTTTAACACCATATTATTATTTCAGGCTGAACAAAAAGTAAAACAGCGCATCCTAAGCTGCTTAGGTACGGAGCAGATGTTTCGGTTGCTAGGCGACAGTGACACGCGCGTCATCATGAAGACACTAGGGTTACTGCGCAACTTGCTGTCGACCAGGCATCATATAGACGCCATCATGAGCGAGTACTCCTCACAAGTTATGCAGGTATGTCGCTCAAAACTCACTGTCATCCCAAACCTATTAACATAGTAATTTAAAAACATTGTAAAAGCCTATTAGTTTCCAAATAAATAAATAAAAAAACCGGTCAAGTACGAGTCGAACTCGTGCGCCGAGGTTTCCGTACCTACCCATAATACCGCCAAAAAAAAAAAAAGATTTTCGCGAAAACTTGTAAGTACCATTTACCTTAATTTTCAACTTTTTTTATTTTTGCAATTTTTCCTTTATTTGTGCTGTAACCCTTAGTTTGCTTTTTGGCAAATTTCGTGATTCTAGTTCAACGGGAACTAACATAAAGGTTTTCGACCCTAAACCTATAGGGTATTTCCGGTTGACCTAGAATTGTCAATTTTGGTTAAAAGCAAGGTCTTATAGCACAAGTAAAGGGAAAATTCCTAAAAATAAAAAAGTTGAAAATTAAGATAAATTTTTGTACTTACAAGTTTTCGCGAAAATCTAAATTTGCCCATATCTTTTTATCGTGTTGACTCAACATCTGGTATAAATGTCAACTTGCTAGGTCCACCCGTTCCTAAGAAAATCGGTGGTGACACACGGCAGACAGACAGACGGCCAAGAGAGTGATCTTTTATGATTTCCTTTTTTACCTTTTGAGGTACGGAACCCTAAAAAGCAAAAATCTGCAGCCATATTTAAAAATGTCCTTTTCTTTGTCACCAGGCTGTGATAGTAGTGCTAGAGGGTTCCTACCCCGCTGAGGTGAAAGAACAAGCGTTGTGCATCCTCGGCAACATCGGGGACGGAGAGAAGGCAAAGGATCTCATTATGGCCAACGAAGACGTGCTCAGGAAACTGGTTGACTACCTGGTGAGAACTTTGTTCAATAATATTCTTGTGATTTGCTTATATTCTAGTCAGCAATGTACAGTCGTAGAATGAAAAGGTTGAGCTCCTATAGGTTAAAGTTTATTTGCATCGTCTTCTGTGAGATTTACATGACTACGACTACATTGTGAATAAAAATGTCGTGGAAAAGAATGTTTTTGAAAATGGCTTTACTAAACCTTCTCATTCCGCGAGTGTATTGTAATGATTTGCACCTTCATATGTTAAATAATTATGCGTTTTGCATGGTTAGTTTGAGCTGTAGTCAATTGAAAATTAATCTATTACTTTATCGTCTAGTTTTAGAAATTAATTAATGATTTAATAGGATAGAACTGAAAGCGACGTGTAATTAAAATCATCAATGAATAGAAATAGGGAATGATCAGCAGAGGTCGAAGTTAGGTAGAGATATTTATGTACTTACACTGATTTCATACAACAAAAGAATAAAGTGGATATGTCCCAAATCCCGGGATTAATTTTGAAGAGCAGAAAAATCCCGTGATTTATTAAATAAAAAGTTATTTACTTTTACACAATTTAAACCACTGCACGCGCGACGTTGCCAAATTTCTATCTCTGAGGTTTTTATTATTATTTATTTGTAATATTATTGGTCACACGGAATTGTCTATTAGAAATCCCGGGAAGATCCATATTAATATCAACATTTCGATGCAAGTACATAAATAACTCTACCTAATTCCGACCTCTGATGATCAGTCATTATTAAATAATTTCTCTTGCTATTATTATGCTAAGTTCCTTGTGGCGAGCACTCAAACTTACTTTGGTTTATTACTATTAGATTTTTTAAATGTTTATTTATTTTTATAAGCATTTAGAAGATTCACAATTTGGGAAGTATTTTTACAGAAAGTCGAAAAATGAAAGGGTTAAACACATGTTCTATGTTATTTGGTTTGGTTTCCGCCCTCAGCCCTTTAAGTGGACCATTTTGCGTGAGCCATGGCGGCCGTCGGTGGTTATTCCAGCCAGCCCACCTCCTTCCAGAAGTTAGCTATATCTCCTGGTCTGTTGAGAACAACCGTGTAAGATTTGGGTGCCCCGAGGGTTTCTGTTCTAATCTGGGCTCCGCCTGTGCATTCGAAAAGCACATGCGCATGCACATGCACAACGGTTTCCTCAGCCTCCATGCATGCCCTGCACAGGGGGCTGTCCGTTATGCCTATTATGTAGAAGTGTTTGTTTAGCGGGCAGTATCCCGTGATGGTCCCAGTCACCAGACGCAGATACTTTCTGTCCAGGCCTAATAGACGTCTGGTCAGCTTGCCATTCAAAGGTTAAACACCTTTAGAATCGTTTTTACCTGCATGAGACTTCATATAACCCTTCTGCCTTAAAAGCAAGAGTAAACAGAAGGCCAATTCTCGTAATTAAAAACGTTCAAAATCTAGTCGCAGTCTCATCTCGGCGACAAACAAATGTCAAAAAGTTGTCAAAAATGTATGGAAACTCGAAGTATTTTTGACAGATTGAGACTGAGATCAGACTGTGAACAATCTTAAAATTACGAGAATCGCCCCTCTGGTATCTTCTGGGCACGCTCGTTCCATCGTAGACCTCATCCATTGCTTTCCATCAGACGTGATCGAGGTCAAGAACAGGCCCATTTAGCAATAAAATTTTTAAGTTTTTCAAATGTTTTGCCTTTGAAAACTGCTTAATGTTTTCGTTTTCCGACTGTATCTGCTACTAATAGCGGGTCAACGCGCTCATGGCGGCCGCTTTACCGAAAACTTATCAGTTTTTCAAAAATGATGGTTGATTTATTATACGTATGAGACTTACCCATCCTGCATGATAGCTTTGCGAAGACAGGCGTTGACCGACTGTAAGGAATAAGATAAACATATATATATATATATATATAGGTAGGCTGTGCTTATATTAAGACCTTATAGTTTGCAAATCTCGCTTTCTGATATACGAAAATATACATTGCTTTATTTATTTTTCCTTAGATTTTTCCTTCTAGATTTGGCTAACAAACATGACATGAGTTGCAGTGAATTCATAGTACTGGGTGTATTGAATGACTTTTTAAACGATTTATGGTATTACATAATACTGCTTGAATGTGAGAAGTGTGATTGTGAATATATATTTTATTAGCTAGTAGCACTTTAGTCCCGTAGTATTTAGAAAATAGAATTTATTGAGATTAAGAACATAATTATATTTGATCGATAAAAAAAAGATCGAAACAGTGAAGATGTGAATGATGAAAATTTGATGGATGATGTTACCAATGATTTTGTCATAGTAGAAGTCCACAAACGCGACACTTCCGAATTTAACAAAGTTCCTTACCCTGCAATCATAAAACCTATTAATCGAAAGTAATGTGACGTTTCTGTTAAAATGACTCAACGTTCATTTTTGCAAGAATGTCGCAGATCATATTGGGATGTTGGCCCTAGGTCCAAGCATCAAAACGGTCCTGGGGACAAACATCGACCGAGTACGTGACGAGAGCGATTCAATGGGCGATTGAAAAGACGACTGAAGGTATGTGCTTATGTAAACAGAGTGAGAGAGCGTGTGGATGACAGAACCGTGACAACTGAGATTCTTGCCAAACGAAAATCGAGCTTAAACGCGCTCTTGGTTGGCACATCTTTCGATTCAACATCAATGTACAAAAGCTCAAATGGAAAGGAGTAAATAACGCTGACAGCGAATATAAAGTTGTGTATGGAGCGAGTGTGTGTTGCTTTTTGTCTGTGATTGTACTACTATGTAACATAATTTAGGCCAAGATCTGGCTGCGCAATGCTACGTAAATTTCAACGTAAAATTTGACGTAGAAATGTACGCTTCGACGCAATCGGAGGCATTGACAGACCATGTCGAAAATTACGCGTCGTTATTTCTAAAGGAAATGCCAAGAAAGTCAAAGTTCTGGCTGGCCAGTTTTACGCTGGTCGAACAATCGCGCCGTAATTTTGGGAAAAATGTTGCTGGTTATTACAAAAACATTGCTGGTGTAAACACGCCAAATTTCCGTCTCGTCATTTCAGCAGGTGTGTCATAGCACTAAGGCCCAATTTTCACTGAAGTGGCAGCGGTGGCGAGAAATTTGTGTGAAATTATTTACACTTTTCTTCAATATTAAAATAGATAGTATCAGTGGAGTTAGTTTAGTTTATTGACTCATAAAAAAGAATTAAGAGGCCGTATGCGATTTTTTTTTCCAATTTCGCTGATTTACGTGATTTTATGGACGCGATTTTACAATTACAGTACATATTGAATATCACTTCAATCAATATCAAATTAATTATCTACTTTTTATATTTATCATGTGATTTGGATTAATCGACGTCAAACCAGCGATTGTTTTCTGAATTTTGCCGTAAGATGTTTAGAATAACACATATTTACGAAAGATTTTGACGTCTACACGGTATGTAAAATAAACAATGCTTTGTTGTGAAAGTCATCCATAAAATGTATGAATCACTTTTGACTATTTTATATTAAAAAACATAGTAAAAAAATATTAAACTTAATCAAAGGAGATCCATCACTCATTTGCGGCCTCAAAGTCTAAGTGCCGGCCAACGAAAAAAAAGGTGTCACCACTATTGGGGAAGTCAGTTCGAGTATTTTGTACTACGGCCGGCACTAAGTCTCTACAATCATTCATACAGCTGTTTTTTTGGGTTGAAAAATCTGGTTTTCCGTACGTTTTATTAGTCAAAAATCGTTTCATCTAGCGAAAAAGTGATGTGAGCTTGTTGGTATGATGTCCTAGCGACTATTTCGCGAATGTTGAAAAAAGGTCGTGATTGCCTTCTGCAGGACTTTGTCCTATTGCTATGGTCACATGAACCATGAAGACATAGTCCTAAGAAATCTCACTGTGCCGGAGACTTCATTTTGGAAATCCCGAAAGTCCTATTAATGAAAGAAATGCAATAACTATTGGCGACGGGACCTATACATACATCCAAAAGAGCTCTAATTACTTTTTCCAGAATCTTACAGCAATCACAAATACACGAACCTAGTCAAGCATTTCTTAATCGATTGCTGTGATGGTCATATTATACATAGAGGTGTCTGAGCCGCACGCCCGCGCTGATCGTACATGTGATGCCCAAGTCATGAACAATATTCTATCCAACGAACCTGATAAAGGTGACGGAGTTTTAAATTGGTTTTTCAGAGAAGGCGACATATTTATAGTTGATCGGGGCTTTAGAGACGCTACAGAGAATTCACAAAGTCACGGCTATGTTGTGCATATGCCTGTAACACGATATGCAAATCAAACTCAACTTGCCACTCAACAAGCGAACAAATCCCGTCTTATCACTCTTACTCGTTGGGTAGTGGAAGTAATTAATGGACGCTTCAAAAGTAAAGGCTTTTGAGAAACAACTATATCAACAACTCTTTGGAGTACAATATGATTAAGTATTTCAGAATTGCTGCGGCACTGTTAAATGCTTACCATAGATTTATTGAGGAAAACCCCCGAGCTGAAACATTTCTGGAAATAATACAAGAGAGGCTAGCAGTGCCTAACTTGTTGGCCAATCTTATCGTTAGACATAATAGGGTATTTTCTAATTTTTTTAAAAACTATTTTAATTTGAAGATTGGGACGAAATATTATGTAACACAAAAATAAAAAAAAATGATTTATATCCAATTTAACGCCAAAACGCTCCCTACTATGAATTGGTTATCACGTGACCACACGTGACGTCAGCTTTTTTTTTTCATCCAAAGAAATCACCTGAAGGAATGGTTGTAGAGACTTAGTGCCGTAGTAAAAAATACTCGGACTGACTTCCCCAATAGTAGTGATACCTTTTTTTTCGTTGGCTTTGACTTTTGAGCCGAACCTTGTATGAACCGTGAATGGTCTCCTTTTAAGAAAAATATGCAATGATTGGTTTTGATTTCGGCTACTCAGAATCTTGTTCAAAATTTTAGTTACAGATTAATATATTTCCCGTAAAAAAATGCAAAAAATTTAAAAGAATTGGCAGTAAATAATATTTCAAAACAATCTAAATCTCGCATTATAATTCTCAACAAAAATGACAATGGAGCTCATTCATTAGATAATAATTGAAACGATCTTTCATGTTGTTTATGAAACTTATTTATTTTATTTTATTAATTTTAAGAAAACTTACAGCTAATACATTCGAGTAGTCAGAAGTAACATGTAGAAGAAAGCGTAAAAGTACGTCTTTAAAATCAAGTAAATAAGTGAAATCGAGAAAAATTTCATATACGGCCTCTTCAGAGACTCGCAAAGGTCTAGCCTAGTCTAGCGACCACACGCTGCGGTGCCGTGTGACTGCTCGCGTAGAAGCAACCTGTTGTATAATGTAAACTGCGCAAGACCCCGACTGCGCGCCTTCTCTTGACTACTTGTCGAGATCGACAGCGCCTGCCGGGCACTGCAATTTCAGTATAATTTGAGTTTCGATGGGTGCACAGGCCCATCCGGAGAGCAAGCTGCAGGAAGCGGCGCTGTTCGTGGCGGGGAACCTGGTGTGGCGCGGCGAGGCGGGCGCCGCCGCTCGGCAAGCGCGGCTGGCCGAGCTGGGCGTGTTGCGCGCGCTCAAGCTGCTGCGCGCAAGGCACGACGCCGCTCATCTGCACGACAAGTGAGTACACTAGGCGTACTCTAGCTCGGCAAGCGCGGCTGGCCGAGCTGGGCGTGTTGCGCGCGCTCAAGCTGCTGCGCGCAAGGCACGACGCCGCTCATCTGCACGACAAGTGAGTACACTAGGCGTACTCTAGCTCGGCAAGCGCGGCTGGCCGAGCTGGGCGTGTTGCGCGCGCTCAAGCTGCTGCGCGCAAGGCACGACGCCGCTCATCTGCACGACAAGTGAGTACACTAGGCGTACTCTAGCTCGGCAAGCGCGGCTGGCCGAGCTGGGCGTGTTGCGCGCGCTCAAGCTGCTGCGCGCAAGGCACGACGCCGCTCATCTGCACGACAAGTGAGTACACTAGGCGTACTCTAGCTCGGCAAGCGCGGCTGGCCGAGCTGGGACAATTTCACCAATGAAACTGAACGCCATGAGCACAATAAATTAACTGTGTTCAAGAGATATCACACTGACTATATTGACAATGTTGACTATATAAGTGACTGACTATATTGACTATATAAGAACAATGATGACACTGACAGCTCTTGAGCGCGGTTTAGATGTGCTAATAGCTTTCAATTTCAATAGTGAAATCAGCCCTGAATAGTAGTAGTAGTCTTCGTTTTTAGGGTTCCGTACCCAAAGGGTAAAACGGGACCCTATTACTAACACTCCGCTGTCCGTCTGTCTGTCCTTCTGTCACCAGGCTGTATCTCGTGAACTGTGATTGTTAGACAGTTGAAATTTTGAGAGATGATGTATTTCTGTTGCCGCTATAACAAAAAATACTAAAAAACAGAATACAATAAATAGTTAAAGGGGCTCCCATACAACAAACGAGATTTTTTTTGCACGTTTTTGCTCGATATTGATAACGGCAACAGGTAGACGCTTGAAATATTCACAGAATATTTAGTTATATATTCACTTTAAAAATTAATAATTAAAATAAAATAAAACAAAAATTTCATGGGGGCTGCCATAGACAGCCCCCCTGAAATTTTAAACGGCAAATTTTTATTTTTAAACGGCAAAAAAAATCATGTCTGTTGTATGCAACAGACATGATTTTTTTTGCCGTTTTTATAGATAATGGTACGGAACCCTTCGTGCACGAATCCGACTCGCACTTGGCCGGTTTTTTATTTATTTTTAGTAACTGTACCAGGACCAGTAATACTTGAACTGTAGTATAGCTCATTCGTTTAATCCAGGTTTTAAACCATCTGCGTGCCAAAATTCATCCGAATCTATTAGGCCGTTTTTGCGTGATTCAGTAAAAAACATCCAAACATGAAAACATACAAACTTTTACATTTATAATACTAGTAGGATCACATTTCTGCACGCCCGATTGGGTGTTCCGCCACTCTTTATTCATAAACATAATTTTCTTTGCAGTTAAAGTAATAATTTTGTTTCAGAGTGAAGACGGCTCTGGCGCAGTTTAATGACTTCACATAATGCCGCAAGGTCCACAGGCACAAACGCATGAGACGATAGTGTCTGGTTAGTTATAGTAACGCTTGTGATTCAGTCGAATTTCGACAGTGAGTTATCCAGTCATAAACCTTATGATATTACGACACTATGTGTAGATGTAAGTATTTAATTGTACATAAATAAGTTCACAAATTGTTATATCGACGAGGAGTGTTATTGAATTTATTTATTTTTTAATTTATCCCGTTAACGTCATCGTTCATTGTCAGTAACTGTATATTTCATAGCGTGTATGTAACATTTTCACGAGTATCTCTCCCAAAGAAATCGATACGCGTTTCCAACGACAGAGGTGCTAGATCCCTCGCAAAATGGATATTTTTGTGAAACTAGCTAAATGTAGTTAAACTACAATAGTGTAATTTAGTTAGCGTTGATATAACGGGCGTTTTATATGCGTTTGTATATTGGAATCATGTTTATTGGTGAACGTTGTCCGACAGTGGATGTCATGTTATTTGGTGATTTTCTTTCTATTAAATCTGTATTAATTGAACTGTAAAGAGGTGTGAACCGCTTGCTACTTACATAAAAATCATGTGTACATCGTATACTGGGTTTAAACTGTCTCATATTGGTAAAAATTCGACGTTTATTGATTGAATATTATTATTATTGGTGTTTTTGATTCAAGTGATGGCTGTTGAAGTGTGGTAACACGTACTAATTTTACAATCAATGTTACCAGTTGACAAAAATATTATGAATTAATAAGTTATAATCTATAATGTTTCGTGCCTATACTAGCTTGGTTTGTTAATGTTTTGAAGATATAAGACTCAAAACTTAGCTATCGTATTAAATATTTATATCTTCTTTGGCCGCTAGAAACATCGTTTAGGTAATGCGTTCGGAAATGTGAGTTTTTAGGCGAATTAAATGGTATGGTTATGGCGTTTAGGGTGAACATTTTTGGAATGCCCATGATGGTCTGATGTCTATAAAATATTAAAATCAATCATATCCACGGTCGGACTATAACAAAGAAAATTAAAAACGGAAGTACGAACATTCCAATCCTTGTTGTAATCTTAATATTGAAGAATTTGTAAATAAATGCCAGAAAACAAAAACAAGAAATAAGTTTCGTACTTTCTTTAGAATGAGTCTCATTAGATGACGGTGGCATAGAGAAGGTAGCTTTTGATAACGCATTCAATGTATGACTATATGTAGATAACTAATTCTAATATTTTTACCTTTGGAGTAATTGCTTATGGGCTATGTTTTAATAAATAATGTACTTGATGCCAACGCTGTGCAAATGTAATCTTCCATTTCCATAAAATATATATTTTGATGTAACTTGGTTGGGCTTCGAAAAGGAGGTCGGACGAGAAATGGTAGATGTTGTTATGAAAACTATTGTTCGGTTAAACACGACTCTTTTCTTAAACTGAATGAACATTTTGAATTTTAATTTATCGCTAATTTCTAAACAGGTGAGATTTCCATCTTAATCAACCTCAATTTTAAGTACAGGAATGAATAGCTACTTGTTTGTTATCAACTTTCGATATTCCTTCTCCGCCTTTTTCAAAGCCAAACAAACCTATCAGTTAGACTGATGTGATATCAACTTACATTGACTTGACGTATCTGATGTAAAATCAATTAATTGTCTTCATAAAACAACTTTCCATATTAATTCACATGATTTTTTATAATTCTGATATTGTGAGCGAATACGCTCGGCGTATAATTTGGACACGGGTAGATTAGTAACTTAGTCATAATATCAGAAATTAATAGTTACTATACTAAACGCCAACAGGCAGGTGCGGTCATAAAATGAGGGAGCGAGATGCTACAAGTCGGCATGGAGTTTATTTATTTATTTGAACGACTATACCGACCAGAGATACATTACAAATATGTTCTTTAAAATTAAAACTTGTTCAGTAATACATTATTCTGTAATGCAGACTCCATTACAGGTAACCGCAGCTTAACACATTATCCAGAATACATAAAATAAAATGAATTTGTTTATTCTGTAAATAGTATATTGTAATCATTTTTACACGTCATATTATACAAAAGTAAGCTAGGTGGAATCGAAATTTCCTGTCTGACTATCCCTGAGTCCTTGTTTTGTAACTATCGAGCCTGTTGTATGAAATACGAACCCAATATGTATAGAAATGCAGTTCTTTTTACAAAACTGGCATCTTAGTCCGGTGCTAAGTGGTAATTTTTGTATTAAGAACTTTACCCAAATCTAAATAAAGTTGGAAATGAAAAACTGGCTCAGAGCTTTATGCTACTACTAATGTAAGATCGCGTCTGTAATAAGAATTTAGTTTTGGCGTTTAGTTTAGTGTGAATTAATCTGAAAAGTTTTCAAACGCTGAAAACCATTACGAATAATTAAGTATTTTGAGCAAGGTAGCTTAATATAATTTTTTGCTCATTTGATAACTTTAATATTGTTTGAGCCGTCGGCGTCGATCACGATGGCCGAATGTTGTACATTATTTTGTTATTTTTATTGGTGTAATTATAATTTAAAAAAGGTAGTGCTTGTATGTTATATTCTGACGTAATATGTGTTTTCACACTTGGTTGCTTGCTAATTGATGGAAATGTTGTTTAAACTAGTTTAAAGTTTACTTAACCATTGTGCTACTAAATTACGTCACTATGTGTTCAATGTTTGATCCCTGTGTACCTGTAATTTTTCTAAGGCTCTGCGGTCTGGCTAACGATTACACGCTAGTAAAATGCACTACACAATAAAGCACTACTTTTTAGGGCTGATTTTCCAGTAGTCGGATAACTGCTATCTGAGGAATAAATATGTCGATTTAACAGCTTTTGTAAAGAAAATATTTCAAACTGTCAGATTTATTCTTCAGATAAAAGTTAAGGGTAAATTTTTCAATAGTCAGCTATTGAAAAATTTACCCTTATTCTACTAATGTACGGTAAACAAAAGAGATAGTAGGTAACCTGGGTCGTCGGACATAGTTAAAGTTTACTAAGAAACCCATGTATGTTTTCGAATAAAATTTAATTTAATTATTCGGAAAAAAAAAACAGTACGATAAAAAAAGACGAATTTGGTTAGTATCTCTTTTGGTGACTGCACCTCATATTATACACGGGTAAAGTTAAAATAAAAGGGAACATGTATCGTGTTCATTATGTTAAAATTGAAATTGTAGGTCACAGGCAGGTCCATTTTTGGTCGTGCCATATTTGGCTCGAACCTTGACATACGTCATATTTGACACAATACAACGGGTCTAACCCAAACAAGTGTGAAGACGTAATATTCATTTTGATGTTGTTTTTCTATAAATTATATACAAATTATGTTCAAATGACTGATAGATTAGGCTAATTCTTTGACGAATATATGAGTTTTGATTATTTCAATGAATGAGTCATTTCCCCCATCCATTTCATTTTTGCTCTATTTATTGTAATCTGTAAATCTCTTCTTTTAAATGTACTTTAACCAAGATGTTAATTTTCGCTCATATTTTTGACATTGCGATTTCTGAAATGTAAAATAATATATATATGACAAGTTACGTTTTTCATATTAATATGAAGATAATATGAAAACTGTTTTTGTTTCATTTTCTGCACCAATTCCTTTCGCCAGTCGTGATGATGGTTGGAAAAATAGGGATACCTACTCGTGTATCACTTGGATGATGTCGATTTCTCGAATGAAAAGGTACAGAAGTATCGACAGGATCCATCACGAGGACAGCGCTCCAGAAGCAATAACATTGAACTTGCCTGGCACTGATTAAATCGCACTGAATACCTAGCACAAATATTTATTTTTTCATCCCGTGGATCACAACAAAACTTTTTATTATAAAAACTTCATCAATCGATGATTTTCGAAGTCATACAAAACGTCAATCGACCGACATCCTTTTTACAAAACTGCGCCAGAAGGATAGTTTTTTTTCTCGTCTAAATGTGTTTTAATCGTTGAATCCAGTTATGTGACATAATAATCATCCACGATAGGTATGTGTGATAATCATCAACAATAGGTATGTACCACGGTATGTGCTCTATAAGAGTATTTATTGAGGAAATTTTAATATCAAAGGTGAATAACTGGATGACTTAGGTACTAGGCACTATAGGATAAAACAGGTGATCGGAGTACAAGATTATGGCGTTACTTAGAGCATATAAAAACATATTTATAAAAATAATAAAACCTTGAAGGAAAGTTTTCAGCACTAAAATAATAGCAAAAGTGACGGAAATTATCGAAATTCAAATTATGAAATAATTTGTTTGATCGGAAATTATTTACCTATAAATAAAATACCATGCCATACCTTTATATACCATGTTTTATGCAAATAAATATTATTTCTATTTCTATTTCTAATAATAAATAATACAAAAGACGAAATGAAAATATCAGGCTTGCTTTCTATAAGAGAGAGAGAGAGACAGACAGAAACATGCGCACGCCGCACGGCTTACAATAGCTTACTATAGCAAAAAGTGTCGTTACAACTTTTCGTATGAATTTTTTCCGTCTAGCCCCCTTTCACAACGCGCGATAAGGAACTTCGTTCCAAAAAAAAAAATTAAAAATAAATAAAATAATCAAAATTATAAATAATATAAAAGACGAAATGAAAATACATATCTGGCTTGCTTTCTATAAGAGAGAGAGAGAGAGACAGACAGACAGAGAAACATGCGCACGCCGCACGGCTTACAATAGCTTACTATAGCAAAAAGTGTCGTTACAACTTTTCGTATGAATTTTTCCCGTCTGGGCTAGACGGGAAAAATTAAATAAAAATTTAGGGCAAATAGTTTTAGATGTCTGCTTAAAAATGATTGAACTCGTTTGTACTAATGAAAATAATTCATTATACAAAATATTACCATTATTCACATTTAGGCCCTGAACACTAACTTGCTAATTAAAGTACTATTAAACTTATTTAAATTTGGACTACTTTGTATCTGTACTTTTTGAATCAGTGTGTTGGAGTCAAAAGTAACGGTTTGACCGCTGTGATCAGAAGGGAGATAATTTACAATGGCTTTATCTAAATAGTCGCAGTCACAAAAACATTATCAATACATGTAGCAGTAGCCGTAGTTACTCGCGTTGGTTCCAAAAACACATTTGAAAGATTGAATGACTTAAAGAGGCAATGTGCTACTATTTGAATTATTAATATTAAAGTCCCCACAAATAATTACTGATTTATTACCAGTTGGAAGTTTCGCCAAAACATCTTCCATTACTGTCTCAAATATAGAGTAGTTTTGATAATTGAAACCATGAATGACTACCTTCAGCATGTATACACACACATGTTTCTGTGCTGCAGAAAATTATTATAAACAACAATTATTATAGCTGCGACCGAATATTTCTATAAAACGAGATATTCCTGTCTCCAAAAAGGTATAGTCGCCCACATGTTTCTGGATACAATAAAAATGACCTTAACAGCGCCTTTATGAGGTACGTAAGATATGAGAACGGAGGTATGGTCGACTGTACCTACATAAAGACATAATACTAATTAAAAAGTAACCATATAGTTATTATAATAATACGGTTTAAGTTGAAAGGTAGGTAGGTTTTTACGTTTAAAGTTTTATTGTGAAGTAGATTTATTGTTTCCTTTGAAAACGTTGAAATAATATCGGTGTACTTCTTCCGGCCCATAATAATATTTTTTACACTAGCAACTAGTTGATTAATCAAAGGCAGTAGACGTAGGTACGTTCGGCGTATGCGACGCAATGTTTGTGTTCTGTATGATTATGAAATTAAACATCGGAGTCTTATCGTATTCGAATCTTTCCGATTGTCGTAACATGCGGCCTCCGCTTAGAAGAGCCGAACGCAAGGCGCGCGAAGCGCTTCGGTTTGCCAACGTCGCACAAAATCTTTATTATCGAAATAACGCTATTTAAATACCGGTTCTATGATTTAACGTTAAATATTTAACGTAACGGAACGAAACGTTTTCGTAATTTTACCGGTATTTTATTGGTAACGGTAACCGTCCCTGCTCTGTAGGATTCTCAATGTTTGTTTCAACACCGAGAAGTAAAAGTTCAGTGCGCGAAAAAATCTTACCGTGATTTTATTACGTCCGTGTGAACGTCGACTAAGTTATCCCAGTTTTTACGATCATAAGTAAGCGTCAGTTAGAATAATTCGCTAAGACAAAATTTATATTTACCCATAGTACCTACTCTTTTATCTCAAGAAGAAACGCGCGCTTTACTTGTGATTACCAAGTGTACAAACACGCTGTGAATGTGTGCGTATTATAACTGGCACTCAACAACTCTACACCTCTGTAAATAGAGTATTCTGAAACAATAACCGTTCATATCCATTGACCCTCCTTTTATCTACATTGACCAGGTATTGCCGCCATATTTTTTCCTGTGTCGTTATCGGCGGGGCCGCGGAAGGAGGAAGCGAAGCGATCGTCACGTAGAGTATTATCGGACCCGGCGGCGTGTACCCACGTAAATTAACAAACACCTGGATAGTTAATTTATTTATTTCTGATGATATTTGGTCTATGGTTTCAATGGTTTGTTTGTTTTGATGTGGTACGTTTTTGTTCGGCTAGAATTTGACGGAGTAGTACTTATTTACCTACTTAGTTCCATTCTTAGAAGTTGGGCAACCCGTTGTCATCATCATGAACCTATAGAACTCCACTGCAGGCTATATATAGAACTCCTAAATCTAATCTAAATGGCGTGCATTTAATTCGATCTTCAGCTACTCTCATTCGGAAATGAAAGTAAAGTACCTACCAAAATCAAAGTAAAAATTTATTTGTATATACTGCAGGTACAGTCATTAAGATGACATTATCTGGATGACCGAGCGTAGCTCGGTTTTTTTGGTATGACGTTTTCAAAAAATTAACCCTAGTTAGATCGGATTTTTCGCCCCCGAAACCTCCTGCATACTAAAGGAGAAGGATAACGCACCATACAAGCTTGGTCCAGCAGGACATAAATAAAACAATATACAGGTTGAAATTGAAAACATGCGACAAACCGTAATGGGAGATTGTACTCATCATTATGAACAACTTTTACTAAGGGACCAATGATGCAATCGCAAAAACAAAAACAGCTGTTCCCTACATTTTGACGAGTTATGCGAACATAAATGTTAGGGAACAGATGTTTTTTTTTTCGCGATTGCATCATTGGTCCCTTAATAAAAATTGTTCATAATGATGAGTACAATCTCCCAATTCGGTTTGTCGCATGTTTTCAATTTCACCCTGTATATCATGAACGAATATTTAATTTTGTATTGAATAGTCCAGTTTATATTTGATTACTCCAAAACTTGGTGGTGACGATATTATAAGACACTTGCTTTTGCCAGCGCAGAACTTTCATCCCCTCTTTAACTCCCTTAGGGATGGAATTTCAAAAAAAACCTTCCTTATTCCTTGTCTACATTTTTTTTTTTTGTTAAAGGAAACCTCTGTGCAAAATTTCAGCTTTCTAGGTTAACAATCAAACATACATAAACTCACTGCTTTTCCCATGGGGGTAGGCAGAAACTAAAAAACATCCCCTACAACGACCCTTACCTCCTACTCCTTTTGGTTTGACCACGTTCATATATCTAGTCATTTAGACGCGTCGTATTTACTGCACCGATATAGCATACATAATATCATAATCAGCCTATAATGTTTGCACCACTGGGACTAAGGCCCAAGGTCAAGGCCAAGGTCTCTGTGAAAGGGAGTGGGCCGTAATCCACTGCGCATATCTTCGAATTCTTTGGCTCTAGGATAGATGAAGAATTTCCTTCACCGTTTTGAGAGCAATTGTGATGAAATATGGTGATAAAGTAAAATGCCTACCTGGGTTCGAACTCACGACCTACAACTCGGAAGTCGGGGTCTTTCCCACTGGACCACCACTGCTATCCTGAACTGATATATTGTGTTGTAAAGATAAGGTGGCAAATCTATAATTATTAGGCATAGCTATGCGTGTGTCTGGCAAAATAAATAACAGAAAGTATATTGTAAATGTCACAAACTTAATAATATGTCAAAATATATTTTAAACTAGCTGACCCGGCAAACTTTGTACCGCCGATAAAAGATTTCTGAACTTTTTGTGAGACTAACAAACGTCAATTATTTTTATATATGTATATAGATTTTCTTTATATTTTCTCACCGTTTAAACCTTCCCTGGGCTGCTACAAATATTTCAAAACCAAAATTAGCCAAATCGGTTCAGCCGTTCTCGAGTTTTAGCGAGACTAACGAACAGCAATTCATTTTTATAAATATAGATTACCTTACTGTAATAAAAATAATAAATAGAGAATGGGCAGCAGCGTTCTCTATGCATTTTACCACCATACTGCGATCGCCAACCCGCCTGCAAAGCGTGGCGATTATGGCAAAACCCCCTTTTGGGGGAGGCCTATGTCCAGCAGTGGACGTCTTTCGGCTGAAATGATGAATGATGATGATGAATAAAAATAAACGTCCTGCACTAAATATCTGTTTGTAAAGATAACTAGAGTTACTAAGTAATTATGTCATATTATATTGAATTTCTCAGTAACAACCCGGAGTTTGGATACGTGCCCGGTTCATGGCAATAGTCTCGCCCCTATTACAGGGGGCTTAAACATAACTGGCGAAATCTGGGTGTACATAGGTATACCTGTGTACACCCAGTTTTTTTTTCCCGGGAAGTATACCTCTGCCTAACCCTTCATGGATTACAGGCGTGATGTTATTTGTATGTTGAAACAATCACTATATCGAAATATGCATTATTTTAAAAACATTGCTTATTATTTCGTGTCATACCTGTCTTAACTGAAGAAGTGTAAGTTAGTGTTTCCATTGCATTGAAAAAGCAATTATTCTATTGATTTTTTATTAAAGAGATAAATAAAATGTGTATTTTTAACTTCCAGTTCCGTTATCACTAAACACGCATAAAAATATTTATTTTTCTAACTCTATTTTCTAAATTACAAATAATAAATACATGTCGTTTTGAAGAATGAGTATGTACTATTTACCTTTTTATTTCAAAGAATTGCAACATTAGTAGCTCATGGACGGAAATGAAAATATTACAAACAAAGATACTCTTATAAATTGATATTTTCCTGCAGAGATGTGAGGAGAAATTAAAGCCATAATGGAAATTCAAATATTATATATTACGTTATTTTTTAAATATAGATAATCAAGTCTTTGTCCGTGCTGGGCCACCCTTTATCCATGTCCTTTCATGAAAATCGTTGAGCCGTTTCCGAGATTCAGATTATACATACACCTACAAGAATTGCTCGTTTAAAGTTATTATATAGATTTAAAATATGTGTGATCTTTGTACAATCTACCTTACAAAATATTAGGTAAGGCACCAGCCAAGGTGTCTGGTTATTGCCACCTTTTCAAGTTCTCACTGAAATCTCATTAGGTATCGTACATATGATTTTCTTTTCGGAAAATTCAACGATTGCGGGAGTAGAAAAGTTGTAAGTAGAGGCATTGTTCGCATCTGAAAATATAGAAATAAAGTTTCCGAATTTGTAGAACTACAATTGTTTGTGCGATGTTAGGCACAAGTAAGTGAAGTGGTGTAATTATTAGTTTTCTAGTTAGAGAGGTGGTAGCCTAGAACTGGCCCGAAACCGGCGCTAACCGCAAAAAGTTTAATTAGAGATTTCACTGAATTCAGTTTTCCGCGAGAAAGTCGGCGGTGATTGTGGTTGAAAGCTTTGAAAGTGGAAGAGGGTTATGTAGAACGCATCATGTGAAAACTAAACCAAATAATTAATTTCCATTATTCGTTTTTTTTTCTGTTACCTATTGCATTCCATTATCAAATGACCACAATAGCGTCAGCTGAATCGGTGATCACTTTAGTTCCATAACTGAATCATGGTCATCATCGGTCATGGGCCTCCTCTCAATGAGATGGAGTGGGCCGTAATCCACCACGCGGGCCCAGTGCGGGTTGGTTATCTCTTTAGTTAGGGTCTATTGTTGAGCCAAAACCCTTTGTTATCCATGTTAACTTGCAGTAAGTTTTAGGTGACTTAAGTTCTGAGTTGAGCTTCACGATTACTGACAAATCTGAAAAGATCATCTCAGACATTAATCTGCACCACATTAATGTCTGGATTTTAAAAGAGGTTGTGACGCCTGGGTTTTTCGAAACAGCCACAGTCTCTTTTATACTAAGACTACCTACTTCTGAGGAGATAGACCGATGTATTTCATCCCAAAGTAGTCTGATAGTACCTAAACATCGTTCTTATCTAGTTTTAAAATGTAAGTAATTTTTGTTTGGCGTGTCAAAAAGTGTTTTTTATTTTAACCGTTTTACAAAAATGAATATTATTTATCATTTACCAAAGACCTTAACCTCAAAATATAAGCCCTCTAGATCTCGAGGCTAGGCTCGTAACCTTTACAATCTCGAGATCTGCATCCACTGGAGAATGGACGCGTTATGTGGTCCACCGCTATTGTCGAGCTTTGCATATCGAGAGCTTTTCGCATCTCTTGACTTTCGATGAATATCGGAGAGCGAAACTAGCGGTGTTAGCTGTTTTATCAGATTTGATTATAATTATACTACGTATATACCTATGAAAATTATATAAAGGACGTAGAGTCCGATTGATAATGCTTTTTTCAGTCGATAACGAAAACTAAAATCCACCCTTTGTTCATCAAAGGCATACTATTCTATCAACGACTACTTAAACGATAAGAATTGTTGGTTGCTGTGATTAAAGACAATGTTTATGTTCTTTCACCAGAATTGGCTTACCTACTGACAGGTTATATAACAATGTAAGTTCATATAATTGCTTATTTTATTTGACTGTATAATTCAGTTTACTTTCATTTATTGTTGTCTACTCATTACAATGTTTTTTTTTTAGTAGTATTGCAATATGTAGTTAGCTAGCGACCTCGACAATTCATACTATTCTTGCCAGTGCAACCGGGAGCAAGTTCGTCATGCTCCTTAGATGTTACTGCTTGCGGTAGCGTCGGGGGTCGGGTTCCTCCCAGTGGCGGCGTAGCATGGGTTGACACCCGGGGCGACTTTCTATTGAGCACCCTCAAAATAAATCGACAAATACTAAACGTGCTTACATGACTTTATTTTGCTAAAATATTTGATGACATTAAATTCACTTTTCTGTCCTTTTCAATGGACAATATAGAAATACTGGTAAGTCGTGTTTGGTCATCGTAGATCTTAAGTAAGTTTTTATCAACTTTAATTTTGAGAAACTTATTTCACAAGAAACCACCGTAACACAAATAGTTTAAAAAAACTTAGACACAGCGCTAGACTAGTTTAAAAAAACTTAGACACAGCGCTAGACTTGGAACAGACTCAGAATAGTCCCATTTTACAATAAATTTCAGAATTTCTAGGGTAGTCCATTGGGCCGCTTCTTGAAGAGAAATGCTGGCGGCTTCCAAGTGGCGCCTCAGTCGTAAAATCTCCAAAATAATGTCCTCTGCAGAAAGTTCATCATAGTTTTTTGTAAGTTTTGGAACTTTACCACGAAGTACTTCTACTGTTGACGTAAGCAAAGTTTTAGGCTGAACAAAACCAAATGTTATGAGAATGTCATCCATTGATTTGTAACGATGCTCTAGTTCTTCGTAAAATCTATCAAGACATTCTAACATAGCTCTCCGCAACTCTTCTGTCAATGTTAGTCCAGCGTCTTGGGACATTTCTCCTGGCATACGTTTTCGGAATCTCCTCCTTCCTCTTCTTTCAACGGAAATATCCAAGTCCTCACATTTTTTAGTTGTGTAGGAAATAGCTCTTTCAACTATTTGAATACCTTGAGTTTGAAGAAAATTTTTTAGGGCTTTGATTTTTATGACACACTTTTCTAGCGATAGCCCAGATGTTTGCATATATACTTTTGTGTCTGATTAACTTCTTCTAGTACTTCACACCAAAAACAGAGGTAGCATAAAAAACTGAAGTCACACAAAGCTGGTAAGAGTGTGGATGCTGCTTCTCTTGTATCGACATTTTCTCTGCTGCTGCTGGGATCACACATGTCTTCGAGTGTTAATACAAGTTTCTCAAAATTATTCTTCAGTGATTTAACAGCATCGTGATGAGCACTCAAGAGACCCACACTCAGCATTGGGTGGCCAAGGGTTGAAGAAGAGAGAGAGAGAGTGAGAGAGAGATGAGCACTCCATCTTGTCTCTACTAGTCTTTTGACCGATACGCCTACACTTTTCATTAGAATTTCCCATCGATGTGTGAATGACGAAAAGAACGTGTAAACTCTTTCTACTGTTCCGAAAAATGTTACACTTGAACTAACACTCCCGAAAGAGTGCACCCCACATAGATTTAGCGAATAATTAGCACAAGGCATAAACAACGCTTTAGGATTGTGTTGTTTAATTATTGCTTGTATAAATCAAATCAAATGTTTATTTGCAAGAAATACATTGTTGGTGAAGGTGAGATATTATAACCTAAGTGTAATTGTATTCTGCCTGCAAGCAAGCGTGCAAATTTTAACTAAGTAGGTACACCACCATGAACTCTTGCCATGTTGCAGCGTTATCATATCCTTATGCCCGACATAGATGGATGTCCAAGTTATCACTCTCTAACTGCGTAAGGATATTTTCAGTAAGTTCGACTGCAGTATTTCCAGCTATAGGGAAGCAACCTAGAAATGATTCCTTCACTTCAACTTGATCGCCTTCAATATGAAATTGTCTGATTACATAACTCATCTGACCAATATGTGTTAGGTCTGGATTACTATCGAAAATAATTCCGAAATGTTTAGCTTTTGGTATGTCGTCCAAAATGTTATTCTTCACCTCTTTCCCCAAAAGACTGATGAACTCATTTTCAATGTCTTTGGACAAATAAGAATTTACCCGTTTACTTTTTGTACAGGCGATAGCATGTTCAATTCTTAGCATGTGCTCTTTTAGCACAGGGCTATATTTTGACAATAGATTAACTAATTCTTTGAAATTCCCTCTATTGTCTGATGAAATCCCCTCTCTATGTTCTCTTGATTTTGGTGTGCTAGGAAAAGAATAACATCTAAAAAATGAAAAGGAAATCATCGAAAAATGCGCACGAGCATGTAAACACACCGGTGAAAAAATTCTTGTGACGTTATGACTTAGTGTTGGTAGCGTTTGGTATCAGTAAACTACTCTGATTCTATCATCATTTCACATAAAATACAATTTTTTTGTAAAATATTTTGAAAATAAATTACACTAACTAGGTTGTCTAATATTTTTTTATTAGTGCACCTGGACTAAAAAATAACAATCCGAGTACAGTACCAAATCTTTTATGAGGAAAAAGTGGTAACACTGCAATAAAAAGTCCTCGGTATTCAGGATAGATGGCATTGTTCATCATTTTAAAATAATGTTCTAAGTTACCAGGGCATGGTTGTCACCCCTTGATGCTTGGCACCCGGGGCGGACCGCCCCCACCGCCCCCCCCTTACGCCGCCACTGGTTCCTCCTTCCCTCAAATATGGCGAGGGGAGTAATGGCTGATCTTTGCGTTATGCTCGTGAGTGGGTGCTGCTTGTGGTGACTGGTCGTCTTGCTGAACATGGTTTTGTTATTGTGAATTGTATTTACTTTTTATTAATTTTATTCCAAAGGTCCTAGTTTAACTTTTGTTATTTCAAGTTATAGCTATATTTGCTTAATGCAGAATTGCATATGTAAGCGGGCACGACCTTTATGCCTGGAGGCTTTTATTTAGATTGTAAGGTCCGTTTACGTATTTTATTTTATTTTTATTATTTTTATTTATTTCTACTTGAGTACCTATGGTTTTCAAAGTTTTGATGGTATGTTGGCGTGTGCTAGCTGACATATGGCTAATTTAATGTTTTTTGTGTTTTGTAATGTTAATTACCTACTATTGTATAGAATCAAGTTCTTCTAACTTAACAGACAGCTGTGCTGCTGGGGAGTTTGTTGCGCCGCTTCTTCTTCCCAGCTAAAGCATTAGGAAGTGGTGAAGGGCGGGCGTTTTGGGAGGACTGTCTTATGTAATTTTGACGTTCTAAAAGAGCTGACTCTCGGCCTACTTTGAATAATTGACTTTTGATTGATTGATTACTAAATTGGGCCTGATAAGCAGCCGAACAGTTAAAAACAGAAAAGGACCATCTATCGATTTTTTCTGAATAAATTAATTGAAAGTATAGATTTGCCGGTAGGTACTAAAAAATGGAACGAAAATGAACCAGGAAAATGGATGTTTCTGCTTGGTGATAAGCGAGAACGAAAACGAAATTCGGTCGGACTCTAAGGGAAGATTCATAAACGTTGATTAAAGTTAAGAGATGTTTTAACTTCAAAAATGTATGGTTAAACAGTCGTTAATAATTACTTAATTCACAACGTATTTGCATACCAAATATGTAGAGTGAAATATTTATTGCAGCAAAGGGTGATTGTTTTAAGGGCAGGTAAACGTAGTTGTTTGCTTCTTAAAAGTGCACCTACTAACGTTTCTTATCATTTGGTTAGTGTTTATGTTATGATATTATAAGGGAGCCGAAAGGACTCATAATGTAGTTAGAGCATTCATCTCTGTTACCGACCGCCAGTTCCTTTTACTACCTATTACAGAATCCATATAATAGGGTGAGAAACCAAATCCCGGGGCGTAATTGAGACTTTTAGCTGAAAAATTGGTCCATGTCCGTAATTGGTTATTAAGACTGGCCCATACATCCATTAAGGCGGTTAAGTGCGGTCTGCCAGGCAGCCGCAGGTACTTCAATATTGAATACCTCAATACCTTTTCGCTAATCAAACAGCTATTAATCTTGCTTGCCCAACTTCCATAGTAACTGAAGTCCTGACATTCTACGCTTTATAGTTGAAGTTCGTAAGTTCTTAGAGAACTTATGTAGTCAGCAATGTTAAATTCAATAACTTAGTTGTGACTAAAACGAGTTCAATAACTTGGGGCGGTACTTGCGGGTAGACGAACATTTTGAAGATAAGTTCGGTGTTGTGGCAAAGTTCACGATTCTATGTCTTGAGAATTTGAATGTGAATTGGTTATGAAATAGCCACCCTACCTGACAACATGAAGTTTATTTCATAGTTTGGCGCTGCACCTCGTCTTATAGGGCGCGGGGACCATCAACTGTGGCATCTTTACTTTTCATGAGCAACTTTACCAATGATTACTGTATTAAATTATGTCTCTATTACTAAAAAAATGCTGCAAATAGTAGATTATTCTTCTTCTGTATCGGTTGGAAATTTAAATGGCGGCAACAGATTTTTAGTTATCGAGAGAAATTTAAATACAGTTCTCATTGGTAAAGTTGCTCATGGAAGATAAAGATGCCACAGTTGACTGTACCTACCTACTGTTTTACCATTAAGGGGGAATTCGATCAAACTTTTAGTTTATGTCTATAAGACATACTAAAAAGTTTGGTGGAATTGCGAGAAAGAATGTATGCGCAATACATTCTTCTCACAAAATCTGTAACATTAAATCATAACACACATCTATCCATAATATCTCCCGGAAATCAAATCACACTCTAGATACTACACACAAAAAACTTGGCATGGTATGATAAAGGTAGCATTGGTACTGGGTTCATGGTTAGTAGGTAGTTGTTATAACATAACATCACGCCATTTTTCCCCGAAGAGTTGGGCACAGCTGTACTAATGGCGAGCCTGTTGCCATCAACCAGGCACAAATACAGACTCCGGGCTGCTACTGATTAATTCCGGATAGGAAAACCCAATAACACTTTGCCCGACCTGGGAATCAATCCTAGGACTCATGATCAGTAGTAGCGCTTACGACCACTAGACCAACGAGGGAACCAGATGATTATTCATCGGAATCAGCGAATATTTAAAACTAAAGGGGATTCCTCGAGGAGGCGATCGGCGGCGGCGGTCTCTCGCGTCCGGCCCTGGTCCAGGCCATGGTGCGGAGCGAGAGTGCATGGGTAGCCGCCACCTCCTTCTGCGAAGCACTACCTAATGCTCGCGAAGAGGGAGGCGGCGGGGCAGGGCGTCGGGAATCCCAGGCTGATTCCCGGTCACCGTAGGCGCGGGCTTGCGGACGGCGAGTAATGGGTAGCTCGCTGTCCGGCAAGGATCAAGCCCGGGTCGACGGCGCGTTGTATTCCACGCGCGCCTCAAAGAGATGTCGGCATCAACTGATAGAGCCCGCAAGGGCCGATGTCTGCCAGGGGTGCGGGTTGTTCGAAAGAGATACCGCGGCTCCTGGCACACAGGCAACTGAGGGAAAACGGGTGGGTTTTAGTGAGTAAAAGTCTGACACGCCCTCTCGCTCCACCCAGAGCGGGAGAAGTTATTTGATGATTTCCCACCCAAAAAAAAGGGTATTCAGAGTAGATAGTAGCACAGGCATGGATAAATCTGCTACATGTTAAAACATAGGTACAGTACCTACATTATTCTTTGGAAAATGTAATTAGGTAGTTACCAGCTAGATATGAAATGCCTCATATTACAACAAACAACAACAACAACTGTGCTCATTTCAACTCCGTTCAGTTCAATGTACGTACCAAAGTATCTATCTATATTTAGTGCATGTTTCATTGTTATCATTGTACGAGTATGCAGCATTATGATAATAATAATTATTATTATCTATACTCCGTTTGAAATAAGGTTAGGCATTTAGGGGCATATTCATAAACGTTGATTACAGTTAAGAGATGTTTATACGTCTAAAATGTATGGTCAAACAGTCGCTAATCATTACTAAACTTTAAGTAACATTTGTAAATAAGGGGGTTAGATAAACCTTTTTTACAGTCCGTTCAACTGATTTTGACTTCTATTACGTTGGTAGCATGATGCATTTTAATGAAATCTGCAGTAAACAGTTGGTATTGTAACCACTTTGAAACATAAATCGGTTGAACGGACTGTATTAAAGGTTTGTTTAAATGTCTAATGTTATTTCAAATGGAGTATCCGGGAGTTCAAGGGAGGTATCTTAAGGTAAAAGTGCGCTTTGTGTGTCTAATCTACAGTAGTCGGTCGACTAGTCAGAGTTACACAGTATCTAATGATATCCGACCATCCGGCAGCCGGTAGTCAGCTCGCCTTTGCTTCCATCGAGTATTTCCTTGGACATCTCCTTACTGACACTTTTCAGACTGTAGGTAGCACTATATTCGACATCCTTTGTAGATTTATCTTCTTATTTTATATCAAAATCATTGACAATACTGTTTTCACTTATATGTATTCAAACGATTGTGTCTGATAGATGCAAATAGAGACCATGTTTTTCAATCGAACCCCAAGTTATTTCAACACGCCTATTTCTTCAATATTGCACGCAAACTCGCCGGTCGTCGACCAGAAATGTTTCCGTGTTTGTTGAACTAATATTGATTTTATGCATTAAGGCGCCTGTCTTAACAAAACATCGCGCCAGCCGTGTTTTGGGCGGTTTTTTGGAGCTATCTACTCATTATTTAAATGAAACATCAACTAAAAAAAAATACATTAAAATCCTACATAATTTTGATTCCACAATGGTTGTTTTAGTTTTTTTTTAAGTAGTAAGCATATTTAGTTATGTTACTGACACTAATAGACAGACAATTATTTAATCATGAACAATATGCATGTGGTTTTTTTTCAAAAGACCAAATTTTGATTTTATAACGATTTTATTGTAACATCTGGGTGTATTTACTACTGTAGTCATGCGCGGGGGCATCGAGATTCAGTCTGCCGTAAGGCTTCGAGGATGGAACCTGTGTCGTTTGACTCGTTTGTGAGCGCGTCAGCTGGCCACAAGCGCACTTGCTCGCCCACGTCACATTATCAGTAGAAAATAATATAAGTCTAATAAGTTTGTTATTGACATTTGTTTTGGTTATTGTTTTTTTTTGTGTTATTTACTGCGAAAATCTGACTAAATTTAACCGCGATTAAAAATTCGTTGTCAAGAACTAAAATTCACACCACATCTCGACTTTAGGTGCAAAATTACTGTATATATTCTTTTCTTTCTTTGCTTATATCTCGAAAATGGTGTGCTTTATTGAAAAAAATTGTTAAATTTTCAACCCCATCCCCATTAACCTCTAAAATTTAACATCTAGATAATAACTAACCTAAATAATAACTTTTATATTTTTCATACAAAAAGTGAAAAATTCCATTAGAACACGTCGAGGCTGCCATACTGCGCGCTTCCGGCTCTAAAAAAATCACGGGGTAGAGCAAACAAGTACCGCGTTGTGAAGCCAAAAAATACTACGTGGAGATGCGATTGTCAAATTCAATTTTAGTTGTGTCGAAATTATTTTTCGAATTTAGAGATTTCTTTTTCAGAATAGGTTTAAGGTTCTCATAGCCAAAAGTGAGGAATTTTAGTGATAGTTAAGTTCGGTGTACACAAGAGAATCGGCTGGTGCCGATTCTCTTGTGTACACCGAACTTAACTACAATGGTTAATAATAATGCTATAATGTGCCATATGTGTTATATGCGCTATAATGGTTTATAGCGTATTTTATTTTTACCTACCTAATAATAGTTATGTTAATACAAAGTGGTAGGGACATCGACGGGAAACTTGATACCAGACTCATTACATGATTCTGAACCCCCCAGCGTATTATAAATATTTCTACGAGATTTAATCTATGAAAAAGTGTAGTTTCAAGTATTCCAAAACCTGGCAAAAGACCCTGATATTTTTCGATACTCGTCATGGATTTTAATTTTGACCTCACTATCAGCCGCAGCACCCTTGAAAA
Source organism: Antitype chi (assembly GCA_947359405.1). Lineage (NCBI taxonomy): Eukaryota > Metazoa > Arthropoda > Insecta > Lepidoptera > Noctuidae > Antitype > Antitype chi. Next base: position 5,191,049 of record OX375823.1, read on the forward strand.
CCACGAATTCGACACCCATGACGAAAATTTAGGTTTCTTTTGCTGCCGCCAACTTGCATTTTAATTTTTACCTCGTAATTGGCATCAGCATCTTCGCAAACCATGAAAACAACAACTATGACGAAATTTTGATATTTTTTGCAGCCACCATCTTGGATTTGCATTTTGACCTCAATATCAGCTTCAGCATGTTCGAAAACCACGAAAGCGACACCCATGACGAAAAATTGTTTTTTTTTGCAGCCGGCATCTTGGATTTTCATTTTATTCTCAATATTGGCTGTCTCTCTTTATCTCTGTCTATTAGTATACATAATTAAAAGCTAGTTTTTTTAGCCGTTACGTGGCGATTTCGAAATGGCGAAAAGTTGGACTCACTTGGTAGGTTCCGAAGTATTATGTTCAAAAACCTGTAAATTCATCTTAGTGTAGGTAAATTTCCTTCTTAATTTACATTTTTATGAAAGTGTTGATTTTTTTTTGAATTTTAGCGTTGATTTTGATTTTAATTATGATTTTTAATTCTGATTTCATTTAGATTTTAATTGTATTTTGGTTTTATTTTAATTGTATTTGGATTGTTATTCTTATTTCTTATTTTAGTGTTGATTTAGATGTTAATTTTAGTGTTAACTTCGTTTTTAATTTTGATTCTGATTTTTAATTTTGATTTTAATTGTATTGCGGTTTTAATTTTGGTTTTGATTGTATTTGGATTGTAATCTTATTTTCGTTTTTGATTTGATTTTGTACGATTTAAATTTTGGCAGTGTTTTATTTCAATTTAGAATTCGGTCGAAAACATTGTTATTTTTTAATCCTAAGTATATTAACTATGTTCGGTGAGTATGTGAACTCACCTCAGAATCAATCGACAAACAATTAATGCATGATGTGCTTACCTGTAAGAAATTGGTACACTAGTCTATAAGTACATTGGATGTATCTCATATTTTTGTATCAGTGTATTCAATTGTTGGTGAGCCAAATAAAATAAATAAATAAAATAAATTAATAATTCAATAATTAGATAATTATAATTATTTTTATTTAATTATAAATATTTAATAATAATAAAGATACACTGAATTCAAGACAAAAATGTTTTTATCCGCATTAAGAAACGTTTCTTTCTTATTAAAGTTATTTTATTTTATTTTATTGAATGCCTTGTCTGTAAATTCTAAGATTCTGTGAAGTATGTGATTTTTACGTGCATTCATAAGTTGTTGGCCAGATGGCGCCAGTAAAGTTTATGAAGTATTGTAGAGGTGAGGTGCGGCTAAGAGGGAGCGAATACTCAAGGTTATTTTGCTCGGTGAACCGCCTTAAGTCGACGATGGTGCCTTGTAACATTATGTTCACGGCTATAACGGCTGAGCTGCATATAGCTACATAATACATCATTCATGTCCATCTAATGGTGTGTACGCCTGATGGAGGGAAATTCATTAGGTAGTGTCGTGTAGTTAATTAGTCAGTAATTGAACAGACATACCTTCCGTACGCCTACAACACTGGCTCAGTTCGATATTCCAAATCGAAATGAGGTAAAACACAAAATATTTAAGAAAACAATTACAAATGATTTACAAGATATTCGGAATATATGCGCCTTTTTTCTCGGCTGACAGTTTCTTAAAAAAAAATATTGGGCCTTATATAATTTTACAAAATTTTATGAATAAACAGAACAATGTGTATACTACCTTCTAAATCGTTAATAGCAAACGTTATAACCACAAAGCAATTGTCCAATGTTTTTGCCAGAAAAAAAACCGTCTAGCAGAGATAGAAAATAATCGTTGTTTTATGCGTCCACACAAAGTAAAGTGATTTTACTTAGGGCGTGAACACTAAGCTTTATAGTGGCGCAGCTCTAGTGCTCTACTCCAATGGAGTAGGTACCGGGTGACTCTAAGCTGACTAACGAATGATGCAGCTACATAAGTTCAGCTAAGCCGACTGAGTAAATGTGAGCATTATGCTGCTCAGATGAACGGATAATTTATGGCACAGTTTGTAATTGTATCTTTGAGAAATGGAATTGGAATATAATAAGATTGGTATCTAATCCATTTATAATAGTTTTAGTGTTGTGTAATTTTGATGGTGATTTGTACCTGCTGGCAGGCAGCAAACACAATCTGGCCAGTAACCATAATTATTATGCAATACGATGCGATACATAAAATAAAAGATAACAAGTTACTTACAGAAAATGTACTTAATGAGTTGTTATTTGAGGGTTAGTTATATTTGTTCACAACAGTTAATAAAAAATAATAGTCTTAAGATAAACGAAGTAAGTATATATATAAACTTAGGTTAGTTAAACTAATAGTCTTAAGATAAACGAAGTAAGTATATATATAAACTTAGGTTAGTTAAACTAATAGTCTTAAGATAAACGAAGTAAGTATATATATAAACTTAGGTTAGTTAAACTAATAGTCTTAAGATAAACGAAGTAAGTATATATATAAACTTAGGTTAGTTAAACTAATAGTCTTAAGATAAACGAAGTAAGTATATATATAAACTTAGGTTAGTTAAACTAATAGTCTTAAGATAAAAGAAGTAAGTATATATATAAACTTAGGTTAGTTAAACGTTTAGTGGGCTGGAGAAAGGTAGGTAAATACAAACTTTTGTTTCATAAAATATTGAAATAACGACGTGAAGTCTATTTTTAAACCCAAGCTAAAGTTAATAGTTTAAAAGGCTAAAGTTTCCTTTTTGAGCTGAATATCTACAGATACAAAACCAGTTTTCTTAGCTTTCGAGCCCTAGTTCTGCCAGTCGAATTAACGTTTTAAATAAAAAGCTTTTCGTTATGATTTTTACCACAAATTTCCCCACGAATTCTTTCTTTGTTTACAAAATGGCGTGGGTGCGATCCACGATGGGCCTCGGTCATTAAAATAACAGCTAACAATATTTTTAACGAGCTCTAATGGTTAAAGTTAGCTAATGCGTTAAACTTTCTTAATGTTCGTTTTCTCTCGCCCTAGTTTTTCCGATTTTCTCTATCGGATTGCAAAAAGTTTGTTGTTGTATTTTTTCCCGATTTATCGAATTAAGAAGTTATGAAAGTTGTTAGTTTTTTTCCGATACACTGGGTTTCAGTAGAATTTCTCGTCAATAGGGAATTGTTAGTGTGAAACCTGATCGGGTTGCGAGTATTTCTTATCTCGGGATTTTGGATGGAAAATGATTGCAGCGTTCTATGACTTAGGCATAATGTTTATGATGAAGAGATCACATAAAAATATTTTTTGTTTTTTAACGTAGCTTATCCACTCAATATCTTTGTTGCTACGGCGTAGCAAACACGGCGATGTAGCACTGCTACGCCGGCTACGGTTTTGTAAAACCGTAGCTTGCTACGCATCGTGTAAGACATATCCACGGAGTAATGAAAGGACATAATATCTCTGTCATGATGATACCTGCGAGTCTCAATTATAAGACTACTCGGTAGATATCCAGCAAGAATTTTTTTCAAAGACCACAGCAATTGAATTCGATTAGGTATTGACCGACGGCGGAAGGTAAGTGCAGATAGAAAACATGCAGGTTCGTGAGCGCGCTACGTGTACCGCACGTACGTGCGAGTATCCCCGAAGGATCGTATCGTGTCGTGTCGTATGTAACTGGTCGGGACACGGAACCTCTAGTGGGAGAATATTTGATGCCATACTGTTCTTTGTTTATATACCTGCACTTTTAGTAAAGGAAACGTGGATGCTTTACATTTATGAAATATGTATTCCACACGAAAATAGTAAACAATACATGTCTGAAATATGTTGTAAACGTAGGGTATACATATATATCGACATGTTTTAAATGATCAAGAAGTGGAATTTAGGATAGGAAGAAACTTTCATGATTTGCGATTTTCTCTCAACATCGAAGTAGGTACCTATCAAAATGTTAAGCCTTTGAAGCTGCTTCAGAATTTAGATTGCTTATCTATAACTACATACGAGTACGTCAGTTGTTTTCTCAAGAAAATATATCTGAAAGATCTCACCGGAGATTACACCCGCGTCTATAATCTAATCTGTGTCAGGATTAACACAATGTCTACCAAATAAAATACAGGATAATATTTTAACCGGTTTATAGGTTATACAAAAAAAAAACAGTTGTCCCGTACGTTTTGACCGCGTAGGTATTGCACTTTTGTATGAAACAGCTGTTTTTTTTTGTATAACAAACGAAAAATTTATATCTACGTACATACACAATATAATTATGTTCATATACAGAGGTATCGGTAATAGTGTCGCGAGTTTAATTGCTTTTTCCCATCTCAAAAAATGCCCCTTTGAAGTCACCGACCACACACTATCAATCGTCCGACCGAGGTCCAAGCCGAACACACTAAGAAATTCAATTCAATCTCGGTATTACTCCATCTCGCTCACGCGCACGCATTTTTTATTACTGTCTCTATCGTAACTCGATATTTTTCGGGTTACTCTCCCGCTAAGAAATCTGGGTGTCACGTGACCGATGTGACGTCATGGCAAAATTATTTTGTATAGAAATTGAATTCACGACAAGCCGGACGCGCCTGCGAGTATTTTAGAGCATAATGTTTTGTTGTTGGGACATGAAGACAACATGTAGGCGTTTTGTAATGTTTTAATTTTATGGTTTATTAAATATCTACAGTGTGATTATAAAACGGGTATTATTAAACACTACTGACAGTATCATATTCCGAAGGGCAGTTGACAGGAATCGTGTTATAAGATAGCTTCGGCCCTGGTATAAAATTTAATTCAACTAATAGAAAATAAATAGTCCATTTATCAAATTAAATTTCATTCGAAAACACCTATCGGCTTTTTACTAAACTTCACCTATACTTGACGACGTGACGTAGTTTAGTGACTGTACAACTAACTAACATAATACCTCCCTGTGTCTTCTCTAAATATAAACTCCAACCTCAAACGAGCTATGGTGACCGATTTTCCAGATAATCGTGATCTCGCACATCTACCTACAGCTGCTCTGGTCTGGCACAATAATCACTGTAGTCGAATCCACACAGCTGTGACGTCAGTCCCATACTTAGCACATAATCCTACGTATCACGCTCGTAAACAAGGTACCGAGCACATAAGAGCCGTTACAGTGAATATTCACCGCAGTAGACAGTATGCAAATGGTTGCAAGCAGTCCGTGACTGCGCATAGCCTGGTTGTATCTGTGTGTACCTGGAGCTCAGCCTACCCGCAGATTAATGTGCTATGAACATTTCCCGCGTCCGCAGAATGACGCTGAGTTAGCACGTGCCTACCTAGCTATCTGAAATATTGCAGCGTTTTTTGTTTTGAGGAAAAACGGTGGTAAAATTTATTTATTAATAACCAACTTGCCAGTTTGCATCACACTTACAAGTTATCGGTCAATTAAACATTAATCATAGAATTAAGTTACCTAAATTACATAAAACGAGACAAGAGACGAAATTAAAAGATTTTAAATTAATTTAATACTTTTTTCCATATTCTTTTCATCCATGTTTAGTGTAGTTCACCTCCTACTGAATTTAAAGTTTTATTTATTAATGGTAATCTGTGAACAGCGCTGTGGGCTACGTTATTATTTAAGTAACTTATATTTTCTTTTTGTAACATTCCATAATGTAGCTGTTTGTTGTTCCTATTTAATAAAATAAAAAAATATACTAAATTAGATAAAACTGGGTAAAATTAGAGAACGTGTGGAGTGGAGTTTTTTGCCAACTTGTGGAGTTATTTGCCGGCTCTTATCCCCAGTTACAACCGTGCACCTAGCTTCTGACGTTTCATAATTTAGGTTTAAGTGAAATAAAATATTTTGATTTCGATGACATAGATATAATTAGAAATAGATAGAATTGGGATAGTCAAATCAAATCAAAAGTCATTTATTCCAACTAGGCTGAGAGTCAGCACTTTTTGAAGGTCAAAATTACTTATGCAGTCCACCAAAAACGCCCGCCTTTCTCTCTTCTCTCTCTTCTTCAACCTTTGGCCACCCAATGCTGAGTGTAGGTCTCTTCCAAATCTCTCCACTTTTGGCGGTTTTGTGTCGTTTTTGTCCCGCCTTTCACCACTTCCTAATGCGATAAAATTGAAAACTGTCAATTAGTGGAGTGGCGTTAGGTTTCAAATTGGGAAAGCTTTGATTGGGTTGTGACTAGCCTGTGTCAGCTGAATCTGTTCTAATCAGTTTATTTAAAACACATTTTGAGGAGTTCCGCGAGAAATTAGAAAGAGGACAATTTTTTGTTTTACTCTGGGCTAAACACCTAAACCTTTTTTGAAATCGAATCATTTTACGTAGCTATTTGTTAATAGAAGCTCGACAACGCGACACAGAAACTGCATTAGCCATGATACTAACTAGTCTAGTCGATTTTTGAATTCTTTGTTCCATTCCTCGTGATTTTAGATCTGTTTATGCAATTTTTTCGAGTTACTTTTATTTTTTGTAAGCACGTGTTTTTCTGTGCTAAATAAACTAATTTTTATTTCTTCTTCTTTTACGTTCAACATTAGTATTTAACTTGGAAAGTTAACGCTAAAAAAACTACTTTTAGCGAAATATTCTACACAGCATCATTACGATAGAATTTACTATATTTGATAGCTTACCTTTGAAATACGGCCAGCTTTGCTTATTTCAATTTCTTGAAAGAAATTTGCAATCTGAGGAAAACTACTTCATTGAGTATGAATATGACAAAGCACTGTTTTGGTGTCGGCCTTGTTCCGAGACACCCTTGGCATGTAGCGCCAATCTGGCAGATAGAATCAGCAGTGTAGTCACGTGTAAATTTTCTACTTTTTCTTAGCGTTTCAATGGCAAAATAACACAAAATATGTTTTTAGGGTTCCGTAAAAAACGGAACCCTTATAGGATCACTGTGTTGTCCGTCCGTCTGTCAAGACCCTTTATATCGGGAACGCGTGGAGCTATCGAGTTGAAATCAAAACGATATACTTAAGTCAACAGTTTCTTGTACCCGTGAAAAAATCAAACTTCTAAGTGGACGTAAAAAAAGATACGGCCGTTTATGCCGCAAAAAACGTATATTTCGACACCCTCAAGGGAATCAAAATTTATATAGGATTTTCCATTGACCTAGAACTATGAAATTTAGCAAGTAATACCGTCTTATACTACAAGTATAGGGACAAGTCTGAAAACTATACATTTATAATTAAATCATAAAAAACATGGTCTTTATGCAAGGAACGGCGGTCCAAATCTTTTATAATATGTATCTACAAATTTGTACGGAACCCTACCGAGGGTTCTTTTGTTCAAAGTTCAGTAACTAGATAAAATGTTTGTAACGGCATAAAATAAAAAAATATAAACATAAATTGGTACACGTTGACTTTTCTTCGAGCTATAACAAAATCATTCAATAACCAAAAGCAGTATATCAATGAACAAATCCTATAAAATAATGACTGAGGATAAAATTCGAAACTAATGTCCAATCCAACACTCATCCAAATATCCTTGAATTGTACTCCATAGCGAATTTATACTCTAACTACTACATAAAACATAGGTCACGTCTAGGATATATGCAGGCGCTACGTGACGCCTACGTAGCAACCCCGTATTGGGGCGTAAGTAGGTACTCGCGACCGATTGCCCTGATAAAATATTAGCTAGCCTATGTGTACGGTATGTGGGTTTATGTCCTACAGAAATGTGTTTGCGTTACGGTATATTTGTTGGAATGTTATTGGTATAACTTTTGATACATAGTTTATTGGTATATTTCCTTTCCTAGTTCCGTCCGTATAGAATCTAAGGCTAGATTAGCTACGTTATTGCGTGTTTTCATGTTGCTTATGGTGATCATGCAAGAGCCACCACTTTTACCATGTCCTATATTGTCCGCCGCAACACATTAAGGGGAACCTAGTCGCGGGCTCGAACTCACTATTGGGCCTGGCTAAAAATCACGCTGTCTCACCAGGCTTCGTGTCCCTCAGAGATAGTATCAGTGATGAGCAGTTAGTATTGAGTGAGATACAGGATCATTTATAGTAAAAAAATCACGAAAAAATTAAGAAAAGTCCTTTGGTAGATCGGGTTTTATGAGAAAGCCAATGCATAAATCAATGACCAATAAAGTCTATTGAATTTTTCGATAGTTGAACTTTGTCGGTACCGACTTGGTTTTGGAGATTTTACACTTCTTTTATTACTTATTAAACACGCCTAAAGTTAAGTAAAATTTGCGAGAAAAACTAATCTTTGTTGGCTAGTAACTTTTTAATGGGTTTTTATTTTAGTATTCTGTGTCCGTACCGACAATATTAATAATGAGACAAAACGATATCATATTTTACTTTGGATGTGCCATGTCAGACAGTGGAGTAAAACACTCCCGAAGTTTGTATGCAAAAAATGTGGACTAGGTTCACGTTAAAACAAGCGAACGCCCTTGCCCCTTGATTTATTTTCAGTGATAAAAAAAAGCAGAGAAAGGAGAACAACTAGACAATACGCTTAATATTTATAACCACACAATGAAAAACATGCTACCCATTCTTCAAAAACTCCTGCGATTTGTTATACTCTGAAGAACCCAAGCAGGTGCGTGTTTTCTTCAACGTTCCACCCAGCGTTTGCCGCTTTCGATGCAATAAGTCAGCTCTAACAAAAAACCCGAGTCGAGGCGTAATGGTCCATCAACGAGATAAAAGGCATTCGCTACGATTTACCACCACTAAGGGCCCGTTCACACGTACCACACCACATCGCAGCGACAAAATGTGGGCAAGTGAATAGTGTCGTTGCAACTTCATGCAGTTGCGTTGCCGCTAGCGCGTGGTCTGGCTGCGACGTGGCCTTGATGTGGTCAGTATCTATATCGCCCACACGGTTGATTTTGACGGTCAAATGTGGTCCGTGTGAATAAACATTTTTCATACAAATAAGCGCCTGTCCACGTGTAGTCGTTGTGGGACGTATGATCGGGCCCTAATTAATTAATTTTTCCTGTTGCCACAGAGACCTTATCTGCATATCGCTTAAATTTCCGTTATTGCTAAAGTATAATCTATTTAATTTATATAGGTTTTATCCGTGTTTGAGCTGTAATTTTTTTTTTTGTAGGTAATTTGGAGGCTAAATGCATTCGTTTAAGCGGAATAAAAAAAGGAAAATGGGATTGTTTTTCCATTGTTAGTCTTATTTGTTTTTTTATACTCGTGTATTTATGTGTATTCCCCTAGCTATCTAGACACTCACTTTCAGTAAATTTGTGTCAACCACAACAAAAATCTTCGTCCTTCTAACAATCTCCGTCTTCAATGTACACCAAAATAATCTGATCTTATAAACTGCGAACTACCCTACCAAGAGCCTCTGGTAGGTTCACCTATAACCACTCTCTTCTGCCTCACCCTCCTCTCCTGTCTTCACTAACTTTAAACCGAGCTCACATGTTGATGGTCAAGCGCAGTCGATAAACTTACGACCCTATAGTCGACCTATTCAACGTAGCATTCACCTCGTCAGTCCTAGTTCCTCGGCTCACTACATGTAGTGTTTCCCGGAAGTTGCCACTAAACAGAACTGTGACACCACCCATCATGTCTTTGTTGCTGCGGATATTTGGTCCTGGCGTGGCCTGTTTTGCTACCAAGAAGCAGTGAGGTAGCGATTCCGAAAGATACGATCGTGATTGCAATTTTGCTATGCTGCGAACGTTTTTTGACTTTTTTCTAAATGTGTATTAATGTTATCCTTGTCAATATAAACAACAGCCTATAATGGGTCCACAGCTAGGACATAGGCCTTAATAGGAGGATGGAAGGATGGCGTTCTGTGTTTATTTTTTATTTATTTTATTTTGTGCGTACTTGCTACTCTCCTGGAGAAGGGTTGAAACGTCGTCGGGTATGGTTAGAGTATGCCATGGCCAGCGAATCCTACAAATGCGGGATCCCTCCCGCCTTAGTAGGATTTACTAACCGTGTGGCGGTCTGCTGCGCAAGATTGGGGTGCTTTATAGCAGAGTCGACGTAGTACTGACAAATGGCACGTCTTTCATACGGGACTACTTTACCTCGCAGACAATTTTTAGTAAACAACCTTCCCTAATCATATAAAACACCAACATTGAACATATCAATACGGAATAAAAAATTGTAGAAAATAAACTCCAAAAACTGTAGTTTGTCCATTTACTCTTAAACAAATCTTTTAATAACTTCGAAACCAGTGGTCCTATTTACATGATTCTAACTGGAATATCCGTTTTATACATAACTCTGCTATTTGAACCTGAAATTATAAAAATGTGTACATTCAAAACAACACATTTTTATGTTACGTAATTATACGATTGTATATATTTTATGAAAATACCTTGTAAACTTACTATAGTCACACATAGTATACATACATAGAACATTTAAAACTGTCCAAATTAACATTACAAACAAAACAAAAAAGCACCGACTGTGATCAAGCGTTTGATACGATTACCTATCGTTATACAAACAAGGTTCAGTTTTGTATGAAACAAAATGGTCCCTACAAAATAGTTGAGTTGGATGGTGCTTATCCTCGCGTCAAGTTCGTGAACGGGCGCCATCGGTTGAGACTGGTCATCTCCTAATTTCCAGGGCTTATTTTTAATGTTATATTTAGAATTGTTTCTTCATTTCTTTACATTGCTCTCATATATAGACAAACAAGAATAATGTACTCAGCGACTGTGATCAAGCGTTTGATACGATTACCAATCGTTATACAAACAAGCTTCATTTTTGTATGAAACGCTACTGTAGGTACTTTAGGTTGACTAAAGTCAAATTTCTCATCACAGATCTCAGTCTAAGTCTTAACTAGCGAAACCTAGGTGTAATATTTGCCATCTCGGCCTGCCTTCGGGTATAAATGAACAGCTACAGCAGCAACTACAGCAACAACTATGCGAATGTGACCATCACTGAAATTTAAAATAACATCCGCTACTCCCTGCATTTTGATCGCGTAGGTATTGCTCTTTGTAGAGATCAGCAGATATTTTATCAGTCTTCAAATGTTTAACCGTTAGTTGATTCAATATTTTTTCCTTTTTTTGTATTTTTCAGTTGTTATTCGCGAAATGAAGTATTAATTAATTTAAATTTTCCGCATTTCTTATCTCTTATCTGGACGTTATTAAAAGAATTCGTCTAGCGTATATAGCCATGTAACTTAATTAACAGGAATGAGGATAACGAAAATAGAAACAATAATAGGCTATTCTAGATGGTATTATAGGTATACTTACCAACTTGGCTGTGCCAATTTTAAATGAGTATTATTTTTATTACAAACGAAAAAAATACAGATATTTTAGTCCATAATTACCTATAACCATAATTACCTGAGTCCTAACTCAGGTCATTAATATGTATATCTTGACAATTGTTATGGTAAATAACATCTACTAAATCTGTGCCTAAAAAAACCTGTTTGCTCCTGAAAATGCGATAGCTTTTCATTGTGTTTCTATCAAAACTCAAACTCAAACTAAACCATTTACAGGCACTTTTGAATTGGCTTAGTTTCAGTAATGTTTACAACTGTACATATTCAGATAATGCATTCCATGAATTTAATAGCTTGTTTAAATTATTCTACGACCTTTTTGCTTCCCCTATCCTATCCTCCACAACTCCGAAATGGATAACTAAAGGCATAAAACTATCTTGTAAGCGTAAGCGTGAAATGCTATGGCAATTAAGACGACAACCAAATAAAACGGATTAAAAAAGATATAAGACACACACTGAACGTCTAAAACGAATTATCAAATTGACACAAAAAACGCAAAACAGCTAGGTACTTTAGTAATAATGCTGACAACAAGGTTAAAGCCACTTGGAGAGTAAAAAACTCAACAAAATCGAATTTCCCAAAAGAATATCCTTCTAAAATACTAACATATAATACTAAATTTCCTACAAAACCGAATGAGATAGCTGAATTATTTAATAACTATTGAATTGATCAAGTTCAACCAATTAATAACCATAACCACAACACCGGTTATAAATCGACTTTGTTGGATTCAAACCCTAATTCAATGTCCTTAGCACTAACTATTCCACATGAGATACATAAAGTTATTATTGCTCTAAAAAATACAAATAGTGCCGGCTATGACGATATTGTTACACATGCAATCAAAAACGGAGTTACCGAATTTTCACCAGTTCTTAGTTATATGTATAGTAAACATTTGTATAGATAGAGGTAAATTCCCTGAAGACCTAAAACTATCCGTAAAAAAACCTCTTTATAAAAAGGATGATCCAAAAAATATGAAAAATTACAGGCCTATTACACTCGTCCCAATGTTTTCTAAAATATTCGCAAAAGTTATTTATTCTTTCTTAGAAAAAAAAAACAATATTCTAACAGAACAGTACGGTTTTAGAAAGCATAAAAATATCAATATGGCCATCTATGAATTAATAAATGACATTATTTCAAATATGGACAAAAAAATCCCAGTAACAGCTTTATTCATGGACATGACGAAGGCATTCGATTTTGTAGATCACAGAATACTTCTCATAAAACTGTGTAAATTTGGAGTTAGGGGCAAGGTCCTAGAATTAATGAAGGCGTACGTAGTCAACAGAAAACAAATCAGTAAAGTAGCAAAAATATGTCAAAGAACTAGAACAGAAAAAACCTACTTTTTTAAACAAAGACTTATAAATTACCCCAGGGGAGTGTACTTGGTCCGTTGTTATTCCTATGTTATATAAATGATATTCCTAGAACCATAGACCATCCTATGACTCTATTTTCCTGTACACAATACATGATAACTGTATACTGTACACTACTGTACTGTACTGTATTACAATATTTATAGGAAAAAAATTAGAAACATATGAAAATGAAATAAATAATAGTTTAAACTTAATTATTCAATGGCTAATCGATAACAACTTGAAAATTAATTTAGGAAAAACCCATATTACGAATTTTAACCAGCGAACTAACTCTATTAGAATAAATGTTCAATACAATGATAATACGATTGCTAAAATTTAAAAAACAAAATTCCTAGGCCTTTGGTTAGATCAGCACATGCCATGGAAAACACATATTGATCATATAATAAAAAAGCTAAATCAATATTGCTATGTCTCACCAATCGCAACACAGTTCTTACCGCATACCGCGGATACGTGTCCACCACACTGCGATACGGCGTTATACAGGGTGTGGCGTAAATAGTGGTCCACCGTTAAGGATTCGAGATACCAGATAATTTACTATAACATATTACAATTTTAAGCATTTTTACCCAAGGGTTCCGAAAATATTTATTTTTTGGTTTTTTATTTATACCTAAACTTTCTACCTTTTGTAACGAATGAAAAAATGAAAAAAATATGGTTTTTGTTAAAAATACAACCAAGTAGTTTTAACAAAAACCATTTTTTTTTCATTTTTTCATTCGTTACAAAAGGTAGAAAGTTTATAAATAAAAAACCAAAAAATAAATATTTTCGGAACCCTTGGGTAAAAATGTTTAAAATCTAATATTTTATAGTAAATTATCTGGTATCTCGAATCCTTAACGGTGGACCACTATTTACGCCACACCCTGTATACTGGGGTAATTCTACGGATAGGGAATTGGCCTTTAAAGCCCAAAAAAGTGTTTTCGTGCAGTATGCATGATCCAAAACACTGATAGTTGCAAACCACTTTTTATTAATGTAAAATTATTAAAATTTCCGTCACTATATATTTATGAAGTTGCCATGTTTATCAAAAATAGCCTTAAACAATTCGAAACCCTTTCCACTATACGCCATCAAGGTGCGCTTAAATCAAAAACCCACCAAACAGCCCTCTTCTCACAAAGTTTCCTGGGAATGGCTCCAATAATATTTACCAAACTTCCAAAACCTTTTAAATCTTCAAAAGGCCTAAATACTTTCAGAAAAACACTCCATAGGTTCCTAATACAGAAATCATATTTACACCAAGAAAAATAAAAACCGTGATGCCTTATGCTCACATTTATTAATTGTTATCTACATAGTTACTTTAGTTAATACGTTTAGGTAGCTATTAATTGTTAAGTTCATTTACCTATATTGTTTTATTTTATTTCTTTAAAAATTAACTGGTTACTTAGCAGTATTTTATAGTATAAGCTATACGACCTACATGGACAACTACTATTGTGTAGTTTAGACCATATTTGTACGACTTGCAAGGCAGCGCATAGTGATACAACTTTTATTATATTTCATAACTAGATTCCGTCCGCGGCTTCGCCCGCGTGGAAGTCGGAAATTATCCCGCGACAACGTACTACCGGGATAAAAAGTATATATTTATGTGTTAATCTAGGTTATAATCTATCTGTGTGCCAAATTTCATCCAAATCCATTGAGTAGTTTTCGCTTGAAAGAGTTACAAACATCCATCCATCCATCCATACTTACAAACTTTCGCGTTTATAATATTAGTAGGATTAACATCATGTACCACAACATTTTACTTATGTGTCACAAATAAATAAATTTGAATTTGATAAAGAAACAGGAGTGGAGGATTTGCGTGGTCTCGCTGGTGGTTGCGTTGTGACTGGATCGCCCACACGGCTGATTTTGACGGTCAGATGTGGTCCGTGTTTTTATAAATTTTTCATATAAATGGGCGGCCGACCACGTGTTGTTGTCGTGGTGTGGTCATGGAACATGTGATTGGGCTCTAATAGGGTATTTTACTCCATATGAGAAAAAATAAAAAAATATATTATTGAAATAGGCAAAAAGCAGTCGGATAATGTTAGTAGGTTCATGAAATAACAAAATAAATTTTAAAATTTAATTCAAAGATTTCAGTTGTTTTTATGTGTTTTTGAACACCATGAAATTAGCTGCCATGTTATTACGTCATACGGCGTGTCAATTAAACAACTTTGTATTTTTATTATTTTCGTTACCAAAGTAATTTATAATCAAATAATATCTTACATTCACGAACAACAAACCAACGATAAGTAGAATAATAACTCATTTTTTAAATGATAAACAGTTATCATATAAAATATCAGCGCATTTGTTTACTTAGCAAACTGACGTCATATCCACAGACGTCCAGCGTTTTCGTCATATTACGCGCGAAATATGAAAATATAAAATTTAAATGCATTTTTATTGCACTAATCGATTAAATAAAATAAAATAAAATAGTTTTTTTTTGTGGTTTATTAGCATTTTGGAATGTAATTATGACTCTTTTCAAAAATGGGTGTAATACCCTATTACATAAGTGGAGTACATACCATTATGAATTATATGGTAGGTATACGTTTTTTAGTGGATACTTTGTAATTGATAACGACACCTATTCATTACACAAGAAAACAGTATGTTCATACTGTTGATTACGTCGTGCGTAGTCTACTGTTAAAAGGTCCTATGATTTGGCATAGAAAATAATTGGATACGACCGTAAATAACAAGCTTATGGTCATAGATAAAAGATGACTACTTTTACCCTATCAGGTTTGCGGAAAAGCAGCGTATTGCTTTTGTTTTAATACTTCGAGAGCGATCACCAGCGGTGGACGCTCCTTCTACCTCTGTTGAAACCACTTAGTATTTCTGTAATATAAAATGTGTAGAGCACAGTGGGTGCTGGCGTTGGTAGCGCTGCAAGTGGGGCTGGCGCACTCCTGGGGTGAGTACGAGGGCGCAGTTTATTTTGACCGACTAACGTTGGTTTTATATTCAACGGTTTTTTTAAATGTATGTAGTTACACTAAAAATCGTTGAATTGATTTATCCACGATTGCTTAATTCTGTGATATAGGTACTGACGCACAAACACTTGAGTTTTTACAGCAATTGCGCCGAATAGTTTAAAAATCATGCAATATTTTTATTGTAAAATAGGCCAATACGGTGTGTTATAAAAAATAATGCTGAAATTTTTTGAAATAATCAAAAAGACTTTCATATTAAGGAACTAGCCTCAGTACGCGAATCCAGCTCGCGCTTGGCCATATTTTCAGTTGGTCATGGTCCGGTAAGTCCGTGCAGTAGTCGACGTCCACACTGCCGCATTAAAATCGCGGCGGGATTTTATCGCGTACTTGAATTTCAACTCTCGGTGTTGAACCGAGCATTGAGAATCCAACAGAGTGCAGCGCGATCAGTCTCATTGCGTCTAAAGAACACAGTGTTCGATTTTTAACTCTGGTCGATAAGCACTGCGTTGAAGATCTAGTGCGTGAAATATGTCGCCGCGATTTTATTACGTCCATGGGAACGTAAAGAAATTAAGTTAATTAAATATTCTAAATATTTAATAACTTTTGGTTCTTGTACATAACGTGGAATAAATTAGAGTATTGAGTTGAATTTTTTTTTAAAGCTAACTTTTCTTTTTTTTTAAACGTGTTGACCCTAGCATTACTTTATTCATTTAAAATTGAGTCTTATTGAATTGAAATAAAATTGAAATTTCTTTGGCTCAATCGGTGGTAGTTATGGCAAAATGCGCAATTTTAGAAAAAAATACCCATGTTAAAATATACTGAAAACGTTTTAGTAGTCAATTATTAGGAACAAATTACTTACAAGTCTTAAGTTTACTTTGTTACACCTTGGATTGTTTTCCACTTGGGAGGTGGGTGCCACTTGAATTGGGCTGACAGAGAAACTTGACGGTTTTATTTGCGAAAAGTTTAAAGATATGCATTTTAATGCATATCGAGAAATTTCATGAAACGGCAATAGCGTTATTAGAAAGATTAAAATGTTCGGTCAAGTTTATAGTAAAGCATAATCAGCCTATAATCCCACAGCTGGGACACAGGCCTCCTCTCTGTGAGAGAGAGTGGGCCGTACGTAATCCCGTTGGATTGAAAAAAAAACTAATTACTTACACTAGATATTGTTCGTTAACAATATCTAGAGTAAGTAATTAGTATTTTTTTTGTATTAGGGTAAAACTAGGATAGTTGCCCCAGGGGTACAGTTGCCCTGATCGTATTTACTCTAGTTTCGTGGATGAATCGCATGCTATTTTAATAATCTCTCGAAAGACTCTCCAACTACCACTAAGTTGACCGTGTAGCATGTCTCTGTGTGATTGCATGGAAAGGCAAAATGAGATCAACGTTTTGCGGGATAAATGTCTTGTTTCTTGGCGGGGCATCTATCCTAAACGTAATTTATATGGATTAGGCAACTATCCCCTATGTGGGATGGATGTCCCAGAATATAGAGGACCGCAAAAATCGCTAATACATACTCTGGAAATATTAAAGATAATGTTTTTTACTTTACATTTTGTAGATAGAAAACCAAAGTACCGGCTAGTTTTACAAATAATGTATTTTGTTTTTTATACTGAGAAATATAGAGTGATTTCGAAAAGTGTGGCAATTATCCGGCTTTTACCCTATACATTTAGGCCCTAGATAAGTGAATTGGGAAACTGTATCTAATGCTCAGCAAAGTATTTAAGTAAAAAGTAATAAATAAATAAAATTATTATTCAAACCGGATTAGAGAGGATAAAAATATTAAGCTGGCACAATTTCGAGTCCACGCCGTCTGTTTTCGTGAAAACGTTATACAAGATGTTTTAATTAACATAGGGTTTGGTAACAAATGTTCTTATGGTTCCTGATACAGCTGTAGCCGTTATATTCGCCCGATACTACAACATTTAGGAACTAGGCTCATTACATTTCTTATGAGGTAAGCTTTCACCGGTTATGATTTTTTTTTCAGTTTTGGGCAGATGTAGCCAATATCTTGCACAACCAATATATGACGACATCTTAAACTATGTATTTTGCTATTTGCAACAAATTTTCTTAAGGTTTCAGGCAATGCTGTAGGTATTGTAGAAGCTCGGTACTTGATTTTTTGGCTCATTGCATTTGTACTGATGCCAGCTTTATTAAATTGTTTTTCTTTAAAAAAAAAAAATCTGATCATATTTACGGCCAATATGACACGATATATGGTATTATTTTGCTATTGTCAACTTCAAATTAATGTTTAACCCTAGTTGCCGATTTTTTTAATTTTCTATGTCCTAGTAGTGCTTTGTCAATTCTTGACAACGATTCCAGAATCAATGTTCTAACTAAACACGTTTTTGTGCTGTACGACTTGGAATTTCGACTCATTGTGAAAAATAGAGGGTCGCGCGCATGCGCATGCACACGCAGCGTGACGTCATAGGCAAATTATATCCCGTTCAAATTTTTTTATAAAAATAACTTATCTTTTAAATGCTCAACCATTACTCTAGCAATTAAACTCTCGTAGTTATTAGTATTTGAAATATTACATGTTTTTTGTCGGTGAGAAATATTGAACTTACCACCAGGACTCCAAAATTAAAGTAATTAATGTTATAAAACGGGTTAATAATCTCTCCGACCTTGCGCAGTGGCGAGTTTGATAATTTGCACCCGTAGTGACACTGACAGTCACATGAAGCCATAGGTACAAACAAAGCGATTCAAAGAATTTTAAGCGATGCGGCTGTTGAACTGATTTTCCCCAAAAAATTACAAGACATGCCACTGACAAAGTGACATGTCATCAATGTCAAATGGGATTTTAATCAACAGAACGTGCAGACTACTAATGAAAGAAGTACCATTAGCGGAACGAAAAAGAAAAAAAAATCATTTAAGAAATTGCTTATGGAATCTGTAAAACGAAATTTTAAATAAAAAGGGTTTATTTAGTACTTGGTTAAATAACCAGTTTAAGCTAAATTTAAACAGTGCAGGAGTTTGCATGGTCTAAACTTGTTTAAAACCGGGGAATTAAACAAGTTAAATGAACTACAGTGGTGGCCCAGTGGTAGGTATCCGCCTGAATTACGAGTTATAGGTCGTGGATTCATACCCAGGCAGGCCCGTTACTTTGTGTTGTTTATTTATTTCATCACCACTGCTCTGAAAATGGTGAACGAAAACACTGTGAGGAAACATTTCCTAGAACGAAAAGATCGAAGACATGAGACATCGACCAACCCCCAGTGGCCTCACGTGGTGGATTATGGCCCACTCCCTCTCACAGAAAAAAGACATGTGTGCCATCAGTGGGGACATTATAGATTCATTAAAATAAAGAATAAGAAAATCTTACATTTTCGTTAGTATTTTGAGCTTAGTTATTTCTGATGTTTACCATACATCATCTAAGATTATGACGGACAGTGTGCATTGTGCATAAGTGTATCATACGTACATACTATATTTTAATCGACTTCGACTATGTCGACGGTGTTATGACTGCCTCCTACTATTCACAAGCGGACGTGCCCAGTTGCAGACAACAGGCTCGCCCCCTATTAGGTAAAAATACTTCGGTTAATATAAATGTATAGACCGAACTTAGAATAGACTAAAGCAAACTTTACAATAGCGTTTCATACAAAACTGAACCTTGGAACTATGACTGTATTGTGCATGTTCCATTAAGAAATAAAGAAAAGTATCGTATTTGGGAGACGCATAGGCAAGACCTTCAACAAGACAAGAGTATTTAAGGAACATATAAGACTGTCAAAATTAACATTACAAACATAAAAAACATCACCGACTGTGATCAAGCGTTTGATACGATCACCAATTGTTATACAAATAAGGTTCAATTTTGAATGAAACGAAATGGTCCCTACAAAATGGTTGAGCTGGATGGTGTTTATCCTCGCGTCAAGTTCGTGAACGGGCGCCATCGGTTGAGACTGGTCATCTCCTAACTTCCAGGGCTTATTTTTAATGTTATATTTAGAAGTGTTTATTTATTTCTTTACATTGCTCTCACATTAGAAGCAACAAGAATAATGTACTCAGCGACTGTAATCAAGCGTTTGATACGATTACCAATCGTTACACAAACAAGGTTCATTTTTGTATGAAACGCTACTGTAGGTACTTTAGATTGACTAAAGTCAAATTTCTCATCACAGATCTCAGTCTAAGTCTTAACTAGCGAAACCTAGGTGTAGTATTTGTCATCTCGGCCTGCCTTCGGGTATAAATGAACAGCTACAGCAGCAACTACAGCGACGATTATGCGAATATGACCATCACTGAAATTGAATATAACATCCGCTACTCCCCGCATTTTGATCGCGTAGGTATTGCTCTTTGTAGAGATCAGCAGATATTTTGTCAGTCTTCAAATGTTTAACCGTTAGTTGATTCAATATTTTTTCCTTCTTTGGATTTTTCAGTTGTTATTCGCGAGATGAAGTATTAATTAATTTAAATTTTCCGCATTTCTTATCTCTTATCTGGACGTTATTAAAAGAATTCGTCTATCATATATAGCTATGTAACTTAATTAACAGGAATGAGGATAACGAAAATAGAAACAATAATAGGCTATTCTAGATGGTATTATAGGTATACTTACCAACTTGGCTGTGCCAATTTTAAAAGAGTATTATTTTTATTACAAACAAAAAAAAAAACCAGATATTTTAGTCCATAATTATAGGACTCAGGTCATAAATATGTACACACATCAAAAAAAGTTTGTGATTACTAGCATAAGCTGATATATTTTTTTAAATTGATCTTTATCAAGATATTTTTTGTGTGTTTTCTTTAAATAGAAATACCGTTTGAAATAAAAAAAAAACACATTTTTTATTAAAAAAAAAAAGAGTAATTAATCATAATTTTACTGTAACAGATATTGGATAGAAAGAAAAATTATTTATTAATAAAAGGTTTATATTCAATATAATATAACTCCTCCCCTGGCTCGAACACATGCGGTGATCCTCCTGGGCATGCTGAGAATCCAGTTATCCAGCATTTCTTGGGGTAACTTGTCCCATTCTTGAATAGCGGCTACCCTGAGCTCTGGCACTGTTTGGGGACGTGGCTGACGGTTCCAAACAGCTCGCTTAAGAGCATCCCACGCGTGCTCTATTGGGTTTAAATCAGGCGAGCCGGCAAGCCAGTCTAACCTTGTGATGTCGTATTCTCGGAGAGCAGCATTGACTCGTTGAGCTCGATGGGCGGGCGCATTATCATCGACCAGTACAAATTGGTGCCAATGGTTTACTCGGAATGGTCTGACAATTATATCAATAGCAAATGGTCTATCATGTCTGCTGACATGAAGCCTCGATACGGGATCAAAGGCGTTCTAGATCCAATCATAATACCACCCCAAAAGGACACCGATTTCCCACCTTGCTGAACTGTTCCAGTGGCAGTTCTTTGCCTTTCATGGTCTCCTGGTTTTCCTCAGACACGGACACGTCGGTTATCTGGATGAGTACTGATTCGCGATTTGTCAACGAAGAGACAGTTTTGCCAAATGCTTTCACTGCAATCTCCGTCATTGTCGTTGCCGGGAATTCAGAGGAGCTCGCCAAGACCTCCGTGTTCGTAATCCAGCCTGGTGCAAGCAATTCCGAATGGTTTTAGTGCTAACTTCAAGCCCAGAGGCGGTCCGAACTTAAGCTTTTATTTTAGTAGCGTTGATTGTTGGGTCACGGGCTGCCAGCAATCTAATATAGCGCTTTTGGGCAGCAGTCAAAACAGTGGGGCGAACACTGTGGGGTCGGTCAGCAAAATTACTCATCCCGTGGTACCTCTGCAACGTGGTCGACACAGGATTGGGATATAGCAACTCTGCGTGCTATTTCTCTCGTGGTGTATCCTTCTTCCCTCAAAGTTACTATTCTTGCTGGTAAAACTCCTGATAATTCTCTTGGCATTTTTTCAATTACAACTTTCCGCGAAAAAGTATTTTAAATCCATTAAAATTTACTAAATCAGATTTGTGAATGAGCGTAGCTAGGACTGAAAGCCTTTTTATATCCAATGGAAAAACAATTGAACTGTTTTATTGTTTTATATTCTAAATCTATATTTTTAAATAAAGAATCTAAAAAGAAGAAGAAATCATAATATAATCTATCGGAACCAAAAAAAGATTTAGATTTTCAAAGTGATCGCAAACTTTTTTAGGTATGTGTATATCTTGACAATTTTTATGGTTAATAACATCTACCAAATCTGCATCCAAATAAACCCCTTTGCTCCTGACAATGCGATAGTTGTACATCGTGTTTTTATACTTTCGCGTACTTTATTAGGCATCCCACAACAAAAGTTACAAATATTCTGCTTTTAGTTATCAAGCTTGACAACGATACACCCCTTTATATAGCTCCATGGAAAATAGTCAGGATGCGTCGCGAAATCGTCTGTGATCAAAATGGCTTTCGTAACTCGTAATGTTTCGTAAAAAATATAGTTTTCAATCCACTTAAACACTGCCGGATAATATTACTGATCGTATTGCGATGGTCATGGTCTTATAGAAGGTTAGAAACGCATTTGCCGTATTTTACCTATGTAAGGATATCATACAACTGTATAGCGCTAAATCAGAAAGGTGCCAAAAAATTTTCCTTCCGGGCTGGCCAGCAGCCTGTATTAAACTTTATAATAAAATTTCTTTAATTTTTATATCGTCTGTAACTGAAACCTTGGTTTCTCAAAAAAATAAAAATAATATAATTTAAAAATAATAAATATCATACTAGTTATTAGATGTTTTGCTGATAACCATCAGCATGGTAAAGTAAAATGTTGTTCTTTTGTTTCAGACATCGCTGTCAGTCTTGGAGACCAACTCGTATTTTATACCGATGGAACAGTAACAAACACCGTGAATTTCATTTCCCACAACCTCACAGCGTTAGCTTACGATGAAGTTCACAACATGATGCTGTACGTCGACAAACAGACCGACAACGACGCTGTATGTGGTTATAATTTAGTTTCCATGGAAAACAAATGTTTCATCAAAAGGAACAGTAGTAACATTCACAGTATTGCCTTTGACCCGGCAACAGATACACTATTCTTCACTGATACTAATGAAAGAAGCATTAATTGGATTTCATTGAAACCCGGATCTAATAACAATGTTCACGGAAATCTTTTAATCAAAATGAATGACCGGACCCCCCGTTATATTGCCGTGGATAGCTGTAGAGGGTACGTTATCAGTGACAATAAAAAAAATCAAATCTGTTGTATTTCGTGATATATAATAGTATTATTTAAATTACAGATACATTTACTGGAACAACTTAATGGAAACATTCTTAATTGAAGATTTCATGGAAAGAGCTCAATTTAACGGTTCCGAGAGAAAAGTTATAATCAACCGGTTGCCATTATTTAACTTAGCCATGGACCCACAAACGCGGAAAATTTATTATATTGATGGTCTCTATAAACGTACTGAGAGATTTTTAAAAACCACAGGTTTGAATGGGGGAAGCTTTAATATACTTTATGCACATGCACCTATTACTTCACCACAAGAGATGACCGTTTCAAAGGCCTACTTATACTGGATAAACAGAAACGGGAACTACACAACCGTTTGGAGTTATCCAAAGAACGCAGGGGTTCTTGTAAAACCTAAAGAGTTTAGTAAATTCTACGATAAAAGACCACTCGGCATAGTCGCCAACTACAAAATTAAAGATCAAATTCAAGGACTTCAGGATTGTAAAGCACTGTCGAGTCTGATACCAACTTCCACAATAACTAATAACTCCCTCAATATTGAACAGACAATACAGAAACAACAGACAACAGAAACAAAATGTACAACAGTTGTCGAACCGATTTGTGTTCACGGTATAAAAGTTAGTGACACGTCTGTTTGCAAATGCACTCCTGGCTACATCGGTGGGAGATGCGATGTTTCAGTCTGTGAGAACTATTGTTTGCAAGGTGACTGCAGTTTCAATCGTTTTGGTCTTCCTAAATGCAGGTAAACATCTTCTACTCCTTCTAATGGTTTCCTTGTTAAGCATAACCATAATCAACCCATGGTATTACCACTGCTGGGACTCAGGCCTTAAGCCTATATGAGAGGGAGTAGTCCGTTATCCACGCTGTCACATTGCGTGTTGGTGGCTTTCCTCGCGTTGTTTGGTTTTACCTTTTTCCGTGCAGCAGTGATGAAATAAATTATACAAAGTAAAGTGCGTCCTTAGTTTCGAACCGACGACTTACGACACGTAAGTTGGGGCCGTTACCACCGCTGCTGCCAATTCTCCATTAATTTAGTTTAAATAAATAATAGTTAAAAAAAACTAAAAAACACGCTTTAAAAACCATACTAAAAAAGGAGAAAATAATTTAATTCAATTAAAAAGCGTGGGGTGCTTTTTGACGTATTTTTATAATCAATTAATGTCAAGCACCCCACGCTTTTTAATTGAATTAAATTATTTTCTCCTTTTTTAGTTTGGTTTTTAAAGCGTGTTTTTTTAGTTTCTTAAACTATTATTTGTTTTCTATTTTTTAGTTTTTGTGTTTTTTTTATTTTTTTTTTCATTTTTCTCATTTTTTTTAAATTATTGAATTGTCATCGGTCGTCGATAAGTTTACAAAGTTTCAATGAAATCTGACCGTTTAAAGTGGGTCAAAATCGCGTCTAAAGGAGTCAGTTACAAACATACATACAAGTGAAGCTATTATAAAGCGTGTAAAAAGCATGACTGACTTTAAAATTCTTTCAGGTGTAACGCCGGTTATTCCGGGGATAGGTGTGAAGTGTACGCGTGTCACGGATATTGTCTGAACAACGGTGTCTGTTCCCTAACCAAAAAGGATGAGCCAGTCTGTCAATGTGTTGGTAATCATGAGGGAAGAAGATGTGAAGCTGCTAAAAATGGCACTTTCGCTTTCACCAACACCCTTCCGGAATACTCAGCAAATAGAAACCTTAGTCTAGCTGATGTACTCTCAAAATGGCAAAAGCCTACTGCAAAAATTTCTGTTTTTGTTGAGGTAATATAATCTTATTCATTATTAACCATTTGGTTGCACATGTAACTACCTAATTCATAATCTTAATCTTAATCATTTATTCATTTGCGAGTATAGGTACAAAGAAATGGTCTTACAAACAATAGTGTCCATTAGCCATGTCCTACCATAAGGCATGCAAATGCACAAACACATAACTACAAAGCTAGACAATAACAATAAAAGTCATTATTTAAAATATCGTATGGAATAACATTATATAAGTTTATCCTGTAAATATTCAGTGACAGAGTAATATGTTTTTCTTAGTAACAGTGTTTTTAGTTAGTGATTTTAATAAAATTCAATAAATATCCCCGTGTATGTATGGCGTTTTATTTTCGTTTGGCATAGAACATAATTATAATGTTACCTCCAACATGATTTCAGTACTTAGTTTTTTGCACAGATCGATGACCAGTGGCCCCTAGCGTGAGTTTCATTTATCCATCTCGATCAAACGCATCGAGCGCGTTCGGCGCCCCGTTTTTTCCGTCACCAATCCAGGGCCAATCTGAGTGCCAAACGCACTCGATGCGTTTGATTGAGATGGTTTTTTTTTTTGGGTGGGAAGTCACCAACTAACTTCTCCCGCTCTGGGTGGAGCGGGAGGGCGTGTCAGACTTTTACTGACTAAAACCCACCCGTGTTCCCTCAGTTGCCTGTGTGCCAGGGGCCGCGGTGTCTCTTTCGAACAACTCGCACCCCTGGCAGGCATCGGCCCTTGCGGACCCCACCAGTTGGTGCTGACATCTCTTTGAGGTGCGCGTGGAACACAATGCGCCGTCGACCCGGGCTTGGTCCTTACCGGACAGTGAGCTACCCATTACTCGCCGTCCGCAAGCCCGATTGAGATGGTTAAATGAAACTCACACTAAGGCCTCTGCACCCTAATTGCGTAAAGCACGATCAATCATAATCTGAATCATTTTGAAACAGATTGCTAAACCATTGCTTCATATGTTCGAAAAATGTGTCTGCTTAGCAACTTTAATAACGCAAGGAATATTGTTGAACTGTCAAAATGAAACAGATTATGATTGATCGTGTGTTATGCAATTAGGGCGCTGGTATAATCAGTTTATACTTTATGATCGTTTACAAAACCGCAGTCAGTGGTTTTAAAAAGTTTTTGATGGATAATAATTATTATAAGGACGCAATTTTGGAAGAATCAAGGGTACGTTTAAAAGGTGTTAATGCATCGAAAACCGACATTTTCCGCGATGCTCTAGAATTGTACAGAAGCATTCAGCTGAGTGTTGAGAAATCTCTGCAGTGGTGTGACTGGAATAGACTGGAACTTTCCGAATTTTAAAGTGGCATAAGAACTGAATTATTATTTTAATTGTCAAAAAATACTTGTCGTATGCAATGCGGGCAACGCGCCTGTCACGTTGATTATAGCATGGTTTGTCAACCTTTTATTAAAAGACGACCCACTCACTGGTTAATTAAACTCCAATTTGTGAACGACCCAACGGTAAGCACATCCTGCACGGCATGCCCCGGACATTGGAAAGATACCTTGTTCGTGAAATCTCGTTATGTTTACGATCAAATAAAAAAATCAAAGGTGTGATAAATAAATGGATAAAACGAATATTAGAACTATTAAAAGTATTCTAAAAAATACCTACGAGGAACACGTGCAAAACATTCGAGGTATTAAAATAATATAAGTACCTTAAAACTATTTTGGAATACGTTCGTGGTTTTAATCCATCCTATTATTTAAGGGCCTACGTCCCATTCGGTAGCGTAACACGGTCACTTTATGAACCGTACTGCTCATTAACGGCTTGTCTTGAAGATTTGAAAAATATATGATTTTGCTATAGATTCATATAGATCATTTTGCCGGAAGTACTTTTTTTGTATGGTTAATACTTTTGCTGTAAAAAAATATTTTCCAACACGCAATATTTTGGCTTCTATTCCATACTCCTACTAAACGGCTTCGTTATTTGGAAAAAAAATACACTGAAAAATAGATAGAGGTAGGTTTCTAAACCAAAAAGAAGATAATTATGAGCACGAAATTACTTTTTTTTTTAAATTTGTTTAAAGGGCTTTGTCGCTTAGCGACCACATCGCCCAGTGCAGAAAAACATAATATTGTTGATTACGATCTATCTTATAACTTGTACAATTGTTTTGCCTTATCGGACAATGGAAAAGCGAGGATGGAATTACATAAGCCAATATCATACCTTTTATGTCGTCCTAAAACATCAATTCTAGTATTTTCATTCCGGACACACTCCAACAGGATATGAACCACATCATCAACAACTCCACATTCAACGAAATTACTTCTTGTCAACAATAATTATTAAAACATCATCTCACAAACTAGTGAGCATTGCACGCGCCTGTGTGAGTGTCACACTTCTTCTATACATCATAATATTAATATGAACACTACTAAAATATGTTTTGTTCATTCTATTGGTCAAAATGCATGCATTGTGCGATCGAGTCGTAGGCCGTGCTACGCGATTATCGCCTTAAAGGTGAACATGCGGAAGATTTGTCGACTGTACATAAAGTAGTCCATTAAAACAAAAGGTCAAAAACTGGTTCTTCTTGTAAAATATACCTATTAGGGAAACAATATACTTCGTACATTGTTTACTTATGGTCGAATGCTATTGTAGGCTAACTAATAGTTCACGTTAAAACTAAGCTTTAAACTGATGAGGGTTGTTGTGCCAACCACAACTAAATACACCAGTACCGTAACCAAAGTTCAAGTGTCACAAGGGTGTCTGCACACCCGAAACGCGACGCCAACAGACCAATACCGGTCGAACCGAGCTCAATACGATACCTAACCCTTTGCTTTCAGCAGGAAATTCAGTCGCAAACTGCCACCGCCACGCTCGCTTGCAGACCACCTAATACAGCGAACACCCTTGGGCATGCTTTTCGGAAAGTTAACGGGAAATTGAAAACGTGTTCAGAACCTATCTCACTTTCCCTATATTGAATATTTTAAACGGAACCTCTCCGGAGTCTCCGGTTTTCTTCGGGCGAAACTTGCGAGATTACAAGGGCAAGCGATCCTGTTTCTTAATCTCGTTCTCGCGAATATTTCATTTGGTTAGAGATCTGATTACATCGCGTTGTAATGAGCAACCCAATGACTATGGGATTGTTTTTGTTTTGTTGTGATGATGCGCTATGTGAGATGATTGTTTGAAGCTACTAGAATTATACCAAGTGCATGACACGCGAATAAGATCTTTCGATACTTAAGCAATTACGCTCCTACACTATCAATATATTTAAGCATTGCAAAGCTTGAGATACTTGAGGTACTTATTTAGCGTATTATATGTAAGGGCTGGCCGGCCGGCTCGTTGCATACACACGTTTTTCTTGTCATTGTTGCATGGATCACATGCAAGCTTGTTGACGGACACGGCGGCGGCGGCTCTACGGTATGGCGCAGTCGTCGTATAGGCATATACAAGCTCACATGTTTTTTCTTCAGCGTGATTAACACGCCGCCGCCGTACCGCAAAACAAAACGTAGGTACCTCAAAACTTGTGTAAAAAGCTTTACAACGGATATCCAATTACTAAAACACATAACACATATGTAAGATCAAATGAATGAAGAGCCTTCAAATGAATTCAGTTAGATCGGCAACAATCTAAAATCAAAACTTATTTATTCAAATTAGCGTGAGAGACAGCAGTTTAAATTACACAAGACAGTCCCCTCACAATTTCCTAGTGCTTTAGCTGGGAACAAAAAAGTGGCGGAACCAACTCCCCAGCAGCACAGCTGTCTGTTCAGTTAGAAGAACATGATACAATAGTAATGTAATTAACATTACGAAACACAAGACATTAAATTAAATTATCTGCCATGTATCAGTTAGCACACGCCAATATACCAACAAAATACCGCAAACCACGACACTGCTGTACACAGTTTTATGTGTATTTTTGTATGCAGTTCAAAATTCCCAGTGAAGCAAAACACTAACAGAAACATACAAACACTCGCATCTCAATAAACTAACAACTACAAAAAAATCAAGATGCAACACTAGTGCACAACGAAATACAACATCCAACCCCCCACTGCATTGTAGTAAAAATATAGTGGGAAATAAATAAGGACGGAGCCGACCGCAAGCAATCCTGTGATTGAGAACGTGACTGAAAATACTAGGTGATACTTTGCAGGACGAAGGGAGAAAAACTGTAAATAAGAATTGTCGTTGGTTGTTTTTATTTTACATTCCATTATGCAAGTGGTAGTCGAAGGTTGGTTAAAGATTGTTTTCTATTTTGTGAATGTGACAACTTTCTAGGCTCTGTAGACTGCCTTGTAGGTTTGTTGACCATTTTCTATTTTGTTTAGTAAGTACTTGGTACTTTTTTGTTCAGTTTTGGCTTCGCACGGTTTGTGCATTTAGCCAGTGTTAAGTAATTTTTCTTTTCGATCAAGTAAATGGCCCGATATCGGGCACGAAGTTAAAAAACAGTCATAGTCGTCTTTAGTCAGTCAAGTCAAAGTTATTGTAACGCGGTACTATTTACAACGACCTAATATGAGCTTTTGGGGGGAACACGAAAAGTCCACGTTAGTCACTTATTTTCACCTTCACTACACTTTGAACTTTGAATAATTCACTTCCAAAATTATATAATTTAATTCGCTATTTCACTAAATTTCATGAAAATGAAAATTCGTGCGACATGTTCCAACCCGATCCCGCCAAAAAATCCTACTTGGTACTTGTTGACTGGCCTAGACTGTCCTTCCATGCTTATTAACACAGTCATTTGGAAATATTGTAAAATAAAATTTATTAAGTGACCGTAGAGTTTATTAGGACCAATTGGAACTGTGTTCCTATCTTCTGGGTTTTCATATAAATACCCATGTAGGTGTATCTTATCTTACGAATATTATAAATGTTCAATTTTGTATGTTTAGATGCTTGAATGTTTGTTACTCAATCACGCAATAACGGATTTGGATGAAATTTGGCACACAGATAGTTCATAACCTGGATTAACACTTATGATACTTTTACCTCGGTAGTACGTTTCAGTGGGGTAATTTCCGACCCCCATCTGACAAAAGCTAGTGTGAAATAGAATATTTTGCTTTGATTTGATTCGATGAGGCTATAGTGCTGACTGCGCTGTATTGATTTTCATCCTGCTCTATTTTATGATCAATTTAAAAAACACATTTTTATTTCTATTGCTAGTTCTATCTGTATAGGGAATATTCAACATTTTTGACTTGTGGTTCCAAAATCAAAATCAAAAGACATTTATTCAAACTAGGCTGAGAGTCAGCTCTTTTTGAACGGCAAAATTACACAAGACAGTCCCCCAAAAACGCCCGCCCTTTACCACTTCCTAGTGCTTTAACTGGGAAGAAGAAGTTGCGGAACAACAAACTAATGTTAAAGCAAATTATAAAAGCTTTTTAGATACTATGTTTCACACGATCTGAACAGCCCCGTTGGACTCGCGGTCACAAGCGCGACTGCTGAGTGTGGGGTCCTTGGTTCGATTTCCGGGTCGGGCAAAGTGATATTATGAATTTCTTGGTAACAGTTTGGAGTTTGGAAGTTGGCGGTGTGATACCCCCGTGCCTCGGAATAGTCCTACGTCTGACTCTCTCCAGTCGTGTCGGATTGCTGTCCCATAGGACTATGAGAAAGTAAGGGAAGAAAGAGTGCACTTGTGTCTGCGCACATACTTGTGCACTATAATATCTCCCGCGCCGAAGGCTAGTCTAGATTGACCGCCATGGCTGAAATACGGTCTGGATGACTGTATTCACACGATACTAAAATATTCTATTACTTTAGTACTTCAGTACACGACCGTAAAATAAACGAGAAACCCAACCAGCACCCTAATAGCGTAACACGGCACAATTAATCATAACCGGTTTCATTTTGACAGTTCAACAATATTCATTGCGTTATTTACGTTGTTGAGCAGACACATTTTTCGAACATACGAAGCAATGGTTTAGCCATCTGTTTCACGAAACAGATTATGATTAATCGTGAGTTACGCAATTAGGGTGCAGTATTTTCACATAGCGCGCATTTCATAATCCCGTATTTCATTCCGTTCTTCATGGAAATGTATTCATAAATTATAAGTCCTAGAAATACTTCTAAATACCTATTGTCAGCGGCTTCGCCCGCGTGGAGGTGGAAAATTATCCCACGGGAACGTACTACTGGCATAAAAAGTATCCTATATGTTAATTGAGGTTACAAACTCTTTGTTTGGCAAAAATTCAAATCCTTTCAGCCGTTTTTGAGTGATTGAGTAACAAACATATGTATGATAAAACTCATGCGCTGAAAATAGGTTGAATTTGTTACTTTTTATGATTACAAAAATGGAAAAAATGGACGTGCCGGTTGGAAGAATGAATGCAGGGAGAGAGTTCCTAGACATCAAAAAATGTTAAGCTTGATCAAAATGATGCAACTTAATAAATGACTTAGTAATCGATTACATTAATCTATATACATATAGATAAATAAAATGGGAGTGTCCGTTTGCATTAAAATAACCGCTTTTTACTAAATGTCTAAGGATGTATACTCGGTACATAAACCAATTTATTTTTTTATTTATGTCTATCTGTCTGTTTGTTCCGGCTAATCTCTGAAACGGCTGGACCGATTTTGACGGGACTTTCACTGGCAGATAGCTGATGTAATAAGGAGTAACTTAGGCTACTTTTATTTTAGAAATTACAAAACAACAACAATAACTTTTTTGTTAAAATCCACGCGGACAGAGTCGCGGGCACAGCTAGTACTTACTAAAATGACAAATTTATGTTGAATTTACTTTAACAACATACAAACTTCCACATTTATAATATTATTTAGTAGAATACAGTTATATCCTACGATTAACATTGCCTTCCTCTCCAACTCAATCACGCAAAAACGGCTGAACGGATTTTGATGAAATTTGGAACACAGCTAGTTTATAACCTGGATTAGCACATAAAATACTTTTCAACTCGGTATCTTGAATTCGTTAATGCAGAGGAACATTTGCATCCCGGAGTGATCTGCAGTGGCCTGTAGGTATGGGAAGCTCCCAATCGATTGCGTACCCAAGTTGGCCGCTGCAGACACAAGTTGTTAAGGCCCTGGTAACTTTAGATATTGTCGTTATG
Source organism: Antitype chi (assembly GCA_947359405.1). NCBI lineage: Eukaryota > Metazoa > Arthropoda > Insecta > Lepidoptera > Noctuidae > Antitype > Antitype chi. The sequence goes on from OX375823.1 coordinate 5,223,169, forward strand.
AGCGATAATAGTTTTTATTGCAATCCGATACGGGTTAAAATCTATTGTAATAAATTAGAATAATAAATGACCAAGCATTGTCGTAAAAATGCAAATAAAATCGTATAAAATTAGATTGACTATTTAATAATAAATAATCTATCACTGGATGCAGTTTGGTATTTGAAATTTTATGGTATATTTTTAATTATAATTATAATTGTTATTGAAGGGATAAACTGGTTTTAACGAAAATTAAGAGGTAGCTTTGATGATTTTTTTGATGCATTATAGTATGTTTAATTATGTTTTGAGTTCCATCACTGCATGCAAAAAAAGACTTGAATATATCATATATTTTTTTGCTCCCAAAATTATTTACGGTTAAAGAGATACACTGGTTTAAAAAACCACCTTTTTGAGCTTTTTCAAGAAATCACCGCCTTAAAGTGGGGGATTACTGACTCAACCAACTCCCAGTGCGAGTGCGGTGCTTCTGATCAGACCATGCCCTAGAGTGTATGAGTACCATCGACACGTAAAAAAGAAGAAGAATCTCGGTAGTACGTTCCCGTGGCATAATATCCGACCGATGCCGCGTGCAAAAGATAGTATTAAATTATTGTCTGCGGTATCAGAAATACCCAATCAAAATGGAAATTATAATAATCAATTTCAGTAGCTTAGTTTACCAACTATATTAGTTACACCGAAATATCGGTGCCATTTCAGTCACGACAAAACCAATTAAAACGGTCTAACGATCCTATTCATAATTAACAATTTCATTATTTTGAACGGGTAAAGTTAATTAAGCGACGATTTATTTAATCCCTGCAAATGATACTGACTGACAAATTGTAGTGATTTCGTCAACAATTCAACATGTTCAACCCTACTCATGCCGTTGTTTCTTAATTGTGACATGTTACAGCGATGAAAGGTTGTTTTGTGACAGTTGGAACTGAGTCAAGATTTGCTATAATCACTTTTTTGTAACAATATTATGATTCAAAAGGGTGTCCGTGGAATGAAGAACGAGCCCATTCTAAAGCGTAGTACTTATGTACTACGCTTTAGAATGGGCAATTACTAGCTTCATATTGCTGACTGACCGACTCCTTGACAATTCTTAAGTACCTGCAACTGGTTTAATTGAAATAAATGCTTTGAGTTTTGACTAGAGTTTGCTGCTTTTTAACCGACTTCAAAAAGGAGGAGGTTCTCAATTCGTCGGAACTTTTTTTATTTTTATTTTTTATGTATGTTCCCCGATTACTTGAAGATGGCTGGACCGATTTGGATTTTTTTTTTGTTTGAAAGGGTATACTTCCCAGGTGGTTCCATGATCATCAAGTCAGGATTTGATGATGGGATCCTGGAGAAATAGAGAGAACTCTTCAAATTTCATAGGCACACTTGAAGCGATTTGGGTATTTTTTTAAAGAGTATTTTTTCGGAGTGGTCCCATTTCAATTTGGTGAAGATCTGATGAAGAACTTCAGAGATAGGCAACGGAACTCCTCAATAAATGATAGCAAATGGACTGGGATTGCTGAAATCTCATGTCTGTCTATTGCTTACACTAGTTCATAACATAACACGCCGGTATGCTGTGAAGGAGTAAGCACATGTGAACCACTAAAAAGTGAAAAAAAAATTCTTCCAAAAAAAAAAACAACCGACTTCCAAAAAAACACTACAAAGTGAAAAATAACTTTAATTTCGGAAGGCGGTGACAAAAATTAAAATACAGCTCCAAAGACACCGACTTCCGAAATTAAAGTTATTTTTCACTTTGTAGTGTATTTTTGGAAGTCGGTTGTATTTTTAATAAATAAATACGTTCAACCAGCCTGACATGTTTTAAACTACTTACATAGTTCTAAAAATCCCCCAAAATCAGCAAGGTAAGTTCTGTATGTTTTTACCTCGGTTTAAAAGTCGTTTACAAAGGATGAATCACCTACACCCACAAGATTCGATATTTACAAAGCCTAGCCAGCAAAGATAATCAAATTCTCATTACAAAGTTACTACGAGTCCTAATTCCGTTTAAATTAAGAAACAATGTCTCTTTGTAAGTGCCGCATAGTGAGGCGACCTTTGCAACGGTCGGAATTTATTTATTTATTAGGAAACTCAACAGCTTATAATTAATTCACATGAGTTATGAAAAACAAATATCTCTTAAGCCAATAACAGAGTTTCACGACATTTATAGAGCTAGGCTAGCTAGAAGTAGCGAAAGAAAAAAGAAAAACCTTATACAAATCAAAATCAAAATAGGTAAACAAAAAAGTAAAAAAGTAAACAAAAAAGTACGACTGTTGACACATTGCTACATTAAGATTGGAAGATACAAATATGTTGGGTACTAACCCAAATACTATGACTATCTTAACAAAAGGAAAAACAACGGAAAAATTAGATAAAACAAAATAAAATAAAACAAAATATTTAAAACGAAATAAGTACTTAAGGAATGGTCGCAAATGTCGGAATGGTCGCAAATGTCGGAATGGTCGCAAATGTCGGAATGGTCGCAAGTGTCGCTACACACTAGGTCACTAGCTCGTGCCAGCAGTGTAGAGAATTAGTGAAATAAATGGGTTTTGTTCCTTGCCGGTATTGCGCCGGTTAATTACCTACAGCCGGCTTCACAGTAACTGATGGTATTAGTAGGGACTAACTTGGGGCTGATTTTGTTTCAAAAGAGTGCTGTGTTTTAACGGGTTGAAAAATGTTTAATAATTTTAACAAGCAAGAGAGCAGTGGTGGCCCAGTGGTAACGGCCGTGACTTATCAGTTGTAGGTCGTAGGTTCGAACCCAGACAGGCGCTATACTTTGTGTTAATTATTTAATCACCATTGCTCTCAAAACGGTGAAGGAAAACATCGTGAGGAAACCGGCATGTCCTAGAACCAAAAATTCGAAGACATGTGACATCTACCAACACACACAACCCGCTGGTGGATCCCGGCCCACTCCCTCTCATAGAGAGGAGGCCTCATGATCAGTAGTAGCGCTTACGACAACTAGACCAAGGAGGCAGTCACTAGACCAATGAGGCAGTCACTAGACCAATGAGGCAGTCACTAGACCAATAAGGCAGTCACTAGACCAATGAGGCAGTCACTAGACCAATGAGGCAGTCACTAGACCAATGAGATAGTAATTAGACCAATGAGGCAGTCACTAGACCAATGAGGCAGTCAGTATACCAATAAGGCAGTCACTAGACCAATGAGGCAGTCACTAGACCAATGAGGCAGTCACTAGACCAATGAGGCAGTCACTAGACCAATGAGGCAGTCACTATAACAATAAGGCAGTCACTAGACCAATGAGGCAGTCACTAGACCAATGAGGCAGTCACTAGACCAATGAGGCAGTCACTATACCAATGAGGCAGTCACTAGACCAATGAGGCCAAAAACCATTACGTTTATATACATACATAAACTCACGCCTTTTTAACATGAAGGTAGGCAGAAACAACGGAACGCCATCTGCTACGATCTTGACATACTCCTTTTGCCTACGTTTGTAAAACAGTATAGGTACATGTCACGATTATTGTAAGACCTAACGTACACGCTTGCAAATTAGTCGAAAAAAAATAACCTAACTGTATCAAAAAGTAATGTAATGAACTGCCACAAACACTTCTATACAACGCGCTGGCTCTAAACACACAACTTAAGTAGTTATGATCTCACAAACTACTTTATTCCTCTTCTCTATAAAAATCTTTTAACAAGTCGCTTCTGACATTAACGTCGCCGTGAATTCATTTATAAAATGGCAACACATAATAGGATTACTCCTTTGTCTGCGTGGATGTTTACTCGATGCTGTCGTGTTCCACCACTAGGTACTAAGTGATTCAGATGTTTTATAGAAGACTTGAATGTTTGTTGGTCTTGAAACGTATTTATTTATATAATCCTGCTTCCTACTAATAGTATAAATATGAAAGCTTGTATGTTTAGATGTTTGTTACTCAATCACGCAAAACCGGCTGAACGAATTTGGATGAATTTTGGCACACAGTCAGATTATAATCTGGAATAAAAAATATTCCAGTATAACATCCCCGCGGGATAATTTTAGACCCTCACGTGGGCAAAGCCGCTGGGTAAAGCTAGTCTGTAATAATTTAGTCAAAATAATTATTTAGGAATCAATTTATTCTAACGTTTAATAAAGTAGTTCCTAAACCAAATATTTACAGCAGAGCATTAATAACACATGGCAACTTTTAATAACTACGTAGGTTCTTAATTATTTATGACGTGTTGGTTTTAATTGTGATGGAAAAATTAAGGAAAAATATTGCGTCAGCTGATCACTCCTGAGGCAATCTATGCGCCCTCACAGCCCTAGTCCATGCAGGAGACGCCCTGGCCGTCGGGAATCCCAGGCCTATTCCCGGCCACCGTAGCGCAGGCTACCGGACGGCGAGTAATGGGTAGCTCGCCATCGGGTAAAGACCAAGCCCGGGTCGACGGCGCGTTGTGTTCCACGCACGCCTCAAAGAGATGTTGGTACCAACTGGTGGGGTCCGCAAGGGCCGTCAGTTCAGTCATGTTCATTGCGTTATTAACGTTGTTGACAGACGAAATTATCAAACCTATGAATCCTTCAAAATTCACAGTTTGTGATTGAAACCATGTTATATCTTGCAGTAACGGCTGATAAAAAAAGGTGCCGATATTGATACAGAATTTACAGACGCAAAATTTTTGCAAGGGTATCTCTGCAACAGAGTTTTTTTACCAAAATTTGTCTTACAATAACTACTTACTAACTGCTTATCTGACCTCAACAACTACTAAAACGATACTACTTGGCAAAACGGGCTGTTAAAATTTCGGGATTTTGACAACCCATAACGAATTCCGAAGATTTAACTTAACTTATGCTCCAATGCTGTTTATTGCAATATCTACCTACCTACTTGACGTAGACATAGTTATGTTCAGTAACAGAAATAAAATAAAAATATCGACACCTCAGTGTTAAGCTGATATACAAACCATTACAAAGCAGAACAAATTTATACAGAAGTGACATACTTAGCACAATTTCGAACAACAACACACAAAGCCCACACAATGAAACTATACAAGGTTACACTAAACATTTACCTACAGTCTTTTGCAAGCTTTTCAATTAGCTTTAAAATGCTCAAAAACTCAGAAGCTAAAACAAATCCTAACAGCAAAAAAAAAAAAAAATGTAAATCCACTGACGCTAACCAACACTTAAAACTAAAAATAAAACACTTGAAAATAAATGCAGAATCCAAATAAAGCTTCCCATGTACTTTGCATTATGAAGCAAAAAGGTCTGAATATAAAATGTTTTCCTCTCATTGCTTTGGACGATTCGCTCGAGCTTCGTCCTGCAATTTGTTGGGACAGTGGCGACTGCTTCTTAGTGCAACCACGGCGGGTTGTAAATGATAAAATGATAAATGAGTTTATTTCTGTAAGAAGGTTTATACAAAACACTTTTACACGTCAATCATATTTTTAAAAGCAGATGAGGTCAGCGTTCCCTATACTGACTACTCTGATAAGAAAGGCCGAAACAAACTCAGAGGTCACAGTCTCTTTTAAAGTCCAGACATAATCTTGGTCAGATCATGTGAAGACCATTTGGATTGGTGTCTGAAATGGTCTTTTGAGGAATAGACCATGATCGAAACTAAATGAAAAGAAAAAAAGCTACCAAACAAAGAAAAAACTAGATGCTCCATGCTTTCATGGCTAAAATATTTGTTTAACGAACAGGAAAAATTAAGTAGTGTTATAAATCTTGGAAATTCTCGCGTCCGATTCCAGTAACTTATGTACCAACTAAACTAAGTAGGTTGGTTTGTAAGTAAGAATAGTTTGTCACAAGTGTATGGATGCTGGTATTAACGTATATTCGGTTCATTGGGTTCACTTTTGCTCTTTCGTAGGAATGATAAACTCTGCTAAATCAATTTATTATTATTATTTTCTTTATTATCGGACAACAATGATCCAGCGTGTTAGTAAACAATATTATAACTTATTACTAGTGTTAGTTTATAAATGTAATTGTTGAGGTCAGATAAGCAGTTACTCCATGTAATTATATATTAAGTACACTAGTTGCAATACAAAATATTTAAGTAAATAATGAAATAAGCAATATAAATATATTAAAAGCGTAATCCTTACTTTTAGAATAATCGGGTATAACTAGCATGCCAGCAGTTACTTTCTTAATAGCCAGCGAAAAATAGTTTCTTCTTTGCTGTCAATGTACATGCAAAGTTTGCTTTCATAATAAATTGAAGTAGGTAGGTATTCTTATTATTCTTGTCTTGCACCTTCCTTTCAGGGATTTCGGGGTGAAAGTTATAGATTCGATTTTTTTTAATGTTTATGTGCAAATCTCATTCTGCATACCAAATTTCAGCTTTCTAGGACTTAGGACAAGGTTTTCATGAGTAAGTGAGTCAGTCAGTGACGAAATCGATGCATTTGAGATATTTATAACATCCCAATTGAAAAAGGCTGCAGCCTTTGGGCACTCTCCCCGTTGACAACGATGCGGACTTATTTTTTGATGCATTATGATTATTTTATTTTTTATATACCTGTACATATTATTAGCTTTGTTTTGTGTTTAATTTTTAATTAATAATATTATAATTAGGTAATTGTTACTATAACTAAACTAATAACAAAAATTAAATACTATTATTGTGAAAAAGTGTGTCAAGACACATAAAACTTAGTGTATTTTATAAATCTGCTAACTACATTTTATCCTGAGAATTTGAGCTCTCTTGCCAGGCCACTGTTTTGGTTTTTGATTCGTCTTGGCGGGGGTACTACCGTGCCCCCAGGGGCCCAAGTCTGCTATTTTTATAAATTCGTCATTCCAACACCCATTGTCATTTTGCTAAAAGTTCGTAATCTGCTAAATTCATAATGGTCGATCATTGGTCGGTCAATGGTGTCGTAATAGAATTGTGTTATAATGGCATTATCGTTTGAGTATCGTATAATCGCAACGAATTAAAAGCAATGACTGCACAATGACGTTCTAATGGTAGGTCACTGATCAAAGGAACTGTCAAAATTTTTACAGATCACCGCCTAGTCATTCATTTGTCATTAAGTACGAGATTACCAATAAATGCCATTTCTTTCAATGGAGTGTCAGTGGCTGACCATTGGAAAGTCATATTGACGCCATTATATTAGTCGATTCCCAAACTCGTCAAAATCAACAATTAAGAAATCAATGATAGACCATTCTGACACTATTGTAATAGCAGACTTGAGGCCCTGATCCCTAGAACAATGACATTTTAGTTGAAAAACATGTTCTCCTGAATGTCAAAATTTCAACTGCAAAAGTAAGTTTGTACGGGTTTGTTTGGAATATTTACCATGTTATTTTAAGACTTATTTTAGGTTTTCCTGTCAACGGTAAGTAAGGTGCAAATTTTTCTGTATTTTTTTCAAAATTTTAGGCTCATTCGTTTCGGCGATAAGCTCACCCTTATCTCTGAAACTACTACTTTCAGTTTCCCCTCCAAAGTGAACCCCATATCCAAAATTCATTTATTTACGTTACACTTATAGATTCGGGGCAAATTGTCTGTGGCAGACGGATGGACAAACAGACAGACACACGAGTGATCCTATAAGGGTTCCGTTTTATCATAAGGACGTGTAGACCCCTAAAAAAATCTGTCGAATTGCTAACCTCCACCTTTATAAAAGAGGATAATAAACAGCTCAATATAAACTATCCCAGGTTACTAAAAAGTAATACTGATTAAGTTTAGTTTGTTTCGTCAGACAAGCAATTTTCGATCCTGCTAATAAATCCCGGTAATCTCATTGTTTCTTGCAGACACTGGCAGGACTAGATCCAAATTTTATTATCTGTGCTCCGTGCCTACCTCAGTGAAGATTAACTAGTAAAAAACACTCAGCTGCTGGCCGTGTTTTTTTTTTTATGTTGGTAGTTTTCATTTAATTAGATTTATCTGTTTTAAAGGAGTAAATTTCTTGACTAACAAAAATGCTTTAATTTCTTTAGTGTCTCTTTTAGTTAAAGAGTATAGAGCATTTTATCTTATTTAAGCTCATGTATAAAAGAAAATTAGGAACGCTTGGAATTTCACTGAAAAACCGTGTTTTTGTGTTATTATTATAAATTAAAACCTACAATTTTAGGGCAAAAGACGATGATGAGAGCGATACCTGTAATAAGCGACATAGTAATTGTTTTTTTTTTATGATACTGCTTAGGAGCAATAGTGGTCCAGTGGCAACGGCCGCGGGTTCGACCCCTGACGGTTTACTTTGCGTGAATTATTTCATTATCACTGCTCTCAAAACAGTGAAGTAAAACATCGTGACCAAACCAAAAATTCGAAGATATGTGACATCTACCAACCCGCACTGGGCCCGCGTGGCGGATTACGGCCCACTCCCTCTTACAAAGAGGAGGCCTGTATCCCAGCAGTGGGAACATTATAGGCTGTTTATGCTTATGCCGTTTATGTACTCAAAATACAAACAGACAAGAAGATAGGAACAGAAAAATACGTACAAATGTGATACTTATTTCTAATGACATCTCTTCCAGCGTACCTGCGACACGAGAGTAGATAAAAAGTGATGTAAACAGCGTGTGTAAGAGTGGGAGAAAAAAAACAGTGGCACTCCGGGAGTGCAAACAGAAGTGAAAACTTGAACAATTACGTGTGTATTTTTTTAATCGTCAATACAGGATTTCACATTGGGTCCTTGGGTCCTGATTGCTCTCGGTAAAAAAAGATAAACGTACGATTGACTTCAGCCATTAAAGGTAACAGCACAGACTTTTACGATAAAAATACAAAGGGAAAGAAAGGGATAAAAGAATTAGAATTTCCTAATGAAAGAAAGGGACTTTCATAAAAGACATCAACGCGCGACTCATTCGTGTCCTCAAGCGTTCGGTGACGATGACGCGAGTTCCATGATTTTTGTTCACCCAAAAAGTGCTCAAAGCGTCTAAAGAAGTTTTCAAAAAAACCAAGCACATAAAATCTAAAACAATTCTCTAGTTTAAATAAAAACATACAATATGTGAAAATACTTACATTCATAAATACATATACGTACATATTTCTAAAATAAATATATAATTTTGAATAAAACAGGAGTATCAAAACCTACTGCTACTGCCTATGTCAGGCGGAAGGAATAATTTAGTTTACGAAGACTAAAAGCTTCAATATTTCCGTACCGTTGCTATGGAAACTAGTAATCATTTGACTTTCATACATAGCCAAACGACGCTTGCCTTTTCCAATTAATTTATGAGTATTATCAGAATAGTATCTGTGATCCAAAAGAAAGTCACTTCATATAACATAATTTATTGACAAATTTATTTTTCTTTGGCAAACTCATTCATACTGTGGCTCGTGTTATGCTTTTACCATTTTTGTGATTCAACTCTAATAGTAAAACTATTTTTTTTTAATAATTTATAATATTACCTATTTAGCCTCATAGATGATTTTCAAACTAGTTTAACAACCGCCAGGTGAGACTGAGGTCTGATTTTTAATTCATCTGGTGGCTTGCCTATCTGAACTTTGTGACACAGGCCCTTAACCTCATAAAGCCCCGCATACACAAACTACATAATTCAGTCCAGAGTTAACCAAAAAAATTTAAAGCCGTGTAGCCAACAGAGATGTTTATATATTTACGAGCTTGCCTGCCCGTATTCACAAGTGGGTTTCAATATTTACTGGCGGCATCACATGCTCCCGGAGGCTGTAATTAAACCTTTTATTACTGCCACATGATAGTGGCTACTACTGTCTCGTAAGTTGTTTGTTGTTACGGTTAATGAACTCTTGTCAGACAGGTATATTTCGTAATTTCGATCAGCTACTTCTTTTTTCTTCGAATTTATTTTGACAGCCGATGCCAATCCAGCAAGCAATCGCGAATGGTTGTATGACATGTCGGAACATATCAACGCAGAGGTGTTTAGAATCTTGCATGAAAGTAGGTAACCGGTTACGCGTCGATGTACCTACCACCATGTATATATTTGGTGCTGACAATCATTTGGACCCCTAATGTCTACAGCAGCAGCGTAAGTATCTTGATAAGCAACAATAAGCTTATTTTTCTTTGACCTCCGTTGCTGTACGAACCAGAAATCTTTCAATGTTTTTTTTTTTTTTTTTTCAGGGTGGGAAATCATCAAATGACTTCTCCCGCTCTGGGTGGAGCAGGAGGGCGTGTCAGACTTTTACTGACTAAAACCCACCCGTGATCCCTCAGTTGCCTGTGTGCCAGGGGCGACGGTATCTCTTTCGAACAACCCGCACCCCTGGCAGGCATCGGCCCTTGCGGACCCCTCCAATCCGGCGCACCAGGACACATGGCACGCCGTGACCACCCCAGGAACCAAGTAGCACAAAGGCCCCAGACTACCCTGGCACCCTTGGCTCCCTTGGCCCCCTGCGACGGGTCAGCTCAGTGGCCCCGCCGCCTACCACTTCTCGGCCGCAGGGGATAGGGAGAGCGGCCAACGCTATACCGACACTCCTCTTCCCCTGCGGCCCCACCGCGTCCGCCATCAAACGGTGGCGGCCCCGTCCAGGCCACGGAAGGGAAGAGCGCTATTCAAAAGTACTCCTTCTCTGCCGCAGCCTGTAACCCTCAGCCGCGATACCTCCCATTCGACATCGCGGCCCGCCTCAGTTGCGGTGCACCTCACCGCAACCTACTTTTTGGCCGCTACGTCGTCGGCTTGGAGACCAAAGCCCTGACGAGCGGCCCCACCTTTGGGTTCCTCTTCGCTTCACCGTGGGAGCGGACCACGGCTACTGAGCCCCCCCGCAACGACAATGCGAGAACCCACTGGGGGGGAAATCTTTCAATGTTTACGAGCATATTTTGCTAATCCGGTCCTCACCCATGATTTCTTAATTTCATTATATAAACTCTTTCGGCCTTATTCATAAAAGTTATCGAACATCTAAACAGTTGCTAAAGTCTGGTTGACTTTAGCAACTGTTTAGATGTTCGATAACTTTTTATGAATAAGGCCGTTTATATTTACATAGTTTACTATTTTTTCCTAATAGTAGTTAACCAGTTGGCAATTCAATTGCCAGTATGATTAAACACGTAAAAGACACTCAAAACCATCTTAATTTATCGCTAAGACTTGCAGCATATTTACATTAAAGTCTAGACGTTATTTTAATGGGTCTAAACCTGATATTCCGTTGGATGTTATCCTGGGGGTCCCCTGTGTCCACGTGCGATGCAATATTTACTACCCGCATCGAGTTACCGGCTTTTCTGGGTAGCGACGGCTTAGACATGGAGTATGAAGAAATGGAGTGCTTATGCACAGTCGACCTACTGCTTCTTAGTGTACATGAAATGATAAATAATATTATTTCTGTAAGTAGGTTTTTATAAACACTTTAGCATGTGAATCATATTTTCAAGACTAGATAACTCTGAGAAGGAACGTTAGAAGAAAGGTGAAGGTGAGAGGGCAGGTTAGAGGTCACAGCCTATTTAAAAGTCTTGTCATAATCTTGGTCAAATCATGTGAAGACCATGTAGATTAGTGTCTGAAATGGTTTTTGAGGAAACAAACACACAAATTGAGTGGACCTGTCCAGTCAGTGCACACTTTTGTCCATCGGGTTTTATAGTCTTTGCATTTGTCAATAATCGTGCAGCTTGGCTGTGAACTTAACTAGCTCATGTATTGGAAAAAATGTCTACATTTGAAGAGCTACTTTTAAATAACCAATCAAATGTCATTTAATTCTGATTCTATATTTGCAGGCTTATAAATCTGTTTATTTTATTATTACTTAAACATAACACAGCTAAATGCCAATTTCATTAGTTAAAGACAAGTGTATTAGAATTCTATTATAAATGTGAAAATGTGTATGTTTAGATGTTTGGACGTTTGTAACTCAATCACACAAAAACGGCTGAACGGATTTGGATGAATTTGGCACACATATATATTATAACCTGGATTAACACATAGGATACTTTTTATCTCGGTAGTACGTTCCCGCGGGATAATTTCCCCCTCCACGAGGGCAAAGCCACTGGCAAAAGCTAGTACAAAATAAAATATACACGACAATATCCTTATGTTACTCATAAGTCAACTGTTATTAAAGATGTTAACTGTTTCACTATATGCAATGCTATTTTGTAGAGAACATCTTAGCACTCTGTTCTTCCTTACTCCATAGCCGTCGTAAGTAATTAAACTTTTTCATACGATAGAGATGGGAACTGTCTGTATTGTCTCTTCGAATATTTGGTATTACTGTTTACCGTGTCTAGACCGATGCGCAATCATAAGCTTTAAAGTTACAGAGCTTTTGTGTATGTGCTTGTTTGGTTGAGCTACTTGAAATTATTATTATCTGTACTAATTCTACTGTCTGTCTGTTACGCTTTCACGCCTAAACCGCTGAACCAATCGTCATGAAATTTGGCAGAGATATAGCCTTTTTTTTTTTTTTTTTTGGGTGGGAAATCATCAAATAACTTCTCCCGCTCTGGGTGGAGCGGGAGGGCGTGTCAGACTTTTACTGACTAAAACCCACCCGTGTTCCCTCAGTTGCCTGTGTGCCAGGGGCCGCGGTATCTCTTTCGAACAACCCGCACCCCTGGCAGGCATCGGTCCTTGCGAACCCCACCTATTGGTGCTAACATCTCTTTGAGGCGCGCGTGGAACACAGCGCGCCGTCAACCCGGGCTTGGTCCTTACCGGACAGCGAGCTACCCATTACTCGCCGTCCGCAAGCCCGCGCCTACGGTGGCCGGGAATCAGCCTGGGATTCCCGACGCCCAGGGCTTCTCCCGCGGCGACTACGGCCGTGAGGGCGCATATACTGCCGCAGAGATATAGCCTGAGATATGAAAAAGGACATAGGCTACTTTTTTACGCGATAACCAACATCCACGCGGGCGGAGCCGCGGGGAAAAGCTAGTATTGTATATTTCCAGCAAATATGAACCAATCCATACGTGTTGGTGTTGTGAAACGAGACTTTTAAGTATCACGGTATCCAAAGTAATCACTGAGGTAGGCTCATCAATGCATTTTCCAAGCTTAATACTACGTAATTTGGCACATAGCCTTCGTTATCGAATCAGATTTTCAGGGAATTTTCAGCAATGTTTTGAAAGTTGCTATTTATTTAGCGACACAGTTGATTCCCTGTGATTCTTTTTTCTCGTTCTTATATACATTTCCTTATTATTAATATTATTTTATGTCTGCTAGCCTATAATCATGTAAATATTTATCCAGATTAGTAGCAATGAAATCCATGCAGTTTCTCTTTTAGTTAAAAATGTGATAAACAGAGATCGGATATTCGGATGCATATTTACCTAAAGAATTTTTTTAGCTATGACAGTATGGAAGCGGGTTCATAAATTGTTTGTAATATTTATTATAAACCCCGGGATTCTTGGATTGCATTACTATTCAGATATGTATTAATTTAAAATTAATGTTTATCCCGATACAAATATGTGTATGTACTGGAGGAGGGGTGGTTTGTATTAGTTAAAACAAAATATAAACAAATTACTTGCCTAAATTAAGACTTTTTCGATACAAAAGCGCATTCCATGTTAGCCAACATCTCAACTTTAGGTGAATATGCATCCAAATATCCGATATCTGGTGATCAATGCCTTAAAAATAAATGAACACAAACATATCATCACGTCTTACAAGAAGGGTTATGCCCAAACCCCATGGGGGACTGAGCCTATTGACATCAACCGAGCACAAATCCAGACTCGGGCTGCTACTGAAAAATTCCAGGTAGAAAAAACCAATAACAGTTTGCCCGACCTGCGAACCAAACCTAGGACCACGTGCTCACCAGCAGCGCTTGTGATCACTAAACCAACGAGTAAATACTATTATGTAACATTGTGACTAGTTTTTGTTCAATATCTAATTGATTTTAAAATATGTGAGCAGGGAGGTAGATTATTTTCTGTTAATCCTAAAAATAATCCACCTAGTTACCTATCTACTCATGTTTGACCTACTCCGTTAAGTGACCTCGCTTTAGGTGTCACAGCCTCAATAAAGCCTAAAATTAACAGTATAATATCGTTGTTATATTGACTTTAAACGACTATACTGTTGATAAAAATACTTGAATTTTGATGACGTCCTCCAAATCCAGGCAGCCAAAATCCATTTCCAACCTATATTGACTCCCAACAACCGAAATAAAGTGCACCTGAAGCGAAATTAATATGTTTCAGCGACGCGTTGATTTGTTGAAACTCATCGACCTATATGATGCCCAAACGGTTCTATTTGGTCTCCGCCAGACGATAAACAATGTTTTTGTTCGGAAACTGCGCGTTTTCTTAGTATTTAGAGTTTTAGGGGTTGGTCTACTTTTGTGTCTAGTTTTGGTAGTCTTTATAAGGATTATTGAAAAGGCAAATTAATATGAGAGTACTGTGGTATTTCAACTCATATTGTTTGTTTTTGGCTACTGCTATAGGTATTGGCTTATCTACTGAAAGTCTTATAGTTTATGATTACTTTCACATTAAATATCTCCCTTCCTGTGCTGTATCTCTAATGCTACATTAATATTATTTATTTCCATCTAAAATAGTAGTCATCTAAGATACTCCTGCTTTCAGTAGGGAAGAAAAAATATTTATTTCTCTCATAAGCTTCAGGGACATTACTATAAAATATTCTCAGCCGGGATTAAACATTCAGTTTGCATCATTTAATAAAAAAAATCGTCGCATTCTGTTGGTTGGAGTCCTGACCACCTTCAATCCCTGGAATGATGCTAATGATTTAAAAGTCAGCCGGGAGAGTCAGTAGATTCAACGCGTAGCCTGACCACCATAGAAATCATTGATATGTAGGAGAGGGACGTGATGAGAGAAACAAATTTTCAGAATACCGTCGTTTATTTGTCTCATCCAACAAAAAAGTACAATATTTTTCTTCGTAAAGTAGTCATTTAGTTTGCATTCATCCGCCATTTACCAACTGATATACATATATCTATGACGTCTCTTTCATTTTCCCTTAAGGTAGGAACGAAAAAACCGCAAGATAAATGACAGATTATAGAAAAGATTCCTACGTTGCGAAGTCAACAATGAACTAAGAAACGCCGACTATATGGAAAAAGATGTCTCTTCGTAGATAAGAGATAGTATTATCATCATGCTGTGTGCTGTGATCCAATACTGCCGGAGGAGAACTTCTTTTGTCAGTTTTATCGAGAATACTTATCAATTCCAATATTAGGACCTTTCTAGTCTTCCATTTGACTCCTAAACACATTTTATCTAAAACAAAATATCAAAAAACAAAAAGATTTCCTCTGAAGGATCATACGACTGTTGTTCGGCGGGCAGCGGCGCGGTCCACACTACGTCAAATATTCAGGGCGGCCCCCACTGTTTTATTCATGCAACCATCTGTTGTCTCGCTTTGTTACCTCTGCCTATGTACGCGCATAAATTGTGAGTTAGGCCAACGAGGGAGGCACGATTTTGCGTTTTTTTTTTGGCCAGAGGTTATGAAGGTTTTTACGTTTTGGAGTTGTGGTTTAATATGAGCTAACTTTGTGTATAGTTGACTCTAACCATAGACCCCATGGTCCGAACCGATTAATCATAATCGGTTTCATTTTGACAGTTCAACAATATTCATTGCGTTATTTACGTTGTTGAGCAGACACATTTTTCGAACATATGAAGCAATGGTTTAGCCATCTGTTGCAAAACGAAACAAATTATGATGAATCGTGAGTTACGCAATTAGGGTGCTGGTCTACATATCTTGAAGTGAATCTGAATCACCAACAATAAGGAAGCTCACTTCATCTATGTTTTCTCGGTGAGATTTTAACAGAATAGATCGGCTGGAATAAATCCGTTCATTTTATTTTTAAAACTCCATATTTAGGTAATATTTAGTCGTCTAGATACACAGATAAATCAGAAATGGATGCAATTTTTGTCTTCTTAAATAACGTCTTTATATAGCTCATTCTCAAGTCGAAGACGTTGATCGATACAATAATTTCCGTAGTCGTCCGACAAATCGCAAAGTCGCAAAATCGATCATCCACACAGTTGACTTTTCCGCGTTGCTTGTCTTGTTTCCTACCTTTGATGCGGTGAATAGCGGCGAAGGTCGGCGGATGCCCGGGCACAACCCAGCATTTTTTACGTGGTGGTCACGCAAGGAGGTTGCTCTGTGGTTGCGCAGTGGTCGCTTTGTACCTTCGTAACTGAGCGATCTCACGATTTATAATGCATATTAAAATGGGAGGTTAGCAAAGTAATCCTTTCTTTGCCCAGTTATTAAATTTAAATTATCGTTATTAGGTACCAATTAAATTAACTTTAGTTAAATAAGTTAATGTTGGTGTCGAATGTCGTTAATCATCACGCCGAAGATACAATCAAGAACTAAAGAATCAATCAAAACAAAAATAAAATTTTGTTTAATAAATTTACCTGTGTGCAAGCCAGCCCCAATCGTAGATATTTTTTGACGTTTATCTCAGCTGTTTCTTAGAAAACTGCAATACCTACGCGGTCAAAATGTATGGAGCAACTAATAAATACTAAAAAATTATACGCTAGGGGGTCTGACACGCGTTCCCGCTCCGCCCAGATCGGGAGAAGTTATTTTATGATTTCCCATCAAAAAATAAAATTGAAAGGGGGTCTAGGATCATACCTAATATTCTGAATTCATGTTTACAGTTTGCACACTGCTTAAAATTGTATCCTGCAATAGTAGATAGTCCTTAATTGAAATCCCTACTTATTATTATAAATGCGAAAGTAACTCTGTCTGTCTGTTACGCTTTCACGCCTGAACCGCTGAACTGATCGTCATGAAATTTGGCAGAGATATAGCCTGGGATATGGAGAAGGACATAGACTTTTTACGCGATAACTGACATCCACGCGGGCGGATCCGCGGGCAAAAGCTAGTTGAATATAAATAAAACCAAAAGAGCCGCGATATAATTCAGACAAAAGCAGAGAAAAGTACCTATTATAAAAAGCGACGCTGTCGATTCAGTTTATCCCGGCCATAAATTTTCAATGTTCGACCCAGTGCTTTTTACTTTTTTGTAAAGGTAGTTTTTCATCGATAATTTACTGCGGACAAAACTTACGTACCAAAAAACTATTCCTAAAATGTTTGGAAAAGTAGTTTTAAAAACATCAATCGGGTTTGAAATGTTTTCCTTTTGTAATGATGATTGCTTGATTGTCATAATTGTAAAAAGGCTTGCATTAAATCGGACCTCCAATAATTCTTATTTCGCTTTCCTAAAAATAATATGCGCTTCTTTTTGTGAACCTCTTAAAATTCCTATTTTGGTGTTCTAAAAACACTAAATAGTAGCCGCGAGGTGTCAAGTTTTCTATGAGAGAAGCCGAAGCAAAGTCGGTGTTATACCGTCGGGCTTCGTGAGTGTTTTGGAAGGTGCTCGCTCACCTTGCGAGCTGGTATAATTATGCTGATACCTGATAGGTCATGCGAACCCTCGAACACAATGATACTACCTGATGGGTTCCCTACGTTTCTCGGGCTAACTTAAAAAATAAAACATCGGGAACTATATTAGCCAATGTTAATTCTACCTTTAAACCTTAGCCCGGTCACATTATTAAAATGTACAACCTGAACCTTATGACACGGGTGCTTTAATCGACGGAGAATCTTAACAGCGTGATCTATCTTTTGGACTCAAATAAAAAGTGCCATCTATTGGTCCCGATGCAAACTAACATATCAAAAACCAAAATCGAGATTGCTTTGCAGGTGTTGTTGCACCTGGCCGATAGATGGCTGCACAGACGCCTTTAACTTGCTGACTTATCAACAAAAAATACTTACTATCATTATAAAACTAATATAGGAACGTAAAGAATTAAATATAAAAATAATTAACAGCTGAAAACCAAACAAAATGTGCAATATTCCTCCATCTCGTTCTCGCTGACGCATTTTTCTATATCTGTCTCTGTCATAACCCGTTGTACAGTGGCTTGTTCGCATCCATATCAAGCGGTGCCATGTGACCTAAAGTGACATCATTACGGTATCGCTGTTGTATGAATTTTTAGTTCCTGATTATGACGTTTTGGCGCCGGGTTGTTTTATCACATTTTTTGTTGTAATACAGAGCTAATAATAACGTCTTCTATGGTACTTTCGCCATTGCTAAATAGGTAGCCAAGAAATTGCAACCAACTTGGACGTAGCTTTCGCCGGCCGGTAGGTCTCGTTGACCAAATCTTAAAAGAAGCGCAATTATTACGAGTATTAATCTAATTCGAATTTTGAATAAGAGCCGCTGACTCCCGGGGAGCCATCCGATTCACTCGGTTTGTATCTTTATTCTTTCATATGAATAAGGTCTTATATCGTCTGCGATAATTTAACTCTATGGTCAGATAGATATTCTCGTCAATTACATAACTCAAAAACACAAACAAATCTGGAAAAATAAAAAATAAAAGTTAAATGTCGTAAACATGTCAACTGTCAGCGGCTCTTTATGGTTTTTGACGTCAACGACGTTTGGTCAACATTATGTGTTGTAAACCGGTTAAGAGGTACAGTTAAATACTTTCCTTATCAAAATACTTCCGCAAAATACTTTCGCGAAATACTTCCACAAAACACTTGTAAAATGATGAATCCTTTCAGGAAAAAATCCGTAAAAGTAGCGAGAATGTAAATATTATCACAAAAGACGGGTTCTCTTGTAACGGAGATACCCAGAGAGGGTTTTTGGGTATTTCGCTTTAAAACAAGCAAGCGTTCAACTCTTGACAAAATTAATTGCTTCCTATTGTATAACAAAGTTCTGGCGACGTAATCGTAATACTTATTAAAATTTTGTTCAAAGTTCGTATGGTGTGGAATTGTGTCCATGAACAAAAGTGTATACGATTAACAATCTTAACTGCTTATGATAAAGTATAAAATTGCGATGTATTATTAAGTATTATTAAAAGTCTGTGATGTCGCACTGCAGGGCACCTCTCCTCTCTACCCTCCTTGCACTTCTCTCTGTTTAATCCTGCTAGTGACCAGTTCTTGTTGAAGGAGTCCAGCTCATCCCGCCATCTCCGTCTGGGCCTACCGCGACGTCGCTTGCCATTAGGAGGAACCCATTGGGTCGTAAGTTTGGCCCATTGGTCGTCTGACATGCGGCAGATGTGTCCAGCCCAATTCCATTTTAGTGTGGCAGCTTTCCAAGTGACATCAGTTATCTTTGTGATGGAACGGATGGTCGTATATACCTACAGGAAAAGTTTTTATCCAGTGCGCAAACTGTAACCATGAATTTAGCATACCATTCTGGACCCAAAAGGGCAATACCTACGTGGTCAAAATGTATGGAACAACTGTTTTTTCCTGTATAGAACAAAAACTTCTAGATATTCGAATTAAAATTCAGCAAAATGATAAAATTCTGAAACGTGTTTGCTGCTAAAATATGAACGTACCTAGGTACTAGCTTTTGCCAGCTGCTTCGCTCGCGTGGAAGTCGGAAACTATCCCACGGGAATGTCCTACCGGGATAAAAAGTAGGTACCTATCCTATGTGTGTTAATCCGGATTAT
Organism: Antitype chi; assembly: GCA_947359405.1. Taxonomy (NCBI): domain Eukaryota; kingdom Metazoa; phylum Arthropoda; class Insecta; order Lepidoptera; family Noctuidae; genus Antitype; species Antitype chi. The sequence goes on from OX375823.1 coordinate 5,242,894, forward strand.
AAACTATCTGTGTGCCAAATTGTATCCAAATCCGTTTTAAACGTGCTAACAGCTACCGATTTCAACGAAATTCTTGAAAGATCGTATCAAAAACGTCATCATTATCTGCCTGCCTTTTCCCAACTATATTGGGGTCGGTTTCCAGTCTAACCGGATGCAGCTGAATAACAGGATGTAGCTGAATACCAGTATTTTACATGGAGCGACTGCCTATCTGACCTCCACAACCCAGTTGCTGGGTAACACGATACCCCTTGGTAAGACTGATTGTCAGACTTTCGGGCTTCTGACGACCCGTAACAACTGTAAAAGATTCACGAATGACAGCCGGTTCCAATAACAGCTTATCGTGGTCTTGCTATGTAACAAAAAAAAAACAACCGACTTCCAAAAAAACACTACAAAGTGAAAAATAACTTTAATTTCGGAAGTCGGTGTCTTTGGAGCTGTATTTTAACTTTTGTCACCGCCTTCCGAAATTAAAGTTATTATTCATCTTGTAGTGTTTTTTTGGAAGTCGGTGGTTTTTTTTGGAAAAAGTTTTTTTTTCACTTTTTAGTGGTTCACATGTGCTTACCCCTTCACAGCATACCGGCGTGATGTTATGTTATGAACTGGTGTAAGCAATAGACAGACATGAGACTTCAGCAATCCCAGTCCATTTGCTATCATTTATTGAGGAGTTCCGTTGCCTATCTCCGAAGTTCTTTATGAGATCTTCACCAAATTGAAATGGGACTACTCCAAGAAAGTACTCTTCCAAAAAATACCCAAATGGCTTCGTGTGCCTGTAAACTTTGATGAGTTCTCTCTATTTCTCCAGGATCTCATCATCAGATCCTGACTTGATGATCACTCAGGCGATAGTTAGGCGACGAGCCAAGTTTTACAAAAGTAATATAAGTTAGTGAAGGCCAAGCGTCGTTGGTATATGTTAATAGTTTTGTTACACTTGAACTTGGCTGCCATTTACATTTTGTTGTACACAGTATTGACAGTATCCATTCATGAGTGTTCCGTTCCTATTTCTTAGTTATAAATTTATTAAAAAAAAATTATAACTAAGAAATAGAAAGGGAACACTCATGAATAGATACGGTCAACACTGTGTACAACAAAATGCAAATGGCAGCCAAGTTCAAGTGTAACAAAACTATTAACATATACCTACCAACAACGCTTGGCCTTCACTAACTAATATTACTTTTGTCAAACTTGGCTCGTCGCCTAACTATCGCCTGAGTCAGGCCACTTAGCTTTTGCGAGGCTCCTGGTACCTATTATGCCTATAGCGTATACCCGTTGGCGCCAAATGTCAAATATGACACGATAAATGTCAAATTACCAGTTATGCGGAAATTACTCAGCGGAAATATTAATGAAGTATAAAGTTTTAATAAATAACTCCTTACAAGTCGAACCAAGGAACAGGGCCTCAAGTCTGCTATTACAATAGTGTCAGAATGGTCTATCATTGATTTCTTAATTGTTGATTTTGACAAGTTTGGTAGTCTACTAATAAAATGGCGTCATATGACTTTCCAATGGTCAGCCACTGACACTCCATTGAAAGAAATGGCATTTATTGGTAATCTCGTACATAATGACAAATGAATGATTGACTGAATTTACGAACTTCCTACTACTTTAGATTGCTTATAACACTAATAAATAACATGTAAAAATATATATAAATGAAATCTGGCATGAATAAAGGTTCAAATTTAGTAGTAGTTTTTCGAAAATCATTTCTACTAACGAGTTTTATAATAATGGCAATACGAAAATGCCATTATAACACAATTCTATTACGACACCATTGACCGACCAGTGATCGACCATTATGAATTTAGCAGATTACGAACTTTTAGCAAAATGACAAATGAATGACAATGGGATCGTGTTGGAATGACGAATTTATAAAAATAGCAGACTTGGGCCCCAGGAGACTTTAATTTTGAACTCTATTTATTGCGTTATTTATAGAAACCTACTTCTCTCATCATTGATGCTTATTGCATTGCATTATCTCTAAAATACCCAAGATAAAAACACCAACATCATTACTTTAGCCGAAGAACGTCCACTGCTGGACATAGACCTACTCCAAGCACCGCCATTTCGACCGGTTCTGTGCTTTTCGCATCCAGTGGATCCCTGCGGCCTTTACCAGGTCATAGGTCCACCTTGTGGGAGGCCTTTCAACGCTACGTATTCCGGTACGCAGTCGCCACTCCTGAACCTTTCGGCCCCATTAGCCATCTGTTCTGCCCGCAAAGTTATTGTTCTTGAAAAACTTACAATTGACAGGGCTGTCCATTGTAAGTTTGGCAACAAAAATATGAAAATTTGTTTTTTCAATGATAATTATAATAACGTCATTGAATCGATCTTCATCTTTACGCTTTTGCCACGACAGCAGACCGACCAAACGGTCATCTATACCAGGATTTGAAACACATGATTCACAAAACTAAAAATACTTTCAAAATATCTTGGTATCGATCCGTTGTGACCGCCTGCCTGGCGCCCGAAGGATTCGTGAAACTTTCACACAAATAGGGATGGTGGGTAAGTAAGCGATGCGCGATTCTGAAATGTTTTTCATTGAATATGTTGGGTTTTTGATTGAAATACTTTGGCTTTATTTTGAAAGCTCATCTTGCCATGGACAAAAAAAATATGCTATTGAATTCAATCAATTCATTTATTCGATCAAAAATACTTTGTATTCTATTTCGATCCCTCGTGTTAAATTTTGTTTATCACAGAAAATATCATTTCCCACGTATGAAGTATCTACCAAATTGCCGTAGTAGCTACAGCACTAATAAGGCAGATTACCGACTGTTCACGAGTCGTTAATTGCCAAAACCGTGGCTTATAAATAGGTTTGGACAAACTGTGTTAGGGTACTCCAATGAGCTGCAGTGCGATTATGGAGCCAGATCCCAAACCTCTCGTCGTGCTCTCTATGCACTATAACCTGCACAGTGGAAGACCTTTGCGAGGCCAACGATTACGCTGTCGAAGCGACTGAATTCTGGCCGAAGCTTATTTATATCTGTAGTGTATCTATTTAATAGATATGTTAACACTGTCTCATGCACACAAGCCGTGGCAGCTGCTGTCACTGATGACATCTGTCAGTCACGAGAAATGGCGGGAAACAGATAAAAAAATAATAAAAAATAATAAAATCGTTTATTTATAAAAGGGGCACGGTTTACAATAAATACCTTAACAAATAAAATAGAGCACAATTGCTAATTTGCCTGAACTAGGTTAAACCTGTGCTTCAGGCTACAAAAAATGCACAAATACTTAAAGTAATAAATTAACAATGTGTATAAAGTAATAACTAAAATAAAACTTAGGTCAACAAAAGTAAAAATGCATGTTAGCGGTTTTATTTGCAGACAACAAGTAGATCTTCTGTCTGTGCATAATCAATGGATAGTAAATGTTTAAGTACAGTTTTTTTACAGCTATAGTAATTTAATTTATAGATACTTAGTTTTTTATTTAATCTATTGTACAGAAATGGGCCTAAGAATGTATGAAATCTTTCTACAAAGACATGTTTTGAGGTTGCATTCGTTACGCATACTATGTCATTCCGTCTCTTGTTAGTATTGTCAGCATTGTAGGTAAGCATGGTGTGCTGTTTTAATACTAAGTGCATAATGAAAAGCTGGCGAACAGTGAGTACGTTGCAGGATTTGTATAGCAGATCTGTAGGAAAGAAGAAGGGATGAAAGTTTGCTACCTTTAAAATTGCTCTCTGAGCTCTTTCAAGAGGAAGCAAATTAGTTTTAGGTGCACCACCCCAAGAAGTGATACAGTATTGAATAATTGATTGACATAGGGCCAAGTAGTAGATAAAGTGAAGTAGGTCTGTAGTGCTTGATGTGGTGGTGAGCCAGTGAAGTGATATAATCAACTTAAATACGGAATCAACAGGATCAACAAAAACTAACAACTGGAATCAGCGACACGACGAAGAATAATAAGAAGTCCAAACCTATAAATCTACCTAAATGGATGGAAAGGTATGGACGAATTGGAAAGCCTCCGAGTTGGAGAAACTAGTTAAGCCGCGTGAGTCGGCGCGGACTGGAAACGTGCGGTACGTTCGTGTGCGGACTGCCTCTTAAACTATTGTTTAAAAATGTTTGGTGGTTACAGCCTTTTCGATGGTAGATTGCTAAAGGCTATTTGATATGAGTATCTCTATGTGGACTTGTGGATGTTGCTGATGACGTTTGGCTAGAATATGAGCACTTGTCTTTGCCCAGCTCTCTAGTCTTTGATGTAACCTTTATACAACATTCGTTTTTGTTTACCCTAAACCCGAAAAGTGGTCTTTGTACTCATTATTTTGAACAATTTTTTCTATGGGACCAATATAGAAATCGCGAAAAAAAAATCAGCTGTTCACTTAAATCGACAAAATGTATGGAACAGCTGATTTTTTTTCGCGATTTCTATGTTCGATTTCAAGGTTTCACTATAAGGACACGTTTTTAAGTATCTTGGCGTGTCCAGATGACGAAATAATTAGAGATACTAATTTGGAGTTTCACCAGTTGGACACACGCGTGTCGAGTTGGGACTAACCCATTATTTTCCCGTATATATTTTTTTTGTCGGGCATCTCGCATTTGACCTTGAGAGGCCGTGACTGCTTAAACCGGGCTTTCCTGAGGCTGCCATTAAGAGTTAACTTAACGCCTCCAGCCAGGCTCAGGGCGTCACTGTTAGGGGGACAGCTAGTGGGGCCAGGCTGGATCAAAATATTGGCATTATTATTATTAGATGGGGAAGTTAAAGCTACTGGCTCAGCTGCGGCGCGGGCTGGCGCTTCAACGAGCAAGAGTCGGTCGGGGCCCGTAATTTGTACCTTGACGATAAACAGAAAAAGCCATTCAGTTGAAGTGTTACGTTTTGTGTTTATAATAACAGAAGGAAATTTTGGGAGTCCCTTTCATATGATCGTTTCAATGGGTAATGTGTGACATATCCTATGCTTACTAGTTTTGATGCCAGTTAATTGACGTGAGTTGAGATTCTCATCTCATAGCGTTCACTATGTCTAGCAATCACTTGTCTGACAGTGCTGATCTTTAGCTCCTCATGTATAACCTGCCTATACACATCAATAATAACGTTATTATAAATAACGGATCTACCGCCACGTTGAATATATTCTCATATCCCTTGACACCCAGCCGGTAACAAACACATCTCAATGCATAATGCGCAAAATAATGCATTTAAATGTATTCAGGAGGCGCGCGACTTCAAATAATAAAAATGATTTTGTGACTACCCGCAGGTGGGAGAAACAATGGCGACGATGTACCTATTGAGGTGTATCAGGTGTATGCATGGAGATGTAGTCAGATGGAAGTGTACCTAATGTGTAAAAGAGACGAGACTTTGTGGGGATTGTGGTAAGATTTTCTAAGCTCACAATTCTCGGTTTTTAGCTCTACATTTACCTATCATATCGGTATAAAGATCATTCATACAGCCTATGAAATAAACGCTCTTAAGGGGCGGAACAAACCAATGCCTGCACAGTTTTTGTCGCCTGATATTAATACAAATAATCTCACAAAAATTTATCCTTTAAGTGAAAATACGTTAAAGACGTAACTTCGTGGTGCTTTTTATAGAGACAATTTTAATAGTAATATTATATTTCTATTCCACAAAAAGTTTGAAAATATCATAGGTATATCTAGTTACTAATACAATTTTTTTATACATAAGCAAATTCAAATACCTTGGCCATGTCATTACTGACGACCTTAAACGCTTCTTCAAACAGGCGCGACGCGACACTTGTAGAACAATTTCCATGAAGTTTTCATAGAAATTGTTCTACGAATGACGCGTGCGGGAAAAGATGCTGTCCCGTAGGTTCGCGCGATGTACAGATGCGGTCAAAATCACGCTTTCTAAAGTATACTGCTGTAATAAACGTGCCTCCAATGCTTTTTTTTACATGGGGGAAATCATCAAAGAACTTCTCCCGCTCTGGGTTAAGCAGAAGGGCGTGTCAGACTTTTACTGACTAAAACCCACCCGTATTCCCTCAGTTGCCTGTGTGCCAGGGGTCACGGTATCTCTTTCGAACAACCCGTACGCCTGGGCTTGCCGCCAATGTGTTGCGTGTTAAATGCAGCAACGCCTTTAGTACGCTGTTGCGACTGCCACGTTATTGCAGTGTATCTGCAATGTTTGCCCGAACCAGAGTAGATAGCTTCTGAGCTGTAGTGCGGAAAAAGAATGCTTCTCTTCTTGCGGGACAGTAGCAACAGCCTTCTGAAAGGTACCTATTGCTGATGGGCCTGATGAAAGCCCCATAATGAGACATCTTATCACAACCATTCTGACGGTTTTAGAATTTAAGTACTAACATAATAGCAAATAAGCTAAATAGGGTACTTTCGGTAGTGAAAAATAAATTATGAAATTTGATAAAAATTAAAATGTATGTAGAAATATACTTAAATAATGTGATTTTGAGTCAAAAAAGCACATTATTGTTTTATTATATTAAAATTCGTAATTTTTAATCTGTGTATCACGTGACCTAAAACACGACCCGCCATGGTGTGACGCATATAGGCAAAAACTGTCAGTTCAGTGTAAACAGCTAGGTACATATTTATCAACTTCAACTTCAAGGAGTAATAATTGTGTTCTTTCGTCAGTGCATTTCATTTGCACCTTTATTTGATTAATTATTTTCCCAAAACCCCAAATATTTATAGCTGTTAACGTTGAATAAGTGCCGGTCGTACATACACGACTATTGTTTTTACCAATATTACTTCACCAAAATAGCTGACAGCGATTTTGCGGGAATAAACGTTGGAGGTTTGAAATTTAATTTAATTTTATGTCAAGAAAGCGTGTTTATTTTGACGAAATAATTTTTTTTGGGGCTTTTTATTGGGAAAATCAACATTTTGAAGTACTTTTTCAAACATAGTAGAATACCCTATTGTTTACTATCATCTAGAATTGTAAGTATTTTTGTATTATAATTATATTGGATCTAGTTACCAGCTAAATAATAAAAAAATACTAAAAAGCTTTAAAATTTCATGAAAAATCTAAAGATATTAGACAATTTTGGTTACTAGCCGCTCTTAACACCTGTTTTCTTACAAAACCTCGATTGGAACCCAAGCTCCGTGTTTTACCTCATAAGAATAATTGACGCTTGACTAAAAGAAAGAAAGAAATGAGGTAATGTCAAAATTCTTAATTAAAAATCTACTTATAAAAAACAAAACATTCCCAGCTCCCACCCCGTCGCTCCTTCTCCAGTCGTAGTAATATAATCTTAAATGTTTATCCTCCCAACGCCACCTGAATCCTCTCAAGTGTCAGTCGCCTCTCGTTCTTTGTTTTCCTCACTTCTAAATGAAGGTAGTAAAATTAAAATAAATATTCATTTAGTGCGAATGTAGGCCAAGCGCCTCCGCTGTAGAGTGTTGGCACTACAGTGGTGGAAGCACCAGATCCGGTATAAAGGAGAACTGACTACCGAGTAATGACACTATCTAGTATCCTTGTGAAATCCCTGCACTGTCTCAGGGTTGCTAGATGCCAAACCAAAGCTAGACAGCGTAAAACAAGGCTATGGCCATTTTTAACGGGTCATAAATAAGTGTTTATATTTTAATGATGTCTTTTTAATTTAAGTAACCATCAACTTTTTTGTCACCCAATAAGCCATCTTTTTGGGTCCCAAAAGAGTTTTGGGAACTATTTTAATGCGAATTTTAAGCTTTTGAGAGCAGTGGTGGCCTAGTGGTGACGGCCGCGACTTACGAGTTGTAGGTCGTACGTTCGAACCCAGACAGGCGCATTACTATGTGTAAATAATTTCATCACCACTGCTCTCAAATGGTGAAGGAAAACATCGTGAGGAAACCGGCATGTTCTAGAACCAAAATTTCGAAGACATGTGACATCTACCAACCCGCACTGGGCCGGCGTGGTGGATTACTGCCCAGTCCCTCTCACGGAGAGGAGGCCTGTGTCCCAGCACTGGGAACGTTATAGGCTGAATATGTATGTGTGTGTGTTTAAGCTTAATAGTCCACTAATTCATTATTATTTTGAGCCTGTTGTTTCTCACTACAGGGCAAAGGCCTAGCTTACCTCTTTAAATTTTTCTCTCTCTTTTGCGATTACTTAAAGGCCAATCCTTTAGGTAGGAGTCTAAGTCGTCAGACCATCTAAAGTTACACAAATGTCCTTCATAAAACCCTAGCAAACTGAGCAAAACCGTACGCACTTATTTTCGCCGGGACAAAGGTAAACACGTACATGTCCGACTTATAAGAACCGGATATTTGTCAACCCTACAACGAAAGGACAATGGCACAACACTTCTCCGGTCCATTCCGACTGCACTAAAGACTGGAATAAAAACCAGGCTTCTGTCAACAACACCCGCTGTTTACAAACTAAATACTAACAGACTTTCGTTGACTGTAACTTTGTCTTGGATCACAGTTTAGATGTCTTGCTGAAAGTGTTAACGTTTGTGAAAGAAAATAAGAAATTAAAAAAAAAAAAACATTATATATAAGTACCATCCTTTTGGGCCTCAGTCAGGTTTAAATATATTTCTAGGTTACCTTACGTTGCTTATAGTTTTTAAGAGGCCGTATATGAAATTTTGTCGATGTCGCTTATTTACTTGATTTCAAAGACTTGCATTTCCATATGTTATTATAATTTACAACATGAAGATCGTTTCAATTATTGTCTAGTGAATGAGCTCCTTTTTTATTTTTGTCGAGAATTATAATGCGAGATTTAGCTTGTTTTGAAAAATTATTTACTGTCAATGCTTTCTAATTTTTTGGATGTTTTTTTCGGGAATGTACTGATCTTGATCTGAAGTTTATTAAAGTGCTTTCAGGTTTTTTGGACGATCTGAGTAGCCGAAATCAAAACCAATTTATTGCATTTTCTTTAAAATACTAAGTTTAATGTTTTTTGCTATGTTTTTTAATATGAAAGTAGTAAAAAGTGATTCATACATTGACGTTCATAATAATACATTGTAATTTTTTCGTACAGTGTAGACTAACGTCTAAACGATTCGTAAAAATGTGATATTCTAAACCTCTTACGTACAGCCAAATTCTCAAAACAGTCGCCGGTTCGAGGTCGATAAATCAAATAATAAAAATAAAAAGTAGCTCATTCATTGAAATGATCTTTCATATGGTGCATTAAAAGTGATAGAAATACAGTATTTTTAACTGTAAAATTACGTGTATAAAAAAAATCAGCGAAATCGGGAAAAAAATCGAATTCGGCCTCTTAATAGATTTAACAAATTTACCTACGTGAAGTTATATTCTAATTCTTCTTTTAATATCAAAAAGAGGTATTTATATGTTTGTAAGTTTGTATGTACCTAGGGGGTAAACTCAGGAACTACCAGTCAGTTAGATATGAAAAATTCTTATTGCATTTTATAGCCCAATTATTGAGAAAGTTTATTCTTATTTAACATCACGCTATGACCTTATGGAGCTGAGTAAAAAGAAAAAAAGTCAGAATGAATGCTAAGAGAAAATTAAGTAATACCTATCGAAGGTAAGCGATGGGTAGGTAGGTATACGATATATTTTAAGTTAATTAAAACAGGAACTTTCATGAGGACGAAGTCGATGGCAAAAACTTATTTTTATCCGACGACAAAGCACAGGGTATACACGGTGTTTTAATGGTTGTTTTCCCGCAGCGAAATGGTTTTGTCTTGGTAATACAATCGTTTTATAAACAAATAAAATATTAAAAACAGAAAATGGCAGATTAAACATTGTGAAAATCACCACGTGCGAGAGTTTATTTTGCTTTGAACATTTATGGATCGCTATTTCCTTTGTCGGCGGCGCGTGTAATTCGAGTAGTACCTACAAGTTACCTCTAGTGTTACTATTGATTATCACGTTTTCGAGTTTATGAATATTTTTTTAATAAAAAAAACATCTTATTTTTTTTACTTTTACTCAATGCTTCGAAAGTACTCCTTAATGCAAGTTGTTCTGCCGCGGGAAAACAACCATTTAAATTTCACGGTGTAGGTTTTAAGGGTTTTTAGGCATTGAGGATTTGTAACATAAAATTTGATTACACCCAGTTTGCCAACGGTGGTGGACCAATGTTGTCAAATTAAATAAAATATTTTGATATTATCTATATAAATAAAAAGAAAAGTCCTGACTGACTGACTCATCAACGCCCAGCCCAAACCCTTGGACCCAGAAAGCTGAAATTTTGCACAGAGATTCCCTTTGAAATGTAGACAAGGAATAAGGAAGGATTTTTCGATATTCAACCCCTAAAGGAGTTAAATAGGGGATGAAAGTTCCGCGCGGGCGAAGCCGCTGGAAAAAGCTAGTTATAAATAAGTTCCGATGTCACCTGCTGTAATTAATACAAATACAGCCTTTTATTCCGAAAAAATATTTACAATAATGGTTACAACAAAAATCACAAAATGTCTCGTATTTCGGTGTGCCTCATGGCATTATTGGCTTCCTCTAACAATTTCCAGTGTCGTCTGTCGCGAGATACCTCCAGGCCCTCCTCCAGTTTGGACCTGCTGTCAGCTTTATTTCCTCCTCCCATCGGGTGAGCTCACCCGACCTGCTGTAATTAGCTGTCTAAAGTAACAACAAACAATCAAACTTTTTGATGAGATTTGACAAATGATTAATTGACTGAAAAACATATTGAGTAATTTGAAGGTCATTCAGAAATTGTTGTTTTTAAGCATAAGCATAATCAGCCTATAATGTTCCCACTACTGGGACACAGGCGTCCTCTCTGTGAGAAGGAGTGGGCTGTAATCCACCACGCGGGTCCAGTGCGGGTTGGTAGATGTCACATGTCTTCGAATTTTTGGTTCTAGTTCGGTTTCCTCACGATGTTTTCCTTCACCGTTTTGAGAGCAGTGGTGATGAAATAATTTACACAAAGTAAAACGCCCGTCTGGGTACGAACCTACGACCTACATCTCACTGCGCCACCACTGCTCTCCTCCTCCGAAAGCAGTGGTGGTTGTTTTTAAATTTGGCTAAAATTAATATACAAGGTGTAACTCAAATAACGCACGACCTCTTAAGGGGTTATTGTACTCATCATTATCAACAACTTTTACTATTGGAACAATCCTGAAATCGCGAAAAAAAAATCAGCTGTTCCCTACACTTGTATTCGCATAACTCGTCAAAATGTAGGGAACAGCTGATTTTTTTTTTCGCAATTTTAGAGGTCCCATAGTAAAAGTTGTTGATAATGATGAGTACAATAACCCCATATGAGGTTATGCGTTATTTAAGTTACACCTTGTATAAGGAACAATAACTCACATTAATATTAAGTGTTCTGCAAACGCCGCAGAGCTCTGCGTTGCGCTAATGTGGTATCCCTCACATGTCAAGCGCAATACGTTCAAAAGTTTGTTCCATTAGGCCCCGCCAGACGAGATGCTATCGTCAACAAACGTCTTGTTATACACTCAGCTCGTCTATGTAAACCTTTACATACACTAGTGACTAACTAGTCAACACACCTAACTACACCCATATCGCCTTACTATCAATCAGAATCTGAATCAATTTGAAGGATATAATCCATCGCTTTAGATGTTCGATGTTGAGATGATATATTTTAGTGATATTTATTTTAGAAGTATATATGTATGTTTGTATGTATGTATATTCTCATATTATGTGTGTATTTAAATTAGAATTTAATTTGTAATTTTATGTTTTCCCTTCTACTGTAATTACATTGTCTACATCTCTGTTCTCTTCTCTCCTATCGCAGGTGTGCTGGAAGAGATTTCTGTAGAAATAAGCATTACCTATGTACGTATTTTTGTGTTCCTTTCTTGCTGTCTGTTTATACGTGTGTGTATAAATGGTTAAATAAAATAAATAAATAAATAAAAAATTGTCTGCTCAACAACGTGGATAACGCAATGAATGTTGTTGAACTGTCAAAATGGAAGCCCTACCTACTGATAGTATATTACAGTTACCCTGCTGGCGTCAGTACCGATTTAATTTGAAGCGCCAATCCAACTAGGAATTCGAAAAATAGCCAGCAAGTTTAAATCTCATTTTGTTTATCTGATGTGATGGGTCAGGGGTAGGGGTGCGGGTTGTTCGAAAGATATCGTAGCCCTAGTTTTCACTTCTGTCGGCACTCCCGGAGTACCACTATTTTTAACTTTTCCAAATCGTGACGGACATAGCTCGTCTTTAGGATGATTTCCACCAAACGACTCGTATCGCATCGGATCGGAAACGATAACAACGGATGCGGCGACAGCCGATCGAGTCCGGCAGAGGTCGACGCATACGATCGGCTCCCGTACGTACGCGAACGTATCCGTTTCTGCGCCTAGTCAAATAGTTACTTTACTACCGTGGTGACGTGTTCTAACTTTTGAAAATGGTTGACGTAGTATTACAGGGAGGCAGCGTTGCTAGCGACGGCTGCGGTGTCACAGGTCGTGACCCGCATACGGCGCCTAGGCCTGAAGGTGGCCCTCAACAAGTCGGAGGCCATGGTCTTTCATGGCCCCCGGCGGGCGCCGCCGCTGGGATCACACATCGTGGTCGGGGGGTCTCGAATCGCTGTCGAGTTTACCATGAAATATCTTGGATTGGTGCTCGACAGCCGGTGGGATTTCGGCCTCCACTTCCAGCGGCTCGCGCCCAAGTTGTTGGGCGCGGCTGGGGCGCTGTCAACGCTGCTTCCCAATCTGGGGGGCCCGAGCGCCGCCTGTAGGCGGCTCTACGTGGGGATCGTGCGATCGATGGCCCTGTATGGGGCCCCGATCTGGGCGGCTGACCTGACGGCCGGCAGCATCGCTGTCCTGCGAAGGCCACAGCGAGCGATGGCCGTCAGAGTCATTAGGGGATATCGCACGATCTCCTACGAGGCGGCTTGCGTACTGGCCGGATCCCCGCCGTGGGACCTCGAGGCGAAGGTACTCGCGTCATTGTATCAGTGGCGCGAGGACTCGAGGGCGCGGGGCGAGTGGCTGACGCCGCGACATTTGGAGTTGCGTCGGTCACAGCTTCGCGCAGCCCTGGTGGCGGAATGGCGGGACAGGCTTTCACGCCCTACCGCCGGCCCCGCCACCATCGGGGCGGTACGGCCGGTACTCGAGCGCTGGCTCGGGAGGAGGCACGGTTCCCTGTCGTTTCGGGTGACACAGGTGCTCTCGGGGCATGGTTGCTTCGGGAAGTACCTGTGTCGCATAAACAGGGAGCCGGACGCTCGGTGTCACCACTGCGTCGACTGTCGGGAGGATACGGCGTGGCACACGCTTGCAGAGTGTGCTGCTTGGGAGGAGCCGCGCCGTGCCCTCATCTCAGGAGTAGGCAGTGACCTGTCGCTGCCGGCCGTTGTCGACTCGATGGTCGGCAGCGAGGAGTCCTGGGACGCGGTGGTATCCTTCTGCGAAATCGTACTTTCGCAGAAGGAGGCTGCGGAGAGGGAGCGGGAGATTTCTTCCGCTAACCCGATCCGCAGCAGACGCACCGGGCGTCGGCGGAGGGCGGACAACGCCCTCTTCCGGCCCCCCTAAATGGGTCCAGGGGCGACGGATCTGGGGAAATCCGTCGCCCCCTACTTCTTAGGACCCGAGATGGCGGCGCGTAGTGTTCCACGCGCGCCTCTATTTGATGTAAGGGGGGAGTTTAACACCTCACTCCCCCCTAACGCGAGGTGGCCCGCACAGGCGGGCCGGCACTAGCCGGGGATCGCGGAAGTCACTTTTGTTCCCGTGATCTCCGGTGCAAGTGTGAGGCGGAACACCGGGGTGGTTTTAGTCAGTAAGAGTCTGACAGACCCCTCCGCCCTCCCCAGGGCGGAGGACATCCATGAGGATTTCCCCCCGTAAACAAAAAAAAAAAAAAAAGTATTGTTGCATTAGAAGATACCTCTGGAACACAGGCAACTGAAGGAACACGAGTGGGTTTTAGTCAGTAAAAGTCTGACACGCCCTCCTGCTCCACCCAGAGCGGGAGAAGTTATTTAATGATTTCCCACCCTCGAAAAAAAATGGGTCTAGTGTTAATGGAAAGGTGTGGTGGGGTTAGTTAAGGTGGAAGAGCCAGTGCCACCCCACGAAGTTATAACTTTCTTACGTTTTTTGCAATCTGCTGGTCAGTGTCAGGTTGTAATATGATTCGAGGCCGTAACAAATATGGCTTTACAAAATAGGGTATTTCTACTCTATAAGAGAAAAAATCTAATAATATGTTGTGTGTGTATTTTGGTAAACGCGGGCGATGCCGCTGGCAAAAGCAAGTATAACATAAAATGAATAGCGACATATCAACTTAGAGCACAACGATCTAAGCGTATCAAAGGGTTAAAATTGCTGTTTGTTACTGCCCACTTGATGAGACTTGACGAGACGTGACGTCATCTGCACATCCTCTCACTTGACAGATTTCGCGGCAAATTAACGTACACCACAATTCGGATACACTCACCTACTACTGAAGTCCTTGTGGTTTCAATCAGATCTGTATTTGTTGAGGAACAATGAGCATTTCAGGCTGTCATTAACACGTAAATAGACACTTAAAATGTTTGACTAAGACGCCTTTGTCTATTATGTCAAGTATCAAGATCAAATCCTAGGCTCACTTCACGAAAATAGGGACGCTTCTTATAATCATACTAGCTTCTGTCAACGGCTTTACTCACGTGTGGGTTGAAAATTATTCCACGGGAACGTGCTACCACGATAAAAAAGTGTCCTACATGTTAATCCAGGTTATAAACAATCTGTGTGTCAAATTTCATCCAAATCCGTTCAACCATTCTTGCGTGATTTGACATTTATAATATTATCAGCGACCCGCCCCGGCTTCGCACATACATAATTATGCCTACATGTTTTTCATGTCATCGGTGTGTAAACCTTAACAAACTATACACTTTAACCTTTCTTACGTATCACTCTGTATATTGGTGAAAACCACATGAAAATCCGTTTAGTAGTTTTTGAGTTTATAGCGAGCAGACAGACAGACGCGGCGGGTGCCTTTGCTTTATAATATGTAGTGATAGTAGGACTTAAACAACACTCGAAGGTTTCGATCATCAAAGCAAAGACCATCAAATCAACCCTTAATTCCGAATACAGTGAAATAAATAGAGTTATTTAACCCATTAGCTTGCTTTTAACCAATCCTCCACGAGATTTGTTACGATAGGGTGTTTCTCTATCAATTTATTACGCAGTCGTTTTCCATTGGGATAAGCCGTGGGTAATATTGACACCACTAGTGGACGACGTCAACTTGAATAAAGCGATCGGAAATTCCAATAATCAATCTGGATTCCAATCCTAAAATCCGTTGCCATCACCAAAATAGATGCATATTGTACTACGATTGAATGGCATTGATACTTGGTTGTTGAGTTCAGTTGGTGAAAGCTCTGGAGTAGCCATTGAAATTCAAATATTCTTCCATTTTTTGAAGAGTAAGACAGTGTCATGAAAAAGTCATTCAATCGAATTAATTAAAGTTAGAGGTGATGATTACTTAAATGATTATAATTAAGTATGTAAAGCTATACTTGTTACGGTCGCGAATCATATTCTAATCAACAAACTAACTGACAGTGACCTCCAAATTGCAAAAAAGCGTAAGAGAATTTGGATTTCGCTGAGTAATCTTGGATCTTAAACCTTAAAGGTCGAAGGTCAATATTCTTGAAAGGTGTAAGTTGTTTTATTTTTATTTCAAGTAGAAGAAAAAACGCGACTTTTACTGATCACTTGGGACTTTAAGTGAACATAAAATGTAAGAAGTATTCATATTGTACGTCGTTTTCTAGTATGAAAGTGTCGATTATGAATGTCTCTCCTTAATCCCTACTTAATATTGTAAATGCGAAAGTAACTATGTCTGTCTGTCGGTCTGTCTGTTAAGCTTTCTCGCCTATACCGCTTAACCGATCGTCATGCAATTTGGCAGAGATATAGCCTGAGATATAGACGGGGCCGTGGGGCAAAAGCTAGTTATCTCATAAAATCGCAAAAGGCCAGAAGAATTATCAAGCCTTTGGAAGAAAAACACAATCTATTATTGCTTTAAATTCAAGAAGAAAATATGAAGATAAAAAGTATTTGCACAAAGTATCAACACTCCTCGAGTGGCGTAAAAGGCTTTACAGGAGCGTGTAGTGGGGAACGACCGAGGGATGCACGCAAATGAAATGTCCGAACGAGTCATTGAATCAATTCCAACCAGAGACCGCAAGAGCTCAGTCACATGACTGTTCTCTCGTTTATTAACAACTCAACTAGATTAAATTACATTACCTGATTAATGCATATAGGTATTAATTTCCTCACCTTCCACCTTACGCAGGTCCTCACCGGACATGGCTGCTTCGAGAGGTTCCTGTTTCGGATAACTGTGTCACCATTGTGTAGAACACCTGGAGGACACGGTGGAGTACACGGCGGAGGTCTGCTCTGTCTGGGCGGAGCACCGCCGCCGTGTCCAAGCGGAGGCAGTCGATGGTGGTGATCTTTCGAGTCCGGCCCTCGTCCGGGTCATGGTACGGAGCGAGAGTGCATGGGAAGCTGTCACCTCCTTCTGCGAGGCAGTAATGCTCGCGAAGAAGGAGGTGGAGAGCGTGAGGGTGAGGAAATCCTTGCTCCCTCGCGACCTTAGCCGCCGCAGGAGACGCCCTGGGCGTCGGGAGTCTATAGCGGACTCCCGGCCACGGCCGTAGGCGCGGGCGGGTAGCTCGCCGTCCGGTAAGGACCAGGCCCGTGTCGACGGCGCGTTGTGTTCCACGCGCGCTTTAAAGAGATGTCAGCAATAATTGAAGAGGTCTGCTAGGGCCGATGCCTGCTAGGGTCACGGATTTGTTCGAAAGAGTTACCGTGGCCCTGGCACAGGCAACTGTGGGAATACGGATGGGTTTTAGCCAGTAAATTCTGAGACGTCGTCCCGCTCCGCTCAGAGCGGGAGAAGTCATTTAATACATTCCCATCCATAAAAAACAAAAAAAAAAACATAACAAACAGAATAATCCATAGCGAAAAGTGTCACCAAAGTAAGAAATATTTTAATTTACTAATTTTTAAATTAAAGTGCAAAGCACTACAGGGATTAAAGTGTTTGAAGCAAAGTCTGGATGTTAACAAATAGCCATGGAATATTCATAAAAAACAAACGAGGCGCGGCTGAAATGTATTTAATTTAATTTTAATGGGTTCGCGGTTGGCTGGCTGTGTACCTTGTGGCTACTGTAGGGGTGCCCCTGCAGTAGCCACAAGGTACACAGCGTGTACAGTACACGTGTTTTCTTTAAAGATAAAAATGGAAACTGTAAATGTGCGTGTGTGTGTGTGTGTGTGTTTGGCTACTTTGTATGGTGCATTTTATGTAAAAAAAATATTTTATTTTATTTTTATAATGTGCGTTTTGTTTGTGCAGAATAAACAATTTTTCTTTCTTTTTCTTTCTTTCTTTCTAAATTACATCGTGTTTGATAGCTTTGTTTACAACGTGTAACATAAGTAACGCAAAACCTCATACAACCCAGTTAGAGTATTGAGTTAAAAGCATAATTCAATGACCAAAACTTTTTTTTAAAGTTAATTGTTATTAGTGTTGACCCTAGCATTACTTCAAGCGTTTAAAATTAAGTCTTATCAGTTTGGAATAAGATTGAATTTTCTTTAGCTCAATCGGCGGTAGGTATGGCCTAATAGATAATAAAAAAAATACCTGAATTAAAAATGACTGAAATCGACTCAGTAGTCAATTATGAACCAACTACTTCCAGGACTTGCGTCTATTCTGTTACACGTTGTATAATAATATAAATATTGGCTACTAGCTTTTCGCCCGCGTGTAGGTCGAAAATTATCCCACGGGAACATTCTATGGGGATAAAATGCAAATTAAAATGAAATAGTTATCTACAGACTATTTCCAAACTGTGTATATTGGCTAAAGTCTTTGAGAGAGTTGTCTACGACCAAGTTTACGCCGCGCTGAGTCAGTCTTTCAACCCTTCTCAGCACGGATTTCTGAAGGGTCGTTCAACTGTATCTAACCTGGCTTTACTGAATGACTTTCTAACGGACAAAATGGACAAAGGGGCAAAAGTCAACGTTGTTTACACGGATTACAGCAAGGCTTTTGATAGAATTGATCACAATAACCATAAGACAAAGCTCTTTAATAATGGTATCAGAGGATATCTACTTCGTTGGTTTACTTCTTACCTTGAAAACAGATCTCAAGCTGTTGTTATAAGTAACCACATGTCAAGCTGGGTTTCAGCTCCTAGTGGTGTTCCTCAGGGTTCCTTGATGGGTCCGTTACTTTTTATGATTTATGTCAGTGACATCGACTCGTGTTTCCATAACTCAAATTTACTTTGATGATATGAAGATATTTTCTGCAATATCATCAGACGATGACATGGAAGCTCTCCAATCTGACCTGGCGCGATTGAATGATTATTGCTTAGTTAACAAACTTGGTTTGAACCCTGTAAAATGTTCAGTAATCTCTTTTAGCAGAAAACGCGTCCCTCTCCATACAACTTATAAATTTAGAGGGCAGCTATTACGCAGATGCGATGGTGTATGTGACCTGGGAATTTTTCATGATTCCAAACTTATATTTAACGTGCACATTGAGCAAATAGTGGCCAAACCTTCGAAGTTACTGGATTTTATTATGAGAATCGCAGGATGTTTCAAGAAAGGCAAAACCCTAAAGATTCTTTATTGCTCGTTCGTGAGAAGTCATCTTGAATATGCGTTACTTTGGAACCCCTGTTATAGCAAGTACATTGATCGTATTGAGAACATACAAAAGTAATGTAATGTAATACACCGATCCCAGCGTGGCTTGACCAGACTCGATTAATCTAATTAACCCCAAGATTCGCACTAGCCCCTGGAGCCCCATGCTTCATGGTGTTACAGAGGCCATTGCATATCAAGAAGTAGACCAGGGGGCGCGGTAATGGTCAGGTAGATGTGCCTTTAGGATAGGAAAGTATTGCGAGCCTACCGGTTACGCATCCTCCAGTAAGCATTCACGACGTCTTTTCACAACGTCGCCGGCATGTTGATTCAGATCAAGCTTCTTGGGTAGGTTAAACTGTTTTTTTAAGTTCTTTTCTATGCCGTTGCTTGGCTATGTACTATGTTGTTGCTATCATAGTCGTCTTCTAAGTTCACGCTGCTATCAGTTTCTGTTTTTTTGTAGATATCGCTAGCCGCTTTCTTGACCTTTTTTCTGTCTCCAGCCATGTCCTTTCAAAACGTGATTCCCATGTCGAAATATTTCATGTACTGTTTTAGGTTGTCGTTCCATGTGTAAAAAGATTCGTAGATTTAGCATTATGCTGCATTGCTGCATGAAATAGGTGTGGTTTATTCCGTCTGAAAATGTGTGCTAGGTAGCACTTCCTTTGGTTCTTGATTCGTTTTGTTACGGTTTTGCCGTTAAGATTTGGTGCATTTTCTTGCTTCTTGGTTTATTCATGGCGAGGTTAATCAAGTCTCTTATGGTAACTCGTTCTGGGTCATGATCTGGTCGCCTTGGTGAAGGTCGATACTGTTAAGCCATATATCATACCAGGTACGATAACCATTCGAAACAAAAGTCCAGCTAACTTCCAGTCCATTTTTAAGTTTATTATGAATGGTAGTAATGATTTGGCGTTTCTCATGGCCTGTTGGCATCGTTTTCTAATTGTGCTTTTTCTGATTAATACGGATGTTATGTTTGTGCCTAGGTTTTTGATTTCGTCCACTGTTGGTATACTTATTCCGTTGAGGTTATTTTCTCAGGTCACAGGTCTTTCCCCATGCCTACTTCGAGATAGCTGACATCGCATCGATATCCCTTTACTGTTAACTAGTTCAATTTTGACTTACTTTCTTAATAGGATTGCATGACCCGTGTGGGTTACCCGCTTTTCGTAAGGGGTGCCATTCGTAGTGTGTTATCTACCGCCTTTCATTTGATAATAACGGTAGATAACACAAGAGCGCCGAGCCCTTACAGTACCTAGCATACCTATACATACATACAAAAAAAGCTTTTACGTTTATTGCGCATCCCATAACACCTCACAATGCTGCCAAGACAACGCACTGAGACCACAAATCGCTTACTCAAGACAAAAGATCGCAATACCGTGCCCCGGAGCAAGATAACAATAATTTGCACTTAAACCCGAGCCAACCACAGTCCCATGAACTTTTACAACAAATCATGATAAAACAATCCTCAGGAACGGGCCTATAATTTTTATTAAGCCTAATTATGTGCCATTCCCCGCTACGGGCTTTCTACCGGTCCCGAATTATTTAAATTAACCCGCTTTCAAGCCCTCAAAGCATTTCCTCTTCCGGTTAAGTAGGTTGACGTAAAAGCCATGTTCCGGATTTGTTCTG
This sequence comes from Antitype chi, assembly GCA_947359405.1. Lineage (NCBI taxonomy): Eukaryota > Metazoa > Arthropoda > Insecta > Lepidoptera > Noctuidae > Antitype > Antitype chi. The sequence continues at coordinate 5,263,427 of OX375823.1, forward strand.
CTGTTACTTATATGAATGTTTTATTGTGGTCCTTTGTGACGACAAGGTCAGTCCTGTCGGCGAAGTTTCCTGTCGGCGAAGAGTCCCGTCGAAGTAAAGTCTTGACGGTGTTCAGTCAGTCGGCGTAGTGGCTGTCGGCATTTAGTCTTACACGAAAAAAAAAGAACACATATTAACCGAAAACAACTTGTCTTGTTGCACGATAAAAAAAAGGTCCAAAAAATTATGTACATATCTTATTTCTAACTACAGATTGAGCAAAAATACCGATCATAGCTACCACAATACATCTTGTAGCTCATATCCTGTAATTTATTCTGTCCGCTCTCTTTAAAACGAGATTACAGCCTCCGCAGTTCTGCTTGAGTTTCGGGCAGAGAGACGCCATCAGATCACAACACAACACGTAAGCTTTGTTATATTCTATTTTCTTATTTATCATTTGATCGAATGTTATTGTTTCATTGTTTTGCATAAATACTGATATGGAAGATACATGTAGCTACTTACGACAAAGGTGGTGAAATTTTTAACAATTCCTTTTTATTCATTTTCTTTTATTTTACGCTAAAATAAATTGACATTTTATTATTAAATTGGGTGACTCTTGAGAAATATGATTTAAGTATTGTGCATCTCAGCACTATTATTCACACTTTACGCAGCTACCCAATATACGTAATAATGATATGTAATTTCAACTCTTTATTATCAAACTTAACATCACAACACAAATGTGAGTGCACTATGAAGATACACCACTGCCTAACCCTGTTGAGAAAATATTCGTGATGGTATGTGATGGGTTTAAAAAAAAAAAAAAATTACACCTTAGTTGAATCTCAAGAGACTCCTTAAGGAAGACAGATGTTCGAAATGCAAATGAAAAAATTGATAAAGTCCCAGACCCTGCAGCGATATCTGAACACTCATCTTAATGGTTCTCCAGAATTCTAGAGCATAGCAGGAGATGTCGGCTTTTTTTCCCCCACTAACATAACAACATAATATGGAGAGCAACACACACGTCACATTACATTACATGTACAAACACTGGTGTCCCGTGCGCAGGTGGCGAGCGTGACCCAGTTCTGAACTAGCAACTGTAGTGGAAGAGTGCACTACGCTTGTCGATATTAAGTACAGCTCTTGAGTAGGTGTAAGATTTTAAAAGTTTTTAACACGTCATCGTGTTTGTAGTTTGTGAAGGGGTTGGTCTGATGAACGAAATACACAGCAATACACAGAATACCTTAAGGTAATGCCTAAAGCTTGATGAGGTACCGCAGTAAAAACATGAAATCACCCGCAGGATACGGGGCAGCACAGATCGACTGATCCATAAATTATCCCCAAAAGTTTCTAGTGACATCTGTAGTTCTTTACGCCTTTTACGAAACTGTTTTATAAGCATAATTGCCAATAGGTTAGTATTTCCAATCCAATTGTATACGTGTATAACATTTTGAAAATACAGCATTACCAAAATGGATTACAAATATCTCATCCATTTTTTAACCGACTTCAAAAAGAAGGAGGTTGTCAATTCGACATGTTTACATGTTTTTTTTTTATGTATGTTCGGGCATAACTCCATCATAACGGAATTGCAATTTTTTTTTTTTTTAGAAAGGGATTTATTCCAAAATCGTCCCATATAAATTTCATATGAAATCAGTGTACTATACCCTTGCTCAATCTATAATATGCTACTGCATCACCTCCTGGGGTGGTGCTCCAAAAACTACCTTATTAGAAGTTGAAAGAGCCCAAAGAGCTATTCTGAAAGTGTCGTCTTTTCGACCGTTTCGCTACCCCACTGAACAGTTATACAAAGAAAGTAACGTCCTGACAGTGCGTCAACTGTTTATATTGCACACTTTGCTGAAACAGCACACTCTCTTGGTCTATAATTCAACGCTGTCCAGGGGGAAAAGACGATATGACCCAGTGGAGCGCCAACATCTATGTCACAAAACGTGTTTTTGCAAGGCGTTTCTTTTGTTATCTAGGTGGCTACTTATACAATAAAACGCATAAGGCGTTACATATATTTAGTCTCACAAAGAATAAATGCAAAAAGAGGCTAACTGACTGGCTACTAAAATTAAACTATAATGATACTGAAAACATACTCAAAATGACCTAAACACACAATCACACTCTCTCACACCCACACACTCACACACCCACACAATTACACACCCACCCTATCACCCATACTACACATCTACTAACATTCGTCTCGCATACTTAACTTAAATTATAATCATAATACAGTAAAACTATAAAAGGTCGTATGGACTCCTTACTACATTCTGTCAGCGCGCTTAGTACATAATTTATAAAATGAAAATGTAAAGGGGTGGGATCCTGGTGTCCTGAAACACAGGCCACGTGCCTAGCTTAGGCACCAGTCTCCCACAAAATACTTACCTGAATTGTGTATCTTTGTCGAATCTGACCAATGTAAAATCATTTATGTATATTGTGGTGAGAAAAATAAAGTGATTGATTGATTGATTGATTGATTGATTGATATAGATCTGATGATTCTTTTCGGAGACAGACAACGGAACTCTTAAAAAAATTACAGCAAACCAACCGCGATTGCTGCTATCGCATAAATATGTATGCATTGTTTTGGCCCCAAGGATGATGAAATTTCGAATTTGGTGGGGTAGGTACTATAACCAAAAAGTGGAAAATAAAAAACTTAAAAAACACAACCGACTTCCAAAAAAACACTACAAAGTGAAAAATGACTTTAATTTCGGAAAGCGATTCCAAAACAACACTACAAAGTGAAAGTCGGTGATATTTGATATGTATTTTAAAAATTAAAATACATATTTTGGAAGTCAGTTGTTTTTTTTAAATTTTTTAAATCAAAATCAACATAGAACCTACCCTCTTACGAAAGATTTAGTTTCAAAAGCAAAAGCGAATATTACAAATACAACCTGTCCACAATTCCGAATCCCCTCATGATTTAAAGACAGATTAACACCTTCATAAGCCAATGGAGACCGTAAAACCTATATCATGTAAGCCTATTTTGTAAATCTGTATTGTATAAGGATTATGTCGATTTGAATGTCCGTTGGACCGCGTATTATGGAAACCTTTATGTCTATTTCCATTTTCTTTTTATATTCCTTATTCTATTACATTAACATAAAATTTATATAATTTTTCTATTAGTTCGCTGTACCAGTAGTTTCATAATTATTGTTTTTAATGCACCGGGTGACGTCACTACGTCAAAGCCGGCTATCCCTGAAAACCAGCGCTGGGGCTCTGTCTTGCATAGGGTCGCAGCATAATGCTGAGTGATAGCCGTTTTGCGTGGATGTGACGCATGTTTCCCTCAACCTTTTCTTATTTTTTTTTGTGTTTCTTATCTTTTTGCGTCATGTTTACCGCAAATAAACGTTTTTTCTTTCTTTCTTCTTTCTTTCTTTATTTCCCGTAAGCGATTATAGTTTATGTAAATATGCAGCCGGTTGCACGTACATAACAACTTTCTGTACAAGTTTTCGTAAAAAAATTATACTATTGGACAGTATCAGGTATATAAATCACGATGTTCAACTTACCCTCGTATTTTCAAATAAAATTGTTTACAAATGTTTCTAGACGCAAGGAAACAATTCGAATATTCAGAGTTTTATTATACCCAACATTAATCTGGATTAGATCTGGGAGGTCAGAATTTTCGGAAATCACACGAAGACACCGTGACATGAGCAAGTATTCGCTTTCGATGCAAATCTATGGTTCCTTGCAGTGAGGCACGTGGCGGCACTCTCTTGTGGAAACCTCAGTTTTTAAAGATGGAGCATCTAACTGAGGACACTACAAGTTGATATTATGACTATAGTCAGTCAATTTATTGGGCTTGATTTGTCAGTGTATCGGTATAGCGCAGTTATAATAGCCACTTATCTATTGCCAAACTGAATTATTTTTCTTTTTTCTTTTCTTTTCTGAATTTTTTTTTCTTTGAACAAACTCTTAACTAATTTTTATATTTTAGATACGGTAGAAAAATCTTTTTTGATCTGTTATCTATTTCTTATATTATAAAATCAAGTCAATCAAATCAAAAACTAAATTGCGATAACATCTTACTTACTACCTATTGTATATAATCAAGTTCTTCTACGAGTAACTTAACAGACAGCTGTGCTGCTGGGGAATTTATTGCGCCACATCTTTTCAGTAAAAGCACTAGGAAATGGTAAACGGCGGGTGTTTTAGCGGACTATTTTATATAATTTTTAAGTTAAAAATGTGCTGATTCTCAGCCTAGTTTCAATGATTTTTAATTTTAATCATGTTGGACGTATCTATATATTTATGTTATATGCCAAAAGAAAATAAAACACAATACATACGTAGGGATATTTATTGCATTTCATTAAAGAAACGAACTAAACAACACTAAACTGAATGCGTACTTAATTGAAAAAAGACTGGAAGCTTTATAACATTTTCAAAAAGCTTTTAAGGAAAAGGTTGCACAAGTAATTGAATAATCAAAAAGTTTACACTTCAACAACAACGGAAATTTTAGCGGTAGGCTTTCGCCAATTTGAGAGTAAATCAGCTAGACTAAGGTTTCTCTTTGCTAAGTCGTTCGTAAGAGTATAAGTGCCATCTTTAACAGCTTCACATCTTGTTCCCTCATGTTTACCAACACACTGACAGACTGGCTCATCTTCCTCGGTTAGAGAACAGATACCGTTGTTCAGACAGTAACCATGACACGCGTACACTTCACACCTTTCCCCGGAATAAGCAGCGTTACATCTGAAAGAATGTTAGTGTCATCATGGTCACTTAAAAATGGAGAATTGGAGACAGTGGCGGCCCGGTGATAACGGCCCCAACTTACGTGTCGTAAATCGAGGGTTCAAAACCAAGCAGGGACTTTACTTTGTGTAATTTATTTCATCACTGCTGCATTTAAAAGGTACAGGAAAACATCACGAGGAAAGCGGCATACTCTAGAATCAAAATTTTAAAGCCATGTGATAGCCACCACATGGGACATCGTGATGGAATTACGGTCAATCGCACTCCTAGAGAGAAGGCTCGAGTCCCAGCAGTGGGAACGGCTTATTTATTATTTTTATGCTTAAACAAGGAAACCATCAGAAGGAGTAGAATTGTTTTACCTGCATGTAGGGATTCCCTCATCATTAAAACTGCAGTCACCTTGCAAACAATAGTTCTCACAGACTGAAACATCGCATCTCTCACCGATGTAACCAGGAGTGCATTTGCAAACAGACGTGTTACTAACTTTTATACCGTGAACACAAAACGGTTCGACAGCTGTTTTATATTCCGTTTCTGTTGTCTGTTGTTTCTTTATTGTCTGTTGAATATTGAGGGAGTTGTTAGCTTCTGTGATTTTTGATATCAAACTAAATAGTGGTTCACAATCCTGAAGTCCCTGAGTTTGATCTTTAATATTGTAGTTGGCGGCTATACCGAGTGGTCTTTTATTGTAGAACTTACTAAACTCTTTTGGTTCCACATATTTCGTTGCGTTCTTTGGTAAATGCCAAACGGTTGTGTAGCTCTCGCTACTGTTCATCCAGTATAAGTAGTCCTTTGAAACGGTCAACTCTTGTGGTGTAGAAAGATGTATATGTTCAAAATGTAGAATACGGTTTCGGCTATTCAAATCTGATAGATATGATGTATAATAAGTATATGAATCCCAACAAGCAAAAAAATACATTGTCTGTGTTTGCAGGTCCATGGCCAAGTTAAACGATGGGAACCAGTTGCTTACAAGTTCTCTCTCGGAACCATTAAATCGAATTCTCTCCATGTATTCCGTGTTTCCTGTGAATGTGTTGGTCCAGTAAATGTACCTGTAATTTGAATAATACTATTAAATATCACAAAATGGAACAGATTGTATTTTTTTTTACTGTCATTGATAACGTACCCTCTACAGCTATCCACGGCAACATTACTGGGGGTCCGGTCATCCATTTTTATCAAAAGATTTCCGTGAACATTGTTATTAGATCCGTGCTTTAATGAAATCCAATTAATGCTCCTTTCATTAGTATCAGTGAAGAATAGTGTATCTGTTGCCGGGTCAAAGGCAATACTGTGAATGTTACCACTGTTCCTTTTGATGAAACATTTGTTTTCCATTGAAAGTAAATTATAACCACAAACAGCGTCGTTGTCGCTCTGTTTGTCGACGTACAGCATCATGTTGTGAACTTCATCGTAAGCTAAAGCTGTGAGGTTGTGGGAAATGAAATCCACGGTGTTTGTTACTGTTCCATCGGTATAAAATACGAGTTGGTCTCCAAGACTCACAGCGATGTCTGAAACAAAAGAATAATATTTTACTTTACCAAGCTGATAGCCAAATAGTTATAATCAGAGATACCTCATTAAAGTATCTGGAATATAACTTACAAGAAACATACAAGTAAAGTATTTGATACTATCAGATGATACTTTTTTTTTTTTTTTTGGGTGGGAAATCATCAAATAACTTCTCCCGCTCTGGGTGGAGCGGGAGGGCGTGTCAGACTTTTACTGACTAAAACCCACCCGTGTTCCCTCAGTTGCCTGTGTGCCAGGGGCCGCGGTATCTCTTTCGAACAACCCGCACCCCTGGCAGATCAGATGATACTTTGGAATTGTATTTGAAATATTACATGCAAAATACATATTTCCTTATAAATACTATTCTTAAATACATTTTAAAATAAAAAAAAACTTTTTATTCATATATTTTTATTATTCTTGGTTAAAATTTAAGGTTTTTTAGCTGATAAAATATTTAATTTATGTACATGGGAAGCCATCACCACCTTCTGCGAAGCAGTAATGCTCGCGAAGGAGGAGGCGGAGAGCGTGAGGGAGAGGCAAGGATTGCGCCCTCTCGGCCCTAGCCGCCGCAGGAGACGCCCTGGGCGTCGGGAGTCCATAGCGGACTCCCAACTTTGAAGGGAAAATTGAAGGGGTCCGCTAGGGCCGATGCCTGCCAGGGTCGCGGATTTATTCGAAAGAGTTACCGTGGCCCTGGCACAGGCAAAGGAGTGGGAGAAGTCATTTGATGATTTCCCATACTAAAATAAATAAATAAAGGAGGTCATTTCAGCCGAAAGACCTAGAGCCTATGTCCACTGCTGGACATAGGCTTCCCCCAAAAGGGGGTTTTTGCCATAATCGCCACGCTTGTTAGGCGGGTTGGCGATCGCAGTATGGTGGTAAAATGCATAGAGAACGCTGCTGGCCATTTTCTAGTAAGTCCCTTAGTCGCCTTCTACGACACCCACGGGAAGAAATGGGATGGTGCTATTCTTTTACGTCCGGCACCACACGAAGCAAATAAAGGGGATGCGGCCAGTAAACCCTGTGTTGCTGCTACTTGCAATAGAACGTCGACAGAGTCCTCGAAAAACAAATTGCAATGAGATTGTCTTTTTGTTGTTAATTAGCATTCAATAAATAATATTGTCATTTTGTCGGTTTGACACACACATGACTAGGTAAAATACATTCTTTGGTTTAATTAAAATATAAATTACAAAATACTTTCTGTCATGTTTTTAAAATACGAAATACAAATTTTTTATTTGTAAAGTATGTTGGCATAGGGCCCAGGTGGTAGGTAATGTAAACATAACACATCTGGCCGAGCCTATTAATCAGTAAAAGAAGAATTTCCTTTGATCATTACTAGAATTTTAAATGTACCATTAGACAAACAGCCTCTTGTTGGAGAATTAATAAAACCTGCTAAGGACAACAATCTTTCTACAGCTCCATGGTCGCCTTTCCCTGTTTTTTTTATTTTTATAAATGTTTATGTAATACATAATTACTTATTCACTGCCATAAAATATATGTACAGCGACCATTTTTCATGTTTTGTCAAACTTCTCAGAGATGTGGCCATGCACATAATGTTAGCCGAAGAAGTTTTAATCACATAATATTATCGCGGTGCTTAAGAATACAATGACAATTGACAAGACACTTGAAAATGGACGTACAGTACAGGTACAGTGTATCAACCTAAAGATTGATACATTCGGCTCTGGATTCTAGTAAATTTAGTATTTGTTTAAGTCAGCTTAAGTACTTTTATTTTCTCTAAGAAGATCGCTATAAAAATGAATTTCTAAGGCATAAGTATTCGAAATACTAACTTCAAAATACCTCAGCGTCCGGTATTTGAAATAGGTACCTACCAATTACAAACTACATTATAAAGAAGTAATTGAAATCAAAATCAAAAGTCATTTATTCAAACTAGGCTAAGAGTCAGCACTTTTTGAACGTCAAAATGACATAAGACAGTCCCCAAAAAACGCCCACCCTTCGCCACTTCCAAGTACTTTATCTGGGAAGAAGAAGTGGCGGAACGAACTCCCCAGCAGCACAACTGTCTGTTAAGTTGGAAGAACTTGATTCTAATACAATAATAACTAAGTAGGTACTCATAATTAACATTCAACAATAAATGAAAAAAAAAACATGAATAAAAAATAAAATAAATGGCTTATACAGTCTGATAAAACATATGACCTGTCAGTATATGAAGCTTATTCTAGTGAAAGAACACAAACGTTGTCTTGAGGTAATCACAGCGACCAACAATTGTTATCGTTTAAGTAGTCGTTGATAGAAAAGTATGCCTTTGAACAAAGGTTCGATTTTACTTTAGTTTCAAACGTATTAAAATGTAAATCCAGCAAGGAAGAGGGAAGCTTGTTATAAAAGGTTATACCTAGCTCAACAAATGAGTTATGAACTTTATGAAGCTGGTGAAATCGCACGTAGTTTGTCCTTATTTCTAGTATTAATATTATGAATATCACTGTTTTTAGTGTATAAGTGTATATTTTGCCTAATATATAAGATGTTAGCGAAGATGAATTGCGATGCCACTGTGAGATATCTTTAAAAAAATCTCTCAGAGAAACTCTAGCACCTAGTTGGTAAATTGCACGAACAGCTCGTTTTTGAAGAACAAAAATATTTTGAATGTCAGCGGCTTTGTCTCACAGCAGAATGCCGTAGGACATAACGGTATGAAAATAACTAAAATGGACTAACCGAGCTGTATCAACGTCAGTGTATAGTCTTACTTTCCTGACGGTGTAGGCGGCCGAACTTAGCGTTCCTGCTAGGCTTGATATATGTGATCCCCACAGAAGTTTGGCATCTACTGTTATGCCCGGAAAAACTGCTGAGTCTACAGTTTCAAGCACCTCAATACCTAAGACGATGTTGGGTCCCAGATTTCTTATTAATAAAGATATGACAAAACACATTTTTATGCAATTTCAACCTTACACGCATGACTTAAAGTAGTTTTTACAAAGCAATGTCTAATTGTCAGGGAAAGCTTTTAATTGGCCTTCTTTCCCTAACGGTCAACTATCTGTACCTAGTTGTAAGTTCTCTTAAGAAAAAAAAAGACTGACTGATACTATTTGACACCACATTGCGCATTATTTATGCGGACGTTTTTTGTATATTAATGGGGATACCTAATAAAGTACGCGAAAATACGAAAAATAAAGTGATTTTTTTTGAATGATGGATAAGTTGGCACAAGATCTAAGTTGGCCACCCTGTTGGCTGGTATTCCTATATTAAATTGGCACAATATCTAAGTTATACTTAAATTAAATTGCCACAATATCTAAGTTGCCCACCCTGTTGGTTGGTATACCTATATTAAATTGGCACAATATCTAAGTTGGCCACCCTATTGGTTGGTATACCTATATTAAATTGGCACAATATCTAAGTTGGCCACCCTGTTGGTTGGTATACCTATATTAAATTGGCACAATATCTAAGTTATACTTAAATTAAATTGCCACAATATCTAAGTTGCCCACCCTGTTGGTTGGTATACCTATATTAAATTGGCACAATATCTAAGTTGGCCACCCTGTTGGTTGGTATACCTATATTAAATTGGCACAATATCTAAGTTGGCCACCCTGTTGGTTGGTATACCTACCTACATTAAAATGTTAACTAGCGTTATCCTCTTTCCTGTTTTGCATGATTTTTTTGAAGGTTCACCTCTACTCATACAATACATGAGTTCTATTAATAACGTCTGGGTAAAAGATAACAAATGCTGAAAATTTTAATTAATTAGGTATTACTTAAACTCGTGAATAAAAACTGAAAAACCCACCAAGTGCAAGTTAAACTCGCATGGAGAGGGTTCCATTCAATGTATATGTTACCCGCCAAAATAATTTCATTTAAAGTAGGTAGCCAAGACGCTTACAATAACGCTTTCTCTTCGAAATTTGGATCTAATGAACCGTTTCAAGCCCCAGGGCGGGCATATGAGGGCGCAAATACTACCTCTCCCTCACGTGCGCCACCTCCCTCTTCGCGAGTATCACTACTTCGCAGAAGGAGGTGATGGCTACCCTTGCACTCTCGCTCCGTAGCATGGCCTGGACCAGGGCCGGACGCGAGAGATTGCCGCCGCCGATGCCCGCACAAGCCGGGCAGATCTCCACCATATGCTCCACCGTGTTCTCAGGGCGATCTTCATAGTAGAAACACTCGGGCGTTTCCTCCCGCCTTATCCGAAACAGGAACCTCCCGAAACAACCGTGTCCGGTGAGGACCTGCGTCAGGCGGAAGGTGAGGACGCCGTGCCAGGCGGCACGGCGTCCTCACTCACCTCAAGCCACTCCTCAAAGAGGAGACTTACCCCCGCTATCGTAGCGTGCCCAATAGTAGGATAGTGGGATCACGTTCTAGTTCCATACATTTAAAAATCGTTGAATAAATAACCTCCGCCCTTAAGACGTAACGTAAGTCCGTTAAAAATTAACTACGCCCTCGTACTCACCCCAGGAGTGCGCCAGCCCCACTTGCAGCGCTACCAACGCCAGCACCCACTGCGCTCTACACATTTTATATTTCAGAAATACTACGTGCTTTCAAAAGAGGTAGATGGAGCGTCTACCGCTGGTGTTAGCTCTCGAAGTATTAAAACAAAAGCCAAAAGTGCTCATTTTCCGCAAACCTGATAGGTTCAAAATAGTGTTCTCTTATCTGTGACCACAAGCTTGTTATTTATCGGTAGGTACTTCTACCTACCTACCGATTATTTTGATACCTAGCCGTGGCACGACTGTTCATACTGTTTTTTACACGCTTTATATTAGCTTCACTTGCATGTTTGTTTGTTGGTTTGTTTGTTTGTTTGTATGTAACCGACTCCTTTGAGCGTGTTTTTGACCCACTTTAAACGGTCAGATTTCATTGAAACTTTGTAAACTTGTCGAAGACCGATGACAATTCAATAATTTAAAAAAAAAATTGAGAAAAAAAAAACGTTTTTGTAGTTAGCAGAACTAAAAAGTAGAAAATAAATAATAGTTTAAAAAACTAAAAAACACGCTTTAAAAATCAAACTAAAAAAGGAGAAAATAATTTAATTCAATTAAAAAGCGTGGGGTGCTTTTTGAGGTATTTTTATAATCAATTAATGTCAAGCACCCCACGCTTTTTTATTTTTGTGTAATGAATAGGTGGCTTTATTAATAACAAATTCATAATGGTACGTACTGCATGTCAGGTTTCAATTTCAACCTACTTTTACAGACAGCACGTAAATAATTCAAATCTCTAGAAAGTCTCTCTTATTTTTTAGTCAACTTGCGCACTCTTTTGGCGGTAACTGAGATAGTTTGTGACCATTGGAGGTTGTCGTCAACGATTAATCCTAGTTATTTGATAGAGTTTACTCAGTTTAGCTTGGGGCACGTACAGGAGGCAAAGTTGTTGCTTATGCCTATTGCAAGGAAACCTGTGGCTACTAATTTTAAAGTTCTTGGGACTTCCTAATCTAGTCTTTCTAACACATAGGTATTTAGTTTTAGAAATATTTAGAGATAGCAAACTAACTTCTAGCCAAGCTGTTACTTGGTAAAGACCCGCTTCACATGAAGTTTCTACTTCATGTCTGTCCTATCTGTGTCCTGTCCACGACCTTTCATTGAACAGAAGAACTGTGTCGTCAGCAAACATTATGACATCGGCGTTATTTTGGTTATAATATCGCACAGTTCATTGATGTACACCAGGAATAAAGTTGGAGCAATCGTACTTCCCTGGGGAACTCCGTATAAATAAGAAGCTTCATCGCTATTCATATTATCCAGGCTTACGCATTGACTAAAATAAACAATTATTAATCGTATTAGTAGATCAACTACTTAGTCGATTCTTCAGGTTATAATTATCACTATTCGATTGACATGATGATGTTAAATATTAGGTTACTCAAAAAAGTTAGGTGCGGCCACGGTGCCGCGAATATTATGTTTATTATTTGTTTGTAAGTGAAAACTTCTTTAGGCAAAATCTTATGGGTTCGCGTCGCCGACATGCATGTCAGCAGTGACAGCAAAGTTTGGCTAGTACTGGCGGCCGGTATTGGCGGCTAGTACTGGCGGCAAGTACTGGCAGCAAGTACTGGCGGCAAGAACTGGCGGCAAGTACTTGCTGCCAGTACTTGCCGCCAGTACTGGCCGCCAGTAGTTACTGCCAGCACTTGCCGCCAGTAGTTATTGCCAGCACTGGCCGCCAGTAGTTGCTGCCAGTACTGGCCGCCAGTAGTTGCCGCCGGTACTGGCCGCCAGTAGTTGCCGCCGGTACTTGCCGCCGGTACTTGCCGCCGGTACTTGCCGCCGGTACTTGCCGCCGGTACTTGCCGCCGGTACTTGCCGCCGGTACTTGCCGCCGGTACTTGCCGCCGGTACTTGCCGCCGGTACTTGCCGCCGGTACTTGCCGCCGGTACTTGCCGCCGGTACTTGCCGCCGGTACTTGCCGCCGGTACTTGCCGCCGGTACTTGCCGCCGGTACTTGCCGCCGGTACTTGCCGCCGGTACTTGCCGCCGGTACTTGCCGCCGGTACTTGCCGCCGGTACTTGCCGCCAGTAGTTGCCGCCAGTAGTTGCCGCCAGTAGTTGCCGCCAGTAGTTGCCGCCAGTAGTTGCCGGTACTTGCCGCCGGTACTCCGAGAGAGACCACTCCGAGAAAGTATTCTTCCAAAAAATATCTAAATCTCTTCGTGTGCCTATAAAATTTGAAGAGTTCTCTCTATTTCTCCAGGATCCCATCATCAGATCCTGACTTGATGATCATGGGACCACTTGGGAAGAATACCCTTTCAAACAAAAAAAAAATCCAAATCGGTCCAGCCATCTTTGAGTAATCGGGGAACATACATAAAAAAAAAAGGTTCCGACGAATTGAGAACCTCCTCCTTTTTTAAGTCGGTTAAAAATTATAGTGAAACTAGTAGCTTCCGCCGGCGGCTTCGCCCGCGTAGGTGTCGGAAATTATCCCGCAGGAACGTACTACCGGGATAAAAAGTATCCTATGTGTTAATCTAGGCTATAGTCTATCTGTGTGCCAAATTTCATCCAAATCCATTCAGTAGTTTTTACGTGAAAGAGTAACAAACATCCATCCATCCATCCATACTTACAAACTTTCGCGTTTATTATATTAGTAGGATAATCCGTTGAGCCGTTGACGTAAAGTCACAGCATTAGCAGCATTTTATTTTCAACTGGGTTTTATTTGGAACTGAATAAAAAAATGACTATTGAAATAATGCGTCTTTTGCGTTGACGTAAATTAACAGCTAATATTTTCAACCTGTTTTTACATTGATGAAAGTCGTTAAAAAATACAGTTTATTGATTGAACGACCATCTCTATTTAAAATAACAGGCAGTTATTTCGTATGTGGGCCATAGGAGTGGGTTATAACAGGTAAAATCGCATACCTGTTCCATGTACACAAAGTAGTAGGTGCTTCTCTTTCTTCATAAGGTGCAACACCTACGCGAGAAAAGACTGCCGATTTTTTTCACCTAGATTTTTTACTCTTTTGGTGTAAGAAAATTTGAATTTAGCGGGCTAGGTCTCCACTACAATACATTTACCTTAAGAAAAAAATTCCTGCGAAAGCAGAAACGAATCTTTTTTTATTGTGTGGAGTTTCTTGTTGATTATTAGATTAATTAAACTTAGCTGTGAAAGCTATGACAGAGTGATTATCAATATTTCAAGCGTTTCATTTACTCTATCAAAACATTAGAAAAAAATCGATTATTTTTATTAAAAAAGTCGATTATTTTTTAATCGATTTTATTACTAGGCAAAACAATTGATTAATTAATAATCGATTTTTATGTATACTGTCTCATCCCTACTCTTAAGTTATAAGGATAGAAGCTTTATTAGATAAGGGCACTACCCTCCTGCACACACATTAGGCCATCATAACCTCTATGTGCGGTCGTAAGAAAATATTGACATTATTACCCTTACCACGCAAATTGGTGAACCGTATCTACACCGAAAACATTAAATAACGTATTCTAGTTAATATGCTGTAGCAGTGCCAATTTCAGCAGCCGAGCAAAGGCTAATGACATTACAACTAGTGCTTAAAACTTAACTTATATTAAAAGTCCAAGGATTTCTCTCTTCAAATGTACGTAGGAAGAGAATTTCAATTAAAATAAGTAAAATGCAAATGGTCAGACATCCACGGATTCTCAATAAACTCCGTTGAAAAGCATCGTTAACAAAAGTCACGTAGTTGCCAACAATAAGGAAGTTATCTTCACAAGTATATACGTACGGCTATAAAATCGAATAGCCGCTATAGTTTGACCCTTATGTCTTTCCGATAAGGTTGTTAATGCCAACACTTTAACATTTGTGAACGAGAGCCCTTGATGTCCTCTGAATGTCTAGACTGAATGGGACTTTTAATTCTTTTTCATTGTTATTCAGAAATTAATTGAGTTAAATTTATAATTGTAAGCTTAATACTTATGTTTCAATAGAAACCCTGTCAATTACGCCAGCTCGTGGTGGAACTACAAACATGTTTATAGACTAACAACAGAATAACTTTGTCTATTTCTCCATTTTCATTACTGACACATTATCAATTTTATCAATCATCATTATAATTTTAATGTTTGGCATGAAATTCTCTTAATTTTTCCTAGTGAAATTATCTATTGTTTTAATATTATGAATTGACACGCGATTATCTACCCTATTTTGCATGCCTTCTGGCGGGACTTACTATGGACAAATATAATTTTTTATAACATCTGTATCACTGTTCCTTTAAGTTTACAAAATTAGTAAATGAATTTGACGTTGTAAATCACTTTTACTCACAGCTCCGCCTGATTCAGGTCATGCTACCTGTCTGCCAAATTTTCTCAAAATCCGTTCAGGCGTTTTAGCGCGAAACAAACTAACTTTTGCATTTATAATATTAGTATGGATTCCAGGACCTCTTAATGTGTTTTCTGTCTTGGTTACTTTTAACGTTTTACAAAAAAAAATCGAATTGGCGATTCGATTTTTTTTTTGTAAAAAGGATCCCTAAAAATAAAATTCTCGTGAAAAATTGGACGGAAAGTTTTCCAACGCTGTGCATAAAAGTTAGTGGAATCGAATTCTAAATATCTTTCAGAAGTTTGAAAGTCAAAGCATACATTCAGAGGAGACCACCTAAGTAGGCCAAATCTCGACTTGTTTACCTGAAATTCAAAGTGAGAATTACTTTTGAAATTGGACTTGAAAAGTACTCTCAAAGTCGATAATTATAAATAGTGAATCACACCAAAACGATGACGTGGAACAGTTCTAGTGCAACTTTTAAAGCTAGATTAATGTATGCTTATGATGCCAATTACATCATCATCGTCAACGTCCACTGCTAAACAATAGGCCTCATAGGCCAAGCATCACTACTTCGGCGGTTTATTTTTTTATTCGACGCTCATTGTACTATCGTAGTATATTATTCAATAGTAAAGAAATAAAAACAACCCTTATGAATGTTATACCCGCATTAAAACAAAAAAAAATACCTACCAAACAATTCGTAGAACATTACGAGCAAAAGAAATTGTTATTATAAGTATAACCTCGTTTGTTCACATACTCGCACGAATTCGATAAAATATTTTTCTTGTGAATCAAATTGAATTTCGAATTCTTATGACCCAGTTTCTTTGGTTCAACCGAAATTGGTTCCTTTATTTTTATTCGTATAAAGAGATTTCCAATTCGTAAGAATTAAATTATTTTGCTTGTGTAAAGCAGACTTAAAAAAAAAAAAACTAACGGAATTACGATTACGTTGATTGGATTGTATTTTCTTCAAACTTATTCAAATAATTTATTCAATACATACACTTTCAAAGAGCATATTAATGTGAGTGAGAAGTCATGAATATTTTATCAATAGATCATCAAACATGCGACAAATAAGATGCTGCATGTAACCCTCTACGGCGTAGCGGCCTACGCCGTAGCTGGTCGTACGCAGCTACGTGAACCAAACGTGGAGCTCGTGAAGATAAAAGTGATTTTTGAATCCAAATCCTAATCTGAGATCTAGTGTTTTTGACGAATGTAATTTAGTCTTCTTTATTATTTTAATACATTTTGTTAAGTTTTTTTTTTGTAAATCGGCGTCGTAAACTTTAACATATAACCATAACACATAAACATTTATGTTAATATTGTCTGGAGGTGAAAGGTATTCTTGGCAATCTTTATTAGTTTGTTTATCGTACTGGATGATATGAATCCTTTTGCTTTTTATTATATTAATATTTCTCTCATAACAAATACTATGAGAGATAATCAGAAAGTATGAGGCAATTAAACTTAAAACAGAATAAAATCGCTAAGCCAATTTTATTGGTAAGGTAGGTTACACGGAATTATAAACCGTAAACTAAGCCCCGTTCCCTAATTGCGTAACACTATTAATTAGAATCTGAATAATTTTGAAAGTTATTGCTAATCCTTTCTTTCATATGTTCGAAAAATTTGTCTGCTTAGCAACGTAAAACAACGCCATAAATGTTGTGGAACTATCAAAATGAAAGCGATTCCTACTGATAGTTATAGTGTATTACGCAATTACCCCTTTTTTGTTAGGGAAATCATCAAATGACTTCTCCCGCTCTGGGCAGAGCAGGAGGGTGTGTCAGACTTTAACTGACTAAAACGCACCCGTATTCCTTCAGTTGCCTGTGCCAGGGGCTACGGTAACTCTTTCGAACAAATCCACGACCCTGACAGGCATCGGCCCTATCGGACCCCTTCCATTGCTGCTGACATCTCGTAGAACAAAACGCGCCGTCGACCCGGGCCTGGTCCTTACCGCATGGCGAGCTACCCATCGCTCGCCATGCGCAAGCCCGCGCCTGCGATAGCCGAGATGGAGTCCGCTATGGACTCCAACGCCTAGGACGTCTCCTGTAGTGGCTATGGGCGCGAGAGCGCAATCCTTGCCCATCCCTCACGCTCTCCGCCTCCTCCTTCACGAGCATTACTGCTTCACAGATGGAGGTGACGGCTTCTCATGCACTCTCGCTCCGTACCATGGCCTGGACCAGGGCTGGACGCGAGAGATCGCCGCCACCGATCGCCTCCGCGAGGACACGGCGGTGGTCCGCCCAAGCCAGCAGTCCTCCACCGTGTCCTCCAAGCGAGCCACACAATGGTGACTCCCGGGCGTTTCCTCCCGCCTTATCCGGTGAGGACCTACGTAAGGTTGAAGGTGAGGCTGCCGTGGTGCCTCTCCAGCCACTCATCAAAGCCACTCCTCAAACTCCTTACCGCCGCATTTGTGGCGTGGCCAACGCAATTACCCCTCATTACAGGGGCGGCATTTTTCTTGCTCTGAATTGTCAACGCAGTGCTGAGAGAGTGGAGAGTTCAAATTCCAACGGTGCGTTTTTCTGACAAGCTGAGATGCTCTCTCAATACTGAGAGTTGAAAGTCCAGAGCTCCATAAAAATCGTCGCGTTGTCCTAGGTATGCACCAGTTGAATACTTTTTGATATAAAATAATTAAAAAGAGATAAATAAAAATTAAAAAAAACACAATAATAAAATAATAATTTTCTGATAAACATTATTCTGCAGTTTCATTTCAGCACAAAAATATGTTAACTACCGACCGATATGATCGACTTGACCTCAATACCGGATAAAAGCGGTTCGGTCCGGACGATACCGGTTATCTTTTGATTGCAATCGTCTGAGCTTCTACCTTATAGGCTATAGACGGCTCATAGGATGTAGAATTTGTTTTGAATTTATCGTTTAGAATTTTATTCCATATTTGGTTCAGTAGGTAGGCATAGAGGCTTGTGGCTATGTAATAGCAACCACACGGATCAGTCCATCAGGTTAAGCAACGCTTGCCGCGGTCAATCCGTGGATGGGTGACCATCTTTACATTGGTATGTAAAGATGGTCACCCGTCCGTGCCTCGGAAAGCACGTTAAGCTGTTGGCCTAGGCGATATTTGCCTATTTGTAGATCTTTGACAATCGTCACGGGTGGTCAGAGGCCCAAATGCCTGACAACCATTGCAGTTACTAAGAGGTATCGTGTTACCCAGTGACTGGGTTGTGGAGGCAGTATTAACGTTGGCGTCGCTTTTTAATGGGCTATTGTTAAACCTGGATGTTAAAATAACACTCTTTGTATTAAAATTGAGAGCCATAAACTTATGTATAATAGAATTTTTTTTTGGTTCTCACATCATAAATTGTCAATTTAAAAATCATAAAGAAATTCTGAATTGTAACAAGCTTGCGCTAGCAGTTTAATTAACTTTGTGTACTGTTTGGGTCACCAAGATACAGGCTGTGCCTAGTTTGGGACCCACTGCTTAATCTGTGTAACTTGTTAGTGAAAATTTCATACGATGTAAAACCACTTTGTATATTTAAGAACCATGTGTAAGATAAATAAATGAATTTGAATTTGTATAATAGAAACCGGTCCATAACAAACTAAAATTAGATGGTTATTCATTGAAAATTACGTGATATTGAAACCGACACAAGTTTGATTGCCTTTGAAACTAAGGCACTCTTCACACAGTCAGGGAAAATAATTGTTTATCAATTTGACATACCACGTATTTTTTTTGTGATATATCCATTTCATAATATGACATTTATAATTTGAACAGACAATTTAAGTTAATTGTCAGTTCGGTTAACAGTTAAGAGGGGGCCGAAAGCAAATCGTAAATTTCATTTTTAATGAAAGTTATAAGACTAACCCAGTTGCAGAAATACAAACATGAATGCCACATTACATAATAAATAATTAACGCTAATGATTTCATTAATTTAATTATGTTGCACAAAATAACTTTAAGGCACTAATGGTGCAATTGAAAGAAAGAAAGAAAAAAAAGTATTTATTAGACTCGCACATGAATATCACAAACTTAACTACACAATATGCGTAACAAAAAAAAACCAAGGTAAGTACGAGGCCAATAGGCCCCTATCTCAGCATGATGCTGCGACATTTAAAAAAGTGTCGCAGCGCTGGTATTGGCAATTGCTTTGTGCATCAAAAATTGTGACAGATTGCCTTGTGTGAAATAAAATTTTATTTAAAATTAAATTAAATCTTCATTATTTAAAATTAAAGAACCATTAAAATCGAGTCTAATTTTACTTTCTGCAACAATTTAATGGAAGATTAGTATTTAATGGCAGCTTTAAAGGTTACAGTTCGTTTCTACAACTGGCTGTGAGGTATAAAATAAAAACAAAATGAATAACTACACGATATTATCAAAACTTTTTATGGAACAGAAACATTAAATAATAACAATTTCTCGATAGAAAAACAATACGAACTTACCTCTTATATTCCGATTCTGATTCCGACCGATTCCGACAATTTCCGATTCATTCCCGACTTAATATATTGCGGGGTGGAGTGATCAATGTGCTTTTGATTTGATTTTTTGAACACGAAACGGAGAACATACTTTCATCAATCATCACAGTAGTTTTAATTTTGTGTACATTTTTATGAAAGTTAGAAGGCCTTAACGCTTTATACACTGCAGGCGTAGTGCTTTAAGACGCAGTCAGAATATTAATGTTTTGATGGATATATGCTGTGCTTCATATTTAAGCAAAAAAATAAATAAAAATATTGACATAAAACAAGTTGTATACCAAGTTGTAGATCTCTCTGACTCCTGCACTAGTTATAACTGTGTTGCAGGAGCCAGTGTTCCCCCGTGACATACGACACAAATATTTAATTGTTGTATGACAATTTTTTTTTTTTAAAGGAAACAAGACAAACTAAACTTACGAAAGAAAAAAAAAGGAAGGACATAAAGTCCCAGAAGAAAAATAAAAAACAATAATTTAAAAAGTGAAAAAAAAATACAATTAAACAAAAAAAAATACAAAAATAGTACAATATTCATGTTTTGAAAAAATTCGATCATGCAAACAGTGTGTGTGTTTGCGTGGGTTTGCATGATCGATTTTTAGTTAGGATGGGCTGCCCCTGTCTCATCACAAAATCTAGGAAATGTTGCATCGCCGACGCAAGTAGGTAAGCCCCGAAATGACAATGAGTACTGCTAGTTCGAATCCACAAGATGCACTTGGGCACAAAATTATAATAAATAATAATAAAATCTTTATTGTTCAAGAGAGCAGTACAAATTAAAATACCACTAGCCTCCACACTAGGATTCCCTGTGTCGTGGAGACTAGTCTCCTTCGTCTTACAAACATACTAGGTAGACACATACGGTAACGTCTATTGGTAACATTTGTGAGGTGACAATAATTGAATGATATCTCAAACAATAAATTAATCTTGAGTTACGAGAAACTAAGATGTATTAAATTTAAACGTGTGTAGTGTATTGTATGTGTAAGGAGTGGGTGTGTAATGAATGAGTGAGTTAAGGTGGGTTTGGACCAAACGAAGACAATCAGACCACGAGCAATCCTTTCCTGTCATCCCTAACATTTCTGTAGGCTTGGAGAAACCCACAAAAAAATCTCTATGAGCATTATGTTGTTACGTCACCACTGCTAGTAGATTTTCTACCGCTTCGTAGTCAAAAACACAGCGACCCCACCGCGCTCTGTGTGTAGCGCCCCTTACAGCTTCATTATACATAGTGACTCTGTTTGCTTGTGTTTGAGTTTAGTCTGTTGATTTGTCTTGTGTTGTAACCCAAAACGAATTCGGTATTCTGGACGGATCTGCGAGCGATGGCATAATAAGAGACTGAAAAAAAAAAAACATTAAGTACATTACTGTAATTGCAGCATTTATTACTTACCTACCAGATTTTATCAGTGTCTTCGCCCGCGTGGATGTTGAAAATTATTCCACGGGAACGTACCTACTACCGGGATAACAAATATGCTATGTGTTATTCCAGATTACAAACTATCTTTGTGCCAAATTTTATCCAAATCTGTTCAGCCGTTCGATCATCATAATTTCAGCCGAAAAACGTCCACTGCTGGACATAGGCCTCCCCCAATTTGGGGGGACTTGCCATAATCGCCACGCTTGGCAGGCGGGTTGGCGATCGCAGTATGGTGTTAAAAAGCATAGAGAACGCTGCTGCCCATTCTCTAGTAAGTCCCTTAGTCGCCTTCTACGACACCCACGGGAAGAGATGGGATGGTGCTATTCTTTACGTCCGGCACCACACGGAACCCGTGATTCAGTATCAAACATCTAAACATACAACTTGTACATTTATAATATTAGTTGGATAGTTAGGATACAAATATAGTTTATTGTACACCAGAAAAAAAACAAAATACATTTAAAACTACAAAATAAACAATACCTACCATATCGCTTTCTACGATCTTACCTTAACACTAAACACTTACCTTATTAAACACTTCGTTGTACTCTACAACACCACATAAAAAGACAGATGGAACGACTTATTAACTTGTCAATTTCTTCGTTTAAAGTACCTTTTAATTACAAGTTTTTGCAGAAAATATAAGTCATGCAACCCAAATAAAGTTGGCCCTTTTCAAGAAACGTACGTGGTTCAGCAAGCCCGCGATCTTTGTCATTTCGTCAATCCTATAAAAGGGTACTTTAATAATATCCACAATAACGCCAAAGAAAGCTTATTCAAAGATATATATGAAACAAGATAATCCTTTCAAAGCGGAATAAATCGTATACAAAAAATCATAAAGCAATATGGGCTGATATTGTCAAATATCGGTACATACTTCCGATATATACGAGTGGTTGAAATTTTCTTATTGCCTTTATCTTTTTGTATTTATTGGCACAGAGTGGCACGTACCAAAATATCAATATATAAAAACAATAGACGGCGAATGTTCCACCATAAATCCAAGATACGGCGATTTATCAAAATGTCAAAAGATGCACACACACACCTGTGAAGCTTCGACCTAATTCTAGTTAGAGAACCATCTTTATTGGAAAACATTACAAGGGAAAAAGGACCTTAGTACCACTTTATAACGTTTCTAATGTATTTTATGGGGCGTTAAGTAGAATTTGGGGCATAAAATGTAGCCGTGAACCCCTAGAGATGAGCATCGTCATCATATTTCTGTTTTGACGTCAATTCTCGAGGTAGATCGGTTGAGAAAGAAGGTACAAAGTTTTTTTTTTGTGTTGCACTAGGGGATTGGTACAGCGTACCCAAACAACCGATATTTAGGTCAATGTAGATTCGTAGATCACTGTATTTTTGAAGAGTCTAGACTGAAAATATATTCAGACTATCGTGAAATATGTAGGTATTCTATCTTTGAAAGGTCTGGGGAATATGCTGTACGAAGTAACGTGGAGGTACGATAGTAATGGTTTTGTTTCATGTCTCTTAGGAACGATTTTCCTTTGGCAACCTTATCGTGTAATCCCCGAAAGGTTGGATAAATTATTACTGTACACGCAAGTTCTCTGCGTTCTTAAAATATTAGGTTCTGGATGTTCTTGAGTCAGGGTTATTGATATAAATACAAACATGGTAAGAAGTAGCTAGGGAGCAGTGGTGGCGCAGTGGTAATAGCTCCGATTACGAGTTGAAGGCCGTGGGTTCGAACCTAGGCAGACGCTTATGCAAATAATTTCATCACCACTGCTCTAAAACGGTGAAGGAAAACATTGTGAGCGAACGTCCTAGATCCGAAATTTGAAGACAACTAACAGCACCAACTCGCAATAGAACAGCTTGGATAACGGCCTACTCGTATAGGCTTGAGGCTTGAATCCCAGCAGTGGGAAAGTTATAAACAGATTATGCATAAGCTTAAACATGAAAACCAATAAAATTAATAGAAAATGTTTTACTCTAGGACAATTCTCACTAGATCTGGGGGGGATCTGTCAATTTGCACTGGGCTTGAGTGATCGATTTCAGCCCATTCCTTTTCGAAGAGATGAGGCTTGTGTCTGCGAGAGCTGTGGGAAAATTATGTGCTATTTATGCTATTATGCGAAGAAGTATGTTTTTTTTTTTATATGGCATCTAGCAGGTCAACTTAAGTAGTTGTCGGCTCCTTAACCGGGGTTGCCTCTGGGCGCCTCAATAAATTAAAGCCCCCAAAACTTAAGAGCTAAGTGAACTCTGGAGGGAGACTGCAAGGGACGGAACAACATAAATACTTTACACCTACGCAATATTCAAGAGTTTTCTCGTAAAAAAAATCTCGTAATGATTGTTTGACATTGAGAAAAGTATGTTCGTAAGACTATACAGTTTCTATAAATAATTTGAGACAAAATCGCTTTGAAATTTTGAAAAATTATGAGGTATCTTTCGAGGTGACTGTGCTTCTTAACTAATAAAAGAGGCACGTTCATTCAACTGAATTAAGAAAGGATATGTTTTTTTAAATAGCATTATTTCTTAAAAGTTACTACGGTGTAAAAATAACCGCCATTAGAAATCAATTTCGCTCATTCGTTCACTTCAGAACTTAGTTGGATCGTTAAGCAATTGAATCGGTTCAATTCGTTTTTCTTTCATTCTCTGCCAGCGGATGCCGACGTAAGAACTTTTAAACGTTACAGTACAAATACTTGTACGAGAAAATAAAGTAAGAAATCTTAGAAATATCTTAAGTGCACTGTAAGGCTGCGGCTTGTAAAGCGACAGCGGGTTGACAGAGACTTTGTGACGACAAGCTGAATGGTGGTACAAAAGTAAATATACTTAGGTACAGAGTTTCAGCGAAGAAGGAACAGTAGTGGCCTAGTAGTAACGGCTTAGTTTTACGAGTTGTATAGCTCAGGTTCATCACCACTGCTCTCAAAACGGTGAAAGAAAACATTGTGAGGAAACCAGCATGTCCTGAAACTAAAAATTCGAAGACATGTGACATCTACCAACCCGCAATGGACCCGCGTGGTGGATTGACGCCCACTTCCTCTCACAGAGATGAGGCCTGTGGCAGAAGGAAATCTATAGGCTGATTATGCTACAGCGCTTCATACAATGTTGGTTCAATAGCAACATTACTACTGTTGGTCTAGTGGTCGGAAGCCCTGCAGCAGTTGTCCTGGGTTCGATTCCTAGGTCGAGCAAAGTGTTATTGGGTTTTTTTCAGCAAAAATCTCGCAGTAGCAGCCTGGAGTCTGGATTTGTGGAGCTAAGTACCAGTATTTTACATGGAACGACTTCCTATCCGACCTCCAGGTCACACATTTTCCTTGGAGCGACTTCCTATCTGAGCTGGAGGTCAGATGGGAAGTCGTTCCATGTAAAATACTGGTACTTACCTACACAAATCCAGGCTCCACAAATCTAACCTCCAGCAAATACTCTGTGGACAACGTATTTGCTGGAAGTTAGATAGGATACCCGGGGTATTACGAAACCCCTTAGTAAGACTAGTTGTCATGCTTTCGATCTTCTACCGACCCGTAATGACTGTCTAAAATCAACGAATGACAGCCGAGATCAACGGTTTGACGTGCTTTCCAAGGCACGCATGGATCTTGGTATAAAAAAATTACCCATCCACGGATCAACCGCGGCAAGAGTAACTTAACCTGATCGATCGACCAGTGCGGTAGTTATCACTTAGCCACAAGCCCCTCTTGTCATCCGGTTACTATTAAGGACTAATTTAACCAATGAAACTGAACGTGATCAGCACATCAAACCCTTGATCAAAAGGCGTTCAAGAGCTGTCAGTGTCAACAATTCATCATTGTTGACAGCTTTTGAAAGCATTTCAAAAGGATGATTTTATTTTTGTAAGTTAGTTTGTACAAACACTTTTACACGTCAATCATATTTTAAAAATTAGATGAGAACAACATTTCCTATCTGACTACTCTGAGAAGAAAGGCCGAAACAAACTCAGAGATCATAGTCTCTTTTAAAGTCCAGACATAATCTTGTGAAGTCCATGTGGATTGATGTCTGAAATGGTCTTTTGAGGACGCGTTTAGGTTTATTTGGAAATGAGTCCTGAATCCGTGGCCCCCTCGCACAGACAGAGCAAAATTAATTGCATTTGCACCCGCGTCTTCTGTTTCGCAACTCGCAGCCTTAAAAAGTTGTTCAGTAAAATGAATTTGCAGTACACACCAACCTATCTAAATAGGATATTCTAAAGGAGTATCACATAGTGGGAGTCATATGGAGTGCGCATTTACTATGGGCTAAACAAACTGCGGGCTACTTATACATGAATGAGTTGCTAGGGACCCCTCCCTGGACAGAGCGCCGTTCTGTAATGTTGTTAGGACGAAGAATAATCATTACAGGAGTTGGATCCATAACTTATGTAACGTTTTGGTCTTGAAATGGAATGTAGCTTGCTGGGGAAGGTTTGAATACAGTTAAGATATTATACTTTGGAACAGGATAATTTGTAGATACGGGCAGAAAATGCAGTATTTGTAAATCTATGATGTGAATGATAAATATGGGTGCAATTTTGTTATTTTTTGTATCCATAAATCAATCAATCTACCTAGTCTTTTAATATCTATGTTTGGGCTAGCTTCCAGTCTGACCGTTAACAGATGTATATGGGTATTTTACATGGACTGGTCAGTCCATGAACCATGAACATATCCAGTGATGGAAAACCGGACAACCGTCCCGTGTAACACGATACCCCTAGCTACTAGTGGTTGTCAGACTTTCGTGCTTCTGACTATACTTAACGACTGTCAAAAATCTACTAATGACGGCCGAGACCAACGGCTTATCGTGCTTTCTGAGGCACGGAGGGGTCTCATTTGTAATTGATGGTCACCCATTCATCAACCGACCACGGCAAGTGTAGCCTGATCTGATCATTTAGTCACGAGGCCCTCTTTTATACACATCTAGTTTTTGCCAGCGGCTTTCTCCGCGTTAACCAATTTACAATATACATAATTTGTTAAGGTTTCCTTAATTACACCTTCTTCATGAATCACTCTGTCTATTAGTAAAAACCGCATGAAAATCCGTTCAGTCGTTTTTGAGTTTATCGCGAACAGACAAACAGATGCGGTGGGGGACTTTATTTTATAATACCTACATATGCAGTGATAAATCATGGAAAACAAATAGGAAATAAGAAAAATAATTCAGGAAAATTCCTTAAGATTCGAGCTCGGTACATCATTCTTTTTTTAATCTAGTCTTTTTAATTTCCCTTAGGAACGTAAATTTTTGTTTGATAAAAATATTATCCACCTTATTTTATCCTTCTGTGGCTATATTGCGATTCATCTAATAAATGTATAAAATATCAAAAATAAAATAAAAATTTACTTTTAATGTCTCTTTTTTAATCTCCCAAGTGACGCGAAAATATACCTACTAAAATTCTGAGTCATGCATGAAACATACTTTTTTATCATTTGAAGACAGTAAATTCGATAAAACTAACGATAGAGAACCTGGTACCCAAATCACTTGTAAGCACAAACAAAAAATATTCGTGTCAAAACAAAGCATTTTTTACCACCGGTCTAGCATGCCATGGCCCTGTCACAGAAGACAGAACAAACCAGAAGGCTAGAACAGGTTTTTATATCCTGTGTTATTAAATTCATCATTCGACTTTTTTTTTAAATAGCTGTATTTTATTTACCGACTTCAAAAAGGAGGAGGTTATCTATTCGGTATGTTTATACATTTCAAGTCCATCATATAAGGACGGATTTGTAAAATATTTTTTTTGTTCAAAAGGGATTTTTTATTCCGAAATGAATTAATGAATGAATTTATTTATTCATTATTTCATAAGATCTGATCATGAGTTTCGGAGACAGACAACGAAGCTCTTCAAAAAATGACAGCAAATCAAACGCTATTGCTACTATCACATAAATACATATGCATTGTTTTGTTTTGATTGACTTTGAGAATACCCTAAGTATGATGAAATTTCGAATTTCGATTGAATAATAATTGGTGTGGGGTAGGTACTATAACTAAAAAGTGAAAAATAAAAACTTTTACAAAAAAACAACCGAATTCCGAAAAAACACCACAAAGTGAAAAATAACTCTAATTTTGGAAGGCAGTGACAAAAAATTCAAATACATAATCCAGACATAGACCAAAGACCGACTTCTGAAATTAAAGTAATTTTTTACTGTGTACCTAGTGTTTTTTCGGAAGTCGGTTTTTTTTTATTTTTTAGATTTATTATTGACTGCCTCATTGGTGTAGTGGTCGCAAATGCTACTGCTGAGCATGAGGAGCTGAGTTTAATTCCCAGGTGGGGCAAAGTGTTATTGGGCTTTCCATCTGGAATTTCTCAGTAGCAGGCCAGAGTCTGAATTTTTGCCCGGTTGATGGCATTAGGCTCGCCCCCTCACCTAAACATAACTGACAAAATGTAGGTACACTGCCCAACCGATGATGATATTATATATGCTTTATGTTGATATTCTGCATATGACATAAAGGAGAAAATATTTGTCTCCATTTATTTAAAAAATGTAATACGCGTGTGGGATGGTTGTTTTGTTTTTGGACAGAGTGGAATTATTATGTATGCGCTTTCTGGTTTGTTATGTATTCCGTGGGCTAGATCTATCAGCCCCCCAACGATTCACAGGTCCGCCAGACTATTGCAATCGTCCGAAGCGTCCCGCCAATCATTTCAATCAGCTTTCAATCATTTTCAAGCCTCCCCTCGATAATACGTTTTGACGGCAATTTTTTTCTATTTTTCTTTTCACATTCCGTTGAGTTTTCTTTTTCAGTTATAATTGCGATTCATTAAGGCACCCGTTTCACGTCAATTCATTGGAATTAATGCGAAGTGAGAGTTTTTGTGAATCGTTGTCTGACCGAGTGTAATAATTACGGGAAACTTTTTTGTGGTTAAAAGGGATTGTTGTTTGAATAAATATTTTAGCAGTTTGGGTACATTAATTTCGGATTCAGGTTTTATTTGAAAGTCGAAGTAATGTAGCGATAATACGAACGTCTAATTAAACTTACGAGTACATCTACATATATAACACTGGTCGCCTGATGTAGGAACGTAGATTAGCTCTTATCTCCACCGAGCTTATACCACAAGTCCTGACATAGGTAGGTCTACATGAGTAAGTAAGGAAGGCTACGCCGGGTATCGGGAGGGTCCCTGCACGACTTTTAATTAACTAATTGCCTTGCAAATACGATGAGGAATCAAGAAGTCAATCTGTTGCTTTCAGGCGCTTTTAATTTCAGGTTGGCAGCATTGCTACGTTGTATGGCTATGCTAGAATCGACCGCAATATAGGCCAGCCTCATCTCGGAAAACTAAGTGGGCACTCGGACCCCATGACCCTAGAGTTTGGCAATGCTGCCAGCCTTTTGGGCATTCTGCCCGTTGACAACGATGCGGACTTATTTTTTGATGTCTTATGATTATTTTCTTTTTACACGCTTTATATTAGCTTCACTTGTATGTTTGTATGTAACCGACTCCTTTGAGCGCGATTTTGACCGCGGTCAGATTTCATTGAACCGTAAACTTGTCGAGGACCGATGACAATTCAATAATTTAACTGCGCCAACCGTACCGTCAATGATATGAAAGACGAGGCTGTATGTGAATGATAGCGTGAGGGTTGACAGATTGGTTGAAGAAAACGTGTTGCGCCGACCACAGCTAATATGGGATATGGGCAGGGACTAAACAACTTCTGCAAGACTTAAAAAAATTATACGTGTGATTTCAAAAATTGAATAGTAAGGAAGTACTTATAATATTCGGACCCTCCACGTCACAGAAAGGAGGGCTGAGTGAGCTGAGTCCCACTTTTGGGTCCATTATTCTTATGGTAGGTATGCACAGGATAATATTAATTAATCTTTATTTTTTATTCAATGGCTTAACGTGCTTGCCGAGGCACAGAGGGGTCTTGGTATGAAAAGATCAGCCCATCCACAGACCAACCGCGGTAAGCGTAGCTTAACCTGAACGATCGACCTGTCTTAGCAGACTTAGCCGCAAATCCCTCTCGCCCCAAGATGACTATAACCAATCAAAAGAGCAACTACGCTTTCATTCATTATAATGCTACGTTTGAAGGGTTCCACTGAAGGCTCAGATAGTAAGAGTAGCACAAATATTCAGAAGGACGCTAATTGCTTCATCCAGTGTTCCTCTCGAGATCAAAGCAATAAGGTTGCACTTGAGATCTGCTCACAGGTGAACGATTACGAATGAGGCTGTATATCGAGTATTTGAAGGGAAGTTTTTAAATGAGTGATGTATTTATTTGGTTTACCAACAATTGTTTACACTGGTATTATGATAAAGATAACGTGTCTGATAAAATAATATATTAGTGTAACAATCACAAATAGGTAAACTCCGCATGCACGAAGAGGAAGTTGTACAAAATAAACTTATCTAGGTTTAAAATGCTTAATACTTAGAAAACATCATACATCACTTAGGACAAAGTTATTATAACATATTGGTGACTAAAACTAATCGGGCAAATACTTATGAAATCTGGCTTTCAACTTTCATCAACCATCAAAGATGGCTTGATTTGGTCACTGCAACTATTTATGACCTAGCATAATGACGCATGCGTGATACATATATCTGGTGGAAAATACACGGAATATACCAGAAAGGTGTCGTCAAGTTTAAGGGTGTGGCGCAGACATCAAACTGAATTACTGTCTACATGTGAACAATATCGTGAAGACAAAAAATTTATCAACTGTCCCATACATAACTTCAATACCTACTCGACCAAAATCATTTTATACTCTTTGACGAAAATGAAGCAATTTTATTTTGGCTTCCGTTGAAAGCGATGAACGAATTTAACACAGACACAGAACACACACGTCGTTCACATATACAAATGTTACACAAAATAGACAAAGATTATTTAAATTCTTTGCTTGTTATCTATACTTCTATACTAATATTAAAAAGAGGTAAAGTTTGTGAGTTTGTGAGGTTGTAGGGGGTAATCTCTGGATCTCCTGAACCAATTTTGAAAACTCTTTTATCAATAGAAAGCCACGTTATTTTTGAGTGTAATAGGCTATATATTAACTGGAAAAATGAAAATACTTTTTCTTGGTAGTCGGAGTTGCAAAGTAAGTCAGAGAAAAAACGATCGAACGAAAACGTTTCTTATGAACGCTGCCTTAACGATGAGATATACTATTGAGTTCTAAAGCAAAGTTGTAGAGCTTGATGATGCCTACAAAAAAGTCAGCGACAGCATATGTCTAACTTTTATATTTAAGTCACAAAAAGTAGTTTTTTTTTTATAAACAAATATATTTAAATCGTTAGGCAATGTTTATTGGTCATATTATCAACAATTATGAATACTTATCAAAATAAGTAAATTTATCGTCTCAAGTGTTTAAAACAAAAGAATTTTTTCCTTTTACTGCATATAATTTGGCCGAATGGTTAAGGAACCGCGACCGTGTCGTAATCTATTAATGTTTGCCGCCCAACGAAGTGGACACGGGTCAGCTAGTTTGTTATAAAGTCTGACAACCAGTCTTACCATGGGGTATCAAATTACCCAGTTATGGAGGTCAGATAGGCAGTCGTTTCATGTAAAATACTGGTATTCAGCTGCGTCTGGTTAAACTGGAAGCAGACCCCAGCGTAAAAAGCGTGAAAGCGTTGGGATAAGGCTAAGCAGATGACGATGGGTCCATTTCGCGAAATAGAACTCACATGCAAATACCGATGTCCGGAGCAGTAACAAAAAAAAAAAACTGTCAGTCCGCCCAAATATATTTCCTAAGCATATTTTTTTAGCACACAATACAACCGCTCAGCCGCTCCGTCAAAGTTTTTAATCCTTAAACCACGCATAAAGATATAATCCCAGTAATATCTTCATTAGTACCCCTTTTACTCGGAACAGCTCAAAGCCTAGACGTAAAGATTAGTGTACTTGTCATGATTGGTACCTACGTATGTGCCTACCGATAAAAGTAGGGGATTCAAAGGAGAGTGGTCTTGAGATAAGTTGTTTCATTTATGAATAGGATGCTAGAAATTGTAGGGATTAGTAAGAGTACCGTTAACCCTTGCGTTAAATTGCGGTTTAGTTGGATTGGTATGTAAATGTGAGGGATGTATTTTTTTTTTCATTATCCATATATCTAGTTTTTATTTTTAAAAGCTTATAGAGGCCGTATGCGAAATTTTATCGATTTGGCTAATTTACTTCATTCAGAAATTAATGAGCTCCTTTTTTATTTTTGTCGAGAACTATAATGCGAGATTTAGGTTATTTTGAAAGATTATTTTCTGTGTATCTGAAAGTAGAAGTAAATAAGTTAGATGAGTTGATTATTACTTACTAGACTAAACCAATTCCTAGATGTTAATAAAAAAAACCTGATTCACAAAAAAACAAAAACAGAAAAGTAAAAATTACTTTGGTGTAACCTTTCTCTTTCATATTCATATTCTTTACTTACGGTTTTAAGGAAAGATCATTCTTACATTTATACAGGAAAAGTTTTTATTCAGTGCGCAAACTTTAACCATGAATTCAACATATCATACTAGACCCCCAGCGCAGAAATTTTTCGTCGGTTATACAAAAAAGAAAACAGCTGTTCCATACATTTTGACTGCGTAAGTATTGCACTTTTCTATGAAACAGCAGATTTTTTTTGTACACTGACGAAACATTTATTTGATTAGAAAAAGTTAATTTTATTAGCGTAGACAGGGTAATTTATTGAACAGTCACTTAGTGATGATCCGACTGATCTAAGTCAAGTCAAATCAAACTCTTTTAAGGGGATCTTCTTCAAAAACTGCACATGTGAAAGGTTGCGTCTCGAACACAATGTGCCTGCTAAGCCGTCCTGCTCTAAAGAGATAAAGGTAGGTATTTATTTCCGTCTACACGTCTTCGTGGTTTACTCAAGTGTTCATAGAAGTAGCACAGTGCACGTGCCATGTCTTCTATCGCATCCTCGCTTCATTACACAAGTCATTCATTAACACGAGTGGAAGTTCCCTTGCGATGTTTTCTTTCGCTGTAAGACGGAAAACCAAAGGAAGGAAATAAATGTAGGCTTTGTTTAAAAAAAAAACTGTATATTTGATCCATTACGTCTGGAATTCCATTGATTTATTTTAGTTTGTTAATAAAATTACTAGCGACCCGCCCCAGTTTGCACGGTTTTTACTTCTTAACAAAACATTGAGATTTTTCATTATAAAACTAGCGGTTACCACTGAGTTCGGAAATTATCCGGCGGGAACATACTACCGGGATAAAAAGTATCCTATGTGTTAATTCAGGTTATAAACTATCTGTGGGCCAAATTTCATCAACAAACATCCAAATTTCGCGGTTTGGGTTCCACCTCGCTTGACAGCTATTTTTGGGTTTCTCCACTGGGAAGTTCTCGATCGCAGCTACAGTCTAGCGGCTAGACTTTAGCTGCGATCGAGAAATTAATTAATTGTAAATTTTTGAACAAATAAATTATACTTATACTAATTTCATTCTACCAGCAGGCTTAACACGACCACCGATTTGTTGACGGAAGAATAGACATGACTATTAACTAAATGATGTAAGTACATTATGAGAAGATAGCTATGTTTTTACACGCTTTATATTAGCTTCACTTGTATGTTTGTTTGTATGTTTGTATGTAACCGACTCCTTTGAGCGCGATTTTGACCCACTTTAAACGGTCAGATTTCATTGAAACTTTGTAAACTTGTCGAGGACCGATGACAATTCAATAATTTTAAAAAAAATGAGAAAAGAAAACACGTTTTTGTAGTTAGCAGAACTAAAAAATAGAAAGTAAATAATAGTTTAAAAAACTAAAAAACACGCTTTAAAAACCAAACTAAAAAAGGAGAAAATAATTTAATTCAATTAAAAAGCGTGGGGTGCTTGACATTAATTGATTATAAAAATACCTCAAAAAGTACCCCACGCTTTTTAATTGAATTAAATTATTTTCTCCTTTTTTAGTTTAGTTTTTAAAGCGTGTTTTTTAGTTTTTTAAACTATTATTTATTTAGTTTGGTTTTTAAAGCGTGTTTTTTAGTTTTTTAAACTATTATTTATTCTATTGAATAACACAGTTATGCGTTCCAAACGAATCATGATTTTGTATATAATCGTATACACTTTGTGGCCGTCGAGTAAAAGGTTTGTTGTCAGTGTGATTTTGACAGTTTGGGAAAAAACAAAGACTATAAAATGGGAAAAAATATTCTTCTGAAATAGTCTACATTTATAAGAACCAAGACAAAGATCGTTAGAAACGAAAGACAAAATGACAGATTGTCGAAGGATATCTATGGTGCGATGTCAAAAATGGAGAAACGAAATGTCACTTTGTATTGAAAAAGCACTGTCTATTCTTCGTAGAAATAGACAACGTCATAATATGCTAAGCCTGCTGGTGTATCTTAGTACTTATATTATCATACTACAATTTTTTTGTGTTTTTGAAGAAATAAGTTATACATATACTTTATTATACTTATTTAATTCTACCAGGTCCACTCAAACATCACGTCTGAAATAACGGTCCTCCTAAAGAGTGACTCTCAGAGTTTTACGAGGCAACTGATATTTTTTACGTACTTATAATAAAATCTGTCCATAAGGATTTTATCTTTGTGTGAACTGTGTGGAAAGTAATGATTTTCTTTGCTTTTACAACTGTGTTTATATTCATAACGGGTTTAAGAGACTTCTTAATAAGTTTGTGGGTGAATGGCATTTATGGAGCGTGGAATCTATTAAGGTTTTCGAACTAGAGCAAGACGTTTTAGCTGATTTTCGCATGAAAAAGAAAAATTGGTCATTCATTTTCTGTACCCATTTTTGGGCATTTCGTTAGTGTCTTAGCAATGTTAATGATTTTATTGCTGCAAGTTATTTTTTACGATTACTTTTACAGGTCAATCGTAATTTAGAAACTAGATGAGGTCAGTGTTCCCCACCTGGCTACTCTGAGAAGAAAGATCGAAACAAAGCCAGAAGTCACAGTCTCTTTTGAAGTCCAGACATAATTATGGTCAGATCATGTGAAGACCATGTGGATTGGTGTCTGCAATGGTGTTTTGAGGAAAGTACCGCAGAAAATAGTAAACCTGTTCAGTTAGTGCACGCGTTTATCAGTAATCTTGCACCTCAACTCAGAACTTAAGGAGCTCAAAAAGAGTAATTGGTATTGGTACGACCCTATCGTACCAATACCAACCATTATTAGCACCATAACACGCAATATTGCTTTGTCAATAACTTTCTTTGCCATTGGAGCAATATTAACAATGAATAGATATTTATTTTGGCCCGAGGTCAATATGAAACTGAAAACGTTTGGTCCTCTGCGTGACTGAATGACAACTGATATATTTTGGGCCCTCCATTTACAAAGTGGGTCAACCGCCTCGTAAAATATTGTATAGAATATTCATGCGTACCTTTTGGCAAGTTTACGTGATGCACCTCACTTTTTAAAGTAGGTTAGAGTTGTCCATGGGTGGCTATAAAGTATGTTGCTTAAAGAGTGGAACAGTGCATAAGTAATGAAGGGAAGCTGACCCACAACCCTTGGGCCATATACAACCTTTTTACGAGCATGGTGTAAAAACCACTGAAATGTCGCGCTTGCTTTGTTTTATTACACTTTATTTTTGACGCTGTTCGTTCTTAAAGAATGTTGTTTTTAACAAATCACATTACATCATCATTAAGTCAAAATTGAGCTCTCTTAACAGTTCATAGCACTCCAAGCGGTTTTTATATAATCGATGAATGCCGAAACCATTAACTGTTCATTTTCAATACTATATTCAACTACAGCGTTACAATATCTTTACCCAATGGTGTTAAATACAGTCGCCTCAAAAAATGTTATGTACCTACTTATCGATAAGAATTAATTTGATTATAATCTGTGTTATCTATACAACTGTTATCTATCTGTTATAACTGTTGATTCTCCTGTATTTAAATAAAGACATTTTGGTTTTACATAATTATACTGTATCAATGTGTAGTTACAGTTAAGTACATGTCATACGACAATTAAATGAATGATCTTCGATCTTTTTGAGGTTTACTGTACAGACGCCAGCACATCAACCTACTACAATCTGTCAAATTTCTTTAATAGATTTTCAACTTTAAAGTATAAGTTGATTAGGAAAATTTGACAGTTTCGGGTAGGTTGACCTGCTGGCGTCTGTACTTAGATATACGTGTGGCGCACGTTGGGTTGTCATGGTTGTCATCCACGTACGTTAGCATGCTGGTTGTACTGACGCACGCAAGAACGCGTTATTGGGGCGCAATTTTCAACGTCAACACAATAACATGACATCACGCCTCGTTTTCTCGAAGAGTTGGGCAGACGTGTATCTATTTTACACATTTCGCCAGTTATGTTTGAGTCATTTGCATTTGTCATTTTTTGTTTTGTTTTTTTCAACCAGGCACAAATCGAGACTACGGGCTGCCGCTGAGAAATTCCAGATGGAAAAACCCAATAACATTTTGCCCGACCTGGGAATCGAACCCAGGACCTCATGCGCAGCAGTAGCGCTTGCGACCACTAGACCAACGAGGCTGTCACGTCACTTCAGTCAGTAACGTCAAAACCTTTTTTTTCCGTGGGGAAATCCTCATGGATACCATACATCTGGGATGAAATGAGGGTTATCTCGGACTCCTACCGACTAAAATCCTACTGTTCCTTCTAGTACCATGTGTCGGGGGCCCGGTGACTAATATCAGTTCGCCATGCCTAGCGAGCCCCATCACCAATTGCAGCCGATCCCATGACCGCACATCCTCCTATTAAAGCGCGCATACTGCGTGCCACCACTTTGAGCCTGACTGCTTGAGCGATGACACAGCCCAAATTCGCCGCCCGCGTCAACACCCACCCAAATGTGGGATAAAGGAGTGGACTGTAAGTAATGACGCTGGTTGTAGAAGATTTGGTCGGGTAGTTCTGTAGGAACTGAGTTCTGATCGTTCGCCCAATCAAGGATACAAATTTAACACAGAAAAATCTAAGTACGACTCATCTTTTTCTTCCGCTGCGGCCGCTTCTCAAGCGTGGTCGTTCCTTTGGGTGGAATAGAGTCCGGTGCGAGTACAAAACACGGTAATGCACAATTTGTCCTTGTTTTAGCAAATTTTCACTCACAGAGTTCAAATTCAGATTGTATTCAAGCGAGCAATGGCGGCCGACTACTTGTCTTTGGCGCGCACACAGTTTCTTGTTGATGGCGGACTCGTCGCGATGTCGTGGAATCATGCGTTTTGGCGGGAATGGGAACCAATCAATTGCGTGCCGCCTTAGCGAGCGTTCATAAATATTCAATATTGAATTTGTCCAATCATGGGCTATATATAGAACACCAAGTTTCCCGAAATTAACTCATCCTTTATACAAAACGTAATGTGGATTTATATCCATGTCATAGTGAGGGCGAGGCGTAAGTAATTTGTTTCCGGCTGTAAGACGACACATGTTGACGTGGTGACGTGGGCGTTGGCAGAAGGTGAGCTTAATTAACTCCGTGACTGATGACCAGCCGCCTTTATAATATGTCTGTGTCTACATATTATGTCTATGTTAAAGTTTTTAGTCAAATATCAGGTTCCAAACACGATGATGTGAAGTCTTTACTTATTTATTTATTTTAGTACATGGAGGTTTTACAGCTGAGTAAAATAGTCAAAATGGTAATATAATATCTGAGGTAAAGTATTCGGCTCTTAACTCGATTCGATCCTACCTACATAAGTAGGGACTACCTACATAAGGCAGTGACTTTGGATATCATGTATTTTAATAATTTGTCACTGCCTTCCGAAATAAAAGTTATTTTTCACTTTGTAGTGTTTTTCTGGAAGTCTGTTTTTTTTTTTTGTAAAAAGTTTTTATTTTCCACTTTTTATTTATAGTACTTACCCCACACCAATTCGAAATTTCATCATGCTTGGGGTCAAAACAATGCATATTTAAGCGATAGCAGCAATTGCGGTTCCGTTCCGTTGTCTGTCTCCAAAACTCATCGTCAGATCTATATGAAATTTAAATGGGACCATATCGGAATAATCCCCATTCAAACAAAAATATATCTTTGCAAATCCGTCTACATACATAAAAATCACCTAACTCCTAACCGTTAAAGAGTTGTACCTTCCTTCATCAGCTGAGCGTCATGAGATGATGATGACCATACGCAAATGTCTCAATAGCTTTAGAAAATATATGAAAAACATTGTTAATACCTATTACATTTGAGGGTTGCCCTCGATTTCCCTGGGATTCCATCATCAGATCCTGACTTGGTGCCAATGGGATCACTTTAAGAGTATACCCTTTCAAATAAAAAAAGAATTTTGAGAATCGGTCCACAAATGGGGCAGAGATCGGTGAACATACATTAAAAAAAAATACATACAGTCGAACATAGAACCTCCTCCTTTTTTGAATTCGGTTAAATACAATAACGCCCATTTGCACTAAACTGGGATAACTTCTAAGTTCATCCCTAATGAGAATGGTTCATGCTCAAAATGACTTTATACCTACCATATCCGACGAATAAATGTCTTTATCTTTGGCCTTTGTACTCTCTAAGACGCACATACAGGCATCTATACCTACTGGCTCTATCAGGGGCTCGTGGCTAAAGAATTAAGCTAGGTACGCTTGCCGAAGTCCATACATTACATATCGAGACTCCTCCGTGCCTGGTAAAGCACGTTAAGCCATTGGTACTATAGCAGCATCATCATATATGCCAACGCCCGTAGCGCGCCGCGCGCCGCGGCCGAGCGAGTGACCGACCACGGAGCCCTAGCGCTCTGCTACCGCCACTGCGTCGCCACCGCGATGGTGGCGCTCCTGTTGTGAGTCCAGTGAACTACAGGCTAATACGTGCTGTGCAGCGATTGGGTAATTAACTCGAAAGGTTTCTGAAGTGCCCGCTATTGTATTTTGTTATTAATATGTATAAGTAGTTGGTATTTTACGAAATAAAAGTTAGTACCTTTTAGCGTCTCGAACTGGTTGTTTCTCTTTATAACCTACGGACCTAACAGTACAATTGTTACTTGTAGATCTTTGACTGTCGTTACGGCCAAAAGTCTAACAACCAGTTTTACCAAGGGGTATTTTATTACCCAGCTACTGGGTTGTGGAGGTCAGATAGGCAGTCGCTCCATGTAAAATACTGGTATTCAACTGCATCCGATTAGACTGGAAGCCGAACCCACTAGGTAGATGATGACTGACAACACTAGAATTGCAAAGCAATGTGCTCACATTTCACCCAAAAATACTCCATGAAAAGTATTCCACAAAAATATTTTACGTTTTAAAAGCCTCAGCGCATTTTACATGTTTACCATAAAAAAGGATAACACAACATGTTTATATTTTTTTTCATGAAAACCTTTTCTACACAAGTATTGAATAAAAATCCGTCGAATGAATATAAAACGCGATGGAGTTACAAAGTTTTCAGCAAATAAAATGTATTCGATAAATATAATTCAACAATAACTGGGGTTATAAATGTCAGTTTGTTTTGTACACAACTGTAATTTAGGTTTGTGTGCCATTTACTGAAGCATTATGACTTGAGCTGCACGATTGCTGACAAATGCGTGCACTGACTGGACAGGTCCACTCAATCTGTGGTTCTTTCCTCAAAATACCAATCCACATGGTCTTCACATTATCTGACCAAGATTATGTTTGGACTTTAAAAGAGACTGTGACCTCTGAGTTTGTTTCGGCCTTACTTCTCAGAGTAGTCAGTTAAGAAACGCCGACCTCATCTAGTTTAAAAAAATATGATTGACGTGTAAAGGTGTTTGTACAAACCGACTTACAGAAATAAAATCATTTATTATTGTTGTTAAAAGATATACTGAATTAAGTCAGCGATCATTTGTTTAAAACTAGTTGAACGAACTTCTCAACCAAGTTGAAGCTGGATTCTGTTCTACCCAAAGGAATTGGGTTCTTAGCTTATGTAAAGCCAGGGAAATTATAAATTTTCTGTAAAATTTACTACAATCTTAAATTCTCTGTAGGTATATTCAAAACTGTGGGCTCAGATAGCACAGAACTGGTGCGCTGAGAGAGTAAGACGGGGAAAAAATCATACGTTGCCAGTCTGTGGTACGTTGACAGTTGTATAAAATCGCTATCACACGGCAAATTGACGTAGTTACTGTTTCAATTTGATAAACAATAATAAAATGTAATATAATTAAACCGTAGAGTTAAATCTAAATAAAATAAATTACAAATCGTAGCTCTTTTACAGACCGAGAGAATATTTGTGACGGCTGACCGCGGCCCGTGTACGGAATTATACGATTCATACAATATTAAAAGCTTTCCATTCGTTTGTACATTTTATATGAGGCACAAATGAAGGTTTATTTTATTGTAAATGTTAAATGGAAAAAACTAATGAAATTGTATATTTAACGAGGACTTTATTGTTCTCTTTGCACAGAAAGATGTGAGATGTATTAAAGCACTGATTTCGTGTATCTGATTTAGTGATGATTTTCCATCTTAAGAGGCCTTATACGAAATTTTTCCAATTTCGCTGATTTACGTGATTTAGAATACTGTATTTGTATGAGTTTTTATGAACAACATGGAAAATCCTATCAATTATGATCTAATGAATGAGCTACTTTTTATTTTCAAATAATTTTGATTAATCGACCTAAAACCGAAAACTGTTTTGTTAATTTTGCTGTAAGAGTAACACGTCTACACATTATGGAAAAAACTATACTGTATTGTTGTGAAAGTTGTCAATACAATGTGTGAATCACTTTTTACCACTTTCATAAGTACATAATTTTTTTAAAATTAATATTAGTTTGTCATATTTTATAGAAAATGGACAAATAATTGCTTTTAATTTCGACTACTCAATAAAATTAAAACTACAGAAATAAACTTTAGTTCAAAATCAATCCATTTCCTGAAAAAAAAATGCAAAATAAATTAAAATAGTTGGCGGGAAATAATCTTTTAAAACTACCTAAATCTCGCATTATGATACTTGATAAAAATAAAAACAGTAGCTCATTCACTTAATAGTATTTGAAATGATCTTTCAAGTTGTGCATTAAAACTTACGGAAACAAAATATTTTAACTGACCACAGTTAAAATATTGTATTTCCGAGTGCGTCTCTAAAATCAAGTAAATCAGCGAAATTTGCAAAATTTCGTATACGGCCTCTTAAGAACAAAGTTATTTTTGAATTTCTTTGAAAGGTACCACTTGTCGCTTCGTAAGAAGAGGGCAAGTCGTCAAGGTTACTGAAACGAGTGGTGCTATCCACTGATACTTATATGTTTTCTTTTTCTCGGAAAAAAAGAAACCCATGAGAGATCGGTAGCCTGTACCTAGCTACAATCTTCGTCTTAACATTTAGTCAAAATGGTCACTATCCATGTATTAAATCCTCTCAAATCACACTACTTACCTAGGTATGTGTTGAAAAATATTAAAATATTTTGTCCGCTGCTGAAATAACGTAAGTACCGTAAAGGTTGTCGTTGTGTTGCAAAAGTCGACCTTATCTTGTACAGGCTGGCGATAAAATAACTATAGTTGGAATAGCAGAAAAAATTGTAAGCTCGAGATTTGGCTGACAAGCGAATGGAGAAGATTAAAATAGACTCGTAGAATGATTTTCTAGGATTACCATGGATGCGAGGAGTGCAGAACCGGTCGAAGTGGAGGAGCTTGGGGGAGGCCTTTGTCCAGCAGTGGACGTCT
Organism: Antitype chi; assembly: GCA_947359405.1. Classification (NCBI taxonomy): domain Eukaryota; kingdom Metazoa; phylum Arthropoda; class Insecta; order Lepidoptera; family Noctuidae; genus Antitype; species Antitype chi. The sequence continues at coordinate 5,304,637 of OX375823.1, forward strand.
TTCGGCTGAAATGATGATGACGATGATGATAAATAATTATCAAAGTTGCACAACAAATGTGTTTCATTACTAAATCCGGTATAGAGCTCCCTTAAAGCTCCTATAGGACCAGGCCGTCCTGAAATGAACACAATATACTTACATACAATGAAACTAACATTACGATATGGAAACCTCTGTGCCTCGGAAAGCACGTAGTCCCGGCTGTCATTCGTAAATCTTTGACAGTCGCTACGGGTCGTCACAATCCCGAAAGTCTGACAACCAGTCTTACCAAAAAGCTGTCATGTTATTCAGTAACTAGGTTGTAGAACTCAAATAGGCAGACGCTTCATGTAAAATACTGGTATTCAGAAAAACTCTAGTCATAATGATTGACCTATATAATGAAACTACAGATATCTCCATATTACCAATGTAACATCAACTACTAAGTAATATAGGAGCTGATCAACCATACAGGTCCATTCAATAGGAAAATCTGCGACTTTTCCAATCAATGTTACTCGGTCGTAATACACGGGAACAGTTTACTATCGGCATAACTAAAAGTTGTTTGTGCCGTGAAGTTGGTCCATGTTAGTGCCGCATGCCGTCATGTTGGCTCGCCCGTCGTGCCGCTCTCTGCTGGATGCTGCAAACATGTCAGGGACACACGGGGAAAAAGTTTGTAGGAATACGCTTGTTGATATTTGCAGCGATTCGTATGTGACAAAAGGTTTCCACTTTCCTTTTTTTTAATATATTTTTTCTTCATCATTTGTTATGTTATATGTACAAGAAAGAAGTCATTACGTAGTACTGGATTTTGCAGTAAAAAAGGTCCCTTAGTAAAAGTTGTTCATAATGATGAGTACAATCTCCCATTTCGGTTTTTCGCATGTTTTCAATTTCAACCTGTATAATGTTTCCACTGCCGGGACACAGGTGTCGTCTTTTCGAAAGGGAGTGGGCCGTAATCTACCACGCGGGCCCAGTGCGGGTTGGTTTAAGTCACAATTGTCTTCGAGTTTTTGATTTTAGGCCGGCTTCCTCACGATCAAAATCAAAATATTTTATTTCACATAAGCCTGCATGGGCACTTATGAAACGTCAGAAGCTAGGAGCACGGTTCCAATTTGTCGTTTCCTATGGAGAAGAGCCGGCAAGAAACTCCACGGTTACTCTTTTTAAAATAATTGGCTTTTACGATGATTTCAAATTACAGTGATAATAGGTATGGGAGGACAGTGCAGGCCTGTCAATAAGTACCAGGTACTAGAGGAATGAAACTACAGAATAGAAAAATGTCTACAAATCTAGTCTCTAAGGCCTACAAGGTTCTCTCATTCACAATATATAGAAGAACGATGTTTTCCTACACCGTTTTGAGAGCAGTCGTTATAAAATTATCCTCCTCATCGGGGCTAACTCAGCTGTCATCCACGGCGTCATCAGCGGCCGGATCAGCGACAGACATTGCTTCGGTAAAGTCAGTTAGTGGTAGCACGGAGTACCATGAGCTCCTCCGGCAGTACCCGACGATCACGTCGGGGTCACCAGTATAGAGGTATGAGGAACAGGGTGTAAAGTTCACTCATACTCTATTGAAAAGGGAGGATCCTCGGACCAGACGGGTTTTGTGTCTGGTGGGTAACTGCCCTTGCGAAGTATTTTTTTGTAGTGCCGCTACAACACTAAGTAGGTAACCCACCTGCCTGCAATTCGTAAGCCGGGGCCTCTACCACTGGACCCCCACTACTGATCTTGGGAAGTGTGTCCCTCATGTTATTTAAGCGTGTTTTCAGCCGAAACACACAGAATTCTTCCTCGTATATTTACCCAGGAAACTGGAGCCACGCGAGACCGATGATTTGGTAAATAACGTCTTGAGACGATCGCTTGCGGTGACCAACGTTTAGCGAAAACATGGAACATTCATAATTCACTACATACACGAAAGTAAATGTGACTTTTTCTAAAACTTTCACAACAATTTAAAAAAAAAAAACGTTATATTTTGTAGAAAGCGTCGCCTCTGTCACTCATACGAGGTATTTTATACACGATGGCAGTGACACCGACGCGCAAACTGAAACCATGAATTCGGCAGATGATTCTAGACCCCGAAGCGTACGAAATTTTTTGTTGGTTATTAAAAAAAAAACATGTAAAAAACTGCTTTTTCATACAAAAGTGCAATACCTGAGCAGTCAAAATGTATGGAACGACAATTTTTTTTTAAATTATGGGACAAAAAAAAATTACGCAGGGTATTTCAGAATCGTGTACTGTAATGGTAACCGGTTACGCGTTGATGTCCCTGCCACCCTGTATTTACAGGTGGGTACTCTATTCATAGGCTCGCTTAGTAAAGGCAAATATATTTTTGTACCTAGTATAACACGGTTGTCGACTAAAAGGCTTTATTGCCGACAAATTGCTTTGTAGTTCGGCAGATGGTTTATTAAGAAGTTTGTAACATTATTAAGGACTAAATAAATAATTGAAAGAATTGGGTTTTTTGTAGTCTAAGAGAATACAAAAAAGAAACTTTTACCATTTGATGACATAATTGGCTTTACCTGAAATTTCCAAGAAATAAAGACACATTAAATTCAAGCTTGAATACTCAAATCAGAAATGTTCATTTATATTTAACATTTAAACTCCGAGATAACACAATTAACAAGGAAAAACCGTAAATATTTGACGCGGAATCATTACCTTACTAATATTTGCTCAGGTTTGCGTCAAAATTGTCATTATTAAGTGTGTCATTAAGGAGAGTGACTACGTATAATGGAGATGATGAGGTGTCTCGTCTAATCAATCTTGTGTTGTTTGCTGTCACATGACGTCTTGTTGTGTTACCGTGTATTGTTAAATGTACACAGGGTGACTGGGACATCGACGTGCAAACTGTGAGCAAGGATTCAGTATACGATTCTGAACCCCTCTGTGTTGAAAGTTTTCGTCGAATATTAAAAAAATAAATGCTGTTCCATACATTTTGACCGCGCAGGTACTTAATACACTTTTATATGAAATAGCCGATATTTTTTTAATAAACAGCGAAAATTTTCTGTGCTAGGGGGTCTAGACCATTTACTGAATTCATGTGACAGGTGTCAAGCGAATCATGTCGGCCAGTTATATGATTCGAAGTCCAAAATTAAATAACTTGTTGCAGTATGATACAAAATTGTACTACTTAGTACTTAGTTTATTGAAACTTCAATTTTACAATCTCTCTAAAAACAATCTCTTCCAGGAAATTACTGTTAAATTTTAATATATTTCCATCAATTAACCGTCTTCTTCCCAGAAATACAATGAAGTAATAAAAAAACAACTAAAAATAACGTGTATATAATTTACCCAGGACTATCCACAAAGAATATAGTCACCCTAACCCGCATCTTTTAGTCCGCAACCTCTTAGTGCGCGTTTTAGATAAAGCAATCGTTTTAAAAGCTTTATTTTCCTTCCCTTCTTACTGTGCTTCTTAATACAGCTAATTTTTAAGACATAGCGGTTTTATCTATTATGGCTTGTTTTATGTAGATAAAAAAAAACAACCGACTTCCAGAAAAACAACACTTACAAAGTGAAAAATAACTTTAATTTTGGAAGTCGATGACTTTGGATATGTATTAAAAAAATTGTCACCGCCTTCCGAAATTAAAGTTATTTTTCACTTTGTAGTGTTTTTCCGGAAGACGGTTGTTTTTTTTTTTGGAAAAAGTTTTTATTTTTCGCTTTTTAGTGGTTCACATGTGCTTACCCCTTCACAGCGTACCGGCATGATGTTATGTTACGAACTGGTGTAAGCAATAGACAGGCATGAGATTTCAGCAATCCCAGTCCATTTGCTATCATTTATTGAGGAGTTCCGTTGCCTATCTCCGAAGTTCTGAAAAATAAAATAAATAAAAATACAGCTCCAAAGACACCGACTTCCGAAATTAAAGTTATTTTTCACTTTGTAGTGTTTTTTGGAAGTCGGTTTTTTTTTTGGAAAAAGTTTTTTTTTTATGTAAAGTATCTATGTATAAAATTTCAAAACTACATCAAATCAAAATCAAAATCAAAATATTTTATTTCACATAAGCCTGCATGGGCACTTATGAAACGTCAGAAGCTAGGTGCACGGTTCCAATTTGTCGTTTCCTATGGAGAAGAGCCGGCAAGAAACTCCACGGTTACTCTTTTAAAAATAATTGGCTTTTACAATGTTTTCAAATTACAGTGATAATAGGTATGGGAGGACAGTGCAGGCCAGTCAATAAGTACCAGGTACTTAGAGGAATGAAAATACAGAATAGAAAAACGTCTACAAATCTAGTCTCTAAGGCCTACAACGTTCTCTCATTCACAATATGTAAAAGAATCTACCTATATAAAATGAATCTATTTGAACCAAGTGACATGATTTCGATGACAATCACTGAAAATAAATAGTAGGTAGTAAAATTGATGTATAATGTCAAATAATGACGAGAATATGTCAGACATTGTAAAAAAAAAATAATAATAATAAAAAGAATAAAAATTAACATTGCAATTTGGGAGCAGTTAATAGACTTTCACACGGTTTTGCTGTTAATGAGGTACCAGGGAAGCCACATGTGCAGAAAGAATTAATGCCAAACTTCCCTGTCTTCAACGTAGTCTTTTATCTTATAATATGCTTTTTTGATAAGGACACGTTTGATGTGAGTTTTAAACTTTCCATCGCTAAGTTCTGTAACCGACTTTGGCAACTTGTTATAGAAGCGGATACTGTTTATTAGAAATGACTTGCTAGTTTTAGTTAATCTAAATTTTGGAATCACAATTTCATCTTTACTACGTGTATTTAGATTATGGAAATCGCATCTTTTTTTGAAAAGACCTAAGTTTTTGCGAACATACAAGATATTTTCTAGAATATAAAGAGAAGGCAGAGTAAGTATATCAATTTCGTTGAATTTGTTTCTAAGAGACTCGCGAGGCCCCATTTTATAGATTGCGCGGATTGCCCTCTTTTGTAAAATAAAAATTGAATCTACGTCCGCTGCCGATCCCCACAGCAGAACGCCATAAGACATAATACTGTGAAAATAAGCAAAGTATACTAACCTAGCTGTGGCTACATCAGTCAACTGCCTTATTTTTCTTACTGCGTAAGCAGCTGAGCTTAATCTGCTTGAAAGCGCTCTAATGTGGGCACCCCATTGCAATTTTGAATCTAAAGTAATTCCCAAAAATACAGTTTCCGAAATAGCATCTATCATCTATCTAGCATCATCATGAAAAATCACAAAGTTATAAGCTTGTTATGTTACCTAGTTGTCTACACAAACATGGTCACCACGTGGCGCCCCCGCGCCGCCCGCATGTCCAGCGTCTTATCGTGCTCATTGGTAATCATTAGGCAGTAGGTACCTAACCTTACGGCGATTGTATTATAATTAACTGATGATAACATTTTCCATCACACTTGCAAAACTTTTTTGGGAAAAATATAACATGGTGTAAAAAAAATGGAATCGATTCAGTTACTTAGTCTAAGCAAACTATACTCAATCAGGTTTCGCATAAATATACTAAAAATAATGTTGTACACAAATTAACGTATAAACAAATTTTATTATGTTAGTTTATAGTTTATAAATCAATTATGAAGTCGCAAAATATTTTTAGAAGTGTTTTATTTTTCGGAAGCTTTCTGTACCTACTACTCCGTTTGAAATAAGATCTTATTTCAAACGGAGTATAGGTAGATAGAGAAAAAATAATAGTTTGCTTTATAAACAAAAAGTTTTGCTCACTGTATTATGCTTTTAACTAGTTTTAACGCAACACTCTAATTGAGGTGTAGGTATCTAGCGTTAATTAAGGTACACGTTGGATATTTATTTTAAGCTCTTACGTCTATTTTTAGCTACACTTTCGCTCCTAATTATGTAGGTAAGCGAAGTTCTTGTAAGGCTTAAGTGGAGTAGCCCAAGTGACTTGTTAATTACATCGCCCACGCACGTGTTCTATAAACTTGAGTAATTTTCCTTACATTCCTCGGCCTTGTTAGTTTATAAATAGTCCAAATAACTTTAAATATAAAACCACATTTTTTACAAAAAAAAATACCGAGTTTAAAAAAAAAAACACTAAAAAGAGACTACAGAAATCAGTACTGTCTTGCACATCCTGCAGAGTTCACTTTAACGCCCCCAGGTATTGCTTTTTTGGGGGACATCGTACTTTCGTCCCATACTAAAAGTTTACACTGTCGTAGCATCATACCTCGAAAGCTGTAATTGCAGATTGGTGATTCATCCTGTGCAAGATTTAATGGCAGTTTTATGACGGAATGTGCAGTGCGACCGCCGAGCTACTGCACGGCGGTCGCACTGCACATCCTCTTCCTCATCTCCGCTCTCTCCTCCTCTTCCTCATCCTCCGCTTCCTCCGGTATAGCCGCTACAATACTTTGTAGTGGCTATACCGGAGGAAGTCACGGACTGTAACAGCAATTTTCTTGTCTGTTCTTATGATCGCCAATAATAAGTTAAACAAAAACGTTTGTCTGGTAACTCCAGGGGTGTCGACAAAAAAGAGTGCACCATTCGTAGACTTCACTTGACGTAACACCTGTTGAAAGTCGGGACTTTGTTCTGGAAGCAACCAAGGAACTAATTTGGCCACTTGCTATTGCAACGCTATGAAGTCGTAGCTGAATTCTCGAGTAATGTCATCGTTTAAGTCACTTTCGCCTGATCGTCGAGGGCTAACCATTCCAAAATCTTATAGCTGCTTCCCCGCCGTTTGACATTACTTTGTTTTCAATCTTTGTCAGCGCTTTGTTGTATAAGTGATCATTAAAAGACATATTTGCATGTACTTCATGCAGTCGCCGCAATATGTCTTCGGCCATGTCTCTGGCCATGTGTCTTATCCCACAACCTTTGAGCATTCGAAAGGCCGCAAGATGATATGAGGGTTGCGTAAAGTTCCCTGATTTGGTCTGGTGATCGGCAGTGCACAGCTTCCTCCATAGTTTCTCCCCAGTGGTTATCGTTCTCTAACAGACGTAAAGCTTCACATGCTTCTCTATTAGTTCCGTATTCGTGACCGTTAACAATTTTAAGTTTCTTAAAGGTAGTTGGACCTCGAACATGATGTTTTAAATTGCAAATGGTACTATATATTGCCCTGAACTATTAGACAGCTTAGGATTAGTCACACACTGCAAAATGTTTCGTAAACCTAGCTTGTTGCATGTTCCTCATTCCAGGTCCGCGTACAGTCAGAATTCATTTTTATTCCATGCGAGCAGAAGTTTTAATAATCTGTCTTTTGAACATGATTTGCATATATACAATACCAGAGTTTCTCGGCTTAAGCAGATGTTGGTGGAAAGCTTCTTTAAGGAAAAGTAATTGTTTGCTCTGTAGGTTTTTTTTTTAATTTGTATTAGTTAAGCGTGTATTATTTAAGTTAAGTCATAATTCGTTATTTTGTACCTACCGACCTTTTTTATTGTGGTTTAAGTTAAGTGTTTATCAGTGGAAAATTGTAAATGGCCTTCAGCTTCATATTGTTTATTAACATTGTTTATGTTAGCTGTAAGTTTCCCGAATAAAAAAATAAAAAAAAAACATGGCAGACAATAGTATTCAAAGTTCGTTACATGGACGTTATAGACACGACCGAGCGCGCCCGATGATTTTACCCCAGACCAATCTTCAACAGACGTGGCTTGAGCGCAGCGTTTCCCTTCTTGAGGTGTTCCATCTGATAGGTTTGTACTTAATTAAGTGGGTACGCTACACCAATTGCGTTTGAAAGTCGCAGTCACTCTCAGAGAAGCCTGGCTTGGCTCTCCAGTCTTTCCTGGCTTTCAGAAGATGTCTCATCGGGTCTCAAAGCTGCTTGTCGCTCCGCTTGTTCTTGCCTTCTTAATTCGGCATGAACGGAGGATTCATGGGATCGAGCAATTTTCGCTGCTCGGGCTCGCGATGAGCTCCTAGTAGGAACTACGTTTGCAAGGCATTTTAAAATAGAAAAAAAGCTACCCTATGCCCGCTTCTGTACACCTGACAACATATATGCAAAATTTCAGGATGATCGGTTCAGTGGTTTAGGCGTGAAAAGGTAACCAACTTATTTTCGTATTATTATAATATTAGTTACGATTTTTTTCACTGTCGCATTCTTTGAATTGTTTTTGTCAGGCATAAAATATGGTTTTCGATCGATAAAAATACTGTCTGTCTCTACACTGGCAACCACACCTATTAAACTGTAACATAGCATTGCTGCTCGGCGGCCGAAGTAGGTACCTGCGAACTTTCGCGAACAATCTCCTTCACAAATAGCTTCACTACTTATGTACTAAAACTAGCCCCCCGGTGATCAGAATCACAAATAAGTAGCATGTTTCCGTCCAAATTGATTGTTATGTAGAGAGAGTTTTATTGTTCTCCCACGGTTCGTTTACGACCCTGTGTGAGCCATTACTGCTTCTTGATCGCGGGTTTTAGCCGCGCTGGCTTGTTTGTGCAGATATGTTGTTTGTAATATAAAGAGTAAACACAAAAATAAAAATAGGGTCTTGATGATAATGTTAGAGAAATAAGCTGTACCTACAATGTAAGAGCTTCGCATCCATTAACACTTTGGCGGATTACATTATCTCAACAGGTGCTTCAGAAAAAAGAAGGAGAAAGAAGTTATTTGACATCTTTGACGACGTTGCGGGTAGTCAGAATACCGAAACTCTGACAACCAGTTTTACCAAGGGGTCTCGTATTATCCAGTATCTGGGTTTTGGAGGCCAGATAGGCAGGCGCTTCATGTAAACTACTGGTACTCAGCCGCATCCGGTTAGAATGGAAGCCGACCAATATAGTAGGGAAAAGGCTATAGGCAGATTACATTTTTGCTTGAGGAAAAATACAAATACTACTAAACCATGTGTGACTACAGAAATCTAAAAAGTCCCAGTCCCAGTTTTTCAACTGGGACTGGGACTTTTTAGATTTCTGTCTGTTGTGTTTCTGATAAATAAAAATAAAATTGTTTTTAATAACAAGGTATTTATAGCCGGCAGTCTGATCATTGACCATAGCACCCTGATCAAACGGTGTTAGCAATCTTGTTTAGTCTTAAAAAAATTGTCTTGTACGCCCGACAAAAATAAACAAACTCTAATTAAAAAAAAACACCAAGAACCAATATATACAAGCAACACGATACACGGATCAGACAATAAACCAGCAAACAGAGACATGTTTACTCCACTGGCTTCAGGAAATAATAATGCTGTACCAGCATCTATTCGTACCTATACTCGGGTCTGTGATTTAATCGCCATCTTTGTTGCACGTGTGTAACCCCCAGAGATATGGTCCTTCTGTTCCAGAGCTCACGGGCAACTTGAGGGCGACAGTCGCGCAACACAATGACACATCTTGTTTTTGGCCATCTTACATCGGACACCAAACTGCCTGTCCTTACATGTTCTAACCAAGACAACGCCTGGACTTTTAAAGAGACTGTGAGCTCTGAATTTGTTTCGGTTCTTAGAGAAGTCGGTTGAGATTTTTTTTTAATAAAAACTAAGTTCAAAAACTAAACCCGAATACTGAAAAATCACCCTCTAAAACTTTTTCCAAAAAAAAACAACCGACTTCCAAAAAAACACTACAAAGTGAAAATAACTTTAATTTCGGAAGTCGGTGTCTTTGGAGCTGTATTTTAATTTTTTGTCACCGCCTTCCGAAATTAAAGTTATTTTTCACTTTGTAGTGTTTTTTTGGAAGTCGGTTGTTTTTTTTTTGGAAAAAGTTTTTATTTTTCACTATTTAGTGGTTCACATGTGCTTACCCCTTCATAGCATACCGGCGTGATGTTATGTTATGAACTGGTGTAAGCAATAGACAGAGATGAGATTTCAGCAATCCCAGTCCATTTGCTATCATTTATTGAGGAGTTCCGTTGCCTATCTCCAAAGTTCTTCATCAAATCTTCACCAAATTGAAATGAGACCACTACGAGAAAGTACTCTTCCAAAAAATACCTAAATCGCTTTGTGTGCCTATAAAATTTGAAGAGTACTCTCTATTTCTCCAAGATCCCATCATCAGATCCTGACTTGATGATCATGGGACCACCTGGGAAGTATACCCTTTCAAACAAAAAAAACAAAATCCAAATCGGTCCAGCCATCTTCGAGTAATCGGGGAACATACATAAAAAAAAAAAAAAGGTTCCGACGAATTGATAACGGAACTATATTTTCTATCACCAAAATTTATATTTGTCATCAAGTTGTATCACCTAATAAATAGATCTATCGCCACGAAATATTTTCGTTCTCAGATAAACAAAAATTGTTCCCAGGTATGAATTATCAAATTAATGTTAATATATGTGTAAAATAAGAGATCGATAACCAATAAAATTATATTGCATTACATGAATATAAACTTCGTTCTTATAATAACAGTTTTGTTACTTAAATAATAGCTCTGTGCTCAGAATGGTAGATCTGTCACCAAATAAATCGATTATCGATCCCTGACTGCGACTCCTTTCTGGCGACACCGGTCTCGCGAAATCCACACGCTTTTGTTTTACTACGGAATCGTACGATCCCGTGTTCAATTCGCGTCAACTGAGCACGCTTTTGTGATCAAGCAACGTTAAAAGAAGTTTTACAAAACAGTGTGTAATAATGTTAGTAGGGTGGCAAAGATAATATATCACCAGTCTAGTTAGAGTAGGTTATTATTTTTTTTTAATGGTTAGGTTAGGTTAGGTTAAAACTGTGACTTCTTACGCACGAGCCGAGCGAGCGAAGCGAGCGGTGCCGCGGCAGCGGCCGGCGAGTGCCAGAAACGACTAGATTATATAGAAAATCTAAACCTGCCCTAATAATACAATAATAATATATTATTTATGAATGCCCATTTTCTATTTTATTTTCGCCATTAAGTTTCCGCTTAGATATTAATTCTGTTCCCAAAAGAAAAACATTTTTTTATTTGAACTTAATGCAATTTTCTAGTAACATAATATGATTTATTGGTGATCTCTTTAAATTAGTTTGCTAAATCTAAATCTCAGGATTTTAGGTGATTTATTGTGGAACTGATTTTGCATTGTTTGGTGACTACATTTTGGTGACAGATCTACTATTTTGAGGACAAACCCTATTATTTAAGAAACACAAAACTAATTAAATTGGTGATAGCTTAAATGATACCCATTGATAACCTCCTCCTTTTTGAAGTCGGTTAAAAAAGTATGATACAAGAAAATATTCTTATCTGACAGCCGTGGTCGTATGCCACCTAAACAATACTTTCGAACAGAAGTAAGCGATCATAAGCTTCAGGGAAAAGTGGCAAACTACTGTTTAGAAGTTATGAGCGAACAGATGAACATACATACAGGGGCGTACACATTTGCGCCCCTCTGTAAATTATCTTCTCGGTCTACACTGAGCAAAGCCAGGTCGCATAACCTTTCATGGTCATAAAAAATCGCTTGCAATGCTGCAATTTTAACAGAATTTGAATGGAAATAGACAGATTTGAGTTAGGTTTATGAAATGGTATAGGTATTGATGTTATTTTTTTTTAATAATTGGAGATTTTTGCGCCCTTCTTCGATAGGCACCCAGGGCACATGCCCTGCCTGCACAATCCTAGTTACGCCACTGCATACATACTCACATACATAGCGGTCAAAAATAATAATCCTCGTTTTTAATTTGCCGTACTCGACTAAAAATAATAGTTTTTCCTGTAGACGTGTGTTGTAGATATTTGAAGTCAATTCACAGATAAATAAAATATTATGTATCGTTGCTGTAACCTGCTTTCTATCGTCCATCGGTAAACATAGGTTTGGGCTGAACTTGCCCGCATTAGGCAGTAGTATTGATCATCTGTAATCATCATACTTAAAAAAGTGACGAAGACGAGGCACTGAAAGCTCTCAATTTTCAGCAGTTATTGCTACATCTCTAGATATTTATAATGCAACTTTATGGTGGCCGTGATGAAGAAATTGTGTCAAACGCCACAGTTCGCCAATTTAAATTGCCCGTATAATAGTACCATAGATTGTGGGGCTCTGATATCGCTAAAATTTGCGGTCTTTGTGCTGAAACCTGAGCGGTTTCAAATCCTAGCACAGTCTATTTGGTGTGAACGGATGAATACTGGTTGAATTGGGTAAAGAGTTAAAAAGTTTACGTTTAGGTACGACCATCGAACATGTTTGGGATAACACAGTGTTGTATTGAGTGCTAGTATCTAAGTAATAACAGCTGCACGGGTCAATCGATCAGGTTAAGTTAGTTACTGTTTCAAACATTGGACAGTCGACCAAACGTCAAGCGCCAAACCAAGCGCCGCCAAGCGGTTGGTCGACTGTTCACGTGACCAAAGGGCTGGCCTATTCTTAGGTCAAAGAACCAGCGTTGCCATCGATGCGGACGAATTCTTTAATGCCCAGTGAGTCTTCCCTTTTTGCACGCTTTATATTAGCTTCACTTGTATGTTTGTTTGTATGTTTGTATGTAACCGACTCCTTTGAGCGCGATTTTGACCCACTTTAAACGGTCAGATTTCATTGAAAAACTTTGTAAACTTGTCGAGGACCGATGACAATTCAATAATATTAAAAAAAATTGAGAAAAAAAAACACGTTTTTGTAGTTAGTAGAACTAAAAAATAGAAAATAAATAAGTAATAGTTTAAAAAACTAAAAAACACGCTTTAAAACCAAACTAAAAAAGGAGAAAATAATTTAATTCAATTAAAAAGCGTGGGGTGCTTTTTGAGGTATTTTTATAATCAATTAATGTCAAGCACCCCACGCTTTTTAATTGAATTAAATTATTTTCTCCTTTTTTAGTTTAGTTTTTAAAGCGTGTTTTTTAGTTTTTTTAATTTACTTTAAATACTTGTATATACTGTCTAATTATTTATGTTAAGGTTGAAATTGAAACCTTGAATTAAAATTATTATGAGTTTCAAACATAAATCGTTTGGTTCAACCATTGTTTGTTTAACCGAAATCTAGGCATCCTGCCTGTTCATAACCGAAATAATAGCCCACCCTGTGATTTAATCTTCTCCTGCCAGTCTCTACGGTCCCATGGGCCTGCCATGGTGTATCGATCACGTCACGGCGCATCCCATGTCGTGTCACGTTGGGATCGCCGAACTACGTCAGGGGTGCCACACCACACGTTTGTATTTTGTGTGTTTTATTATTTTCGGAATAGGAAAACTTTTGTCGCATGAGGTCTCTCATAAACTTGAAGTGTGTTTTTCTTGTTGTAGTATTTTAGTTCGTCCCAATGAGAGGAACTCTCAAGGTTCTAGATGAGTTTATTTTTAAGCATAACTAGCTTTTTCTCACGGCTTCACCCGCATGGATGTTGGAAAAAATCCCACGGGAACGTCCTACTGAGATTTAAAGAACGATAGATGTTAAACTATCCAGGTCCAACTATCTGTTAGCCGTTTAGCTGTTTTGGCGCAAATAAAATCTAAATAGAATATTTACTTGGCATCAGACTCATTCCAACACTTTGAAGCAATTGCTTTTTTTTTTCAAAAATATTCAATGTACAGTTTTGACTTCGTAACTACCCTATTAAATGTGGGCTTTATTTATAAGTTAAGAACCGCTTAAACGTCAGAACTGTATGGTTAAATAGTCGCTAATCATTGCTTAACTTTAAACAATGTTTATGAATAAACGGGTGGGAGGTATGAAGGTATAGATTAAGTATGTCTTTTGTCTGTTAAGTCTGAGAAAATAATAAAAGTAGAAATTCACACATTTTTTTTTACATTATCATGCTCGTATCGTTCGTTCGTTCCAAAAAACAAACAAACATAATAGATTAACCATTACATTTGAACCTCAAAACAAACCATACCCAAAGTTATATTGAAACTTTGAAGCAGTAGGTAGTACTATTAGTATTCACAAAACTATAAACTTTCAGTGACAGACAACCCTATTCCCTTGGATGACTGATGCTCGGTCCCGGAGGAATTGAAGTAGTTCAAGTAAATACGTTATTTTAACCTCAATCACTCCGGGGATCTACCTCGTGACTTCTGTACAGCTGGGAGTTTGCAAGAAGCCATTTTCTTTTGAAGAAGGAAAGTTTATGTTTTTTTAGTAGAAGGAAAGTTAAATTAATTTAAAAAGCGAGTAATATTGGCATAATTTTCAACATCTATTTTGTTAGATAGATAGATTCATTAATTTGCCTGAAATATGGTATTTTATAACACATACACAATAGTTCTTCATATCCTGCTCTAGTAATTTAGAATACATTTTTTTTTATTGTTGTTGTCCATTTATTACTGCCCTTATGAAATTTAAAAACAATGTGTGCGGTCTATACATAGAGAATGGACTGAGCGTTAACCTCACAAAAGTGGCCACTCTCTAGAAAGAGACAAAGCGACTGTGCAGCTAATACCTGTCACTTTTCTGCAAACTTGTGATTGAAAATGTATTTTATCTAATCGTCAAATTCAATAATCTTGTAAATCTGAATTCTAGAAAGAGACAACTACTGACCGCATATTCACTATGTCTCTCTCGCTACTTTTCAGTCTGTATTTGCTGCACAACTGAATACGCAACGTTCAGTCTATTCTCTATGTCTATGGGTCGGGAGACCTCGTCACCTACACTCCTATACATGTACTAGAAAGAGAGACAGAGAAAGTCACGAATAGTTCTGAAATTCTACATTAAATTCGATCAGACAAGTTGTTATCCTTTATCAAAACATATTTACGTTATAAGTGCCCCTAAGCTTGTCTACTAAACGCACTTGGCATACACATAAAAGCCGCTTAGTCAAATTGCTTCAAAGTACGTGACGCATCTTTATATGAGTCGTAACAAATCTCTTGTATATTGAGATGACAGCGTGACGAGTGAGATTGACATGTGTCACGGCAACTCACTTGTCAACACGTGACATCTACGAACAGACTTAATTGTATTGGCGTGACGGTAGATACCTTCGTTTTTTCTAAGTCTAGAATTTTAGGATTAATTTTGTAGTATTAAAATATTGACTCTGATAACAATAGAAAAGTAATTGTGTTAATAACTTGACACTTGAAGGTATAATATCGATATTTCCAACGTCAGATGACAGTGTATCCGTGGAATAAAATAGATGTCCGACTGTCCTTGTATGGAAAAACAGTAAAAAAATTAATCCATAATAAAATCCACGGATACTGATACTTTGCAATGAAAAATCAGACTTTATCCTTATAAAATGACTTGAAAAATATCTGTGTCATAGCAACACCCTGACATTGACAACAATTTGAGGTTACAGCGTGAAGCGAGAGATGTCAGACAAAAGTCACTAGCAAAATACTTTGTTTACGTTAAGAACTTTACACATCATACTCAATAATGATTATTAAAACACGCCATTTATCACTAAATGATTAGGTAATTTACTAAGCCAAGCGTAGCAGATTGCGATTCGATAGAGCTGACAAATAAAACACTGATGTAAACCAAACCTTTCGCTCCTGTGTTAACATTTTAGAAAATCAAATAACAAAATACTGTTCACAAATTGCACGAAATCCCGTCCAAAGGCGAGCCTACAGCGTGACGCGTGACACGAGATTGATATGTGACGTGTCACGGGAACTCGCTGCAACGAGCTTTTAGAACATGATGGTTATATAGAAAGCTTGCTGAAACTGGGGAATCAAGGGTTTAACTGATTTCACGCTTCTACGTGGAATAAAATTGCGGTTACTACTTGTCAATGCAATAAAACATGAAATATTCATATTTCAACGATTTCAAAGTTATTGTGATTGTAAATGCAAATAAATAGGTCGGACTGTCGAAGTAACCTTGCGTAGTTAGGTACAATTTAAGAACATATCTTATTTACTAATTTTATAAATGTGAAAGTTTGTCAATCACGCAAAAAAGTCTGAACGGATTTGGCTGAAGTTTGGCACACAGATATTGTATGACCAATAAATAATACTCGCTTTAAAATAATACAAAATGATCAATAGAATGATTAAATTTCGCTTGGTCAATCCGTAACATTAAGTGGCACTGACATCTGACTCCACGCTCACTTCACTTACATTTTCACAGAGAGCTGGTTAAATTTTAATTCAATTTATATTAGGGATATTTTCGAAGCCGCAGGAAATAAAATCATATCAATTCTAGAGCGTAAGCAATAAGTCACGACCCTAGAGCATTGATGTAATAATCTAATTCACCTTCATTGACTTATTTAACTGAACCTAAGCGAGGATCAAGGTTAAGATGTTTTTCACCATTACGTCTGGTTGTTCACCTTTGTGACATAAATTATATGTACTCAATGCCATTTACATAAGTAATGTGTTAGTGTAAAAATATTTTAAATTATACTACTTCGAATTATTGAATGCTCTTTCGAGTCCATTGCATTATTTTTCTACAAAGTAAATTACAAAATCATATAGGACCGCATTTTGCTTAATCTGGTTTAGCATTATAAATATTAGATATTCTCCGTTCTTTCGTTGTGTTGTTTATATTTTATAATTTAATCAAATATGTAAGTGAGCACGCCCTTTGCAGCAGTGAGCAGTGAGCAGCCTGGAGGCTTTTATTTAGATTTTAAGTTGTGTTTAGGTTTTTTTTAAATTATTATTATTTATTTCTGCTTGAGTAGCTATAGTTTTCAATATGTTGTTGGAATATTGGCGTGTGCTAGCTGACATATGGAGAATTTAATGTTTTTTGTGTTTCGTAATGTTAATTACCTACTATTGTATAGTATCAAGTATTGCTGGGGAGTTTGCGCCACTTCTTCTTCCAAGCTAAAGCACTAGGAAGTGGTGAAGGGCGGGCGTTTTTGGGGGACTGTCTTATGAAATTTTGTCGTTAAAAAAGAGCTGACTCTCAGCCTAGTTTGAATATGACTTGTGATTAATATTTTTGGTTTTGATTTTGAATAGGTGCACGTTATGCGCGATGCTTTAAAGTCGAAGTTTTGTGAGTATGGTACTCAAAGGGGCAATAATTGCTAATGCTATTAAATTATTTATTAACCTAATGCAGTTTTAGAGTTACATTTGCATTAAGGTTAACGTTCTTCTACTCTCGAATTAGAATAGTGTAAGTCGTATTTTAGGAATGCTTATGTTACATATTTTATCATGAAATCATTCCCAACTGAACATATTTTGCGCCAAAAATATTACCGTTTCTTCCAAATCAACGATATTTTTATTCCATCGAATCAATTCTATTCCATGGGCCGGGACTGCATTCCAATTTTAAAATATATATTTCAAATCTTGCAACGGTTATTAAGTAAAATCGGTTTTTCCCCGTACTTCTACCGGTTGTCAGTCCCGGGCAAATCAGTTCGCAGCACTAATTACAACGCCCGGGCTCCGGAACGGCTAGGGACGTCAAACGTGGCGTCTGTTCCCGGCGTTTTTATAGAGTGGCGGTGAACGTTATTGCTTCAATGAACGCTTTTAAAAGAGGTTTTTATTAGGATGTTATGATTCAAAGGTTACAGGTTTAGGTAATCGTTTTAGCGTTAACGAGTTTTTTTAGGTTTAAATTTGATAATTTTCCGTTTTGTTAGGTAATCTATGTGTTTATTATTTTAGTATTAATTTGCGTATCGTGAATAATGTATAAAATCTATAAATGTGTATATTGCCTAGCAAAACAGCTTTCATAAACGAATTATATGTTTTCCATTTTTAAACAAATACGAATCCCGACTCATTTTTATAATATTCATCTTATTAACAACTCTCGATATTCTCTCTTTGTAAAAGTTAAAATGTTAATTAACGCCACAAAAAAATTCTTCCAACGATTCACCGAAGAAAACGAAAAATACATTAAAAATGTTTTTGTGGCGAAGTTATTTTTAATAAAGATGTTTTTCTTTTAAAATTTTATTAATAGACGAACGATACGGCTTGGGATTGGATGAAGTTTTGCAATTTGCCAAGAGGTTCTATTTGTACTGCCACGTAAGAAGTTTATCATGGAAGTTGGGCTTCAATTTCGGCTTATTATTTTAGCGAATTCATGCCTCAAAAGAAGGCCCTTTGAACACGACACAGTGTTTATGGTACGGTGTTTAAGCCGGGCCGTAGATGTGTCCTTCAACAAGTCAAGCAATGTTATGTCATCTTTTATATGCACGTGTTTCTGTGACAAATAAATATATTTTTTCTTTCTTTGTTTCATAAATAGGCAACAATGAGATATTTATTATTTTAATCTATTATTGTTACTGTACTGTTATTAATCTGTCATTTTAATTATGTAGAATGAAATATTTGTTAATATTGTCACCCGAATGACCAAATATTAATAAATAATTGTAATTATAACTATCCTTTTTAGCTTTACATGTATGTACAACCAAAAGCCTGTAAGTCATTGTTGCACTTACTTAAGTAATATTAAGGAATTAAATGTTTTGCGTACACAATTGTTGGCTAAACAAAATAAATAAACACTGACGACAGTACCTACACACGACAAGAAAACCGTGTTTGTACAAAGGGCCTAAGATTATTACATTTTAAGTTAGAATCTTTAAAAATCAAAATTTAATATTCCATTGACAAATATTGACCCAAATTTCAGTTTTTTCAACTCGGAAATATTTTCATAAAATATTCATTGAAACGTGACGTCATTAAGTCAGATTTCAGCAGCGACTGGCCGTAGATTACATTAATGACTTGTCATCCGACGCCCCAAGTTTCCGGAGGCCCAGTTTTGATACAAAAAATGGCCTTTACATTTTTATCCGGGTCTCCCCGATTAATTATGTATTAGCTTCAAAGAAAGTCAGTAAGCCAATAATTCTTAGGAATGGCGCCTTGGGTTTCTCGAGGCGATGAATTATTGAAACATCGTCATTCATCTTTTTGTTCATTTCAGTTTTGATTCATTCACTAGTACCTGCACCCAAATTGTGTAACACATTGTTAATCAGAATCTGAATTAATTTGAAGGTATATTCCATTTTTTCATGTTTGAAAAAATTGTCTGCTAAATAACGCCATGAATGTTGTGGAACTGTCAAAATGAAAGCGATTCCTACTGATACTGTATTACGCAACTCTGTACCTTCAAAGGTACTATTATGGGGTATTTAGTGGTTCGTGTGGGGGAACAAGTGATCCTTCAGACGGGAAGGGAGGGCGTAAAGCTTCATATATTTTGCGTAATGCTCACAAATAAATATAAAGCAAGCTCTCGAGTCCCTACGCAAGTCGGAGCCGCACGAGTAATATATATGTTTACTGAAAAAGAAAAAACGAACTTCAAATTCTCGGAAATATTTTTATGAACTTTGATGTTTTTTTCGTGCGAAAATATTATGAATATCACGATGAAAGTTTATATTTTTATCCGTTTATCATCTGTCTTTTTTCAGCGTGTTTTTGATCTTATATATATACAAATATTGTGCTTATATTAGGCTTAGACTCATATTATTAATTTATGTGATGGATCAGCGATCATTGTGCCGATATTCGTTACAGCCAATGGTTTGATAGCCAAGAGCCTCGACCAACAATTAAGGAGGCTCTCGTTGGGAAGATGGACCAAGGGCTTGATTCAGAAAGCGGTAGTTCTGGACACGGCTCGCATTGTTAGGAGGTTCCTCGGAGTTCCTCCCTCTGGAGCCCTGACCGCCGGTAGCTTGGACCCTGTTTCCGATACCGGTGGACCACAATTTTTGTTAAATGTTTTTATATATCTTATAATCTAATATTTAAAAATATAATTTATATGTATTTATTGGAATAGTGAATTGAATATTATTAGTAACAACAATGAACGGATTAATTAACCCTTACAAATAGACCGATAAGATACATTTTATGATCTAATTTTAGCTTCAGTAACTTTGTTCAAGTAGTGAATAATTTTCCGTTTGCTGTAATTAATTATTCAGATTGCGTTTGACAGGATTAGTGATCAATCGTTGGGTTTCGGTTAAGAAATAAAGGTTCGCTGAGAATATGATCATTAATACGGATAGAGGTTTAAGTTTTGAGTCAAGCTGCACAATTACTGACAAATGCGTGCACAGACTGGGCAAGCCCACTCAATCTGTATGGTTCTTTCCTTAAAATACCATTTCAGACAGCAATCTACGTGGTCTTCACATGATCTGACCAAGATTATGTCTAGACTTTAAAAGAAACTGTGACATCTGATTTTGTCTCGGCCTTTTGTCTCAGAGTAGACAGATAGGAAACGCCGATCTCATCTATTTATAAATTATAACTGACTACACGTCAGTTATAATTTTGTTTGTACGTTCCTACTTACAAAAATAATATCACCATAGAACATTCCAGAAAACATTTTTCAATTGCTTTTATACTAAACGGAAATCCAAAGTTTAAAATATAGTTATGTTATTTAATAAGTTTTTTTTATGGACATTATACATTGATGTGAAAATATAGCCGTTAAATTAAGACTAACACACAATAGAACCCCTTAATGAAAAAATACAGCTACACAACAAAGCACGGTGTAAGAAAGAGAAAGCCCTTCATACACCATATAAATAAGTGACTTATATGCTTCAGAAATATTTAATTTAGTTACGTAAGAAAATACCGAGATGGGGACAAAGATTAGGGTAACCCGAGGTGATCCTCCTTCCGTCCTCGTTTGAGGCGGATGATACGCGCACGAGCAAAGTACCGAAGATTTAATCGTGAAACACCCTCCATCAAACTGAGATACGTATATGTAGGAAAATATTACCAAAATAAATCATACTCATACAATTTATATCATGTATTTTTTATAGAGAGTTACACGGTTTTTGTATAGGACAGTAATCGGCAGGCATTTTTCAGAATAGACTGTGGGTAGGGGATTCCATAGAACGATAACATACTATTGACCCGACTACGGCGAAGCATAAAGGAGAGTTATGATTTTTACCAGTATCTATGTAACTATGTATGTATGGATGTGGGTGTATATGAAAGTATATTCATCTTTTTCCTCGGTAGGGTCCCTCACAACTACTAAACTACTTATCATAATTTGACAAATGCGGTATCGTTGGGGGCGTCTTGATGTGGCGTCATATTAAATTGAATCTGGCGTCTTCTAGAGGAACCTTCTATTTGCCATGAACAAAAAAAATATATGCCGTGTTGGGTATCAATTGAAAGGGCTTAATTTACCACATTTAAAAAACATATTACATATATATACACACATAACAGCGGCGAGGTATCAATTTTTCTAAGAGAGAAGCCGAAGCGAAGTCAGCTTTAACTTACTGACTTATAAATAAATAATACTTACTATCATTCTAAAATAAATATAGGAAGGAATGTAAAGAATTAAATACAATAAAATTGAACAGCTGAAATCCAAATAAAATGTGCAATATTCCTCCTTCTCGTTCTTGCTGACGTATTTTTCTATATCTGTCTCTGTCATAACCCGTTGTACAGCGGCTTGCTCTCGTCCATATCAAGCGGTGCCACGTGACCTAAAGTGACATCATTACGGTATCGGTATCGCTATTGTATGAATTTTTAGGTCCCGTTTATGAAGTTTTGGCGCCGTTTTCTTGGTTTGAATGTTATGGTGAATTAAATACCCGTAGTGTATCTATATCTACAATAGTAGCCACTATTGACGTATAATTTTTTAATAGTGATAGAGTTTCCGATGCGAATCCCCGAAGGGAAGCCGGTAGGAATCGTGTTATATGGTGCTTTCGCCACTGACACACATAAATAAAAGTAAGTTCTACAGCTAAAACCTACCTCTAAAAAGCATGAAACAAGAAAATACCTACAATAACAAAAGAATACATTCTATCAGTAGTTAGCGATTATAAGCTTTAGGGCAAACTGGCATACCACCACCGCTTTTAGATGAGAATATTTTCTTGTATCATATTTTTAGAGCGTGATTTTTCAGTAGTTCGGTTTAAAACTTAGGGTACCTTTTTCAATACGTGACCTACGAAATAGTGTCCCAGGTTAGATAAAAACTAAAGAAATTCTGTTAAGCTAAGGTTTTCTATTAGAACGTTGGCAGCCACATGGTGTCCGCAATTTACAAGCGAATTACGTCACAGAAACGTTTTTTATAACAGTAAGTTTTTGATGACACCCGTCACAGAACGACAGCAGCCATGGGGGCTACTGGTCTTTCAAGAAACCGTACCTTAAGGCTGCTTTACTACCAGAGATGTTCTATGCAACGTTGCTATGGATGCGTTTGATATCCACCAACCATCATCTGCCCAGCCTTTTCCCAACTATGTTGAGGTCGGCTTCCAGTCTAACCGGATGCAGCTAAGTACCAGAATTTAACATGGAGCGACTTCCGCAACCCAGTTACTGGGTAATACGATACTTTCAGGCTTCTGACGACCCGTAACGACTGTCAAAGATCTACGAATGACAGCCGGGATCAACGGCCTAACGTGCCTTCCGAGGCACGGAGGGGTCTTGGCATGTAAAGATGGTCACTCGTCCACGGAACAACCGCAGCAAGTGTAGCTTACCCTAATCAATCGAAGCGAGCGGCTGTTATTACTTAGCTGCAAGCCGCACAAGTTTGATATCCAGTATTCATATTCATTAGTCCGCATAGCATACGAACGAACGAAACGGGTTCATCTAAGCAATGTTTTTATTTGGAAGGGTGCTGAAGAAGGTGGATGTATGCATGATATGGATGGTAGCTATGGATGCATGATATGGATGGTAGCTATGGATGCGCGAGTGGCGCCATCCCTGCAGGCTTAGCACGAGCACTGATTTGTTGACGGAATAATAGACATGACTATTAACTAAGTGATGTACAATAGGAGAAGATAGCTATGTTTTTTTTATTAATTATTGCAGTTATGCGTTCTAAACGAATCATTGTAGATAATTGTATATACTTGTGGCCATCGAGTAGAAAGTTTGTTGTCAGTGTGATTTTGACAGTTTGGGAAGAAATATTTTTCGGAAATAGTCTTCATTTTTAAGGAACTAGACAAAGATCTATAGAAACGAAAGACAACATGACAGATTGTAGAAGAATATATATGTTACCGGCCAAACCCGATTTCAGGCCAAACTAGTTTGTCCTAGGCCAAAGTGGTTTATTAAGCCGGGGCACGCCGATTAAATGGGTTAGGTTAGGTTAGGTTAGAACTGTGACCAAAAGCGCGCGAGCCGAGCGAGCGAAGAGAGCGGCGCCGCGGCAGCGGCCGGCAAGCGTTACTTCCAAAGGCTGTTAACGAAATGGCTAATTAAGCTAGTTGGCTGCGACATATCACGCGTAGGATAAGTCTGTTTGGCCTAAAATTGGGTTTGGCCGGTAACATATATATCTAAAAACAACCTTACTCACGAGCATCCTAGCTACGTAGCGAGTCATGTACCTAGTGATAAAACTCGCATTGAATCCGAAAATGACTTTATCCTATTGAAAGGGCCTTTTAGATCTCCATTGGGCGAAGGTATTACAGATATCTCGCCAAAGAGCGCCACTATTATCTACCAACCTACATTTCAGTAGATTACACACAAAGAAAACTCCACAATAGACCCTTTACATTACTTACCATCTAAGCGTAAACGTGATTCGATAAAAAGCTTAGTTACAATGTTGCCAGTAATCATGGACCATCCTCCGACAATTTACCCGATAATGAGAGGAATCACCCCTGTACCGGGGAGCATTGTTGATGAACGAATGAACGAACGAAAATGATTGAACGCGGACATTGCAGCGTTCGCAAAGGGTAAGGGAGGGGGTAATGGGATTCAGTTTCCTGTTTGTCGTTCCCTGAAATAGGTGTTGGGTATAATGAGTACGTGATTTATTGAGTTGTAATTTGTAATTGGTTATTTGATGTCATGAAGACAACGGATGTTTGTAGCAAATAACAGAGATTTGTCGGTTTTTGTCGCAAGACTTTTTGCACGGCCCTTTAATTTTTTTTGCCTGTTTTTCGGCTTTATTACTATAATTGAACTTTCTAAACAACCAACCTTCCAACTAACCCAACCAACCTTTTAATAACCATCGGCCGTAATGTGGCGATACTCCACAATTTGCTTAAATATTATTTTATTTGCTCTGTAATATTTTTGCTTGCTTATAAATTTTTGCCAATATTTTCATATCAATTACTGTGCAAGTAAAGCAATTACTGGCATCGTGATTTAATATTTCAAGTATCTGATCTGTGGGCCAAAATAACTATTATATGGAACCCTGAAACAGGTAGAAAGTGTCGCGTAGAACATGGTGGGACAAGCTGGAGAAAACTAACGACTAGTGGTCTTCATTAGTCCTGGATCAAAAGAGCTGGAAGCCATAGTGGTATTTGCCCAGCAGTGGGATTAGGCAGGCTAACAGCTCGTATCTTAAAATAATTCACAATCACTACAAACCAAATGGCTATGACAGTGACGGACCCGCCGCCATTTTGGAACAAAGATCGGTTGAATCGTCCGAATTTGTCGTCTGTCACGATATGAAGCAAATTCCCCCGGGCTTATATGTAACATCACTACAAGTTAGTTCAGGATTGCAGTTTCCAAGTACAATTGGCAGGGACTTTGTCGGAATACCGCAGATACTAGAGAGATGCAGCAGATTTAAACTTTGTAGCAATGTATATTATGTAAGCAAACTGAGAATGTGAATTAAGTACGGAGAATTTAACTTCTGCATTGCAGTTTAATAAACCAAAATAATGTTCAATCTATTCTGTGTGGTTTCTCGAGTGTTAGTCGTTTAAAACGAAATAACAAATAGGTTCAATGCGTGTAATTGTCTAATAACAGGCTCACTTTAGTAACATTCTTAAATTAATTAATTCACAAACAGACAACGCAAAGTCTAATGCTCAGTTCTTATGAACAAAAACGAATCGTTTTGCTTAACAGTGATAGTACTTTTCTATTTTCCAACTAGGCATATAAATAGATCAGACAGCTGTGCTGCTGGGGAGTTTGTTGCGCTACTTCTTCTTCCCAGCTAAAGCACTAGGAAGTGGTGAAGGGCGGGCGTTTTGGGGCGACTGTCTTATGTAATTTTATTTTGACGTTCAAAAAGAGCTGACTCTCAGCCTAGTTTGAATAAATGACTTTTGATTTTGATTTTGATTTTGATCCGTAAGAAAATTTTACCTGTGATAGCTACTTCCATACGTGGCAGGTCTACTATGCAAAGCTATGAGATATTTTCTTCTTTATTGGTAAAGAGTACAAGAAGCTTAATTTTAACCCATAACGGTCCGTAAATTAATTATAGCGACCGGCCATAAATCGCTGGGTCTAGAAGCATAACTTTTTCCACAAATAACCAAAGTGAGCACTAAGAACAGATTTAAAAAAAATCTTCCCCTAAAGGGATTACATAGGGGGTTGAACGTTTGTATGGAATTTCGTCATTCGATATTTAGATGTTAGGATGTTTGTTACTCAATCACGCAGATTTGGCTTAACGGATTTCGATTAAATTTGACACACACACCTGGAATAACACAAAGGATACTTTTTATCTCGATAGCACGTTCCCGTGGAATAATTTTCCACCTCTACGCGAAGCTGCGGGCAAAATCTAGTACAAATTATTATTTTCAAATCTGACTGGGGGTAGGTCCGGAGATTAGCGCGTTCAAACAAACAAACAAACTCTTAAGCTTTATTATATTAGTATATAGATTAAGGTGCCAAAAACCGCCCTTTTTTGACTACCAGTATTGTGTGACCGTTCACCGTTGTCTTTGGAAACCAAAGCTGTACTTCTCATTTACAAACCAAAAACTGGACGTTGATATTTTATAGAGTCACACCGTTGAAAATTAATAACACTCAAGTAATCACTATTTGTGAGTAATGGGTAGCTCGCTGTCCGGTAAGGACCAAGCCCGGGTCGACGGCGCGTTATATTCCACGCGCGCCTCAAAGAGATGTCAGCACCAATTGGTGGGGTCCGCAAGGGCCAAAGCCTGCCAGAGGTGCGGGTTGTTCGAAAGAGATACCGTCGCCCCAAGCACACAGGCAACTGAGGGAACACGGGCGGGTTTTAGTCAGTAAAAGTCTGACACGCCCTCCTGCTCCACCCAGAACTGGAGAAGTTATTTGATGATTTCCCACCCAAAAAAAAAACAATCAATATTTTGTATAGATAAGTATTTCGGGTAAATATACGTATATATTGGTTTTGGTGAGCTTATATTTCCTCATCTCCATTCCATCAGTTTCAAGGATTTTGATCAACAAAACAAGAGACGTATTTGCATTTTCTTAAATAACATCGCTTTTAGCATTGTTCTATTAATCTCCCAAGGTTATGAGACTGCTTGCTTTCCATCCCTTTGAAAGCTACCAGATAATTATCTGATTATAAAATAACATCACGCCTGTATTCGTACAAGGGTTAGGTAGGGGTTTATCCAAAGTACCTACCCACATTTCGCTAGTTATGTTTAACTCCCAGTTATGTTTAAAGCTCTATTGGGGGCGAGCCAATTGCCATCAAACGGGCACTGTTCCAGACTCCTGGCTTCAAACTCCTGTAGAAAAAAACCAATAACAGTTTGCCTGACCTTTGGGGTAATAGCGTAAGAAACGAACAGTAGAAATGGCTTTCATATTGACAGTTTAGCAACATTCATTGTGTTATTTACGTTGTTGAGCAGACGAATTTTTCAAACATATGAAGCAATAGATTAGCGATATCCTTCAAAATGATTTAGATTGTGATTGATAGTGTGTTACTCAATTAGGATGCTGGGATTCAAATCCAGGACCTCGCGAACAGCAGAAGCGCTTGCGACTACTAGACCAACGAGGCAGTCCTCTGATTATCAGATCTTACCTCTAATATAATTGGAATCTATACAGGGTGTAACATAAACCCTATTGCTATCCTTAAGCACTAAAAATAACAGCTGGTAAATCACTATACATAGTTTCAGCTCAAAATAAAATACTCTAAGAATTGATACCAAATTTTCGGTTTCATATGTTTCTGAAATTCAAATCATAACAAACGTGTCACCGCACTACGTAGGTCAATAACTTTCCACGTTACTTGCCAATATCACGATAAATATTTTCAATTTGAAAAGTTCGGTTTCTGGTATCAATGTTATTAAAAATTCTCATAACTTCCGAACATGTAGAGATAGGATTAAAAAGCCCTTCCAATATAATTTGATATCATCCAAAGAAGCCGTGCCCTTGGTATGTATACAAGGTGTAACTTAAATAACGCACAACCTCTTAAGGGATCATTGTACTCATCATTATCAACAATTTTTACTATGGGACCAAACCTGAAATCGCGAAAAAATAATCAGCTGTTCCCTAAATTTGGATTCGCATAACTTGTCAAAATGTAGGGAACAGCTGATTTTTTTTTCGCGATTTCAGGTTTGGTCCCATAGTAAAAGTTGTTGATAATGATGAGTACAATAACCCCTTAAGAGGTTGTGCGTTATTTAAGTTACACCTTGTATATATACCCTTTCCGTTACACGTTGTATATGTTGCAGCCATCTGGTTAAACTAGCCAGCTAATTGGACGCCTAGGCCGTTCATTACACGCCAGCATCTAATTAAATAGCTGAAGGACCACTAGCCAAGTAATCGAGCGCAACGTTTAACCAGATGGCTGAATTTCGTGTAGTCAGTTAGTTAAATAGGATACTAATGAATTTGTGATGTTTGGTTTGGGCTCAGTTCACAAATTATGTACGACTACTTTTTAATAATACTTACCACTAAGTAACTAGTAATAGTGAAATGTTTTTAAATAAATATATGATTTCGCTTAAAATTGCACAAGAGAACGAAAGGGTTTACCGCAAATAAACGTTTTTTCTTTCTTCTTTTCTTTCTTTTCTAAAGAATGAAATATAACATTCACGGTTTGCGCTATTGCCGCCATATTTGTTTTGGTGACTACTAGTGCTGTAGTGGAAAAAACTGAACTAAATTTGAATCACTTGGCTGATTCTTGGTCAGTCATCTTCAAAGGGCTGACTTTTAATACGCCAAGTTGTTAAACGTTGAATGATTCTAGTTCAATTAACTAACGGCCTAGGTATCCAAACTCAAACTCAAACTCAAAGCATTTATTTCAATTAGACCATTTAAAGGTACTTTTGAATTGTCAAAAAGTCGACCAGTTGGAAAGTTGAAGCTAGTTGCCCATTCCAAAACGTAGATCTCTATGGAGAAGAACGGGCAAGAAACTCCATGGACACTCTTTTTAATCATGTTAAGTATTACAAAATCTTGGGAACAATATTCTTGTTGCTTCTATATGTGAGAAACATGTAAAAAAAATAAAAAAACAATTCTAAATATAAGATTTAAAATAAGCCATGGAAGTTAGGAGATGACCAGTCTCAACCGACGGCGCCCGTTCACGAACTTGACGCGTGGATCAGCACCATCCAGCTCAACCATTTTGTAGGGAACCGAACGATCCAACACACGCGCCACCATCAGCGAGACATTTAAGTGAGCATGACATACTCTCGACTGCCACGCTTTTTCAAGTCAACGTACATCCAATTGGATGCCGGAGTTTAATGAATGGCTTAGGCGTCCAATTAGCTGGCTAATTTAACCAGATGGCTGCGACAAATTCACGCTGAAATTGTAGTGTTTGCTTTTTGTCTTAGTAGTACTATAGATTTATCAAAAAATAAAAATAAAATATGCAAACATGGCAGATTTACAATTGTGAAAAACAAAACTACCCACGTTATGTCTAGTGGAACAATATTGTTTCACACGCTTTCGAGTTGAAGCATATTTTTTTAGTTATTTGAAAACAAAAACATGTTTACTTTTAAGTGTTACTCTATGAATCGGGCCAACAATCGTTCTGCCGCGGGAAAACAACCATTCAAATTTCAACGTGTTTATAGATTCCTTATATAGTATACATAGATAATATAAAAAGTATAACACACCTTTGCAAAAAAATCAAATAAGTGGCACACTGACTCGGGCGAGAGAAATTATATTGAAACACTATACGAGTACCTACGTAAGGCGATGAACAAGGGTATTGGCCAGGATTAGGGGAAGAATGTCAAACGGATAGCCTCAGGGGAGGGCGGACACACCCTACCCTTATTTTATCATGTACCTGAAACGTATTTTCAGAAGTTCAGAAAATTATGGTCTTAACCGTACCGTAATCGTTTTATCGTGTTTGTTTTACATCGTAGAACAATGTATTAGGGCATAAGAGAATTTATCGGTAGTAAAGTATTACAATATTTCAGTTTCACCTTCTTGTGTAATGCACTTGTATACAGTCGACTCAGGTATTGCATGAAATGGCTCGTAAACTGTAAATGTAGTGTGTTGTAGAATGCTCGAGTGTATGATATGAATTCGTAGCGCTTCGTAGCTGTGTTGCTACGGTTATTTTGCTACGTCGTAGCAGATGCTACGGAAGTTTACGTAAAGATCAGCCGGTCGGTTCAGTTCGTCCGACCATAAAGATCATCTGAGTGTAATCAATAGTAACTATATTATGGCTAAGTAAATGTTACTATAACTTACTAATATTAAAAATGTGGATGTTTGTATGTTTAGATGTTAGTATGTTTGCTCCTCAACACGTGAAAACGGCTGAATGGATTTGGATTACATTTGGCAAGCCGATAGTTTGTAACCTGGATTAACACATAGGATACTTTTTATCCCAACAGTACGCTCCCGTGGGATAATTTTTGAAAAGCAAGTCAAAATAAGTAAATGTGTTTATTCGACACAATCTTGAATCAATCGATCAAAAGATTAAAGAAAGAATTAAACTTTTATTCGCAGTACAGTAAATTTTTATCGATTTTAACTAGTAGCTATGAAACCCTATTTTTAAAACGGGTTTTATTACCAGCCTGTGTTCCTAAGTATCAAAAGTAATTCTTAAAGTAAACCCTAAAATAACATCATAAAATAATCCGGCAGGCTTACCAATAAAGTAATAAAAAATTAAGGCGCAGTATATCAAACAGGTTACCGTCGGTCTCCTTGGGGTCACATCGGGGGTATATATTGTCGCAGGTAACGGGTTGACTATAACATTTAATATTTATAGCACCACAGAGAGATATTGTCCACTATTTATATTTAAAAACTATTGTCGTGTTTTTTTTTTTAATTTAGACAAACTTTATATGCAAATATTTCTCAGATTAGCTACTTACAAGTGATATGTGTTTCTTTTTAAAGAATTATACATATTCATTTATTTATTTGAGATCTCCATCAAAGGATTTTCAGCCTAAATGCTACTCACAAATAAAGGTAACTTTAAATAAACCTTATACTTCCTCAAATCACAGTAAAGGAAAAATAAGATTTACTTCAAGATTTTTCTTCTTAACGACTTTAACAGATTTCCTGCAATCGTAGCTGAGAAACGAAAAAAAAAAACATAATTACTTCTACTGAGTTGCTATTTTTACGTAGCTATAATAAGGGAAATGTAATCTTTTTCTGCCTCATCACCAGGCTTGAGATTAGGATATTAATCATTTTAAATCGAGCTCGCGTTGTAAGTAGGTCATCAGAGGTCGCAGTACCGACCGGCGCTCGAGAAAAACGAAAGGTTGTAATATTATGACAAGCTTTTTAGAGAGACGCTTACTTGCAATATTTTACTAGAAAATGAGCATTATAAAACAAAAAAAAACTATGGATTGACTGTAAGTGTGAAATTTGACATTAAAAGTACATCAATTCCAATAACGACTATTTATTAGTGACTAGCTGTGCCCGCGACTTCATCCGCGTGGAATAGTGTCTTTGGGTCTTTGTCTCTTGTCGCAAACTTATAAAACATTCACATAAACCTTACATATTTCCATACAAACTTTCATCCCCTATTCCCTATTGTTATTTTACACCCTTGAGAGTAAAACTTTTACAAACTTTGAATGTCATATTTATTTATATCGAATCAACAGCCTAGAAAATAAGTTTCAAGCTTCTAGCTCTAAAAATGACGATACTTCCATACAACCCCTTACAACCCTTTTTCGCGTTAAAAAGTAGCCTATGTCCTTTCTCAGGCTCTAGATTATCTGTGTACTAAATTTCATTTGAATCGGTTCAGTAGTTTTGGCGCGAAAGCGCGACAGACAGACAGACAGAGTTACTTTCGCATTTATAATATTAAAAGTAAGGAAGTAAGGATTGTCATGGAAATCCTGTCACTTGGTCTAAATAGGTTCATTTTATTAATGTAGATTGTTTTACATATTGTGAATGAGAGAACGTTGGAGATTACGGACTGGAGATTTGTTGACGATTTTCTATTATTTATTTTCATTCCGCTAAGTACCTGGTACTTATTGACAGGCCTGCGCTGATTGTGAAAGCCAACTATTTTTAAAAGAGTAACCGTGGAGTTTTTGCCGGCTCTTCTCCATAGGAACAAATTGGAACCGTGCACCTAGCTTCTGACGTTTCATAAGTACCCATGCAGGTTTATGTGATTTTTTTTATGATATGGCCAGAAAGGGAGTGACTATCTAGATGACGACAGTGTTCATACACACGAGAGGCATGTGTCAACAGCAGAGGCAACTGCAGCTGTTGACACGTGTCGGCGGCTGCCATGCACGGGTGTCGACGGCGAAAAAAACGATGTATGGACTGTGTGGAAGATGATATGGCTAGAAAGGGAGTTACTACCGACAGGACGATTAAGTGTTCATACACTCGAGTGGCTCACGTTAATGGCAGACGCAAATGAAGCCGTCAACCCTCTACGGCGGCTAAAGAAATTTGTCTTTGCCATCTTCACCTTCTCATGTTCCTGCATCTATATTTCTGTTATTAATCAGAATATATTTTGAAACGTTCATTTAACTTTAGTTCCAACAATTACCCAATTAGCCTTATGTTTGTAGAAACGTCTTAGTTAAACATTAATATTGATAACAAAGTCTTAGAGTTATTATCTATCAAAAATATTTAGTGTACCGAGTAAAATAATATTTACTTACCTAATATAGGTACAAGATCTCACAATTTATATTTATATTAGTCATTAAAGTCCCGCTGCTGGGCAAAGGCCTCCCTACTCTCTCTCCACCGTTCTCTGTCCAGAACTGTCCAGAAACAATCTTTATTAAAGGAGTTCAGCTCATCCTGCCATCTCTGTCTGGGCCTGCCGCGATGGCGTTTGCCAATAAGCGGTACCCACTGGGTCGTAAGTTTGATCGTCTGACATACGGCAGATGTGTCCAGCCCAATTCCATTAAAGCGTGTCAGCTTTCCGAGTGACATCAGTTATTTTCGTAATAAGACGGATTGTCACAATTTATTACTCATCGGTAATTCAACACTTGAAATAACATTAATCCAAACTTAAAACGACCTCGAAAGTAATGAGTACTTT
Source organism: Antitype chi (assembly GCA_947359405.1). Taxonomy (NCBI): domain Eukaryota; kingdom Metazoa; phylum Arthropoda; class Insecta; order Lepidoptera; family Noctuidae; genus Antitype; species Antitype chi. The sequence continues at coordinate 5,337,133 of OX375823.1, forward strand.
TCATATTAGATGCTTTCAGGCCTGAACTAGACCCGGTTATAAATATGTCACGCGACGCAGCCCCACATTTACTGCTCAAGCATTCAAGCTTCGATTAAAAAGGTCGCAGCCCTGGCATAATGCACGGACACGCTGAATGCAGTGCGGGTGCAGTATAGCACGTGTTTACCAGTATATTGCGAGGTTTATAGACGTGATTGAATTATATGGTATGATTGAGATTATCGTGGATATTTGACCGTCGTTACGGGTGGTCAGAAGCCCGAAAGTCTGACCAGTCTTACCAAGAGGTATCGTGTTTTTGTTTGGGTGGGATATCATCAAATAACTTCTCCCGCTCTGGGTGGAGCAGGAGGGCGTGTCAGACTTTTACTGACTAAAACCCACCCGTGTTCCCTCAGTTGCCTGTGTGCCAGGGCCCACGGTATCTCTTTCGAACAACCCGCACCCCTGGCAGGAGAGGTATCGTGTTACCCAGTAACTGAGTTGTGGAGGTCAGATAGGCGGTATTCAGCTGCATCCGGTAAGACTGGAAGCCGACCCCAACAATGCTGGAAAGATTGGACAGATGATGACTGAATACAGCGCGGGTGCAATGCTGCACGTGTAGAGCAGTAATAAATTGCGAAGTAAATAGACGTGATTGAATTATATGGTATGGTCGACCTTATTTATGGTTTTCCGAACGAGGCGTTTATAACGCAAAGAGGAAATATAATATAAATAATAATAAATCTTTATTTTTGCCACAAGAATGATAACGTTACAAAAAAATATATACTATTACTTACGTTCTACGAATCTAAAACGATATAAGTAACCAATTAGTATAACAGTGCACAATTTATTACAATCAGGTTATTACGAAACCGATTCACTCTGACCCCAGTATGCAGTAGACTTGAGTATTTGATATGAATTTCAGCTTGATACCTTCACGCGTTCCTGACAAAAAGGGTCTTGACAGACAGACAGACGGACAACAAAGTGATCCTATAAGGGTTCCGTTTTTTCCTTTTGAGGTACGGAACCCTAAAAAAGAAATTAACGTTTTACTTGCCTTTTAGAACATCTTTAAGTGGTTCATGCTACTTACTATTATGTGGTAGGAAGATAGTAAACGCACGTTAGAGCAGCAATACACAAAAACCAACCCTCAGTGGATCCTAAATCTCAGGAAACGAATACGTGTCAGGCCCAGAAAAAGATGGCGGAACGAGCTGGACTCTTTCTTTTAAAGGATTGGCCCACCATTTATTTTATTTGTTGGGGAAAACAAACAATTACACATTAAAAATTACAAAAAGATAGGACATAGAAATGATACTAATGTGAAATCAACCACGTTCTCCACAGATACACACTGACTCGACACTGAGCTGGCAACGCCAGGTCTCTACAGTTAGTCAGAGAGTCAACGGTACTCTGCGATCACTGTATCGTCTTAGGAACTTTTTGCCCGCTAAGACAAAGACCATGCTTGTGCAGACTTTGATTTTCCCTATCATCGACTACGGTGACGTGTGCTACTTCGATTTGAATGCGGTTTTGCTGGATAAGCTCGACAGACTGCTCAATAACTGTATCCGGTTCGTTTTCAACCTCAGGAAATATGACCATGTGTCGAGCTATAGATTGGAGCTCAAATGGATGCCCATTCGCCAAAGAAGAGGTTTGCGTGCTTTGACTACGCTTTTCTCCCTTCTCAATTCTCCTACTCCTCCTTCTTACCTTGTGTCTCATTTCCAATATCTATGTTCTTCTCACACTAAGAATCTGCGTTCTTCTAACAATCTGCTTCTACTCTGTCCTTCTCATACTTCTGACTTTGTTCATTCTTCCTTTCATATTCAGTCCATTCTCCTTTGGAATGCGCTTCCTCTCGATATCAGGACGGCCACCAGTCGGTATGCATTTAAGCGGAAATTGCAGAGGTATTTTCTTAACAAATAGCGTAGAGTCGTCTCAACACCTCTGTCCCTTGAATTTGTACATATATATATATTAAGTATATATTATAGTACATATGTATGCATGTATGTGTATTATTAGTTAATAACCTATTTATGTAATATTATTTATATTATTCATTATGATATATTTTATAGGTTTTTTCATCATTCCTCTCATCCAAAGCACCTGCCATCTAATCTCTGCACCACCCTTGGTTGACTGGTAGAGAATGCCTAAGGCATTAAGTCCGCCTTTGTACCTTTTTTGTGTGCGAGAAGTTTAAATAAATAAATAAATACACAGTGAGACAATTTGGTACATTTTAAGACTAGCGTTGTTAACAATAAAAAAAGAGTAATTAAAAGTATATTTATAGTAAATTAAGTATCAACAAAACATAAAGCTGTCAAAACATAAACATAGTGCCGCATAAATGGAAAAACAGTGCACATGAATTTTTCAATATGTTAAGTAACATGAGTCAAAACTTTCTATGCGGTAAGGCAAACAGATCCAAACTGCAGAAATTCCTTTGAATTTTTTTTTTTTTTAAACGTTGCCCCACACTAGGAATTTCTCCTGTATTGTGGGTGCGTTTACAAACATTTAAACTCACATACGCAAACAACCAGACTCGGAACAACTACTTGTAGGTCATACAAATACATGTTTCGTGCGGGAATCGAACCCGCGACACGCAGCGCAGAAGTCAATCGCTTAGCCACTGCGCCAACCGTGCCGTCAAAATTGCTCGTAAGGCGACGAAGAGGCGCAAGCAAGCCGGTATTTGTACGACTGGAGGTAGTGGCGAATACAGGTCGTACGCGCACCTCGCGTCTATAGCATGTTCTGAGAACCATACAACACAACTTGTTAACAGTGTCTAAATAATCAACTTCACAAACTCTACACCTTAGTCAAAATATGTGGTTTGGTCGTTTTATTACTACAAGAACTATTGTATAAGAGAAAAGTAATGAACAGTGGATAAATTTTTCACCTTACGCCCATGTGAATGTAGCGAAATGGCCAAGCCGCATATTTTGACTAAGGTGTAGTGTTTGTGAAGTTAGGCCTTGTAGAGTTAGGGCGTGTAGAGTTAGAAGCTTGGCTCTACATGAGATCAAAAGGCTAATTCTGGTAATTTAAAACTTTCAAATCTAGTCGCAGTCTCATCTCAGCGACAAGCAAATGTCAAAAATGTATGAAAAATCGAGGCATTTTTGACAGATTGAGACTGAGATCAGACTGTGAACGTTTTTAAAATTACGAGAATTGCCCCTCTGATAAGTTTTTGACAGGTCTCGCCTTGGCAACATTTTACATGAAAATGGTTTTGGTGGGTCCTTAATGACTAGGTACAAGTTTTTCTTCATTGTTTTTAACTCTTTCTAAGAACTGTAACAATTATTTCAGTTGAAAGTATTTCTTAATCAGATTCCGATTTCAAGCAACTCAATTAGACGTCTGTGTTAAGTTCAGAAACGATGGGTTCTTTGTAAACAGTTAAATAATATCTTAAATTACATTTCTGTTAACAGTTGAATAAAACTTAGAGATGTTTCCGTTTGAGTTGCCTCAAATTGAGTGTATGAAAACTCATTACACGTTACATTACGTTACGTTACATTAACTCATTACGCAATACATTGTATTTTAAGATAATTTTAATTAATAGTTTTTGTCATTTCAACCGAAAGACGTCCACCCGTGCGTCCACCGATCGACATAGGCCTCCCCCAAGCAACGGCACTTCGGTCAGGTATGTGCTTCCCGCATCCAGCGGATTCCTGCACTCTTCACAAGGTCATCAGCCCAACTTGTGAGAGATACGTTTATTTGAACCAAATCCGATCTACTTAATTTAACATTCTGAAATTCATTCACTGACAGACAACGAACCGCCTAAACGACTGAGAACACCAGAAGCATGATTTTTTTGACAAGAGTTCCTTATTGTAGTTATAGAGAAAGTAAGCACTAAGAAAGGATTTAAAAATTCACCCCCTAAAGGGGTCAAAAAATTGATTAAAGTTTTATGAAAGTTAATATTTTTTGCCGATGGGAAATCCTAGCGGGCACACGCCTTGTAGCTTATTTATGTAATAAAAAAATAAGACCGAATGCCGTTGAGTCTTAGAGATTAAGCTTATAACGACTAAATTGTGGTTGGTAGCCTGTCACCTCCAAGTGCTGCCGGCAACCAATTTACTTTAGCATCTTTTGACACTTCTCTGCGATTTGACAGCTCTTGACACCTACTTTCACGAATTCGGTGCGAAAAAGATTAGTAAATTGAAACTGGCACGTTCTTTTTTCACACAGGTAAATAATAGTTAGTTGAATGAAAGACATTTGCTATTCCTTAATGCCGTAAAAGGTACTGAGAGTAATTTTAAGAACGTTCCGTCTGATCTCAGTCTCAATTTGTCAAAAATACCTCGTGTTTCCAAACATTTTAGACAAGTTTTTGACATTTGATGGTCGCCGAGATGAGACAGTGACTACATTTTGGAACGAAGTTCCTTATCGCGCGTTGTGAAAGGAGGCTAGACTGAAAAAATTCTTACGAAAAGTTGTCACGACACTTTTTGCTATAGTAAGCTATTGTTGTCATAGTCACTAAAGGCACCATGAAAGGCACAGACAAGTAATAGATGTTACGTGGGGTGCAGACAAGCGAATTACCATATTTTTACTTGATTTTTTATTTTTACACATATTATCTTATTTAAATTTATTGACTTTTTTGTTTCTGGATCTGTCCGTGACATCACAGCGGGCCCTATCAGAATACCAGCGCTGCGACACTTTTTAAATGTCGTAGCAGCATGCTGACTTTGTTTTTTAGTTTAACTTTTTATTTATTTTGTTGTTTAATAATTTTAATTTTATTAAGTAGCATAGCAGTGTTTTAGTTTATTTTTTATTCGTTTAATAATTGTATTGTGTTGTAGTTAAGTTTGTGATATTCCTGTGCGAGTCCAATAAATACTTTTTCTTTCTTTCTTTCTTTATTGTATGCCGTGCGGCGTGCGCATGTTTCTCTGTCTGTCTCTCTCTCTCTCACTTATAGAAAGCAAGCCAGACAGTACTTGCCGCTAGTACTTGCCGCCAGTACTTGCCGCCAGTCTGGCTTGCTTTCTATAAGTGAGAGAGAGAGACAGACAGAGAAACATGCGCACGCCGCACGGCAGTAATGGCACGTGCCGCCAGTAATGGCACCTGCCGCCAGCACTTGCCGCCAGCAACCGCCGCCAGCACTTGCCGCCAGTAATGGCACGTGCCGCCAGCAAGTGCCTCCAGTAATAGCACTTGCCGCCAGCACTCGCCGCCAGTAATGGCACTTGCCGCCAGCAACCGCCGCCAGCACTTGCCGCCAGTAATGGTTCTTGCCGCCAGAAATGGCACGTGCCGCCAGCATTTACCGCCAGTAAAGACACTTGCTGCCAGCACTCGCCGCCAGTTATGGCACTTGCCGCCAGTAATGGCACGTTCCGCCAGTAATGTCACTTGCCGCCAGCAACCGCCGCCAGCACGTGCCGCCAGCACTTGCCGCCAGTAAAGATACTTGCCGCCAGCACTCGCCGCCAGTAATGGCACTTGCCGCCAGTAATGGCACGTTCCGCCAGGACTTGCCAACAGTAATGGCACTCGCCGCCAGCAATCGCCGCCAGTAATGGCACTTGCCGCCAGAAATGGCACGTGCCGCCAGCACTCGCCGCCAGTAATGGCAACTGCCGCCAGCACTTGCCGCCAGTAATGGCACGTTCCGCCAGGACTTGCCAACAGTAATGGCACTCGCCGCCAGCAATCGCCGCCAGTAATGGCACTTGCCGCCAGAAATGGCACGTGCCGCCAGCACTCGCCGCCAGTAATGGCACCTGCCGCCAGCACTTGCCGCCAGTAATGGCACTTGCCGCCAGAAATGGCACGTGCCATCAGCACTCGCCGCCAGTAATGACACTTGCCGCCAGAAATGGCACGTGCCGCCAGCACTCGCCGCCAGTAATGGCACCTGCCGCCAGCACTTGCCGCCAGTAATGGCACGTGCCGCCAGCACTTGCCGCCAGTAATGGCACTTGCCGCCAGAAATGGCACGTGCCGCCAGCACTCGCCGCCAGTAATGGCACCTGCCGCCAGCACTTGCCGCCAGCAACCGCCGCCAGCACTTGCCGCCAGTAATGGCACTTGCCGCCAGAAACGGCAGGTGCCGCCAGCACTCGCCGCCAGTAATGGCACCTGCCGCCAGCACTCACCGCCAGTAATGTCGCTTGCCGCCACTAATGGCACTTGCCGCCAGTAATGGCACGTGCCGCCAGCACTTGCCGCCAGTAATGGCACTTGCCGCCAGAAATGGCACGTGCCATCAGCACTTGCCGCCAGTAATGGCACCTGCCGCCAGCACTTGCCGCCAGCAACCGCCGCCAGCACTTGCCGCCAGCACTTGCCGCCAGTAATGGCACTTGCCGCCAGAAATGTCACGTGCCGCCAGCACTAGCCGCCAGTAATGGCACCTGCCGCCAGCACTTGCCGCCAGTAATGGGACGTGCCGCCAGCACTTGCCGCCAGTAATGGGACGTGCCGCCAGCACTTGCCGCCAGTAATGGCACTTGCCGCCAGAAATGGCACGTGCCGCCAGCACTCGCCGCCAGTAATGGCACCTGCCGCCAGCACTTGCCGCCAGCAACCGCCGCCAGCACTTGCCGCCAGTAATGGCACTTGCCGCCAGAAATGGCACGTGCCGCCAGCACTCGCCGCCAGTAATAGCACCTGCCGCCAGCACTTGCCGCCAGTAATGGCACGTGCCGCCAGCACTCGCCGCCAGTAATAGCACCTGCCGCCAGCACTAGCCGCCAGTAATGGCACGTGCCGCCAGCACTTGCCGCCAGTAATGGCACTTGCCGCCAGAAATGCCACGTGCCGCCAGTAATGGCACCTGCCGCCAGCACTTGCCGCCAGCAACCGCCGCCAGCACTTGCCGCCAGTAATGGCACGTGCCGCCAGTAATGGCACGTGCCGCCAGTAATGGCACTTGCCGCCAGCACTCGCCGCCAGTAATGGCAGCTGCCGCCAGCACTTGCCGCCAGCAACCGCCGCCAGCACTTGCCGCCAGTAATGGCACTTGCCGCCAGAAACGGCAGGTGCCGCCAGCACTCGCCGCCAGTAATGGCACCTGCCGCCAGCACTCACCGCCAGTAATGTCGCTTGCCGCCACTAATGGCACTTGCCGCCAGTAATGGCACGTGCCGCCAGCACTTGCCGCCAGTAATGGCACTTACCACCAGCACTCGTCGCCAGCACTCACCGCCAGCAACCGCCGCCAGCAATTGCCGCCAGTAATGGCACCTGCCGCCAGCACTCGCCGCCAGTAATGTCGCTTGCCGCCAGAAATGGCACGTGCCGCCAGCACTCGCCGCCAGTAATGGCACCTGCCGCCAGCACTTGCCGCCAGCAACCGCCGCCAGCACTTGCCACCAGTAATGGCACCTGCCGCCAGCACTTGCCGCCAGCAACCAACGCCAGCACTTGCCGCCAGTAATGGCACTTGCCGCCAGAAACGGCAGGTGCCGCCAGCACTCGCCGCCAGTAATGGCACGTGCCGCCAGCACTTGCCGCCAGTAATGGCACTTACCGCCAGCACTCGTCGCCAGCACTCACCGTCAGCAACCGCCGCCAGCAATTGCCGCCAGTAATGGCACTTGCCGCCAGAAATGGCACGTGCCGCCAGCACTCGCCGCCAGTAATGGCACCTGCCGCCAGAACTTGCCGCCAGCAACCGCCGCCAGCACTTGCCGCCAGTAATGGCACTTGCCGCCAGAAATGGCACGTGCCGCCAGCACTTGCCGCCAGCAACCGCCGCCAGCACTTGCCGCCAGTAATGGCACGTGCCGCCAGTAATGGCACTTGCCGCCAGAAATAGCACGTGCCGCCAGCACTCGCCGCCAGTAATGTCGCTTGCCGCCAGTAATGGCACTTGCCGCCAGAAACGGCACGTGCCGCCAGCACTTGCCGCCAGTAATGGCAATTGCCGCCAGAAATGGCACGTGCCGCCAGCACTCGCCGCCAGTAATGGCACGTGCCGCCAGCACTCGCCGCCAGTAATGTCGCTTGCCGCCAGTAATGGCACTTGCCGCCAGAAATGGCACGAGCCGCCAGCACTCGCCGCCAGTAATGGCACCTGCCGCCAGCACTCGCCGCCAGTAATGTCGCTTGCCGCCAGTAATGGCACTTGCCGCCAGTAATGGCACGTGCCACCAGCACTTGCCGCCAGTAATGGCACTTACCGCCAGCACTCGCCGCCAGCACTCACCGCCAGCAACCGCCGCCAGCACTTGCCGCCAGTTATGGCACTTGCCACCAGAAACGGCAGGTGCCGCCAGCACTCGCCGCCAGTAATGGCACCTGCCGCCAGCACTCGCCGCCAGTAATGTCGCTTGCCGCCAGTAATGGCACTTGCCGCCAGTAATGGCACGTGCCGCCAGCACTTGCCGCCAGTAATGGCACTTACCGCCAGCACTCGCTGCCAGCACTCACCGCCAGCAACCGCCGCCAGCAATTGCCGCCAGCACTCGCCGCCAGTAATGTCGCTTGCCGCCAGTAATGGCACGTGCCGCCAGCACTTGCCGCCAGTAATGGCACGTGCCGCCAGCACTTGCCGCCGGTAATGGCACGTGCCGCCAGCACTTGCCGCCAGTAATGGCACCTGCCGCCAGCACTTGCCGCCAGCAACCGCCGCCAGCACTTGCCGCCAGTAATGGCACTTGCCGCCAGAAATGGCACGTGCCGCCAGTAATGGCACCTGCCGCCAGCACTTGCCGCCAGCAACCGCCGCCAGCACTCGCCGCCAGTAATGGCACCTGCCGCCAGCACTTGCCGCCAGCAACCGCCGCAACTTGCCGCCAGCAACTTGCCGCCAGTAATGGCACGTGCCGCCAGTAGTGGCACTCGCCGCCAGCAATCGCCGCCAGTAATTGCACTTGCCGCCAGAAATGGCACGTGCCGCCAGCACTCGCCGCCAGTGATGGCACCTGCCGCCAGCACTTGCCGCCAGTAATGGTACTTGCCGCCAGCACCTGCCGCCGGCAGTCACCGCCAGCAACCGCCGCCAGCACTTGCCGCCAGTTATGGCACTTGCCGCCAGAAATGGCTCGTGCCATCAGCACTCGCCGCCAGTAATGGCACCTTCCGCCAGCACTTGCCGCCAGCAACCGCCGCCAGCACTTGCCGCCAGTAATGGCACTTGCCGCCAGAAATGGCACGTGCCGCCAGCACTCGCCGCCAGTAATGGCACCTGCCGCCAGCACTTGCCGCCAGTAATGGCACGTGCCGCCAGCACTTGCCGCCAGTAATGGCACTTGCCGCCAGAAATGCCACGTGCCGCCAGTAATGGCACCTGCCGCCAGCACTTGCCGCCAGCAACCGCCGCCAGCACTTGCCGCCAGTAATGGCACTTGCCGCCAGAAATGGCACGTGCCGCCAGCACTCGCCGCCAGTAATGGCACCTGCCGCCAGCACTTGCCGCCAGTAATGGCACGTGCCGCCAGCACTTGCCGCCAGTAATGGCACTTGCCGCCAGAAATGCCACGTGCCGCCAGTAATGGCACCTGCCGCCAGCACTTGCCGCCAGCAACCGCCGCCAGCACTTGCCGCCAGTAATGGCACGTGCCGCCAGTAATGGCACTTGTCGCCAGCACTCGCCGCCAGTAATGGCACTTGCCGCCAGCACTCGCCGCCAGTAATGGCACCTGCCGCCAGCACTTGCCGCCAGCAACCGCCGCCAGCACTTGCCGCCAGTAATGGCACGTGCCGCCAGTAATGGCACGTGCCGCCAGTAATGGCACTTGCCGCCAGCACTCGCCGCCAGTAATGGCACTTGCCGCCAGCACTCGCCGCCAGTAATGGCACCTGCCGCCAGCACTTGCCGCCAGCAACCGCCGCCAGCACTTGCCGCCAGTAATGGCACGTGCCGCCAGTAATGGCACGTGCCGCCAGTAATTGCACTTGCCGCCAGCACTCGCCGCCAGCAATGGCACTTGCCGCCAGCACTCGCCGCCCAGTAATGGCACTTGCGGCCAGAAACGGCACGTGTCGCCAGCACGTACCTCCAGTAATGGCACTTGCCGCCAGCACTCGCCGCCAGCACTCGCCGCCAGCACTCGCCGCCAGCACTCGCCGCCAGCACTCGCCGTCAGCACTCGCCGCCAGTAATGTCACTTGCTGCCAGTAATGGCACTTGCCGCCAGCACTCGCCGCCAGCACTTGCCGCCAGTAAAATGGCACGTGCCGCCAGCACTTGCCATGCCATGGCAAGTACTGGCGGCAAGTACTGGAACTTCGTTCCATCCGGGTGTCCCTTGACACCTCTCAAGTTTTTTTACTTTTTGAATTGAAATGGGAAATTCAATGTTTTTCAAATTGACTACCAACTTATAATAGTCAATTAGGTAAACAAATAATTTGCCTAGCTTTACCTATGATATAAAATTGCAAGGGTCAAAGTCTTTTTCAAAGTCCAGACATAATATAGGTCAAATCACCTGAAGACAGTATAGATTAGTGCCTCAAATGGTTTTTAACCGACTTTTTGAAGTCGGTTAAAAACCAATTCCACAACCAACCAATTCGACAAGTTTACACATTTATTTTTCAATGTAATTTCGGGCATAACTCCGTTATATATAAATGGATTTGCAAAATTATTTTATGTTCGAAAGGGGTTGATTAGAGAATGGTCCCATTTTTTCATGTAGATCGATAATGAGTTTTAGAGACAGACAACGGAACTCTTCTAAAAATGACAGCAAATCAACCGCGATTGCTGCTATCGCAAAAATATGCATTGTTTTGGGATAACCCCAAGGATAAACGAATTAAAAATAAAAACTTTTTTTAACAAAAAATTAAATGACAAGTCACCGCCTTCCGAAATTAAAGTTATTTTTCACTTTGTAGTGTTTTTCCGGAAGCCGGTTTTTTTTTGGGAAAAAGTTTATTTTTTTTATTTTTTGAGGAAAGAATCACACAGATTTCAGAGGATCAGCTCAGCATTTATCAGTAATTGTGTAGCTCAACTCAGAACTTGGGGTACGGATCTATTGTACGATCAACCGCAACTTCGAAAGTAACTTCGAAAACGACCCTTATGCTACCGTTTTTTAGAGCGATGGGGCGCCACACAGCGTCTGTAATTCACTAGCGAATAACGTCTCCCTAAACATTTACATATACAACGTTATATGCGAACTAGCATATATACAACGTCCTGACTTCAATCGTCGTGCAGTCGACCACCCGACACAATATCTTTCTGGTCGGAAGATCCTCCCTTCTCTATAGAGGTTAAGTGAACTCTATACACTGTTCCCCATACACCTATAAAAGTAAGTTGGTGTGTTTTTTCTAGAAACCGGTTTTTGACACTATAAACTGAAACTCCGCTGTCATCTTTGTCATGACGGCCGTCACTGTAGTCTGCTAGTCATAAAAGCGTTGTCAGTGATTGGTTGTTGCCATGGATTTTAAAACCATTTTACCTTTCAAAGAGTGAAAAATATAATTAATTTCACGTCTAAAATTATGTTTCATACCTACACAATTTCAATCTTAACATTTTGCTAATTATCTAGTAACAGGCCGTTCTGTTGTAGATAACTTAATTATAAAACTAAAGCTTATTAAAGATAACAAATATTTCTACATTATCTTGTAATTTAATTATGTTTAACTTCAAGTCTGTCTTCATTCTAACCTTTCCAAGTTGTGTGGAGAAAAGTAAGCAATTTTATTTCAAGGGTTACGTACTTGAAACAAAAATCCTCATAATTTCGTCATGTCTATCTGTCTGTCCGCATGTCACACCCTCGTAAAATTCTTAACTTTTTAACGATTTTGTCTGTAAGTTAGCCTATCGTTGGGACCACCATACAACCGTGTGGTGAAATGAAACGGAACCTAACATTGTGCATAGTTAGACACGCACTTTGACATTTTCTTTATAAGTAAAAGGCTTTTCTCAAATCCCATTTTAGGAACGCTGCCGCCGGTTTGCAGGTTGATAATTTCTGCGGAATGTGTCATTTGTCAAGAGAAAGTACTGATCACATATTAAGATTTCGAACCAAACTGTAAGTACTAATTAGTCTTTGGAACGGTCGCTGGCCACCTGTGTGCAAACTGCAATCATGAATTCAGCACATGATTCTAGACCCCATACAGTTGATTTTTAGACGATTTGTTAGACCTAACAATATGCCAAAATTCAAATTTTTACATAATATAGATGTCAACAAAACAATAACAACGAGTAACAGACGGACAAAAAAGTTAGATCATAAAGGTACTGATTTTCATTTGTTTTTTAAGTAAGATGAAACTACTTTGAAACTTTATAATAGCTATTTCCTTCAAAGGTAGACTTTCCTTAAAAGTCTTTCAAAGAAGTTCCACCATTGTTTACCAGAGATATTATAATCATCGAAATTTAATTAAGTTCCACTACAGCTCGCCGATCCCTCGTAGATAATTCAGTTTCGATCAAATTGTGCCAAGCTTTCAGGGTGGTACTATGTTTGAACCACAGAGTATAGAAATAAAGGAGAAGCCAGGCAGTTAGGTCCCGTTAAATGACATCTTGATCATGATTATCTTCCTTAACATATTTTCCGCTCTTGCAAAATGTCGTTTAATGGTTTCATTTTAATCATTGTTTAATAAAGTAGGTATTTTTTATGTCATTGTACATAAATTAGGAAGTTTATCTTCTAACTGGAGACACATTCTGCGGAATAAACTAGCCACTTTTCGACACCCTACCAAAAAGCGGTTGCAATTAATTATTTTTTTAAATAAACCAAATGTCCATTTCGACCATGATGGTATGTTGAACTTTTTCGTAAGTTCCACACAATTATAAAGCATATTATAATGTTAATGGAATATATTTAATTAATCCTCTAAAAACTTATTGACCTTCCAGGGATGTAGGTACGCTTTAAAAAATATTACCCTCTTTGTAAATTTCCGGTATTTTCTCAAATATCCCAAATAACGATAAAAGTACATCCAAGTTGGTCGCAATTACTTGGCTACTTAGTATTATAGGACATCAAAATTTTAGTAAATAGAGGTTCAAAAAATGTGAAATACTCTCTTTGAGCGGCACATTTATTATATTAGACTGTCAATTTTATCAATATTTTAAGAAAATCCAAAATGGGAATTACTAGGATTTCAAACAAATACATGCCAATGTTAACTGCCACACTTCCATGCCAATAATAATAAATAATAATAATTTATCATTTATTCTCTCTTCACAAAGCTGACTTAAATAAAAAGTGTACAAAGAATGTCCCAGATGTATCCAATCTTCCACATTAGTATCTTAGACATGACCCTCGCGTGATACGTACACGAGAGATATTCAAGCTACAAGCATTGTTACTTAAGGCTTAATTGGTCCAACGTGAATGGTGCTTTGTCGTAGCTCTGCGCCTAACCGCAAAGTAATTGATTTATTGCCTACCGCTGTAATATTGTTTGATTCCAGTGTGTAGGATAGGAATTAGATTAAGTAAAGTATATATAGTAACTATTAGGGTGAATTTGAATGGGTTCATGAAGCGACTCTGTCAACAGTTTTGCCCCCGAATTTATAAATTTTGCTTAAGGTTAAGCAATGATTACATAATCAGCCAATAGTGTTCCCACTGCTGGGACTCATGCCTTCTCACGGTGAGAGGGAGTGGGCTGTAGTGTCCTTTAACTAGAAAGGCGTTAAGCACTAAAAGTTGTTTCCGAGAAAATGGCAAAAAATGCGCGAATCGTTATTTCTTACAAACTGTGATACTGGTTTTACTGATTGTAGGACACATCAATTGATAATAGTTAATAATAATTTGATCAGGCAGTTAAAGTATTTTAAAGTACATTTAGCTAAGAATTGTGGGTTTTGATTTTGGGTGGGAAATCATCAAAAAACTTCTACCGCTCTGGGTGGAGTAGGAGGGCGTGTCAGACTTTTACTGACTAAAACCCACCCGTGTTCCCTCAGTTGCCTGTGTGCCAGGGGCCGCGGTATCTCTTTCGAACAACCCGCACCTCTGGCATGCATCGGCCCTTGCGGACCCCACCAGTTGATGCTGACATCTCTTTGAGGCGCGCGTGGAACACAACGCGCCGTTTACCGTGGCTTGGTCCTTACCGGACAGCGAGCTACCCGTTACTCGCGCCTAAGACCTAAGAAATATTGAATTTCGCGGGTTTCGTTTGTGCTGAGTAAACAATTTTTATTTCTTTCTTTTCTTTTATTTTTTTACTTTAGCGCAACCTCCTTAAATTCAAACTGAAAACAACAATAATTTCATTGTGAAGACGTTAGCATATAACGGGTCGTTATTAGTAATGGGACTTTGGAACAGCGAATGGGTTCGTCTGTTATTTGTATTGTTAAGCTGCTTCAAACGTAACAGCTTTTTTTCATGCTATTTACTATTATGGTTGAATTGTCCCATGAACTAAGTTTTAGTGTGAGTGGGGATTCTATAGGATAAGGATTTGTGAGGAGGGTTCTAATGTTATAATATTAATATTATTATGTGCAGTATTCAATTCTTTTTTGCCACTGATCACTGTAATGATTTTATTCAGGCTTATTATTGGGTTATAGATTTATCTTTGCCAACAGGTATCAATATCAAAAGTCATTTATTCAAACTAGGCTGAGAGTCAGCACTTTTTCAACTTCAAAATTATATAAGACAGTCCCCAAAAAAACGCCCACCCTTTGCCACTTCCTAGTGCTTTAGCTGGGAAGAAGAAATGGCGGAACAAACTTCCCAGCATCACAGCTGTGTGTTAAGTTAGAAAGATTCTATACAATAATAGGTAAGTAATCGTAATTAACATTCAACAATAAATGAAAAAAAAAAACATTAATAAAAAATACTTATGTTCACTTATGTATACTTTATGTTTTTTTTTTTTTTTAATTTAGCAACTATAGTCCTCAAGATATGACTACGCACGCCGCGTTTTTGTATTTAAGGAGAAGGGTTTTCAAATGTATAGTCCTAAATACTGGTATGCAGCTGTATCCGGTTTGACTGGAAGCCAACTCAACATAGCGGGGAAAAGGCTAAGCAGATAATGATGATATTTATAGTTCTTCGATTTCTTAGGACCATAAATATCTTTCTCCCTTAGTAAAAATCTCTAATCATCTGTTATCTTAATTATTTATTTATTTAAACATTTATGCACACACATATACACAGACAAGAAGAAAGCAACAGAAAAATACGTACATAGGTAATGCTTATTTCTACAGAAATCTCTTTCAGCACACCTGCGATAGGAGAGAAGATAACAGAGATGTAGACAACGCGTGTAATAACAGTAGAAGGGAAATCATAAAATTACAAATTAAACTCTAATTTAAATATACACACATAATATGAGAATAAACATACATACTAACATACATACATATTTCTAAAATAAATATAATTATAATGTAATTTAATTAATAAATACATAAGCAAATATGACAAAGTGGAGAGATAGTGTTCTTTCACTCTTCAATATTTTACGTTTCTAGTAACTAATGGTCGCCCAGTTGTTGTTGAATGATGGTCGAAATCCGACTATAATTTATTTAAAACTTAATGTATTTCTAATGCATTATTGTAGTATAAGCTTTCTGTGCTTTGTCTCCATATATAAACTTTAACTGCGCCAAATTTCATACTCTCCAATCCGCGTAATTTTCGTAAAAAGGGGTACAAAATTATTGCTTCATGTATTAATATACATGTGTATATGTAGATAGATACAGGACCTGCCAAACTAAACTATTCAACACAACTTTCACCAAACAATTTTTAGTTTTGTTCGTCTTAAAATACAGCCCTATTTCATTCACAATTCTCTTTGCAGTAAACCTCTCGTAAGTCAATTTATCAGTTCAACGTAGATTAGGAATAGAAGTGAAGTGCTAGCCAAACACGGCGCAAGCCTCGTTCAAACCCAGTACAGGCTTCCAACGAGGTTTTAATTCTTTTTTTTTTCACGATACAAGCGCGCAGTAGAAGTCGTACATTTCGATTCCGACGCGCGACGCGACTAGGTTTGTGTACAAAGGGAATTTTAGTGAAAGTGGAGTTTTTAGTGCCTTTGCACCGCTTTTGGCGCCAAAAAATCATTGTGCTGATTGTTTATGAGAACGACGATAAGAACAAAATATTATTTATAACCGACTTCAAAAAGGAGGCTATCAATTCGGTACCTATGTTTGTACATTATAATTTTTTTATGTATGTTCGGGCATAACTCCGTCATTTATAGTCGGATTTCAAAAAATTACAGCAAATCAACCGCGATTGCTGCTATCGAATAAATATGCATTTTTTTGATTTAACCGTCTTGAAAATATCCCAAGGATGATGAAATTTCGAATTGGTGTGGGGTAGCTACTATAACTAAAAAATAACGACTTCCGAAAAAACACTACCAAGTGAACAATAACTTAAATTATGGAAGGCGGTGACAAATAATTCAAGTTATTTTTCACTTGGTAGTGTTTTTTCGGAAGTCGGTTGTTTTTTATGGAAAAGTTTTTGTTAGATTTTCTTAAGGAGAATACGCTAAGGTAGCTCGCGAAATTCAAATTTTCTTACGTTTGCGAATCATATTTTAGTCAACCTTACACTGAACTGCAAATTACAAAAACTTTTTCCAAAAAAAACAACCGACTTCCGAAATTAAAGTTATTTTTCAGTTTGTAGTGTTTTTCCGGAACTCGGTTGTTTTTTTTTTTTGATAAAGTATTTATTTTTCACTTTCTAGTTATATGTAGTACCTACCCCACACCAATTCAAAATTTCATCATCCTTGGGGTCAAAACAATGCATATTTATGCGATAGCAGCCATCGTGGTACATTCGCTGTCATTTTTTTAAGAGTTCCGTTGTCTGTCTCGAAAACGCATCATCAGATCTATATGAAATTTAAATGGGACCATTTCGGAATAAACCTCTTTCGAACACAAAAATATTTTGCAAATCCGTTTATATATGACGGAGTCATGCCCGAACATCCTACCACTCCTAAGCGTTAAAGAGTTGTACCTTCCTTCATCAGCTCAGCGTTATGAGATGATGATTACCATACGCAAATGTCTTAATAGCTTTAGAAAATATATGAAAAACATTGTTAATACCTATAACATTTGAGGGTTGCCTTCGATTTCCCTGGGATTCCATCATTAGATCCTGACTTGGTGCCAATGGGACCACTTCAAGAGTATACTCTTTCGATTAAAAAAATAATTTTGAGAATCGGTCCACAAATGGGGGAGAATTCGGTGAACATACACACAAAAAAAATACAAACAGTTGAACATAGAACTTCCTCCTTTTTGAAGTCGGTTTAAAAAAGCGTAAGAAAGTTTGAATTTCGTCCTTCTTAAATAGATTTTGTCAAAGTCAGTAACGATTCATGTTGAGCTGAGTAGATACAGTCAACCGTGCATCAGTGGGAACAATAAGACATTGTCACATCTTCAGTTTGGTTCAGTAAGGGCAGTTTCATTGTGCAAATAATACCAAAAAAAAGCCACATTTTTTTAAATTATTTTAAAACAATTACTGTTTATTTCCTTACAAATAAAGCGTCGTTAATACCTTCTTACTTCCTAATGATTAAATATAGCACCTAATTAAGACTCTCATAGATCGAAAACGCTAAAAGGCTTAATTATCTCACGATAAAGGAAACAATAACGTTCACAAACACTGTCTCGCATTCACGGAATGCAATAAAAGTCTACATTCACTACAGAAACAATCAATTAACGGCAGCAACCCCAAGATTACTTCCCCTTAAAAAAGTTATCAAGCAAAAATACACTTTGAACTTCAGGTTTAAAGTTCAAAGTTGAACGAGTAATGCAATATAATTTCAATTGGTTTTCTCCAGCCTTTGATTGCACAGTAAGGCTTTTAAAGCCAAATAGTAAAGCTGTCACTAGCTTTGGTTGAGATTTAAGCCAGAATAGGATATTGTCCTTTGTCCGATATTGCCCTGAGATGTGTTATTATGAAGATAATTGCAAGAAAGCCCTTTCTAGATTTGGGCACATAAAAGTAAGAATAAAGAAAACTTCCTTTCTTATTAGTTGGGTTAAATTTGGTAGGTAGGTAAGTATAACCTGCATCCTAATTGCGTAATATACGATTAATCATAATCTGTTTAATTTGACAGTTCGACAATATTCATTGCGTCATTAACGTTGTTGAGCAAACACATTTTTTGAACATATGAAGCAATGGTTTAGCACTCTGTTTCAAAACGAAACAGATTATGATTAATCGTGAGTTACGCAATTAGGGTGCTGGTTCAACTTATCTTAGGGCAGCAAATAATAGAAAAGGGCAATATTAGTGTATCTTCTGGATTTTCAAATAAACTTGTCTTAGGTACTATTGCTTAATCAATTTGAAAAAAATACGTGTGTTTAACCCAAACACGAGAAACTTTACAAGACTTTGTAACTCTGTTTTTATGTCCATCTTCATTAAATATCTTAAGGTTGAAGCGCCAGGGATTCAAATCGAATTTTAAAGCCGCAGAATTCAACGTACGTTTTTTGCAATTTCAAGTTTATTTTATCCCATTGAATGTCTATTTCATAAAAAAATCATGAAATGGGATTACACGAACTTAAAGGGTCTTACGATTTTACTGAGTAAAAATTCGATTATGCCATATTTGTAACAGTCGCGAATCATATTTAATCAACATAAAACCTGACACTGACCTGCATATTGCAAAAAACAGAAGAACAATTTAGCGCATCCACCTTAACAATCTAGTCGCGGGCTCGAACTCACTGGTAGGCCTGGCTAACAAGCACGCTGTCACACCAGGCATTGTGTCCGACAGAGGTAGTATCAGTGAGCAGTTAGACGCTAGTCTACACGCACAACGTTATTGAGTGAGACGCAGGATCATTTATTGTAAAACAGACACGTAAAAAATTAAGAAAACTCCTTCGGAAGATCCGGTTTTTTGAAAAAAACACTGCATAAATCAATAACCAATAAAGTTTATTGACCTTTTCGATAATTGAGTTTTTTCGGGAACGAATTGGTTATGGAGATTTTACACTTCTTTTATTAATTAAACACGCCCAAAGTTAGGTTAAATTAGCAAAAAAAAACGAATCTTTGTTGGCTCCTAACTTTTTAATGGATTTTTATTCTAGTATTCTGTTTCAGCAGCAATGGTGGCCCAGTGGTAACGGCCGCGACTTACGAGTTGTGGGTCGTGCGTTCGAACCCAGACAGGCGCATTACTATGTGTAAATAATTTCATCACCACTGCTCTCAAACGGTGAAGGAAAACATCGTGAGGAAACCGGCATGTCCTAGAACCATAAATTCGAAGACATGTGACATCTATCAACCCGCACTGGACCTGCGTAGTGGATTACGGCCTACTCCCTCCCACGGAGAGGAGGCCTGTGTTCCGAGCAGTGGAAACCAGGCTGAATATGTATTTTGTTTCCGTACAGACAATGAGACAAAACCATACCAAGTTTAATTTTTGATGTACATTATCTAACAGTGGAGTAATACACTCCCGAAGTTTGTATGGAAAAAAATTCGACTAGATTCACCTTAAGGTAAGAAATACCTAAAAATTCTTCAAAACCAAAGAAAATCCCGGTCAATTTGAAATACGACAAATTAACCGTCTGTAGGTGTAAAAAATGCAAAGTAAAAAGAATTGTCAGCAGCCCGGGGCCGTTGTCAACAAACTTTGATATGCAAAAGCTACTTAACGAGGGCAAGTCTTAGACGCTGCGTCTTCTGCTGCCTCAGTTTGTGTTTGAGTAATGAATTGTAGAGTGCAATTTGGTTAGAGGAAAATGGAGGTTGTGGTGGGTTCTTTCGATTGAAAGTAAACAGTTGTTTATCTAATACCTTTAAACGAGCAATTCTTGTAAGATACATTTATATATATATATATAATAATCTGAATCTCGGAACCGGCTCCAACGATTTTTTTAAAATTTAGTATGCAGGGGGTTTCGGGGGCGATACATCGATCTAGCTAGGTTTAATTGTTAGAAAACGAAAAAAAAATACCGAGTGAAGCGCGGTCATCCAGATACTTCTACGTACGGAAAGTTGCATTATCAGCTTATAATGTTCCCAATGCTGTGACACAGGCCCCGCTCCGTGAGAGGGAGTGGGCCATAATCCACTACGCGGGCCCAGTGCGGGTTGGTAGATGTCACATGTCTTCGAATTTTCTAGGAAATGCCGGTTTCCTTACGATGTTTTCCTTTACCGTTTTGAGTGGTGATGAAATACAAGTTTACACAAAGTAAATCGCCTGTCCGGGGTCGAACCTAAGACTTACAACTCGTATGTCGTGACCGTAAGCCGTTACCACTGGGCTACCAGTACTCTCGCAAAGTTGGCTGTTAAGTAATCTAATGGTGACATTGTATTGCTATAGGTAATGTGACAGGGCGCTTTCACATTTTTTCTTAAATTTGAGCGTTTGACTCGAGATTTGATGAGTGATTATAGTTTAGTTAAAGGCAAAAAATAAAAATATGTCCGGGAAAATTTCATTATTTGTCTAGGGAGCGCTCAAAACAATTTTTTCAATTTGTTTACATAAGTTAGTCAAAACCTATATTGTTGTTGATGTTTCATAAAATGTTACTTTCGGGCATCTTTTGATGCTCTGTTACATGGAACTTAAAATAGTTTAGTAATTTATAAAAATGTCTGTGGTAGGACTGTAGCTTGTTATTTGGAATGCTCAAATCAATTTTTCATGTTTCATACAAATAATTTTTCGTCTGAAATCATATTTTTTATCTATGTATTTTTAATCGAAATTCAAACAAAAAGTATTTAATAACTAAGGTTATTAAGTCAACTTGCTTGAAAAAAAGAAACAGTCTATTTAAAAGTTAAATAATATTTTTAAACAATTGTTTATGCAACGCTATGAATCAGTAATAAATCTCGGGACGCGCGGGCTTTAGCTATAAGTCCGCGCCGGTTTGTCAAACCAAATCATAACGGTTAGCATATCTGAGTAGCGTACTTCACTATACACGCACGCGCAATCAGCTACCACGCGCCGTTCAATTTACCCAAAACTAAATACTTCAATTTCTAATAGCCGTCTTAAGGCGCGGAGAAATACAAGATGAGATGAATAGTTTCAGAAACTTAATCGATGCCCTCGATAAACTATCAATGGGTATTCAGTCGACAAAGTTATCAATTTAAGTATTTCTTCCGTAACTGAGACTTGTAAAAACAAGATATCGAAACAGCGTAGCACTATCGAATAGATACACTCCGGTTACGAAACCACCAGGTTGATCCTACTATATAATATTATAAATGTAAAAGTTTGTATGTTTGCATGTTTGTTGCTCTTTCACGCAAAAACGGCTGAACGGATTTGGATGAAATTTGGCACACAGATAGATTGTAACCTGGAATAACAAATAGGACATAGAATCCTACTTAATATTATAAACGCGAAAGTTTGTAAGTATGGATGGATGGATGTTTGTTACTCTTTCACGCAAAAACGGCTGAACGGATTTGGATGAATTTTGGCATTCAGATAGATTATAACTTACTTTAACACATAGGATACTTTTTATCCCGGTAGTACGTTCCCGCGGGATCATTTCCGACCTCCACGCGGGTGAAGCAGCGGGCGGAAGCTAGTCAATAATAAAACCCAGATGGCATAAATCCAGTTGGTAGCACAATGAAACCTATTTTATATTAACAAACGAAACAAATGAGGTATAAGGACTATGTAAGGATCTTATCAGGTGGCGTTCTGTAGTGTCTGCCTATACCCATGGTTAGAAGTCGAGAGTTTATGTAGGTATTAGTGATGTTCCAGATATCCGTATCCGTATCTGCGGATATCCGCGGGAGAAAAAGATCCGTATCCACATAAAACACACACACACACAAAAAAACACACAACACACAAAATACACAAAAACAACATACAAAAAAACATAAAAACACAAAAACACACATAAAACACACACACACACACACACACAAAAAAACACACACACAAAAAAACACATACAACGTACATAAAATTTATATAATTTTTCTATTAGTTCGCTGTACCAGTAGTTTCATAATTATTGTTTAATGCACCGGGTGACATCATTACGTCAAAGCCGGCTATCCCTGAAAACCAGCGCTGGGGCTCTGTCTTGCATAGGGTCGCAGCATAATGCTGAGTGATAGCCGTTTTGCGTGGATGTGACGCATGTTTCCCTCAACCTTTTCTTATATTTTTTTGTGTTCCTTATCTTTTTGCGTCATGTTTACCGCAAATAAACGTTTTTTTCTTTCTTTCTTTTTTTCTTTCTTTATCCGTATCTATCCGTTACATTTTTGACGGATCTTTTACGGGGTTTTACCTAATTAATAATTCCAAATTGTACTACTAAACTTCTTTGTATACATTTTTTTAACTTGTACAATAAACACAAACGTCATTTATGCTGCGCAGTGTCACACTAAACTATAAACAAAACAAAAGAAAGACCCGCGCAACGTGAATCGAAACATGTTCTGCCACGCAAAGCGTCAACTATCGTTTCAAAGTCACGCGCACCGACACCGATTGAGTAATAAATTTAAGATCCGTATCCGTATCCGCGGAGTTTGGCGCCAATACATTTTTAATGATCCGGCACATCACTAGTAGGTATGTACGTACTAACTCACATATTATTCATCTAGTAAAACCTCTACCAAAAATTTTGCTCAACGGCGTAGAATAATTCAAAAAGTATTTAGGTTGGCCTATTCCGTATCTTCAGTTCATTTGACCCAAAGCTTCCGAGCTCCTCAATTTTTCCTCCATTACCGAACTGAATGCCTCTATTTGCCCTTCTTTGCCCCTATTTGCCCTCACCGTACTAGTTCTTAACCTATTTGTCTGTACAGGCATTTCTCTTAAGAAATAATAGAGAATTTCCGACGAGCCTTGGATTGGCAATATGGGCTTCTAAATAGATTGGGCTGAGCAATATTTTGTGAGTTAGACGCTCGTCGCTAAGATTTTTTATATTTTGAACATAAAAGGGGATAGAGTTGTAGTTTTCTTTTCTGAAAATGATAAAAAAGACATCTGGGCTAAGTTGTTTGAGACACAGATGCGATACACAATAATCCTACTAATATTATAAATGTGAATGTTTGTATGTTTCGATGTTTGGATATTTGTTACTCAATTACCTACGCAAAAGCGGCCGAACGGTTTTGGACGAAATTTGGCATACAGATAATTTATAACCTGTAACACATAGGATTTTTTAAATACCGGTAGTACGTTTCTGTGAGATAATACCTGCATGCGAGCGTAGCCGCTGGCAAGTGTTAGTTTGTTATAAAACCTTATTTATTACTTCTTCAATACTCTTACTGTCTGCGTTCAATGTTATGACGTTATGAACGCACACGTGCAAGACAATAATAACACTAAACGACATAGAAATGTAGGTATACATACTACCATATGCACGTAATTGGTATTATGCTTTATTTACATTTTTGTTCTTTGTGCTCGAGTTAAGTTTTCATTTTATTTTTTGGTATATTGGCATGGCTGGCTGACATTTGTATGACTAATTATATAATTAGTGTTCTGTGTCTCGTAACGTTTATATTACTTTGTCTATGTATGTATAGAATCAAGTCTATCCGACTAAACAGATAGCTGTACCGCTACTTCTTCTTCCCAGCTAAAGCACTAAGAAGTGGTGACGGGTGGACGTTTTTGGGGGACTGTCTTATGTATTTTCACGTTCGAAAAGTGCTGATTCTCAGCTTAATTTGAATAAACGACTTTTGATTTTGATTTATTTTAAAATAACCCAAATATAAACCTATTCATTTCATTAACAACAAAATAACGAAAAACGACCTTAATTTCACACTAATCATGGATAGTTCGTGGAAACAGCACTTAATATCAATGAAAAACATCACATAACTAACAATATCAGCCATATAATGGCTATAACTATATACCTTCTAATAATAGCGACAAAAATACACGTGGTTTCATCCTGAACAGACGACCTTAATTTTTTTCAGCACACAGTCTAGAATGTC
Source organism: Antitype chi (assembly GCA_947359405.1). Classification (NCBI taxonomy): domain Eukaryota; kingdom Metazoa; phylum Arthropoda; class Insecta; order Lepidoptera; family Noctuidae; genus Antitype; species Antitype chi. The sequence goes on from OX375823.1 coordinate 5,361,285, forward strand.
CTCCTACACAAGTGAAACAAATTAATCAGAGTACAAAGTGGTAATGAAGGCTTTTGGTACGCTGTGGTGTGAGAGTTATGTGGGTGTATCAGAGCTGTAAGGGAACGTAATAAAATGGCCACATGTTACAGTTTGTCGGGGCAACTCTCGCAGAATATTGATGAAAACATTGTGAATAGCGCAAATGTTGGCGGAATTACACGGCTTTTGTGGTATTGTGGATGACTCTTTATGATAGAACTCGAACTCGCCATGTTTCCGAACAGGCGCCATCGGTTGAAACAGGTAATCTTCTTACCTCCAGGGCTTATTTTTAATCTTATATTTAGAATTGTTTATTATTATTTTTTTACTTTATTCTCACGTAAAGAACCAACAAGAAAAAAAAATGTACCCAAGATTTTGTAATAGGTACCTAGCTTGATTTGTTCTTGGAGTTTTTTGCCCGTTCTTCTCCATGAAATAAATCCTACTAATACACTCGAGAGCAATGAATCCGGGTCACTTAAAGAATCCTAAAAATCTCGGAAACTAAAAATGCTAGGTTAATGCAATAAATTGTATTTAATAGACAATGTAATACTCCTTAAATGAAGGTATTAAAACTTCATAGTTATTGTAAAGTTATATCATTAAAAAATCTAATTTGAAAAAGGGCCACTTTCGAAGATGGAACTACGAAATTACAGCATTTGGTTTTGCTTTTGTTTGTAATCTGTCATTTATGTGGGTACATAAACCATGTTGATAGTGCTCTATATTCATTATTCAAGCTGAAATTATGTCGCTTACGCCTGAAGAATGCACCAGAATACTTACAATGCTGGAAACCGGCCGGAGTCAGCGCGATACAGCCAGGACTGTCGGTGTGTCGCTGTCAACAGTACAAAGAGTTCTCCGACGTTACGAAGAAACTGGTTCTAACCTACGCAGACCAGGAACGGGCAGAACCAGGTGTACCACAGCACGAGAAGACCGATACTTGGTGAACACCATGCTTCGAAATCGCTTTCTCACAGGAACTGAACTCACAAATCAGTTTCGACGCCTCGGAGGAAGTAACCCAAGTGCATGGACAGTAAGACGTCGGCTTGCTGAATCTAACTTAAAACCCCTTAGACCTGCAAACGGCCCTAAACTGGAGCGTGGGCATCGTATTTCAAGACTAAGATATGCCCAGAGCCACGTAAATTGGAGTATTGAAGATTGGTCAAAAGTTATGTTCTCCGACGAATCAAAATTTATGCTCTACAAGCACGATGGAAGACACAGAGTGTATCGAAGACCAGGGGAAAGATTCAAGCAAGCATGCATCGAAGAAAAAGTAGCCTACGGTGGTGGGTCTGTACTTGTGTGGGCCGGAATTTCTTCTGAAAGTCGCACAGAGCTGGTGATCATAGAAAACGGCTCTTTAACTAGCGTAAGATATGTGGAAGAAATCCTCAATGATCACGTTGGTCCATTTATGGTCAATTTAGGTGAGGATGCTATATTTATGCATGACAATGCCCGACCTCATACAGGTAGGATTGTGAATGACTACCTTCAAGAGATGAACATTACTCGTATGGAGTGGCCAGCGCGCAGCCCGGATATCAACCCGATCGAGCATGCTTGGGACGAGCTAGGCAGATGCGTAAAACAACGAAACCCTCCCCCAATCACGCTTCGTGAGCTCAAAATTGCTCTCACAGAGGAATGGGAGAATATTCCCCAAAATCGTATAAGGAACTTGGTGTACAGCATGCCAAACCGCGTAAACGCAGTAATGGAAGCACGAGGAGGCAATACGAAGTATTAAAATTCAAGAAAATCGTAATAAAGTTCAAAAATTTCATGTTTCCTATTTTTGTTTTAAGGAGAGATCAGCAGTTTTTTTCTTTATGTAATTTTGTGTTAATAAAATGTATGGTGACTCATTTTTTTTTTACTTTCATTTAAGCAGTATTACATTGTCTATTAAATACAATTTATTGCATTAACCTCTCATTTTTAGTTTCCGAGATTTTTAACATTCTTTAAGTGACCCGGATTCATTGCTCTCGAGTGTATTATAAACGCGAAAGTTTGTAAGTATGGATGGATGGATGTTTGTTACTCTTTCACGCAAAAACTACTGAATGGAATTGGATGAAATTTAGCACACAGATAGATTATAACCTAGATTAACACATAGGATACTTTTTTATCTCGGTAGTGCGTTCCTGCGGGTTAATTTTCGACTTTCATGCGGGCGAAGCCGCGGGCGGAAGCTAGTATAAAATAAAAATGTTTTATTGTCAGGCATCAAGGCCCTACATCATAGAGATCTACTTTTTCGAATGAGCAACTAGCTTCAACTTTCCAACTAACTGATCGACTTTAATTCAGATGTGCCTGTAAATGGTTCAATTGAAATAAATGCTTTGAATTTTAGAAAAATAATAGTTTAAAAAAACTAAAAACACGCTTTAAAAACCAAACTAAAAAAGGAGGAAATAATTTAATTCAATTAAAAAGCGTGGGGTGCTTTGTGAGGTATTTTTATAATCAATTAATGTCAATTAGTAACCTTTTTTTGTTTGGTTTTTAAAGCGTGTTTTTTAGTTTTTTAAACTATTATTTATTTTCAATTTTTTAGTTCTGCTACTACAAAAACGTGTTGTATTTTTTTTTTCACAATTTTTTTTTTAATTATTGAATTGTCAACGGTCCTCGACAAGTTTACAAAGTTTCAATGAAATCTGACCGTTTAAAGTGGGTCAAAATCGCGCTCAAAGGAGTCGGTTACATACAAACAAACAAACATACAACTGAAGCTAATAATATATAAAGCGTGTAAAAATAGGAACCTAATTATATGGTTGATATCTCTAAATTAAGTAGTGATATTCTTTAGTTTTTGTAGAGAGAAGGACTAGTGGCTTACTAATAACAGTCGCATGAATCGATCGATCAGGTTATGATATGCTTGCCGCGGTTGGTCTGTGCTTGAGGAACCATCTTTACGTATCAACATCCCTCCGTGCCTCGGAAAGCACATAAAGCCATTGGACCCGGCTGTCATTCGTGGATCTTTAACAGTCGTCAGAAACCCGAAAATCTGACAACCATGCAGTCTTACCATAAGGTGGCTAGTGGAGTTGGGTTGTGGAGGTCAGATAGGCAGTCACTCCATGTCACTGGCATTCAGCTGCAACCGGTTAGACTGGAAGCCGACTTCAATATAGTTGGGTTTAGTTTTTGTAGAATTCGCATTTCTCCCAGGCTGCTTATTTATTTAAACCTACCTATGTATATTTACTTGTATTGTGCATTGCATAATTATCTCTACATACATACCTACAATACGTCCTTTTGATCTTTGATGGGTTCCGTAGGACCTATTATTCTGATAAAGTGTCAACCTCAACAAAAACCAAAATAAATAAAACAATACTGCAAAATAAAATTATACGCCAGCAAATTGCTCTATTGCTCAATAACACCATTGACTGCCCACAATTGGTATGTTGGTTCAACCTCAGATTACCCCGTTCACCACCTCGCAAACCTTTAACACCCTTAGCTACACCTCTTCGCCATACAGTGTTTGGTGCTAATTCACCTATACCCCACATGTGCAAATTCATAAAAGAACGCAGCGACCTGGTTGACGTCCACGCAGACTCAATATCGACGTTTGTCAGACGTAAATATAATTATCTAGGATTTAAGTACATTAAGTCCTTAAATTAAAGTTATAATCACAATGAGCATTTTGCATGTGGTGTTTGCCTGTATTGGTTGTGCAGTTAGACTTAAGACACTATTACTTATATGTTCCTATCTGTATAATATCTGTAACAACTGTTGGTGAACCTTAATTAAATAAATAAAATTAAATGTGTATTTCGCCACAATCCTATTGAAGTAACATACCAATGAAAATATATTCCACACTGGCTTTCGCGTGGATATCGTAAAAGTATTCCTCGGGAACATACTACGGGTATTAAAAGTATCCTATATTCGATTAAATTCGAAAAAAAGCAGCTATAAATAAGGGTATTTTACGTCCCCAGAAATCTATGCCTACCGATTTGTATGTTCCCATCTCCTTAACATTCCTGAGACATTCTTTTGTTTCCAAACCACGGTATACCCGTAAAGGAAGATAATGTTTACCTCGCAAAAGTTTCATTAAATGACGACGTGTCTGCAATTATTCATGATATTCGAAAACCAATGGGTGTCGTAAATTCGAACGAGAAATTTTGTCCCTCGGAATATAAATCCTCGCAAATAATAATATAAATGTAAAAGTAGAGTAAAAATCGTTTATTAATCATTAAAAATTACAGTATTGAGATATCATTGGTCCCAAACTAGGCGCAGCCTGTATCTTAGGCACCATTATACATATAAAACATTTTGATTGTTATTAAATAAAAGTTGAAGTTGGCGACAGTTTAAACTAGTAGTTAGCCTCTTCGAGACTGCAGAGCCAAAATTACAAAAATATAAAAATAAACTAAAACTTCATTTAGGTAAGAAAACCTAAATATAAATAAAATAAAATCCATACATGAAAGATCAGACTTGGTACATAATTTCTATAATTTACTGCTGTTCTATTTGTATGTTATGTGTGTGGTGTGTGTGTGTGTTTGTGTGTGTGTGTGTGTGTGTGTGTGTGAGTCTAAGGGTGTTTGTGACTTTGCTTTGTGTAAGTTGTTTTTATTTGTTTATATTAAGAATTGTTTCAGTAGAGGTGTAAGATTGTTCTAAGAGCCATTATTTCATTTGGTTAGAATGTAGTATCAAAAGTTAGTATATTAACTTACTAATTAACGCAAAAACGGCTGAACGTATTTGGATGAAAGGTAGACAGATAGCCAATGACCTGTATTAGGACAAATCCTACTTTTTATCTCGAGAGTAAGTTCCCGTAGAATAATTTCCGATCTAGACGTAGGCAAAGCTGCTTGAAAAAGTTAGTTTTTTATTATTTGCAAAAGTAATTTCCTCCTGACTCATTTTACAGATATGAATGCTTCATAAGTAGGCTTCATGGAATAAAAATGGGTAACTCGCGCTAGAGCCGTAGAGCTCAACTATATTAATAAGTGCAATCTCGAATACCATTTATATGACGGCGCCGCAAGTGGCGCCGTATGGCTTTGACGAAGTAACTGGAATCAACGAAAAGGTCGGGTAAGAGGGACACTGGCTGGTTACAGTCACTCTAGATGGTTGTGTGGCGACAGGCGACAGTCTCCTGATGACAGGATCATGGTAAAAAAAAACATGTGACACTTGCTGACATCACTATCCAGTTGTCAACAATTGCAACAAAACACGAAATCACGTAATCATTTTCAGTCACCATTCTTTAAAAAAATATATAAAGAAAGAAAGAAAGAAAGAAAATACATTTATTTAGCACAGACTAAAAAAAAGGCACACAATATTCAGCAAAATAATAGAATTAAACAATGAACAAAGAGTATAAAGTGCGTCAAAGTGTGCCTCACGGCTGCGCTAAAAAGGCCCAGTTCAGCATAAATGCCAGGCAACTAGTGCCTGACGCTGGTTTTCAACTGGACCTGACGTGTGAGGTGACGGATGTAAATCAGCTTTAATACAAATACTGCAACGTGACGTGTGTATGCATACTAAAATAAAATAAATTTGTGTCAGATAAAATAAATAAAAATAGTAACGAGTAGTACTTATATAGCGAGAATGTTGATATTTATATATAGTTTGTATATCATCATCATCGTTTTGGTGCGCCGAACTGGTGGGGTCCGCAAGGGCCGATGCCTGCCAGGGGTGTGGGTTATTCGAAAGAGATACCGTCGCCCCTGGCACACAGGCAACTGAGGGAACACGGGTGGGTTTCAGTCAGTATAAGTCTGACACGCCCTCCTGCTCCACCCAGAGCGGGAGAAGTTATTTGATGATTTCTCACCCTCAAAAAAAAAACATCGTTTCAGCCGAAAAACGTCCAATGCTGGACATAGGCCTCTCGCAAAACGGGCATGGTGCCACAATTGCCATGCTTGGCAGGCGGGTTGACGATTAGAGTATGGTTTTAAAAAAGTAACTCCCTTTGTCGTATTTTACGAAACCCACGGGAGGAAAAAGGGTGGTGCTAATCTTTTAGTAAGTACGGCACCACACGGACCAAAAATATTAATAGATAAAACATTTAAAATGGCGTTCTATTTTTAGTTAATTTCAATTCGATTCTATTAAAAACATATACCAACGTAATTGATAATTAAAACCTCATTGTTTTATTGTGTCTCCCACGTGACCACTGTGTGTCTGGTGGCGAAGTATATTATTATAACATTTATTTATTTATTCAAATCTCACCTACAGCTACCATTACAGATCTACGATCCAATGCGATAGTGTGGCCTTACATGCTAAATCCTTAATCTACATCTAATAAAATACATACTATATTCTAAATCTTAACCTACATCTAAATAACATATTGACACAACATGACAGAAATGATGTCAAGGAAGCCCTGGCATACCAAGTCCACGACGAACTGCTACATTCCGGCACAACCCTTATGATATTGAAGCTGCTGAACCACTAATACGATGACCTCATCTGGTAGCGATGCTTTTATAATTTTTCGTGAAACATAGATATTTTTTACGAATTTCCAAAAAGCAAATGTACAAATGTCAGTGTCATTTAAAGCTTGGACCAGATTATAATGTTTTTTTTTCTGATAGTTTTCAATATCGATGCCTTACACGTGGGTAAAGTATTGCCAGCTAATTTAATATGATCCTGTATCTAATACCTTTAAACGAGCAAGTCTTGTATATAATCTAAATCTCGGAAACGGCTCTAACGATTTTCATGAAATTTAGTATGCAGGGGGTTTCGGGGGCGATAAATCGATCTAGCTAGGGTTCATTTTTAGAAAACGTCAAGCCAACAAAAAAAAACCAAGCAAAGCTCGTTAATACCAGATATTATTTCTAACCCAACTATGGCAGTTGATGGCGACCGTAATAGGCCAATAAACGTCATGTAATTTTTTATTACTTTGATTTTTTATCTATACGATAAATTGCTGCGCGAAAAATTACGCCATACGTGACTCTTCACAACTGCTACAATTTTAATATCACGATGAATAAATAATAGTAGGTAGCTACCTAACCAACTTACAATGGTCTATACCTACCCAAACAAGATATTAATATTCGGCTGATGCCAAAGAGTTTTCATATGTAAATTCTTTCGCGCCATTTATCCGGAGGGCTCGGGCACGCAAAATGTAATAAAATGCAATAAAAACGATTTAGTGCAGTTTTTCCACCCTTTCGAGCACTCGTACACACCCCAATATTTTGGATCATTGTCGTTACTCAACCCTTATCCGCTGTGGATTTATTTCTCTGCTAAGAGGTTTCGCGGGTTTTAGGGAAAAGAGAAGGTTGTTAAACAAATACGGTGTAATTTTTATTAAAAATGGGTAAAACAGGCAATTTTTTTTTTGGTCGTTACGGTTGGCAGATTCTTATAAAATTATTGCTTTATTCAGATGTTAGCTAGAAAAAAAGTTATGTCCTCAAACTTACAGAAAGATGTAAAAAATACTTAAATCTTAATTTCGACTTGCATTAAAAAAAATATTACCCATTTTTAATAAAAATTACACTTTAAAGTTAAGTGGTGAAACTATAAGAAAGCAAAAAAAAATTATACAGGGGGCCAGGACCAAATAAATTAGGGCTGAGTAAGTAGCAGATGACCCCACCTATCCACCATTTTCGTATGTTCAACGTTCTGCCAAACACCCTGTATTTTATTGCCAAAATTTAGTTATTTATACTGCGTCGTTTGTGTTGTGGTAGCGAGCACAACTGCTGAGCACGAGGTCCTGGGATACCTGGGTCGCGCAGAGTGTTCATCATATCAGCCTAATGACGTCCACTGCTGGACATAAGCCTCCCCCAAAAGAGGGGATTTGCCATAATCGTCACGCTTGGCAGGCGGGTTGGCGATCGCAGTATGGTGGTCAAATGCGTAGAGAACGCTGCTGCCCATTCTCTAGTAAGTCCCTTAGTCGCCTTCTACGACACTCACGGGAAGAAATGGGATACTGCTATTCTTTTACGTCCGGCATCACACGGAACGTTCAGAGTGTTCAGTATTGAATTTTTCTATCTGGAATTTACCAGTTACAGCCCGGAGTCTGGATTTGAGTCCGATTGATGGTAATAGGCTTCCCCGTATTACATGGTAACTAAACATAACAGCCGACATATGGGTGTACCAAATGGACACCCCGGCCTAACCTTATGTCATGTGTATAATATATTTGTTTAAAACTAAAAGATGAAACATGTTTAAAGCTAAACTTTAAGCACATTCAAAACCATAACTTATAAAAGTTTCCCAAGATAGATTTTTATCTTCTTATCTTAGGAAAAGTTTCACTATTCGTTCTCAAGACTCAAGATAATACTTAAATAAATCCATTTATCAAACTCAAATGCCACGCTGAAGACGAGGCAGCTTCAACTAACACCATTTTTCTTTTAGCAAACGACGCGTGAGAATTAGACAGATGTGAGTACCCACACAAATATTTATAGGCACAGGCTATACCTACGACCTAGACGTGGGTTAGCCCGACTGAGATAAACTGAAATTGCTTTCTCAAATACCTGCTCGCAATAAATATAGAGCACTTGTCTGCTATATGAGTATACGTCCTACAAAATGCCGCGCCCACTCGAAAATAATGATGCAAAATGGAATTTCATGCACACGCCGTTTTCCCGGGCCCGGCTAGACAGAAAATGTGAAATATTGACTGCACCGGGATGCGCCTCGAGCCACAAGACGACGACCTACTATATCCGCGGTATTTCATGCAAATCGCAAAATCCGTTTAAAGTCTCCAATTGAATTCATGGCGATTGTGATTGAAAGTCCCCAGGATTAAAGTCTAGGGAGATTCCATCAGGATTTTTGCACGAAATCAAAAAGTATACTATCCTACTATATAATATTATAAATGTTAAAGTTTGTATGTATGGATGTTTGTTACTCGATCACGCAAAAACGGCCGAACGGATTTGGCTGAAATTTGGCACACAGATAGTTTATAACCTGGATTAACACATAGAATACTTTTTATTCCGGTAATACGTTTCCGTGGGATCATTTCTGACCTCCTCGCGAGTGAAGCCACTGTCAATAGCTAGTTCATAATATTTTATGCAAACGTGGCTTTTAGATTTCCATGTTGGCTTAGGAATGGAACAGAATCGAATTTATCGGATGCACAGTCTTCTAAATTATATTGAACTGTCGACTTGCTAAAAGTCGGTCAACAGGGGGAGAATGGGGCTAAGGCATAAGTGTTTAGTCCTGCGCTAGAAACCTGTCATATAGAACATTCGCACACCTCACTCTTGAATACTGAACGAAGCTTAAGGTACAGTTACACATGCTCATTACTAGCACGAAAGCATGCCACTATTGAGAAATTGCTACTTAGTAACATGTGTGTCGGAACATTGCTAATAAAGAGCATGCTCATTTCGAGTTTGCTCAATAATCGACAGTCGTGCGATTTTTGTGTATGCTACCTGCAGCGCGAGTGGAACGGGGCGTGCTTTTAGCGCATCTGAACAGGTTTGCTTGAGCATGCTAGTATCGATTGACAAAAGTCTTTGGATCCATTGTATTGCAACCAGAATTATGTTTTCCATTTTTTCATCTACACTGGAACACTGGCAGAGTTCTTGCTAGAATGTCGAATACCGAAGCTTCCACACCGCGCTTAAATAGCATGTGTGTTCAATTGTCTGTTTTGAGCACGCTTATTTAGAAGTATGCTTAAAAAAGCTTGCTAAACAAAAGCAAATGTGTCAGTTTGAAGAGCACGCTTGTTTCAAGCATGCTAATAACCATGATGAGCATGTGTAACTGTACCTTTAAGGTACAAAAAAGAAAAGTAACTAGGGTCGTAGAATAAAGTTGAAGTTTAGTAAGAATCCGATGGACGTTTTCGAATGAAATTTAATTTGATATATCAACTTTTTGTTTTTTTTTTATTATTTTTTATTTAATTTGAAAACATCCATCGATTTCTTACTAAACATCAACTACTAATTAAGTTACTTATCTCTTGATTTGTGATTGGTGACCGTACAAATAAAACCGAATCGCACGCTTCGTATAGCTCCGTTGCGAAAAGTAAGTTCACGTGTTAATTCATTAAAAATAATAGTTTAAAAAACTAAAAAACACGCTTTAAAAACCAAAGTAAAAAAGGAGAAAATAATTTAATTCAATTAAAAAGCGTAGGGGTCTTTTTGAGGTATTTTTATAATCAATTAATGTCAAGCACCCCACGCTTTTTAATTGAATTAAATTATTTTCTCCTTTTTTAGTTTGGTTTTTAAAGCGTGTTTTTTTAGTTTTTTAAACTATTATTTATTTTCTATTTTTTACTTCTGCTAACTACAAAAACGTGATTTTATTTTCTCATTTTTTTTTTTAATTATTGAATTGTCATCGGTCATCGACAAGTTTACAAAGTTTCTATGAAATCTGACCGTTTAAAGTGGGTCAAAATCGCGCTCAAAGGAGTCGGTTACATACAAACAAACAAACATACAAGTGAAGCTAATATAAAGCGTGTAAAAATCACGTCGCTTTTTAACAAATGCTAATGCAATCCAATCCTCGAAATGGCAAAAAAAATATAAGAACCTTTGTCATTGTCAAGATAAAGAATTACCTCACAGCAGAAGCCATGAACATGCTAGTAAACAAAAGTAAATTGTAAAGAAGACGGACATAAGTGCAATCTCAATCCTTTATTGAGCCATCAAAATGTCAGCGGCAAGAAATTTCCTTGCCGCAGGAAGCCGCACCTGCCCCCAGAATACTATAAAGTCGTGAAAAGGGTTCAAAATCAAAATCAAAATATTTTATTTCACATAAGCCTGCATGGGCACTTATGAAACGTCAGAAGCTAGGTGCACGGTTCCAATTTGTCGTTTCCTATGGAGAAGAGCCGGCAAGAAACTCCACGGTTACTCTTTTAAAAATAATTGGCTTTTACAATGTTTTCAAATTACAGTGATAATAGGTATGGGAGGACAGTGCAGGCCAGTCAATAAGTACCAGGTACTTAGAGGAATGAAAATACAGAATAGAAAAACGTCTACAAATCTAGTCTCTAAGGCCTACAACGTTCTCTCATTCACAATATGTAAAAGAATCTACCTATATAAAATGAATCTATTTGAATCAAGTGACATGATTTCGATGACAATCACTGAAAATAAATAGTAGGTAGTAAAATTGATGCATAATGTCAAATAATGACGAGAATATGTCAGACATTGTAAAAAAAAAAAATAATAATAAAAAGAATAAAAATTAACATTGCAATTTGGGAGCAGTTAATAGACTTTCACACGGTTTTGCTGTTAATGAGGTACCAGGGAAGCCACATGTGCAGAAGGAATTAATGCCAAACTTCCCTGTCTTCAACGTAGTCTTTTATCTTATAATATGCTTTTTTGATAAGGACACGTTTGATGTGAGTTTTAAACTTTCCATCGCTAAGTTCTGTAACCGACTTTGGCAACTTGTTATAGAAGCGGATACTGTTTATTAGAAATGACTTGCTAGTTTTAGTTAATCTAAATTTTGGAATCACAATTTCATCTTTACTACGTGTATTTAGATTATGGAAATCGCATCTTTTTTTGAAAAGACCTAAGTTTTTGCGAACATACAAGATATTTTCTAGAATATAAAGAGAAGGCAGAGTAAGTATATCAATTTCGTTGAATTTGTTTCTAAGAGACTCGCGAGGCCCCATTTTATATTATGGTTAACTGTGGAAACGAGAGATATTTAAATCACGCAAACCAGACGCACTCTTCGCAGATACATCACAAAAAGCGAAAGCTTAATTGTTGTGTTCGCTCAACAATGTGCGTGCACCCTTATACTGTATTTATTCTCCATCGAGGGAACGAATATTGATAATAATATTGTGCCCTGTAGTTTCAAAGGGGACGCAGTGATGGCACGCCATATTTATGCTGGTTAAATAACGTTTCTGCATAATCTGTTTATTTAACGGTTTTATTTACTTTTCGTTACGTTTGTTTTTGTTACGATTAAGGGTTTATTTTTGTTCTTTTTTATTCGTGTCGTTGGTACTCGAACACTTTTTTTTAAGTTTGGCCTAGAAGGTTGCCACGTTAATCAATGGCATTCTTTAGGTCATCCGAGGTGCAGGTGAACGGGCACTTAGGACACTCCAGCGAGTGGGGCATGATCTGATCAGAAGCACCGCACTATCACAGGGAGTTGGATGGGTCAGTAATTCCCCGTTTCGATAAAATGGTTCTGCAGCGGCCTACTTGGGTACGTAATCGATTGAGAGCTTTCCATATAGGCCACTGCAGATCACGCCCGGTAGGCAAATGTTCCTGGGGTTTAACGAAGTCGGGAGGTGGATGCTTGTCTTCCCACAATTAGCACTTATATTTATTGCATTGTAGGTGATGCCGGTTTATACATAATGAAGTTTTAAGTTTTCGGTTGTGTAATTATGTATAGCGTAAACTCTTGCCAAGACGGGCCATTTGGGCAAATGTAGTCTCCATAAAGTGATATGGAGGAAAGTTAATGATACCTATGCAATAATACGTGAACTGTAACGATGCTAGAGAAAAAAAATCTTACTAAAATGTAATTCAGGCACTTTTCTCTAATACTGTGTGCAATCGCAAATCGATTCGATTCTAAAATCATGATTGAAGTTTATTTCAACTGACTGTTGAATGTAGGTACAAACATCATTATCTGCCGTCTCTTCCCAACTATATTGGGGTTGACTTCCAAACCAGATGCAGATGAATACTGTCTATCTGAGGTCCACAACCCAGTTACTGGGTAATAAGATAGCCCTTGGAGACAAGGAAGACACGTTGCCAGACTATTTGGTTTCTGACGACCCGTAACGACTGTCAAAGGTCCACAGCTTAACGTGCTTTCCAAGGCACGGAGGGGTCTTGGTATGTAAATATGGTCACCCATCCACGCACCAACCGCTGCAAGCATAGCTTAACCTGATCGATTGACCCGTGCGGCTGTTATTACTTAGCTATAAGACCCTACATGTATGAATAAACAGGTACAAATAAAATCCAATATTTAAAATAACTGTATTATATAGTTTCATAGTATTACATTATTTTTATTCCGAAAGTACGAGCTAACCTCGTTTCGTATTAAATAATTTAGTGAACCAATCTGATCGTTCGGCAAAGTCCAAGATAATGGAAAATTTTCCCGAGAGCATTACAATAAAAAATAACTACATAGTTAGGTACGTTAAGTACCTACTAGAGTTGTTGCGTCGGTGGGTTGGTGGTTAAATTAAACGAATAAAGTCGCAATTTCACGCTTACAATATTATAGAAGTAAAAAAAAAGATATTGTGTTAACAATCTTTTTGCTAATACATAGATGGATTAATTCAAGCTTTGTGAGCACGAGCATTACCTATTTAAAAAAAAAAACCAATCACTCTCTCTCCTTAGCCTTATCGCACTTATGTTGGGCTCTGTATGTCTGGCTTGTAATGAATGAGTTGCTTTTGTATTTTTTTCGAAAATTGTAATGCGAGATTTAGGTTGTTTTGTAAGATTATTTTCTTTTTTTTTTGCATCTTTTTTCCGGGTAATGGGTTGGTCTTAAGTTTATTTCTGTCGTTAAATTTCTTTGAACAAGAGTTCCGTATTATAACCGATATGAAAAACAATTATTTGCCCATTTTCTCTAAAATTTGACTGAAAATTTGACAGTTTTAAATTATTTGCCTGTTTTTTTTATACTTATTAAAGTTGTAAAAAGTGATTCATACATTGTATAGATAACTTTCACAACAATTCTTTGTAATTTTTTCATACCATTTGGACATTAAAACGATTCGTAAAAATGTGATAATGCTACTCTTACAGCAAAATTCTCAAAACCGTCACCGGCGCCAGTTTGAGATCGATTAATCAAAATCAAATAATAAAAAAGTAGCACTTCCTTTTGATATTGATTGAAATTATCTTTCATAGACCTAGTGCATTAAAACTTATAGAAAAAATCGCTTCTATAAAATCACGTAAATCAGCAAAATCTGACAAAAATCGTATAGGTACGGCCTCTTCGTATATGGCCTCTTAAGTTGCCCATAAAAAGTCAGCATCATTATTAAAATACCAATCACTATGCCTAGCCTTTTCGCAACTGTTGGGTCAGCTTCCAGTCTAACCGGATGCAGCTTAATACCAGTACTTTACATGGAACGACTACTTATCTGACCTCCACAACCCAGTGACTGGTTAATACGATAGGCACCCCATGGTTGGCATGTATGGCATGTAGCCCACTGGTTGTCAGACTATCCATAACGACTGTCTTTTTTTTTTGGGTGCGAAATCATCAAATATCTTCTCCCGCTCTGGGTGGAGCAGAAGGGCGTGTCAGACTTTTACTGACTAAAACCCTCCCGTCTTCCATCAGTTGCCTGTGAGCCAGGGGCCGCGGTATCTCTTTCGAACAACCCGCACCCCTGGCAGGCATCGGTCCTTGCGAACCCCACCAGTTGGTGCTGACATCTCTTTGAGGCGCGCGTGGAACATAACGCGCCGTCAACCCGGGCTCGCTCCTTACCCGACTGTCTAACACCTACGAATGACTTTTGGAACCAACGGGTTATCATGCTATCAGAGGTAGAGTGGCTTCGGTATGTAATGGACGGTCACCCATCTACAAACCGACAGCGGCAAGCGGAGCTTAACCTTCGATCGACTCAAGGGTCTGCTTTTATTTAGCCACGCCCTTCATTATTTTTAAAAATATTTACGAAAAGCTCAAAATTAATTTCACGTCTCAAGAATGTCAATAATTAAAAAAGTTCAAAGCGAATATTCAAATATTGAAAAACTTTTCTATAAACTAGACTAGAACAATGAGTTCCAGAAGTTTTTCCAAGAATTCTGCCCGTAACACCACCGTGCATTTGCGTGGAAACAAAGCGTAAATCGTTAAAACTATGGTAAGTTAGGTTCACACGCGGCGCCCGGTGTGCTTAACTGTGCGAGTTTTAATGTGACTCATCCAGTGCCAGCCGTGCCCACTCTCCTCTATTATATGAAATCAATATTAGTTTACGTGTTGTTCTTGGTTTTTAATATTTTGCATACTTTCATGACATACTCATGTCATGCAAACGTATGCTTGCTTATGTACTGTTAAAGGAATACGTGAAGCCAGAAAAAAATATTACACACTACCTTTTGCCAGCAGCCTCGCCCGCGTAGAGATCGAAAGTTATCCCACAGGAACGTATTACCGGGATAAAAAGTATACTATGTATTAATCCAGGTTATAATAATATAATCTATCTGTGTGCCAAATTTCATACAAATCCGTTCAGCCGTTTATGCGTGATTGAGTAACAAACATCTAAACATACAAACTTTCACATTAAATGTATAAATTTTATAATATTAGTAGGATTGGGTAATTAATTGTAGTTACACATTGATAAATAGAACACAAAATTGTAGACAGTCAAATTAATTATTTTCGATGTAATGTCACTGTATGATTGTGAACACCGTTAATTTTTAATCTATCTCGCGAGATTTTAAACTGGCGATAAATTGTGAACTGCATCATACTGCTTACTGACCGAATAGGTTAGGTTACACCGAGTTGCAACCAACCGCGCGTGAGCCGAGCGAGCGGAGCGAGCGGTGCCGCGGCAGCGGCCGGCGAGCGCTACTTCCAAGTTAGTGGCAGTTACTTGACTATTTATTTAGTCATAGCGCAAGGTACTATTCGTTTTGATATCAGTTCACAATAAGATGGTTTCACTTCGATAGAATATAATCTACCGAAAAATAATGCGTTAAATTGTAAGCAGTAGGTATGTTACGGTTCACAATCTTTCGACAGTTCACAATCTCGCGAGATAGATTACCTATAATCGAACGGTATTTACAATTTTACGGTGACATAAATACATCTTTTTGGAGCAGACTGTAGATAACCTTCAATAAGGTGACATCTTAATTGGGTCACCCTCCCCGTGACACGGAGAGAATTTCACGGAAACTTGTCTGTGAGAGATGAATTGATTGCGTAATACAAAAAGTAAGATTAGATTACAGATTTATTGAGTTGAAGACAAGTTTTCGTTGGAGAAAATATGGCTGTTTTTCGTTGGTGAGTCGTAAGATGACGTTGATTCTCAGAGAGAGGAAGGAGGCCTGTGTCTCAGCAGTGCAAACATTATAAGCTGATTTAGTGATTATGCAAAACACCGTAGCAAAGTTGGCAGATCAGCCGATCTATTCTTTCCAAATATCACCGTGATCACTTAGGTGAAGTGGCTTGAAATGACGCTATTGACAGCTCACTTTAATCTCTCTTCACCTTAGTTTTCACGGTGTAATGTTTAGAGAATAGCACTACAGACCTACGCAGTGAACGTGTGTCATATCTACATTTTAAAAAAAATATTACGTTTTTTCTAAACTTTGTATTTTCTGTCCATTCAGCATTTTACTTTCGTATTTTAAGTCCGGTTCCACGTTCCATGGTCGAGACATCAGACGTTATCTAGGAAGGTTAATTAAAATCACGTTTTTTTGTTTCTGTATCAGCTAAATCCTGCCGCTGCCATCAGCGTTAAGGCTCCCGCAGACTAGCATGACACGACAGCGCGACGCGGCGACTAGTAAGACAAAACCTATGAAAACTTCTTGGACATTGCTCTATTAGAATCACGTCGCACCGTCGTCGCGTCGCGCCTGTCTGCGAGCCTGTATCGTAATTTTTCTGATTTGACCTTTTTTTCCTATACACTGGGAACGATCCGGATGTCCTGTTTAACAAAACACTTTGCTTTTATTTTAAGTAGGAAGTTCTGTGTTCTGCTTCAGTAATTTCGGTTCTTCATTTAATTTTCCATTTAGTCAATTTCCTCTTTCTTGCTTCCAATGAAATCGATTTGTGTCGCAACTGGCAGCAAAACAGTGTTTTTGTTTGACTTTGCAAAATGGTTGACTTCTACACTTTGTGTGAAGGTTTTTGAAAAATATTGGTTTTCAAGCTAAAATAAGAGGTTTATTGTGTTGAGTCTGAAAAAGGCCAAGACTGAAACAATACAGGGAAGCAGTGACATCGACGCGCAACCTGTTGCCTTGTATATTATACAAGCTTTTGCCAGCAGCTTCGCCCGCGCGGAACCTTCATCCCCTATTTAACTCCCTTAGGGGTTTAATTTCGAAAAATCATTCCTCATTCCTTGTCTACATTATAAAGGGAACATCTGTACAAAATTTAAGCTTTCTAGGTCATAGGGTTTGGGCTGGGCGTTGATGAGTCAGTCAGTACTTTTCTTTTTATTTATTCTGTTACTGGGTCTACAATAATTAAGAATCAAACGAACTTACCTAGTGAAGTTTGATTCCAATTATGCGAGGGTCTCAACCGAAGACGATTACTTATATTACATGCAGCATTACATGAGATGGTGCTATCTTCATCACACGTTTAGATCTTAAACACTAAAAAAGATGGATAAAAGGACATATTTTTTATTACAAGTTCCTGTTTCACTACCACTGGCAACACCGTACGCCCTTCAATCATTATTTCAGAGTAGATTTTTGTGTTATAACATTGCCTTTTAGCCATTGGGTTGGGGGGGATAGGGCAGTAATCGTCTTCGGTTGAGACCCTCGCATAATTGGAATCAAACTTCACTAGGTAAGTTCGTTTGATTCTTAATTATACTTCGGGTCTCAACCGAAGACGATTACTTATATTACATGCAGATGTTTAGAGCATTGCAATATTGCAGAGGAAAAAGAAAAATTAAAAAAGTAGTTTAGTGTATGAACTATGGAGAAAGGTTTAATTATTATTATTTTTTTTTTTTTTGAGAAATCATACAATGATCAACGTAAGTACATCTATCGTTCCCTTAACAAGCTTGTTAATTATATAAATGCAGTTAATCTTCCACATTATGAACCGAATATAGAATTGACAAAAGTGGTGTCATTCGAGCTACCACATTTCTAAATTAATATTTAAGAAAGAGGTTTGAGCAATTGCTCCAGCCCGCGGCCTTGCGAACCACCTCCAGACTGACCCCAGATCTGTGCGCGGCAGATGTAGATGCCGAGCGAGTACTATGAGCACCGAATATGGAAATGTCTATTCCGCTGTCTTGCAAACCTTTTTTACCCAATGTGCTAATGTCTGAGGGCCTACTTTTTATGAGGTTTACGTACACCGATAAAAAGATTTCCTTCAGTGTAGTCATTTCGCAAAGATCTAGTTTTGTCTATGTAGGTTTCAATGGCAAATGCTGTGAATGTGCGGCAGTTTGATAAGTGGTTGGTATGCCCCGGGCATCGATGTTTCGATTAAATCATTAATTTTAATTACAATCTAATTTTCTTGTATCGATATATTTTTAGCTTTATAACACTGATGGTCTGCATTCTTTGGGCAGTAGCGATAGCTAATAATGTACAAGTTTAATGTGACAAATCAACTAAAGAAGATGAAGAAGTAAGGACATAAATTGGAAAGGTATTTCAGTACTACGTTTGTATCCCATGTTGAATTGTATTTTGGTTTTGGGGGAGTAAGTCTGTAGACACCTTTAAGGAAGCGGCTGATACACGCATCTATAGTAACGTTATAGCCTAAAATAACTGAGAGGGCAGAGCTATGCGTATTTAAACTACTGTAGCTAGTTCCCTTCTTGAATCTTTTTGTTCAAAATGATATAATTTGGGCACTATCCGTCTCGTAAAGATCCATGTTATTATCTTTACAATAAAGCCACCAAGATTTTATCGAACTATTGTATTGTCTTAAGGTTGCATTTGCAAAGGAGGCCATCATTATATGTACCTAATGACGTTCGTGGTACTCCACGCTTGATCAGCGCCTCCCGGATAATTTTGCTGCCACCAGGATAAGCGTCGCGTGAAGTGGGTGGCGGACTCTTAAGGGAGATTTTAAAAGTGATTCGTGAGGACCAAAGAATATCTTTTCTGATGTAACAAGACGGGACCATAGTGGGTACCATGGTTGAGACGGCCAGTAAGGCACTACTAAAAAACCAATCGCTTTATATACGATTTTTTTTTTTTTTTTTGTTTTTTTTTTTTTTTTTTTTTCCTAGGACTTTAGTAATTGGACAGAAAGGGGGAAAGCATAAAAGAAAATGTTACGCCAAGAAACAGTAAATGCATCAATAACTTCGGAATACGGATCTAGCTTCCATGATGCATATATATTTGTAGTTTTGAGCGCTCGCGAAAAGGTCAAACTCCGGTTTTCCGAACAATTGACTTAAATCTGTATCTATATTAATTCGCCGAGATTCTCAGTCTGCTATTACATTGTCGCTAGATTTGGTATACGATGCGAATACAAATATATTTCTTGCTTCACACCACTGCCAGATCTTGGCAATATCATTTAAATGTGGGTGCTGAACACCACCCATGCGGTTTATATAACATATGGCAGTGGTGTAATCAATCCTTATTTAAAAAGAAAAATCTTTAAAAAAGATCTTTATTGAGATAAGTTTCTATTTTCATGTGTTTGTTGTAATTTTCGGAATGATTTAAAGCTATGAGTTTCTCGCGCTCAAGCAATTTTTTGTACATCCAACCGTAACTGACTGCTGGGCATTCGGAGGTCAACAGTCCTATTATTTCAGCAAAGTACCTAGTATAGTATAGTATAGTGCATTGATTTTAGGACATCAACTCAGTAACTTTATTTTTTATTCGATGTTTCTTTTCATCCGGTAAAGTAATAATATAAAAAGCCTTAAAACTTACAAACCCTACTATGTGACATAGCACTTTTAATCATGATAATTACAAAACTAACGATTCTAGCACTGCGGCTGTAGTTTTTAAATTTAACAAACACTCGTCATACGAGCTACTCATACATAAGAAATCATCGAGGTAGTTTACTGATATTAATCCTAAAATTCGTAAGTATTTTAGAACGGGTTTGAGTAATTTTGTAACAACAAATGGTGCAGTGCACAGGCCGAACGGAAGAACATTGAATTCGTATAACTGAGACTTCCGTCTCTAAACCGTAACTTCTTCCGGTCATCATCACTAATGTAAATTAAAAAATAAGCATCCTTATGTTGCCATGAAGTAGTTATGATTTAACAATTTTAGTGCAGTACGTTAGTCTTCCATCTTAAATGTTCAATCTTAACAAATTTATTTAATTCTTTTAAATTTAAAATAAACCTATGGGTTCCGTTCGACTTGGACACTGTAAATTGGTGAAATAAATTGTCCTTGGCAAGATGTACATGTTGATATAAATCGCGAACGTATCAAGTCTGATATACATTTGTCAATGATTTGACTTTGTGACTGTATAGGTTATATATATATATAAATATATATATATATATATATATATACTTTGTATAGGTTCTTCACTGAAAGGAATTTTATATCCCTGAACCCATTGTAAAATAGTATGATCATCAGTGAGCTCGCACTATTTATCATAAAAGTTTGATAAGCGCGGCCAGCAATAGGTACCTGTGTTCCTAATATCGCCTCCTCGCCTGGTACCGCGCGCTGTTGTGGCAGCGTCCCCGGGTTGCTTCTAGGCGTCGATCCCTCGGCGCGGCGGTCTGCGTGGTGCGGGGGTCGACCACGGCTCGACCGCTGATGCTATGCGTGGCGGCACCCCCCTCGAGTTTAAAGCACCCCGAGGTTGTGTAACGGCCGATTTCCTATACATAGGCCGTTGAGTTTTTAATTTTATTTCTGGACCAGTCTTAGTTATAGCTTTTGACGACTTAATATGCTCAGATAAGTCGGAACCGAATAGATGTTCATCTATGTTTGCATTTTTGACAGTATCTTTGATATTTTTATTTAAAGTGCTTAAAGCCGCATATCGTCGTGATTGAGACTCTTTATCGCATATAAGTCTACCAGCATCACACAATCATTTTATTATATCCTGTGGCACCAAGCTCTCTGGTGATAGGGCCCAGTTCAAAACACGTCCTATTGCGGCGAGACCACAACCAATCAGATTTTGTTTATTTTGACTGAAAAGGTATTTTTTTAATGTTTATAACCAACAGGGCTGCCTTGATTTCTAAATTAAGGTTTGAAGCTCTAATAATTAGACAGTATTCTGGTGGTAAATAAAAATTTCATTAACTCCACCTGTGCATCTTTGGACAAATCGTTAGCCAAAATATAGGCCCATCTTGAGGCAATGTCCTTATGTAACATATCTCCATAATTTTTTTGATTGGCGAAGTCTGTACCGAATAGTTGTAAAATCTCAGGGTCTAATTCAATAGCGTCATTTGGATGTGGTACTTCAACATTTTTGGCGCTGACATCCGGCGGTGCCGACGCCGCCGCCCGCCGCGGCGGTTACAGAAGCTGACGCCGGCGCTGCTGATGACGTGGATGGTCCCGCGACCGGCTCGTCATCGCCACCAGCGCTAGCGCCAGGTTGAGGGTCATCATAAACGTAGACGACGTCATCAAGAACCTCTTATTCTGTAGACAATAGATATCAAGACCGAAACCTAAGTGACACTGATAATGAGTAACTTGCTTAAAATATAGCGTAGTTATAGTCTCGACATGATTTACATGGTGTACGTTGCCTCAATACTTATAGCGGAGTAAGTACCTATGTCCTCAACACGATTTACGTGGAGCAAAGTTATCCTCAACGCTCATAGTGGAGTATGGTGCATAGATCCTCAACACGATTCACGTGGAGCCAACTTATAGTGCAGTAAGTACTTATATCCTCAACACAATTTACGTGGAGCAGTTATCCTCAACACTTCTAGTGCAGTAAGTGCTTATATCCTCAACACGATTTACGTGGAGAAAAGTTATCCTCAACACTCATAGTGGAGTATGGTGCATAGATCCTCAACACGATTCACGTGGAGCCAACTTATAGTGCAGTAAGTAGGTACTTATATCCTCAACACGGTTTACGTGGAGTAAGTATTCGCAACACGACTTTCGTGTTATAAGGTTTTCCTCAACACTTACAGTGGAGTCTAATCTTGATTTTTCGTGGAGTAACTAGATACCTCAACACTATTAGGTATTTTAATAGTGGAGAATAAGTACGTACAACACCAATATTATCACGGAATAAAAGATCAAAACGAGATAACAGTCTCGTCGACACAAGTTTTATGTTGCATAGTTTATGTAGGTACATTTTACATTATTACGCTATGAAACATTCCAAATAGCCAACACTTCTTAGAAATTTTAATGATTTTAAAGACTACCGGCGGAGTGAATGAGGGTAGGTCGTTAAAATTTAATCCATATTATTCTTGTACTTAAACAAATTTATATGTTTTAAATTCCGTTGTTATGTAAAAGAATATTAAATTACCTGGGAAGTTCGCATCCTGTTCATATCCGTGGGTATCATAATATCGGTTGTACGACCTATCATCACTTTCCACCGACTCCGACGCTGACGAAGACAAACGCCATAGTTTTCTTAATTTAGACTAATTTTCTCACCTTACGCAAAATACTATCATAATCACTATCTTTTGACCTTAAACGCTTTCCTTTTCCCATTTAAAATACGCGCAGTGAAACTTCGTGTGAATCCGTTAACACAAAAACACATAATGATTGAAGGGCGTACGGTGTTGCCAGTGGTAGTGAAACAGGAACTTGTAATAAAAAATATGTCCTTTTATCCATCTTTTTTAGTGTTTAAGATCTAAACGTGTGATGAAGATAGCACCATCTCATGTAATGCTGCATGTAATATAAGTAATCGTCTTCGGTTGAGACCCGAAGTATAATATGCTGAATTCCTAGTTAAAGTTTGCGCGTCGATGTGTCTGCCACCCCGTATAGATATTTATGTTAATAATATGGTCCTCACAAAATTTACCTACCACTTTTTAAATTTCTTTTATAGGTAACCTACCCATTTGTCTTCCAAAAGCTTTAAATTAAATTACCAGTATTTGTTTCGCAGGGTAAACGTTTTCCTCTCATTTCCTCTATTTCCATGTCTATTTACCTTTATTGTAGCCAAATTCATAGTGATGTTTTTTTCCAAATATAAATTCAACACTCCGCACACATATGACACACCCAACCAATTTCATAATCAGATCAGCAAACAACATATCACTTAATGCCTATTTCACTGACACAGAAATACCGTCGCAAACTATGTCAAATGGAAGTCAATCATGTAAACTATTGTAAACTCACCTACATTGATATATGTTTATATGTAGAATTGTGTTTATTTGTGGCCGTTCGCAGGTACGTTCACACTGGTGTAAGCTTATTTATACATGTTACTTGTTTGATTTGCTGGAGCACCGAAATAGGCGATTAAATAGTGATTAATACTGCACCCTAATCAAATCAGAATAGAATCATTTTGAATGATATCGCTAATCCATTGCTTCATTATGTTTGAAAAAGTTGCCTGCTCGACAACGTAGATAACGCAATGGATGTTGTTGAACTATCCAAATGAAAGCTATTCCTACTATTTATTTATTTATCCTTTATTTCAGGCAACTGAAGTCCATAAAACACAATACATATATAAGTATAAAACAATAACTATAAACTAATGGATATTTTGTAACACAATCTTAAAAACTACTGCACACGAAGTGACGGCGTCGTGTTACGCTGCGAGGTGTCGCGTAGCTGGCCGCGGGAACGCCGATACAGCACACCTTTCGTCCAAAACTCTTCCTTGAGGAAGGTCACCAAATGGTGAGTCGGAACGCGCACCACGAAGGCTTGAAGTTGGTGTTATGACGCGCCTCCAACTTCACGCCAGCCGCGTCTGCAGGTCGCACTGCCAATTAAATGTATACAGCGAGATAGTGGGTGGCTCCCCTGGCGTCCATTTGGTTACGCAGCCAACCATCGATTTTTTTTAGCCTGTAAGAGATGCGTCCGACGATCTGCGGTGCTATTCTGCAAAATCGCCTATTAAAAACTTAGGTGTCGTCATTTAGGTGAGCGTGGCTGCGTCACGCAAGTCACTGGCCTCGTATGTCTGACAACCGGTCTTACCAAGGGGCATCCACCAGTAACTGGTTAACACGGTAGGTAGCCCTTTGTATCAGGTCCCTAAGTAACCTACCAGATAGGCAGGCGATCCATGTAAAATACTGGTTGTCAGCTGCATTCGGTTAAACTGGAAACATGGTCTACATAGTTGTAAAAAGTCAAGACTGATTGATTTATTATTGAAAACTTAGGTAAAGTGTACGTACATAAGTGCTGCTGTTATCAGGCGGTTTTAACATTAGTAAATTTTAGTAGAGGTGACAATAGAGTGATGTGAGTGCGGCTTTGATTTACAGAATACACAAGCTGGCAAGGTGGAGTGGTTGTTCAAACGATTTTATCAAAGATGACGTAAATTGTAACAGCGGGAAATATTGTAAAGTGGCGCATCTTGAAAGAGGATTATGTGTAGATACACAGGAAATAAGAAAATGTAACACTATTTGCAATATGACTAGGTTAATAAACAGCTCGATTGGTGAAGTAGGGAAGTGATTGGCTTGTTCACTACGGCAGACGGTTCAATTTCCGAACGAAATAAACATTTCAGTGCAACCAGGAGTTTTCCGGAAAAAAACTAGGTTGTCCCTGATATAATACTTATAGTAGAGAAACTGTTGTGGCACAACGTTTCAATAATAATTAAATAAGCAAAACAAGTGCATCCTGGACCATTATTGTTTCATTTTAATTACATAAATGGCGACCTAGTGCACTTGTTATTAAAACTTTGCTCACAAAAATAAATGACGGCTATGCAGCGAATGAATCCTTGAAAGTTTTTTATTTGAGTTATGCTAGTGGATTTAATGCAGCGTTTTATCTAAGGCTCAGTGACTTTTTAGTTTATGATGAAATTATGTAGCTCTTTGAATTTTTTTGCTGTCCTGAACGAAACCGTGATGTTTAAAGAAGAATCTATATTTGTGTGCAGCGGTGTATTACGTGGTTGCTGATGAGGTGCTGGTAGATTTGGTGCCGAGGAAAATAACTGAACAGACGGATTATTCTACTTTACAGGTGTATTGGACCATTGTCACAGTTGGAAGGAAAGTGTTGCCACAGATCACATAAAATTAACATTTTAATGTTGGTGTTTCAATAGTGATTACGAAAATACCCAACTCTTTGTACATAACCGTTTCGTTAACCGTCGTCGCCGTTCCTCGTTTTGATATCAAAAGCACACTGTATCAGTTTTTTTATCTGAGGATTGTGCTGATGACAAGCACGTACTGTTGTTTCCAAATAACATCCATCATTTTGCACATACGAGTATGTAGCAAAAACAATAATTGTGCGTATAGAGACAATAAAATAATCTCGATCGAATACTTGGAGCTGTAGAGGAGCTTGTGGCTAAGTAATAATACCCGCACGTGTCGATCGATCAGGTTAAGCTGCGCTTGCCGCGGTTGGTACGTGGATGGGTGACCATCTTTACATACCAAGACCCCTCCGTGCCTCGGAAAGCACATGGTCCCGGCTGTCATTCGTGGATCTTTGGCTGGCGTAATGGGTCTTTAAAGCCCGAAAATCTGACGACCAGTCTTACCAAGGGGTATCGTGTTACCCAGTAACTGGGTTGTGGAGGTCAGATAGGTAGTCGCTCCTTGTAAAATACTGGTATTTAGCTGCATCTGGTTAGACTGGAAGCCAACCTCAATATCGTTGGGACTAGCCTAGCCTTTGCTAGGCAGATGATGACTTGTAGCTGTAGAGTGAAAAAGCTGCTTCTTCTACAAATTATCGCTAGTTTAGAAGCCCTACTGAAGGATTGATCACGTAGTATCGACGTTCAAGCGACCACTTAGCATGATTAGTACATGGGAGCGGATTCATTACCGCTGCTCTTTTCTCCACAGTACCTACGCTTTTCCGATGAATGGTTGACCAATACCTGCCAGGGGTGCGGCTTGTTCGAAAGAGATACCGTGGCCCCTGGCACACAGGCAATTGAAGGAACACGAGTGGGTTTTAGTCAGTAAAAGTCTGACACGCCGTCCCGCTCCACCTATAGAGCGGTAGAAGTTATTTGATGATTTCCCACAATAAAAAAAAATGGTTGATCAATAGATGGAACAGAAGATTAAGGGATAATAAGCCTTAGGTAGGTAGGTTTTAATCATAATCAACCTATAATGTAACCTGCTGGGACACAAGCCTCCTCTCTATGAGAGGGAGCGGGCCTTAATCCATCATGCCGGCCCAGTGCGTGTTGGTATACCTATGTCACATGTCTTCAAATTTTTGGTTCTAGGACATGCCGATTAGGTAAATGATAAATACTGCTAAATTATGAGTTTTAGATGAGAATATCTCATAGCCTTAACCTCAATAAATAAATTTGGGGTCGGTTTGCCTTCTAGTCTGGCCAGATAAGGCTGGTTATCTGTATTTTACGAGGACCGACTCATTTGACCTCAAAATAGATAAGCTTGGGTCTCTTATTTTTTACATCTCTGTACCCTTCGTGGTTCTCAAGACACATTCAATTCATGCCAAACGACTGTTAAAATACCTGAAATTAAACATTCATATATTTTTTATAAAGTCTCGAATCAGCGTATTCACACCCATTCAGAATTCCATCAAAATAACATTAAAAACAAATATCTTCCCCGGATTCATATATTTATAAAGAGGCAGACGTCTAGGAAGGGAATATTTCCTGTCGTTGATCGATTCAGCCAACAAATTGAATTATGAGGAGTACACGGAGTACACGAGCACCAGACGAGACGCCAAATTAAATGCTCAAACTGATTTTGCACGCTCCGATAGTTCCATAAAGGATTTATAATATCCAGCACAACTTTGTACCGTAGTACAAGTAGTGTGTAGTGCAGACAGTAACTTTGTCTGGCTGCCCAATCTGAAGCCGTATTTACATTACTTCAGTGTTAGGAGAAACTTTAGGGATTGGGACTTATACAGTATACTTCGGAACATGTTTCAAAGTAGGTATCTACATAGGAATCATCATCTGCCTAGCATTTTCCCAATTATGCTGGGGTCGGCTTCCAGTCTAACCGGCAGCAGTTGAATACCCTTGACAACACTGAATTAGTGTGAAGACTTAAAAGGGTAAAACCCTTTGAGTTAGTTTAGTGCAGTATAAGTGAACCTAAACTGTAGTGCAAGTGCTGACTTTAATAAAGAACACGTGAATCAAGTGTCTTCCCTTAACTTACAGTGATTAAGAAAGACTTTATTGGACGATTTCTTAGTTTTATAGTTACTTAGCAGTTTAAGTTATATTTAAATGACTTAATAGCTAATAGGCTACATTGTAATGTGAATAAACTATCGTTGTGATATTTTATAAAGGAAAAAGAAAAGAAAAAAAAGTTGAATACCAGTATTTAACATGGAGCGACTGCCTATCTGACCTCCACAACCTAGTGACTGGATAATACGATACTTCTTGGTAAGACTGGTTATCAGAATTTCGGTCTTCTGACAACCCGTAACGACTGTCAAAGATCCAAGAAGAACGGCTGGGACCAACGGCTTGACGTGCGTTCCAAGGCACGGAGGGGTCTTGGTATGCAAAGACGATCACCCATCCACGGACCAACCGCAGCAAGCGTAGCTTAACCTGATCGATCGACCCGTGTGGCTATTATTACTTAGCCACGAGCCCCTCACTATCAAGCAAGCGATTCATATCTATACATATAGGAATCGCCTCAAATAAAAAAGGCTGGGGATGCGTAAACATTACTATCGTAGTACCTGCATGCTCGTAGGTACCTCCCTATTAAATAAAGTTACTGGGAAAAGTTAAAATAATTTTATTCATTTCATGCAAAAACATTCAATACAGACAGCCGACACAAATGTATTGTGTACAACAAAATATCGTATCGTATCGCAAAACTTCTCGTTTCAAATTCAATAGGTTTGTATTTGCATATTTTTTGTGTACCAATAAGAGTTCCTATTCATCCCTTTTCTATACACTTATCAAAAACAAATTTCGCGTCAGAGGAAAATACCATTTTTCGTATCAAATGGAAGAGGGTGTGTTTTTTGAAATTTCTTTTATTTGCTCCGGAAAGGTCAATCCATAGGACGCGTTGTGCGGAAACCGTTTATTTTTTAACGGATAAACCTCCCTAATTTTCGGTGTCCAAGGTAAATTTTATTACTATGTCCCTATTCCTAATTATATTGTTTTTAATGAGGATTCTGGGTTTAAACTTTGCCTTTCAAAAGTAGGCCTAGTAATAACATTTAAAATTATATTTATAGATAAGTACTAAAAAGGTTCGGATCACTTGTGTAACATTCATTATTAACATTCTACACAAATGGGTCACGTGTAAAATCGCCGTAACTTTAATGTGGGTTTCATTTCACCTAGACAAAGCGAATAATAACAAAGTTCTATGTCAAAATGCGAGAGCGACTCCCGTTTTATATTACAGATTATCACAGAGAGGACGAAGAGTAATACCGTCGTAATTATGAAACTACGTTATTCACTTTTTGACCAACTTTGACGCCAACGTTGGCGTGTTGGTTGATTAAAATTTTATTACAAAATTTCGGGGCGTCTGAAGTTTGGCGAATTGCCTTATAATTGAGTTCTCCGTTAATTTGTACGTGATGTAATTATTACATTATTTCTGCATTGTTATAAGATACTCGTCGCTCTTTAGCAGCGAGTTTGGGTTGGTTTCTGGTGCTGTTTTTATTGTTTTTAGCTCTTAAATTCAAATAGGCTTGCTCTGTCACTTTAATCGACCCGTGCAGCTATTATTACTTATCCATGAGCCCCGGCTAAGTAATACCAGCCTCGCGGGTCGATCCAAGGTTTAGCTATGCTTGCTGCGGTCGGTTCGGGGACGGGTGCCCGTCCATTGAATATCGAGATTCGAACCTCTCCGTGCCTGGGAACGGGGAAAAGGCTAAGGCAGATTGATATTGATTAGTCTCCACAGATACTTGGCTATTGATGATTCAGGATTGAAAACCTAACTTACCAAGTAGGTCGTCGGGTAACAGGCAATTTTTCACATAGATATCGTGACTATTTAACTGTTAACTTCTGTTATTATAATGACCGGATTATCGGGTACCTATTTTTTGAATCTAGATCTCCTAAATATTTTACTAACAACAAGAGACTTCCAAAAAAAGCACTACTTATTTAGTGAAAAATAACTTTAATTTTGGAACATCATCGATATAAACTCAGTTAATACAATACATATTACTGAAGCTAAAATCAAAATCCACTTATCAGACCTTGACCAATGTATTAGGGACCACTCGGTAAATCATCATCATCAACATTTCAGCCTCAGACGTCTACTGCTGGACATAGGCCTCCTCCAAATGGGGAGGGGATTGCCATAATCGCCATGCTTGGCAGGCGGGTTGGCTGTAAAGGTAATTCGGTAAATATACCCTTTCAAATCAAAGAAGAATTCTTCAAATCGGTTTATAAACTTTTCACTTTTTTCACTATTTTTCAGAGTTTTCCCTAAAAATTAAAAACTGCTCACTTTCATACAACTACAAACTTTAATATCCTTCAAAGTCGAGTTGTAAAAAACAAAAGAGTGTTACTAAAATGAAAACAACGCGTCAATATGAAAAATAGATTCACGGCATTATTAAAAAAGGATGACACGATGAAAACGTTAATGGAGCGTAGCGGAGCCGAGCTGAGCGATGTTCGCCGCTTTTCATGTTCTTATGGAATAAAACTAAGCCATAGATTATAGTAATATTTTTCGTATCATAAACTTGAGACGTTATACTGGGAAAGATTTTTTGAAACAAAAAAGCTTTGAGGAAGTTTAGGTACTTATTTCAAAAGATGTATCTACATATCTTTCACTACGTTTTTTGAAGTAATGGAGGGTTATTTGACTGCTTCGTTAGTCTAGTAACCATATATTTTTTTTTTTTAAACGTTGCCCCACACTAGGAATTTCTCCTGTATTGTGGGTGCGTTTACAGACATTTAAACTCACATACACGAACAGCCAGACCCGGAACAACTACTTGTAGGTCATACAAATATTTGTTCCGTGCAGGAATCGAACCCGCGACACGCAGTGCAGCAGTCAATCGCTTAACCACTGCGCCAATCGTGCCGTCAAATTTTAATATTACATTTCAATATTACATTTGACTTAAACATAACTGGCGAAATGCGTGTGTACTACCTATAGGTATTCCTGTGCCCAACTCTTTGGAGAAATAAGACGTGATGTTAGGAGAGGTCTGTAACCTACGCAATTTTTA